>JAPVLV010000007.1:17012353-19642206 GCA_029168935.1 Oxyria digyna | reverse complement strand
CATCGAATTACTATACATCAGATCTGTTTTTTCTTCTTGTTTGCATTCTGGACTCTTTTTTTTGTATGAAAGCTAAACAATAAGCCATCAGAAATTAGATAATTTGAATATATGAATCGATGAAACAAGATATTGGTCAAGTTGTATTATTCTTGGCTGCTTGTTTCAGTTGTGGTAGCAAACCTGCAGTTGTTATTCCCCCGTTCTTTACATGATTTTGGTCAAGGACAAGCCATGCTAAGTGAAGCTGCCTGCCAAAATTTCAATGTCTACTTAAATCCCTAAACTTCTCAGCCGAGTTGGCTCTGATTTGCAAGACAAGTTTCCAGTCAACAAGTTGCCATTGCAACGAAGGCGAGTTTGCAGAAGATGAAGATGCCATTGCAAGAATACCAAGATGCTCAGCATCAACATTTCCATACTCCAATTCTGTCTACTTGCAAACAAGGAAAGATTGAAGTTGTTGTCATTGCAACTCGAGTTCATACTTTCTTTGGGAAAGTTGCTCATCTTGTTGACAACACAAATCAAGTTGGACATTTTCAAATGGTATGGTGTGTTTTGTTTGACATTATTAAATCCAGTTATTATTTAAGAAATTTATGTTGTTTGTGTGTGTGTTGATGAATCTTAGGTGTTGACTGCCATTGGTAACTTTTGTATTGTCTCTATCGCGATTGGGATTGTGATAGAGTTGATAGTGAATTAGTTCACAAATGGAACATATGTTTAAGACGACTTCAGCATAATTTATTTCATGAATTCTACAGGTGTTCTATAACATTTGTGCGTGTACATTGTAGGCATACTTTTAGCTCAATTAGTTGCTTTTTTATACTAATAGAGTGCAATTAAAATAAATCAAAGTGAAAATTAGGCTGAATCTCAACACTAGAACATGTTTTGTGGAAATTCCAATTCGAAACACCCATTATAGAACAATGTGATTGCTCTACAGAACACTGTCCATGCATGCAGAAACTGCCAATAGGATGTTTGATCACTTTGATGCCAATAAGTTGTTGTCATGAGTTCAACTTCGATTTGCAGTTGCGCCTTGTCAATCAAATTGACTACCTCGTCTGACACGAATGAAGGGAGAGGATTATTTCTTAGTTATGATAGAAGCACTATCTGTTTGCATTAAGTCAGTTTTCATGTTCTTATTTACAGCAGTGTTTAGTTTAAAAACTAGCCACCTTTCTATGTACAAGAAATATGTCATGTGCATATATTTATCAATTGCCTTGAGGCTACAACTTTCTATTATCTATGGAGATAATAAATGTGCTCACCTCTGAAAATGAACTTTTAGATCTTATCAAGAATGTTGACAGTGATTTCCACTCAGGATGGAGACGTGTGACAGATGTTTTGGCTGTGATACAGTTGAAGAAATCATCACTTCTATGGTAATCGTCTTTCATATTTCTTTTTCGTGCATCATCTAATCTGCAATTATGTAACATATAACATGCATTCATGTACAGCTAGGCTTCACGCATGTTTTTCACATATTGGCGATCTTCTTCTTAAGAGAATTGTGTTGCAGCTCAGAAGAGCATACAAGCGTAATGATAAGGTTAGCCACTTTACTAAAAATCTCATGTTTTCATGTGTTTTTTTTTTATGATTTCTTACTTTTCTTATGAGTGAAAATTGATAATGTTCTTTTATTTGAAAAATAGGTCAAGCTTCCAATGGAGGAAGTGTTTACCCAGCTGAGATGCTAAAAAGAGGGATTGATATCCAGTGAAGGACAAAGGAGGCTTGTATTGCTTTTGGTGTTGATCTTTAGAGGTTTTTATCTGAATTCATTGAATTGCATAGAGAATCGTAGTCCCCCCTGATAGTCCTGATTGTGGCGCAATTAGAATCTTTTAGGATTATTTTCTCCTTCGATTTCGATTTTCCGAGTTGTTTCTTGGATAATAGCTCATAATTGTGCTTTGCGAAAGTTGATTTGCAATTGTTGATGTTCTTGCTTGTATTGCTTGTACTTGCAGCTTAAAATTTCTCAAATGAACATCTTGGAATATCACTGTGCAGAATTGAGAACCGAAGCAAGTGTTTTAGGTTTCTTAAACCTGATTTTCATAAGAAATTTCAGCCGTGCATATGTTCTTCAATTCTTTTTATCTGAATAATCCCTTAATCTCTCTTTTTTGACTTGAATTGATTATGAAAATTAGTATTTTAGCCTGTTTAAATTCCTTTGTTTATATGACTTTATCCAAAAAAACACTTTATTTATCTCTCCTAACATTTTTTTTATGTTTTGTTGTTGGTTACTATTTTCTTATAACTTGCAGGGATCAGTTTCACCCCTAATGGGATATTTCAACACGAAGATGTATCTATAATCTTGATCGACTTCCTGATCCAAGGTACATAAATGTTGTTTATATCAATTGTATTTTTTTTAGTGTTGCTAAAATGCTGGAAGTATGGAGAACAAGTCAACAGACTGCTTATACTCCTATGCTACACTCTCGGATTTTTAGTGAGGATGACAAATATGTGTTTGGAATTCACCACATGTTAGAGTTGTGCAAATTTAATGGTCGATTGGTGCTTTGAGATTGATCGATTTAGTTAATCATGGAGGTTATATTGTTCCTTTTTCTATAGTTGTTGATTTACTTAGCAGTTTTGATTACAATTTGAATAGATTGAAAGTACTATCAAAAACCAATTTTTGCTTCATAACTAAAAGAAATATTTACTTAGCAGTTTGGATTAAAATTTGAATAGATTGATCGATTTAGTTGTTGATTTACTTAGCCTTTTTTTGCTGAAACTTGATTACCATTATATGGGAGTAGCAAGGTTAATGGTGAAGAATGAATACGTCTTCTGTGTATGTGTGAACTGCTTGCAGGAGTTCATTTTGACAAACCTGTAATCTCTTTGCATTTCTTCATGGTTAACATTATCTGCATTGGATTGACAGTAGATTAATTTCTAAACCTTTTCAGGAGGATTTCCCCTTATCTGTCCAATTTTGTGCTAATGACCCTAATGTTTTGCTTGAAGCAGCCAAAAGAGTGGAGCCTTTTTGTGACTGTGGACATCAATCTCTCAATCATATATGTGTGCTGAAACTGCTATGGAACAAGTACCCCAACTGTTTTTTGTTGTTTCAAATTTTCAATATGAATGAATTTGACACTTTCATTTTTTTTTTGAGAACTATAGGTCTTCTCTTATAGCCCCATCATGATATTTATAGGATTTTCCTATAGTTTTAGGTGTCTCCTGCTATCAGTACAAAGAATCTACTCATTAAACATGCGAGGACAGAGCGTGAGAGCCCCTCTTCTTCCCTCTGGACAACTATTAGACAAAAATGAAGCTTCAAAAAATCTTTCATGTAAAAGCGGGATTGCAATCAAATTGTGTCAAGAGAAGATGCTTTCAAATTCATGTGAGCGGTTAAATGTTACTAACAAGGGAGAAGTTTCGCTTAGGAAGAAAAATATTCGAGCGGTGTGCAGTTTCCTTCCTCCATTTCTCTATACTATAATCAAATTTTGTATTTTTTTCCTTATTGTGTTAACATTTAAGAGTTATTGCTCAAGTCTGAGACCCAGGTTTGAGCACACTGCACTTTTCCTGTTTGAAAGAAGTTGAGGTCAAGTAACATGCTACATGTTGTATTTGTTTTTGGATTCTATGAAAATGAAATACGAGCTTATTTTTTGAAATAGAATTGCCTTGACGTAATAATTCTAAAATAATTGAATAGAATTTGATAGGAATTTATTCTACGGTGAGTGCAGAATGCAGATACAAAGCAACCCTTCACGCCAAAAATTGTACTAATGTTTCAAAATTTATTGTAAACAATGCAAATTTGTCAAAGTTTGAGGATTTGCTTTGATATGATCTAATTAAAATTTGAGGCGATAATGATTTGCTATGATATGATATGATCTAATTAAAATTTATATGTTGAGTGCAGGATACGAATGGTGTGAATATATGGTCGCCGTTCGTGACGGGGGTATCGGTTCCAATCGCACCGTTCATAGGGGCGACTTTGAAGCAAGATGGATGAATTTACCAATTTTATTCAAGATGGATGGACGGGTGAGATGGAAGGTTGGAGCTTTTACTACTGGAGGATATCTTTGGTTGCTATAAAATGGAAGTTTCTGAGCTATTTGTGGATATAATAACAATGCTGTGGATGTTAGATACTGATAGGATGGCATACCTGTTGTACAAAGTGATTTAATGAAGTATCAGTTCTGTGTTGAAATCTCATTGCTTAGAGATTTCTTTCTTTCTTTCAAAACAACAGATAAATTACATACGTAAACGATGGTTAGGACATGGATGCATACATCTTACATTCTTAGCCCTCATATCCTACTACGTGGTTGCATACATTTTCATGTGTATAATTTGAAATCTAATAATTATATTTGGCGTGTAACTACTGAAGTCTTGCTACAATATTCATTTCTAATACAAATTCTTGTATATAAAAAAATATTGTATAGCCCGTGCGAAACACCGGTCCGACACTATTACAATATAAACTCACAAACTCACTTTGCTTATAAATGTTGTAGAACCGAAGCGATGCGATCGAGAACCTTGTAGAAATTCCCCATCTTCCTGAATTTTCCACCGCTATCTCATCTCATCCTCCCCACTAAACTATAAAAATCCACAAATCAACACACAACAAACCAGAAATCTCCATTAGTGTTTCCGTCATCATGTGGAACCAAGCTTACCGTAAAAATGACGTGGAGTCCGGCGCCGGCGCACGACCTCTTTACCCAACGATGATGGAGTCGCCGGATCTCCGATGGGGTTTCATCCGGAAAATATACGCCATCCTCACAATTCAACTCCTCGCCACCATCGCTGTAGCTGCAGTCGTCGTCTCCGTTCATCCGATCGCCCACTTTTTCCGTTACACAGGCGCTGGACTCGTTCTCTACATCCTCCTCATCATCACTCCCTTCATAGGTTCATTTTCTTGCCCCAATTTCAGACCCCAATTTCTTGTATTCAAAACATTGATTAATTCTTGCTTTGTTTCTGGATTTAAACAGTTTTATGCCCGTTGTATTACTACCATCAGCGTCACCCTGTCAACTATTTGCTGCTCGGGATTTTCACCATCTCCATGGCGTTTGCAGTTGGATTAACATGTGCCTACACTAATGGTTAGTTTGTATAGAAAACTTTGGGATAATGTCGAAACTTAAAAAATGACATACAATTGTGATTTCAGGCAAAGTTATATTGGAGTCGGTGATTCTAACAGCAGCAGTTGTTGTGAGCCTGACGCTCTACACATTCTGGGCAGCAAAAAGAGGCTATGATTTCAACTTCCTTGGACCCTTTTTGTTTGGAGCTCTCTTTGTCTTGATTATCTTTTCCCTAATTCAGGTGAATTTCAGCTTCATTATTCTAATTTGGAGTTCAGATTTCATAGTGTATTAACTAAGGGTTTGAATTTGTCTGTTCAGATATTTTTTCCTCTGGGGAGAATTTCAGTGATGATCTATGGCTGTTTGGCTTCCCTTATTTTCTGTGGCTACATCATCTACGACACCGATAACTTGATCAAGCGGTACTCTTACGACGAATACATCTGGGCTGCTGTTGCATTGTATCTTGATATCATTAATCTTTTCCTTTCTCTACTCACTGTTTTTAGAGCAGCTGAGAGCTGAAAGATTAGTTTAGTGTTTTTCCCTAATTACCTTTTTGGCTTCAGTGATATGTAATTAGGTTTGGTGATTGGTGAATGATGAATGGTGAATGGTTTTCTTGTTCTTCTTGTCCATCTATCTTCAATCCATGCATCTTTTTATAAGAAGAATTAACAAAAACAATCTAAAGCAAAATGATGGAAATTTAGTTACATTCATACCAATGTTGATGGCAAAGAGTGTGTCTCATCTGTTTGATTGCAGGCCACCACCACCATAATACTGTTTGGTTGTCTCTTGAGAAAACTCTGCAAATGTCATTCCATTCTTCAATCTTGACCAAATCTGAGGAACTAAATTGTGAATCTCTTCATTCTGCTTCTTCTGCCCATCTATTCTTCGTTGTTCAATAGGGTAATCTGTGAGATCAAACACTTTACTCCAAGCTGGTTGCAAAAACACAACAAAAGTCTCCCTGCTTAAATTCTCCAACTCCACTGATCTACGAACCGAATGCAGAGTCGAACGCAACTTCCCTTTCGATAGAACATCAGCTGATTCCCCTACCTGAAAAATGAAACTTTCTGGAGGCGCCTTAATGGTGCATACCTTATTCGTACTAGGATCAAGTATCTGCAGATACGAATGGCGCTCACTAGATTCAAGATTACTCGTCTCTCCATTGTTGGATGTGGAGATGAACATAGGAGAAGTTAAGACTGTAAAAATGCCATAATCATAGTGCCATTGCTGCCATAACTCAGATGGCTTCTCACAATATTCAGTGCAATGTCCTTTCTTCGATCCTCTGTTCGCCGCAGATCGTTTGAGTAATTGTGTGTCAAGAGGCGAATGATAATGTATCAAACGACCTTTCGCTGTGCAGGATTCAAGCAAACTGTTCTCCAGTTCTTGGCCACCAATTGCTCTATCGCAGATCCGAGCAAGTCTCAAACCTAAATGCATCATGCAAAATCCAAGCTCCTTAAAATTGGTTCCTAGATTCATAAACTTGTCATCTGAAGACTCAATCATCACAGCAGGATGAAGGTTCCAGCAATTCTCATACTTGAGCTGCATTGCAAACGAGGAGACAATTCTATCCAAATTCTTGAGTGGAACATCGCTCCCCAAGCCATGTTCCTACAAGTTCTCATCATCATCATCAAGTTTCAATCAGTATTCACAACAATTCGAAGTTGCTAAATCTGAATGAAGTAACGAATTAGCTAAAACCATTACACAAAATCAAAAACACTTGGAGGTGTATGATTTAGGGCAGAAAAGGAGTTGACCTTGAGAATGCGATTACGATCGTGATTGGAGAGGAGAGCGAGTTCTCTTGCGATAGGAAGCAGCGTTTTACGGAGAGATGAAGCTCCAGGGACGCCGGTGATTGTAAGGAGTCCTGGTCCGGCGGGACCTAGGTTTTCAATTACAGAGGCGGAAACTGATTCCAGTCGTCGAATATCATCTAGAGAAGATGAAGATGAAGATGAAGATGATCGATCGTCGGATGAGAGCGTTATTAGATCGGAATAGGCGAGCTGGTAGGGTTCTAGAATTGCTTCTTCCGCCATATCCACCTCTGAACGGAATCTGGAAAAGAGATAAACCTTGACGACGCCGTTTCGTGTGTAGTACACCAGTTTACCCTAGTAACTTTGAGCAAAATAGCAATTTTGGCGGTTAAAATTCATCATGTTTTCGTCATGTTTACTGCATATTAGACTTGTGCTATAAGACGAGTAACTCATAGTAGTAGATTTGGAAATTGGAATCCTCATACTTACGCAAAATTATAAGTGCATTCAGTTCTTACTAATTGTATTCCCTGGAACTTTCACGACAACGTTTTCAATTGCTTCGGAATACATACAAAATCGACAACGGGGAACAATGTCACGCACGCACCTAGTCTTGAAAGGGGATAATTTAACTTTAATAATGCTATTCTCAAATTTTGAAAAATACCTTGAAAATTACAAACAATAATAAAAGATGTTCAGAAAATATTACAAAAATTCTCAGTATTTTGAGTTTTTTTATTTCTTCGGAGAAGCAAACAGGACCGTCGATGTTTTAACAAATGAAAACACAAACATCAACTATATTAAATATATTCTAAAGGGCTATATCAGGATCAGGATGGTTGCTAATGGAATAATCTCATTTCAATCTCTCGCTTTTACGCTTAGTTATTAGCGCTCCTTTGAGTTTGTCGTCTACTTTGGATTGACTTCCAAGTCTTGTCTTATTAAAAATAAAAAACAATTTCACATTTAAATGTTTTCATTTTGTGGAACTAAACCCATCAGTAATGAGATCATTGGCCATAAATCTGAGTTCCTAAAACATTCACAAAATCACCAGAGTGCAAAGGAAATCAAACAAGGTTGAAGAACATTTACATTTGCACATCCTCAACAAGTTTGCCTATTATGCTGCAGTTTCCTTGAAGCTCTTGGTCAACCAAATGGCAGTTTCTCTAGGCGACACTTTCTCTGGCCCAAACGGCTTAAGAAGAACACTCAGCTCGTCTAGCCTCTCTTGCTGCAGCAGCCTAGCACTGAACTCAAGCAGCCCTTCTAACGCCTCTGCTCTCTGCTGAAAAGACGACATGTCAAACCGCCTCTGTCTAGAGTCGAAAGACGACTCACTCGAACCCAACTGACCCATGGGCTGGCCCACCATCTGGACCGTACATTTGTCCTTCGTGATTGATCGGTCACACCAGTCTGTGGTCGGTTTTGAGTCAGAGAAGCACTTTTCTAATGGAAACTCCATGATCTTGTCAAGGAATGGGGCGTTGACTGAGATGTCAGGGGAGTGGGACCCGCGTGCTAAAAGCGGGAGTGAAGCCCTTCGGGATGACCTGGATACCGGAGTATATGAAATTGGAAGCTGTAACACAAAACATACAAGAAACTCAGGCAGATTAGCTGCAGCTGTCACTTTAGTTTGTATGGTTAACTGCAATTTTAGCATAAAAAGAATAAGGCGGTGTTTCACTTCCATTCATCATTATAAGAACCTGTGATAGTTTAATAGAAATAAGCCATTTAGAGAGCTGGAAATGAACTTACAGGAACGCCGCAGTTAGATCCTACGGTCGGTATTTTTGAAGGTGCCATTGACTGTCTCCTCAGACCCAAGGAAGCTTTTGCAGGGTTTGAGAGTCTGGGTGTGGTGGCTGTTATAGAGCTGCTTCTTGATGAGCTGCTCATTGGTTTATCAATTCCAATATCCTTTTGTGTACTGCCTATCGACAATTCTTCATACCTTTGATTTATGTAGCGTGAGGTTTCCTTCTTGTTTCCAACAGAGGAGATAGAGTCGCGTTCAGAGCCAGAGATACTTGGATTTAGGGTCCTGTCATTGCTAAATGATTGTCTCCTGTTTCTTTCAACAAGCCTGTGAGCATCCTCAGGCTCAACGAATCGGGTTCTTTTCTGATGATGAGAATCTGAGTGCGGGAGATTGTTCGTTCCGGAGATACCATATTTGAGATTCATTTTAAGAATGTGTGGCTGGAGATGAGGATGCTTGAGCAGCTCAGCAGCCTGATATGACAACATCATTTAGTACCGAAAAGGAAAAATACAAAACCAAAATAGAGCCATCGCCCATCAGCAACAATGTGCAATGTTGAGATGCAAGAAAGAGATGAGCATACACTAGGTCTTAGTTCCGGGTTCTTCCTCAGCATGCTCTTCACGAGCCCTCGGCTGGGATAAGCAAAAAATAAGTAAGTTGTACTAAATTTGACACAATCACAAGCATTGTGTGGAAATTACAAATTACAAGTGAGTCATCATTCATGAAAAAAAGTAGCTGAAAATTTCAATATGGGCATCAGTGAAAGTAGCTAGTCACTTACAAAGCACCAGAATACATGGTAGGAAGTGGAGCCACAATAGACTTGTATATTTTTTGAATCAGTCCTTGCATGTCCTGGTCACAAGGCAAGAAATCATGTGGTTAGCAGCCATCTTTAACAATAAACAACCTTCCTTTATATTTGTTACATGCTCCAAGATACTAATCTGTGTAAGTGTGTACAAGTGCAGGCGTCTTACAAAAGCTTTAAACGCTGGCTTGAGTGCAGCCATTTCATAGATGCAACATCCTGGAATATAAATGCATTAGGTTAACATCATAGGTGTGAAATCAAATAAACATGACAAATGTAGTGGCAAGAAGTATCCATTACCTAGAGACCAGATGTCTGATTTCGATCCATAAGGTATATCAGCGAGAAGTTCGGGACACATATAGCAAGGAGTTCCCACGATCTGTAGTTTAGGAGGTAACCATAAGCCAGACGTTTGCAGTGAATGGATTGATATTAAATAAAATCACAATTCAAGTATACTACTCACAGAAGAAGTGAGATCATCTGAGGTTAGCAACTTGGCAAGCCCAAAGTCCCCTGTGCATCAAATAACTAAAAATTAGCAAACCCCGGCGAGGAGTTCAAATGGGTTAATATCTACTTCCATTTAAAATGTGCAAAAATGACATGGTCAAAGTACCTAGTTGTATGTCTTGATCTTTGGTGAGAAATATATTTGAACTCTGAAGCATTGAGATCAAATATTTTATAGGATCAGGGAACCGAAGCAAAATTTCTTCACAATCTTGTAAATCAGCAATTGAGATACCAACTGAGTTATAGTATCTCACCTAAGCAGAAATTAAAAACTAACCTTGACATCACGATGAATAATATGATTCCTGTGCAAATAGTCAAGTGCCATCAAAAGTTGAACCAGCCATTTGCATAGTTTCTACATTAGTTTTGACCAAAAAGAAAAGAGTTTCTACATTAGTGTCATTGAAGGAAAGAAAATTAGACTTGAAAGACTACAGGACAAAAATCAGAAGCTTCATGTTTAGAGTTACCAACCTCTTCAGGAAAATTAATATTGTTGGTTTTCTTTATCACTTCCCCCCTACAAGATCATGAAAATGATTTTCAGAGGACAAGAGAAGCTTATATTCGTAAATGCCATGTATTGTGCTATCAATTCATTCAAACCTAACAGAAAGCAGAAATAACTTACATGTCACCGCCTTCGCAGTAGCCTATGACAATGCAAACATAGCAATCCTGCAAAAACAGAGGAAGCAAAAAGCAATTACTACAACGCCTCAACTGTGTGAAAGGTATAAACATGAAAAGCAATATGCTGTAAGAGATTCACTGTCATGGTGACAATTTTCTATGAGCATGAAAAATTCAGCAATATGTAAAAATCCACTCTAGTAAGCACTATCCTTCACGCCTATAATTTGCAACCATGAGTAGATTCATCAGAGTTGACTATAACTGAAGCATTTCGAAAATGGATACCTTATTTGAGATATCAGTTCACAACAAAAGGATTACTTATTCAAGAAAGCAGTATTACATAAGTACATTTCCTCACCTTTTCAACCCACGAATCTTTGTACTCCACAACAAAAGGATTCCTTATTCGAGAAATCAGTTCCATCTGCAAAATAGACGTGAATAAAGTTGTAAACGCAAATTGGTGGCAAGTCACCACAAGTCGAAGTACACATTTTTTTTGAAAGGGGTTCGAAGTATATACTTCGTATTACCTTAGTAATGAAAGAAGAGAAAGGAAAACATGAAAGGGTTGCCTAATATGACAGGTGTGGCAAGTTTTGACATCAAAATAAATAATTATTAATCACATACGTTCCTATGATGATTAATCAATTAGTGATAAACAAAATCCTATACATGCTTACTGAAAAAACACAAATTTAAATAGATTATGCCTTTCTTTTATATAGATAATTAAAAATTGACTGCAAAACTGACCTCAAGGTGCGCAGACCTACGAGTCCGATCAGTTTGACGAGCAAGACGGATCTTTTTCAGGACATACCTGGAAGAAATAAAAACTCAATCACTTTGAAGCAAATAAACTCATGAAATATTCCACCATCAAACTAAAAGTTGGCTGCTACAAGGAATCATGCAGGAAATATACTTCAATGGGGGGAAATTAATATAGCAGACTTACTTCTTTCTTTCAAATTTATGCCTGACCAGAAAAGCAGAACCAAAAGCACCTCTACCAATCTGCTCCAAGACTTCGTAAGCATCCATTGATAGGAACACTAATGGTCTTGTGATTTACCTCAGAAAATTCAATCTCAATCCTAACAATAACAGACAGAAGAAAATTGTTAGCACAAACATATGTAGCCACATGCAGAGCTATCATGCAGACACATGAAATTGTTAACTAGTAAGTAGTGACAAACACATTACTAATCTATATCATTACAAAGACAACATACAATAATATTGTCACGAAAAGCAACCAGGTTGTGCCAAGCAAAACTGTGAATCTTAGCTAGTCTGTACAATAACCTACATGATGTTTAAATACTTATTTGCAGCTTGAATATTTTACTACTAGGGACACACTTGGGTCTCCTGTCAATCTGTCATTATCCACTTACAGCTTAGAACGTGAATACACAGAATAAATTATAACTGTGTACCTACCACTCGACAGTAAGACAATAACCAGATATAATCAACAACCGAAAAACCGATAGAAAAAGAGTAGATGATCAATAAGCCAGATAATGTGAAAGGTGTACAGGTATATCCGTGACCCTTCAAATTCTCTAAACACAATATCAACCGAAAGGAGCAGGCAAGCATATAGTTTTATGCACAAATGCACAATAAACCACAAGAAATTTTTACGAGTGCTATCAAATCAATCAATTTCACACCCTACCAAAACAGGATTGCATAAAATATTCACAAAGCTCAGCTTCATCGAGAACGGGATGATTCCACTAATGATGCCAATATAAGCATTTTTTTCATCTAAATGGCGCCCACAAACAAGGTCATAAAGGGATTAGACTCGACTTTCGCTATTACTGTCATTCCCACTGATAGTTAGCGAAAACAACAGTAGAAATCACAAGACAGCGATCGAGTACCAAATCTACTCGTATGAAAATACGTCCCATAAATTGCAAGATAAAGAGATTTCTACGAAATTGAAGCAACATTAGACGGACCTTAACCCCTACAATGAAGAGAGGGAGAGAATGTAGAAGGAGCGGCAAAAGAAATTCGAGAAGAAGAGACAAAGAAATTCAAAGTTCAAATTTGGCGGACAGATACAACAAGACACGGATTGCGGTAAGAGAGGAGCTCACAGTGAATTGTCGTATCTTCTGGAAAAGACTACACGAAGAAGAAACAAAAGTTTAGGGAGTACAAAAAGATCTGGTGCACCATAAGAGTGTCGGTATCTGATCCAATTAGATGCTTCCACGTTTTCCGATGAGCATCCTCCATGAAAAGCAGGAGAAAGCTCCTCCGACTGTGAAACTCCTACTCTGCGTTTATAAATGGAGATCGGAGAATGTTGAAGTTGGTGAAGAGAGGTTCGAAAGTCGATTTGGAGTTGGGAAATATTGCCTTTTCCGGATTCGGATTTGTTGAACAACAAAACCTATTCCCCTTTTATACGTTAAAGAAGAAAAAGTAACACATTTTTAACATTGGATAATCATAAGTTTTATTCCATATATATATTGACCTACTCTAACTCCCTTAATAGAAGAATAATCCTGTAAATTTTATAAAACTCTTACTAGCATTTTGAATAGCGCGAGACTAATACACATGTCTAAAATTTAGATACAAACATTATTAATAATGTACGTAAATAATTTACATGTTGATTTTTATAGTAATATATTTTGTGGTTGAAAACTATTTTAACATGAGAATGTTGCAGGTGGAATATTAGAGATGTGTATGTATAAATATAATAAATATACATTTTTTTTGTCAAAAGAGAGTTCTCCGTTAGCTTCTGTATAATCTATTGTATATTAATATTCTCATAACAAATTTTACGGTTACAATCTGTCTAATTAATATGCGTAAATTTATTTTTAACATAAAGACATGTTAGAACATTTTACTATGATGGACTTGACGAACAACAACTATGAATTGAGCCTGCAACAATGAGTCACAACACATATGACTTCATAAATTCGTATACTTTATTGAAATGGAAAATTGAAGTAATTTATGGAGGAACCAATCAAAACACTTTAAAATTAAATGCGAAGCTTTCATTTATAGAAAACGCAATTTATATAGTAGATTAGATAGATGAGTTATGAATGAATGAGCAACAGATTATCCGAACAAGAAATATAAAAATGAAGATAATGGTTGAAATGTCTCCTTTCTTGAAGTATTTCGGATGATTCCTTTATAGTTCGTATACTTTGGTGTAGGCCGTAGGGAGTAGTTGTACCCAAACAGATACCAATCAATGAAATATTAATGTGCATGCTTCCTTGGTCTGTATCACATTTCAATAACAGTATTATCCTTTAAAGCATGATGCATTCTTTATCAAAGAAAAATTCTGATATTGATAAGCTATTTTAATTTTCATCCCAAGTTTTGTCTCCATCGGTGCAGCTAACAAATGTACGTACAAGGGCTGGAAATAGATCGGATTATGGTCTTAGAATGAACTACTTTCATATTTAATCCATTAAAATTAAAAAAAACTGCTATTCAATCTATCCATCTTCCATACGAGTAATAAACATTAGGCATCTTAATGATTTGCTAAATTTAGCAAGACAAGTAGGATTATAGCAAGTTGAAACGACACATTATAGCAAATGTTATTTTAGCAAACAAGTGTAACATCAATAACATTTGCTATAATTTTGTCATTTTCAAGTGTAACACCAATTTCCCACTCTTTTAATTTTCAATTTATTAAAGAAATATCATTTATTTAGTGGACCATACACTCTTGACTTGCTATTTGGATTGTCAAATTTAGCAATCAAGATGGAGAAATAAAGCATCTGTAAAAGAATATTCTCATTATTTGTCATTATAGCTTGTTGTTGGTGTTTGATTTTGTTATAAATTTGTTATCTCCATTTATAGCAAGTCATTGGAGATGCCCTTAGGTGATCGATTTACTTGCGAAATTTTAAAATCAGTGTAATCTCTTTTACATGCATTTTCACTTTATAAGTGAACAAAATAAACCCAGCATACCAAATATGCTTTGTTAACATTGATAAATATTAACTTGCTAAGTGTTAGAGAAATTGAGAAAATAGTATGGATGGAAATTATCGGGAATTTTATGATATAAAGGGATAAAAGTTGTAATCATAATTTTAAAATTAGTGGGTCGTGTGCGAATGGATGAAGTTGGTCACGTAAATCTCCATAGTCGATCGACCAAGCATCTCATCTATAATTTGATTTACCCATCATCTATGAAACATAAAATTTATACTCCGATCCACACCCAAATCTGCCTAACTACAATATAAGGGAGAAGTCACCCCTTTGCAAAAAAATACGTCACCTCATCGTCACTTCATCGCATACTCATCTTATTTGTCAAAAATAAAGAAAATAAATCTCCCTGACTAAATTAAATCATAAAAAATGGAATTACCTCCTTTAAACTCTTCAATTCAAATCATAGTTTGTTTTTACCTCCTCCACTTATGTAATTTTAAAATAAATCTTCCTAATTAAACTAAATGCATTTATGAGTTTTTTTATTAACCTATAAAATATCCAACAAGTCTGTAAATTTATTTTATTTTCAAATATGAAACTTTTTGTAATTTTCAATATTTTTTAATTAAAAAACTTAGAAAATTAGTTATAAACTATAAAATAAAATTTATACGTAACTAATACGTAAATCTCCATAGTCGATCGACCAAGCATCTCATCTATAATTGTACATATTTTTTTATTAACCTATAAAATATCCACAAATCCCGGTGCCTTTTTCTCGCTTCTGTCATTCATGATCTTACTTAGCCGTGAGTTATCTTGTTGTCCCTAGCTTATCATATCTAATAAGGACGACCTAGTCTCCGAAAAGAAAAGCTCTTCTTGATTCCTTTGAAATTGAACCTCGATCCCACTTCTCACAAGCCCCCTTTGCAATTCTGGTCGTAAGGTCAGACATGCAATCAATTTCTCATGCGAGAACTTTAGCTACTACATTAAACTTGCTTGGGTGGTATAGAATCTCAATGTCATAATCATTTATCATCTTTAACCACCTTTTTTTTTCAAAGATATATTTCAAGCTCTTGTGGTCAGTATAAATTTAACAAGTTACCCCAAAAAGGTAATTCCTTCAGATCTTAAGAGCAAATACCACACCTGCTAGTTCTGACTTCTAAGTCATGGGTTGGATAATTTTCTCATGTGATTTCAACTGGCGGGAAGCATATGCGGTAACCCTTCCATGTTGCATCATAACTCAACCAAGGCCTTGCGCTGAAGCATCACTGTAATCAACAAACCCATCAGTTCTCTGAGGCAACGCTAACCCCATGGCACTAGCTAGTCTTCTCTTGAGTATATCAAAGCTTTCTTGACATTTCGATCCCAATCAAACTTCTTTGACTTACGCAAAAAATTAGCTAAATGGATGGGAAATCTTAGAAAATCCTTCTTCAAACCTTCTGTAATAGTCAGCCAAGCCCAAGAAGCTTCTTACTTTCTTGACATTTTTCGAAGGCTTCCATCATGATCATCCTTGATTCTTCTGCGGGTCACCCATCACCCCTTCTGCATAAACTATATGCCCAAGGGAAGCTACCTCAGTCATCCAGAAATCGCATTTGGATAACTTAGCATACAACTTATGCTGCTTTAACAACTCGAGAACAATCTAGAGATGCTCAACATGCTCCTCTTCATTCTTAGAATAGACTAAAATATCAGCTATGAACACAACGACAAACCTATCTAGGTATTCTATGAATACCCGGTTCATCAACTCCATGAATAAAACAGGGGCATTTGTTAGTCCAAAGGGCATCACCGCAAATTCATATTGACTGTACCTCGTATGAAATGTTGTTTATGCAATATCTTCATCTCGAATCATAAATTGGTGGTAACTCTATCTTGAATCGATCTTTGATAACACAATTGCAATCTAACAAGTCATCGACCCGAGGCAATGGGTATTTGCTCTTTATTTCCACCTTATTGAACTGTCCGCAATTGATGCAGAGTCGAAGGGAGTCATCCTTTTTCTTCACAAACAACACAGGCGCTCCCCAAGGTGACACACATGGCCTAATATAGCCCTTCTCAATCAACTCTTCTATCTGTTTCTTTAATTCTTGCATCTCTAGTGGCCCCATCCTATACGGGGCCTTAGAGACGAGTGTTGTTCCTGGTTCAAGCTCAATTGCAAATTCAACCTCTTTACGAGGAGGCAAGCCCGGTAAGTCCTCCGGGAACACATCTTCAAACTCACACGCAATTGGTATCCTAGACAGTTCAAGTTTCTCTTTATCATCATCTCCTATAACATAACACATATAACCCTGACATCCCTTCCTTATCAATCTCGCAACTTTCATAACACTACTGACCGACCCTGACTTGGTGGGATCTCTACCTTCAAACACATGCACCGATCCATTCACGGTGGTTACACTAATAATCCTTTTACATAGATCTATTACCGCTCCATGACGTACAAGCCAATCCATGCCCAAAATGACATCATAATGAGTCAAATCAATCTCAATCAAGCCAGCTAGCCAATCCTGAATCCCGATACGAACATGACAATTCCTAAACTCATGAGTACCAACTAATTTGTACCACCTAATAACTCTAACAACAAATGACTCGCAACCATGCCCACAAGTAAGACTAAGTGTAGTCACACATGCCTTGGACATAAATGAAAGGGTAGCACTAGTGTCAAACAGTATAGAAACAGATGGAGGTACTTGTTGAGGATGCAACAGATAGTATGTCTGAAAGCTTTTCTGATCATCAGTTGAAGTATCTAAGGAAATCCAACATCCATACTGCAGAAGCTTCAAACAAAATTTAAATTTAAATTACTAAGAATCAAGTTGGTAACCCTTGCTCCTCTTTGGAACTCATGACCCTTTAACCCTCAACATTCTCAACATGAAGAACTTAAGCAAGGTTATCCTCCACCATCCTCGGGTGGCCCCTACGTGGTCGAACTCTACTAGGAACACCTCTGCCTCTACCTACCATCTATAGGTACTTCTTAATATGGATCCGAACACACATATATACTAGAATCAACAACTAAAGTGAGCAAGGAGGTCATAGTGCAACATATGATGCAAATTCTACCCCTTCCCCAAAAGAATTTCGAAACCTGGCTCTGATACCAACTTCTGTAATGCCCCAAAACTTAAAGAGTGTTACAACGCCAGGGATCCCGTGCTAGGAATCCCCACAGGCAAGTTTAAAGGATGATATAAACCTTACGAAAGAACAACTAGAATGAAACCAAGTAGTAGTCTCGCAAGACGTCCATACAAGTACGTCGATGAAGACCTAACATGTTCATACGATCAAAATGACAAAAACATGCTTCAAAAGAACTATCAAACCATGTTTAGCCCAAACGCTACAAGCGCATCCAAAAAAACCAAAAGATGCATAGTTTAACGAGAGTTAATATTTTGAAACCAAAATAAAAGTGAACCAAAATAAACCCATCCTAGCTTGCATCAAGTTGCATGACCTCCTCCATACTCTGCAACAGACTGGGTACCTGACCATGTCAAACACAGCCAGTTCCCCCACCGAAATGGGGGTTAGTCTCCAACCAGACTAGCAAAATATTCATAAGCATAATACGAGTAATAGGGCAAGTAAAAGAGTAACAAATTAGCAGACGTGAAAACCTAAGTTATGTTTTTAGATCATGCACGAGTAACGATTACTTACAGATTCACAAACAAACAAGCAATCAATCACAAGCAACACACAAACAAGTGTATCAAGTAAATAGAGATCCAATCGGAAAACAAATTACAAAAACGTTTCGAAAACAAGTCCAAGACTGTCTTGAACCCGAAGGTACCTTCTTGCCCGTACATTGGGCCAAATCATTCTTATACCAAAGGGTAGGGAACGGAATCACGGGCCAAGTGATCCGGCCTACCCAATTGGCAAGGCCCACCAACGACTCACTCTTCCGATAGAGCCATAATCGAGGGTGTTACGACATAAAACCGTTCACAATCAAGTGAGGGATCGGAACAATCCTTACCCCACATATAAATCTCAAGGACAATGTGTACACACCTATAACTTCACATAATCGCATCTCAAGCATATAAGCACAATCACAAGGATAAACATATCGTCAAGATTCTCACGAAAGAAGACATGTTCAACATAACACATAATCAAGTAATCACAATAAAACATATATTCATGTAATCACTAACACAACATTCGTATTCCATACTTCATTAAGATTAAAGCTCATATACTATTTAGAAGTTTGATGACATGCATAATCCGATATCCTAAACTTAACCTACAACACGCAAATGCTTATAAACAACTTGCCTCAATCGACGATCAACACAAGTCCGTTTGTCGTATAAAGATGTCGCAAGGTTCCCGAAACGGGCGCCTAAGTCGAACCTTCACGAAAAACGTCATAACTCATCACATATACATCCAAATCGGAAACCGTAAAATTCCTCATACTCGTAGGGAGATTTCTCACCTTAAAAAGTCAGCTACAACTTCCCAGAAATTACGAATTTCGCCCAGAAATTTCAGATTCACACAAAAGATCCCAAATCCCTTACTTCTACCTCCAATCTCCAAATTCAATCAACCTACACATACCAATGCATCAACTAATTGCTATTATTCCCCAATTGGTTAGGAGGACCTCTATTCCTCATAAAATCAAAATTTGAAAAGCTAGGGTTCATAAATTTGGGGAAAAACTCACACAAGGCAAGAGCTGTTGCGCAGAGAAAGAAGACGCAAGCTGCTGCACACGAGCTGCACAAACTGCTGCACACGAGCTGCACAAACTGCTGCACAGCTGCTGCGCAGAGAAGGAGGGTGCGAGCTGCTGCGCAGGGGAAGAAGACGCGAGCTGCTGCACGGGGCTGGGGAAATGTTGGCCGAGCACCTCTTGGCTGAGCTGGGCTAAGGTATGGCTGGAACAAGGAGCAAGAAATATGGAGATGGGTAGCTGCGTGAAGAGAGGATGTAGGTGAAGAAATTGCAGCTTGAAAAGTAACGTGAAAGAGAAAGAGGTGGGGCCCAATGGTAGTAGTTTGTAGAAGATTCTAGATAAAGGGGTGTAAATTTAATTTTGGGTATATATATCTTTTATGTAGGGATAAAATAGAGTACGTCGGTTTTTTTTAATAAATTCCGATGAAACGAGGCAAATTCGACAATCGATAATTACTCATTTATTTGAAATAGACAAGAACCCGAAGTTCCCAACTGAAATACGTAGCTATTAATCCGAAAGCTTCCAAGGACAATTCAAGCTTGACATAATTATATTGCAATATGTCGCTGATATTAAGCGAGCTCGATATCGCTACGTATTTGAGACCCAATAATTCACGGGGCATTTCAATACTAACCTTCTTCCATGGAGATTTGTGATGTTGTATCAATAAACTATTGTTACCGTCGGGAAGAAAAAACTGGAAGAGAAGAACGATGGAAGAGAGAAGGCGTTGAATTGATGGAAGAGAGAGAGAATTTGGAATTGCCGTAAATTAAGGAAAGGGGTTATGATTTTTTTTTCCCTTATTTTCTTTTAATTCAAAGACTTCTAATCTAGCCATTCATCTAATCTCATCTTATGACTTTTATTCGTTAACTCAGTTTTACTATAAAAGTGGTCTTACCGGAGCCTCTCTCTCTCTCTCTCTATATATATATATATATTAAAACAGAGCTATTTAGAGTTCTCCCCTTAATTTTAGGTTCGTTAATCTTAGGTGTCATTTTGCTATTAATTCTCAACATTTGAATTATTAGTAATATTTTTAACCTTTTAAATTATAAATGATTTGTTAGTTTGTTAGCTATTTTGTAGTTTACAAGTAATTACTATTTTTCCATCCTTTTTTAAAGCCCTACTAATGTAGCAATGGTAAACTTTCTTTTATGTTATGTCATCCTCAAAATAACATAAAAGAAAAAAATATCAATTAATCAAAGGACAAATAAATAAAATTCGGGTTCTAACATTGAGAAAATTTCAAATACAAATAAATTTTATGACAAAAGTATACGAACACAACAAGAGCTACATAAATTAACCCGCGCAAGGCGCGGGAACCACCCTAGTTTAGTGTGTAAATGTATATCAAAATGGGAGCAGATATTGATGCGACTTGGTCTAAGACGACTTTATGTTATGGCATGGGCCCATTGGGCCATGATGCAGCGGCCCACATTGATTTGGTAGGTAGTACGACTACGACTACGACTACGATATGTAAGCGTGCATCTTCCTTCGATCTACATCTTCCAAGTTCCAACTACACTAGTAGTACCGATAGAATAGGATGAAGCAACCCCAATTAAACCCCACGCCAATAACTTCTATGCATATAATCATACTTCTTGGGTCAGAACATGACTTAACGTAGGAAAAACGAAATTGAATATCCATGAATTCATGCGTGCTTATTGAATATCCATGAATTCCAACGTACCGATTGAATAAAATGCATGTTACTCATCTTCACAAACTAAAAATGGGATTTAATTTCAAATACAAATATATTATTTGTCATAGACCCATAGTTGTTAAACCCTCTTTTAACAGGGTCGAAATGCTCAAAACCACATCTTAAATATATTTTTAGACAAAATTCCCCTTAAAAAGTATCTGTTTGCCTAAAATCACCCTCCGTTCATTTTCCATTATATTTCTATTAGTTCAAAACTTCAAATACCTAAAACCATCCATTGAAAGGTTCAATTTGCTCAAAACCACCTTTTAAAATGTTTTTTTTTATAGAAAAACATCTGTAAACAGACTTCGTTACCCGAACACCATCCTTCATCTCATTTTTTTAGTTTTATTAAAGTTGTTATTACTTAATTGTTTTAATTAACCTTTTTAAATGGAATTGACCCGATGTGAATAAAACGAAAGGAGGATTAAGTTTCCGCATAGGAGGAAAACACTTGTGCGGAAGGACGCTTGTGGATTGGGACAAAGTCCTTGTTGTTGAGAACTTGCATAGTGTTGTGTCCGTCGTCGAGCCATTGCTAGATGTTTGTGCAGTCGTAGGTCACGCTGGTGCAGTGGCTTAACGATGATTTCATCACGTCAAACGAGATCATACACCAAAAGTAGCTCCACAAAATAATGTGCAAATCCTTCTTCCTCATTAAAAAAGTTAAATAATATAATATTAATGAGACCGAGGGTGGTGTTCAAGTAAAAAAGTTTGTTCAAGTAAAAAAGGTTGTCCACGTCGGAAATAAGACGGAGGGTGGTGTTCAAGTAAAAAATTTGTTCACGGGTGGTTTTCGATAAAAAAATGTTGCGGTTTTGAGCAAATTGACCTTTTTAAAGGGTGATTTTCGAAATTTGAACTAACGGAAATGTGACGAATGGTGATTCTAGGCTAACGGAACCTTTTTAAGAGTGATTTTCGGTAAAAAATATTTATGGGTGGTTTTGAGTAAATCAACCCTTTTAACGAGTGATTTTCTATATTTAAGCCTAATCTTTATATAACTACTAAAGGAAAACACTTTTCCCCAATTCTAACTATGTCACGTGGGCATACTCTTCATTTAGGCCATCTATTTGTCGTCATTCCAT
The DNA here is from genome assembly GCA_029168935.1 of Oxyria digyna. Taxonomy (NCBI): domain Eukaryota; kingdom Viridiplantae; phylum Streptophyta; class Magnoliopsida; order Caryophyllales; family Polygonaceae; genus Oxyria; species Oxyria digyna. Next base: position 19,619,822 of record JAPVLV010000007.1, on the reverse strand, counting down.
TGGTCACAATCTTTTACTATTTATTATAACTTTTTAAAAAATTTGATTAAATTTGGAAAATCATGTGCAAAAATATCACAAAAAGATTGATTAAGATCTTTCAAATTACAAAAATATTTTTATGTGTTAATTTTTTGGATTTTGACATCCCAATATCCTATTATGTTATTTTACAAATGTATAATTTTGTTATTATGATATGACATATCACAAAAAAGTTATTTTTCTTAATAAATAAGAGAAAAAATCAATTTATTTAAATTTAATATAAATTGACCTATGATAATTCGATCAAATAACATTTTTGGTATAAAAACTCATTTATATTCGTTGTTTATTATATTTAATACTTTAAAACTTAATTATATATCAATACCATTTTAAGATATCAACTTATTTTCATATAAAATTATATATTACATAGTTCTACTTATTAACTATATCGAGTTATATAAACTGGCGCATGGCGCGAGAACTAGGTTAGTTTTTAACTAAATAAAGCAAATCCTTAAATATACGAAAAATCTTTATATAATTACTAAAACAAAAAATTATACTCATCAATAATCTATGTCACGTCATCTACTCATCAATAAATCGTTGTGCAAATTTCACAAATAACGCGAGAATAAAACTAGTTTTATTTATTTCAAAATTGGACGAATGTACCCTTAGTCCCTTACGTGCGCAATCCCAATAATTTTTTTTTTTTTTGCCATTAAAATTTTCAAAAATAAAACTGAACCGAGTTTTTGAAAAAATGTTTTGGACGCATCCGAAATGCGCCCAAAATGAGTGTCAGTTATAAAAAACTGGGTGCGGGGTTTTTCTCCGTATTTATGTCGACTATGTTCCTTTATTCAATAGTGTATTAGGTTTATGGGGACGCATGGGATATATATGTTTGTATTCGTAGTATAGATGAAACTGAAACCACAAATCTCAGTTGGATGGTGATATGCTATTGATTGTTAGGAGATTTTATGAAGATTTAATCTGCTAATTTATGAAAGGAACTTCTCAACCTTTCTTTCATCCCCTACCTTTCATCAAGATTTCTTATACACTTATTTAAATTGGTTTTAAATGTAGTATATGATTTAAGCATTATAATTTCATAGAATAACATAGATATAACTTTGAATCCGGATCAGGTGAGAATTTTTATTGTACGAATATGTCAGCGACATGCACTTTCTTCAGTAATGACATGCACACGCGGGTGTGTGCATGTATTTTTCACATATTATCAATGACTTGCAAATCTGTCAATATTGCATGTCGCTTGCTTAAATGTGAATGTCATTACTGAAAAAAGTGGATGTCAATGGCTTAAATGTACATCATTTGCATATTCGCACCGTAATAATTATTCTCACTTGAATCTTTTCCTATAGCTTTATATTTTTATCTCTTACTCCCTCCGTCCCACAATATAAGCCACATTTGAGGTATTTCGCGGAAATTAAGAAAAATGTGAGTTTAATGATTAAAAGAGAGTGAAAAGTACAAAAGTGTAATAGTTAGATGAGAGAGATAGAGAGAAGAAGGAGAAATGAATGAGAAAATTGAATGATTAGAGGAGAGAAGAAAGTGAAAAGTGTATTGGGAGAAGATAAAGGGGTGTAAAAATTATACTAAAAATGGAAAATGTTGCTTATATTTTGGGACGCTCAAAATAGAAATGTTGCTTATATTATGGGACGGAGGGAGTAATATTTATACGTAGACCGACACAAAAAAACACATAATCTCATCAGACAATTAAACTTATTTTAATCTAGGTAATGATAAATTAGAAAGGAAAAAGTAACACGGCTATCCAATTGTCGGTTGCTACATGCTAGATACTCCCTCCGTCCCATTATATAAGCCTCATTTTCTTTTCTGTCACTATTCACAATCCGAGAAAATCTTTTCGATTTCTTCCAATTTAGAAACAAAAACATAGTCATATGAGGTCTTATTTGATTCGTCTTTATAAGTACTACAACAATTTCAAAATTTTATAATTTTTACTAATACGTAACTAGAGATATTGACAAAACAAAACGTGCATCGACATCCGTGCGAGGATGAAATGAGGCTTATATAATGGGAGAGAGGGAGTAGTAGATACTGCAACTAATTAACAATATTGAAACTATTGAATTGGTGATATGATAGGCGTGGGTGCAATAAAAATCATATGTCTTTCCCATTTTTAAATATGTTATAGAATTAAGATAAGGTGAAACACGTCATTTCATTTGTTTATGATGGAAAGAGTCATTTATCAATTTCAACTCATAAATCTAACTCATAAATTTACTTTCAACACCGATTTTAGCTTCAACTAGTGACTTTAACTTTAACTTTAACACTGCTTCACTTCAAACTTACCGAACGGACCCTAAACATGAAAAACATGCAAATCATACCTTAAAATAACATTTAGAATTAAACTCAATATTGTACTAAGAAACTTGCCTCATTGAGATTAAAACTTGAAGAATCATCTTCTTCACTCTTGTCTTTGAAATAATTTCATTATTGTCCATGGTTTGTTTTAGTTTTTGTAGAGATAGAGAATGTGTTGTAATAGAGGTGTGAAAAAGGGAAGAGATAAGAGCAATAAGATTTTACGGACATGGTTAAAATAATAAGGCGTTTATTCAATTCTCTTTTGAATCTGCCACACCACATCTATATGCAACACACCAAATACTTTCATGCGTTACGCGTGAATGTTTTGAAATTTTGGTTTCACGCAATGTGTTAAATTTTTTGGTTTTCATGTGTTATACATATAAGTATTTGATACGGAGTATATACTAATGCATAGCGTTGGGCCAAAACAATTATTTGAGTGGGCATGATGTGGCATTGTCTATTATACTTATAAATTCCCCTTGTTATATTCTATGAGAAACTAGAATAAATATGAATCTGTTAACGTTCTCATAGTTGGGCCGTAAATTAAAAAACAAAAACAAATTTTAGCCCAAAGTTTAGGCCTAATATAAGTTGAAATTCTCTTATCACAAGTTTACAACATAAATCCTCTCTTTTTAGAAGGATTTGTGCCAAATGTCCCATTGGGCACTATATTTGTAATATCTGCACTCCCAAACTAAGTATTTAGTTTCTACTCTACCTCACCCCCACATAAATACACGTGCGCCCTACTCTCAGTCTCCGCCCAATCTCCGACTGTCTTCTCTTCACTTCTTCTCCTCCTCTACCTCTGTCAACGGATAAACCACAGAACAACAACAATGAATTTGATTTCTAAATCTGGATCTGGATCTCAATTCATCAAATCTCAATTCCACGTAAGTAGTGTAAACCGATAGAATGAGAGAACGGAAGTGTTCTACAACGAGAGAATTGTGCAGAGAGATCTTGATAGTTTCTAGGTTTTCAACAATGGCGCAGACAATGTGTGAGAAGCCTCAGGCCGCCATGGAAGCGGCGCTTAACCGGGAGAGCGAAGATCGTACGGAGGCGAGTGCGATTGTCGATTCTGCATTGAAAGCCAACGACGATGTTTCGGCGAATGCAGAGGCAGTGAAGGTCGACGATAATGTGTCTGGATCTAAGGTCGAAGCTGCTTCCGCTAATTCCGAGAAGAAGAATCGGATCCAAGTTTCCAACACCAAGAAGCCACTCTTCTTCTACCTCAACCTCGCCAAGGTTCTTCTGTCTTTCTTATTCTCTCCATTTGATTTCGCGTCGTAAATATATGCTTCTTGATGTACGATCGCCTTTGTTTTTAAGTTTGATATGTCATTTCCCTACCGAAAAACGTCTGCAATTAAGTAGATTACGGTTGCACTGGTTGTACTTAGCGATTAGGTAATTGATAGGATCAGAAATGGTGGAGCAGTTGAACGTCATTGAATGATTTCTTGATTTGTCTTGTTTCCGTGGTTGCTTGTTGCAGTATCATTCGAGTCATGAGCATAGAGTGGTACTTTCAAAAGAAGTTTGACTTCAATGGTTCATAATTTTATTCTGTTTTGATTTGCTTGTCAACATGCCTCATACAAACTGTGAATTTGTTGTTGTGTTACTGTGCACATAGATCAAATAATGTTTAGTCTCTCTAAATGAAGTTCTTGTACTGTTTCAAAAAAAGTAGAAAGTAATGGACCTAGAGATACCTATTTGTTGAAATGTTGGTGATATCTACATGATTATAAGGATTAATCTACAAAATCGTGATACTTTACTCGAATGATAATTGACTTGACCATGAAGTTTGAGTTTTCTAAAGGTTGTGGATATGATTATGTCCAGCAAAATTTCATAGTTATTGGATCTTATTGAAGATGAGAAAATTTCCGCATTCAGCACTCCTAAGCTTTTTTGTTTTTGTGTGTGTGTGTGAATCATGTCAGAGGACCATGGGAAGTTGGCTACGACATACAAGTCAGAGAGACGCGATGAAATGGTCAAAGAAGGGTATCGTATCCTTGGGAACTCTGGAGACCAGTGGAGCGACTTGTGTTGACAACCTTTTTTAGTATGCGTTGACAGTTTTTTAGTGTGTTTATAGTTTTTAAAATGTGCTGACAATTTTATTTAGTATGTTGACAATTTTTGTAAAGTGTTGACAATTTTGTAATATTACTCGTGTTGTATGTTCTTGACCGTAAATTAGTCGTGTTGACAACTTATTTAGTCGCGTTGACAACTTATTTAGTCGTGTTGACAACTTATTTAATCGTGTTGACAACTTATTTAGTCGTGTTGACTACTTATGTAGTCGTGTTGACAACTTATTATTCTTGTTGACAACTTGTTATTCTTGTTGACAACTTATTTAGTCGTGTCGACAACTTATTTAGTCGTGTCGACAACTTATTTAGTCGTGTCGACAACTTATTTAGTCGTGTTGACAACTTATTATTCTTGTTGACAACTTATTATTCTTGTTGACAGCTCTATTAAAATTTTGTTGACAGCTCTGTTTTAAATTTTTTTGTTAAAATTTTTTGTTGACAACTCTGTTAAATAATTTGTTGACAACTTTGTTAAAAAATTTGTTGACAGCTCTGTAAAAAAAATTGTTGACAGCTCTGTTAAAAATTGTGTTGACAGCAAATGGGGTATTTTCTTATAACTTAAAAAAGTGATGCAAAAACTTAAAAAACATAACAGTTTTATGGTATTTACCCAAAAACCGGTTCTTTTTAACGTGTACAACCCCGAGCTAAGCAAAACAACTTGAAGTTGAACGCACTAAAATTGAAGTGTTGAATCAAAGAATAAATATGATTTCAGCACCAAAATATTTTTTCCCTTGAAACTATTTAGGCGAAACTGAAAAAGTAACCAAACAAGCTTGAGAAAGCATCAAATGAAATTAATTAGTTAGTTAAGAAATAAGAGAATTTCGTTATGCTTGGATGAAGTACGAATGATGATACGTTCTATTTTATATAGCCAAATTATGACTTTTTAGCACTATTAAGGAGATATTTGAATATGTATTTGAAGCAATTTTATAATTCGGTAATAAAGAGTAACAAATCTAATGGATTGAAAAAGATTGGAGTTGAAGGCTCGAAGTTGAAGACAAGAGCAGAATTGGTTATAAAAGGTTTTTCGCGAATGCAGAACAGTTATCTGGTTGTGATTTGTAATCCATGTTCTATTAATCAAGAGAAGTTGGACAATTAATTAGACAGCGAGTTCGGTAAATGACCTAGGGAATACGCTTTTTTAAGAAACTACCCCTGGAAAACTAACCCCCTCTCCAAGTTTCTATAGCAAATAGAAACACAATCCGATACCCGTCCCAACGCTCCCAAGCCTGTCCCAGGGCACACGATTAATTCCTCTCCCAGCGCATGCGATCAAATCCTCCATCACCACCAAATCGATTCTCTTCTTTGCACTCCCACCGCACGCCAGCGACAACAGAAGGCTTTGATTTTGGTGTTGGACGGTAGCTTGATCTCTACCTCTTCTCATCATCATCATCATGTCGTCGCTCGCAATAGATCGACGATCTATACCTATCACTTCTTGCCATTGGATGCCATCGACTACATGGCGCCTATCGGTTAGTTTTTGCCGGGAAATCTCACTTTGAAAGGAGGAATTTTTCAAGGAATTATTGATGATATTGTAGTTTTTATTGAATAGATCGTTAGAAGAGTGTCACTTGGAGGATTCGGGTAGGCCACTTAGAGGGATAAGATGTAGACTTGGGTTTTGGGCTTATTTGATCACACTGTTTTGATCTTGTTGTTGCGTTTTGTATGTTGATGTTTGGAGGAGCTTATTGAGTTGTGTAATCATTAGGTAGATATCCTTATATTTCCTGAGGCCTTGAGCATATTGTTGTAAGGGTAGCTTTTCTTTAAGTCACTCGAGACGAGTAAAGGTCTAAGTATGAAGATTATTACACTATCTTTAGAGTGGATTTATATGATTTTGGAGTCATTTCTATTGATTGGATTATATGAGTTGAAGTGAAGAATAAGAAGATTGAAGAGTAGATTTGAAGACACTTAGGAGAACGCTTGGAGTTGAAGAATTGAAGCTACGTAGAAGAGATGGTGATCGCCACCTGTAGGAAGTGATCGCTTCCATTCAACACTAGCTCTCTGAAGAGTTGAAGATCACAACGCAATCGCTGCCTCACCATGCTGATCACGTCCTGAAGACAGAAGTCAAGAAGATTACGAAGATAGATGGCGATCGTGTCACAGCATGAAGCGATCACGTCACTTGTTCTGTGCTGAAGATTCAGACTTTCCTTTTACGTTTTGTTTTATTATTTCATTTTGGAAAACATTCCTTTTGTTATTTTTGGTATTTTCCTAGGGTTAGACTCTTCTTTAAGAACCCTAATTCTCATCTTATATTAATCAACTTTTCTAGAACTTTAGTCTTGCAAACCATGAGCATAAACTAATTCTATTATTTTGCCTAGCGGTTGAAACCTTCAGTTGTAAGATTTATCACCCTTGTTCTTTTCCTTTGGGTTAGTATTGATTCTCTTGTTTCTATCCATAAGATTTCTATTGGTTTTGCTAGATTGGCCACCTAGTTTGATTGATAGTTTTCTATTGCTAGACTTGGAATAGACGGTGAAATTCCTTGTCATTGTAGCACCCATAATTGCATGATCTGGTAGTTGATTGCTTTTATGAAAGAGAATTGATTGCATGTTCAATACTTGACGGTTGTAAGTTATTGCATGCATCATTGTGATTCCTATGCTCTTTGCTGCTATTTGATTCAACATAGGAGGTCTCTTAGGTTATATAATGTATACAATATTAAAACCGGAGCCATGTCTTCACAAAAATTTGCGCCACTTGGCAAAATTTGAGTGGAGACACGTGTATTTTCCTTTTATTAGTTCTCTTTTTAAAATAAATTGAGTAAATATTTTTAACCACTACCCCACTCTAACATCTCTCTATTCCACTAACGCCAAATTTACAAAAGCTCTATTTGGTAAAATCAATAATTTCACTAACTACAAATGTCAACTTGATGTTGAGGCTTACATTTAAAAGGGGCATATTTATCTTAGCACTATGTTTACTATATGTGTTATGGACTCAGTTTCGTTACTCTCTCTACTACTATTGTCCATATTTCTCTCTTCAACAGAAGATATGCATGTTCACTATTTATCATTTGATTGTTTTACAACTTGTATCTACTAATTTCATTTGTTAGGATTTGCAAATTTGTTTCTATATGCGAATGATTTTGATTGAATTTGTTTCCATCGATGTCTAATCAAGCCTCAATTGGATTCGTGGTTCCTCCTCCTATATTTCATTTCGGCTACCATATTTTTTATGAAAATTATTGGCTCAAATACCGAAAACCACCCTTAAAAAGGATCGATTTGATCACAACCACCCCTTAAAAAATATATTACGGAAAACCACCCTTAAATGCATTCCGTTAGTCAAAAACCACCCGTCCATTATGATGTACGCAGGACTACGTTGGTTCGAATCACATATATCACTGAAGAAGAAGGAACAACACAAGACTGGCAGGCAGGTGGGCCGATCGGCCATAAGGAGGGGATGACCCCTTTTGGGCTTAGCAAGGAGAAGGCCCAAGAAGATGAAGACTAAGGAGACATTACTATTTTACCCTTGAGACATTTTCATATTTAAGTTGGTTTTTAGAGCATGTTGCTCAGACTTTGACAAATTGAGAATTATTATCACTTTTTAGTTTTGACGTTGTTTAGCGGTAGCTTTTGGTTGGATTGAATTTCAAGTGGATTTCTTGTGTTTGATTCAACTTGTGAGAACGAGTTTTTGGTTGCCCATATCTCTGCCTCCAAACCTCGAAAGAACCCTAGGTGGATTCCTTAGGTTAGTTCGAGTCAAGCGAGTCTTTCTAGATTGACGACTGAGTCAAGAAAGACGTCACTTGCCTATCGAGTCCGAGTCAAGTGAGTCTTTCTAGATTGACGACTCAGTCAAGGAAGACAACACTTATCAACGACCAAGATTCGTTCGATTGTCTTCCACAACGACCTCACGAATCCGCCTTCGACATCAACTTCACCTTCATCTCACCCAAGAGAACGTTTTCAACCTCATATATTCGATCCTGCAGATTCATCTGCCACCATTTGGTATCAGAGCTAAACGAGGTAAAACATTCTAGTTTCGTATTCCCTTTGCTTGAAGTTTACTCACTCGGGTGTATTTTGTTCAGATCTACCTTAAGCCGAGAGGGTGAGAAAAAAATTTCGGCCAAAACCTCCTCAAAAACTTATGACGAGCGCCGAAGAGGAGAGTGTGGCCGAGGGAAACAAGCGGCGTCTCAGCCTCGAGACGGCGGACGGCCAGGGGAAAACCAAAGCCCTAATTCCTTCTTACCCTAACCAACCCATAAATCAAGGGAAGAATCAGTTGAAGATTTTCTGTTAGGATTTTGTGCAACTATTTTCGGAAGGAAATCATAAAATCTTTTTATTAATTCAAATTTTGAAAAGGGAAAACGAGCGGGAAGCGTTTTCGGCTCCCTACCCTTAAGGCCGTTCGGCCATTTAAAAAAAAAAGTTTTTCATTAACCCGACTAGCCGAAGAGAAATCCGGCTAAGGCGAGAACGTTTGAGGCTAGTAGCTTTATTTCATTTAGGTTGAGCAGGACCCGGGCTAGTAGCCTTGAGAAGTCCAAGGGGTCAAGTCAAGTGAGTCAGGCTAGTAGCCTCGAACTCCGCCCTGGTGTTTTCCGCCCGGGGGCGGCTCTAGAGATTTTCGAGTTAATTCTTGCATTTTTCGTTTTTCTTACGAAATTTTTTGTTTGAAATTTCTTTTACGAATAATCTAAACCGATTCTTCTTTGGATATTTTGGAAGATATTTTTTTTAGCCAAAACCTCATCTTGAGTCCAAACCGAGAGCAAACCTCCTAAAAAGGGAAAGTGTGAGGAATTTCGAGCCTAGGGCTACGAGATAAGACGTTAACCTGATTTGTCTCTTTTATTTCAAGTGGGCTAATAATCTTCAAAGAGAAGACTACGAGAGGAAGCGCCAAGTTGGCAAGGCGAGACCCACCGCTCGAGCGGGAGCACACACACCGAGGCACGCGTACAGCCGCGCCTAGCGGGCTGGCCTTTTGGGCCGGCCGAGTGGTGTTTGTAGCGAAATTACCTACGAGAAGATAACTAAGAAATTGTAGGGCGAAGATCAAAGAATACGGTATAATCTCAACACTCAAGAACAAAGTAGGAAATTAGGGTTGAAGCTTGAACTTGGTATTACTCGTAATGGTGGCTGAATCCTTACAAAGAAGGCGTTAGCCTTTATTTATAGGCTAATCCTAATAATATCTATAAGGAAACGAGATCTTATCTCTTTCTTTTATCTAAATAACGATATAACAAACAAGGTAAGAGATATTCTTTACCGTATCTTTTATCGATTACACTAATATAATAAAGAATAAGATAAAATATGCTCGGCCTACCTAATCTTCAAGATAAACGAGACCTTTGCCACGTCTCGTTACATCGACGACATCCTCCTTTTCTCTCGTCGCGTCGACACAATCTTCCTACGCGTAGCTCTTCACGCGTTCCACACTCGTCGTATTTTTAGGAACAAACAATACCCCTAAGGCGTCTTACAGGGCTTAACGTCTAGTAGAGCTGGGAGACGCCTTCTTTCTTCATAGAATACGCCTTCATCAAATTCGGAACGCGTTGAATACTCGTTCAACCCGAAATCCTAACTTCGTAATAATGTCTTCCCTTCGATTCTCATTTAATGCGGCTGACCGACTCATATCCGCTCCAACGGCTACTTCCCCAACGTTCGGATTTGTCCCAACGGTAACAAACTAATTCTTTGGAAAATCTCGAACGAGATCTTCTTTCCTTATTTAAACATGCTCCGACTTTCTTCTTCTCATCCGTAATCTTCTTGCAAACCCCAACCTTTACCCTCTCTCTTCTCAATGGCTCCAATCATCTACGATCCTTAATGATGCTAACCGCCGTTCTTCTTCAGCTCGCAACATCGAGTTCTTTCGTTCCATAGCAGGGCTCTCTGCTCACGTGGAAATTGTTATTCCTCCCTCTGACGTGTTCGCCGACGCCTTACGCCCGGGATGGGTTTGTGTCTACGAGTATCCTTTCTTAGTCGGACACCGCTTTCCCTTTTCTCCTTTGGTTCGTTCTTTCTTGACTACTTTGGGTATCGCGGTCGGGCAAGTTCTTCCGAGTGCTTGGAGGGGCTTGGCGGTGTTGGACCATATTTTGGCTAATTTCGATATCGCGTTCACGATTGCCGACGTCATGCACTCTTGCATTCTCTCTACTCCTTCGGCGGGTAGAATCAACATCAAATATCGTGTCGGTGTACCTCCTTTGGTGAATGAAGGAACTTCATCCGATCGGGGTTGGGCAGATAAGTTCTACTTCATCAGGAAATCTACCTTGGGGAAAGATTGTGCTTTCTTGCTTGAAGAATGGACTCCTTCCAGTATGTTTCTTTATCCTTTACGATTTTCTTTAGACTTATGCATCTTGGCGCTTATTCTTGTGTGTGACTTTGTGCGTAGTTGATATCCATGCTATTGTGGCGCGAGAGGAATAAGAGGAGATTACTAAGAAGATCATGGCGATTCCATTGGTAGAACGTACCTTTATCGGCCGTGACGGGAAGGGATATCGTCTCGCGACCCCTATTCCTTCTCGAGGTGAGCTTTCTTGACGAATTATATGTTGCTTTTTTACCTCTTTTTTTATCTTCTAAACGCACTTTTGCTTCAGGCGTCGCGTCTCGTACTCGTCAAGAATCTGCTCATGACTTGATTACCGCGAAGAGGAGATGTATTTTAGAGGAAAATTTGAGAGCTGCGAAGGAAGAGGCGGTTTCCACTCCGGCATGCGTAAAGGAGGTGATTCCACCAGTTACGGGGGTGCAAGTGTCTTCAGACGTGTCTCTACACGTAGAGGTAGAGGAATTCCTCGCGATCCTTTGGAGGAGAGCGAGAAGGGTAAAACAAAAGATCCTGGTGCAGCTTCCGTTACGTACGTTGAAGTAAGCGATTTTCCTGCGATAATGTCTCGTCCCGTAGCGCCTACACGTAACTTCATCCCTGCGATGCAAGCTTTGGATTCTACTTCTTCTTGGAACCATTATATGTCTATGCAAGCCGTAGACCTCTTGGGCGATTCTCTCGTAGCACAGTGGCAGGTGTGTACTTTTTCTTGTCCTTTCGTTTTTCTTTTTGTTGTTGTGTCGTTTCTTATCTGTTGGGGTCTTTCAGGCCTTCCAAGCTTCGTTGTGTACTTGGGAACGTCTCCATAAGTGTTATGAGTCCGAGGAGGCCTTGAAGGGTGAGGTGAGTGATCTTGGTAAGAAGATCAAAGACCTTAATAAGAAAATTGCCCGTCTCACGGCGTCTGAGAAGGACGCTCGTATGGAAATGCTGGAGACGGCGAAACAGAGGGGGTGTGCTAGCATGACACATCGAGGTGTTGAATGGGAAGGTTGCGTTCCTTGAAGCTGACGCCGAGGAGAAAGCAAAGGTGTACGAGAAGAACTTGCGAGAGACTAGTACTTACTATTCGTGGTAATCTCGTATTGATGTTATGGAGGAGTTTCGTGCGGGTCGTCACGTAGATTGGGATGTGGAACACGAGCGTGATGAATTTGTTGTTCTTTATCCCGTTCCGCCCGAGGGGGTTTCTCTTCTACGCATACCCTCAAGTTCGCCAGTCTCAGATTCTAGTGACGCAGATGTAACTTTAGATGGCAACGTCGTTTCCGCGGATAAGGATGTATCTCCTTCTTCTTAGTTTAGCCAACTTTCATCTTTTTGCTTGTTGCACGACTGCTTTTGTGGAACATGGGTTTTAGCTTTTCGCCACGTTCTTGTGTGGCGAATTCTTTTTGAATACGTATTGGATGTTTATTGCTTCTTTCTTTACGTAAGGCTTTCACTTATCTTAACTTTTGGTGGGACTACTATCCCCTTTTGGCGAAGAGGAGGCTCCGACTGATGAGGAGGATGGTGATGGTCACGCATCCGGATTTGGGTCATCTGAGGGCGAGTCCAAATCCTTGTAATTATCAACTTTTTCTTAGTTTAGGGTATTTGTACGCGTTGCTTGTAGTTTGGAACGCTTCTTTCTCGTTTAAAACGTTGTTGTCTTTTGTCTCTGAATTCGGATCAATATCTTTGGTGACTTTGTTCCGTCGCCGCTAGCTTTCTTGTTCTCGCGTCGTTGCTATTCTTTAAGTATTATTTTATTCTTTTTGGCGTAATCCTACCCCTTTTGGTAGGTTTGACTTAGACTCTTCGTAGACTAGGTTAAAGCTACCAAAGATTCTCCTGTTTGCTTCATTTGTTCCTTGCATTGTTTTTCACGTCAAAGATGTTTTGGGAGCTTACCCTTTATCTGGCCTTGATATCTTATGTACTTTGTTTTGGTGCGCGTGTCTTGTTTCGCGTGTGTGCAGAACCTTTGGCTTTTGACCTTCGTGATCTTCTATGCGTAGCTTATTTATGAGTACGTAGGGTTGGTTCTTTGGCTCCTACTTTATCTTTGTAGGGTGTGGTTTTCTACCCCTAGGGTGATACTTTGCTCGTAGTGAACACGTTTAGAGTGTTTTGCTTACTTAGTAGTATGGTATGGTCATCGCGGATGCTTTAGTTACGTTGCCGGCTTACATGAAGGTTGGCTCCAACATTTCCTCCGAACCCTGAAGCGAATGGCGGACATAGGTCAGCGTGTGATTTTTATCAGCTTGTGACGTTACCCCTTACTTTTAAGGTGGGTCCGTTGCCTCACGCTAGCGTTTAGGTCGACGTCGAACTCTTTTAATCGACGGGCCTATTCATCGTGTGGCGTCCGATTTCTATATTGTTAGGACTTACGATGCCGGTGGACGTATCCCTGCCGGTTTGGCGTTTTGCCCGTGGATTCATGACTCTCAGAGGGGCTGGAAGGCGTGAAGATGCGTTCCTGGAGAGTGATCGTGTCAAATAGATTCGACCTTGTTTGCTCAGAGGATCCGGCCGGCTTCGTGAGGTACCGGGCTTCATTCCACATGACCATTTCCACACGTCACTAACAATCATGGGAAGCGTCGACTCGGGGTCGGCGGTTCGGCTAGCGTTGCCTACGCGTAGATGAAGCCTCGAACGCGTAGACTAACGAAATTCACCCCCGGTGCGGATTTTCACCGCGGCCTTCTTGCTTCTTATTTGGTACACCGTACTCAAGAGGCACGTTCTCTTAATGGACATAGAGCAAGTCGTGGAAATGAAACAACTCAGCATGCTTAACACGTTGGAAAGAAAAGGTCTACTTGTATATTAATAAAAGATGCATCATGCTCTAACAAACGTTGACTTTGACGCCTACCCCTAATCGCCACGACCCCTTGTCGTTTTGACCTAAAGATAACGACATGCTTTTATTGAAAACTTAGTCCTACTCATGCAAAGGGAAATAAAAGGGAAATAAAAGACGCATAAAAAGTATCTCAAACTCTTTCCTGATGATGCCTTTATGGTGGATGACGTTTCAAGAAGATGTAGCTTAAGTCGGGATTTTCTGCCATAAATTTACTCCAATTTTGAACTCGGAGATTTTGCTTACGCTTCCGTAGAAATGTGTCGTGCTTATCGACGCCTTTATCTCGCTTCATGGATGGCTTTCTCTTTGACGCGTCGTGGTTTACTCTTCCACCCCCAGCCTCTCTTTTTTTTGGTTTAAAGAGGGACGGTACCCTCGGTTAAATTTTATAAATATGACCCTACAAAAGAGGGTAACAAAACAGTACACAAATCAGTTCAAAGCAATAAACAAAACACACTTGGAGAGACACGTAGGCCTTCCAAACTGTGTGCAAGGTGCATATGGGTAGGCAAACAAGTCATCCAATCTACACAAACCAAGATAAAGTGCATATGGAGAGGCAAACAAGCCGTCCAAGCTACACAAAAACCAAACCAGGTGTATATGGAAGGGTACACAGACCCTCCAAACTACACAAAACAAAAGCACACAAAATATCAAAGTAAACAAAGTCCAAACAAACACAAACAAACAAACAAACAAAAACGAACAAACAACCAAATAAACAAACTACAAACCCATAACCATGCAAGGCGGGAAACGTTCATGCAAAAGTCTAAAAACACTAACAAAAATCAAGCGCACAATGTCCTCCCGAGGAATCTGGTTGCCCTGAAAAATAAGAGAATTCCGAGCATGCCATAAGTAATAAACAGTAGAGGAAAGGGAACATACCTGAGCATGGGCGAGACAGTCACGAGTAGAAGCGCGCCTCCAAAGCCAGCGAAGAGAAGACTTGATCGACGAAGCAGTAGCCGGTATCCCAAATCTGACTCTGACCTCTCTCCAAATGGTAGCTGAGTAAGGGCAGTCGAAGAACAGGTGCTTATGGTCCTCCAGAGCAGCCCCACACATCCGACAGCCCGGGTGAACGTCCAGGAACGACAGGCGATCATACGTAGACAGCTTCCCGAGGTTAGCCAACCAAAGAAGGAGCATATGCTTGGGCGTGTTGTGTCTAGCCCACACCTCTCTATACCATCTGACAGTAGGCCGCTTCGTGCGTAGAGCCTCATACGCCAAGGAAACCTTAAAGTGGCCGAGCTTGCACCACTCTAAGAGAGACTCCTCGACATTGAGAACTCTACTATCAAGCTGAACAACCATGTCCCGAGCATGCAGAATACCCTTGATCAACGGAGAGTCACGCTTGTGCACAGTCCACTCAAGCGGCCCAACAACCCCTAGGTACCTATGATGAATCCAGCGAGTCCACATACTATCCCTCTGGCTAAGGATGTGCCAAAAGTGCTTGATCATGAAACACTGGTTCCAAATACCAATATCAAGGAGACCGAGCCCCCCTTCCTTCTTTGGCTTGCACACCTCATCCCATCTCACCTTAGGCCTCCTCCACATGAAGCCCCGGCACATGCTAATCAGACTCTTCCGAACACCCACAGGAATGGGCAAGATAGACAACCAGAATCCCTCGACCCCCTGTAATACCGACGCAATCAGCTCCCGCCTCCCAGCAAAAGAGATAGACTTTTTAGTCCACGCAGTGAGGTAGTTACTGATCTTGTCAAGCAGAGGCTTAAAGTCCAAACTCCTGAGACCATGGGGGTTGATAGGGATCCCCAGATACCTGAACGGGAAGGTACCAACTCTGAAACCAGAAGCCTCAATCAGGGAAGAGCTCACATGATCCTCAACCGAAGCCAAGAACATAGACGACTTTCCCACATTCACACTCAGCCCAGCCATAACCTCAAACTTCCGGAGGCAGCCCAGAAGCACATCAGTAGACCCCCTATCTCCCCTACAGAACATGACCACATCATCAGCGAAAGTCAAATGAGTGAGCCTGGTGCTCTCACAGTGCTGATGGAAGTGGAAAGAACTACATGAGGTC
This sequence comes from Oxyria digyna, assembly GCA_029168935.1. Taxonomy (NCBI): domain Eukaryota; kingdom Viridiplantae; phylum Streptophyta; class Magnoliopsida; order Caryophyllales; family Polygonaceae; genus Oxyria; species Oxyria digyna. Next base: position 19,603,891 of record JAPVLV010000007.1, on the reverse strand, counting down.
TCTTTCTTGACTAAGCGGGAGAACATCTCCATGCATAGGACAAAGAGGAGAGGGGATAAGGGATCCCCTTGCCTAAGGCCCCTTTTACCCGGGAAGAAACCATGAACGCCCTTATTAACCTTGATGGAGTAGGTGGGAGAGCAAACACATTCCATCACCCAAGAAATAAACTTGGGCGGGAAACCAAGATGGCCAAGCGTGAAGCGCAGGAAGTCCCAAGAAACCGAATCATAAGCCTTGGCGAGGTCCACATTAAGGAAGCACCGCGGGGTGTCCCTAGTCACATTGTAGCGTCTGAGCAGCTCCTGAACCAGAAAGATGTTGTCTGACATGAGTCTTCCCCCAACAAAAGCACTCTGAGCCTGATCCACCAAAGTCCCTAAAATCATACTAAGGCGGGAAGTCATAATCTTGGAGATGATCTTATAGACCACATTACAGCAGGAAATGGGCCTAAAATTCTCCACACGATCCGGCTCCTCCACCTTAGGAATCAAAGAAACGATGGTGTGATTGAACGACTTCAGAAGCTTCCCCGAAGCAAAGAACTCCTTGATCGCCGCACAGACCTCAGCCCCAGTGATGTCCCAAGTGGTCTTGAAGAACTTGGCATTGAAGCCATCGGGCCCCGGTGCCTTGTCCACCCCAATAGCCCAAATAGCCTCCTTGATCTCAGCATTGGACACAGCCCCAACCAGCATAGAAGCCTCCTCAGCACTGACCAACGGTCCCTGGGCAAAATCAATGGCACTGGGAAGCACCACCCCAATCTCAGAACCAAAAAGACTCTTGAAGAAGTCAATGAACTCGTCATGAACTTCCTTAGAGGACTTGGTTCTGGTCCCATCAGCCTTGCAAATAGAAGCAATGTGGTTCCTCTTGCCATTCGCTTTCATAAGCGAGTGGAAGTACCTAGTACACCGATCCCCATGGAGGGTATACTTGGCCTTGGCCTGCTGGCCAAGGAAGGAAGCCTCAGCCTTGTTAAGCCTCTTGGCTTTGGCCTTGGCCTCCTCAACCTCTCTCCTGCCATCCACAGAATTCGGAGACTCACTCAAACAAGCAATGACCCGAGCAAGCTCCCTATTGGCATCAGCAGCCTGCCTGGAAATGTGGCCAAACTCCTTGTTGTTGAGCCCCTTTAGAGGTCTCTTCAACCCCTGCAGAAGCTTGGCTAACCTGAACTGGAAAGTGCCTCTCTCAACCGTAGTCCAACCCTCCTCAACCACCTCAGAAAACCTAGGGTGATCAGCCCACATATTGAAGAACTTGAAGTATTTCTTCCCTTTCCCCAAATCCCTCAACAAAGACACAACACCCACCTTGTGGTCCGAGATGTGTCACTTATCAAGGAAGCTGGAGCGGCAATGAAATCCAGAGTTAACCCAAGACGAGCTAGTCAGAACACGATCAATACGGCTCCACACTGTGTTGTTCGTCCAAGTGAAAGGACTAGAACTAGTGCTCGGCGCGTCCACAAGCCCATGTCTCCTACACGCATCAATCATATCCTTGCACTCATAGTGCGAAACCGGACGCCCGTTAACCCTCTCATGCTCAGCCATGACACAATTGAAGTCCCCCATAATCAGCCACGGTAAATCATGCAACTCAACCAACTCAGCAACACTGTCCCAAATGCCCCGGCGCGCCACCACACTATGAAGCCCGTAGACAAAGCAGACCCCAAACTTCTCACCAGTCGTCTTGCATGTCATAGCACACCAAATGTGCTGAATAGACATGGTAATGACACTCAAATCAACACACAACGGATCCCACATAACCAAGATACGAGCCCGTGGGTCCAGGGCAAAATTGTCCACAAAGTCCCATCCCGGAGCAACCCGGCTAGCCACACTCTCAATGCGGACACACCCACACTTGGTCTCAAAAAGCCCACACACCTTAGCATCAACCTCACGAATGACACCTCCAACGCCATTTTGTTTCAGGGCTTGGCAAAGCCCTCGCACATTCCAGGAGACGACAATCATTGGGACACCTTGGGCTTGTGTCCCCGGTTCCTCTCAGAGTAGCGGGAAGGAGCAGTCGTGTTACTCCACTTCTTCTGCGCTTGTATAGCACACACCACGTGTCTACGAAGCTGGTTGCTTACCTTAGCGAGAGCATTCGCCTTCCTCAATTGGGATCTAGAGTGGAACTCCACAAAATCCTCTTCCACACCCACGTCCTCCTCGGTAGCACTCATATGATCCTTGGTCTCTATCTCTCCCTCTTCCATCTCCCCACCATCTAAGGAGTCCTCACTAGCCTCCCCATCCCCAACCAAACCCTCACCCTCCGACTCCTTCCGCTCACTCTCATCAGAACCCACCTCCTCAGCACCACCCTCAGAACTCTCCTCACCAACCCCGGGGTCACCCCCAAGCCCAACCTCATCATCACCGTCCACTCCCTCACCCTCCGAGCTAATCCCACCATTCCCGGAACCAGCCCCTAATCCCTCCTTCCCCTCACCTACCACTCCCTCAACACCCACCATTGGTTGCTCCTTAGACTCTCGGGCTCCCGAGACTCCACCACCCTCAGCCACCCTAGCTCGAACGGCCTCCCCAATGGTATTGATTCCACCGTCCTTAACACCGGCTACACTCACCCTCTTAGTCCTAACCGCCTTCACCCCGACGCCCTCTTTCTTCTCCCTAAACTTGCACTCCTCCACATTGTGACCGAAAGAGCAACATCCATGACAAAACTTAGGTTCGTTCTCAATAACGAACGATAAGTTGACCTTGTCACCGTCGTCAAAAGTCACACATAGTTCCCTCGGGAATGGCATAGGAAAATTTAATTCAACAAGAACACGCGCATAAGCGCCCCTTTTCCTAGAGTCCGTTACCGGATCCATGAATAGGGGGTACCAATGTAAGAACTAATGCGACTCAATATATCGGACGTCCAAAAATTCCTAGCTAGGCCATTAATACGAACCCAAAGGGGTATGGTGGCTATATCCTTACGGTTGAAAGCAAATTTATCCGGTATGTTTTTTAGAATAATAGGTCGATCATGAATAAAATAAGGTCCATTTTTAAGTACGTTATCTTTATCTTCTTCGGTTTGAAAATAAAATATCATCCACCCGCCCTCTTCCTTATAAGTCGCCTTAACCCCCCACGCCCTAACCATGGTGTTAATCATGAAATGACCCGGGTGATAACCTACATATTGCCCTAAAAGACTCCATCCCCACACATCATGCATAGATAGACCCTCGGAAATTTTAATAGTAAGCCCTTCGGGCGAAGGAGGGGAAAAAGAAAGCTTACCTCCGATGCCGGTATTCATGAAGACACGCTTGGATTTATTAGCCCAAGCGTTTTGTCGAGGAGGCTCCGGGTTCGGTTCCATGATTCCCGAGGCCTTTGTGCCCTTCTTCTCCGGGTCCGCTTCCTTAGGCACCGCTTGCTTGGCACCTTCCCCATCCAGATTATCACTCTTAGAAGACGTGGTCCCGGGCGCAAAGACACTATGGCATGGAGCCGTTAGAAAAGTGGTCCCGGGCACCTTGTCTTCTTTCCCCAAATGGATAAGGCTTCCATTGTAGCATGGCGTGGTCCCGGGAGAAGGACAAGCAGCCACAAAAGGATGAGGATGAGCAATGGCCGGCTGATTTGTGGTCCTAGAAGGAGCTTCCAAGGATGTGGACACCTTGTCCTTTCCAAGTGTGGTCCCAAGAGCAATGGCCGGCTGTTTTGAGCCTTTGCCATTTTGGGAGGTGGTCCCTAGCTCATTGCTTTATTCTCCCTTGGAATATTGAACCGTCTTGGCTGCCATGGAAGCCTTCACCGCCAAGGAGTAAGCTTCATTCTCACCGGAGTCTTGGTCGGAAAGGTCGTCTCCATTAAGGGTTGCCACTTCCTCATCACTAGTTTCCTCCAAAGCTTGCTTCTCCACCATCTTCTTGGACGCCATCACTTTGGTAGTATCCATGAATGACTTAGAAGCTTTGTTGCCCTTAGCCATGGACATCTTGAAATCGTTTTTGCTTACCTTGGCACTTCCACCCACAACATCTAGCTTCGGATCCATCTTGTAATGACTTGCTTGGAGGTTTGAAGGAGAGCCTCCATGTTTGTTCTTCCCTTTCCTCATTGAAGACGAGGAAGAAAGAGGTCGGAACTATGAGATGGCTCGTGAGGATATTCTAAGAGAAAAATTCCTAAAATCATTCAAAACCACACGATATCAATATGGGATTAGAAATAAAACCCCTCATAGAGAACCCAACCCAAATTTTCCACCCCTAGCCTCTTTCTTGGACTTCATGTGGCTTTTCCTCGTTTTCAGGCGTTTGGACTATTTGTTACTGGATGATTCAGACCATGAAGATGCTTTCCTCTTTTCTATTCTTCGGATGGCGTATGATTTTACTTCTAGGACGTATGTCTCGTCGCCTACCCGGCCTATTTCTTCTTTTATCTCGTAGAGCCTTCGTTGAGCGTATCTCACATTTTCTTCATGGTCCTTTAATTACTATGCCTTGCTCTTTCTCTCTAGGGACGCGCTAGTTGTATTCTTCATTCCAATGTTGTAGCACTCCCTTGCTATCTGTGGTTCGCCCTTGATCTCTTGAATTCCCCACGGAGACGGGAACTTCAAGGATTAATGGTACGTTGAGGGTATAGCTCTCATGTCGTGTAACCACGGCCTTCCCAAGATTATGTTATAGGGCGACTCGGCCTCCAATACCACGGATTTGGTTTGCATATTGACCCCTTCCGCCAGAGTGGTTAGAGTGATTTCTCCTAGCATATCGGCGACTTCGCCACTGAAGCCCACTAGAGGGATGTACTTTTTCACCACGTCGTCGCTAGATAACCCGAGCTCTTTGATCGCGGACAAGGTGATGATGTTGGCCGAGCTTCCGTTATCAACGAGGATTCTTTTAAATTTGCAATTACTAATGGTTAAGGAGATAACTAACCCATCGTGATGATCTACACTCCCGTTGGGTTCCTCGAACGTGATCGGACAATCTTTCTTAACGGTCCTGACGTGGTAGATCGGAAAGGCACTCCCTTCACCGCGCAATGCTTTAATGTTTCTTTTGGCGGCGGAGGGTGTCGAAGCGGGCTCTGACAGAGGTCACGTTGACTATATCATCACTCGTCCCCTTTTTTCCTATAGGGGCGCCGTTCTTTGGAGTGTCAGGAGTGTTCTTGGGACCTTTTTCTGTGTCTTCATTCACCGGAGCCAGAGGAAACGTTGTGTGATCCTCTTCTTCGGACCTCTCTTCACCATTGCGCGGGCTGTTGGTCGGATTTGTCATGATTCCCTGTAAAAAAGAAGCTCTTTTCGTATGGAAAGACGATATCTTTTTGATCTGGCCCCACGGTGGGCGCCAATTGTTTGTAGCGAAATTACCTACGAGAAGATAACTAAGCAATTGTAGGGCAAAGATCAAAGAATACGGTATAATCTCAACACTCAAGAACAAGGCAGGAAATTAGGGTTGAAACTTTAGCTTGGTATTACTCGAATGACGGCTCAGATGATTACAAAGCAGGCGTTAACCTTTATTTATAGGCTAACCCTAATAATATCTTTAGGAAACGAGATCTTATCTTTTCCTTTTATCTAAATAGCGATATAACAAACTAGGTAAAAAATATTCTTTACCATATCTTTTACCAATTACAATAATACAATACAGAATATGATAGAATATACTCGGCCGACCTAATCCTTAAGAAGAACGAGATCTTTGCCACGTCTCGTCACGTCGTCGATATCTTTCTTTCATCTCGTCGCGTCAATGATGTCCTTCTACGCCTAGCTTCCACGCGTTCCACACTCGTCGTATTTTTAGGCACAAACAGGCGTCGTTCTGTCGGCCCACACTATAGCCTGGAGTTGATCCACCCAATTTCCCTTGCATTCTTCTATCCTCTTTTTGAGATTGCTTACGATGACCTTGTTACTTGATTCTACTTGCCCGTTCACTTGAGGGTATCTCGGCGTCGAGTAGACTAGGCGTATCCCTTTGTCCTCGCAGAATGATACGATGTTCTTGCTAATGAATTGCGATCCGTTGTCGCATACAATGGTGTGAGGGATTCTGAATCTCATGATGATGTTTCTTTCGATGAAGGAGATGACATGGGAATCTTTGATGTTCTTGGACGCTTCGGCCTCTATCCACTTGGAAAAGTAATCTGTGACGGCGAGCATTAGTGTCTTTGGTCCTAGGGTTAAGGGCATAGGTCCTACTATATCCATCCCCCATTGCATGAATGGCCAAGGGGGCGTTATGGAGTGGAGCTTTTCTGCCGGCTGATGTGGAATCGGAGCGTGTCTTTGGCAAGCGTCACACCTCTTGACGTGATTCATCGCATCTTGTCTCATCGTGGGCCAGTAGTATCCTGCCGAGTGTGCCTTGGCCGCTAGGCTTCTCCCTCCTGAATGATTCCCATATTCTCCGTTATGTAGCTCGCGTAGAATATCTTGGATCTTTTCCTCTGTCGGGCACGTTAAGAACACGTCGTTCGACGACCATTTTAGTAATTGGCCCTTGTCCACTATGAAGGTGGTCGCTTTTTGCTTCAATAGCCTTGCTTCATACGCGTTACCCGGGAGGCGTCCGTGCTGCAACCATTCGTAATAAGGCGTCACCCAGGAATCTTGACTCCTTACTGTGAGCGTTTGTTCGGGAATTGCCTCTTTATTGATAGACGCGCTGCTGAGGTGGAGGAACGAGATCTTTTGATATTCTCTCGGATCAATCGATGAACCTAGCTTTGCCAATGCGTTAGCTTGCGCGTTAGCGTCTCTGGGGATCTGTCTGACTTGGCAGCTTTCGATCTTCTCGAACAGTTCCTTTACTACTTTGAGGTACAAGGTCATCTTCGAATCTTTAGTGGCGTATTCACCTCGAACTTGGTTGACTACCAGCAGCGAATCGCAATAGATATCAAGTTTCTGAACCTGTAGGTCGATGGCGACGCGTAGACCGGCGATCAAAGCTTCATACTCGGCTTCGTTATTCGTCTCTTTGAAGTCACACCTTATGGCTTGGACGACCCTATCCCCTTGTGGCGATTTCAGGACAATGCCCAGTCCTACCCCGTTCTGGTTCATCGCTTCGTCCGTGTGCAAGGTCCACTTTGCGAATTCTACCTTGTTAACCTGTGAGATTGCTTCTTGCTCTAGGGTTGGACTAAAATCTGCCACGAAATCTGCTAACGCTTGGGATTTGATTGCTTTTCTTCCTTCGTAGATGATGTCGTAGCCTCCAAGATGAACCGTCCACTTCGTCATTCTCCCGGATAGCTCTGGCTTCTTCACTATGTTCTTCAAAGGCGACGTGGTTCTTACTATGATGGTATGGGATTCGAAGTAGGGCTTCAATTTCACCGACGCCATCACTAATGCCAACGTCAGTTTTTCCATGGCGGAATACCTCGTTTTCGCTGATGATAGCGTTTTACTTACATAGTAGATGGGCTATTGGTCCTCCCCTTCTTCTCTTACGAGAACGGCGCTGATAGCAATTTCGGAGACTGCTAGATATACGAACAAGGGCTCTCCTTCTTTAGGCTTTGATAGGAGTAAGGGATTCGTCAGATAACTCTTAAGCTCTGTGAAGGCTTCTTCGTGGCGTTCCGTCCAAGAGAAGGACTCATTCTTCTGGAGAGTATCATAGAAGAGTCAATTTCTGTCGGAGGCTTTGGAGATGAACCCGTTTAACGCGGCGACTCTTCCTGTCAGCTTCTGGATGTCTTTTACGCAGCCCGGAGATTCGAGATCAAGTATGGCTTTAATTTGTTCGGGACTAGCTTCTATTCCTCTCTGGGTTACTACATATCCGAGGAACTTCCCGGAAGAGACCACGAAGGAGCACTTGGTAGGGTTGAGCTTCATGCTATACTCTTCCAGGATCTCGAACGCCTCCTTCAGATGTGTTACGTGATCTTTTGCTTGTTTACACTTCATGAGCATGTCGTCTATGTAAACTTCCATCGTGTCCCCTATTTGCTCTTCGAACATCTTATTCACCAGTCGTTGATACGTAGCTCCGGCGTTCTTGAGGCCAAAAGGCATGACCTTGTAGTAATATATCCCCCAGTTTGTCACGAACGCGGTCTTTTCTTGATCAGCGGGGTTCATCTGTATTTGGTGATATCCGCTGAACGGGTCCATGAACGTTAGCATCTCATGCCCTGCCGTCGCGTCCACAATGGCGTCGATGTGAGGGAGTGGGAAGGAATCTTTAGGACATGCTTTGTTAAGATCTGTGAAATCGACGCATACTCTCCACTTCCCGTTCTTCTTTTGGAAGACTACGACGTTGGCGAGCCAGTCAGGGTACTTCGCTTCTTGTATCTTACCTGTCTCGAGGAGATTCTTAACTTCTTCATCTACAACTTTATTGCGTTCGGGAGCGAATTTTCTTCTCTTCTGCTTGACCGTAGTGAACTTCGGATCAACGTTTAGCTTGTGGAGCATCACGCCTGGAGATATGCCTGTCATGTCTTCGTGGCTCCATGCGAAGCATTTGGCTTTTGACTTCAAGAACATTATCAGTTCTTCTCTAATCTCTGCGGGGACGTCGGTTCCTATCTTTACGACTCTTTCTGGTTTGGAATCGTCGATGACCACATCTTCTAATTCATGACACTTTGGCTTGACGTACTTAGTAGGCGTCTTGAATTCTTTTACTTCATCTTTTTTGATTTCCGGCGTCGTGGTCCCTTTCATCCCGATTCTGTAACACTCTTTGGCCGTATAGGGTTCGCCTTTGACTTTGCGTATTTCCCAGGGCGTTGGGAACTTCAGGGATTGGTGATACGTAGATGGAACTGCTCGCATATCATGGATCCAGGGTCTTCTGAGGATGGCGTTATAAGGCGACTCCGCTTCCATCACGGCGAATCTGGTTGGGAGATTGACGCCCTGGGTTGTTGTCTCGAGGGTGATTTCCCCTAACATCTCAGAGATCTCTCCGCTGAAGGCTTTCAAACGGATACGCTTTCCGACGACATCGTCGACTGAAAGTCCGAGTTCAAGAACGGCGGAGAGAGTGATGATGTTGGTCGAACTTCCGTTATCTATTAGGGTTCTTTTCACGTTGCAATTCCGAATCACCACGGAGATCACCAGGCTATCGTGATGCTTGATTCTTTCGTCTGGATCTTCAAACGTGATAGGCAGATCACGATTGGCTGCTCTGGAGTGGCGAGTTGGGACAGAATCGCTTTGTCCTTCGACAGTCCTCGCGAGCCTCTTAGTGTCGGAGGTTGTATAGGACGGCGGACCTCCTAACACGGTGAAGGCTCTGTTTCGAAGGTTTTTGATCGATCTGGGATCTTTCATGGCTTCTGCGGGCGAGGTTGTTCCCTTTGTATGCAGAGACGACAACTTTTTAACCTAGCCCCACGGTGGGCGCCAATTGTTTGTAGCGAAATTACCTACGAGAAGATAACTAAGCAATTGTAGGGCAAAGATCAAAGAATACGGTATAATCTCAACACTCAAGAACAAAGTAGGAAATTAGGGTTGAAGCTTGAACTTGGTATTACTCGTAATGGTGGCTGAATCCTTACAAAGCAGGCGTTAGCCTTTATTTATAGGTTAACCCTAATAATATCTATAAGGAAACGAGATCTTATCTCTTCCTTTTATCTAAATAACGATATAACAAACAAGGTAAAAGATATTCTTTACCGTATCTTTTACCGATTACAATAATATAATAAGGAATAAGATAAAATATGCTCGGCCGACCTAATCTTCAAGATAAACGAGACCTTTGCCACGTCTCGTTACGTCGACGACATCCTCCTTTTCTCTCGTCGCGTCGACACAATCTTCCTACGCGTTCCACACTCGTCTTATTTTTAGGCACAAACAAGTGGCACTCTCCCTTTTCCCCATCAATTTCCAAAAATACAAAAAAAAGGGGGAAGATCTTCTTGTTACCAAATCTTGTTATTTGTTTATTTCCTTTCTTTTAGGAAAATAGAAGATATCCTTTACTTGGAAGATAAGTTGTTACCAAGTTGGTAAGATCTTATCTAACCATATTGGGATTTTCTTTTATTTTCTTATTTTCCTTTTAATTCCTTTTTAGATATTCTATATTTTATTTCCTTTTCTTTATTCTCTTGTAGGGATTTTATTATTGGAAATCAAGTCTCCAAAATTTGAAGAGCTTCTTGAAACCCTACAAACAGAGCCGACCGACCCCCCCGTACACAAATCGTCTTCGTTTCAATTTTCCAAGCAGGCATGGTTGATTCAGATACAGAGCGGGCATCACCGGTAACTACTGAGATGCGAGAGACCATATGAGAGATAATCCAGTAGATGAAGCAAGATCTATCAGCCGAAATCAGTACTAACGTCCTAGACGCCATTGACCGTCGACAAGGGATGCAACATGCAGGAGGTTCAAACAGACCTGTAGTTTATGAACCTCTGAATGACGTCGACGGACATACAACAAGAGACCGTCTAGTGTTTCAGGCACGCGAGTCGACACCATACCCGATCTATGCAGAGCAAGTCGTTGAACATACCCCTCTTCAACGTACTCGCACTTTCGGGCAACCGGAGTTCAGGCAGATGCAGCTGAGAGAGCGATTCCCGAATGCCAATCAGGTTCCCCTGGGTGGCGATTACTGTGGACAAGTCAGGCAACAGAATCCCGGCTACCTTCAGCCGAGACGGGGAGTCCCGACATATCAGGGAGTCGATCATCAACCAGAACGGTCAGCAGCCCATCCTCAGACAAAGGTGCAGATCAACCGCTTCTGAGGTACGTCAGATGTGGAAGCCTACATCAGTTGGGAGTCCCGAACTGATCAGATTTTTGGGTTCTGTGAGTACCCGGAGCACACTAGGGTGGCTATGGCCACTATCCACTTTATAGTCTTTTCCCTGACTTGGTGGAGAGCGGAGTAGGTTGAAAGAACGCATCGTTTCGAGCATCCAGTTGAGACGTGGGAAGAGCTGAAACAGGCAATGAAGAAACGGTTCATCCCGGGCAATTAAGTTGACATCGTTCAAGGACAACTTGAACGACTTCGGCAAGGAGCTCATTCGCCGACAGAGTATTTCAATCAGTTGAAGCAACTTATCGCCCGAACAAACATGTCTTTCCCTAGGAGGTACGTCGTTTCAAAGTTTATTAATGGGTTGAATGATGATGTCGGGTCTGTTGTTCGGAATCAGTATTTTGGACCAGAGGCTGCTATTGAGAGTGTCATGCACTATGCTACGCAAGTTTTTGAGTCTCTTCCTAAGAGACGACAGCCGGGAGGTAACAGGAGTTGGTCGACTTCGCCATCTAGCAGCAACCGTCCGTCAGTTTCTGCAGATTCGGCAGCAAAGTCGGCAACCAAGACTGATGAACCGCCTAAGGAGGGTACGAGGGCAAGAGATATCACCTGTTACAAGTGCAGTGGAAAAGGGCATATGGCTCGTAATTTCCCAAACCTGCGAGTCGCACTTTTGAACAAAAAACGGCGGGTACGAGTCAGCTGATGAGGAGGAACTCAAGGAGGAACCGAGTGACCAGATTTTTGGGTTCTGTGAGTACCCAGAGCACACTAGGGTGGCTATGGCCACTATCCACTTTATAGTCTTTTCCCTGACTTGGTGGAGAGCGGAGCAGGTTGAAAGAGCGCATCGTTTCAAGAATCCAGTTGAGACGTGGGAAGAGCTGAAACAGGCAATGAGGAAACGGTTCATCCCGGGCAATTACTTTGACATCGTTCAAGGACAACTTGAACGACTTCGGCAAGGAGCTCATTCGCCGGTAGAGTATTTCAATCAGTTGAAGCAACTTATCGCCCGAACAAACGTGTCTTTCCCTGAGAGGTACGTCGTTTCAAAGTTTATTAATGGGCTGAATGATGATGTCGGGTCTGTTGTTCGGAATCAGTATTTTGGACCAGAGCACTAGTGGAAAAAACACCTGTTGAGGCGGGCAAAAAACCCCCTGTTGAGGCGGACAGGGGTCGCTGCAACAGGGGTCACTGCAACAGGTAAACATTTGTTGAGGCGGACAAATGTCCGCCTCTAAAACTCACTTGTTGAGGCGGTCACAAAAGTGCCCGCCTCAACAAATAGCGAAAAAATAAAGTATGCCCGCCTCTAAAACTCACTTGTTGAGGCGGTCACAAAAGTGCCCGCCTCAACAAATAGCAAACAATCATTCTGCCCGCCTCTAAATGTGATTTTCCGTAGGCAATTGAGGCGAACAGAAGACTGCCCGCCTCAAATGCATATCTCAAAAGCAAAAAAAAAGAAAAAACAAAACTCTCCCTCAAATCCATATCGACTCTTAAAATTTATCAGAATATGGATTTGCAGTCTCAATATCCACACCAACAATTGAACCAACAAATTTGAATATAATTTTATTATGAGATTATGAACAAAAGTTTTACATACTGAGATTGAGAACAAATTTATCAGAAGATTATGAAGAAATTTGAAGAAGATTTATCAGAACCTAACCCTAAATGTAACCTCTGACGAACCCTAGCCTTCCCAACCAAAACTCCAATCGAAAGAGCAAGCTTCCCCTCCTGATTTACTTCCATGGCGGTGCCTTCGTCATCGAATCGGCCAAATCCCCCACTTACCACACCTACCTCACCCGCCTCGCTTCCGAAGCCTCCATTGTCATCGTTTCAGTCGACTACCGCCTCGCACCAGAACACCCTCTCCCTGCAGCCTTCGACGACTCCCTGGAGGCTGTTCTCTGGGCCGTCTCCCTCTCCGACGACTGGCTCTCTGACTCCGCCGACCTCTCCCGCGTCTTCCTCGCAGGAGACAGCGCCGGCGCCACCATCGCCCATAACCTCGCCCTTCTAGATCTGGAAAAGTGAGACGAGGAGTGGGAATTCGGGATCCGCTTTTGGGGGCTATTGTGCTCTGATGGAAGAGGGGTGGATCACCCTTGGATAAATCCGGTTGCAGAGGGGAGGATGGCGGCGCTTGGGGCTGGAAAAGTGGAGCCATGGAAAGAAGAGAGTGGATGGAGGAGGATGGTGGTTGTGGCGGAGACGGACGAGTGAATGGAGGAGGAGGAGGAGAGAGAGAATGGACGAGTGAATGGAGGAGACGGACGAGTGAATGGACGAGAGAATGGATTGAGTGAAAGAAACACACTCAATCTAAGCCATTAGATCAAATTGTACTATTTACTCATCCAAGGGTGGAAAATAGTGATCCGGGGGAGATGCAACAAAAGTCTAGAATCAACAAATAAACACAAAAGTCTACACACTTTTTTGACGAAGCAGTTGAGGCGGGCGCCTTACTGCCCGCCTCTAATTTTTTTTAAGCATTTGTTGAGGCGGGCGCATGACTGCCCGCCTCTAATTTTTGTGTTATTTTGAGGCGGGCGACTTACTGCCCGCCTCTAATCTCTTCGTCGCATCATTTGAGGCGAGCGCCTTACTGCCCGCCTCTAATTTTTGGGCTCTGTTGAGGCGGGCGCCTTACTGACCGCCTCAACAAGTCAAAAACACAAATATTATTTGAGGCGAACGGATATTTGCCCGCCTCTAAAGTACCTGTTGCAGCGAACTAAACGACTGACCGCCTCAACAGATAGTAGAATAAGACTTTTTGCGTCGGTTTTTAAGGTGACCGCCTCAACAGGGGGGCTGCAACATGTGTTTTTTCTACTAGTGGAGGCTGCTATTGAGAGTGTCATGCACTATGCTACGCAAGTTTTTGAGTCTCTTCCTAAGAGACGACAACCGAGAGGTAACAGGAGCTGGTCGACTTCGCCATCTAGCAGCAACCGTCCGTCAGTTTCTGCAGATCCGGCAGCAAAGTTGACATGGCTGAAAGGTGAGTCTTTTCTTTGCATGGCTGTACCGTTTGAGGGATCCCTGGATTATACTGGGGACACAATGGATACACAAGAGTGACCCCTAGAGGACACTGCTGGCAGTAGCGATAAGCAAGAGGGCATGAGAGACAATGGGGATCATCTGGAGCTGATGGGAGAGATCATGGCATGAGAGATGGAGAGAATTGAGCAGCGAGTTGATATCCCACCAATTGATCTAGCGCAGCGTACCCTTGCTTTATACCATGAGATTTTCATTGGTACGTACCCAAAACCTTTTCTTGTTATTATAGACGGTGGGTGTGAGCGTAATGTTGTGAGCGCAGCTGTGGTCACAAATTTGTCTCTTCCTACTTATGACTTGAGTGAGACTATATCAACGAGTTGGATTTGTCACGAATTCAACGTGAAGGTACATCAGGGAGCTGAGTTCAATATTAGTTTGGATGGATATGCTGACAGGATTCGTTGTGTTGTCCTGCCCATTGATGATATTATTGTGATATTGGGACGCCCATGACAATTTGATAGATATGTTCTGCATGACGGGCGCCACAATCAGTACCATGTTTTTCACAATGGAGGCCATGTTCGTTTATCTCCTAGGAGCAAGAGGGACGTCTCTGTGTCCCTCTCTATGAGTCGTATAATGAAGGAAGCATGCATCAATTTGGTTAGTTGTCTTGAGCAGCCCCGACGTAAGTTTCCTCTCCCTCACGACTTCTTCCATCCAACTAGACTCTCCCCGGAGGTACCTACTCCCACTCCCTTACTCGGTATCACCTTGTCTTCTCTACTTGCTTTTGCCCGGATTGCTAGTTTTTATTTTTGTGACGTCTTGGGGAAGTTCTCCAAGATAATACTCATGAGTGATCCAGCTCGAGACGTGGCGAGGTTGAAGAGACGCAGCCCGCTACAATTGTTTTTCGTGCACTCAGGCCGTCAGCTGGACCGTGCAAACCTACCTCCTAGCATCCATTTCTGGGGTGTTTTCGAGAGTGCAGGGTATTTTGTGTTTGTTTCAGTTACTGTTGCAGATTCGAGGACGAATCCTTTTCAAGAGAGGGAGGATGATGTATGCAGGACTACGTCGGTTCGAATCACAGATATCACTGAAGAAGAAGGAACAACACAAGACTGGTAGGCAGGTGGGCCGATCGGCCATAAGGAGGGGATGAGCCCTTTTGGGCTTAGCAAGGAGAAGGCCCAAGAAGATGAAGACTAAGGAGACATTACTATTTTACCTTTGAGACATTTTCATATTTAAGTTGGTTTTTAGAGCATGTTGCTCAGACTTTTGACAAATTGAGAATTATTATCACTTTTTAGTTTTGACGTTGTTTAGCGGTAGCTTTTGGTTGGATTGAATTTCAAGTGGATTTCTTGTGTTTGATTCAACTTGTGAGAACGAGTTGTTGGTTGCCCATATCTCTGCCTCCAAACCTCGAAAGAACCCTAGGTGGATTCCTTAGGTTAGTTCAAGTCAAGCGAGTCTTTCTAGATTGACGACTGAGTCAAGAAAGACGTCACTTGCCTATCGAGTCCGAGTCAAGTGAGTCTTTCTAGATTGACGAATGAGTCAAGGAAGACAACAATTTTCAACGACCAAGATTCGTTCGATCGTCTTCCACAACGACCTCACAAATCCGCCTTCGACATCAACTTCACCTTCATCTCACCCAAGAGAACGTTTTCAGCCTCATATATTCGATCCTCCAGATTCGTCTGCCACCACGTTATAATTCCGTTAGTTTGATTAAATAATATTATTAGTTTTTTAAATAAAAATTATTTACAGATTTAACCCTAACGTTTTATTTTCTCCATAACTTAAAAAGTTGGCTAAAATTTATAATTAACCCAAAATTTGGGCTAAACGCATCATCTTCTTCAACCATTACCCAAAACAAGATCTAGGGTTTTGAAATTGCGGGAAATGACGAGTGCGGAGCAGGCGAGCTGTGAGATGGGACTTACGTCGCACGAATTGAGGGCAAGGTAATCTGTCGGCCTTGCCGGAAGCGGCACAGGCGATGGAAGTCTGCTCGACAAGCTTCACGGTGGCGCTCTTCTTCGACAAAAAGTAAGTGCTGCAAACGCCTTTTACTCCGCCGCCGCATACCACCATCCTAGGCGCTGTTCCGGTGATGATTCCATGGATGACGAAGGGGAGCAATGGTGGATGACCTTGTTCCGAAGATTTAAGCGAACTGATGTTTCTGGTAGTCAGTGAAAGATGGATTGTGTTGGCGAAGGTGAGATAACCATCCCAATTTCATTCCCTTCTCCTCGTTATCTGGTTGCCGGAAAAATCATAGCTCTGGTTAATATCCAGATCTGGTTTTGTGTTTTGGGTTGGAGAAGATGATGCTTTTAGCCCAAATTTTAGCTTAATTATAAATTGTACCCAACATTTTAAGTTATGGCGAAAATAAAAAGTTAGGGTTAAATCTGGAAATAATTTTTATTTAAAAAATTAATAATATTATTTTAATCAAACTAACGGAATTATAACAGACGGGTGGTTTTTCGCTAACGGAGTGCATTTAAGGGTGGTTTTATGTAATATAATTTTTAAGGGGTGATTTTGAGCAAATAGACCCTTTTTAAGGGTGGTTTTCGGTATTTTCTATTAGCATTTCAGGTGCATATTACGACTTCAGAGAAATAGAAGTTGTCGACAACCTGTCATCATCTATATGAATAGGAGAACCTCTAAATTATGAACAAATTTTATTGATTAATAAATTGTATCATTACCCGTGCGTCTACGGGACAAACACTAGTTGAGTAGTAAGTATTATCAAGACCGGTTGACCTGCTGATATACTAAAGATCAGAATAGGAACATCTCCTAGGATTGATAAGAACTTGAGATAACTTATGATCAACTTGATTGACTGTTGTGTGGATACTTGCTAGATGGAACCCCTTCACTATCATATTCTCAACCATCGTTTCTTTGCTTGCTTCTTATTACTTTGTTAGTTCGATACAATCACCCCCTCCCTTTGTTACTTGTTCTTGAGTTGGTATTTCACTTGTTGCATAGAATTGGTGTTTTGATTCCCTTGAGTTCGACCTCTACTTACTTGCTATACTCTAGTTAGTATTTTAGGGTTTCTTTGATTTATCAACTACGACATTTTCTCTATCAAATATACATGTCACCCATACGTCTCAAGATAGTACTATTGGGCTTCTCAGAGAGTTGATGAGATTGAGGCGCTGAGTAGCTTGAACTTGGAGAGCCGGTCTGACCATGCGGGGATCCATGGAGTGAATACTAGCAGGAGCCATAGAGTAAGCATATTGATGCATCTGAGCCATGAGTTGGTAATTATACATGTATGGTGTGAATGATGGATGAAGATGGAAGTTGGGAGCAAATTCTTGGCTTGGATGATAAGATCAGGAGGATATGGGAGACTCTGTAGTGGAATGATTGAGGCCAGTCATGGGATTTTTTCCTTTTTCAACAATAGAAGGATATGGTTGTTGGACAGTGATAGTTTTGGTCGGCGGAGGGTTGTTTTTCTGACAAAGTTGAGGCCTTTCTTAACTTGAATGACAAGAGTAACTCTTTTGAGGAGGTCACCAATCATTTGTTGCTTGGTGATTCTAGCAGCCTCTTCATCCTCAGAAGAGCCTAACATGAATCCTTCAAAGATATGAGCTGGAAGGTTGTTAAGGAACCATTGATCAAAGAGATGATCTGGCTCACCACAACAACCACAACCTGGGGATAAGTCCTCAGACCAGAGCTTAAAGGAGAGGATGGAGTTGTTGTGCATGATCTTCACAAAACCTAGGACTTTAGGAATTGTCACATTGATGCTAAACCTCACAGACTTGCCTTTGTTTCTAAGACTAGTGTTTTCATCCATCCAGATAAAAGAGGGATTCTAACCCAAATGTCTGCATGAGTGACCTTACTGGTAATGGGATCAAAATCTTCAAAGAAGGGTTTAAGAAGGACAAGCTTGTTTTGAACTCTGTAAGGCATGTTGCTCCACACAATGTCACGAGATTCTTTGTTGGAAAAGGTAAGTACAGTCCATGAACCACACTCACCAACTTCAATGTCTCCTTGGACTCCTTTCCAGTGTTCCTTCATCTTCCCCAAGATGGTTGAAGGAGGAATATGTTGAGAGTGGTGTCAACCATCCTTTAGGAAAAGAGTGAGCTTATTCATCTTGGGGAGGTGTTGTTGAACTTCAAGAATAACTAGTGGGTTTGGTATGATGATAGGCCTAGGAGTTTCAGAAGAAGTTGGGAAGCCAAATGAAGCTCGATATTCAAAGAGTTGATATGGGATAAGAGTGGATTCAAATTGGCTATCTTCAGGAAGTGGAGAGAATGGTGTTTGTCCATCAACAGAAGTCGAGGAGCTGCCATTGTTGGGGTGAAGAATGAGGGAAGTGGAATATTCATTTTTTGTTGGATGTGGGTGGTGTTTGTCATGGCTTCAAACTCGGAAGGGATTATGCTAGAGAAATTGATGAGTGCATTAGCATAAGAAGGATTACCTTCCATAGTTGAGAGATAGACAGTTGTATTTTATGAAGGCACCAAGATGCGGTGAGAGAGTAGAGTTATATTGATTGAGGATGGTGTGAGTTCGAGGGTAGTTAATTGAAGCATTTATAGAGTGAGCATGCATGGAATATGAAGGGGTAGATGTTCAGATGAGTCACACGCATGGTTTTGACACCGTATGCATCAAAGATTATTAATAAGTGATGAACAAAGTTTAGTAAAATTAATAGAGCTAAAGAATGTCTGGTAGTTAAAGGAATAACCAATGGACTTAACACAAGAGATAAATAATTCCATATAGCAAGGAGTATCATGTTAGCTATGGAGTGACAAAAAGTATATGGAGTGAATAAGGAGTCCTGTGTGGCACAAATAGTTTTTGGTGAGTAATAGAAGTTTATCACAAAATCCAAAAGCAAAGGTGGGAATTTTAACAATCTTGATTTGAATTAAGGGAAAGAATATATAGGTTGTTACTTGTATAAAGATCACATATAAAGTTTAAGAGTTTAAATCCATGGTCCTTAGTCCAGGTTGTCAAGAGAAGTGTCATTTGGCCAAAGGGGTGATGTGGACCATGACCATAATAGCTAAGATGAGCAAGAAAATGTCACGGGAGTCACATAACTCAGATTGGGGAGAAAAGGAGAGAGAAGATGAATAATCCCTCGGGAGCTTCGCATGCAGGCTTCAACGAAGTGGATCCACAACACCAAGGTAGCATCGAGCCCCCAAACATCTTCCACTGTCCAGTAGGAGAGAGATCCGCAACATAAATGAAAGATCAATAGCAATTTGTAATGATTTCGACTTAGAATTTGAGGGATGGCTAACGAAAATCTGGTTAGCAGTAGGGTTCAAATTAAAATTAGTAGGGCCATAGGAAATCAAAGCGCCAACTGAGCAAGGAGTAGGAAGATTTGGGGTCAACTTTGAGTCATTTGGTAAGGGTTATTATGATCAAAATAGAAAAAAAGATATTGATTTAAGGGAGCGAGAAGAGAGAAAAGGGTAAAGCCCTATCGGACACCGGTAGAGATTCTTCCGTCCACGTTAGTAGTCTATATTTTAGTTGGTCCATTCGACACCTAACAAAATATTCTTATATTTGAATGTTATGAATAAATACAAGGTAATGGACTATGAAAATGGACATCCTCACCGATCGGACACACAACAGCGAGGAGAAAAGAAAACCCAGAAGGAGAGAAATCAGGAGAGAGAAAGAGGCTCTATTTTATCAAATATTGCATCACATGCCAAACGAGCTTCTTGTATCTTTTTGTCACTCATTGTAGATTTCCATATTTCATGGGCTTCTAATGGTCAATAGCTCCTGTCATCTCCTTTGTTATTGCTCAGGAATTCAAAGACAACGAAATGGTGGCTGTGAAGTTTTGCGAGGCGGAATTGTCAACAGAAACCCCAGAGGCTCGCAGTTCAGAAATCGTATCCTCTTCTCTCGTAGTCGATACCTCTCTGCCACTTTCGGAGATGAAATCTTACATCGTGTTCGTCTCCTTTTCCTTACAATTCTAAACCAAATCTTCCACACCTCGCACGTTTTTCTGTACTTTCTTGAAGTGAGATTGAGGCGATGTTAATTGTAGGGTGATGTTGTGGTATGGAGATTTAATAGATTGTGTAATCTTTATTCTAATGGCAGTGAGCTATGCAAGGATCTGTTCGAGCACTGGTCAAATTTTGACCATTCGCACTTCTCGGTGGAGACGATATCCGGTGGAATCACAAATTTGTGTAAGCATTTTTTTCTGCAAATAACTTCTCTGATTTCCTGCAATGATGTTAAACCTGATTCTTGTAGCTTAAATTTGTTAATTTTGTTGGAATTCATACTTCCAGCCACTTTTGGCTGATATTTTTACCCGTAACTAACCTTTGCTGACGCCTTCATAGTGCTGAAGGTTACTGTCACCGAGGAAGATGGAAGTGATGTCTCTGTGACGATCAGGTTATATGGACCTAACACTGACTATGTCATCAATCGGGAACGAGAAATGACTGTAAGTTTTTTGATTTCACCAAGAAGTCTTCTGATTTTCTTGTGGTATATGAAAGAATTGAAAAAAGCAATGAATTTATGTGATGAGATCTTGATAAAACTTTATTCCAATACAAGAAATTAGGATTATTTCTCTGGAAATAATCTCTTCTTGTTAATTTCTCTTTGGGATCTGGAAGATAAATTTCCCCCCTAAACGGATATGCACTTGCACATAACTAAACGTCCTGCCAATTGTACGGACTCTCCTATTGATTTGTTGTATTTCATTTATGATTGATACTTCCTTCATTTGTTGTTTAGAATCAATAAAGTTGCATTGCTTCCATCTTTTATTTATTTCTACATTGCCAATTTGTCAATTGCTTCTAATACATCTTGGTTGTATTGATCAATGCCTATGGTTATAGGCTACTACATGCTTATCAGCTGCAGGATTTGGTGCCAAAGTCCTTGCAACTTTTGGAAATGGCATGATACAGTCTTTCATTAATGCCCGGACTCTGAGTCCAAAAGGTAAGCATCAAGAGATAATTGTTAAACCAATAATTTTTTGTCTAACCAAGGCAATCTGGTTTAACATTGCAGATTATTTTTCTTGATTCAAGCACTAATTAGACCTCGTTACTTTCGTTAAATAGCTCGATACTTTCAGGGAATGCATATGACATTTTGCAAGATTTATATTATAATGCTATGTCTATCAAGCTCGAATATTCATTATAGCGAAAATATAGAAAACCAATGGTATAAATAAATGCATGATTGCTAGGTTATCTTGATTTTTAAATAAATTTTGACTTCTTGTGATCACCTAAGAAGATTTTTCTTGTTGCTGAACAAGGGCTTAACAGATATGAGGAATCCAAAGTTGGTGATAGAAATAGCTAAACAACTTCATATGTTCCATCAAGTTGAAGTCCCAGGTTCCAAAGAACCCCAATTGTGGAATGACATGGATAAATTTTTTACCAAAGGTCTTCTTCTTCACTAGCTATCACCTATCTGTTTGTACTTGTATTGATGAGCAGCATTTTAAGCTTTCATGAAGTCAGGAACC
Source organism: Oxyria digyna (assembly GCA_029168935.1). Classification (NCBI taxonomy): domain Eukaryota; kingdom Viridiplantae; phylum Streptophyta; class Magnoliopsida; order Caryophyllales; family Polygonaceae; genus Oxyria; species Oxyria digyna. The sequence goes on along the minus strand of JAPVLV010000007.1, from coordinate 19,582,432 downwards.
TTCTTGTTCATGTTATAAGTTAATGTGTTTATTTAATTGCAGCCTCTAATCTCAGCTATGACCATCCTGAGAAGCAGCTGAAGTACAATTCCATCTCATTTGAAGAACTCGATGTAGAGATTAATGAGCTCAAGGTGAACAATTGTACCAAAAATAATAGAATACTTGTGGTGAAGTTACAAACTTACAACCATTTATTTCTTAATATAGCTTCGTTAATTGATGAGAAGGATTTCCTAAACAGAAGTCTTGTGTTATTATATCATTTTGCAGGCTGACATATGTTTTTCTTTTAAACAGACTTTTACAAGACGTTTCTTGATTTTTTTTTTCTATTCAGGAATTCACACTCCTACTGAAATCCCCAGTGGTTTTTGCACACAATGATTTGCTTTCAGGAAACCTGATGCTGAATGAAGAACATTGTAAGTATTTTTTTTTGGTTGCTAAACCTTTTTTTATATATGTAGTCTCCATCTTTGTTCGAACTTGGGGATCCTTATGTGTTGTGACTGTTGGTGAAATCATTTCTGCGTGAATTTAATAGCTACATATATTAATGCCATATTTGTTTGTTTGCTATAGGACATTGTCTATCATTTACTTTGAGATATACAGCTTTAGCATCTGATGAACTTACTAGTACAATGACTATGCTTTCATACAATTGATTCATATACTTGTTTGTTTGATTTTTTTTTCAGGGAAACTTTTCGTAATAGATTTTGAGTATGGTTCTTACAACTATAGAGGCTTTGATATTGGAAACCATTTTAATGAATACGCTGGATATGACTGTGATTACAGCTTGTATGTAACCTTCTATCTCCAGTTCTTTTGTTTGGATTTTTATAATGATCATCTTTGTAGTTGACAACTCATAGTTTGTTGATGACATAACCTTCTATAGGTACCCGAGTAAGGAAGAACAGTATCATTTCTTCAGGCATTACTTATACCCTGATGCTCCACAGGAGGTAGTAATTTATTCATGTCTTCCACCATGGTTCAAACCTTCTTTTAAATAAAGTCTCTTATTTATTTGCAAGACCGTGTTTAATGTATGGAGTGTTTATGCACTAATTGTGCATTTTGATGTTATATGCATTGAACTTAAAGCTCACTTATACATAATATAAAACCAAAAGAAAAACTCAACTTATTTTCCTTTATAGGTTTTAGACTAAGAAAGTCTAAAATTGTCTACTGTCTTTATAGAAATGCACGTATAGGATTTAACTTGTAAAATCGAGTTTAAATCCAGAAATGCAGAGATCAAAGAAAAGAGCTGAATGGATGTTGTGTTTCTCACAATTAACTAAGTATGCTTCCTTAATATAAAAGATTAAGCTTATTGCATTATTCTCTTTCAAACAGGCAACTGATAGTGAACTTGAAGCACTTTATGTTGAGGCAAACTCATATATGTTAGGTTCACATTTGTACTGGGCATTATGGGCTCTTATTCAGGTATGTATATTTAATAATTGTTTATACCAATTATAATGTATTCCACATTGTTCACCCTTGACGTCTTGCATGACAGGCAAAGATGTCTCCCATTGATTTTGATTATTTGGGTTATTTCTTTCTACGTTATAATGAATACAAGAGGAAGAAAGGGGAGGTTCTCTCCACTGCAAAATCTTTCATTTCAACATTTTGAAATGGAGAAAAACTCGTCAGGTATTTTTCTTTGACCGGATTCGAGGAGTAGGTCTTTACTGTAATCCAGGGAAACTTCTGATACTATACTACAACACCGCCATTATTGTCTTGCCTTTTCTTTGTTTCCTGTAAGAAAATAGCCACAAGTTTATACGCTTGAACATCTATTTGAAGATTTTACAAGGCACTCTGTTTATCATTTTTCTTGTATTGCAAGTTGTTAGTTTGATAGTGTTCAATAAAAATGGGTAGAGAAGAAATGTCCAGCCAAATAATGGAATTGAAAAACGCAGGTTATGGTGACTAAGGATGGAGTTTGTATTTTTGTGGTTTTTAGGTGAGGTGGAAAAAATCAACATGTAAAGAGTAGGCCAGAAAGTAAGGGCAAATGCTGCAACTAAGTAGGTCCATAGGTAGAGAAGCGAGGAGAAGAAGAAGGAGAGCAAAAATAGTAGGAGGCATGAGTTCCTCCAAAATCTGATGGAGGAACTCTGTTGTGCTTCTCCAGAATGAACCCCCATGATGCACCTATATATGATAAATAAGCAAGCTCTAATTAATCATGATCTAAATCAACAAATAGCCTATATTTGAAGGGACTTGCGAGTTGGTTTTCACTCACAAGAAGTTGGTCTTTTCATTGGCATCAAATTCCTTGTTAGGTTCCTTCTCGGCTTCCTTTGCAGCTTCAAGTGCTCGGTATCTGATGGAGGTATTATAGTGATGTTATAACCATGGAGAAACAAGCGTAGATGATCACCAAATATGCTCGTTACATATGGCAAGGACTATGATCAGCATCAGGTTGCCCAAGTTGCCTGTTTCATATTCAAGAATACTCTGAGATATATTCCTGATCGACAAACAATTCTACTCATCTAATATCGTTTAATTACATGCTTAACAACATGCTATGATAAAGCCTTCAAGATGGGGTTCCGGTTTAAACTTTAAACACCTTCACTACAATCCAACCAAGGATTCCTCCAAACAAGAAGGTCAATCCAACATTATACCACCTGAATAATTGTGAAGATGCTCATGAATAACTCTATTCCATTCAACAATAAAGCTAGCTACATCTTCTGTATATAATTAATAAACAATCTGAATTTGAATTTGATAGAAAGGAAGAAAGCATCGATTGTTTTACCATGAAATGATTTGTTCAAGAGTAACCGTCCTTCGGCCAGAGACCACGCACTAATCTGACCCCTTCTGGTCTGATTCCTCAAAACAACTCGGTCTTGTAAATTGATTCGGTAACAATTATACAACTCATTTCAATCACTCAAAAAACATTTTGCACCAATTAACAAAATAATATTTTACAAAACAGAAACTGCATTATGCAGATTCTTCAATAAAATGCAGAATTTGCATTCTGAAGAAAAAAAGATAATGTATACGCATGTATCACAATGCAGATTACAGTTTCTGCATTCTGCATCCCTACCCTATTTTCAACAGTTCATCAAATATTTCAACAAAAAAGCCATCAATTTAACTAAATCAATCCATATATTACTAAATTCAATATCAAAACCATAATCATACAATCCATAAAAAAACAACTCATTCATACAAGAACTCATGCTTTATAATCAAGTAATGGATCAAATGTAGTTTTTTCATATCTTTCAACCAAATATACCATCAATTAGTTCATATATTCTTATCATGAAATTATTTGATCTAAAAACAAAATTTTAATTACTTACCTTTCCTTGTTGCACGTAGAAGGCAGTGTGAGCAGGAAAGCCTTTTGAGCAGCCCTGGATTTTGTGGACCTCTAGGAGCACCGTACATATATAACTTTGACCTTTGGTGCTCGCTGTCGTGGTCTAGACTGTTCTTCTTCTTCTTCCTCTTTCTCATTCTCATGGTCTTCTTCAACATTTCTCTCTTGATCACCCTCTGCTTGTTGCTCAACCTGTTCCTGTTCCTCACCCTCTTCCTCTTCCTCGTCCTCAAACTCATCACTATCAACATCACCCTCTTCCTCTTGCTCACCCTCTATTTGAGGTTGTGACGACCCTACATCGCCAGAAGGTGGAGGTACATCATAGTAGTCACTCCATTGATTAGCCGAACTAATCATCTCTGAAAAGGACTGAGCTGGAGATGGTTGCATAGGAGGAAAAGGGTATTGCGACAGTCATAGCCCGAGAAATTATGAGGGTTTGAATGAGGCATGCCTTTGACAGCTGACATCTGAGGCATGCCACTACCAACAGACATCTGAGGACCTTGTTGTTGTTCCCGCTGTGTCTCATCTGAGAACTCTATAAGACGATGGGGGGGGGGGGGGGATTCTTCTCTTCTTCACCTTTCCCTTCTGACGTTTTATTTTGATTCTCTTTTATCTAGTGGGCTTACGGGTTTTTGCAAGACATAAATTCAGGCGGAAGAAGCACAACGAGCCGAGGTCCACAACCAATCGACCGTGCCGGTGGACCGGGACCCTGCACCCGCGGGCCCACTCAGTCAGTTTGGTCTAGCCGAATTTTCGGCCTTAATCTCAAGAAAAAAGGAGAAAAAAAGGGAAGATACTCTATACATTAATCTTGCATTATCTTTTTATTATTTTTGAAAAAAGATATTAAAAGATTTTGCTTGCATAGAAAGAAAGAATGTTATCTTTTTAAGAAGATAGAAATAGATCTTATTTTAGGATTTTTCCTTAATTTATTTTATTTTCTTAAATTTCCTGATAAGATCTTTTAGATTTGCATATCTTATCTTGTTAAGAAGTTAGAGATATATTTTATTTTAAGAGTTTCTTAGTTTATTTTATTTTCTTGTAGAATTTATTAGGATATCTCTTTTCTTTTCTTATTTTCTTTTTAACTCTTGAGATATTATTGGATTTTATTTCTTTTTTCTTTTATTGGTGTAGAGATCTCTGTCTTGGATAGCAAGACAGCGTCATTTTCCCTAAGCGGCCAGTCGACCAAGCCCTAGAGCCGCACCACCAGTGCACCGTCGGCCGACCACCATCTCCAGCCATCTATTGTTCATTTTCGTTCATCCATTGCAGTCATGGTGGATTCAGATACCAACCGACCATCCTCGTTTGCTGCAGAGATGCTTGAGACTCTACGGGAAACCATCCTGCAGTCATTTGTACTCGAACTTCATGCAACCATTCAGGAATCAATTGATCGCAGGATAGGGAAATAACTGACATGCCACATTTCAGGCCTAGTTTTGCATGAACACTTGAATGACGTTGACAGAGGACTAATCAAAGGTCGCTCGCTTTATTAGACGCGCGAGCAAACACCATATCCTGGATGGGCCGATCAGGCGGCATGGATCCATCCCTCTGATCAGACGCCTGGCAGGCCTGTCGCGCAACCTCGGGCAAAGGTTCAGATAGATCGTTTTGCAGGCACAATGGATGTTGAAGCTTCAATTGAGAGCGTTATACAAATCGCTACTCAAATTTTTGAGACCCTGCCTAAGAAGAAACCATCAGGCGAAAGTAGGACCGAGACACCGACATCATCCACGCCCAGTCGAGCGCCAGCGACGTCCGACGCCACAGCCATGTCGTTGGCCATATTGGAGGAGCCACCCAAGGAGGGAGATAGTGCTCGTGACATAATTTGCTATAAGAGTGGAGATTGCGGTCATATAGCTAGTAATTGTCCCAATTAGAAATTGGTTCTTCTGAATGAGAATGGAGGAAATGAGTCTGTTGTTGAGGAAGTTACCCAAGATGCACATGACAGAGCAATAGAAGAAGTTTAATTTTTGGTTGTTGGTGTGAAAGCTGAGACCTTTCTTTGTCTAAAACTGCCTTTTGAAGGTTCCTTGGACGACATTGTTGATAGCGGGGACAACCAGGAAGGCATAGGAGATAATGATGGCATGCTAGAGCTCATGGGTGAGATCATGGAATGGGAGATGGAGCGAATTGAAGAGCGTTTTGAGATTCCTCCAACGATCTTGTGCAGCGTACTCTTGCTTTCCACCATCCTATCTACATTGAGGGAGCTGAGTTTACTATTAGATTGGGTGGCTATTCGGATAAGATACGATGTGTCATATTGCCTGTTGAGAAGTTGGTTGTCATACTGGGGCGTCCTTGGAAATTCGATCGCTATGCACTACATGGTGGACGTCACAATGAGCATAATTTCTTTTACAATGGTCGGCGTTTTTTTATTGTCGTCGATGAGTAGGCCTGATGTAGCAGATGCCATGGAACGAATGAAGGGATTCAAGAATGGTATCAACGTAGCGATGTCGCTGTTTTTCTTTGCCTCATGACTTCTTCTATGTCACGCACGAGACGCCAGAAGTGTCGACCGCTCCTGCCACTTTCGGTAACACTTTAGCTACTTTTCTTGCACTTGATCAGATTGCATATTTGTACTTTTGTGACGTCTTGGGGAGGTTCTCTAAGATTTTGCTTGTGAGTATGCCTGATTTGGACAAGTCAAGTTTAGTAGAGGCAGCCCGTTACATTTGATCTTTGTCCATGAGTCACGTGAGTTGAGCCGTGATGATCTTGCTAGAGGAGTCTTCTTCTGGGGTACCTTTGAGAGTGTTGGATATCTTGTATTTGTTGCCTTCACTAATGCAGATCCGAGGACAAATCCTTTTTTAGAGGGGGGGAATGATGGACATAGGATTCCAACGGCTCACATCACAGAAGATGAGAGCGCAAGTCAGGCTTTACAAGATGTAGGTTCGGCCGACCAAGGAGAAGCAAGAGAGATTGTCAATTCGGCTGAGCTTGTGGAAGGAAGAGAAGGCCTGTGAAATACAAGTCCATTATGCTTTTCAGTGTTTACAGTTTTACCCTTAGACAATTTCATATTTAAATTGTTTTTTAGAGCATGTTGCTCAGATTTGACATTTTGAGAATATTTCTAAGTTTTATCGTTTTTAGCTTTGACATTCATTAGTTGTAGTTTGATTAGACTGAATCAGGTGAATTCTTGTTTTAATTCAATTGAGAGTATTTGAGTTTTGGTGGATTCCGTTATTTAGATTACTCACCCGAGTTCTAGAAGCTTTGGTGGATTCCATAGATTCTAGGATTCAAACCTTGAAAGAACCGAAGTTGGATTCTGAGCCCTTCAAGTCAAACGAGTCGTTCTAGGTGGATTCCTAGATAGACGTCATTTTCTTATCAAATTGATTCGATCGTCTTCCACAACGACCTCACGAATCCATCCTTACTTCGACTTCATCTCCATTTGCGCTCAAGAGAACGTTTTTAGCCTCTTGTATTCGATCTTGCAGATTCGTCTTCCATCACTGGACATGAATAAAATCTAAATTATACTCATTTAACAAGGTCGGGTCAAGCCCTCCCGATTTAATATGGGACATTTTACTTACCCCTATCCTCCCACAAGGGCGGGCAGGGCAACCCTCTACACCTTTAATAATTTAAAAACCATTCAAAGTTCAAAATCTATTTAGTGCTTACATAATTCTAAGTTCGTACTCCAAAAACACATACTAAAATCATTCAAAACCTTCTGATATAACAATTCAAACATTTAAAACATACTAAAAATGTTCAAAGCCAATGGAGGCGTGAAAATTGAAATGGAGGACCGGAGGCGTGAAAGAGGAGGCGAGCTTGAGCAAAGCAGGTGGCCTAGAAAAGGAAATTATAGGTTATGACTTTAGAACGCGAGTTTGTGGGCCTTGTGGAGGAATGCTTAGACCATCCCCAATGGGGGATTTTAATCAAGGCTGTAAGAATAATTTTGATTTTTTTAATCAAAAGCCCTTTAAAGCCCATGCCCAAGAGCTGTAAAAACGACCCAAATTAAAGCCCCAACCATGAGTCTATAGCCCTTGCCCAAGAGCTCCTAGCCACCCGTTTAATTAGTTATTAGTTTTATTAAAAATGTTATATCTAAAAATATACTTAATTAAATGTTTAAAAACCCCCCCATAATTCTAGTTACATTTTTCTCTATCTATAAACACTCATTTTGTATATAGTTTGTATGTATATATTTTGTATACATATAATTTTTGTATTTCATTTTGAGTATAATTAATTTCTATAAATCATTTAAATATTAATTAATATGTTTTATGATAAAATTGTATACTAAATTAATGTGTTACAATTAATTGACATTTGAGGGAATTTTTTGATATGTCAAATATAATTATTTATAATACTTTAAACTACAAAAAATTCTAATTTCTATAAATCTTATATCTTGTAACTATATGTTTAATATAATAAGATCTTATTTATTTATTCAAAATAAAAATATATCAGTAATTTAATACAAATTCAGGGATATAAATGTAATTTTATAAATCATACAGCCTTTTCCTTACCGCCTCCATCACATCACAAAAAAAATAGTAAAGCTATAAGAAGGGCTTTAGCTTACAACCCTTCTTACAGCCCTCGTTTTAAAGCCTCCATTGAGGATGCTCTTACAGCTTAAAATGTTAAATTAGTATATTGCTAAATGCTAATACTAATATATACAGTATTATTTATTTAATTTATTAAAAATTATATTATTATATTAATAATATATTTATACATAATAAGGGTCGGATAAGACCAACCCTAATTAAGGGTCATATTCTGAAACCGAATCCTCTCATTTATAAAATAGGTCGGGCAGGGCCGACGTTGATGGGTAAAACTGGTTGTCCATATCCTCCCAAATTTTAGTGCGGGTTGGGAGGACCGGGCGGGCCGACCCCAGTTTGAACAGGTCTAACGACAATGATATCCATGAAACAGAGTAGAAGTTGTCGTAATCTTCCAAAAATCAAAGCTTCCAAACCGCCCTCTTAGAAAACGTTGTATACTATACTATTGTTATTGTTGTTAAAATGATATATGATATTTAATTACAGACATTACGATTGTTCATCTTCTATCGTTTTCTCGTATCACAATTGCAGGTTATAGTACATCTAATATTAGTTTGAATGATGGTTACAGTTGGTACAAAACCTAAAATATCAACATTAAAAAATATACTTTTGCTGAAGCACTACCACACAGGGATCGTGCATCACACGACCTCCGTAGGACTAGGGTATATATATATAGGAAAAAATTCAGGTGAAAATAATTATCATTGTGCGAATATGCGAATGAATGCACATTTGAGCCATTGACATGCACTTTCTTCAGTAATAACATGCACATTATGCACTATTGACAGATTTGCATGTCATTGATAATATGTGAAAAGTACATGCACACACCCCGCGTATGCATGTTATTACTGAAGAAAGTGCATGTTATTACTGAAGAAAGTGCATGTCGCTGACATATTCGTACAATAAAAATTCTCACCTGATCCGGATTCATATATAGAGTAGATTCATCTGATTAACAAGTTGTAGCATGTACTAAGAACCGATTGAGAGTGGTCATAATTCATAAGGCATTGTAACATGGTCTTGTCTTGCTGGTATTGGTAGACTCATCTAGACGACGGTTCGATACCCTCTAAAAAATAACGATTGATATGGTTGACATAAAAAGATTTATCACATTCAACAATTAGAATGTATCACAAAAAAGATAGAAATATACTAGTATATGTCACAAAAAAGAGAGCTATATATCGATTCTAGTTTGGCCTTTTGTCGCTTATATGATATGGGTATAAATTGATGTCATCCACATTGCACATGGAGCTAGTATGGAGAAGCAATGAATGTGATCGAGTAGAAAAACAAATTATGAAGTGAAGGGATGAAGAATCCCTCATAGATCTCCAAAAGCCCTTTTAATTAGCCTTGTTTGGCATCATATATGTAAGGTAGGGCCAAAAATATGTGCCACTTTGAGATATTGGAAGAAACTTTCAAGAATAAATTAAGTAGGTATAGTGGTGGTGGTTCAAGAGGATTATATCCACCTTAATTCAACACATCATGTTGAAATTGTTCCTCTTCCTTTCATTTTGCTTCTTCAATTCCTTTCGACCACACTTCTTATATTATAATCCTTTCAAAAGATTTATGTGATAATGAATTATTAATAAATTATTATTGCATAAATGTACGAATGGAAAATTTATGTGCACAATCTTCTGTATTCATATATACATTTCTTTACATTCACATGCACACCCACACATGTGTACATGTCTTTGACAATATATGAAAAATACATGCACATGTCTGCGTGTGCATGTGGATGTAAAAGGTTGTTCATGTGAATATATAAGGCTGTGCATGTGAATATTGAAGGTTGTGTATGCGAATGAAAAATTCGTATATTCGCACCATATTAATTATTCTCACGAATCTTAAGCCTTTTGTGTTGTATGATCCGCATCAGCCTCGGCCTCATCCCCGTCCCCATCCTCTGGCTGAATATCTCCTACTCGTCGTCTCTGCCTGGGACGACGACCACCTCTAACTGGAGCCGCAACCTCCTCAACAACAACCTCCTCAACTGCAGCCCCCTCAGCGACTCCCTCAGCAGCAACACCCACACCACCAACTCCCTCAGCACCCTCCTGGCCTCTCCCTCTCCCTCTACCTCTCCCTCTCTCTCTCTCCCACCACCTCGGCCTCTGCCTACAACACCCTCACCACCACCTCTGCCTCGGCCTACAGCTTCCCCCGCACGGGCACGCTTCCTAACCTGCACCGGGGGCACCAATGGTACATCGGGAGCGGGCCCTGGAAGAGGACCACGCGACCATATCCATCTCGCTATATGCGTCTCATAAGAACACAGTAGGTGAGGCGCACGTGGACGAAAAATGTCCTGCATCGAGTCCCCGAGCCAAGGAAAATAGGTCGCTACGGCATGGTCATCGTCGTCTAAATCTCCCGACACTGGCTCTGAAGATGCGACTGGCTCTGCAGATGCGACCGTAGGAGGAGAAGATGTCGACGTTTCTGCATCTGTCACTGCAGGTAAATCCTGCTCTGTATGCTCTGAACTGCGAGGTACAACATCCTGAAACAGAGGTGCGTCGTGGATATCATAGTCATCTGTGGTCACCTGCGCCTGTACTGGTGTGGGTTCGATAGGGTCGAACGCAGTAAGATATCGACCAGGATAATCTACGTCGTCATGGAAATCTCCTGTCTGTCCATCTATCTCCATATGCGAACCATCTATCTCCTGCTGCTGCAGTTGTGCCTCGTCGTACTCATTCTCTAGCTCACGACGCTCAGGTGATCCGGTGCCGAAAAATCGTTCGAGGGCCTCAAACTCCAATCGCACACCGGCTGCCACATCATGTCGACGTGGAAGCCGTTCCGCTACTGGTGCGGGCATCGTGTTGCCCGTCTGATCCATGACGGCTTGTATAGTCTACATGTTTTTACATTTTTAGTATGACTAATTCATACTAAAATATTCGGAAATAATTTGCAACTTCGTAATCAAATTCGAGTCTTTATATCTACGAAAACTAAATTATTTAATAGGAATTGTTAGAAATTTAACAATTAAGTCATAACTAGTTATGACTGTTAAGTTTCTAATATTTAATTCATAATTACTAAAAAATAAACATCTCAACTAATACGAAATAATAATCACTACTATTACTAAAAAATTACAATTAATACGAGTTCATAATAATTCGATTAATGCATAATAATCTGAAACTTAATCGTAATTATAAAAAATTACGATTAATAAGAATTCTAATATTTAATTCATAAAAAACTGAAATTTAATCGTAATTATGAAAAATTACAATTAAATTACAATTAATACGAATTCTAATATTTAATTCATAAAAAACTGAAATTTAAACGTAATTATGAAAAATTACGATTAAATTACAATTAAGATACGAATTCTAATATTTAATTCATAAAAAACTTAAATTTAATCGTAATTATTACAAAAAAAAAATTACGAATAAATTTCCAAAATTAAATACGATAAATATTTGAAAAAAGCGGGTTTAGAAATTTTATACCGAATAAAGCTCGTGCGGTGTCTCCGGATCTGTAGTCGTCGTCGTTGGAACCCGAGTCGCCGGAACCCTAGCCCTCGCCGGAATGTTCTCCGGAATAGTCGCCGGAGGAGCATTTGCCGCTGCCAACGCCGCTCGAGTCGCATACCGCCGGCCGCCTCCATCCGCCAACGCTTCATCGTCGGACAAGGTCGCCGGAGGTGTTGGGATTGGGACGGAAGTGGTGTGGTCGGGACCGGAAGAATGAGGGGGTTCAGAATCCATTGACGGAATTGTGTTTAGACGAGGGAGACGCTCGGAAATGGAAAAAAGGTGGTCGGCGCCGTCGAGCGTAAAAACGCAGAAAAGAAGAGAAAGAAGGAAGAAGAAGAAGTTGCGCAAGGGTTTAAAAGACCCTGTGCGCATAAGAACTGCGCACTAATCTTGTGCGCACAAGTTCAACGCACACATTCGGGAATCCGAAACGTCGTGCGCTGAACTTTTGCGCATTATTTCTTCTGTGCGCTTTTGTCCTGCGCACGCATTTGTCACACATCGTCAGAATTTTCACATTTATCCCGAAAATACCCTTGTGCGCAAGAAAACTGCGCACCAACCTATGCGCATAACATCTGCGCACCAAATCGCGTGCATATAGAGAAAAAGTCGCGTGCATATAGGCGTTTCGTAATTAATATTGAGCATGCGAATAAAGCTGTATGTACATGTGTATAGTTTTATATGGCAGATGTTTTTCGAGCATATATATTGTTGGATATAGTTGTTCTAATGCGTAGAATATGTAAGAAGGGTGTGTGGATATCAATCTTCGAGCAAAAATCAAAAAATTGGATTTTAAATCGTGGGAGACCCTAAAAAATATAACTTGTTTATTTAAACGCATTGAGGACGCATATTAATTTGGTTTGGGATAATATACACAAAGTAACCTCTAAGAAAGAATATAAGAGATGTCACATAATTAGCATTTCAGTTTAGATTTTGTGTTGGCAAAAATGTTTTATTAAGCTCAAATTTTGACCTCTTATGAGATTTACCATTGGGATTACATCCAATCAAAACCGAAAAGTTAAAATGTACTCGAAGTTAGGGCTTTTTGGGCATAATTGTTAAAACTGGAAGTTAGGGCTTATATTGTGATTAGAGGCATATTATGTAAACTCGACAGTCTATTATGAGTTTCTTATGGTATCCAAGAAATAACGAAATTATTATTCATCTTCTTCTCGTTTAATTCTATCCTCCTCTTGTTTCTAATTCGATCTCCACTGGAGAAGTAAGGTTTGATTATAAAAATTGTTACACTTTGTCTTATTTCGAATCAGATTAGTAAAACCCTAAGACAATAGGCATCTAATAAGGTTTGGTTCACTGGTTTTAAAAATTGTCTTAAACAATATATGCAGAAAAAAGTCCTTTTTACAACACAATAAATATTAATATCGATACAAACGTATGTACAATATTAATTTAATTGACAAAATTAATTCATATATTGTCGACTTCACCCGGCTAATTAAGTTGATCGATCTATACGAAAACTTGCAACCTATTAGCTAACTTACAAAAAATCAACTCTCAACTCTCTTGGAAATTCTAGCGAGTACTAAACGTGTCAAATTAAAAGTATTAACAAGTTTAAAACCCTAGAGTTAACCCTAATTACTTGTACAATTTGGAAGCTTAATCGCACGTAGGACCATATATATATATATATGATCGTCTATGCTTATCCATTTGAAATGGGTACGTTACAATTTGACATTATTATGTTGCAACTCAAATAAACTTTTTGGCCGGCCAAAACATCTCATCCATAACACGCATCGATCCATTTAAGTAGAATAATAACCATGCAAGCTCGATCAGTCGAAAGGGACTCTACTAAGTGAAATGTGACAGCTATGTATACACACGCATGCATCGTGCAAATATTGATCCTCATCAACTTCATCTTGAGTTCTTCACCATTGTTTGACCCTTTTTAACTCCTCATCATTGAACCATGGTCTAGAGTTTTTAGGTTACCCACAATGAATTATATAGATTATTATAATAACTGGTGACAGTAAAATAAAAAGTGTTTTTTTTGTTGCAACTCATTGCATGCATAGATATGCAACTCAAATGAAAGTTGCATCTCTTTTTTTTTAGCTATTTTTAGGATATTGTTTAATTCTATCTAGTATAAAGATAAATAAAAGCAAAAAAATAAGTTTTACAACTCAAACCGTGCAACCCCCGTTATTAATATATAGTCTTATAGTAATTTCATACAACAATTAGTTCATATTTATGTCTTTGTATATATACCGATCTTCTATCTTATTAGAGAGAGATTTTAGTAGAAAATAACGGTGTAAATTAATGTTGATAATCCAGACGGTGATAGTTTTTAAATTTTTTAAGTGAGTCACACAACTGTAATTTAAATGAACTTATTTTTTTTGAAAATGACATGGTCACCATATTATAAATATGAACACCTAAATCATGAACACTAATTTATTATTTATGATCGCAGAATATTTTATATTTCGTAATGTAACATTTGTTCTGACCGGTTAGTTTTCAATTGGTGGACTAAACGATTAATAATTATCAAGAGTTCGTACTACAGAGTACTTCCTCCGTCCCCTAGTGTTCTTTCCATCTCCAATTTTTACACTATTTATAATTCAATACAATTCGCTAGATTATTGTCAATCTATAAGAACAAACATGGTCATGCGAGATCTTATTTTGTTCGTCTCATTCAGTACTTTGACAATATCAAATTTTTATAATTTTTAGAAAGATATAATAAGAGATATTACCGACGCAAAACGTGTCTCGACAAATATATCAAAATGAAATGGGAAGAACATTAAGGGACGGAAAGAGTATTAATTATTTACATCGGTGATCGTGCATGCATATATGTTTGGCAGCTCGTGACCACAACATCAAACCAAGCTTCTTTATATAAATTGACCAATGAGTAACAACCGTCCAAACAAATAATGAATGGAGGGTCATGCTTTGATGTATATCTGAATATGTTTTCAACCATGCATATATATTTGAAACCTCGAAAAAAGTAATGTATAGTGATATTAGTACATGATCTCTGTAGGGTTATCACAAGGTCAAATTCAATAGTGTTTTGTATCCCCACAAAAATAAAATGACCCTCTAGGTCAAATTCAATAGTGTTTTGTATCCCCACAAAAATAAAATGACCCTCAATTGAGGAAATTTCTGGTAAGAAGATGTATTAACGTACTAAAAACGAATATTTTACGTTCACATATTACATGTAAATGTTTATATTCTGGATATATAGTAATGTTCATAATCTGAGCTATGAATTTTTTTGAACGTTTTCAGTGAGGGATGCGGAGGCGCACGTATTTGTAATTACTGCAAACTTTGTTTTTTTTCTTCTCAAAGTAACCTCAAACTCTCAGATTATAAACATTATCGCCCAAATTACGAACATTAGCTTTTTATCTGTGAACGCGAAAAACTTCGTTTTTCCTAAACGTTAAGTCTTATTCTCACAATAAGTTTTCTTCAATTTATATATATAAATCTATCTAGAGGTGAGTTCCGGTGTAACGAGTATTCTGGTGTAACGGTGTAACGAGTATTTATCCTCAATGATATTCGGGTTTGTTAAGGTTGATATTCAACTTTATATAGATTTAGGTTATATATGCACTAATCACATTCTCATATGTTTGTGCCTCTATTCATTCTTTTACACTATTTGTTCATGTTTATTTAGTTGAATATCTACCCTATATTGATACAAGTAAATTAAGTTGAATATCAACCTTAACAAACCCGAATATCATTGAGGATGAATACTCGTTACACCGTTACACCGTAAGAGGTGTTACACCAAAACTTAAATCTATCTATATATATATATAGCATACGTAACGGAAGTATATTTATGATGAAATTAAATTTTAATAATGAAGTATTTCTGTAATTGGTCAAGTCCCCCGTAGCCTAGTGGTGTAGACAATGTGACATTACCCATAGGTCCTGAGTTTGACTCATGGGGGTAACACATCTCACCCTTTATGGGTGTGGGGTCTGCCTGATGAAGGGGGCCTTCGTTGCTTGTTAAAAAAAAGTATTTCTGTAATTGGGTCCCAAAAAACAAAAGAAACACAAACTTATAAGTTGTTCCAGAAGATAGGTTGATCACTAGTGGAATTAATGAATAACAATTAGGATTGTAAATTTCCTATACTCGTCATCAGTTTGGACGACCACATATGTGAGGACCAGTTACATTAGTATGTAATGTACATGCTTATAACAAGGGGTGTTAATCAGACAGGTCAAATATCCGGATTGACTCATCAATCTCGTCGTGGTCCAAAAGAAAAAAGGGAAGTGGAGAGTGTGCGTCGATTTCACCGACTCAAACAATACATGTTGTGAAGACTCCTTCCCTCTCCCTTACATTGACGCAATGATGGACGCCACAACGGCTACCACCAGATCCAGATGAACTTGGCCGACCAAGAGAAGACTAGCGTTCATCACCAACCATGGGATATATTGTTACAAATTAAGTAATGTCCTTCGGCCTCAAGAATGTTGGAGCAACATACCAGAGACTAGTGAACAAGATGTCCGAGTAGCAAATTGGCGACACGATGGAAGTAAACATCGACAACATGCTCGTGAAGTCAAAGAAAGTTGAGGATCACGAGACATACTTAGAGAAGGCGTTTGAGATCTTAGAAGAGTATAGCATGAAGCTTAATCCAACCAAGTGCTCCTTCGGCGTCTCATCAGGCAAGTTCCTGGGCTACGTGGTAGCGCAAAGAGGAATTGAAGCTAGTACAGAGCAGGTCAAAGCGATCTTAGAGTTCGAATCTCCACGTTGCGTAAAAGACATCCAAAAGGTGACAAATAGAGTCGCAACATTGAATAGGTTCATCTCCAAGGCGTCGTACAGAAACCGACTCTTCTACGACACCCTAAGAAAGAACGAGTCTTTCTCATGGACAAAGCAACACGAGCAAGCATTTAAAGATCTCAAAAGGTACCTCACAAGCCATTACTTTGTCTAAGCCCAAAGAGGGAGAACCCATGTTGTTGTACTTGGCGGTGACCGAGGCTACATGATGTGCCCCTGCCTAGCTCCAAGACTAGTCTAGTGGCTCCTCCGAGGCTCACTCAACACACCCGGCGAATCCTAGATGAAATGGACAAGGTGTGGAGCTAAAGCGCCAAGGCTGAACCAATATTGAGGTTAGGAGCCCGGAAGCGAGCCAAGCGCAAGAATGCCCCGTGTCATGCCATGACCCTGAGGCCTCGTCTAGACTCCCCAATTCAAGCATCCAGCCCTTCAAGAGTCAAGCTCCCCAGCGCCCGACAACGACTCCATGCGCCCGGCCAACGGTGCCCATCCAAGTGAAGCTCGAGGACTTCTTCGAGCACTTTCCACCTTTTGTCGAGCCATCTCCTGCCTTCGACCTTGGACCACCTCCAAGGTTCGAGAACATCACAGAGCGCCCATGGAAGCCCCTTGCAAAACCCCCGACACCGAGAAGCTTTAGACCGCGTCGGCGCCCGAATCACCTAGCCTTGATGAAGGCTCATATGCAGATCCAGCTCGGGCGCACAAGGGCTCATAATGAGCGCAACCCTAGGGTTGCCGGCGAATCTGGACTCAGCACCCTGGTGGCCCTTCTACGCGTCGAGATCTCCCAGAGGTGATCTTTCATTACAAGGCGCGCCTATCTCCTTTTGTTGTCCTTATTTGGTTTTGTTGTCTCAAACAATTGTTGTCTTTATTTGGGATTTGCTGTCCTCCCTATTTGCATTTGTTGTCTCTATTTGGGGATTTGTTGTCTCATTCCCATGTTCAGAGACTTTCCATTTTTAGGAAGTTGTTAAGCTCGGGTTTTGCTAGCGTTTTAGAACTTTCTATTTTTAGAAAGTTTCTAAATATGAATTAAGTCGTTCAGCCTTACATGGTTTGGGCCGACCTAATGGGCTCTTGGCACTCAAGCCCAAGAACGCCCTAACCCTAGCAAGCCCTAGCTGTCACCAAAACCCTAGTCGTCTCTTCTCTTTGTTTTCCTTTAAATTGGCTTTGCCACCACCATTGTAAATCACGCTTAGAATATTGAATCAAGAACCTTGTTGAGATGAATTTCCTCCTCTTCTTGATCTGGGCGTCACCTTCCTTCGGGATCTGACTTCGAATCTCCTTCACCATAGGCTTCTAATCCTTTCGTCTACATCCCTAGCCAAAAGTTCTCATATCTTCTAGTCCCTATCTTCTACATCCCTATCCAAAAGTTCCCTTTGTTTGAGTATCCCTCAATCGACACCTTCAAAACCTTCACCAAATCCAGTTTGTTGAAAGCCCAAATCAACATCCATATCCCAATTCGGCGAACCTCTCGCCGTCTATATCAAATCTTCCGCTGCCATCTCGACCCTCGACCCACAAAAGACATCCCCAAGACACTTACTCGATCATCAAGCAAAGATCCTCGAGCACCATTGGCCTTCCCGGAGACCAAGGGTGCATCACTACAGTGAGCGCGGTCCTCGTCATTGAAGAAGGAGACTAGCAACTTCATGTCTACTACGTAAGCAAGACGTTGCCGTCGACAGAGACAAGATACCCCGTCATGGAAAGCTAACTTTGGAACTAGTCATGGCATCAATCAAGTTGAAGCCATACTTCGAGTCTCACACCATCATAGTATAGAATGCGTCTCCATTAAAAAACGTGTTGAGCAAACCACAATTGTCAGGGAGACTGACAAAGTGGGTTGTGCACCTAAGTAGCTACGACATCATCTACTAGGGAAGAACGACGATTAAATCTCAGGCCTTGGCAGATTTTGTGGCAGACTTCAGCTCAACCCTAGAGCAAGAGGCGGTAGAATAATAAACAGAGTGGAACACGTCAAGTGAACATTGCACACGGATGAAGCACCCAATCAAAATGGCATTGAACTAAGAGTTGTTCTCAAATCACCACAAAGGGATAAGGTAAAGTTGTCCTTCTTATCATTCTACAAATGACTTTTTTAGACAAACAACCTATGTTATAAAATTATAATGCATTTTAATTTGATTGTCAATACAAAATTTAAAGTAATGAATAATCCAAGGTCGACCAATTAGGATTTAGACATAATCAAAGTTGACAAAATTGATCCAACGTACAACTCAACATAACTTGATCGAACAATTTATACCTAGTATTCTTTATTCTTTTCTTTTATCAAAATACAACCTAATATTCTTATAAGAATAATAGGTACGTGTGGGAGATTTAACGACGCTTTTAAAAAGGCCCTAAAATCGTATTAACCACAGGCCCTAAAAACAAAAAACGTAGAAATAGACAAAAATGTATTAACCAAACTTGGATTAAAATTAATTTTGATGGATCTTTCCAAACTATTAACAATTCATATATATCTTGTGTAGCAAGAGATAGTAAAGGGAATATCATCGATATTTCATAATTATAACAAAAAGGTTTGTTGTTCTTCACCATTGATGATTGAAGCTTTAGCGACACTTCAAGCTATTAAATTTGCAGTAAAGCTTAAATGTGCAAATATTAGAATTGAAGGCGGTAACTTAACTATTATTAATTCAATAAAGAATATCTGGAAAATCCCTTGAGAAATTAGAAATATTATCATTGACATTCAGAATATTATGAAATCCTTTCATAATATCGACTCTTTCAATGATTCAGAGAAGCAAATCGGGATGCGGATCTTCTGACAAAACAAGATATTAGCACCCATTTCATTAAAACAATTCTTAATTGCAATCAAGATATACTTTTATCTGATGAATATATCAGAGTAATGAGACCGGTATTCCTACGATCTGGAAAAATGTCTAAATTTTGTGTGAATTTACGTCTCTATTGTTGAATTTAATTAATTTTGCGAAAATGCGATCCAAGTTGAAAGATGCAGCCGTTGTGAAAGACAATATGGATGGATGAAATGCATGTGGCTTTGCTTTGTCGTACGGGAAACCACCACTTGGACAATAATAGGAAAATGATCCGTCTGCCTAGTAGGTAAATGCCCTTATAAAGTGTATTATTTTTTATTGGTCATAAAATTTTAAGTGGATGGTTTACCTTTTTTTAACGAGACATCTATATGCACGCGTTTTTTGCCTAAATGCACACGAATCTGTGCGCACAACATACGCGCACAGATCTGTGCGGCGTACAATCTTGTGCGCACAAGTTATGCGCACAGATTCGTGTGCATATAGTCCTCAAAGCGCGTGCATATAGCCATTGCTTTTTTTTAAAGAGGTAGGGAATAAATCAAAAAAAGATTTCAACCAATAGAAATGAAAGGGTAAATATCCACTAAATATCTAAATCACTCCCGGTCCGCCTCAACCTAATTTGCCTAATTAACGGATTTAATTTAAGATATAAGACCGAATAATTAGTCTTGATTATTGCTGATTTTTTGTAATCTCTTGCACACCGTCAAGTGTGGAAGCTAGCTAGCTTCACAATTTCAGGCTGTTATGTTAAAACAACATCAACTTGAAACTACTTATTTAGCTTTTATGTTCTGATTTTTGTAGTAGTTTCAAGATTTGGATTTAATCTAATTTAATTAGGATTGCCTGCTTAATCAGGATCGGGATCATCTGTGGACTGTGGTGCCTAATTTTTACTCCGAGAAGGCTTATTGCACTCGTGTCAGACTGTGTCTGACACGAGGTTAATTCCGTGCGGAGGAGTTGGGCAACGCGCGGAGTTTTAAGAAATTTCAAAGTCATTCGTGGACTTTTTTTTTTTTTTGAATTTTTGAAGGTTCAAAGTTCATGAATTGTAAATTCGTGAGCTTTTTGAAGTTTCAAAGCTCATGAATTGTGAATTCGTGAGCTTTTTGAAGTTTACCTCACGAATTTAGAATTTGTGGAGTTTGAAGCGGAGTTAAGCGTCGCGCGGAGCTAGGCTTTGCGCGACTGTCAGATCCGCCGGAAAAATCAGCTGGTCATTCAGCCTGTCATTCAGTTCATTCGAGCGTATTTAACGACGTTTTTCGTGACATTTTTTAATCATTGCAGTTCATATTCTTTGAACAGTCCACGTCGGCTTGTCAATTATGGGTGTTTAAAAACAAAGAATCTTATATTTAATCACAATAAAGTAGTGCAATAATTAAGTTCAGACAGATATATGGGCCAAAATGGTCAACGTCGTTCGTACGTGGTCAACAATTTTCTTCACTTTTTTCTTCTCTAGTCAAGCAGTTGAGGGTGAAGTGAAGGCAAATATTTTCCTAAGCTTCACCACACTAGTTATTAAGAATTTGTTTGACACTTCTTCTACCCCAAAAAAGAATTTGTTTGACAATATATTTCTTTGTTTTTTTGGGTGAAATGACAAATAATAATTCTTACAATATATATCTATAAACTGTTATGTATTTTAATCCTAAGCTGTTTTATTAAAACTATGAACTTTGTTATTTAGTTTAATATTGCAAGCACGGGTTAGGTATAAACTTAGAGACTTATGGCTTAGACAGGTCTGATCATGTGGCTCGAACCATTGAGCCGTAGTGTCACTTGAACCATTGGGCTATGATTGACTAAATGTGTTCTAGTTGACATTTGGCTCTGGATCTTGTTCTCGTTGGATTTGTTCTGCAGGTTTATGATCTTGAGCCTCTGATCTGTTGATGTTGGGCTTTATTGGCTTGGCCCATTTTCTGCTGAAGTTGGTCTCCAGACTTGAAACGCTGCGTTTTGTTTAGGGCTCCTCTGGCTGAGTACCTGTACTCTCCTTATTGCCCTAATCGCTGCATTCTTTCCTTCTCCCTCTGATATTCATGGCTAATCCTAGAGAGCTCTTCTGTGAGCGATTCTTTGGTGCATCCACGGTGTTTTGAGGTTTTGGTCTGAATCTTTGAGAGAACTTTGAAGATAGCTTGTGAGCTCTTGAGACGTTGGTTCGAAGCTTTGTTGAAAGCTTCAAGGGTGTCCATCCAGGGGACTTCTCTCTGCTCTACCTTGCTCCCTTTCTGGCTTGTGTGCCTTGTTCCTCTCTGAGTTGTTTGTCTTTAGTTTTTGCCGCTTGTGTGTGCTTGCTTGTAACTGGATTGGTTTATAGTCTTTTGTTGCTTAGTGGATTGGGCAAGTCTTTCCCTCTTGAGACTCTGCAGATGTAGGATTTATATCTGAATTGCGTCAACAACCCTTTTCCCAAACTACTTTACAATTTATTTGATTACTTCACTTGTACTATATCTAGGACGACTGAGGTAGATTCGAGCGAATACGAGTTCATTTCATAAACAATATATGTAGTTTGAATATCTTTTCACTAATATTATAACAATTTCTTATTTGTTTTGTATTTCGTGAGATTACAATAACGAAATACTCGATCATAGTGGATATCGCATAATTAATTAGGTGGTGTCTTGCAGAGGGTCAAGTCGTCAAGATATGCTCGTTTCAACTGCAACCTAGTCAGTCCAATGTATACTTGAGCGACTTGCAATAAGAAAGAAATAACTATCTAATAAGTTGGAAAACACAAAGGAAAATAACAAAAGAAAAGAAAAGAAAAGAGTGATTCAAACACCAAAATGAAACATCGTTTCTAATCTTTTCTGCCTTATGTACCCTTACACATCGAATGATACATCTTATCTATATAAAAGTTGGTTGTCATTTGTCAAAATTGAATGAAATTGGTATCAATTTAATGCATTACTCATTTCTTAATCACCTACTATTGGACTTTTGTGCATGTATTTAAATATCTTTCTTATATCCCTATGTTATATTTATTTATAGTCTACTTGATTAAGTCACAAATTAAATTAATGTGTGAGCTTCTCTTATGACAATGCAAACTTATTCTAATATTATGTTTTAAAACTACTTCAAACATAAATATAAGGAAATAAAAAATACTTATATTTACAAATATTAATAAATTTGATAACAACAACAACATATTAACAAATAATGTATAACTATATTAAATCACATATGAAAATCCGTAATTTTCTCGCGCGGAGCGCGAGGCTCGTATCTAGTCTTTCATATATGCATTTGTAATTAACCAACATTCAAGTAACGTTAACAAATTAATGTGACCACTGTCAAATTAAACCTTCAACCAAGCTGGCACCTAAGCATTTAACACATAGTATAAGCTAGAGAATTAGGTAAACCTAAAATTGCAATGCCAAATTGACAAACTGGAGTTAGTGAGCTACAACTCATGCACATAAATTTGGAATTTTTTTCTGAAATAAGCATTTTACCCGAAAAAATTCCCGACGTAGACTCTTTTCAAAACAATTTCCCAAAATAGGCAATTATTTCAGCTTCGGGAATTTTTTACGTGTGAGAGACGCTGGTTGAACCAGCGTCTCTCCTCCGAAGCTGAAGCTAATTTTTTTTTACTTTTTTATGTATAAGAGACGCTGGCTGGGCCAGCGTCTCTTATACATGTTAGTTTTTTAACATTATTTCCAAATTTTTTTGTAGTTTTTAATTTTTTTTTTAAGGCAATGTATAAGAGACGCTGGTTGAACCAGCGTCTCTTATACGGTGAAACATAAAAAAAAAAAATGTATATGAGACGCTGGTTCGACCAGCGTCTCATATACAGAGAAGTTTTTTTTTTTATTTGCACATGTATAAGAGACGCTGGTTCGACCAGCGTCTCTTATACAATATTTAATTAAAAAAAAAAGTGATGTATAAGAGACGCTGGTCGAACCAGCGTCTCTTACACAGATGCAATTAAAAAAAAATGTGTTGTGTAAGAGACGCTGGTTCACCCAGCGTCTCTTACACTAAACCCTAATTTCGAAAATCAGCCGTTGTTTCGGTTTGACCGGGTTTGAAATTGAAATTGGAATTGAATGCGTGTGGTTGGGAGATAGCAGTTACAACCTTTAAATTCATCTTCCTCTTCTTCTTTCACGTTTTTACTGCCATTCTTCTACTGCCATCCTTCTTCTACTGCCATCTTCTTCTTCTTCTTGTTTTCTTTTCAGTCGTTCCAGCCCCTTCTTCTTCTTGTTTTCTTTTCATTCGTTCCAACAACAACAGCAATGCAATAGACGGGTGATCCAGCAATCGAAGGTAAGTCTTCATTTCTTTTTCTCTTCTTAAAAAATTTTGGATTCATTTAAACAGTGTAATTCCATTTCTTCTTCTCTTAATTAATTTTGTTCATTGTTATTTTATTGTCATACCAGCAACAATCTTCGTTTCAAAATCAGCAAGAAACAGACTGGGTGAACGGACGAGCGGACGTGAACGAGCGGGTGAACGTTTTTCAACAGAGAAAACGTAAGAAAATTTATGCACTCATTTTATTTATAAATCTATGAATATGTTTCAGAAAAAAGGTTTTAGAAAATAGTTTTATAGAAGTAGGGTTAAAAACGAATTTTAAAATGATAATAGGGTAAAAAACCAATTTTATATGAGTAATAGGTTTAGGTATTTTTTTAAGAATTTTTTAATGATAATAGAATTGAAAACGAAATTTATATTATAATAGGTTTAAAAACGAATTTTATAATTATACTAGGGTTAAAAACGAATTTTATATGATAATAGGTTTAAGTATTTTTTTTAGGAATTTTTAATGATAATAGGAATAAAAACGAATTTTATATTATAATAGGTATAAGTATTTTTTTTAGAAATTTTTAATGATAATAGGATTAAAAACGAAATTTATATTATAATAGGTTTAAGAATTTTTTTATGAATTTTGTAATGGTAATAGACTTAAAAACGAATGTTATATGAAAATAGGTTTAAAAATAAGTAGTTGAAAATAGTTGGCTTCACTTGAATGTGGTTTGATTTGATATTATAATAGGTTTAAAAAACGATTTTTTTTATGATAATATGTGGCTTCACTTGAATGTGGTTTGATTTGGCTTGAATTTTATGATAAAATGTGGCAATCAAAGTAAGTAGTTGAAAATAGTTGGAAATAGTTGAAAATAGTAATTATGTATAAACAATCAAAGTAATTAGGTTTAAAAAGATTTAAACCACAATTACTTTAAATTTAAAGATAAAATAATTTTATGATTAAATTTACCTTGACATTTTAGAATGGAAGGTGGATACAACCCCCAGTGTGAAACCTCATTCACCAGATTACTCTCAAATGTTCAATCTGGAGTAATGAGTGGATCACAAATGGTAGTACATGGAGAGGGAAACAATGATCATGAGGATGCGTTTGTCGATGCGTTTGGTCTTGATCACAATGATGACATCGATCAATCGTCAGAGGATGAGGATGTCAATGAAGCTGATATAGCTAGGGTTAACATGATTAGAGAAGCAGCGCAAATCACCCCGAGTTGGAATATGACTGGAGAGCCTGATCCAGCATTGATGAACTCATGGCAAACTTGGATTGGAATGGATCCACTGCCAAATCAAGATGAATTTTGCAAAGGACAACTTTTTAGTTCACTCGAAGAGTTGAAAAGAAGAATTGTAGTGTACTCAGCATCCAAGGGGAAGGAGTATAAGGTGAAAAAGGCCAGAGATCGATGGTACACAGTTGTCTGCGTGCAAAAAGACGAAGGATGCACATGGAAATTATCGGCTCATAAAGTCGGTGAGCTTGACAATGTGTGGAAGATAAGCACATACAAAGGTCCTCATGTCCCTAGCTGCGTAAGAGATGTCATGCATATGGATAATCGTAATATCTCGCAAAAGTTCATCGCTGAAGAAATAGTTTCGCTTATCCGAGTTGACAAAGCATTGAAGCCCAGGACCATTATGCAGATAATACAGAATTCGTATCAGGTCTCCATTACGTACAAAAGAGCATGGGGTGGAAAACAAAAGGCAATAGCTTCCATTTTCGGTGATTGGGAGGAATCATATGCTATTTTGCCTCGGTTTATGGCTGCAGTTGTACAGTCCAATCCTGGTACTGTTGTCGAATGGAGTACGGTACCAAGTGCTGATGGGAGTGGATTCATCTTCCGACGTGTTTTTTGGTCATTTGGACAAAGCATCCAAGGTTTCCAACATTGTCGGCCTTTGATTACTATTGATGGAACTCACATGTATGGAAAGTACAAAGGTACTTTACTTATAGCAATGGTTGTGGATGCAAATCAACAGATTTTTCCTATTGCGTTTGCTGTTGTTGAGAGTGAGAATGGTCACAGTTGGTCTTGGTTCATGGATTTAATTGGTCGTCGAGTAACAGACCGCACTGGTATATGTGTTATATCGGACAGGCATCCGGGTATCCTGAAGGCTATGAGAGAGCTACAGCGTTGGAGAGCTCCAAATGCATATCACAGGTTTTGTGTTCGCCATATTGTTTCAAATTTCAACACAGCTGTTGGAAACAAGCACTTGAAGCGATTACTTGGTGCAACAACATACAAACATGAAGAGGCGGAATTTGATGCTGGGTACTCTACTTTGTGCTCCAAAAATGTAACGACAAAAACTTATTTGGAGAACATAGAAAAGGAAAAATGGTCCTTATGTCATGATGGCGGTTCCAGGTATGGAGTGATGACAACCAACATGTCTGAGTGTTTTAATGGGGGTGATGAAGGGTTCCAGAAATTTACCTATCACAGGTCTTGTCCAATCGACATTCTATAGACTTAATTCGTACTTTGTAGAGCGTCTTGGAAAGGCAACAGAACGTAATGTGGCAGGGCAACGATACACTAATGCAGTGGAAACGTTGATTGAGCACAATGTTACAATAGCTCGTCGTGCACAAGTAATCTCATTCAACGCATTAAGACATGTATATGAAGTGCATGTTCCACCCGTCCAGGAATACGGCCAGCGCTTACAATACGTCGTGGATTTGACTAGACATGTACTTGTCAAAGATGGAAGAATTATAAGATACCTTGCCCTCACGTCTTAGCAGTGTGTCGCCACAGGAGCTTCTCGTATGTTGAATATGTTGATCCACTTTACTCCATAGAGGCTCTGATGAGGACATATCAGACAACCTTTTATCCAGTAGGAGATATTTTAGATTGGCCTGTGATTGAGGGACCAACATTGAAGCCAGATCCGAATGATCTTCGTGACGTTGGTAGACCAGGAAGGCGGAAAGAGTCTCGATTCCATAATGAGATGGACATTGTTAGTGCTCCAGGGAAAAGCAGCTGCAAACTATGTGGGCAAGAGGGACACAACAGGAGGACATGTGCATCACGAGCTAGCAGTTCTGGACAACATAACTAGCTTTACCTAGTTTTCATTGTTGTACTTTATTTGTAGTTGTTGTTTATGAAGACATTTGTAATGATTGTTGTTGTTGTTTATTAAGACATTTGTAATGATTGTTGTTGTTGTTGTTGTTTATGAAGTTGATTGTATTCATGTGTGTTTATGATTGTTGTTTCAATGGCTAGTACATGGAGATTAACCCTGGTCCATTATCGTCTGAGGTGCTTAGTTAGCAAGAACAACACAGATCTTCGGATGTGTGGAACAATGCCGCTTATGTAAGTGTACATTACATGCTTAAATATCGATTTTCACTAGTTAGTTTGTACATTGCATGCTTAAATATCTCTAATTTTCCCTTTCTTTTGTATAGACAATGACACCCTTAGAAACTAGAGTGCATCTGCGACATTGGTTCGATCCCCATCCTAGGGTCTTAGAATACATTCGTCTTGCTGGATTTTATTGCGTATCCCGTCTAGGATCCAAATTCAAACTAGACAAGGAGCTTATTACAGCATTAGTGGAGAGATGGAGACCTGAGACACATACATTTCACTTGCCCGTGGGTGAGGCAACAATCACACTCCAAGATGTTGCTGTGTTGTTTGGACTATGTGTGGATGGCTATGATGTATCAGGCACTGCAGGTCACCATTGGAGATCAGAAGTCATCCGTCTGCTCGGTAAAGATCCAAGTCGATCACTCGGCGGCTCAGCATTGAAGCTTTCATGGCTACGAACAAACTTTAGTGAATTGCCGGATAATGCGGATGAGGAGACGATCAAGTGTTATGCAAGAGCATACATCTTGATGGTAATGGGTGGCCTCCTTTTCTCAGATTACAGTGGAGGCGAAATACAAGTAGTGTATTTGCCGTTGCTGGAGAATCTAGAGTCTGCGGCATACTACAGCTGGGGAAGTGCTACTTTGGCATATCTTTACCGCAACCTATGCAAAGCCTCAGAGAAACATCACTCTCAAATAGGCGGTCCACTGATCTTACTTCAGGTATATAATATAACTTATTAAATTTAAAGTTATCGGTTTTCAGTGGTTAATTAATGTCATGATTGTAGTTATGGGCATGGCAACGCATGCCGATTGGGAGGCCAAGGTTTATCGGGGTCTCAGACCCGGAGCAAGATCTCCTAGCGAGGAGGAGAGATAGAAGGAGGAGAGCTAAGGCTGCCCTATCTGAAGGGTCACAACCTCCACCACTTGATGACCAATTTCTAAATGGTCAAGATTCACTTGCATTGAGGTAACATTCACCATTACTGCATATACATATATCTCGGGCGAGTTTTTATCAATCTCTTTTTTTATTTAGGTGGTTGAAGTGTGATTTCGTATATGATGGTAAAAGTCATGATCTTATGTATTATCGAGATGCATTGGATAGGCTAAGGAGCGATCAGGTTTGTATTTTTTTTAATGTCTAATTACATAATACATATATTCAACATACTTAAGGTCATTTTATTTTATATTTAGTTTGCATGGGATCCCTACACACCAAGTGAACTAGGGAGGCTTGGTAGAATTTGTTTTTTAGGATGCAATGTGTGGAGGACCCAAGCCCCTATGATTTGTTTTGACATAGTTGAGTGGCATCGACCCGACCGTGTGATGCGTCAATTCGGATTTCCACAACATGTGCCGGGTGCATGTGAAAACTATGTTGAGTTGCATTTAGTTAACAGAAGGGGGAAGCATGAGACAGACTGGAGCATATTTCACAAGCAATTTATAGAGTTGTGGAACAGACGTGCGGATTGGATTGCTATGCCTCTGGATGACCCATGTCCTTCAACAGTGGAAGAACGGTATATGAGCTGGTACCGATCAATTACTTGTAGATTTATTAGTCCACATATTCGGCCGCCAGCAGGACAATATCAACCATTGTCTCAAGACTTGTATATGGTGGTGAGTATGAAATATAACATATCAGTTTATATAATATTTACACTGAATATTTCAAACATACTTATGATTTTTTTTTCCAGGGACAACATGTGACGACGCAAGGGATTGATGTTCTTAACCAATTGTCTGTAGATCAATCATTCTTCTATAGCCAACAAGATCCTCCAATGACTATGTCACCTCCCTATATTCCGCCAGCGTCAGCGTCAGCGTCTACGCCACCAATGTCTTATCCAACATCGTTGACCATAGCCTCTCCAACACCTCCGCCCTATTATTCTTCCTTTCAAGATTTTCCTAGTTCTTCAATCCCGCAACCGTCGTTCTCAGATCTCGGTGAATGTGGATGGAGTTCCTCGTCTCATTATTCATACATGACATCATCAATGCATGCACCAAGTTCATTTATGTCCACTAGTGCTTCAAGTGTATTTATTTCTCCCACCAGGCCAATTTCTAGAGATGAACGTAATATATGTGGGTGGCGATACGAGCCTACGTTAGCACCCGTCCAAGAGCCAAGTAGAGAAGAAGATGATGGTCACACAGAGAGTGAAGACGAAGATTAGAATTATTAAATATTTGTTGATTTAAAATTTTATGTTAAACTCTATGATTTTTTATCAGATTTATTACACAACAATTTCATATTTACATTATTATTTCAAATTATTATAAAAAAACATTACGGTATAAGAGACGCTGGTCCAACCAGCATCTCTTATACATGTGCAAATAAAAAAAAACATCGCTGTATATGAGACGTTGGGCAACATATACATTTTTTTTTATGTTTGAACGTATACATGTGCAAATAAAAAAAAACATCGCTGTATATCAGACGCTGGGTAACATATACATTTTTTTTTATGTTTCAACGTATAAGAGACGCTGGTTCGACCAGCGTCTCTTATACATGTGCAAATAAAAAAAAAACATCTCTGTGTAAGAGACGCTGGTTCGACCAGCGTCTCTTACACATCACATTTTTTTTTTAATTAAAAATTGTATAAGAGACGCTGGTCGAACCAGCGTCTCTTATACATCACTTTTTTTTTTTAATTAAATAAAAAAAAAAACTTCTCTGTATATGAGACGCTGGTCGAACCAGCGTCTCATATACATTTTTTTTTATGTTTCACCGTATAAGAGACGCTGGTTCAACCAGCGTCTCTTATACATTGCCTTAAAAAAAAAATTAAAAACTACAAAAAAATTTGGAAATAATGTTAAAAAACTAACATGTATAATCTTATACATAAAAAAGTAAAAAACAATTAGCTTCAGCTTCGGAGGAGAGACGCTGGTTCAACCAGCGTCTCTCACACGTAAAAAATTCCCGAAGCTGAAATAAGTGCCTATTTTGGGAAATTGTTTTGAAAAGAGCCTACGTCGGGAATTTTTTCGGGTAAAATGCTTATTTCAGAAAAAAAATTCCATAAATTTGGCATCAGTCAAATTCAAAAACCCTAATTCTGTTTTCTATTTTAACCCCAAATTTGAAAAGCCAATTTTCTGTTGTAATTGTGCAAAACATACATAAATGTGGCGAATATTCAGATACGTCGTGTTTAACAACTAGGCCTTTGGATATTTAAGAAAAATCATAATGGAGCAATATAAAATTAATTTTCAGAAATGAAAATGTGATTTTGACACATTAAAGAAAAGAAATTGAACTACTCGTACTTTGTAAGAACTTGGGGAAAGTAGCGTCGAACATACTGAAATGGATTTGGAT
This sequence comes from Oxyria digyna, assembly GCA_029168935.1. Classification (NCBI taxonomy): domain Eukaryota; kingdom Viridiplantae; phylum Streptophyta; class Magnoliopsida; order Caryophyllales; family Polygonaceae; genus Oxyria; species Oxyria digyna. The sequence goes on along the minus strand of JAPVLV010000007.1, from coordinate 19,551,921 downwards.
GGAGTAAGATTCATAATTAGTAGGTGTCATCAGTATGATCTGTTAAGATTAGTATTATATTGTTAATTTTGTTAGTAATTGTGGGTTAGGCAAGATATGCTTGTTTTAGGTTTGAATGGGTGGGTTAAAATATCTTACTTAGTGGGAGTCGGATGGCTCCAATAGCAGGCTGACACGTGAGTGATATACGTTTGCATATATATACTGTGTGGCATACTGCAGTGCCATGCACCACCCAATTCCAATTTAATGTTTTGGACATCCACTACTCCTCTGATATAGAGTAAGTATAAACCCACAGAAAGATTAATTAGACAAGCTGAAAAGAAAGCATGAGCCAGCAGCAAAGGGCGGCGGCGCCTCCACCTCAGGCGTTGTTCAAATCCCTCCAAGCCACCGTCAAGGAAACGCTCTTCCCGGACGACCCATTAAGGCAGTTCCGGGCTGAGCGTGGGCCCGCTCGTAGGTTCTTATTGGGCCTTCAGTACTTGTTCCCATTCCTCCACTGGGCCCCGCAATATAGCCTCACCTTATTCAAGTCTGACGTCATCTCTGGACTCACCATAGCTAGCCTCGCCATCCCTCAAGGGATCAGCTACGCTAAGCTCGCCAACTTGCCTCCCATCCTTGGCCTTTGTCAGTAATTCCATCCATCTAACTCCATCATTTTTAACTACCCACTTTCCATCTAACTCATCTCCTTGTTTAATTATTATCTGTAGACTCAAGCTTTGTACCACCTTTGGTCTATGCTATCATGGGTACCTCAAAAGACTTAGCCATTGGGACAGTAGCCGTTGGATCTCTTCTCATGGCTAACATGTTAGGCAGAGAAGTTAATCCTCTTCAAAACCCCAAATTGTATCTTCATCTTGCTCTTACCGCAACCTTTTTCACTGGCCTACTCCAAGCTGCTCTAGGCTTCTTAAGGTACGTATATATGTTCGGGTTATAAACTTCAAAAATTAATGGACATAAAATGCGGTTATTAACACAAACCCAACCCAAATCCAAGTAAATAACTCAACCCAAAACCGAAAATTCCGTTATTAGTTCGGTTAAAACCGAATTTTTAAAATAAAAAAAACTTAATTAAATTTTAAATATTTAAACATTTAAATATTAATTTTTTTAAAAATAAAAATATAAAATTCAATTAATATAGGGTATTTTTCGAATAATTTAAAAAATTATAATTTATTTTTATTTTATAATAATTTTTTGAAATTATATCGTAATTCGGAACCGAAAAAACCGAACCGAAACTGGAAAAAACCAAACAGTTCCTAAAATTCCCTAGTTTGGTTTTCGATTCGGTTTTAACTGAATGAACAACCCTAGCGTAAACATTTGTAAAGAGTGTGGGAATGACATAAAAATGTATATTTGTAAGTTTGTATGTGTGCAATGATTTCCGACCGAAAATCTTATCCTGCAATATTTGGTAGACCATGATCTCGTGAACGAAAGGTGATAGGCAACAGTTTTGTGCTTGTGTTTTTCCTTGAACTGCTAACAAAATATGGTTGTGTTTATTGTTTTTTAAAGTGTTGCAAGTGGATGGCCTTTTTTTTGTCTCTTTTATATGTCTCATGGATACATTAAGAAATTCCAGTTTCTATTATTGCTTTATAAATGTATATATGGTTGAATCCATAGACATAGACATTGTCATGTTAATTAATAATTTGATTAATTTGGGGAATGCAGATTAGGGTTCTTAGTAGATTTCTTGTCCCATGCAACCATAGTTGGATTTATGGGAGGAGCAGCTACAGTGGTTTGCTTGCAGCAATTGAAGGGAATATTAGGGCTTGAGAAATTTACCCATGCTACCGATCTCGTCTCCGTCATGCGCTCCGTCTTCACTCAAACTCACCAGGTTCGTCTTCGCGTCTTTTTCGATCTCATCCAAATTTAACATCTTATACATTACATGTGCTAGATCATGTGATGAAAGTTAAATGATGTGATTAACTAATAAACTAAATTGATGTATTTGTTTTGCAGTGGAGGTGGGAGAGTGCTGTCCTTGGATGTTGCTTCCTTTTCTACCTCCTCCTCACAAGATACTTCGTAAGTCAATTATTATAACTCTTATTTATTTAATATTATTAAGCATGATATAAATAGATTAAAAAACTGAATCATATATTTTATAATGAATGAAGAGCAAGAAGAAGCCAAGGTTTTTTTGGACATCGGCGATGGCGCCGTTAACCTCAGTCGTGGTCGGAAGCTTGTTCGTCTTCCTTACACATGCTGAAAACCATGGCGTCCAAATTGTAAGTTCAATTCTACAAAACTTGTAAGAAATTTACATTCATAAATCCTTAAAATACACAAAATAAAGGGTTGATTTTTTGAGTGTGTGAAAATGGACCCACTAACACAAAAGGCCTGTCCATGCTGAAACCTATTCTTGTACCACCACTACTAATGGGTCGGCCCATTATAGGCCCAGTGGTGGGCCCATATTCGCCACCTACCAATAATGGTGGAAGCTATATTTGTACGCCACAATCTGCTATGCAACATACCAAAAGTTGAATTCATGTGATTGAGAATAAAATGTACAATCAAGTGTGTTTGAATTTGCTAGGTAACCTAGGATGTGTTTGGAATACTTTTCAACATCGGGTCGAAATGAAAAATCGGGTTGAAAAGATCAATCATGTCAACGGATCTCGATCCCAAACTCGATATACCAACCTTTTTGATTTATTTTGTTTTGTTTTGTTTTTGTAACTGGTTGTGTTTGGACAAGTGCAGATAGGAGATTTGAAGAAGGGATTGAATCCTCCATCCATATCGGAGTTGGAATTTGGATCGGCTCATCTCGCGGTCACCATTAAGACGGGCATTGTCACCGGTGTCATTGCTCTTGCGGTAAGCACTCTTTTATTCACTATTATGTCTTATGGATTTGTTATATTTGATGGAGATTAATTTGGTTGCGTGATGTTGTATGTATGTATGTATAGGAAGGAATAGCGGCGGGAAGAAGCTTTGCAATGTTGAAAAACTACCACATTGATGGAAACAAAGAGATGATTGCTTTTGGGATGATGAACATGCTTGGTTCTTGCACTTCTTGCTACCTCACCACCGGTATGTATCTCATACTATATACTACGAGGATAAATTACTGAAGTAAAACACTAACATGTATAATGTCAAATGGTTAGGTTTAGATCACTTTCAAGCCTTTACTTTAAGAATTTCGAGTCTACCTAACAACTTGTTTGTAAAATTGAATTGAGAGAGTCATCTTTATCAAAAGGCTTTTACAATATTTAATAGGAACGTAGAGCGACTTAAATCTGAACGTAGAGCGACTCAGACCGGTCTAATCCGGTCAAAATTTAAAAAAGGACAACAATTTCACTAGTGCTCACTTTATATCATATCTTGACAACATGTACATATATCTTGAGAGAGTCATATCTTGTTTTGACCAAAACATATTGTACATAATTGCAACCTAAAACTACATCACTTAAGTAACCTTTTTCCAATTTATCAAACCTAGTGCTATGGTCCAAACTTAACTTTATTTTGAAACAAAAAATCTTCACGTTACATGTTAGTCAAAATACAACATATCACTTTTAGACCTTCATAATTGTCGAAAATTAGCACCTAATTATTATTTTATTACAATTTTTTGCATTATCTAATCAACATTTACCAAATACTCTCAATGATAAATTTTTGCAGGCCCGTTCTCACGATCGGCGGTGAACTACAACGCAGGATGCAAGACGGCGGCGTCGAACATAATAATGGCGGTTGCAGTGATGATAACTCTTCTTTTCCTGACACCTCTCTTCTACTATACTCCCCTTGTAGTTCTCTCTTCCATCATCATCTCCGCCATGCTCGGCCTCATCGATTATCAAGCCGCCATCCATCTCTGGTGCGTCGACAAGTTCGACTTCCTCGTCTGCATCAGCGCCTACGTCGGCGTCGTCTTCGGTAACATCGAGATCGGACTCGTCGTCGCGGTAATCATCGAGACATAACTCCAGCTTTTTGTTATTAGCCACTGAGTTTGTGCACTCAAGGTGTTCGATGAAATGCGCAGGTGACATTGTCTATATTGAGGGTTCTCCTTTTCATAGCTAGGCCCAAGACTTCTTTGTTGGGGAGTTTACCGGATTCCAAGTGTTATAGGAGTGTTGATCAATACCCATCTGCTCAAAGTATTCCTGGATTGCTCATACTTGAGATTGGTGCTCCTATTTACTTTACCAATGCTGGGTATTTAAGAGAGAGGTGTGTATGTTTGATTTGATCCAGTTGCTGAATCTTGTTTGGTTTTTGTTTGTTATTAATGGAGGGTGGTTTTTGTTTGCAGGATTGCGAGGTGGATTGATGAGGAGGAGGACAGGTTGAAGGCTTTAGGTGAAGGAAGATTGCAGTATCTGATACTAAATTTAGGAGGTAATGATTCATACTCTAACCAACGCTGCAAATCTAAATGCTCAAGGAGAAACTAATGTGTTTTTCCTGCAGCTGTCGGTTGTATTGATACGAGTGGGTTAAGCATGCTTGAGGAAGTTAAGAAGTTCAATGACAGAAGAGGGATTAAGGTAAACATAATGGACTGATCTGATCTCTCATTATGTCATTTATGTACCAGTTTGTTTAAGTTTATTTGTGTTTGCAGCTGGCATTGGCTAATCCAAGTGGTGAGGTGATGAAGAAGCTGGAAAGGTCAAGATTCATTGAATCATTAGGCGAAGAATGGGTTTATCTGACAGTAGGAGAGGCGGTTGGAGCTTGCTGCGACTTCATGCTATACAACACAGGAAAAGTCAAGTCGGGTGGCGATGATTCAGTTTAGTTTCCATTTGAGATGAATGCAATATGTATATGAAGTTAATTCTCTCAACGTAATGCTTGTATTCAATCACCTTGATAAGGCGAGATTCTTAAAGAATCCAATTGGTCATTCCGGGTGTTGTAGGCTTCAAATGATTTGAGTTCTCCTTTGAAGTTTCAGGAGTTTTTCTTCTTCTTTTTATCCCAGAATCATGTTTAGGCTTATGGGATTATTACTAGTCTTGTGTCGTCTCATAGAAATTGGAAGGAAAAAACATTTCAGAGTTGCAGGATTTGGTGCAGTTTATGTGAATGCCTCCATTTATTGTAGTTTTCCAGCTTATTAAATTAGTATACACGTTTGATATAGCACATACTAGCTACATCTATTCAGTTTCCCAATCATTGATCTAACTTGAAATAATAGCACACATAAAAGAACACAATGTACAATGATCACAAACTCTTCCTGGTTCATCTTCTAAAAAGCTTCATGATCCAGCTTTGCCTCAATCTCCAATGGTGGAAGGCCGTACACAGCCACAAAAACGACTCTTCTTCATCCTCCGTGGCGTGCGGGCCCCACCGTAGAGATAATCTCGGAGTACAACCTTCCTGTCATACTCTACAATCTGGGTCCCACTTCCACTCCCCTTGGGTTTATTCCTAGCATCAAGCTTCAATAACAGGAATTGCAGCTTCTGTACTTCCAACTGTAATCTCCCTATCTTCTCAGAAAATCTTCTCGCCTGATCAGAAACCTTCCTTCTTCCACTCACTCCAATCTCAGATGAGTCCCCGAAAGACGAAAACGAAGATGCGGGCCCCACATTAGAACCTTCTTCGACGTTCTTCACCAGCTTTTGATTCACATCCAAAAGCTTTGCAATGGTTTTATCAGCTTCATCGAGCTGTTCCTTAACTCCCTCGTAATCCGTGCCTTTTGACTTTGTCGGGTTTGATTTATCGGGAGTCTCGACTTTCTGCTTCAGATCTTGGACGGTTATTTGAAGGTCGGTCAGCTTTTGAACGTCGGAAGAGAGCCTTTCTAGAATCTTTTTGCTGTTATTCTCGGACTCACTCCGTCTTCCTGAGAATCTCTTTGATATCTCCATGCTGTCAATTCTGAGTTCCTTCTCGACCATAGATTCTGATGAGTAGTGCCTGCTGCTATTGCGGCTCCTATCAACTGTCAGGTCAATGCTGCTTGATCGGTCAACGTTTTCCCATATTTCGAGAATCTGATCCCCGCTATCAGTGTTGCTATACCCGTTTTTTCTGTTCTTTCCATGAGATGAAGGGTCCGTTGCTTTATCAAGCATGATATCCTTCATTAGTATCTCACATTCAGGTTGGGGCTGTTCATCAATGACTTCTGATGTAAAGCGCCTACTGGATCTGCCACTACCGCGTCGTGATCTGCTGCTTTGAGATTTTAGTGATTTGAGACTTCTCTCTTCAGCGAGCTTCTTTGTTTCTAACACCTTGCTTTCAACAGCTTTTATCCTTGCTGATATATCCTGCAAGTCGGGAAATCCATCTGAAGTCGTAGCAGTGACTGCTTCACCATTGCTTGATACGTAAGAGCTTGAAGCTTCCTGTGAAAAACACATTAGAGATAGAAATTCATCAAAATATTCAGATCAGTTTTGTGAACACATAAATTTCAGATAAACTAAATGTGACTTTGCAGTATGAGTGCTTGTTCGGAAGCAACCTTATTATAATGGTTTAAAGAGAATAATCTGTGTTCGGTATTGTTGTAGATAAGCCGTTTTTGTTTGGTTTTCTTACTCGTTTCAAAATATCTCATTATAAATATTACTAATTGACAACGAACAGACCTTGAATCAGTTTTACTAGTTACCAAAACCCTTAGGCTAGTATAGGAAGTGGAAAACTTCAATTTTCTATCAAGATAATGAGAAAAATACCTGATCACCAGCGTTATCAACTTCGGTATGCATGACATGCTTTTCAAGAGATGCAACTGAATCCGATAAAGACGCCATGGCTGGGATGTATCCAGCCCATTGAGATTTTATTTGTGTATTTTCACCAACCAATGATCCCACTCTTTCTCTAAGCTGCACAGCCTCCATTTCATTGGCATTGCTTTCATCTACAAGGCATTCGTATTCTTTGGTAAGTTCAGAAAGCTTCTCTCTGTATAATGCTTCACGTAAAGATGAGGATTGGAGCTCAACAAAAAATGTCCCTGCAACAGTCTCCCACAGTTCAGCTTCCTCTTTTCCCTTGTCCAGATCTGAACGCAACACTTCCACCACTTTTTTAGTTGCTCCTTCTTTCTCATGCATTATGCATATCTCAGCATCGAGGTTTTTTATGGATCCTTGAAGGGATTCACTCTCTTTGAGTTGTAGATCGTATTTCTCTGACAGTTCATGGATCTGCTTTTGTTGATTATCTTTAACAGCTTCAGCTTCCAAAAGCTCCATCACTTTCTGGGACAATGTATTCTTCCCATTCGCAATTTCATGCCCTAGTTCAGAGTTGATTGTTTTGACTTTGTTCAGTTCAGATTCATAGTTCTCTATCTCAGTATGATTTTCACCCATCATAGCTTCCATGATTCTCATCTTGTCCTCGAGCGCACTATTGTCATCATTCAGCTTTTCCATATCAACAGTCAAATGGCTTATCAACTCAGACCTCTCCAGCATGCTGCTTTTATACATTTCTGAAAGAGTATCAAGAGCAACTGTTTGAACAACAAGGCAATTGTTATCATGAGTCAAATCTTTTATCAACTCAGATCTCTCAAGAACACTGTTCTGAAATATCACCGAGAGAATATCCAGAGTAACTGCTTCAAAAACCAGACGAGAATTATCATGTTCTATTTTGTTCTTCATCTGATCCAAATCTGTAAGTGCTTTATTCAAGGTTCTGTTCTCCTCGTGAATTCTGCAATTTTCCTCTTGTAGATTCAGGCAAACACTCTGCATCTCTACAAGCTTTTCCCTGAGACTTTCTGTTTCCAAAGCAAGTAATTCTTCCTTGTGATTTCCATCTCTAACCCTTAGAAGCAATTCTTCATTGCTATGAAGAAGCTTCAGCATGTCACTCTGTAAAGACGATAATTGATCATTCTTGGCTCTGAATTCGTGCTGGAGAGTGTTAATCAAAGCTCGTAAATCTGACACATCCTGTTTAAGTTCCCTTAGCAACGTCACAAGAACTGACTTCTCAATAACAAGCTTCTGGTTCTCATCCCAGGCTTTGCAGAGTGAGCTTCTTGTATCATCAAGTTTGACAAGAATGTGACGCAGAACCGTTTGGTCTTCATCATCAAAACTATTTTCGTAAACATAATCCAAATCAATTTCTAGCACCTTCAGTAGGTGGAGCAACCCCATTCTCTGTCTCTTGATTTGATCATGCTGCTCAGTGTTCTCATACTCCAATACCGAGATGAGTTTCTTTGATAATATGGAAGTCTCTAACAGCTTCTCACACCTTTTAAGCATAAACGAGTTCGTTTCTTTCAGATCTTGTAAACTTTTCTGCAATATAAAGATCTCAAATTGAGAATTTACAGCTTTATCTAGCTCGTCTCCCATTTGGCTCCTTGTCTGTTCAAGCAATCCCTGTAGCATACAAATCTTGGTCTCCATCTTTTCAATTTGCATACGACTCAATTGAGTAGAATTGTCATGCTCTTTCCTTTCATCAGCCAAAGATATACGCAGATCCTCCACTAATCTGAGGGTGGATTTTCTTTCTTCTTCCATGCCAAGATAAGATTTCTCCAAGTCTGCGTGTTTTTCCCCCAGCTCTTCCAGCTTAAGCTCTAAAGCTTGCCTCTCATTAACCAAGATTGATTTTTCATCGCTAAGCAGCTGACACGAGTTTTCCAGATCCTTTGATCTTGTCCTCAACGCTTCAAGCTCCGCATTTGCATCACAAAGAGAGTTCTCTAAGTATGTGTTCCTTTCTGAGAGTTTCTCTAAATTCTCAGTTGTAATGGCTAACTGAGAGATCAGAGTGGCCTTCTCAGTAAGAACTGTGGACTTCTCATTCATAAGTAACTGACATGATTCCTCCAATGCATTTACCTTTTTTCTTGCATCCTCCAACTCAGAACTTATTTCTGAGAGAGAATGCTCTAAAAGGGCTTTCTTCTCGATAAGTTTTTCCATCACACTTAACTTCTCCATAAGGGCAGATATCTCAGATCCTCTACTCTGACAGGTTTCCTTCAGCTTTGAATTTTCATCCTGCAAGTCCTTAACTGATGATCCGAAGCTCTCTGGTTGAAATCCCACAGACTCTACCTGCTTCAACATAGCTTGATGATTCTTGTTTAAGTCGTTTAGTTCCTCTTTCAGACAGTAAATTTCCTGTTGGAGGGCGTTTCTTTGATCCAGCCGGAGTTCCAACTCCTCTTGAAGTTTGTTCTTCCCCTCGTTTAGGTTTGAGATCTCATCCTGCATGTTCTTTATCGAGACAGCAGAAGATATACTGAGCTCATTCAAGCTCTTGTTGTCATCACTGATCTTCTGGATTTCACCTTGTAAGTTCTGATTGTGAACGTCCATGTTCTTTAAAAGTTGTACCCTTTTCTGAAGCTCAGAAGCAACAGATCTCAGTTCATCCTCCGTTTTAGAATGCAAGCCTTGTAGCGTCCTCAAAGCAGTTTCAGCTTCCACAAACCGTACACGCTCTTCTTGGATACATGTCCACAATCTTCCCATTTCCTTCTGCTTTTCTGAAAGATCTTGATTCTGGATTCCCAGCTTAATCAAAACAGAATCCAGTTCAGTCTGCATTGATTTGTTGGATCTCTCCAACAAAAGACATTGTTCTTCAGCACCTTTCAACTTTGCAGTTCTCTGATCCATCTCATACCTAAGCCTAGAAGCCTCTTCCTGCAAAAGAGCAATTTCACTCTCTAGTGTTGCTACCTTTTCAAGACAATGATGGTACTGAAGCCCAGCAGCTTCCTTTTCTTCGGTCATTCTGCCCAGAGCTTCTTTTAAAGCTGCAACTTCTTTTTCAGCGTTATCTGCCCTCTCACTGCTATGACTAGCTTTATCTTCTGCTAGCAATAGTTTGTTCTCCAAATTTCCAATATTCTCCAGTGCTTCCATATATTTTGCCAGGCCATCTTCTTTTTCTGCTTTCAGTTGAGCAAGCTCTTCATGTAAGGCTTGGGCCTCCTCCACAGCTTCACAAGCCTGTTTGTCAAGTTTTTCAGCATTACTCTCCAAGCTGCATATCCTGTCAAGACTCTGCTGGTAGTGGCGGAGACTATCTTCTTTTTCTTCTTCTAGCTTGACAAGAGACTCCCTCAAAGTTTGAGCCTCGGCCTCTGCGTTGCTAGCTCGTTCATGAAACCCTCTTGAATCCTCCTGTGCACGCTGTACCTCAGACTCTAGGTTAGACAATTTTTGCAAACTTTCTTGATACTGAAGAAGCCCTGCTTCCTTCTCAGCTTCAAGCTTAGCAAGGGTTTCTTTAAGGCTCTGAATCTCAGTATCAGATTTCCCCAGCCGCTCAGACTCAGAAGAAAGACCTTTCTTGTCAGCATCATTAAAATTCAATCCTCTTCTAGCTCTCCCCTCAGTGAACTTTGCAAACGGTGATTCCTTGGACCCAAACGTTCCATTTCTGTCTACAGAGTGGAATTCTGAAGGAGACAACCCAAGAGAACCTTTCTGCAACTCATCCGGGTCAAAGGATGGATCAGAATCAGTTGCTGAACCAAATGATCCATCATCGGAATCTAAGTAGGGGACTTGACTTGGAAATGCTTCAGCCATGGTCTTATGAGCCTGTCTTATAACTCCAGTTGCATGATCGTATCTTTCAGCCAAGGCTCGATATGCTCGATAAAACTCTTCAACTAATTTCATGAGTTCGGGACGTCGCTTGTAATACATCTCAGCCCTTCTCGCAAAAGAATCTTCACTTCCTTCCAGATTTTTTATCATCAGCTTAACTTTGACGTCCATATCTAAAGAAAATAGACAAAAAAGCATAGAAAAGCTTTTAAAAAATGAATTGAAAGAACATTGTTTTCAACTAATTACACAGTTTCAGCGAGTGTGTCACCAGGTGCTGATTGTGTGTGCAAGCTGCGGGGAATTATATAAATTGCAATGAAGGATAATCGTTCCGCACCAACAAGACTTCATGATAAAGAAGACACTATAGTGTAAATATATAAGACCTTCAGACTTTTGAAAGAATGATTCATTAGGATTGCCAAATTTGAACATAATCTCATTTTTGCAGAGGGAAAAACTTGTTTGGTAAAGCATTATAAATGGGACAAATCAACAGCATCAATCCTGTATAATTTTGAAGTGGCAATATGATGTAGCCATTAGTTAGCATCTGAATCAACAGTTGCTTCAAAAACTCGAACTGAACAGTCTATGAAACTAACTTTGAGAAGCCAAAAGAGAGCCAACATTATCAATACCTGTAAGATTCTCCTGCAACCATTTAGAATTCTTCGGGCTTATGTGACTAGCCCACCACCAGGAATACATGTGTTTAGACTCTGATCTCGTCATGGTTGCCATGTTTGCAACAAAAAATCACCCAAAAAGTTTCTGCAATCACACAATTCTCAACGAAATGCAAACTGGCAGGGGAAGAATGCTCGCATCTGCTCCTCGCTAATACACCTAATTGAAGCAACCGCCAAATCACCATCAATTTGCTTAGAAGCAATCAAATCATTCAAGTGAAAATGAAACAATCTCTACAAGCAAACAACTAATCACCTAACCTTCCTCATCAAAGACTACACATGTAAAGGAATAGACTTTTCCAAGGCAGAAAAAAACAATTGCTCTGCAAGAACAGCTGTATATCATCTATAAACTAAGATCCTTCAGCCAGACAACTCAGCAAACCGAAACAGCTGATAATTGCTTTGAAGACTATCTACGTCACTCCAGAAACGTAAGAAAAACGAGTTTCTTACAAAAATTCACTAACTGTAACGCATGATTTCTCAAAAAAATCAAATCAAAAATCCAAAATCCAAAAACCGAAACACAGAGACGAAATTCAAGCAACGAATCGAGTAAGTCACTCAAAAAATTAGGGATAAAATTACCAAAATCGAATTTTACGCCGCCGATCACACCAGCTGTATCTGAAACCGAGAGAGACAAACAAAATCCTTTAATTTCTCTCTCCGATCACCCCTTATCTCGCCGATCTCTCTCCCCGTGTCTTTCTTCCGCTAACATTTTCTTCTCTTTCCTCTTTTCTTCAGTTTTGCTTTTTATTCTTTGCTTTCTAGCACAGTGGTTGTTTGCTGAAACCGTAAGCCTTTTGAAAAAGAAAAGCAAATAGTATATTTTAATGGACGTAACTTACAATATTTAGATTTGATTGTGTTAATTAGCTCATAATCCGTTTTCATACAATATAAACTACGCATGATCAAATTTATCTGAAAGACGAATTTACCCCTGATTTGCATCGGGATCATCAAAGATACCCTTCCTCGTGTTCACCACTTTGCTAATAATTGTGCTTTGTTTTGTGTTTATGACAAAAAATAAAGCAAACTTGTGCTTTGTTTTCTGTTGATCACATTTAATGCTGAATAAATTAATTTAGTGTGTTAAAGAAGTGCTTATTGAAGTGAGAAGCATGAGAGAGTGCTGAAGATAAGCCTCTATCGAGTGAGCTGGCTCAACAGGGTGTCTTTGTCTTGTAATAAAAAACATCACTTATTCTCTTAAGTTTACCGGTCTAGTTCCGGTCTAGTTCCGGTCTAGTTCCGGTCTGAGTTTTTCGCCAGCAAAACTCCAAATAGGCGGAAAGTGTGATTAAAAAAGCGATGGGAAGGAGTTGGGCATTTGGCTTCTTAGGAAGGTCGGTTCTTTAAATTCATGCATATTGCAATAAGATAATAAGATATGGGCGGTTCAACACCGTGACAAAGACTCGCCTTCATTTCTCACATTTTTAACTACAATTTTATTTATTTATTCACTAACAAATCCCTATCTAAATTAATAGAGTATTTGATATCACGCACTAAATGATTTCTGAAGCATATTATAATAGGGTCAAAGTATGTACATCAACAAAAAAAAAACGGAGAAAAACCCGCACCCATTTTTTTATAACTAGCACCCGCCTTGGGCGCATCCAGGATGCGCCCAACTTAAACATGATTTTTTAAAATTTTGACGGAAAAATAAAATAAAATAAAATTTCTTGGGCGCATCCAGGGTGCGCCCAAGATTGACCCGGTTTAAAAAAAAATATTTGGACGCATCCGGGATGTGCCCAAAGCGGGTGTCAGTTATAAAAAAACGGGTGCGGGGTTAAACGGCCAAGAAAAAATTACTTGTAATAATATATGTACATTACAAAATATGTGTATTCCATACCTAAATAATATTTGTATATATTATGTGTACTTCTTACTTAAGTTCTCAATCTCAAGAGATTTTTTGGTACAATTCCGTCCATATAATTTTCACTATTACTGAAGTTGCCAAATGATCTATGTGTATATACGAGTCTTTAATTTAATATGACATCTGTGACGAAGGGGTAGGGATCCTCTAGTCCAAAATGATAGTCCATTTCTTGGTCCATTCATTTTGATTGGTTCAAATTTGTATTTTTCTTTTATATTTTTAAAACTAAATAGCTATATAGAATTTTTTATACTAGTATGACCCAATCAAAATGAATGGACCATAAAATAAACTATCATTTTGGACTAGAGGATCCCTATCGGTGACGAAGCCACCTAATTAAGCCTGGCTAATGAGTTATTCCTGGACCACTCATTCGAGGCCGAAAGGTCGTCTACTTACTTGATAGGTATTAAAGTATAGATTAGAGAGTAATAATAATGATAGTTAAATAGTTTAGCATAGATTAACCATGTGGTGTTAAGTATGGGACGTTGACAAAGTTGGACAATTTTGGCTCATTCGTTCATGCTTTATGCTACTCCCTTTCAGAATATATATGTATATTATATTGAGTTTTGATATTAATTATTCTTTGATCACCCTCGTTACAAACTTGGTGTAACTAGGCAAACTAGCTTGTAATGCTATGTAATTGCTAATTTCAGCTACTACGGTAAACGTTACTTTATTTTTATAACTTTCGTTGAAACTTGAAACGGACTACAACAACTAACTACAATACATATTGGTAGAAATCAGAGCACAATATAAAATTTATTGTGTTGCGATATAATGGTTATTGCCTTAGAAGCGAATTCCTCCTGACCCTCAGAGCTCAGTCAGAGTGGCGTTGCCTTTCAAAGTTATCACAACACCTTCTGATCACGGGCTCTCGCCAACGAAGGAGTGGAATCAAACTGATATGCTCAGAACAAAAACGGTTTTAGAGGAGGAAGAAGACTTGTTTTTTTCTAAAGCTTGTCATACCATTGCTTTGGTGCTTGCTCCATTGACCTGAAACCCAAAGCTTAGAATAGTTTTATGAAACTTATCATACCATTGCTTTGGTGCTTGCTTCAAACCATAAAGTGACTTCTTGAGTCTGCACACCTTGTTCTCCTGTTTAAGAACCAAGCACCCGGGAAGTTGTTTCATATAAATCTCTTCATTAAGATCACCATTTAAAAATGCAGCTTTAACATCATCTTATGTACCAATAACTTATAGCTAGAAGCTAAAGAAAACAATACACATATGGTTGAAATCATAGTAACAGAAGAATAAGTGTCATATTAACTAGCCTTTAATAGAGCCATCTGTTTTAAGTTTCTTCTTAAAGATCCAGTTACATCCAATGAACTTGTTTCACTTAGGGAAATCAACTAGTTTATTCTTTTTATTCTATCTTTTATTCGATTTCCCTAAGTGAAACAAGTTCATTGGATGTAAGTGGATCTCCCTAAGTGAAACAAGGCTATTTTATTTTTATTTTATTCTATCTTTTCATCTTTTTCAATCTGGAGTAAACCTCCGGATTGAAAAAAGTGAAAAGATCAAATTTCTAGAAACAACATTGCCCACAAGTCCAACTACTTGAAACGTGATATTGGTGGAAGAACACCCACTTGAAACAAACAACATTGTAGAAACACGCCAAAAAAGTGAAAAGATCGAATATCTAGACAACTCAAAAAATATGATATTGTTGCAAGAACACCCACTTGAAACAAACAACATTAGAGAAAACAGACCAAAAAAGTGAAAAGATCAATTTTCGGAAGAACACCCACATAAAATGAAGGGACTTTCATCTTTGTTTCCATTTGCTTGTTTGTTTACATAATCAATTTAATTTGTATATCATACTGAATATTTTTAAGAGAAAAGGTAATTGACTTAAAATGGTATGCATATCACATATTTTTCCTATGATGAATGATGCGTAACTTAAAATGATAGCAAGCGGTGATGGAGAAAATGGGTAAAAATAAAGTGACAAGATATAGATGAAACAAAACCAATTTAATTTTCAAATGATGTAGTGGGGATGGAGGAAATGGATACAAAAAAAAAGAGACGTGACGTAGATTAAGCAGAAGCATTGTAATTTTCAAATGATGTACTTTCATGTAAATCAATAAAAAACTAAGATATGAAAGTTTTTACAACCTATACATAAATCCATTTGACTTGAAGAAAAACACACATCTTTTCATCCCCAAATCATTTTCACAACATATATATATAGAGAGAGAGGTGAGTTCCGGTGTAACGAGTATTGTGGTGTAACGAGTATTTACCTTCAATGGTATTCGGGTTTGTTAAGGTTGATATTCAACTTTATGTAGATTTAGGTAATATATGCACTAATCGCATTCTCATATGCTTCTGCCTCTATTCAATCTTTTACGCTATTTATTCATGTTTATTTAGTTGAATATCTACCCTATATTGGTATAGGTAAATTAAGTTGAATATCAACCTTAACAAACCTGAATACCATTGAGGGTGAATACTCGTTACACCGTAAGAGGCTGTTACACCAGAACTTAAATCTATATATATATATATCTAAAGTATATACGTGTTAAAATATTGTATTCTCAATAAGACAACTCAAAAAATATGTTATTGTTTTCCAAATGTCATATTCTTCATCCTCAAAATGCCAATCACTTTAAATTGGCTAACTTCTTTTTTTATTTTTATTTCTTTTTTATTCGATTTTTCCACTTTTTTCAATCTGGAGTCGACCCCGGATTGAAAAAGTGAAAACATCAAATTTCTAGAAACCCTAGCGATGAAGAAGAGCCAATCACCCCCTCCATCGTCGTCTTCCGAGGAAATCGAATCCGACTCTTCCTCCCCCGAGCTCGCAGACAAGAAGGAGGTCGATGCCGGACACGCTTCCTCCGATTCAGGTTCATACTTCTCGATTTAGATTCCTCCGAAGTCGGTGATTGGCAGTTCGAAGCTCAGTAAGAGTAGATCTAAGGCGAATTTGAAGCCTTCTTCTCCTTCCCCAAGGACGTGACGAGGCGAATTTGTCGTGTGCCAAGTCAAGTAATCCTAACATGCAAACTAAGTAATATAGTGCGCAAACAAGGGTCGAATCCCAAGAGAATCAGTTTATCAAATTCTTAAGTTATTACAATGACTAACCAATAATCGTAACCAAAGGGTTTTTTTGTGTGCTTTTGATACGAAGTATCGAATGTCAACTTGGTTATAACAATATTAAGCGAAGTGTTCCACTTAGCGATTATCCACAATTAGATTAACAAGTTGATCTTAGAATCCTTTTCATCCCTATGTCAAGTTCTCAAGTGATCGTTCTAATTCTTGTTCTTGAATAGTTATTAGTCCAACTAGTCCTAACAACCCTTACTCGATTATAACTTTGAAACTATCAAAGTTCAATAACAAAGTAGCAATGCATTCAGGAATAGATAGATTCATGCAATATCATGGAAAACTAGTCGGATACTCGACATGTACTCAACTCTCTTCTCTAATAACAATCACAACTAGTTCATGCAAATAGATTGTGCTACACAACAAGTATGATAATTCAACTAGAAGTATCAAACTCTAGCAATATGAACAAGATAAAACTAACTTAGGTGATCAATCTAAAGTAGTAAATCTAGTTCATCGACAATACAAACAAGAGAGTTGAGACAATCAAAGAGTAGACAAAGGGAAAGGATAAACTCACAACTTGTTGAATCCAAAAGCTTCAAACGCCAAGTGAAACAAAGAACTTTAGCAACTCATAAGTATGTAAAAAACTCTCCAAAAACTTATGCAAAACAAAGGTTAGATGATCAAGGATGATCATCCACCACCTAAATAGTATCAGCTAATGTAACAGCCGAATTAAAGTACTAAAAACGTATAGAAAGTTACAGAATTAAACACAAATTACTTCAAATGGCAAAGACATCAATTTGATTCTTCTGTCGAGGAACCGCACCCGCGGGTTGAGAGCCGCGGGTGCGGTTTGAGATTCTTTAGATTCTCAGGATGGCAGAGGGCCGCAGGCGCGGTTTGGGACCCGCGGGCGCGGCTTGAGCTTTCTCGAATCCTTGGCTGAGGATGAAACCCGCGGGTGCGGCTATGTTGTCTGAGGCAGAAACTGCTGATTTCTTCAAGTCTTCGTCTTCGTCTTCGTCTTTAGCAGCTTCTTCCTTATGCTTCAATGCTTCCAATGCTTGTATCATCTCTTGGAATCTCGTATGTAAATCTTCTCTCGAACAGCTCCATGATACAGATTACATAGAAACAAATAACATAATCCTATACAAAACTAGCTAATAATCCATAGTTGCGGTATGTAAAACACCGCTTATCAGGACGCCGACTAAGAGATCGCTGGATTTGGATCCAGAGTCCCCTTCTAAGAAATCATCCAAGAAGAAGAAGAAAGATGAGAACACAGTTGCAACGGAGGAGGGAAAGAATCTGCTCAGTTTCAGAGGCTTTGGAGCAACGACGATGAGATCGTCTTACTCGGGGGGATTATCAAATTCAAGGAAGAGAAGGGAAATGATCCCTCCGCAGACGCCACTGGCTTCCATGATTTCATCAAGAGCTTGTTGCATGTGGATTTTGAATGGCGGGGGGTACTGGATATATAAGATTCGTAGGCTTAAGCAGAGGTATGAGACCAGCTTGGTTCCATGAAGAAGAATGCCACAGCGCATGAGTGAAATGTCTTTGATTTGTCCGAGAAGATTTGGGGAAAAGATGTTGATGTTGATGTTGATCACCAAAGGACGAGGAACAAGGCTAAAGCTTCCAAGCCCGCTGACAATGGCAATAGCAATGGCAATAGCAATGGCAATGGCAATGGCAATAGTGTATCATCCAATGCCGATAAGGATTCTGATATATAGACAAAGAGGGGATTTCTTGCGAATTCATTGGAAGGTCGAGTATCTCAATGGGCTTGAATGAGAATGTTGTCAAGGTAGGGCTTGAATGAGAAAGTCAAGTATCACAAAGTGTGAACTGAATTAGATTAAAATGAAGGAACTTTCATCTTTATTTTCTATTTTATTCTTTTTTTTATTCTATCTTTTCATCTTTTTCAATCTGGAGTAAACCTCTGGATTGAAAAAAAGTGAAAAGATCGAATTTCTAGAAACAACATCGCCCACAAGTCCAACTACTTGAAACGTGATATTGGTGGAAGAACACCCACTTGAAACAAACAACATTGTAGAAACACGCCAAAAAGGTGAAAAGATCGAATATTTAGACAAGTCAAAAAATATGATATTGTTGCAAGAACACCCACTTGAAACAAACAACATTAGAGAAAACAGACCAAAAAAGTGAAAAGATCAATTTTCGGAAGAACACCCACATAAAATGAAGGGACTTTCATCTTTGTTTCCAGTTGCTTGTTTGTTTACATAATCAATTTAATTTGTATATCATATTGAATATTTTTAAGAGAAAAGGTAATTGGCTTAAAATGGTATGCATATCACATATTTTTCCTATGATGAATGATGCGTAACTTAATATGATAGCAAGTGGTGATGGAGAAAATGGGTAAAAATAAAGTGACATGATATAGATGAAACAAAACCAGTTTAATTTTCAAATGATGTAGTGGGGATGGAAGAAATGGATACAAAAAAAGAGACGTGACGTAGATTAAGCAGAAGCATTGTAATTTTCAAATGTTGTACTTTCGTGTAAATCAATAAAAAACTAAGATATGAAAGTTTTCACAACCTATACATAAATCCATTTTACTTGAAGAAAAACACACATCTTTTCATCCCCAAATCATTTTCACAGCATATATATATATATATATAGGGTCTGGTTCCGGTGTAACGGATTTTATGGTGTAACAAGTGGATTGATTAGGAGCGTTGGATGAGATTAAATCAATGGCTAGGATTAATGGTTGAAAAAATAAAGAAAAAGAAATTAATAGGAGAGAGAGTATGTAATTGTTAGCAGTTAACGTATTTGTAGGATTTTGTGATTTTGTGATTTAAATTTTAAACGTTAAACATGAGAGAGAAAGAGATAGAATGACGGTTAAACAGAGAGATAGAATGACGATTTAATTTTCTCCATTGTAGCCTGAATCCATGTTCACAACATTAACGCTCTTGCTCTTCTTCCAGATCTTCATTCTTCTTGAAGTTTTTAATTCTTTTTCCATTGACGCATGAATTTACAATGTCTACGGAAGAAGTTGATCGTAAAGGTTAGTTCTTGAGAATTAGGGTTTCTTAGTATTCAGTTATGGTTACTTTGTTGTTCGACGAAATCTGCAAAAATCAATGGCTTATGTTGCGCAAGAAATATTCGATTTTGATTAATCGATATTCATGTTTACAGTACAGTTTGTGTATTCGTGTTCTAATGTGAGATATTCATCTTCCCCAGGTGTTCTAATAGTGATATATTAGGTTTTAGGGTTTCCATTACGAAAGAAGACGGTATTCTGATATTCATCTTTGTTATTCGTGTTCTTCATCTGAAGTATTAGGTTTTAGGTTTTCCATTACGAAAGAAGACGGTATTCCAATATTAAGAAGATGATATTCTGTTGTTCATCTTTGTTATTCGTGTTCGACTGTAGAATATTCAGTTATAATAGTGATATATTAGGTTTTAGGGTTTCCATTACGAAAGAAGACAATATTCTGATATTCAACTTTGTTATTAGGTTCTTCCCCTGAAGTATTAGGTTTTAGGTTTTCCATTACGAAAGACTTTTATTCCAATATTAAGAAGACGATATTCCGTTGTTCATCTTTGTTATTCGTGTTCGACTGTAGAATATTCAGTTATAGGAGTTCCATTATGAAAGAAATTAATGAAAACATAAAGAAGACGATATTCTGATGTTTATCTTTGTTATTCATGTTCGACTGTAGAATATTCAGTTATAGGAGTTTCATTATGAAAGAAATTAATGAAAACATAAAGAAGACGATATTCTGGTGTTTATCTTTGTTATTCGTGTTCTTCCTCTGATGTATTAGGTTATATGGGTGTTCACCTTTGTTATTCGTGTTCTATTATTCAATATTCAGTACAGTTTTTGTATTCGTATTCTAATGTGACATATTCATCTTCTCCGGCTGTTCCAATAGTGATATATTAGGTTTTAAGGTTTCCATTACGAAAGAAGACGATATTCTGATGTTCAAATTTGTTATTCGTGTTCTTCCTATGATATATTAGGTTTTAGGGTTTCCATTATGTAAGACTTATATTCCATTACGAAAGAAGACGATATTCCGATATTCAACCTTGTTATTCGTGGTATACTGTTGAATATTCAGTTATAAGTGTTCTACTTTTTTCCCAGGTAAAAAAGTGGTCGATGAATGGTCAAGTGATGATTTGGTGACTGACAATTCAGGAGATGATATGGAGGTTTGTGAAACTGGAATAACAGACGTTGATGAAGAGGAAGAAGCTGAATTCGATTATGGAACCGATTGTATTGTTCATCCCGATGACCGTAATTCAAAGTGTTGGATACCTAGGTTTCCAAGTCAAGAAAAACCCTTTATGGGGAGAAAATTTAAATCCCTAATAGAAGCTGAGGAATTCTATTACGAATATGCCAAGGCGGCAGGATTTGACGTTCGAAAGGGAACTCTTCATAGGTTCAAGGATACAACAACGGCGTCACATAGGTAATTATATTGCAACCGCAAAGGAGAGAAGAATACAACCAATAGTACCGGGAAGCGTAAGACAACAACCAACCGTGTTGAATGCGGGGCTATGATCAAATTTCTTTGGAAGGTTGGTGATGTTTACGTTGTTAGTAGGCTCATCGAGCATCACAATCATGATATGGTGCCTAAAATAGCAAGGCACTTGCTGAAGTGTAACAGGAAGTTGGATATTGGACACCAAAAGTTCATGCTCAGTTGTGCAAGGGCAAATTTAGGACCGGTCAAATCTTACAAGCTTCTAAAAGAGATGGTTGGCGGTTTTGCGCACATCAATGCATTGGCTATATATTTCAAAAACTTCAAGAGGGATTTAATGAAAGGCATAGATGCAGCGGATGCACAAATGGTCATTGATAGGTTCAAAAAGAAGAAGGAACAATGTAGTGGATTCTATTTTGAGTATTTTCTTGATAAAGAGAATCGGTTGACTAGGTTATTTTGGGCAGATCCAATCTCAAGGAGAAATTTTGCAGCTTTTGGTGATGTAGTATCGTTTGACTCTACCTATAGAACGAACAAGTGATTGTTTTAAGAAGTGTTCGTATTGTTGACTATGATATTCAATCTGTGATGTTACAGTGTTCATATATTGTCTCTATGATCATTTTCGGTATTTAACTTAATAATCTGTATATTCAGGTACTATATGGTGTTTGCGCCGTTCACTGGGATTGATAATCATAAAAAGAGTCTAACCTTCGGAGCTGGTTTGGTGATGAAGGAAGACACAACTGGTTACAAATGGCTCTTTGAGCAGTTTGTGGAGGCAATGGGCCATGCACCCTTAGTGATAGTGACAGACCAAGACCCGACCATGAAGATTGCAATTGAAGAATCATTGCCAAACACAAGGCACAGATTATGCATGTGGCACATAATGGAGAAAGTATCGACAAAAGTGGGTGCTAAGAAAATAAACTCAAAAGATTTTAGGAAGCGATTAGGTCGGTTGGTCTGGGATGATAGACTGACCATTGAGGAATTTGAAACTGGGTGGCAGCAGTTCATGAACGATGAGGATCTTAGTGACAAAGCAAGGGACTGGCAGCAGTTCATGTAGTATGTAATCTTAACAATGTCACAAAACATAATTGTAAATTGATATTATTAACTTTGATTACCCAATGTAGATCCTTGGATGGAATAGGTGATTGATGTGGAGGTACCGACACCTGTTTAATGGAAGATTTGTAAGAATAATAAAATCAGCAGAAGTCGGAAAAATAACATTCATTAAAATAGAACAATGAATATACATGTTTGTAATGAAACTGTACCATGTCTTCCTTGTCGCCAAGGTTGATGTCGTCATTTAAGTTGTTTTCCATGTCAAAAACAGCAGGGCCTTGATCGTCAAATCTTTCAAATCCATGCATGTTCTGAGGACCATTACTGTTTTCTTCCCTTTTGATAAGTTGTTCCCTTACTGCCATTGCTGATTCCACCTCTTCAACCATCTTGATCAAGTCCGGGTGACTCCAAAAAGGGTCTTGAGATTGACTGTCCACCTTGCCTACTTGGCTCAACACCGGAACCCCTTCTGACTGTTGAAAAGCATCGGTGACTGAACCCAACAAAGCTTTTCCAGTTTCTGTGATGGCCTTGGTTATCTCATCTTCCATGCCTCCTTCTGGAATGGCTCGCATGTGCTCAGAAAAACTCAAGATGGCTTTCGCCATGGTCCTCAGATCTTCACTTAAAGTCTGATTTATGCCCTGCGAAATATATGAATATATAGTAAAATTGAATGAATAATACAGTAATACTTTGTGAATATGAATTCAGCAGCAAATAATTCAATTCTGCAGTCCAACAGGTTAAATAGAGGAGTGCTGAGCACCTTCTGAATATGAATTCAGAATCAATACAAAGTGAATATGTGAATATATAACAAATCTGACTGAATAACACTGCAATACTTTCTGAATATGAATTCAGCAGCAAATCACCCAAATTCTACAGTCGATATGATGAAAGGAATCTATATGATAAAAACATAACCTTAAATCTCTAAGAACCTTAAATCATGATGAAAGGAATCTATATGATATAAAAATGTCCAATTTATAATTCCATGTGCAAACTGAATAACTACAGCTAGCAAATTATGCAAACTTATCAATCATCATATAATACCATCATAATCAGACACTTAAATCTATAAGAACACATATTCAGTTTATGATTGTAGATATTCAGTTTATGATAGTACATATTCAGTTTTTGATTGTCCTTAAAAACAGAACCTTAAATCTCTAAGAGCCTTAAATCATTGCTTTAATCCAATCTACCAGAATCTAACAACATACAGCCAGTATCTTACAGTATCTGCAGTCGATCTGTTTACAAGTTGACCGGAGATGGTTGTAAAAAAGCTGGATCTAAAAATGTACTTGAGATGCAGAATCTTCTTTCGTGGATGTTCTGAGAAGACTCTGCCTAGCGACAACATTACCATCTCCAATCTTCCCGTATTCAATCTCCTCTAGTTCCCTAAGCGTCATTGATTCCATGTTCCACCCAACAAACGTTGGGATGCTTCTAGGAATTGGTCGTTCATTGTATAAAACAACCATATCCAGGTAAAGAAGCTGCATGATTAGTGAATATTTTATGCGTCAAAGATACTAAATGATAAATGAATCCATGTGAACCCTGAAGAATTAAGGACAATCACATTTTATTTGTTGTCAAAGCATAACAACTGAACATGCTTCAATGCAAAATAAAACAGACAGGTTTTATTAATCTGTTGAACCAAATATGGCGACTAATCTATAAGAGGTTTTTGCATAAAAACACCCTTTATATGGGCCATATTGAGTTTAAACACCCCTTATATCACTATTTATTTTGTCCCACCCCTTATTTCCCCTCCGTTAACAAAGTCCCACCCCCTCCTCATTTCTGTTTGTTTTTCTGTTAAATACGTGGAAATTACTCTTTTGCCCCCATCTCTTTCACTTGAACTGTAGCATATAACACGAATGGAAGTTCGATTCACCCTAAATCGAATTGGGGGTTCTTGCGATTTCGAAGTAGAAGAGGTGATCTCTGTGGACATTGAACGCCGGAATCGAAGGTATGTTATTTCTTATGAACCCTAAATCGAATTGGGGGTTGTAATTGTTGGGGGTTGTTATTAGACCATTTCTGTGGATATTTGAGGTTGAAGAATAATATGATTTCAAATCGAAATGCAGGTTATGTCTTACAATTCAGGTTCATCGAATTGTTATCAAAGTGCAATAAAAACCCTTTGCTTCTGTAATCAAGATGCCAGAATGAGTACTGCACACACAAGTGCAAATTATGGAAGAAGGTTTCTAGGGTGTGCAAATTTCAAGTCAAGAAACAGGTGCAATTTTTTTGCTTGGGTTGATGCACCATTCCAGCCTCAAGCATCTAGTGTTATTCAAAGATTGGTGAAGCAAAAAATGGATTTGCAGGAAACTGTGAAAGTACTTGAGGAGTCCTTGAAGGCTAAAGAATTTCAGATGTGCAAAAAAGGCCAAGGAAATAGGCTTGAATTATTTCTAGGATTAGGATTAGGATTTGTTGTGGTTCTCTTGGGTACTTATGTGATCTCCAACATGTAGGGTTTGTTGTGAAATTTTTTGTTGAATTATCTGGTTGTTCTTGGAGTCTTATGACAGTTGATGTAATGGAGTTTAAGTTGGTCAATGAAGAAGTTATATTTTGATCCATTTTGATGGCATTTTCAATTTTCAGTATTTTAATTGTGCAATGTTATCAGGCAGGTAAACCCTCTTGAAGAAAACCTTGCAGCAAGCCTAAATTTATCCCTTCACTGTCATAATAGCAAAAAAACCAAGATTTCATCCACATTTTCTTTGACAGCAAATGAGTTGAGCTATCAAATCCATGAGACACCAGGAAATGAGACACACCTCAAGTAGGTGGGTTTTCCAACATTGACATCAGGAAACTAACATTGACATTAGGAAATAAAACACAAATTCAACAAAAACAGAAATGAGACACCAGAAAATGACATGAGACACCAGGAAATGAGACACACCAGTTCAAACAAAATAGACAGTTAATTGAGCTTTGAAGAGGATGACTTCGTAGGTGGGTTTTCCAACTATCTCCTCCATTTGAAAGAGGCAAACATCTTCTATTTCTATGTCATTGTCTTGGACAAAGTCTCTCCATCCTTTGCCAAACTTGAATTTGTTCCCACTGAATTTGAGTACTACTTTCCAAGTTGTTTCACCAATGAAAAGTGTAATCTCTTCATCTATGAAAGGCCTCAAATTGTTGTTTGCATACTCGAAAGGAATAAGCTGTTAATAAAAAAATTTATGTATATTAGTCATTAGAATAACATGCCCAAAACACAAGAATAAAACATTACTTACCATTCTGCAATCTTTTTGAACAAATGATGCTTTCATTTGCACATAAAAGCTTAATTTGGTTTTGTGAGGGTAGTTTTCAGCTTTCTCCAAGGGTGTTTCCTGGTTCCATTCCTCACACTCCTCGCATTTGCAGTGGCTGATGTCTTCACTGTCCGAGATGTCTGTTAGATCAATGACATGATTTGCCATGGAAGAAATGCAAGGAAATGAAGAGCTGCAAGGAAAGGAAGCTCGGCTGTGATGGCAAATGTGCTGAGAAATAGAGCTATTTATGCTTGAAATGTGCAGGGTTTAGGTGAAGAATTGATGACATGGGGTAGGTAACAATTGACCAAAATTAAATGTGGTCATGGTCAATGGTAAAACACTACAGTAATGAGGCTGAAAAACCGTGCAAAGCCTGCATCAATGACAGTGACCAAAACTGTTACCTTGTTACCAAACCAATCTGTGACCAAAACTGTTACCAAACCAGTGACCAAACCAGTGACCAAACCAGGGCAAAAAACAGTGCAAAGCCTTTTCAAAATAAAACCATAGATTACCAACTAAAACAGTGCAAAAACCACTTGCAACATCTGTTCAACACAGTAACATTCAACAAACATTGAAACTGATCCAAACATTACAAACATAAATAGCAGACTACTTCTTTGTCTTCTTCCTTGGTGAACGCCTAAGAACCTCCTTCACCAGTTTTGTCTTGAAAGCAGGCATCTTAATCCTAGGTGACTTAAAAGGTATTGAAGATGATGCTTGAGATTGTGTAGGAGCAGAGTAGGGGATATCCATTGAAGATGCAGTCCTAAATTGTGAAGGATTGCCAGTCACCTGAGAGGCTTGGGTTCCAACTTCATTGTTATCTTCCAGCTCCACCACATGTGCAAGCAAATCTGCATCACTAATTTCATCCAGGCCCTGAGATGCTATGGGCATAGCTGCATCTTGAACTGGAGTTGGCACTTGAGCTCCACTTGGCATGGCCTGGTCTTGATTTGAAGTTGGCATTTGAGCTCCACTTGGCATAGCTTGAGCATTCTCATTGCATCCCCTAACCTAGTGATACCAAAAAACATGATATTAGTGAATGTGTGCAGTTAGAGGTGCAACATGAATACCAATGGAAAATTGAATCTTACATCCTTCCTGGTATACTTCCTCTTATTTTGTGTAAACTTCACAGTACTAGTACTTGCTGGCCTCCCTCTCTTTCCTGGAGCTGGCTTTGGAGGTGGAGGTCTTGATGGATTCTTACAAGACTTCATTGTGTGCCCTTCCTCATGACAATTGGAGCATTTATTCTTCCCATGTCTATTCCTCCTTACCTTGTTAGGATCATCTTTCTCTCCTTTGTCCTTCTTCCTTGACTTCCTTGGCCTCCCTGGTTGCACCACAAGCTTTGGTGGCTCAAGAGGAGGGAAAGCAGTCTTCTCCCACTGATCCTCTCCAGGCATGGGGTTGACACTCAATGCATAGACTTTCATGAATGTAGCTGTGTAGTAGTAGGGGTCAACATATGCATTAACATCTAACCTATTCTGCAATAGACAGCTCATGGCATGAACACATGGGATCCCAGTTATAGCCCATATGTTGCAGCCACAAGTCCTTGCTTGAAGATCCACTACATAAGTCTTCCCTCTACAGTCTACCTCATACTGCAGTCCTTCCCCAAGGCAATTGCAACTACCAACACTTGCAATCTTCCTATCATTGACAATGGTTGCAACTTCTGGAGTGAGTACACCTTGATGAGCACCCATTTTTTCCCTCTTGTTTATGAAAAACTTCATTAACTTCCTCCTTATCCATTCACACATTGAAAGGATTGGTAGTTCTCTAGCTTCAAGTATGCAGCTGTTGAATGATTCACATGCATTGTTGAGTAGCATGTCTGACTTAGCATAGTGCTTGAAGCCATGTAGAGACCAGGTTTCTGGATTGCTCCTCCTTAGCCAAGCTTCTGCTGCAGGATCCATATCCTTGATCAAAGCCATATTTGCCTCAAACTCTGGCCTAGTAGCTGATCTGGCTGCAGCCCAAACTGCATCTTTGTATGTACTCCCACACCACTTGACTTTGAAGTTGTTGTGGAGGTGTCTAACACAAACCCTGGTGTCTGCCTGAGGAGCCACAGTGCTTATAGCTTCCATCAACCCCTACAAGATTTCATTGACATTACTTCAATCACACCAAATTTTACCTCCAATATCTTGAAAATTATGATGAATAAGAAATATGAACAACTAACCTTTTGTCTGTCAGACATAAATGTGATGGGTTTACCTCCAATATCTTGCATCAGAATCTCAAGGAACCACACCCAAGTTTCCTTTCTCTCTGCTTCCACTACTGCATAAGCTATGGGGAATATGTGATGGTTACCATCCATTGCTACTGCTGTGAACACTTGACCACTATAAGCTCCCTTCAAATGACATCCATCTAGACCAACCACAGGTCTAATCCCTGCAAGAAACCCTCTCTTGCATGCATCTAAACACACATAGAACCTTTGAAAAATTGGCTTCTCTGGCCCTTGTTCTGGTCTTACAAACAATGAGCTACCTGGGTTCCTCTTCATCACCTCAGCTGCATAATCATAGACTTTAGCATATTGCTTTGGGGCATACCCTTGAGTCTCCAGAAAAGCCCTAACTCTAGCCCTCCATGCCTTGTGGTAGCTAATATGAACATTGTAATCTCTCCTTACTGCTGAAATGAAGCCCTTAATCCTCCATTGTGGATCATCTCTATAGTGTTCTAGGTATTTCTCTGCTAACCACTTTGATGTAATCTTTCTGTTGTTGTGTTGCCATCCACAATCATGCTTTGGCACAAAGGATTTCATCTGAAAAGTTCCATCCTTATCCATCTTCTTACCCTTTGCCCTAAATCCACACAAGTTCTGGCTGCACCCTGTCTTGCACTTTTTTCTCCCTTTCTTCAAAGAACAGTCACACTTGTTTGTACAATAAATTGAAACTCTTGTACCATCATTGTGCAGGAAATAAAAATCAAACCCATTCTCTATAGCATACTGTCTCAATGCCTTTCTAAAGATAGTGTTTGAGCCAAATTTCATGCCAGGAGATAACTTAACTTTTCCATTGAAATCAACCAAGGGATTGAACTGAGGATACCTTGGTTTGCCAGTACTTTCATCACCTGTGTCTTGGCTTCCATAGCTGTCATCAACCCTTATGTTGAATGTATCATCCTCCAAATCAGCTTTGCTACCATCCTGTTTCAGTGCATCCTCCTGAGCTTTACTTGTCTCCAAATTCACTCTCACAGATTTGCTACCATCCTCTTTCACTGGATCATCATCCTCTGAGGACTCAGCAAATGGATCTGGCAACTTGTCTTCTCCTAGATCTGAAGAATCAGATCCACCAATTTCTTCACCAAATTCACTAGAGTCATCACTCTCACTTTTTTTCCTGGGCTTTTGTGGTTTTTTCTGGCCTTTGTTCTCCAAACTTGAACAAGGTAAAGAGGATCTGGCTTTTGCATTATCCAAGACTTTGGTCTGGCCCAACATCAATGCCCTTGGGCTCTGTTGTTTTCCTCTCACCACATAAACATCAATTTGTCTTTTCTCTCCAACATTGGCACACAGGTCCAATATGCCTCTGTCACACACTATTTCTTACAGCCCTTCGTTCAGTGTGCATTGTTCCTTGCAAAACCAGAGCTCCTTCACTCCTATTATGCTTTTTTCTCCCAAATAACTAACTAACTCTATCCTTGATAGCTTATCTGGATCAATGTCAGTGACACCGTATTCATCCTTCTTCTTGTAGCAAAGCACATAATTTTCCAAGCAAAATTTCCCACTGAGTTGAAATATTATACTAATCATCTGTCAAAAACATATAAAAAACAGCAAATGACTATTCTTTTCACACTTCCTTGCTGTCATCAGTTTTGCATACATCCAAAAAACATCATATTAAAGTTGAGATAAATGGAATCCAAAGCACATGAGCATACATAATGCCAGTGTTGAAAGATTCCCTAATTGGCCCCACATCAATCCATCCGACCCATTTTTACACATACAATACACATCTCTTCCCACATTTGCAATTGAAAACAACAACAACCATCTGCACACCCAATTTATTGCTGCAAATACTTAATTTCATTAACTAAAAAAATCGGATGAAAGAGGGAGCTTCTGTCAGCCCACTGTACACCCAATTTAATCCGAAATCTCCCTTTTACAAACAAAATTAACTTAGTTCATAGAATGCTTACCTTCAGACCTCGGACCTACAACAATGGAAGCTCCAACAATGGCGATTTCTGTGATTTTTTCCTCCTCAGATTTCGACTTCCACTACTGCGAGAATTTAGGGTTTAGGGTTTAAATTGGGGAAAAGGAGAGGGATTGATCGATTATGGGTCAGATGCTTACCAATTTGGAGGATTTCGATCTCGCCATTGTTGTGAATCGAACTTCCATTCGTGTTATATGCTACAGTTCAAGTGAAAGAGATGGGGGCAAAAGAGTAATTTCCACGTATTTAACAGAAAAACAAACAGAAATGAGGAGGGGGTGGGACTTTGTTAACGGAGGGGAAATAAGGGGTGGGACAAAATAAATAGTGATATAAGGGGTGTTTAAACTCAATATGGCCCATATAAAGGGTGTTTTTATGCAAAAACCTCAATCTATAATTCAACAAAAATCAGACATGTTCATGCTCAGATTTTCTATATAAAATTGAATGAATAATATAGTAATACTTTGTGAATACGAATTCAGCAGCAAATAATTCATAAAGTATTAATTGGTGAATATTTTAGGCGGCGAAGATACTAAATGATACATGAACGTAATAAAAAGCAAAGAAGAATACCGTTAGGAAGAGAAGAGGACCAGTGAAAGAGCCCTTTTTATTTGCATCCCATTTTTTCTTTGCGTCAACAAGGCAATTAATGACAAAACTGCACCAGTTCCACTTGCCAACATCATGAACATCCTCCAAGCTGCGTACGAGTGTTTGGTTTACAACACCACTATGTTCTGGCTCAATGATAGAGGAATGTAAAAGGATGATGAAGTCACGAACAAAGACGTCATCACCCTCATGATCATTAAGCATGCTTGCAGCTACATCCCCATATCTAATCAGATGCATGGTCTTTCCAATGTGCTCCCTCCATTGAGCAAGTACGTGAGTGTTGACGAGGGAACCATGCTTGATGACTTCAATTGTTCCACGGGGGAATCCTAGGCAGATTTCAACATATTTTTCGAGGACATCAATGTACTGGCCATCAGGAAAGAGAATTTTGCCTCTTCTTGGATTGTAGTGTTCGACCAACCAATAGCATATTAACCTGCTCATAAAAATAGAGGGAAAAAACCTTATGGACATGTAATAGCAGAAATTTAACAATATGAACATGAATAGTTAATATAAACTGTTTGAAGATGCATAGAACATAAGCTTTATATGCTAAAAGTATATGAATATGGTAAAAAACGAAATGAATAACAGTATTCATGATGAAAGGAATCTATATGATAAAAAACTGTCCAATTTGTAATTCCAAGTGCAAACTGAATTTCATGATCAGTTCTCCACAGTGATAGCACGAAAAATTCTCATCTTGAACATCAGAATCAGATATGTTACTGACTTTGGGTCCAAGAGTGCTATTTTAGCAGCTGAATAAAAACTAGTAATATTCATTTGGTGCCTAGTGGAATCAACTTTAGCAGCAGAAGAAAAAAAGAACACCAAAAAGGGATAATGTAAAAAATATAGAACAACTCCTGAGGATTAAAGTACTGATATACTGGCAAAGAACTTAAGAAAGTATAGTCCGTCAGAGGGGATTTCTAAGCTCATTGTGGGTGACATAAGAGACCAAAACTAGTACATATAAGCATTAAGTCTTCTGGCTACTTCCAGGAAATATTAATGTAAAGACAATAGCCACTTTGACCAGTTTGAAGCATTCTGTAGTCAGCAAGTGACTCAGTGATATCATTTTGGTTTTAGGAACTCATCCTATCGGGTCTTAATGAGAATCCAGGCTTTGTTTGTGTGTGTTTTCTTGTTTTCTAATTTGATCTCCACCATCTAATTTTATGGTATCAAACACATAATTAAAGATAAACACCTCAAATATGAAAGTCCTGAAGATTAGAATAAGGAAACAAGGACAGCACTGGATTGCACTACAAACCTAAAGCATCCTTGGATCTCAACAGAACCATCTTTATTATTCTATATATAAAGCACTGTTCAGTGTTCCTCCAACCTAGTGTCTTGTGCCTCCTTGACCTTACTGACCACAAGGAATGCTGATGTCTAAACCATATTTTTTGGTAACTAATAACTTATAGAAAGTCATGATAATTTCTTGATTTGACAACTAAATCGTAATTCTAATAAAACTAATGCACTTCACCAAGATATCTACAGCTAGCAAATCATGCAAACTTATCAATCATCATATAATACCATCATAATCCATAAAACCTTAAATCTCAACCAAAGCAAACAATTATATCTACATGTTCTTAGAGAAATGACGTACACTTTCATCGTAAACAAACATTCTTTCAGTTTCTATACCAATCATAAACTGAATATTAATAAGTAATATAATGAAATCATTGGTTTAATTGCTTTTTATTTAGGGGACAAATACAAACTTACTTTGGGACGCCAATATCCTGCAGCTTCAACAACGACCCAAACCCAAGTTTTTCCACAGCCTTTCTTTGGGAATCATTAATGTGTGCTATGGCCTTTACAAATATTCCTAAACCAGAGCGTTGCTTGATTACGGGAAACTCCTCAGTGGCATTCTTCCTACGAACCTTACTTTTGTTCTCATCGTCGTCTTCGAAGTCTTCCCTTGTCCATAGCTTTGACTTGCCCTTGTCTTTAGTGTTGGATGGCATTTCCGGTTCTTTGGATGTTGAAGCCCTTGCTTGTTCTTTCCGAACAGGCTGTATTTGGGCTTGAAGATTTCGTCGTTTCAGCCTAACTACAAAGGGTTCATCATCATCATCAAAATCTACATCGTCTGCCGCAGAAACTGCATTAATACAAAATTCAAAAAACAAATCATAATCAGTCAAGCACATTATATCACATATATGAATATGATGTAAAAGAAAGTGAATACTATCATAATTACTGAAGACACATATAAAATCCCTATTTTGACTGAATTTTATAATGGAATATGGTTCATGAAAGAAATTACCATTCTCATGTTGGTTGATAGTTTCTATTTCTGGGCGAATGGGACTGCTATCCACAACAACTCTAGACGGGCTTTCCGAGCCATAAACAACTATGTGAGATGATGTGGTTGTCTCCTCTGTTCTGCGTAAATCACTTGTTTTAACCAGCTTCTTACGATTGGTTGCAATCTTCTTTGGTGAGATCTTGAGTTTCCTGAAATTACATTAATAATGTTCAGTGGTCATGCACAAAGCAAACAAACCAAAATATCAGTTTGGTAGAGTTTTACTATTACCAGTTTATTTTATTTTTTTGGGTCAAGAATATCAGTTTATTTTACCACAAGCATCTAGATCACATTTATGCAAACAACTAGCCTTATCAGTTTCTCATTCTGTAGCAACTTCTGAAAAACAACATAAACCAAAAGGCCAATTCCGATGAGACTCAATTGCATACGACAACTAAAATTCAACATAACCCAGATTTAAAAGGTTGATCCTTTGAAAGATGAAGAAACTAAAAAATCAACATAACCCAAGGAATCTAATTCTCCAAAATTAGGGTTTTTCAACTACTAGGTTTTTTTTTGGAAATGCACAAAATTCTTTAAATCAAACCATAAACTTACATGTTTGGAGTTTGAATTGAGGAAGGAGATGAAGAATGGCGGCGGAATCGTCGACTTCGAGGCGGAATTTTGTTGAGAGAGTCTTCGTCAGCTGCGAGTTCCGAGTTCCTGCCAAGCGGGAGTTCGAGTTTGGGGGATTTCGAGAGGGAGATTATGGGGGAGAAATGGAGTCGAGAGAGGGGAGTTCGAGAGATTTAATCAATGGAGTCGAGAGGGAGATTTTGCAGAAGCGAGAAACGGCAGAAGCGAGAAGAAGAGAGTCGAGTGAGATTCTGGGGAGATTTTTGACGATTTGGGTTTTTGTTTTTATTTTATTTCCACCAATTTCGATAAATAGGAGGGGATCCGGTGTGTGCAAGAGTATAATCTTCTATGTACCTTCTGGGATTAAATCTAGGCCATTGATTTAGAACAAATCAAATGCTCCTAATTAATCCCCTTGTTACACCACAAAACACCACACTTGAACTTAAATCTATATATATATCTAAATTATATACGTCTTAAAATATTGTATTCTCAATAAGACAACTCAAAAAATATGTTATTGTATTCCAAATGTCATATTCTTCATCCTCAAAACGCCAATCACTTTAAATTGGCTAACTTCTTTTTTTATTTCTATTTCTTTTTTATTCGATTTTTCCACTTTTTTCAATCTGGAGTCGACCCCAGATTGAAAAAAGTGAAAACATCAAATTTCTAGAAACCCTAGCGATGAAGAAGAGCCAATCACCCCCTCCATCGTCGTCTTCTGAGGAAATCGACTCCGACTCTTCCTCCTCCGAGCTCGCAGACAAGAAGGAGGTCGATGCCGGACACGCTTCCTCCGATTCAGGTTCAGACTTCTCGATTTAGATTCCTCCGAAGTCGGTGATTGGCAGTTCGAAGCTCAGTAAGAGTAGATCTAAGGCGAATTTGAAGCCTTCTTCTCCTTCCCCAAGGACGCCGGCTAAGAGATCGCTGGATTTGGATCCAGAGTCCCCTTCTAAGAAATCATCCAAGAAGAAGAAGAAAGGTGAGAACACAGTTGCAACGAAAGAGGGAAAGAATCTGCTCAATTTCAGAGGCTTTGGAGCAACGACGATGAGATCGTCTTACTCGGGGGGATTATCAAATTCAAGGAAGAGAAGGGAAATGATCCCTCCGCAGACACCACTGGCTTCCATGATTTCATCAAGAGCTTGTTGCATGTGGATTTTGAACGGCGGGGGGTACTGTATATATAAGATTCGTAGGCTTAAGCAGAGGTATGAGACCAGCTTGGTTCCATGAAGAAGAATGCCACCGCGCATGAGTGAAATGTCTTTGATTTGTCTGAGAAGATTTGGGGAAAAGATGTTGATGCTGATGTTGATCACCAAAGGACGAGGAACAAGGCTAAAGCTTCCAAGCCCGCTTACAATGGCAATAGCAATAGCAATGGCAATGGCAATGGCAATGGTGTATCATCCAATGCCGATAAGGATTCTGATATAGACAAAGAGGGGATTTCTTGCGAATTCATTGGAAAGTCGAGTATCTCAATGGGCTTGAATGAGAATGTTGTCAAGGTAGGGCTTGAATGAAAAAGTCAAGTATCACAAAGTGTGAACTGAATTAGATTAAAATGAAGGAACTTTCATCTTTTTTTTCTATTTTATTCTTTTTTTTATTCTATCTTTTCATCTTTTTCAATCTGGAGTAAACCTCCGGATTGAAAAAAAGTGAAAAGATCGAATTTCTAGAAACAACATGGCCCACAAGTCCAACTACTTGAAACGTGATATTGGTGGAAGAACACCCACTTGAAACAAACAACATTGTAGAAACACGCCAAAAAAGTGAAAAGATCGAATATCTAGACAACTAAAAAAATATGATATTGTTGCAAGAACACCCACTTGAAACAAACAACATTAGAGAAAACAGACCAAAAAAGTGAAAAGATCAATTTTCGGAAGAACACCCACATAAAATGAAGGGACTTTCATCTTTGTTTCCATTTGCTTGTTTGTTTACATAATCAATTTAATTTGTATATCATACTGAATATTTTTAAGAGAAAAGGTAATTGGCTTAAAATGGTATGCATATCACATATTTTTCCTATGATGAATGATGCGTAACTTAATATGATAGCAAGTGGTGATGGAGAAAATGGGTAAAATAAAGTGACAGGATATAGATGAAACAAAACAAGTTTAATTTTCAAATGATGTAGTGGGGATGGAAGAAATGGATACAAAAATAGAGACGTGACGTAGATTAAGCAGAAGCATTGTAATTTTCAAATGTTGTACTTTCGTGTAAATCAATAAAAAACTAAGATATGAAAGTTTTCACAACTTATACATAAATCCATTTGACTTGAAGAAAAACACACATCTTTTCATCCCCAAATCATTTTCACAGCATACATATATATAGGGTTAGGATCTGGTGAGAACACTTTCTTAGGAGAGAACAGATGAGAACGAATCTCCACCGTTTATGTGTTTGAAGGGTTGCGATTAAATTAAAACATCCAACAACGTCTCTCCAATGAAGACATCGACGACCAATATCGAGCTCTCTCCCCCGTCCATCGACGTCGCACTCCACCTCATCGCCGGCCCAGTCCACCACCTCCACTCTCGTCCACCCTTCCTCCTTGCTCGATTGGGTTTTTGCCCCGACCTTCCTCCTTCCTTGTTGGCTTGCTACAGACTGCGAGCAGGGGTGCCTAGGGGTGAAGATGCTGCCGACTGCGAGCTCGAGATCTCATCTATCTCGCACCTCCGGCACGAAGCGACGAGAACCACCTCGCTTGATAGTCTCGTTTCTGTTTCACAATTCTGATGATTTGGCCATTTGGGCATTTCGATTATAACCTAGATTGAATTTGGGGGAAACCGCTCTGCAACCTCCTTCTTTTGAAGGATGAAAATCAGTCCAATCTGGCTTTCTTAGTGGAGATTTGAGAATTAGCAATGGTTTGGGTTAGTGCAGGTTAAGTGTTCGATGAAATGACTCACTGAAAGTTTCATCTCCGCTTGCACCTCCGTACTGATGTACACAATCATAGTTTAAGCAAGCTAAGGTTTGATGAATGTCATTTATGATTAGTCGTTTGTTGGAATTGGGTGATGTTATCCTTGCCTAAAATTGCATCTTTATTATCAGGTAACTCGGCCATGGAGGTTTGGAGCAACGACGATGAGATCGTCTTACTCGGGGGGATTATCAAATTCAAGGAAGAGAAGGGAAATGATCCCTCCGCAGACACCACTGGCTTCCATGATTTCATCAAGAGCTTGTTGCATGTGGATTTTGAACGGCGGGGGGTACTGTATATATAAGATTCGTAGGCTTAAGCAGAGGTATGAGACCAGCTTGGTTCCATGAAGAAGAATGCCACCGCGCATGAGTGAAATGTCTTTGATTTGTCTGAGAAGATTTGGGGAAAAGATGTTGATGCTGATGTTGATCACCAAAGGACGAGGAACAAGGCTAAAGCTTCCAAGCCCGCTTACAATGGCAATAGCAATAGCAATGGCAATGGCAATGGCAATGGTGTATCATCCAATGCCGATAAGGATTCTGATATAGACAAAGAGGGGATTTCTTGCGAATTCATTGGAAAGTCGAGTATCTCAATGGGCTTGAATGAGAATGTTGTCAAGGTAGGGCTTGAATGAAAAAGTCAAGTATCACAAAGTGTGAACTGAATTAGATTAAAATGAAGGAACTTTCATCTTTTTTTTCTATTTTATTCTTTTTTTTATTCTATCTTTTCATCTTTTTCAATCTGGAGTAAACCTCCGGATTGAAAAAAAGTGAAAAGATCGAATTTCTAGAAACAACATGGCCCACAAGTCCAACTACTTGAAACGTGATATTGGTGGAAGAACACCCACTTGAAACAAACAACATTGTAGAAACACGCCAAAAAAGTGAAAAGATCGAATATCTAGACAACTAAAAAAATATGATATTGTTGCAAGAACACCCACTTGAAACAAACAACATTAGAGAAAACAGACCAAAAAAGTGAAAAGATCAATTTTCGGAAGAACACCCACATAAAATGAAGGGACTTTCATCTTTGTTTCCATTTGCTTGTTTGTTTACATAATCAATTTAATTTGTATATCATACTGAATATTTTTAAGAGAAAAGGTAATTGGCTTAAAATGGTATGCATATCACATATTTTTCCTATGATGAATGATGCGTAACTTAATATGATAGCAAGTGGTGATGGAGAAAATGGGTAAAATAAAGTGACAGGATATAGATGAAACAAAACAAGTTTAATTTTCAAATGATGTAGTGGGGATGGAAGAAATGGATACAAAAATAGAGACGTGACGTAGATTAAGCAGAAGCATTGTAATTTTCAAATGTTGTACTTTCGTGTAAATCAATAAAAAACTAAGATATGAAAGTTTTCACAACTTATACATAAATCCATTTGACTTGAAGAAAAACACACATCTTTTCATCCCCAAATCATTTTCACAGCATACATATATATAGGGTTAGGATCTGGTGAGAACACTTTCTTAGGAGAGAACAGATGAGAACGAATCTCCACCGTTTATGTGTTTGAAGGGTTGCGATTAAATTAAAACATCCAACAACGTCTCTCCAATGAAGACATCGACGACCAATATCGAGCTCTCTCCCCCGTCCATCGACGTCGCACTCCACCTCATCGCCGGCCCAGTCCACCACCTCCACTCTCGTCCACCCTTCCTCCTTGCTCGATTGGGTTTTTGCCCCGACCTTCCTCCTTCCTTGTTGGCTTGCTACAGACTGCGAGCAGGGGTGCCTAGGGGTGAAGATGCTGCCGACTGCGAGCTCGAGATCTCATCTATCTCGCACCTCCGGCACGAAGCGACGAGAACCACCTCGCTTGATAGTCTCGTTTCTGTTTCACAATTCTGATGATTTGGCCATTTGGGCATTTCGATTATAACCTAGATTGAATTTGGGGGAAACCGCTCTGCAACCTCCTTCTTTTGAAGGATGAAAATCAGTCCAATCTGGCTTTCTTAGTGGAGATTTGAGAATTAGCAATGGTTTGGGTTAGTGCAGGTTAAGTGTTCGATGAAATGACTCACTGAAAGTTTCATCTCCGCTTGCACCTCCGTACTGATGTACACAATCATAGTTTAAGCAAGCTAAGGTTTGATGAATGTCATTTATGATTAGTCGTTTGTTGGAATTGGGTGATGTTATCCTTGCCTAAAATTGCATCTTTATTATCAGGTAACTCGGCCATGGAGGTTTGGAGCAACGACGATGAGATCGTCTTACTCGGGGGGATTATCAAATTCAAGGAAGAGAAGGGAAATGATCCCTCCGCAGACACCACTGGCTTCCATGATTTCATCAAGAGCTTGTTGCATGTGGATTTTGAACGGCGGGGGGTACTGTATATATAAGATTCGTAGGCTTAAGCAGAGGTATGAGACCAGCTTGGTTCCATGAAGAAGAATGCCACCGCGCATGAGTGAAATGTCTTTGATTTGTCTGAGAAGATTTGGGGAAAAGATGTTGATGCTGATGTTGATCACCAAAGGACGAGGAACAAGGCTAAAGCTTCCAAGCCCGCTTACAATGGCAATAGCAATAGCAATGGCAATGGCAATGGCAATGGTGTATCATCCAATGCCGATAAGGATTCTGATATAGACAAAGAGGGGATTTCTTGCGAATTCATTGGAAAGTCGAGTATCTCAATGGGCTTGAATGAGAATGTTGTCAAGGTAGGGCTTGAATGAAAAAGTCAAGTATCACAAAGTGTGAACTGAATTAGATTAAAATGAAGGAACTTTCATCTTTTTTTTCTATTTTATTCTTTTTTTTATTCTATCTTTTCATCTTTTTCAATCTGGAGTAAACCTCCGGATTGAAAAAAAGTGAAAAGATCGAATTTCTAGAAACAACATGGCCCACAAGTCCAACTACTTGAAACGTGATATTGGTGGAAGAACACCCACTTGAAACAAACAACATTGTAGAAACACGCCAAAAAAGTGAAAAGATCGAATATCTAGACAACTAAAAAAATATGATATTGTTGCAAGAACACCCACTTGAAACAAACAACATTAGAGAAAACAGACCAAAAAAGTGAAAAGATCAATTTTCGGAAGAACACCCACATAAAATGAAGGGACTTTCATCTTTGTTTCCATTTGCTTGTTTGTTTACATAATCAATTTAATTTGTATATCATACTGAATATTTTTAAGAGAAAAGGTAATTGGCTTAAAATGGTATGCATATCACATATTTTTCCTATGATGAATGATGCGTAACTTAATATGATAGCAAGTGGTGATGGAGAAAATGGGTAAAATAAAGTGACAGGATATAGATGAAACAAAACAAGTTTAATTTTCAAATGATGTAGTGGGGATGGAAGAAATGGATACAAAAATAGAGACGTGACGTAGATTAAGCAGAAGCATTGTAATTTTCAAATGTTGTACTTTCGTGTAAATCAATAAAAAACTAAGATATG
The DNA here is from genome assembly GCA_029168935.1 of Oxyria digyna. Classification (NCBI taxonomy): domain Eukaryota; kingdom Viridiplantae; phylum Streptophyta; class Magnoliopsida; order Caryophyllales; family Polygonaceae; genus Oxyria; species Oxyria digyna. Next base: position 19,512,209 of record JAPVLV010000007.1, on the reverse strand, counting down.
AAAGTTTTCACAACTTATACATAAATCCATTTGACTTGAAGAAAAACACACATCTTTTCATCCCCAAATCATTTTCACAGCATACATATATATAGGGTTAGGATCTGGTGAGAACACTTTCTTAGGAGAGAACAGATGAGAACGAATCTCCACCGTTTATGTGTTTGAAGGGTTGCGATTAAATTAAAACATCCAACAACGTCTCTCCAATGAAGACATCGACGACCAATATCGAGCTCTCTCCCCCGTCCATCGACGTCGCACTCCACCTCATCGCCGGCCCAGTCCACCACCTCCACTCTCGTCCACCCTTCCTCCTTGCTCGATTGGGTTTTTGCCCCGACCTTCCTCCTTCCTTGTTGGCTTGCTACAGACTGCGAGCAGGGGTGCCTAGGGGTGAAGATGCTGCCGACTGCGAGCTCGAGATCTCATCTATCTCGCACCTCCGGCACGAAGCGACGAGAACCACCTCGCTTGATAGTCTCGTTTCTGTTTCACAATTCTGATGATTTGGCCATTTGGGCATTTCGATTATAACCTAGATTGAATTTGGGGGAAACCGCTCTGCAACCTCCTTCTTTTGAAGGATGAAAATCAGTCCAATCTGGCTTTCTTAGTGGAGATTTGAGAATTAGAAATGGTTTGGGTTAGTGCAGGTTAAGTGTTCGATGAAATGACTCACTGAAAGTTTCATCTCCGCTTGCACCTCCGTACTGATGTACACAATCATAGTTTAAGCAAGCTAAGGTTTGATGAATGTCATTTATGATTAGTCGTTTGTTGGAATTGGGTGATGTTATCCTTGCCTAAAATTGCATCTTTATTATCAGGTAACTCGGCCATGGAGGTTTGTTGTGTCAAATATCCCAATGCAAAAGCATTCATGAGATTGAGTACATTCTGGAAGAGAAGGTGCTGAAATTGGAGCAGAGAAGGTGCTGAAAAGCTTGAACGTTCGTGCCTTTTGGTGAATAACGAGGCGAGATTATCAGGACTGGAGGACCGAATTGATAATCTTCAGGAAGATAATAAGTGCAGAAAGAAGGATTTTGAAGAGCAACTCGAAAAAGCGGTAAATGCTCAGGTTGAGATTTTCATCATGCAGAAGTTCATACAAGACATGGAAGAGAAGAACTACAATCTAATAGGTGATTGCCAGAAATATGCTGATACAGCAAAGTACTCCGAGAAGATAATTATAGATTTGGAAAGTGAGAACATGATGCAACACCTCGAAATGGAGTTTCTTCTCGATCGAGTTGACAACCTCAGGAGAGGAATTTTCCAGGTGCTGAAGGCTCTTGAGATTGACAATGTAAATGAGTCTGAATTGGATGTCTTTTTGTCTCGTATACCAGGTATAATCTCGGGAACCCGAAGGGATCTCGTGGAGGTTAGAGATGAAAATCAGCACCTTCAGATCCAAAACACCGTTCTCTCAGCTGTCATTAGGTAGTTGAGCTCTGAGGGGTCAATTCTTGGAGCACGAAAAAAATTCATTGATAATGAACTTTTCGTCCTCAACCAGAAGCATGCGGTGCTTGAACATGAGAAAGATCAGCTTCTACAGTTAAATAGGCAGCTGTATAGAGTAGTTGATGTGAAAGAAAGAGAACACAAGATACTAGAGGCTCAAATGGAGATTATGAGTTCAAAACATGAGGTGTCTCAGAAAGAATGCGTTGTTCTTCAGGAAGAACACTCCGTTGTCCTCAAACTGAACAAGTGTATACAGGACAAGGTGACAAAAGTCGTGGAAGAGAACAATACCTTAGTCGAAGAGAATTCGGAAGCCATTATTGAAGCCCTCAGTTTGAGCAATCAGTTTGTAGTCTACAAGAGATCATGGGTTGAGAAAAATATGGAATTGGAGAGAGTTCCGGTGGAAATTAACCATCTTCATGAAGCTTATACTGATTCTGAAAAAGAGGCAAGGGCGTTGAAGGAGAAGTTGGTTGTCAAGGAAACTGAAAATCTACATCTAGTGCAGTTGATCCAGAAGTTGGAGGAGAAGAACCATGAGCTTAGTGTTTTTAATGATCAGTTGAACGAGAAATCCGTGGTTGAGGGTGAACAGATGAATCAGACGAAAATTAGGCTTTTTGGTGCAGAGCAAAGAATTGAATCACTTGAGGATGCATATACTGAACAACACACAACCATCCATGGTCTAGAAATGCGGTGTGACGGTCTAGATGTGAGCCATTCCTAATTTGGAACCGTGAACCTCATTGATGTCTTTTTCTAATATTAGCAGAGGTAACATATCACTGAAATGTTGTCAAAATTAAGTGATATGCTTTTATAGCAGCAGGTGGAAACTTACTGTATTAAAATGAAAGTAGAATCAAGGTTCTGAATAAGTTGAATGTCTTGTGTTGTACACAATATTCACTTGTTTGATCCAGTTATGACTTTCAGCTAAAATGGTCTTCACTGTTTGCATCCATTCCTGTGAAAATTTAATACATCCTAATTTTGTATGTCCAGGAGTTATCAGAACTTGAGAAATCGCTAACTGCAGAACCAGAGCAACTTCAGCATGTGAGTTCTCTGTTTATTTTGCGTCCCTTTATACTTCTCATAAAAAACATGCGCCTAAATTTGCTCATCTTTTTGAATCTCAAGACAAAAGGACAACTCTTCAATGTAGCAAGAAGATGTCACTGCTACCTTGAACAAACTGTGAAAATTTAATACATCCTAATTTTGTGTGTCCAAGAGTTATCAGAACTTGAGAAATCGCTAACTGCAGAACCAGAGCAACTTCAGCATGTGAGTTCTCTGTTTATTTTGCGTCCCTTTATACTTCTCATAAAAAACATGCGCCTAAATTTGCTCATCTTTTTGAATCTCAAGACAAAAGGACAACTCTTCAATGTGCCAATGTATCTTGAACAAAGTTCACAACTGTTGCAGTGTAAGTCCTTGTTTAAAATCTTTTTTTTTGATGGATCGGTTTATACTCCTCTACCTATTTGCTGAGTTATGCATTCAGTTATCTCTGAAATGTGCCAATGTATCTTTCTTCTTAATCCATGGGGATTGAGCTGCAAACTATAGATAATTGGTTTTGAAGGTGAAATTCTGATTGATGACTGCTAGTATTCATGTTAGGCTAAGTTGCAATGTGTTACTGAGTGTTTGCTGAGGCACGGGAGAAGGAATGCTTCAAGCCTAGAAAGATTATTAAGGTTGTTGCTGCATTTAGGAATGTTAGAGTGAAGCTCAATTTGAAGCTATTTTCAGTGGATGTTGCAGGATACAATAACATTGGTGTGAGGTTTACCGAATAGGGCATGATTGAGGAGTCGGAGAAGTTTTTTGAGGAAATGAGGTCCAAGCCTCTGAGCCCAGATGTTACACAAAACAAAATAATTAGTATGTAGTGGCATAGCATGAGAGCAGCGTTCGACCATGCCTAGCCGTTGGTCAAGATAACCCAAGGTGGATCACTCTGCAACTGGAAAGTTGTTTTTGCTGAGGATTTGGGATGAAATTGAAAGAGGTGAAGTGGGTGAGTATATATAGAAGTTGGTATTTGTTTAGTTGATGGTTTTGATGAAATCAAGTGGATGGCACGTGACTTTACGAGTGTAACTCAGCTCCAACTGTGTGTGACTTTAACAGCTGGGTAGTAAGGGGGAACCTTGTTTTTAAGCCATGTATGTGTGTTTGACTGAAATTGAGAGAAAGGAAGCAAGACAGTTAAAGACGCTTATCATGAGCTCGTTTCCAATGTTGGAGAAGGTATTGACAACTTGGATGTTTGAGTTGTAAATTCGCAAGGCTTTGATTTTGTGTTTTTGAACCAAATGTGCACCTTATCTGGTGTAAGAAGATCATTCGATTTCTCCCATAGCTAACTCCAATTGTGCTTTCCATATTTCTAGCTACTGATCTTCTCGCCCAAGGATTGCCACAAATGGCTAGTCATCACTGAAGTGACTTGTTTAAATCTCTTTAATTTATTAGCAAAAGTAGAGTCAATTTGATGTTAGCATGTTCTAATTAGCTTGTCAGTTGTAACATTTTCCTACAAAGTTTTTAGTTTCTGTAGGTGTACCGTATCTTCTTGTTGAAAAGCTTTTCCAATAACTCATATATTTGCAGCCAAGGACATAAATTATAGATCTTGTTTTGAGGAATAATTAAACTACACAAGGCTGTCTATGCCGAAAAAGAGGACTGAGACATTTGAATTTCTTAGATAAATATATGTTCAATGATTATTGAAAATAAATTACATACGCAATTACAATATATTCTATGTGCAATTCGAGAATTTACAAAAATCGAGTATGCGATTCACAAAAACTGAATATGTAATTTCCAAAACGTGAGTATGTAATTCCCAAAACCTGAGTATGCAATTCACAAACAATGTAGTATGCAATTTACAAATAATTCAGTATGCAATTCACAAATAACTAAATATGCAATTCAAAAAATCTAGTATGTAATTCACAAAAAACTGAGTATGCAATTCACAAAAACTGAGTATGCAATTTACAAAAACTGAGTATGCAATTTACAAAATCTGAGTATGCAATTCACAAAAAACTGAGTATGCAATTCACAAAAAACTGAGTATGAAATTCATAAAAACTGAGTATGCAATTCACAAAAACTGAGTATGTAATTTACAAAATCTGAGTATGCAATTCACAAAAAACTGAGTATGCAATTCCCAAAAAACTGAGTATGCAATTCACAAAAAACTGAGTATGCAATTCACAAATGAAGAGCACATGAAGTGCATTTTACTTGTTAGGCTTACATATATTTTTCAAAAATGCACATACAAAATATAAATGAATTACGAAATGCAAATATATTGTGTTACGAGATGCATACGAAGTGCATTTAAATTAAAATATTTTTTTTAGTTACCTTTGTTTTTAGGGAAAACCACTTGTATTACGAAATGCACATACAATGTATTACGAAATGCAAATATAGTTTGTTACGAGATGCAAATGAAGTGCATTTTACTTAGGAATATATTTTTAGTTACCTTTGTTTTTAGGGAAAATCAGTTGTATTACGAAATGCACATACAATCTATTACGAAATGCAAATATAGTGTATTACGAGATGCACATGAAGTGCATTTTACTTGGAAAATCACTTGTATTCACAATTCACTTAGTATGCATTTCACAATTCAATTAGTATAGTATGCAATATAGAAACACTTAGTATGCAATTCATAAAACACTTGGTATGCAATTCAGAAATCACTTAGTATAGAATCTAGAAAACACTTGGTATACATTTCAAAATACCTTAATATGCAATTCAAAATTGACTTAGTATGCAATTCAGAAAAAAACTTGATATGCAATTTGCAAATCAATTAGTATGTCTTTCATAATTCAATTAGTATGCAATTCAGAAAACACTTGGTGTGAAATTCAGAAAATCACTTAGTATGCAATTCATAAAACACTTGGTATGCAATTCAGAAATCACTTAGTATGCAATCCAGAAAACATTTGGTATGCAATTCAAAAATAAATTAGTATACAATTCAAAATTCACTTAGTATGTCTTTCATAATTCAATTAGTATGCAATTCAGAAAACAATTGGTGTGAAATTCATGAAACATTTAGTATACAAATTCGCAAATCAATTTTTATTAATTCACAATTCAATTAGTGTGCAATTCAGAAAATACTTTATATGCAATTCAGAAACATCAGAATGGTTGAACAGAATCACACCAACAAGACCCTGCTCCAACATTGATTGAATTTTCCAATCCAGATCTCGGATGAAATTCCTGCTAGTGAGAACATACTCTTTGTATATCACCCACTGTGGTTTGTGGTCTAGACAATTGGATGGATGCAAGTGAACAACCTGAGATAAAAAGGTAAGAAAACAAAGTCAGATATAATTCTAAACCAGTGATTAAGAGTAATATCTTGCTCACCTGGTTATCCTTTACTGTCAAATAGTGACCAGTTCGTTCTAAATGAGCTACTTGCATAAAATAGCCAGCCAAAATTGCCTTCCTAATGTTGATATAATAATTCGTGATGCTGAAATCTGTGCTGCACAATTTGAGGCTGAATCTTGACATGATACGCAGAAGTTGTTGCCTCATTAAAGAACAAGACACAAGGAGTTGTTTGACATGATCAAAACAATGGGATTTCACAACCAAATTTAAGCATAATAACAATAGTATCTCCTGAAAGTTGACAGGTAAAAACATAGTCCAATCAAGGAAGCAATGTTGAAAGCTGAAAAAAACAAACTCAATCAATCTTTTGAAATCAATAGAAATTATTTTCTTTCTCAGAAAAGAAAATCTAAGCCAAGTTGTGATGAAACATTTGCAAATCTCCTCATCTTCACAATTCTGCACATGGATTCCGAGAGAGTAGGAGGAGCCTCGATTGGAGAGAACATTGCGCAACCTCTGCCTCCGCGTGCTCCGCCTGACGAAGCGTGGTGCAGAAGTTGAGGCTCTCGAAGTCGTCGCCATTGAAGTTGACCACCGCCTTCAGAGACATTGGAGTTCAGGGGAGACTGCTCAGGGCTCGGTAAGCGTACGACGAGCTCAGAGGAGATCCATGGGAGCGAAGCCAACATATTCAGAGGTCCATGGGAGCGAATCTGTACGGCGAGCTCAGAGAAGATTAGGGATTTGTAGGTGGATTAGGGATTTGTTGAAATAGTCTGGAATACCTAGATTGAATTTCAGAGGGTGGAGGGATTGAAAGAAGGGAGGGATATGGACTTACACATCATGAGAAGCGAGGCAGAACAGACATTCCATGGCGTCAGATTCGTCGGAAGATTGGAGGAGGAGGGTGGTGTCGGTGAGGCAGAAGCAGGAAGGGAGGGGTAGCGAGGAGGAGGGCGGTGTCGGGAGGAGGACGGAGATGCTGAGGCGGAGGGTTCGTTGCCCGTCGGCGACGAAGCGAGAGGTCATGAAATTGGCGGAGGAGAATCGAAGAAGACGAGGTGAGCGTCAGGCGAGAAGAGGAAGATGTCAGTCAAATATGTTATAACGTATACCGTCTGATTATTTTAGATCCAACGGCCGAAATTTGTTCTCACTTTAACGGTCGTTCTCTCCCGAGGAAGGGTTCTCACGTGAACCTCTTTCCATATATATATATCTAAATTATATACGTCTTAAAATATTGTATTCTCAATAAGACAACTCACAAAATATGTTATTGTTTTCCAAATGTCATATTCTTCATCCTCAAAACGCCAATCACTTTAAATTGGCTAACTTCTTTTTTTATTTTTATTTCTTTTTTATTCGATTTTTCCACTTTTTTCAATCTGGAGTCGACTCCAGATTGAAAAAAGTGGCCAGATTGAAAAAAGTGAAAACATCAAATTTCTAGAAACCCTAGCGATGAAGAAGAGCCAATCACCCCCTCCATCGTCGTCTTCCGAGGAAATCGACTCCGACTCTTCCTCCTCCGAGCTCGCAGACAAGAAGGAGGTCGATGCCGGACACGCTTCCTCCGATTCAGGTTCAGACTTCTCGATTTAGATTCCTCCGAAGTCGGTGATTGGCAGTTCGAAGCTCAGTAAGAGTAGATCTAAGGCGAATTTGAAGCCTTCTTCTCCTTCCCCAAGGACGCCGGCTAAGAGATCGTTGGATTTGGATCCAGAGTCCCCTTCTAAGAAATCATCCAAGAAGAAGAAGAAAGGTGAGAACAAAGTTGCAACGGAGGAGGGAAATAATCTGCTCAGTTTCATAGGCTTTGGAGCAACGACGATGAGATCGTCTTACTCGGGGGGATTATCAAATTCAAGGAAGAGAAGGGAAATGATCCCTCCGCAGACGCCACTGGCTTCCATGATTTCATCAAGAGCTTGTTGCATGTGGATTTTGAACGGCGGGGGGGTACTGGATATATAAGATTCGTAGGATTAAGCAGAGGTATGAGACCAGCTTGGTTCCATGAAGAAGAATGCCACCGCGCATGAGTGAAATATCTTTGATTTGTCCGAGAAGATTTGGGGAAAAGATGTTGATGCTGATGTTGATCACCAAAGGACGAGGAACAAGGCTAAAGCTTCCAAGCCTGCTGACAATGGCAATGGTAATAGCAATGGCAATGGCAAAAGCAATGGCAATGGCAATGGCAATGGCAATGGCAATGGCAATGGCAATGGCAATGGCAATGGCAATGGCAATGGCAATGGCAATGGCAATGGCAATGGCAATGGTGTATCATCCAATGCCGATAAGGATTCTGATATAGACAAAGAGGGGATTTCTTGCGAATTCATTGGAAAGTCGAGTATCTCAATGGGCTTGAATGAGAATGTTGTCAAGGTAGGGCTTGAATGAGAAAGTCAAGTATCACAAAGTGTGAACTGAATTAGATTAAAATGAAGGAACTTTCATCTTTATTTTCTTTTTTATTCTTTTTTTTTATTCTATCTTTTCATCTTTTTCAATCTGAAGTAAACCTCCTGATTGAAAAAAAGTGAAAAGATCGAATTTCTAGAAACAACATCGCCCACAAGTCCAACTACTTGAAACGTGATATTGGTGGAAGAACACCCACTTGAAACAAACAACATTGTAGAAACACTCCAAAAAAGTGAAAAGATCGAATTTCTAGACAACTCAAAAAATATGATATTGTTGCAAGAACACCCACTTGAAACAAACAACATTAGAGAAAACAGGCCAAAAAAGTGAAAAGATCAATTTTCGGAAGAACACCCACATAAAATGAAGGGATTTTCATCTTTGTTTCCAGTTGGTTGTTTGTTTACATAATCAATTGAATTTATATATCATACTGAATATTTTTAAGAGAAAAGGTAATTGGCTTAAAATGGTATGCATATCACATATTTTTCCTATGATGAATGATGCGTAACTTAATATGATAGCTAGTGGTGATGGAGAAAATGGGTAAAAATAAAGTGACAGGGATATAGATGAAACAAAACCAGTTTAATTTTCAAATGATGTAGTGGGGATGGAAGAAATGGATACAAAAAAAGAGACGTGACGTAGATTAAGTAGAAGCATTGTAATTTTCAAATGTTGTACTTTCGTGTAAATCAATAAAAAAACTAAGATATGAAAGTTTTCACAACCTATACATAAATCCATTTGACTTGAAGAAAAATAAACATCTTTTCATCCGCAAATCATTTTCACAACATATATATATATATATATATCTAAATTATATACGTCTTAAAATATTGCATTCTCAATAAGACAACTCAAAAAATATGTTATTGTTTTCCAAATGTCATATTCTTCATCTTCAAAACGCCAATCACTTTAAATTGGTTAACTTTTTTTTTTAATTTCTTTTTTATTCTATTTTTCCAGTGTTTTCAATTTGGAGTCGACTCCGGATTGAAAAAAGTGAAAACATCAAATTTCTAGAAACCCTAGCGATGAAGAAGAACCAATCACCCCCTCCATCGTCGTCTTCCGAGGAAATCGACTCCGACTCTTCCTCCTCCGAGCTCGCAGACAAGAAGGAGGTCGATGCCGGACATGCTTCCTCTGATTCAGGTTCAGACTTCTCGATTTCGATTCCTCCGAAGTCGGTGATTGGCAGTTCGAAGCTCAGTAAGAGTAGAACTAAGGCAAATTCGAAGCCTTCTTCTCCTTCCCCAAGGACGCCGGCTAAGAGATCGCTGGATTTGGATCCAGAGTCCCCTTCTAAGAAATCATCCAAGAAGAAGAAGAAAGGTGAGAACACAGTTGCAACGGAGGAGGGAAAGAAATATGCTCAGTTTCAGAGGCTTTGGAGCAACGACGATGAGATCGTCTTACTCGAGGGGATTATCAAATTCAAGGAAGAGAAGGGAAATGATCCCTCCGCAGACGCCACTCGCATCCATGAATTTATCAAGAGCTTGTTGCATGTGGATTTTGAACGGAGGGGGGTACTGGATGATGTACGTACGCTGGAGCGTCTACCAGAGCAACCCGTGATGCGTTCCCATAGCCGAGCTGAAGGCCGGGAAGATAATAAGAGGCGATGCTGTCAAAGATGGGCTGAAACTAGGGAAGAGTGGATTGGACGACTCGGGCGTCCAATCCAGTTTTTGGGTAAATACCCTACAACTGTTACGTTTTTTAAGTTTCTGCATCACTTTTTTAAGTTATAAGAAAATACCCCATTTGCTGTCAACAAAATTTTTATCTGAGCTGTCAACAAATTTTTTACAGAGCTGTCAACAAATTTTTTAACAAAGCTGTCAACAAATTTTTTAACAAAGTTGTCAACAAATTTTTTAACAGAGTTGTCAATAAAATTTATAACAGAGTTGTCAACAAATTTTTAATAGAGCTGTCAACAAGAATAATAGAGCTGTCAACAAGAATAATAAGTTGTCAACACGACTAAATAAGTTGTCAACTCAACACGACTAAATAAGTTGTCAACAACATACAACACGAGTAATATTACAATATTGTCAACATTGTCAACACTTTACAAAACTTGTCAACAAACTAAATTAAAATGTCAACATATTTTAAAAACTATAAACACACTAGAAAAACAGTATATCTCCCTACTTTGTCTGTTGAGCCTAGATCATGAAGCATCTCCATCCCAGTTTCCTAATTCGAAATAGTCTGGTTACTTCTTCCTCATCTAAAGCAAACTTCACTGCACTGCAACAAAGCAACAACGCAGGTTCTTTATCGGTCCCTACAACGAGCAAAACTAATCTACTTGAATGCAAAGAAATGATGCCAATAATACCTTGTCAACAAAGTAACAAAAGAATTCATTCTCTAACTCAACTTGCAGCAACCTGTTCTTGATCCCCTTTGTGTAGGTAATCATACTAAACTGAAGGCAACTCCTCTTACTCGTCCAATCCCCCTAACTCAACTTGCTCTACAACATATTTACCAAAAATGCATATTTTGAAGCATCAAACATTGTACCACTTGCCTTAAGAAGCAAATAAAGAGTTCATTCTCTAACTCTCATCAAATATATCTTCACAATCGAATAAGAAAAATGTAGAAATAAGTTTTGATCATTCATTTATTGTAGGAGTTCTTTATTGTCCTATATACTGACTTCTACATACACACACCTCTTTTATTTTGCTGCCTACTACAAGAATAAACAAGCATAACACCTCTCTTGATCTACAAAATCAAATTGATCTATAAAGCAACATAACATACCCTTGCAAATTGATCTACGAACAACATAACACCTCTCTTGATCAACAAATCCCAGCAAATCTGAAGAGCGAAAGCAAATTGATCTTTTAGCAGCAAAACAAATACAGATCTACAACAACACGAATCTCAACAAATCTGAAGAGCAAAAGCAAATTGAACAGATCTGACGCCTCCGGCTTAGGTGCGAAAGAGATCCCGAGACTGAGTCATCCGTAGGGCGGAGGAAGTCGAGGAAACTCTTCGGGAAACTCCGATGGTGTTTACACAGACTAGAGCCATTACCGACAAATATGCACGGAGTAACGAAGGCAAGAAGAAGGTAGAGGTCGCCGAATCTGTACTGAAGAAGGTGGATGCGTAAGCCGAAGTAGTACTGGAGAGGTGGGGGCCTGGAACTTCACGAGAGAGTGATGTGAGGAGAAGAGGAGAGAACACAGCTAGGAAGAGCGTGTTATATACGGTGGGGTACTAAATTAAAGCTTAGTTGTCTAGTGTAGAAACTTATAATTTAATACCGTTAGAGGTATTGGACACAAATAATTCGCGTCCAATTGAGAAGATATTTGGTCAGAGTATACTTCTTGGGCCTATTTTGATTGTGTCCAAAGTTGAAGCCCAACAGAGGCCCAATGAGGAAGATATGACTGTTGTAAGATCCGAACTTGTTTCTGTTCGTTTGGGAAAACGAAAGATCGGATTAAGCTCTCCTTTGGATATCTTCATTGTGTCCAAATTTGAGGCCCATTAGAGATTGGACGAGGCTTCCATGATCAGAACAAGATTTGAGATTTTAGGGCTTTTCTAGGGTTTCCTATCTTGGGAATCAAGCAATTCGGGAAGGCTATTTAATGTGTGTTTTTCTAGGGTTTTAGGCAGACTTTGAAAAATTGAGAATTATTCTTCCCTTTAGGTTTTGACGTTGCTTTGACGTCGTTTAGCTGTAATTTTTTTGGTTTGATATTGAATTGCAAGTGGAAACCCTTGGTTTGATATTGACCTGTGAGATCGATCTGTTGTTTGCACATATTTCGATCTCCAAACCTTGAAAGAACCCTAGGTGGACTCCTTGGGTTAGTTCGAGTCAAGTGAGTCTTTCTAGATCGACGACTGAGTCAAGAAAGACGTCACTTGCTTATCAAGTCCGAGTCAAGCAAGTCTTCCTAGATCGACGACTGAGTCAAGGAGGATAACACTTGTCGAAGACCAAGATTCGTTCGATCGTCTGTCAAAACGATCTCTCGAAGCCGCCTCGACGTCAACTTCACACCTTACCATCCGTCCGTCGTCGACTACCGTCGTCGCCACCGTCGACTTCATTCCCATCGTTCATCAAATCCTAGTAGATCCTCGATCTTAATCAGACCATGTGTCATCATTTGGTATCAGAGCCATCGCTAGGTAAAACGCTCTTCTATTTAATTCTTACGTTTTTACGTTTGTAGATTCAAGGAATTAAACCGGGTGTTCAAGGGATCTATCAAAGCCGAGCGTGAGAGACGCTAGAATTTTTTCTTAGGGTCCCTCATTATCCTTCGTGCGAGAGAGAGGTGAGAACCGTCACGTGGCTGGGCGCGAGCCGCCTAGGCCGCCGCCGGCGTGGCTCGGGAAAGGAGAGTGAAAACCCTAGCCGCCTTGCCTTGTCCAACAAGATAAAATCTTTTCAAAATTGCAATTAATTATTTGATAAGATCTTGTTGTTATATTTATTAAGATTTGATATCTTGTAGGATATTTGAGTGGTTGAGAAGATTTTCCTAACAACCAAATTAGGATAGAATCTTTAGATTTTGTTTTGCTTATCTTATGTAAAAAAAAAAATTAAATAATTTTTTTTAATTTAATTAATTTCGAAATTCTGAATTTTCAGATTATTATTTTCGGAATTAATTTTAAAAAAAAGTTGAAAAAAAAATTGGGCAAAAAGAAAAGACTAGCTGAAGAGAACCCCGACTTGGGGAAAACCCTTTTCTAGGCTAGTAGCCTTAGAACCAAGATTCAAGCGGACCCCGGTTAGTAACCGTGAGAAGTCCTAGGGCGCAAGTCAAGTGGTCCTGGGCTAGTAGCCCAATAGGACCCCGCTCGACAATTTCTTTAAGAGGACGTCCTATTTGTTTGTTGGTTTTTGTTGTTCACCATTTGTATTTTGCTGTTTATCATTCCTTTTTAATTATAATAACAGAACTTGTTAATTGATTGATTGCTCCTTTTCGTGCCTATTGCCTACCTTCTTTGTTTACCTTAGCTATTTCTTGAGTTTACTACGTAGCGTAAGGTTAAGTAGGAAATGTTTGTACTTTCCGTGTGCTGCTGTTTTCCTTGTGAATTGCGCAGGTCTAGGAGACCAAAGCCAAACCTAAGGATCCATTCATGGATTGTCAAGTGTTTGACGTTGGTTGGACTGATCATAGATATGCCACCTGGGAGGACATGAGCTACTCACATGGCCAATACAAGTCGATGAACCGCTCAGGATATGACTACTATGGAGCCCAAGCTTATGGAGCGACATATGGGACTATTAAAAGGAGGAAGAAGAAGGTGAGCTTCAATGAACAAACTAGGGTCTACCACTATGATGATCTTTCATATTGTGAGGATGTGCAACACCTAGAGGATCAAAGACTTGATTTTCATGACATGAACCCACATATGATGTACGAGCATGAACATTATTATTATGACTCCTATGGTTTTTCTTCTAACTCTTTGGTGCAGCCCGAGGGAGTTTATGACTCACTTGAGATATTTGCTAGCAATCCCTATGACCAGTATGGTTCAGCTCTGCAACCTCGAATTCGAACACGTGACATCATATGTGTTATGTGTGGAGGAAGAGGTCACTTGGCTGATATTTGCGCAAATCGCGACTACATCTACGAGGATGAATTTGATGAGACACCAGCCTTAGATAACGTCAATTCTTGTGGAAAGGAGGACGTCCGAGAAATGACACACGTGGATGTCAAAATGGAGTCGCAGCTAAACGTCAAGGATGTGATTGAAGAAGTCTCCACAGAAGTAGGGGAGAAAGCTCTGGATGTAGTTTCTGAAGTGGCTCAAGACGAAGGAGCTCGGAACCAGAACATTGTTGTAGAGCAGGCTGCAGCGGAGGACAACCAGAAGCCAAGAAAAGAAGAAGAAGAGGCCAACAAGGACGTCAACACTTTGGAAGATGTCGATGAGCTTCACATAGCTCAGAAGAGCCTTTCTGCCATCCACTTGTGGAATCATCATTTCCGGGAAGGATCCTTTACCCTCTCCTCTTCTCATTTGTCTTTTACGCCATCTGTTGCATATAGGCAAAGTGCTCGATATTCATATCTCATGCATCATGTGTTTCCCATGTTTCGTATGCTTGTCGGTTTGCCTAGGAATGCATATTATGTTTTTAGTGACATAATTAAGCATATACATAGGCATAAGAAGAAGATTATAGCATGTGCATCTGATCTGTATACTTGTTACAAGGAAAACTCCCTTGTGACTCATGATTCTGCTGCTTATGATCCGTCTTCTGCCAAGTACTATCATGCTCCATTTAAAGACACATCATATAGGTTGTTTTCAAATCTCAGTGATGCTTTCTTAATCCCGTATATTGACTATGTTATTCCTAGCATGTTTAGGAATCCAATTGGGAATAGAAATAAAGGTGGCATAGTAACTGCTTGCATCTTGGTATATCCTTTGCACTTAGGCTTAGGATTGTCGTTCATTGATATCCTTGACTGTGCATCTTGCTTCCTTAGAGTCATAGCTAATCATTCATGTGCATTTTATGTGTTTACGACTCTAGAAGATAGGTTGCACAATATGAAGGGGAGTTTTCTTACTTATGCAAGCATGACTTCTAGTACGACACTTCAAGCTTTGCTCGATTCAAGTAAAAATTTATGTCTTGTTGTGTGTCCAGATACTTGTTACGTGGCGCTCCTTTTTGCAGGTCAAGAAGATTCGAGGTCGAATCTTTTCAAAGAAAGGGAAGATGATGTACGTACGTCGGAGCTTCATCAAGAGCTGGAGCATTATTCATCTTTGGCACCCATGGCTGTATGGGTGAGCTCTCAAGGGCCCCATTTTCAAGACGAGCTGAATTCGAAGAGCAAGAGGATTCGAGGACAAATCCTTTTCAAGGAGAGGAGGATGATGTACGTGCGCTGGAGCGTCTCCCAGAGCAACCCGTGATGCGATCCCGTAGCCGAGCTGAAGGCCGAGAAGATGATAAGAGGCGATGCTGTCAAAGACGGGCTGGAACTAGGGCAGAGTGGACTGGACGGCTCGGGCGTCCAATTGAGAAGATATTTGGTCAGAGTATACTTCTTGGGCCTATCTTGATTGTGTCCAAAGTTAAATCCCAACAGAGGCCCAATGAGGAAGATATGACTGTTGTAAGATCCGAACTTGTTTCTGTTCGTTTGGGAAAACGAAAGATCGGATTAATCTCTCCTTTGGATATGTTTCAGTACTTGGGCTTATCTTCATTGTGTCCAAATTTGAGGCCCATTAGAGATTGGACGAGGCTTCCATGATCAGAATAAGATTTGAGATTTTAGGGCTTTTCTATGGTTTCCTTTCTTGGGAATCAAGCAATTCGGGAAGGCTACTTAATGTGTGTTTTTCTAGGGTTTTAGGCAGACTTTGAAAAATTGAGAATTATTCTTCCCTTTAGGTTTTGACGTCGTTTAGCTGTAGTGTTTTTGGTTTGATATTGAATTGCAAGTGGAAACCCTTGGTTTGATATTGACCTGTGAGATCGATCTGTTGTTTGCACATATTTCGATCTCCAAACCTTGAAAGAACCCTAGGTGGACTCCTTGGGTTAGTTCGAGTCAAGTGAGTCTTTCTAGATCGACGACTGAGTCAAGAAAGACGTCACTTGCTTATCAAGTCCGAGTCAAGCAAGTCTTCCTAGATTGACGACTGAGTCAAGGAGGATAACACTTGTCGAAGACCAAGATTCGTTCGATCGTCTGTCACAACGATCTCTCGAAGCCGCCTCGACGCCAACTTCACACCTTACCATCCGTCCGTCGTCGACTACCGTCGTCGCCACCGTCGACTTCATTCCCGTCGTTCATCAAATCCTAGCAGATCCTCGATCTTAATCCGACCTTGTGTCATCACTGGATATATAAGATTTGTAGGCTTAAGCAGAGGTATGAGACCAACTTGGTTTCCATGAAGAAGAATGCCACCGCGCATGAGCGAAATGTCTTTGATTTGTCCGAGAAGATTTGGGGAAAAGATGTTGATGCTGATGTTGATCACCAAAGGACGAGGAACAAGGCTAAAGCTTCCAAGCTCGCTGACAATGGCAATGGCAATGGCAATGGTGTATCATCCAATGCCGATAAGGATTCTTATATAGACAAAGAGGGGATTTCTTGCGAATTCATTGGAAAGTCGAGTATCTCAATGGGCTTGAATGAGAATGTTGTCAAGGTAGGGCTTGAATGAGAAAGTCAAGTATCACAAAGTGTGAACTGAATTAGATTAAAATGAAGGAACTTTCATCTTTCTTTTCTATTTTATTCTTTTTTTTATTCTATCTTTTCATCTTTTTCAATCTGGAGTAAACCTCCGGATTGAAAAAAAGTGAAAAGATCGAATTTCTAGAAACAACATCGCCCACAAGTCCAACTACTTGAAACGTGATATTGGTGGAAGAACACCCACTTGAAACAAAAAACATTGTAGAAACACGCCAAAAAAGTGAAAAGATCGAATTTCTAGACAACTCAAAAAATATGATATTGTTGCAAGAACACCCACTTGAAACAAACAACATTAGAGAAAACAGGCCAAAAAAGTGAAAAGATCAATTTTCGGAAGAACACCCACATAAAATGAAGGGACTTTCATCTTTGTTTCCAGTTGCTTGTTTGTTTACATAATCAATTTAATTTGTATATCATACTGAATATTTTTAAGAGAAAAGGTAATTGGCTTAAAATGGTATGCATATATTCCTATGATGAATGATGCGTAACTTAATATGATAGCAAGTGGTGATGGAGAAAATGGGTAAAAATAAAGTGACAGGATATAGATGAAACAAAACCAGTTTAATTTTCAAATGATGTAGGGGATGGAAGAAATGGATACAAAAAAAAGAGACGTGACGTAGGTTTTTCAAGCCACATAGGTTTTTCAAAACTCTTAGGGGATGTAGTGCTCTCTTTTTTTTTGGTTGAAAACTCTTAGTGCTCTCTTTTGCTGTTTGCATTCATCTTATTTCCACGTAGGTTTTTCAAGCCACATACATCTTAGAGTGGTATCAATATTTGGCAAGAAGAAGCAATGGTTGTACATTTCTTCTCTGAAACACCTTAGAATAATTTTAGTATTCCTTCATTTTAGTACACTTGTGATGCTAAATTTGTTGAGTTTGGTCAATACAATAGTCCTTTTTATGCTAGGATTGATTCAATAAGAGAGAGAAATGAACCGAGAAAAGGAAATACTGGGAACTGAAAACGAGTAACTGTGATGTATATTGTTATTGAATCTATTGGTTCAGGGAAGGAAATCGGGTTTTGGGATATTCCTTTATTCTCAATATATTGCACTAAGTCCATCTATGAAATTTTGTTGTTTCCTTCTATCTATCTTGTTCTTCAATTTACAAGAGAGGCTACAAATAATACTTGATGAAATTGTTCTACAATGTACCAGAGATTTGTTAAAGTTGATATGGAGAAGTTTAAGGGATTCACCAAGGAAAGTTTGGTTCCTTTTAGAGAAAGATTGAAGATTATTGTTGGAGTGGTCAATCCTAAAGAATTCTCCTTGAGTTCGATTGAGAAGAAAATTGTGCAAGCTTACAATGAAAAGCTTGTACTTTCTCGCCCTCGGCACAATTTTTATAGGGAGAGTGCAACTTTTTTTTCTACTCTATATTACTATATAAAAATATTGGAGTCTTTGATTGGAATAGGTTAATTACCTATTTTGACTGCCTAGAAATTTTCTAATTTATGAACCATTGAGATCTTAACTTACTCACTTAGTGAAGATGATTATTGAAATCCATTTTGTGGTTTTTTATTCCAGGGTGAAAATTACTTGGAAATAGACTTGGAATCCATATAGTGCATTGATATTCACTTGTTTGTGTGTGATATGCACACTATTTTTTACATACTGCAAATCGTATGTAGTGTTTTTGAAGTGCATTCTTAATATGATGAATTTGATGAACAAACGATTTAGTGCATATCGCTATGGATTTAGTGCATATCGTTGCGGATTTAATGCATATCACTACGAATTTGGTTCATATCTATACAGATTTGATGCATATCGCTAAAGGTTTTGATGCGTTCCTGGCCTCGAAAAGGTCAAGAATGACTTGCTGGAGCGATCTAGATCTCGTAGGGAGTCGGCCTTCTCAAGAACTGGCCGAGTTTTAGAACTCGGAGGGCAGCGGAAGACTTGACAGTAACTGGGGAACTGAATGATAGTGATGTTGTTACTTGTGGAGACAAGCAACAATGATGGAGCGGATGAATTGTAGGGATGAAGTGGATGTAAAGTGTAGGTTTACGTAGGGTTTGGTAGATAAATCCATCGGGGAAGAGGATTAGAAGTAAGAAGAAAGGATAAAGAAGTTAGACTTTGTTTGGTGACGCCTAGGGGATTAACAAGGAGATGCACTCGACTTTATCAATTAATCCAAAAGCTAAACGTGATATTAATGAAGAAGGCAAGCCATATATATAGGCGAGCCTTTACAAAAGAGTATCTTGCAAAATAAGTAAAGAAAGTAATAAGGAAGATAATAAAAGGGAGACTAGGGCCGGCCTCTCAAGCATGAGAGTAAACACGCCATAAACCTAATAACATATACTAAAATAGGAAATAATAATAAATATAACTAATAAGATAAGCAGCTTTACAACTCGTAGGACCTGGTGCCAAAGGAACTGTCTTCAGGAACTGAAGTCGGGAATTGGCACTGAGAACGGGAGTTGGAACCGGAGGTGTCAATACTAGAGAGTGTGTGCATTATGGAACTGTAGGTTAGGAACCTCAAGGTATGCTCTGCTGGTAAGGAACTGGCGATGGCCACATTGATGGGAACTGGCCTGTACTTATCAGAGAGGGAACTGATATCATGGTCTTATAGAGAGGGTACCATTTCATATTGAACCAAGGAGGTCTCCATGGGCGCGGACTAGCAAGACTCAGCATAGACCCTTTGTTGGCTAGGCAGGATCCCATCATTCTCCCTCCCTTGGATTCGAAGCGTCCTCGCTTCGAGCGTGTGAGTGAAAGGGGAACTATCCGATCAACAACAAGTGTGGTGCACATATCATGATGTTGAGTCGAAAACAAGAATATGGACTCACAAGGTATTGGTACCATCAACGTGTTGGGTAGAGCTGTGGGAAGTAGCGTCCATGCTGCTGGGGAAATCATTGTTGGAGGAGTTATAGGAAGACTGGGTTCCTCTGTGAGTGCCGGAGCTTGTTCTACAATCGAAACAATAGTGGGTTTCACCACTGGAGAGAGAGTAGATGTTGTTGGAGAAGGAACAAGCACTATGGGGGGAACTGGAGATGGTGTCGGTGCTGGTTCTACAATCGCAACAATAGAGGGTTTCACCACTGGGGAAAGAGTAGATGTTGCTGGAGAAGGAACAAGCACTTTGGAGGGAACTGAAGTTTGTGTCGCCACCGGATTCGAAGGTGACACGTTGAGTGGGGTAGCACATTCCTGGATCTCAAATAGGGTTTGGTTCCTCCACCACTCGGCATGATCTTCCTTCCATTTCGCAAGTCGTCTCACCCACATTGGTGTCGGTGTTGGAGTTGGAGTCAGGGACTGGGTTCGACGGTACGAACGAGCTGCATGAGACTCTGGATCAATCCTTGGGGAAAAGTAGCGTGTCATTTCATACACGAGTTTTCCCCAAGTTTTAACGGGAAGGCGACCACGGTACCTTCGATCATTCTCCACATAAGACCACCAGTCGAGGGCGTAGTCGGTGAAGCAATTAATGGCGATGTTGCATTGCTCGTACTCATCATAGTCTCGCTGTCTAAAGTAATAGGCCATATGTCGGGTCCACTCCAAGAACTCCTCGGGATCATCATAACCGGCAAAACGTCGTCGACGAAGCCTTTGTAGACGATCCATAGTTATTGTACCTATTAAAATACCACTAACCAATGCGAGTATCAAGTAGCACAAGTGATATCAAAGACAACAATCAAGAAGGCACAATCAACTCAAGCAAGTGACTACACTCTTGGGTTACTAAGTTTAGCAAGGCCGTGAGGGCGGTCAGGGGGAACTGAAGGCAATCAAGCAATATCAAGCAATCAAGATGAACAATTCACTGAACAGCAAGAGAGAATTCGAATAAGCAAACACAAGGAGAAGAAGCAAAAAGATTCAAACTTCCTAGTATGCAAACCTAGACGATGGAGAGGCAAGAAGATGGAAACTTTGACTAGTGATATCTCAAACTTACCTTATTTTGGCTTTGGATGCGATTTTTCGATTAGGAATTTTTTTTTTTTTGTTTTGTTTTGTTTTGTTTTGATTTCGGATTCCCCTTTTCTGTTAGGATCCGAAAATAACTAATATGCAAAAGATATGCAAAGAAAAGTCAAAGCTTTTACACAAGGAAAAAAATTAGAGTAGGGTGCAAGCAAGATCTTTTGAGCACAAGAGAGAATATTTCGGCCAACAAACAGGGAAAGAGCAAATCTTTTAGATACTATCTTTTTCCTTAGATATGCAAATCAAATAATCGCTATACTTATCAATTAAATTGCAAGCAATCGAAATTAACAAGATAATGCAAGATAAGGGAAGCGGCTACCAAGATAAGGAAAAAAAATCTCCTAGGGTTTCGAACAAGATTTGATCTTTCTGGGTTCTTAGGTGAATGAAGGTCGAATATGGAGTATTTCTAAGGCTCTCAAACTGATGGAGGAAGGGGATTACGTAGTGGACAAGTGTCAATTACAAACAAGAGAAGAACGTGACTTACAAGATCCCTGACGCTCTGATACCAGTTGATGCGTACCTGGCCTCGAAAAGGTCAAGAATGACTTGCTGGAGCGATCTAGATCTCGTTGGGAGTCGGCCTTCTCAAGAACTGGCCGAGTTTGGGAACTCGGAGGGCGGCGGAAGACTTGACAGTAACTGGGGAACTGAATGATAGTGATGTTGTTACTTGTGGAGACAAGCAACAACGATGGAGCAGATGAATTATAGGGATGAAGTGTATGTAAAGTGTAGGTTTACGTAGGGTTTGGTAGATAAATCCACCGGGGAAGAGGATTAGAAGTAAGAAGAAAGGATAAAGAAGTTAGACTTTGTTTGGTGACGCCTAGGGGATTAACAAGGAGATGCACTCGACTTTATCACTTAATCCAAAAGCTAAACGTGATATTAATGAAGAAGGCAAGCCATATATATAGGTGAGCCTTTACAAAAGAGTATCTTGCAAAATAAGTAAAGAAAGTAATAAGAAAGATAATAAAAGGGAAACTAGGGCCGACCTCTCAAGCATGAGAGTAGACACGCCCTAAACCTAATAACATATACTAAAATAGGAAATAATAATAAATATAACTAATAAGATAAGCAGCTTTACAACTCGTAGGACCTGGTGCCAAAGGAACTGTCTTCAGGAACTGTCTTCAGGAACTGAAGTCGGGAATTGGCAGTGAGAACGGGAGTTCGAACCGGAGGTTTCAATACTAGAGAGCGTGTGCATTATGGAACTGTAGGTTAGAAACCTCAAGGTATGCTCTGCTGGTAAGGAACTGGCGATGGCCACATTGATGGGAACTGGCCTGTACTTATCAGAGAGGGAACTGATATCATGGTCTTATAGAGAGGGTACCATTTCATGTTGAACCAAGGAGGTCTCCATGGGCGCGGACTAGCAAGACTCAGCGTAGACCCTTTGTTGGCTAGGCAGGATCCCATCATTAAAACTTGGGGAAAACTTGTGTATGAAATGACACGCTACTTTGCCCCAAGGATTGATCCAGAGGCCCATGCAGCTCGTTCGTACCGTCGAACCCAGTCCCCGACTCCAACACCGACACCAATGTGGGTGAGACGACTTGCGAAATGGAAGGAAGATCATGCCGAGTGGTTGAGGAACCAAGCCTTATTGGAGATCCAAGAATGTGCTACCCCACTCAACGTGTCACCTTCGAATCCGGTGGCGAGACAAACTTTAGTTCCCTCCAAAGTGCTTGTTCCTTCTCCAGCAACATCTACTCTTTCCCCAGTGGTGAAACCCTCTATTGTTTCGATTGTAGAACCAGCACCAACACCAACTACAGTTCCCCCCATAGTGGTTTTTCCTTCTCCAACAATATCTACTTTCTCTCCAGTGGTGATTGCTTCAATTCTAGAACAAGCTCCGGAACCCACAGAGGAACCCACTCTTCCCATAATTCCTCCAGCAATGATTTATCCAGCATGGACGCTAGTTCCCTCAACTCTACCCAACACGTTGATGGTACCAACACCTTGTGAGTCCATATTCTTGTTTTTGACTCAGCATCATGATAGTTGCACCACATTTGTTGTTGATTGGATAGTTCCCCTTGCACTCACACGCTCGAAGCGAGGACGCTTCGAATCCAAGGGAAGGAGAATGATGGGATCCTGCCTAGCCAACAAAGGGTCTATTCTGAGTCCTGCTAGTCCGCCCCCATGGAGACCTCCTTGGTTCAACATGAAATGGTATCCTCTCTATAAGACCATGATATCCAGTTCCCTCTCTGATAAGTACAGGTCAGTTCCCATCAATGTGGCCATCGTCAGTTCCTTACCAGCAGAGCATACCTTGAGGTTCCTAACCTCCAGTTCCATAATGCACACGCTCTCTAGTATTGACACCTCCAGTTCTAACTCCCGTTCTCAGTGCCAATTCCCGACTTCAGATCCTAAAGACAATTCCTTTGGCACCAGTTCCTACGAGTTGTAAAGCTGCTTATCTTATTAGTTATATTTATTATTATTTCCTATTTTAGTATATGTTATTAGGTTTAGGGCGTGTCTATTCTCATGCTTGAGAGGCCGGCCCTAGTTTCCCTTTTATTATCTTCCTTATTACTTTCTTTACTTATTTTGCAAGATACTCTTTTGTAAAGGCTCGCCTATATATATGGCTTGCCTTCTTCATTAATATCACGTTTAGCTTTTGGATTAATTGATAAAGTCGAGTGCATCTCCTTGTTAATCCCCTAGGCGTCACCAAACAAAGTCTAACTTCTTTATCCTTTCTTCTTACTTCTAATCCTCTTCCCCGGTGGATTTATCTACCAAACCCTACGTAAACCTACACTTTACATCCACTTCATCTCTACAAATCATCCGCTCCATCGTTGTTGCTTGTTGCCACAAGTAACAACATCACTATCATCCAGTTCCCCAGTTACTGTCAAGTCTTCCGCTGCCCTCCGAGTTCCCAAACTCGACCAGTTCTTGAGAAGGCCGACTCTCTACGAGATCTAGATCGCTCCAGCAAGTCATTCTTGACCTTTTTTAGGCCAGGAACGCATCAGGTTTGGTGCATATCGTTGCAGATTTGGTGCATATCGCTACGGATTTAGTGCATAACGTTTCAGATTTAATGCATATCACTACGAATTTGGTTCATATCTATACAGATTTGGTGCATATATGCTAAATATTGGGTTCTCTGCATACCTGAACTCGTTTTGTGCATATCAATGGACAGTTAGTGCACATCTGTTAACAACAATTGCATATCAAATATCATTACCAACAAAGTGCATATCACTAAAAGCTTTATGCATATCGTTCTCAAATATCATTACAATGACTTAAAAATGGATATAAAGTATCATTACAAAGTCTTGAATATGCCTTAACGATTTATGCATATCGTTTATTGCATTGTGCATATCAGTACCCTAATAGATCGATATCATCGTCTGATGAAAAATACATGACGTCATCCTTTGGGTTTCTCTGCATACATGGACATGTTGTGCATATCAATGAACAGTTAGTGCACATCACTGAACAACGGAAAGTTTGGTGAATCAAAGTGCAATGAATATCAATACAAACGAAGTGCATAACACCAATAACTTTCTGCATATCGTTCACCAACATAGATTATATCGAATATCAATACCAACGAAGTGCATATCACTAATAGCATTATGCATATCGTTCCCAAATATCATTACAATAACTTAAAAAGGCGTAACAAAGTATCATTATTTTGTCTTGAATATGCTTTCACGATTTTATGCATATCGTTTATAGCGTTGTGCATATCAGTACCTTAATAGATCGAAAAACTGCAAAATGAAACCCTAGAGACCCGTATTAGAATTCACTAGGGCATATTATTTGAGAGGTGATAAACAATGATAGCAATTTAACACATATAGTGCATATCATGTAAATATTATTGCACAACAGTAAAAAAAACGTACATGACAACTTAATTAATGCATAACGCCTCAAAATTCGAAACCCTAATTATCTAATGCATAACCTCTGGCAGTGAGGTTTCCGGAGATAGATGAGGGTGTGAATTTTGAGCTAAAAGCTGGATTGATTCATGAGCTTCCACACTTTCATGGCTTAGCTGGTGAGGATCCAAACAAACACTTGGCTCAGTTTCATGCCATATGTTCTAGCATGAAGCCAAGGGGTGTTACTGAGGAACATGTAATGTTGAGAGCTTTCAGATTCACTCTGAAAGACGCTGCTAATGATTGGCTTTACTATCAAGCCCCTGGGAGTATTGATACTTGGGCCAAGATGAAAAAAATTTCTTGGAGAAATACTTTCCAGCAACTAAACTGAGCAGCCTGAAAAAGGACATCACAAATCTCCAACAACACGCAACTGAAAGTCTCTATGAATATTATGAGAGATTCAAGAAGTTGTGCTCAAGTTGTCCTCTCCGCAGCTACACTGATCAGGATCTTCTCATGTATTTGTTTAGTGGCCTGATTGATGAGGGTCGTCGTATGGTGAATGCATCCTGTGGAGGTAACTTTTTAAGATTAACTATACCTCAGGCGACTGAAATGTTTGAGGAATTAGCTGAGAGTTCAAGGCAGTTTGGTAGCAGGCAAAGAACACAGTCAGTAAGTTCACATGATCCCGCTAAAATTCAAACTGATATCAATGAACTGAAAGATATGATGAAGTCTTTTATGCTGCAAAGTGGTGGTCAACAACTCCAAGAGCCGAATGCTGAGGTAAACGCTGTTGGTGGATGGCAACCAAGGCCAAGATATGATTCTCATAATATTAATTATCACCTACCTAAACCTCAGAATTCTATGACTGTTGAAGATATGATCAAGTGCTTAGCTCAGACTGTGATGCAACAAAATGCTAAAACGGAATCGAGTATCCAAAATCTTGAAAATCAGTTGGGACAGATTGCTCAAGCTGTGAGTAAATTAGAGGCCAGGGAACCAGTAAGAAACCCGAGAGAGAACGTCAGTGCAGTGTTCTTGAGAAGCGGAAAAACTTATGACGACTGTTCTGTGCCAAAACCGCGATCGCCATATCTGAGTGGCGATCGCCATGAGATTACAGAGAGCAAAACAGGGTCTGCATCCCGACCGCGATCGCCATATGTCGACGGTGATCGCCATGCCATCTGACGCGGCTAATTTGTCGTGTGCCAAGTCAAGTAATCCTAACGTGCAAACTAAGTAATATAGTGCGCAAGCAAGGGTCGAATCCCAAGAGAATCAGTTTATCAAATTCTTAAGTTAACACAATGACTAACCAATAAACGTAACCAAAGGGGGGGGTTTAATGGTTTTGATACGAAGTATCGAATGTCAACTTGGTTATAACAATATTAAGCGAAGTGTTCCACTTAGCGATTATCCACAATTAGATTAACAAGTTGATCTTAGAATCATTTTCATCCCTATGTCAAGTTCTCAAGTGATCGTTCTAATTCCTGTTCTTGAATAGTTATTAGTCCAACTAGTCCTAATAACCCTTACTCGATTATAACCTTGAAACTATCAAAGTTCAATAACAAAGTAGCAATGCATTCAGGAATAGATAGATACATGCAATATCATGCACAACTAGTCGGATACTCGACATGTACTCAATTCTCTTCTCTAATAACAATCACAACTAGTTCATGCAAATAGATTGTGCTACACAACAAGTATGATAATTCAACTAGAAGTATCAAACTCTAGCAATATGAATAAGATAAAACTAACTTAGGTGATCAGTCTAAAGTAGTAAATCTAGTTCATGGATAATACAAACAAGAGAGTTGAGACAATCAAAGAGTAGACAAAGGGAAAGGATAAACTCACAACTTGTTGAATCGAAAAGCTTCAAACGCCAAGTGAAACAAAGGAACTTTAGCAACTCATAAGTTTTGCGAAAAACTCTCCAAAAACTTAAGTAAAACAAAAGGTATCCGATCAAGGATGATCATCCACAACCTAAATAGTCATCAGCTATTGTAGCAACCACATTAAGGTAATAAAAACGTGTGGACAGTTGCAGAATTAAACACAAAATACTTCAATTGGCAAAGACATCAATTTGATTCTTCTGTCGAGGAACCGCACCCGCGGGTTGAGAGTCGCGGGTGTGGTTTTGGATTCTCCAGAATTTCAGGATGGCAGAGGGTCACGGGCGCGGTTTGGGACCCGCGGGCGCGGCTTGTGCTTTCTTGGATCCTTGGATGAGGGTGAAACCCGCGGGTGCGGCTGTGTCGTCTGAAGTAGCAGCTACTGATTTCTTCAAGTCTTCATCTTCATCTTCGTCTTCGTCTTCAGCAGCTTCTTCCTTATGCTTCAATGCTTCCAATGCTTCGTATCATCTCTTGGAATCTCGTATGTAAATCTTTTCTCGAACAGCTCCATGATACAGATTACATAGAAACAAATAACATAATCCTATACAAAACTAGCTAATAATCCATAGTTTCGGTATGTAAAACACCGCTTATCACCATCCCAGAAGTTGAGGTGCAAAATCATTCGCGACCGCGATCGCCAGTTGTTGATGGCGATCGCCGGGAACCCCCTGAGTACATTGACGATTATGTTCGCTCGAATTTTCCACCTCTATTCTCTCAGAAGCCTGTTGCTCCCTTTCCTGAGGCATTGAAGGAAACTCGAAGACTGGATGACGACAAAAAAATCTTCGAAACCTTTAGTAGGTGTGAGGTAAACATTCCTTTGCTCAAACTTGTTAAGAGTATTCCTAGATTTGCTAAGTTTTTGAAAGAAGTTTGCACTATCAAAAGAAACCAAAAACTGAAAGGAAAGAAGAAAGTTGAAATAAGTGAAAAGTTTCTGCTGTGTTTCAAAAACGCATGCCTAAGAAATGTGGTGATCCAGGCATATTTAGCATTCCATGTGTGATTGGTGAAACTAAATTTGACAAAGCCATGCTAGATTTAGGTGCATCAATCAATGTTTTGCCTTACTCTTTGTATGAATCACTAGGCTTAGGACCTTTGCATAAAACAGGAAATGTTATTCAACTTGCTGATAGGTCTACTGTATACCCAAAAGGGGTTGTTGAGGATGTTCTTGTTATGGTTGGTGATCTGATTTTTCCTGCTGATTTCTTTGTGTTAGATATGGAGCATGCTAATAATGTCACACCTATACTGTTAGGTAGACCTTTCATGAAAACTGCACAAACGAAAATTGATGTTAATAGTGAGACTCTCTCTATGGAGTTTGATGGGGATAAGGTGGAGTATAATATTTATGACATGGATCCCATTGATAAGAATTCTCTATGTGCTATTGATGTGATTAAGCCTACTTATAAGGATGAATTACAACCTGTTTTAGAGAATATCTTAGAGCCCCCTAAAGTAGATATTGTTTTGTCTACTAACATGCAGGAGTGTCAGGCTAAGCCAGAGCCTAAAGGTAAGCTCTCTTCACATCCTTTGGGAAATCGCCCTTCATTACTGACCTCGCCAGGCGAGAGACCATTGATGTCTAGTGTGAAGACACTTGACATTGAGCTTAAACAGCCGCTTGATACGGTCAAGGAGGAAAAGTGAATGAAACCACCTTCATTGCTAGAGACAAGGTGGTCAAGGTAAGAGGGACGAGATTCAAAGCGTTCCATGAGTGGTTCAAGAGAGAATTCAGACAAGAGACGGTTTTCACAAAGCCAAATGGCGTTAGTTAAATCTCTTGAGTTTCATGTCGAGCCACGACATAAAATAAGGCGCTACTCGGGAGGCAACCCGGGGTTTGAGTTTGTTTTTTTTATTTGTTTTTGTTCGGTTTAATTTTCTTTTTAGTTTTTCTATGGACAGGAGGAAATCACCGAAGCTTAGGGTCAGCTACAGTCAGTATCCAATCTCGCTTTAAGTCTTCTCTCCCGTTTAAAAAAAAACCGAAAATCAGAAAATCATTCCGAGGAAAAAAAAATATCGGATTAAAAAAAAAATTGAGTGCATAAAAAAATATGAGAGAAAAGAAAGTAAGGAGCTGTATTAAATCAAGTTTGGTTTCATTAGTACTATCATTCTAGATCTACATTCGCTGGAGCTTAGCTTGTTGGTGACCATGTTCTTTGCAAGGAGTTGATTTGTTTGGGTCACCTTCTACATTTGAGGTATTCTTTCTTTTGCTTTAGATGAGCTACGCATTATTGGATTACATTTAGTGCTCATCTAGTTTCTCATTCTACCACACTTTGAGTTTTATTGGAGGAAGGTCATCTGACCTTATATGTGAGTCTTCTGTCTCCTTCCCTGGGTTCGTTTTTATGTCTTCCATTTCATTGAGGACAATGCAATATTTAAGTATGGGGGAGGAGAATGTATTCACATGTAATTATTTGGGTGTTGGTTGTATCTGCATGAGCTTATTGAATATATTGTTTGAAAAAGCCACAAAAATTGAAAAAAGGCATACAAAATCATTGGATAGCAAGTTCTATGCAATAAGAAGGTGGCTTGACCGGCGTTAGGCTGGGGCAAAAATAAGTCTTGAGTGATGTGAGTTTTGTGAGCCTGGAACAATTATTGAGTGGTTGGGATGAAAACCCGAAAGGGCGCCCAAGCAAGATGAGTGTTATATAAAAAAAAAAATTGAGTGTTTTAGGATCTTTATCATCTTGGTGTATGGAGACATAAGAAGGAGACGTATAGGAGGATTCAGGTAGACCACTTGGAGGAATAAGGTGTAGTTCTGGGTATGTGCTTATTTTATCACATTGTTCTTAATTATTGTTGTTGTGTTTTGGAGGAGTTTATTGGTTATGTAATCACTAGGAGATATTCTTGTACTTCCTGAGGCTTTGAGCATTTTATTGTGAGGGTAGCTTTTCTGTAAGTTACTCGGGACGAGTAAAAGTCTAAGTATGGGGGTATTTGATATGCTGCACTTTGTATAGCGTAACTAGGGGTTATTACATTAGTTTAGGAGTGTTATCACAAGTATTTGGAGCTATTGTTATATTCTGAGTTGTTTATGAAGAAGTGAAGAAATGAAGACCAGAACCGAAGGAGAAGAGGATTAAAGATTGAAGACATGAAGACTTGAAGACATTCTGCGGAGCAGCGGCGATCGCCACCATCACTATGGCGATCGCCATTCTACAACAGAAGCGTTACATGAGTTCGAGAGAGCATGGCGATCGCCATGACTCTACGGTGATCGCCATGGGGCGACAGAGACAAGGCAGAGCTTTACATGAAGACCGCGATCGCCATGCATCTATGGCGATCGCCACAACAAGGCCGAAGACATTCCGGACTTTCCTTATTTTCCTTTGTTTGTTTTATTTCTTTTTCCTTATTTTATTATTTCGTTTAGGATATATCTTTTACCATATATTTTTAGGGTTAGTCTCTATTTAAGAACCCTAGTTCTTTCTATTGTTATCATCATCTTTTCCATCAGACAATTTAGTTTTGCAACCATGAGCAGGAACTAATCTCCATTGTTTTGCTTAGCGGTTGAAACCCTCAGTTATTAAGTTGTGAGATTTCTAAACTCTTGTTCTTTTCCTATGGGTTGTATTAATTCTCTTGTTCTTCATCTATTGATTTCTATTAGTTTTGCTAGCTTGATCACCTAGTTTGATTGATAGTTTTCTATTGCTACACTAGGAATATACGGTGGAATTCCTTGTCATTGTAGCGCTCATATCTGCATGATCTGGTAGTTGATTGCTTTTATGAAAGAGAATTGATTGCATGTTAATACTTGACGGTTGTAAGTTATTGCATGCATCCTTATGATTCATGTGCCCTTTGCTGCTATTTCATCTAAATCTTGAGAGGTTTCCCTGATTGCTGAATAGTAAGTATTATCAGGACCGGTTGGCCTGCTGATATATTAAAGATTGGAATAGGAACATTCCCTAGGATTGATAAGAACTTGAGATAAATCTATGATCAACTTGATTGACTGTTGTGTGGATACTTGCTAGGTGAAACCCCTTCTCATCATATTTTCACTCAAACTTCCTCTACTTGTTACTGGTTACTTGTGTGTTCTTGCAATCAAACCCCCCCCCCCTTTGGTTACTTGTTACTAGTTGATATTTCACTTGACTGCATTGATTTGGTGTTTTGATTCCCTTGGGTTCGACCTCTACTTACTTGTTATACTCTAGTTAGTGTTTAGGGTTTTCTTTGATTTGGCACTACGACTTTAGCCTCATCACAGTTCACCCTAAAAATCGTAACCCTAATTAGCATAAAGTAAACATCTGATGATAGGTAAATCGTAACCCTAATTAGCATAACGTAAACAGTGATTGAACAAGCATAACCCTAAAAATCGTAACCCTTTATTAAACCCTAACGAGAACTTAACAACAGAGCTAGTAAGTATATTAAACCTTAATTAGCATAACGTAAACAGTGATTGAACGTAAACAGTAAGTATTATTGCATAACGACGAAACGGAAACGCATACGATAACTTAATTTATGCATAACAAATATAATGTGAAACCCTAACGTAGCTACTGCATAACGAGGCCGCGGAATAGCTTATCTATTTTACGAATTTGCATATCAGAATGAAAAATCTTGAAACTAACCTTCTTCCATGGAGATTTGTGTGTTAATGTATGAATCAAACAAGATATGGAATTATCAAGGAGAAAAACGCAAGAGAAATCGTCTGTAAGGGAGAAGATCGAGAGAGAAGAAAGAAGAGAGAGAGAAGATCGTGATTTAGGCTTGGAGAGAGAGAAGATCGTGAAAGAGATAGAGAAGCGTAAAATTAGGATGATATATTTGGTAATTTTTTGCTATTTTCCTTTTATTATATTGCATTTAACCTCAGCCTTCCATCTACTTCTCATCCAACGCTCTATACTCGTCAACTCCGTTTTACTATAAGAATGGTCTTACCAGAGCGTTCCTCTATATAGATATATATATATATCTAAATTATATATGTCTTAAAATATTGTATTCTCAATAAGACAACTCAAAATATATGATATTGTTTTCCAAATGTCATATTCTTCATCCTCAAAACGTCAATCACTTGGCTATCTTCTTTTTTATTTCTTTTTTATTCGATTTTTCCACTTTTTTCAATCTCGGGTCGACTCCGGATTGAAAAAAGTGAAAACATCAAATTTCTAAAAACTACATCGCCCACAAATGTCAACAGCTGTAATCAATTACACTGGATCCAAACTTAGCATTGAGTAGTGTTTGCGATATTTACCCGTAGTATTATTCTGTGGCCTAGAATTCTGATCACTTTTGTGGACACTTGTGTTCCTTGAAAAACCTCAGCAAGTGAAATAAGGTCTCTGCCTATATTTCTACCGGGGGCACTCTTGAGGTTTGAGATTGCCTCTTTAAGCTAACCACTCTTGTCTTTATTATTGTTTATCCACGATAGCAGTTGATTTTCTAGTTGATTTCAAAACGGATAACAAATCTTAGCAAAATATTTAAACCTAGGGATAAACTCAAACATTTTCTCTTCAAGGCTGCGAAGAAAATGGTGAAACTTCATCCACTGAACTTCTCAAGTGTATTAATTTCTCTCATATAATCTTAGAGCACACGAATTCGAGATGTTTCAATGAACCATCTGAAATTTTGGATCGTTTAATATATGTAAGATTTTGGAACGTTTTTTGACTGTATTAGAGACATTATGGACTGTATTAGAGACATTTTGGAATGTTTTTTTTGCTTTAAAATCAGTAAAAAATATTATATAGGATATGCAGAATATGGTAAAGATCTGCCAGCCCATATTAAATGAATGTTGTCTCGATAATGTACATGATGTTTGTTAATGGACAGAATATTGTATCCCCATGTATACACTCTCGATAAAGATATGCCAGAAAAATCATTAAATTAGAGGACAAAATATGGTAGCCAGAAAAATCATTAAATTAGAGGACAAAATATGGTAATCATCTGATTTAACGTTTTTTTTTTAAATTCAACACAAATTTTATAGAATTCCACATGGCAACCTATTGCAGGGGTAAGCAAAGTTGAAAATTTGAATTAGAGGACTGCCACATGGTATGGTTAAAGAGAGGATGTCATGTGGAAAAAAGGTAGGTTTACTTTAATAGTTTAATAGTAGATTCGTCCCCCTTCCTTTGATCTATCCTTCTCTTTCAAATTTGACCCGCCGGCCCTGCCTTGGAATCGTGTATGTAGATCTCCCTTCATTGTCGATCTATTTTGAACTTAGTCACTTTCCTACATCTCAAGGAACACAACTTCCATAGAAAAAGAGCACATCTTAATCTTCAACGCGATAGTGTGTCCTCAAAGTTCATAGGGTTGTCGAAGCGGCACATTTGAACCTATTTAAGGTGACATCGAAGAATCAGTGTGGCAAGGATTGTGATGATGGTAAGTTGTCTCCGATATGGCGATGAGAACTTCTTGATTTCAATTTTTTAAACATTCAATTAACTAACAAGTTTCCTTTGATTACTTATTTAGGGTCTTGGTGATCCAATTCGTGTATATTATGATGTTTCAGTGAGACTTCTTTCGTTGATTCTCCTTCTCAATCTTTCAGACCTTTGTGGACAAATTTTGTGTTGATGTTGAGGCTTGGTACAACTCTGATCGGTAGCAAAAGAAGTAAGTTTTTCAATTTTACTACATCTTTATATCTATCGTCTTAGTAGGATTTTGTTTGTTTACCGTAGGAAAATAATTCATATTGACTAGTACATTCTTAATTTATTAAACAAAAATATTTATCTAGGTTACACTCTCTGAGCTTAAATATCATAATTCAGATTTCGTAATTGAAAAATCTAACATGTAGAAGGTTCAGAGGTTGATATCTTTTTTTAGTCTCTGTTTACAATTGATTCAGTAATGAATTTCTTCACCAGGTATTGATCTCACTTTGGTTTTGGTTCCTGAAGAGGTAATGCTGCTCTATTACATTTAGCCTCTCTATTAATTACTACATGAGAAGGCTAATGATTTGATTTGATCTTAGAAAGGAGATGGAGCTCTATGAAGCCTACGCAAGCAGTGATGTCTTAATTTGTTATGCCATCAGAGTCGGAAACGCTCGACTTGGTGCTACTCGAGGCCATGTCGATCATCCGGGATTCTGGTCGTAACCACGAGAGCAGGTTCAATCATCCACATAATCATTTCATCTAATATACAGATATTTAATCTCATAAATTTCAAACTAATACAGTATGTAAATAAGTTTTGATTAACTCTTCTAGACAAGTTGTTCATACTAACTCAAATATTTTTAGTATTATAATTTATTATTATTTTACAAACCACGGGAGATAAGCTAGTTTCACCTATAAAAATCACTAGAAATCCCACGACCACTATCTTCATACTGCACAAATCATATTTAATCCCCCTCGTTGCAATTTGGTTCACCAAATAAAGACATGGATAAATACAAACTAATAATCTATGTGACTATGACGGTATGACACCGTGTAGAGATTGGATGAAGCCTAGGCTTTTTCCTTAAAAAATAAAATAACTTATTATGTGATCCTGATCGTTGAAAATGATCGTCACTGTCTATAAGCAATTCCCATGTCCATGTTTATGTGTTCTTATCCAATTTTTCCCTCTATTTTTTATCCCTCAATTTCCCAAAGATCACACAAATTCAGCTCTCCAAGAAAAAACCCCACAAGTCTTGCTCAATAACCATGGCAGCCATGGCGTGTCTCCTCCGCCGGAGGTTCCACCACGGAATGCTCTCACGTTTCTCTCTCGCACTGCCGTTTTCCTCTTCCACTTCTTCTTCCAGCGGCGCGACTCAGCCAATAGAGAAGATTTTGATCGCGAATAGAGGCGAGATTGCTTGCAGGATCATGAGGACTGCTAAGCGATTAGGGATTCAAACGGTCTCTGTTTACAGTGACGCCGATAAGGACAGTCTTCATGTGAAGTTAGCTGATGAAGCTATTCGTATTGGTCCTCCTCCGGCCAAATTGAGTTACCTTAATGGTGATACGATCGTTGAAGCTGCCAGACGTGCTGGTGCACAGGTAATTGGCTTCGATATATTGCTTTCATTCACTCGTTTTATGTTTGATTGATACTCCGATGTTTTGGCGGAAATTTCGGTTGCGATTCTAGGGATTCAAACAGTTGCTGTAAGGTGCTTAAGTCTTGTTACGACATGGATTGCGGTGTTGCATAGGCCAATTGCCTTATAACATGATGTATCTTGTATAAGAAATGGATAAGTTATGTAATAGAAAATCTGTCAAGTTCATCAAACGACAGAAAATGCATTTTTTAGACTATCTGCACGTTTGCCTGATTGCCTCACTAGTTCATTTAGGAAGAGGTGCATTGAATCAGTCTAGATCCCTTTCTTTCTGATCCGGATTATTGTTGAATTAGGTGCTTTAACAGGAAAGGGCGTGTTCAATTAGATCAAGTTTTTGTGTGAGTTTCACCATGAACTCGAGAGCATGCTAGTAATGTAGTTGCTTTTGGACATTGATACCTAGGCTGTTCACCCTGGATATGGATTTCTGTCAGAAAATGCTGAGTTTGCTCAACTTTGTGAGAATGAGGGACTTGCATTCATCGGACCTCCAGCATCTGCAATAAGAGATATGGGTGATAAAAGGTAAATGTGAGTGACTTATAAATTATACTACTGTGATATAACTACCTGCGGGATTTAGTCAATATGTTCTGTTTGATTCATGTTCAATATCTCAAATGACTTGATATGTTACTTGTTTGTCAGTGCTTCAAAGAGGATTATGGGTCAAGCTGCAGTTCCATTGGTGCCAGGATATCATGGCTTTGATCAAGATATTGATTTAATGAAATCTGAAGCTGATAAAATTGGTTATCCAGTCTTAATAAAACCGACTCATGGTGGTGGAGGAAAGGTATACTCTTTTCCTAACAGTCAACTTATTACCTATACATTTGTGATTGTGTATTAAGATATCAGAGGTAAGAGATTTAATATGAAGAAATCAGGAGTTTAGTCAGACATTTGTCACTGATTTTATGAATCTATATTTTCCACCAAAAGCAATGTGTGGTTCTATACCTTGGTTGAAATGGCTGGATAAAATGGCGACTTAAAAGAGATCTAGTCACAGAAATATCGTGATGAAGAGGGTGTGTAAATTAAGACGATTTTTTGGTTCTATACTGGCTACTCTATGGAGATTGCCAAAAAAAACTCAAAAAAGGAGAAACTATAAACACGTAAGCCTCCAACAATTGCCCCAGTTTTTCAGTTTCTTCTGTAGCCTCTACGTAAAGCTCTGCGAGCTCTACCTCTCTCTAATTACATTTCATTTTTCTTCAATGTTGCACAAGGTGGGAGGCAAAGAATCATTGCTGCAAATTTGTTATGTTCTCTCTTTCCCAATAGAAGAAGAGCTATTTAGAAAAATAAACATTAATAGCCTATATCTAGTAAGTATAACTATTATGCATATTTATGAATCTTGTTCAGGGTATGAGAATTGTACAAAGTCCAGATGAATTTGTTGATTCATTTTTGGGTGCACAAAGGGAAGCTTCTGCTTCTTTTGGAGTAAACACAATCTTACTTGAGAAGTACATCACACGCCCAAGGCATATTGAAGTCCAGGTATTTTTCTCCCGCACTTTGCATTTCATGCTCAACTTCAGTAGGCTTCTCATCTGCATAATATAACAGTCTTCTATTTTTGAACTATGATAAAGAATGGCCCTATGTTGATATTGCAGTATCTATATCTGCCTGGTCTTGACTTGTTATATTACCCTCTATTCCTGGAACATTTTTAAAATTTTAAGTCATCATTCTCTTTTTTGGTTTCCCACTCTAGTTCAGCGGTTGAGGGGACTCCCCCCATATTTTTTTTACGCTTACGTCTAGAGTTCGAGCTTCGTGGGTGGCTCTCCTAACAAATATTTTTTAACCTCCACCAAGTCTCGAACCCGAAACCTCGTGTTGGGTGGTTGGGGTCCTTACCGCCCGACCACATGCTTGTTGGTTAAGTCACCATTCTCTGTATGTTCATTATTTTAAAATAACCTTTTGGTGAACGGTTCCCGTAGATATTTGGGGACAAGCAAGGGAACGTACTATACTTGTATGAAAGGGACTGCAGTTTACAAAGAAGACATCAGAAAATTATTGAAGAAGCTCCAGCAGTAATTTCTGCTCACTATATTTTTTTGTACAAATTTCTAATCTAGACCTACTGTAGTTGTAATGCAGTTTTTATTTTATGCAGCCAAATGTTACTGAGGATTTTCGTGCAGAAGTGGGCCAAGCTGCTGTATCTGCAGCTAAGGTAATTTAGCTGGTAACAGTGTACTTGGTTGTTTTTTCCTTTGTATGACCCTTTTTTCAGGCAGCCAAACCGCTGATCAGCATAATTTGGCTACTAAATTGTTCATTTAACTCTTGCTTCTATACTTCCATCTATTAATACATATTATTTGCTCCCTAATAGGCAGTTGGCTACTACAGTGCTGGAACTGTTGAGTTTATCATGGACACTGTGTCAGGCCAATTTTATTTCATGGAAATGAACACTCGACTACAGGTGCATTTAACAACTTACATTAAGGGTGGTTTCTTTTACTTTCCAAGTTTGTTTCAATCTAAATGCATAACTGATTTTTGTTTTAGGTAGAGCATCCTGTTACCGAGATGGTTGTAGGTCAAGATCTTGTTGAGTGGCAGATTCGTGTTGCGAACGGGGAATCTCTTCCAATAACTCAATCAGAGGTGCCCTTGTCAGGTTAAATATTTTTCTGTGAGCTAAAAGTTGTCTATGTGAGCTGAATTGTACAATTCTATACCATAGAGCTTCTTTACAATCTCTATTTTACCAAACTGACCCAGATAGTCAATCATCCATGCCTTCGATTTATAATTGTCTTCTGAGATTTGCTAGTTAATTTTCTATGAGGTAGTCTAGTAGCAGCAAGCCAGTAAGCCTGTGTCCTTAGCATCTGCTCTGGTTCACAGCCTAAACTAAGTGCCTAGCCTTGTTTCTTGGTAGAAATGTGATTGAACAAGTTTTTTCATACTTCTATGGTAAACTGTCACAAACATGCAGCTGGTTTGTTCACCCCATCCACTCCTAGTCTGTGCTTTTGAGGTTGATGTAAGTAAAAGGAAAGGTTTAGCAATGTTAATAGGATTTCAAAATGATGACAGGCCATGCTTTTGAAGCACGTATATATGCTGAAAATGTGCCAAAAGGATTTCTTCCAGCAACAGGAGTTCTTCACCATTATCGCCCAGTTTCTGCCTCTGAGACAAGTAAGCTGTCTTATCGTAAATATAGAACAGGGAATAGATATTATTGTTAAGATGCAAGGGAAGTGATTCATCGTGTGAAATTTTGAGCAGTTCGTGTTGAGACGGGGGTTGAACAAGGGGACACTGTTACCATGCATTATGATCCAATGATTGCTAAGCTTGTTGTTTGGGGAGAAAGCCGTACTGCAGCATTAGTCAAGTTGAGGGACAGCCTCACCAAATTTCAAGTATGTCTCTTCTGAATCCTCAAAAGAATACATCCTTAATTGGAAATTGGTACATTATTGCTGTAGCTCCCTCCAAATTTGGCTTGACACACTGTTCTTGTAGCTCTTTCTAGATCTTAGGCCATAGCATGTCGAATAAAAATCAAGTTATTTAAAAGGTTCTTGTGTTGTTTATGTCGGAATAAGTCAAATGACTTGACTCGACATATTTGTTGTTTCATGGAATGGTCTTGAGAATATGATGTTGGATTTTGTGTTGTGTCCTGGATTGCATGTCCAGTCATTGTATGTTAGTCCAAGACTTTTTCTAGAATTCTTGATGTATTCTAAGCTATCATTGAAACAATTGATTGATTGTGGATTGTGATCATACTTCAAATTGGTCAGTATGCTTAGTCTTTGTTGTTTGTAATCCTCTGCAGGTTGCTGGTGTGCCAACCAATCTAAATTTTCTCCTTCAATTAGCAAAACACCGGGCTTTTGAAAAGGGTGAAGTGGAAACTCATTTTATAGAGCATTTTAAGGATGACTTGTTTGTTGATCCCAGTGATTCTATAATGAAAAAGCTACAACACGAAGCTGCTGAATTTAGTGCCATGCTTGCGGGTGCATGTCTTTGCAAAAAGGAAAATTATGGAAACCAGCTGAGTAAGTCTCCTATACTATTAATTTGATTTTTGTGGTTAAGTAATGTCGTTAGTCTACTAAGATGCTACGTTAAACAGCTGGAAGCCCTCTATCAATTTGGTATAGTGACCCCCCATTTAGGGTCAACCATTGTACTGCACGGCATTTGGAACTAGAATGGGAGAAGGAGTATGACAGTAATAGCTCAACGTCTGAGAAGCTGATTGTTACTTGTGAAAAAGATGGGAGTTATATTATTGAGGTTTGTACTTGAGAGATCTTTTAATATTATCATAAGACTTATACCTTTTAATTCATCAGATGGCCTTACTAACAAAGCTGCTCATCAACCCAGTGCGAGGAAAATAGTGACCCCGCCAACAAAGTCAAAGTCGCGCAGCTAGATGAAAATGATTTCAGGATTGAGGTTGATGGATTAAGTGTCCATGCAACTTTGGCTACCTACTCCAAGGTATTTCTTCTCTAATTTTCTAGAATTCTTCCCAACTTCAAAATCTTGTGTGTGCATGAAACATATTTCTTCCTTAATTTTATGCTTGCAGGGTCCTGTAAAGCACATTAACATTTGGCATGGCTCACACCATCACCATTTTACACAAAGAGTTGGACTCGAGCTTTCTGACGAGGATGAAACTCATCACCAAGCATCTTCAGCTCAATCTGTTGCGCATGCTCGGGGATCTGTGGTCGCACCAATGGCAGGGTTGGTAATTAAGGTGCTAGTAGAAAATGGTGCAAAAGTGGAGTCAGGGCAATCTATTCTAGTCTTAGAGGCCATGAAAATGGAGGTCTTGTCCTTCATCCTTTTCTCTTCATTTTCCCCGAGGTTTTGGCTTCTTGTTGGTTTCCTTAGGGCATTGGTTAAGCATCTTATTATGAAAATGTTTGATACATATTACTTATTTTGAGTTTTTTTGTGTGACGGGTTTTCTAAACAAGTATGCTTAAACCTATAAGGGAATAGGTTTGAAAAACCGAACATGAAAACTTTGCTTCTTGTTCTAAATAGTTCTTTTGCATGTATTCAGCACGTTGTGAAGGCACCAAGTTCTGGGATTATCCAAGGGCTTCAGGTCACTCCAGGGCAGCAAATTTCTGATGGCAGTGTTCTCTTCAAAATCGAGGTATAAAATGGTTCTGTAAACTGATATATCTAATGTTGTTTTACAGAAATCAATTATGATCCTAGAGAAACAAACCCCACTTTTTTCAATCTTGCAGGAAGAGTAGAGATTTGAGTTTGAAAATCAGCTTGCACTCAGGGTTAGATGCATCATCCTCTTGCCCAAAAAACCATGTCTGATCTCTTTGCTCAAACTTTTCCTTGCAAGGAAACCTGCTAAACTGTATCTATAATCATAATTAATATACCAATAAATTTTCATCTTTGATCACTAACCAAAACTGTATCTATAGTCACTTTCTTTCCCATACAGGGAAAAGGACTTGGCTGCAAGTCAACAACCACAAACTAAATGTGAAATGCTAGTTGCTTGCAAGTGTCTTCTTGAGGTTCTTATCTTTACATTGATCCAATCCACTAGTTAAAGATTTCCAAATATGAACAGAAAAATAGAATGAAAATGAAAATGAATCTCCCTAAAGATATTCCCGGGGGACTGCACTTGAATAGTAACTTAATAGTGCGGTCCACCATAACCACTGTAGGCCCAAATTCTAGTGCTTGTTTCAAGCATAAAAATTTATGGCCTCCCATTTTTTGTTTTTCGAACTTTGGTCAGTTTCACAGCAAAGAAATCATTGATGGAATATTGTTATACACTAGCGCAGTGTCCCGTGCATTCCATATCATTATAAAAAAACACGGTTCTTATATACAGCCCGATGTTTTATTCAAACATCGTCGGGTCACTCGCGTTCTGCGAGATACGTGGCACTCGCGTTACGCGAGATTAGCAGAAAATTAAGTTAATTTCATGCATGCTAATCTCGCGTTCTGCGAGAGACGTGACACTCGCGTTCCATGTCAGATGGACGTTGTTGTGCGCCATTACTACATGTCTTGTCCCCACCTAACTGTAATAACTACCCATTTATTTTAAGTAATCCGTAACACCTATTAACCCTACCCTAACACATTTTTTTTATCATCTTTCACCTCTTTCACCCTCCATTAAAACCAATTTTCAAAACCTTAAAACTTCAAAACACTCTAAAAACACCTAAAATAATGGAAGATGAAGAGAAATTCAACAAAGGAGGGAATGGAGATGATGGTTCATCAAGTTACCATTCAAATGAGGTAATGCTCTTACTTAATTTTTGAATTTTAATTTGTTTTGCACCATTAAGAGCTAAAATGAACTTATTATGTTGTATTTCATGTTAAATCTAGTAGTAGTAAGTGTTGAAGAGATGACTTTTGCATATAATGTCAAAAACTTAGATGTGATCATGTTTTTAGGGGTTTTAGGGTTTTTAATGTAGAAACTCATGTTATGTTAAATTATCCCGTTGAATGACTAATTTCAGGAAATAGAAACTTCTCGCGTTCTGCGAGAGGAAGCCACTCGCGTCACGCGAGATGTGTCCCCCTCGCAGAACGCGAGAAGTTGCACATTACAGAGTATTAACAGAAGCATTGTGTATAGGTGAATTTTTCTTTGTTCACTGGATTGAATGCAATCCAGTTGAATGACTACAACTACCCCTCCCGGAATACAAGGCCATGTTCGCCACCGTCATTTGATTTAGGGATTGACCACTTTGGATATTATCATCAACCATCTTCATATGAACAACATGTGCCATCTACATATGAATTGTCTGTGCCATCTACTTATGAGTTGCCCGTGCCATCTACTTATGAATTGCCATGTACATATGAGGTGCCATCAAGCTATGATGCGTTTGATTCACAATTTGCTAACCCACCTACA
Source organism: Oxyria digyna (assembly GCA_029168935.1). NCBI lineage: Eukaryota > Viridiplantae > Streptophyta > Magnoliopsida > Caryophyllales > Polygonaceae > Oxyria > Oxyria digyna. The sequence continues at coordinate 19,470,509 of JAPVLV010000007.1, read as the reverse complement.
AACGTAGGAGAGGAGATGTGTTTTCTTCCCTCTTTACGCACTGCACCAAAGTTTGATAGTCCCGTATGTGAGGAAGAAATTGTTTGTAGGGATTATTCGGAATATTTCACTACGGAGCAAGTGTTTGCCTCTAAGGAGATTGGTCATTTGTGGGCTTTGAATGTTGCAAAGCAACACAAGTTTATGATCTCTATTGGAAGGAGTGTACCATCTAAACCGGGGCAAAGTGATAAGGTTCAAATCATTTGTGAGAAAGGGGGAAGCCATAGGCCTAAAGGTGTCGGTGTTAGATCAAACACAAAGAGCAAGAAAATGGGGTGTAAATTTCAGTTGAAGCTCATGGAGAACCGGGTTGAAGAGAATTGGAGATTAGTGGTTGTTTGTGGTTTGCACAACCATCCTATTGGAGATAGTTTGGTCGGGAATGCATTTGTCGGGAGGCCAACCCCGGATCAAAAGAAAAAGGTTCGTGAGATGATACTTTCACATTGTTCTCCAAATCAGATTTACACTGAGATAAACAAGGATCCCGGAAGTTACACAAAGAAGAACCAAGTGTACAATTTGGTAAGACATATAAGGGAAGAGGAAATGGAAGGTAGAACCGTGGTTCAAGAATTCTTTCACCAATGCAAAGAGAGCAACTACTTCATGGAGTATAGGCCAAGTGCAAAGAATCCTTCGATAATAGGCGACTTGTTCTTTGCTAGCCCCGAATCAATGAAACTCTTAAAGGCGTTTCCATATGTCCTTTTGAACTGGAGATGGTTTTTTAAATTCTTAAACAGGAACTCATGGCATGGACATTTTTCAGAAAATGTCTGAATAGATCGCGTTCTGCGAGATTATGCAAAGGTCGAATAGAAATGAAGCAACAACAACATATCCCTAAACATAATCCAACAAAATTATCCAAGCAACAACACACCTAAGAAAGCAATCCAAAACACAATCCAAAACACAAAACGAAAGGCTACTCGTCTTCTCGTGGTCGGAAGGGAGCGAGATTTGACATGCATAGTAGCATTTGGGCGTGATATGAAGAAAATTCCTCTGGAGTGGCAAACCGATACCGGTCCATGTCATTGTACACCCGGCCAATCACCTATACGCAAGTAAACATTCATTCTATGTTAATATTAGAGACAAACAAAGACTAGAAACGCAAGATAAACCAAAACAATTAATATTACCTGTCTCTCAGTAATCATCTCAGGGATTGCAGGACGGATATACCTATGGGTCCTCTTGATGTACCAATCCATGTAATCATGGGAGCATTCATGTGGTGCAAAGGCAACTGGCCCCATATCATCGAGAGACAAAGAGTGAACATCTCTTGACTCCCAAAGCCATTGGTTGGCGTCATAAAAAACACTATAACACCTAATGTTTTTCAACCTATGAGCTTTGAGCGGTTCGATGACTGGCCTAGGAATACGCTGCACTCTCCCAAATTATCTCGGACACCTATCAGGCATGTGTGGTTCGGTGATGTCACAGCACGATAACACCCCGTGAAATAGAGCGGGAGCAAGCTCAGGATCGGTGAAGTCTTGTGATCCATACGGGTTTCAACATACCTAAAAAAATGACAGCAAAAACTTACAGTAGGAGAAAATGCAGAAACTGTTGCGTACTCAAATATGCAGAAAGGCCAGAAAATGCAGAAACTGTTGACAATGCAGAAACTTAACAGAAAATGCAGAAACTTACCATCTCCGGCATAAGAATATCGAGCGCTCCCCTATAGTCCCTTCCGACTTGCCCCTTCTTCAGCTTTACATTCTTAGGCATCCACCGGTATACCCATGGTTGCTCCGCTCTCCACCGAGGACGTTCAGTAGGTCAAAAGTGTGGGAAGTAGTTGTAGATTCATGCCTAAGAAATACAAAATACGTTAAATATGAAAATATATATAAGTATGTAAATTAAACGCTTAGAAAGTATAATACCTGCAACAAGGTGTAACAGAAAGACATCTGGGCACAACCCTGTCGTGTGCATATCCCCAGCTGCCTATACAGATGGGCCAAAGCAGCTGAACCCCACGATATGCCCGTAGCATGGGCATAGGTTTCCAAAAAAGGCCCATATCTAAGCCGAATCAAGTTCTGTGACTTGTCCGGAAATAAGATCGAGGAAGCAGTATACAACACCCAACCTAAACCCTTTCGCTCTGGACCTAGGTTTTCACAATGCCTTTTAAACCATTCAGCTTTCACCCTCCCAGAATCTAAAGTGTGAGGATCTATTCCAAAAATTTCCGCCCCCTTCCTACCATAGTATTTTAGAATCTCATCATGACTAAACTTGGCACCCAGTTTCTTACATGTCGTCATTGCTTTCCCTTCTATAGGTAGGCCTAAAATCATATGTACATCAAGAAGGCCAATAGTGATATCACCACAAGGGAGGTGGAATGAATTTGTCTCCGGTTGCCATCGTTCGATGAACGCTTCAATCAAAGGAAAGTCGATTTCTTCGTACATCATGTCAGGTAGATCTGACAGTCCAACTGCACCAGGAATCTCTGACCAGTCATTGTTGTCCAATGGCCAATCACTGCTCTGCTTTGTCCGTTGTTGTGGCTTCATCGGACCTTTGAACTGCAGAAAAATACAAAAATTACACACTGCAGACCAAATTTTCAAAAAATACAGTTTCTGCAGATTTATCAGTTTCGGCAAAATTGTGCATTTTCTCGCGTTCTGCGATGAGTGACACCCTCGCGTTCTGCGAGAAGTCACTCCTCGCGTTCTGCGAGAAAATGCACATATTTTGCATTTTCTGATAATTCTGCAGAATATGTGCAATGGATTGAAAATGCGGAAAATAAATAAATAATTAAATTACCTCCCCTTTCTGGATGTGGAATGCAACATGTGCTTCAAATCCCTTAAGCAACTCGGGATCTTCTGGACCTCCGGGTGTGTCATGAGTGAGCTCAGGATCATACTTTGGCTCATTCTTCTTGGACTTCCTCTTTCTTTTGCGTTTCTCGACCACTTCTTCTTCTTCTTCTTCTTCTTCAACATCATCACCTTCTTGTTCTTGTTCATGTTGTTCCTCTTCTTCATCCCCAAAAACTTCATCCTCGTTTTCTGCTTCCATCGGTTATGGGGCTTGATTGTGAGAAGAAGAACCAGCTTGTCCACTTCCCTCGGCATATCCACCGCCCCAACTTTGTCCAACCATCCCTTCTCCACCGCCCCAACTGCCTCCCGCCCACCCCTGTCCGGCTTCCATAAGTGCATTATGTTCAAAAAACTGGTCCCAGCAACCCGGTTGTCCAGTAGAATAACTATCTTGGGAAACAAGGTCCCAGCCAACTGGGTATGACTCCCAACTACTACGCGGTTGTCCAATTGAATAACTACCTTGGGACTAATTGGGATTGGGACGTTCTTCAACGTCGGGAAGTCCCTCTGGGAAGAGCTCTACGGGGTGAGTCTTCTTTGCTTTCCCCTTCCCCATTTGTTTTTCAACCGGGGGTTCTTCCCTAACAGCATCTCTGTTTCTCCGACGAGTCGAACGACCGGGACGATACATTGCCTAAAACAATACAAAGTAAAATCAATAAATAAACGAACGCAGAAAATAAAATCAGAAAACAGAAAACAGAACAAACAACCAAAAAAACACAAACATATGTTCTGCAGAATTGTCAGTTATGGCAACTCCTCGCGTTCTGCGAGGGACATAACTCTCGCAGAACGCGAGGGACATGACTCTCGCAGAACGCGAGGGATGTAGCGTTCTGCGTGAATTTGCACTTTCTTCAGTTTCCGACGACAGTTTTCGGGGACAATTTCCGGCGAAAATTCAATATTTTAGCTAAAATACCTATCAATTTAAGTAAATTACCAAATAAAAATCAAAACCCTCAATAAAATCAACAACCCTAATCAAAAACCCTAAACCTAATGAATTTCAACCTATTCAACATAAAACAACATCCACTCATCAACCATAATTCAAAATCATCATCTTTCATCCATTATACAACCATTTGTAAATCAACATTCAATATCAAAACATCATATAATATGCAATTTTCTATACTAATAACATATATTCATCTAAAAACAACATTAGAAAGCATAAGAGTATTAGAAACATACCTTATATGGAGATTTGAATTGAAAAAAAGGAAGAAGAAGTAGGTTGAAATTGAGAGAGATGGTAAATTGAGAGCGGCGGAATTTTGTAATGGTGGCTGTAAAAATGGGCCGAGTAGGGTTTTTCACCTTTTATAAGGGAAAAACCTCCTCGCGTTCTGCAGGGTAAATACAGGGTAAATGTATTTTTTTCTTTAATGGGATAACTTGTATTTTTATTATTGAAATGAGTGATAGTATCTTGAGATTGTATTTGTTGATGTAACTCTTTGAATATTTTGTTAATGTAACTATTTGATGGAATATTGTTATACATCCTAAATTAGATGCTATGGGGAAGATATTCTAGGAATCATCCGCCCATCTATAGCATGTAAAATGGTGTATGAAGAATTGCACTAAACACACCCTTATAATATGATTGTATATTGCATATATACCAGCAATTAATCAGAATATATTCATAAGTTTTTTCCAAGAGTTTGAAAAGGATAGATTGCCTCATTCATTGCTGGTGCATGCACTGCCTGACGGTGACCACAGAACAGAACTGGGATATGAAAGCAATTACAACACCTGGAAAAAAATCCACTTTCGGTGATTTTAGTTTTCTAATTTCTTCAGGGAAAAAACGTTTTCTAATTTCAATGGGCGAAGTTTACGTTAGAACTTAGAAGGGAGTTATGGAAATAAATTGGCCACACAAAGCATTGAAAGGTTACTACTCCAAGCAGTAATTTATGAAAAGAAATGGTGCACGTAGACTTATTTATATTTTGTCAACCCACAAAGTCAAATAATTTAAGTGCCATGAATTTGTCAATCCGTCGCGCGCGATCCTTCCCACTGCAAAAACATTATACTCCAATAAACATGCAGTTTGAATAATTGAATTCAATATACTCCCTCTGTCCCTGTTTATAGTTTCGGTTTGCTTCTGAACACATTATTGGACACATTATTTAAGAGGATAAAAGTTGGTTGACAAAAGTTGATAAAATTAGAGGAGGAAGAGTAGAATAGGAAGTTGTGTCCATTTTTTAAAATTAAACACGTGGGTGGATGAAAATAAATCAGGAGAGAGTGAGTTTTATGGATTTTGTACTTTTGTGGGTTCTAATGTGAATTTTGGGTTTTAATGAGGACAATTTTGTCCAAACTCTTCAGCCCAAATTGAAGAGGAAACAGAAATATCATAAGGGAACCCCATATATGGTAAACAAGAACTATATACGGGGACATAAGGAGTATATGACAGGACTTTATAAGGCAAGCGAAAGCAAATTCTCAAAATATAATTTTGATATGTACTCGTGAGACATGCAACCCAAAATTTATATTATGCATTTATTTTTGCGGCTTACCGCATGGTATACACGGTGGTTAGCTTATATTTTTAATACGAGAAAATACCAAGAGCTAATACAAACGATTCGTAGAGAAATATTCGGTTGAGAATAAAATTTAACACGGAAAAAATAAAACATTCGCGTTCACAAATAACAAGTTAATGTTTATATTCAGTAGAGTTGCAAAATAGTATTTATATGTGGAGTTTTTAGATGGCAAATAGTATAACAGTTCATCTACTTCACAAGGGTCTATTTGGCAATAAAAGTTATATGCAGGGGTAGTAGCGTAATCTGGGCAATAAAAATTTGGTTGAGAAAGATACAGTAAAGAGATATTTAGAAGGGATTAGTATTATAAAAAGAGAGAATTATGCAAATTGAAAAGGAAAAGTGTCCGGTGAGAATACATTTTAAAATACGAACGTGAGAATAGTGCACATTAGTAGTAAATTGGTGCAAATTTAGCACTAATTTGATGCACATTCGTTGACAAACTTAAAAACATCCAAAATTTGAAGAACATTTATTTTTTAAAGAGCATTTTAATAAACTCAAGAACATTCAGTAAACAATGTATATGTGCATCACTTTTTCAAAGGATGTGCATCAAAAAACATTTAAGGATATTTTGATTCATATTTAAGTATATTTTGATGCACATTAGTCATTCTCATATTCTGATTTAAAAACTGTTGTACCGCAACAACGCCCAATTGCAAATGCCAGGAAAATCGTACACACAAAACGTACCATAAGGACGTCTACATTACGGAAGAATTTTTGTTCCTTTTCCCACTTCCTTCTTCCTCCTCCTCCTCTCCTTTGTTTATTCTTTAATACGCAGTGGAGTTGTAACTTTTTCTTCTCTCTGCTCAAATCCCAAACGAATTGAATTTGTTATCTGAAGCTTCAAAGAGTCGTGCCAAACCCCCATAAGAAACGCTAGAAGAATCACATCCCCCGCCACTTTACGCTCTCTGCGGCCATTTTCAGCCACTTGTCTTCTCTATTCTCTTCTGTCCACAAACGCCTTGCGTCCTGTACGGCGCCCAGTTCTTAAGGTGATGACGTCTATCTTCTCATCTTTCATTTCCTTAACATACAAGATTCACTCAATTCTCTGTTAACTTAGGTTTGTGGGTCTTTGAGTTGTGTGTTGGGTACGGCTATTTCCTGAATTTGGACGGTGTTTGTGGTTTTAAGGAGTTTGTTTGTTTCTATGCTGGTGGGTCTTTTGATCTCTGTTTATTTCCCCTCTTTTGGACTCTAATTCTTGTGTCAATTTGAAGTTGCTAGAGGCTTAAGGTTCTGAATTTGATGGGTGTTGAATCTTCTACTAGGTGATAGTGATCGGCTGTTGATTTCAGTGTTATTGGGGTATAGAAAATTGTTTTTATAGTTGGATTTAGAAATTAGCTTTATTCTTAAGTCTGATTTGTTTGATTTTCTTGTTGTTTGTCATGATTTGTTCTGGGTAATATTTTAAGTTTGTTGCTGATCTCTTAGATTCTGATTAAATTTCGGATTGATTTTTATCCAGGTACCATACTGATAAATCCTTTCTATCATTGTTGTGAGTGGGTGTGTTGCTGGTTTGTTTTTGGGCAAAATATGGATTTGAAGAGTAGTGATGGCGGTGTTTTAACTGCTAACATGCTTGATAAGACTATGAATGAATCAGATGTGATGTATGGAGAGCTGGGTAGTGAAATTGGGAGTGTTAGCTCCAAAAAGATGTTCTTTAGAGCTGATAAGATTGATCTTAAGAGCTTGGATATTCAACTAGAGAAGCATATTAGCCGGGTTTGGTCAAGGGACAGGGACTTAGGTAACACCAAGAAAGAAGAATGGGAGATCGATTTGTCGAAGCTCAACATTGCAAGTATCATTGCCCATGGAACATACGGTACCGTCTATAGAGGTGCCTATGATGGTCAAAATGTTGCAGGTAAGCAAATTCTCCCACTTGACCCTTAGCTGATGAGTTTTTCAACTAATTATAGTACGAATTTGGCGTTTGGTGTATGTTTTCATCTTAAACTATGACTAGTGTATAGTTGGATGTTTGGTGATGTTAAGCTTAATGTTTTGATGTTAATGATAGTTAAAGTCTTGGATTGGGGTGAAGATGGTTTGGCAACAGTTGCTGAAACCGCTGCTCTTCGTTCATCATTTCGACAAGAGGTCGCTGTTTGGCATAAGCTCGATCACCCAAATGTCACCAAGGTAATAGAGTTCATCCTTGATCAATGCAGTTTTGCTCGGAATTTTTTATTATACATCACGAAAGCACTGAATCGATGCCCTGTTTGTTGTGGAATAGATTAAATTGGTCTACTTGTGGCATATGGCCTAGTTTTGATACTCAACTTTAAATTGTGCTTCTTTAGTTCATTGGTGCATCTATGGGGACTTCAAATCTCAAAATTCCTCCTACAAGCTCCCCAAATGAATCTTTTCCTTCCCGAGCTTGTTGCGTTGTCGTTGAGTATCTTCCTGGTGGAACATTAAAGAATTTCCTGATAAGGAACCGAAAGAGAAAACTTGCCATCAAAGTCGTGATTCAACTTGCCTTGGATTTATCTCGAGGGTGGGTTTTTTAGTGTTTGTTGAAAACCAATGCCCGAGATTGTACTAACTCCACTTCAATATTACAGTTTGAGTTATCTTCATTCAGAAAAGATCGTCCACCGTGATGTCAAGACTGAAAACATGCTGATAGATTCTCAAAGAACTCTCAAGATTGCTGATTTCGGTGTCGCTCGAGTTGAAGCCCAAAACCCGAGGGACATGACTGGGGAAACAGGCACGCTCGGTTACATGGCCCCTGAGGTAAACTGAAGGCAACTTTCAAGAATATCAACACAACAAGTTTATAATAAGATAATAATATAATATACATGGATCTTCTTCATCTTCTAGGTGCTTGATGGTAAGCCTTACAACCGAAAGTGTGACGTCTACAGTTTCGGGATATGCCTATGGGAGATTTACTGCTGCGACATGCCCTACCCCGATCTCAGTTTTGCTGACCTGACCTCTGCTGTCGTTCGTCAGGTTTGTAGTCTCTACTTTTTCATGACAAGTACTCTTAGGGGTTTGATTGATTCCAACCAAACGCAGTAATGGGTTTTTGAGTAATCCTGAAACTGATTCCTGACATCCAACATATAGAGAAATATGATGATTTTTGTGTGTGTAATGACAGAATTTGCGCCCAGAAATACCACGTTGCTGCCCAGGTGCATTGGGGAGCATAATGAAGAGATGCTGGGACGGGAATCTGGATAAGCGTCCCAACATGGACGAGGTTGTTAGTCTGTTGGAAGCCATTGATACAAGTAAGGGTGGAGGAATGATTCCAGAAGATAAAGCTGCTCAGAGCTGTTTTTGCTTCGGCTCTGTTCGTGGCCCCTGATGTTGTTTTTGCAACCCATTCTGATTTTTGGGAAATGGGGAGTTTCATGAGTTAGTAAAATGAATCAAGTGTTGTAATGAACTGGCTCAAATATGATGAAGATGTGTCTTCTTCTTCATGTGGAATTGTTTCACAGTAAGTTATGAAGGAAGTGCTTAAATTTGTCGAGTTGTAGTTAGAGTAGGGCTGTCAAATCAGGCGATTGGGTCCGACAATTTCGGGTTTCGGACATATTCGGGTCAGACATTATTCGGAATTATATAAGTCGGAATAAAATGGGTTCAAATCGGGCACTTACTTATCGGCCGAGATTCGAGACACTTTGCTTATCGATCGAGATTCTGGTTTCGGGCTAGTTTTAATTCAGGATTCTGGTTTCTGGTCGGATCAATTTTCGGATCAGACACTTTCAGGTTCGGAATTGTCCGGATCAGGGTTCGGAATTGTCCGGATCAGACACTTTCGGGTTCAGAAGATTTTGGATACAAGTGGCGATTTTGGGTCGGGCCAATTTCGATCCGGCCGGCGATTTTGGGTCGGGCCAATTTCGATCCGGTCGTATTTGGGTCGGAGAATTTCGAAGTTGGAACAACAAACGGGTTAACCCATTCGGGTTCTTATCGGGTTTCGGACTAGTTGGTGGAGTCAGATATTCATTTTTTGGGATTTGGATTGGACTTTGTTCGGACAGGCGAGCCGGGATTTTCGAGTGGGGTCAAATAATTGAGAGTGGCATGTATCGGTATCCATCCCCTTGTCTGATTCCTTATCCATTTTGCGTTGCTGAATTGCCCAACCAACAACGCCTATCTTCCTCCATTCCTTTTTCCCTTCATTCATCCATTCCGAGATAAAACCATGTCCGCGGCCACAGCTACCACCGCCTTCCTCTTCCACCACTCAACCACCAAATCAATGACCCACCAGCAGCAGCAGCACCAACTCCCTCTTCGTTTCAGACCAGCAAATCAATCTCTGAGGCTCCATGCCTCCTCTCCCAAATCCAGCGCCGAAACCGTATTCTTCGACGGAGGAGCCCACTACGGAGACCTATTAGCCAACGCCCTCCTCGGATTCACCCTAGTCTGGCTCCCTCTAACCCTAGCCGCCGTCTCTCGCGCTTTCTTCCTTCGTTACAGGTTCACCAATCTCAGGGTCACCGTCCTCTCCGGGGAGCAGAGAACCGACTTCTCATACAAAGTCGTCAACAACGTGCAGGTGGTGCCCAGGTTCATCGGCGACTGGGGTGATATCATCATCACCCTCACTGACGGCACCAAGCTTGAGTTAAGGAGCGTCCCCAGGTTCAGAGAGATTGCCAAATACTGTCGAGCCATGGCTGATATCAATGATTCTCTTTGAAATTACTACTCCTATATGCTCTGCTCATTTCCTACCCTTCTTATTCACCTCCTTCTGTGTATCTGTATTCTTTGCATTGCATTATAACGTCAACAATATACACTGCCAATGACTTCTCTAATACTCATACCAAGCTTCTTTCCATTCTTATGTTGTTTATGTACCCCACTGAATATCAATCCATTAGCATTATATAGCAATGTCAATTGCATATAAACATAAGATTTATTCACACAATTTGAAATGCAACCAACTTCTCAACTATCATTTCCAGAAATGGTGTGGCCAGGAAGTGGAAACAGTAAATTAGTACCTAAAAATTGATCATCTTTGTAAATGAATAACAGTATTAGAGTTCTTCCTAAAAAATTGTACGTGTTAGCCTGTTAGGTGTTTTCACATCATTGATGGTGGTTACAAATCATAAGATGTTGCACGTATATATATTCTCAACTGTAAAGTATCCAAAATGATAAATGCGATCAATTTAAACCGCTTTTACATTAGTTAAAAATTGCAAAGAACATTTTGGGTGCGTGGGTGACTCAAAATTCAACTCCAAAATAACGAGTCCAAATCCTCTATAACAAATCTATGTAACCAAATTGTGTATCTTTGTATTTTTTATCAAAATTAAAGGAAATGAGAATCCCATTTAAGTTTTAGTGTTTAATAAATTATCATTTCTTTTGCTTTTTACAAGGATACATAATTTAGTCTCACATATTTGTTATGGACTTTTTAACATGCTCCCTTGTCCACATTTCATTGAGTTCAATAAAGAAGACTCTAGCAGAAACAAACTCTTATACCAAAATCAGCAAAACAATCAGATAAATGGACTAGTGGAATAAATTACCTTTGTTTAGTACCTTACAAAAACCTTATTCAATTGATGAAAAAGACTCTTTAAGCTCCTACATTCAATAAAATGCAGATTATTACCTTTAACTTCTCTAGATATGAACCACAAAACCTCAGGCTTAATATCCAACGGCCTTGTTTTTTGCGTCACTGACGGCTTTCATCATGCTTTGAGAATTTCTTCAGCTGATTCATTTTGTGTAGCTGAGCAGCTCAAACTGTAAGAGTCTCTTTCATTTCCCTAAGAGGATGAACATTAAGGCTCCCATAATTCGGCGTTGTTCCAACAATCTCCCACATGAATAGAAATGACTCTATAACACATGAAAAAGACTCGCCAGAAAGACTTTTGAGAGTACGGTTGAAGAATCACTGCATTTGGACTGGTGGTGTTTTTTCAACCTTGAACTACTTATACTGACTAGCCACCAGATTTACTCAACCAGGTAGTGAACGTGATGTCTTAAACCATCCAAACTTTGTTGTAAGCCTAGACAACAACTATCACACAGTTTCATCTTCTCACAGAAATCGGTTCGCTGATTGTGTTCATTTTGGCCTTGAACATCTCTGGTTATTCATGAGTGAGCTTAGAGAATTCAACCTCTGCATATTCTCCTAAAAACAACCTCACTTCACACTCATAAGTTGATTTGCCATAAATAGTATTCTATTATACCCACTATGTATTTTCAAAGCTTATGGAATCATTAAAAGTCAATGCATAACCTATATTTTACCAACGCATTTTTATCATCCTAGGAATTGGGATCTCAAAGCTCTCTCTAGATTCAGTTTAATTTTGATTGAGTTCAATAACCAATATTGGGATCTCAAAGCACGATACTTTCCTTGTATAATATACATGGGAGATTATTACTTGCAAAAAAAAACTATTTGAAGAACGGTAATACATGTGGAAAAACCAATATTGACACGGTAACGGTATATTGAGTTTTTTTTTAATAAAATAAACGAGTTATTTTTGAAAATTGTTTACCTTGTAATGGTCTGTGTACCAAATGAAGAATATCATAACCAAGCTAACTTTCAGAAGGACAAAATTTGTGTACCAAATTAAATCAGTAGCATTATCATGTAAATCGTACATAACGTTTTCACGAGTAACAATATATGTGTTCATGTTTGTATATGCCACAGATGATGATGTGCATCATCAATGTTATCATATACATCGTACATAACGTTTGTACGAGTCACAATATACACGTACATTTATTCATAACGTGTGTATAAATCGCATTTAATCTTTTCTAAAATCCATCATTACCGTGTATTGGATCACTCAACAATGTATAGATAAAAAATTATAATACTTTTATGGTAATAATTATTTCCTATTCATCAAGAACTACAATAGATGGGTAACAAGAATGATAGACAAAATCAAGGTAATTAGTACTTCTTTAGATAGATCCATCAAAAAGTATTGATTTCCTACATCGGATTTACAAGCAGCTAAATCATCAGTTAATGCATACTAATGTCAAGTAATCAACTAGTGTCTCAAGTGTTAGAAAGAAACAAAATACATTAGAGCATAACTAAGTAGTTAGTCCATAAATGATGGTTAGAACAAACCAAGATGTGCATAATTAGGCACTGCAACATCTGATAAACCCATGTCTTGACCAAAGTTGCAAAATTGAGCACCAAAGAACGCTTCATTATCAGCTATTAAACCCACATCTTGATCACCAGTGCATAATTGAATCCCTAGAACAAGATCAAACTCATAGAAAGAAGTTCCATTATCAACCAATGAACCCACTTGTTGATCAAAGTTCGCAAGTTCATAATCAAACTCTGAGAAATCAGTAGCATTATCAGCCAATGAGCCCAGTTGGTTAGAATCCATAAACCCTAAACCTTGATCAAACCCACCATTGATGTAATTCTGGAACCCAACAATTCTGTTCCGAAAAAACTGCAGCTTTCGACCCAAAACAGAGCCCATATTATACAATTGATCTCTTCTAAACCCATCAAGATTAGGGATAAAACTAGGATTGAAACCACTCGTCGAAGCGTTGTTTTGAAAATCAGCAAAATCACCAACATTCCTTCTCTTACCCTTTAATTCTTCAACGTCTTCTAAATTAATCCTTCTCTTGGAGGATTTCTCATCTCTAAGGATGGAAAGGTAGCGGTCGACGAGTGATCGAACTTTACTGTAGTTTTCCGGATAAATCCATGTCGTTGAGTTGGAAGTAAATGGGTACATGATCACACAAACGGGAACGCCGCAGAGAGTTGAGAGCTCGTAAGCCTTCTTCCTCAAGCTCATCTTGTGTTTCTCCAACGAAGAACGATACTTTTCTTGTATAATATACATGGGAGATTATTACTTGCAAAAAAAACTAGTTGAACAACGGTAATAAATGCGGAAATGCCAGTATTGACACGGTCACGGTATATTGAGTTTTTTTAATAAAATAAACGAGTTATTTTGAAAATTGTTTACCTTGTAATGGTCTGTGTACCAAATGAAGAATATCATAACCAAACTCACTTTCAGAAGGACAACATTTGTGTACCAAATGAAATCAGTAGCATTATCATGTACATTGTACATAACGTTTTTACGAGTATTAATATAGGCAAAATCTATACGCACTACATTTTGCAACTTTCCACACTACATTCTCGTACGCCCATAATGGGCGTACGCTCGTTTTCAGCGGACAATGCAAAATTCCAACATCGATTGTGAAGCAAAATACAGAATACGGTCGTATGTATACGCCCAAAACCTGCGTACAGTCTAAATTTTAATAATATAGCCGTTAGAAAATAGCCGTTGGGGAATTTAAATGTAATAATATAATACTCATACGCCCATAATGGGCGTACGAGGTAAAAATTAGCCGTAACGGCTATTTTTCCAAATTCAAAAGTTAAAAAGGTAGTCGTTGGGGTATATTTTGCCTGTACGCCCATAATGGGCGTACAGTTGTTTTTATCCCAACGACTATTTTTTCAGAATATGACCGTTTGGGATGTAGTTTGTGTATAAATGTAGGAACTTCGGATGGATGTTCAAGTAAAAAATGTCAAATAGGAGAGTTACAAATTTTAGTGATGGTGAGGAGTTTGAATATGTGACGGAGATTGAGTATGCGAGTGGTGAAGAGAACGAGTATGTTGAAGAGAACGAGCATGAGAGTGACGAAGACGATACGATCGTGGATGAGAAAGAGTATTTTAGTGAACCCGACGACGGGATGTGGGACGACGATACCGACGAAGAAGGAGGAGACTTCGACGCCGGAGATTTTTCGGTTAGTAATTAATTTGAATCGTTTCGTATTTATTTACGTTATTTAGTTGCAAATAATTTGTAAAAGTGATAGTTTAGATTGATGTGGACTCGTAGTTTTAAGTTTTAGTTGTGATAAATATGGTAGTTTTTATTAATTATAGGGTATGGATTACTATGATTCGTTTGATACCAAAGAAACGTTTCCTACTAAGGAACACTTGAGGCGTTGGGTTCAGAGTATTGGTAGACAACTTATGATGGTATTAGTGACTCGCCATAGCAATGAGCGCCAAATGAATATAATGTGCTCGCATGCTGGAGTGTATAGATCAGGGAAAAAGAAAAGAGAGGATGGCAAAACAGAGGAGGTTGTTAATACAGAGCGGGATAGTAGGGATAAGAAGTCGGATTGCAAGTTTGAGATCCGAGGATATAGGTTCAGGGCGAGGGATGCGAGAGATGGATGGTATGTGAAGGTAAAATACGGACAACACAATCATAAGCTTTCCACTAGCTTCATTGGCCATCCGTACATGGGTCGAATGACGCCGAATGAGGTGAGATTTGTGACGGTATGTGCGAACAGCTTGACTACGCCGTCTGTTATTGCTACTCAGTTGAGTGCGGCCTTTCCAGGGAATACAACATCCACAAAACAAATCGCCAACTTTATTCAGAAGTTGCATTTTGAGGATCGTGGAGATTTGGCTGTTACACAATGGACCTTGAAGTTTTTGAAGGAGCGCAGCTGTGTAGTGCATCCCCTCTGCAAGAAGAAATCAAACGAGGTGGAAATCTTGTTTTTTGCCCATCAAGACTCGTTGCACTTGTTGAAGATGTTTCTGTACGTCGTGGTTATTGACGCCACATACAAGACGAATAGGTACATAATAGTTGTATATCAAAAAAAATTTGTTTAAATATATTGCATATGCCTCTTCCTTCATTATTTAAATATATTATGCAGGTATAAAATGCCTCTTGTGGAGATTGTCGGTTTCACTTGCACGCATAAGACATTCAACATTGCATATGCATTCACGGGTAAAGAGGAAACAATGCACTACTTGTGGATAATTCAGAGGCTTAGAAAGTTGTTTGAGGATGTCAGAGTAATGCCGACTGCAATAATGACCGGTCGAGAACTAGCTCTCATCACTGCAATCAAATATGTGCTCAAAGATCTTCCGGTTCAACACCTCTTGTGTTGGGTTCATATCAAGCACAACATCGAGGTAAACGCTACCAGAATTTTGAAAAACAAGGAATCGGTGAAAAGGCTGTGCTCGCAAGTATGGAGACTTTTTCTATCAAGAACGGAGGAACAATACAAGGAAAGACTGCTAGGATTGAGAACATCTTGGAGAAGCGGCGTCGTCGGATACATTGAAAAGGTGTGGCTTATCCCTTACAAGACAAACATTGTTTGCGCATGGACGGAACACAATCTTCACTTCTTCACGAGGACCACAAACAGGTAATTTTTTTTTAACTTACTTAAATATTTCCGATTTTTTAACTTACTTATGCATAAGGTGTTGAAGAAAATAGTCGGTTCAAGTATAGGCGGTTTTAATCGAATGGTTGTGAGGATCCATGCAGCCATCGAGGGCCAGATTGTGAAGGTGAGGGCCACCATGGAAGAGGATCGGATCAAGACACCCGGGGTTTTCAGACGAATGAATCCACAAGTGAAATTGATATTTCAGCATCTATTCCATAATGTGTCTGATAGAGCGTTGCATAAGTTGTGGGATATATGGGAGGATATAAAGGCGAAGAATTATGAGGAACATTGCGAAGATTACTGGATGCGAGAATGTCAGGGCCTACCGTGCATCCACGAGATGGTGCAACATATTATTCACAAGAAGCCATTCAAGCTCAATCAGATTCACAAATTCTGGAGGCAGCTAGAATGGGATAGGATTGAACTTGATAACGGGGAGGTAGAGATTGGTGTACCTCAGACCATGCGGGAGTTGAGATTCATTGAGCTCAACGATAGATGGCAAAAGGGGGAACTTCCAGAAAGTCAGTGGTCTCAGATAGCGGACTTGTACACAATGTTGGAGTATCCACATCAAAGTCTTGCGTTGGAGCTGACGGGAATCAAGGATCCTGGCAGACCAAGAGGAGCGGTAGGAAAGAAGTGGGGAACCGAGAGAGAGAAGAGTGCGTTTGAGTACGCAAGGGAAGAATTAGAGAAAAATGATGTTGCGAAGGCGAAGAATAAGACGGTTAGAGGAAAGGGAAAGGGAAAAGCAACGGCGGCACAACCTACTTTCAACGAGCCTACTATAATGAGGGAGTTTGAAGTTGTTGGGTGCACTGCGGCAGAGGCGTTTGGTCATTCAAGTGGCACTGGTGGAGAGGGGTTCGGATTATCAGGTTGCACTCTTACAGATGAGTTCCCTCAGCCAGCAATGACGAAATGTGGGGTAGACTTCGGGGTTGACAATGTTGATCTCTTCATGTTTCCATACATTGTAGATGCACAAGACGTAAGGGTGGATGGACATTGTGGATATCGGTCACTAGCCATGTTGTTGGGGCATCACCAACAAGAATATCCTCGCATTCACATGGAACTGACTACGGAGCTGTTAGAGAACAGTGATATCTACAGACGAGTCATGACCAGACTACGCCCAGATTTGGCAAACAACTTCGACGCTCTTGTTCAAGAGGTCAACTACAGCAGATCACCATGTCCTGAAAGATACTGGATGAGTATGCCCATGATTGGATTAGCATTTGCCACTAAGTTTCAGGTTGGTTTGATATACTTATCCAAAGTCCGATCATATTTGTGCTTACCGATGAAGGTGTATCAACAAAGCTCCAGTCATGGTTTGAAAATTTATGCAATGGCTCGTGTGGGCTTAGCAAACCACTACATACCGGTATGATTTTCACTCAATTTTCTTAATGCTTAACATGGTATTTATGTTTTGTAATTTAGGTGTGCCTTAGAGAAGACTGTCCGGTACCATCTGTACCTGGAGTTTGGCGCATGTTCAAGGATCCTAGTGCGAATGGATTGGATCGCGGGTTCGCGCTGAGGATGCAGCAATGGAAGGACTATCGCATTAGTTATGGTAGTATAGATGTTGATCTGTAGTGAATTCGGATGTGTTGAATGTTTCACCTTTTGTAACTTTACAGGACTTGCCCTTGTATGCTTTTGAGATTGTAGTTGATGACTTCTGTTGTATGTCTGTTATGCTTTTAATATCATGACTCCTTTTTTATAGTATTGTCTTGTCTGTTATTTTTTAATGTTTTAGATGGGTTAAATGAAACAAGTTCTGAATTCACTACAAGGGATTAAAACGAAAAACGGCGCGAAAATCGAGTAAAACGGGATTAAAACGAAAAACGGCGCGAAAATCGAGTTTATGAAGGGACGTACAACGAAAAATGACAAGAAAATGGTATTTAGAAAAAAGAAATAGTTTCCATGATGCAAGGGGTATTTAGCCAAAAAATACTTGAAAAGTTGAAAAAGGAAGGGGTATATAGTAAAAACTTGAGATATGATGTTTGAAATGGATAGTTTGGGCCCAGTTCGTTTAAACGCCTTATAACGCTAAAACTCAAAATTTCAAAATTGTAACATGATAGAAAATGAAGTCTTTAGTCGTTATCAATTCTCGGAATCGAAAAAAAATCAACGAAAACGTCAACAGGCCTAATAAGGCTGAATTGAGATTTGGTGAGGCCCATTACCTAAAAACGACATAAAACGGGTTAATAAGACCTTAAACATTGAAAAAATCAAGTATATAAGTCGTATATCGAGTAATCAAGCAATATGGACAATACGAAGATGTGAAATGTCGTTATTTTGGAGTATTTGAGTGTTTCATAACATTTAATGAAAGTTTTATGTAAAGTTTATTTGAGTAACGAATTGATATCACACACATATGAGTAAAACTATACGACTTATATACTTGAGATTAACTCGTTACTAGGTGAAAGTGATTGTTTAGATATTTCGAAGTGTTCATTTTGTTATTTTATTACAAAAACAAAACCGTCATATTGGTAATGCTCAAATACAACTTTTACATTTCAAGTTTTTCAATGTTTAAGGTCTTATTAACCCGTTTTATGTCGTTTTTAGGTAATGGGCCTCACCAAATCTCAATTCGGCCTTATTAGGCCCGTTGACATTTTCGTTGATTTTTTTTCGATTCTGAGAATTGATAACGACTAAAGACTTCATTTTCTATCATGTTCCAATTTTGAAATTTTGAGTTTTAGCGTTATAAGGCGTTTAAACGAACTGGGCCCAAACTATCCATTTCAAACATCATATCTGAAGTTCACTATCCACTATCCCATTCAATATCCACTATCCACTCTCCAAACCCTATACCCTAAACCCTATACCCTAGCTAGTTTTTCCTCGATTTTCGTGTCATTTCTCGTCTTAGCCCGTTTTAAGTCGTTTTTCCTCGGTTTTCGCACAAATTCTCGTCTTACCCTGTTTTAAGTCGTTTTTCCTCGGTTTTCGCACAAATTCTCGTCTTAGCCCGTTTTAAGTCGGTTTTCATCGGTTTTCGCACAAATTCTCGTCTTAGCCCGTTTTAAGTTGGAAAATCCTAATAATATATAAATCCATGAAAACTACGACATCCAAAATATAATACCGACAACAAAATATACATCACACAAACATCCAAAATATAATACTGAACACAAACATATCATTGCACAGGCCCATCCTCCTCTGGTACTACATCACCATTCCATATGCTGATCCACCCCCTCATCATCCTCGCTTGTCCTGGAGGCAGAGTGTCATCATATGCACGTAGGAAACTAGATATCTCATAGGCGAGTATGTTGCCCCGCTACATTTTCAAAATGTAAATATAAGTAGAATAAAATAGATTATAATTATAACTTGAGCGATATTGACTAAAATACGTACCACAACTACAGAGGCTGTCGCAGGTATCTGTATGTGCTTGACACGGTGGTCAAACGGTGCACGTGGGTCCTGCCTGGGTGATCTGGAATCAACATAAGGATGTGACATGGCATTAAACCATGTCAGATATCCATCCTTGCAATCCCATGCATACTCTCGAAGTCCTCGTCGATCCTGCTCGTCTAAGGTGATCAATCGATCCGGCAGGGTCTCTGGGGCCCAAGTGCAGTCCTCATCCCCGAATGTGACAGTGTACCCCGATGCAGAATCATTTCTGATCGCAGTAGGTGGTGTAATCGGGGGTTCGGGTATGCCTTGCACATACCTGAACTGTCGCAGACATCGGTCAGGATGGTGCGACTCCCTGACCTCAAAGGACTCTAGAGGCCCCCGAAATAGACCTAACCTATACTGGGGGTCGTTGAGATCCAACTTGCCCCAGGGGTTCCACTAACCCTATGTTTTTTTTAAATGACAAATGTATTTTTAAAAATAATAATTGCATAACATATGATGAAATTACTCATTAAATAGTACTTACCTCTGCATATGTGATGTGGTCAAGGACCCGTCTGAGGGAAACTAGTCGAGCAGGATCCTTATGGTACTTGACTTTGTTGTTTCCCCGGATAGCCGCCGCTGAGGCATTCATGGATGCCAAGTCCTGCGTAGCATGACCCCGAAGACCATGGAAATACGCCCATATCCAAGCCTACAAATACCAGAATTTCATAATGTTTTAAACATAAGCAAAATATACAAGAAAATAAAACAAACATTAAACGAATACTACCTTCAGAAGGAGCGGACAACCAGCAAACCCCTTGGATTGAGCACGGGAGGCCTGACCCAACTGTCTGTACAGTTCAACGAAGACGGCTGTCCCCCAAGCATAGGACCCTGTCTCATTGTGATCTACGAGGATGCTAAGGTATTTGTGTTTCACCTTCATCCGAGACTTGTCTACAAATGTCGTAGTGCCTAACAGGGACAACAAGTAGAGCGAAGCAATATCACTCTCTTGTTGAGGAGTCCTGCAATTAATAACAAAAAATGAATTAGTAACGTTAATCGAGAAATTATGAGAAATTCTTATAATATACGATAATTTACCTGTCCTGTATATCAAACATCTCTAATAGTCGGGTGTGGATCGTGGTGATGCCTCTCTTGCCGTGGATGTTCAAACCCCGATCTGATAATTTATCCCGGATTATAAATATTTAATTGAATCAACTAAAAAATGGAATCAAATATAAATAATAAAATAAACTCTACGTACGTAAGCATAGCGCAAAAGCCTCCTCGATCGTAGCAAACCCGAACATCCGTTGCACATGAGGATGCACAAACCCATCTATGTCTGCCTCAGCAGATCTGACAGCTCGTCCATGGATCGGAAGCTCCAGAATCTTCAGCACGTCTAACAAGGTAGGAGCAATCTCACCAAATGCAAAGTGAAACGTGTTGGTTTCTGGATACCAACGCTCCACAAATGCAGAAATCAGAATCGGATCGATGCTGTTGTACTCGAGTCGGGGATCTGCAAGGACCTGTAAGTGGCTCCGCTGAACGAGCTGCCACCATGACCCAGGCACATTAGATTTATGCATATCATACTCCCTGAAGAAGTCCTTGCGGGTGTATATATCCAACACCCTCTTCAGCTGATGTACGAAAGAGAAATTAATGAATTAGAAAAGCGTGTGGATCGTTTTACCTCACAAATTCATTTAGAAAACAACGCATACCTTCGATGAGGGCGGTATCACATAAGTTGGGTCATGCTCAATACGCTCTGCAAGAGACGACGTCTCAGTCCATATCACCGGAGCAATGTGGGTGCTGTAATCCACCAAAAGCCGTGAACTGAGAGGACCTCCAGGATGCCCCACATAATCTGCATCCCCTGGAACCGGTACAGCTAAGCCCGGATCAATGTGTTGAACAGGGTCCTGAATGGGCTCCTGGAGGTCTGGCTGATCCTGATCGAAATCATGAACAAGCTCCTGAATCTCCTGTTGATGATCCTCTGCAGAAGGCGACAATGATCCAGCTGGAGATGGCTCACGCACAGGTGATCCCTCATAGTAATCAGCATGCATCTGCGCCTCCAAATCTCCTAGATCTACATCTGGCTGATCTGCAACCTCGGTCGCCTCCGTCAACTTCTCTGTAAACTCCTCCTCCTCACTAACATCCAAATCATCCATCAGAGCTTTCCCTGTATCTCCTATATGAACTCCTGGAATGTCTGGAGGAGATCCACGACGTTGGGAAGCTGTGATCCCGCGTGCGCTAGGGTGACGAGGGCCCTTCTTCTTCTTTCTTACAGAACAACACGCCAGAGTAATAGCCCTCTCTAAAGCCTATTTTCATATTTACGAATTATTATTTTATATTATTTGACGTTTTTCTTTTAAATATTTAATAATGTATTAATTAGTAATTTTTTCTTAGGTACGACTAATTAATAATTTATTAACACGCTATTTAATAATGTATTAATTACTAATTAATTCATTTCTTAATAAATAACGACTAATTAATATTATATTAATAAATATTATTTAATATTAAATCTTTTTCTTTTAATCGTTATTCATCGAATAACGTGAAACGATAAATAACGACTAATTAATATTATATTAATAAATATTATTTAATAATAAATCTTTTTCTTTTAATCGTTATTTATCGAATAACGTGAAACGTTAAACGATAAATAACGACTAATTAATATTATATTATTTATTAATATAATATTATTTTCTTTTAGCTAAACGATAAATAACGACTAACTAATATAATATTTCACGTTAAACGATAAATAACGACCAATTAATATTATATTAATAAATATTATTTATTAATATAATATTATTTTCATTTAGCTAAACGATAAATAACGACGAACTAATATTATATTAATAAATATTATTTAATAATAAATTTTATCATTTTAATCGTTATTTATCGAATAACGTGAAACGTTAAACGATAAATAATGACTAACTAATATTATATTAATAAATATTATTTATTAATATATTATTAATTTATTTTTAGTCGTTATTTATCAAATAACGTTTCACGCTAAACGATAAATAACGACTAATTAATAATTTATTAATAAATAACAAATAATTCATATTTTATTAATAAATTGTATTTATTAATAAATCTTTTTTTAATCGTTATTTATCGAATAACGTTTCACGCTAAACGATAAATAACGACTAATTAAAAAAAATATTAACGTACCTCGTGGATCGAGAGCGTCTTTTCCGACGATTTCGAACGGGCCCGTTTCTGCGCACCGCCCCGACCACCACCAGCCCGACCACCACGAGCTCCACCCCAACCACCACCTGCTTCACCTCCAGCCACCTCGCCGGCGCCACCAACCTCCTCCCCTCCACCTCCAGACCCCTCGCCAGCTCCACTGACCACCTCCGGAACCACCGCAGCACCACCACGAGCCGTTCTACATTTCGCCGTCTTCGCCCCAGGCGCAGCTCCTCCACCTCGAACTCTTGCGCCACCAGCACTCCGCCGGACGGGAGGGAGAACAGAACTAGCCGTCGTCGCCTCCACCGTCGCTAGAGTGGATTTTGAAATTTTCCTTATTTCTGCGGATTGCATGATTCCCAGTGGAATTGATGAAATTGATTGAGGGATTTGGATTCTATGAGAAAAACGAGTCGAATAGGATCGATTTGGGGAAGAAAACGAGTGAAATGGGAGGGAATTTTGACGGCGGCGCAAATTAAGGTTTCCGGTGAATAGTAATATCGAGAGAGAGAAAATGAGAGGAGGAAGAAGAAAGCGAGGCGGATATAAATATCCGCCTCGTACGAAACGTTAAAGCGTACGCCCCTTTTGGGCGTACGGACCATTTTTTTTAAATTTTTATACGTATACGTATACTCGAGAAATTGCACTATACACCGATTTTGGGCGTACGCCCATTATGGGCGTACGAAAATGTAGTTTAGAAAGTTACAAAATGTAGTGCGTATAGACCCCGTGTTAATATATGTGTTCATGTGTGTATATGTCACAGATGATGGTGTGCATTATCAATGTTATCATATACATCGTACATAACGTTTGTACGAGTCACAATATACTCGTACATTCATTCATAACGTGTGTATAAATCGCATTTAATCTTTTCTAAAATCCATCATTACCGGGTATTGGATCACTTAACAATGTAAAGGTAAAAAATTATAATACTTTTATAGTATTAATTTTTTCCTATTCATCAAGAACTACAATATATGGGTAACAAGAATAACAGAAAAAATCAAGGTAATTAGAACTTCATTAGATAGATCCATAAAAAATTATTGATGTCCTACATCGGATTTACAAGCTGCTAAATCATCACTTAATACATAATAATGTCAAGTAATCAACTAGTGTCTCAAGTGTTAGAAAGAAACAAAATACATTAGAGCATAACTAAGTAGTTAGTCCATAAATGATGGTTAGAACAAATCAAGATGTGCATAATTAGGCACCGCAACATTTGATATACCCATGACTTGACCAAAGATGCAAAATTGAGCACCAAAGAACGCTTCATTATCAGCTATTAAACCCACATCTTGATCACTAGTGCATAATTGAATCCCTAGAACAAGATCAAACTCAGAGAAAGAAGTTCCATTATCAGCCAATGAACCCACTTGTTGATCAAAGTTCGCAAGTTCATAATCAAACTCTGAGAAATTAGTAGCATTATCAGCCAATGAACCCAGTTGGTTAGAATCCATAAACCCTAAACCCTGATCAAACCCACCATTGATGTAATTCTGGAACACAACAATTCTGTTCCGAAAAAATTGCATTTTACGATCCAAAACAGAGCCCAGATTGTAAAGTTGATCTTTGTTGAACTCATCAAGATTAGGGATCAAACTAGGGTTGAAACCACTCGTTAAACCGTTGTTTTGGAAATCAGTAGAATCACCAAACTTCCTTCTCTTAGCCTGTAATTCTTCGACGTCTTCTAAATTAAGCCTTCTCTTGGAGTATTTCTCATCTCTAGGGATGGAAAGGTAGCGGTCGACGAGATATCGAACTTCGCTATAGTTTTTCGGATAAATCCATGGAATTGAAATGGATGTATTTGGGTACATGATCACGCAAACATGAACGTTGCAGAGAGTTGAGAGCTTGTAAGCGTTCTTTCTCGGGCTCATCTTGTGTTTGTCCAACGCCGCACTTCTGGCCTTGTGCTTCTCAATGTACTCCATTCGTGCCCTCTTCAATCAACTTCTCTGTAAATGGAATATTGAGATTTAACGAAACACGATACTTTCCTTGTATAATGTACATGGGAGATTATTACTTGCCAAAAAAACTAATTGAACAACACTAATAAATGCGGAAATGTCAGTATTGACATTGTCACGGTATATTGAGTTTTTTAAAGAAAATAAACGAGTTATTTTCTAAAATTGTTTACCTTGTAATAGTGTGTGTACCAAATTAAGAATGCCAGAACCAAGGTCACTTTGAAAAGAAGAACATACGTGGTACCAAATGACATCAATAGCATTATCATGTACATCGTACATAACGTTTTTACGAGTAACAATATATGTGTTCATGTGTGTATATGCCACAGATGATGATGTGCATTATCAATGTTATCATATACATCGTACATAACGTTTGTACGAGTCACAATATACGCGTACATTTATTCATAACGTGTGTATAAATCGCATTTAATCTTTTCTAAAATCCATCATTACCGTGTATTGGATCACTCAACAATGTAAAGGTAAAAAATTATAATACTTTAATAATATTAATTTTTTCCTATTCATCAAGAACCACGATATATGGGTAACAAGAATGACAGAAAAAATCAAGGTAATTAGTACTGCATTAGATAGATCCATCAAAAAGTATTGATGTCCTTCATCAGATTTACAAGATGCTAAATCATCAGTTAATACATAATAATGTCAAGTAATCAACTAGTGTCACAAGTGATAGAAAGAAAGAAAAGACATTAGAGCATAACTAAGTAGTTAGTCCATAAATCATGGTTAGAACAAACCAAGATGTGCATAATCAGGCACCGCAACATTTGATGAACCCATGTCTTAACCAAAGCTGCAAAATTGAGAACCAAAGAACGTTTCATTTTCAGCCATTAAACCCACATCTGGATCACTAGTGCATAATTGAAACCCTAGAACATGATCAAACTCAGAGAAAGCAGTTCCATTATCAACCAATGAACCCACTTGTTGATCAAAGTTGGCAAGTTCATAATCAAACTCGGAGAAATCACTAGCATTATCAGCCAATGAGCCCAGTTGTTGAGAATCCATAAACCCTGATCAAACCCACCATTGATGTAATTGTGGAACCCAACAAAATACTGTTCCCAAAAAAATTGCAGCTTACGATCCGAAATAGATCCCAGATTGTAAAGTTGATTTCTGCTAAACCCATCAAGATTAGGGATCAAACTAGGGTTGAAACCACTCGCCGAAGCGTTGTTTTGGAAATAAGCAAAATCACAAACTTTCCTTCTCTTACCTGTAATTCTTCAACGTCTTCTAAATTAAGCCTTCTCTTGGAGGATTTCTCATCTCTAGGGATGGAAAGGTAGCGGTCGACGAGACCATTACAAGGTAAACTAATTGACTCGTACAAACGTTATTGTCTAAAAAAATAACTAAGTTATCGTACAAACTTAGTTATTTTTTAAAATTAGTTTATTTTAGAAAATAATAATCTCCCCTTTAGGATTTCTCTTCTCTAAATTAAGCCTTCTCTTGTACGATGTATATTTTTGACTCGTACAAACGCTGTGTTTGTCCAACGCCGCACTTCTGGCCTTGTGCTTCTCAATGTACTCCATTCGTGCCCTCTTCAATCAACTTCTCTGTAAATGGAATATTGAGATTTAACGAAACACGATACTTTCCTTGTATAATGTACATGGGAGATTATTACTTGCCAAAAAAACTAATTGAACAACACTAATAAATGCGGAAATGTCAGTATTGACATTGTCACGGTATATTGAGTTTTTTTAAGAAAATAAACGAGTTATTTTCTAAAATTGTTTACCTTGTAATAGTGTGTGTACCAAATTAAGAATGCCAGAACCAAGGTCACTTTGAAAAGAAGAACATACGTGGTACCAAATGACATCAATAGCATTATCATGTACATCGTACATAACGTTTTTACGAGTAACAATATATGTGTTCATGTGTGTATATGTCAAAGATGATGATGTGCATTATCAATGTTATCATATACATCGTACATAACGTTTGTACGAGTCAAAATATACGCGTACATTCATTCATAACGTGTGTATAAATCGCATTTAATCTTTTCTAAAAATCAATCATTACCGGGTATTGGATCACTCAACAATGTATAGGTAAAAAAATTGGTAATAACTTCTTCCTATTCATCAAGAACTACAATATATGGGTAACAAGAATAACAAAAAAAATCAAGGTAATTAATACTTCATTAGATAGATCCATCAAAAAGTATTGATGTCCTACATCGAATTTACAAGTTGCTAAATCATCATTTAATACATAATAATGTCAAGTAATCAACTAGTGTCTCAAGTGTTAGAAAGAAACAAAATACATTAGAGCATAACTAAGTAGTTAGTCCATAATCATGATTAGAACAAACCAAGATGTGCATAATCAGGCACCGCAACATCTGATGAACCCATGTCTTAACCAAAGCTGCAAAATTGAGAACCAAAGAACGTTTCATTATCAGCCATTAAACCAACATCTGGATCACTAGTGCATAATCGAAACCCTAGAACATGATCAAACTCAGAGAAAGCAGTTCCATTATCAACCAATGAACCCACTTTTTGATCAAAGTTGCCATGTTCATAATCAAACTCGGAGAAATCAGTAGCATTATCAGCCAATGAGCCTAGTTGTTGAGAATCCATAAACCCTAAAACCCTTATCAAACCCACCATTGATGTAATTTTGGAACCCAACAATTCCGTTCCCAAAAAATTGCAGCTTAAGATCCAAAACAATCCCATATTGTAAAGTTGATCTCTGCTAAATTCATCAAGATTAGGGATCTAACTAGGGTTGAAACCACTCGCCGAAGCGTTGTTTTGGATATCAGCAAAATCACCAACTTTCCTTCTCATACCCTGTAATTCTTCAACGTCTTCTAAATTAAGCCTTTTGTTGGAGGATTTCTCATCTCTAGGGATGGAAAGGTAGCGGTCGACGAGAAATCGAATTTCGCTATAGTTTTCCAGCTAAATCCATGGCGTTGAATTGGAAGTATATGGGTCCATGATCACGCAAACGGGAACATCGCAGAGAGTTGAGAGCTCGTAAGCCTTCTTCCTCAAGGCTCATCTTGCGTTTCTCCAACGAAGCACAATACTTTCCTTGTATAATATATAGGGGAGATTATTACTTGCCAAAAAAAACTAATTGAACAACGGTAATAAATGTGGAAAAACCAGTATTGACACGGTTACAGTATATTGAGTTTTTTTTAGACAATAAACGAGTTATTTTTGAAAATTGTTTACCTTGTAATGGTCTGTGTACCAAATGAAGAATAACAGAACCAAGCTCACTTTCATAAGGACAACATCTGTGTACCAAATGAAATCATTAGCATTATCATGTACATCGTACATAACAATTTTACGAGTAATAATATATGTGTTCATGTGTGTATATGTCACAGATGATGATGTGCATTATCAATGTTATCATATACATCGTACATAACGTTTGTACGAGTCAAAATATACGCGTACATTCATTCATAACGTGTGTATAAATCGCATTTAATCTTTTCTAAAAGTCAATCATTACCGGGTATTGGATCACTCAATAATGTATAGGTAAAAAATTATAATACTTTTATGATAATAACTTCTTCCTATTCATCAAGAACTACAATATATGGGTAACAAGAATAACAAAAAAAATCAAGGTAATTAGTACTTCATTAGATAGATCCATCAAAAAGTATTGATGTCCTACATCGAATTTAAAAGCTGCTAAATCAACACTTAATACATAATAATGTCAAGTAATCAACTAGTGTCTCAAGTGTTAGAAAGAACCAAAATACATTAGAGCATAACTAAGAAATTAGTCCATAAATCATAATTAGAACAAACCAAGATGTGCATAATCAGCGACCACAAAATCTGATGAACCCATTTCTTGACCAAAGATGCAAAATTGAGCACCAAAGAACGTTTCATTATCAGCCATTAAACTCACATCTTGATCACTAGTGCAGAATTGAAACCCTAGAACATGATCAAACTCAGAGAAAGCAGTTCCATTATCAGCCAATGAACTCACTTGTTGATCAAAGTTGGCAAATTCATAATCAAACTCAGAGAAATCAGTAGCATTATAAGCCAATGAGCCTAGTTGTTGAGAATCCATAAACCCTAAACCGTGATCAAACCCACCATTGATTTTATTCTAGAACCCTACGATTATGTTCCGAACAAAGTGCAGCTTACGATCCAACACATATCCTAGATTGTAAAGTTGATCTCTGCTAAACCCATCAAGATTAGGGATCAAACTAGGGTTGAAACCATTCGTCGAAGTGTTGTTTTGGAAATAAGCAGAATCACCAACTTTCCTTCTCTTAGCCTGTAATTCTTCAACGTCTTCTAAATTAAGCTTTCTCTTGGAGGATTTCTCATCTCTAGGGATGTAAAGGTAGCGGTCGACGAGAGATCGAACTTCGTTGTACTTTTCCGGATAAATCAATGGTGTTGAGCTGGAAGTATGTGGGTACATGATCACGCAAACGGGAATGTCGCATAGAGTTGAGATCTCGTAAGCCTTCTTCCTCAGGCTCAACTTGCATTTCTCCAACGCCGCACTTCTGGCCTTATGCTTCTCAATGTTCCATTCGTGCCATCTTCAATCAATTTCTGTGTAAATGGAATGTTGAGATTTAATGAACCACGATACTTTCCTTGTATAATATGGGGGAGATTTTTATTGCCAAAAAAAACTAATTGAACAACGGTAATAAATGCGGAAATGCCAGTATTGACACGGTCAAGGTATATTGAGTTTTTTATAGAAATTAAACGAGTTATATTTGAATTTTTTTTACCTTGTAATAGTTTGTGTACCAAATGAATTCATTTGGTAGCGGTCGTCGAAGCGTTGTTTTGTAAATCAGTAGAATCACCAACTTTTTTTCTCTTAACCTGTAATTCTTCGACGTCTTCTAAATTAAGTCTTCTCTTGGAGGATTTCTCATATCTAGGGATGAAAAGGTAGCGGTCGACGAGCGATCGAACTTCGTTGCAGTTTTCCGGATAAATCCATGGTGTTGAATTGGAAGTATCTGGGTACATGATCACGCAAACGGGAACGTCGTAGAGAGTTGAGAGCTCAATTCAGTCCTTAGCTTATATTTTATTGAGAAAAATTCGGGTTTAAATAACTCTTGATGCAGAAAAAAAGAATAGATCGTGTTCACATATTACACATTAATGTTCATATTTTTAACGTTTTCAGTGAGGGACGCGGTGACATACTTACAAGTTACAATTACTGCGAACTTCGGTTTTTTGTATTTTTTTCCTCAAAATGACCTCAAAAAAATTTATCCCCCATATTACGAAGATTACCGCCCAAATTATAAGAGAAATGTTTTGGTGAGAACAAGGCCTAACGCGAATGGTTCACATGTAACAAGCTAGTGTTTATAATTTGAGCGATAATATTCATAATCTGGGCGATAAAAAAATTTGAGGTTATTTTAAGAAAAAAACAAAGTTTGCAGTAATTACAAGTATGTCACCGCGTCCTCGTTGAAAACGTTCAAAAAAAACTTTTTCTCTATTTTATAACCCCTATATATTTTATAATTCTTCAGACCCCAGCTTTCCCGCGAAAATCCGTACTTAACCTAGGAGCTTAGAAAATCTGCCATTGACGTCTTCTTCTCCATCCAAAAAAACAAATCAACCAAACAGATCAATGGATCCCAATTCAGCGCAGACAACCCACGTCAAACTCCTCGCGTTCGACTTCCTCTCCCTCACTCCATCCCCTTCCTCTTCGACCGACCCTACTTCCTTCTCTCGCAAAGGGATCCGAATTTCCCGGGTCGAAGTCGTCGGATCAGTCGTGACCCGTGACAGCAAACCCGGCAAGTTTCTCAGATTC
The DNA here is from genome assembly GCA_029168935.1 of Oxyria digyna. Taxonomy (NCBI): domain Eukaryota; kingdom Viridiplantae; phylum Streptophyta; class Magnoliopsida; order Caryophyllales; family Polygonaceae; genus Oxyria; species Oxyria digyna. Next base: position 19,439,945 of record JAPVLV010000007.1, on the reverse strand, counting down.
TCGGTGGACGATGGAACTGGATGTATCCCCTGCATTCTCTGGCTCAATCAGCTCACCTCCAAATACTTTTCCAGGAGACGCCCGCTAGATGTTCGACTAATTGCCCAAATGACAACTTTGCTCTCTTTTCGGGTTCAGCTTGGCCTTCTTGTTAGGGTTCGTGGGCGCGTTTCCGGGTTCAGGGGATCGGTTCAGATGACGGTGGAGGATGTGGTGGTCGAGATTGATCCTAATTCTGAGATCTTGCATTGGTTGCAGTGTGTTAAGCTTGCTAGAAGTTGCTAGCTAGTAAGCTTTCATGTCATCTCCTTTATTACAGATGAGTTTGAACTTTGAAGTCTGGTGTGAAATCAGAAACAAGTAGATATGAATCAAAGATCTCTTTTTCCAGAGAAAAAACAGAAAGAAATCCAGGTGGACAAATATTACAGAGGTAAAATTCTCTGCCATCTGCTCAAACTGGGACTTAACTTTGAGAACAAGCATAGTATTAAATTGCTGTTTGCTTTTTATTGTTCATTGCTTGCTACAGGGGGAATAGTTCTTAGTACCAAGACCATATCCCTCCAAATTTTTGCTATCTGTTGTCCCAATAGTATTAGAGAATTGGAGTACAAGAAAATAGTTCCATCTTGGACAACCTCTACCACTAGTTTGATTTGTAACTCATGGTTGAAATCATGGTTCATGACAAGTGTTTATGGAGGGAGAAGATCCGAGTTTCTGCGACTTAATCTCGTTTTTTGTTCATGACCGCACTCTTTTTTAGTTACTTTCTTTGTTAGTAATTCACTTCTTTTTTGGCTTCATCTGCCTTCCTCGTTTGGTGCTCCATTCTACTTGAGTCGCTGAGTACACGTTTGTTCGGGGACTGCATGAGCAGATCTTGACCCTCTAGATACCTATACTGGATGCTGTTGTATGATAGAAATAATGATTTTGCTTGTAAGATCAAAACTTGGTACTCCATAATTTACAATTCATGAAAAAGTGAGCAACAGCACAATTCAACTTCTGCACAAATCATGCCAATTTGGTACAAACAAGTAAAAAAAGTGTATTTATTGCAGTAGGTAAATCAAGTGGTCAATTTATACAATCATGAACCAATTAATACTAGGGAGGAAGAGTAAGATAAAGATGATGAATTAAAATTAGACAATGACCTCTGTGATTTGATGGGCAACAGTTTTGAAAAAGAAGTGCAATCCCCATTCACGAAAAATAAACTTGTTAAAACTTTCAAAAATTTACTCTTCAAGTGAAAAGTTTCACATCATATACAAACCATACACTCGTCTTGGACAATTTGTCAATTGTTTTATATTTTTCATGTGGACTCTATATATTTTAACCTTCAACACCAAGTTGGGCTGACCTTGACAACTTCATTTTAAAGCGCTTGTACATCCAACTTCCCCAAACAATGTCATCTTCTCTGCACTTAATTCATAGGCCTAATTCATATGGTAAAATGGAAAGAAAAAAAGCTTGCAACAAATATTACAAGAAAAGTGGATAAGGAAGCACCTTTAATTTCGTAGCTATTTAGTGTGATTTTTCGGAAAAAGATTTCGCGAGGATTAGTATATACGTTATAACTTATAACTCATGCACACAGTATTTGATGTGCGTCCTAAGATGAAGCACATATGCGTTATAACTCATGAACACAATAACCATTTCGCATCATATGTGTTATAACTCATGAACACAGTAACCATTTCTGACACATACACATGTGTGCATGAGTTATAATGTCTGTATGCGTCATCATCAGTCATCATCTTAGGACGCACATCAAATACTGTGTGCATGAGTTATAAGTTATAATGTATAAGTATTTTTACAATAGAAGTACTTTATACGTTTCATTCAACACCAACAATCAACTAGTGTAATCTCACCGTAGTAGAGTTTGGGGTTCATATGTATGCATCAATTCTCCGACCAAGTTGAGATGATGTATACTGAATGATCTATAAACGAAATGAAGACAAATATAAAATCTGAAATAAAGACATCCCTTAAAAGATACTCCCTCCGTCCCCTATTGATGTTCCCATTTGCTTTTGACACATTTGTCGAGACACGTTTTGTAACGTTAATATCTCTAAATATACGATGATAAAAATTATAATTTTTTTATATTGTCAAAGTACTCATTGAGACGAATCAAACGATATTTTGCATGTCTATATTTATTTCTATATATTGGAAGAAAACGAGAAGATTCTATCGGTTTGTGAATAGTGTCGAAAAAGCAAATGGACCTTATATTAAGGGACGGAGGGAGTAAAAGTGAAATAGGTCTAAACTACTTATGACCGAGCTCAAGGAAAAGTCTGTCTTTCATCTACAGTTCCGCAATCTTAATCTTATATTTTCAAAGATTCTTGTTTTTTTTTAACAAGCAAGGAAGGGGCCCCTTTTCATCAGGTCAGTCCACACACCCATAAAGGGTGAGATGTGCTGCATGACCTGTGGGTAATGGCATCATGCCTACACCACTAGGCTACTGAGGACTTGACTCAAAGATTCTTGTCTTGTCTTGAATCATATTTGATTCCTCGACCTTAATTTTATCTTTATGTCTTTAAACATATTTTCTATAAGTATCAGGTGGACAAGTATTATTTTTATGCTTTTTTTCAAGTCTCTAAGTGAGCTGATATGATATCAGAATCTGGTGCACTTGAATTGCAGTCTCAGGACATAACTAATCAGCCTATTTTCTTACTGCATGAATTGAGTGCATCTGGAGATCTAGCTCTAAATCCTGCTGCTATTTTTTGTGATTTGTGAAAGTTATGTTTTCAGGAGGCTAACAAACATCAAAAAGCAACCAACAAAACCTGAGAAATCAAGGCAGTAACAAGTATACATCAAACTAAAAAAGAAGGCATTTTGAGAATGACAATAGTGGAATCAAAAGCTGCTTTGCTAAAATATTACTATGCCTCTTCCCAGCGTGTGCTTCCACCATCACAGCATTCTACATGAATCATGATGAAGAAAATGACACAAGATTAAATCCCTCTTTAAATGGCATATTTTATGTTTTGTTCATTTTCTTTTTTGGGTTTGTGTAAGATAAAACACGGGTATTTGTGTACTAAGAAACAGCAAGAAAAACAAAAAAAAAACAAAAAAGATCCCTTTCGTAATTAAATTTCTTAGTGGAGGATTAAAAGTACACATGCAAGAATTCAAGATCAAGAATTTGGTGCCTGCTCTTTATCCTATGCATTGTCTCTGTCTGTTGAAAATTGGCTGTGAATTATTGGAACTGCTTATTTCCTGGAAATTCTTTCAAGAAAATGACTTGTAGTTTTGTATGTTACCTTATGTAACTTCTATTTTCATATCCATGCAATTGGAACTATAGAAATTATAGTATGAATCTTTGATGTGGAAAGTCATAGGAGCTGGGAACACATCAATTTGTGGAACTTGAATTTATATTGGGTATGCATTATTACTCCATTCTTTTTACTCTTTTCATAACTGAATTTGTCAGGAATTGGGTTGAAATCAAGAACTCTATTGGCCGGGTGTGAGGAATGGAGTTAGGTGCGTGATATCTTGGTGTAGAGAAAGATATAAAGTGTATATAGATTTCTATTATAGCTGATTTCAGGAAAGAAAATAATCCTAACTAATTAAGGTTTTAGGTTTATGTTGTTTAGTTAAGGGTATATTTTAGGGTCTATAGTGTAGAGTTTAGGTATAAAATTTTAAAATTTTAATTTTAAAGATAGGGAACAAAAGATACATTTTTTTTAAGAGTAGCATCAACTCGTTTTATATCGTCTCTTTGACCCTTTTTTGAGTTGCACAGCTCTTAAAATAGTAAGGAATTTTTTTCACCATTTCACCCTAACAGAATTTTCTTTGTTACCAGCGTACGAATTCTTGATTTGTCATCAATTGCACGAGGAAGTAACTAATTTTAACCTACTTTTCGTGTAGATCATTGGGAAAAAGAAGAAGCTATATATATCCCTCGTTTGGGTACTTGTATGCATGACATAATTTATTTTTTTGGTCAAAAGTGTTAGTAGCATATTACGTACATAAATGAAAGTGTACTTGCATGCACATGTAAGAAATGGACACTTTATCAATCAAATCAACATTTTTTCATCTAATAAACTTTTTATTGGTTGAATTTTATGATTTAACGTATCATTACTTACAATCTTATTTTAATTAGAATTGACTTAATTCGTGTACAAAGTACAGAATAGGAAATAGGAAGAAGTAAAGGGGGGAAGTATGTTGAATGCATATTATACACGTTGGTGACATGGAGCATAGTTGTCAGGCTCTTGTCTAAATCCCAGGGAAATTATTGTGTAGGTGCATTTGAATAAATAAATACGGAGTATTATAACAAGGTACATTCACATTGGAGCAAATAATTACACTGCAAATCGAGTTGAGTAGATCAGACACTAGATACCTTTTTAGGTTGTCACCACCACCATAGCCTATCAAAGTTTATTAGGAGTCCATTACCCTTTGGAGTTCAGGATTAGTCAAACTAATTAACTAGTTAGAGGCTTAATTGGTCCAAGAAACAAGTTTGTATTGGTTAGCTGGTTAAGCGTTGATTTCGAGACAAAGCCTCGATTCACCTGAATTAATAAAATCCAAAAATCAAATTAAAGTACAAGATTGCACAAAATTCTATAGTTTTCTTGTGGAAGCAGGATTAGTACTGCATTTATATTAGTAGATGAGAGCCAATCAACTAGGGTTAGTTACACCAGATTGGCCTAACAAGATCCTACATTGGCGTTAATGAGTTGTAATTTACTACGGAGTAGAAAAATTATCCAATTTCTAGAGAGTTTGATTTTGAGCGTTTTGGATTTGGTTTATCTTTATCAATCGTGACAGAGTTAATTAAATATGAAGACGACGAGGATGAGGAGATCGACAAAGACGACGAGGATGTGGAGATCGACAAAGACGACGAGGATGAGGAGACCGACAAAGACGAGGATTAAGACTAGTATAATAATATAATAATGAATTTTATTATATGATAAACCTGATAAAACGAGAGTATGAAATTATTTTAATTATGCATACGAGACTAATTTCGAACTGATAAAATGAGAGTATAAAATTATTTTAATTATACATACGAGACTAATTTCAACAACAGTAACATGTAATTTCATCACCCTAACACATTCGTATTCTTTAAATTAAGCAAAGTAGTGAACAACAACGGTAACATTATTCTTATTTTGAAAACATGTACATGAGGCGTTGTTTTAAAAAAAAACTCAAAAATAAGTTTTTGAGGTTCTGTTCTAAACAATGTCTCACCTATTTATTTATTTTTTAAAAAACTTTTGGTGAGGTGTTGTCTCGCCTTCATTTTTTTTAATTACGCAATAGAGGCGTTGATTCAATAAAAACTATGTTGGTGAGACACTTTTTCTTATCATTTACCATTGGTGGAAGTCTTATCATTTACCAGTTTATGTGAGGCGTTTTTTAAACCTTACAAGTATTTGTCGTTCGGGAGCTAGTGTATGGAGGACCCAAGCCCCTCTAATTTGCTATGGCATAGTTGAGTGACATCGTCTCGAGCGTGTGATGCGCTAATTCGGATTTCCACCACATGTGTCGGGAGCTTTGATAATTTAGTACAATTGCATAATGTAGACAGAAAGGGGAAGCATGATACAGACTGGAGCAGATATCACAACAAATTTATAGATTTGTGAAACAGGCGTGTGGATTTGATTGACATGTCTCTTGTCAATGACCCCGGTCTTTCAAGAGTTGAAGATCAATATATGTAGACGCTTCATGAGTCCACAAACTCGTCCGTCAGTAGGACAATATCAAACATTGTCTCAAGACTTGTACATGATGGTTATAGTATGTAATATAAACGTCGTTTTAAAATACTTAATTGTCAATAATACCTACATAATCTCTTTTTCTTTTCAGGGACAACATGTGTACAGTCAGGATGTGCTAAACCGAATCTTTGTCGATCAATCATTCTTCTAAAGCAAACAAGATATAGGTGGAGCATCCAATTCATCAGAATTTTAAAGCACATATTCAGATCCTCCAATGTCTATGTCACCACTCTGTTATGCATACGAGACTAATTTCAAACTGATAAAATGAGAGTATGAAATTAATTATACATACGAGATTAATATCAACAACAATAACAGGTAATTCCATCACCCTAACACATTCGTATTCTTTAAATTAAGCAAAGTAGTGAGCAACAACAGTAACATTATTCTAATTTTGAAAATATGTACATGAGGCGTTCTTTTTTTTTCTTTCAAAAATACGTTTTTGAGGTCCTATTCTGAACAACGCCTCACTTATTTTTATTTATTTTAAAAAAAAACTAGGTTGGTGAGGCGTTGTACCACCTTCATTTCTTTTCTATTTTAAAATACGCAATAGATCGAGGCGTTGTTTCAATAAAAACTATAATGGTGAGACACTTTTTCTTACAAATTACCATTGGTGGAAGTCTTATCATTTAGCATTTTAGGTGAGGCGTTGGTTAAACCTTGCAAGTATTTGTGACAAAGGAGCTACTGTATGGAGGACCCAAGATCCTCTGATTTGCTATGACATAGTTGAGTAGCATCGTCCCGAGCGTGTGATGCAACATCTCGGATTTCCACCACATGTGCTTGGAGCTTGTGATAATTTTGTACAATTTCATAATGTAGACAGAAAGAGGAAGCATGATACAGACTGGAGCACATATCACAATTTGTGGAACAGGCGTGCGAATTTGATTGACATGTCTCCTGTCAAGGACCCTGATCTTTCAAGAGTTGAATATCAATATATGTAGTCACTTCATGAGTCCACAAACTTGTCCGCCAATAGGACAATATCAACCATTGTCTCATGATGGTTAGTATGCAATATAAACGTCGTTTTAGAATACTTAATCATCAAATAATACCAACATAGTTTCTTTTTCTTTCCAGGGACAACATGTGTCCAGTCAGGATGTGCTAAACCGAATGTTTATCGATCAATCATTCTTTTAAAGCCAACAAGATATAGTTGGAGCATTCAATTCATCGGAATTTCGAAGCACATATTCAGATCCTCCATGTCTTTGTCACCACTTTGTATTCCGTCACTACCAATGTCTATAATGCCACCGCCAACGTCTTATCTGTCAATGTCTTATCTGACAATGTCTTATCCGCCAATGTCTTATTTGCTTATGCCACGACCTCCCTATCATGGGTTTCCTACTCCTTCGATGACACCTTTGCTCTCGATTTTGTCATTTGAAGGGTTTGTTAGTCCTTTTACGGGTGTTGCATCGTCATTCTCAAGATTTGGTGATTATCCGTGGCTTTCCTCGTCAACGAATCCACACACGACAACATCAATGCAAGCACCAAGCTCGTTCACTTCCACCAATGCTCCAAACATATTTATTCACCCACTAGGCCAATTTATAGAGATGTTGATTTTAATCGCTTTGGATTTGGTCAATCTTTATCAATTGCGATGGAGCCAATTGAATATGAAGACGACGAGGATGAGGAGATCGACAAAGACGAGGATTAGGACTAGTATAATAATGTAATAACAAATTTTATTATATGATAAACTTATAAAAACGAGAGACTGAAATTATTTTAATTATGCATACGAGACTAATTTCAAACTGATAAAATGAGAGTATGAAATTAAATATACATACGAGATTAATATCAACAACAATAACAGGTAATTCCATCACCCTAACACATTCGCATTTTAAATTAAGCAAAGTAGTGAACAACAATAGTAACATTATTATGATTTCGAAAACATGTACATGAGGTGTTACACCATGTGTTTAAAAAAAATTCTTTTAAAAATACGTTTTTGAGGCGTTGTTATGAACCGGTAAATTAAAACGCTATTAGCCGGCGTTTTAAGTATTGTGAACAAAACTTTAAACGCCACCATGTTGCGTTCAAAAAAAGCCGACTCAAACACAAAAAATTTCTGGTACAAACAATTTACCCTTTTTTAAAAATACGTAAAGAGGCGTTGTTTCAATAAAAACTATGCTGGTGGTGAGACACTGTTCTAAATAGCGACTCACCTATTTTTGATTTTTTTTAAAAAGTCTTTGCTCGGGTGCCTCTACTTCATAGCCTTTTCCGGAGCAAGAAAAAATGTCTATTTTGAAAATTACTTTGAAAAGACATCTAAAATGAGAATATTTTCGAAAAAATGCTCATTTCAGAAATAAATTCTAAATAATGCGAAGTAACTCTTGTTTATTTCATATAATTTGTTAATAAACATGTCGAATTTTATTTATTATGAGTAATTTATTAAAGATCATTTATTACAAAATAACATTTTTTTTCTTTATAATGTTCTTAGCTACAAAAAATTGCTCTTGCACAAAAATACCTTGTGTCACCGGCCAATCGATTCAGGTATAAGAGTCCAAGCTAGTGACACTAGAAAAGTTAAACATCTAGTAAATTATGAAAAATATATTTAAAAAAGATAATAGTTTTATATTTCTGAAAAAACTAAACAGAAATTGTAACGCAAACATACTCTGTCTGTCGTCACATTGTGCGACATACATATCAAGTGCTAGAACATGTGAAACTTGAGCATGTGATAGGACTTAAATTAATGCACCATAGAATACAGTAGGAGATTCGAAATTAGTCAATACCAAGGCTAACAACTTAAAAGAAGTTTTTTAAATTAAATAGTAGTAGTAATTTAGAACTAAAGATAAACATAAGCCATGCGTTACAACTCCTACACGAATCATTTCTGAATGAATGAGGGCTGTCAAGTTAGTTCCAACAAACTACAAGTGATCGATACAATGGGTGAAATGCGTGACTGAATTCCAACTTTTCAAGTAATTAAATTTAACCTATTAACCAATAACCATACTCAGACCTATCTTATCTGTATAAGTATGATATGAACACGTAACTAATATTTGTGATTTAAAAGACGTCGGGAATATAATTGAAGTTTGTGGCGGATTAATTGGTAATAGTTTTCGAGACAAACTAGATTCTACCGAAGAAACTTATAATTGGAGTATGCAGCTGTGGGCAGTGGCTCTAACATTGTTTACCCCAAAGTAAAACACTTCAGTTAATAAGTTTCAAGTTTTAAGTTGTTCACCAAAATAAGTTTCTTCGGTAACAAAACATCCAATCATTCAAATTACAAATCGTATAAGAAATGCATGCATGTGGATATATGTAGGTAAACACTTATTTATGTATATATAGGTTAAAACTCAAAGACTTCATTTGTATTTACTTGAGTTTTCATAGTATAAAAGATTGAATAAAGATTTGGTATGAACGTACGTAAATAACACACAAATATATGTACATTTTCTTATATTTGTATATACATTACTTCACATTCACATATACATGTACAAATATTTTTTTATATATAGTTTTAAAAACATGTACACATTTTACAAATATACATGTATCTATATATATATCCACATGAATAAAGGGATATGTATGTGAATAATCAATTCATTTATATATTCATATCATAACTATTATTCTCATATACATATTTTCTTACAAAATTTGACTACATTGATATTAGTGTTTGTTTGGATGTTCACGAGTTTTTAAGAGACTATGAGATTTTTCATATATAATTATATATATATAAGTTCACGATCATGTCTGCAGATTAAAATTAAGATGATGCATGCGAATAATATGACTATGTACATAATGCATAAATCTTTATTCAATCTATATATACAAATTCACGAGATCTTTTTCATAAGTAGAGTTGTTATCAAAGATTATAATCTTCTGAAAAAAGAAAGATATCAAAATTATTGGAAAAAAAAGGTTAAGGAAATCGAAATTAGGATAGACATATTTAGCAAAGTAGATCATCACTCACGCATTCGAGTTAGAGGAAAACGACGACGTTTTGGGGGCTTTCCTTGGTAAAACAGAGAGAGAGAGAGAGAGAACCCATGCTTGTGAGTCGCCCTCTTCCTTGGTTTTAGAGCTGAAAAGGAAGCCCCCCCTTTTACTCTCTCTCACGCACACTCTCTCTTTCTCAAATTCTACTTGCACACACTTTATTCTCCTCCTCCTTCTCCTTCAAATACAGAGAGATACCTTGCTGTTCTTCTATTACCAGTCCTTCCATTTCACCTATTCCAATTGCACCCTAATTCTTCCCTCCTGCATTGTCTTCTTCTCCACACTCCTACTCCTGTCACTTTCTCTCTTCTATCTGGATCTCCATTTCTGTTTTCTATTGCAGATTCGGGAACTGCAGAAATCCCCATCTCGGTTTTACTCATCTTCCCCTCAGATTCAATACCCATAATCACAAAACACCACTGAACCAATTTAACTTATGAAAGTATTGTGCAAATGACAGATGGAAGCTGCAAAAAGAGCAAGGTCTGTTTTTTTTTAACTCTCAACTTCTCAAGGCTTGTTTTGGATTATTGAGTTTCTGATTTGTTTTGTTGTTGTTGTAAAAAATGAAGCTTTCTTGGTCCAAGAATCTCGTCAAGAAATGGTTCAACATCAAGAGCAAAGACGAGGACTTTCATGCGGATCATGTTGTCTATAGAGGTATAAGTTTCAGCTTTTAAACCCACATTGATGATGTTAATAATTATTATAACCTCCTTTGTTGAACAGAAATTAACTATTTAATTCTGTTGACTTACAATTCTTCAATTGCCTTTCTGATTTGTGTCAAATCACTATTTTCACTATCATTAATGCTTCATATCAAGTTTCAACCGTCTATCATAACAAAAAAGAAAAAAGCTTTTTGTTCCACCCTCTCATGTTTGAGTTGTTGGGGTTCATGGGCAAAGCACAATGCTTTAATAACTTTATGGACTTTCCTTTTTTTATTATCAGGTTGTGATGAAGATTGGAGAAACAACATTTCTGATAGAGAAGCATGCTGCCCTGTCAAGAAAGGCAAAGCAGGTTTAGAATCACAACATAATATGCATTACTTTGGAGTTTGGACCACTGCAAATTATTTTTAAATTTAAGTTCTTTGCTTGTTTATGATAGGAAGAAGAAGCACTGAACGAATTCGGCGTGTTAAGGTAGATCCCGAGGCCTCTTCTCAAGTTACTGATGTGAATAACTATAAGTAAGTCCATTTTCCAGATTCTGAATCTTCTGTGTAACAACAGATTTTTTTTCTGGTTTTTAATCTATATTAAGTTCTGCCAAATCAGGGTATTTGTTGCTACATGGAATGTAGCTGGAAAATCTCCTCCAAGTTATCTGAATCTTGAAGACTGGCTTCACACCTCACCCCCTGCTGACATTTATGTTCTTGGGTATGATTTCAATTCATCAATTCTTTGTTTGCTGTTGTTAGAAAGAGTTGAAAACATGGTGCTTCATTTTTTGTCATTCAGGTTTCAAGAAATTGTTCCCCTGAATGCCGGAAATGTATTAGGGACCGAGGATAATGCCCCGGCTAAGAAATGGCTAGCTCTTATCAGAAGAACCCTTAACAACATTCCGATTGTAGAATCTGACGCGGACTTTGAAGGATCAACAAGGGCGAAAAACTCTTCATTTTACCACCGTCGATCCTTCCAATCAATGAGTTGCAACACGGGGATGGAAAATGACATGATGGTGTCACAATCGAAGGCTCAAGGAAGGTTTAGTGTTTGTGAGCGGGGTATGTTTGATCATAGGCCAAGTGATTATGACCATAGCTATAATTGGGTGTCGTCTGATGAAGAATGTGGGCCTGAGGAGTCACCGGTTACCATGAATTACTCTCCCATGTTCTACAACGGTTGCTCTCCTGTGGATGACAGGGATAGGCAAAGTGAAGGCTCTAAATACTGCCTTGTTGCTAGTAAGCAGATGGTTGGCTTATTTTTAACTGTATGGGTGAAAAATGAGATTAGAGATGATGTTCGGAATCTCAAAGTGTCGTGTATTGGGCGAGGATTAATGGGTTATCTTGGAAACAAGGTACAGATAGACACTAAAGATCTTGTTTTGTTGCTACAACAAGAATTGAAATCTGATTCTGTTGGACATTTATTTTTCAGGGTTCCATTTCAATTAGCATGTCATTGCACCAGACGAGCTTTTGCTTCGTTTGTAGCCACTTGACTTCAGGGCAGAAAGAAGGGGATGAGCTAAGAAGAAACTCGGATGTTATGGAGATTCTTAGGAAGACGAGGTTTCTAAGAGTTCATGGGATGGATGACGACAACAGCCCTCAAACAATTCTTGAGCATGAGTACGTTTTTAGTTCAAAAAGTTCATTTTTTTTATATTATCACCTAAATTTAACCCTTTAAATCTTGCAACAGTCGAGTCATATGGCTTGGAGATTTGAATTATCGAATTGCACTCTCTTACCGCTATGCAAAGTCTCTAGTAGAAATGCAAAACTGGAGAACACTCTTAGAGAATGATCAGGCAAGTTACTTCTTATTTTTTGAATCTGAAATTAACTATGCTGATGAATTCTTTATCCTAACATATTACATTTTTGCCTTTGATCAGCTTAGGATAGAACAAATACAAGGGCGTGTATTCGAAGGTTGGAGTGAAGGAAGGATTTATTTCCCTCCCACCTACAAATACTCAAACAACTCAGACCGATATGCAGGGGATGACAGAAATCCGAAAGGAAAACGAAGAACTCCAGCTTGGTGAGTAAATCTCAGTAAATTTTTACTTTGATTTTCTCTAGTAGAGATCTAAACCGAGCTTATTGCTTACTTTGAAGGTGTGATCGTATTTTGTGGCATGGAAAAGGCATCTACCAACTATCCTATGTTCGTGGCGAATCAAGATTTTCGGATCATAGACCGGTTTACAGCGTTTTTTTGGCAGAGGTAGAATCTATCAACCGTTGCAGGATCAAGAAAAGTATGAACTGCACTAGTGCTAGGATTGAAGTTGAAGAATTGCTGCCACACTCACATGGCTACAATGACATGATTTTCTATTGACAGTCAAAATTTCATCTCCCATTTTTTACTGCCAAAGGTAAAAATTCTCTCAAGCATGGTTAGAGAAAGAAGAAAGCTAATCATTATTCATAATTCATTGGTCCCTATTTCTTGTAGGTGGGCGCTGCTGCAACGAAGCTAATCATCAATGGCGATGTAGACTTTGATCAAATCAGAAAGAGTGAGAAAAAAAAAGGTTAGATCCTTTTGAATTCGTATCAATTATTTTTTAATTGTTTTCAGTTTTTTTTGTGTCTAATTCTTGGTATGTTCTTACTGCAGGTGCCCATACTCAATCTTACCTTGTTCTAACGCCATGGTCGATATCGAAATCGTTACCCAAGTGGTCCATTTTTGTCGTTGCAATGTAGGTAACACAGCAAGTTGGTTATAATGTCATTAAATTGACATTTAATTCATAGAATCAATGTTCTTGATGTGTCCAAGCAAAGGTCCATACATGGGCATTAGATTCAGAAGATTTGTTCTGTTTTTTCACCGTCTGTATAAAAAGAGCGGGATTGATGAGAAGAAAAAAATATTCTTCCGCAGTTGAAAACGGCAAATGATCCTTTATATGATACTGTTTCATGATTTTAAGTGAGAATTCGGAAGTGGGGCCGAATAAAACGGGTGGACAGGACGCCGTTTTGAGCGGCGCTTAGGATGTACTTTGAGGGACACGTGGCGAGATGAGAGGAGATCAAGGGTGGGTCCCTTGTCTCCTGTTCCGTAGGCCTAAGATGGAGAGGCCATGTGGCACCTGAGAGTGAGACTACCCCACAGAGATTGTCTCTAAACTTTGTGAGATTCTTTACAAAGATCCCTCTTTTTTCTTCACTTTTCATGTGTTAAGAAGTTTGCACGTAGTGTTAAACCAAAATAAACAAGGAAATGCTAACTTTAAGGTATTCTTTAACGACTTCAGTTGTATGACTGTAGGGACATTCTCATAAATTTAAACTAGTGTACGTACGTAGAGTTTGAAACACAAACACGTGTGTATCACAGAGGAGGATAGGAAGACAAAGGTGCATGATTGAATTTGTGGACATATGTTATCCCTTAAGATTATACGACACATGCCACTTGTATTTATGGGTAGTTGGGTACCCACTAATTAAAGATGCAGAAGATGGAATGTGACAGTTATGGCAATTAGCTCAAATTTTGATGGTTTAAGGTTTGAGTTATTAATCAATGATGATGATTAATACAGTATGTGATGGGTTTTTGGGAATGTATGATGGTGTTTTTAGGGGGGTTAATAGAGTAGAGTAGAGTTGCTGCAAAAAGATAGGGACATGTTTGGATGTTTTCAGGAAATAGGAGGGTTGAGGAAGCAGTAGGGGCAGCAGGATTTGACGCTTAGCAAACACGCCCTATTTTGTGTCCCTTTATGTACATCAGTATGCAAATCAGTATGACAGTACAGTATGTACATCTATGTTATGTATAGCATCGGATTCGCTGCTTGTTCCCTCGCCTTGTATCTTCTCCGCCCATTTTCATGCTTCATTTACTCTCTCACCTTTTTCACTACTAGTACAATGTTTTTCAATCCACTAAACACACAAAAACACTAGTACGGAGTAGTATACTTATAAACCACCCACTATTAAGCAATCCAAATGATATAACTATCGAGTACAAACTATAGGTTATACTGATACTGGATCATGCTACCATCTATATAAGGATTTGTTACGTTTTCGTATGAACCCGAAGACGTTGTATAACATATTACGGTTTACATAAACATGTGATCAATGAGTGCACATTGATGCACATTATACTGATAGTATGTATAACTAATACTATTGTTGCATATATGAATCATGGTATGAGCTTGTAGTCAGATTATTTAAATTTTGATGGATTTGACAGAATTTCCATAAAAAAACATTGCTTGAGGGAAGCCCAAGCCCAATGGTTAGTACACATGGGTTTATGGGTCGCTAAGGAGTCACAGTCACAGCGTGGAGCTCGCGTGTTAGAGTCGGTCAAGTGATGTCACTGAGTTTTTAAGATGACACAACAACCGTACGATCTAAGATAATTGATCCGACGGGCGATGTGAACTTAGCTGAATTTGGGTAGTTTTGATGACAAGATGGATTCTCTCTACTGTTTTCTACACACACATCTGACTTTGCTTCTAACCCTCCTTGTTCTGTCAAATCCAATCACTGCCTTCATCATTCTACCAATTATTCACTCTTTTTTGGCGTAATCCATAATGGGCCCAAAAGCCCACACTGCGGGGATATTGATCGGCCCATAGCCCAAAATCACTCCTTTCTCCTTTAAACACAGGCACAAAACCTCGGAGGCGGAGATCTCTAGCTCGTTTTCCTGCGCAGTTCAAGGTGAGTTCGTTCTCCTACTGCCTCGTAGATCGCAATTCGAACTTCGGATCCACAGTCGATTTCAACTCTTCGTCAGATCCAGATTCATTAACCATTCCGCTTCTCCATAACCGTCGGATCTCCACCTTCTACTACCTCTAGATGACAGGAATCAACGTCGACGGTTCGAACCTCTCTCTTCCTCCGTCGTCCGTCTGGTGGTAAGCTAGGAGTTAGAGAGATTTCCTTCAGTCGTCGCTTGTCATCTACAACGAGGTTTCCTCCAATCGTCGCTTGCCACTTCATCTTGCAAAGTAGGTTGATGACAGTGGATGATGTGATGAATGCAGTTTGATAACAATGGAGGTAATGGACGACGTCTGGAGTACATGGACGACGTCTCTTTGGAGACGAAGCACATCTGGTGCGATCCGTCTCTAGCGGAGCTCGATCACCAGGTTTGTAATACCGCTTGATGACAAATTTTGCATTAGTTTGATGACAAATTTTGCATTAGTTTGATGACAAATTGTTACACTAGATCTAGCGACCACGAGTTTCTAATACAACTGGACGACAGATTTGTATTAGTTTGATGACAATTTGTATGTTATTAATATGAATTTGAGCTCACCTCATTTGAGTTCAAATGTATTGATTTCTTGTTTGGATGACAGTTTCCATCAATTTGTTTGGATGACAATTCGAGTAAAAATGTCAGGAAGATGAAGTTGGATGTAAAAATAAAAAGGAAAAGGAGTTTTAACTTCTAAAAATACAGTAGTGTGGATGACACTTTAATGGTGTTGATGACAATTTATTTGACTTAATAATATGATTTTTTGGACGACGATAATATTTATAGTGTGGATGACACTTTATTTATTTTTAAAAGTTTGTGTCAAAGAAAAAGATGATAAGATTTGTTAATTCGATGACAAAGATTAAAAATATTATTGTCGTCGGATGACAGTTCATGATCATATCGGATGACAGTACATCAACAAAATTACTGTCATCAAAAAAATTACTGTCATCAAAAAAAATTACTGTCATCAAACCAAATTGTCATCAACACAAAAAGGTTAGTTAACACACTATAAATTTTTAGGGTTAGAAAATACAAGTAAGAGGGAAAAAAGGGTTACTTAACCCGTTTTTGGAGCAAAGAGCACATGGTTTGATCTATCTATATATAAAAATTGATGGGTTTGAGAAAGTAATGACAATGGGGACTAATTAATGTTTAAATTTAATTTTACCTTTTTCTTTTTATCTCCTATTATCCAATGATAATTGAGATTTATTAAATGTCTAATAAAACCATATATAATTATGTGCTTAATTGGTTAGTATTTCCATCATTTTAATCTTTTTTTCTTCGCTCTTCACCTCTAATCCGTACGACGATGAAGAACATTCCGAGCAACGGAAACGACTATGTGATTTGGTACATATATAAGAGATATTCAATTCATTTTATTATAATTTACTAGAAAATACATATATGAAAATATATATTAAGTATATGAATATAGACAAAAACAAAATGTATTTGGCTCGCGCAAAGCGCGGGCAATGACCTAGAAAGTTGTCATTAAGTCGTCATTACTTTGTGGCCTCTTGAATTTCTCTTCTGAATTCAACTTTTGATCTTCCAATTGAGATTTCTTATTGAATTTTCCATCAAGTCGTTGTTACTCTATTGGATATTGTATTCACCGTTACTCATCGTTATTGTCAATTTGTAATTGAACAAATCAATTTGTTATTTTTATCACTTCTATTGTTCGTCTATTTTTGTGTTGATGTCTTGATGTGCAGGTTAAATTTACTTTGGTTTGAATTGCAGGATAAAATAACCCAGAAGATTGCTCTTTCCATGTGCTAAAACTCAAGAAAAACGCATAGTTATCAAACGAGCCCAATATTGATAGCAAAGACTACATTACCAAGAGCAATGGAGGACATGTAAAGAAGGGAAACTAAACCAAGAATACAGCACCTTCGTTCCACTCCCAACACTTGCACCAAAAACGGAAGCATGGAGGATCAAAAGGAGCAATATGATGGAGTTCTGCTAAAACGAAAAAAGAAAGAAGGTATACCAATCACCAAGCTCTATAGTCCCAAGTTGAACCATCACAATAACATTTGGTAGTACATCCATCCGGATATGATTTCAGCTTGTCACCAAAATCGAAAAGCTGAGCACATATCGATCTAATTAAGACCTAATCGCATCCCTGGCTCTCTTCGACGCCACCCCTAACCCTTCTTCTATATACATCTGCTTCTCCCTGCACTCTGTACTGCAGAACGCTCTCACACTGCACCAAATCAAACATCAGTGACCAAGGACTCAAGACTAGTTTTACAATTTCCACATCCTAATAATCAGGGACATAAAAAGAATATCTAATTTGTTATTATTCCTCTTAATAATATTTTAATTAAAGAAATTAGTTAAGCGTATCTTAATCCCCTAAATCTTATCAAATTCCAACAACTCGTCTATCCAAAATCGCTTCACCAATTCCTCGTTTTCTACACCGATTACTAGCAGTCCAGCACTAAGAAACCGGAAAATCAGCAGAATCGAGGCATGACGAATCAGAAAATGCAAAATCAGAGGAGCAACAGCACTAGATCTACGAACAATTCAGATTCGAAACAGAGAAGAAGAGATTACCTATACATATAAACGTCTCCATCTGGTCCAATCTTCTTGTTGCAGTAGTAGCACTGGTCGAAGAAGCTACCAATCCGATCTGAATTCGCAGTGCCTGAAACAGGCTGGTCGTATACCGGCGAAGGAATAGAGAAGATCGGAGGGCGAGGCTGGTCGGCGGATTTAGGTTTGGCGATGGAATTGGGCGGCGGAATGATGGGAGACATGCGGCGGTGAGAGGAAGGAGGCGGACGAGGAGAGGGAGTAACAAGCTCGACGTCGCCGGTGCTGGATGATCGCATCAAGCGTGACCTCTTCGCCGGCATTCTGAATTTGGAGGAGAGAAATTTAGGGTTTTGTTTGTTGTGAGCGGGAAAGGATTCGCATCCAAGAGAGGTATTTATAGACTGTTGTGGTCCCCGATGCTTCTGCTATGCGTTTCGGGATGCCCTCATTCACGATATTCTCTTTCCCACAACACCCAATGTACACTATAATCTCATGTTTATTGTTACATCATTACTTAATAATATTATTATTTACATTATCTTTTATAGGTTAGTATGCACAATAACTCTCTGAAAAAATATATAGCTCTCAAAACGTAATTACAATTTTTTTTTTTCTGGTTGCAATGCTATCTATTCATTGTTGTAAATTGGTTTTACATACATTCTCTTTATAGATGTACAAGGATCATAAAAAAATTCGTAATGTTCTACATGTCCTCCTAGCTAATTTGTTCTACATGATATTATAGGGCCATTAGAAAATGATAGAAAGGAGAGATGGAGATTGATAATGTTGGAATTCAGATTTGTTGGAACCTCGTTCCAACGGAAAGGAAACCGGCAACACTCCGGATTCCCTAGTCTTTGTCGTTTCTTCTTCTTGTGGTCCCTCTATTCTCTCTCTCATTGTAAAGTAATAACGTCCATGTTCCTGCAAAAGCCAAACCCGGAGCTGGTGCTCCCCGGGAAAGGCACTCCGACGCTCAAGTCAGTAATCATATAAATGATGAGTTAAACGAATGTGCAAGTATAAAGAGTCACGAGAGTCAAATCGTTCGTGTCAACTTTTACCGTGCGATGCCAAGAGAGATGTAACATTTCCGGAGATGCTTGATTGACTAAAGAGTCGACCAACATATATTTATTTAGTTATACACGACGCTCGTCGGGTGAGCTCGCAAGCCACGCGAGTCATACTAACACATTGTTTCATATACCCCACGCAAGCAACTATATACTCGTAATATTAGTAATGCTCGCGTGCTCATAACGTTATTATGCTCAATAATTACCTTTGTACCGCATGATCAACAGCAAACTCAACAATATGCACTCATCTCACGAGCAACAACATGCTCAACAACATGCATGCATTATATAGACCACCTAGCGAGCAGTCATGTAGTCGAAAGTCTACCTTGATCGTTAGATACTGAAGTTGCGAGCTAAGGTCGATCGCTAGATATGGTAGAACGTCGCGACCATGGTGAGCTTTGCGAGCTGAGACGGAACACAGTCGGTGGTCGACAATAGTCGCTATGTACATGCGAAGGTCGCGAGCTTTGACCGAATACGGTTGGAGGGAAGTCGACTACATCGTATCAATGGGCAGTCGGATACTAAACTGAGTGCAGCAAACGACTTTGAACTCGCGAGTTGATTACTGTCATCAACTGCTCGTGAGAGTTGAGGGAGAAAAGATCAAGAGTAGTAATGAACCTCATCCGAGCGAGTAACGCGTGTGACTTCTAATGATTAGTCGCGAGGCATCCCTTGACGATGAAGGCCGAGGTCAACTAGAAGAGCGGGATCATCGATCGAGCACAAGAGAGCGTAGAGGATCGTCGATCGAGCTCAAACAAGCATAGAGTGTCGTCAATCGAACACAAGCGAACTCCCGTCATTACCCGATTGAGATCGTGAGTCAGAAAGACAGCCCTGATTGAGTTCGACGATGTGTGAGTCGCTTTCAAAGTAAAGAACCGAGCCGATTACCTCAAAGGACTAGCTCTGCTTTCATCGTTAATGGCGGATGAGAATGGAGGTCCAGACTCTAGGTTGTGGAGGTATTTTGCTTGATTTTTACCCTCAGACCTCCATCCCCCTTTCTGTATGTAATCTCCTGCTCTTTTTTATATTCTTTTTCCATTTGCTCCCTCTTTCCCCCTCTCGAATGGCCCAAACTTCCTATCCTCCTCCTTGTCTCTCGTCCCATTTCTTCAGTCTTATCCTCTTCCCCCCGTCCCCTTTCTCCTCCTGTCCCCTCTCGTTCTTATCTTCTTTCTTTTCTTCCTTCTTATCTTTCTTTAGTAACTTACCCCTTTTTATATATCATTCAATCTGTGACCTAGGAGAAGTGTTATGGGCTATGGGCTTGTTTTATCCCGGGTCCAACACAGCTCCCCAAGCTCTTCGTTGAATAAACGAAGGCTTGGTTTATGGGACCTTTGCTAACTCTTACGCTCATTGAGGAATTTCGCGAGTGTGTTATTCGTCATTCACGTGACACTTTCGCGTACTAGATCGGGTAAAGACGAGACAAATTTTAATAGGATGGTATGATACGGTGATTTTGAGAGTGAATCGCGTCCAACCTCCCCTTGATTCTTCTCTTACACACCTTATAGTTTTTTTTAGATTAAGACGAGACCCGAGGAGGAAAACTCTCAAGGCTCGTTAGTCGCCAGCCTTGCGAGATCTCTCGTTAATGAACAAAGCTAAGGGAAGCTCCCGGCCTAATGCGAATGAACGAAGGCTAAGGGAAGCTCCCAAGCTTAGTGGAAGAGATACTCAAAACTCGCTAGGGTTTTAACCTTGCGAACGAAAGTGCGAATGAACATGTCTTTGCTTATGTGATATATGCATAAGGTGGAGCATATCCATACTCACGTAGAGTATAGGGATATTATGGAGCATGTCAATGCTTGCTTGGCATATGTGCAGTGCCGAGTATGTTATTTCTCGCGTGAAATATGCATTACTATGAAGTATGTGGTTGCCCACGTATGTTTATGCAACATGCAACATGTTGATGCTTACGTAGTATATGTATGGGTATTATGGAGCATATTATTTTGCATATAATAAGTGACTCCACACCCTAGGCTCGCTAGGGTGTTAGTCTCATGAGTAATCTCGCGAACAAATAAAGCTAAGGGAAGCTCCTGGTCTAATGTGAGCGAACAAAAGATAAGGGAAGCTCCCGAGCTTTAAGGGAAAAGACACCTTAGGCTTGCCAAGGTGTTAGCCTCGTGATCGATCTTGCGACTGAGTATGTTGTTACACGCGTAGTTAGTGTAATTTTTCGAGCATGTATAATGTATTTTTAATCTGGTGTGCATTTGTTACGGGCACGCGAGTACGTATAAAATAGAGCATGTTGATACTCACGTGGAGTGTTTGAGGCATGCTGCTGTTTGTGTCGCTCGCGTGGTTGTATGCATGCAATGAGGTGTATTGGTCCCCGCGTGGGTTATGTATATTGTTGAATGGAATTTGCTCGTGGGATTTGTCTTGTAATAGTCTTGAGTGGATGTCAATACCTGTCATCTCACATCATGCTTTCGCGACCAAGGAGAGTTTTTTTAGCTCACCTTAGAAGCTGGATCACGGCGGGTGAGCTCGTTGGCATAAACCCGTCCATGCTTTCGCGACCAAGGAGAGTTTTTTAGCTCACCTTAGAAGCTGGATCACGGCGGGTGAGCTCGTAGGCATAAACCCGTCCATGCTTTCGCGACCAAGGAGAGTTTTTTAGCTCACCTTAGAAGCTGGATCACGGCGGGTGAGCTCGTAGGCATAAACCCGTCCATGCTTTCGCGACCAAGGAGAGTTTTTTAGCTCACCTTAGAAGCTGGATCACGGCGGGTGAGCTCGTAGGCATAAACTCGTCCATGCTTTCGCGACCAAGGAGAGTTTTTTAGCTCACCTTAGAAGCTGGATCACGGCGGGTGAGCTCGTAGGCATAAACCCGTCCATGCTTTCGCGACCAAGGAGAGTTTTTTAGCTCAACCTTAGAAGCTGCATCGCAACCTAGGAGGGTTTTTTAGCCCAAACTAGCGAAGTGGGATCACGGCGAGTTCGCGACCAAGGGGAGTTTTTTAGCTCAGCCCTGGAAGCTGGACACGCGACTTGGGGGGTTTTTTTAGCCCAGCCCAGTGAGGTGGAATCATGGCGAGTTCGCGACCAAGGGGAGTTTTTTAGCTCAGCCCTGGAAGCTGGACACGCGACTTGGGGGGTTTTTTTAGCCCAGCCCAGTGAGGTGGAATCATGGCGAGTTCGCGACCAAGGGGAGTTTTTTAGCTCAGCCCTGGAAGCTGGACACGCGACTTGGGGGGGTTTTTTAGCCCAGCCCAGTGAGGTGGAATCATGGCGAGTTCGCGACCAAGGGGAGTTTTTTAGCTCAGCCCTGGAAGCTGGACACGCGACCTGGGGGGGGGGTTTAGCCCAGCCCTGAAAACTGCATCACCACCCAAGAGGTCTTACAGCCCTGCCTGGCGAGGCGGGATCATGGCGGGTGAGCTCGCTGGCATAAACCCGTCCATGCTTTCGCGACCAGGGGGAGTTTTTTAGCTCAGCCCTGGAAGCTGCATCACCACCCAAGAGGTCTTACAGCCCTGCCTGGTGAGGCGGCATCATGGCCTAGGTGAGTGTACATCTCATCTAGGTCACGGTACATATCGCGTGCTCGGTGACTCGCCCGATGCCGCTAATTGTAAGCAAGCTAAATAAATAGAAGAAAGTATGAGCAAGGTAAAAGTCATGCTAGGTGCAAGCGGGACTTACCTGACTCTTTGCCTTTTATCTTTTGTTAATCTTGTGATTTGTCTTTCATAGAGCAGGAATAGAAATCTCTCGTCATGACGAATGTCAAACCGGTTGTGTGAGGAAGAAATTCCCCACGGTCGGCGCCAGTGTTGGAACTCGGATTTGTTGGAACCTCGTTCCAACGGAAAGGAAACCGGCAACACTCCGGATTGCCGAGTCTTTGTCGTTTCTTCTTCTTGTGGTCCCTCTATTCTCTCTCTCATTGTAAAGTAATAACGTCCATGTTCCTGCAAAAGCCAAACCCGGAGCTGGTGCTCCCCGGGAAAGGCACTCCGACGCTCAAGTCAGTAATCATATAAATGATGAGTTAAACGAATGTGCAAGTACAAAGAGTCACGAGAGTCAAATCGTTCGTGTCAACTTTTACCGTGCGATGCCAAGAGAGATGTAACATTTCCGGAGATGCTTGATTGACTAAAGAGTCGACCAACATATATTTATTTAGTTATACACGACGCTCGTCGGGTGAGCTCGCGAGCCACGCGAGTCATACTAACACATTGTTTCATATACCCCACGCGAGCAACTATATACTCGTAATATTAGTAATGCTCGCGTGCTCATAACGTTATTATGCTCAATAATTACCTTTGTACCGCATGATCAACAACAAACTCAACAATATGCACTCATCTCACGAGCAACAACATGCTCAACAACATGCATGCATTATATAGACCACCTAGCGAGCAGTCATGTAGTCGAAAGTCTACCTTGATCGTTAGATACTGAAGTTGCGAGCTAAGGTCGATCGCTAGATATGGTAGAATGTCGCGACCATGGTGAGCTTCGCGAGCTGAGACGGAACACAGTCGGTGGTCGACAATAGTCGCTATGTACATGCGAAGGTCACGAGCTTTGACCGAATACGGTTGGAGGGAAGTCGACTACATCGTATCAATGGGCAGTCGGATACTAAACTGAGTGCAGCAAATGACTTTGAACTCGCGAGTTGATTACTGTCATCAACTGCTCATGAGAGTTGAGGGAGAAAAGATCAAGAGTAGTAATGAACCTCATCCGAGCGAGTAACGCGTGTGACTTCTAATGATTAGTCGCGAGGCATCCCTTGACGATGAAGGCCGAGGTCAACTAGAAGAGCGGGATCATCGATCGAGCACAAGAGAGCGTAGAGGATCGTTGATCGAGCTCAAGCAAGCATAGAGTGTCGTCAATCGAACACAAGCGAACTCCCGTCATTACCCGATTGAGATCGTGAGTCAGAAAGACAGCCCTGATTGAGTTCGACGATGTGTGAGTCGCTTTCAAAGTAAAGAACCGAGCCGATTACCTCAAAGGACTAGCTCTGCTTTCATCGTTAATGGCGGATGAGAATGGAGGTCCAGACTCTAGGTTGTGGAGGTATTTTGCTTGATTTTTACCCTCAGACCTCCATCCCCCTTTCTGTATGTAATCTCCTGCTCTTTTTTATATTCTTTTTCCGTTTGCTCCCTCTTTCCCCCTCTCGAATGGCCCAAACTTCCTATCCTCCTCCTTGCCTCTCGTCCCATTTCTTCAGTCTTATCCTCTTCCCCCCGTCCCCTTTCTCCTCCTGTCCCCTCTCGTTCTTATCTTCTTTCTTTTCTTCCTTCTTATCTTTCTTTAGTAACTTACCCTTTTTTATATATCATTCAATCTGTGACCTAGGAGAAGTGTTATGGGCTATGGGCTTGTTTTATCCCGGATCCAACAGATAATGAAAGAGAAATTTATAAATACGACGGAGATTGTCTCACACCTAAACTCAAATCCCATTTAGTGAAATTGATCCAAACCATGACATATTCAAGACAAGATGTATCCATGGCAAGTTGTCATCTTCTAAGCCTATCAACAATGAAGGTTGTATAATTTCGATTGCATAGCTTTTTTTTTGCTTTTATTTATATTTTTATACTAGATAAAATTAAAAAACACTATAAAACTAGCTATAAAAAAAAAAGATGCAACCCAAGCATGAGTTGCATATCAAAAAACACAAATTATTAAAATAACTTATGGCAACCCCCATTGGGTAGTATAAGAATGAGGTCAATTTCAACCCAAAAGCCATAAATGGAGCATCTTGATACGAGTAGACCATCTTGCATCCACGAATTGCTTCATATAACATTGAAAGAAGCAACAACTTCAAGAAAAGAGAGACGATCTTTTTACACTTGTTCTGCAATGTCATCTTCTGAGTACTCAATTACCCACTTTCAAAAACATGCTCAAAGGAAAGAGGAGTGAGAGAAGAGGGAATACGATTTTCAACTACAACCTCTAAAACTGAAGGTCGAGAAGTGAAGGCACTGTATTATTAGCACATTTGTTCGGATCTGGTGTTAGCCATCTCGCGGCCAGTGGCAGATGAAGGCGAAAGCTGGGGTAACTTTACATGATAAACAATACGGTGAGCGAACAGGAAAAATTCTATACAAAATACTAATACTTTGGTAGAAGTAAGACTATATAGATACAAGGTATTATTAATGAGAATGATCAAGTGAGAATAAACATTAATTAAGGTGGGAAATTATAATGGATGTTTCTGGCGTAAAACGGAATTCTTGACAAATTCTTTTTTGTCGTTTGGAAAAAATAATAATCATTCACCCACCAAAAATGCAATTTTTTTTTGAAATTTTTGCATCTTTACTAATAAATGTGCATATTAACTTTTTGGTCAAGCTAGAAACGAATTTCTTTATAGAAAAGTATTTATTTAGGAACAAAATTGACCGATAATTAATTTTAATTAAAATGTTCACATCTTTACGGTAAAATGCGCATATCTTTATTTTAGCTCCCCAAAAAATCCAAGAGAATAATATCCGTTCTCATTTGAGCAGCTCTTCCCACCAGATTGGGATCGCGGACCATATAATTAATTAATATGTCTTATAAAATAATAAAATTATGGTTACTAGAAAGGAGAGGAAGCAATTTGAAATAAAAAACTAGAAAAATAAATATGTAACTTGATTAGTTAGATCGACAAAATGATATGTTTAAATGGTTGACAAGTAAGAGAGGTTATATTTTTTGTATATAAAGATATAGATATGTAATAAAAATAATTATAAACTAAATCATAATGGACATATCTATATATATATATATATATTAAAATAGAGTTATTTGAAGCTCTCTCAGTTGTTCTGGCCCACAAAACTGACGTGTCAAATTGTGGTTACTTCTCATTTAATTCATTAAAATTCTTTTAATTTTTTAGAATAATTGCTTTAATAATTAAATATTTCACCACTAACTTATTTGAGCTAGATTCCAGATTCTAGATATGGCTTGAAATTTGTTAACAAACTTGTATAACTTAAAAGAATAATTGTTATTTATTTTCTTTTATTAGTTACTCTATGTTTTATCAGTAACTTTATAAAGTTATTTAGTAAATTTCAAATCCATCTTATATCAACACCACCATCGTTAACATTTGTTGTTGTTGTTTCCTTTTAAACATACCATTTATTTTTATAAAGAACTTTTAATTAGGTTTAATATCAACTTAAAATGTAATAATAAAAAAATACGTACTTAAGTATTATTAAAATCTATAATTCTAATGAATAAAATCTAATTAAGACACCAATATATAAATTATTATATAATATTAGTGTATAAAATTCATAAATAAAAATAGTAAGAAGTTAAATGTGTAACTATGAATTCATATTTTGATACCAGCTTCGAAGTTGGTATCAAATTGATTGGGATAAAAGAAAAGCAAAGGAAAATTATTTTTAGGACTTTATGCCAAATTTTTTTTATAACAAATCCAACTTTATTAAAGGATTTTATTTGTTATAATTGTTATAAAAGTATTAAATTTACGACATTTTTATTAATTATTAATGTTTCATTAAATTCATTACAAAGAAGTAATATTATTACATTAAATTTATTTTATTTTTCAGCTTTGGACTAACATTAATTCAAAAGGACTTAAAAAAATTGGTTAGAAGTCGGGCATTAAGTTGAACACTCACAACATTTTCAATGCAAATACTCAATCTATAAAAATTATAAGCTTTAGACTTGCTATTAGAGTTACATAAAGAAAACAGTTTAATTCTTGAAAAATCCTTTTTTTTTTTCAATATCTTTACATCACCTTTATTTAACTAAATTTGAAGGATTGATTTATTCCATCATTTTCTCCCTGTAATTTCCATTTTTGCTAATTTATGTCCAAATTATATTAATAAAAAATCAATTTTAAACTTTAGTTTAAGAAAATTGATACAAGTGAAATTCAAAAAAATTATAACATCATAAATTAGTGCATTTAGTATTGTAATTATGTCAATTATTTGATTTTCTTTTTTTACCGCACAGTAAATATAAACATGAAAAGTCCATCATTTCCACGCTTCCTTCGTTGCATAGTCGATTGGTCGAATCTGTACTATAAATTATGACTCCCTCTTTCACGTTTTTTTTCTTCCAAATAGCTTCGGATAAAACCAAACCCAGTGGAAGTTCCACCAACCACGATCCGATAAGTAAACACTAAGAAATTCATGGATTTTCCTTCTCTAGGTACAAATTTCTTTTTATCTGAAATTGATTTTTGCAATTCTCTTACACCGATACTCTCCAAAACCCTAGCTCCGCAACATTCAGTTCCTCAGATGACGAGAATGGCGGATTTCCGGAGAGAGTATCAGTTACTACGCGGAAATTGTTTTCGTTATGTCTTATTGTTTTGTAGTATCCATCGTCTCCACGTGTTTGATGATAAAACCAATTGTTACTGGTTGAATCTTATTTGTGTTGCAAAAATTCATAATCTATCAAATATCTATTTTCATGACTTAAACGGTATTTATCTTTATACTTTCATATAATTCATACATATCTAACTTATTTCGGTTTGCATATGGTTGATTGGTAAACAATTCAGCGACACCTCAGTCCAAAGCGACAACAAGTCATAATTTCACTTTTAATCAATCACCCTATTAGTGTGATAATATATCCATGGCCTTATTTTCTTCAATCCATATGCTTTTAAAGCGTATAGCACAACTCCGGGCCGAATTTCTGGTGAGTTCATTTGATGCACTATATTTTACGACAATTTAAATAAACTTGAAATCTATTATGTCATTGCAGCATCTAATCTTAACCCTTTACTATTCTAGGCAGGGACGACCCTTCGACTGGTATTTATTCTCAAGCTAGACGAGAGGTTATATAGAAGAATGTCCCTTTGACAGGAAACCAAGAAGACATGATAAGCCATATGTTGATTCACATATTGATCTAGATACATTTCCTGAAGATAACATGTATGAATATATTATATTTGATATATTTAAGGGTGACTTTTTCTAACAACTTCAAAGAACATGCATTTGACATGTCTGATAGAATCAGGGTGTAGAATGATGATGGTTACACAGTTGATGCCTATGAGTACAAACACCACATTGATGATAGTCGTGATAGATCGATATTGTGATTATGTAAAGCATAATCATGATTATACTCAGTGTTCTAAAAGACGCTAGGCGGGAGCTAGGCGGTGGGTGGGGGACTAGCGCCTAGGCGGGGGATTAGTCGGGATTAATCGGATCAAAATTAATTCTCGGTCCATGATATTAAATGACCAATTTGTCCCCATAATAATTCATTTCTATTAAATTATGTAAGAATGAGGTTTGAGGTCCTAATATAAGTATTAATATGATAAAATAAACTCAAAACTTGCTATAATTCCTAGATATTGTTACTTTCGCAAAAATGATCCAAACCATTTTTTTCCTAGGCGGTGCTAGGTGGTGAGGGAAAGCCTAGAGATTAATCGGGGATTAATCGGCCCCTAGTCGGGATTTTTAGAACACTGATTATACTTCATTCATAATCAAAACCATGCACTCTCTTTTATCTATTCTTATGTTACCATTCTTTAATAAAGAGATTGTTTTTCTTCTAGATTTCTTGTTAAAGATTCAATCCTTAACGTTCTATTTACAAAAAAAATACTAAGGTAGCCAATAATTTTTTCTTGGATTTTGAGTAGACGCTTTGTTACTCGATCGGTTCCTTGACATTCTTCAAGATTTGCACGATGATGGTACCCATGAAACAAAGTAGAAGTTGTCGTAATCATCCAAAAATTAGAGCTTTCAAACTGCCCTCTTAGAAGATGTCGTATACTATACTATTTTTATTGTTGTTGAAATGATATATGATATTTAATTACATAATGTATGATTGTCCATATTCTATCGTTTTCCCGTAGAGGTTTTTGGTTTAAACCACCCGTTATCTATCAAAATTTGCAAGGAACCACCCGTATTTCACGTAATGATTTTAAACCACCCAAAAGAGCATCTCCGTTAACAAAGTCACACCCATACCCTTATTCCGTTATATTTCCGGTTAGTTTGTATGAAATTACCATTATACCCTTAACCGTGAATCGAATTTTCACAAGAATGCCATTGTTTGATGTTCTATCTTATCCCTTGAGCTTTAATCTTAATTATCAAACATCGAAGTAATCATGCTATATATCATTCCGGGATGATCCCTGGTGTTATTTCCTGGCCATGGTGTTCCATCCTGCATCACCTAACCTTCATCTGGGATCTTTAGTGCCTTTGCAACAAGGCCATTAATTCGAATTTTAAAATCTTCATACTCTCTCTGCAACAAAATTACCAGTACATTACACCTCTAGTAAATTTAGGTATGAAAAGCAAAAATGGAAAGACGTATGTAGTAAGACATACTTTCATGGCTCTCCGATCTTTAACAAATGATGGCTGAACCACTCTGGAGCCCGTTTGCTTTGGCCTTTGGTTTGCTTAACTTTAACGAATGCTTCATTGATTCTCATGTAATCCAACTAGCTAGAAGCTTGGTTCATCCTTATCCCCTTTCAAAACCTTCCCCGAACCCTAGTTTTTTAAATTCGAACCAGATTCTCGGGGATCTTGACCGAACAGATCGATTAATGCCAAGGACTCGCCAATCCCCACTTCAATTCCAGCATTCCGTTGCCGAAATCCGTCAAATCGAAGTCCTAAATTTTTTCCGTATGAACCCTAATTTTGAAGACAGTACTTAAAATGCAGGGGTACTGAAACTTCATGACTTTTTGAATTAATTTGTGGTTGACATTAATTTGTGTTGGACGAGTTCGATTATTGATGGACGAGTTCGGTTGTGGGACGAGTTAATGGAAGAAATTGATGAACCCTAATTTGTATTGGACGAGTTCAAAATGCAGGGATTCAAAATGGAAGAAATTTTGAGTACTGTTGGAGTTAATGGAAGAAGTTTTGGTAGAAGATGAAGAAATTGGTTCATCTTGATTGTAATCGAAGGGATTAGGGTGAATACATACAGTTCGGAGCAATGGAGGCGGTCAGTGTTTGTTTTCCAGATGAGGCTCATCGGAAGAGACAAGGGTATAATTGTCAAATTTGTGAAAAGGGTAAGGGTATAATGGTATTTTCATACAAACTAACCGGAAATCTAATGGAATAAGGGTATGGGTGTGACTTTGTTAACGAAGATGCTCTTTTGGGTGGTTTAAAATCATTACGTGAAATACGGGTGGTTCCTTGCAAATTTTGATAGATAACGGGTGGTTTAAACCAAAAACCTCTTTCCCGTATCGTAAACAATGAAAACAATAATACGACTAATATTAATTTGCATGACAATTACAGTTGGTACAAAACCTAAAGTACCAACATTAAAAATCACACTCCAGCTGAAGCACTACCACGTAGGGGTCGTGCATCGCACGACCTCCGTAGGGCTAGTAAATACAATATTATAACACTCCCCTTGGATGTACATCACTAATTGCCTCGACCCTTGTCTGGAAAATCCAGTAGGATAAAAACAAACTAAGAGAAAAAAAAGTACAACCGTATTTCTCCCCCTCAACTTTGGCCATATATATACTTCGTTTGATCTTCTTTAATCTATCGACCTTTGACTTGAGTGATGCTAGCAACATCATCTTCTTGTATCATCGTTGAACTTTGTTTGCTTGATTCCAACCCATAAGATGTTTCCACATGGTGGATAATGATCCAACCATCACACGTTTTCTTCTGACTTCGTATAATTTTATTGAATCTTCTAGGTTAGATGATGTGGTCTTGTGAAAGGTCGGATGAATAACTCGTATTATCATGTCGACCAATATTTTGTTAAGTATTCCATCAACCAAGTATTGTTGGCAAACATATTTTTTTGCATGCACGAACTGTGGATCTCTTCTGGAGTCCAGAATCATGACTTACACAACTGCATCATTAAAAACTTCGCTTGGAAAAACCCAATGAGATAAAAATCAAAACCAAGGAAAAAAGAGTGTAGTGGCAGAAAGAATTCTCAACCTCAATTAAAACATATACCATTCACATGGTAAATATAACCATTATGAGACTATTGTATAGTGTATTGTGCTTCTGGCACGGTAGAACACTTTGCCTCATGAAAGGAGAGAATATCAACTTGTTAGCAAGTCTCTTCTGGAGTACCAAGCTTATTTAATGTGACTACCTCATTATTCGTAAATGTGTGATAGCTTTTATGAATCTAACTTACTCATACTGCCTAGTGTGATGAAGATATATGGAGATAGAGGATCTCCTTGGCAAAGTCCGCGGTGTGGAGTAAATTGAGTAGTAGGCTGACCATTGATGATGATCGAGAAAGAAGGAGATCTCACACATTTCATAACACACTCCACCCATTTGCAGTTGAACCCCAACCTATCCATAACTCTTTCCAAGAAATCTCAATCCACGCAATCATATGCTTTGGACATGTCTAGTTTGAGGGCAACATGAATCTGAGATTCTCATGCACTCATATGGTGGAACAATTCAAAAGCCACCACAATAAAAGAACTTTGGCTCGGGTCGACAATCTCATCAACACTCCTTTAAGTCTGTTGGCAATGGTTTTGGACATAATCTTGAAGATCACGTTGCATAGGCTTATGGGTTTGAATTCTTCCATGACAGTGGGATTACTCCTCTTCGGGATCAAGACTAGGAACGTTTTGTTCATACCTGGGTTCATCTCTCCACCATTAAGCACTATCATAATCTCTGCAATCACATCCTCGCCAATAACATCCTAATAAGAATGGAAAAAGAGAGCACACATTCCATCTGTGCCCGAAGCTTTTAGTGGGTGGATTTGTTTGAGGGCAAGAATAACTTCCTATATATTAAACAGCTCAATCAAGGTGGACTTCATGGTCTCTTAAATAACTGGCTGGATTGCTTCCACCACCCTAGGACTGGTAATCAACTCCGCCTTATCAAATAATCCCTGGAAGTATCTTATGATGATGGCCTTTATTTCCTCCTCATTAGAACTCATTATCCCTTTCTCATTTGAGAGTCTTTTGATCACATTTTTCTCCCTCTTGATACACGCCTTTTTGTGGAAATAACGGGTATTTCTATCCCCCTCTTTGAGCCAGAGCACCCTACTGTGTTGCCTCCATAATTTTTTTATTCCTCAACAAGTAGGCAATCGATCTCTTTAACGAGGTTTCTCCTCATTCTAACTTGCTCAGCAGAGAGATTACTCCCATTAAGCTCCTTGAGCTTCTGTCTTTTCTTTCCAAGAAGCTTTCTAAGCTTTCTCTCGTAAGCGGTTGCCTCCACAAGACCGTTCGCACATTGATCAATTTTCTGAAACACCAAGAGGTCTCGCCCTTTCCAGCTATTACATATGGCTATACGACAATCGTCATTCTCAACCCATCTTTTTCCTCAAACTTGAAAATCCTTTTTCCTCTACTTGCCTCGGCCTCCACGAACACAATTTTCACAGGGCAGTGGTTAGACCACTCCCTATCCAGATTAACCTTCTTAGCAAGGCTGAAAGCATCACGTCATTCCTGATTTTCCACCCCTCTGTCAAGACGACACTGAATGTTATCGGATCTCGCTCTCACATTATCATACGTGAACTGATAGCCAGTATATCCCAAATCCATCAACAAGAAATCGCTAAGGCATTCTTGAAGTCCTTCATCTGTGTAGAATTTATGACATTAAGTTATCTCGTTAAAATCGCCTACGCAAAGCCAAGCACCACTCACGGTAGACTTAAAGGTTCTTAAGAGCTCCCAAGAGAGTCTTTTATCCTCCACCCATGGCCAACCATAGAAGCCTGTAATTCTCGATTCAAACCTTCATCTGATTTCACCTTGAAATCTTTATGGTGGGAGGACATAGATTTAAGGTCCACCACAATCTCTTTCTTCCACAAAAAAGCCAATCCACCCGCTCTACCACAACTATCGACAACAACACCATTAAAAGAACTCAATTTCCTAAAGATCACTTGCATTTCCCTACTACTAAGTTTGGTCTCACTCAAAAGACCAAACTCGGGCCATCCCTCTTGATCAAGGCCAAGAGGGACCTAACTGCACCGGGTTTGCCCAAGCCCCGACAGTTGAGACTTAAGCAACTCATGTCTCTTGGCGGGGTTGGGCCTCGCCAACAAACACCAATACCTGGTTCGATGTGGGTGCACCCCCAATCTTCCTTAATTTTAGAGGCTTCTCAGCCAAGCTCAAATCAAGGTCCATGTCCGCCACCTCATTATTCCTTTTTTTGCTGCCATTAGTCTCAACTTCCTGTTTTTCAGACACCGCGACTTTTTCTCTAGCAAGTCTCTTCCACTGTTTCGTCGCCTGGTTTGCATTTATTGCTGCCCCAACCTCCAGGCTCACCTAGGGATGGGAAAATGAGGACCAGACCGAAATTTTACGGTCTAGTCCACAGTCCGGAAATTTACTAAATTACGGTCCACGATCCAGTCCGGTCCGGCCATGAATTTTACGGTCCGGTCTGGTCCAGGCCGTAATTTTTTATTTAGAAAATATATATGTATGTGTGTATATAAATATTAAGTTAAATGGTTAAATTTTTTACTTATTGTTATGTATCTATGTTTTATACATAAATTTTAATTTTTTATTTTATTTGAAGTAAGGAAAGAAGATTTTGTTTTCAATTTTTTGTCAATTTTGTGGTTTAATTTTTTTAATTTTTAGACTGGTTTTTAAATTTACGGTCTTTACGGTCCGGACCATAGACCAGACCGTAAAAGACCGGACCGGTTCGGTCCACGGTTACAAAATTTTACTGTCCGCCGGTCCGGACCGTATGCCCAACCCTAGGCTCACCTCCTTCTCAGACTCAGGTGGGGGCCTCTGTTTATCAGGGATATTAACCGGGGTGGCCAAAACAATGGCATGAGTAAGGGAATCCTCAATTGCCTTGTTTGAAAGTATCTCCTCGTGAGGCTTAGCTTGCTTAGGGCTCTCCTCGCGCGACATTCTTCTTCCCTTTTCTAGGCTTGATTAGGGCCTCAAACTTCTTCATGTCCGCCTCTAAATCCTCAAGTCTCTCCCTTTCCTTAGCTCTGTTAGGTATAGCCCTCAGCCAAGACCCAAACTGTGGTTCAACCTTTCCAGAAGCATCACCAGTCTCCTCAATCTCACAGTCTCCGTCAATATGACCAATAATACCACACCTATAGCAGAAATCCAGAAGAAACTAATATTGAAATTTAAGCCAAATCGGATCTGCATCGCCAAAGTAGACCCTCATCGTAGCTCCCCATTTGTGAGTGTGTTCTTCCTCAAAGAGGAGAAACTGACCCACCCTCTTTCCAACACACTTAGCCAAAGCTAAGTTCTGATTTTGAAAGGAACGTTGCTTACCTCTACCCAAAAGGGGGCTTTGGTGAAGCAGAGTTCTTCGGTTTCTTGTCTCCCTTTAGATCCACCAGAGGAGCATACTCCCGTTGAAATTCCATGGTTGGTGGTTCCAAACCCACTGCTTGTCCTCTTCAGCCTAAAACTGGAAGATAAACGTATTATCTTCAAGGTCCTTGATAGACAATCCCTTCCTAGGTTTCCATAGAAGTTACATGCTCCGTTTGAAGGCCTTCCTGTTACATTCTCTAGGCATGAGCAACTTTCCAGCAAGGTCCAACTTTATCCTCTTTGAGTCCCTCGGATCCACCTCAGCTTCCAATCTTTCAACCAGGATCTCACTTTCAGAAAGTTTTAACTTTTCCCAACCCCTCGTCAAATTTGTCGTCATTGGAAAAGCAAACGAAAAGAATGATAGACAAATAAAGAAAACTGACACCTTCATTGTGGAAGACAAACCTATAGCACAACAGCTATACCTACCAAACTCACAAAAAACGACCCCTATGGAACCCTAAAAATGATCTCTTTTGGAAAACGCCCCCGTTATGGAGAGACCTGTTTATATAGAATTTATAATCCTTGAAGAATAAGTCAATCCACAAATAAAATATTATAACACCATCTGGATATTAAAAATTATCTTGGGGTAATTTTTTTATACTTGTCCATGACAATTCACAACTGAAATGGTTTTTTATTTATTTTAAGTTTGGGAGGTTGAATATTAGTACTTGTACATCTTATTGATTAGGTGTTATTATGAATCACGATGCTTATGTATTGAAATTAGGAAAAATGATAAAAAATAGTCTTAACTTTCACTTATAAATAAAAAGTAGTCTCAATTTTCTATCAACTAAAAATAATCTCAACTTTCAATTTATGAGAAAAAATAGCCTAAATGACTTTTTTGATGAAATTTTGCTTAAATTAATAATGTTTACTAGAGATTTTTTTTCATAATTAGTCATAGTAGTTGTTATTTATGTGTATAATCTTTATTATAATATGTTGTCTTATTATAAAAGTACCTTAAATTTTAACGAAAAAAAATTGTTTGGACATTGTTTTGTTTGATGAATTGAAAGTTGAGATTATTTGTGTTTGATATAAAAGTTGAGACTATTTTTCAGCTAATAAGTAAAAGTTAAGATTATTTTTATTATTTTTTCTTAAAATTTAATACAATATTCAATGTATAGTTGAAACTGTATAGTTCATTTTGATACAAATTTTCATTTTGAAAGATAAGTCTGAATTAACTCTGATTGTATTTAAATAGTAAGTCCAGCCACAAATTTTGTAATAAATTGTACATTGCGTACCTTTAATGAAGATTAATGGACAGTTTGTACAATCTTCTTACTCATAAGAAATGTACCTTCGGGTGCCATTAATTGTATACATCCCCCAGCTCAAAAAAAAATTGTATACATCCCCTTAAACATTATCTTGAAAGTGCAATTAAAATTCCAATTAATAAAAGTTAAAGGGTTTGTCATAATAATAAACAAATAAAAAAGAAAAGATCTAAATCCTACCCCGTTATGAAAATGGGATAAAAACACATCACAATAAAAAAATATTATATTTTTAATAAAATATTTTCCTATTTTAATTGTTTATTGTGTGCCCTTGAATACATATTAGAAAAATCCAAAGTTAAATATAATATTTATAACAAGTTTTGAAATAAAAGAGTCTAGCTTTAACTTTGAAAAAAAACCCTAAAAATGAGCATTGAAGTGATAAATAAGAATAATGTATAAGTATGTATCTACAAGATTTAATTGTGAAAAATGACTAATAACAATATACATATAAGTTGTAATTAATAAAATGACTAATAACAATATACATATAAGTTTTTTTTTTTTGATATTAGGCAAGAACCGGGACCCCGTGTCTCAGGACACCGGCAGTCCCTGATCATCCCGAGAGATGATCTTTAAGAAAGACCGAAAGGATGGATTACAACCGTATAATCCAAAATTACCCCTTAAGTTCCTGATATTAACATCAGGTAAAGACGGGCTACTAGAAAACATAGCCAATTTTAAAGCATCCTTGTTGGCAAGGAAATCTGCGGCCTGATTAGCTTCTCTGAAACAATGATATAATTGAAAAGAAGTAATATTTTGAAGTAATTTTCGACAGTCAGAAATAATTGTTGAAATTGTCCAAGGAATTTTCCATTGTTGTTTGATAGAGTTTATAACTATAAGATTATCACCTTCAAAAATAACGTTATTAAGACGAAATTAAGTAGTTGTTTTTATAGCATGAAAAGTAGTCGGTGCTTCAATGTAAAGAGGAGAATGGTGTTGAATTTTTAGATTATCAACAAATATAATTGTTCCATCATTTTTCCTAGCTATGCAAGATATAAACCCTTCATTACCATTTTTTAATGATCCATCGAAATTTACTTTAATCCAGTTGTGTGGAGGAGGTTTCCACACTCGATTATTTTTCTTTGATCTATTTCTTTTTTGTGGTTGTTTAGGACTTTTTTCATTGATTTGCATATTCTCCAATTGTTGAAATTTAAAGTATGCAATATCTGCTGGAAGCCTGTTATCTGGATTATTTTTTGAAAAAAAATAATTATTTCTATAAATTCATAATTCATACCAAATGAAAATAAGAGGTTTAATTAGATTTTTGTAATTTGAATCAACCATGAGTTCTGACAAATTGTGTAAAAGGTTTATCCTACAATATACATATAAGTTGTAATTAATCTACATATAATTTAGTGATAATATACGTCGTCTACATCATTTGTGTGCACTAAATTAGTCTTTATTATAAACATTCATTCTCCCATAGCCGAAACCTTTCTTGTGTCTTGTATATCTCAAATTTGCTAAGATTTTTAGTCATGGGATACGCAATAGTGTAAAACGTTTGACGCAAACCTCATTATATTTATTTTTTACACATCAATCTACAACGAGAGAATGATTTTGTGACAATAATGTTTAAAAATGCACAACAAAGATTAATACATGTCATACCGAAAAAAAAAGAATAATGTTCTCTGTGATATGGAAGGAAGAAGATCAATTAAGGAAGTGAATAACAAAAACAAAGAGGAAGAAGAAGATGGAAGAAGTGCAGCAGCCCCCACCGCAAAGTTTAAATGTGGAAAGTGGGTGTTTGAAAAAGGGGAAGAAGAAGAAGAAATGATTGGAGGCTCGGCGTCGGAGGTGAGAGATGAGAGCGACCTGCAACGACCATCAATGCAATTTTGTTATTCAACCCTTTGCCCCACCTCACACTCACAATACTCCAACAAAATCAGGGAAGAAGAAGTAGAAGATGAATCTCAAAATTGGGGGTTTTCACCGCCAAATTCACATCCCAATTGAATCATCGCTACCGATGATTAGCTCGGAATTACTTCCATTCCAGCTAATCTTTCTATATTTGTCCATGAAATTTGGTTTATTTTAGTGTTTGTTGTTATCCTCATCGTCTCTTGGTTCCCCTTTTAGTTTTTTTTTTTAATTTCTGTATAAACCCAGGAATAATCTACCAACTCACTTCCAGTCCAGATTCCTGCCCTAATTAGACTTGCTAATTTGTCTTGATTACTTGTTGCCTTTTTGGGTCTGTAAATTGCTGAATGTTCTTCCTCTTTTTGTATGCATGTATAACATTATTTTTTTAATTTCTTGAGTTTTGTGAGAGTGCTGCTCGTGTTATTATTTTAAAACCCTGTCTCTTCCTCTTGTGTTCGTTAAGATCTGCTCCGAGAGCCTTTTTTTTCCTTGTCCTTTGCTTTGCTTTTTGTGCATTTCACACCTGGCCTTCTCTTTGATCAGCTGTGTAAAAGCCAAAGGGTGTGTTTGTTGTTGTTGTTTGAGGCCTTTCAGAGCTGAATTCCTTTTAATTCATATCTGGTTTTCTTTGAGTGTTTTGGGAAATGGGGTTCTTTTCCTGCTTGTTTTCCCGCAAAAAGGTTGTCAAAATCGAGGACACTGATCGAGCTCGATCTGCTTCGCGCTCTACAGGTTTTCATACTCTCTGTGAACAACTTGTTTGGGGAGTTTCAGTTCTATTGTTGAATTATGAATGTTTGCTGTCACACTTCTTCGAAGGACATAACTTTTTTGCTCTAAAGTTTTATTTTTTTTCCTATGAATTTTGCAGTAGCAGCCAGTGATAAGCAGATTGTTGTTGCTAATGGTAAGAATTGTCGTTTTTTTTTATGAAACTTTCATCTTTGGTGGTTGAGAATAGTGACTTATTTAAGTGATTCTGAATTTTCTTACGTAGAAAATATTGGAGGAAATGAGGGATCAAGTAACTCAAGATCCGGTGATAACACCACCGGAGCAAAGAGTCCTGCAAAGAGTTTCACATACCGTGAACTCTGTATTGCGACCGGTGTTTTTAATGCTGCTAATAAGATTGGAGAAGGTGGATTTGGGATGGTCTACAGAGGACGGCTTGAATCAGGGGAGGTAGTATGTTTGTGAATGATACTTGTTCATTTCTTGTTCTATCTTTGCGGTCCTTCTGACAAATTGTTTGATGTTGTGTTGTAATAAGAGATGCACTAGATCGAGATTTTATCCATTGCACAAAGTCGATGTGTTGATA
This sequence comes from Oxyria digyna, assembly GCA_029168935.1. NCBI lineage: Eukaryota > Viridiplantae > Streptophyta > Magnoliopsida > Caryophyllales > Polygonaceae > Oxyria > Oxyria digyna. The sequence continues at coordinate 19,400,728 of JAPVLV010000007.1, read as the reverse complement.
TATCAGCATCAGGATGTTTATATGTTTGAACATGATAGTTAGGTTGTTCTATCTTTGGTTCCGTCTCTTGCACGGTAACGTCTAAATCATATAAACTAGGTTAGGTTTATATGGTATGTTGTACACTTTATGCAGTCATTAATTACCACGGTTTTGGTAAGCGTTTTAAAAATCTCGAGTTCGTATTAATCTAAGTTCACATTTGCTAACAGATTGTCGCAGTCAAACAACTGAATCATAACGGGCTTCAGGGTGTTCAGGAATTTATCACAGAGGTTCTGATGCTAAGCCTTCTACATCATGTTAACCTTATGAGCCTAATTGGCTATTGCACTGATGGTGACGAAAGGCTGTTGGTTTACGAGTATATGCCAAAAGGAAGCCTAGAAGATCACTTATTCGGTACGTTATTTGAGCCATCATGTTTCATTTTATATGAAACTGGAATGTTGATAATATAGCAAACATCAATAAACTATATGAGACAACTCTGCTTCGATTTTTGGAATGTATCCTCTCTGAAACTGAAATCATATAAGCTATCTAGTAAATGACATCTTCAAATGTCATAGGTGGAGTATGCTTGGATATTTCATAACTGAATGCCTTCTCCGGATGCCATTAAAATTTAATCGTGGTTGTTAGTTGCATCTGTTTATTGTGTTTGTTAGCACCACTGAATTGCCACTAAATTGAATGACAGAGCAACATATCTTGTAACATTCTTTACAAACTTGAACTTTTCAAGGTAGGTGATAATCTTTCTCACTTTCGGATATAATGTATTGTATACGAGTTGCTCTTAAAATATCTTTCCATCTGGATATAACAAACAGTAGCCTTTTCTAATTGAATATTCCGATCCGATCATATGAGCCCGCTGCTACATTGTCGTTTCTGCTTTGAGTCGTCAAATAAGGCCTAATACGCCCTGTTAGCAGATATACCAATTAGTAACTGTTATTAAAGCCTTATCCACGCTTGATTACGTTTACCAGCTTTATGTAAACATTATTACCTATAGCTACTAATATGAAATCAAATATCAGCTGCTTCTTGTTCTTAATTCTGCTTCTACTTCCTCAGATTGGGGCCCTGACAGGATTCCTTTGGATTGGAACACCCGAATCAAGATCGCTGTTGGTACCGCAAGAGGGCTAGAGTATCTCCACTGCAGAGCTGACCCTCCTGTTATCTACCGTGATCTGAAACCGGCAAACATTTTGCTGGACAACGACTTCCATGCAAAACTGTCAGATTTCGGGCTTGCCAAGCTGGGTCCCGTCGGTGATAAGACTCATGTCTCCACACGTGTGATGGGAACTTATGGATATTGTGCACCTGAATATGCAATGAGTGGGAAACTGACTGTGAAATCTGATGTCTATAGCTTTGGCGTTGTTCTGCTTGAGCTTATCACTGGACGGAGGGCTATCGACCCCAACAGGTGTAGGTCAGAGCAGAATCTGGTCAATTGGGTAAATTGTTTTTTTTCCATCTCTTATTGTTTCTCTTTGACCCTTTTCTTGAAACTGCATGTTGATGTATATTCAGTAATTAGCTTATTGTTCGTTCTTCCGACTATATTTTTCGGTTTGCCTCTATGTTCACATATATACACAAAGTTATAAATTAAAACTTCTAGAAAATGGAAGTTAGATCTCCCTTTAGTAATTTTCAGGGTTTAATTAAAGCTCTTACAGTGGTTGAAAATTGTGTGTTCCCGAGAAAAAAACTACGTCAGACACGCCTTCTCTAGATTAAGCATTAATCATTGTTACAAATTTATTCCAATATGTATGTATGCATAGAGATCTCATACATATATGCCATGCTATCAACGTGTCATATTGATATTATACCTCTTTACTTGTATTCTGAACAAATTAAGCAACTAAATTTCCTGCAGGCTCGCTCGTTCTTCAAGGACAGGCGAAGATTCAGCCAGCTGGCGGATCCAGCATTACAAGGGCGGTTCCCGAATAGGAGCTTCCACCATGCAATTGCCATAACTGCAATGTGTCTTCAGGAGCAGCCCACATACCGTCCCCTCATAACCGACGTTCTTGTGGCTCTTGAATATCTGGCTGCACAGCCTTATGTCCCGGCTTCCACCTCGGCCAACCCGAGTCCACCTCAGCAGTCAACTCCAAACAGGCCCAGATACTATTAGCTAGAATCGATCAGTTTTCCTACAACCGAGGTTTTCGCTCTCTCCTTAAAATGGATCTTATATTTGAGACTGTACAGTGGGAATATTGGTATACTTTTGCTGTGATTTTTGTGGTTTGCTGGTGGCTGAATCTGAAGACTGAAGAGTTAAGATTGGAATAATGGTGAAAGAAACGAAGGAGAAGTTGGTTTGAATTTTGGTTTATGTTTTTTGCATTTTACAACACACAGATACTTTGATCTGTTGGACTTGTCAAAAGTTCATGTCTTTGTTGTCTTTTGACAAATAATAATTGTGTGAGACATGTTTTTTTTTGTTGCTAGTTACTGTTTTGTAAGCAACAAAATTTGCAAGTTTGTTGCTAGAGTTTCTTTTGGAGTTTCTCATTACCAAACGGCTAAGGAGTATGTCATGAGAGTCTGCACAGGTTAAGCACAGGTTAAACACATGTTAAAAATGTGTGCATCCGTCACAATTTTGTCCTCCATCCTCCTCGCAAGATCCTCTCTCGTTAAAAAGATTAATACTAAGATTTATAGTATATCTTCTATTCTAACCTTTTTTTTCTTTTTTCTTTGAACATAATCTATTATAACCTCTCTGATTGTAAAGATTTATGGTATATCTTCAATTGATCGATCTATTCTAACCTATAATTATAAAGAGAGCAGGATTGATCAATTCTAACAACGATTTATTATTTATTCTAAATCTATGTCAACTTCAATTTTAGAAGCAAAACTACAGAAATGAAATAATATACATAAAGCAAAAGATTTCTAAAAAAATAAGTTTGTAAAGTATGTGCCTCATTGATCTATACCGATCAACGTATGTTATGAGGGTTATGCTTTTATTGATGCACATATAGCATATGCATCGTCCATATATAACATATTAACATCTCTATACTTCACAATGTGCAATTGTGTATACGCGTCATCTTCAGGTCTTATCTAAATTTTTCGTCCTAAAGTGCAATTTTTTCCTTCAGTAAACCACTAATTTAACAAGATTATGGGATTAATATGAAAGGATATCATGTAATGAAGACCAGACCTAGTTTGAAACATTCGTCATGGGGATGGCTAGAATATTCAACCGTTGAATTATGTGCATACTTATATTAGCAGCAGGAAGGTACGTACATGCATTGCGTAATTGCATTACTCTCTCCCTCTCTTTTCATACTTCATCCCATAGTCTTACTAAATCAATTAGTGTCGGTTAATTTAAGACTTTTGACACGTACTCAATAAATTCTTATATACTCTGTAATAGCTAAAACAAAATATATAGACTAGAAGCCAAAAGGAGTGACCTAAGTGTTCTGATATAATCATCAGACAAACTGTAATCAGAATTGCAGTTTATGATTATTTTAATGAAGTATGGATTTATGTTCGACTGTTTTAAAAAGTTAGTCGCTTTATTTGCTTCTCTGAAGCAGTGATTGATTTAAATATTCTGAAAAGTATTTAAACTATGTTTAATATCTTGAATGATATTATTGATTTCCTATGGGACTTTTTATATGTTATTAATAGAATTAATAGTAAAAAAGAAAAAAAAAACAAGAAAGGAATTAGTCGAAACAAGATTTTAGTTAGAACAGTACCAAATCTAAGACTTTTAGCAAAGTCAGCACGCAGTGTCATGAAATTATGATAAGTGTGGTTACTGTAATTTGACATTATCTTAATATGTACGTAAAGTACATTGATGCACAAATGCACACATATATACAAACGTAAGAGAAGCATTATATATTTAATTATATTTTAAATATCGGAGCTTGCTCGGTCCCTTAAGCTAAGATCTGGGGTATTATTTCGGGATTGTCCCTTGTTTGGGATAAGGAGGTTTTTTTTTTTTTTTTTTTTTTGAAACAGGCTTTGTTAGTGCACAAACCTATGGATATTAGTCCTCTCTTGCTAGCCTCGTCTCTACGGCGAAAGACTTCATTGGTAGAAATTGGGTCGTCCAGTTTCGTCATGTTTTCCGGAAAACTAATCGAGTTGTTGACTCGTTAGCCTCTTTCGCTTTTTCTTTTCTTTAGGTTTCGTTGCTTTAGACATTCCGTCCGATCGGGTGTCGCATTTATTGTTGGGTGATTTTAGGTGACTGACTACACCCCGCTTTGTTCGTAGTCCTTTCAGTTTATGAATTAAGAGCTCTATCTCTCTCCTTTTTACCAAAAAATAAAACTAATTATGCTTTCATATCTTTATTTAACATGAGAAACAATAGTAATTGAGAATTAAACGGTTGAAAACTTATATTGGATCGTAATCATCGTACCTTGGTAAAAGAACGGTAAAAAAACCCTGCACCTGATTTTTTATAACTGGCACCCACTCTTGGTGCGCATCTCGGTGCGCCCAAACTTTTTTTTAAAAACTCGGTTCAGTTTTGGGCGCACCTATGATGCGCCCAAAACCATACCGGATTTTTGAGCAGTTTGAAGACAAAAAAAAAATCTTGGGGGCATCCTGGATGCGCCCAGAACCGACCTGAGTTTTTTGGGCGCGTTACGAATGCGCCCAAAACGGGTGCAGATTATAATTTTTCGGGTGCGGGGTTAAACGCCCTAAAAGAAAAAGGGGGATGAGGTATGCACCGGTTTTTTTTAACAAATGAGCCGGCATAGCGTTTAAAAATTTGAGGGAAGAATTGTGAACGCTATCATATAGCGTTTACAATTTCGGCTCAAACACAAAAAATTCTGGTGCAAATAAGTTATCCGAAGAAAAACAGCAGATCTGAGCTTCACCAAAGCGTTCACTTTGGAGTTTTTTTTTTTTAAAGGACTTTGGAGTTTAGTCTAAGAGATTTCAAGTGGTAATTTTTTCATTAATATTTGTTCTTATTTTTAATTATTATAATATTATTAGCTGTAAGGTTGGACAATGGTCAATGGGAGAAGATATTCATACAAAGAGAAAATTAAAATGTACATGATTGTTATGTTTTGATGGTAGTAAGCTAGTAGCACAATCAAATTAAAATGTACAATTTTCACCAAAAGAAATTAAAATGTACAATAATAAGATGCTGTAATTTTTTTATTAAGATTTGACTTCTCCATTATATTTTCCATTACTTAGATAGATTTAGAGATTATTAATTTTATTCTATATAAAAAAAAATGCAGAAAATTGGACCTCGTGTGCCCTGTGGCCTGTGGGGCAAGGCAGTTTCCCAGTAAAAACTACGGAGTAAGAAATTTTCCAGCATGATGAACGGAAGCAACAAGCAACTTGGCATTTGGCGTGGTCAGTCAACCTTCAAACACTAGTCACTACTCCATATATTCCATATAATAAAAACCAATTTCAAGGGAGAATTGGTCAGAAAATACACCATAAATTTGCCAATTGCATAGTTTAGGACTAAAAAGCTCAACTTTTCCTCTCCTTGTTCTTTGGGTATACAGAATACATCAATTTGAGACTTTCTTTGATTCTGTTACTCTGTTTCTCAGTACAGAAATTTGAACGGAGAAGAAGAGGAAGTTAAAAAGATGGGTAATTGCTTGCGTTCTGGTTCTCCATCTGTAAATTCAAGTCCTTCCACCACGGCTCATATCGATTCAGGTACTATTTCCCCTTAAAAATTTCAACTTTATCATAATTTTTTCCTTAATTTATTACTTTGGGTGGTTAAGCTTTGTGCAATCAGTTTTCTCTAATCTGTATAATCTATAAGCTGAAATTTGTTCACTAACATTGAAATTCTGATATGGGTTTCTTCAATTATGTTCTCGTGGGATATGTTTGAGCTTTTTAAGACTAGGGTTTAGCAAATATGTTTGGAATTTAGGAATTTTGAATGATGGGGGTTTTGGATGGAATTTGGGAATGATGAAACTTTGCAATGATGAACAGGCATATCTCAGACTACAAGCAACACTACTTCATCTTCTAAAACAAGCAATTTATCTAGCAAGAGCCGGTTTTCAGCTGCGAGTGGAGACGAAACTTATCCAGATGGACGCATCTTGCCTACCCCTAATCTAAGGAGATTCACCTTCCAAGAACTCAAGACTGCAACTAAGAATTTCAAGCCCGATACCCTCTTGGGCGAGGGCGGTTTCGGTAAAGTATACAAAGGTTGGCTTGATGATAAACAACAGTCTCATCATCGGAGCAGTGGCGGCACAGTTGTGGCCATTAAAAAGCTGAATTCTGAAAGTATGCAAGGTTTTGAAGAATGGCAGGTATTATTTAGTTTTGGATAAATTGTGTGTATGCTGTAGCTCATCATCAGCTTTTTAATGTACCGACCACATTGATCACACTCATATTTCTCTTATTTTGATCAATGTGGTCATCTTTGATCGCATCTTGTTTTTCTTGCTACTTTGAAGTAATATTATATTATCACTTTATATGAAGTTCCCCTGAATCTTCATACAGCATACGCCTAATATGGAACTATGGTGTACGAGTATAAATAAGGTTTCTGATTTCTGGTTTATCTTTTGTTGCAGACTGAGATTGATTTCTTGGGAAGGCTTTCACATCCAAATTTGGTGAAGTTGTTAGGATATTGCTTTGAGGACTCCGAGCTTCTTCTTGTTTATGAGTTCATGCAACGAGGGAGCTTAGAAAACCACTTGTTTGGAAGTAAGAATTCCATAATGTGATCACCTAGAAAAATCCTTGTGAAATTTTCAATTCAAAAATTAAGCCACAAACTTTTCTCTTTTCTGTTTCTATAGGGGGCTCTGCTGTCCAGCCTCTACCGTGGGAACTCAGGCTAAAAATCGCCATAGGAGTAGCTCGTGGGTTTGATTTCCTTCACGCATCTGATGACCGAGTCATATATCGAGATATGAAGGCGGCAAATATTCTCCTAGACGGGGTGAGTCTTAGGCCTTGTTTGGCACTCTCTTGATCAATACTTTTTTTTTATTCCTTTCATTTCATCAATCCCCATAACACCCAAAATTTAAACTTCTAAAACTATTTTCCCACAAATAGTACTTTTTAAGTAAAATCTATATATAAACAGATGCAACAAACAAACCCTTAGTGAAGTCTCCCTTCTTTGACGATATTAGCCATAATCTTTGACTTGTTGATAATTGACAATTTGTTTTAACTTCAGGTCTACAATGCCAAAATCTCTGACTTTGGCTTGGCAAAATTGGGACCATCCTCTAGCCAATCCCATGTCACCACCAGGATCATGGGAACACACGGCTATGCTGCTCCCGAGTATGTAGCCACAGGTAAAAACTCACATTTCCTGATAATTCAACTATTCTTTTTTCAAGATAATTATCTGGTTGCTTGTGATAGAGTTAGCTCAGTGATAAGATTTGAGCTTCTTATGTCTCATCTAAGGATGCTATATATTGTTGTTGTTCAACAGGGCATTTATATATAAAAAGTGATGTATACGGATTCGGTGTGGTGTTGGCCGAGCTATTAACAGGCTTACGGGCCTTAGACATAAGGCGTCCAAGCGGGCAACAAACTCTAGTGGATTGGATCAAGCCTTACTTGTCAGACAAGAGGAAGCTAAAAAGGATAATGGACATAAGACTAGAGGGGAAATATCCATCTAAAGCCGCCTTTGACACCGCAAAGCTTGCACTAAGTTGCTTAGGCCAAGAACCAAGAACAAGACCTTCAATGAAAGAAGCCTTGGAAACCCTAGAGAAGATCCAAGCCTTTGGTGACAGAGAAAAGGAGCCGAGAAAGAGGCCCGTAAGACGAATTAGGCAACCACCACCGCCTAACAACCACCAGTTTCAGCGACAACGGTGACGGATTTGTTGGGATTCTTTGTGTTCAAGAGTGTGTGATTTTGTTGTTTGTGTATGGTGGATATATACTGCATTTTATACTTGTGTGTAGCCATACTTGTAATGTATAACGAATGTTCATTTTTTTGTCTCTTTATTTTCTTTGATCAAGTTTTTTTTTGATGTAGAAGACAAGCAATTATGAAGATTTGTGTGTGATCAAAGTAACTAAGATTACATTTGCATATTATTTGAGCAGCCCCAGATTAAATTATTGGGTCAACTGTTGAAACAAAATAACTAACTGATATGATAGTCCACCTAACATTTCTTGAAAATAATGCAAACAGGTTGTTGACCTTTATATAAGATCTGTATTCCTCTTGTTCTTTTACCAAATACGTAATGATATCAAATTGGCCGAAATTTGACTTCTTATATGATGATATTTGGCCTTTTGAAGAAAGTTATTTTACTGAACATTATATGACTTAGCTAGTTACACGTATGTTATTCTTTTGATTTAATTATCTCGAAGGTCAAAGATATAAGCCTATTTAAAAAAGATACTCCCTCCGTCCCATATTGTTCTTCCCATTTCGAATAGTTTACACTATTCACGGTTGAAGAGAATTTTCTCGTTTTTTCTTGATATATAAGAAAATATATAGTCATGTGGGGTCTTGTTTGATTCGTATTAATGTGTACTTTAATAATATCAAATTTTAATTATTTATAGGCCCTTGCTAAATACAGCCCGGGCGTTTTCTGAATAACGCCCGGGCCCTCGCGTTCTGCGAGGGAGCGCATCCTCGCAGAACGCGAGAGTGCGTCACCTCGCAGAACGCGAGGGTGCGTCACCTCGCAGAACGCGAGGGTGTTTTTTCCCTATAAAAGGAGAAAAACCCTACTCGGCCCATTTTTTACATCACACACAATTTTCTACCGCCGCATCTCACCATCTCTCTCGTTTCAACCTACTTCTTCCTCTTTTCACTACAAATCTCCATATAAGGTTTCTTATACTCTTATGCTTTCTAATGTTGTTTCTAGATGAATATATGTTGTTAGTATAGGAAATTGCATATTATATGATGTTTTGATATTGAATGTTGATTTAGAAATGGTTGTATAATGGATGAAAGATGATGATTTTGAATTATGGTGGATGAGTGGATGTTGTTTTATGTTGAAATTCATTAGGGTTAGGGTTTTTGATTAGGGTTGTTGATTTTATTTAGGGTTTTGATGTTTATTTGGTAATTTACTTAAATTGATAGGTATTTTAGCTAAAATATTGAATTTTCGTCGGAAAATCTCGCCGGAAACTGTTGCCGGAAACTCATGATAGTGCAAATTGACGCAGAACGCGAGGGGTGTAGTATACTCGCAGAACGCGAGGGTCATGGTACTCGCAGAACGCGAGTGTCATGCTACTCGCAGAACGCGAGGAATTGACATAAGAGGAAATTCTTTCCTCTTCTGCAGATACATATTTATATACTGATTTTACTTTATATACTGTGATATTTATATACTGATTCTACTTTACATTTTTTTAGGTAATGGATCGTCCTGGACGTTCAACCCGTCGAAGAAATTGGAACGCTGTGAGAGAAAATCCACCGGTTGAAAATGCAAAAGGGAAAAGGAAAGCAAAGAATACAACACTGGTAGAGCTCTTCCCCGAGGGGCTCCCCGACGTTGATTATCGCGCCATAGAGCGGTACAGTGGTGTCCATAGTTATGTCGGGGAAGACTGTTCTGTGCCTAGTGGGATAGAACGAGCAGATACATATCAAGGGTATCGAAATGATGATTGGGACCTTTATTCTCAAGAGTCAGTTTCATGTGCACAACCGTCAACTCAATGGGCACCACAATCAACTCCATATGAACAATCGGGTAGCACTATTGGTGGCTGGGACAATTTCATTCCTCAGTATGCTGTAGTGGAAGTTGGACAAGGGTGGGGTGGACAAAGTTGGGTCGGTGGACAATGTTGGGGAGGTGGATTTGGTGAGGGAAGTGTTCCTGAAGACATGGGTCAAGGAAGTGGACAAGCTTGTTCTTCTTCTTACAATCCTCAACCAGAACCGATGGAACAAGAGTACCAGGATGAAGGTGTTGGGGAAGAACACGAAGAAGAAGGTGATGATGATGATGATGATGAAGAAGAAGAAGAAGAAGAAGTGGTCCAGAAACCAAAAAGAAAGAGGAAGTCCAAGAAGAATGAGCCAAAGTATGATCCTGAGCTCACTCATGCCACAGCTGGCGGTCCAGAAGATCCCGAGTTGCTTAAGGGATTTGAAGCACATGTGGCGTTCCACATCCAGAAAGGGGAGGTAATTTACTAATTTATTGATTTTCTGCATTTGTAATACATTAACAGAAATTCTGCAGAATTATCAGAAAATGCAATTTCTGTGCATTTTCTCGCAGAACGCGAGGAGTGGCATACTCGCAGAACGCGAGGCTGTTACTCTTCGCAGAACGCGAGAAAATGCACAATTCTGCAGAAGCTGATAATTCTGCAGAAACTGTATTTTTTGTAAATTTGGCCTGCAGTGTGTAATTTTGTATTTTTCTGCAGTTGAAAGGTCCGATGAAGCCACAACAACGGACAAAGCAAAGCAGTGATTGGCCATTGGACAACGATGACTGGTTAGAGATTCCCGGTGTTGTTGGACTGTCAGATCTACCTGACATGATGTACGAAGAAATCGACTATCCGTTGATTGAAGCGTTCATCGAACGATGGCAACCGGAGACTAACTCATTCCACCTCCCTTGTGGTGAGATCACTATTGGCCTTCTTGATGTACATATGATTTTAGGCCTACCTATAGAAGGGAAAGCAATGACTACTTGTAAGAAACTAGGTGCCAAGTTTAGTCATGATGAGATTATAAAATACTATGGTAGGAAGGGGGCGGAAATTTTTGGAGTAGATCCTCACACTTTAGATTCTGGGAGGGTGAAAGCTGATTGGTTTAGAAGGCATTGTGAAAACCTAGGTCCAGAGCGAAAGGGTTTAGGATGGGTGTTGTATACTGCTTCCTCGCTCTTATTTCCGGACAAGTCACAGAACTTGATTCGGCTTAGATATGGGCCTTATTTGGAAACCTATGCCCATGCTACGGGCATATCGTGGGGTTCAGCTGCTTTGGCCCATCTGTATAGGCAGCTGGGGGTATGCACACGACAGGGTTGTGCCCAGATGTCTTTCTGTTACACCTTGTTGCAGGTATTATACTTTCTAAGCGTTTAATTTACATACTTATATATATTTTCATATTTAACGTACTTTGTATTTCTTAGGCATGGATCTACAACTACTTCCCACACTTCCGACCTACTGAACGTCCTCGGTGGAGAGCGGAGCAACCATGGGCATACCGGTGGATGCCTAAGAATGTAAAGCTAAAGAAGGGGCAAGTCGGAAGGGACTATAGGGGAGCGCTCGATATTCTTATGCCGGAGATGGTAAGTTTCTGCATTTTCTGGGATTTCTGCATTTTTTAGTACGCAGCAGTAATTTGTTTGATTATGCAACATTTTCTCGCAGAACGCGAGTTTGTGGCTCCTCGCAGAACGCGAGGATGCACACACTCGCAGAACGCGAGAAAATGCAAGTTTCTGCATTTTGTCCTAGTTTCCGCATTTTATGGTGTTTTACAGACTTCACCATGCGTTTTTCTGTCATTTTGTTAGGTATGTTGGAACCCGTATGGAGCACAAGACTTCACCGATCCTGAGCTTGCTCCCGCTCTATTTCACGGGGTGCTATCTTGTTGTGACATCACCGAACCACACATGCCTGATAGGTGTCCGAGACAATTTGGGAGAGTGCAGCGTATTCCTAGGCCAGTCATCGAACCGCTCAAAGCTCATAGGTTGAAAAACATTAGGTGTTATAGTGTTTTTTATGACGCCAACCAATGGCTTTGGGAGTCAAGAGATGTTCACTCTTTGTCTCTCGATGATATGGGGCCAGTTGCCTATGCACCACATGAATGCTCCCATGATTACATGGATTGGTACATCAAGAGGACCCATAGGTATATCCGTCCTGCAATCCCTGGGATGATTACTGAGAGACTGGTGATTGGCCGGGTGTACAATGACATGAACCGGTATCGGTTTGCCCAAATGCTAGAACCTCAATGGACCGGCATCAGCAGTGACAGAGATATCAACAGTGGGTCTAAGCTGGGCACAAACCTCAATGGCTCCATGAACCGGGTCCGATTTGAAGTTGCTGATTAGGTCCTGGTTCACAGGGGCATTTTGGTCAACTGCCACCAACGCTTGTTGGGTCAAGATGTAGTCAAACCTCGGGGCCCACTTCCTTGAACCAAGCCTAGCTGTGGTGGAACAGTTGTCTACCATGAAGGAAACTCCACGGGCGTGCATGAACGGGTTCAAAGAGTCGACTGATTCGATCACACTCTCGTTGATTATCTCGGAGTACGAGTGTCCCTTCTTTCGCAAAACCTCAATCTGTATAATCAGTAGCAGATTTAACACTAAAGAAAGTATTTTAATGATTTTGTCATCCCTAAGTTGAAAAAAGGTGTTGTTACCTGGGCCATCATACAAGCAACGAAGACGCTAGCTGTGAAAGGGTAGAGAGGACCAAGGTCGCCAGCTGGCCTTGTGGCTCGAACACGCTCACCAACCGTCCACATCCAGAGGATTTTGATTCATATCACGCCCAAATGCTACTATGTATGTCAAATCTCGCTCCCTTCCGACCACGAGAAGACGAGTAGCCTTTCGTTTTGTGTTTTGGATTGCTTTCTTAGGTGTTTTGTTGCGTGGATAATTTTGTTGGATTATGTTTAGGGATATGTTGGTGTTGCTTCAATTCTGTTCGTTTTTTGCATAACCTCGCAGAACGCGAGGTGTACCCTCCTCGCAGAACGCGAGGAATTACATTTTCTGGAAAATGTCCATGACATGAGTTCCTGTTTAAGAATTTAAAAAACCATCTCCAGTTCAACATTACATTACAAATTCAGCGAATAAAACATAACTTCAACATTACATTTCAAAGGCGGCACATCGATGTGACACAAGATCGTGCAAAGAAAAAGCATCTCTTTCAGCGTTTCGCCACCAAGGAGTAAACACATGAGGTAATAGGCAGTTTTCTTCAAGACGCAACTACAAGAAAACAACAATGTTAGGAAGTTGCATATTAGATAGTAATTCATAAGTAGATCCAAAAACTTACCGGAACAAAATGTCTCTCACTCTGAATATAGAATAAGCAGAACGTCGGAAGTGTGTCACCATCTTCTAACCAAGTAGGACGTTGTAGAGGAAGGTAAGTGTAGTTAGCATTTTTTCCCACCGTTACGAACACTATGTTGAATGTGGATGCCACAAGGCATCCCATTTCCGGGGTAGCTAGCCAGTGATCTTCTGGAGCCCTTCCTATTCCTTCCCATGTAAGTTGGTGTAAAGCGCTCTCCAAAGTTGGTTGTTGTGGAGGTCCAATCCAAGTTCCTTGAACTAGGTGCCAAATCTCTTTGACCTTAGCTATCATCAAATCTCTTACTTCCCTCCATAAGTGTTGGTTGTCATGCAATTCATGAGCTATTGCTCTAAATCCACAATTTCCATCTCCATTTACCTCAAACCAACCATTTACATGGGTGCGCATTGACGCGGGTATGTGAGACTTGTACTGCCAATCACCTTAATCTTTGGTTTCTTGAATGTTTCAGAATTAGAAGCATTTTTTTGCTTCTTTGGGGGTGTTTCTTCCAAATCTCTAGCATCCATCTCAACATTAGTGTGCTCCCATGCAGACGGTCTTCTTTGCGTTGACCTAGGTTGTTTGTTAGGAGCTCCGACTGGACGACCTCCGGTGTGCTTTGAAATAGCCGGCTCTTTTAGAGGAGTATTTACTTTCCCAATGTCTAAAACAGTTTGTGCACACTTTTCTTGATCATGGGGGCACAATTTCGGAAACGTTTCCTCATAGAAAGTCTGAAAAAGACGTCTTACCACCTTACTCTTAACTTCCAGTATGCCGGGAACATCAACTTCTTCCAAACTCAAAGTACTCCAGAAAGGGTGCAACTCTGATACTCTTAGTGGTCTTTGCTCCTTTCAATGTCTTACAATCTGATGAACACACATCAACCCATCTCTAATCTTGATCCCGCAGCTACAAAACATATTAAAGTGCGCACCTAATCTCTCCCCCTTCATGTATTCCTTAAGCAAAAATTCTATGCATTGGTAAGAGACTTTGAACTTCAAGACTTTAAACAAGTCCGCCCCTTCAACAACTGTGAAGCTCTTATTCAAACTCTCGGTGAAAGACACAGTAATCTCCTTAAGTTGGTTCTCCGCCATTGTTTTGTATTCTTTGAACATTGTGTCTAGCCTAGCATTTCCACTTGACAAGTATGACTTAAGACATGAATGTGCTCCTTCAACTCTAAAATGTTCGAAAAACAATAAAATGCAAATACAAATCAGAACCTGTGGATCCTTCTGTAATGTGCAACTCCTCGCGTTCTACGAGGTCTGTACACCTCGCGTTCTGCGAGTTCATTGATTGTTCCAGGATCTTTGCATTCGAAAATGCGTCAACACTGAATCAAGGAATTTACTCGCGTTCTGCGAGTTGGTATGCCCTCGCGTTCTGCGAGGTGTGCATTACAGAAGCTCTTTTTATCATATGTAGAAGGTAGACATAAATAACAGAACATACCTGTTTGTCGTGTTATTCCCGAGAGTGAAGACATTATCCGTCCATGCTGAAACAAGTCTTTCTTTGTAACGGTTTAGCCAATTCGTTCTCACGTACTTCAATACGGTTGGATAAGCTCGCCATTCGTCCTCAAGTTTCTTCAAAGTACTCTTGTAATCTTCTTCAGTGGTTTGTTCGAACACGTTATAATAATCATTTGAAATATGAACCCCCAATGCTTCTGTGCCCATAGCTATCTTCGCTCTCGCCTCTATGTTCTTCCTTACATGTCGCCTACATAAGAGAAACTTTGCATTTGGCCATAACTTGTCTGTTGCATTCATAAGAGCCATCTCACGGTCAGTGACGAAGCAAGTAGGCGATGCTCCTATTCTCAAATACATCGTCTGCAGCTGCTGCAACGCCCATAAATAACTATCCTCGCTCTCAGCCTCTAACCATACCCCGCACACAACAAAATTCTTCCATGTAGAAGTCAAACCGACTATCTCCAGGAAGGGAACATTGTACCTGGAACCAAAATACAGTAAGATAAATACAACATAAAAACAGAATGATAAATACTTACTTGTTCGTGCTATAAGTCGAGTCCATCAAAAGGACATATGGAAACGCCTTTAAGAGTTTCATTGATTCGGGGCTAGCAAAGAACAAGTCGCCTATTATCGAAGGGTTCGTTGCACTTGGCCTATACTCCATGAAGTAGTTGCTCTCTTTGCATTGGTGAAAGAATTCTTGAACCACGGTTCTACCTTCCATTTCCTCTTCCCTTATATGTCTTACCAAATTGTACACTTGGTTCTTCTTTGTGCAACTTCCGGGATCCTTGTTTATCTCAGTGTAAATCTGATTTGGAGAACAATGTGAAAGTACCATCTCACGAACCTTTTTCTTTTGATCCGGGGTTGGCCTCCCGGCAAATGCATTCCCGACCAAACTATCTCCAATAGGATGGTTGTGCAAACCACAAACAACCACTAATCTCCAATTCTCTTCAACCCGGTTCTCCATGAGCTTCAACTGAAATTTACACCCCGTTTTCTTGCTCTTTGTGTTTGATCTAACACCGACACCTTTAGGCCTATGGCTTCCCCCTTTCTCACAAATGATTTGAATCTTACCACTTTGCCCCGGTTTAGATGGTACACTCCTTCCAATAGAGATCATAAACTTGTGTTGCTTTGCAACATTCAAAGCCCACAAATGACCGATCTCCTTAGAGGCAAACACTTGCTCCGTAGTGAAATATTCCGAATAATCCCTAGAAACAACCTCTTCCTCACATACGGGACTATCAAACTTTGGTGCAGTGCGTAAAGAGGGAAGAAAACACATCTCCTCTCCTACGTTTGTTGGTGGGTTAGCAAATTGTGAATCAAACGCATCATAGCTTGATGGCACCTCATATGTACATGGCATGGAATAAGTAGATGGCACGGGCAATTCATAAGTAGATGGCACGGGCAACTCATAAGTAGATGGCACATGCAATTCATATGTAGATGGCACATGTTGTTCATATAAAGATGGTTGATGATAATATCCAAAGTCGTCAATCCCTAAATCAAATGACGGTGGCGAAACGGGCACCGTATTCCGCGAGGGGTAGGTGTAGTCATTCAACTGGATTGCATTCAATCCAGTGAACAAAGAAAAATTCACCTATACACAATGCTTCTGTTAATACTCTGTAATGTGCAACTTATCGCGTTCTGCGAGGGAGGCACTTCTCGCGTTCTGCGAGGGAGGCACTTCTTGCGTTCTGCGAGGGAGGCACTTCTCGCGTAACGCGAGGGGCTTCCTCTCGCAGAACGCGAGAAGTTGCTATTTCCTGAAACTAGTCATTCAACGGGATATTTTAACATAACATGAGTTTCTACATTAAAAACCATAAAAACCCTAAAAACATGAACACATCTAAGTTTTTGACATTATATGCAAAAGTCATCTCTTCAACACTTACTACTACTACTAGATTTAACATGAAATACAACATAATAAGTTCATTTTAGCTCTTAATGGTGCAAAACAAATTAAAATTCAAAAATTAAGTAAGAACATTACCTCATTTGAATGGTAACTTGATGAACCACCATCTTCATTCCCTCCTTTGTTGAATTCCTCTTCATCTTCCATTATTTTAGGTGTTTTTAGAGTGTTTTGAAGTTTTAAGGTTTTGAAAATGGGTTTTAATGGAGGGTGAAAGAGGTGAAACATGATAAAAAGAGGTGTTAGGGTAGGGTTAATAGGTGTTACGGATTACTTAAAATAAGGGGTAGTTATTATAGTTAGGTGGGGACAAGACATGTAGTAATGGCGCACAACAACGTCCATCTGACATGCTAATCTCGCGTTCTGCGAGGGACGTGTCACTCGCGTTCTGCGAGGACACGTACACTCGCGTTTTGCGAGATTAGCATGCATGTAATTAACCTAATTTTTTGCTAATCTCGCAGAACGCGAGTGTACGTGTCCTCGCAGAACGCGAGTGACCAGGCGTTGTTTGAATAAAGCACCGGGCTGTATATAAGAACCGTGTATTTATATTAACACAAAACTAGAGATATTAAGGATATAAAACGTACATAGACAAATGTGTCATGAAAAAATGGGAAGAATATTATGGGACGGAGGGAGTACTCCGTATAGACTTGTTGCGAGGCAATCAGAAAATGATTCGCAATCGCAAAATGATTCATAATCGGAAAATGATTCATTTATCTAGCGGTTAAACACTTACTTTTTTATTCAAGTAGGGTTTATAATAAGAAAAAACATTCAACCAACCGAAATGAAATAGTAATTACCCGCTAGTAGACTCGACATAAAATAACTCGATCCGACCAAACCTGAAATTACTGGGTCATAACCCGTCAAATAGAACTTGTAACCTATTTTTCCGTCTAACCCGAATCACCCGAAATTTCTGGATAAAAAATGGGTTGACCCGCCCCAACCCGAATTTTAGCCGAAGAATTGGGTCAAAAGGAATAAAATAAAAAGCGAAAAAATGAACCCATAATAACCCGATCTTTTAGTAGTTTTTGACCCAAAACGACCTGGCCCGACGATAAACCGGTAACAACCCGACCTGTTTTGACCCAATAATTTTAGATCCAAACCCGACTATTAACCCGTTGTAACCCGACCGGTTTGACTTGGTAATATTAGATCTGAAATGACTCGACTCGAAATATATCTGGACCCGGGACACTCTGACCCGAACCGGACCACCTGTCCCGATTGTCAGGTATATCCACTAGGTATACGAATCACTTCAAAGGATTGCCTTTTAATAGGAGGTTTAATACGTGTCATGTGAAGTTCATATTGTGTCAATTAACATCAAAAGAATAATAGTGTGATCTCCAAAAATAAGAAAGGAGCGAAAACCATTCAAAACAAGATCTCACCCGACTCCTTAAACTTACACTTGATTTTTCCTTTACTTTCAAAATCTTTTCACTGTAGTTGTTTGATTTTGTTGTTGTTGAAATTGAGGCGGAGACCGTCGATAGATAAAAACTAAGCTGTGGCCAATAGAACCGGGGTGGCCACTCCCCAACATCGTCAAGAATAAAACGAGAGATACAATCAGGCGGATCGCCAAGGGTATGGAGACCCAAAGGAAAATCGAAACCTAAGGAAGCAAGGCGATCCGCACAAGCATTTGCTTCCCTAGGAACAAAACGAAGTTGGATGTCCCAATTTCTACAAAAAAAGCCCCGACAAGAGGAGACGAGGCTAGCAAAAGGGTGGAGATGTTGATCGACTCCATTGATAAGGTCCACGGCGAGAAGGGAGTCAGACTAAAAAACGACACGTCTCATACCTTTGTCCCAAGCCATCGTAAGACCATGTAAAATGGCCCAGATTTCCGCCGCCAAAATAGGGCAAAACCCGATGTTACAGACGAAGCCCGCCTGCCAAGCACCCACATTATTTCGGATCAGACCTCCTGCACTCGCTGTTTGATTAAAATCCCTGAAAGAGCCATCGACATTCACTTTCACACAATCCAAAGGAGGGGGGGGTCCAAAGAAAGTGGCTTGGGAGGGTTCTCTGGATAGAAGCAGGGGAATTGTTAGCAACCCGAGCACGCTGGAACTGCATCACTTGGTCCAAAATGAACGCTCTCTTGCTTGTGTTGAGACGACTAGATTCGAACACAACATTATTTCGCCAACGCCAGAGCCACCAAAAGGAGAACGTCGTCAGGGCAATTCGGGATAAGTTGGTACTTGTTGCCAAGTCCTTTTTGCGGCCAGGTGAGGTGCTGGTCCGAATTAAAGGAGTGCAGTTTTGAAAGCTGGGATAAGGGACTTCTAAACTTTTTGCGCCTCCCGACAACTCCTGAGAAGGTGCGGGATCGTCTCGGGAAAGTCCTTGCAGGCCGATCACAGGTTGGAAGAGGTGAGAATGTTTCCTTGCAGCACGACGTTTGTACAGCTCCCCAACATCAACATTTAGCTCTTCGGTACCTGCATCACGAAGAAAGCTACTGTAGTTGTTTGATAGATCCTTCACCAGTACCGAAACTCAATCTTCTTGCCTTAAACAAATAAGTCACCCCTTTCTTATTTATTCACAACTTGTCTTTGGCAACACAACTGTAATATCCCTAATTTCGATAGAAATTGTATTTGTTTGAGTGATTTTGAAAATTGGTTTTAAAGAAAGAGGTATAATTTTTAAAAAGTTATTGATTGTTTCAATAAAAATAATACGTATATTTTATCTTGAGTTGTGTATTTTTAAATACTTTTATCGACTGATGTATATATTTTGAGATTTTAACAACTTAAGTTGAATTATATTATATATTAAGAATTATAATTATAATTTATTATTATTCTCAATTAGTGATTAAGTCCTTAAGTTAATTCTAATTAGTTTTTCTAAGTGTAGTATATATAGGCTGCGTCTAAATGCACACGTTTTTTTTGCTAAATGCACACTTTTCTGTGCGGTAAGAGTTACAGTACAGAACGGTGCGGTAACTGTTAACGCACCCGTTGTTCCAGGGGCAATTTTGGAATTTTTTTGAAAACGTATATTAATCTTGTGCGTTAACTCTTACCGCACAGATATGTGCGTTAACTCTTACCGCACAGATATGTGCGTTAACTCTTACCGCACAGATATGTGCGTTAAGATTTAACGCACGAGATTAAGGAAAGATTAACTAAAAAAAATTAAAATTTTGATTAAAAAAATTCCTGTGCGGTAACCTTTACCGCACAGATTTTTTTTATTTTTTTTAATTTTTTTTTTAATTAATTGCGCAGTTTTTTTTTAAAATAAAATATATCTGTGCGGTAAATATAACCGCACAGATCTAATAATTATCGCTTCAGTCTCATTGCTCTAGTGGTAAGGCATTGAACATCCATTGTAAGGTCTTAGGTTCGAGTCTCAACTCCAACACTAAAATCTTTTATTTTATTTGTGAAAAATAAATAAAAGAAGAGGGTGAGAAGGATTGAACTTGAGACCTTATGCACAAATATTTGGTGTGAAACCACCACACTAATCAGTTCTCATGATATTATTACATGTTACAATAGAACTTGGTTCCATCTTATTTTATTATTATTTTTTATTTATCTTGGTCTTATATAATTATTGAATTAATTATAATAATAAATTCAAAAAAAATATTATTCAAATAATCAGATATTTTGTATTATTATTATTTAGCCTTTTTAATATATATTATTATTTGAATATTTTTACTATTTTTCATGTTTTGATAAATCTTTCTATATAAAAATACTACAATTATAAAACAATAAAACTTATATTACTTTTTAAGATAAAAAAAGTATGATAATCAATATTAATCTCAATTTAATCTTTCAATAAATTCTAGACATGGCAAACGACTCAAACGCTAAAAGGCCTTAAATGGGCTTAAGGCCCAATTTGACAAAACGACGCCCAAACGATGTCGGAATGGAATGAAACTTGATTTCAATACCTATTAGAGATATTTGACCATGTGGATAACTTCCAATCACAACTTCTAGCTTTTCAAATAGCACCTCCTTTATAAATATCAAACTAGTGATAACTCTCTAACTTGTCGCAATATGTATGGTCTACAACATCGATGATGATTATTGTTGACAAAATTATAAAACTTAGTCTTATTAGGCATATAAAGTACCAATAAGGTCTCGCTCAAACAAAACGAGGCTCGAAACTATACGTAAACGCTAAAAGGCCTTAAATGGGCTTAAGGCCCAATTTGACAAAACGACGCCCAAACGATGTCGGAATGGAATGAAATTTGATTTCAATGCCTATTAGTGATATTTGACCATGTGGGTAACTTGCAATCACAACTTCTAACTTTTCAAATAGCATCTCCTTTATAAATATCAAACTAGTGATAACTCTCTAACTTGTCGCAATATGTATGGTCTACAACATTGATGATGATTATTGTTGACAAAATTATAAAACTTAGTCTTATTAGGCATATAAAGTACCAATAAGGTCTCGTTCAAACAAAATGAGGCTCGAAACTATACGTAAACGCTAAAAGGCCTTAAATGGGCTTAAGGCCCAATTTGACAAAACGACGCCCAAACGATGTCGGAATGGAATGAAACTTGATTTCAATGCCTATTAGAGATATTTGACCATGTGGGTAACTTCCAATCACAACGTCTAACTTTTCAAATAGCATCTCCTTTATAAATATCAAACTAGTGATAACTCTTTAACTTGTCGCAATATGTATGGTCTACAACATTGATGATGATTATTGTTGACAAAATTATAAAACTTAGTCTTATTAGGCATATAAAGTACCAATAAGGTCTCGCTCAAACAAAACGAGGCTCGAAACTATACGTAAACGCTAAAAGGCCTTAAATGGGCTTAAGGCCCAATTTGACAAAACGACGCCCAAACGATGTCGGAATGGAATGAAACTTGATTTCAATGCCTATTAGAGATATTTGACCATGTGGGTAACTTCCAATCATAACTTCTAACTTTTCAAATAGCACCTCCTTTGTAAATACCAAACTAGTGATAACTCTCTAACTTGTCGCAATATGTATGGTCTACAACATTGATGATTATTATTGTTGACAAAATTATACAACTTAGTCTTATTAGGTATATAAAGTACCAATAAGGTCTCGCCCAAACAAAACGAGGCTCGAAACTATACGTAAACGCTAAAAGGCCTTAAAGACCTTAAATGGGATTAAGGCCAAACAACGCCTAAACGATGTCGGAATGGAATGAAACTTGGTTTCAATGCCTATTAGAGATATTTGATCATGTAGGTAACTTCCAATCAAAACTTCTAACTTTTCGAAGAGCACCTCCTTTGTAAAAACCAAACTAGTGATAACTCTCTAATTTGTCGCAATATGTATATCGACAAGTTAGAGAGGTAAGAGATGTTTGGTATTAAAAAGGACGTGTTACTTGAAAAATACGAAGTGGTGGTTGAGAGTAACCCACATGTTCAAATACCTCTAACAGTCATAGAAACCAAGTTTCAAACCATTCTGACATCGTTTGGGTCGTTTGCCAAGTCTAGAATTTATAGAAAGGTTAAATTGAGAACAATATTGATTATCATAATATTTTTATCTTAAAAAGTAATATAGGTTTTATTGTTTTATAATTATAGTATTTTTATATAAAAAGATTTATCAAAACATGAAAAATAGTAAAAATATTCAAATAATAATAAATATATTAAAACAAGGCCTAAAATAATAATAATAAAATATTAAACATCTGATTATTTGAATAATATTTTTTTTTGAATTTATTATTATAATTAATTCAATAATTATATGAGACCAAGATAAAAAAAATATTAATAATAAAATAAGATGGAACCAAGTTCTATTGTAACATGTAATAATAAAATTACAAACATATCATGAGAACTCATTAGTGTGGTGGTTTCACACCAAATATTTGTGCATAAGGTCTCAAGTTCAATCATTTTCACCCTCTTCTTTTATTTATTTTTCACAAATAAAATAAAAAATTTAGTGTTGGAGTTGAGACTCGAACCTGAGACCTTACAAAGGATGCACAATGCCTTACCACTAGAGGAATGAGACTGAAGCGATAATTATTAGATCTGTGCGGTTATATTTACCGCACAGATATATTTTATTTAAAAAAAAATCTGCGCGATTAATTAAAAAAAAAAAATTTTAAATTTTTTTTTTTTTAATCAAAATTTTAATTTTTTTTAGTTAATCTTTCCTTAATCTCGTGCGTTAAATCTTAACGCACAGATCTGTGCGGTAAGAGTTAACGCACAAGATTAATATACGTTTTCAAAATAATTCCAAAATTGCCCCTGTAACAACGGGTGCGTTAACAGTTACCGCACCGTTCTGTACTGTAACTCTTACCGCACAGAAAAGTGTGCATTTAGCAAAAAAAACGTGTGCATTTAGACGCAACCTATATATATACCCTACTTCACTTTAACCTAGTATATAAAGCTATTTTATACCTAAACAAACCCTAGCCTCCTCCTTCTCTCCCTCCTCTCTTCAGCCTTTATTTTCTCCAATTCGTATTGCAGAATGAAAAATCGATTTGGGTAAGTTACTAAACTCGAAAAATTGTGATATTTTAGTAGCAAATCATATACATTATCAGGAGTATGTATGTAAAATTTCGAGATGTTTGGATAAGAATACTGTGAGATATAAATCGAAAACTGGTCGTTTGAATTTCTGAAAAACTGGTTGGAATGATCTGTTTTATAAATTCGTAACTATTTTGATTTAGATCTGATTGGAGAGTATGATATATGGTTGGAATCGTCTTGAACTCTAGTTTCTGTATACGAAATTTCATAATTTGTGATAAAAGTTAGCTTCTGCGGTTCTAAGGAAAACCGAATAGGGTACGAATCTTGATCGTTTTAGACAGTCCTTAAGTATATTAATTATATAGTTTTCGTTTGATATCGGATTTAGATAATTCTTAAAGCATTAGGTTTGTAATCTTTAAGGCTATTGATATGTAAAGTTTGATGATTTTAGGACGTTGTTTAATATTTGTTTTATATTTCACAAGTTGACTTGCAGATTCTGGAATTTGGAGTCTTTTATATATAAGTGTGTTTGTATAAGGTTTCGTGTTGACATGTACTTTTGTATATCTATGGCTTATTTAGGCCGGGTTATGATTGATGATGGATCTTCATTGGATAATATATGCTTGGATTCGAGGTGAGTCATCCCCCGACTTACTTAGTTGCTTGCCTCAGACTGGCCCGCTTGACGATTGCGTTGATGGACTCTAGCTGTAATGTTGTGTGTTTCCTTGTTTGTGATTTGGATTAAGTGCATAAATGTTTTATGTGATTACCTTTATATGCGAGTTGTTGTGATGCCTAATGTGTCGAGTTGTTGTTTGGCTTTGTATGGTAGATTAGAATTTGCTTCTATTAGTGATGTTGTTGTGGTTGATAAGTCGATGTCATGTATGCTTGTAGTTGATGAACTTATTCCCTGGTGTGTGGTTTGCGGTTGCGCGTTGAAGGTGTATTTGTTCTGTTATCTTGTGTTGTTGTGGATATAGAATTGATGTTGTTTGTGCTTGTGTTAAAGTGGTGTTATTTAATGATGTGTTGCATTGTATGATAGATTGTATGTGGGTGAGCGCGTGAGGTGCATTGTGATTTTCTATCTTGTGTGTTTGACTAAGTGTTGATTCTGTTGTGCTTGTTAAGTATCGTTGTGAGTTTGATATGTTGATTGGGTTTATGTTTTGTCTGATGTGTTGTTTGTAAATTACAGTTTAGTTTCTTGAGATGTAGTTTGATTGCGGGTTCATCCTCTGAGATCCCAACTTCTAACCCAGGTTACTCTGGGGTTTTCTTTTGATTCTGATGGTTACAGGACTTTAGCTTGTACGATGTGGTAGCTGCATGGAGAAGTTGGAGGTGCTCGACGGTGGTGCTAATTTAGTGTCTAGACTTACATATTTTATATTTTAATTTTCGTATTGAGTTTTAGAATATCTTTGTATTATAGTCGCTTCCGCTGTAGTGATCGTTATGTTGTTGTCTTTAGCCTGGTGAATTTCGAGTGAAAATCAACGGCGGTAACGCCCAAGAGTTGGGGTGTTACAACAACAATCTCACCCGATATCATTTGACATTTCAACGTCAACTTGAAAGACGATTCATTAATTAACCTAGATCGGGAGAAAAAACGTGATCCGGACTCACTTCGGATCTCATCAACTTAAACAATAAACCTTAACCATCTAGACTTCATTTATGCATTGCAGACTTTTCAGTCGAGCTTACTTCACTTAGTTAGTGCTAACGTCAGTCCTAAGTTTTCCATTGACATAGAAAACTAAGAAAAGGTACTGAAACCGTGTTTTGTCGGTGCTTTTCTTTTATTAAAAGTGATTTTCTATTTACCCACACTATTACTTCCTCCGTCTCTTTAAGTTCTTCTCACTTTGTACTTTGCATGTTTAATTAAAACAAGAGTGTAAGTAGTGACAGGTTAAATAATAAAATCCAATCAATAGAAAAATTATTAGAGGGAAAAAAGTTAATTTATTGATAAAATATTATTAAGATATGAATAAAATAAATAAAATAAAGATATTATAGAGAGAAATTAATAAATATAAAAAAAAATGAGAAGAATTTAAGGAGACACTCTAAACTGAAACTGAAAGAACTTAGAGAACACAAGGAGTATTTATTATTCGTGACAAAAAAGGCAAAAATGATACTCCGTAAAACAGAAAAAATGCACACTGGACTAGAGAGTGGGGAGACGCTCTAGTTTGCGATGCTAATCAACACTCTCTTCAATTCCCGCTGAATCCAACTCTCTCCTCTCGCCATGGGAGAACGTCGAACAAGTATACCTTCCGATTTCGCGCTTCCGATATTCGTATTGTCGCTGGTACAATTTCCGATCTCAATCTTAAAATTTTCATTTTTTTCCTCTTTCAGTTCCTATTTCAGTACCGAATTGTCTTCTTTCGTGTTGCGGCAGTTTGTGATTTCTGCATTTAGTAATTGTTTGGTTTTACTGGCGAATTTGGGGTTCTGGAATTGAGAAGTTTGTTACCGATCCGCTTGTGCTTCTTTCTTCTGTCAGCGTCTTGGGCAACTAGTTGGAAAAAACTGTCTCTTTGATTGCTAACATATAATCTTGTTGGAGTATCTTAATTTAGAATGTGTATGTAGCCTTTTTCTAGTCCGGATTTGTTAGTTGGAAACTTGTGGAATGCTAGGTCAAACGAATTAATTTGCCCAATCTTGAAGAATCTTGATAGGGCTTACTTAAAGATTAAAATTTAGGTAGGCTTATCAAAATTCAATGTGGGATTTGCGCAATCATATGAATGATGGTCACTGGATTCTGACACTTTTAATCATCATCACCAAGGTGCTTTCTGCTTGACTTGATTAAAATTTTACTTCCATCATCCAATTTTGTAATGTTTCTCTGCATTGATAGACTTGTGTTTAAGTTGGTACTGGTTTCTTTCCAATTAGTTTTATAGAAGTGTTGTTAATGTATTCTCATGTTTCGAATTTACATGAACAGGTAGTTTCACAAATTACTTTCACTACAGCTGAGCTGTCAAATCTGCAGAAAATGTAAGGTTCAGCTGTCTATAGATAGTGCATTTTGTTTTATATTACTTTATAACATTTTGTAGTGCTCCTCCTGTACTTCTTCATGCAATTCCTGTTATTAATAAATCATTTTTTCTCTTTCGTAGTCAAAAGAAGCTTGGTCAATATCAGCATCTTTATGATTGTGAGCAGTGTGTTAAAACAAAGGTGTTTCTTCTTCATCTTCCCCTCAATTAGCTTATGGCTGGGCTTGTGCAAATTGTTATGATATAAGTAGCACATGTTCCATATATCTTTTAATTAGCTGATTCCTGTGTATTGGTTTCTCTTTGTGTCGGTTGTGCATATTCTCCTACCACAGGCTATGTCTTTGTGAAAAGTCTGTCCTAATCCTAGTTACCAAATAAAGTTCTAGAGATGTAATAACATGACAAGCTTTTTTCTGAGTGTTTGAATGCTATTCAATTTGATATGGCAAGCACTGATCTATTTGTCATTTTGCTAACTACTAATAAGTCTACTACTTGCCTAGATGGATAATTTGTGACAATACAGTAGGCAAGGAGATGGGATTCCATATACTCAGTATAAAGTTGGATGATAACCTTGTTCTTGAGTATAATATTTTTGTCCCATTCTTTGGGCCTTTTGGTATAAATTGTTGTTCAGACATAGCTAATATTATCATTAATAAATATTAAATCTGAACAGGATGCCCTCGTAAATGCTACCGAAGAATCTGGCAATAATCCAAATGACAAGGTATGTTGCGATTGTCCAATTGCATCTTACATATTGACATTCTAGTGCTCAGTCTGTTCATAATAAATCCAGGATATTGACATCATAGTGACATATAGCGACCCTTCTGGTGCTATTCGGGTTAGTTCTGTGAGAGCTAGAGATCTGTCTCCTTCTTGGGTATGGAAAGACCCTCTTGATGAAGACCATCACCAGATGAAGACTTCCGAGGTACTTCTGTCGATGTGAGGATTTATTCTGCTAGATATTGATTAACTAAAATTTTGGAAACTTAGAAACTAAAAGATTCATTACAGGCTATACAGCCGCCTGGGAGATATGACAAGATATCTGAGCATTCAACTGTGAAGAACCATATTGAACAAAATGGGATTATAGATAAAACATTGCCTCTTACACATCCAGTCAAGCGCCTGAGACAGGTACTTTTTTTTAGGTATAATTTATATTTTTATTCCTCCTAGCTAACCCATGTCCTACTTCTCATATGCTCTTTGACAAGATAATTATGGAAGCTTATATTTCTTGTTTCAGAGGTTGCGATGGCAAAGAAGGCAACTTCGGGCAACAGAACTCCTCAAGGAAGACAGGGAGGTTTATGATCATATGGAGTTAGCTGCTATTGAACGTTCAGAATCACTAGACACCACTGTCAAGGGTAAATATAGCATTTGGAGGAGAGACTATGAGAATCCAAATTCTGACTCTAGTGTAAAACTGATGCGTGATCAAGTCATAATGGCAAAGGTATATGCCAGCATAGCAAGAATAAAAAGTGAACCTCTTCTGTATGATTCCCTTATCAGACATGCCAAGGAAAATTTACTTGCAATTGGGGAGGCAAATCTTGATGCGGAGCTCCAGCCAAGGTATTTTGCTGGCTATATAGTTGATTTATTACTATAATCTGTATTAGGCTTGAGAATTAAAAGGGTGTGTTTTTTCTCTTTACAGTGCACTTGTGCAAGCGAAGAAGATGGGTCATATTTTATCGGTAGCAAAAGACAAACTGTATGATTGTGTTGTTTTGGCAAGAAAGCTGCGGGCCATGATTCAAATAAGTGAAGACACTGTAAACGCTGAGAGGAAGCAAAGTGCATTCTTAATTCAGCTGGCTGCAAAAACAGTGCCAAGACCTCTGCATTGTCTTCCTCAATTACTTACAGCAAATTACTATTTAGAGGGCTATCAACACAAAAACACATCTAACAAAGATAAGCTTGAAGACCCGTCTCTATACCACTATGCCATTTTCTCAGACAATGTTCTTGCAACATCTGTAGTGGTCAACTCTACAGTATTGAATGCAAATGAGCCTGAGAAGCACGTGTTCCACATTGTGACAGACAAGCTGAATTTTGCTGCCATGAGAATGTGGTTTTTTGTCAACCCACCTGGAAATGCAACGGTTGAAGTGATGAACATTGATGATTTCAAATGGCTAAATTCTTCTTACTGCATTGTTCTTCGACAGCTTGAGTCTGCTAGAATGAAGGAGTACTACTTCAATGTCAATAATCCGTCCACCCTGTCTGCTGGAACCGACAACCTCAAATATAGGAACCCGAAGTATTTGTCAATGCTGAATCACCTGAGATTCTATCTTCCTGAAGTATATCCGAAGCTTGATAAGATCCTCTTTCTTGACGATGATATTGTTGTTCAGAAAGATTTGACTCCTCTCTGGTCTGTGGATATGAAAGGGATGGTGAATGGTGCTGTTGAGACCTGTAAAGAGAGCTTTCATAGGTTTGACAAGTATCTGAATTTCTCTAATCCTCTAATCTCTGAAAATTTTGATCCCAATTCCTGTGGTTGGGCATTTGGGATGAACATGTTTGATCTGAAGCAGTGGCAGATCCGTAATATCACAGGGATATATCATCACTGGCAAGAACTGGTAAATTTCATCCCTGACCTCTTCATTCTCTTTCATTCTATCAGACTTATTGATTGATCTCTATTATGCAGAACGAGGACAGAACTCTATGGAAATTAGGCACATTGCCCCCAGGGTTGATCACATTTTACAACCTGACCTACCCAATGCACAGAAAATGGCATGTCTTAGGGCTAGGCTATGACCCTGCACTTAACAAGACTGAAATAGAGAATGCTGCTGTTGTCCACTACAATGGAAACTATAAGCCATGGTTGGATCTTGCTGTTGCTAATTACAAGCCTTATTGGTCCACATACGTTATGTACGATAGCCCTTATCTTCAACTCTGCAAGATCAGTGATTAAACCAAGTTATAGATTCTATATTCTTTTTTAATACTCAAGAACTCATACTTCTTAGTTGAAACTAGATTCGCAAAACCCATCTCGGGTTTTCACTAATCACTTCGTATTTTAGTTAAATCATTCAATCTGCGGCGCTATAAAACACACATTTCGTTAACATTTTACTGTAGAAAAAGATTATCATGCGTCTCCCAAGCTTTTCCTCGCTTCATTCTAAGCTTAAGCAGAGTTTATCACATGGAAATTGGCAAGAAGCCTTTTCCGAGTTCATAGCAATGAAAAAGAGTGGGTATCAGCTGACAGATCCTTCTTTATGCCCTGCGCTCATGAAAGCTGCTTCAAATATCTCCTTCTCACATGGAGTTTGTATTCATGCTTATTCAGTTAAGCAAGGTTTTGAACATTTTACTTCTGTGGGGAACTCGACCATGGACTTCTATCTGAAATGGGGATTCATGGCCGCTGCTGAATCTGTATTTGAAGGGATCAGAAACCAAGATTCTGTTTCCTGGAACACGATTGTTCGTGGGTACCTTGATCATGGTGATTATGAGCAAGGGTTGTGGTCTTTTTTGCAGGGTAGAGTTGCTAGGTTTGAGCCGAATGTTGCGACGTTAGTTCTTGTTGTTCAAGCCTGTAGGAGTCTCGGTTTATTCTGGGAAGGGAAAGAGCTCCATGGATACATGATGAAGAGTGGGTTTTGGGATGTTGGTTCTGTTCAGAATGTGATGCTTGGCTTGTATTGTGATGTTGATTTGATGGGTGCACGTCAGATGTTCGATGAAATGCTTGAGCGAGATGTGATCTCATGGAGTATGATGATTGGTGGATTTGTACAGAAGGGAGAATCAGTGTTAGCGCTGGAGATGTTTATGGAGATGGTGAGTGAGGAGTCTCTTGAGCCAGATGGGCTCACTGTGGTGACTGCTCTTAAAGCCTGCTCAGTTGCAGGAAATATTGATATGGGGAAATCAATTCATGGGTTAGTCGTTTCTCGAGGCTTCGATAACGATGTATTCGTGGAGAATTGTTTGATTGATATGTATTCAAAATGTTCTAATCCAAACTCTGCTTCTAAGGTGTTCACTGATATGCCTATCAAGAATAATGTGTCTTGGAATTCCGTTTTATCCGGGTTTGTGCACAATGATCTGCATTCTGAAGCCTTAGAGTTCTTCAAATCCATGAAAATGGCTGGAGTTGAGGAAGACGAGGTGACCTTGACTAGTCTTCTTCAGACCTGCAAGAACATGTTCGAGCCACATCAGTGCAAGTCGATCCACACCCGAATGATCAGGAAAGGTTTTGAATCAAACCAGCTTCTAGTAAACTCTCTAATGGATGCTTATGCAAAATGCAACTTAATCCAGCTCTCTCAAAAGCTCTTCAATCGGTTAAAATCCAAGAACAAGATTTCCTATGGCACAATGATTGCAGGATTTGGTCAATGTGGTCTACCAGAAGAAGCCATGTCTATATTCCTTCAAATGATCCAATCAGGAGAGCCACCGAATGAAATAATAGCACTAAACCTAGTTGAAGCCTCGGGATCAACATCCGAGCTAGACCGAGTCAAGTGGGCCCACGGAATCGCCAAAAGGCTCGGCCTATCCTCAGCGGTGGCAACAGGAACCGCCATTCTTGAATCATACTCAAAATGCGGGGCCATAGACTATGCTTCTAGAACCTTCCACCAGATAAACAACAAGAACATCATGTCATGGAGCGCCATGATCGGTGCCTACGGGATGAATGGACGAGCCCACGAATCACTATCCGTTTACTCGGAAATGAAACGACAAGGCCTGAAACCGAACGAAGTCACAGCTCTGTCACTGCTATCTTCCTGCAGCCATGGAGGTCTAGTAACAGAAGGACTATCCATCTTCAAGGAGATGGTAGACGAGTATGGAGTCAAACCGAGCGCTCCACACTACGCTTGCTTAGTCGATCTACTAAGTCGAGCAGGGCGGTTGGAGGCGGCCCAGGAGCTGATTGGGCTAATGCCTCAGCCCAATGAGCTCCCGGGCAGCTTATGGGCCGCCCTGCTAAGCGGGTTCAGGAGGTCAAGTGAGGCAGAGATTAAGGGAGAAGTGGTGGCTCGGTTGCTCGAGCTTGAGTCATGGAGCTCGGGCGCTTATATGTTGGTGGGTGGGGTCCACGCCATTGGTGGGGCCTGGGAGGATGTGGGAAAAGTGAGGAGGATGGTGAGGGAGAGAGGAGTGAAAGTTGTGCCTGGTTATAGTTTGGTGTATGTTGATGGAAGAGGAGTTAGGTTTGTTGCTGGAGATAAGTGTAGCTTACAGGCTGATCAATGTAGGAGCACTGTTTTGGGGTTGCATTGCTGTATTGGAATTGTTCACAAACTAGAACTGGATTTGATTGAATGAGGAATAAGATGCATGATCTTCCCATTTATTGTTTATAAGTTATTGACTTCCGTTAGTTTTTTTTTTTAAGAACGAGAGGCGAAACTCTCGAAAATCATAAATTAAAAAAACAAATTACAAAGGGAACGCGGGGAAGATACCGACCTTGAGCATCGTCCAACAAATTAACGTTTTCTTCGTAGCTCGTCGCTTCGAGCAAGTTCGTGATTATCCATTGATTGTCTCTTCAATCTGACTTAGCCATCTCTTTGACACTATCGTCAGACTATCACTTTAGCCTGCAGGTTCGATGATTCGCTGTTTTTTGGAGAGATTGAAAAATTTAGGCTTGAGGACCAAGATCTTGTTTCTAAGACGACAATCTCATGGGTCGTTTACATATCCGATTAACCTTTTAACGCCTCTAATTTGAACATTAAAAATATAGTTTGTGAAAGCATGTAAAATTGGTAGGAAATGTGAGAGCAAAAACTAAATAAATATTTTTCGCGCCATATGTCGTTAGTCCACAAAAAGATTAGGGCAAAAAAGAGAACGTTGAAACAACCGTCGAAGCTCCATGATCCAAGCAACAAATCTCAACAGAACCCTTCTCAAGAACTCCAACAATCCTTCTCTGGCATGGCAAATTTTCAAGCGCATTCTCTCCAACCCTTCTTCGTCTCTTTCTCCACTCTCCTCCATTTCCACCATTGCCCGCATTCTGATTGGCGCCAAAATGCTCCCCGAAATCGACACCCTCCACCACCATCTGCTCCATCAGTATACGCACCACGAGTCAGCCAAAGAGCCTCTCTTTTCACTAGTTAAAGAACTGGCGAGATCCGATTTGATTGATAAGGCAATTGATCAGTTTCGATCGATTCGAGAGTTGTACTCTCAGAACCCGCCACCGATCAATTTGTATAATGTGATTTTGGAGGGCTTGATTCGGATGGGACGTGTTGATTTGGTTCCCTGGCTATATAAGGATATGATCTTATCTAGTGTGGCACCAGAGACTTACACTTTTAATCTTTTGATCAGTGGGTTGTGTGATTCTGGTCAGTTAGAGGCTGCAAGGAAGGTGCTCGATAAAATGCCTGAGAGAGGATGTACGCCGAATGAGTTTAGTTTCGGGATTTTAGTTCGTGGGTATTGCAGAGCTGACCTTGTCAGTCAGGCATTGGAACTGTTGAATGGGATGCCAAGTATTGGGGTAGCTCCCAACAAGGTTGTGTATAATACTATCATTTCTAGCTTCTGTAAGGAAGGTAAGACAGAGGAAGCTGAGAAACTGGTGGACAGAATGAGAGAGGATGGCCTCTTTCCAGATGTGGTCACTTTCAATTCTAGGATTGCAGCTTTATGTAAAGCAAGGAAGATGCTTGAAGCTTCTAGGATCTTTAGGGACATGCAGGTAGATGAAGAACTTCCTCGGCCCAATGTAATTACGTTGAATCTGATGCTTGATGGATTTTGTAAGACGGGTATGTTGGATGAAGCTGAGACCTTAATTGAGGCTATGAAAAAGAATGGTTCTCTTAAGAAGCTGGAGAGCTGTAACATATGGCTGACAGGCTTAGTTAAGAAAGGGAAGCTTTTGGAAGCGCAGGCTGTACTGAAGGAGATCGCGGCTATGGGATTGGAACCTGATATTTACTCGTATAATACCGTGATGGACGGCTTATGCAAAAATGGAATGTTCTCTGATGCAAGAACATTGATGGGGACAATGAGAAAGAGTGGTGTCTCACCAGACACT
This sequence comes from Oxyria digyna, assembly GCA_029168935.1. NCBI lineage: Eukaryota > Viridiplantae > Streptophyta > Magnoliopsida > Caryophyllales > Polygonaceae > Oxyria > Oxyria digyna. The sequence goes on along the minus strand of JAPVLV010000007.1, from coordinate 19,367,304 downwards.
GTGAGTTACAGTACTTTGCTTCAAGGATATTGCAGGAAAGGTGAGCCATTCTTAGCTAATAGTGTGCTGTCTGAAATGATAAATTCCGGGTGTTTCCCTAGCACTCGTACTTGCAATATCTTGCTGGATAGTCTATGCAAGAAAGGCCGGATGTCAGAAGCTGAGAGCTTGCTCCAAAAGATGAATGAGCGAGGATATGACTTGGATACTGTGACCTGTAATATTGTGATTGATGGTTTATGTAGGAACGGAAAGCTAGATAAAGCGATTGGAATCGCTAATGGGATGTGGACGCACGGTAGAGCTGCTCTTGTTGATCTTGGAAACTTGTACATGGATCTTGTAGATAATAGTAATGATGTGAAACAATGCATGCCTGATGTGATAACCTATTCAATCATAATCAAGGCATTGTGCAATGCTGGCAAGCTTGAGGATGCTAGAAGCAAATTCATAGAGATGGTAGGAAGAAAGTTGTATCCAGATTCAACCATATACAACACCTTTATATTCAGCTATTGTAAAAGTGGAAAGATATCATCAGCATTTCGAGTTCTCAAGGACATGGAGAAGAAAGGCTGTACTAAGAGTTTGCAGACTTACAATTCATTAATCATGGGCTTACGAAACAAGAAGCAAGTCTTTGAAATGTATGGACTGCTGAGCGAGATGAGAGAACGAGGAATTTCTCCTACTGTCTCCACCTACAATCACATTCTTAATTGTTTGTGCGAGGAAGGGAGATCAAATGATGCTATGTCTCTTCTAGATGAGATGTTAGAGAAAGGTGTAACTCCAAACAGTTTTTCCTTCAGAGTTTTGATTAAGGCTTATTGTGGTGAAGGTGAATTCACAGCAGCACATGAGGTATTTGAAGTTGCAATTGGTGTGTGTGGGCATAAGATTTCACTTTACATTGAGATGTTTAACGAGTTCCTTTTGGGAGGAGAAATTTTGGAAGCCAAAAAATTGTTTGACGTTGTATTAGACAGATGTTTTGATATTGGAAGTTTTAATTACAGAGACTTAATTGAGAAGCTTTGCAAAGACGATAAATTGGAAGATGCAAGTCATGCTCTCCAAAATCTGTTAGAGAAAAGATACAGCTTTGATCCTGCATCAATTATGCCTGTGGTTGATGGATTAAATAAATGTGGGCGGAAACACGAAGCTGATGAATTTGCAGAGAGGATGTTGGAGATGGGATCTGCAGTTGTGACTAATAAAATTTGTCAGTACAAGAGAGTAGCGAGGCATAGAAGGTTGACGAAACATAGCGAAAACGATTGGCAGAACATATTACACAGGTATTACAATTCATTTACCATTTTGATGCATTTCCTCTCGAGAAAAACTTAAATGCACATCCAATGACTTCTTTAAAGTCCGAACAACACAAAAAAGAATTTTTAGTATTGGTTGAAGTATAGTGATTTTATCAACCATGGACCTAGAGATATATTATCTCTATTGTTGATAGATGTTTTTTCCTATCAACCACATACCTACCAATTAATAGCATTGGTTTTGATATGCTTCTTCAACAGGGATGATGGAAGCGGAATAGCACTGAGATCTCTTAAAAGGGTAGAGAAGGGTTGGGGTCAAGGAAGCACATTCGATCTGCCATCACCGAAGAATGACTTAATTGATTACTGGGGAGGAACTGGTTAAACGCTTATGATCTGATGCTAATCTTACAAAACAATGGAAAGTTAAAGTTGAATACTTCTCAGGGAAGGCTTGTCGTATATATTATGACATAGCAGGCACATTATAACTGTCTTAAAAACGAATGTCTGTCATGAAAAAAATTGGCGAAACGAATGTCTGTTTGAGAAAAATTTGCACGTCTTATTATATTGTGCCTATTTTGTGCAGAAAATGTGCACATGTAATTTTGGCCCAAAAACGAAAGCTTTTCATGGAAAAAAAGCTCTGAAAAACAAGTTCAAAAATTGTGTTGGAAAAGATGTGCACATCTTATAAAACGAATGTGCCTATTTTGTGTAGAAAATATGCAAATGTAATTTTGTCATGAAAACGAAAGTTTTTCATTAAAAAAGAGCTCGTCAAAACAAGTTCAAAAGTTGTGTTTGGAGAAAATGTGCACACCTTATACAGCTAAATGTGCACATGTAATTTTGGCCCAGAAACGAAAGTTTCTCATTGAAAAAGGTTTGATAAACACAAGTTAATATTTTGTGTTTGAAAAAATGTGCACAACTTATACAACTATTGTGCAGAAAAATGTGCACATATAATTCTGGGACAGAAATGAAAATTTGCTGGAAAAAAAAACTCGTAATAAAACAAGTTCAAAATTATGCTTGAAAAAACAATGCACATCTTATACTATTTATGTGCACATATTTTTTTTGGCCCAGAAACAAATGTTTGCAGGGAAAAAATAAATTTTGGCGGGAAAAAAAATTTGACGGGAAAGTTTTTTTGGCGAGAAAAAATTTTGACAGAAAATTTTTTGGACCGGTCAAAGTTTGACCGTTGACCGTTGACCGGAGTTGACTGTTGACTTTTTGAGAGAGTTAATCTACACCCTTAGTTTGATTTTGATCTAAAGCCTAATATTAATTCTCACTTCCCACCTTAAATTTCATTCTCACTTGATCATTTTCCTTTCTATAATTTATCAAAGTTATCTATTAGACAACTTAACAAAAAGGCTAAAATTAAAAATTGGATCTAATCTTTATAAAGAATGCTAAAATTGGTGAGGGTTTAAAAAAAAGGTGAAAAACTGTGTATATTATAAGATATGACACCTTAATGTGAATTTTTTTCTAAAATGGGCTTTTTTTCAAAAAAAATTCCCGACGTAGGCTCTTTTCAAAAGAAATTCCCAATATAGTCACTTATGCCAGCTTCAGATTTTTTTTATGTGTGAGAGACGCTGGTTCTACCAGCGTCTCTCGTCCGAAGCTGGTAATTTTTTTTTTGAATTTTTTATGTATAAGAGACGCTGGTCGGAACATAAAAAAAAAAATTATATGAGTCTCATATAAATGGTTTTTTTTTTTATTTGAACATGTATAAGAGACGCTGGTCGAACCAACGTCTCTTATACAGATTTTTTTTTTAAATCCCCCGTTACACGTAAAATGTTTTAAAAAAAAAAATTATTTGTATAAGAACCAGCGCCTTATACAAAGCATTTGTTAATTTTTTTTTTCTTCAAAGTTTATATATATATATATATTATTATACATGACTTACTCGTGTTTGGATGACTCGTATGGGCTCGTTTGAAATCGGAATCGAACACGACCGATTTCGTTGGGTCCGTATTGATCCCAGCTTTCACTAGATATGTCTTTCGCTCGATTCTGATTTCGAACGACCCCATACGAGCCACCCGAACAAGCGTAAGTCTCATGCGTACCTTCTACTGTAAAGGGATATTTACAAATCCTTTCCTCCATATCACGCGATGAGAGACATATCTGGTGAAAGCTTGGATCAATACGGACCCAACGAAACTGGTCGTGGTCAATTCCGATTCCGAACAAGCCCATACGAGCCATCCGAACAAGCGTAAATCTCGTGCATATCTTCTTTCACCAGTTCGGAATCGGAATTGATCACGACCAGTTTCGTTGGGTCCGTATTGATGCCAGCTTTCACCAGATATGTCTCTCATCGCGTGATATGGAGGAACGGATTTGTAAATATCCATTTACAGTAGAAGGTACGCACGAGACTTACGCTTGTTCGGGTGGCTCGTATGGGGTCGTTCGAAATCAGAATCGAGCGAGAGACATATCTGGTGAAAGTTGGGATCAATACGGACCCAACGAAATCGGTCGTGATCGATTCCGATTTCAAACGAGCCCATACGAGCCATCCAAACACGAGTAAGTCATGTATAATAATATATATATAAAAACTTTGAAAAACAAAAAATTAACAAATGCTTTGTATAAGGCGCTCGGTCTCCCAGCGCCTTATACAAATAATTTTTTTTTTAAAACATTTTACGTGTAAGAGACGCTGGTTCGACCAGCGTCTCTTATACGGGGGAATTAAAAAAAAATCTGTATAAGAGACGCTGGCTCTCTGGCCGAGCCAGCGTCTCTTATACATAAAAAATTCAAAAAAAAAATTACCAGCTTCGGACGAGAGACGCTGGTTCTACCAGCTTCGGACGAGAGACGCTGGTTCTACCAGCGTCTCTCACACATAAAAAAAATCCGAAGCTGGCATAAGTGCCTATATTGAGAATTTCTTTTGAAAAGAGCCTACGTCGGGAATTTTTTTTGAAAAAAATGCCCATTTTAGAAAAAAATTCCCTTAATGTAACAAATGTTTAAGTAATATTTTATTTTAATAGTATAGTTTGTAGTCATATTTGTTAGAAGTTATTTGTATATATATATATTTACCTAAAAAGTGATTAGATAATAATGTTTTATTTTAAGTCAAATATAAATATAAAAACAATTAAAAGAAAATCAATAAAAAATTGTCACATAGATGTGGTATGGACAGAATCAAGGAGAAACCTTAAAAAGTGTGAGCTTTAATAGATTATATATATATATAGATTTTGTATAAATCTTGTGAATCCTAGCCCATTTTATAATTCTGACAGGGAAGCACCAATTACAAACACGCATCAGTTATTATCCCTTCGAAAAAGCACTTTGTAGAAGCACTGAACTATGGCGTTAGGCATCCTCAAAGAATTGCTGAAACTGATGTGTAGTTGCTATTTTTTTTTACAATGACAACAACAACAACAAAATTACATGCTGAGTAAAAACTTATCTTAAAAATTCTTAACGGGTATAATATATATTTTCATCCTGAGAACTGTCACATGGGGACAAATTCAAGTGCTACCTTTCATCTAATCAGAGAAGAATTTCCCATCAAATTTAGCTTTCTGAAACCCTAAACCGATTAGATGAATAACTAGAAACACTCACATGTGATCTCCTAGAGTGAACAGTCAAAATAGCAAACACAAATTCAAATCCAAAATTCCAACCCATCTTGTATCAAAAAAGGTGATCCCCAAAAAGTTCCACAAGATTAACCCGTGCTACGAAATGTAACTCCTTGTCCTGCATAATTTTCGTAGACTGATAGTTTAACAGTGTGGCTTCCAGATGATCTCTGTATATCTATACACTCTTCAAGATCATCATCACATGTTAAGAGAACCCACTCTTTGTCATCATCCAAATACTTGATATGCATCTTACTGACATCTCCTATTTGAAACCGCCTTGCAATTTCGCATTGCAAATCTCCAAAGCCCGTGCTTTGTGCGAGTGTCAGGCGAATTATTTCCTCTCTGAATGTTGCTTTAAATTTGTAAACTGGATTATCCACTTGAGGTACCTCACTTGTGGATTTATAGCTATGAGATCTTTCTAATGCATCGATTCGTGCCCTCTTTGATAGTCTATATGGATCTTGTGAAGATAAAGTATCTGCACTTTCACATGCATTTAAATTGTGACTTGATGATGAAGTCTGACTAGATGAAGTGCATTCAGACGTACTTTCTTCAGAGCTGATCATGGCATTGTCCTGCAAAGCATTTAGCTGCTGTGTTGGATCATCAATCTTTGCAGCTGTTGCGCTGAGGTGTGGGAAATCTGAGTAGAAAGAGGCCAGTTGAATCGAGCCTTGTGCTCCTTTGACAGAGTCTATCACAAGCTGTAATTTTCTCAAAGAGTGGTCCACCTTCTTTATCTTTCTTGACGGCCAACGGTTGATTCCATACTGTCTGCAAATCCGTTTTAGTGTCGTGGGGCAAACTGCAAAATTGTGTAGCAGTTCTGGATGAATAATGCAACTGAAAAGGAAGAATTATGTTGAGGTTGGAGCATATAAAAGAAACCTCTGAAAAGTTGCAACAAGATTTCAGCCATAAAAGCTAGGAATGCTATATGGTATGGCTTTTATGAAATACCCTTGTCATTTTAGTATCAAATATCCTTTATTTAGGGTAAAAAAACATGTTTAAATGGTATGTCGCATATTCTAGCTACTGAAACCACGTAGTCTCTCAAGTATAACCTCATTACTCAATCTGATTTACACTTGATGAGCCTATTTTTAAGGGTCGGATATCCTAAAATGCATCAAAATTTTGAAGGAATTGTGTTCTTTAATCAAGGTGCAATTACTAATTATGAAATAGGACTATTTATGGAGATTTATAATCCATATATTTTAGGAGTCGCATGCTATTGCTAGTGGCCAATACGACTTATGAGATTAATCAGGTTAAGCCCATGGCTAGAATAATTGGGTCCTATGAGGTCACACACTTAGAGTTTATGGACTGGATTGACTGAATCCGCAGGCCCGGTAAACCTGTATGATTTGGACTATGTGGAACAGTTAAATAAGTGGATTGCTCTCCAAGTATAAGATAACAGTTATTTATTACTTAGAGATAAAAGGCTAAGACAATATATAAAAGATATATCTACTTATCTATTATTATCATTATAAGATAATGATACAATATAAGGATAAGATAATAGCCAAATATATATTAACTAGAGTGATTGAGAATCACACAGATAGATATATAATTAAGGAATTAATATATCATTAAGAAGTTAATATATATACATACGTATAGGAGGAACAAGGAGTAGGATTTTGAGATCAACTTGTGAAATATACGTAGTGGGCAATTCGGGCAATTCATAATTGGTTTTTGAGCTAATTAGGAAAGTGGTTTCCTTCGTTCATCCTCTTTTTCGTGTCAAGGTTATATCTTTGAGTTGCTCGGTCTAGCAGAAGAGACTCAAAGGTGATTCAGTTTATTGCTCGTGTGGACTAATTAGAGGAGTCACACTTGAGGCTCTAATCTCTCCATTCCAGTGAGATTCAAACACGCATCAAGAGGTATTTATTCTTTTCTATGTACGATCTATTTAGTTTATGCATGAGATCCTTGGTTAGATGTTAGAAAAACGTTTCCTGAAATTCCGCTTTAAGCATCTAAAAACCCAACAAATTTGAGATTTAATGTAAGATAATGCATTATTTTTGGAATCCAAATGGACCCTAAGTTGAAATCTAAAGATAGAGGCTTACCACCCATGCTTTTGGCTGCATCCTTGAGGCTCCCAGCAAAGTATTGCTTAAGTACTTCCAAGCTGATTGTTTTCTGTGACTTCGTCCTCTTCTTTTGACCTGGTTTTACATTCCCTAATGCGTAATCACTTCCAAATGAAGATCCAGCCAAATCCCCACATTCATGAAGTATTTTCCCTTTCTGTGATTCTGCATTGGCCTCACTCCATTGATTACACACCTTGAACTCATCCTCCCTCAGATCCTTACCGAATTCAAACGATAAAGAAATCTCTTTTCCCTTATTCTGTGCTTCAACCAAATTTGAAATCCAAGACATGTCCTTATCACTTTGTTTATCAGATAACGGAAAATGCACTCTGCCATTATCCTCCCCATAAAATGCAGCTTCCTGCTGATTTTTTTTGCTTGAGAGAAAACATAATCTACGGGAGCCTTGAACCATCATGGTCAAAGAATCCATTATCTTGCAGTGAAAAGTCAACCCAGGATCTTGACAATCTAAAGGCAAGAAAAATTCAAGCACATAGCTCTCACATGCACCATATAAATGTTGCAGATGAATTGCAACAGCTCCACGTAGTCCAAACATCTTGGCGTGGTGAGAAAGGGGATACTCAGCTTTACTATATGCTGCAACATCAACAGCATAACAAGGTTGGTTTGTCATAAATGCCTTACCAACAACACCTTGGCCTCTGAAAATTTGTTGCTCCAAACAGGCCTCATGAAAACTGGAGATTCTTTGGTCAAGTAAACAGCAAGTGGAGCTTACAATCGAGGCGTGAGTGTTGTTGTCAGAATGATGATTCCAGTCTCTGTTTTGCTGTATGTACGGAGCCCATGTCTGACCAAGAGGCAATCCGTGCTTTTCACAGATTGTTCTTAAGATGTGTGAAATCTCAGAAAGTTCAGAGCTTTGAGTGTGAGGTTCAGTTATACCCTGATGAATAAGGACTAGAGATCAGAGACAATCAGATAGAGAATAAGTGAGTTTTGAAGAAAAAAGTTTCATGAACTTTACCATTTTCTTGATTGGGTTTAAAATTTCAGAACTTCTGAGATCAACAACCTGAGTAGTATAAAAAAAAGGTTAACATCACACGAGTTTATACTCAGCTGGGTAAATTAAGGATAGCAAATAAGTGAAGGCCAGCCGCGAAATTCAGAATATAACAAACTCTGGACCATACTACTGTGTATGACAGAATGCATTAAAATGTATTATTTTGCATTAAGTCTCATATTGAATACAGTTTAATGCAAAACAATGCATTTTTTTCGCTATCCAAACGGTCCCTTAGTCTTGCTGGAAAAAAAGAAGTTTCTTTGCTGCAAAATGGACTGTCAAGCACAAGTTTTATAGTCGAAGTTGTTCTTTGAGGAATTTTGATGAAACATTCAGAGAAAATATTTTAAGTACAGTATGCTTCAAGTCAATTATGCTAAGCACAAAATGTATAGTGTAAACTTGTTTATTGTGGATTTTTGTATGAAATATACAGTCAACAATTACCTCAAGAGCTTTGCAGACAGTTTCAGCTTCAGGCCTGTAAGAGATTTTCTGTGAAGTGGTGACAATCTCAAACACACCCAAGCAACTCCCACTCTCTTTTTCAAATACAGGTAGAGCAATGGACCCACGAACGTGACACATCTGAGCGTGGTTCAAACGTTGGTATTCGTCTTGCCTAAAGAACCGAACATCTGGGCTCCACTCAGGCGCCTTCCCTACAAAAACTCGGCCAGGTAATCCAAGCCCCTCTTTAGAATCATTGTCATCAGCTGAGAATTGATAATTCTCAGAAACATGTCTGTAATTTGCTAGAGAAGTGCAAGTAGGATCATAAGAACATGGCTGATCAGCTGTTGTAAGAAAATTCTTGATGCCTCTTTTTACAGGAACCCAAATCTGAATTAGTGAGCTTTTGTCACTGGATAATGATTGGAAGTGAGTTATCGCCTTTTTAAGCCGCTCCTTGACAGAAGAAGAAGGGCCTGGATTTGCTGCTGGAGGAATCCAGATGCTGGTTTTGTCACATTTTTGGGATTCTAAATTCATGGCACCTGATGATGTGTGAGAACCTGACTGCAAAAACATGGAGAGGTCACAGGTCAGCAGTTGTTAACATTCCTCCTCCATTGAAGAGGTGATCCATGAAATTAATGTGAAAGTTAGGTGTAAAGGTACCATCATCCATAGACAAACAGAAATGATCAACCAAGGAGATGGAGTAACTGGTGTTTTTGTTTCTGTGTTTGACTTTCTAAATGAATTTTTTTCTGAAGTGCAGTAGAAGAAGGATGAACATGAATTCATGAAATAAAGTCAGAGAAGCAGCAATGTGCTCAATTTTGTTACCTATCAACCTCAATTATTATTATCCCACAAGCACTAATAATGGAAGAAGAAAGATTGGCTCCTATGATGTCAGGATTCAGCATTAACCAAAAGTAGAATTAAGGAAAAACCACACACAAAAGAAAAAATAAAGAAAGATTAATCAAACAAGACAAAAACAAAATTGACAGACCACACAACAAACCCACTTAATATAATTTAAAACCCATAGCAAAGAAACAAAAAACTTGAAGAACAGCAAAGAATGTATTTAGCAAAGAGAAACAAAGAAAGGGACGCACTGTAAATGGAATCCCAGGAAGTTCTGACAAAAATTAAACAGCTGATTAAATTCTTTCTGAAGATTGGTGGTGACAATTCACAGAATAACAAGAACAAGAATGGTATATGAGGATACTTACATGGAAGGATTTTGGCTCTTTTCTTTCTCCACAGGCCAATATGATATAAACAACTTTCTAAAGTTTTCTCAATTCTTGGGCTCCACTTTTTATTTCTTCAACTTTGTACTGTAGGAGAGAAGAAGATGAAGAACTGCTGTGTCTTTGTCAGAGTCTTTCAGAGAGAAATACAATGCATAAATCTTTTTTGTAATTTATTTTTGGTCTCCTCTCTCCCCACACCTTTGTTTCAGCCTATTAATGCTCAGGCTAATATTTCAGAATTGTAATGTACTCCATGGTTGTGGAAAATCTGTTCATGCCCTTGTTTTGTAGGACCCTCCATAAGCTTTCCATTTCTGCCCAATTTGTATAATTTCTTTCATTACTCCTCATAGGGTGTTTCACAAGACTCACCCTCCTAGCTTTTATATAGGTCATTACTAAATACAGTCCGGTGCTTTATTCAAACGCAGTCTGGTTTCTCGCGTTACGCGAGGGACGTGTTTCTCGCGCTACACGAGAATAGCAAAAATATTAACTTTTAATCTCGCGTTATGCGAGAAGCACGTCTCTCGCGTAACGCGAGAATAAAATTTTAAATTTTTAATATTTTTGCTATTCTCGCGTAACGCGAGAAACCAGACTGCGTTTGAATAAAGTACCGGGTTGTATATAATAATCGTGTTTATATATTCCCAATATTATTACATATCGTTGTCTCGCCTATTTGTCATTTGAGTTTCATAATTTTTATATACATTTCTTATTTATATGTAATATATCACATTATTGTGAAGGTAGGGCCGTGAGAATTAGATTTTATATGAAACCATTAATTGTAGGTTTTTAATATGGGAAAGATATTTTGTATAAATGATTTTTAAGTGCATGTTATATTCATGTGGTTCATGTGAATGGATCCTTCTTACATTCGCGTCTGAGTAGTCATTGGACCTAAACTCGACATAATTAAGTACTGTAAATGATAGACTTAGCTGGACAACTTGTACACAATATTCTAGCTCCTTAGTATCATTGTTTGATGTGAATCGAAGATGAATTTGGAGATTCTATTTTTGTTAACAATTTTTTGGATTACCCTCAATAATTTGCAGTGTTATCAAGTAGATGTAGGGGTTTGGAAATCGAAATTAAGCAAACTAATTTATATTTGAAAGACAAGTTAATCATTTAGGAAAATACAATTTTTTAATTTATTATTTGATGAACAACGCCTTAAGTTTAGTTTTAGTTATACCATATATTTACGGAAAACATTATATGGAATCTTACGTCTACGGTGAATTCAACACTGCCTCAGCTAGAAAATTAATGACAAATAATATTGTCAATAATAACACCCATCTATATAACTAGATTTGGAACTTGAAAATTTCGTCAAAGATACAAAACTTCATTTGAAAGGCTATATCAGATAATCTACCAACAACAGAAAGATTAAATAGGTTCTATAATAGAGTATCGTCGTATTGCTCCCTATGTAATCACCCAACTGAAACTATGGAACTTTTATTTTTTGAATGCCCATATACAAACACTCAAATTCAAAAATATGAACAATTATCGGGAAGATCTTTCCAAATTAATAACACAAACTCATTTGTTAATACTTTTACTAACATTATTCAGTCATACAAAGATGAAAATAATAAAATAGAAACTCTAATTTTCTTATGGTACATTTGATTACATAGAAATTTTGTGATCTTTAGAAATGAACAAATATTCAAAGCAAAATTAGCCCAAATTACTTTTATCCAATATAAACAATGGGAAAATGCAAGCTTACAAATTAAGGGGCCCAAAATTATCAATAAAAGAAATAAGAAGAAATATCATCAAACTTGGAAGAGATCTGGATCAAGATAAATTTTGATGGATCATTCATCTCTCAATATCAATCTACAATAGCATGTTTTGCCAGAGACAATAATGGACACGTTATGGATATATATAATCCCTTCGTCCCACTTTGTTTGTCCTATGACGGAATTTGACACTATTCACGTATTAACGCAATTTGCTCGATTATTCTCAATCTTTGTGTATTAATATAGTCATGTATGGTCTTGTTTGATTCGTCTCATTTAATACTTTAACAATATCAAGATTTTATAATTTTTAATAATATGTAGTTAGAGATATTAACGACGCAAAACATGCATCGGCAAGTGTGTAAACGCGTAAGAGGACAAACAAAGTGGGACGGAGGGAGTAGTAAACAAATAAACGCTAAATCGGCACTACAAACTGAAGCTCTAGCCTTCCTTTTGGCAATAAAATTGGACATAAACTCACAAATGTAATATTTGAAGGCGACAATTTAACTGTTATCAATTCGGCTAATAAGGTTTGGAAAATACCATGGAAAATTATAAATATTATCCAAGACGATAAACAAAACTTAAATAGTTGTCATAATGTTAAAATAATACACTGCTTCAGAGAAGCAAACAAGGCGGCTGATTTTCTTGCTAGTCCTGATATTAATCCTCATTTATTTAAAAGGATTTTAAATTCCAATTTATTTATTGATTATATCAACACTTTTAGGCCACATCTTTTGACTTCTAGCTTGTACTCATCTTATCGTTCTTTTTTCAGGACCATTGCTGATGATGATCAAGCTAGGGTGATCATCTTCTCGAAGATGACACTTCACTTATTGCCTTAAAAAATATATACTGAGGGAAAAAACATCATGCAAGGCGAGAATGTAGGCTTAAATAAGTATTGATAAAATCGCATATGCATAACATGTAACTAATGGACATTGTACACAGTTTGTGCATGTGTCAAAGATTATATTACATCACCATAATGTGTACATCACAAGTCTCTGCACATGCATGAGTTCACGTTGTATTTATGTACATCATCATCGGTCATCGTTAGAGATTCATCAATCCTCACCGAAATGAGAGACATAGGTTACATATTAACGAGACCTATTACATGTGAAATTAGGGTTTGATCCTATATACCCAAAAAGTGAATCTTAATGTTTGCCTTAAAAGAACTCCCGGGCATACATAGAGGCTATCTCCAACTTTTCATGCACATATATAGGTAGGTCATTCGTAACCGGCCTATGCATAAAGCTTCTTTGTCTCATCATTATTTTCATTATATGATTAGACCATTCAAGAGGGTATACATTAAAATTTCCGTGAATATCAAAAAAAATTGGGATCCAATTCCTATACTAGCAAACATACAAAGATTCCAATGCCTTTTTTTAGTTGTGTCAACTGTACGTTCACCCCCCATTTCTTGCTACTTGACAAAAGGAAGACACTTCAAAAAGCTAACATGTAACATAAACTACTTTAAAGCTGTTAACCTAGCTTATTATTTCCTAAAATATAATTAACTAATTAAAGAAACAAACCAATCCTATCTAAATATCTAATTAAGTCTAGAAAACATAAAAAGTTCATCTTTTACTTGTTTTGTTAAGCAAATAACCCACGATGTACTATACTTGTCTATATATATAAGACAACAAGGATATATGCATGTATCTAGCTTCTTCTTTTTTAGTCTTTCGGCCAATTCAATCGGCATGAGTTACTCTACGTCTGGATCAGATGGTGTAATCGACATGCGTTTTAACCGTAACGACCTGTTGATTAAATAAGACTTTGTGTCCAACAAGACAAGATAAATATGCACACACCCTATACATAAGATCATATCAATGTCATCTCGTCTATCATACTCGGAAGTCAGAACCTTACTTTAAAAAGAAATTCGGCTCTTATGACTACTCAGAAGGTAACCCATATGGAGTATTATGTAATTATACGAAATTGAAAAACACATATTAAAACATAAAAGTTTTGTCCTTAGGGTGGTGTGGTGTGACAATTTAAAAGGCCAAAAGCATCTCTTGAAGGCTAGATCACACTTTAACCCCTAAAAATTCAAGTGTCTTTCAGAATGAATGGGGAGCCATGGACTAGGGTTTGAGCTTTCAAACGGTTCGCCGCGCTTCATACTTAATTATTGTCATTAACATTATTTTAATACTAACATAACCATTAATCGTACATCCCATATATTTTATTCATTTTTAGTAATTGGAGAACTATTCTATAGTTGGATTCTTTATTCATTTCGTTGATGACGTCGGACGATTCCCCACACGAGAAGGCTCGTTGTTTCTCGTGCTAAATAAACCCAATTTGCTGCTTTTCAGGGAAACAAAACTTAATTAATACTGATGGTTAAGTTGACGTAATTTATTAATTAATGCCCTAGTTGAAACGTACGGCTGTGATTCTTCCAATTGAAATGATCTTATAAGTTTTGAATTTCTGTAGTATTATAATGTCTGATGGATATGACTGGATAACAATATTTACCACATGTACTACGTGTATTGATAAACAACCGAGTTTTGATACACAAGTTTTTACTTCGTATTTTATATCATCAACTGATAATAAATCCAACGTCTTGCTAATTACTTTCATTGAAAAGAGTTTTGTTTTTAGTACTGGTGTTAAGGGAGAAGTCTATAAATAAATTAGAAATGATTTAGTACGAATAATATGTTTATAGTGTAAACTTATAAATATATATACTTTTACTTATATTTACATGTATATTTTTTCATTTTTATATATATATGATTGTGTATGTATGTAGATTTTTATACAATGTTAAATATAGGCACATATATACAAATGTTTTGTCTGTATATGCATATTAATGAGGAAAGATGTGCATGGAAATAATTCACTTATATAGTCGCCATTAATAATCACTTTTAAGTTAATCTTTTCCATAAATTAATAGGAAATAAAATTATAGTGCAAGTGGTGAACAATGTGTAACATACTCATTCACTTTGAATCGAAATGTGCTAAGTTACAAATACTACACATCTATCAGCACAATCCAGACATCTATCAGCACAATCCAGACTTCTATCAGCGTGTTCGACTTTTACAAATTTAAACTAGTTTTAATTTGGATAAAACAAGGGCAAAACCAAGTTTGCCGAACCGAGCTACACCAGTAAACAATTTTTTTTTTGTAGTTTGGTATAATATAACATATGAATGGCCGAACGTTATCCTATACAGTATGTGGTAATGCTTATCTGTAGTAAGATCGTGGGCACTGGGATCAAATTTTCTAATCATAACAACTATTTAAGAAATAATAATAATCGAAGCTTTGATTCCTAAAAACTTGTGATTTAGCCTTTAGGTATCCTCACAAATTGCGCACTTGCTCACCCTTCTCCCGCCCTTATCCGTAATGGAGTACACACTTTAGTTATATACGAGGTTGACTAATCTGGTCGATGTCTTACTAATTAAAAATAGAATTTTCATCCTTCACTTTCATTATTTTTTATTTAGTAATTAGTTACTAGTACTAATTTCCAGTTTATAATTAACTAACAAAAAGTAACAAAAAATTGCAATTTCTTAAGTACATTTTATTATTCTCTCCTTCTTAAATTGTCTTTTAGTATTTAAATTTGGGCGATTAACAATTGCTTCATTATATGATATGGGCTATGATTTCTATTTATATTCAATTTGTCAGAAATCAATTTTGTGTTAGAATTTAGAACACTGTAGGAGTGGGCACGGGTGGTTAACCGATGTTTCGGTTAACCGACCTTCGGTTAACCGGTCTTTCGGTTAGTGATTTAGGCATACCGTGAACCGTACCGTTCACGTCGGTTAACCATATATCGGTTAACCGTCGGTTTCGGTACGGTTAATCGGTTAACCAAATAACCATAATATTAAAATATTTAAAAAACTTTATTTTTTTGGGTGCAAAAACTGTAATTAACATACTTAAATAACGACATCACTTGCATTAACTGTAATTAAAAACCAATAAAACGTCACAGTAGCATAACTTAACATTATGCTCCAAACAAAAGCTAATACAAAACTTTATAACAACATAAATTGTCTTGCAATATCCTACAAACAAAAATTCCGCTAGTACAACAATTTTGCATGCTTCTTCAAACAAGAAGCTAATCATCTATCATAATCATTGGTTGCTCCACCATCAAATTCTGCATGCCTATAATTAAATAAAATAGTGTACAATAGACATGTCATTCCAAATGTGAAGCGAATGTGAACTTGGCCGGGCTTTAGACAAAATAAAAGGGGAAGACTTGACATTTACAATAAATTATTATAATAAATTAAGTAGCGTTTTTTTGAAGCTTTATTTATTAATATTTATATCATAGTAAAAGGGAAGACAGTGGAATCATGAATGTGAGAGTGTAAGTTTGTCTGAGATCGTGAATCTGCAAAGCAATTTGATCTTTTGCCTTTTCTTTTTTTGTTTGTTATTTTAAATCAAAACTAGAAGTATATACTTAAATATATTAAACTTAGTTTATTTAGTTATATAGTTCTAATTTTAAAAATATATTTTATATATCTTCGGTTAATCGGTTAACCGGGGATAGGAAAACTCAAAACCGTAACCGTACCGAATAACCGTAAAATGTTTCGGTTGGTTAACCGTAACCGTAAGTCGGTTTTTCTTTGGTACGGTTAACCAAGAATTTGATCGGTTTTTCGATACGGTTTTTCGGTTACGGTTTTTTGTGCCCACCCCTATAGAACAGATCATCTATCAAATATTCCGTACTTTTTAACTAATATTATTGACAATATACAAATAAAACAGAGCAAAAAAGCAAAATGAAAACTCAATATTCCAAAATGGATAATGTGTGAAATATTTAAGAGTATTTGACTTTGATCTAACAAAGTATATATATATATATATATATACAAATTTATAATCTGGAGCTTTGTATCTTCAAGAGGTCAAGTCAATTAATTATTTAGCATGCTTAAGATATAAAAACATATACGGAGTAGTTTGTTAATAAGATCAGCAAGACGTTCGTTGATGTGCCTCGTGTAACATTGAAAAGACAAACAAACATCAATTTACAAATAACTACTCCAATTGGACAGGATTATGGATATAAAAAACTAATTTGGCAGGATTTTGGTCCAATCTCGATTAATTGGACCAAGATAAAAGGGCTTTAAAGCCCACAACTTCCGGCCCACTTCATACGTTCGTGTACAGAGTTTTTGTTAACAGCCCGTTTGGACGACTTGCATTATGATTGATTTATGCATTATTTACTCTTAAACTAGCAGTTTGGGCCAGCGCTACGCACGGGTTTATATTATTTTATATAAGCGTTACTGATTTATATGAAAAATTCATCAGCGTTACATACAGTTTATTTTATTTATTGTGTAATTTTTTTTAAGCAAATATTCTACGTGTTGTGTGATATAAAATGTTATAAGTTCTTGATTGATAGTATTCTTGATTGCTTTTTGCTGGATTTCTCTATAAAGTAATTTGGATATCTGATTCATGATGATATTATATATGCTGATATTATATAAGACAAAATTTGAAATTTTTACCAACTTCTGGAGTAATCTTCAAAGCAAAAATTTATTTAGCCGGAGATGTTTGAAAACACTTCAATATTGAATTTTTTACTCACTTTATCTTTTCGGTGAACTCTAAGACTCCTTCAATGTAAAACATTGAAAACACTTCAATATTGAATTTTTTTTATGGAGTTTTAATTCTATAAATGTTCAAATACTATACATTTTGATTATAAAAATCTAAGTTTTAATTCTATATGAATCTTCACACATTCAATTTTTGTATGGAGTTTCACCCATTTATGATGTATAAAATACACCAATTAGAAAATGATAATACTAAATTAAGGAATGATATTAACCAATAAGAATGCAAATGTATTTAATGCGGCTTTTAATTTTCTCTCTCCGCGATTTTTATATTATACTAGGGAGAAGGTTCCCGCGCAGGTCTTTTTCTTTTGGTGTGTATCCATGTTTCATTTTGTTTCTTGTTTTAGATATATTTTTACTACGTGCCAGAAAATATTTGATTTTTCATTTTAAAAGTAATATTAAGAATATGTGTGAAAGTGCATCATTGTTTTTTAAAATTTAAATCTATAGGAAGTAGAGGTGTATATTTCTTTTTAAATGTTTGAAATTATGAATGTGTTGTTTATATATTGTATTATTTATATTTTCTATTATATATGATTCTAGATTAAATCTTCTTAGTATAATTTACAAAATGATTTCTTTTCTTTATTTATAAATAACTACATCTTTTTTGAAAATTGAAATTTCGTATATATATAAATATTGAAGTTATATGGAATTTTTTTCTGAAATGGGCCTTTTTTC
The DNA here is from genome assembly GCA_029168935.1 of Oxyria digyna. Classification (NCBI taxonomy): domain Eukaryota; kingdom Viridiplantae; phylum Streptophyta; class Magnoliopsida; order Caryophyllales; family Polygonaceae; genus Oxyria; species Oxyria digyna. The sequence goes on along the minus strand of JAPVLV010000007.1, from coordinate 19,349,188 downwards.
AAAAAACATTCCCGATGTATGCTCATTTTAAAACAAATTCCCGTTACTAGGCACTTCTGAGAGGTTCGGAATTTTTTTATGTGTGAGAGGTTTCCCAGCGTCTCTCATCCGAAGCTAAATTTTTTTTAAAAAAAAAAATTATGTATAACCAGCGTCTCTTATACATGTATTTTTTTTTAACCCCATGTATAAGAGAGGGGTTAAAAAAAAAAGTAATTTGGGAAAAAAAATCTTCATCATCGTTCTCCAAACACCCAGCTTCACCATCGTTTTCCAAACTCTCCTGCATATCCACTTCCAAACACCCAAAAAACTCTCCCGCAACACTACTCTCCCGCAGCTTCATCATCGTCTTCTCCAATGGCTTCCACTTCCATCGACGCCGTCGACCGGTCATTCACGATGCAACACCGATCCAGTCCCTAGTTGCACAGCCCTTGCTCTGTTCTTTCAACAAGCACATCCGTCCTCTGCTCGACACCGTCGATTGTCTCCGATCACTCAAAGTCACCAAAGAAGGTATCCAACTCCTCCACCATCGTCGTCCTCGGTGACCAATCTTCCGGCAAGAGCTCCGGTCTGTCGTCAAAGACGAATCCTCCGTTGGGCCGCCCGCCATTGAAGACGCGACGCGGGAGCTCGCCGGGAACTCAAAGGGCATCTCCAATGAAAGTGGAAGCCATAGACGAGTTAAACGAGATAGTTTTTTGGGTGTTTGGTGCTGCTGGTTTTTTGGGTGTTTTGGAGGACGATGATGAAGCGGGGCTCGCCGGGAACTCATGATAAAGCGTGTTTGGAGAACGATGATGAAGCTGGTTTTTTAAAGGGTGTAACCCAAATTACTTTTTTTTTACCCCTCGTATGAGAGACGCTGTCTCTTATACGTGGGGTTAAAAAAAAATTACATGTATAAGAGACGCTGGTTTTCCCATCGTCTCTTATACATAATTTTTTTTTTAAAAAAAATTCAGCTTCGGATGAGAGACGCTGGGAACCAACATCTCTCACACATAAAAAAATTTCGAACCTCTCAGAAGTTCCTATAACGGGAATTTGTTTTAAAATGAGCATACATCGGGAATTTTTTTTGAAAAAAAGGCCCATTTCAGAAAAAAATTCAGTTATATGATCCATACATTTAATTTTTTACGGAGCTTGATCCATCTATTTATCTATAGAGGAGGGCTCTTGTGATGACAAACCTTATAGTGAGGACATGAGGACGGATCTGGACTCTTAGATCAACAATTCAACGGTAGAGATTAAAAGGGGGAGGGGATTCAGTGCGTCGCAGGCGGGCGATAGGGCTTCAGAAGTGCGGTGACTATTTTGAAATTATCAAAACAAATTAGGGGCAAACTCGTCTTTCCACAAAAAACATAGTAGGGAAGGATGGAAGGAGACGGAACAAGGAAAGCGGGAGATAAAGAGGCGACAAACCCTAGCAGAGAGACGAGAGTGATTTCGATCGTCGACGAACGAAATCAACCAAAATCGCAAGTTACCGACTTCAAATTGCTCTCGTCGACAACGACGACGACCTACGCGCAGGCGCACACCATCGTCGGCGTCGATATCTCCTACATTACAAGCATCGTCGAGTGAATTAAGCAACCCGGTGACGCCTGGTCTCAATCGGATCGGGTTCAATAACTTGTCGGTAGTCGGAGAAGGTGGCCGCGACGACGATGGTGTCCATGAACGTCCAATGGTGACCTGAAGCAACACTTCACGAATTGACTAGGTCCAGGAGCTCTACACTGATAAACCTTGCGAATGTTGCTCACGATGATGCAACAATTAAGGATTGGTGGTGTTCTTCTTTACTTGACATTTTGTCGAACACATGGCGGCAGGTTTGAAAACTTATGTTAAGTTTCCCTTTCAGTTAGGCCATTTCATACTTTAGTCTTTGGCTGGATTTGCCTTGATCCTTTATTAAGGGTTGTTGTTAGGTCTTCAGGAGATTGTCGGCGTTACAAATCATCGGTTGTGTAATATGAAGGGTTTTATTGTTTGTAACTTGCAGGTGCATTTGGAAAATTTGCAAGATGCAGCTGAACATATATTGTCATGTGGTGCATTGCATCAGAGGGAGCCAAGAAGGTGAAGGGAAAAGCCTGGTTCATTCCTGAATTCATCAAACTTCAGTTCAGTTTCTCTATTTTGTTTTGCACTCACATGTTCATATTACATATTTTTTGTTACCTACTGCTAGGCTGATGTCGAAGTTGTTGGCGCAGAGGTTGATGTCGAGGTTGCCGACACTTCCCAACTTAAGAACAAGTAGGTTATGTCCTCTCTTCTTGCCGACACTTCCCAGGTACTACTCGCCTCGGTGATATCCTACTAAACATGATATTGATAACAAAGAGGGAAGGAAAATGGAGTGCACCAAAGTTTATGATTTATTTAGAACTGTGAAGCCAAAGATTAATTGGTGCATGGATATTTGGTTTGGATGGGGAGCTAGGAAATGGAGCATGATTGTGTGGCTGGCTGCCTTATCCAGATTGTCAACTATGGACAAGTTGCTCAGATGGAACATTATTTCTGAAAAAACAAGTGTGTTCTGTGTGAGAATGCTGAGGAAAGAAACATGCATTTGTGCTGGGCCTGCAACTGTTCTGGTGCAATCCTAGAAAGAGTTCTTAGCTGGTTTGGGTGCAGGAATTTTTTTGCTAATATACAGGGATGGTTAAGGTAGCTGGAAATTGCAAGTAAGAAGAGAAGTTCAAGTTTTAAAGCCTTCAAACTTGCTTGCACTGCAGTCATATACTATACATGGGCAGAAAGGAACAATAGGATTTTTAACAATTGCAAGAAAAGTATCATACAGTGTAGTGATGATATTATCTCTGATTGTAAAAAGCGAATTACCCTCAAGTGCAAAGGGGTATCTAGAAGAGATCTTCATCTTTTGCATAGATTGAGAGTGTAGAACTTCTTGTTAGTCTTTGGTTTGTTTGAGTCAGTTTGTATGGGTTAAGTTTGGTCTGTGTCTTGGAATTGATGTGTGTAAATAGGACGGTGAGCCTTATTCTCATCATTATCAATACAATTAAACGTTTTCCAAAAAAAATGAATATCTAAGCTGGTGTAGTTCTGTTGAACTGTGTATGATCCTTCAGTTTTTGCCAATAGAAGGTTGTGGTTTTGGATTCTGAAGTTCAAACTAGTAGATATCCCAACATTGTTCACACGGATACGGTAAGTTCTTCCTGCACAAAACCACCATATCGCTAGTAGAAAGTAAACATCAAAAAGAAGAAGTAGAACTGAGAATTTGAATCTTATCCCTTAAATTCGAAATGGCATAAGAATATATGACAATCATGTACCTACTTCAGTATTTCTACACGTTATGGATGAGAAAAAAAGTTAAACACAACCATGAAATCATACCAGACAAGCCATATGAGAGTGGCTCCCACTTGATTGACTAATAGAAGCAAGCAGAGAATGTAAGGAATGTCATATTTTTTATGAACCATAAGAAATGACTATCATATCTTGTGATTGCTCAAAAGAACCACTTCCCAGATGCACCAGAACATTTGAACTATGATGTGGTAAGAAGTATGAATAAGCAATAAAGAGTTGCATGAATGAGCTCATGCAATTATAAATGAAACACTCATACAACAATGAACAAATAAATGTGCCTAGAGGTTTATGAAAATATGCCTAGAGGTTCATGAAAATGTACCTAGAGGTTCATAAAAAGATGCCTAGAGGTTCATGAAAATATGTCTAGAAGTTCATGAAAGAAAATACACACTTAGGTTCATGAAAGTATACACTTAGGTTCATAGCAATAAACTTAGGTAAATGAAAATATGAGGTTCATGAAAATATGCCTAGAGGTTCATAAAAATATGCCTAGAGGCTCATAAAAATATGCCTAAAGGTTCATGAAGGTATGTTTAGAGGTTCATGAAAATACACACTTGGGGTTCATTAAAATATGCCTAGAGGTTCATGAAAATACACACTTAGGTTCATGAAAATATGCCTAGAGGTTCATAAAAATATGCCTAGAGGTTCATGAAAATATGCCTAAAGGTTCATGAAGGTATGTTTAGAGGTTCATGAATATACACACTTGGGGTTCATTAAAATATGCCTAAAGGTTCATGAAAATACACACTTAGGTTCATGAAAGTATACACTTAGGTTCATAGCAATAAAATTAGGTTAATGAAAATTTGAGGTTCATGAAAATATGCCTAGAGGTTCATAAAAATATGCCTAGAGGTTCATGAAAGTATGTTTAGAGATCCATGAAAATAAGCCTAGAGGTTCATGAAAATATGACTATAGGTTTATGAAAATAAGCCTAGAGGTTCATGAAAATATGCCTAGAGGTTCATGAAAATACACACTTAGATTCATGAAAATATGCCTAGAGGCTCATGAGAATACACACTTAGGTTCATGAAAAATACACACTTAGGTTAATGTCGATAGTCATGTAGGTTCATGTCGATATCCTTAGAGGTTTATGAATATATGCCTAGAGGCCCATACACACTTAGGTTCATGTCGATAGTCATGTAGATATCCTTACAGTTACAAGTTCATGCTAATAGCCTTGCAGGTTCATTTAGCCTAATTTACTTTTTAGGCTAACACACCCAAGTTCATGCTGATAGTCTTTAAGGTTCATACAATAGTCGTATACGGTTCATGATCATTGTTTTCTTTTTACTCATTTTTTTGGTTAATCTCGGTTTTACCTACATGTTCATTAGTTTTCACTTGCGGATTTACTAATTTCACTTGCAGTTTCATGAGTATATCGTTGCAGTTTCATGACTTTAACAAGTTCATTAATTTCATAGTGTAGGTTCATAAGTTTACACTTGCAGGTTCATAATTTTTCACTTGCAGGTTCATAAGTTTATTCTTGCGGGTTCATTAGGCTTTTTTACAAACAAAACTCATGGACAAGAGACATGACGCTCATGTTGAGTGCCTCGTCACTTGTCACAAACCTACCTTTACGAATTGTTAACTATAATCCAAAACTGAATTACTTGATAAAGTATATGACCTTATGTTCATGTCGATAGCTTTACAGATTCATGCCGATAGTCTTGCAGGTTCATGAAAAGAAAAAATAAACTTTAAGTTCATTAATTTTTACTCACATGTTCCTTAATTTTCAATTGCGGTTTCACTAATTTCACTTGCACTTTCATGAATATATCCTTGCAGTTTCATGACTTTATCAAGTTTATTAATTTCATAGTGTAAGTTTAGACTTGCAGGTTCATAATTTTACACTTGCAGGTTCATAATGTTACTCTTGCGGGTTTGTTAGGCTTTTTTTACAAGAAATTATATTAGAACTGAATCGGTGCACAGTAAGAAAGGGGTCTTGCACTGTCAACCAGTGTTTAAAAGAAGACCAAAATAAAAGTCACAAAACTGGCATTCAGAAAAAGCCAAAAATAAAACCATGTCATCCCCAACGTGATTAGTACACTTGTTTGGTAGAAGGAGAGAAGCTAAGCAAATGCTTAGAGGTGTTCAAGCAAGGCTTAACCAAATTGTCCATTCTGCAGAAACTACAACATAATGAACATCAAAACACAATTTTCATTCTGCAAGTATAGAGCAGTAGTTCAATATGCCAACTGATGCCCAGTGAACGAGGCTAATTGTCAAATCTGCAGCCTTCACCTCCCAAACATGCAAACAAAAGTCAAATACAAAATCACTAACTGAAATGTGAACCTAATGGGAAATCAAATTACCGTGTATTACCTCTGATGGTTCAAACCAGACATCTGGCACAAGAGATTCTCTATATAAGAAGCATGACTGCAGATCATGTCAAGAATATGCAAAGGGATCAAAGCTTAATTCAATTCTTACCAGGGAAAACAGTATCACTAACAACATAATCAACAAGGCGGAAACCCTAGATTAATATTACAGTTGAATTGTTGTAGAAGCTAAGTAAGCGAAGGAGTGTGTGTATTTGGAGATGGATAGTGCGCCGAGCAACACGAATTGGAAGTGGAGGGGGAAAGCAAGGTGGTTGACATAGAATGAGCGCCATCTGGAGTTTTCAACGTTGGGGAGAGTGAACATGTTGTATGAATAAAGAGTTGAATATTTGCTCATAAGATATATATACAGAAGACACACCAACTAACCTCAGAGTTATAAAACTTAAGCTCCTTTGAGCAAACCAGGAAACCAATCACACCACTGAAGAACAAGCAAAGCAATGAATAAAACGAGTAACTGGGCATATGCATGTTGAGTTCTCTATGGATGGAATATATTATCATAAGTTTACACCAACCTCATCACTACTCAACTTCGCACCAAACCAAATTACTCAAGTTGGCTCCATGGTTGAACTTTCAAAGGCATGGCATCACACAACTCGTTACTAATCACATATAAAGGAAACTAACAGGAATCAATGCTACTATAAAATATAAAAATGAATACAATTGACAATTCAAACAGAATGAATACATTTAATTGGGAACAATAGGAAATGATAAAGGTAGGCATCTGAACATTGGAACCAAAGCACAAAAACATGGAAACACAACTGCATCAAAACATTAATTTACATTCCATCAAGCGGCTGATATGCACAAAACAAATGAATCTCCATCTAACAAGAATGCAGAATCAGATCCATCTTCAACACATATAAGCATAAAAATCACTCGGAAGAGCACCATGATGAGGTTTGAATCAATTGCAACACAACAACTTTCTTTCTCATGAGATTAAGATTCACAACCAATCAAAACCCTAGAATCGGTAAATCGTTGTTACTTTACCATGGCAAACTTGATTCGAGATTCGTCTCTGAAGTAGCTTCATATGGGTAGAGTGTTGAGGTGCTTGTCCGAAGAGGAGGCCACTTCCTTAAAAGAGGTTGTCGCGATGGGAGACGCGGAGAGAAAGGCAGAATTACATGGCTTCGATGGTTGACCTAGAATTTTGAATTTGACAGAGGTGATGAGAAATCGACGATATCTGGATTCGCGTCGAAAATCGAGACATGGAATAAGAGATTCCTCCATCGAAGACAAGTAAGGAGGGAAGGCATCAAGGAGGATGTTGACGATGGTCTGCCATGGAAGCCGCACGCGGGGACGAAGAAGAACATCTCCGTATAAACTGACGAAAATGCCCTTAATGAATTAAAACCTATTGAAACGCATAAGTAATCGTAGCCGTTAGATTATGACGATCCAATGGTCGGGATCGTATACTCATGTATGATTTTATCTCTTTATCTATAATGTATAAAATCAACAAATTAGAAGATAAAAACATTGAATTGAAGAATGTGAATTAACCAATCAGAATACGGAGCATTTTAATGCTAAGTCTTTCATTTTCTCTCTCCGCGATTTTTATATTAGATTAGATTAGGGTCTATTTGGTTTGGGTAATTAATCTACTAAACCATCATCCTCGAATATCTCTTGTGATACCGTTGAGGCACGAAATTGCGGGTGATGGATTCCTGCCAACACCGCATAGAATCGCCGCCGGATATGGAAGCCTGTCAACACCGACAAAGTCGTCGGTCATCACATATCAGGCAAAATCTATATAAATTTGAACTTTGTGAGTTGGTGAACTTTTTCAAGAAAACGAATCGAGAACAAAGGTGTATGATTATCCGTCGATGACAAGATATTGGGTCAGTGTCGAGGTGGCAATCCTCGATTTGTTGAGGTGGTGCACTGTTTGCTGAAAATGAAGAGTGATTTGAGATTGAAGAAGACGAAGAATGTTCTTGCACCGCCTTATAACAGTACCAAGTTTAATGCATCAAATTACTTTATAAAACAAAATGCAGGGTATTCAAACGAGCTCTAAGCTGTTTGTTGTTGTATCATAGAGGTAAAAGGCACGACGTAATATCATATGATTCCGGCTTCTAAAACTTCATTTTTTCTTCGACGTTACAATGTGACTATCAGTTTTTTTTCTTTAAAGTCTATGATGTGGCTTACAAAAACCTGTTCATTTTCTCGATATCGTTTAAAAGCTACAATATAGTGCGTTAAAAATATATTCTAAACGATATGTCGTGAATTTTATAAACACAAAAGCACATCTAATTTTTGTTGCATGTCATAGAGTTGCATCAAAATGAGCATTGCAAGACTCTATTATATCGACTTAATAGATATCCAAACCTTATGCTAATACATAGTAGATGTGAAACATGATACAACAATCAAAGCTATAGTATCCAAAACACACAAAAAATCATACAACATGGAAACAAGAAAGAAACACCTAAATCCCTAACCGCAACACCAACTGCAGTTCATTCCTCTGCTCCATCTCCTCAGGCGGAATATTGAGATCCAACTCCGGCTCCTTTCCGGCGGTAGAATTCTTGTCCCAGTGACATCTTTTATGCCCTCCCAACGCCTGTCCGGAAGAAAACACCTTCATGCAAATCCCACACTTATGCCCTGCCTCCATCTCCGAATTGGCAAGCAGAAGAAGGCAAGAAGCGGCTTCTTGATCCTCCTCCGTCACAGCAAACATCTCCTGGTTGTTGTTGGGAGGGTGGATCCCGCGCCAATGTCGATCCGGATGACAGCGCATGTGGCCGTAAAGAGCCTTCCATGACCAGAATTTCTTGCCGCATTCGGAGCAGGGCATGGTGATTTTGGGAGCAGAGGGGTCTGGTTTTCGGGAGGGGGGTTTCGGTTTATTAGATACAGAGGATGGAAGAGACACGACTTTGCTTCGCTTCTTTTTCGGCGGCGTTGTTGGGGTATAGGGGGAGATCGGAGAAGAGAGGCTGAGATCAGGTGGATAATCCATTGATGATTGTTGGAGATCAGGAAGATCGGTTATGCTTTTTGGGTGAGGGTGGAACAGAGATCGAGTGGGGAAAAACTTGGTAGTGGGGATTTCTAGTCACTTATATTACCGAAACGGTTACTCAAATCTCATCACAATGCACCACGTTTTTTTCCAAATTTCAAAAACTGAGGGTTTTGGAGGAGGAAGCCAAGGTAGTTATTTTCAGTTATGTGACCCTATCTTCTTCTTTCTTAAATGCAACCACAGCTTTCCACGTGTACGTCAATGTTTAATGATCGTCAATGAACTCAAGAATCAAGATAAGTAATCACATGAACCAAGATAACACAAAAGCCACCAGTAAACTGCAGTACGAGCAGCAGAAAGAATTTTTCAAACTATATTCTACAGCAAAGATTTGCATCAGAAAACCAAAACCCAGATAGTATGCAAACTTAATGAAATGATACATATTTTATCTTAGAGCTACAAAATAAAACACCAAAAAATTACGACACTGCAGACTTCGACTCCTCTTCAATCCCTCTTTCCCACTAGAATTCCAAAATATGTGTTAGAAGCTTACAATGTTAAAGAGATGAAACTTGAAAGTATGTGTATTTCAGGCAAAAGAACACCAGGACAAGAATCGAAAGATAAATGTAGTAGTATGTTTTCACAAGAAGGAAAACAACCTTAATCTCACATAAACCTCATCCACAAAGGTACAATTCAAAATGCAGCCAGAAAAAAATCTATGACTTAGTGGATTTACTAAAAAAACTCTGTAATATAGTAAGACATTAGAAACCTGATTCTTGACACTTATAAGGTGTTCTATGTTCTAACAGTTCTACTTCAATCAACAGTGTAACAATTCCAATTTATAAGTTGTTGGAACTGAATTTTTGGCAGACTTTCGGGCAACTTTCTTGTGGGTTCAGGCCACTTTTTGCACCGGATACGGAAGCGTTGGCTTCGTCTCCACGAGCTCTATCTCGTTGTGTGCACACATTGGAAGGGGGAACCCCATTAATTTTTTTTGACCGAGGCCAAACTAGCTAGGAATGGTCTTTTGGACTTCCTCCTTTTGACATGGAAAAGCACCCCGGCCCAGGTGAATTAGTATGCTCAAAACTTATCATTGGCATGGAAAAGCATTTCTCTGCATGTCAATGATAACTCGACGTGGACGTAAAACGATTCCAACCAATTGAAGTAAGAGAAAGACCGAAAAACAATATTTTTCGAGGCATTGTCCAAGGACATGCGTGATATTTTCATTAACATGATTTCTTTCTCTTCACCTCATTCGGAGGGATCTATACCCAGCCTAGGTATGAGATTGCTTGAGGAATGAGGTATGAGATCGCGGGATTCTAACCCGATACCTTTGTTTAAAATTAACTTGTTATGAACCTGAATTTTCAATGATAGAATTAGAATAAGAAAGATTTTTTTTCGACCCCATTTTCATATTCCAACTCAACACCTTATTTTTACGCTACACACATACAAAACATGGAAAAAGATTCATGAGGATGACATCCCATATGAGGAATAAGGATCCATCCTCACCCTCCATTCCTTAACAGCCCAACCCATCCCCACCCTCTACGTGTCACTTTTTATCCCCAAATCTTTTTTTCTCTCTCCTCCAGAAATCCGTCTTCTTCGCTCGCTCGATTCCTCCCTTCTCTGCCGCTGGACTTCGCTCGCTCGTTTTTTCCTGGCTCGCTCGCTTACGCTCAGAAATCCGCTCAGATCTGCTCGACTTCGCTCAGAAATCCGCTCGATTCCGTCCAGAGAAGTCGCGCTCGATTCCGTCCGCTCCGTCCAAACCGCCGGCCACTAATGGAGGTTTCCATGAATTCCATCGCCGGCGACTTCTCTCCCTCCGTCCAAACCGCCTCTGTTTCGTTCGATTCAGGTTACGGACTCTTCGCCGACGACTTTTATCCTTACTTCATATGATTTTGATAATGTGTGTGATTCAAATGTTCAGAACTGATAAACACACAATTTCTGCTTGATCGAAGCTCTTATGTGTTTGCTTTGGTTTGGATTTAAATTTGGGAAGTGTATGTAGTTAGGTTTCCTTTTTCCCATGCTTAAGCTCATAATGTTATAGCTGAACATGAAATCCTATGTTTTTTCATGCTTTATAGTTGATTGTTGCAGATGATTTTAGGTCAAATGTCTTGTATAGCCATCGAATACGAAGTTTTCATGTATATAAGAATTCTGGACGAACAAAATTGTTTTTGCATTGGTTTTGTATCTCTGATGCACTTCAGAGAAGTTTATGTTGCACACACAAACTAGAACTAGTGTATAGTTGAAATAATGTATTCATGAAAAAAGTGATGCACACATGAGGCATAAGTACTGCACACACAAGACAAAGTTGATGCACACAGAAGTTTAAATGTGTTCTGTTTTTCATTCCTTTTTCAGGAGATGAAACTCATATTGAAGAAAGCATCTCATCTATTTCTCCTGGTAGTTTAGCTCAGTTTTACACCCCTGAGTGCGACGTTGCCTTGACGCCATATGTTGGTCAGTTCTTTCCAACTCTTCTTCATGGCATGCAATTTTATGCATCTTATGCAAAGGCATGTGGTTTTTCTACTCGTGTGTGTTCAACAAAGAAATTCAACGATTCAGAGAAAACAATAAAGTGGAGGTATCTTTGTTGTACGAGAGAAGGATTCAAATATGTATCGCCATTTGCAGATTTCAATCAAACAGGTGAAAATGTTGTCAAAAGAAGGAGGGTGTCTAATCGTTGTGGATGTGATGCGAAGATGTGGCTTAGACATGCAGGCAACGACGGATATCGAGTGACCAATTTTGAGTGTCGTCATACACATCCATTTTTGGATCCCTCTGAAATGGTTTTCTCCAAAGGGAACAGGGAAGTGACCCCATTGCATCAAAAGTTTATGTTGAACTGCATTAAATCAAATGTCGGTGTAACCAAGAGCTTTAGAGTTTACAAGAATTTGATGGGGTCTTATGGTAATGTTGGCGCCACGGTTGTTGATTTTAAGAACTTTATGAGGGGTTTGAATTCATACATGGCTGGAAGTGATGCTCAAATGGTCATTAATGACCTTTTTAAGAAGAAGGAATGTTGCGACGCGTACTACTTTGATTATTATGTAGACAAGGAAGATAAACTAACTCGATTGTTTTGGTGTGATCCTATTATGAGGAAGAGTTTCTCGTACTTTGGTGATGTTGTTTCTGCTGATGCTACATACCAATTGAATAGGTATTTTGTGACTTCTTCATTTTTTATAAACTCAATTCCATTTAATAAGTTCTGCACACACACAGTCAATCTAATGCACACACAAATTATAAGTTTTGCACACAAATACTTAATTTGTAAAGCACACAGAAAATACATTAGTGATGCACACTCATTAAATAAGTTATGCACACACACAACCAATCTAGTGCACACACATAGTATAAGTTCTGCACACAAACACTTAATTTGTATAGCACACAGAAAATACATTAGTGATGCACACACATTTAATAAGTTCTGCACACACACAGTCAATCTAATGCACACACACATTATAAGTTCTGCACACAACAGTATTTCATAAGTTTTTCTTTTGTGTTTATTATATGCAGGTATAATATGATATTTATTTCATTCACTGGAGTTGACAATCACAAAAGGTCCATCACATTTGCCGCTGGTTTGCTTTTGCATGAAGACATTGAATCGTATGTTTGGCTTTTTCAAAACTTCCAGAAAGCTATGGGCCATGATCCTTACGTCATCATAACTGATCAAGATGGTGCCGTTAAAGCCGTTGTTGAACGTGTTTTCACTGGATCTGTTCACCGTTTGTGCATGTGGCTTATTATGATGAAGGTTGTCAACAAGGTCAAATTTCCTCCCGGGACACCTCCTTCTTTTATCGACTCCTTCCATTCTAAGTTCAATTCTATTGTTTGGAGCGATGACCTTAGTCCTTTGGAGTTTGAAAATGAGTGGTTTTCAGTTATGGAAGAATTCGGTTTACAAGGGCATGAGTGGTTATCTGTCATGTTTGAGCTACGCCGGTATTGGATACCCTCGTTTTTTCAAGATGTGAAAATGTCTCGTCTTCTCAGGACAACGTCTCAATCTGAAAGCCAAAACAACTTTTTTGGCATGTTTCTGAGCTCTCAATCCAGCTTAGTTGTGTTTATGATGCAGTTCAATAGTGCAATTGAATCCCAGCGTCATGGCCAAAAGAAGTTTGATCTTGATTCATGTACTTCTACTCCTCGTTTGAAGACACCATTGCAAATAGAGAAGAATATGGCAAGTGTGTACACCATCAATGCATTTTATGAAGTTCAAGAAGAGTTCATGAGTGGTGCATATCATTGCACACTTCATGAGTTGAAAAAAGAAGATGGGATTCATTATTATCAAATTCTCGATGAATTTGGTAGGATATGCAAAGTTGAACATGTGCAGTCAAGTAATGTGTTTGAGTGCTCTTGCAATAAGTTCCTCAAGCTAGGTTTTCCTTGTTGTCACATCTTCACTGCATTGAAAAATTGCCATGTGGTTGATCTCCCTCCTAGCCTCCTCAACACTCGTTGGACTAAGAAATCAATATTCCAACCTATTTTTGAAATTGATGGTGCAGTTTTTGATGGTAGTGTTTTGATTGATGAAAGGAAGCGGTTGTTGGCTGAAGTCATGACAGAAATGTATGCATGTGTTGATGTTGTGGGAGAAGACGTTGATAAATTGAAACAGTTTTTGGCTTTGCTAAAGGATCAAAAGGCTGCATTCAACAGTTCTGCAATGGTTGACCCTCTGCCTCAACCTCAACCAAGAAGTTGGCCTTTGAGAAATTGGTTGGTGCTTCACCAGACCAAGTTAGCGTCCATCCTCCTGAACAAGCCAACAACAAGTTTAAGAAGACACGCCTTAGAAGTGGTCAAGAGATCGGGATTGAAAAGTCGAAGAAGCAAAAGAGGGCTTGTAAGATCTGCAATAAGTCTGGACACAACATTAAGACATGCCCCCAATATGTGGATTAAATTTAAACTCATTGATTTTTAGACTTATGTGTGTTTTAGACTCATGGTTTTGTAATATTCAGTTTTTAGACTTCAATATTATTGCAAGACATCTTTTGTTCAACGTGATGCACACAGGTGAAATATGTGATGCACACAGGTGAAATATTTGATGCACACAGTAGTTGTTTTGTATTGCACACACACATTAAAACCTCTGCACACAGGTACCCAAACTGATGCACACACAAATTAAAACCTTTGCACACACATCCGTTCTAGAGTATTAATATTATTCTCCTCTAACTTTCATGCACAAAGTTAAGTGTTGCACACACTAGAATTTTTCCAACGCACACAAGTGAAATATGTGATGCACACATATTAGTTTTGTGTTGCACACTACTTTTGTACTAGTGAAACACATATAATTAAGTCATGCACACGTTAGATATAAACCATTGCCAATATATATACAAGCTGATGCGGATTTATATTGCCAACATAAGCATAATATCCAAACACAAAAGAGTTACCGTCAATATTCATCCAAAAACTAACTAGAATCTGTTTAAAACGTTAACATTCAACTACCAATTACACATAATATTTCCTGTGTTTCCCCTACTACATTGTTTATCCAACTTTCTTAGAAGGTTTTGCAGTCTTCGGTTTATGCACCGTTTGAATAATCTGTGCCACCTTATCTCGATGTGTATTGAATTCGCTGGTACTTGACCCTTAGAGTGTCCAACAACTTCTTCGTTCCTTTCTTTAGGCCACTGTTCCAATCGGATAGTCCTGTCCCCATGTACGTCCCCATGTACGTCTCCATGTGTCTGATAGCATATACCCCGCAATCTTTTTTATTTCTTTTATCCCTCCAAGTCATTTCCAGCCTCTCTGTTGGAACTTTTACTTCATCTTCAAACAGCAGAGCTTTGGCTTCCATTTTGTTGTTCTTTAGGAATTGGATAAAACAATATCTCTGCACCAAAATAAGATATTTAATGCTTTAGTTATTTATTTTATTGTAATAATATAATGATAATTATACTGTTTGTGTACTTACCAATGATTGCGGGATTGTGCCATATTTATCGTCTTCTCCACTTGCTGAGTTATCCAGAATATGCACTTGTGGAGACTTGACATTTATAGCTATCACAAAGCAGTGTCCTTCGTTGTGTACAGTGAACAGAAACTGAGCAATTCAGAGAGAGTAGGATGTTATGCACACAGAAGAAACACTTGATGCACACAGAAGAGATACTTGATGCACACAGAAGAGATACTTGATGCACACAGGTGAATTATTTGATGCACACAGAAGAGATATTTGATGCACACATAAGAAAAAGTTCATGCACACAGAAGAGATATTTGATGCACACAGAAGAGAAAGTTCATGCACACAGAAGAGAAAGTTCATGCACACAGAAGAAATACATGATGCACACAGAAGAAAAAGTTTATGCACACAGAAGAGAAAGTTCATGCACACAGAAGAAATACCTGATGCACACAGAAGAAAAAGTTTATGCACACAAATGAAATTTACCAAATCAATATTTTGGAGTGTTTTTTGCTTAAGCGTAAAAGAGTCGACAAAGCTGAAGATTTATATCATTGCTTGGGAGAAATCTCGCGCTTTCTCTTCCATTGTAGAATTCTTTCGCTGCACGTTAAATTTCTAGCAAAAGAAAATAAATTATATTCAGTGCAAATATTTCATATAATTTTTGTGTGTGCATCAGTTTTGTAGATTTGCTTACCAGCATATATGATGGGATGAAGAGCCTTAACGGTGATAACGGGTCCTTGAATCTTTCATTTTCATTCAAATAGGTTGTATATGCATCAAGTACCAGACCGTCTACTTCTTCATTTTTCTTGAGTGTGACAAAGTCTTGTCTAGATAAACTGTATGGGCCCAAATGGAAGAGATAACCACTACAACACAGAAACATAAAATATTCATTTTAGTTAGGCATCAAGTACCTCACTGTTTAGTTTAGATATTCATAATAATAAATTACTTACTCTTCATCATTTCCTATTTCTGCCGTAGCCCAGTTGTACAAGGCTTTTTCTTCTGATGTGATGTTTTTAGAAAGATTCACTTCTCTTTGTCTCCATGGCGAGTTTAGAACCGCTGAAGGATTGATATTCCTTTTCTCTTGTGTTGGTGTTTCACTGGTTCCACAGAAAAATTTGACCTGCTACACAACCAATTATTAATCAATACCAAAAACATATTCATTTAAAAAACATGATATTTATATTGTTACCCTTTTCGGTAGATTGTCCTTCTTAGCTTCCGTTGTCATCGCCCTTGTTTCTTTTTCTGAATCCTAATAAATTCATGCACACAAAACAAAAAAGTCATGAACACAGAAGCTAAACATGCTGCGCACAAATACAAAAATAGTTTTGGGAAAAACACCTATTACAAAGTGATGCACACAGGTGAAATATTTGATGTACACAGTAGTTGTTTTGTGTTGCACACACACATTAAAACCTTTGCACACACATTCATTCTAGAGTAATAATATAATTCTCCTCTAACAGTCATGCAGACTCATATTAAATCTGATGCACACACACATTAAAACCTTTGCACACATATTACAAACCATTGCACACAAATACATGGTGCACACAAAAGCTTAACATGCTGCACACAGAAGCTATTCTAATGTATCATATACCTTTTTCTGAAAGTCACTATCACTTCTAGTTGCCTCCTTTCCCTTCTCCTTATGCTTTTCACTTTCCATATCTCCAACCTCCTTTCCCTTGTCCTCTGTGTTCTGGTTTCCTTCCACTGGATCCACCTCAGTTTCCTTTTGAGCCACATCTTGTGTCTCACTTTCTTGTGTCTCACTTTCCATTGTATGAACCTCATTTTGACCCACTTCTTGAGCCACCTCAGATTCCATTACTGTTGGCTCATCCTCTGTCCCTTTTTCCAATTCCCCCTATAATAAAAAAACAAAATAAATCCATAAAAATTATATTTTTGGTGCACACAGAAGAGTAAATATAATGCACACAGAAGAGTAAATTATATTTTTCAACTACCTGTTGCCCTTCACCTTCCTTTGTTTTCTGTTCCATCTCCATCTCAGTTCCCGCCATCACACTTTCCTATAAAAAAGAGAGAAGAAAACAGGAATCAATTCAAAAATTAATGCACACAGAAGACCAAAGTGTTGCACACACTACCTTTTATTTTTCAACTACCTCTTGTTCTTCACTTTCCTTGTTGTTCTTTCCAGTCTCAATCTCAGTTTCTTCCATCACACTTTCCTATAAAAAAAACAAGGACAAGAATTAATCCAAAAATCATTGCACACAGAAGATCAAAGTGTTGCACACACTACCTTTTCTTTTGGTTCTTCCTCATTTTCTTGCATTATTAGATCTTGATCCTGAAGAATAGCATCTCCTTCATTGGATCCATGTTCCTCACTCCCTTCTGTTAGCTCTTTACTTTTTGGATCAGCATCTTCCTACAAATAATAAAACAAAGTGTTTAAATTGTATTGCACACATAAGCACAAACCAATGCACACAAAAGAATATACTCATGCACATAAAAGTAAATGAGCAAATGTATAGTAATTATGTGTACCTGTGATAAACCCAAGGAGAATGAAGGAATTCCATGACTATCCAACTGAAATTAAAGTAACATAGTTAATATTATTTTAATGTATATGTATTTCAATGTACTAATATAATATTCTTGTTCTTACTTTCAGAGAAGAATTAGGCAGCCATGTGGATTTGAAGCTTGTGCTACGAGTGTATGTTCGAATAGGATCTGGATCATGTGATCTTGATTCACTTACTTCGACATGCTCTTGGTTAGCTTGATGCAACTCTTCTTCATTTATCTGATGCACACAAAAGAGCATTAGTAATGCAAACAAAAGAGCATTAGTAATGCACACAAAAGAACACTTAAAGACGACATCAGATTAGATTATACCTCTTGTTGTTGGCCGTATTCTCTCTCAATTTCATTTGCCAGAATTGATATAGGAATAGAATCAGATTCTTCATGCCCTTTCGCTGCATGGATTGTTTTCTCTAGCTCCTCCATGCATATTACGGCGGTATCCCAAAAATCTGCATCCTGGCTTCCTTGACTGTCTTCATGTGCTTCCGAACTAAGCTTCGCCTTAATTATCTTTTCACATTCCGTGTTCACAGAGTTTATGACATTGCTCTTTGTCAACTCTGAGGGAAGCTGGTTCTTCGACTCAATGAGAGATCTCACACTCTTGGCCATGTCCTCTACCTTTTTCATGTGGTTCACAACATACTCTCTAAGGCCCTGGGTTGTACTGATGTTTGGTGCAGCAACATCTTCAGCAACATCTTCTTCTTTTTCTTCAAAAATTGGTCTTCCAATGGGATATCCTTGTCCAAAACCTCCATACATGATCTCTTCATCCTCCCTTTGTCGAAGCTTTTCAGTGTTCCAGTTTGTTATGATTGGGAAACTTCTATTTTGTGTCTCACCTTTCCACTTCATTCTATCAACATACACTAGCTGGAGAATACAAAATAAAACAGAGATATGTAAGAATTACTGATGGTGTAAATGTGATGCACACAATGGACTTAATTGATGCACACACAAGCATTATCTGATGCACACACAAGCATTATCTGATGCACACACAAGCAAAAATCATATAGAGTAACAAGTTGATGCACACACAATATAAAACATATGCACACACAATGTAAAACTGATGCACACACAATGTAAAACTGATGCACACACAAGCATTATCTGATGCACACACAAGCATTATCTGATGCACACACAAGCATTATCTGATGCACACAAAGCACAAATCATATAGAGTAACAAGTTGATGCACACAGAATATAAAACCTATGCACACACAATATAAAACTGATGCACACACAAGCATTATCTGATGCACACAAAGCAAAAATCATATAGAGTAACAAGTTGATGCACACAGAATATAAAACCTATGCACACACAATATAAAACTGATGCACACACAAGCATTATCTGATGCACACAAAGCAAAAATCATATAGAGTAACAAGTTGATGCACACAGAATATAAAACCTATGCACACACAATATAAAATTGATGCACACACAAGCATTATCTGATGCACACAATGCAAAAATCATATAGAGTAACAAGTTGATACACACAGAATATAAAACCTATGCACACACAATATAAAATTGATGCACACACAATAAAAAAACTTATGCAGTTTTTGTATCTCTGATGCACACCTAAGAAGTTTCTGTTGCACACATCTCCAGTTGTGTTTGCAAAGAGTAGGATGAAATAGCGTTTAAACCACACATCTCCAGGATACTCCTTCATCTTGTGGTATATATCCGTGTGAGTGATCTTCCTGAGGTCTTTGCCATCAAAATCTTCATTTATTTTTGCAAGAAATGCAGTGTTTGTTAGCTTCTCTGGAAACTCTATTGGATTTCTATCTTTTGGAACACCCAGGTAGACGTGTGCATCATCTTCTGTGACAAGAATTTCCTTCCCATCCTTTAGCTTTATTGTGCATTTGATTGGATCATATCTTGCACAGACATACATACCAAGCTTCACTTGTGATGAAACGGTTTGAAGTATTATACCTTGCGAACTTGCAATTTTACTCCTCATTTTTGCTTGATTCACTTGTGAGAATGTGATTTTCTTGTAATGAAACGCTGCCTTCTCTCGCTCGATTCAAGTCGCTCGCTCGCTCGATTCAAGTCGCTCGCTCGCTCGCTTCAAGTCGCTGAAGTGCGTGGATAAGATCGAAAGGTCGTATTTGAAGATTGCGCCGTCGACGACGCTGAAACGGATGTTGGAGAGGCGGATTCCGGAGATTAGGGTTTATGTGGAGAAGAAGACGAATCTCGGACAGGTTGCGATTGGACAGGCTTCGGCGGCGAGGCAGAGAGAGGAGCTGAGAATGAAGCAGAGAAATGTCGCTCGCAATGTCGGAGGAGTGGTCGCCAGTCGCTCGCAATGTCGGAGGAGCTGAGAATGGCGGAGGAGCGGTCGCTCGCAATGTAACTGATTTGATTTGTGGGACCCCTATATTTTGGGCGTTTGGATGAAGGATGAAGTTGATCCTTAGTCCTTATCTAAAGGGTCGTCCTCACCGAAATCGGACCCACCAAACATACCCCTAGTGAATTAGTGTATTGAACAAAAATTGGGGTAGCTTAATTGGTAGTGGTGATTGGTGAACGACGATTGTTGTTGATTAATTGAAGCTTTATTGTGATGGTTCTCTCAAAGCTAAACATAGATCAACCTGAAATATATAATACAAAAAATGGACGAATCAACTTGGCAAAACCACCGGGTCAATCACCACAAAAACAGGCCCCCGTAAAATAATTATAACAAAATAAATTACCAAATATTCCACAAATTAATTGCAATGGAAATTGTATAAACATCACTAGGGACAAAAAAAAACAGGGAGAATATTTTTTTCTTTCTTGTCCAAAATGAAAAGGCAATAGTTGTCTTGTGCAAGCTAATAATGGGGTATGTCTTCCATAAGAGTAAGAAAAAAAGATAGAGAGAGAGAGATTAAGACAGACGCCTATACCAGAATTCATTACTCTATGACAAATTTGTCTTTCTTGTTTGTTAATTTACCCAAGCTCAAATTTCCAATCCAGATTAAGGCTTGAGCAAAACATGCTTTATGTCTCTAGCTCGATTATAAAGCAGAGGATGCTTAGTGTCTTCTTCCTTGTGTCCTCCCTTCTCTCAGAGTATGTAGATTCTAGAGTTGAATGAAGTCACTCACTGAGTCCCCAGAAGGAACTCAACAGCTGCATGGACGTTTCCACGTGTCATCCGTAATGCCCTGATGTTTTCTTGTGTGTCGAAGAATCCCATTTCCTGGAGCTGGGAAAGCTGTGTTGCAAAAAGCTCTTCTGGAGGCACTACAAAAACGAAGTTTTATGTATTAAGGCATGAGATCATGGAGACAAAATTTGAGTGACGGGAAATTAAAGGAGATATCAACCAGCACTTGGAGTCTGAGGCATGGCTGCAGCGGCACCACCAGTTCCAAGTCCCCCAAGCATACTCATTAGCATATCAAGATTCATGTTGTTTGGGTTTCCTGTGTTTATTCATATAGAACAAGCCCTGTTAACTTAAGAACATGATTTGGAAGAAAATGTGAAGACAAGGATGCTTGATGCAAATTTGATACCTGCAGCTCCACCAGTCTGGGTTGGATCCCTGTAGAGAAAGTTCTACTGTGAGTAGAGGAATAACGAAACTTTGAAACAAAAAGAGTGAGAACATGATTCTGAACACTTCAAGGTTAATATTAGATTTAGCCCTTATTATGCTGTGGTAAATATGGATATACGGAAACCCAACTACAGGAATGCACAAGAGGAGCATTCACTGTGTTCTTCAGTGGGTAAAATAAACAAGATATTCAGATTTCGACTTACTGGTTAGAGCGGGGTTGACCCAGCTGAGAAAATAGTGATTGCTGTAAAGTGGACATTTGCTGAGGGGGACAAATACGAAAAAAGTGATCAATACAGTTCTAATCTAGAATGATCAGATCTTTCAGGACACACAAGAATAAATGAAAATGATTTTAATCTAGGAGAGTTTAAACTGCTCTTATCTCACCGTGACCACTCCATGGAAAGGGACAGCAGGGGAATTACAAACTAAAGCAGGAAAACTATACCTGCATAATTTCAGGTGAACTTATCATACGAAGAATCTCTGGATTTTGCATCATTTCTCGAAATTGTGGGTTAGAGTCAGACATAGCACGCAGTTGTGGGCTTGTATTCAAAATCTACAAGACTTGAACACATGAATAAGAACCCAATAAAAGTTTATACACATCTCATTCCCAAATTGAATGTCTAACCAAACTTACCTGATTCATATATTCTGGGTTTGAAAGAAGGCTTTGCATCATCTGTGAGACGGCAGGATTCTGCATTACTTGATTAAGGAGAGCTGGATCTGGAGCTCCAGTATCTGACAACATACGTTCCAGATCTGGGACACCACCACTACCTAATCCAGCCAAACTGCCAAGACCGCCCAGACCACCTAATCCTTGAGGCCTTACATCTCCAGGAGAATTAGATCTCGGGGCAGTATTTGTCTGGGTTCCCCCTGATATTGACAAAGTAAAGGAATACATTTTCAAGGTGAAGGAACATATGTTACATAAAAAAAAGAGTGAAAGTCCGCAATATCAAAGAAATTCAATCTCAAAGAAATTGCATGAGCTAGGGAAAGTGCAATATAATTTACACATCATAATTACCATTAGGACCCCAAGGGTTTGGGAGAGGATTAGTGTTGGGGGCAGCGCCAGCATTAGCATCACTTTCAGCCGTAGATGAATTGTTTGATCCATCTCTCTGCTGTTGTCCACCACCTTGATTTCCCAAGAGAGCAGCAAATGGATTTGAGCTTAAATTAGTTCCAGCATCCCCTGACATTGTTGTTGCATTAAGAAAGGGCTCCTGTACATTCTCATACATGCGTCTAAGCATATTAAAACCCTCAGGCATGGACTCGATATTGCTCATAGCTCTATCAGTGTTGCGCATCATTTCACGCATGAGCTCTGGGTTCCTTGCAGTCTCCATTGTTTGTCTAAGAATGCTAGGATCATTAAGTATATGAGCAAGTTCAGGGTTTCGATCAATGATGTCACGCATTTGAGGATTGCTCATAATAAGGCTTCGAATCAAGTCAGGGTTATTCATCAGGCTCTGCATAGCAGGCATATTCATTATTTCTCTCATCATGTTAGGATTTTGAGTCAGCTGTTGCTGCACCTGGTCAAATTCAGGAAATCCAGCCCCAAATAAACCAGATCCTCCATTTCCACCCAAACCAAGCCCAGGAAAAAGAGACGCACCAAGACCAGCACCTCCTAATCCACCACCTTCATTTAAGGGGGTAACAGTGGTGCGTGTAGCATTAGTAGTGTTGGCAGCCCCAGCATTTGTGGTCCCACTCCCGGGTGCAGGAGTTGTTGGAGAGGAAGTAAAACCACGAACCATGTGAACAGTGTGATCTGCTTGTAAACCTTCAGAAACAAGAAAGAAGAGTTCACATCATTCTACAGCGGAACTTAGCGTACCAAAATATCTCAAAAAGGTTAGTGCTGCAAGACCAATAAGTAAGTGATAAAACAAAATAATAAACATGAAGTGAAACATGGAAAGAACAGAAGTCACACAAACCACACCACATGTTTGGAAATCACACATAACAAGATGATAACTAATTTGAGTAATTATAGAAGTTGTGACCCACCATTGAATATGATCTGACAATTAAACAAAAAAATCGTTATCCAAATAAAAAATGGCCGGTGAAGATGGAAAACTGCAATTTAATTCATAATCAGAAACGTAGACACTCACGAAATGGGCGCAGCAGAAACAAAGCAGTCAAATTTATCAGAGCTAACAGAAATCAATCAATTGAAATCGACAAAGCCGCAATAACTAAGCTGACGAATGTAGCCAACAGGTTAGTTAGATGAAGTAACAAGTGTAGAAACACGAGGGAGAAAAAAATAACCATACGACAAAACTGCGAAGAAGTATCCGCCAAATGTACAAAGCCAATCAATCACTAGGAACAACCAAGCAAACAATAAATCCTTACAAGATGAAGCTAATGTAGCAAAACAAATTGATACAGCTGCTAAGCATGATTCAATAACCGGAAATGCAGATCATCATTTCCAACACGAAATGATATCTACTACTAACAACCTTTCTCATTGAGACACGAAATCCATAAAGGGTAAACCAAATCATCAATTGAAAAGGACGTCAATATCACAATACAATCGCACCGATCAACCATAATCTCTAATTTGACCCCAAAATTCAAGAATTCAGCAAGCGTTATTCCAACCTGAAACCCTAATTTTGCACAAATCCCAAAGCAATATCAAAACAAATATATAAAAGGCGCAAGAGCGAGCAGATCGCATACCATAGCTGTCAAGAGTCTGGTCATCCTTCAAGATCCGGCCTTTGTATATCAGCCTCTGTTGATCAGCTGGCACATCGCAATTCTGCGCCAAGAGAGCCTTAAACGTACTAACGGTGGAGTCGAGCGCCGTCTGCACCGAAAACTTCGAGCCGTTGGAGCACCGGATGTTGACGGTAGCCATCTCCGTCTCTGTCGCGTCTCCTCCGTCAACGACGGTCGTTTCTTTCGAATCTCCCTCGCCACCCATCGTTGTCTGTAAAAATGTCAAACCGATCGACCGATTGCAAAAAGCAAAACCCTAGCCTGGGCCTGCTCAATTACACTGCGAATATACGATTATTATTTTGAGAATTTATTATGCAGAATGGTGTGAGGAAGAAGGAGCAAGATGAAGCGAGAGAGATTAAGGGGAACTCGGAAAATTAATGAGAGAGAGAGAGAGACGACAAGGATGAGAAGAGGAGAAGATGGGAATTAATAAACAGAAGAGGGTTTTCAGCATATTCCTAGAGGCCGCTTCTTGTGAAGGTAAGGTCGGTTAACCAATTACGGATTGCCACGTGTAAGCTCCGACTACTTTCTTCAACCGGTCTCAATAAAATTGAAAATACAAAAGAAGAAGATTAATATTATCTATACATATACTAAAACAGAACGTTGTTTTGCCACATGTCGGCCTTATATTCAATTCGCTATATGTCGACCTCTAAGTTATGCTACATCATCCACCATGTCATCCTCCACATCATCCGACTTTATATATTGATATATATCTTTGAATTAAACAAGTAAAAAAATCAAAAAGAAATCTAATAAGTTTTATAACAAAAAGAAATATCGGTTTTTATCTTTTATCACATAATATATTTATTTTATATATATATATATATATATATATTATTTTATCAATCTAACTAAGTTGAGTTATTAATGAACTTAAACTATAAAACATAAATCGTAAATGATTATATATATAACTATAATCTATAAACTAATTAATAGTATAAATATAAATATATTATTAAAATATTTATTACATGCGAGCCCGTACATGGTACGGAAACACACGCTAGTTTTCTCTATAACTTATCGCAGTTATAATTTAGAGGTTTTTGCATGTAACCACCCTTTATATGAGTCAATTTGTATGGAACCACCATTTATTTGCTTATTGATTTTAAATCACCCATTATTTCACTTTTTGTTACAAAATCTCACCCTTTTTTAGTTTTTGTTAACATTTCCGTCAAATCCATGAAAATACCGTTTTACCCTTCATTTTTTAAACTAATTACAACATTTACCCGATACTCTACCTACTATAACCGGTTATCAAAATTACACGTACTTTCGAAAAAATTTATCTCTCAAAATGGGAAATTGGGGGAAAGCTTCAGCTCCAGCAATGGCGTCTTCAACAATCCTCCTCTTCTCCATTGTGATTCTTTCTTTCTTCCCCTCCCGTTCTTTGGAAGATTCGCCGACGATATTTTCTTGTTTTCAATCTACATGTGCATGACCTCATGCCTCCGCATGGCCTTCTGTAGAGAAATTTGTGCTTCCCGAGCTCAAATCGCCCGCTTTGGAGTTCTTTCGGGCTGGATCTCACCGAATTCGTCGGATCAACCTGTTTTCAAAAACTTGTGCCCCGCTCTTTGGGCCTTGCTTTTGCAGGTGGTGCGAATTTAGGGTTTGCAGTTATTCAAGAGAAGGAACCTTTTGGAGATTGGAGAAGCTCTGAAATTAGGGTTTCGCCTTCCGCACTTCCGAAGCTTACTGAAATTAGGGTTTTGTCGCTTCCTAGTTCCGTTTAATTAATTTAAAAGTGAATTCCCCTTTGAGATTTGGGGCTTGATGAATTTGGAGGTTCTTAATTTTGAGGGTAACATGTTGATGGGGAATTTGCACGCTTCTTTTGATGGATTCAGGAAATTGAGGATTTCCTCCTAGGCTGAATGTGATTGATGACAAAGTTGAGGTTTTCCTTGTTATCGGGACTCCATCTCTCTTCTTCAAATTCATTTGAGGGGAGTGGGGAATCAGGGGACTATTCCTGGTGAACTGAAGAAGATGAAGATTTTTTTAATGTGTGGAAAGAAGAAGACGCAGATGAAGGGCAATATCAGGTAGAGTACCGGGTAAATGTTGTAATTAGTTTAAAATATGAAGGGTACAATGGTATTTTCACGGATTTGACGGAAATGTTAACAGAAACTAAAAAATGGTGGGATTTTGTAACAAAAGTAAAATAATGGGTGGTTTAAAATCAATAAGCAAATAAAGGGTGGTTCCATGCAAATTGGTCCATATAAGGGGTAATTCCATGCAAAAACCTCTATAATTTATCTCACTTTTTCTCTATAACAAGGATTATATGATTAGGAAAAGTGTCATGTAATAATACTTGTTAAAATGATAAATGAGAATGATTGTGGACCATTGGATCAAGAGAGATACAAGAGCCCATATGATGACACGTGGCACCCCTTGTCATGCTTTGTCACCTTCGCCGGACCTCCGCCGGACCACCACCGGACCACCACCGCCGGACCACCTCCGACCACCTTTGGGCCTTGCCGGAATAAAATTGCCACAAAGATGTATAAAATTGTTCACAAATATTTCAAAATTATTTATTTCTAAATGTGTATCACGTTGTTCATAAATGTTCATCACAATGTTCATAAATGTTCATTTGTATATACTCTACTGAATGTTCATCACATTAGACTTTATAGTTCACCAACTGAATGTTCGTCATATTCTACTTAAATGTTCACCAATTGAATTTTCATCATATTATACTTAAATGTTCACCAACTGAATGTTCATCACATTATACTTAAATGTTCATCAAATTATATTTAAATGTTCACCAAGTTTATTACACTTAAATGTTTATGTTATTTGGACAAACGACGAACCACCACCGCACCACCACTGACCCACCATCAAGCCATCACCGGACCACCACTTATGTGAAACACCACTTTAATATAATTTCTTTTAAAAACACACTTAATTTTCAACAAAAATCACCTAAATGTTCATCATCTCATACTTCAATGTTCACAATAATTTAATAAAATGTTCATTACTCAAAGTTCATTACAATCGGCTTAAATGTTCATCACGTTGGTCATAAATGTTCATCAAAATGTTGATAAATGTTCATTTGATATACTCTACTGAATGTTCATCACATTATACATAAATGTTCACCAACTGAATGTTCATCACATTATACTTAAAAATGTTCACCAACTGAATGGTCATCACATTATACTTAAATGTTCATCAAATTATTTTTAAATGTTCACCAAGTTTATAACACTTAAATGGTTATGTTATTTGGACAAACGACGGACCACCGTCGGACCACCACCAGACCACCACGACCGCACCACCACTAACCCACCATCAAGCCACCGTCGGACCACCGGACCACCACTTATGTGGAACACCACTTTAATATAATTTCGAGTAAAAAAACACTTGATCTTCATCAAAAATTACCTAAATGTTCATCATCTCATACTTAAATGTTCATCAAACATCCTTAAATGTTCATAAGCATTTAATAAAATATTCATTACTCAAAAGTTCATTAAAATTAGCTTAAATGTTCATCACGTTGTTCATAAATGTTCATCAAAATGTTTATAAACGTTCATTTTGATATACTCTACTGAATGTTCATCACATTTTAATTACATGTTCACCAACAGAATGTTCATCACATTATAATTAAATGTTCATCACATCATATTTAAATGTTCATCACATTATATTTAAATGTTCACCAATTTGAATTAGACTTAAATTTTCATTTATTTTTATACTTTAACTTTTTCATTTATTATTGGACCTCCGCCGGACCGTCGCCGACCTCCGCCGGACAACCACCGGGTGGTCGTCAGGAAGTCGTCGAGTGGTCGCCAGGAAGTCGTCGGGTGGTCACCGGAAGGCCGTCGGACCACCACAACTACCCCCACTACAAGTGGAGGTAGCTAGTTTAATCTAAGCAATTGGATGTCAAGGCATCCAATGACTTAGATTCATTCTTATTTATCTCTATAAGAGGGTTTATTATGGGATAATATAATATATTTTTTAATTTTTTATAAATACTTGTATGTTATAATTTTATTATGTTAGATTAATATTATTGTTTATAGCTTTTAAATGAAATTAATACAAATCAACGTCATTATGCCCAAACTTCATTCAAACGAAAAAGCATGAAAATATAAAAAGAAAATAAAATGATAACAAAATAATCAAAATACAACGTCGACTAAACTGAAATTATGATACAATATCTGAATACGTATTCCTTATATGCTACAAGTTGTGATCCATATATGTTATTATATTATGTATATTGGTGTTACAAAAATTATGTTACAATATCCGAATAAGCACATATATCATTTTAAGACATGATTATTTTACATATTGTTGAAGGTAATACATATATGTTACAATAATATGTAAATTGCACTGGCTAGATTTATTTCATTGTAGAAAAAATAATATATATATATATGTGTGTAATATGAGTGTCTATTTGTATATAAAAATAAATTATAAATATTAAAAAAATTATTTTTATTTTTATAATTTATATAAGTTTAATATTTTAGTTGAAAGACTATAAATTATTACTCAAATACAAGTTATGAGAGTTATTGGATGAAACTAGGGAGAAGGCGCACGCGCGATGCGCATGCTTAATTGCTTTGACGAAACATAATTAATAAAAAATGAAGAATCGGTTATAATTTTTTCTTTCAACGGGCGGTATAATCACAAACATTAAAGAGTCGAACCATCGTAGGCGACTTTCAAGTCTTCTACAATGTGGAAATAAATTATAGATGACGATGACGATGACAATTTGATTTGTACTATGTGTTAGTTTCATATTGAGTTTATATATTAATGGGTTGCAAATTGACATGTAGTTTATGTTTCATATCCTCACAAACACTAATAAGTGATAATAAATGAGATGAATATTAACCAATCAAAACAAAGATAATAAATGCATTAAGTGGATTTTGAAAGAACCTATAATTTTATATTAGATTAGATGATCTAATAAATAAAAAGTAGGTTTTCCTTGCTATGCAACCCATATATGATCTATAATAATCTATAAGGAAGAATGCATTTTTGTGTCTTCTTGATTGTATACTATCTAACTTATATGAATTTATCTTTTGTTATATATCTTTAAAAATATAAATTCGAGTTGAATAAAACTAACAAGTAAATTATCATCTACTCCTTTTGTTCCATAATGTTTGCAATATTTTCTTTTCTATCCGTTAATTTCTTCTCTTTTTTTAAGCAGCCTGTATTTTATTATGCCAAATCAAATGCTAACAGAGAGTTCAGTTCAGTTGAGAAAGCTGAATGAAAAACACAAACTAAATCAAAATTGGGTATAAGACTTGCTAAAAGATGAGCGGACTGATTCCCTTGACGACGAACATGGCTCCAAACGCACGAAAGAAAATTGGTCTGCAATGACTGAATTTTTGATAGCATCCAACCGTAAGCACCCTTCCAGTGGCTCCTCTTTTTGAGCTTTGACACCAATCCTAGAGAGTCAGATTCCACAATAATATCCTGATAACCCCTTCTTATGCATTCCTCCATTGCCCAAATAACAGCTTCGGCTTCAACATGTTCAGCTTCCAATGTTGCTGGTGTGCTGCGCGTGCCCATAATCTGAGCAGCACCTGTGCAGTCTCTCGCAATAAAGCCAATTCCACTGCCCTTCTTGATTGAAACTGCAGCGTCGCAATTAATCTTGAATATCCCAGTAGGAGGCCTCTCCCATTTCACTCGTCCAGGAACAGGAGTAATGCCGAGCTTTAATTGCAAGCGGCTGGACTGAAATTCAGACAGCAGATTCTTGCAACCATCAATTAACTCTGTAGGATCAGATTGCTTTCCTTCAAAAATTCTGAGATTACGAGCTTGCCAGAACGAGCCACAAATCAGCGCCCAAAGCTCCACTTCTTCAGTTGTGAAATTTGCACTCATATGCTCAAACCATTCAATGACAGAATTTGATCTCAGCGTCCATTTGGTCATTTTTGGGACCAAATCCCAGACTCTTCTCGTTGCAGGGCATTGACCAAGAGCATGAACACTTGATTCAACAGAACCACAAACTTCACTATCCTCATCACTCGTGACTCTTCTGCTGCACAAATTTTTCTTGGTTGGAAGAATATTTCTGCAGGCGCGCCAAAACAAATTTCCAGCTCATGGTGGAATCTGAAGCTTCCATAACCACTTCCAGATCTGTTCAGCAGGGAGGGTTGTTGATGTCGAACTGATGTTTTCTGGATCAACTTCGTTTTGAAGAAACATCCTGTAAGCAGTTCTCACCGAGAAAATCCCATCCTTTGAGTAATACCAAATCAGTTCGTCTGGCTTTGTCTGGTCAGTCAGTTTGAACTGCTCTATTATTTCCACATCGCAGCAAGTAAAGACTTCTCAGACAAGATCAGAATGCCACACCCTTGCCTCCCAATTAATATAATCAATAAGTTTACTACTAGGATATGGTTTTCCGGAGGGAATTGCCTTAAGTTGCAGGGTCTTGGTATCCACCTATCATTCCAGATATCGATAGAGTCACCATTACCTACACTCCATATAAGACCCTGTTTGAGAGCTTCGCTACCGTGAATAATACTCCGCCATGTGAAGCTCGGAGCATAACCAACTTAGGCATCAAGAAAACTCTTGTGAGGAAAATATTTCGCCTTGAGGAGCCGAGCAAGCAACGAGTCAGGTTCCTGTAACAGTCTCCACCCCTGCTTGACTAATAATGCTTGATTAAAATTTTCCATATCCCTGAAGCGCATCCCACCACACGATTTAGGCAAGCACATTCTCTTCCAACTCATCCAGTGAATTTTCTTGGAATTCTTGTTGTCACCCCACCAGTAATTGCACAAGAGTTGCTCAATCTCTTTACAGAGTTCTCCAGGGAGTTGGAAGCAAGACATGGTGTAATTTGGGATTGCTTGAGCTACAGACTTTATCAGCACCTCTTTCCCGGCTCTAGATAACTGTCTCGAATTCCACCCCCCTATCTTTTTGAGAATCCTCTCCTTCAACTGCCCGAATATCACCTTCTTCGATTTCCCAATCATGGTTGGAAGACCCAGATACTTCTCGTGTTTGTCAACCTCACGAACATCGAAAATAACTTGAATCTCACTTTTCCTGTCAGTGCTTACATTCTTGCTGAAAGATAATTCTGACTTCGCAAAATTCACATGTTGACCTGACGCTGCTCCATACACCTGGAGGATATTTGCAATTTCCATGCTCTGTTGACATGTAGCGTTAGCGAAGAGAATACTATCATCAGCAAAAAAATAAGTGAGAAAGATTAGCACATATTTCAGTTCGTTCTTTTCAAATTACCAATATTAACTCTTTCAAAAAATACTCTAATCGATCTTATTAATCGATATAAAGAGGACCACAATAAAGTGTTAGTTTTCTTTTGGTACTAAATATGGTTGCATAGAAATTCGTAATTTAAAAAAGGTTTTTTTTACCGGAAACCACCCGTATAATGCCCTATATTGCTCAAAACCACCCTGATGTTGCAATATTACCGGAAACCACCCTTATAACGCATTCCGTCACTCAACAACCACCCTACTCTAATTCCGTCAAAAATTTTGAACACGCGCCACACGTGAGAATTTCTTTATTCTTTTCTTTTTCCTTTTTAACCAAAATAATTTAAAGAAAAATTAAATAAAACTCATTGTTCATCTTCAACTGGTTCATCTTCAACCTCTTAAACTCCTCCAAACTCCATTAATGGTAAAATTTTAAACCCCAAATTTATGTCTTCTTCTCCAAATCATGCCCATCGATTCCTCTTTTGAATAATAACCCAGATCCACAATCCTTCTTTTAACTCCAAATTCACAAATCATCTAGATCTAACTTTATTTTTTTTACTAGATCTACATTTCAGATCTGAAAATTTTGGGGTGAATGATATATTGTTGTCTTCCTCTCCGGAGGTGAATGATATATTCGGTCGAATTTGATTTGTTTTTTCATTACGATGTTTCGTTTCAGTATCAAACTTCAGACTGATTTCAAATTTAGGTTTTGAGAAGAACAGATTTGAATTCATCATCAGAGGCACAGATTGAGATTGAATCTGTGAAATGCGAGTGTTGCGGGCAGCAGAAAGTCGTGAAACGATCGCCGAATCCACCACACAGAATAGATTTTTCTCAAAGATTGAGGACTCGAGACGCTTGTTGATTGGGTATCCATTCCGATAAACGATCGACATTTGGTAGAGAATTGAAGGGTTAGGGTTCGGTGGGATAAAGGAGAGGATGAAGATTAGTAAAGTAAAGAGAGAGACAAAAGATAGAATGGACTTTTCTCATTGATTCTAGGGTAACAGTAAACGAGCCTTTATAGGCTGATACAATAGGAGAACTGATACGCTGCACTTTGTATAGCGTAACTAGGGGTTATTACATTAGTTTAGGAGTATTATCATATGTGTTTCGAGTCATTATTATATTCTGAGATATTTATTAAGAAGTGAAGAAATGGAGATCAGAACCGAAGAAGATTGAAGACTTGAGGAAATCACCGACGACGATCGTCAGGGATCAGCGGCGATCGCGGTGGAGCAACAGAGAGGAGCCGAGAAGATTTAATAGATCCGCGATCGCGGATTAATATCCGCGATCGCGGGTATTGTGTTAAATTCTACCTTTGCTGGATTAAAGATGGGCCGTGCAAGAATTGGGCTAGAGCTGTTGGGCTGCACAATTGGAAGCAAGCTTCACATGATCTCACGTGCAAGTGGTGGAGTAATGGGGCCCACATTGGAAGCTTGTAGCCGTACTCAATTGTTTGAAGCAAGCAGCTGCACAAATTCATCACTTTGCTCCGTTCTTTTATTGTCCTTTTGCTTTATTTTCCTTGTTTTGTTTTATCTCTTTCCTTTTATTAATTAGTTTTAGGATTTATCTTTTACCATATATTTTTAGGGTTAGTCTCTATTTAAGAACCCTAGTTCTTTCTTTCTTTTATCATCTTTTCCATCAGACAATTTAGTTCTGCAACCATGAGCAGGAACTAATCTCCATTGTTTTACTTAGCGGTTGAAACCTTCAGTTATTAAGTTGTGAGATTTCTAAACTCTTGTTCTTTTCCTATGGGTTTGTATTAATTCTCTTGTTCTTCATCTATTGATTTCTATTAGTTTTGCTAGCTTGATCACCTAGTTTGATTGATAGTTTTCTATTGCTAGACTAGGAATATACGGTGAAATTCCTTGTCATTGTAACACTCATATCTGCATGATCTGGTAGTTGATTGCTTTTATGATAGAGAATTGATTGCATGTTAATACTTGACGGTTGTAAGTTATTGCATGCATCCTTATGATTCTTGTGCCCTTTGATGCTATTTCATCTAATCTTGAGAGGTTTTCCTGATTGCTGAATAGTAAGTATTATCAGGACCGGTTGGCCTGCTGATATATTAAAGATTGGAATAGGAACATTCCCTAGGATTGATAAGAACTTGAGATAAATCTATGATCAACTTGATTGACTGTTGTGTGGACACTTGCTAGGTGAAACCCCTTCGCATAATATTCTCACCCAAACTGCCTTTGCTTGTTAGTGGTTACTTGTGTGTTCTTGCAATCAACCCCCCCCCCCTTGGTTACTTGTTACTAGTTGATATTTCACTTGACTGCATTGATTTGGTGGTTTGATTCTCTTGGGTTCGACCTCTACTTACTTGCTATACTCTAGTTATTGTTTAGGGTTTTCTTTGATTTGGCACTACGACTTTAGCCTCATCAAATTTGGCGCCGTTGCCGGGGAATTAAAATTTTTCTGATTCTGTGTTAATTGTGAAATTATCAACTGTTTGGTGTGAACCTTTATGGTTCAGACCCGTGCTACTGATTCATCTCTTGTTGCCTTTGACCTAGAGATTGAAAGGACGTTCCTTCGGAACCAAAGAGCAGCTCTGAACCAAGAGAACGAGATGGGTGATCGACATGGACCACCATTGCCTACTATGAGGCAACTTAATGCCCCAGACTTAAACCAACAACCTTTGGCAGTGAGGTTTCCTGAAATTGAAGAAGGTGTGAACTTTGAATTAAAAGCTGGTTTAATTCATGAGCTACCACACTTCCATGGCTTAGCAGGAGAAGATCCCAACAAACACTTTGCTCAATTCCATGCCATATGTTCTAGTATGAAGCCAAGAGGTGTTATTGAGGAGCAGATCATGCTGAGAGCTTTCAGATTTACTCTGAAAGATGCTGCGAATGATTGGCTCTATTATCAAGCTCCAGGGAGTATTGATACATGGGCTAAGATGAAAAAATTCTTATTGGAGAAATATTTTCCAGCCACAAAACTGAGAAGTTTGAAGAAGGAAATCACAACCATTCAACAACACTCAACTGAAAGTCTCTATGAGTATTATGAGAGATTCAAGAAGCTTTGCTCAAGCTGCCCATTCCATAGTTATACTGACCATGATCTTCTTATGTACTTATTCAGTGGGCTGATTGATGAGGATCGTCGAATGGTAAACGCATCTTGTGGAGGTAATTTTCTGAAACTAACTATACCTCAGGCCACTGAAATGTTTGAAGAGTTGACTGAAAGTTCAAGGCAGTTTAGCAGTAGACAGGGATCCCACTCAGTCAAAGCAATTAATTCAGATCAATTACAGACTGACATGAATGAGTTGAAAGAGATGGTAAAGGCTTTAATGCTGAAAAATGCTTCCCTTCATGATCCCAATGCTGAGGTAAACGTTGTTGGTGGATGGCAACCAAGGCCAAGGTATGACTCTTCTAATATTAATTATCAGCAACCTAGACCTCAGAATTCTATGACTGCTGAAGATATGATCAAGTCCTTAGCTCAGACTGTGATTCAACAAAATGCTAGAACGGAATCGAGTATCCAAAATCTTGAAAATCAGTTAGGACAGATTGCTCAAGCTGTGAGTAAATTAGAGGCCAGAGAACCGGTAAGAAACCCGAGAGAGAACGTCAGTGCAATGTTCTTGAGGAGCAGAAAAACATATGACGACTGTTCTGTGCCAAAACCGCGATCGCCAGATCTGAGTGGCGATCGCCATGAGATTACAGAGAGCAAAACAGGGTCTGCATCGCGACCGCGATCGCCATATGGAAATGGTGATTGCCATGCCATTCCAGAAGCTGAGGTGCAAAATTATCCGCGACCGCGATCGCCAAGAGCTGACGACGACCACCGGGAGCCCCCTGAGTACATTGAAGATTATGTTCGCCCAAACTTTCCACCTCTCTTCTCTCAGAAGCCTGTTGCTCCCTTTCCTGAGGCATTGAAGGATACTCGAAGACTGGATGACGACAAAGAAATCTTCGAAACCTTTAGTAGGTGTGAGGTAAACATTCCTTTGCTCAAACTTGTTAAGAGTATTCCTAGATTTGCTAAGTTTTTGAAAGAAGTTTGCACTATCAAAAGAAATCAAAAACTGAAAGGAAAGAAGAAAGTTGAAATAAGTGAACAAGTTTCTGCAGTGTTTCAAAAACACATGCCTAAGAAATGTGGTGATCCAGGCATATTTAGCATTCCATGTGTGATTGGTGAAACTAAATTTGACAAAGCCATGCTAGATTTAGGTGCATCAATCAATGTTTTGCCTTACTCTTTGTATGAATCACTAGGCTTAGGACCTTTGCATAAAACAGGAACTGTTATTCAACTTGCTGATAGGTCTACTGTGTACCCGAAAGGGGTTGTTGAGGATGTTCTTATTATGGTTGGTGATCTGATTTTTCCTGCTGATTTCTTTGTGTTGGATATGGAGCATGCTAATAATTTCACACTTATACGGTTAGGTAGACCCTTCATGAAAACAGCACAAACGAAAATTGATGTTAATAGTGGGACTCTCTCTATGGAGTTTGATGGGGATAAGGTAGAATATAATATATATGATATGGATCCCATTGATAAGAATTCTCTATGTGCTATTGATGTGATTAAACCTACTTGTAAGGATGAATTGCAACCTGTTTTAGAGAATCTCTTAGAGGCCCCAAAAGTAGATATTGTTTTGTCCACTAACATGCAGGAGTGTCATGCTAAGCCATAGCCTAAAGGTAAGCTCTTTTCACATCCTTTGGGCAATCGCCCTCCATTACTGACCTCGCCAGGCGAGATACCATTGATGTCTAGTGTGCAGGCACTTGATATTGAGCTTAAACAACCGCCTGATACGGTCAAGGAGGAGAAAGTGAATGAAACCACCTTCATTGCTAAAGACAAGGTGGTCAAGGTAAGAGGGACGAGATTCAAGGCGTTCCATGAGTGGTTCAAGAGGGAATTCAGACAAGAGACGGTTTTCACAAAGCCAAATGGCGTTAGTTAAATCTCTTGAGTTTCATGTCGAGCCACGACATAAAATAAGGCGCTACTCGGGAGGCAACCCGAGGTTTGAGTTTGTTTTTATTTGTTTTTGTTCGGTTTAATTTTCTCTTTAGTTTTTCTATGGACAGGAGAAAATCACCGAAGCTTAGGGTCAGCTACAGTCAGTAGCCAATCTCGCTGTAAGTCTTCCCTCCCGTAAAAAAAAAAAAAAAAAAAAAACCCGAAAATCATTCCGAGAAAAAGTAATATATCGGATTAAAAAAAATAGAGTGCAGAAAAAATATGAGAGAAAAGAAAGTAAGGAGTTGTATTACATCAAGTTTGGTTTCATTAGTACTATCATTCTAGATCTACATTCGCTGGAGCTTAGCTTGTTGGTGACCATGTTCTTTGCAAGGAGTTGATTTGTTTGGGTCACCTTCTACATTGGAGGTATTCTTTCTTTTGCTTTAGATGAACTATGCATTATTGGATTACATTTAGTGCTCATCTAGTTTCTCATTCTACCACACTTTGAGTTTTATTGGAGGAATGTCATCCGACCTTGT
Organism: Oxyria digyna; assembly: GCA_029168935.1. Classification (NCBI taxonomy): domain Eukaryota; kingdom Viridiplantae; phylum Streptophyta; class Magnoliopsida; order Caryophyllales; family Polygonaceae; genus Oxyria; species Oxyria digyna. The sequence goes on along the minus strand of JAPVLV010000007.1, from coordinate 19,312,246 downwards.
ATGTGAGTCTTCTGTCTCCTTCCCTGGGTTCGTTTTTCTGTCTTCCATTTCATTGAGGACAATGCAATGTTTAAGTATGGGGAAGGAGAATGTATTCACATGTAATTATTTGGGTGTTGGTTGTATCTGCATGAGCTTATTGAATATATATTGTATGAAAAAGCCACAAAAATTGAAAAAGGCATACAAAATCCTTGGATAGCAAGTTCTATGCAATAAGAAGGTGGCTTGACCGGCATTAGGCTGGGGCAAAAATAAGTCTTGAGTGATGTGAGTTTTGTGAGCCTGGAACAATTATTGAGTGGTTGGGACGAAAACCCAAAAGGGCGCCCAAGCAAGATGAGTGTTATAAAAATAAATAAAAAAATAAAAAATTTGAGTGTTTTAGGATTTTTATCATCTTGGCGTATGGATACATAAGAAGGAGGCGTATAGGAGGATTCGGGTAGGCCACTTGGAGGAATAAGGTGTAGTTTTGGGTATGTGCTTATTTTATCACATTATTCTTGATGTTGTGTTTTGTATGTTTGGAGGAGCTTATTGAGTATGTAATCACTAGGAGATATTCTTGTACTTCCTGAGGCTTTGGGCATTTATTTTATTGTATGGGTAGCTTTTCTGTAAGTTACTCGGGACGAGTAAAAGTCTAAGTATGGGGGTATTTGATACGCTGCACTTTGTATAGCGTAACTAGGGGTTATTACATTAGTTTATGAGTATTATCATATGTGTTTCGAGTCATTATTATGTTCTGAGATATTTATTAAGAAGTGAAGAAATGGAGATCAGAACCGAAGAAGATTGAAGACTTGAAGAAATCACCGACGGCGATCGCCAGGGATCAGCGGCGATCGCGGTGGAGCAATAGAGAGGAGCCGAGAAGATTTAATAGATTCGCGATCGCGGATTAATATCCGCGATCGCGGGTATTGTGCTGAATTCTACCTTTGCTGGATTGAAGATGGGTCGTGCAAGAATTGGCCTGGAGCTGTTGGGCTGCACAATTGGAAGCAAGCTTCACATGATCTCACGTGCAAGTGGTGGAGTAATGGGGCCCACATTGGAAGCTTGTAGCCGTACTCAATTGTTTGAAGCAAGCAGCTGCACAAATTCATCACTTTGCTCCGTTCTTTTATTGTCCTTTTGCTTTATTTTCCTTGTTTTGTTTTATCTCTTTCCTTTTATTAATTAGTTTTAGGATTTATCTTTTACCATATATTTTTAGGGTTAGTCTCTATTTAAGAACCCTAGTTCTTTCTTTCTTTTATCATCTTTTCCATCAGACAATTTAGTTCTGCAACCATGAGCAGGAACTAATCTCCATTGTTTTACTTAGCGGTTGAAACCTTCAGTTATTAAGTTGTGAGATTTCTAAACTCTTGTTCTTTTCCTATGGGTTTGTATTAATTCTCTTGTTCTTCATCTATTGATTTCTATTAGTATTGCTAGCTTGATCACCTAGTTTGATTGATAGTTTTCTATTGCTAGACTAGGAATATACGGTGGAATTCCTTGTCATTGTAGCACTCATATCTGCATGATCTGGTAGTTGATTGCTTTTATGATAGAGAATTGATATTGCATGTTAATACTTGACGGTTGTAAGTTATTGCATGCATCCTTATGATTCATGTGCCCTTTGACGCTATTTCATCTAATCTTGAGAGGTTTCCCTGATTGCTGAATAGTAAGTATTATCAGGACCGGTTGGCCTGCTGATATATTAAAGATGGGAATAGGAACATTCCCTAAGATTGATAAGAACTTGAGATAAATCTATGATCAACTTGATTGACTGTTGTGTGGACACTTGCTAGGTGAAACCCCTTCGCATAATATTCTCACCCAAACTGTCTCTGCTTGTTACTGGTTACTTGTGTGTTCTTGCAATCAAGACTCCCCCTTTGGTTACTTGTTACTAGTTGATATTTCACTTGACTGCATTGATTTGGTGTTTTGATTCCCTTGGGTTCGACCTCTACTTACTTGCTATACTCTAGTTAGTGTTTAGGGTTTTCTTTGATTTGACACTACGACTTTAGTCTCATCAAGAACCTACTTAATCTAGCGACACTTGTCACGATCCTATACATCACTCTAGTAATGAACATTCCAGAATACCAAGGCTCAAGGTGGTGACGTGCCATCAGGATCTGCTTGTGCTCCACTATTCTCCCTCGAGACAAGCTCGCACAAGCAGAGTTTGGGTCAATTTCTGGTGAAGGGGCCGGATGCAAGTGGCTTGGTTAAGAGATCAACAACTTGATCTTGAGAAGTGATGAACGCCACATGAAGAGCTTTGTAGTGAACTCATTCACGTACAAAATGGTAGTCCAGATCAATATGCTTAATGCGGTGGTGTAGGACTGGATTGCTGGACAAATATGTAGCACCAAGATTATCGCACCACAGAGTAGGGACTTGTGCCAGAGGAACACCCAGTTCTTTGAAGAGAGTCTGGATCCAGATTGTTTCGCAAGTGGCGTGAGCGAGAGCGCGGTATTCGGCCTCTGTAGTGCTGCTTGAAACTGTATCTTGTTTCTTAGAGCGCCAGGAGATAATATTATGCCCATGATATATGCAATATGCACTTATTGAGCGGCGATAACCCTTGTCCCCTCCCCAGTCGGAGTCGGTGAAGGCAGAGATGGTGTTTTGTGGTTTGGAGGAGAGATGAAATTTGAGGTTTGAGGTGCCATTTAGGTAATGAAGAAGACGTTTGAGGGCTTGCCAATGCAGATTGGTGGGAGAGTGCATAAATTGGCAGAGTTTGGTGAGGGAAAAGGCAACGTCTGGTCGGGTGAAAGCTAGGTACTGGAGGCTGCCCAGAACACTGCGGAAAAGAGAGGGATCAGAAAAGGATGGTGAGGGCAGAGTGGGATCAAAGGTGGAGCCATAGGAGTGGTTACGGGCTTGGAGTCGGTCATTCCGAGTTTGGATAGGACAACCCGAATGTGTTTGGATTGAGAGAGCAGGAAGCCATCAGGAATGTGTTGGATTTCAATGCCCAAGAGAAGTGGAGTAGGATGGGTTGGACGAAACAACGAGCAGATCGTCTACATAGACGAGAATGAAGACGTAGTGAGGACCTTGTTTAAAGGTGAAAAGGGAAGTGTCTGCAAGAGAAGTTGTAAAACCCATACAGACCAAGGCATCACTAAGCTTAGAGAACCAAGCCCTAGGAGCTTGTTTAAGACCATAAAGGGAACGATGAAGTTTACAAATGTAAGAAGGGAATTGAGGATGGACAAAACCTGGGGGTTGGATGGTGAAGACCTCCTCCGTCAAGGAACCATGAAGAAACGCATTTTGTATGTCCAACTGTCTCACCGTCCACTTGTTCATTGCCGCCAAGGAGAGTAATAATCGGATGGTAGAGGGCTTGGCAACCGGGCTAAAGGTTTCCGTGTAGTCCACTCCTTGCAATTGATGAAATCCCTCAGCCACGAGACGAGCTTTCCTTCGCTCAAGAGTTCCATTGGCATGTCTTTTGGATTTGAACACCCATTTGACTCCCAACACATTATTGGAAGGGAAACGTGGGACAAGGGACCAAGTATTGTTGGTCATGAGGGCCTTGAATATGGTGGCCATAGCATGCCTCCATTCCTCATGTTTGGAGGCCTCAGTGTAACAATAAGGAGTGTTACCATTGTGGACGGGTGTGGGAAGGTGACAAGGGACCAAGTATTGTTGTGTTTGGCGAAGGGAAACGTGGTCTCATGAAAGATCACGTCCCGGGAGATGTAGGTGCGATGGGTGATCCAATCGTAACAAATATAGCCCTTGTGGTTAGAACTATACCCCAAGAAAACGGTTGGAGTGGAGCGGAAGGAGAGTTTGTAGCGGTTGTAAGGGCGAAGGTTGGGGAAGCATAGGCAACCGAAGACTTTGAGAAATTTATAATCTGGGTTTTGTTGGAAAAGCGTGCAATAAGGAGTGTTACCATTGAGGACGGGTGTGGGAAGGCGACTGAGAAGGTATGTGGCGGCTTGGAATGCATGATCCCAAAATGTCAATGGCAAGGAGGCATGCTTGAGAAGAGTGAGACTCGTATCCACAATGCGACGGTGTCGACTTTCGTTGCTTCCGTTTTGTTGATGGGAATGGGGGCAAGTGAGGCAGTGAGATATCCCATGTGTTTCGAGAAAGTGTTTAAGCGGTTTGAATTCGGTACCCCCGTCAGTTTGAATGGCAATGATATTTGTGGAGAAAAAGTTTGATACGAGGGTAAAAAAAATTTGTGCAAGATTGGACACATCGCTTTTTGACGAGATAGGAAATATCCATAAGAATTTCGTAAAATCGTCTACTATTGATAAGAAATAACGATGCCCACTAGTGGATAGATGGTGTCCAGGCCCCCATACATCTAAGAATAAAAGCTGTAACGGTTTGGTGGACTTTGTTAGGCTGGGAGGATGAGGCAAGGCATGGGCCTTGGCCCACGAACATGCTTGGCAGGGAAACTCTGCTTTAGGGTTGGATGGGCTGGAAAGCTGAAATTGCTGCAGAACAGAACAAGTCGTACGAAGAGAAGGATGCCCGAGCCTGTTGTGCCAGAGATGAAGGGAGATTGTTGCTACAGGTGCCGTTGTCGTGGAGTGGGCAGATGGTGGAGACAGTGGTGTGGTGGAGACAGTGGCGTGGTGGAGACAGTGGCGTGGTGGAGACAGTGGCGTGGTGGCGACAAGAAGGACATACAACCCTTGCTCAACATGGCCCTTGAGGAGGATGTCCCGGGTTACCAAATTCTTCACAAAAAGACAGTCAGGGTGAAATTCAAAAAACACTTTATTGTCTATATAGAAACGGTTAACGGAAAGAAGGTTCTTGGATATAGCAGGGGTATGAAGAAGGTTGAGCAATTTAAAGGAAGAGTTAAGGGAAGAGGAACCGTGGTGCTGGATCGGGACCAAGGAACCATCGCCAAGAGCAACGTGTTCAGTGCCGGAGTAGGGCAGAGCATCGATCCTCAGGTTTGCCAAGTCCGGAGTGTAATGATGAGTAGCGGCGGTGTTAGGGTACCACAGGGCCGCCGACTGAGTGTAGTTCGCCTGAAAGGACCGAGGCGGTGGAGCTTGATAAGCTTGGTCGAAACGGTGGTAGCACTTGAGAGCGGTATGTCCGGGCTTGGAACAGAGTTGACAGACTGGTCTGGTGTCCTGAGCTCCGGTGAAGTTGACGCCAGTGTAGTTGGAGTTCTGGTTACCACCTCCTGAGTTGTTGTGATGCTGACCTCCTCTTCCTCGGTAGGGAGGACGTCCACGACCCCGGCCATAACTTCCTCTGCCCCTAGAAAAGGAACGATTCTCCGTAGCATTCACCTCCGAGATTCCTGTGATAGTGTGGTTCACAGAAAGTGGAGGGGTGGTGGTGTGTTGCAATGCCAGACGGGATTCGTGAACAAGAAGGTGAGAAAACACCTGAGTAGGAGATGGGAGGACAACTTGTGTGGACAGTGACGTGACGATAGAGTCGTACTCCGTCCCGAGGCCGGCGAGGAGGTAAACAACGAACTCTGCTAGTAGTCGCTGATGGAGGAGGATCCCTTCTTCTGTGTGGCCAGTTGAAGCCGACTGTGGACTACTTGGGCACTAGAGCGAGCCGCGAAAATCTGGTGGAGGTGTGACCATATAGTAGTAGCAGTGGAGTGGTCGAGCACCTGGACAAGCACCGCTTCCGTGAGTGAGGAAGTCAATATGGCAACAACAAGCTGATCCTTGCGCAGCCAGTCCGAGAAATCCGGGTTAGGTGCGCCGTTGAGGACTGGATCTGGGGAAAGAGAAGTGCCATCAACGAAGGAGAAAAGGTTGTGTGCTTTGAGGTAGGGAGTGACTTGGGCTCTCCATAAAGGGAAATTTTCAGAGGATAGTTTAACGGTAATAAAGGAAGAGAAGGAGGGTAGAGAATGGCTTGAAGATGGAGATGCCATTAAAGCTCCTGTGATTTGATTGATTTGATTTGGTAGGGTAGCCATGGATCAGGTTTTCTAGGTTGTGGCCTTTTTGTAGCTCATGATACCATAGTAAAGTAAAGAGAGAGACAAAAGATAGAATGAACTTTTCTCATTGATTCTAGGGTAAGCCTTTATAGGCTGATACAATAGGAGAACCTACTTAATCTAGAGACACTTGTCACGATCCTATACATCACTCTAGTAATGAACATTCTAGAATACCAAGGCTCAAGGTGGTGACGTGCCATCAGGATCTGCTTGTGCTCCACTAAAGATGTTTCGAATTTGTTTATACTAACATAAATTGATTATTTTGAGATGCAAGTCATGCAACTAATCATGTACTGTATGCCGGATGTGTTAAATTGGGTTGAATTCTCAGATTGAAGCAATTGAAGATGCAGCATTGAACTCAGACAACAAGCTGGGAGAGAAGATGAAATAAGGGATATATTTGTAATTTTCAATTTTGATAAATTAATAATTTAGGGATATATTTGTAGTTCTGCACAATAAGCTATTTCTAATATCTTTATTTTTTTATTTTCAATTTTATTTCAATAAAAAATTACAAAATTTGACACGTGTTTGAAATTTTAAACGGAGTTACACATGGGGTGGTTGTTGAGTGACGGAATGCGTTATAAGGGTGATTTCCGGTAATATTGCAACATAAGGTTGGTTTTGAGCAATATAGGGCATTATACGGGTGGTTTCCGGTAAAAAAAACCCTTAAAAAAATGCTCAATATAATAAAGGGTTTGTCTAATGTGTGCACATTGACACACAATAAACAACTAAAAGAGAAAATATATAGGCCTTACACCTCCTAGAAACATGGGTAAATTCATCACAACAAAAAAGATATTACATTTTCAATGAAATACTATCTTTTTTTAGTTGTTTATTGTGTGCCCTAAGGCACACATTAGAAAAACTCTATAATAAACATGAACCAACACAATACTCCCTCCGATCGGAAATATAATTCGTTTTAGCAAAGTGCACAAATATTAAGGCACTAGCTTTGCTTAATTTTTAAAGTAATTAATTGCTCTTTTTTCCATGATATTGATTGCAAAAGAGAGATAAACATGAGAGAGATAGACACAAGACTATCTCTCTTTATCGCTTAAAGCTTTCCAAATAAGAGGAGCATTAAATGGTATTTTATTGGAAACCAAAATTAGTAGCTTTTAATAGGGGTTAAGGGCTAAAACGAATTTTAATTTGGTTCAAGCACATAAACATTAAACGAAGTATAATTCTGATCGGAGGGAGTATATCTTTATCTACATGATGAATTAAGATTAATTTTGATGGATCATATATTTTAAACAATGAAATACTATCTAGTTCTTTCTTGCTTGTATCGCCCGAGACAATACATGTCGAGTTATAGATGTCTACAATAAACCAGTCAATGCTAACTCACCCTTAAAAACTGAAGTGATGACGTTTCTCTATGCGGTTAAACTTATCATAAAATTAAACATGTTAATGTCATCTTTAAAGGAGATAATTTTAATAGTTATAAATATATTAATAAAATCTGAAAAATCCAATGGAAAATCAAAAACATCATTTATTATGTCAAATAATATTTTAACAATTTTCAAAATGTCAAAATTATGCATTTATTTTAGAGAGGCACACAAGACGACTGACTTCCTAACAAACTCTAATGTAAACTCTCACTACATTAAAATAATTTTATGGTGCAACAATAGTTGCACACTGTCTTAAGACTATAATAAACTCTCAGGACTTACATCATGATTTCAGACTTATTTACATTTTATCGGCCTTTTTTCAAGATCATTGACTACGATATCTCTTTCTTACCTATCCCAAAAAACAAATCTATCTATTCAATACATATACTCGGGAAGGACGTACGAAAACACTAATTTTCAACTTTCCAACTTTTGCATTTTTCATGACTTTTTTGTTTTAAATAAAAATGAGTTTCTCGTGACCTTTCATTCAAAAGAATCGAATATTCACAAATACTTTGATGATGGTAGTTCTGGAGGAATTGTGTGATTCTTGGTTCATTCTCAAGCTTCTTTTTTGAGACACATGCCCAACATAAAGACATACAATTGTACAACAAAGGAAGAAAAGAATCATCAAAACTACATATATTTGAATTTCTTAACATGGTATACGGTAACCATAAATTTAAATGTACAACGAATGGCAAGAAAGACTATTGCTGTGCACCTGAAATTATCACATACACAACATAACCTAAAGTACCAACTTTACAAAACAGTTTTGAGTACATACATAGAATAGATTCGACAGGAGACATAAATCGAGTTCATCAGGTGGGTCGCTACTCGAATTACGCCTTTCATATTCGACAATTTGCAGCTGTCAATGAAAAGATACCAGAAATCATGTAATGTTACTTGAGCATGGGGTGCTAGTATTCATTCCATTAAAGCATAAAGCACATATTTGCTTCATAATTCAGATAAAGAGTCACCACTCACCGAATCCAAATCAAAATTTTGCATATTCCATATTTCAAAGTGGTTAAACATAAGTTAAGAGATTAGAGGATTGTAAATTGCGTACTTACCGCAATAAACGAATTGATTGAAATCAAGAGCTACCCTGCCTTCCTTAGCAGTATCGAAAGAGTTGAATAGGTTTCTGACAAATGTGAAAAGTGGAGTCAGGATTTTGGTTTAGAAAGTTACGGATATATGATTACGCAAAGGATGCATGCTGAAATATACATGTAATTTTCTTTACATGGATTAATATAATGGAATTCAGAGATTAGAGGTATGTACCGAGCTGACTGCAGAAATATACAAAGGGATATGAAATCATCTAGGTGGAACTTCCCATTTTTGCTTGGATCAAAGCTCTAAGAAGATTTCAAACAAATATCAATGAGAGAGTAAAAACTAACGAATGTAAAGATTTTCAATTTGTCACAGAGTCCAGACTGAGTCAAAGATCCTGCAGCAAGAATGATATGACAACATAATGTGGATTGTGGATGACAGGATGAGCAAACTATTAATTCTCTACATGTATCATCAATGGGATAATATGGTAATCTAGAAGACTAAACTAACTAATGTCAGCAAGCTTATAACAAACATATTTTATATAAAACACAGAGAGGCGAGAACAGAACAATTACAATATCAAAGGAACAAAACATCAAGAAACCAGCTGACTTATAGCATCAGATTATTAATAAAGGTAATCAGTCGAAGAACTTAGAAGATTACATGCAAACAACTATCTATTATCAACTGATTAAAAACTCCATAGTCCATCATTAGACAATGCAGAAAGGTATAATCCATTACTAAGCACATATATAACATACGCTAAAAAGGGTATCCTTCCTAACAGTCTAGAAAAAAGAATACGATGAATCTCAACTTACACAAAACAGAAGAGGAAGAAAAATACTCACCTCGCAAACTGTGAAAAAGGAAGGAGAATCAAGGGAGAAACCACATTTCTTCAATGCCTGTAACAAGGTCATAGCAGTTACTGAGCCATCTGATAAATTAAAGCTAACACCACTACCAAATAAATTCAATTATTAGAAAGTTAAAGAATGGATTGATTGAGGATTGAGAAAACAAATGAATCAAATCTGAGTTCATTTGATGAAAGATGAAGGAGCAGAAAAATGCTGAGAAACAACCAAGTATATAACATAATTTAAGTGAAGTACCTCGAAAACTTCATCATGGACGAGAAGCCCTTTGCCCCTGCATTAAAATACCAAATTAAAACAAGATACATAAACCGTCCGCCCTAGAAGAAAACAACATCCATGTAAAGTATGATAGGTAGAAAAATGAAGAAGCAGAAACCGCACATAAGGAGAGTCTATACCCCCTTCCACTCTAAATCTCAAACTCCAAAGCAAAATAGAGAGCAAGGCTCAAATTTTCGAAGTAGGTGTAGCTCTTATCTTACAATGGAAAGCCAAAATACTTGCAAGGAAAACCTATCCAACAAGTGACCAGAAGCTTACCTTTCAAAAGAAGAGTAACTCTGTTGAACCTGTCACCAATCAAAATAAAAGTTCAAAATCAACACAATTCCAATGTAGACAACATATCATGCTGTGGCAAAGGGAACTGAGACATCAATGGGTTCAGATATGAACAAAGTATCATTCTGCTAACCTTAAGAAGAAACTTGTTAAGAGTGACAAATTCTGTTAAGAAGTATACGAAAAAAGCAAGTTCAACTCAGGTAGATTGACTTACAGTAACAAGTTAAGAATTGAATTAAATTGATTGAAAAGCCCAGTTTAATAGAGTTAGTACCTCCGAAGCTCATTGTTCCATTTCGATCAAAATCATACATCCTGAAACAAGATACAAAAAACAGCTTCAAATCATAGTAAAACTCTTCGATAAGAAGAGAAAACAAGGGATTGTATAAAAAAAACCTGATCATCTGCTCAACAACAGTAATTGTAAAATGCAAGTTTCCGACTGCGAAAGCTCCCTGTTGAAATCGACAAAATAAAATTAGTGATGATGAGAAATTGAGAGCCGAAAACATGAGAATTGGCAAAATCGGAGATGAAGTGAGAGACCTGGAGTTGATCAGCGGTGATGCTTCCGGTTTTCTCCGAGTCGACTCGATCGAACCATTCCCTAAGAACCTTCATATTCTCCATTTTGATCCTGATATCTATTACCTCTGAGCTACAACGAGATTCAGATCGAAGCGCGTAGTGTAATCAGTTGTGAAGTTTCCAACCCAAAACGGATGGAATTGGATCAATTCAGGATTTTCTTCATCAGTTGTTCTATTTACGATAAGCGCAAATTTCCGAATATTGAACAGAATCAGGATTTTTAACATTCTTTCTCTACAAATTAAAGAGGGAAAAAAATGTGAAGTAAGACTACAAAATGAAAAATAATTCCAATCTTTTAATTTAAAATAGTATAAAATAATTCCAATCTATTAATTTAAAATAGTATAAGATTTAAAATATAAAATAAATTATATCAATATTGACCATATTTACATAAAAATAATAGCATAAATACCGAGAAATCAACTATTTTTGTCTTATAATATAAGATTCATTTTGTTTTCGGGTGTCACCAAAAATACTTCTCATTTTCCATTTTTGGTAACTTTTAACAACTCAATTATCTCCCCTAAACACGTTTTATCTTCCCTCTTTATTTCATTTTTCTCTCCCAAAACGCAGCCTCCGTTTCATTTTTTAGTTTAATTTGTTAGATGATAATTTTGTTGTGATGGGTATATAAATTGAAAATTAGGGTGACAATTTCTCTAATTAGTATGTTTAATAATGGTTAGAAAAACCGTTTTATCTATCTATCTATTGCAGACATTAACCCAACACATTTTATCTAAATCCCTAATACTCCCTCTGTCCCTAAATGATAGTCCCATTTCACTCCGACACATTTGCCGATGCACGTTTTGTATCGTTAATATCTCTAACTACAAGTTGGTAAAAATTATAAAATTTTGATATTATTGTAGTGCTCATTGAAACGAATCAAACAAGATCCCACATGACTATATTTTTTCTTATATATTGAAAGATATTTACAAGATTCTCTTGAATTGTGAATAGTGTCAAAAGCAACAATGAGACTATCATTTAGGGACGGAGGGAGTATTACAAATCACATTAATTTAATCCTCATAAAACAATCCCCGTTGAACATCCTTGCACATAAAAACCAAAAGTTCTAGGCAACATGATGATCCATACACTTGCAGAATCGACTAAGAGCTACAAATAACAATCCATTCCATTACAAACTTCATCTCTGGAAAGACATGATCAAACCGAGCCTCCAAGAAGAAATGAAGGTCATGGCAAACAGTACAAGACTGAGTATGTAAAAACACATAGGTTGTCACGTGTCACCCTGAATATCTATAAAATTTGTTCCGAGATCTTTAGGTTAAATTTATTCCAAAATCTTTTTAGCTATTATTATTATTATGGCTCTATTTCCATTTTTGGCGACAACCATGTGAATTTGTTTTGCTTAGTAACATCAAAGTAAAAGAGTTGGGTCTCTAGACATTGGCCTGAATAATAAGATAAATAGCACAAGTGTAGTAGTAAAAACTTGAAATGGAAGTAAGAGTTCTTCGTTCAATTACATTACTTTTGCCTTACAAGTTATACAAGGATAAAAGCTAAAGCTTGCAGCCCATGCAGGATTCGAACCCACATCTTTGCACAACGAGTACAATGCTCTATCCCTTTGAGCTAATAGGCTCCATAATTGAGAAGTTGAACTATTGGAAACCAAGCTAAAGAAGGGAAATGATACCTATAAATGAGAACACACAAAATTTCATTTGCAATTGTAATTTTCAGTGAGAAATATAAGTACAACAAAGACAACACCATTCTAATGTGGCACAAGAATGCTAATGCAGGGAAAATTTGGGGGGAAAACAAATTGAAAAGACTGAACTACCAATGCATGGGCTGCAATACAAAATGCTCTAGGCACAAGAATGATCTACCAACGCACATGATCGAATGCTAACAAACTTCTATGTTCTAATCCCACACACTTCCTTGTCTTTGCAAACTACATTGGCACTTGGCACTTGGCACTTGGTAGTGAATAGTGATTGTTGCTCTTCTCCAACGTCAAATTTTTTGGGGTAATTTGGAGAGGTGACTTTTTTTAATTTTATTTTTATCTGCCACTTGTTGACTACAACTTGAAATGGAGATTCAATACGAAAAACTACAAAGCCAGGATACAATTTTGAGGAAAAACGGCCAACTATTCCTCTGAAGAAGTGAAGGCTGTGAAGCTGTGAAGGCAAACAACACCAAGTAATTCACTGGCGGATCAAGCTCATGCGGGGATACGTTTTTCGTCTTTAAAGTTATACCGCGCTTAAACCAGTTGTGTAGCCAGCAATTCACACCTTAATAATGTAGTCCGTTTTGCAGATGTTTAGTTTTAGGATTATTGATGTTTGGGTTGTATTCACCTGAGCAGTTAATGAAGATTTTGGTTGTTTTCATGGGTGAAGCTTTGGGACCCAAATAGATAAAATTAGAAAGCTAAGGAAGTAACATACCGCAATGGATTTATTAGAACATCCTCAGCTACTGAAAGGTTCAATTTCATGCATTCCTGCAACCAATATATATTTAAATTAAAACGAAGATTTGCTAAAAATTGAGCAGCTTCAATTAACAAACCTAAAATTTATCAGTATAGACAAAAAGACTAGCTTGCCATTTGACAATCAGCCATCATAATGCTAAACTTTTTTTAGGGTAAATACTAGCTCAAGGCAGCACTTTTTTTTCATCTCAAAACTCTTTGCTCCAAACTGACCTTAGCATAAAATTAGCATGGTACGTCATACCTCAACCAATTCAAGACAATAAAAGAGAATTTGCAATAATTAATTTTTACACATTGCACCTATAGAAAAAACATATATAGAAATTATTTGTTGCAAATGGGGTTAATAACAGGACCTAAAACAACAAGACAAACCATCGAGATTCCAAACCACTGTTGAAACATTTGTTAACAGATGAAATGTGGAGGTTGTGCCTAAAATGTATTCATAGGCGTAGAAAAAAAACCAACGAAACAAGAAGACCTATAAAAATTACTTTTGACATAATACTTAATTCAGGACTCTTCTCTCTATAAGGCTATTAGCCTTATTAGCCAAAAGACACATGAATATTTCAAGAACACACTTACCCCCACCTTTTAGCAAAGTGAGAAGGACGGCTGGAGTGAGTAAAGGTTGAATCGTGACTCTTTTTTTACATAAATATATATATAAAGAATCAAGGCATGTCAATTTTATACAAAAAAACACGAATAAACGAAAACAAAAACCTATATACTCTGAATTCTGTATGTGTCAGGAAAGTAAAAAGCTTGAGTGTTTCTAAGGGCAAAAACTCATCTGCAAGGGTCAGTGTACAAGAATGCACGTGAGAATTCTACGATCTTTCACTCGGAAAACATCACCATGAATAACCATCAACAAGCAAATATATCTAGCTGTCATCGTATCCTGAAAACAACATAAATTTAGATCAGAACATTCAAGTTTACTTCATACATAAAGATAGTATAGCACAAGTCATTAGTTCATACCAAAAAATGTATACTTGAGAGTTGCTTACCATTAGAATTAGCATTGCGAGCTCTAGTACTTTCTTTCTTCCAGCAAAATCCAGGGTACCAGCCATCTGAATTAATGAGGGCCACTACCTAAAACATAATAGTGGGTGACTTAGAACAATCAAGGAAGCATTTCATTTTCATATGCCACGTCAAAAAAAAGACCAATAGAATAAAACAGAAAAGACAACGCAAACAAAATCCAGAAACGGCCGTCCTCATCAATAATATATTTCTCCCTTCCAACACAATGCGCCGAGAAGGATGATGTCATGATCCCTATCCATTTGTACAATTACAAAATGTACAAATGGAGAACAGAATCAAAAAAAAAAGTGAAAATGCTACCCTGTCATCAGAAAGAGCGGCTTAATATTTCACCAAAAAAAAAGAAAGAACGGCTTAATATAAATATTCCAATCCAGAAGTTAGGAATAATAGAAAAGAACAGAGCTTACAATTTAGATCATCTTCTTTCCCCTCGAGTAGCTCAACAAATACTCGGTAAAATCAAAGCAACCCTTGTCAAGGGGCAGCTTACATGCTTGAACATGAATAGCAAAATTTGTATACTTCTTTCATTTTATGCAATCACTCTTATCCATAAATTCTTGTATAAAGATACTCTATGGAACCCAGGGATTCGCCAGTCACACCATCACCCCATGTACTGAAGCATCTTGTCACAGCTCTGTAGCATAGAATTTCAGAAACTTAAACAACTAATCAGTACAAAACAATTTCAGAAAGTACTGTCAAAGATTTTTAGAAGGGAAGAACTGATGTCCGATTAGAACATACCAGCAGGACCAAAATTGCACGACTTCTAATTCATTGAACCACGGCACCTAAAAGTAAGATAAAAAATCCAAGTGAATACCATTGAATCATAGCTCAATTTATTCAAAACATAAGAGGTAAGTAACTTGTAACGAGCAAAGAACTTTTGCGACCTAGAGAGGAATATTTAATATAGAGATTCAGGATCAATATATTCACATCAATAAATTACAAAAATTCTTCCTGCAAGATCCTGTCCCCAAAATAATGAAAAGGATTATAAGAAAAACAGAAGCTCAATCACAAAAAAAGCAACCAGCAAGGAAACTGAAAGAAATGTTTATGAGAAGAAGCAATAATAACTAACTGCAGCCCAATCTTTAGAGTTACACGGCGTGGGGGAAAACTAAACTAATTATGAGCAATAAGTGACTGAATGGGGAAAGATACCTTTTAGAACCACAATTGCAGGGTATTTTCTTTTCCTCAAGTGGAAATTTGTAATTGTAAGTAATTTCTTCTCCTGCAGATATATACCGCTTTGCATAGATAAATATCTTCTTCTCTCCGTCAACACTGATGACTTTCGTATAGCAATTAGGCTGTGAGGCAAATAGCGTTCAAGATCAGTAAATACAAAGCAAAGATTGTAACATAACCCGACCAAAACCATGAAGTGGGAGGCGGGGACATTTAGTACCTCACAAGAGTGGTTGACAAATCTAGCAATTCCACCACGCTTTGTTGCATCAACCTGGAAAGTTTGTGAACAAAAATTAGAAATACAGCTAGTTCCTCTTCCGCTGGAACACGTCAGACTCGAGTCCCATATCACAGAAAAAGAAAGATAGAAGGAACAACATGCCAGAGGTATCAAACTGTTGTGTAAAGCACAAATCAATAGAGCGGGGGGAAACCAAGGCTAATTGTCTGAAAATAACCAACAGAACAATGATAATAAATTCGAAGATAGGCAAAACAAGACATTTGGTCCACTTCCTTGCATTGTCAAGCAAGCTACCGCAGGGTACAAAAAGAAGCTACATCAAATTTCAAAGTACATATGCCTAAATAATAATAACTTCCATATTCAATTGCATTCGTGGAAAATTTCACTGCCTACTAATCAATGCATCAAAAGAATAACTTGTTTAGTGTAGCATATGGTAAACAAAAATGCAACAGGAAAATGGTAAACATGTCCATTTCACTGCCTAGTGCCTACTAATCAACAGGAAACATGGTAAACATGTCCATTACAAGTTTAAGACGAAAATATAAAACATATTTCCCCTCTTTTGCTGATGTACAGTTTAATCATATCAACTAGGACAGAAGATCAAAAGCAACTCATTCCAATGAAAACATTACAGTCTATACTCCCATGGATCAACCTGCGAAGGTTGTTCCATAAAACTTACCACATAACCGTCATCCAATCTGAAAAGATAACTGCTACCAATGCCCATCTTCTCATATTGCCGTTCCCTTATATCAGATATCTGCAGAACAAAGTGGATCCTTCGTTCAGCATTAATAGCTTTTCTGGAGGAAGATATTATGTTTGGGTCGAGCAGCGCAATATACCAATACATGAAACCAGAAAGAAAAAAACAGAATGACAAACACCTGAGGACGAATCAATTCTCCCACATACTCAATGACAAAATCTTCAGCTTCAATAGGTTCTAGTGCAACAAGACCCCAGTCATGAATCTTACTCCGTTGAAAACGAAGCCTCTTCTTACGAGCCTAAACATGTACATAAAACTTAGATTAGATTGTTACATAAACAGGGACACTACATCCAGTCTTCAATGTTAAAATTACCTTTAACTGGGTGGCTTTTAGAAGATCAGCTCCATCAGCAGCAGCAAGAAGGCTTCGCACTTTAACCCTATTAGTTCTAGCAGATATACCCTTGACTTGTGACATTTGACTTGAATTGATCTCAACACTCGTTCTATGAACATTGACTACACGGCTTCCCCTAACACAAGCTCTTTCAGCAGCAGTTGCATTTACAGACCATTTATGCCATTCCCAACCATTAATTGAAGATCGAGCACACCCATCAGAGATTGGGCAGGACTTCAGCACTTTGGACTTACTAGACTTCATTCTCACATCAACCTGCTTATAGGCTGCTAGCCCATCATCAGTGGTTAAACGTTTACGAACCTTCAATGGCTTTCCAAACAACTCATCTGCCCCTGACTTCCTCTTCACTTTTGAGATATTGTTACCTGTGCGTAATACATGAAAGTACAAATAAGCACAGAATGACATGAGACTCATTCTAGTTAATAGAACACATAAGAAAGAAGTAAAAGGAAAGACTTCGGGTGTAAGTAACAACATCCCGAGTCATGTTTCCTCTCCTCCCAAAGAACCTCATCAGCAAATATATCACTACAGAAGCCATCCAAGAGAAGAAAATTAATAAGTACACTCATATAACCTAGATCATATCAAAAGCACACAGGTATACGAACACGAGCAACAAATTGAGTAATGCGAACTGGAATGTAAATATCATACACTTCTTCATCTTCTGGGAGTCCTGACTTGCAGTCTTTTTAAGCTAAGATTTACTTTTTAAATCATGACTATTGTAAGATCTACTTTCTTAAAGAATCGGAATCTGTTGTGGGGGTTGACACCCTCTTCCTAGGACTATTTGAGTCACAAAAAATTTGGACCTTATCTAAGTCCTTGTAACAAGAGAAAACACTTTACTTTCAACATGCAGAATATCTCGAGTTTTGGATGATTGAAAATTAATATCCTGGTTATTGTCAAGTGTCAACTGATTGAACACACTTTACTTCTAACATTTAGAAATAAAGTGACTACCTTGATTTGAATCTCCCAAAGACAGGCATTCCGCAGTTGAATCAAGCAGCCTCTTCCGTAACTTCTTGTTGTTAGAATTCAAACTTGCAGCGACAACTGGTTTACTAGCCAGCCCCTTTTTGCTGTTTTGTTGATGAAACTTGTCCGCTGAATTAATATTAATATCATAGTTATTGTCAGCGCCAATCCTGATAAAACCAGATTCTGCTTCGATGTTTGACACCCTCTTGCCAATAAATTTTGAACCAAGAGAATGTGCCTTGTCTGAATCATCAAACGAACGAAACAAAAGATTTAAAAATAAATAAAAGCATTACCTTCAACATGTACAATATTTCTAGTACTGCCTAGGAAAGCAAAAAAATTTGTACCTTGAGATGAATCTCCCAGCGAAGGATGTTTTGCAGTTGTTTTAAACAGTCTTCTCCGTAGCTTCTTTTTCTGAGAATCCAAACTTGTAGTGCCAACTGATGTACTAGTCACAGCTTTACTGCTACTTTGTTCAAGAAACTTATCTGTTGATTGGATACTAACCTCAATGTCCTCAGAAGTTATATTCTCAGAGAAGATTACCTTTCTCTTTCCTAATTTCTTCCTCCTAATATAGGTGTGTTTTCCATTATCAGCGGAGAGCTCTGAAGGATCTGATCTTTGATGAACCTTCATTATTCCGAACATGTCAGAAGAAACTACTCGAGGTGCTTCATTTGCAGCAATTCCCTAAAGAATTAGAACAAATAATTACCCCAATGAAGAGCAGCAATGAAGCATGGAGCTGAAACTCCAGAGTAAATATATATATTCTATATAGAAATTAGGAGAGACAGAGTACCTCAAAACTACACAGATGATGTTGATTATACCAAGATGACAGATACTGGTCAAGAATATTATTTTGAAAAAGAGATCTCCATTCACAGAGTACAAGCTTATGCAGATTTTGCCTGCATATTGCCAATGCTGTGTACTTCCCAAACTTAGGAATGCTCTTTTCAGCTAACTTGGGTCGAAATTTATGTAGCCGTGACTGTAAAGGGGAACCAACATTGCTCTCATATCCAGAAGGAGGTGGCTCCTGATATCTTTTCTCATCGACTGTGTAGTTAGAGGTTGCTTTCAACTTCTCAAAGGCACTTCCCAAGAAATTATGGGAAGAATAATCAGATTTGGAAGCAGAAGAAGGATGCTGGTACAACAATGTAGGTTGAGAATCCTGAATTACATCAGCACTTAAAGGTGTAGTACTAGCCGCAATATCTAAACCGGTATGAAACTGAGAGCTGTCACAAATAAGGCTAGGGGAACTCTGTACCATAGAGTTGATAGAAGCCTGTCTCAAAAAAAAAAACATGTATTGGATCATCACTATTTTACATACTCTCTCCGTTAAGAAATACTTGTCCCTGGAGCAGTTTTAGGGAGAATTTTTGGACAAGTATGCCCTTTATACTTTAAGAAATGGCATGGAGAATGAAGGAAAGAATTGTTGAGTGAATAAAGGAAATTTTAAAAAACAATCAATAACATGAGGGTAAATGTGGAAAAAGGGATGTAAAATTATGTTAAAAGACAAGTAATTTTTAACAAATGATTTGGGCTAGAGAGACAAGTATTTCTTAACGGAGGGAGTAATATTTTGTTAAAATTCTACTTTCAACAATATAATTTTTTTTTACCTCATCATTCTTATCAGTAACCCTGTCCACCAACCTCAAAACCTCCTCTTGAATGAATGTTTGTAGAAGATCAGTGATTGAGTCCTTTGCCGTCAACAAAAGCTGCTCTTCTACAAATCTAGTGACAGAATCCATGTCTATGTAGTTCTGAACTGCACAATCTGAATCTGACTGCTCGTGAACCTCTTTGACTCTCATAGGAGATATAGAGGACGAAGATAACTGGTGTTGAAGATTTTCCTCCAAAATATGCTGGAATCCAGGGGGGTAGTCAGCCTCCTGATCAGAAGTATCATCTACAATCTGTAAATGTACAATCATTAGTGTTTATCAATATATGAAACATCGAAGAAACAACTGGTAAAAAGAACTAGATCGGCAAGAACTCACTGGCTTCTGTTCACATACTACTTCCTCATCCAATGCCTCACTCCTATGAGTCCTTTCTGTACTAGAGGGCATCTGTAATTTACCTCCAGACCAGAGCATACTCCTTCTCCAGGAAGTGGTGAAATCTTTAATATGGTCATAGTATACATCATTCCATAACACTTCAAAGCAATAATGAAAAAGTGTTTGGCAAACTGCTAATTTGACCCCCGTGAAATTCTCAATTCCTCCGATAGATTTCTTATTTATACAATGGTTCACAGTATCTCTGTTGCTTGGACGTGCATTGTCCAATATATTGCTGCTTGATATCGCATTTCTCGGAGAAGTATTACTAACTATCACATTGACGAGTTCAAGCTGATCAGAGCATCATAAAAATAATCCATCAGTAAGAGTCATGCTAAATGCAGCAAGAAGATGTCATAAAATTTACCTCTTTTCCTTTATAATCGGCTGAAGAACTACTGACAACTCCCTCCATAGAGTCAATCTTCCTATGTTTTTGAGATTTCTTGGCAGAAATGAAGTCTGAAATAACGTTGCTAATAATTTCATCCAGCAAAAAACGACGAGCTCCCTTCATAATCACATTGTGTAACTGAGAACAGATGTCCACAGAGATTTCAGATATAAACTCTGATGACATGGTACTTTCACTTCCCTTCAACTCTGACAAAGTATTTGAAGAAGGTGCATCTGTTCTCCATGAATTGAGCAAAGAGAGGAGAGTGAAGGGGCTATATTTATTTTCAGCATGATGTATCTGCATGTAATGAAGCAGATATATAAGAACCAATTCCTATATGTTAGCAAAATGGATTTACACATTACATAAGAAGTAGCTCACCATTACTGAACTCTGTAAATAGCCATACTGATTCCAGCCATAAAGCTCAGCAAGAGAATGTGGTCCATGTTTTACACCATAGCCATCATCAAACAACCAACACTTTTCGTCCCAAGAAAAGAGCTGAAAAGTACAGAGCTCGAATACTAAGGCTTCATCAGACAAATAACTACTTGATTCAACTCAATTTTTCAAAAAACATACCTGCTCCGCTTGTGAACCAGATCGAGCGATAAAAGACGCATTATCTTCAGCATGCTTAGCCTCAACGGAAGGAGTAAGACTGTTTGTAGGCAAAGACAAATTTGAGGCCTGAACACCCAAGTATGTAAATCCTGTTGCAACATGGTCAGGATACTGCTTAAAGTAGTTAAGAGGGACAGCATTCAACAATGTGCCATTCATAACTGGGTATACAGGAAGCTCGTCTGGTAAGAAACCAGTGGACAAGCCTTCACACAACTGCTCTTGGATATATGGGCCACACATAGTTCCCTGTTCATTGATATACATCCACCCAGTGACATAGCAAGTCTTGTCTGCATATGATGCTCCCCCAGAAACAGAAGTGTGTGAAGAAGAAGGATCATCATTGCCGTTTAATTGGCAACTCGGCTCTGGAGCCATGCGTGTTTCAAGATCACTACAAGATGAAGAACTGTGTGTTTCTCAGATTTGTTTGTACACAAAAAGAGGAATGTCAATAACACATGGAACAAATTCAAGTGGATGAAAAATACCGAATGGAGCCTATTTCGTTAGTAGCACCACAGGAAGCGATATCTGAATTATTATAATCTAAGCTCCTCTGCCTCTTGCGAGAGACGGTAGAATCATCGCCACAGATGTCATAAGGAGTCTTGTTGACAACCGTGTAAGATGAAGAAACCATAGGTCTAGCAAATTATCAAGGCTACCTACAGATTCCAACGATTAGAGGAACACGAAAAGAGATCTACAAAGGTAACAGATTAGAATTCAAAGAGACTAGATCAGATCAATGAGCAAAAGAACAGATATCAGCTTCGTTTAATTTGGAAGGAAGGCGGGGTCGACATTACCTTGTGAGACCGTCGTTCAGCTTCGTGTAGGCGTGCGTCCATCAGCCGATAGTCGATGGGTTGCACAAAAGAAGAAAAGAGGGCTTCCTGTTCTCTTCGAGTTGGATAGGTTTCATGTGAATCCGACGGCGAGTTGGGTACCCTAAAAAATAACCTCTTCCCGAATTTTTATATTATTATTACCTATCTTTAATAATACCAAGTATAAATTAAAATTTCTTTACCAAAAAAATATAAATTAAAAATTAAAATTTCTTTACCAAAAAAGGTATAAATTAAAATTTGTTATGAATTGTTATTATATGAAGGTAAATGAACAATTACCTTATTTACAAAACCTATCAGGTATCTATCTAATCTATCTATATATCTATATCTATATTCTATATATATATATATATATATAGATTGGTTGCTTTTGGTCGAAAGTAAATAAAATCGATACCGGTACCCGGTTCATTTACTTCTTCTTTTCTGATAATTTCATAAGAGAATATGTATCGTTGATTTTGATTGGACCAAAAATAACCATATCTTTATTACTTAATAAAAGTCAAGCCCCCATTAATGAACAGTAACTCACACAAATTTACTATTTTGCCCTTTTTAAACAAAAAAAGAAGAAATTGCACTCTATACTCCATTTGAATATTTCATTTGCAAAAATACCTATTTATTTTAATGTTTGCAAATATACCCCAGTGACACTAATTTTTATAAGGGTGACATTTTTTCTTCAGTAATTACGCTTTTGCAAATATACCCTGACATTTTATTTAATAAGACCAAAATTTGTATTAATAAACCCGACATTTTTTACAAATTTACTATTTTGCCCTCTTTTAAACAAAACGAGAAATTGCACCCCATACTCCATTTCAATATTTCATTTGCAAAAATAACTACTTATTTTAATGTTTTCAAATATACCCCAGTGACATTAATATTTATAATGGGTGACATTTTGCCTTCGGTACTTGCTCTTTTGCAAATATACCCCGGCATTTTATTTAATAAGACCGACATTTGTATTAATAAACCCGACATTTTTTTAATACTTATTCATTTGCAAATATATCCTATTTGGTGTATTTTTGCAACTCTGAAATAATTTGGATATTCATGCAAATCATTTATTGTGATGGGGTGTATATGCAAATCCATGGGGGGCGGTGACGAAAGTTCTAAAAGACGACAATCAGAAAGTCGAGGTTGGGTCTGTGCAATACAAAAGAAGAAAATCCCTGAATTCTCCACCGAAGGTATGGATGTTCACACGCCTCTGATTCATTTTGATTTGTGATGAAAGCTCAACAATTGAGTGTTCGTAGATTGGAATTCTCTAATTTAACACATGTGTTAATGCACCACATGTCCGCAAGTGCTTGATTTGTTGATTTGGGCTGATGTTAGGGGTGTTTTACAAGTGCTCATATCAAAAAGAAAATTGCCCTAAACCTAAATGTGTTTATTCTATAGATGTTAAATATACTATACTGTTAGGGCTGCCCATGGAAACATAATGGAAGTAAATTCTATATTAGTTGATAATTTGAAATGACAAAATAGATTGTGATTTTATTCCCTCCAGGTTTCCAATTAGGTATGCAAGTTCCGATCGAGCTAGAAAAATGTGATTATGCCTTCATGTCTCTTAAGTGATACTCGTCAATACATACTCTGTTGTCTGAGCACACATCAAGAATCTCAGAGGTGCTCTATCTTTACCATATTATCTTTGTCTAGGATTGAGTCTATAAATTTATGCATGTACTCTGACTATAATTTTTAAATTGTTTACTTAGCTAAGTTGTTCAACTTAGGGTTGCTGCTCAATTGCTATCACAATTTCATGGATATTGAGTTGCATAAATGATGAGTAATTGCATTTAAATTCATGACTCTTTAACATCTCGGATTTCTTTAAAATTTTGAGATTAGGTTACCAAAGATGGTGTCGGCTTATAATACAGTCCAAGCTTTTATTTTGGCGTTTGAAGATACTGATTTTGCTAGCACACTTTGTGTTATGTGATTGGGATCTTGTGTGCCTTGGGAGTAAAAATAAGCTATGTTGCTGCTAGACAAGAATGTGATGTAAATGAACAAGACATAGATCCAAATTGAGTGGAAAAATTATCAGTTAGTGGACCTAGGTGGACTTGATATAAGCCGATAAGCCAATCAGGGGGGTGGTTTGATAGATAGTCTAGAGTTTTGTTTTAGTGATGTGATGTTAACACGTAGACAATCTCTTGAGTATAGGAATTAATCATCTCTTGTGTATAATAATTAATTATCTCTTGAGTATATAAATGAATTAACTGAGGAAGAGTATAATTATAGTGATGTATTATGTGGACTTGCTAATGCTATATACAAGAGTTTCCTTTTATTTCCTCTCAATGACACATTAAGAGTTTGTTTTTGCACAATGATGATTTACTACTAGATAAACATGATTATTTGTCAAATGGGTAAAACAGGAGGAGGATGTGGATTGGTTTGATACTTGACAAGAATGTTAGCTGAGCTACATTCTTTTTCAAGGGAGTGAAATGAGTGGTTGAATTCTTTGTTTATTATGTTGGTACACAAAATGCGTATGTGTAAAAATTTAGTTTATAATTGTACACGGTTCTTATATACAGCCCGGTGCTTTATTCAAACAACGCCGGGTCACTCACGTTCTGCGAGGACACGTACCCTCGCGTTACGCGAGATTAGCAAAAAATTAGGTTAATTCCATGCATGCTAATCTCGCGTTCCGCGAGTGTACGTGTCCTCGCAGAACGCGAGTGTCACGTCCCTCGCAGAACGCGAGATTAGCATGTCAGATGGACGTTGTTGTGCGCCATTACTACATGTCTTGTCCCCACCTAACTATAATAACTACCCCCTTATTTTAAGTAATCCGTAACACCTATTAACCCTACCCTAACACCTCTTTTTATCATCTTTCACTGTACCGCTCTATGGGGCGATAATCAACGTCGGGGAGCCCCTCGGGGAAGAGCTCTACCGGTGTTGTATTCTTTGCTTTCCTTTTCCCTTTTGCATTTTCAACCGGTGGATTTTCTCTCACAGCGTTCCAATTTCTTCGACGGGTTGAACGTCCAGGACGATCCATTACCTAAAAAGCACTACCATGGGTTTCAGTGACTTGGATTACTTATCCTGACTGATTTTTTCCTAGGAACACGGACAACGAAAAGAAGATGATCTTCTTGCATGTGTTCGAGTTGTTGGAAGGTATTTTTCCACATCTATTCCATCGATCATGTCTGTTTGCAGTTCCATTGTACAACAAATTTTAATAAGCTTAGACTTAACTTAGTTTGCACCCTTCTCTTTGGCATCTAATGTTCATGTGTGATATGTGCTTTTGCTTAGTTATCTTGCAGAGTCACCTCTTGATCTTTTTTTTTTGTGTTCCTATTCCCAAATGACCTGCCAACAAAGACTTGAAAGGGATGATGAAGACGGTTAGAATCAATGAGATAGATGTAAGCTGTTTGGACTGTGTCAATTATCATGTTGAGCATCCTCTTGCAAATGAATCCTGATTTCTAAAATTTGTTACTTCATATGTGGTGTCTAGAACCTGCAAGATGAAATGATGGACCTGATGGATAGGAGCTCTGAAATTCAAGAGACCCTTGGAAGAAGCTATAATGTCCCTGATGATATTGATGAAGATGAACTTATGGGTGGTAAGCTATTCTGCTTCTTGATTTTGTTGATGACGATTTCATGTACTATTGCAGGACGAAATGAACTTCGGGTTTTAACATGTCACTGTATTATGGCAACTGATGATTGCAGTAAATTTTTATTTGTTGATCTCTACAGAGCTTGATGGTTTGGAATTTGATATGGAGTCTGAAAGCCAGGGCGTTCCGTCATATCTTCAACCTGATAAAGATTCTGATCTGGATTCAGAACTCAGCTTGCCTCCGGCTCCTACAAGGCCTGCAGCTGTTCCAGCAGGAAGAAACAACGCACATGTAAACTCTAAATTCTCTTCCCCTGAATTTTTCCAGACATCAGATTTCTGTTACTCAACACTCAGCAGTGACTAGAGTATAATGAGGATATATAGGTGGTATTCCTGGTCCTATTTTATTTTGTTCTGTTTTCTTTTGTGTAGCGATAGAGGTTGGATTTCTGACAGTGCCTCATGAGTAAGCAATGTGGTGTGGTTGGTGGTCCTGCTGTTTTGTTTTCTGATTTGGCAGAGAATTCCAATCAGGTTGTTTGTTGTTAAATATTTTTGTAATTCATGTCTCAGGTGCAAAAGTTATGCGTCTAGGTCAACATAGTATTTTTTGTTATATTTGGTGTTATATCTGTTTTAAACTCGCTATGTCTGGTGCTTGAATCTGATTAAATAGACAAACCATACAATTGGCATATTTAGGCTACCGCGAATGGAAGCAATACGGTGCAATTGGAGTAGAGATATGGCGGTATAGTCAAGATTGTATCTTTCCCTAAAGCGTCTACATCATCGTCTCCAGTAGAAAGTGGAAATGCTGATGAGTCTTTCGATGAATATTATTCATCAAAACATAAGCAGTTGATTGAATTTTTTCAAATGTCTAGCAAGATTTGTTTTGAAGAGTCAAGAGAATTCAAGGCATTCATGGGATGAAGAATTCAGTGTGCTTGGTAAGATTCTAATTTTTTAATATGTAATTTTAAAATTACTCTTGATCATAAATCTAATTCATTAGCATGTCCAAAAAATTATATAAATAGCCTTAAAGTAGTATCCTCTTCATACCAGAGGTTGCTAGACGAGAAAATCGTCAGCTTTACAATCGAGTCCAAGATTTAAGAGATAAAATTCTCTACCAATCTATTTAGAAAACTTCAAACATTAATTCTGTTTTGTTGTTGACACATTTTTATTTTGTGGGATCCATAAGAGTTACTGCAGAGTTAGTCCATTCTCACTAAATGCTCGACCATGGACCATATCGGAGACATTTCAATCAAAAAGATTCGTACACATTTCAATCTAGCTAATGTGGGAAGACAGATTCTGCCCATGTAGAGTTGGGGAGTGTCTGGATGAAATCAACATTATATGCTTAGATTGTATTGACCATTTTAAAATTTTAGTACTTGAAAATGAAGCATTACATGTCTATGTTTCATTTCTTATTCGTAATAAGACCTAAATTTTATCATAATAGAGAATCGGAAAATGTGAATCTGCAATGCTGTTGTTGCTGTTGTAAGTCTTGTAGAATCTCAATATCTAGAACTTTTCCTGTTAGCTGTAGTTGATATGTAATTCGATATGTAGAAAAGAAAAAATAAAGAGGGGAAGAGTCAGTCATGTTCTGGTATTGTTGAGAGCCTGCTGAAGGGCTTGGTCATTACTTGATAAAATTTAAGAAAGGAATCAAGTCAACTTTGAGAAATTAGAGCCTTAAGTTACCCAGGATGTCGTGCCTACCCCTAGAAAGCAGTTAAAGCACTCCCTCTTGGTGGAATTTGAACTTAAATAGCCTGAACTATCCTGGTCCTGCAGATTGACAAGGGCTATATATATGTCACCCCATTTCATCACAAACCAGGAGAAATCCATTCTAGATTTAATAAAACTAATCATGTTATTTTAACAGCTAATGATAGTATCTACTAATGATTCCATATTAGGTTCTACAAAGTGGAAAGCGGAGAGGTTAATAATGATGAGAGTATATACAGAATATGCAAGTTTAATTTCATTTTTCTTAGCTATAGTTTCCTTACTGATATCTAGGAAATTGGAGATAATAAGTTGCTCTCAGATTTTGTATATAATCATGGTTTAGAAGGTAAGTAATTTACAAAATTCCATTTATTTGATAAAGGAGACATATATCGATGTTTGGTGAAGTACCTAGCACTCCTGCAGCATTAATTTGGTATCGTCTCAGCTTGGAAAGATTTAGACGACCACTTCTTTTGTTATCTTTGGATCCTTGAATTATGTTTTTCAGAATAGAACATCATATCAAAACATCAATATCTGTTATATATTTTTAAACATATATTATGAAACTACTGCCTCACATGTGCTTTCTGAGGGCATTATTTGCTGAAACTATAACCTTCTTATCGGAATGAATGACAGTCAGCTCTAAAAATCTAATTTTATTGTTGAAGTAGCTCCTCAGGAAGCCTGGTAGTGCATTTTGAAAGCTTGGACTTGGAAGATGAAATACAAAACGTGAAAGAATTATATGCCCGTGTTCGAGTTCGTTCTATTCCTCTTGATGGCATTGATTGTCATTATATTTAAGAAGGCAAACACATTCTAGCTGCTTCTAAGTCAAATTATAATTCTTTTTTTATTGATGTTGTGGTACAAGAGGTAAAAATTCTTCTCGATCAATCATTTTGATAAAAAAAATGCTATAAGCCTTGACTGCTAACCTTCTAAACCGCTACTTGAGTGCTCACCCCTTCTAAGTTGTTTGATACATGTTTTTTCATTATACATGTTATATGAATCTATTTATGCAAAAAAAAATTATAATAATTAAAAAACAACGTTCCTGATGGAGCTGCATTAATCTTTCATATTCTTTAATCATCTTTATCTTTATATGGTGGCGGTGATCAGATTTTGTAAATTGATTTACATATGCTGATTTTTCTGCCTTGCTCTAATACCAGGCTTTGGTAAACTGGTTATCACTATTGATATCTGTAAGAGCTAGCCGCTGAACAGTATAGTAAAACGAATTGTCTTTAATTTGACAAATTGATGGGATGATGGGAGCCCAACTCTACCTCAGCCCAAGCCCATAATTACTTATGTTAGGCGTTATAAGCAATAGTTATATTTTCCTTATTTACTATTATCTTAATTCTATCTTAGGAATACAGTAGGTTATATAAGAATTGCAATCTATGTTTTGGGAGACAGTTTTATGGAATAAGAGTTATTTGGTAGTTGAATCTCTAATCAAAAGATTCATTGGTTGTTCGATCTCAAATCAAAAGATCAAAATCCCCAATATCGAGCCTTGAGGAATCAAGCCTCATCATCTGATATCAGAGCCAAGTTCTCAATCCCACAATTTTTTTTTCCTTCAACCATGACGGTGAAGGAACTTGAAGAACGTTCGAACCAGCAGGAAGCTACCCTGACCGAGATTCAGAGGGTCTTGCAGCAGATTCTGCTTCGCCTGGACGCCCTCGAACACCCACCACTGCCGCCTCCCCAGGACAACCGTCCCCCGCAGCACCAACAACACATCCAAGGCCGTCCAATACGCCTTGATTTTCCCAGATTCGAAGGTACGGAACCAGAAAGTTGGCTTTTTCAGGCCGAGCAATTCTTTACTCTCAACCCCTTACCGCCGGAACAACGGGTAACGATGGCCTCCATCCACCTACGAGGTGACGCCATTGCCTGGTATAGATGGTTGCGCACTTCCCTGGGCGATGACCTGACATGGCGACAATTCTCCACAGCCCTATGCAAAAGATTCGGCTCCCGCAAAAATCTGGATCCCATGAGCGCTTTGTCAAAGCTCACCCAACAAGGGACGGTCTCCTCCTATATTACCGAATTCGAGACGATGATTAATCTGATCCACGGCCTCGACAATCCTCACCAGGTCAGTCTGTTCTTATCCGGCCTTCGTGCGGACATCCAAGCCGGGGTTCGACTTCTCAGTCCTACCGGGCTGTCTCATGCTTTTGAATTAGCACTCTGCCAAGAAGACGCAATCACCGCCACAAAGGCCTTTGCAGGTTCCGCCACCAACCAGCGCATCAGCCGAGCATTCCAATCTCCCTCCCTTCCTAAGCCACTACCAGGGAATTCGGCATTACCTACGGGCGTCAAGCGCCTCACTTGGGCGGAACAGCAGAAACGTCGCGAAAAAGGCCTTTGCTTTAACTGTGATGAAACTTACAAACCGGGTCATCGTTGCGCTACTCCACAGCTGCTATTGATGGATGCCTATGCGGCTGATCAGGACCTCCCGGATGACGACATCGCCGACGACAATCTGCACATCTCCCTCCATGCCCTTACAGGTTCCGCTGGCTGCAGCACAATGCGCGCTCTTGCTCAGATCAAAAATACGGCGTTATCTGTACTCATCGATTCAGGGTCCACGCACAACTTCATCAATCCACGTGCTGCGCGTACTTGCGGATTAGCGGTTCAGCCTAATTCTGGCCTTCAAGTTATGGTCGCGGACGGGGATTTTCTCTCTACTAAAGGCGCTTGTTTACAGATTCCGATTTTGCTTCAGGGGTTTGCTTTCACCTCAGATTTTTTGCTCTTAGATGTTCGCGGATGTGACATTGTTCTGGGTACTCAGTGGCTTCGCACCCTCGGCCGTGTCATGTTCGATTTCACTCAACTGGTTATGCAGTTTACTCATCAGGGCATCGTCCATACCATTATTGGCAATGGGTCACCATTAGTACGACTTATAGACGCCCCGTCCATGTCTCGTGCTATTCAAACCGAACGCCAGGTGCTCCTGCTCTCCTTAGAACCTCAAGTCCGAGGCGCAACCGACGACGAGTTCTATCTCCGACCCCGCCAAAAACCGATTCAGCAGCTGCTGTATCAATTCCGTGACGTCTTTGGCATACCATCCTCTCTTCCCCCTCAACGTCGCCATGACCACCACATTCCCCTACTTCCCGGTGCGGCACCGGTTAGCGTGCGACCCTACCGCTACCCGTACTTCCAGAAAGCGGAAATTGAAAAGGTAGTACAGGAACTGCAGGCGACTGGATTCATCCGCCCCAGTCACAGCCCCTTCTCGTCCCCTGTTTTACTTGTTAAAAAGAAGGATGGCTCCCTACGAATGTGTGTCGATTATCGAGCCCTTAATACCATCACCATCAAAGACCGCTTTCCGATCCCAGTGGTGGACGAACTGCTCGACGAACTACAGCGAGCGACTGTCTTTTCCAAACTGGATCTCCGTGCTGGATATCATCAAATCCGAGTTCACGAAGCCGACATCCCGAAGACAGCTTTCCGTACACATGATGGCCATTACGAGTTCCTGGTTATGCCTTTCGGGTTGTCGAACGCGCCATCCACCTTTCAGAGCCTGATGAATGACATCTTTCGACCACATCTGCGCAAGTTCGTATTAGTCTTCTTTGACGATATACTAGTCTACAGCAGCGACGAAGCCCAGCACGTACAGCACCTCACCACTGTTTTGCACACTCTGCGCCAACATCACCTGTTTGTCAAAGCTTCTAAGTGTTCCTTCGGCCAGACATCAGTCGCGTACTTGGGACATATCATTGATGCCTCAGGGGTATCCGTTGATCCGGATAAAATTGTTGTTGTGTCCTCTTGGCCGACACCTACCACTTTGAAAGGCTTGCGCGGGTTCTTAGGACTCACCGGTTATTACCGCAAGTTCGTGAAGGACTACGGCACCATCAGCAGACCCTTGACCCAATTGTTAAAGAAAGACGCTTTCGCCTGGAGCACAGATGCGGCTACTGCCTTTGCTCAGCTTAAAACAGCCCTAACAACAACGCCAGTCCTCGCATTGCCGGATTTTGCTACTGAATTTTATATCGAAACTGACGCTTCAGGGTTCGGCATCGGGGCGGCAGTAATGCAGAACGGGCGCCCCATCGCATACTTCAGCAAAGCACTATCGGGTACAAAGCTAAACCTTTCCATCTATGATAAAGAGATGCTTGCCGTCATCGCTGCTGTCCACAAATGGCGACCATACCTTGTGGGTCGACACTTCAAGATCTTTACAGACCACCGCACCTTGAAGTATTTCAATGCCCAAAGGCTCTCTTCTGCCGAACAGCAAAAGTGGGTCTCTAAACTGTTGGGGTATGATTACGAGATCTGTTTTCGGCCGGGAAAGCACAACCAATCGGCCGACGCTCTATCTCGCCTACCTCAGCCCGAACTTTCAGCTTTATCAGGGCCTATCATGAACAACTTGACCGAGATTACGACGGAATGCCGCTCACACCCGTCCATGAAGTCCATTATCGCCAGCCTGCAGACAGATCCTTCGTCCAAACGATTCTTTACACTGCAGGACAACATCTTGCGGTATAAAGGGCGCATTGTGGTCGCCCCGGGCTCCTCCTGGTGTGCGCGCTTGCTAGAGGAATATCATGCCAGCCCCACAGCCGGTCATTCCGGGTTCCTGCGCACTTACAAGCGCTTACAAACCGGGTTTTACTGGCCAGGCATGAAGGCGGACATCAAGCACTTCGTGGCACATTGCGAAACTTGCCAACGCAACAAAGCTGAAGCAGTAGCACCTCCCGGACTGCTAAACCCACTGCCCATCCCGGAGGATGTATGGGTCGACATCTCCATGGACTTTATCGAAGGTTTGCCCCGCTCCAATCACAAAACCGTCATCTTAGTGGTGGTCGACCGGTTATCTAAGTATGGCCACTTTATCTCCCTCGCTCACCCTTATACTGCGAGTAAGGTGGCAGTCGTCTTCGTCCGCGAGATTGTTCGCCTCCATGGACCCCCTCGTTCCATCGTTAGTGATCGCGACCCGATTTTCATTGGCAATTTTTGGGAGTCCTTCTTCGCGCTTCAGCAGACCAAACTCTGCCGCAGCTCAGCCTATCACCCTCAGTCCGACGGCCAGACCGAGGTGACCAACCGCACGTTGGAGTGTTATCTTCGCTGCTTCGCAGGTGATCGGCCGTCTTCTTGGGTCTCTTGTTTACCATGGGCCGAATGGTGGCACAATACGACTTACCACTCCACCATTAAAATGACACCTTTTGAAGCAATGTACAGCCGGCCTCCGCCTTCCATTTCTGCCTATGTCCCGGGATCCACTGCAGTACATGCCGTCGATGTCGCCCTGCGTAGTCGGGATCAGACATTGGCCTGCTTAAAAGCCAACATGGTGGCTGCGCAGGATCGTATGAAGAAATTGGCCGATTCTCATCGCACTGAGCGCACCTTCCAGCTTGGCGATTGGGTTTATTTACGCTTGCAGCCTTATCGCCAGCTTACCGCAGCTAACCAATCGTATGGTAAGCTTTCCCCGAAGTTTCACGGACCCTTCCAAATTCTGCAACGCATTGGTGAAGTAGCTTATAAGCTGAATTTACCACCGCGATGTCGCATTCACCCGGTGTTTCACGTCTCCTTGCTCAAGTCGTCATTAGGAGTTCGCAATCAGGTTTCGTCCACTTTACCAGTTCAGCCAGACCGTGCGACATGGCTGCCCCTCCGCATTGTGGACACACGCCCAGTTATGGGTACTACATCTCCTGAATGGTTAATCCAGTGGGAAGGGCATTCTGAAGACGAAGCTACTTGGGAACAGTCTGTCGACATTTTGGCGCGTTACCCATTCTTCAAGACTTGTGGACAAGCCTCATCTCAAGGGCGCGGGGATGATGGGAGCCCAACTCTACCTCAGCCCAAGCCCATAATTACTTATGTTAGGCGTTATAAGCAATAGTTATCTTTTCCTTATTTACTATTATCTTAATTCTATCTTAGGAATACAGTAGGTTATATAAGAATTGCAATCTATGTTTTGGGAGGCAGTTTTATGGAATAAGAGTTATTTGGTAGTTGAATCTCTAATCAAAAGATTCATTGGTTGTTCGATCTCAAATCAAAAGATCAAAATCCCCAATATCGAGCCTTGAGGAATCAAGCCTCATCACAAATGAAGTATAAATTTGAAAATGGAGTCTGACTTTTACTTTTCATTTTATTCATTTGTTCTCCCTTAATTAGATTAAGTAATGTTGCTTAAGGTGCAACTATTCTTCTCTCTTCCAGGTGCAGCTGGTCAAGCACTCAAAAGGATTATTTGTAGATGCATTTTCATGATAAAATGGATGCAGGACCGTAACAGTAAATTTTTTTCTGTTTCGTCTAGTTTAGTTATGAAATTATCCAGAGAAAGCGTTAAGATCCATCCAGTTGTAGCTGCCTTTCTGAACTCTATGAAAAAAACAGAGTCTGCCTGATGGTTCTTTTACTATCTCTGATGAACCTTATGATGAATATGATTTCAATGGATCCATTGGAAAACAGATAGAAGAAATCGGATATCTGGCTGACGGAGTAACAATAGAGCTTGTAGAAGACATTTTCAGAGTACAACCTGGTAAGTTAATGGATTTGGAATACACTAAAATAATAAGTGAAGGACATTAATCTGTTCGAATTAACATTAGAATGGAAGCCTAGATTAATCGTGGACGAAGCAGATGAAATTTGACAATGGCGTCTCTCGAAGGTGAAGATAATGATCAGACTTCCAACACGCCAAAGGCGATCTCCGACGACAACCAAGCTGACACTCCCTCAAATTCGAAGAAACCACGATTAATATCGCTCTTGACATACTCCTTCGTTTTCACATTCAAACTTAATGAATTAGATTAGATTTTGACAGTGCCGGAATATTGGTAACTGATTGTACTATACTGAAAGTGCAAGCAATCATTCCTTTGCTAGAGAAGACTGAATCGTTATTGTTGAGGATATTACCGTGAGAGTATTAGAAACATTGATTAAGAACAGAAAGCAAGGACTTCGAGCAGCTGTTGTCAAATGCCCAGGGTTGGGAGATGGTAAAAAAGCCTTACTGCAAGATATTGCCTTAATGACATGTAAAGTCACATGAAATATTTTTTTTTAATTACGAGGAGAAGTACGCTACAAATTTTACGATTTATTGTTCAACTAAACTTCCTTGGGTGGTGATCCACCTAATCTTTCTAATGCAGGCTAATTTAATTTATTTGAGCAAAGAGTGGTTTGAGTTCAATTAGCAGTATTTCCTGGATGGGGGACGGGGACGCATTTAGTTTGTTATTTTTCACATGAGTGTTGGTTTTGTTCTTTGGACATTTTTGTACTAATTGCGTATCTAATACATTAAGTCTATATGGTTTTCAATTATGTGTTTACAATGTTTCAATTTATGTGATTGAGGGGGATTGTCATTGAAGAGTTGTCGCCTGATGAGAACTCTCCTAACTGGAGTAGATTCTGATATGATCTGCAGTATTAAAGGTAAGAGCTTCTCTTCCCTGTCTTTTCATACATCGTTGGTACCGTCTTTTGTTGTTGCTTTAAAAAGTTAATTTGTTAGAATCTTTCTCGGTGTTGTGAAGGATGAGGCTGATATTAGAGCCATCAAAGGACATATATTCTAAGTATGCACATTGATGGTTAAAGGTTTATGATGGACTCTTTTCCTTTCTCCGTGCTCTAAGGTATTTGAAAAATCGTCATATGTCTATTACTTCTTTTTTCTTTTTCTCTATGGTTGGGGGCTGGTTATATCACGTCATGTTATGTACTCTTGGATTTGTAGAAAGTAGGCGTCTGTAATCTCGTTGACGTTGGATGAGATTAACATCGAGCTTCTGAAGTACTTCATACAGTTCAACAGTTGGTGAGTTGATCATCTCTTGAATATGTTGAAATATCATAAAGGAACTGCTTACTTTTATAATATTATGTGCCCAATTTTCCATTACAAAACAGTGATGCATGTAATAACAATATAATGTTCTCAATTAGTCAATTGACAAGGCAATGGGATATAAAGTGATAATGAAGGAGAGCAAGATAAAAAGAGTAATGCGTTGAATGTTGCTGCAAATTAAATTAATGTGAAAAAAAAACTATGCATGACTACAATAAGAAAAATTGGACCTTTGAGGTAGACAGGAACGATAGCATCTTGCGTGTTTTTCCTTATATCCTATATAAATTTAAAGATTTTGTCTTATTTTCTAGGAGCATCAATCATGAAATGGAAGAAAAATGTTGCACTCGATATCTTTATTTTGTTTTACTGCGTTTTGCATATATTCCGAGCACGGTTGATCTCTATCATAATATGCAACATCAAACAAAAAATAATATAAAGTTCATTCTCATTTGCCAAGATAACACAAATGCTTTACATTTTCCACTCACCTCAACATGATTTCTTCCTCAAATGGAAAGAAAGGCATCAAGTAATAAAATAGATTTTTTAAAGATTTTTTTTAGATTCATTATGATGCATTTTCAGTTTTATATTATTAAACCTGATATTATAGTTGTTACTTCTCTTTCTGTGAATTTAATATATCCTCTTTTTTTTTTGTCAAGACTTATGCTATCCTCTGATGTACAAGATTTTTCTCCATTCCACATTTTCAGTTTTATATCACTAAATCTGATATTATAGTTATTACTTAATGCTATCTTCTGATGTACAAGATTTCCCTCCATCTTTGTTAGATTACAAATCTGAAGGCTGCTTTGGCAAAGAAAGACGAACATGAAATCCTCTGTTATTCACTGCTATCCAGCAACCCAGAAAGTCAAAGAACAAAATCCACTTTATCCTCACCTTCACATCCCCTCTCACAGCCAAGTAACGACTTATCATATGGTCGCGAAATTATGAAAGAGGAATAAGGTTTGTTCATTCATTGCTCTCATATGCATAAATTGTTTTTTCTTGATGTTTGCAGCGTAATGACCCCCTACTTACCGCGAGAAGACTGTTTACTCTCTAGAAGACCTTGAGATGGAGAATGAAGATGACATTTTTATCACTTTTCTACTTACAATAAAATTATACATGTTTCATACACTGAATTTTGTTGATATTATCTATGCTCCAGATACAGGCTAATGCACCTGCTTTCTTGAAATTTTCAATTGTAAGTTGTGCAACATTTTATAAAAATATTTTAAGTTATCTCTTTTCAATGCACACTTTCTTTTTTTTTTCTTTTTTCATAACTCCTAATGTTTCAAACATGAAAAATATTGAATTATGATGCTTTAATAGTTGGGTTTTTTAATCGGATCAACTCTACTGCTTCATGATTGATTTGGACAAGTTTTGCATAAATTTGATTGAGAATGAGTGTACAGATTAATTTCATTCGCATTTGTGAAATCGATCAGTTCTACATGTTTTAGTAGGTTTTTGTCTCGAATCAACTATACAACTTCATGATAAATTGGACAAGTTTTGCAGAGACTTGATTGAGAATGAGTTTACTGATCGATTTCTAATTCTAATTTGGTTGAAAATTAATGCTAAATCAGTTTTATAGATTCTTTCATGCTCGAATTCGAGTTCCACGTGGTTGTTGATCGCTTGGAAGATGTGAGGCTATGGATGATGCACGTCAAGGAAGGGGAAGCAACTGCTATAAACTGTGTTTTACAACTTCATAAGCTATTGTATGATCAAACAGGAGGTGCACTTTGGAGAGAAGGGTTTGCAACTCACTAAGATACTATGCTATATTCGACATGATTCACTCAACAAATCTCCCTTTGGATAACGCAACGAGGCTGAAAACTTAAAAGAAATTTTCACAGGACGAACATGGGAAAATTCATTAATCTTATAACCTGCATATGAACCGGACTAATGGCCCTACTAATTAGTTAACCCTCAGCTAGCCCGGATAAATCACTGAAATCAGATAAGGAAAAAAAAGAGAACATTAAATATTACGATTAGATTACAACAAATCTTCCACAAATGTTGAGGCTTAATTAGTAGAGTCATTAGTAGAAATCTTTATATATAATACAAAGGGAGGTTTCGGTAAAACGACTTTTATAGTGAAACGGTGTTAACGAATACTTATCGTAGGATGATATTAGATGGATGGCTGGATTAAGAAGGTTATTATAAATATTTTGGTCTCTTCTAATATAATTTATAACGGAAATTATACTCTTGAATCTTGAGTTTGAAATCAATATTAAACTTTCTACTCTTGAATACTCAAAATATAAGTAAGCTACAAATCAATAACTTTGTACAAATGTCTTCATTTCTCCATAATCTCAGGCAAACAAATATTTATATTAATTTGATGCTCAAAAATTTCAATGTATTATTATTTCTGGTGGAACTTTGGAAGTGATATATTAAGAACTTTTTTTCCGGTGTGTTATAAAGAAGTCGTAGATCTGTCACCTAGACGTCAACTTTGCCCTTGAAGTTTTCCTGACTTTTGTAGTCAGATATCCTGTTTACCTTCCTATTAATTTGACTCATATATTTGTAAAATTATGTTGACAACCTTTTTTTTGCAAATTTAGTTAATTTCTAAAATGACTAATCCTTTTACCGTGGATTATCAATGACTTCTCATTTTCCGCCAAAATAAGTCATCAGGTGTTCTGGCATTTTGTAAATTGATTACGTTTATAAATCTAACTTTGTTGAGATTACATTGTAGTATTTTAGAAAATTGTGAATATGATTAGCCTCAATACAATTTTCGGACACATATTTAAAAACATTAAACAACATACGAAAATCCGTAATTGCCCCGCGCGTAGCGCGGGGGTACGAATCTATCTCTATATAATAATCCATGACTTTGAGAAAGTAAATGTAAACTGTACCTCATTATTCCTCTTAAACCCTACATTTTCCAATCTTTTAATAGCTTCGTAAGAACACATACATCTGCCTCTTTGCCGTTACTTGCGTCTCCTCCATTTCTTCGTCAAAATCCCAATCCATTAATCCCTCTTCCTTTCCGCCTCCAGCCAACTTCTACAGTTTCTTCTCCTCTCGTCTAATTCTTCACCACACTTCAATCCATCGATGGAGTATTCCGAGAGGGCTTCTATTGAAGAAGAGCGCGCAAAGCCAGATGAAGCTTCTGCGCCGCTAGATCGGCCGGCGGATGTCGGGACGCTGTCCGTTGAGAGGCCGTTCGAAGTCAAGATAGTTCTGTAGGGTCGTTGTCCGTTGAGAGGTTGGTATCATACCTTCGCTGAATGTTTCGGCCGGACTTCTCAGATTCTTCTTCGTCTAGACGTGGACGAAATTGCTCGAGAAGGCCAGTCTTCTTCGACAGCCGTTCACTAGGCAGGAGAACACCGTTATCCAGTCCAGGACTTGCGGTGTCGCTTCCTCTGGCATCGCTTATAGTGGTGCATATCTCTTTCTCTTTGTTTTCGGCCTTAATTGTTTTTGTTCCGATTTGATTTCTGCGTAATTGATCGATTAGGTTAAATCGCATATTCTCGATTTGATTTCTGCCTCTGCGTGACTATCACTGTCCATTGATTTGTTTGTTTGTTGGTGGCTGAGACGAAGAACAAGGCCTAATAAGATGGTTAGTGTAGGTGTGGATGCTAATATAGGTTAATATTATTTGTTTGTGTGTTACTATTAGTATTCTTTATTTAGTTTCTCTGTTTTACCAAAGCTTTCACATGCTTTGGTTAGTAATACAACTATGGTGTAGTTGAATTCAATTATATTGTGTTTATAGTCTACCATTCTCTCTCATATTGCAGTTTTGTTTTGGTGCTACTCAATGGGGTATGTATATCAATATATGTTAGTTGAGTGCATTTTGTTAGAGTTTCATAATTTCAGGCTCGCATTGACAAAGCTTTACATGAGTATAAAATTTCAGTTGTTGAAGAATAGTGAAGATATTTCTCTATATCTCTTGCTTAAGAATCGAAATTCAGGGAGTCCCAGTTTGAGTAAATTAGGTTGATTTACACATGAACCATACATTAAGATTTCAATAACTTACAGTTGTGAATTCTTTTTTCCCTATTTATATGCAAGTGTATTTGCTGATTTTCTTGACCAAGAACGAGCAGTCAAGGACACACCATGTGTCAAGACATTAAGGAAGCTATTGATCTTCATGAAGCTTCTTATGTAGCTCTTGAAGCTGAGAAGCCTTTGATTAAGGCTAATGCACTTTTACATGAAAATTTGAAAGCTATAAAGTATGGCTTAGATTATCATAATATGGTCAAGTGGAGAATGCCTTGGAGCTTTCGTTTTTCTTTCTGTCAGTGAATTCCTTGGAATGCCTTTTATATATCTCTTCATTTTCTTGCTTTCATATTTTTTTTTATATTCTTAAGTTGCAATTTTCTGCTTTGCAATAGCTGTTGAGGTTACATTAACTTCCAGTCGTTTGTCCCCACTCAATTGCATTGTAGAAATGACTTCAACTTTGCTTGATGTCAGAACTGATGAGATAGGTGATTGATTGTGGAATTTTCAGACTTCATGCGGACGATGTCACCATTTCTGGCTTGCTGGCCTTGAATGCACAATTCTCTCAAATGTGAGAATTCTATATGCTGAAATAAGAGCACAAAACTTCTGAGGCTGTATTGCTGCTCTTAGTCTTAAAAGTAGAAATACAACCTCAATACGCAGATGGCTTGCCTATTATTATTGAGCGTGTAATGGTCTATATAGTAGAGATTACAAGAGATAATGCTGAAAGGAAATTGCAATAATAAATAGGGGGTTTTTGCAGGAAACCACCCGCTATTTGTCGGAATTTACAGGTAACCACCCGCTATTAACGTATTTATTTTTAACCACCCAAATTCTATACTTTTCTTACAATTCACCACCCGTAAACAGTTTCCGTTAGATATTCTGT
Source organism: Oxyria digyna (assembly GCA_029168935.1). Lineage (NCBI taxonomy): Eukaryota > Viridiplantae > Streptophyta > Magnoliopsida > Caryophyllales > Polygonaceae > Oxyria > Oxyria digyna. Next base: position 19,272,053 of record JAPVLV010000007.1, on the reverse strand, counting down.
TAAAACTTGTGAAATTACACTTTTACCCCTCCATTTTTACAGAAAATAACAAGTTTGAAAGTTATGGGGCAATTTTTGTAATTTCCTTCAAACGGATTGAAAACCTAGTTCATCTTCTTCTTCCCCATAACTTTCAGGAACAATGCGCCATATCGAAAGATCTTGATGGATACGGTAACCTGTAAGTACTCAGAATACCGAGCATTGCCGGTAGTCCTCGTTCAAGGGCGAATTGCACCTGAGATTCGTGTATATCAACCGGGGAATGCCTTTCTCTATGGAAGAATTTGAAGGTGGAGAAGAGCTTTCCCCTCTCGGGATCTTGACATGGGCAGTAGTTGGTGAAGTTTGGTGGGCAGAGATTGAAGGGTTTGGGTTGAGGGAGGCTGAAATTGAGTTGGGGGGTGTGGTGCGATTCGAAGTCTAGAGGAGGGGTTTCGAAGGTGGGTGTGCAGTGGCTGGTTTTAGTTGGTGTTGGTGTTGACAAGGAGGAGGAGCCGAAGAGGTAGGAGAAGGAGCAGAGGAGGGTGGCGATGAAAAGCTTGGAAAGGAGGGATTTCGCCGCCATTTGTACTCTACTGTATGTAGTAGTCTTATTTGCCTGCCGAATTGGGGAAGGTCCGTCTGAGTGATGGAGGAGCAAAAAGGAAGAGTGGAGATTGAGGGGGAAGGTGACTGGGGGCAAGATTTAGTTGGACTAGGTTTTCAATCCGTTTTAAGGAAATTACAAAAATTGCCCCATAACTTTGAAACTTGTTATTTTCTGTAAAAATGGAGGGGTAAAAGTGTAATTTCACCAGTTTTAACAAAATATCTAACGGAAACTGTTTACGGGTGGTGAATTGTAAGAAAAGTATAGAATTTGGGTGGTTAAAAATAAATACGTTAATAGCAGGTGGTTACCTGCAAATTCTCATAGAATGCTCTCATTGGTCTTCTTCTTCCAGTTTCCAGTTTTCATGCTATTCTTGTGGGGAAAGAGATCTTATGAACTTTTAAGGTGATACAATTGAAGCGTCCTTGGTCGGGGCTTATCGGATGCAATGGTGTGTCTCTGTTTTTTTCATTGATTTAAATTTTACTGTGGCCTGTATTTTCTGTTATTTGTTCGAAGCATCCATGATTGCATACATCTAGATATGTGTAGTCTTTGTTGTTCATATTAATAGAATTAGTATTATGACTTGCTTATTTTTTAGAGGTTGTTTGAATCCGCTTCCTTAGGCTTCCCATCTGTTTAGCATTAATATAGATATATGCTTTGTTTTTTTTTTGCTAATTTTTCATGTGGTAATTGTTTTCCCCTTATCTGTTTCCCCCCATGATTCATGTTTAGCATTAATATAGATGTGTAGTCTCTGTTTTTCCTGTTTTTTAACCCTTTGATGATTCACTCTTTGTAATCAATAAACTCTGTAATTTTATTTTCTATAACTGGTTTTAGTTTCCTTCAGCGAAACATTGCTGTGTGATTTGAGTTTTGCTTTTTATTAGAATTGCAACACCAACACTCTGCTCAATTACATGAAAATGATCATACCCACATTTCAAAATCATCCTGCATTTTAATTGTTGGTTCTTATAATTTTTTTGTACATTGACATACCACAATAGTCATTAAACAAATATGCCTACAAAAGCTTACTTATTTTTCGGACAAACATCTCTCTGCAAGAGCCGGTAGCTGGAAACCTAATCGTTCTCCATGCTCTCACGTACAAAGAAATTTCAAATCAGCTCGATTTGTCGGAGAAATTCTGGAGGACTGTGACTGAAATTGGTAAGTCGTACGCCATCAACAGCTTCTGTGAGTATTGTAATATGTTTTCGAGCATGAATAATCTGGAATTGGTGCAGAAAGTTGCTGGATTTTGCAGTAGTAAATTGCTATGGTTTGGGAAAATAGGCGATTCCTTATCTGTTTGTTGATGGAATTGAATATTAGTGTTGTTGTTCGCTCTCGATTGCAATTTGTTAATTTCGCTGGTTTGATTCCGTGCAGAACGTAAATCATCCTTTGCCTAAAAAATATTGCTCTTGCTCCGGACGATATGTTGCTACCGACCAAAATTTCGCCCTCGAATGATTTGATTCCAATTTCATTTCAAATTCTTTAACCCTAATTTAAGCAGTAATGGATGAAGCCATCTAAAATTGTTGGAACCACTGTTACCACCCTTATGTTTGAGCAACTTTACATGTTCATTCTGCTTCCGGGTTCAGCAGTACTTTTAGTTTTTGCAGGCGGTTTGGGTTCATATTCCTTCTTACTTTTTGTCCCACAACTTCTCTCTTTTCTGTGCACAGATTCAATATAGTAGTTGAATCATTCGGGAAAACAAAGGTGCTTTTCTCTTATATTGGATTTTCATATTTTACGTTCTTCTACTGTGTTATTTACGTTCTAATGTGTAATTTGACATCGACAGATCTGCGTAAAGGTTTCGCTGTTTTGAGGTTTCAAAGCCCCAGATTGTTGCTTTTGGATGAGAAATATGCAGCAGAAAGAACCGATGAGCTTCTTGATGTTGTCAAGGTAATATGCTTCGGGCAATTCCTATAGTATTGTTTTCTTTTTTCCTTTGAAGTTTATAGTTTAGTTTGGATTAAGTTAATTTGTATTATTCGTCTTGCTTTTTTTTTTGCAGTTTTCTACAATGATGTAAGGCCAGATGACTCCTATGCAATTTAGATGTTCAAATTACCCAATTATCATTGGGTAATTTCTCCCCAAATTACACCCTATCTCGCTAGATCTTCATCTGCATAAATTTATCTTTTAATTTGTATTCTCACACTGAATTTTGGCTTCAAATTATCAATTTGCAGGTCTTAGAGGCCAATGTGAAGTCTAAGTGTGCCAGTTTTGCTGTCACAGTTCTAATTCCGAACGCTCGGTGGAATTCTCCCAAACAAACATGACGACGATGGCGTCTGAGGACAACAACTTCGATAAGAAGTTCATGACTATGAAGGTGAAATTTACTCCTTCTGAGACTATATACAACATGGTTCAGAGTGCACTCCTGAATTGCCTCAGCTAAGTGTGAGAAGTGCTAAGTTGCGCAGTTCAGCTCAGTTCTCTTCTCGAGTTGTAGACTGAGTTTGATCTATTTTCCTTCAACGGAAACTGTGGAGTGGGCATGACAAGAAGGCGTAGGAATAAGCTTTTCCATTGATTCATTCTTTTATGATCCATCCATCCGCACATGCTTCAGGAGTAAAATAAAGGGGCTCCTCCTTAATTTTACTAGAACTGTTGTGGAATACCAAACTTCTTCATTGTCTTAGTTCGAGCACAAAATTAGATCTATTTTTCCTTTTTAGAAATAAAACAGACTATTCATTCAAGGAAAAATACATTAACTGGAATTGAGTACAGGACCCAACAATCACGGCTAGGGAGCTAATAAATGAGCTACGTTGCATGTCTAACCTGACGGATATCTTTCTCCAGGTTAGGATATGGAATTATCAAGGTTGAGCTAGCATGGTGTATCTTCATTTTCTAGAAAAATTTGCAATCCAAGGTTGTTTGTTAATAAATTGATATTATGTTTCTTTTCATAGCTCTAGAACTTATCCATATAGTTGTATTATGTAGCTCCGGTTCTTCTTTAGCTTTGGAAACCTTATTTTTCCTCAGCAAGATCAATTTTTAATTCAACGAGAGAAAATAGATCTGCCAATAGAATCCTTTATGTCCATATGGTTTTGATACGAATACATGATCGAGTAAATACTAATATAACATAAGATTAAGCTTGCACCTGAACATGGTCTCTAATTCTTATATATCAAGGATACGGAGTATTTTAGTATTGATGTAATCATATTATGCAGGATTGGATAAAAGAAATGCCCATCTATGTCTGTCTCTCATCATTCAACTAACTAGACCATTGATTCAATCCAAATTGACTTATCTAGCTCTCTTACAGGAATTCACTCTACTGAAGTGGTCAAAATCTGTTTCAAGGCGCTCTCCAAATAAGTCTTCACATATTCTTGACATTGTCATGGACGTAAGTTATGCTCAATGATAGCTCCTTTCAGTTATATTATTCTTCATTATATGAGAGATTGTAAAAAATAAACAACTTCTAACAAGGTATTTAAAGGTCATTCTGCATATTTTTTTGTTTATCTTTTAAATTTTGAAATGACACTTTCAAAGTTGTTGGTTACTAATTTTCTAATCTTTGTTCAGGATTGCAGTAGGGGAGGATGATAATGCTGATGGCTGATGCAAATTTCATCACTCTGTTTCGTGTGATAATATGATCTGCAGGGTGATATTCTTCATAGCGTTGCTTCACTTTTGATTCTGGTTTGTAGCTCCTGATTTTTTCCCTTTTTTGCAAACGGGTAAGCTGAAGTTGGTAACAGATATAAGATATGATATCATAAATTTCCAGTTAATCATGATTTCAGCTAAAACACTCAAATGTTTGTCTTTAAATTTCTATCAGGTTTTATGTGGTTGCTTCTCTTCCTGAGGGTGGAGTGGTTCTTTTCGAGAATGTGAGGTTTTACAAGGAAGAGGACGAGAATGACCCAGAATTTGCAAAGAAGCTTGCTTTTCTTGCTGATTTATATGTGAACGATGCCTTTGGTACTGCTCACAGAGCCCACGCATCAACTAAAGGTGTCACCAAATTTTTGAGGCCGTCTGTTGCTGGTTTCCTTTTGCAGAAGGGCAATTTTCATTCTCTTTTCTGAATTTTTGGTTTAGACACATATACAACTACATGAATAAAGGGAAAATGTTCATAGCCAAGCAGGGTTGAGTTAATGCTTTATGCTCTATGCTCTATTATATGGAAGAACTAAACAGTTGGTCCATAATTAGTGTTCTGAAATATGGACCGGTCCTTGAATGATTGGTTGTGGCGTTGGTCCATATATGTAGACTAAATTTCCAACCGAAACCTGAGAATGGACCATACCAAATAGTTCTGCAAATCTCGAGTGTGTTGGGTTTAAGTCATGTCAACTTCCTAAGTCAATCAAAATGTTAACTCTTCTAAATTTTTTAAGCATTCAAGTATTTTTCTAGAAAACCATCTAGCTCAGTCTGTCTTACAATACTCTTCTTACTGCTCTCTGGTACATAAATACAGTTTCTAATAGAAAATGCAAAATTCAGCAATCTTGATGTGCACATCCAAATGTAAAACTAAAATGTGCTCTAACAAGAGTATATATTTTCTAAGCCTTCTTTCTGTATGCCACTTTCCTGAACAATGTATATATTTGTATGTAACAGGAGTTGGACAACCTTGATGGAGCAGTCTCTAACACGAAGAGACCATTTGCTGCTATTGTTGGAGGGTTAAAGGTCCAAGGTCTTTCTCTTGGTTCTTCTCTGGTGGAGGAGGACAAGCTTGAGCGCGCAACCACACTTCTTGCCAAGGCAAAGGCGAGTGGAGTTTCCCTTCTGTTGCACACTGATGTAGTTATTGCTGACAAGTTCTCTCTCGATGCATACAACAAGGTTGCTTTCTTTGTTTAAACTGTTATGTCTTTTTTCCCTTCCTCTGGGTAGTTATGAGCTCCAAGTGATCTTTTTATTCTTTTGATCTTTACCATAGTGCAATATTATTCTGCGCTTTTGGGGCTAGGTTTTTGTTGGTTTCCCGTTGGAAGTAAATTTTTGTTGATGACTTAATTGGGGATTTTAGGAGTTGTGAATTGAAAGACTATGGAGCATAAATGTTGATAGAATTGGGACTTCGAACTAATCCTACAATGCAATATTATTTGATTGTTTACTGATGACTTAATTGGCTTCGAGCTGATCTTACGGTGCTGATAAGATTAGCATTTGGTGCACCTCAGAGAAGAAAAAACATGTGCAAGTAACAATATGACTTAATTGGCTTCGAACTAATCAAGTCACGGGTATGAAATTTCTTTTCTTTTCGAATGGTTTTACATGTTTCTTTAACTTCCTTATCGAGCTGCACTAATCTTATTCCTTTGTTACTGATTGGAATTGCACTAATCCAATCAAATGCTCTCTCAACTACAAGGTGATCAATTTGTTGATCGATTATGTTTAACTTCGAAGGCTACAATATTGTATTAGCCTCAATCAATTTTGATACGTCTATCTAACAATATTAAACCGTATACAAAAAATAAAAGGCAACAACGTAAAGAAATTCGTAATTGGCCCGCGCGAAGCGCGGGTTTCCGAACCTAGTCTTATAATATTAAAATCGCGGAGAGAGAAAATTAAAGGTCACATTAATGTCAGTCCTTAATTTAGTAATATCATTTTTCTAATTTTGGTGGATCTTATACATCACTAGCTTTACGGAACCCGTGCGATGCACGACTCCTGATTTTCACGTAAATATTAAACTTTAGCTATCTCCTATAATTACAATGGTATAGTTTCATTGTTGTTGTTCTTTCATGTTGGAAGTATTTTGTAAGTGTGTATGATTGCATTCAGTTGTAGGGTTAAATTCGGAAAAAGCTTAGGAGGAGAACCTGTGCATGGTCACTTCCTCGAAGAATGTGTAATATCGAAAGTCCAAACCAATTACACATTTCAGGACTAAATTGGAGAGGAGTAAACAAAACGTACTATATACATAATTTTTTTCTCGATACATATGGCCTTAATCAACTTGAAATATAGAGGATAATTAAGTCTCATACCATTTGAAAATCCAAAGCCTGAAATAGTGGGAACTCGCTAAAAAAAATGGCGGAAAGTAAAGGCTTGAAAATTAATGAAGAGGACATATAAAGGTGCTTAACCATGCATGTAAATCATCCAAGAGTTTATTAGTAGTTTTTTAATTCAACAAATATAAATGAGATGACATAATATATATTGAGTTAGTAGTAATATAATATTTATAAACTACAATCTAATCCATCAATCCAAAAAAGTTAACTTTATATGTTACAATAGGCTAACTTCATATATTACAGTAGAAAAAACCATTATTATATTTTCTACTTGTCACCTAAGACATCAATTCAAAGTGCCTATAACAATCTCAAAACATCTAAAAATAGCAGCAGAGAACAATCAAGCTATGTCGTACTAATCTCTAAAGCAAAACTACATCCTGATTCACCTAGCAGAAAGCTGAATGAATATACAGAATACAGAGTGCCCTAAAATTTCAAAATACGGAAAATCAAATTACAAAGATGAATTAGCGAGTGAAAAAGGAGTAAAATAACAAACCTCTTTGCTCAAAAGCGAAAACCTTTCAGAGTTAGTGGGAATGAAAAGGGAGTCAAATCCAAGTGTTGTTTCTTCCCCTTTAATAAAATAAAACACTAAATTGAAACTCAGTAGAACTAATTCAAAAAATCTCAAAGAAATCTATGATATATGTATGTGTTGCATCTTCGTATTTTTATTGAAGCACTCCACCATGTGATACAAAAAATAAGGTGCCTGGTATGAGGAATATATGAACGGATATAGGAGGGGTGAATAGGACAAATGGATCATGGAAAGAGCTTTTATAGCCGCTCAATATCACATCTCTTTTTAGCTTCTGTTGAAAACCTTCCCGACATAGAGTCACGTGTAGTAAAACTCTAATATTCCATATAAATTGAGCACCAATAATAAACCTGACAACATGAATACCTCAAAATTGCAGGTTTTTATGAACAATTTCACATGAAGAAACTTTAGAAACCTTCAACAAAAAATTCATAATTTTTAGCCTGACAACCTGGGGTCTGCAATCTTCGGATGAATTCTCGCTTGAGCTTGTTCATCGATGGTGTCCGGTGGGGTTATTCAAAACTTGTGCGCCCTCCGTTGTCAACATCCGAGCGGAGCGACCACCTATTTTCATTCGCTTGAGCCATTGTAGAAATGATGAAATAGGGAAAGAGAAACAGGAGAACATCATATATACCAATAGCCCCTTAAATTACCGACTCAAGAGTCACACTTCATCTCCTAACCCTGAAAAACGCCTCTATGGCGTAACAAAGGAAACGGAGGGACGTTATCTACAGAGGGCGGGAATGAGCATTGAAGAGGGAAAGGTTCGATAAAAATGAGAAGCAAAATTCTATGTAATTTTAATGCTAGACGACTCCATCTTCTAACGCAAGGTAGAGATTTCAAAAACACAAAAAACATTAAATGTAACTCTAAAAACACTAAATGCAACTCTAAAATCATTAATTGCTTAAGCTAAAGGTCAATTTTATATGTTTATAGATAGATAAATGGGTTAAACTCCATAAAAAAAATTCAATGTGTGAAGATTTATAGAATTAAAATTTAGATTTTTATAATCAAAATGTATTATGTGTGAAGATTTATAGAATTAAAACTCCATAAAAAATCAATGATTTATATAACATTTGCATAAAAAATAAATTTTACACAATAAATAAAATAAAATAAAATACGCGTAACACTGATGACTTTTTCTTACAAAACAGTAACACTTATATAAAATAATATAGACTCGCGCGTATCGCGGATCCTAAAATGATAGTAAACATATAAAATTAACCTTTATAATAAGCATGTTTGCAGGGATGAATTAAAGTCCCTGAAATTGAAGTCCCCGAAACTAATGTTGCAGCCGATCAATTCTCTCCCTTCAACTTCCTCATTCTCTCTTCCTCCTCTTCTCATCAACTCCACATCTCCCTCCTTCCTCCATCGCCACAAAGCCGCCATTATCCATACTACCTTTTGACAACGCACAAAGTCGGAGCCATGGCGAGCAAAAATCGCCGGAGAACCTGCTGCCGCCACAATCGGAGAACCGGAAGAAGGACCGATTGAACTCTATCCTGAGGTCCACCAGTGTACTCCTTTCCGGCGCCATCGGCATCTTCTAAGCACTAACGTCAGGTCTTCTTCAATTCTTCGTTCCGTCTTAATTTTTTCCCGTTTCGTCCATCTTAATTCCGTCTCCTTTAATTCCCCAGGTCGGCTGAATTCCTTTTCCCTATATATACTATTTGTTTGTAGAAGAAGAAGAATTCGGAAGACCCAACAAGGAGGCTTAGGACGCCAAGCCACCTCTCTCTTTTTCTCTCTTAAGGAAAGATAAAAGAAGGGGAGAGATGACTTATGCCCTAATAAACAGAACCTGGATAGTTTTTAATCTAGCTGGAGATTCAAGAAGTGTTTATTTATAAATTTCTGATCATCTGGTCAATTAGAAGCTGCATCGTTCTGTTGGTGGGTCTTTCTTTTCTCGCTCGCTCTCTATCTGATTTTGGTGTCTGATTTGTTTTTGTTGTTTGTGGGTGTTTGATAATCCGCTTCTGCTAGCTGATTTCAGTTGATTGCTGTGAAATTGATGAGTTTTGCACTGATCACATTCGAATTACAATATTTGGATCAGGTTAGCATCCTTTTATCTCTTATAGAGAGTCTAATGTTCATGTGCTCAATTTGGATCCATAACCTAAGATGAAAATCTATCTGCAAAAGCTATCTTCTTTTTTCCCTTAAAAATCTCTTTTGAAAGATTTGACCTTGAATGCATTCATCTATTACCTCCTTATTTGTTGCTATCTGCAAAATAAAGGCAAAACATCATAAACAATGTATCTGCAAAATATCACCAATTCATTATCTGCAAATTATTTGATAACTTCTTGTTTGCTTGACGTGTAAATGCTACAAGGACGAATTATCAAAATATTTACAAAACATTAGATAAACTGTATTGATATTGACAAATATTTTGGCTTTAAAAAGAGGTATGTTATGAATATAAATCCAGGTTGCAGTTGCTCTGTCCCATGCTGCAATATTAGAAGAGTCAAGAAGGGAAGAAGAACAACTTATGAAGCAAAATGTGGCCCTTTATTTGGCAAGGAGAGAAGCAGAGACTGCCATACGTGCTCGAAATATTTCTTGTCTGTAATGAATCATGAAATGAGGACTCCCATGTATGCAATTGTAGCACTTTCCTCTCTATTTCAAGAAACTGAATTAACGCCCGAGCAGCGTCTGATGGTGGAAACAGTTTTAAAGAGTAGTAACCTTCTTGCTACTCTTATAAATGACGTGCTGGATCTTTCAAGACCAGAAGATGGAAGCCTTAAGCTTGATAATGGAAAGTTTAATATTCATGCTGTTTTCAAATAGGTAAGGATTCTTCCTTATTTACAACAGGTGTTTTTCTTCATGTATATGGCTCATGTGATGTGTCTTCTGATGCAGGCCCTCTCTTTGATTAAACCAATAGCAACAGTGAAGAAATTGAGCATTACTGTAAATGTGGCGCAAGATATACCAGAATTTTCTATTGGAGATGAGAAGTGTCTTATGCAGGTCATGTTAAATATTGCTGGTAATATTGTGAAGTTCTCCAAAGAGGGGGTATATCAATATCGGCTACTCTAAAAAAATCTGAACCTCGGTTTCCTGACTTCATTCCAGTCTCAACGGAGAGTCAGTTCCACCTACGTGTGCAGGTATATTCTTTCCATTAATCCCATTCTTTCACTTATGTCGAATCCTTTGTTTTTAAAGCGCTCCTGATTTCCGCGGTTTAGGTGAAGGATTAAGGGCCAGGAATCATCTCACAAGATATTCCCAAGCTGTTCACTAAATTTGCCAATGACCAAACAACCTTATCTAAAAATTTCGGCAGTGGGCTCGGACTCACAATCTGTAGGAGGTAGTATTTCTATGTTTTGTTACATAATAAACCAATACTTCCTTGATCACAGTCATTTAATACTTTTTATTACTTAAAATAGATTTGTGAATCTTATGGAAGGCGAGATCTAGATCGAAAGTGAGGGCCTAGGCAAGGGATGTACTGCTGTCTTTGTTGTTAAACTTGGAATTCCTCCTCGGTTGAATGGGAACAAACTGGCTGTTTATCCTAGCATACCACCAAATCAAGCTCAAGCAAACTTCTCAGGACTCAGAGTTCTTGTCATGGACGAGAATGGGTAACTATTCAAACCTACTCTACTACCTACGATTAAAATTAAGTGACGATTTAGGATTTCTAGGCAACTACTCTTGGAATTCATTTTTGTTAACCTCTTTTCTTCTAAAATCTCCACTCACTCACTTAAGAAAGCTTTTATTATTTTTTACTTGGGAAGATTGAGGGAAAATGTGTGTTTCTAGGTATACTTGCTACTTTTCTTAAACATTATGTCCAAACTCCACACTTATTTTAAATCGAGGGAGTAAAATGTCTACCATTTCAACTCAGTTTGACATACTACCTCGGTTTCAAATTGGAGTGTTAGTAGATCAGTGACCAGAGGTCTTCTAATGCACCTAGGGTGTGAAGTAACATGTGTTAGCTCAGGCGAGGATTGTCTTCTCCATATTTCACCAGAATACAAGCTTGTTTTTCTTGACGTTTCCATTCCCGGAGTAAATAGTTATGAAGTCGCCCTCCAAATCCACAAGAGGCTGTCAAAGAGACAAGAGAGGCCATTACTCATAGCACTGAGTGCAATGGCTGATAGGACAACCAGAGAAAATTGTATGAGAGCAGGAATAGACGGCTTTATACTGAAACCCGTCTCTGTCGATAAACTGAGGACCATATTATCAGATCTTATTGAGCGTAGAACCGTGTTTGAGCTTTAGTTTGTTACTGTAATAGTCTACAGGTGGGCTCTTGAGGAAAGAGAGAAGCAGAGTTTGCTGGGAGGATGGAAAAACAGATGCACTTAGTTTTGGGTTATCATTTGCTCATGGAAATTGTTTTTGGCTGTATTGTGTTATTTTGTGTACATATTGGCCTTTGAAGGTTAGTGTTTGGTTTTAAGTAGAACTTGGAACGAGGGAATGGTGTAATTGGTGTCAGGTAATGTTGCTGGAAATCTAGCTATATATGTTTATGAGTAAATGAAGGTGGCAAAATTGACAGTGAATCTATAACGCATTATTATCCAAGCTGCGACACAAAATTCCGGGGAAGGGAGCGCTGGGATGGATGATTGGCAAAATCCTGAAACTTCAGCCTGCACTTGGAACCACATTTACTGCAATGGCAATCAATCAGCCCAGTTTTTAGCAAGCATTAGACCAAACTTTGTTTTTTCTCGTATTTTCCATTCTGCTTTTTCCACGGAACTGAATTCTCTGCTTGCTGCTGATTTAGCCTAATAAAAGTTTGGTGTTCGCTTCTAACAAAAAAGTATGAACGTACTATAATGAAATCACGGATTTTCGGTTGTTTCTCTGTTGGTTTGGTTGCATTATTGTTTTAAGTTGAATTCGTGATCCTGAGCATGCTAGGAAGAATTTTTCTGTTCTCTTTTTTTCTTGACCTAAGAACTTATTGGAAAAGTCTATTTACATTTGTTAGAGAGGAGCCCTCTGCTCCGGCTGCTAATACAGAAAGGATTGATCCAATATTTTTGAAGAAATATGATTAATGTGAATTGCCTGCTCATAACAAATTTGTGAATTAAATTTTAAATAGCATTGTTCCCATTTTCGGCTCACCAATTCTCTTTCTTTTTACTCCTTATGTCTAATAGCGTACTGAATTAAATTTTATTGACTTACAAAAAGTGTTGTAAGGTTAGAGGCTAGATGCAATTGTTGTTGTTTAATTGGCGTGAGGTTGTATCTGAGTGTGGATTGGCTTTCACGATACAAGGAAGGAATTGGCCACCAAGGTTTGTGATTCTCCCCGGATTTGGATTGGCATTCAATTCACACTTTTATGACGTTTAAGTTTAATTTTGATTTATTTAGGCTACTCGCAAATCTGCTCCCACTATTGGGGGAGTGAAGAAGCCTCATAGATACTGCCATGGTATTGCTGCTCTTCGGTGAGCATTTATCTCTCTCTCTTTTTATCTTCATTACTGTATGTATTTATTGGTATGGGAGTCAAATTGTGAAATTGATTGTATATGTGTTGCGCAGTGAAATCTATAAGTCTAGAGCACGGTGGATATTCATTCAATTGCTATTACTTTTCTGTTTCATGAAGGATTCAACAACTATACCTTAGATTCTAGAGCACAGTGTACTGTGTGGACCCAGAAAGTATCCTCTGAAAGAACCATTTATTAAGCTGTTAAAGGGGATCTTGCATACTTTCTTGAACACATTCTCATTTATTCTAATAGGACTTCCTATCACGTTTCTTCCACTAGCACAAAGGTTAAGAAATGATCATATGTCTATCTACCTTTAGTTTCATACTATGAATATAACCGATCAGTTTGTAAGACTGATTTAATTTAACTGTTTTAAACTCTCATGGTTCAAATTATCTAACCTGTTCAGGTGTTTTCAGTGAGATGAAGGGTGTATACTCAGAGCCGGATGAAAATGTTTGACGCGCCACAAGGTTGATTCCACGTGACCACCTTGCTTGGGCATCCCAAGGTTGATTCCAAACAATTTGCAAATTTGTGACGCGCCACAATATACGGGAAATGGATACTGAACTGTTGACTTGTAAATCAATGATATACTAAAATGTCTTGCCCCCTTTGGTAATCAATGATATACTAAAATGTTGACTTGTAAATCAGGTGCTCAGGTATAACGGTCAAGTAGTTTATAGTTTTATATGTCGTACTATTTACCATATAAAATAGTTATGTTAGTTGTGGGCGAGTCAGTAGTTCAATATTAATTGATCAAAGTTCAAATTGATTTAGCAAAGGAGTGAGGATAATGCACTACTTATGCAGCTTAATCAATCATTCCCCTCTCATTGTAAATTTTTATGATAATTATTCTGTCATGACTTGAAGATTTCAACTTTCTTGCACAATTTTCTATTCAAATCTACTGAAGAGAATTCTCCTTTGAAGGCTACAGAATTTGGTCTCTCAGATTTCATAAGGCCAGGTACTCAAAAGTTTTTCCCAACTACCTTTGATTATCATGGTCTTATTGTTTTAAACATCACAACATTCACTTTGTAAAATATCGTTTTGTAATGCCATTATAATATCATTAAACATAGGTTATCTGAATGATCTAGAAGCCAGTGCGAATACCATAGACAAAGACGGATGGTTGCATTATGGTGAAATCGGAGTAGTCGATGACAACGACGAATTATTTATAGTTGGTAGGATCAAGGAGTTGATCAAGTACAAGGTTTTTCAGGTTGCTCCAGCAGAGCTTGAAGGCCTCTTGATTAAACATTCTCACATTGTTGATGCTGCTGTTGTTGGGTAAGTTATTTTCCTAACCTTATAATTAAACAATTAATGATGCAAGTTTAACAGTATATGTTGTGAAACAAAATGAAGGATGAGGTAGCAGGGAAGTCCCGGTTGCATTTATTATAAAGCCAAGTGAGAGTCAGATCACCGCAGAGGATATCAAGCAGTACATATCTAAACAAGTAAACCGAAGATGGTGTATTCAAGGAGGTAATCCACTTCACATAATTTTGAATTAGTTTTGTTTCTCTGACAATGAATACTAACTGATGGTTTTATGTAATATAATGGATTTCTGGCGACAAGGAGTTTTTTGGATTATTCTACATTTCTCATAACAATTTGTTCCTCATGGATAATATTGTATACTTCTCCATCTATGTGTACTCATTTGTTAGACACGCAAAATAAAATGAGATACAACTACAAAAACTGCAAAAGAATATATTCACAAAACTCTGGAACGAGGAAAATGACATTAAAAAACAAACCAACACACGGACAAAACAAACATACACCATTAACAATGGGTAAACCATAAACAAACACAAAACAATTACCAATACAATAAAGCACACAAAAATTATTGTTGTCAGCTACAACGAAGACGGGCCGTGCATCGCACGACCCCCGAAGGGCTAGTTAGATGTATAATTCACCTTCATTCAATGGAGTTAGGCAAATGTCTATTATTATGATGTAAATCTTCTACTATTTAAAGGTGCTTTGTTCAAAGAAATTACATTAAAGCAAGACAAGAACAAAATCATTGCTAAACACTTCATTCCACTCTCAAAATCATTTATAATACAAGAAGTCACATTGTTGGTTTCCAACAAACTTAATCAAATTATAACACGTTATCAGCACGAGCCTAAATCCAACTTAGCTTCAACATCTTGAAGGTATTATCCTCCTATTATCTTGTTAATTTTATAAACCATACACACTTAATAAATTTTTATTATTGATAAATATGCTCTGTAGTTGCCCAAAATCTATGGGATCTATAGCATCCAACAACATGTTCGAGGCAATTTAATTTTTCATTATGATTCATGGTTACTTTGACATTTTAGACTAACTATTTGTAGACTAGATGTAAAATCTCAGATTATTGTCTATTTCACATGCATCAAATTTCTCCATGTTGCATCAATCCATATATGCATGCATAATACTACAGTCCTAGACATCATAATGCATACAAATACTATTATGCACTCTATTCATAAGTCAATATTACTATTATGCATACTACTTAGATATTAAAACACAAATGCATGTACGTAATATTTATATTACTTTGTCAAAAGTTAAATTTGGTAAAATGAATAGTTACACTTTCCTTGGACTTAAATGTTCATCTATAACGTCTCATACACGACTCATAATTCATACTCGCATAATGCAAAACATCATAATAATTCATGTTTTACAACCTTTAGTTGTAGTAATTCAATGGCAAGCATCGCTAAGAGGGATTTTGACTTTCTCGAGTTGTCGGGCCAAACGTACCTTAAGTGGAAGGTAGACACCTTTACTCACCTCAAGGAAAATGACCTTGAGCAAACAATTGCAGACAATAACAATGCAACACCACAAGAGAAGGCAAATCAATTGTGTTCCTCCGCCACCACATACACGAGAGCCTCAAAACTAAGTACTTGTTTGTTGAGAATCCAAGAGAATTGTGGAAGAGTTTGAATGAACGTTATGGACATCAAAATGAGGTCCTTCTCCCACAAGCACTCTATGAATGGAGCAACCTAAGGTTCCAGGATTTAAGTCCATATCTGAGTACAGTAGTGCTATACATAGGATCACATCTCAACTGAGACTTTGTGGTCAGATAATAACTCAAGAACAAATGTTGGAGATAACATTCTCCACAATGCATGTCTCCAATGTTGTGTTACAACAACAACATAGGGAGAGAGGCTTCAAGAAATACTAAGACTTGCTGAAATTCTTGTTGGTTGCTGAGAAGAACAATGACCTCCTGATGAAAAAACACAACATGAGGCCTACTGGTTCCACAACGGTTTGTGAAGCAAACATTGTAGACAAAGGGCTCTTTGAAGGAAACACCAATGAATATAAACAACAGAATCATGGTCGTGGTCGTGATCGCGGAGGCCGTGGAAGTGGTCGTGGCCGAGGAGGTCGTGATGGCTATGGTAGAGGTCGTGGTCAAGGATACAACAAAGGTCATGGTAACTACCAGGGCAACAAAGGCAACAAAGGGGATGGAAAGCCAAAGGTCCACACGGGTCAAACTAGAACCCTCCCAGAAATCCAAAAATACTTGCTATAGATGTGGCTTGACTGGTCATTGGTCAAGGGTATGCCGTACTACTCCACACTTAGTGAAGCTGTATGAAGCTGCGAAAAACAAAGAAAAGGCTACCGAAACCAATTACATTTAGGATGTTGGCAACTCTAAGATGCCAATTATGGATACCCTTTCATTCCTCAACCAAGAGGGGGGTACCACTTCATTTCTCAATTATGAAAATGACGATGACCTCGCTTTTGAAGGCTTGAACTAGCCTCGAAATGTCTCAATCACCTCTTATGATGTATAATATTGTATAATATTTCTTTTCTTTATTACCTCGTAGAATCGTGTATAATATAGCAATCTTTTTGTAATATATTTCTTAAGTGCTTGCATTCTGATTTTCGCAGTATCTTGTATAATATGACTATCCTTATGTAACATATATGAGGCTTTCTTCTTATTAATTTACTTCTCATTTTATTTTCCTTTATATAGTGAACATGGAACTGCCCAAAATGAAACTCGATGGGAAGGAGAAATGTCTTCTAGACAGTGCAACAACGCACACCATTCTAAGAAACAAAAGTTACTTTACACATCTAAGGCCCTATGAAGGCAATGTTACTACAATATCGGGTGTGTCTAAACTCATCGAAGGCTCCGGAAGAGCAATTGTTCTACTTCTAGGTGGGACAAAATTAGTGCTAAACGGCGCATCATACTCAAGTCAATCGTAAAGAAATTTATTGAGTTTTAAGGATGTGTCCCAAAATGGGTTTCATATGGAAACCATGAATGAAAATGGGAAAGGATATTTGTGCATCATAAGGCATGAACTTGGCTTCAAAAGGGTCCTTGAAAGAATGTCAAGCCAAACCTCTGGGTTATTGTTTGTGCCTAAAAATACGACGAGTAAGGAACGCGTGGTAAGCTACGCGTAGGATGATCACGTCGATGTGACGAGAAACAATGAAGATGTCGTCAACGTGGCAAAGATTTCGTCTGCCTTGAAGATAGAGTCGGCCGAGTATATATTATTTTACTTCCTTGTATATTATTGTAATTGGTAAAAGATACGATAAAGAATATCTTTTTACCTTATTATTATATCGTTATTAGATAAAAGGAAAAGATAAGATCTCGTTTCCTAAAAGATATCATTAGGGTTAGCCTATAAATAAAGGCTAACGCCTGCCTTGTAATTCATTCAGCCACCATACGAGTAATACTAAGTTCAAGCTTCAAACCCTAAATTCCTATACCGTTCTTGAGTGTTGAGATCATACTATATTCTTTGATCTTTGCCCTACAATTGCTTAGTTATTATCTCGTTGGTAATTTCGCTACAAACAATTGGCGCCCACCGTGGGGCCTGATCAAAAGAGTGTCGTCTCTACATACGAAAAGAACGACTTCTCCCGAAGAAGCCATGGAAGATCCCAGATCGATCGAGAGTTCTCACAACAGAACCTTCACCGTTTTAGGAGGCCCGCCGTCCTATACAACCTCCGACACGAAAAGGCTCGCGAGAACTATCGAAGGACAAAACGACTCCACTCCAACTCGCCACGCTAGAACGACGAATCGCGATCTGCCTATCACGTTCGAAGGTCCCGACGAAAGAGCCAAACATCACGATAGCCTGGTGATCTCCGTGGTCATTCGAGATTGCAACGTAAAGAGAATCCTCGTAGACAACGGAAGTTCGACCAACATCATCACCCTCTCCGCTATTCTTGAACTCAGACTTTCAGTCGACGATGTCGTCGGAAAGCGTATCCGTTTGAAAGGCTTCAGCGGAGATGTTAGGGGAAATCACCCTAGAGACAACGACCCAAGGCGTCAATCTCCCAACCAGATTCACCGTGATGGAGGCAGAGTCGCCCTATAACGCCATCCTAGGAAGACCCTGGATCCACGATATGCGAGCGGTTCCGTCCACGTATCACCAATCCTTGAAGTTCCCGACACCCTGGGGGGTATGCGAAGTTAAAGGCGAACCCTATACAGCGAAGGAGTGCTACCGAATTGGGATGAAGGGGATCTCGACGCCAGAAATAAAAAAAGATGAAGTAAAAGAATTCCAAGTCAAGACGCCAACTAAGTACGTTAAGCCAAAGTGTCCCGGGTTAGAAGACGTGATTATCGATGACTCCAGACCAGAACGAGTCGTAAAGATAGGGATCGACGTCCCCAAAGAAATTCGAAAATAATTGGTAGCGTTCCTAAATTCGAAAGCCAAATGCTTCGCCTGGAGCCACAAAGACATGACAAGTATATCTCCAGACGTGATGCTCCACAGGCTAAACGTCGACCCAAAGTCTAACCCAGTCAAGCAGAAGAGGAGAAAATTCCCCCCCGAACGCAACAAAGTGGTAGACGAAGAAGTCAAAAATCTCCTCGAGACGGGCAAGATACTAGAAGCAAAGTATCCCGACTGGCTCGCAAACATCGTGGTCGTCCATAAGAAAAACGAGAAGTGGAGAGTATGCGTCGATTTCACGGATCTTAACAAAGCCTGCCCTAAAGACTCCTTCCCACTCCCTCATATCGACGCCATGGTAGACGCAACGACAGGGCACGAGATGCTGACATTCATGGACGCGTTTAGCGGATATCACCAGATACAGATGAATCCCACCGATCAAGAAAAGACCGCGTTCATAACGAACCAGGGGATATACTGCTACAAGGTCATGCCTTTCGGCCTCAAGAACGCCGGAGCTACGTATCAAAGACTAGTAAACAAGATGTTCGAAGAACAGATAGGCGACACGATGGAAGTTTACATAGACGACATGCTTGTGAAGTCTAAACGAGCAAAAGATCACGTAACACATCTAAAGGAAGCGTTCGAGATCCTGGAAGAATATAGCATGAAGCTCAATCCTACCAAATGTTCCTTCGGAGTCTCTTCCGGGAAATTCCTTGGATATGTGGTGACACAGAGAGGAATAGAAGCTAGTCCCGAACAGATCAAAGGCATACTTGATCTCGAATCTCCACGTTGCGTAAAGGACATCCAAAAGCTGACGGGGAGAGTCGCCGCGCTAAACAGGTTCATCTCCAAAGCTTCCGACAGAAACCGACTCTTCTACGATACCCTCAGGAAAAATGAATCTTTCTCCTGGACGGAACGACACGAAGAGGCCTTCACGGAGCTCAAAAATTACTTGACGAATCCTTTGCTCCTATCGAAGCTTAAAGAGGGAGAGCCTTTATTTGTATATCTTGCAGTCTCTGAGATAGCCATTAGCGCCGTACTCGTAAGAGAAGAAGGGGAAGAACAACAGCCCGTCTATTATGTGAGCAAGGCGTTGTCATCAGCAAAAAACAAGATACTCCGCCATGGAAAAGCTGACCTTGGCACTAGTGACGGCGTCGGTAAAGATGAAACCCTATTTCGAATCCCACACCATCGTAGTAAGAACCACGTCGCCTTTGAAGAACATAGTGAAGAAGCCAGAACTGTCAGGTAGAATGACGAAATGGACAGTTCACCTCGGCGGCTACGACATCATCTACGAAGGAAGGAAAGCAATCAAATCCCAAGCGTTAGCAGACTTTGTGGCGGATTTCAGTCCGACCCTAGAACAAGAAGCAGTCTCACAAGTAAACAAAGTAGAGTTCGCAAAGTGGACCTTACACACAGACGGGGCAATGAACCAGAACGGGGTAGGACTAGGCATCGTCCTAAAATCGCCACAAGGGGATAGGGTTGTCCAAACCATAAGATGCGACTTCAAAGCGATGAATAACGAAGCCGAATACGAAGCCCTAATCCCTGGTCTACGCGTCGCCATCGACCTACAAGTTCAGAAGCTTGATATTTACTGTGATTCATTGCTAGTAGTCAACCAAGTTCGAGGTGAGTACGCTACTAAGGATTCGAAGATGACCTTATATCTCAAAGTAGTAAAAGACTTGTTCGAGAAATTTGAAAGTTGCCAAATCAGACAGATCCCTAGGGACGCCAAAGTGCAAGCCGACGCATTGGCAAAGCTAGGCTCGTCCATCGACCCAAGAGAATATCAGAAGATCCCTTTCCTCCATCTAAGTAACGCGTCCATCAACAAGGAAGCAACTCCAGAACAAACACTCACAGTAAGAAATCAAGACTCATGGGTAACGCCTTACTACGAGTGGTTACAACACGGACGCCTCCCGAGTAACGCGTACGAAGCAAGGCTGTTGAATTAAAAAGCAACTACCTTCATAGTAGACAAATGTCAACTATTAAAATGGTCATCAAATGGCGTGTTTTTAACGTGCCCAACAGAGGAAAAGATCCAAGATATTCTACGCGAGCTACACAACGGAGAATATGGGAATCATTCGGGAGGAAGAAGTCTGGCCGCCAAAGCACACTCAACAGGATATTATTGGCCCACGATGAGACAAGACGCGATGAATCACGTAAAAAGGTGCGGCGCTTGCCAAAGACACGCCCCGATTCCACATCAGCCGGCGGAAAAGCTCCACTCCATAACGTCTCCGTGGCCGTTCATGCAGTGGAGGATGGATATAGTAGGACCCATGCCCTTAACCCTAGGGCCAAAGACGCTAATGCTCGTTGTTACAGACTACTTCTCCAAGTGGATAGGAGCTGAAGCATTCAAGAGTATTAAAGATTCCCACATCATCTCCTTCATCGAGAGGAACATCATCATGAGATTCAGAATCCCTCATACCATTGTATGCGATAACGGGTCACAATTCATTAGCAAGAGCATTGTGTCATTCTGCGAAGACAAAGGTATACGTCTAGTCTAGATACCCTCAAGCGAACGAGCAAGCAGAATCAAGTAACAAGGTCATCGTAAGTAATCTCAAGAAGAGGATAGAGGAGTGCAGAGGAAATTGGGCGGATCAACTCCAAGATATATTATGGGCCGACAGAACAACACCTAAGAGAGCGACGGGAAGGACACCGTTTTCTCTCATATACGGTTGCGAAGCCGTCCTACCAATCGAAGTGGAGGTACCAACAGAAAGATATCGGTCCCTCCCTGAGGAAAGAAACACTCCAATGATGGCGTTCATGATAGATACCATAGACGAGCTAAGAGATAACGCAACATTAAGGATGGCGGCACAGAAACAAATCGCCGCCTGAAGCTATAATCGACGAGTAAAAGCAAGAACCTTTCAAGTAGGAGACTGGGTCTTAAGAAAAGTCTTCCCAAACACTAAGGATAAGAGCGTCGGTAAACTCGCCACGTCCTGGGAAGGCCCATACCAAGTAGCACAAGTCGTAGGGCGAGGAGCCTACAAACTCGTCACACCAGAAGGAGTACCACTGATGCGTTCATGGAACACGACACATCTTAAGAAGTATTACCATTAGAGAACGTGATAATTGATTTGACTTCTATTTGTCCTTATGCATATCTTAGATTCCTTATTTTGTCCAAGCATGTTTTAGCGTCAAGATGACAAGGGGTCGTCGAGACTAGGGGTAGATGTCTTAGCTCGTCAAAATTCATGAAGTCTTCATTAATACATAAGTATGCACTTTTTTGTCCGATATGCAAAACATGTCGTCTTGACGCTAAAACATGTCCAAGCATGTTTTAGCGTCAAGACGACAAGGGGTCGTCGAGACTAGGAGGAAATGCTGGACCCAACCTTCATGTAAGCCGGCAAAATAACAAAAGCAACCGCATTGACCACGACTATACCAGGGGTAGAAAAACCAAAACCTCGAAGACAAGACATTAAAAGGCAAAGATCGACCAACGCGTCGCAAGTAAGAAATATTTGGCGAACCCGACTCCATAGAAGATCTGAAGCCGAATTCGCCAAAAGGGGATAGTACTCCCACCAAAAGTTAAAGATAAGCAAAAACCTTACGTAGAGAAAGAAACGATAAATATCCAATGCATATTTAAAAAGAAATCGCCACACAGGAACGTGACGAAAAGATAAAATCCATAGTCCACAAAAGCAGCCGTGCAACAAGCAAAAGAAAAAAATCCTAAGAACTAAGGAGAAGGAGAGACATCTTCATCCGCAAGAACAACGTCGTCATCTAAAGCAACATTCGCGTCACTAGGAGCTATGACTGGCGAGTTCGAGGGAACGCGTACAAGAGAAACCCCCTCAGGCGGAACGGGATAAAGAATAGAAAATTCGCTGCGCTCACGTTCCACATCCCAGTCTACGTGGCGACCCGCACGAAACTCCTCCATAGCTTCAATACGAGATGACCACGAATAAAGTACTAGTCTCACGCAAATTCTTCTTATACACCTTTGCTTTCTCCTCAGCGTCGGCCTCAAGGGACGCGACCTTCCCAGTCAACACTTCAACACGTCGCGCCAGCACACCCCTCTGCTTCGCCATCTCCAAAGTTTCCATACGAGCGTCTTTCTCAGATGCCGTAAGACGAGCAACTTTCTTATTAAGTTCCTTGATCTTCTTACTAAGATCGCCCACCTGACCCTTCAAAACCTCCTCGGACTCAGAGCACTTATGGAGACGTTCCCAGATACACATCGAAGCTTGGAAGGCCTAAAAGACCCCGACAGATAAGATACGACACAACGAAAAACAAAAAGACAAGAAAAGGTACGCACCTGCCACTGTGCCACAAGAGAATCTCCCAAAATGTCTACAACTTGCATAAATAGATAGTGATTCCAAGAAGAAGAAGAAGCCAGATCTTGCATCGCCGGGATAAAGTTATGTGTAGGTGCAACGGAACGAGACACCACAGCAGGAAAGTCGCTTACTTCAACATATGTAACGGAAGATGCACCAGCATGCTTTGTTTTGCTCTTCTCGCTCTTCATTGACGGGTCTACGAGAGGCTCCTCCGTCCATACGTTTAGAGGCGCGTCTGAAGACACCTGCACCCCCGTAGCTAATGGAATTGTCTTCTCTACGCATGCTGGAGTAGGAGCAACTTCTTCCTTCACAGCTTTCAACTTATCCTCCGAGATGCACCTCCTCTTAGCAGTAATTAGGTCGTTAGCAGACTCTTGGCGAGTACGAGATGCGACGCCTGAGGTAAAGCTACGCTCAGCATAAAAGATAAAAAGAAAGCAGCGCGTAACTTATGCGAGAAAACTTACCTCGAGAAGGAGTAGGGGTCGTGATACGATACCCCTTCCCGTGACGACCAGTGAAGGTGCGTTCTACCAATGGAATCGCCATGATTCTCTTGGTAATCTCCTCCGACTCCTCCCGCGTCACAATAGCGTGAATATCAACTACACACGAAATCCCACGTAAGGATAAGCGTCAAGATGCACGAGTTTAAAGAAAATCATAAAGTAAAGAAGCATATTGGAAGGAGTCCATTCTTCAAGCAAGAAAGCGCAATCTTTCCCTAAGGTAGATTTCCTGATGAAGTAGAATTTGTCTGCCTAGCCACGGTCGGACGAAGTTCCTTTATTCACCAAAGGGAGGACTCCGACGCGAGATTTGATGTTGATTCTGCCCGCCGAAGGAGTGGAGAGTATGCAAGAATTCATGACGTTGGCGATCGTGAACGCGATGTCAAAATTGGCCAAAATATGATCCGACACCGCCAAACCCCTCCAAGCACTCGGAAGAACTTGCCCTACCGCGATGCCCAGAATAGTCAAGAAAGAGTGAACTAAGGGAGAGAATGGAAAACGATGTCCGACCAAGAAAGGGTACTCCTAGACGCAAATCCATCATGGGCGTAAGGCGTCAGCGAACACGTCGGGGGTAGGAATGACAATTTCCACATGAGCTGAAAGTCCGGCTATGGAACGATAATACTCAATGTTGCGAGCCGAAGAAGAACGGCGGTTGACATCGCTGAGAATCATCTTAGGATCGTAGACAATTGGGGCCATTGAGAAGAGAAAGAAAAAATTAGGGTTTGCAAGAAGATTGCGGATGAGAAGAAAGAGAAAAGCGGAACAGGCTTAAATAGAGAAGGAGAAAAGATCTCGTTCGAGATTTTCCAAGAATCGGTTTGTTACCGTTAGGGGCAAATCCGAACGTTGGAGAAGTAGCCGGTTGAGCTGATATGAGTTGGTTAGCCGCATTAAATGAGAATCGAAGAAAAGAGATTATTACGAAATCAGAGTTTCGGTTCGAGTAAATATCCAACGCGTTCCGAATCTGACGAAGACGTATTCCTTGAAGAAAGAAGGCGTCTCCCAGCTCTACTAGACGTTAAGCCCTGTAAGACGCCTTAGGGGTATTGTTTATGCCTAAAAATACGACGAGTAAGGAACGCGTGGTAAGCTACGCGTAGGATGATCACGTCGACGTGATGAGAAACAATAAAGATGTCGTCAACGTGACGAGACGTGGAAAAGATCTCGTCTGCCTTGAAGATAGTGTCGGCCGAGTATATATTATTTTATTTCCTTGTATATTATTGTAATTGGTAAAAGATACGATAAAGTATATCTTTTTACCTTATTATTATATCGTTATTAGATAAAAGGAAGAGATAATATCTCGTTTACTAAAAGATATCATTAGGGTTAGCCTATAAATAAAGGCTAACGCCTGCCTTGTAATTCATTCAGCCGCCATACGAGTAATACTAAGTTTAAGCTTCAAACTCTAAATTCCTATATCGTTCTATATCGTTCTTGAGTGTTGAGATCATACTATATTCTTTGATCTTTGCCCTACAATTGCTTAGTTATCATCTCGTTGGTAATTTCAATTTCGCTACAAACAGTTATATTATACATATATTCACCCACTTGAGGTCAATGCAGTGATAGGTAAAAAATCAAATGACAAAGTTGCATTTACATTATGGCATGAACGCCTGGGTCACCCAGGGACAATAATGATGCACTAAATTATAAAGGGTTCACTTGGACATCCATTGAAGAACATTAAGGTTTTGTCGTCCAATGATTGTAATTGCTCTGCTTCCTCACTTGGGAAACTAATTATAAGACCTTCAAAGGGAAAAATTGAAAATGAAATGTCAGCATATTTGGAAGGAATCCAAGGAGATATATGTGGACCAATTGCTCCACCATGTGGACCATTTCAATATTTTATGGTGCTAATAGATGCATCCATACGTGGGTCACATGTGAGTCTACTATCAACTAGAAATGTTTCACTTGCTAAACTCCTTGCACAAATAATCCGATTAAGGGCACAATTCCCGGATTATGCTATAAAGAAGCTTTGGCTTGATAATGCGGGGGAATTCACATCCCAAATATTTAATTATTTTTGTATGTCGATTGAGATTGATGTAGAGCACCCAGTGGCTCATGTTCACGCACAGAATGGTCTTGCTGAATCATTAATAAAGCGATTACAATTAATCGCTAGACCATTATTAATGAAATCCAAATTACCACCATTTGCGTGGGGGCGTGCTATATTGTATGTTGCAGCATTGGTTCGATTAAGACCAAGTGCAAACCATGTATATTCCCCACTGCGACTAGTATCCAGAAAGGAGTCAAACATCTCACATCTTAAGGTATTTGGATGTGCAGTATATGTTCCTATTGCTCCACCTCAACGCACAAAGATGGGACCACAAAGAAGATTGAGAATATATGTTGGTTTTGAATCCCCATCGATCATAAAATACCTCGAACCTACAACAAGTGATTTATTCACAACAAGATTCTATGATTGTCATTTTGAGGAAAATACATTCCCAAACTTAGGGGGAGACAAGAAAAGGGTGGACCCAAATACTAAAGAGATCACATGGAACGCAATAGCATTATCTCACCTTGATCCAAGAACAAAGGTGTGTGAACAAGAAGTGCAAAAGATCATTCATTTGCAAAACATTGCAAATCAGTTACCTGATGCGCATTCATATACACAAAGAAGGTAACAAAATCACATATACCAGCGGCAAATGCCCCCGCAAGAAATGAAATACCCATTGGACAACCAGAAGCGTCTATTGCAAATGAGTCTACAACACGTCTAAAGCGTGGGAGACCGTTGGGGTCAAAGAACTTGAAACCAAGAAATACAAACACTTTAAATGGTATAGTAGAAGAAGCCACCATGGCTTCTGGAATAAATGATAAAGATAAAAGGATTGAAGATGAAAACATCTCAACAGAAAATGATATATTGGATAAAGATCAGAATATCGACAATTTTGAGATTTCTAAAAATTATGTTTACACAGGTGTACAATGGAATAGAAACGATATCATTGTTGATGATGTATTTGCCTATACATTGGCAATAGATATTGTGGTTGAAAATGGTGACATTGAGCCAAAATCAGTTGATGAATATTGTCAAAGAAAAGATTGGCTAAAATGGAAAGATGTCATTCAGACAGAACTAAAATCTCTTGAAAAGTGAGAAGTGTTTGGGCATGTAGCTCATACACCAAAGGGTGTAAAACCTCGGTTACAAATGGGTTTTTGTCCGAAAACAGAACGGGAAAAATGAAATTGTAAGGTACAAAGCAAGACTTGTGGCCCAAGGTTTCTCTCAAGTCCCTGGAGTTGATTACGAAGAAACGTACTCTCCAGTAGCTGATGCAACTACATTGAGATTCCTAATTGGCATGACTGTGTTTGAAAAGCTACAAATGCTCCTCATGGATGTCGTGACAACATATTTACATGGGTCACTTGATACAGACATCTACATGAAGGTCCCAGAAGGACTAAAACTACTGGAGATCAAAACTCGAGAATTATTCTCCATAAAGCTGAAAAGATCAGTATATGGATTAAAACAATCAAGACGAATGTGGTATAATCGTCTCAACGAATATCTTTTGAAATAAGGATAGAACAACAATGCAACGTGTCCATGTGTCTTTATCAAGCGATCCATGAATGAATTTGCTATTATTGCATTCAATGTTGATGATTTGAAAATCGTTGGAACTCCACGAGAGCTTCAAGAGACTGCAAAAGATCTGATGAAGGAATTTGACATGAAAGATCTTGGTAAAACAAAGCTATGCTTAGGTTTACAAATTGAGTACCTTAAGGATGGAATATTCGTTCATCAGTCAAATTATACTGAGAAAATCCTAAGAAGGTTTAATATGGACAAAACTCACCCTTTAAGCTCTCATATGAACGTTCGGTCCCTAAATGTTGATAAGGATCAATTTCGCCCAAGAGAAGACGACGAGAAAATCCTTGGCCCTGAAGTGCCATATCTAAGTGCAATCGGTGCCCTTATGTATTTAACAAACAATACAAGACCATATATTGCCTTTTGCAGTGAATCTATTATCCAGGTTTAGCTAAGCACCTACGAGGAGACATTGGAATGGGATCAAACATATATTCCTCTATCTCTGGGGCACACATGGTCTTGGCTTGATGTACCATAACCAACAAGATGCCACCTTAGTCGGATATGCAGACGCGGAGTACTTATCAGATCCACATAAAGCCAAATCACAAAATGGATACATTTTCACATATGGAGGCACAACTATCTCTTGGAGATCAACAAAACAGATTGTGACTGCCACATCATCAAATCAAGCCGAATTGATTTCTTTATATGAAGATGGAAGATAATGTGTGGCTGCACGAGCAATGATCAAATTCATCCAGAAGGAATGTGGGATGAAACCCATCACCGACAAGCCAACAATATTATATGAAGACAACTCCGCTTGCGTTGCTCAAATGAAGAAAGGCTACATCAAAGGAGACCGCACAAAACACATACTTCCAAAGTTCTTTTCAACCCGTGAACTGGAAGAAGCCGGAGAAATCGACGTCCAACAAATTCGATCAGATGACAATTTGGCTGATATGTTCACAAAGTCATTGGCTCCAAAGAAATTTGTAGAGTTGGTATCCCAGATTGGAATGTGCAAACTACTAGAGATACATTAATCTCAGGGGGGCATATTACGCGTTGCACTCTTTTTCCCTTCGATCAAGATTTTATCCCATTGGGTTTTGCTTGACAAGGTTTTTAACGAGGCAGCACCAAGGCGTAAAGCGGGATTCATAGTTGCACTCTTTTTCCCTTCGATCAGGTTTTTATCCCATCGGGTTTTTCCTGACAAGGTTTTTAATGAGGCAACATATACTCTAGAGGAAATAAGTATAATGAAAGGTGATTATTCAAGGGGGAGGGGGGGGGGGGGGGGGGTGTTATGAATTGTTATTACATGAAGGTAAATGAACAATTACCTCGTTTATTAAGCCTACCATGTATTAGGTAAATAACTCACCTTCATTCAATGGAGTTAGGCAAATGTCTATCATTATGATGTTAATGCTCTACTATAAATAGAAGTGCTTTGTTCAAAGAAATTACAATGAAGCAAGTCAAGATCAAGTCCTTGCTAAACACTTCATTCCACTCTCAATGGAGTTAGGCAAATGTCTATCATTATGATGTTAATGCTCTACTATAAATAGAAGTGCTTTGTTCAAAGAAATTACAATGAAGCAAGTCAAGATCAAGTCCTTGCTAAACACTTCATTCCACTCTCAAAATCCTTTATAATATAAGAAGTCATATTGTTGGTTTCAAACATCATAACTTAATCAAATTATAACAAAACCTATATATATATAAATATATTAAAACAGAGTTATTTAGAGCTCTCACATTCGTTCTTGCTCCACCAATCCTACGTGTCATCTTGTGATTAATACTCTTTTTTATTATTATTTCAATATTTAAACCAAAAAATTAAACACCAAATTCTTAAGAGTATTTTAAAATTTGTAGAATCCTAATTGTCATTTCTAACTAATCCACCCTAAAATCATTGATTCATAGCTAAGAAAATGGGGATTTTTCCAAACCTATGAATTGATTGTCTTATAGATTTGCGCTATCAACATTAAAAATTAAAAACTCTCTACTTCAAATTAGAAATCTCCCCTTTATTTTTATTTTATTCGTTTATTGAATTTGTCTATTATTTATACATATACTAAAATAGAGTGTTGTTTGACATATGTCGTCCTTACATTCAATTCGTTTATGTGTCGGCCTATAGTCTTTGCCACCTCCTTTTCCATGTCATCTGACATGTCATCATTACTTTCAGAATCCTTATGGTATCATTTCATCTTGTATCTCGCTTTCTCCATGATTTCTGCATCCAAAGGAAACTGCCTAAAACCCACCTCATATTCTGAGCTGCCATTGTTTGTAAGTTTCAACTCTCTATGTTCCCTCACTAAATCTCTTTCAAACATTGACCTCTCTAGATCATCCCTCACAACATTTGTATCATACTTTGCCAAGCAACGTTTTGTTTCCTCAACCTGCTTTGCTAGCCTAGATCCAGGTTGTGGAAGTTCTATTCCTATGATACCAAGCAATGATGATGATGATTGATAATTAGTGAAGGATGAATATTCAAAGTAGTGATCTTGAACCCGACATTGCTCATATCATTAGCACACTCCGAGGCCAGGACTCCGTTGCTCAGCTTCTCCTTGTTCATGAACAATTTTTAATTACCTAGCTTATTTTATGAATGATTGAGTTGAATTTAATACACGTGATATGAATGAATACGTAGTGATCCTCATTTTTCATCTTCTCTTTGATCAATTCAATCATCCCCTAGCTGAAAACTAGCCAAGCAATAGAAAGAATTTGTTGATAGAATCATGTACTTATGTTGAATTTATTGTTAGAATTTTAATGATTTCTAGACATGAAATCAACCCCAAATGGATCTAGACTTAATATGATTCAACCCTATAATTATCAAGAAGGGATATAGAAATAACTAACCTTGATCCATGTTCAATTAGTCTTCACAATAATCAATCAAGACGATGACTTGTTCTCCTCCCTTAATCCTTACTTTAATTTGCTCTTTGATGGAAAATGCAAAATCAGTCTTTTGTCTCCTGATGGCTACGGCTTTTCTCTTATTGTGAATGGCACACAAGATTTTGCTATCAACCCCCTTAACCGTAGAACCACCCCTGTATATATATACACCCACGTACATGGTAGTTACTTTGGTAACTGCCGCTACATATATAAAGGAGACTAAACATAATTAGGCAAGGGACGAGGGATAATCAATACCCCGAATTCTAACTACTTTAACCGAGACCGATCCATCACGATATCGACTATAATGTTAAAACTCCGATATATAATATGAACTTAATCTTTATAATTAAACCGAAAGACACATAGGCCACATGAACGTATATTAAATATTCTTACATTCTCCCACTTGGCCTTTGTGTCGACTTCATGGCTTAATAACATTTAATGTGCACTTCTATATTAAGTTCAAATATTCTTAATCGAATCAGAACTGATTGGATCATGGCGGTCACACGTCATTATAAGCGCGACATGATCCCTTCCATGTATCACAAACCAATCCAAACCCAATATTACTTTTCATTTGAGAAACACTATAATTCTCAAACAACCACATGTCATCTAACAACCATAAGTGTATACACATACTATAATGATAACATGTCAATAAAGCAGAAACGTAACCATAAGTGAATTCAAAGTGTCACAAACATAATGAGCTAACCATAATTATAATAGCAAGGCTTTATCTATAATACCCATACGCTCTACATGGCCAATGAACGCCTTGGGTGGTAATCCCTTAGTCAACGGATCCGCTACCATCATATCCGACCTTATATGCTCAAAGAACACTCTACGTTTCTTCACCTCCTCTTTGACTGACAAGTACTTCAACTCCATGTGTTTAGCACCATTAGAGTACTTGTCATTCTTCGAGAAGAAAACGGCTGCGGAATTATCACAATAAATTCTCAGCGGCTTGGCTATACTATCGACAATCCCAAGTCCCGAGATAAAGTTCCGCATCCACAATGCATGAATAGTGGCCTCAAAGCATGCCACAAATTCGGCCTCCATAGTAGAACTAGCAATGATGGACTGCTTTCTACTCTTCCATGACACTACTCCTTCAGCTAAGAAGAAAACATAGCCAAATGTAGACTTTCTGCTATCCTTACATCCAGCATGATCTGAATCTGTATATCCAATGACCTCTAGATTATCGGATCTCCTATATGTAAGCATGAACTCCTTGGTGCCTTGCAAGTACCTGAGAACCTTCTTTGCAGCCTTCCAGTGGTACATTCCAGGGTTACTTTGATATCGACCCAACATTCCTACATCAAAGCTGATATCTGGTCGAGTACATGTCTGAACATAGTTCAAACTCCCTACCACTGATGCATATGGGATTCCTTGCATTTCTTTTCGTTCCAAATCATTTCTGGGACATTGCTTTTTATCAAACTTGTCCCCTTTCTGTATAGGAACTATTCCTGCAGAGCATTTATCCATTCTGTATCTCTCTAAGACCTTATTGATATAACCTTTTTGAGACAATCCTAACCATCCTTGTGATCTATTTTGTATTAATTCTATTCCAATCACATAGGATGCCTCACCCATGTCTTTCATTTCAAAGTTCTTAGAGAGATACTTCTTTATATCATGTAGCATGCCCATGTCATTTGCAGCAAGCAAAATATCATCAACATATAAGACTAATATCACAAACTTGCTCCCACTAACCTTAATGTAGATACATCGATCAACGACCATTTCTACAAAACCATATGACGTGATGGTATCATTGAACTTTAAGTACCATTGTCTGGAAGCTTGTTTCAGTCCATATATTGACTTCCTCAGCTTACACACCTTATCTTCATTTCCTGTGGCCAAGAATCCTTCAGGTTGGTCCATATATACTTCTTCCTCAAGCTCACCATTTAGGAAGGAGGTTTTAACATCCATTTGGTGAAGCTCTAGATCATAATGAGCCACCAAAGCCAAAACAATTCTTAGAGAATCCTTCTTAGATACCGGAGCGAAGGTCTCTTTATAGTCAATGCCATCCTTCTGGGTGAAACCTTTAGCAACAAGTCTGGCTTTATATCTTTCAATGTTGCCTTTTGAGTCACGTTTGGTCTTAAAGACCCATTTCGACCCAACAGTCTTAGAACCCTTAGGCAACTCCACTAAGTCCCAGACTTTATTATCACCCATAGACTTAATTTCTTCTTTCATGGCAATCAACCACTTTTCAGAATTGTCACATTCCATGGCTTTCTTGAAAGAGACTGGATCTTCATCAAGGCTTAAGTCACATTCACTTCCAATAGTATAAACCACATAATCATCTGGAATGGCAGATCTTCTTTCCCTTACAGATCGCCTTAAAGGTTCATGTGGTTCATTTCTCTCTTCATGAATTATGACTGGTTCATCTACCATAACTTCATTTGGTGGGATATGGACATCATTATGTCGTTCCATTGTGTCATTTGACTGTGATGCAGCAATTGGAACAACAACATTAGGAGAAATAACAGGTGTGGGAACTTCAACCTGAATCTCTTGAATGTCCACCTTTCGTGGTTCACCACTCCCACTAGTTTGACCATTTTCAATGAACCTAGCATTGCCCGTCTCAACTATTCTTGTACTATGGTTAGGACAATAAAATACATACCCCTTTGACTTTTCAGGATAGCCAATGAAAGAGCCATTGACCGTCCTAGGATCGAGTTTCTTTTCATGTGGATTATATAACCTTACTTCTGCTTGGCAACCCCAAACACGTAGATGTCTTAAACTAGGTTCCTTCCCGTCCACAGTTCATACTGCCTTACTAGGAACCCGGTTAAGAACATACGTTGCAGTCTTTAATGCATATATCCACAATGAAAGAGGTAATGAACAATTACTTAACATGCTCCTAACCATTCCCATTAATGTACGATTCCGCCTCTCAGCTACACCATTCTGCTGAGGTGTACCTGGCATTGAATATTGTGCACAAATACCTCTACTTTCAAGCAACTTTGCAAATGGACCTGGACATTGTCCACTTTCATTGAATTTCCCATAAAACTCACCACCTCTATCCGATCTCACTACTTTTACTTTTCCATCTAACTGCCTTTCCACTTCATTAATGAACACCTCTAGGACGTTCACTAATTGAGACTTTTCATGCAGTAGATATACATATCCATAACGTGAGTAATCATCAATAAAGGTGATAAAGTACTTTTCACCGCTCCATGAAGGAGCGTCAAATGGACCACATATATCGGTGTGAATTAACTCAAGAAGTTGAGTGCTTCTCGTGGCTGGCTTCTTTACTATGTGCTTGGTCTGCTTGCCTTTAATGCAGTCCACACACACATCTAAGTCACTAAAATCCAACTGAGGAAGAATATCATTCTTTACCAACCTCATTATTCTTTCCTTGGAAATATGACCTAATCTTTGATGCCACAAAAAAGCAGAACTTTCATTAGATGCACTACGTTTAATGCCCTGACTTTCAATATGAAACAAGGAATCAGAAAACTTAACATCAAGATTGAACCTATAAAGTGAATCAATCAAAGTACCACTACCATAATAGAAATCATTTCGATACAGTGAAAAACCACCATGTCCAAACTTAACATAAAAAACCTAAATTGTCCAATCTACTTACAGAAACAAGATTTCTAGCACATTCTGGTACATAAAGACATCCTTCAAGATCTATATGACAACCAGTGTCTAAGATCAATCTATAAGTCCCAATGCCCTCAATTCGTGCCTTCATCCTGTTCCCCATGAACAAGTATTGTTCAACTCCTCTTATGGGCTGGATCGAACTGAATCCCTGTTTAATATGAGACACATGAGTAGTAGCACCAGAATCTATCCACCAAGTATTATTAGGCACTTCTATAAGGTTCGATTCAAAACAAACAAAACCATAATGTGTACCTTTCTTATCGAACCAAGCCTTCCTTTTCGGACAATCTTTCTTGAAGTGTCCCGATTTCTTGCAAAAGAAACACTTCTTCTCCTTTCGGATTTGGCCCTCGGGTCCCTTACTAAAGGCCTTATCCTTCTTCTTATCCTTCTTACTTGGTTTCCCTTTACTGCTGCTGGCACCATCATGACCTATGAGATGAATAGCTTGATCCTTCATCTTCTTTAATCTCCCCTCCTCTTGAACCAACATGGCCTTTAATTCCTGAAAGTTCCATTTATCCTTAATGGTGTTGTAGTTCACCTGGAACTGGCCAAACTCAAAAGGTAGAGAGTTAATGATGAACTGAACCAAGAATGTTTCATTAACATCCATTCCCAAGGTCTTTAACTTTGCTGCCAAGTTAGACATGTGCGTCACATGATCATGGATAGGCTGAGACCAGTCAAACTTCTTTGTAGTTAGCTGACACATGAGGCTTCCTACAATAGACTTGTCCGCCAAATCCGATTGTGAACACTCCTTAATTATACGCATGAAATCCTTAGCATTCTCTGTCTTAGGCATAGATGGCTTAATACTTTCAACCATCGTCATCCTCATGAGGTTTAGACTCAACCTGTTAGATCGCTCCCACGCCTCATAACGAGACTTTTCAGTAACGGAGCTTTCATCTGTAATGGCCGAGGGTTCCTCTATTAATATTGCAAGGTCTAATGCCATCATACCCAGTGTAAACCGGATCTGTTCAGACCATTCATCATAATTAAGCCCATTGAACTTTACGACAGAGTTTGCAGATGCAAACATATTTGATGAAGCTGCAAACATTAATACATGCATACCTATTAGTGCTTTGAGAACTCTAATACAGATTCAAATAGTCATGTAATCCTTAAAGCATGCATTCAAGTAACCTTTGGGCAATACTTAAATACAACAATATTATTGATGCTAAAAATCATACTTTAACAATTAATCATCACATGCATAAGTCGAATAAGTATGCAATCTTTGGATATACACACTATACAACCCGCGTAGTAATGACTAATTCCTTTAATCTTATTAACTACATTCAATGACCCACCTTTGGGTGATCTCCTAGAATATAGTCAATAATGAAATTGATCAAAGAAACTTTCATATCATTCATAGCATCTCTATAATCAATGATCAATCAAATTATGCTATTATTTCTGATGTTTAAATATAGTATAACTAGGCCACTTTGGTGACTAACAAGTTATACATAATCTAAACACTAGACTCTAATGGGTAAAAAATATGCACTATGTATTAATATTTCATAACACAATTTAATTACCCCATAAAATACAACCATCATGCGGAAACACTATTAATCATGAAATCACCAAATATTATCATGAAATGAACACCATTCATGGCAATATACGGTTATTAACAATCATGCATTAATTAGACACAAGAACCAAATATGTCTTTCATCAATGCCACTTATATATATGACAATAGTGATCAATGACAACGGTAACACATACATGTATGCTATCATATATACGTACAAATGCTTTTATGAAATTATCCATACGTACGACACATACTTTACGATCAAGAAGAAACTGTTTCAGCGGAAGCAAAGAAACCGACACTGTAATGTTGTTCGCATGTTTAATCAATTTAATGGTGAATCATACAAATCTAAACCGCTCTGATACCAATTGTTAGAATTTTAATGATTTCTAGACATGAAATCAACCCCAAATGGATCTAGACTTAATATGATTCAACCCTATAATTATCAAGAAGGGATATAGAAATAACTAACCTTGATCCATGTTCAATTAGTCTTCACAATAATCAATCAAGACGATGACTTGTTCTCCTCCCTTAATCCTTACTTTAATTTGCTCTTTGATGG
This sequence comes from Oxyria digyna, assembly GCA_029168935.1. Taxonomy (NCBI): domain Eukaryota; kingdom Viridiplantae; phylum Streptophyta; class Magnoliopsida; order Caryophyllales; family Polygonaceae; genus Oxyria; species Oxyria digyna. The sequence continues at coordinate 19,236,023 of JAPVLV010000007.1, read as the reverse complement.
AAAATGCAAAATCAGTCTTTTATCTCCTGATGGCTACGGCTTTTCTCTTATTGTGAATGGCACACAAGATTTTGCTATCAACCCCCTTAACCGTAGAACCACCCCTGTATATATATACACCCACGTACATGGTAGTTACTTGGTAACTGCCGCTACATATATAAAGGAGACTAAACATAATTAGGCAAGGGACGAGGGATAATCAATACCCCGAATTCTAACTACTTTAACCGAGACCGATCCATCACGATATCGACTATAATGTTAAAACTCCGATATATAATATGAACTTAATCTTTATAATTAAACCGAAAGACACATAGGCCACATGAACGTATATTAAATATTCTTACATTTATTGTTCATTTGGTAGCCAAATAAAAAAAAATTGGTTTGAACATTAATAAAATCAAACCACAATACCTTCCCCCGATAACAAAACAGCTTTGGGTTTGCGATCTGGTGAAGTCGCTACTCTCTGTTACGTACGACTTTGGGTAATTATAATTTTTTTTCTCTAAATATATTATTTTGATTTTTCTCTGGATGCATTTGTTTTAGATATGAGAGTTGGTTGTTTTTATTACTTTGAGATTTGAATTCTTTATGTTAGGGAATTCATGTTATTTGTGTTAGAGCCGGTTCTCGATGGGCTCGCGAGGCCCATAGAGAGTTGGGTCAGGCCCACGAATCGCGTGCCGGGTCGGTCCAAGAAGTCAGCCCAGAAGAATAAAGCGGCCCATAAACAGGTGAAGCCCAATAAGAGGATACAACGGGACTAAGTATCGAGGGGCAAAACGGTAATAGACTCGCGTGGGTCCCAGGTGATAGTATAAAAACGCAACCCTATGGATAAGGAAAGGGATCCGGATCATAAGAGAAAAACGCTTCACCTCCCTCAAAAGAAGAAAGAAAGCATAAGAGCAAACCCTAACTTCAATCTTCCGAAACACTCATCTCCTAGAGGAATTTAAGCATAAAGCACTTGTTGTATCATTTATAGTTTGGTTGTAAAGCCTTAGTGTTATTGAGTGTAGTATCTGAGTTATTCGGTTTATTGTAAAGCTTAAAACGTTAAACGTCTTTGATAATATACTCTTCTTTCACGTTGCTTTTCTTTACCTTTGTGTATACTTGCGTTGTTTCGGTGTGTCCGGTTTTACGTTAATCTTTCTTGTCGGAGCTTTAAAGAGCCGGAGCCGGTTTCCTTCTCGGTTAAGTTACGCAAGTGTCAAGTGTCGAGAGTGAGGTTAATTTCGAGGAAGAAGACGACTAATAGTATTACATAAGTTGATTGTCCAGACGCCCTGTGTCACGCGAAGTGTTGTGTCGCGTGATCGCAATTTCTGGGCTCCAACACTGGCGCCGACCGTGGGGACCTCCTCGCACAAGTAAGGCTTACTATCTATACTCGCGAAGTGTTTTCTAATACAACTATCTGAGAAGATGAATACTAGTGGCGAAAGAAGCGACAACACCCCTCCCCAGATGAGAACTCAAGACATAAGTAGCACGCGACCACGTTTTTCACATGTACATGAGGAGGAAATTGTTCTGGCAGGACCCGCACTGGTACAGTATCGTGCTTTCCTACAGACGATGGGACAAAGTGCGGGCGGAAGCCGAAACCAGCGGCAACCAGGACTCGATCACGCGAGCCCGAACAGAATCAGAGCGGACGAGAACAGTCGGTCGCGGAAGAGAGTGCTGAACACGTACCTGACGACGGAATTTCAGTGTCGCATGGAACAAGGGTCGGAGGACGCGAAAGGCCTTGTCACTCTGGTAGATTCGATTTGAATCAACCCCCTGCGAGCCACGCGGAAGATCAATCTTACAGGGGGAGAACCGAAGGAAGAGGACAGGGGATTCGCGCCGAACAAAGACCTTCCCGCCGCCAGTACGAGGGGGAACCTTTTTGCAACCAGGCCACCCACCCGCGACAAGCCTTTGAGGCCTATCCGTCCGTCAACCCGACACTCTTGTTCGGCCCGACTGCTTTCGCGGGGCATATAGTCAGGTCAGTCCCTTTGCCTAATTTCAGATTTCCTATCATAAAAGAGTACAATGGTAAAGAAGATCCCAGCGAGCACCTAGCACGCTACAAGTATGCTATGCTCGCGAGGTGCCCTGATGAGGCCACAATGTGCAAGGGTTTCCCAGGCACGCTCGCGGGACCCGCCATGACCTGGATGCTCAACCAACCGTCAGAAAGCATCCATTGTTTCGCCGATCTAGAGAAAAGTTTCTTGTTGCATTTCGGCTCCTCGAGGAAGAGAAAAGTGACAATGCAAGAAGTAGTAGGGGTCAAACAAGGGCCGCATGAATCACTGGAGGATTACGTTAAGAGGTTCGCGGAAAAGATCTTGGAAGCTGAAGATTTCCATGATAAAACCGCTCGGGTCGCGTTCCTTGATGGGCTCAATGATGGAAGCACCTTCAAGCAATACCTATACCGCAAGAGAGATTTAGACTACCAAGGCATGCTCGAGAGAGCATACACAGAAATTAATGTGGAAGCACACTCAGGAGTCGCTTTGAAGGGAAATAATCAGAGCAAGCCCGCTCAGGGTCATAAGAAAGAAAACCCGAACTGGGGGAATAAGCGTCATCAGGGTAATCAAGGGAAGGAACAGTTCGATTCGCGAGCACCCGGTTTACAGATTCAAGATCAGAATCAGGGTCAAAGACAGTTCAGGGGCCAAAATCACGATCAGAATCAATTTCAATCGCAGAATTTTGTGGCCGAACAAGACGACCGACGCGATGTTGAGGGGAGAGGTGGTCGCGGTCATAACCGCCAGGGGCCTACCACCTGGTGCGAATACCACGGGGTGAATACTCACTCTACATTGGAGTGTCGGTCGCGACGACATCACCCAAGTGAGCAGGAGGTCCTGACTGCTCAGAGGGGAAGCATTGATGCAGGTCACGGCGTCACGTACAGAGGAGCGTGGAGTAAAGGGGGAGGCAGTAGAACGCAAAATGAGACGAGACAGCAAACCCCCGCGAGAAATAACCAGAATCAGGGGCCTAATCGCCACCCGTCCCAGAACTTCCCTCGCATGGACGGCCATGTAGGCACGATCGCGGGCCGCCATGAACCCATACCCCTGGGCAAACGAGAGCGAAGACTCGTTAACAACGCACCCAAACCTCAGGGAAAACCGATCTATAGTGTCGCGAGGTCGAAGTCTGAACCTTACACGCTTGCCTTCAGTGACAAAGAGGTAGATACCTGGGCTGTCGAGGCCGCTGATCCACTGGTCATCCATGCTCAGATAGGAACCAAGCTGGTAAAAAGAATCCTCGTCGACACTGGGAGCTCAGCCGATATACTATACTGGGACGCGTTCGAAAAAATGGGAATTGATCAGTCTACACTCAGGCCCACTAAAACCACGCTGGTAGGTTTCGCGGGTGACAGCGTAAGGGCCTTGGGCGTCGTCACCCTAGATCTCATCTTGGGTGAGGAGAAAGGGTCAAGGAGGTCAGAAAAGATAGATTTTGTGGTGATCCCAATAACATCCTCCTACAACGCGATACTGGGACGCGAGACGCTGTGCAGGTTTGAGGCGGTCGTATCGATCTGCCATTTTTGTTTAAAATTTCCAACATTGACAGGAGTAGGGGTCGCGAGAGGAAACCAAGAGGAGAGCCGTATCTGCTACGTCTCGTCCGAAAAGGGCAGTACCAAGACCTTGCTTGCCAACCAGTTATTTATTCCAGGGTTGCCACGCGTCCTGGAAGAAGCTGAGTTAGAAGTTCGCGCCTCACCTAGACCGCGAGATACTGAGGGAGAGGAAGAAGGGCATAAACCGCATTTTGATGGGTTTGAGAAACAGGTAATCACTCCTTTCCCCAACAAAGAGGAGAAACTTTACGTAGGGGGGAGACTGAATCAAAAAGTCGTACAAGAGATCGAGACCTTACTCACCCGCTCCCGGGATGTGTTCGCGTGGACACCAAAGGATTTAAGAGGGATCCCGGCAAGTGTCATGACTCATTCCCTGAACATTAGTCCAGAGGTTAAGCCGCGTAGGCAGAAAAAAAGAAAACAGGCGGGACCAAAGAACGCGGCAGCAGCGGTAGAGCTCGCGAAGCTGATTAAAGCAGGGTTTGTAAAACCAGTGCAATACCCAACGTGGCTGTCAAACGTTGTAATGGTAGAGAAAAATCCCAAAGGGACGGGGAAGTGGCGCATGTGCGTAGATTTCACTAGTCTCAATAAAGCATGTCCCAAGGACAGTTATCCATTACCCTCGATCGACCAGTTGGTAGACTCCACCGCGGGTCATGAAGCTCTAAGCTTCCTGGACGCGTACTCTGGATATAATCAGGTTATGATGAACCCAGCCGACTCAGGGCACACTGCTTTTATCACAGACAAAGGAACCTTCTGCTATAAAGTAATGCCGTTCGGTTTGAAAAACGCGGGGGCTACATTCCAGAGACTGGTGGACATGATCTTTAGCGACCAAAGAGGTGACACTGTAGAGGCCTATGTTGACGATATAGTGGTAAAAAGCAAAAAGCAAGCGGATCATACTCGCGACCTGGCAGAGGTCTTTGAAACCCTGAGAAAGTACGGTATGAGCCTCAATCCAGAGAAATGCGTCTTCGGAGTCACCGAAGGCAAGTTCCTAGGCTTTCAGATCAGTGCACGCGGTATCGAAGTCAATCCAGACAAAGTCCAGGCCGTAATAGATCTACAACCACCAAGGTCCATTCACGACGTCCAAAGATTCGTGGGAAAGGTCAACTATTTAGGAAGGTTTTGCGCAAAACTCGCGGAGCGAAACCTTCCCTTCTTCGACATACTAAGGAAACCTAAAAACGACATCAGGATGAACCAAGCCCAAGAACACGAAGAACACCACGAAGGTCGAAGATGGCAGAAATTGACCAAAACACGTTTTTTCCCAAACGAACGCACCAAAGAATAAGAGTCAAAATGGGATACAACGCAAAAACACCCAATGAACAAAAAAATGACCTTCAGAAGCCTCGCAATTCTAAAGAGCCAAGTGAAATTTCTGCGGGCGAGAAGAAAATGGAGCGACGATGGGAGGCTCTAAAAAAATCGAAGAAACGAAGTAGAAAAGAGAAAGGAGAGCGGAAGACTAACCTGCCATGGAGAATCGACTGCGAACGACGGCGAAGATGACGATGGAGAAGGAAGGAAAGCACCGGCGAAGAGCGTTGCAGAGAAAATGGAGGTTACGGCGGGTTTGAGAAGTTGCAGAGAAAATGGAAGTTATGGCGGAAAAGGGAAAGAGGAAGACGAGAATGGGTATATATAAGAAAAAATCGAGGGAAAGAGGGGTGCAATAATGAGTCAACACGTGGACGACATGCGCTCAGCGCGGGAATTCGTAAAGTTTTCGAATTCAAAACGTCGCCCAGAGAAAACGAAATAGAAATACACGCGACCCTATCACGCGATGGGAACGTGCAAAGTTTAAGAGCCAAGCTTACATTGAGAACGCGACTTCAAGAGGACAGGCCCAAGCCTTCAGCTATTCAGCATGAAAGCTTGGGGGGCTGGATGTTGGAGCCGGTTCTCGATGGGCTCGCGAGGCCCATAGAGAGTTGGGTCAGGCCCACGAATCGCGTGCCGGGTCGGTCCAAGAAGTCAGCCCAGAAGAATAAAGCGGCCCATAAACAGGTGAAGCCCAATAAGAGGATACAACGGGACTAAGTATCGAGGGGCAAAACGGTAATAGACTCGCGTGGGTCCCAGGTGATAGTATAAAAACGCAACCCTATGGATAAGGAAAGGGATCCGGATCATAAGAGAAAAACGCTTCACCTCCCTCAAAAGAAGAAAGAAAGCATAAGAGCAAACCCTAACTTCAATCTTCCGAAACACTCATCTCCTAGAGGAATTTAAGCATAAAGCACTTGTTGTATCATTTATAGTTTGGTTGTAAAGCCTTAGTGTTATTGAGTGTAGTATCTGAGTTATTCGGTTTATTGTAAAGCTTAAAACGTTAAACGTCTTTGATAATATACTCTTCTTTCACGTTGCTTTTCTTTACCTTTGTGTATACTTGCGTTGTTTCGGTGTGTCCGGTTTTACGTTAATCTTTCTTGTCGGAGCTTTAAAGAGCCGGAGCCGGTTTCCTTCTCGGTTAAGTTACGCAAGTGTCAAGTGTCGAGAGTGAGGTTAATTTCGAGGAAGAAGACGACTAATAGTATTACATAAGTTGATTGTCCAGACGCCCTGTGTCACGCGAAGTGTTGTGTCGCGTGATCGCAATTTCTGGGCTCCAACAATTTGCTTTTAATTTCTACCTAAATACCGATAATTTGTGGTTAACTCAATTTTCCTTTGTTGAATCTGGAAGGTTCCCTTAATAATGTTTTAAAATTAGAGTTTGAACATTAATTCTATTTACTTGATCTAATAATTGCCATGGTAGGTTACTGATTAGGTTTATTCACATATCACGTTTCTCTTCACAAAAAGGTAAAATTGGTTTGTAACAATATTACTGTGACATAGATGGTGTGCCTTTGTTGTTTGTGCTTTATTTGTCCATCAACATGGTTTTTTTGGACTTTAATTTTCAAATTTGATGTTTGAGTTTGAAACTTTTTTGAATTCTCTTCATTCAAACCAATGTTACCTTAGACGACAACAATTTATGTGTATTTTTACAATAAGAAAGTTGGAGAGCATTTTATAGATGAAAGAAAAAAAGGATTTTTTTTTACATACAAAGTATTTAATGTCTAGGTGACCTTTTAAAGTAAGGATTCAATTAAATCATTTGTTTGAAGGATAGAGATCTAACATGTACCTAGGAGATTATTCATATTATGATTTGAAACAGAATGCAAAAGGAGGTTACGTAATACAACAAAGTGGGAGTGCATTTGAATTAGATGATGGGAAGCAACTCTAGCATCGGTGCTAATCGTGTTCGTAACGTCTGTGTAGACATTTAAGTACTCACTAATGCATTGAGAGTTTTTTTTGTTGCACTTCTCTATTATCTAGACATGCAACGAGTCGTGATTTTTCTCTTCTTGATGTTAAGTTTGGGGTATTGTATGTGGATGTCCTTGTTTTAGCTTATGAGTTTTATGTTTTGTCTATTTAAAAGTAGATATATGATGGTCGGATTAGGGGATTATGTGGGTTGGGGTGACGTATTGTCTTTCTGTCTGGATGTGTGGTTCAATATCTGATTTTTTGGTGTATGGTGAAATTACTGGAAGTGTAGGTGTTCTGGTTTGACTTAGGTGACATTTGTATAGTCGTTTTTTGTGTTGTTTGCAGGATGGATGTGATTGAGGTTTCGGGAAGTTCAAATGAGAAGTCAGTTGGTTCCGCTAGTACCTGTTCGGATGTGGATTGGGCTAAGTCGGCTTGGTGGCTTTCATTCGCTTGTTGTCGTTCGGTCCAGTCTTAACACACTTGAGCAACCCCGAGTTATCTCGGTTGGATGGCTCATGTTGTATTATGTCATTTAATGGTCTTGGGCCTTATTCTGTGTTGGTCCAGTAACTTGTAATTGGGCCCATCTGGCTCAGTGATCTGGGGCTCGGCTTTGGTACTTAAGCAAAAAGCTAGGGTTTCTGGTTCATTACATCAAGCACAACTTTCCATAGCGAGAGAAAGAAAGAGAGAAGAGCAAAGGCGATTCGCGGCGGTTCTCACGGTGAAGAAAGAATTTCTCCGGTGGCTTCCTTTGGAGATCTGTTGGTGGCGAATGATTGAAGAGCTTCCATCTCGAAGCTCGTTGTTCATCTGAGAAGGGAGATCCTTCTGTCTTGGTCTTTCTTGTTTCTGTTGTGATAGAAAACTCTTGTTAGGGCTTTGCTGATTTGGTTGCGTGCTTGTTGTCTGTGCTTGAACACTTCTGAGTATCTAGTGAAAGATTTGGGTCGAGTCTCCCCGCTGAGGCTCCACAGACGTAGGGGATTTCCCGAACTGCGTGAACAAGTTCTTGTGTCACCTTGCTTTACTTTGATTTCGCGATTTAAGTATTGTCTCGTGCGATTAAGATCTTGTTTAGCTCGAAGCGATAGAATTCACATTGTGGTATCAGAGCCAGGTTGTCTGATACTCTTGGTGTTCTCTGCTTCCGCTGTATCTCTGATTTTGAGCATTTGTGATCCCATGTGATTCTTGCTCTGTTATTCAAGAATCTTCTTTAGTTCTCTAATCAGTTTTTGCTTTCAAAACTTATTAGACTATTGAGTTCTTGATCTGAGCCCTTTGTCTGTTTTGCTATTACAGATTCCAGGGTTTATTGATTAGCCGTTGTTACTTCTAATTCAGTGGTTTAACTGATTGCTTTGTCATCCCAGGTGATTGACAATGTCTGAAGGAGCAAGGCTAAAGCCATTTGATGGCACTGGTGATTTTGCGATATGGAAGGTTAAGATGAAAGCCATCCTGATTCGTGAGAAGTGTTGGAAGGTTGTTTCTGAAGAATGGGACATTAGCATAACCGAAGGAGAACGAAAGGATATGCAAGATCTTGCCCATTCAGAAATAATGATTAGAGTCTCTGACGACGTAGCTCGTCAGGTGGTAAGCTTTACCCAACCTAAAGCTCTATGGAATGGTTTAGAGGAAATTTTCTTTTCTAAATCACTACCTAGTCGAATTTCTTTACTGTGCAAACTATTCACTTTTAAGATGGATTCTTCTATTACTGTCCAAGATAATTTTGACAACTTTAGAAGAATGACCCAAGATCTTAAAAGATGTGAAGATAACATTCAAGAAACTCACCAAGCTGTTTTGTTGCTAAATTCTTTGCCTGCTCAATTTGATACTCTGAAAGATGTTATTCAGTTTAGTAGAGATGAGCTGACCATAGCTAGGATCACTGAATCCATACTTCAGAAAAATGAAAGCCTTAAGGTGTTTAAGACTAAAACTGGATCTAAGTCTGAAACTAGAAATGAAGTAATGATGGCTAAAGGAAAGAATAAGCAGAAAAACAAGTCTAAAAAGAAGAGAGATAACTCTGAAAAACATGATAAAGACACTTCAAATGTTAAGTGTTATTACTGTGATAAGCTTGGTCATTATGCTTCTGACTGTCATAAAAGGAAAAGAGATGAGAAAAATAAAGGAAAAGAAAAAGAAGCTAATTTCTCTGATGTGTGTGAGTCTGGCCAACAGTATAGTGATGAACTTCTCATGGTTGCCCCCTTATCTGATGATGATTCCTGGATTTTAGATTCAGGATGTACTATGCATGCTACACCTAACAAAAACTACTTCAAAACCTTAAAACTTTGTGATGGAGGAAAAGTCATGCTAGGTGATCACTCCTCCTTACCTATTAAAGGAATTGGAACCGTACCTCTTAGGATGTATGATGGCATGATTACAGTCCTACAGAATGTTAGGTGGGTCCCAAATTTGAGAAGAAACTTACTGTCTGAATCTGTCTTTGATGATCTTAACTGCCATATTGATACTTTTAATAGAATAAGAGATGTTACCAGAAATGGTAAAGTTCTTATTAGGAGCATAAAAAGGGGAGGACTTTACTATGCTATTGCTTCTCCTGAATTGAATGTCTCCACTGGAGGTATTGACAATGGTGGTTCTGATCATACAAAGATATGGCATGATAGACTAGGGCATATAGGAAATTCTGGTCTGCGTCATTTGTTTGTTACTAGTTTGATTGACAAGAAACCATGTGATTTGAAGTTTTGTGAAATATGTGTCCTTGGTAAGAAACATTCTCACAACTTTAGTAAATCCAAATATGTTGCTGCTAACCCTCTGAAGTATGTTCATTCAGACCTTTTGGGTCCTGCACAGGTATCAACTATTGGAGGTAGAAATTATTTTCTGTCCCTTATTGATCACCACACTAGAAAGGTTTGGGTTTATTTACTTAAGTCTAAAAATGAGGCTTTTGAAAACTTTAAAAATTGGAAATGCATGGTTGAGAGTCAATCTGGTTACAAACTAAAATGTTTAAAAACTGACAATGGCCTAAAATTTTGTAATAAGCCCTTTAATGAGTATTGTATGACTAATGGCATTAAACGTAACCTCACTGTTCCTGGCACCCCTCAGCAGAATGGCACTGCTAAGAGGATGAACAGAACACTTCTAGAAAAGGCTAGGTGTTTACTTTTCAGTTCTGGCATGAAAAAGACTATGTGGGGAGAGGTTGTTATAACAGCTGCCTATCTCATCAATAGGTCTCCATCTTCAGCTATAGGTTTCAAAACACGTCAAGAAATGTGGAGTGGCAAGAAACCAGACCTAAGTCATCTTAGGCCATTTGGTTGCACTGCCTATGCCCACATTTCTCAAGGAAAATTGGAACCTAGAGCTTTAAAATGTGTTATGCTAGGATATCCAGATGGGGTAAAAGGTTATAAATTGCTATTAATTCAAAGTGGTGGTTATAAGGTTATAACTGCTAGATCTGTGATTTTCAATGAAAGCGATTTCCATTTTAAGTCAAAGCTAAGATCCACTACTGAGAATGCAGGTACTCAACATGACACACAAGGAATAGAAGATGGTCGGTTCTATGAAGATAAGAATTATCAAGCTGGTGACAGTGAAGGGGAGGAGTTTGATGAAGGACAATCACTCTCGAGACAACACACTACTGATGCTGAAACAATTGAAGAACAACAAGAGACCAATGCAGAGTCTCACAACAACTCACAAAGTGCAGAAGTACAACAACCTCACCAATTAGGTGGGGAAGTAAGTAATTCTAACACAGTTCATTCTCAGTCCACTGAAGCTAGTAGTCCTATTATACATGAAAATACTATGTCTGACAACTCTTTACATGATTTTCATGAAGAACCTATATCTTTTCCTACTGACATAGTTGACTACCAGCTTGCTAGGGATAGGGAACCTAGGATAAGGATACCTAATAGAAAGTACCTTAACCTACATGAAAAAATTGAACATGTGCATGAGAATTTTGAAAAATCTCATGAGAATATGGAAAATGTACATGAAAATATTGTTGAGTTTGCCTTGGTTGTTGCTGACATTGTTAAGAACCTAACTCCTGAAACTTATGAAGAAGCAACTAGAAGTAGACAGTCTAATGAGTGGCTTATAGCTATGCATGAAGAACTTCAATCTATTAAAATTAACAACACTTGGAAACTAGTTCCTAAACCTGAGACGGCTAGAACTATTGATTGTAAGTGAATTTTTAAAATAAAAGAAGGAACTTCTAAACTTGAACCACCTAGATATAAGGCTAGGTTGGTAGCTAAAGGCTTTACTCAAAAGGAAGGAGTTGACTATAATGACATATTTGCTCCTGTAGTTAAGTATAAAACTATGAGACTGTTGCTTGCTATGACTGCTGTAAATGATTGGGAATTAGAGTAGATGGATGTAAAAACTGTTTTCTTGCATGGTGACCTTGAAGAAACTATATACATGAGACAGCCTAAGGATTTTATTGATAAGAAACTTCCTGAACATGTGTGTTTACTTAATAAGTCCATTTATGGGTTGAAACAGTCACCCAGACAGTGGAACAAAAAGTTTGACTCTTGTATGCTCTCACTTGGTTTCTCTAGGAGTAAATATGACACTTGTCTGTATTTGAAAAATGTCAAGAATAAAAATGCAGTTTATGTCTTGCTCTATGTAGATGATATTCTCCTAATCAGTAATTCTAAAGTTGTTATCTCTGGTGTAAAAAATGATCTGAAAGTTCATTTTGATATGAAGGATTTAGGTCCTGCACAGAAGATATTAGGAGTTAAAATAGTTAGAGACAGATCTAAGAGAACTATGTGTTTATCTCAGTCAGATTACTTGCACAAAGTTCTTGATAGGTTTGCCATTACTAATGTTAAGCCTTCCCTTATACCTTTAGGAGGGCACTTAGACTTATCTAAACAGTTCTGTCCTGTGAATGAGTCTGAGAAGTTGAAAATGGAAAAGGTCCCCTATGATGTGGCTGTAGGATCTATTATGTATGTCATGCTTTGTACTCGACCTGATTTGGCTTTTGCTGTAAGTGTCTTAAGTAGATATATGTCCAATCCAGGGGATAGACATTGGCAAACTATGAAATACTTGCTTAAATATATCTCTGGTACTGAAAATATAGGTCTTGTTTATGGTGAGCATGTGCCTAAAACTGAGCTCTAAGGGTATGTGGATTCTGATTATGCTAGTAATAAAGACAATAGGAAATCTACCACTTCTTTCTTTTTTACCTGGGCTGGAAATTGTGTTTCATGGAAGTCTCAACTGCAACCTATTGTGGCCTTGTCTTCAACTGAAGCAGAATATATTGCTGCAACTGAGGCTACTAAGGAAGCTATTTGGCTTCAAGGTATTTTAGAAGAGATTACTGGTAAGGTCTATACTCCTACTTTGCATATGGACAGTCAGAGTGCACTATACTTGTGTAAGGATCCAGTTTATCATGAAAGAACTAAACATATTGATGTTAGGTTTCATTTCATAAGAGACAAAGTAGAGTCTCAAGCTATCATTGTAAAGAAGATCTTAGGTGATGTAAATCCTGCTGATTTTGGGACTAAAATAGTGCCTACTAATAAATTTGTGTTCTGCAGGGATGCTTTGCACATTGCAGATGTCACTTGAGATTTGGACCTGGGCCAATGAAGAGGATGGGAACTTGGTCTAAAAGCTTTTCACTAGATGTCTTAGGAGTTTGAGTTACAGTCAGGACTAGGAGGGCATTTGTTAAATGTATATAGTCCCTGATGTAACTAGATTTGAGCACTTGATTGACTTGCATGTAATTTGATGATGCTTAGCTTGATAGGAGTTGGTTTGGCCTTGATCATTTATGTCTATACACTTTAGCAACCCCGAGTTATCTCGGTTGAATGGCTCATGTTGTATTATGTCATTTAATGGTCTTGGGCCTTATTCTGTGTTGGTCCAGTAACTTGTAATTGGGCCCATCTGGCTCAGTGATCTGGGGCTCGGCTTTGGTACTTAAGCAAAAAGCTAGGGTTTCTGGTTCATTACATCAAGCGCAACTTTCCATAGCGAGAGAAAGAAAGAGAGAAGAGCAAAGGCGATTCGCGGCGGTTCTCACGGTGAAGAAGGAATTTCTCCGGTGGCTTCCTTTGGAGATCTGTTGGTGGCGAATGATTGAAGAGCTTCCATCTCGAAGCTCGTTGTTCATCTGGGAAGGGAGATCCTTCTGTCTTGGTCTTTCTTGTTTCTGTTGTGATAGAAAACTCTTGTTAGGGCTTTGTTGATTTGGTTGTGTGCTTGTTGTCTGTGCTTGAACACTTCTTAGTATCTAGTGAAAGCTTTGGGTCGAGTCTCCCCGCTGAGGCTCCACAGACGTAGGGGATTTCCTGAACTGCGTGAACAAGTTCTTGTGTCACCTTGCTTTACATTGATTTCGCAATTTAAGTATTGTCTCGTGCGATTAAGATCTTGTTTAGCTCGAAGCGATAGAATTCACATTCCGCTTACTCATCTTTTCTTGTGAACAACTACTCAACCTTTTAGACACATAGGTATTGTTAAACAAAGAAGGCAAATAGATCACCACAGAGATGATACATACTTTCCTCTTTCAGTTATGGATCCAATTGTTGGCCTTAAGTAATCAAGGGGAGATCAAGAGACCACCATCCGTATACTTAGTAATTACATTAACAAAAGGAAAAGTAGATGTTCGAATATTGTTACCACACAGTCGTTTTGAATGAAGTGTAATGATATGGGATGTTAATTATCAAGACGGTATAGAAAAAATACACAGATTAATTTCATATCATGTACATATACAAACAGTATGAAAGACATTCTGATTCGGAAAACATGAGATACACCTGCACAACACTAACACAATGGTGCCAAGATGCATATAGGGTATTATAGAACACCCCCCTAAGTGTTGAACAAAAGATACTATGCAGAACCCTCAAAATACTTATGGTAAAAACAACAAATTTTTTCCAATTTATGCAACGGAAATCAAAAGCTACGCCTCAACACAAAGGTCCACAAAACAACACACAAGTAAACATGTATGATGGTTAAAGGGAAAGTAGTTCAACGAAAGAAGAAGTTGTATGGGAGGAAAATGCATAGGGGGGGGTAGTTATTCACGACGAATGGGCCGATTCGGAATTGAAATCTTCAATCACGACTCTTCTTTTCGTGAAATCCTTCATGGGTATTGGAAGTGAAGAAAAATCGGTCAGGTGCCTGAAATTTTTATTGAGAAACCAGAACCGTTAAAAATAGATAAGAATGGAATATTACTTAGTAGGAAAGCACAACACTTCTGAAAATAAAACTTGCATTCTTACTTTTTGGAAAACACTCCAATTCCTCTCGCACCTGGTAGCTGTGGAAGTGAGGCTTAGAATAAAAAATTATTATATTTTTGCAAATTTAGAGTGACATAACTGTTGGATCGATTAGCGTATAAAAACTCAAGGAACAAAAGCTATTGTTCCTTGATAAGTAGATAATCCAGAAAGACAAATAATAATGTAAACCAAACCTTGACACGGTGATATATAGTGGAAACACCCCAAGTACCAAAAAGTCTTCGAGGCGAAAAACGACTCCTCTCTAGCTTTCACTAGAGAGAGTTTGAACGAGTCTACTTGTTCTATTGATATCTTGATTACAATGGAACTTGGATCACTCACCTAGACGTCCTAGCTAGATCTCGGATCACTCTTCTCACTTGAATCTCAATCTCACACACGTAGAACAACTCTAAACCGAGTATTAGGTTTTCGCTCTTCAAAGTCTTACTAAGCTATGCAATTCTCATGCAATATATAGCACACTAAATAGATCAAACCTAACTACCAATCTAGCCGTTATAATATTACCATAAATCTCACAATATCTTTCTAAAAGGAAATCGCTTCCTAATACTTCATTCACAAGGAAATCTCTTCCTAAGAAATATTTCCTTCCGTGTGACATTCCAACTTGTTCTCCAAGTAGTCACCTTGGGCCTTACACTTCGGCGCACCGCCTAGATCAAATAAGGAAACAAAGCGCATAAGGAAATATTCCTTGCGCATAATATTTCCTTATTCCTTTGGCGCTTCTTCACACGCGTGTCCAATGTCCATCCTTGCCGAGTTGTCACTTTTCTTATTTGCCGAGATCTTCTTTTCCTTCTTTGACAAAATCTTCTTTCATTCTTTGAAATGCAACTCTTCCATAATTCTTCAAGTCCATTCTTCAAGATATCTTCGACCAATAATCTTCTTCGGATGAACTTATTTTTCACAATTGTCTTTCATTCGTCGTAACCTTACGTCTCATGGATTCCAGCAAGACTTCCTTCGTACCTGCTTGTACTTCCTTTGTTCTTTTTTACGCACAAGTAGACTTCCTTCGTTCCTGTCTACACACAAGTAGACTTCCTTCGTTCCTCCACACACTAGTAACAATACCTACGCACTCAAGTAAACCATTAGTGGATGTTTGTCATTCAATCAAAACCTCATCATATCTCAACAATAACCATATGCCTTCCACCATTCAACTACAACATAAGAAAACCACAATAAGAAACATAGGCTTGTAGACATTAGGTTGAAGATTGTATAAATATAATGTAAAATTATCAATGTGATTGTGAATTATGAACTGAAAGATATATGAATATACGTGGATATCTTGTTTTCCTTTCCCTAATAGCTACGAGCCTACCAAAAAGTTCTTCACCATTTATATACTTAGATAATTCAGATTGCACTGCATCTTGGCTCGTCTGAGTTCACAATAACCTTTCTAAACAACCATATATAGAAGCCCTTCACGATATTTGTGTTTCCATAAACTTCTTGAGGATCATCATAGAAGAATTATGGGTTCAGAAAGTAACTAGCTGCATGCAATGGATGGTGAAGTTGACATTCCCACCTCTGGTCAATAATTTCAAGAGCCTTCTTACACTTATCTTCTTGTCCATTGAAGTTCTTCAATATAGCTTCTTTTTCCCGAGCAAAACACAATGCTCTTCCAAAAGCTCTCCATGAGAACAATTCTAACACATGATTTGCCTCCAACTTCCTTAGCCCACTTTGTCTTTCTCCAATATTCAGAAGTGAGCATATTTTTCAAATGAGCCTTTTGCTCATTAAGTGACCTAAAATTTATGAAAGTTGTAGCAAACCTTGTGATTGCAGGCCTTAACAACTCTCTCTGCTTGGTGTACTTCCTCATAAGGTTCAAAACTCCAACATGATTGTAGCTATAGCTATTTAAGAAAATAGCATTTTTGATAACACCTTTGATTCGAGGAATTTTTCCTATGTCCTCTAACATCAAGTCAATACGGTGGGCTGCACAAGGGGACCAAAACAAATGCTTCTGACGATTCTGTAAAAGTTTTCCTAGGAAGAAGCCAAACAATAAAGATAAGGTCGGTGTTAACATTTACACAAAGTTGCAGATAATCAATGTCAACTAACATTTAATTGTACATTTAAATTGAGATAAGAATCATAAGATAACAAAAAATATAAATGTCTCTGACTCTAACCTGATGCAATGTAGTTTGATGCATTGCCTGTGACAACTTGAATCACATTTTCTTCACCCACTTACTCAACCATTGCATCAAGAAATGAGAATATTTGTTGAGCATCTTTAATTTTGTCAGAAACGTACATCAACATTTTCTAAGAAGACTGGCCCTTTCAGAGAGTGAACTAAGAAATTTATAATGTCCTTTTTCACAACTGAATCACGCCAACCATCTGACATGAGAGTACACCCAACCTTAGCCCACTCTTCTTCATGACCTACCCAAAATATCTTGGATTTGCTTTTTCTTCTTTTGAAGCAATGACACTCTTAACTCATAAGCACTAGGAGGATTCAAACCCTTGCCAAATTGACCCACTTTATCCAATGCTTTTTTAAAGCTTGGATATTTTGTTGCATGAAGCTTCATAAAACCACACAACCAAGTCTTGTACCACTTGCTCACTTAGCTCTTTCCTAGCCAACTCAATAATAGTAACATCATTTATGTCAAATTTTCAATCCATACTACCTTTGAATTTCATTCCTTTCCTAGAGCATTGAGTATTTGCAGCAGATTGTGATGGAGTTTTTCTTTTGTAAGAGGCAACTTGTTCATGTTCCATTTCTTCATCATCATCTTCCACTTCGAGACCACAAGCATCAAGATCAAAAGTGCTAACTGTTTTTGGCTCTTTATCATGTATTTTTTATTTCAAGTAAGAGGAAATCTCCTCTTTCACACTTGGAGGACACTTGAGGCATTCCTTAACATCTGTATAACCTCCAGCAATTTTTCTTTGTACGATTCACACCACCATTTGTTATCTTTCCATAGAAGTGGAAAATAACATCATTTATGTCCTTTGTATTTGTTGTAGCATATTTCCAACAAGGGTTTGTCCAACTGTCTTACTTGATTAAGCCAAACGATCACCCATATAGCCTAAAATAGGAAATTCAGCCAAATAGAGTTTAATGATTTGAAAATTTGAATGATTTCAATCAACCTTAAAAGAAACATCATATAGATGATCAAAATTCAACCAAAGAATCAACATTTATATTTACAAATAAATCAAATTCAGAAACTTAAAATAGAATAGGAAGAGGAAGGAAAGTCAGAAAACGATATCATCTTAATGAATCAAAATTCAGAAGATTACCTTGTTGTTGTTGTTGTAAGTTGTCAATTGTCTCAACTCAAACTCCAAATCCTAAGCAAAGCAAAAGAGAGGAAGAAGAGAGACCGGTTAGAGATTAGAAAAATAGGTCAAAGAAAAGAATCAGTGTGTGTTTGACAAGGAAAGAAGTGAAGTAGACCTTTCAGTTCTATGGAAACTGAATCGTCATTGATTTAAGATAAGAAATTTCTTCTTTTTTACAAAAAAATAATAGTGAAAATCAGGATCAACCTGAAGGCGATCGCATCTCACATTTGCGCCGAAGGAATTGTGTCCTTTAATCAACGGTGCAATTATTAATATAGAATAGGACTATTAATGGAGATTTATAATCCAGATATTTTAGGAGTCGCACGCTATTGCTAGTGGCCAATACGACTTATGAGATTAATAAAATTAAGCTCATGGCTAGAATAATTGGGTCCTATGAGGTCACACACTTAGAGTTTACGGACTGGATCATGCGAATCCGAAGGCCCGGTTAGCCTATAGGATTTGGGGTAGGTGGAACAATAAACGAGGTGAATTGTTCACCGGGTGTCTGATAACAGTTATCAGTTATTTGGATATTTGGACAAGGTAGACATGTGTTACACATGCCTAAGGTGGACATGTGTCACACATGCCCAAGGAGCAAGTGTCCACACCTTAGACACTTGTCCTCTTCCTTGCACACCAAGGACTTGGCTTGGGCCCCAAGTTGCCTTGGCCTCCAAGCTCTTGCATTGGGCTCTAAGGACTAAATGCCTATATATAGGCCTCTCTTATTCCACATAGAGAGCACCCAACACACTAGACACATCATATACTCCACACCCCGCACATTCTTGTGAATTTCGGTCTAGCGGAAGAAACCATAAGGAGATCCAGTTTATTGCTCGTGTGGACCAAGTAGAGAAGTCACATTTGAGGCTTTCATCTCTGTCTTTCGGCATCTACGAACACGCATCAAGAGGTATTTGATTCTTCTTATATACATGATCGGTATCAATATATGCATGAGATCCTTATTAGATGTTAGGAAAGTGTTTTTTGAAATTCCGCTTTAAGCATCTAAATTTTTCAACAGTGGTATCAGAGCCTCTTGCATAAATTGATATTGATCTTAATTTTGATGCATGTTTAACCATCATTTTAATTCAAGATGGATAAATTGTATTTATGGGTTAATTTGCATTATTTTCTAGATTAATGAAATTTTGAATTTGCATGTCTAGATGCGTAAAATTTATTAAGTTTATGAAATTGTTTCATAATCTTATAAATTAAAAACGTTAATTTTATGAAATTAAAAATCACAATCCTACTTCAAATTTTGTAAAAGTTATAATTTTTGAGTGGGAGAAACACCGCGGCTGGGTGAAATCTTTTCACGACGGTGAAGATAATGGTTGACGGTTAGACCGTTGACGGGTGGGTCTTGATGGCATGTTGGATAAGTTTCCTAGTGTAGGAATACTTTATAGATAAAACTTGCCATAAAGTAGATGAAATATTAGATATTTCATTTTGGAAAATACGATTTTCACATATGCATTTTAACGATTAATATTAGATATTAATTCCATAATACAATTAATAGAATTAGAGATAGATTTAATTAGTCTTTTGCTAATTAATATTTTCATGCATTTTAATTTGATTATTTTGCATGAGTTTTATCTATAATATTTGATATTATTGTGCATGTATGTTTTAATATATGATATTATTATTTGCATGCGGTGACTAGTATGAGTTATACTAGGATCACAAATTCTTGTTATGGCATTTATGAATGCTTTACAAATTATTTTAAGCTTGCATGATTCTTTATTTATTTGAATTAGTTCACTTGTAAATAGACAATCATTGCATGCTTAAGTCTCTTAAAAGGAAAATTGAGATATTGTCTTTCCATGTCATAACCCATGAGGCCCTTAGAATTAGTTGGATAGTTTTCGCCCTAGCGAGGTGTCCTTCTATGACTTTGGGATAGTGCGGACATGTCTATATAAGGGGCATGTAAACCTTGATATGGTTATACTCAACAAGAGACCAAAAGGCACAGTTTTGGATCTTGAGGTATAGAGATGGTCTGACATGAGATGTGACCATCAACTAAGAATTATAAGGAGTTATAATTAGTAATTGTTACTTACCTTGATCACATAAGGCTTGAGGAAGTGCCTCAGTACGCTTGAGTCTTATCTGAAATAGGATCTTGGAATCATTTTATTCACAAGGGACATATCAAAATTGAATAAAATGTGCATTAGCTTAAATTTTAAAGCATGTTTTGATTTGAGCTCTTGCATGACAAGCATAATTTATCTGCATGTTATTTTCGTTCCTTGTAGTTATTATGTCTACTGAACCTTTGAAATTCACTCTCCGCTCGATTCTTGAGAAGAATAAACTGAATGGGACAAATTTTCTCGATTGGGAAAGAAACTTGAGAATTATTCTCAGGTCTGAGGGACAAGAGGATGTCCTTGAAACACCAATCCCTAAGTTGACTGACACCTCAACTGTTGAGGAAAAGTCAGAAGAAGAGGCTATAAGACGTAAGTCTGTGAATGTCACATGTCTTATGCTTGCTGCCATGGAACCTGCACTTCAAAAGAGGTTTGAATTGCAGGATGCTTACACAATCATGTCAAACCTGAAAGTTTTGTTTCAGGAACAGGCTAGGATTGAAAGGTATGACACTCATAGGCGCATACTAGAAAGCAAGCTTGAAAAAGGAAAACCAGTTGGCACTCATGTATTTGGCATGATAGGTCTGTTTGACAGAATGACCAGTCTGGGTAATCCTTACGATGTAGAGATGGCAACTGACATCATACTACATTCCCTACATGATGGATACAACCAGTTCAGACAAATGTATCACATGCAAGGGATGGGTAAGACCCTGAATGAGCTACATGGCATGCTCAAAACAGCTGAGCAAAATATTTTACATGACAATAAGAAGGAAGTTCTTATGGTCAAAGGGAAAGGTTTCAAAAAGGGGCCTCAGGGGAAGCGTAAGCAGACTTACCAAGGGAAGGGCAAGCAAGTTGCTCATACCAAGGGAAACACAAATGTTGTGAAGGTGGATGCTGAACATGAATGCTTCTACTGCAAGGCTAAAGGGCACTGAAAGAGAAACTGCCCTAAGTACCTGGAAGATAAAAAGAACGGGGTTGTGAACTCCAACTCAGGTATATATGTTATTGAAGTCTTAACTTCCAATGTTTCTACTTGGGTATTAGATATCGGATGTGGTTCTCACATTATTTCTAATGTGAAGGGACTAAGAAATAGTAGACTCTTGGAGAAAGGAGAGGTAGACCTCCGCGTTGGAAATGGAGCAAGAGTTGCTACACTTGCCATCGGCGATTATAGTCTATCTTTCATAATTGTTATTTTGTTCCTTCAATTACTAAGAACCTTATTTCGACTTCTGCTTTGGATAATGAGGGTTTTGAATTCAACATTAAGAATGGTTGTATTTCTGTCATTAAGAATGACGTTTTCTATGCAAAAGCTATTATGAATAGTGCAGGACTATACATATTTAACCTCAAATCTGAAGTATATAACATTAATACCAAAAGGCAAAAATCGAATGATTTAAGTGAAGCAAACCTATGGCATTGTCGCTTGGGCCACATCAGCATAAAACGCATGAAGGAACTCCAAGCTGTTGGAATCCTAAAATCAATTGATTTTGAATCATTTGAGACATGTGAATCTTGTTTGATGGGCAAGATGACAAGGTCACCTTTCACTGGAACGAGTGAGAGGGCTACTGAACTATTGGCTCTTATACATACTGATGTGTGTGGACCAATGAGCACGGAAGCTAGGGGAGGCTATAGATACTTCATTACATTTACTGATGATTTTAGTAGATACGGATATATCTACTTAATGAAACATAAATTTGAATCCTTTGAAAAGTTCAAAGAATTTCAGAATGAAGTTGAAACACAAACTGGTAAAAAGTTAAAAGCACTCCGATCAGATCGTGGTGGCGAATATCTAAGCCAAGAATTCGATCATCATTTGAGAAGTTGTGGAATCGTTTCACAATTGACTCCACCAGGCACGCCACAGTTAAATGGTGTATCTGAGAGGAGAAATCGAACATTGTTAGACATGGTTCGCTCAATGATGAGTTTTGCTAATCTTCCTACATCCTTTTGGGGTTATGCCCTCACAACTTCTGCGTTTACATTAAACAAGACTCTGTCTAGAACAGTTGACAAGACACCACATGAGATATGGGATGGAAAGGTTCCTAGCTTGTCATTTCTGAAAGTCTGGGGTTGCGAGGCTTTTGTAAAACGTTTACTATCTGATAAACTTGCACCTAAATCAAACAAATGCTTCTTTATAGGGTATCCCAAAGGAACAAGGGGGTATTATTTCTACAACCCAACAGAGAACAAAGTGTTTGTTGCTAGGGATAATGTCTTTTTGGAAAAAGATTGTTTTTCCAAGAAGCCAAGTGGGAGAAATGTTCAACTTGACGAAATTCAAGCTGAGCAACAAACACAACAACAAGATGACATTGAAGATGTCACAGAGGATCTAGATTTTGGAGGTAGACCTTTTCAAGGGAACACCGTCCAGATTCAAGAACAAGTTCCTCAAGTGGATGAAGTTCAAGAGGCACCACAAGATGTTGTGGAAAACCCTCCTGTTGTTGCACCACTTTGGAGATCAAGTAGGCCAAGACATCAGCCTAGACGATATGATGATTTCGTCTTGAATGTTAGTCCTGACATACTACTTTTAGAAAGTAGTGAGCCTGCAACCTATAAGCAAGCAATGACGGATCCCAACTCCGAAAAATGGCTCAAAACCATGAAATCCGAAATGGACTCCGTGTCTGAGAATCAGGTATGGGACTTGATAGATTTTCCTGACGGGGTAACACCTGTCGGCTGCAAATGGGTCTTTAAGATCAAAACATACAAGGATTGGGACGTTTCTGTTTATAAGGCAAGGTTAGTTGCCAAAGGATTTAAACAGGTTCATGGTGTTGACTATGAAGAAACGTTCTCACCAGTCGTAATGATTAGGTCCATTAGGATACTCCTAGCAATTGCCGCTTATTATGATTATGAGATTTGGCAAATGGATGTCAAAACTGCTTTTCTAAATGGGTTTTTAGAAGAGGATGTGTATATGACACAACCAGAAGGTTTTGTGGATCCAGAGCACCCTAGGAAGGTATGCAAGCTTAAGAAGTCTATTTATGGACTAAAGCAAGCATCGAGGAGTTGGAACATTCGATTTGATGAAGCAGTCAAACAGTTTGACTTCATCAGATATGAAGAAGAACCTTGTGTTTACAAGAAGTTTAGTGGGAGCAAAGTAGTTTTCCTAGTCTTGTATGTGGATGACATACTACTCATTGGGAATGACATTCCGATGTTGGAAGCAGTTAAAGAATGGCTGAAGAAATGTTTCTCAATGAAAGACTTGGGAGAGGCAGAGTTCATTTTAGGTATCAAGATCTATAGGGATAGATCTAAGAGACTTATTGGTCTTAGTCAAGGAACTTATATAGATAAGGTCCTTGACAGATTCAATATGGCAAATTCCAAGAAAGGATTCCTACCTATGCAACATGGCTTACGTCTCAGCAAGACTCAGTGTCCTAAGACATCTGATGAGAGTGAGAGAATGAGCAAGATTCCCTATGCCTCAGCCATAGGTTCTATCATGTATGCTATGATATGTACATGCCCAGACATTGCATATGCTTTGAGTATGTGTAGAAGATACCATTCAAACCCAGGAGATGCACATTGGTGTGCAGCCAAGAACATCCTAAAGTACTTGAGAAGGACTAAGGACGAATTCTTGGTATATGGAGGTGATGACGAGTTAGTCGTCAAGGGCTATACTAATGCGAGTTTCCAGACAGACATAGATGACTTCGAGTCACAGTCTGGATACGTCTTCATTTTGAATGGAGGAGTCGTTAGTTGGAAGAGCTCAAAGCAAAGGCACCGAGCTCAAGCTCTAAGTCCAACGGAAACATCACCTGATTCAACACTATGTTGATAGTGGAGATGTAAGGATGTGCAAAGTGCACACAGATGATAGCATTGCAGATCCTTTGACCAAGCTCATGCCTAGGCCTAAGCATGATAGTCACACTAGGGCCAAGGGTCTCAAGCACATTGGAGAATGGATTTGAGATATAACTGTTTTTCATAATAAATCTTGTTTATTGATGTTAGACACTTTTATGCTTGTTTTCTATATGAGAATGACTCGTTATTATTTAATTATTGCTTGGTATTAAATAAAATGTCCAAATAATTCTGTAATTATCAAATAGGCTTATCATAATTGTTATGGTGAATGAAACCCCATTAAGTGAACTGGAATTAAGAATTATTGTTATGTCCATGGTCTGAATCATTAACTCGGACATAAATGATTTATCTAAAGACCATATTGTGAGATTGGCGGATTCGTGGGGTCGTTGTGGAAGACGATCGAACGAATCTTGGTCGTCGACAAGTGTTGTCTTCCTTGACTCAATCGTCGATCTAGGAGGACTCGCTTGACTCAGACTCGATAAGCAAGTGACGTCTTTCTTGACTCAGTCGTCAATCTAGAAAGACTCACTTGACTCGAACTAAACCTAAGGAATCCACCTAGGGTTCTTTCGAGGTTTGAAGATCAAAATATGGGCAACCAACAGATCGTTCTCACAAGTTGAATCAAACCAAGAAATCCCCTTGCAATTTAATCCAACCAAAAGCTACAGCTAAACAACGTCAAACTAAAAGTGAAGAGTAATTCTCAATTTGTCAAAGTCTTCTCTAAACCCTAAAAACTTATCTATTTATACTCTTAAAAATGGCAAATACTCCAAAGGGAAAAGTCCAACTCAATATGGCCCTTGGGCCCAATTCCATCTCCTCTCTTCATGGGCCGGCCGACCTCCTCCTTTCCATGCAGCTCGGTTGCTCCTCTTCTGCTTGAATCAACATGACGTACTCTTCTCTTCCTTGCCCCGTATTCTCCATGATGTGCATTCCATTTTGTAAGGCGATCAATAGCTGCTTGGCTCGACTCCTAGTGATGGTTCCCGGTCTGTCTGAATCCTCATCTTCCTCAGCCCGACGTCTGGCACGTGTCATTGGTGGTCCTGGTATGTCTGAGCTAGCTCCTTGAGTAAGTACAGGTGTACTTACATCACTTATGGTATTCCACAGAAAAGGTTCTTAATTACAGTGACATTTTGGCACTCATTATTTACTGATATACCAGGTTTTAATTCAAGTAGCTTAAAGATTTCTCCTAATAGAGTTAAGATCTTAAAACACCCTGTATGGTAGAAAATGAGCCTCCTTGAGTAATAATACTTGAGAAAATCATGATCTGAAGGCATTATGTATGGAAGAAGAAAATATCATGATGTTTGCTTAATTTATAAAGTATTCTTATCAATGAATAAAGTTAAAAATGGTATTTTAGTCATTTCAGTAAAAATAATAAATTTTAAGTATTAATAAGTATTTTTTACCGAATATACATACGGACAATAAGTATATAAAAAAGTATAAACAACAACAATAAATAAAAGTATCAGCAACAACAATAAATAAAAGTATCAGCATCAGCAAGTATCAACATTGACGAACCGAACAGACCCTACAACTAAGCTACTATAATAAGTGTTTGTTTGGTTGAAGGCTAAAATCTCATGAATTGAAAATCTGCAGGAAATGAAAATAAATATATGTGTTTGGTTGGAAAAAAATTATGTGAAAATCATGAGATTTTGATTTTCTGGGATTTCAATTCCTCTATTACGTGGGAATTGATTCTATCTGATCGCCTAGGTAATTCACTTTTCTCCATTTTTACATATGCAATTTTAAATTCCACTATTTTGATCTATCTATTGTAAGTTTTAACCAAATACACTTTCTCTAAATCTCATATACTACAAATCACTTTAATTCAATTTAATTTAATTTTCATAAATTACAATTGTGATGTTCAACAAATCTCTTTAATTCAATTTCCATAAATGACCAAACGAGCAATCGATTTTTTTTAATCTAACCCGTTGCACTTGTTCGTTTTTATCGCTGGCTTCTTCTCCACCGCCATCGCTTCTTCAGAGCCACACTTTTGAACCACTTCGGCTGTTTAGGTCAATTTGGGCTTTCATGTTGTTTGTGAAATCAGGTCTGTCAACAGATTCGATGACATCTATTGGAGCTTAAATTCAATGACATACGTTGCAAATAACTCTCAACCGATTCCCAGGCGATTCCTCACCAAGCACCAGCGCGAGCGAAGTCCAGCTGATGAGAATGAGATCCTCCTCCCCTCCCTATCTCTATCTGCTCACACTTTCTCTCTCCTTCATCACCGGTTTCTTCGCTCAAGAACCCTCAATCATCAACAGTGCGTTGCTTTCTCCCTCTTTACTTTCGTCTGCCTCTATTTCTAGGTTTTCTACTCCCCAACCAAATTTCAGTTTATATGAATCAATGAATGCATGTCTATTATTTTTGTAGCCTCCATTAACTCATAGGATTGCCTCTAGGTACTGTTTCATTATCCTGAGTAATTCTATACCAGGAGTAAATAAGAATAAACAACTAACTTTTCACTTTGTGAAGTTGTGATTCTTATTAAGTGGCCTTCATCATGATTTGTCTTGTGTTCCACTGATTTAAATAATCATTTGACAAGGAATACTATTCATCATCTTCTAAGTATATGTACCTATTATATGGGATAGTATGATAAGGTATTTCCTTAAAAACTGATAAAAAAAACTACATTGGAGAATGGATAATAGTTATATTATGCTTGTTTTTAAACTTAAGGGTTGAATTGTAACAGAAAATTATGTCTATGAGTTTCGAAGACAGTTTTGTTTTTGTGTTTTTTATCTTGTTCACTATCTATTACAATCAGCGATTGGATTGCAACAGAATATTGTCTTTGCTGATAATCTTTTCCTAGCTTCCTGTCTCTTTTTTTTTGGAAATTAACTCTGTAGTTTCCTGCCGCTTGATACTATATAAAGAATAACTTAGCCTTTAAAAAACAAGTCTTTGTTTTCCTTCTGTCTGCTGTTCCATTTTTCTTCCTTCTCAGCTTGTGTTTCTAGTAATGAAGGTGATGAGAACCCTGATGTTTGTCTGGACCAAGATGAAGATATTGAGGATTTTGGTTGACCCACTACCTAATCATCCGCCTATGCTTGATGAATTTATTTATTTTTTGTATGGTTTAGAATTGTTTTTATTACTAATATCCCTGCCAAGTAATGTCCATGACATGGTGTTAGACATTCAGAAATCAGGAATGATTTATTGGGTTTCAGAACCATGTTCTGGTTGTACGTTGTTCATAGTATCATAAATTTAGAATGCAAAGAAAAAGAGAAAAAGAGAAAAAGAGAAAAATTTCTTTCGTGAAAGCTGTTGGCACAAAGAGAATAAAAGAGGTTTATGCCTTATTTTTTCTACTTGGATATGGTCCAAATTTGAATTCTATGGATATTATTATTAGTTGAGTTCAATCATTAGTAGGATTAAATTTATGATACCAACCTTTAAACTTTCACCAATTGGCTTCCTTTTTGGATTTCTGATGGACTCTTTTAAAGGAGACTGGAGAAGTGAAGATTGGTATATGGATTAAGAGGGTCATTTTTTAAAATGAACACACAAACATGTGAAAATTTCCAAAGGAAAGCTCACTTGTCTCCTACTTGGAGATTCTTATGGAAATTCGGGAAAGGTAATAAGCACCAATGCCATATAAAGGATAAATACTGGCTGCACTACGAGAACTTCCCAAAAGCATTCCTCCAAAATATACTATGATGAATAATTATAAATTTGAATAGGTCAATTGGGGGCCTAGGCTAGTTTGTTTCCCTTATTCTTTGTTTTCTTCTTGATAATCTTACAATTCTTCTAAACTTCATGTTTGCTTCCATTTTTTTACGGCGAAAAACCCCGCACCCACTTTTTTATAACTGGCACCCGTCTTGGGCGCAACCTGGATGCGTCCAATTTAAACCGGGTTTTTTAAACTTTTGACGGCAAAAAAAAAAAAAAAAAAATTTTACTGTTCATGGGCGCATCCAGGATGCGCCCAAGAATGACCCGGTTCAAAAAAAAAAAATTGGACGCACCCGAAATGCGCCCAAGACGGGTGCCAGTTATAAAAAAATGGGTGCGGGGTTAAACGCCCTTTTTTTATGTACTGGTTTATGTCAATGAAGTCCATAATTGTGATTCCTTTCAAATTTTCTCTAACCTAGGTCTTAGTTTGAAAGATCAAGTTTTGGAAATTAAACCATCTCCATTGGCCGGGTATAAATCTGATCGTGGTTCGAGAGATGCATTGTCATGTGATCGAGTGCATGTGTCTGGCATGTCAAGGCTAAAGCTTGGGAGCTATGCAAGTTCAACTCGTCTTACTTTGGCACCATCTGTTGTCATTCCTGAAAAATTGCACAGCAAGATCCAGATTTGTTCACACAGGTGAGAGGATGGTCTTCCCTAATCTTTTCTATTTTTGTACTGTTTAGAAACTTTCTTTCTTAATGGGGCATGTTGTTGTTGTTTTCATTATTTAGGAATTTTTCGCTCGAGTTATGTCAATGTGAAAAAGATGATTGGAAATCAGTTCACAAGGGAATATGGAGTTCAACTCTATCTCCTTATGAGGACAGATATGTTGATGTGAAGTTCGTTGGTGATATATCTGGTCATGTGACTATTACTGCTGAAGAAGGTCAAAATTTTCTTCTTTTTCGTTTTGCATTTGTAATCTCTTCATTGCCTTCTAAACATGATCCTGACATTTCATGCAGAGTTTCAAAATTGGCGCCTCATATGCCTTCTAATAGGGTTCACTTTATTGCTAATAGCACCAATTGTTAGCAGTTATGTGCCCTTCTATTATGGAAGCTCCATGGTGATAGGTGTTTTGTTGGTTATAATAATTCTTCTATTTCAGGTATGAATACTGTCAGTGGTCACACATATTATTTATTATTCTATTTTCCCTTTTTTCATGGTGCACAGAAGTTAGCAAGCTTGACTGATAGGAACCCAGTTAGTTACATTTTTACTGTTAATCATTATTAATTCAATTATGAATCCGGATCAGATGAGAATTTTTATTGTACGAATATGTCACCGACATGCACTTTCTTCAGTAATGACATGCACACGCGGGGTGTGTGCATGTACTTTTCACATATTATCAATGACATGCAAATCTGTCAATAGTGCATGTCGCTGGCTTAAATGTGCATGTCATTACTGAAGAAAGTGCATGTCAATGGCTTAAATGTGCATTCATTCGCATATTCGCAGAGTAATAATTATTCTCACCTGAATCTTTTCCTTCAATTATTGCATTTTAGTTAGTGGGTTAATGGGTAGTTTTTCATTAGTGGTCAGTAGTTTTTCCATTTAAGTATTCAACAGACTTGTTTGTAGATTGTCTTTGGTTAATTGGAATTAATATGCGAAAAGGGAGATTCTCCAAATTCCTATGGGCTATGGGTTAGATTCTAATCATAGTGGTTCCTTTGAGTGAGATACTTGCTCAAATTTGGTTCCTTAGGGTGAGATCCTTGCCCTAAGTGGTAATTTGTAATTGGTTTCCTTTGGGTGAGATTCTTTCCCAAGTGGTGTCCTTAGGCTGAGATTCTTAGCCTAAGTGGTATCTATCATTGACTATGCGTTTATATCAAGAAAAACTGAAAAAGAAATTTGATATATATTATATTGCATGTCATTTACTTGATCTGTAGTCTATGTAGCTGTTGAACAGCTGAAGTCTCTTGTTCAACTAGTTTTCCTACAATGATTCTGAATTTGTGCTTTGGGTTCTTCAATTTTGCTAGGTGATATTTGTAGAACAATGTTGACATTTATATATTTAGTCAAATCCGACTCAGACTTATGTAAAATTCCACAATGAGTGTTGAGTTCATAGCTCACAAAGTTAACACTGATACAGAGGTGATAAAGATTCAGGTGATGACACAATTTTCACATAAAAACAACACAGCTTAGGGAGACCCAAAGATCCAAATGTATCCTAGGCTTTTAGCCCACAAATACCAGCTGAGTAATCACTTTAGTGAAAACAAGTCTAAAGCCTTTTAATGAACAAAATACCCAGCTTACCGAGGTCTGTAACCTTTATTGTTATATTAGCTGGCATATGTGATATTCCTAAATCACAAGCTGTGAGACTAACAATTCCTCAACCAATTGTAATGTATGCTTTTCTAGGTTATTTCAGCCCATTCCTGACCTTTGCAGAACCTTTTAGTTAGACTGGGTCATGTCCGTAAAAACAAAACTATAGCCTTTATGGTAGAGTGCATCTTGATGATATTCAATCAGTTTACTAGTAGAGAGGATCTCTGGCTGGCACGAATCTTCCTACAAATCAGATAGTACTCTCAGCTAACCAACTCCCTAATTTATACTCCTTTAACTGTTTGTAAGTGGTGCTCCAGGCTATTTTACCTGCATAAGAGATTTTTCTGCCTATCAAATAATAACAGAGTTGATGGAATTTATTGGCTCCTTAGTTTGCAAACATAGGTGGTTTATGCATTAGTTCTTACCATTTTATTGTCAAGAGACATTTGCTAGTTTGGTGTTTGGTATCAGTAATCCTTGTTAATTAATTTGAAAAGTAAATAGACTGAATATATGCAGTACAGCATAGCAAGGACCTGCGAAATGAAATATAGTTACACTGTAACTTTGAGTTTGCTTTGAGGCTTATTTCTCCCCTTGTGAATGTATCTAGCACGAATTATGTATTCTCCCAATTTACTTTCTGTTGATTTCTGATGTAGGGCATGAAATTACTGCCAACTGGCAGGAAAAGTATGTTCTATCTATCTGTGTATGGATCAGTGGTAAGTAGTGTTCCTTTTCAGTTGAATATTTCCATGTTTTTAATTGCTTATTCCACTAATATTATTCCACTTCTTCTAGATCGGAGCAGGATCTTTCATTCTACACTATTTCTCAATGATGGTGAATTCAATTCTTGTCAACTTTGGATTGACCGAGGAGATGCACAATCCTGTAAGCTTTGTTCTTAATCATGTATATCAATTGGAATTTGTGGTTATGCTTTTTTGTACAGTATAGTGTGACCAAAAGGAAATATGTGAGTATACATGAAGATAGGTTTCACTTGCTAGTTTCAGAAGGCCTACAGAGGTCTTTTTTTCTATCACACAAGAATAATTCTTTCTTGCTAATGATGCTAATCGTACAGAGGTCTTTTTTGCTATCACATAGTTAGTAGTGAAACCTTAATAGCCTAGCACGTTCAGTCAGAAGCAGAATTATAGCCTCCAGAGGTTCGTCATTCACAAGCCATTTTTTTGATGTAGAGAGAAAAATTCCCTTAAGTCTCAGAGTATGTTAACTGAGTTTATCTGACAGTTGTCTTTAGCTTTTAAAGGCATACTATTAGGTTACCTATAAGTATATATATGTGCTTAGTCATATTGAAGAGGATTTTCAATCATTGTATTCTTCTTTTTGTCACATTGTTCTTACTCTTCTCTTAAAAAGGTTCAACCCAATGGATTCACTACTTCTGCCGTATTGTTTATGTTGTTACTTCTGTTACTGAAAAATTCACTTTCTCCTTTTATATTTTATTTTGCTTCTCTGTCCTTGATGCTACGGTAAAGAGAATCAAGTGCTCCTTAAGATTCCAACTCTTGTTGTGACAGGTTGCTATACTTCCCTTCATCTTTGCGAATAGAATATGAACATAAGATACACATCTTTCATCTTCTTTTTTTATGTTTGTTTTTCTACACTATATATAGGGTTCAAATTCTCCTCATCCTTACAAGGCATTGAGACTGTTGTTTTATCTTTTCTGGTAACTTCTCTTCTCAGGACCTGTTCGGTTTCAGCAACGGAAATGTTAACAAATGAAAACGAATCTAGTCCGCTTTGATGTCATTGTTCATTTTCCACATTTTGATGTTGGCTCGTGACCCTTATATTTGTGTCCAGTGGAGGTGGTGGGCGTTTTAAAATCCTAGAGAATGTGAGAAATGAATAAATATCGAAGTGGTGAACAAACTGATTCTTGTATGGGAAATTAGGGGCCACGAGCAAAGATGAATATTCTGCTAAAGATGAATTGATGATGACATCAAGGCGTACTAGTTATTTTCCTTGCCTTTTCTGCTTTCATAGGTTGAACAAAATGTGATTTAGTGTGTGATCGCCCTCAAACATGTATTTTTGTCACTTACCAACTATACTATAAATTCATGTGGTGTTTCGGTAGGTTGAACTTACGTTACGAAGCGTCTCCAATCTGAACTCCTAGGCTGTTCTTATTTTTTGGCAAAGAAACTGCCTTCATCACCGTCTATGATTTCTTATGCATCTTATCTGTATAATTTGCTACCTTGGTTTTACTTTGTTTGCGACCAACTGAGATGCCTAACTTTTTTCTCTTTGCAGGTTTCCATTTTTCTCTTTGTTGGTATTGCTCTTGCAGGAGCTGCACTAGGTTTCTATATTGTGCGAAGATTTGTTATTTCAGATGATGGGTGTGTGGACATTGGTGTTGCTCAGTTTGTGAAGTGGGCTATGCGTATTGTTGCGAGTACTTTCATTCTTCAGGTAATTTATTCTTTCGCTGCAGTCTTGAATACTTTGATCATTATCTAGAATTTGACATTTATTGTGCATGTTAGTCTCCATATAAAAGAGGGACAAATTATGATGATTATTAGTATACATGCATAATCAAGCATTCCTCTTTCATTCGATAAAATTGGTGTTGGTGATCATTGGTCTTGGCCTATGAAAAATGCCACATCCTACTAATTAGATTCCTTAACAATAGGAATATGAAAATATCCCACACAGTTTCTGACTATTCTCCAGTAACACAGAAGAAGTTTATGTTATTGCTCCCTGGCAAAATTAGATTTTTGAGCTGGAATGTTGTAGAAATTGGATGTTTATGTGAATTTTTGTGATTACATTGCTCCTATTAACTCTATAAAGGAATTAAGCTTTGCTTAAATTTGCACGGTTAAGCTTTCATTTCTATGAATAAAATAGAATGCATGCACCTTAATAAGGATAATAGTATCCTACTAAACGTTGAGATTGCTAGATAAATACAAAAACCCTAGGAGCACAATGAAAAAGATCTCTACTTCAAGCTTGCAACAAAGTGACCATGTTAGGAACATAAGTATAGTTTGCGTTCTTAGACGAAATACCTTTATTGCGTTCCAGTATACCTTAAATGCGAAATCGTTTGAGTTCTCAAACTTACCAGTGAGTAGTGGTTTTCTTTTGTCTATGGAAGTATGGAGAAAATTTTAAGGACTCGTTTGGTATCGGGTATGGGTATAAGATATGGATATGAGATATCCGGTATGGGTATAAGATATGGGCATGACATATCCGGTATCGGTTGGGATATTGGGTATGAGTATGAGGTTTAGTGATATCTTTGATATACCCAATTTTTGAGAGATATTAAAGACACACTCTAATATCATTTTGATACCTATACATGATATACTTTCATACCAAACAACATATACTGATTTACTGATTATACCAAACAACATATATTGATATACTGATAATACCAAACAACATATATTGATATACTGATTATACCAAACACGGATACGTATATGACTGATCTCCCATACCCATACCTATATCCAGATATCATACCAGACGGGCACTAAGAGAGGACACTTGAGGCTTATAGTTTTCAAAGTCATTCCATCTTTTTTTTTCAGTTACTCTTTATTGTCTTATAATTTTTTTTTTGGTAAAAATTGTTTTATAAATATTAATGTGCAGCTTTTTTGGTAAAGTCATGCTGGAACCTATTTTTTCTTGTAAAAAATTGTATTTAAAAAAGGATGCTCTCTACGCACTGCAAAAGTTCTTTGCGCACCTATGCCTGTTATTTGGAAAAAAAACTTTTACATAAATTCAATAACAAAGTTTTTAGCTTATGGTCCTATCTGAAAATTTAAGAAAGTGGATGATAGCTGGATAAATATTGACAAGACTTTGATGAATTTTTAAACATGATCACTACCTTCAGTAGTGAAATTGCATTGGTTTGCTTCCAGCCACCCCTAAATAAAGGCTAAAACATTTATAAAGGTTTGTATATCAATCAGAAAACTAACGTAGTATCCGTTCTCCTACTGTTGTTGCGCTGCATTGACTTCTCCTCTGTTGATTCAGTAGCTGATATTATCATGGTGACGTGTGATAGAAAATCTTTTATTCTCTTGATAGTGTAGGTTTACACCGTGGCAGGCATTAGTTTCCTTTTAAAAAAAATCCCTAAATGGTATTTTATCATATCCTGTTTTAGCTGATCATGAACTACTACTTTTTCTGATCGTTGTTTATCTCTTCAGGGCTCTTCAGATACATTGCTGTCATTATTGACATTGCTTTTTTGCTCAGTCATGTGCTTATTGATCTCAAAGATGATGAGAAAGTTCAGAGCGTCTAGGTATTTTTGTACATAAGATTAGTAGTTGTTTGATACTTGTTGAATGTGAAGCATGATTATTATAGTTGAGGTGCAATTGAGTCTCTAAACCATCTATCATCATCAGGACGTCAAGAAGGTTGGGAGCAGTGAATGGAGTACGCAAGGGGGCAGAATTCCTTAGGAAGCCAGGAAAGATGCAAAGTCAAATGAAGTTATGGTACAAAAGTAGTCCTCCTTCCCGCAGAGCAGCCTCTCCAGTCAAAGGTGAATACTATTCCAGCTTCCACAAGGTGTCGAACAGGAAAAAGATGTCAAGGAAAGAATGGGAAAAGTTGAGCAAGGAATCAACACGAGAGGCCAT
Source organism: Oxyria digyna (assembly GCA_029168935.1). Lineage (NCBI taxonomy): Eukaryota > Viridiplantae > Streptophyta > Magnoliopsida > Caryophyllales > Polygonaceae > Oxyria > Oxyria digyna. Next base: position 19,201,447 of record JAPVLV010000007.1, on the reverse strand, counting down.
GTCTGGGTTGGCTACTAGTCCGGAATTCACCGACTGGGTAATAAAAAACGCTGACAGAATACAGGTTGTTCCAGAAGACAGCGAAGAAGAAGAAGTTGTTGTGAAAAGCGAATCCGAGTCGAGTGAGGAGACTACAGACCAAAGTGGAAACCGGCGAGGATGGTACTCATGAGAGCAAAGCTGACACAACCTGTAATTTCATGTTGCATATAGTTAGTTAGTAGTTATATCTGAACCTTAGTTTGTCAACTGCATTCAGCTAGTAAAACAAGTTTTATGTTGCCTAATTCAGTTCCATTTCGAGACAGAATCGGAGAAAACGGTAACAAGGCACATGACACACTGAACAACTCAGGAATACCAGGCCAAAATCTCATTAAAAATGAAAGGTTGATTTCAATAGGGAGAAGATTTAATTTTGTGAAGATCCTTGTCAAATGGAGACGTGTAGGGATCCTTATCAAATACACACTCTTTTCCTTACAACGGAAAGCCCTAAAGCTCAAAATATTTTTACCATAAACCTTTATTTCATATTTATATAAGAGGTTTTTACGCCAAATCATCCCTTATTTAGGCCAATTTGTGCCAAACCATCCTTTATTACAAAATTTGCAAGGAACCACCCAAAAGTATCACTATGTTAACACCGAGCCACCCCTCGTTCAATTCCGTTAATTTCTCTGTCAGACCTGGTGAAATGTCATTTTTGCCCTCATTTTTTTCAAATATTTAAGGGCAAATTTAGAATTGCACCATCTGATGATATATTGGCAAAATGTGGCAATATTTTGTTTTTACCATGATACCTTCATTTTTACCGGATCTGAAATTAATCTAATTTTACCCTAAAACAGATTTGTATGCCTAATCCTGGAGATTATCCATATGATGATATATGCATTCTTCCCCATGATCCAGCAAGGAGGTTATGACTCAAAGACAGCACCTGGAGATTACCCAGATTGCTTAGAGAATGTGGGATGTTCCCGGATAAATGATTGTGATCAAGGGTTAAGATTTGGAGACTTGAATTGGTATTTTTGGACCCCTTTTGGTTATTTCCCCAGTTATCAGAAATCGGCCCGGAAAAATTGTTATGCTCAAGAGCTAGAAATGTAAGAGAAGGAGACAGAACAACTCCATCTAGAATCGAACCGGAAAGAGAATTGTAGCTCAGATTCAGCCTAAGCCTAGAGGCAGCCCCAAGACTGATAGGGATTGACCCAACAAGAAAATTGTTGTTGAGATCAACATTCTGCAAGTTAGGATTTTTCCCAATGGTGATCGGAATCAAGCCCGAAAGGCGGTTATTGAACAAATGAAGCCCTCTGAGATTCGGAAGCATCCGAATCGAAGAAGGAATCACACCAGTGAGGAAATTGTCATGTAGACTGAGCTTTCTAAGGCCTTTAAGGAGCCCAATTTGAGGAGTGATTCGCCCACCCAGACCTTTGAAAGGAAGCTGAAGAGCGATGACTTGGCCATTTACACACTTGACACCTGTCCATGAACCAGAGCAGGCTCCACTTCGTGTGCCGTTCCAGCTACGGAGGAAGACGCCTCTTGGGTCGGCTTCGTGCTTGAAGGCTAAGAGTGCTCTGAAGTCGGAGAGAGAGAGAGAGAGAGGTTAACGGGTCCGGTATTCTGTGATGAGGTGGAGAATGGAAGGAGATGGAGTGTGATGAAGAGTATGGAGAGGAGAATGACCTGTTTATTATGGGATTCATGGTGATTTCCCATAAAAGATGACTTGAAGGAGTTTGATTGTTTTAAATTTTGTTACACACACAAATTGCTAGACTGAAGAAACTGTAGAACAGGGGGGAGAAGGAGAAGAGAGGAAGAGATAGTGAGAGTGGAGGAAGAAGGAAGGGCGAGGAAGGCGATTTTGAGTTTTAGGGTAAAATTAGATTAATTTCAGATCCGGTAAAAATGAAGGTAAAATGAAAATATCACGGTAAATACAAAATATCCTGATATTTTGCCAATATATCATCAGACGGGTGCAATTCCAAATTTTCCCTTAAATATTTGAAAAAAATGAGGGCAAAAATGACATTTCACTATTTTGCCAATATATCATCAGACGGGTGCAATTCCAAATTTTCCCTTAAATATTTGAAAAAAATGAAGGCAAAAATGACATTTCATCATGTCTGACGGAGAAATTAACGAAATTGAACGAGGGGTGGCTCGGTGTTAACAGAGTGACACTTTTGGGTGGTTCCTTGTAAATTTTGTAATAAAGGGTGGTTTGGCGCAAATTGACCCAAACAAGGGATGGTTTGGAGCAAAAATCTCTTTATATAAATAACTATTTATGTGTATGATAATTGGGTATGGAGATCCACAACAAGAAATGTTGATTCAAGGAAAATTTTGATCCTCGAATGTGAACAATCTTCTGGTCCGTTATCCCGACATTTCATGGTTGGATAACCAATAACCAAGCTGATTCAACATAAGATGTCTACGCTAGTGTGGTGTAAGCTAGTTTTCTTTCAAACTTTTCTTTTGCATGCACTAATCCTTTTGTTTTGCAGAAATCGCACCAAAATCATACTTCCTTCTCATGGAAGAAATGATGGAAAATGACAAGGTCAGTGGTAGATTGGTGAAGCCAGTATTTCATGAGCTCAATTCTCAAAAGGGCATATTTTGTCTTTTAAAATATTTTTTAACTCTCTTCCCTCGTTCCCTTTGCCTTTTCAAATCTGCTCATCACTCATTCTGAATTCTAGAAATGTTTCCTCCGAAGAATTTTCTGTTTGGATTTGTCGGTATTTAATTAGAGGAGATATAAACCGATGAGGGGATCTCAAAAGGGCATATTTTGCTTGGATTGATGATCAGCTATAATAGATAGAAAAACTGTGGAATTCTGTGTGATGAGGATGAACTTTCATTATAACTAGTTTAGGACCCGTGAATTGTACGGGGCTATAAATAATTTTATAAAATTAAATGAATTTAAATTTCAAAATGCATATTGATAAATAATAATTCTTTACTTTTTCTTTTAATACAAAGGTGAAGTGATGCCAATATATAATTAAGAAAATTATTCCAAAAAAACTTACAAATTTCTATTCAATCAATCAGATCTTTATATTAAGATATACTAATTGTTAAAATTTAATGAGAATTTCAATTGAATAATTATGCCGCTCTTCCAAGAAATACTGATGACACAAATTTAAAATTGTTTCTAATGATCTTTAAAGATATAGTTATACTCAAAGTGTGTAGTGATACAATATAATAATACATCTTGTAATCTTAGTTATTATCAATATGAACCTTAATTTTAGTTTTAAATTTGACTTCAAATCTTAATTTTAGTTCTAAAATTAATCAACTAATGGATGAGAACAAAGGATAATTTTAGTTATAAATTAATATTTATTTTGGTTGATTATTAATTGAATTATTAAATATATGTGATTTATGATTTTGGTTGAGATTTTTCTGATTTGTTTTTTAACAAATTATTAAGTTAATAAATTGGATTATTGATGTGGGACCAAAGTAATAATTTATTAATAATTTTTTTAATACGATGGTGAGGTGGCACCAACGGTGGAAGAACACGTGGAAAATAATGTTACGGCTTTAGTTATTAGTAATTAATATGGTTACCTTAGATTATATGGCGTTTTCTTAATGAGATTTCAAATGAGCTTTTTTTATTCTCTTTGATCTTGTTTTTGAATTCACTAGAATTTGAGGTCTTTTTACACTGTAAGAAACGATGATATATTCTTTTTTTTTGAAATGTCTTTTCATATTAATTTAATATATGCATGGAGTTTTAATGTTCTGCATAATATCTTTAAAATGTAGAAAATGAGAAAATATCTGGTACGAACGTACGAATATATGGACATCCTTTTATATTCGCATGTACACTCTTTCACATTTATGCATGTATGTGCATGTCAATGTTAATAAATGTGCATGTGAATGATTCATTCATATATTCGTACATTAATAATCATTCTCACGGTGGATTGTTGTTGTTGTTGTACATTATTATTTTCCTTGTCTAATTGGTCCATCGACATGAAAAAGAGAGAGTTACACTCATATGAGGAGAGTGTTACAAATCTAATGTGCTTAAACTTGAAGAAGAAAGTAGAGAGTAAGAGAGTAGGAGAGTAAGAGAGAAAGAGAGAAAGAGTATGTCATGTTCTTCTCATTTCTAAGTAACCTCAAGCCTATTTATAGGCCAATACATGGGAAGACCATAAGTCATGTAGTTACATGCACATCCATAACATAAGGTAATATAACACCCCCCCTTGGATGTACATAACTGACTGCCTCGTTAAAAACCTTATCTTGGAAAAACCCATTGGGATAAAAATCAAGACTAAGGGAAAAAGAGTGCAGTCGTACTCCCCCTGAATTATCATACATCCGTTAAACGACACATCCTGATGCCACGAACGAGTTCCTTGAAAACTTTTGTCGGTAATGCCTTTGTATACAAGTCTGCTAAGTTTTTGCTAGATTGAATTTGACGAACGTCAACCTTTCCTTTGACTTGAAGCTCGTGAGTAGAGAAAAACTTTGGAGCTATGTGTTTCGTTCTATCTCCTTTGATGTAGCCTTCTTTGATTTGAGCGATACAAGTTGCATTGTCTTCATATATCATTGTTGGAATTTGTTTGCTTGATTTTAGCCCACAAGATGTCTCAACGTGGTGGATAAATGATCTCAACCAAACACATTCTCTCCCGGCTTCGTATAATGCAATCAACTCTGCATGATTTGCCGATGTAAATACCAAGACCTGTTTTGTTGATCGCCATGAAATTGCTGCTCCTCTATGCATAAATAATCCGCTTGCGAAATGGCTTTGTGTGTGTCATACAAATAACCCACATCAACATAAAACCGACCAATTCTCGAATTACAGGTCGAGTTGATATATTAAGTCGTGTATTACATACACATTATCAAGTTGATTGTATATTGGATCTCTTCTGGAGGTCTGAATCTAAGGTTACACAAACTGCCTCATTAAAAAAACTTTTCTCGGAAAAACCCAATGGGATGAAAAATCGAAGCTAAGGGAAAGAGTGCAGTGAGAGCAACAAACTCCCCCTCAAATGAACATTTACTCTTCATATGGTCAAAACATAAGATTTTATTCCTGCATAGGATATGGTACTTCTGGATCATTCATAACATTATCTCACATCAAAAGGCATTTTACCTTAATCTTTTCGATTGTCAAATCCTTTTAAGGAACTAACAAGTCGATTTATTAATTTTCTAATGGTCTCTGCTGGAGCACCAATTTTTACCACTTGACTTGTTTCACTTTTCATAAAATTTGTGACAATCACAATATTCACAGCTTTATGAGTAATAACTTTCACTACAAGTGAATATATCGTCTTTAGCTAAAGATATATTAACAAAATTCACTACAGGTGAATAGAGTTTTATATCTAGTCTAGACTTTTGCACTCATAAACAACAATGCATGTGTGTCTAATTTCATATCTTCTAGTGTTGACCCAAAACATACCATGTTATTTACGAAAATTGACTTCCTTACATTTCCTCGTATTAACAAGGAGTCTACAAATAACTTTCTTATTGATGCTATTCGTAATTGGCTCTCAGCTCAATATGTGACTTGTCACACAATAACAATAATAGATTTGATAACATGTAAGTTATACATACATTGAACATCTAGTTCATTCATTTGAACTTCTAGTTCATTTCATCACTTGAACTTCTGGTTCGTTCACTTGAACTTCTGGTTTGTTCACTTGAACTTCTGGTTTGTTTAACATGAACTTCTAGTTCATTTAACTTGAATTCTTGACATATTAAGATTGTATACCATACAAGTTCTTAGATAGTAGTCTTGTTTCCTTCTCCCCTTAAAGTTGGGATTTTCACCTTGTTAAATTGATAATCGTAATACCGATCAATACAGTGATCACCCATTCATAAGCTTTAGGTATTAATAAACGATAAGGAACAAAACCTCTCATATATTTCCAACTTTTCATGTGGCATTACTTTAATATATCGAGGGAGGTAAGAGGGTGTATACCGCATATTTGAATAATATTTTGCGATCTTCTGGAAGTAGGAGAATTGTAAACAGTCGGTCTTAGTCGAATTTATTTCTCGACATCCAAAGTTTATGATTTTATATGATCAGCGACTCTACCAGGCCGTGTACGTCATATATTAGCATTTGTCAATGCAAGCATATAACTAATGACATTACCGAGCCATTTGTTATCATTTTGACTGTATTATAAGCGACACTACTAGGTCGTTTTCTAAATGTATAGGAGCTACAAGATGCTCAACTAATACACTAATTAATTAATCACATTCTCCCACTTAATTTGTGTAGCCAATGTGTTGAGGCATCTATCAACATCATACAATATATGATTATTCTCATCGGTCTACATGCTAGTATACTTAATCCTCATTTATCTCTTGAACTTAGTCAAGGATCATAGAAAACTTTACATACGTGGTCACCCTTATCCCTTAGGAGATGAAACTTCAGTTTTCAGGAGCTTCTGGTCCTTTACTTATTAATGTAATGATCATGCGTATTGTTCACATGAGTAATCAAGTTTATCATGCCACATAATATTCAACTTAACTTCTGGTTAGTTTATCATGCGTATTGTGGGCATCTTCTCTTTAGACTTTCTTCAGGCTAGTCTATGAGATGAATACTCGAATATCTAACTCAAATGCAAACTTGTTTAATATGCAGTCAATATCATCATATGACAACCAATTTTGTCAAAATATATCTTTATAAATATATATATCTTCATAAATTCTTGTATCTTCAGGTAACAAGATAGATACTCTTCTGGAGTCTTTTATGAGATCGTTCCCTTAGAACATAATATCCACACCAAAATTTCAATTTGCATGGTAATGGAAAACTTCCGGTTTCCAATTAAAAAAATTAAACTGAATGACATCACCGACAAACATAATTGTCTACCATCGAAAATCCGCACCTGGGTGATCCATTAATAATTTGGAAGATCATCAACTCAAAATCAAATAAGCCTTATATTAGATTTCTTGAAAAAATGATGCCTCGATGGATGCATTCAAAACTAAATTGCGTCTTCAAGACATTCGAATGGAACCATACATATATAGGTTCGATTTAGTAATCATTATCATGACTTACGGTTGCACGCTTAACCGTAACCTCTTTCACACCCTCTTCCGGAGGAGACATGCTTATGGCATGTGAGAGGTTGTCGTATGTATACTAGACCATTCTTGGTGGTCATTGATAAATTATTCTGAATATGATATAACCCCATTGTTATTGTACTACTACTAGAATACATGATTTGTTAGGAGATCATGTAACTCTTCCGGAGCTTATAATGATGTCCTATTGCCAATATCGAGTCTGCAGGATCTCGTATAGTTGATGCTAATTAAGTTCATGCATAACACAATTCTACCCGAATTCTAGTGTTGCATGTTTCTCCCAAAATTTTACTAGCCATAAATTTGGCATTAGAAACTCATATCAAGGTTGTTTCTTCTGGAAACATTTATATTGTGTGAATTAAAATATAATAATCATAACATATATGATGATAAACACTAGACCTTTCGTAATATTTCATCAAGAATAAAAGTGTCTAGAAATATCAATTGTCAACTTCGAGTGACAATCTATATATATATAAAAATTCATGGGTTTGAGAAAGTAATGGTAATTGGGACTCATTAATATTTAAACTTAATTTTTTTTTCTATTTCTCATTATTCAATGAGAATTGAGACTTATTAAATGTCTAATAAAACCATAATTATGTGCTTAATTGGTTAGTATTTCCACCATTTTTCATCTTTTTTTTTCTACGCTCTTCACCTTCAATCCGTATGACGATGAAGAGCAATCCGAGCAACGTAAACGACTATGAGATTTTGGTACATATATAAGAGATATAAAATTCATTTTATTATAATTTACTAAAAAATACATATATGAAAAAATACATTAAGTATATGAATATAGACAAAAATAAAAAGTGTTTGGCCCGCGCAAAGCGCGGGTAATGACCTAGAAAGTTGTAATTAAGTCGTCATTACTATGTGGCCTCTTGAACTCCTCTTCTAATTTCAACTTTTGATTTTCCGACTTCTCTGAATGAGATTTTGTATTAAATTCTCCCATCAAGTCGTCGTTACTCTTCTGCATATTGTATTTCGACGTTACTCATGGTTATTGTCAATTTGTAATTGAACCAATCAATTTGCTATTTTTATCACTTTTATTGTTCGTTTATTTTTGTGTTAATGTCTTGATCTGCAGGTTAGATTTGTTTTGGCCTGAATTGGATAAAATATGCCCTAAAAAAATTGTAAATATAAAATTAGTCCAATCCAGTTTTGAGACGAAAAACCGTAATTACCCCGCGCGTAGCGCGGGGGTCCGATCCTAGTTGGATATAAGATTCTTTCAATAACTTTGATCATCTACTATTGGAGATGATATCCCAATATTTATTCCATTAGCTATTGTGAGAAATTATAATTTCATTGATAAATATTCACCTTCTTCAAGAGATGATATATTTCTTATACTTACTTCTGGAAGTGAAATTATATATTAGTCCAATCGAAGGAATAATATTCCTACCGCTTGTAAATGTCACTTCAAAGGTTTACATTTTAGAGAATAATAAAAACTTCATGTCAACTTCAGGTGACAAGAAACCGACCATATATGACTAGCTACATATATACACGTGGTGACAAAATTGAAGTTATATATATATATAGCACCACATAATTAAATGCATAATTCATATAGAAAAAAATAATCAAATGAGTAAAAGCTTACTAAAAAAAACAATATATAATAAAGTATATATTAGCAAGTGAATAATGATCAAAATAAAAGAAAAGAAAAAACGCATGTAGCAAGTGTGGCTTTATAAGGCAGTAAACAACCCTTCGGAAAAACCATACCCAATATAATTTAGGGTGCGGTTCCGGCGAGAACAATTTTTATAATGAGAACGTGAGAATGACTAATGTGCATTAAAATATACTTAAATGTACATCAAAATATACTTAAATGTGCATCAAAAATTTTGATGCACATATACACTTTTATGTGAAAGTTCTTCAACTTCTTAATAAATGTTCTTTAAAAATTAATGTTTTTCAAATTTTGGATATTTTTAAGTTTGTCAACAAATGTGCACCAAATTAGTACTAAATGTTCACCAATTTACTACTAATGTGCATCATTCTCACGTTCGTATTTTAAAAGTTATTCTCACCCGACACTTTCCCTATAATTTATGTCAAAAGAAAAAACGCATGAAATTTAAGTGGAGTAGTAATTGATAGAAAATTATCATACCCAACATAATCACAAAAAAACGTATAGGAATTTAAGTGGTTTGACTAATCAATTAAATGATTTGAGTAGACTAATTATATTGCATCAAATTACTAATTAATACTAATATAAATCTTACAAACCTTCAAATTTGAAGACTAAAATGTCGAACCATCTTCTTTGAACAAATGCAAATTCGTATGAATGATCATCTAAATTAGACTGCTATTAATCCAGATTCTCTATGGGAGAATAAAAAAAAACTCATGTAAATTTATCCTCTTTTCAGAGATAATATAAGATCAATCACACAAATTCATCTTCTTCGAGAGATAATAATATATCCACTTCAGGAGATAATATAAGATCAATCGCGGAAATTCATCTTCTTCATGAGATGATTATATATATCCACTTCAGGGGATAAAACGAGATTAAATCACGTAAATTCATCTTCTTCGGGAGATGATTATATATAGATTATATATTATATATTTCCACTTCAGGGGATAAATCAATATGCATCGGCATCAGGGATACAATTTAAGCGAAATTGGATTAAACTTGTCTCTACGGAGACAAAATAACCACTTCATGGATCATAAAGAAAAACTATCACTTCATGGATCATAAAAACTTAATCGCTTCGGGGATCAAATGAGTCTTAATCGCTTATACAAAACTTAATCTCTTCAGGGATCAAATGAGTCCTAATCTCATTAGGATCAATTGAAGTATAATCGCTTCAAGGATTGATTGAAACATGATCGCTTCAGAGATCGAATATAAACATGATCACTTCAGGAATCGATTGAAACTTAGATCGCTATAGGGATCCATTAAAAATAAGATCAATTAGAATAAAATAAAATAAAATCTCTTGTTACCGTCTCCTTGTGCATAGATGATTATGGGAGGTACATATAAAATGATAGGAGAAGCATCATTTCCTATGTGAGCGATATCGTGTTGATAACGTGTTACAAATCTAATGTGCTTAAACTTGAAGAAGAGAGTAGAGAGTAAGAGAGTAGGAGAGAAAGAGAGAAAGAGAGAAAGAGTATGTCATGTTCTTCTCATTTCTAAATAACTTCAAGCCTATTTATACGTCAATACATGGGAAGACCATAAATCATGTAGTTACATGTACATCCATAACATAAAGTAATATAACAAAGAATTTTTTTTTTTTTATTATTAGGAAAACATTTAGGTGGACTCATTTACCTGGAAACAGGTAGCCCTAGAGCATTTTGAACGACAAGATCACGAAGATCTGGATAAGCTATAAAATCGGATGGTCATGAAAAGTGTTGCATTTTGGCTAGGTAGTCAGCTACACTATTTATCCCCAGAACACATGGGAAATTCATTACAAAAGAAAGGATCGCAAGTCAATTAATATATTTGTGATAATGAGTTCAATTTCTCACGGACAATCCCAAATGATGTTTAAGGCGTTAATAAAGTGAATATTAGTACGTTCTATCTCATTATGAGATCTTATGCTCATGTGCCTAGCGAGCGCTTCAGCTACATGTGGTGAGACGAAAACAAAGTTCCCATTTTTCATGTGTGGGGGATTCCCAATTTGATCTCTAATGATGATGTCGAATGATGCAAGTCCAGTTGGTGGGACATATGCATCTACATTTAGATTTACATAGTTACCATTTGGTTTTGTCTATTTAATATTTTTCCTTTTCCTTCGAGTAGGTCTCGTTGTGGGATTGGTTGTGCTTTCTTCTTCGTTAGATTTTGTTTTTGTTTTTTCCCATTCCTTTCTATGTTAGGTAGATAAATTGATGGAGTATAGGTAATTTGATAAATTATTATTCATTAAATACTTTCTTGTTCCGATAATACCATAAAGACCACCAAATTTTGACAATTTTTTCGAAGTTTGTTTCTTGGTAGCTTGTCACGAATTTCATTTAGTAGTTTTGTGGGCGATTTATCTTCGTCGTATATGTTGTCAATAGTTTAGATGAATGTTTCATTGAAATGACTAAGTGTGTGTTGAATTTTGGGGCATTTGAAAATGAAGGGATGGGTGTCTTTAGAACAATTATTACAATTAGGACAATCGTGTTCTGATGAGGGCGTATCGTTCAACGAGTTTCTCTCTTGTTGGGAGAATTTGTTTTGTTAATTTCCAGATGAAGCCTTTGATTTTTGGAGACATATCTAGTTTCCAGATCCATTCATTATATGATGGTCGGAGGTTGGTTCATTTGTGCTTTGTGTGGAGAACCGTTCATTTTTGTCGAGTTTATCCCTTATACTCCATCCGTTAATAAATACTTGTCCCTGGAGCAATTTTAGGGAGAATTTATTGATCAAAACTTTAGACAAGTATATCCTTCATAGTTTAAGTAATGACATAGAGAATAAAAGAAAAATAGTGAGAGAATAAAGGAAAGAATCAATAGCACTATGGTAGACTTGGAAAAAAAAAAGGTGTAAAATTATGTTAAAAGACAAGTAATTTTTAACAAATGATTTAGACTACAGGGACAAGTAATTTTTAACGGACGGAGTATTATTGATCGGAATGGGGTATGATATTATTTTTCAAATGCATTGGTCACTAAAATATTTATGTAATTCATCTCCTTTCCAACTCTTATTGTTGTTAAGGAATGACGAAATAGTCTCTTGGTCGTTAATTGGTTCATTTGTGATTGTTTGGTCAAGTAACGACTCCGGAAACCAATTGTCTACCCAGAATTTTATCGTTATGCCATCACCTACTCTCCAACTTAGACCATCTTTGAAAGATTGGATGATATGAGGTTGATCAATTGTGACCATCGCCAGGATGCTTTCTTATTTTTTAGTTTCTTGTAGTCTAATATAAATTTCTCTTTGAGATTTTTTTATGATTGATAAGTTTTTTTTGCAGGAAACCACCCGCTATTTGCCGGTTTTTGCAGGAAACCACCCGTTATAAGGGTATTTATAATAAACCACCCAAATTATATATATTATTTACAAATCACCACCCTTAAACAGTTTCCGTCTTAATTTCCGTTAGTCAAATAAAATTACTATTTTACCCTTGTAAATTTAAAAGACAATTAAGTAAAAGCAAGGGTAAAATTGTCAAATATGGTGTTCATCTTCTTGGATGAACAAGGAGGAAGAAGAACACCAAATTTCACAATTTTACCCCTATTTTAAGAGGCCTGTTTCCAGGTAATAAGAGGCCTGTTTTAGATGGACCTAATTGATATCTAGATATTATTTAATTCTACAATGATTTTGCGGAGAAGTTGATGCATCTAAAACAGGCCCAATACTTATACTTTGGATCCTGATGTATATACCAAACAGGCCCAATATCTACACTATTTCTTAAATAGAATTAATATTGTATCAATAAGTTTCTGCAAAGTTTAGGTTCATGTCAAGCTGGACTCTTATTAGCCAAAAAAGAACTTGTTAAGTGTAGTATCATATGAGATGATGCAAGTTGCCACTTATCATTATAGTTGAAAACTTGAAATTTGTCCATAGGTAAGCTAAAAAACTTCTCATTTCTTACAAATGAATTGATTCTACTAAGTTTAGACAAACACAAAACCACAACTCACGATCATCATCTTAGTACAGGCGACGCAATCAAGTGCAGGTGCATCTAGCACTATCACTAGGTTAAGACGACTTGCAGGCTCCAAAACTATCATTGTGATCTTCACTGCCAATTTACCTGCGAATTGGTGGTGGAGCTCCTCTTCCTGGTCCACCACGTCCTGCAACGGGTGTCTATAGACAAGAAAAATATGAGAATGTCAATGAAACAATATGGGGGCAGTTTTTAGATGCTTACAATAAATACAAAAATATGAAAGGATAAAATTCAGAAACAAAGGCTTACTTTTCCCCGCATGGCAACAGCACGGCCACGACCAACTCCTAACGCTGTGCTCTTACCCTGCACAAATACTTCTACAGTCAGTACAGTAAAAACATAAAACAAAAATAACGTGTCGTACACAAAAGTTGGAGCTTACCTTGATTTTAGCATCCAGACGTTTGAACATAGGAGCGTTCTTCAGCATATCAGGAATGATCATGAATCTGGGAGAGTGAAAGAGAAGTTCCAAAATAATGTTACCAGATAATTATGGATATTTATTGAGCAAGATCAAACTTCATAATTTATGTTATCTAGTTACCTGACTCTGCTGCCTCTGATAAATACATGCTCAAGTTGAGAGATTTTCCCATCCTGTAAATCAAACCAACTCCAGGTGAGATTCAGCAATAAAATCAAACGAGCACACACGTTTTCAGTATCATATAAGAAAAGTAAATTTCAAACAGGTTAACCTAAGCATCTACTGCTTAATAATTTTATAGCAGCTTCTTAGTTGTTCCTCCACAACCAAATCTTAGCAAGTCAGAATGCAAGAAGAAATAGTTCACTTGATCATAAAAGTTAGTCCATTCTCTGCTAAATTGATAGGATTAAATTAACCATATAACTGAAGTTACCATCTTTAGGGGAAAGTTCTTACTAGATCTTCAAACTTATAATTCCATGAATCACTGGCCAGACGAATAGGAAACAGGTTCCAATTTTCTGGAAAGCACACTACAAAACCAAAACTGCAATTGCAGAAACTAGCACAAAGAACCCATAAAAGTTGATATATCCAATTCAATTCTAGACAGAAATCCTCGGTTTGGCAATGGTCGAAGCAAACAGAGAAAGTAAGAAGTATAGTTAGACCCTAACATTACAGGACCAATCCCCAAAACTTTGCAAGTAATAACCCTAGCCATTGTAACACAACGCAGCACAAAATCTCACATAATAAACCCTAAAATATTCAATACGAAAAGCGAATCAAGATGAGAAAACAAGCAGAAAAGCCACAGTTAACGAATCAATAAGAATGCAAGAAAGGAGAAAACCTTAGAAGTGTAGGTAATGTTCTCAAGTTGACAGTTCCAGTTGTCTTCGCACTCTATCATGGAGCCTCTATACAAGTCTCCGCTCTTGAGCTCCACCGTCACCACGTGCCCGGCGGCTTCGTGCATCAACTTCACCGGAATTCCCAAGCTTCGACTCATCCTTCCTCTTCTCGCTTGTTCTCTGAAGAAATTAAGCCTGAGAAACCCTAAACCCCTTTTGCCGCTCTATTCTGAATCTCGTATTATAGACTCAACAAATTCCATCCAGGAAAAAAAAGAAAAAGAAAAAGAAAAATCCTCTTCAAAACGACACCGTTTTGACAGAGTCACCGACGAACTCGCATCTACTGTAGTTCTCAATGGATGCTTGAATTCGAACTCCCAAGCGAACGATCTTCCTCTATCAAATTGAGAATGTCTCTCAATCTGCGCCAGAAGCAAACAGGTAATTTTACTCAATCTCCGTAATCTCAATCAGTCTCATGATCCGTCACATTCCGAATTTTGTTTTGCTTTCAATTGTTTCACAGAATGCATGATCCGAATGCTGAATCTCAACCAGCCGGTGAACTCGGCGACTGGAATGGCGAACGGGGAAGTTTACAAGATCTTGATCTACGACAAATTCTGCCAAGACATTCTTTCTCCTCTCATCCATGTCAAGGACCTCCGAAAGCATGGGGTTACACTCTACTTCCTTATTGACAAGGATCGGAAACCGGTCTCCGACGTTCCGGCAGTGTACTTTGTTCGTCCCACGCCGGAGAACGTCCGCCGCATCGCAGCCGACGCCGGCCTGTCAGTCTACGGTCTATTTCACATCAACATCTCCTCGTCGATCCCCCGTCCGCTGCTCGAAGATCTGGCTGTGTGCACGTTGAAATCAGAGTCGACTCATCGGATCTCCAAGGTGAGTGATCAGTATTTGGAGTTTGTAACCCTAGAGGACACTTTATTTTCACTTGCGGATAAGAATTGTTTTGTGCAATTGAATGATCCATCTGCTGGAGATAGGGAGATTGAGGTGATTGTTGAGAGGATTGTTGGAGGATTATTCTGTGTATTGGCTACTCTAGCTGTAGTGCCCATTATTCGGTGTCCTAGGGGTGGTCCAGCTGAGATGGTGGCTTCTGCATTGGACCAGAAGTTGAGAGACCATTTGATTGCTAAGAACAATTTGTTTACTGAAGGTGGAAATTATACTAGCTCATTCCAGAGGCCGATTTTGTGTATATTCGATAGGAATTTCGAGTTGGCGGTGGGGATTCAGCATGATTTTAGGTATAAAACTCTGGTTCATGATGTTCTTGGGTTGAGATTGAACAGGTTGAATGTTGGGAGCAAATCATTCCAGTTGGATAGCTCTGATCCTTTTTGGGAAGCAAATGGGATGTTGGAGTTCCCTGAGGTTGCAGTTGAGATTGAAAATCAGCTGAACAAGTATAAAAAAGATGTTGATGAAGTGAATAAGAGGACAGCAGGCGGCAAAACCGGAGCTGAGTTTGATGGTACAGATTTGATTGGAAACACCAAGCACTTGATGACTGCTGTAAACTCATTGCCTGAGCTTACTGAGAGAAAGCAAGTGATTGATAAACACACCAACATAGCAACTGTGTTGTTAGGGGAGATTAAGGAGCGGTCTCTTGATTCGTATGCCAAAAAGGAGTATGACATGATGGTCAGAGGAACTATTGATCGAAACGACCTCATGGCTGTGCTCAACGGGAAAGGTACCAAACTCGATAAATTACGTTTTGCAGTTATGTTCCTTATTTCTTCAGAGAACATTCCTCAGACAGAAGTCGATTTAGTGGAAGCAGCATTGATTGAATCTGAAGTTGACATTAGCGCGTTTCACTACGTGAAGAAGATCAAATCTTTGAATGTCTCATTCGTTTCTGCAAATGCTGCAACGAGAGGTAACATTGTGGATTGGGCAGAGAAGCTCTATGGTGGCGTGAAGAACTTACTGTCAAGCGATAGACAGCTTGCTTTGACAAGAGCAGTGGAAGCATTAATGGAAGGAAGACCTAATCCCGAGATTGACTCGTATCTTGTGTTTGATCCACGGGCTTCAAAGTCCGGTTCTGGAAACTATCTTAGAGGTCCGTTTAAGGAAGGTATTGTTTTTATGATTGGGGGCGGTAATTATGTGGAGCATGGAAGTTTGCAGGAGCTTGCACACCGTCAAGAGTTGTCTAAACAGATTGTGTATGGGACGACTGAAATTTTGACTGGAGGTGAGTTTATGGAGCAGCTTGGTTTGTTGGGGAAGAAGATGGGATTCAGTGGTGGTGGTGGTGCTGCATCTGTGCAGTAAGTGGAAGAGTTTTGATGAAACTTGTTAGTGAAATTGTATTTGTAGCTTTCTACTACTCTCAGTCTTACTAATTGTTTCCAAACACAGGCAATGTCATATTGTCATCAACCTCTCAGCTAAGCTTTACTCTTCTCCAAAATTAAAACCAATAATATATAAATTTTTGTAATGATCAAGTAAGTACTAAGATGGGCCACGCAAAAGGAGAAGACTTTCAGATTAAGACACTTTAATTTTACACGGGGAATCATTTTATCCTTTATTCGTTCTTCTTATTATGAATATAGTCATGAACATTAATGTTTAACACAATGTCAAAAAACATCAAAATAATGAAAAATTTACACTAGTATTTATTTATATTATTGCTAGGAGAAACATGATTCCTACGTGAAACACCTTATGATAGGGATTATTCATTTTATTCTAGCATGCCGATCTGAACAAGATAGGGGGGAAATGCTCAACAAAAATCAAGTGGTCCATTCTCATGCCAGTATTCCGATGTTTTCAAATTAATGCAGATATTATTAGCATGTAATCATATGTTATAGGTCAACGTAATTGGCCGCCCCCACTTGAGATTATTTCAAGACGAGTAGCTATCTGTAATTGTAAACATAAGTGGCTGACTTTAAGCTTGTGCATTAATCCGACGACCGTTTCTTAATCTCACCTAAATCCCTTTCCCTCTCACTTTTCTTCAAACAAAAACCAAAACCCTATTCTTTTCTCGTGTTCCTGTGAAATGACCATTCCACCCCCAGCAATATTTATTTACTTACATTCTAAAATCAAATAATCCCAGTGAAAACAAATTAAGCAACATTTTCAATGCCCTATACTATATCTTATGGTTCATGGTTTAGGATTTAAGAAAATTAATGTGCCCTAAAATTCCGGTTTTCCGCAGAGAAAATGACAAATGAGTGCCCAAAGAGAGGGCTACACGTCTAAGAGCCCTATGCCACGTGGGTGCATTCTCATACGTGGATCTTATGATGATATGGCAATTTGGAGAAGCTAGATTTTTTCTGGGTGAGAGATTAGAATTAAGAAATCTTCAGACTTCCAAGAGAGCGCGAAACAAGGTTCAGAGAAAAAGGAAAAAGGAAAAAGAAAAATTCGAGATTAGGAAAGAAAAAAATAAGCTGATTTCTTTCTCTTCTTGGTCTTCTTCTTGTTCTTCTTCTTCCTTACCTGCCTCTTCATCCTCTTTCATCTTCACGCGTTTTTCTTCCTTTCGTGCCTGCGCCTCCCCCAAGGGTCAAATAATTATATTTCTTTTTCTGTTATTTTTTTAATCCAAGAAAGTTGAATCCATAGATCACGGCGGCTCTGAACATCGCCGAGAACCCTAGGCATCCAATTAATCTTGATCGATCTGCTTATGCATCCGCATTTCATCCTCCTGTGATTTATATCCTCGTTGCGGAAAAGTTTGATTAGGTTTTCAGGACGAATCCGTAGCTCCGTAGCTGTTTGTGATCGGTCTAGGGGGAATCGGATCTCAGCATTCTCCGGCGGGTTGGGATTGTCGGAGAATCTGAGAATCGCCAGCTTCGTCGGATGAGAAAGTATAATTGTTGACTTCAAGGAAGGAGAGAACGATGAAATGGGTAAACTTGCTTAAGGACATCAAAGAGAAGGTCGGATTATCGCCGCAGAACCAGCCGATTCAACAGCCTAGCTCATCGTCTTCGGCCTCTTCCTCATCGGCTTATCCTTCCTGGACTCGTGATGGCAATGCGGCCACATCTGGATCCGAATACGTTTACTCCTTCTCCGGTTCAAGGTATGCCTTGTTGTTTCTAACCTCAATTGCTTTTGCAATTTGTTTTCAACAACTTAGATCACTTTATACTTGTTCTCTATTCAGGAGCTGAATCCATTATTGACAATCCTAAGATTTTTTAGTGCAATTGTTCTCTATTCAGGAGCTGAAGTAGGAGTAGAGGTTGTTCTAAGGTGGCTTGGTTTGTTGCATAGGTGCTTTAGCTTCCATGGTTTTGTCAATTTTGTTCAGTGGGTACTGGGTAAACAAGAAAGGAATAAGCAGCATGTCAACTAGGGTTAGTGGAACTAGTTATTTTTGAGGAGGGATGGTTTTGTTGCTGTTTGGACCAAGATATTCTATGGCAGTAGATGCTGGTTAGTGTAGTTTATCTATGTCAGTAGTGGGAGCTTTTAGTTGGATACAAGTTTCCATAACACAATGCATCCGTAATGATATGCTTTTGACCAACCTTCTGTGCTTTTGTAATTACTGGGATTCTGGGTGTTATCTGCATGTAATTACTCGACAAGGCGTTCATTGGCATATTTGAATCCGTGTTTTTGTAGTGCAGTTGTTATCGTCTTTGTGATTGGTGTAACTTTGTTGGTTGTAGCAATATTACTCTTGACAAGGCTGTCCAAGTTGTTATATGATTAGGTCAAAGCTGTGTGCCGACTTGCGACACAACTATGTCACTGTGCTGTTATATAGGGGAGGATATTTAAAGCAATATTTGATTTCGGGTCCGTGAAATAGGGAAATAATATTATTAGGAAAACATAAGCTTTTTTGAAGTATCATTGTTTTCCGGTAATAAATGTGTCCTTTTGACTTGTGAACCAATCATCATCTGTGATGTAACTATGGCGCGAATGGATTGCTTCCTTTCCCTGTTAATTTTCATTAATCGAGACACACATGAGAATAATTTGTCAAAATCCTCAATGTTGTATTGATAGAATTTAATTAAAATTATACATATGATGATTATATGGTACTGCAACGATGTTGCCGAGACATTTAGTAATTAGGCCTCGTATCGAATAAAGAAATGTGATTTTTTTCTGTTGTGCCTATATATTTAACATTTCATAATTTTAGCAATAAGTGTTTTACAATATAGTGTATAAACTATTATGTTTATGCTATTGTACTGCCATATATGAGCACCAAGGAACAAAGATGAGGTTTATGGCAAAAAGAAAAACCTAAAGGAAGCTGTAAATGATATTTGAGATAATGAAATGCCTTTCCAATATAATTAAATCTTTATTGCTTTGTTATTTTTGAGCTAAAATGTATTCATTTTGAGAGAATAATTGTTTTAGGTAATATTCATTATATATCAATAATTTCTTATGTATGAGCAAGAATATTTGAACAGAAATAATAAATGGTAGCAGTTAGCTGGAGCAATAAATGTGGCTTATGGAATAGACCACAATCTTTTCATGTCAGTTTAAATGTTTAATTAGTTGTGTTGCTTCCCAACAAAATATTTTTGCAGATGAGTTTGTTATATGTAGTCGCTTGTCGGCACAGATTTGCCGTGAAGTGTAAGGAATGAAAGAGGCTCTGAATAATTTGTTTCTGTGTGCCTTTATTCAAGAAATTATTAGTCTTAATTAACAGAATCTTGTAACTTTTTGTCAATTCTTGTGTTAGTTTTAGTGTGAATGTATATTTAATCCTTTTGGGTCACATCAGGGACAAACATGAACTTGAATTGGACTTCAAGAGGTTTTGGGAGGAGTTTCGCTCATCCAGTTCGGAAAAGGTAATTTTTTCTCTCCTATGAGTTTCTTCCTGGAAGTTGTTCTTTTTGGATGAATCAGATATATACTATTTTCTTGACTTTTTGTATGACAACACCTTTCTTTTTTGAGTTATACTTCACTGTTTTATATGCAGGAAAAGGAGACGGCCTTGAATATGAGTGTGGATGCTTTCTGTAAATTAGTGAAGCAGCATGCAAATGTAGCACAGTTAGTTACAATGTATTTTCCCCCCCTTCTACTTTTACGACTTTTTTTTCCCTTTCTATAATACTTTCTTGTTTTGCTTTATATACAGTTTAAAATAGCTGACTCCTTTTGTAAATGGTTTTATAGAGTATTTTTCTCTTCATTTGTTAATTATATTATAATACATGGCAAAAAGTTGGTATATAGGTATGATTTCTGAATGTAAAATAGCTTCATTTTCTTGTCTTTCTTCCTAGTTGTAGTGTTCATTATCTTTCATTACTATTTGTGGATGAATCAGTTTCACATTTCTTCCCTTGAGGTTTTGTAGAACTTTTCGTCGTAGTTGAAGATTTTGTGTGCTAATCAGTTTCTATTTGAGACGGCTGGAATTGTATTCACTTCCGGACTTCCTTACTATACGAAATTAGATTATAAAAATTGAACATCTGTTTTTGTCCATCCACCCTCTGAATTTCAAACTTATAATAATATCAGAACATCAGTAGACCCTACTCCCCTTTAAAGTTATTAGATCAATCTTTGGTCAGTTTCACCATGCATCTTTCAGGTGTCTTCTCTTATCATCCATTTCAAACTTTTTAACTCTTTTTCACTATATTCAAGATGTCAACCTCTTTCAAATTATCTGAAAAGGTGATCAACTTCACTTAGTTGGGATTTGTTTTTGGTTGATACATATGGATTATTCATCATTAAAAGACATCAGAACCCAATTTATTTTCCTTGAATGCGACATGTGAATTGATGCTAATTTAAGGACTCTTTGAACAATTATGAAAATGATAATTTCTCCCTTGATTTTCTTTTATATGAACTCTTTGTTATTATTGATTCGTTGTTGACAAATCTGAAATTCTGATGATGACAGGTTAGTTGAAACACACATTTTCTCTTTCGTTGTAGGAAGAGCATTTGTTACAGATGTTGAAAAATTAATGATTAGCAACAGAACAAGATCCCTGGACGTAGTAGAAGTTTTACGTTTTTTCTCGGAAGTAACAAAGGTTTGTCTTTCATAATGATCACATGCATGCTGGTCCTGACATTTTTCACAATTAGGTAAGCATGCTACTAATCAGTACATTCTGTTGCTTATGTATATTGGCCTTGCATGTTTTTTATGCAGGATGGCATCAATCCCGGCTCAAATTTGCTGAGTACTATCGAAGTTCTTGTATCTGGGGTGAGCAAACATTATCCTATGGGAAACTATAATCCATTAGTTATAACTTATATCAATTCTTCTGTTACTCCGCATTGGCTGACATATTTTTATTGTTTTTTACTGTTACTCCATATTTGAGTGTTAACTCGTATTCCCTTTTTACTGCTTTCATATAATTTGTTCATGCTATGTCCTTACACCAACAGATTTTTGTATGCTTTATCTTGTTACTTGCATTTGCATTTCCATGGATGATATGTTTGGTGCTCACAGAGAACAGGAAAAAATTAATACAAGTGTTTTAATTCTAATATGAACTTTTATGCATACTCTTAAACCTGAGAGATTCTTTATTTGATGATGATTAATTTTCAATGTTTCTGTCAACTCTTTTTACTTCGATTAACTGGTAAACTTTTGACTTTTACAGCCAGTTGATAAGCAGCCTCTCCTTGATTCTGGAATTTTTTGCTGTCTTATCCATATTCTGAGTGCTCTTCTTGGTGACACCAACCGCAGTAAGATTCCTCCTGATGAATATGGCCTGGTGCCAGATGGGAGGGGTGGAGATAGTGGTGTTACTCAGTCCCGACGGCTTGAGGTGAGTTGAATAGCCACGTTTGAGATGTTAATGAAGCCTTACCAAATTACTGCTGACTCAAAACGGCTTAATTATCTTTATATTTCATTAATTCGAACTATATACGGAAGTGTTGCATTCTGGAATAGGGTTAAAGTTCTATTCGTACAAAGAACCAAATGGCCTGGTGATTACTTGTGCAGGTAGAAGGAAAAGTTATACATATCATGAAGGCAATAGCAAGCCACCCTTCTGCTGCCCACAGTTTGATAGAGGATGATTCACTACAGTTGTTGTTTCACATGGTTGTCAATGGGTCGTTGAATGTTTCTCAAGTCAAAGATGACCTCTTTTCTTTGCATTCCACTCAGCTTCATAGACATGCAATGCAGGTTGATATTTTTTTTATTTGATTTGATTTAGTGTTTAATTGCAGGTTTTTGTCATTATTTTTAAAACTTCAAACACTAAGGTTTAGTACACCATGTTGTTTTCTGCAGATTCTCCGTCTTCTCCTAGTAAATGACAATGGAAGCACTGCAAAGTATATTAGCAAGCACCATTTGGTAGGCATTTTGTTCCTTCATTTGTCTAGTAGGCTTATTATTTTTTTGGCGCGTCTGTTTTTAAAAGATGTGTGTTTAAAATCTGTTCTAAATACAGATAAAAGTTCTTCTAACAGCTATCAAGGATTTTAACCCTGCCAATGGTGATGCTGCATATACTATGGGTATTGTGGACTTGCTACTTGAGTGTGTTGAACTTTCATATAGGCCAGGTAAATGGTTTGTTGCTCACTTGCTCCTCTTTCTTGAGTTTCTAAAGTAGTTTAAAGAGTCATTGGATCATCTATCTGCGTCGGACTGGGAGGTATTCCGTACTTATTTTTGACTTCTATATATTTTTATTTTTGTAGGGGCTGGTGGAGTGAAACTGAGGGAGGACATTCATAATGCCCACGGTTACCAATTCTTTGTGCAGTTTGCTTTGAGCTTATCTGCTATGTCTATAAGTCGGAATATTGAGGAAATTGATTCCTATACTTCTCCTAACCAAGTTTCTGCCTCGGATTGGGAAGATAACACAGGGGACAGCACATCAAAACTTTCACCTCCACTGTCAAGGTTGCTTGACATCCTTGTTAACTTAGCTCAATTAGGCCCAGCAGAACCTAGTGAAATGGTTAGAAGTTCCAGGGGAAGAGGGCATGGAAGAACTCGTACATCATCAATTGATCTAAGTGGTGATGAAGTTTGGGAGACAAATAACACTAAAGTTAAAGACCTTGAGGCAGTACAAATGTTGCAAGATGTTTTCCTCAAAGCAGACAGCACACAGTTGCAGGCAGAGGTCTTGAATAGGATGTTTAAGATATTCTCAAGTCATATTGAAAACTATAAACTGTGTCAGCAATTGAGGACAGTTCCTCTGTTGATCTTAAATATGGGCGGGTTTCCTCCTCCTCTGCAAGATATAATTCTAAAAATCCTTGAATATGCTGTGACTGTTGCAAACTGTATTCCTGAGCAGGAGCTTCTTTCACTTTGCTGTCTACTGCAGCAACCAATCACAGCTGGATTGAAGCATACAATTCTTTCTTTTTTTGTGAAATTATTGTCTTTCGATCAGCAGTACAAAAGGGTACTGCGGGAAGTTGGTGTGCTGGAGGTTTTATTGGATGATCTTAAGAACCACAAGTGTTTTCTTGGTTCAGATCAAGAAAATAGTTATGCAAACCAGCTAGAGAGTAGCTTCCAGAAACACTTGGACATCAAGGATGCCATTATCTCCTCACCAAAACTCGTAAATTCTGGTTCGGGAAGGTTTCCTCTATTTGAAGTAGACAGTACCATCTCTATTTCTTGGGATTGCATGGTTTCCTTGTTGAAGAAAGCCGAGACTAATCAATCATCATTTCGATCAGCTAATGGTGTGGTTATTTTACTCCCGTTTCTGGTGTCTGATGTTCATCGTCAGGGTGTTCTCCGTACATTGTCCTGTTTGATTATGGAGGATTTAACACAGGTGAGAGTCATACTTGGGTCCTTTGTGTTTTTATCTCCGTCAAGGCTAAAGAAATTCTCTGCTTAATATATTTTCTACTCTGGGTTTTTGTTTGCAGGCACATCCCGAAGAACTAGGGGCACTGCTTGAAGTTCTGAAGAGTGGGATAGCGACCAGTGCTTCAGGATCTCAATTTGCTCTTGACGATGATGCAAAATGTGACATGCTTGGGGCTCTTTGGCGCATTTTGGGAATAAATAGTTCAGCTCAGAGGGTATTTGGTGAAGCTACTGGGTTCTCTCTTCTACATACCACACTTCATGGATTCAGGAGTGATGGAGGAAAGGTTAACCACTTTTCTTTTGGAGTCTACATGAAAGTCTTTACATACTTATTGCGCGTTATGACAGCCGCTGTCCATGATAATGCTGTCAACAGAACAAAGTTGCATCCAGTTATATCCTCTCACAGTTTCTTTGATCTTTTGTGTGACTCTGCATTGCTATGTGTTGATTTTGAGAGACAAGTTATTCACCTATTATTGGAGCTTGCTCTTGAATTAGTGCTTCCACCTTTCTTGGCTTCAGAATCTGAGAAGTCATTGATTATGATCGAGTCTTCAGGCTTTGTCTTAACAGCTCCAACAGGTGCAGTGAGTCCTGATAGTGAACGAGTCTACAATGCTGGGGCTATAGTAGTAATTATACGTGCACTACTGTTCTTTACTCCTAAGGTACAGTTAGAAGTCCTGGATTTTGTTGAGAAACTTGCTCGTGCTGGACCCTTTAATCAAGAAAATCTGACTGCTGCCGGTATATTTAACTATTCTATTCATTATTTATTTTTCACTATGTTTTCAGTTGTTCAATTCTGATTGTAATATTTTCTTTTTTATTATAAGGTTGCGTGGAGCTTCTACTTGATATGATCCAGCCTTTCCTTTTAGGCTCATCACCATTACTTGCCCATGCTTTGCGAATTGTTGAGATTCTAGGTGCATACAGGTTGGTAATCTAGTTCTTGCATCTGTGAACTTTTTGTCCTTTTATTGTCATTGAGATTCTCAAATCTGAACTGTTGGAATTTCTTCTCAGGTTGTCAACATCAGAGCTGCGAATGCTTTTGAGATATATTCTGCAAATGAGACAGATGAATTCGGGTGGCAATGTTGTTGAAATGATGGAGAGATTAATCCTCATGGAGGATATGTCCTCTGGAAATGTGTCTTTGGCACCTTTTATTGTAATGGACATGAGTAAAGTGGGACATGCTAGCATCCAAGTGTCATTAGGGGAAAGATCTTGGCCTCCGGTTGCTGGTTATTCTTTTGTTTGCTGGTTCCAGTTTCAGAATCTCTTTAAATCACAAGCAAGTCAACACGATCCTTCATGGTCCACTTACAGAAAACAAAATGGACTACGTAAGCAGCAAGTTCTGAGGTTATTTTCTGTTGAATCAGTTGACAGTGGGAGTACTTTATATGCTGAGCTATATCTTCAAGAAGATGGTATTCTAACTTTTGCAACCAGCAATTCGTCCTCACTTTCATGTTCCGGTTTAGAGCTGGAAGAAGGGCAGTGGCATCATCTTGCAGTTGTCCATAGCAAACCAAATGCCTTGGCTGGTTTATTTCAAGCTAGTGTTGCATATATGTATGTTAATGGAAAACTAAGACATACAGGGAAACTAGGATATTCTCCGTCACCTGTTGGGAAAGCCATGCAGATAACTGTTGGTACACCAGTTACTCATGCAAGAGTTAGTGGGTTGCAGTGGAAACTCAGGAGTTGCTATCTTCTTGAAGAAGTGCTATCGTCTGCATGTGTATGCTTCATGTACATACTTGGTAGGGGTTACAGGGGTCTGTTTCAAGACACGAACCTTTTGCAGTTTGTCCCCAATCAAGCTTGTGGTGGAGATAGTATGGCAATACTAGATTCTTTGGAGGCTGACCAGAGTTTGGCTTCTCCTGCACTGAGGCCAGATACTCTTTCTAAGGCAGGGACCTTTAAGGCTGATGGCAGTGGAATTGTCTGGGATTTGGAAAGACTTGGAAATCTTTCATTTCAGCTCTCTGGAAAGAAACTTATATTTGCATTCGACGGGACATGTACCGAAGCACTTCGAGCAAGTGGGGCATTGTCATTGCTCAATCTTGTTGATCCTACATCTGCCGCTGCTTCGCCTATTGGTGGTATGAATATAAGCTCTGTGGTAATTGTTTAGACTGTATGTATATGTTCGTTTTCTAAGTAATCTATTCTTTCTGTTTTATTACTCTGTCACAGGAATTCCTCGATTTGGACGCCTCTATGGGGACATCTATATTTGTAAGCAGTGTGTAATTGGTGATACAATCCATCCAATAGGAGGCATGGCTGTTGTCCTTGCTCTTGTTGAAGTTGCTGAAACCAAAGAAATGCTGCATATGGCCTTGACATTTCTTGCATGTGCCTTGCATCAGAATCCTCGAAATCTCAGAGAAATGCAAGCTAGCAGGGGTTACCATTTATTGTCTCTATTTCTTTATCGTAGGATGTCACTGTTTGACATGTATTGTCTTGAGATTTTCTTCAAGATAGCTGCGTGTGAGGCTTCATTCTCTGAACCGAAGAGATCTCAGATGTCTCAACTTAATATGTCACCTGCTGTAAATACGTTCGATGGAAGCGTTGAGGATCTTAATTTGTCAAAGTTCCGTGAAGACTTTTCTTCTATTGAATCGCAAGGAGATGTAGATGAGTTTTCTGCTCAGAAAGATACATTTAGTCATATCTCGGAGCTTGATAATGGTGATATTTCAGCAGATACAGCAAACTGCATTGTCCTGTCAAATGCTGATATGGTCGAATATGTCTTGCTTGATTGGACGCTCTGGGTGACTGCTCCTGTTTCTATCCAGATTGCACTATTGGGATTTCTTGAACACTTAGTGTCCATTCATTGGTACAGGAACCACAACCTTACTGTTCTCCGAAGAATTAATCTTGTTCAACACTTACTGGTGACTCTGCAGAGAGGTGATGTTGAGGTACCCGTTTTAGAGAAATTGGTTATCTTGCTTGGTGTCATCCTAGAAGATGGGTTTCTTGCGTCTGAACTAGATAGTGTAGTGAGCTTTGTTATAATGACATTTGATCCACCTGTAGTGACAACTCGCTCCCAGATCCCTAGAGAGTCAATGGGCAAGCATGTGATTGTGAGAAATATGCTTCTTGAAATGCTTATAGATTTGCAGATGACCATTAAAGCTTCTGATCTGCTTGAACAGTGGCATAAGATTGTGTCTTCAAAGTTGGTTACATACTTCCTTGATGAGGCTGTACATCCTACAAGTATGAGGTGGATCATGACCCTTCTTGGTGTGTGCCTTACCTCATCGCCAACATTTCAGCTTAAGTTTCGCACCAGTGGGGGTTATCAAGGTTTGACACAAGTGCTTGCAAGTTTCTATGATTCCCCTGATATATATTACATTTTGTTCTGCTTGATATTTGGCAAGCCTGTATATCCAAGACTCCCAGAGGTCCGCATGCTAGATTTTCATGCTTTGATGCCTAGTGATGGAAACTATGGAGAACTAAGATTTGTCGAACTTCTGGACTCTGTAATTGCTATGGCAAAATCAACATTTGACCGCCTAAGTATGCGATTGATGGCTGCACACCAAAGTGGAAACCTCTCCATGACAGAACTTACAGATGAAAATGCTGATATGATTGGTGAACTTCAGGGTGAAGCTTTGATGCACAAGACCTATGCAGCACGCTTGATGGGTGGGGAAGCTGCTGCTCCAGCTGCTGCAACTTCAGTTTTGAGGTTTATGGTTGATTTAGCAAAGATGTGCTCCACTTTCTCTAACGTCTGTAGACGAGCAGAGATCCTTGAAAGTTGTATCAGCCTATATTTCTCATGTACAAGGTTTGTTGAACTCCTTTGTAGTTCACTGATCCATCTTTTGCATTTGGGTGTCTCGTTTAACTTTCATTTGATAATTTTGCTTATGCTACTTTCTTTACCCAAATGTTTCTTGCGCTGGTTGATATGATAATGTATTTATTCTTCCAGGGCTTCTTATGCGGTGAAGATGGCCAAGACCCTTTCCTCTAAGGCAGAGGAAAAGAACTTGAATGACAGTGAAGATAACTGTAGCTCTCAAAATACATTTTCGAGCTTGCCTCAAGATCAGGAGCAGTCTGCAAAAACCTCAATCAGTGCAGGAAGTTTCATCCAAGGGGAAGCTAGTACAAGCTCGGACGACATTTCTCTACCCATGGTTGTCATGGGCATTGACAAGGTCTCTAAAACAACCTCCTCTGCTGGGCAATCTAAGATAGAAATGGAGGAGGAAATCAAAGCTGTTTCAAATTTTGATGATAGTTCTTCTAAGAATGTAAAAGGAAGACTTAATGTTGTTGTCCCAGCTGATTCACAAAGTTCCATATCGATGCTTGATTCTCCTGTACTCTCTGAGAGATCCAGCTCCAGGATAACTCCAACGTCGCCAGTTATTGCTTTTACAAATTGGCTTGGAGGGTCTTCACAAAGTGAAGAAAAAGTTCGCCTAGCTGCAACACCTTCTATGGATTCCTCTATGTCTTTCGGGGAGGTAGATCAACTGACTGATGCAAAGTCCAACTCTCAAGGTCCATCTTCTGGAACCACACCTTTTGTGATTGATCCTGAACTTCTGCTTCAAATGGATGATTCTGGGTATGGAGGTGGTTCATGCACTGCTGGAGCCACGGCTGTCTTAGATTTTATAGCTGAAGTTCTTTCTGGAATTTTGACTGAGCAGATTAAAGCTGTCCCAGCAATAGAGAGCATACTCGAAACTGCTCCCCTGTTTGTTGATTCTGAGACAATGCTAGTTTTCCAGGGTCTCTGCTTTAGTAGAATAATGAACTTTCTTGAGAGGCGCCTTTTGCGTAATGACGAGGAAACTGGAAAGAAGCTAGATAAGAATCGCTGGTCATCAAATCTGGATGCGCTTTGCTCTGTGGTTGTGGACCGTGTTTATATGGGTGCTTTTCCTCGGCCAGCTGCTGTATTAAGAAACCTGGAATTTTTATTATCCATGCTGCAGCTTGCTAACAAAGACGGGAGAATTGAAGAAGCATCTCCGGCTGGTAAAGGTCTATTATCTATTGGGAGAGGAAGTAGGCCTCTTGATGCTTACGTACATGCAATTCTTAAAAATACAAATCGTATGATATTGTTTTGTTTTCTGCCACTGTTCTTATCTGCCATTGGAGAAGAAGATCTTCTTTGCACTTTAGGCTTACTGAGTGAGCCTAAGAGGGCTTCAAAGTCCACTTCTTTGCAAGAAGAAACAGGTGTTGATATCTGTACAGTGCTGCAATTGTTAGATGCTCATATACGGATAATTTTTTGTCCAAGTAATTTTGATACTGATTTAAATTGCTGTTTGTGCATAAATCTGATCTCCCTTCTCCATGACCAAAGACAAACCGCTAAGAATATGGCGATTGATATTCTCAAGCATCTGCTAGTGCACCGTAGGGCCGCTCTTGAAGATCTGCTTGTATCTAAGCCAAATCAAGGGCCTCGTTTGGATGTACTGCATGGCGGTTTTGACAAACTCCTGACAGGAAACTTATCCAGCTTTATGGAGTGGTTCCAGTGTTCTGAACAGGATGTGAACAAAGTACTGGAGAGATGCGCTGGTGTCATGTGGGTTCAGTATATTGCTGGAGCATCAAAGTTTCCTGGAGTAAGAATAAAGGGGATGGATGGTCGTCGAAGAAGGGAAATGGGAAAGAAGTCGAAGGAGCGCTCCCTCGCAGAGATAAAGCATTGGGATCAATTGAATGAAAGGAGGTATGCACTTGAGTTGCTCCGTGATGCAATGTCAACGGAGTTAAGGGTTGTTCGTCAGGATAAATATGGTTGGGTTATGCATGCCGAGAGTGAATGGCAAACTCACCTCCAACATCTGGTGCATGAGCGAGGAATATTCCCAGTACGTAGGACTCCTGATTTGGTAGAACGTGAGTGGCAGCTCTGCCCCATTGAAGGGCCATACAGAATGAGGAAAAAGCTGGAGCGGTGTAAACTCCGAATTGATACTTCCAAAGAAGCTGTTGATTGGCATTTGAACTTGGGAGAGAGTGAGTTTTCAAAGCCTAAAAATGAGAATAGCCTTGATGTGTCTGATTCAGGTTCTGGATCATTTTCTCAGCTTTTTATGGACAGCACGGAAGTTCCAAGTTTTGCCGGTGACTTCTATGATGAATCCTCAGTTAAGGAATCTGATTACAGCAGGGACATTTCTTCTTCTAAAACCGGCTTACAGGAGGACCGTGCTAGTAGCGTGAACGAACAAAGCCTTCACTCTGCCATGGATTACGGGGCCAAGTCTTCTGTTGGGCCTACATCTGATTATAGTGGCCTGGGTAGAAATGAAACATTGGATTCCCCAAGACAATCGTCCTCCATGAGAAATGATGATGTCCGAGTTTCAGAAGATTTGTCAGAAAAAGAACTGCTTGATAATGGAGAGTATCTTATCAGACCTTACCTTCAACCTCTGGAGAAGATAAGATATAAATATAATTGTGAGAGAGTTGTTGGTTTGGACAAACATGATGGGATATTTTTGATTGGAGAACTTTGTCTCTATATCATTGAGAACTTTTATATTGACGATTCTGGGTCCATCTGTGAAAAGGCATCTGAGGATGAGTTGTCGATTATCGATCAAGCTTTGGGTGTAAAGAAAGATCTCTCCTTTACCGATTTCCAGTCCAAATCAACTTCATCTCTGGGTGCACCTGTGAAAACCTGTTTAGGGGGAAGGGCTTGGGCTTATGGTGGTGGTGCATGGGGAAAGGAGAAAGTGTGTTCTAGTGGTAATTTGCCTCATCTCTGGCGCATGTGGAAGCTTAATAGTGTTCATGAGATCTTGAAACGTGATTATCAATTACGTCCTGTTGCTGTTGAGATATTTAGCATGGATGGATGTAATGATCTTCTAGTCTTTCACAAAAAAGAGAGAGAAGAAGTATTCAAAAATTTGGTTGCCATGAATCTTCCAAGAAATAGCATGTATGTTCCTTGCTTCCTGTTGTTTTCTTTGGTTTGTGTTGGTAAAGCTGTTTATTTGCATATGCTTTGGGAGAAATCCCTAGTGTCTTCTAATGAACCTATTTGGTTAGAATCCATGAATATGTTTCAAGCAAAATCATGATTTCCTTTCTCTTAGAGATGTCTGTTCATCACGGTACTTGTTTGACAATTGCAAAGTAAGGACTCTGCTACAATTTGAATGATCAGCTACTCTGCATCTTTAGCCACTATCTCTTCTTCTTCTTCTTCTTCTTTTTGAAAAAATTGCTCAACATTCTAACATAAATATCCATAAACTATTTTTTTGGTTGAAAAATATTTACATGCTGAGATATGCTTTGATCAGGTATATATTTCTTTGGTCTTTTATATGAACTAAGTGGATGTATGTGCTTCTCATTAAGTTGCTTTTTTTTTTGCTGAGATACCCGGAGAGTATTGCCAAAGTTAGTAAGGAATTAAGTATCACTAGGCTTTGATTATTTGCATGTATGGACATTAATTTTGTTCAGAAGATTTTTGCTAATCTTTTAGTATAAATGTTTTTTTTATGCTTTCCTGTACCAAAATGGCAATATCGTTACAGTCTCATGTATGAATTTTCTTGTTAGATTTTGTCTCTTCTTAAGGCTAGTAGGAACTTCTTGTCCAAATAATCAAATTGTCCTCCCAACAGGTTGGATACAACTATTTCAGGATCAACGAAGCAAGAAAGCAACGAAGGCAGTCGTCTTTTCAAGCTTATGGCTAAATCATTCTCCAAGAGATGGCAAAATGGAGAAATTAGCAACTTTCAGTATCTCATGCATCTGAATACCCTTGCTGGACGAGGATATAGTGATCTCACTCAGTATCCAGTCTTCCCATGGGTTCTTGCTGACTATGATAGTGAGGAACTGGATTTATCAAACCCCATCTCGTTTCGTGAGCTTGACAAACCAATGGGTTGTCAAACAGCCGAAGGAGAAGAAGAATTTCGTAAAAGGTCAGTTTTCTGGGATGAATCTATCCGTAATTCTATTTGTTGCTAATAAATATAACTGCAGGCAAACCCATCTTTTTTATGTTTCATATAATATATATGCTTTGCTTTGGCTCGAAGGGACATTTGATGAAATTTAGTTATGGTTTAATTATATGCAAATGGAGCTTGATTTATATGTCTACTCTTTTGGTGATATAGGTATGAGAGCTGGGATGATCCAGAGGTCCCTAAATTTCACTACGGGTCTCATTATTCGAGCGCTGGAATTGTTCTCTTTTATCTTGTTCGCCTGCCACCATTCAGCACAGAGAACCAAAAGTTACAAGGTGGTCAATTTGACCATGCTGATCGTCTTTTTAATAGCATCAGAGATACATGGTTAAGTGCAGCCGGAAAGGGCAACACTTCCGATGTCAAAGAGCTAATTCCAGAGTTCTTCTACATGCCAGAGTTCCTAGAGAATCGTTTTGGTCTTGATTTAGGAGAAAAACAATCAGGAGAAAAGGTCCTCTTCTTTCTTAAAATCGTTTTGGTCTTCCCTATTTTTTTTCATTTTCCATAATCTGATCTTGCTTATCAGGTTGGGAGCGTTTTGTTACCTCCTTGGGCTAAGGGCAGCGTTAGGGAATTCATCAGATGCCATAGAGAAGCACTTGAATGTGATTATGTTTCTGAAAATTTGCATCATTGGATTGACCTTATTTTTGGATACAAACAGAGGGGCAAGGTTAGTCCTGACATTGCCTTATTTGGATTTATCATGCAGTTGTTAGTTTCTATCCCTCTGTTTTTCTTTTGTCATTTATTGCTATAGTCATCTGGTAGCTTTTACTGGTGATGGAATTACGCAATTTAAGCAGGTTTCCTCGTGCATTGGTGTGAACTAGTTTTTTAGACAGTATAGGCACCGTTTCTTGTAGATTGATGCATATTTTTCTTGAAAGAACGTAAATTTGTACTGTTATGTGAACTTAAATTTGTACAGCACATGAAGAACACAAAAGACATAGTTTATTAACTTGTTTGCTTGTCTCATTGGATTCCTGTAATCTGCTCTACTAACTGTATGTAACTTTTTCTAATTGGTTAGGCGGCAGAGGATGCTGTGAATGTATTCTATCATTATACGTACGAGGGCAATGTGGATATTGATTCTGTCACAGAACCTGCAATGAAAGCTGCTATCCTAGCTCAAATCAATCACTTTGGGCAAACACCCAAGCAGTTGTTCCTCAAACCTCATGTTAAGAGGCAATCTGATGTAAAGCGGCCTCCTCTCCCCCTCAAGTACGCAGCCCATCTGGTCCCACATGAACTAAAGAAAATCTCCTCATCGATCGTTCAGATCGTAACTCAAAACGACAAAATCCTCGTTGCCGGATCAAATAGCTTGCTTAAGCCAAGAACTTACACAAAATACGTGAAATGGGGATTTCCAGACCGAAGCTTGCGGTTCGTTAACAGCGATCAAGATCGACTCTCGTCTACACACGAGAATCTCCATGGAGGAAATCAGATTCAGTGTGCTGGCATCAGCCTTGACGGTCAAATCGTTGTGACAGGTGGTGATGAAGGATTGGTGTCCGTTTGGAGAATCCGGAAGCAGGGCCCACGTGGACTAAGACACTTGCAGCTAGAGAAGGCTCTTGCTGCACATACTGCTAGAGTTTCATGCCTCTATGTTTGCCAGCCTTACATGCTTCTTGTTAGCGGCTCAGATGATTCAACTGTTATTTTCTGGGATTTGAGCTCGTTATCATTCGTGAGACAGCTCCCTGAATTCCCGTCACCCATATCCGCTGTTTATGCGAATGATTTAACGGGTGAGATTTTAACGGCAGCTGGAGTTTTAATCGCCGTTTGGAGCATAAACGGGGACTGTCTAGCTGTCACAAACACCTCCCAGCTTCCCTCTGATTTCATTCTGTCAGTCACGAGCTGCACGTTCTCAGATTGGATGGGGACGAACTGGTACGTGACAGGTCATCAAAGCGGCGCTGTTAAAGTCTGGAAAATGATTCATCATTCTGAGGAGAAACCTCAATCCAGACAAATGGGTCATGTTGCAGGAGGCTTAGATTTGGATGGTAAAACGCCGGAGTACAGATTGGTTCTTCATAAACAGCTGAAATCTCATAAGCATCCTGTAACTGCGCTTCATCTTACGAACGACTTGAAGCAGCTTTTGAGTGGGGATTCAGATGGGCATTTGTTGTCTTGGACATTACCTGATGAGACCCTCAAGGGAATTTCGAACCATGGTTTGTAACGCTAAGCTGAGCTTCAGGTGAAGTTTTGTTGTTTATTTGTCTCTGGCCCTTAAATTTATTTTTTCGGGGCGTTATACTATATCCCTTCCGAGAGTTGTTGTCTGTCCATCCTTGGGGGAATGTAAACTGCTGCAGCGCGGCTGGGCTGTCGTGGCTAAAGAATTTGAAAAGATGGCTTGAATCTGAGCCTTATATATTTGGTGTGATGATTCAGATGACTAGTTAGAAGATGAAGGTTTTGCAGTACATGGCGACGTGCTGTCTTTTTTATTTTTGCTATTTGACTTTGTTTTCTTAATTTATGTATTGTACATAGAGCTTCTTCTCATTGTTTGGAATGGGAAAGAAGGGGAGTAGATGACTGTGTAATGAAAGATGTACAGTGAAGGAAGGTTAAATTTTGATTTGGATTCAGGTTGTTTGGCACATTCTCAATCAGGAGCCTTGTGGAATCATCATCACCACCAAATAACTCAACTTGGTTTAGTGTATTCCGTTTGCATGAATGCCGCAATTGTCATGGTAGCTTTGAGTCGTGTGCTTATGCTTGTTTGGATCAAGATTGGCCTTGAAATGAGACTCAATACTGCTCCTAATTAAACAAGATTGGCCTTGAAATGAGACTCATACTGCTCCTAATTAAACAAAGGGTTTTTCTAATCCAGGATACACAACAAAAAAGTAAAAGAGGAAATAATTGCATTTGAAATGCAATATTCTTTTATTGTGATGGGTAACCCCATTTTCCAAAAAGGGTGTAGGACTGTAGGGTCTATATATTTCATTTTTTAGTTATTTATTGTGTGCTCATGGACACACATTAGACAAACCCTTAAACAAAATAACGCAATAGAACAACATAATCTACTATTAATAGATTATTAAATTATTAAAGCAATCTGCAAAGATCCAGTGAGGATGCCTTTACAAAGAAGGAGTGACGATCAATCTCCGCCGTCCGTCACGTTCCGCCATCGTATTATTCTCATCGAATCCTTCTTCTGCTCGTTTACTCGCCGCCATTGTTGTTCTTCGGCTGTTCCTGGTGTTCCTTAGGTGAGAGTGTGTTCGAGAGTGCTCGCGCCACTGTGTTTTCTCTTTTTGCGATTGTCGCCGGCCAAATCCAATGTCCTTCGTTATATGGATAATGCTTCTCCTAATTTAGGTTTAGATATGTATTGTGTGTTTGATTTGATTGTTGTTTCTGCATATATATTACATTTTATTACAGTATCAATATAATGTCTCAGATTTCTGGATTTTTGTATGTTTATTGGCTGATGCACCTTGTACCTTTGACTGATGCACCTTATAATATGCTATGATGCATCAGTTGAAAACATTGATGATTTCTGTGCATAGTGCATTAATGTTCACTGGTTGATGCACCTTTAGCTTTGATTGATGCACCTTATTTTAGGATGTGATACACCTGATTATAAGATTGACCAAGCAAGCTATTCTACAACTAATTTTTGAAGAGACGGTGCAGTGTATGATTATAGTGTTGAGATTGATGAAAGAAAGCGTTTGTTTGCCGAAATGATGACAAATGTATTCTTGTGTTGACATTGTTGGTGATGACATGGATAGATTGAATTTTTAGCTATTTAAAGGATCAAAAGGCTGCATTCACACGATTTGAAGTAGTTGATCCTTCTTCCTTAACACCAGCTAGAAACTACAAGTTTGAGAAATTTGTTGGCCCGTTACCTGATCAAGTAAATATCCATCCTCCTGAAATGGTGAAGAACAAGTTCAAGAAGAGGTGTATTAAAGGTGGCCAAGAAGTTGGAATTGAAAATTTCAAGAAGAAGAAAATGGTTTGTAAAATTTGTAAGAGGTTGGGACACAACATCACTACTTGTCCTCTATATGTCCATTAGTTTCTCTGAGCTTTCATTGTAATTAGTTATTAACCAAATATTTTTGTAATGCACTAATTAGTTATGACTGATGCACCAATTGCATCTCAGTGATGCACCAACTTTTATTAACAATGCATAACACCTTGTTTGCTTGACTGAATTAGTCTTGATTTTATTTTTCAGTTTTTTATCCATTTATTTTTTGTAGCTTATTCATCCACCGATTATCATTGAGTGATGCACGAAATATCACTAAGTGATGCACCATTTTGAATCAAGTGATGCACCACATTTCATTAAGTGATGCACAAACTATATATCCGGTGATGAATCAATTTCGATTATGTGATGCACCAATTTCATTATGTGATGCACCAACAAACAACTACTCATGCATTTTCTGCCATTGTGAGTCATCAGCAACCACAAATCATTTTCATGTGCAAACCACAAATGCCTAAAAACCAAACTTGTTTTCTAAAACCAAATATGTCTTACTACAAACCAAACTGTTTACAAACATCCATACTGTTCACATCTTCCTATTTCATCCCTACATCTTTCTACTCTTTACTTTGCGCGTCCACGTCCCCGTCCACGTCCCTTGTTGGGATGTGTCAACTTCTTCTCCACTTTCTGTTATCATTAAAAATAACACATAGATAATTAATAAAATGACAGACAATAAATATATCATTGATGCACCAACTCTTACTAGGTGATGCACCAACAAACACTGAGTGATGCACCAAAACCAAATGGGTGATGCACCAAAACCCATTGGGTGATGCACCAACACCCATTGGGTGATGCACCAACACCCACATGGTGATGCACCAACACCCACTGGGTGATGCATCAAAACCAAATGGGTGATGCACCAAAACCAAATGGGTGATGCACCAACTCACACAGATTATTAAAAAAAATGGCAAAATGATTAGTGTTTACCATCAAGTGGAGTTGTTTCTCCATGATATTTTGATGAAGTTGATGGTATTTCCTCTTCTTCTGCCACTGTTAAACCATAAACATATATCATTAATAAATAGCAGCCAATACATATGCATCAATGTACCAATTGACATCAGCCCATGCACCAATAAACAACCACTCATATATTTTACAATAATTATACACGCGTTTATACAAATGTATCAGTTTTTATATGTGGTGGATAACTAATGATTAGTGTTCCATATCTTAGCTCCTGTTTCTTTCCTACATTTTATACATACAAAACACTCTAGTGTGATGCTCCAACACACACTAAATAATGCACCAGCACAACTATTTGATTCAGTACATCACATACCATGCACAAAATACATTCGATGCACCAAAACACAGTGGATGATGCACCAAAACAATGTGGATGATGCACCAAAACACAATGGATGATGCACCAAAACACAGTGGAGATGCACCAAAACACACTGGATGATGCACCAAAACCTACTGGATGATGCACCAAAACCTACTGGATGATGCACCAAAACCTACTGGATGATGCACTAAAACACAGTGGATGATGCACCAAAACCAATTATATGTTTCAACAACACATTCGATGCACCAACACCTCATATTTGTTAAAGAAAATGCATAAACATTATATCAAGTGACAACACATGCAATTTCAAGGATCTATACACAGTTATTCTATATATATTCATGCATACTGTATAAAATCCATAAACATATGATGAAGTGAATAACAAATGGAGTTTACAACCAAAATTCTTAAGTCGAGTTTATACCTGGGGTTCCAGATGCTATTTTTGACCTCATTGTTGCTGTTTTGTTTGTTGTTGTTGTTGATTTGTGTTGTCGTCGCTGAAATCTTCGTCAAATTGCTTGGAATCGCGCTGAAATGGCTTCTTCTTCCTTCTAGGGTTTGTGAGCGAAATCGACTCGAGAACTCGAAAGAGAAAGTGAGATTGTAGTGGAGGTGATCGAGCGAGAGTGAAAGAACAAGAGATCACCTTCGATCGAGAGAGAAATCGAGTGCGAGAGTTCCGAGCGAGAGAGAAAACTGGGGAGGTTTTTGGAGAAAACGAACAGTTTTTTTTTAGCTAGAAAGAGAGAATGACATCTCTTTCAAGCTTTATATAGTGGGTGTATCAATGGGCCCCACCACAATCCTTCTTTAATTGTTGGCCATTGGATCTTACTCCATCATTCGGATGAAGAAGATCCTTATTTCTTCTCTAAAGGGCGTCCTCACCGGAATTGCCCTCAATTTTCGCCACATGTTACCTCCTCACTAAAACCGCCACATGTCATTTCAATATTCATATTGACACATGTCATTTTTCAATCATTTTCCTTTTTGATAAAAGAAATCATATAATAGTAAAATTATAAATACGTGTAAATGTTTATTTTATGATAATTAAGATATGCAAGATAGTATGCTTCTTTATTTATATTTTTAAAATTCTCCAAACCATATTTTATTTACTTTAATATACAAAGAGTTATTTAATTATATAGAAAGATTCATCTTATAATTCATAAATTTTAAATACTTTAAACTAAATGTATTTAAATATTTAAACATTGCTTGATTAATACTCTCTTTATTAAAAATGTTTATCATACTAATTCAAAAACTTTATATTAAATAATTGATCATCTTTTTACTTTAGCTATTTAGATAATAATTAAACAATTATTTTTAAAAATTAAACTAAATTTGTATGTGGTAAATGAACTAAACCTATTTGATAAAATAATTTAACATAAGTTATTTATGCATTAAAATTTAATTTATTATTTTATAAAACTCGTGCGAGGCACGGGAAACTGAATTAGTTGTAGATTAAGAAACGTCAATATTCCATAATTAGCATGTTCATCTATTGACAATAAACAATTTATGGATTCTGCTTTAGCAAAATGAAAAATTCCGCAATTTTGTTTTGAAATTGTTGTATTTATTTGTCCGCTTAAAAATCCGGTTTAAGGTGGGCGCATCCAGGATGCGTCCAACTTTGTTAGTGCTTATGATGTATATATATAGGGTGTTGCTTGGATGAGAACATTTCTTAAAAAGTAAGAGAATAACCGATGTTATCAAAATATACTCAAACCTTTATCAATCTTTTTGATTCACATCCTTTGAAAAAGTGGTATACATATACATTTTTTGTCGGAATGTTCTTCAGCTTCTTAATAAATGTTTTTTAAAAAATAAATGTTTTTTCATTTTTGGATATTTTTAAGTTTGTCAACGAATTTGCACTAAATTAGTAGTAATGTTCACCAATTTACTAAATGTTCATCATTCTCACGTTTACTAGGCTTCGCCTGTGGCAAACCCGTTTTATTTTTTATTCAACGTCATGTCAAGCCATTTTTCTCCAAATCGGTCTTGCTTATCTTGTATATATAAGGCGATTTTATCAGTAATAGTCCTCCGTGATAGAAACATCTTTTCATTATCAAGTGTTGATCAAATTAAAGACGCTACCTCATAGCGCTATAAAAAGGTATAGTATAAAATCAAAAACGATGTGTGGTACGGTGGCACTTTATAATACCGGCTCAATAATAAAGTATTACGGTGTAATCAAGTCCTCTGTGATAGAAACATCTTTTCATTATCAAGTGTTGATCAAATTTCTATTATGATATCACGAGGAAAGTTCACGTAAAACAAAAATTAGGGTGAAACGAGTGTATCAATGAGAGACGTTAGATTAGATTTGATTGACGGTTGGATGTTACACATGATTTTTATCAAATCGATATTAAAGAAAAAGAAGATAATAAAAGATTTTATCAGCATATAATTGCATTCCTAAATAAAATGAACAATAATCATTAAATACTTAATAACCTATCTTCGTTATCCTCAATTTATATGGTATTCTTTATAATTTTTATTGTATGTATGATCTTTTTAGATGTAGCTTATTTTCGTTTGCATATTCATAAAACTATGTGTTGTTCAGATGATATAGCAATGGAGGATCTTAGCGATGATGAACTATTTGGTAGCTCTTGAGAAGATATTGATGTATATGACGATGAACATAACAATGAAGAAGAAACCAAATTTCAATTTGGTACAGTATTTTGTGGACCCAAAACACAAAAGCTCAAAGTATTGAATACCAAAATGTCCTTAGGAGTTTAGACCAGCGATTGGTATGAAATTTGCATCCTTTAAAGTGAGGGTGAAATTCTATGATGATTATGCGACATGATATATTGATGTTGCGTAGATATTCGTTAAATATGGGTAAATATTTGTTAGGGTATTACTGTTTTTTACAAACTCGAATGAATAACCAACATGATATATTGAATAGATTCAGTTAGTGATGATCAATTTATTATAGATATTCAATACGATATTTGTGCATTATCCTTGGATATTCACGATAGTGTTTTTCATTAATATTTTGTAGATATTCAATCATCGTAGGTTTGAATGACTTTAATTGAATACACCATATTTTAGGGTTTGAATATGAATTTGTGTGTGCATGAACGAAGTTGTATTGATATTCATGATCACTCATCTGATAATCAAACAAGCCATATTAAGACTTGATATATGGTGTTGTTGTCAATTTACTTACATGAATGTCACACACTTAGTTATATGAATATTAAATGACTATCATACTCAATCGCATGAATACCGCATCCAATTACATGAATATCACCCTCCAATAATATAAATATTGTTACCCAAATGAGTGAATATCACGTCCGAATAACATAAATATCGCCATCCAATAATATGAATATTGTTACCCAAATGCATGGATGAATATCACCATCCAATGACATGAATATTGTCATCTGGATGAGTATATAACCATCAATAATATGAATATTATTCCTCGCTAAATTAAGTGAATATCATCACATATTAACTTGAATATCATCACTCAATATCGGAAATATATTTTCTAACATTCTGAATAACAAATAAAAATTTAACATTTGCAAAACATAAATTAAGTGCTAATAAAAAATTTACCGACTATGAATAAGAAGATTCAAGTGCTAATTAATAACAAATTTGCAAAATATAATCCAAGTTAACGAAATTAAAGTATTAGATTCAAGATTTAATACAAACATGAATCGCCAGTTTTTGGATAAATACCCCAAAACTGTAATGTTTTTTAAGTTATATGGAAATACCCCTTTGCTGACGTGAAAATTATAACAAAGCTGTCAACAAAAATTTTAAAAGAGTTGTCAACAAA
This sequence comes from Oxyria digyna, assembly GCA_029168935.1. NCBI lineage: Eukaryota > Viridiplantae > Streptophyta > Magnoliopsida > Caryophyllales > Polygonaceae > Oxyria > Oxyria digyna. The sequence goes on along the minus strand of JAPVLV010000007.1, from coordinate 19,159,853 downwards.
AATTTTAACAGAGTTGTCAACAAAATTTTTAACAAAGCTGTCAACAAAATTTTAACAGAGTTGTCAACAAAAAATTTAACAGAGCTGTCAACAAGAATAATAAGTTGTCAACACCAATATTAACTTGTCAACAACATAACAAAACTGTCAGCACGAGTAATTAACCTATCAACACGATATAACCAAACTGGCAGCACGAATAATAATAATTTGTCAACACGAGTAATTACACTGTCAACATGAATAATAATTTGTCAACACAAAAAATAATCTGTCAAACACCACTAATAACTTGTCAACAACCTAACAAAAATTTGATATTCCCTTTCTCAACTATCAAGCAAGTAAAACGCTACCTCTTCAGCACACTTCGAATGATAATCATTTATTGTGTTGTTGACAAGTTATTAATAATGTTGACAGTTAATTTATTGTGTTATTAATAATGTTGACAGGCTCCAGCAGCAGCTATGTTTGCAAGCTTTTTCTATATGTACACACAAACTGGAGTATATTTTAGTCTTCGATTCAGAGAATGAAAAAACCGTGAACGAAAGTAATTGTGGTTGCCTTGTTCACCTGGTTGCCATGCTAAACTTCAAATGTTCATTATGAACTCCTACAATACAATAATATTTTGTTGAATTTCTTCAAGTTTCCACAAAACAAGAACGTAGTATATTACAACCAAATCCAGAAAACAGTCAAGAATTTCATACCTACGAGACTGAAGTTGTCAAGAATTTCTACTCTTCTGGAATCATCAAGCAAATTACATAAGTGTTGAGATTAAAAATGTTGCCGCCTAAACTAGTATTGCAATTTTCCATCTCAGATGATTGCAGCAGTTGATTGACAGAAATCAGAGTGCTTCTAAGGAGCTTCCGATGAGCAATTCACAAATTCTGAAGTACTGATACAACTGAAACAGAAAAATCTTCAAGAAATTCACAATCAAACTTACTTGCCGGAAAATTGAAGAAATCAATGGCGCAAATGATAATATGATGGATCATTTCGGCAACCTACTAGCCCAATCAAGAGAGACTCCAGCGAACGAAACTCCCACTGAACTAAAACGCTACCTCTTCAGCACACTTCTAATGATTTTGAACGAGCAAACAAACGATTATCAAGCGAGTAACGAAGTTCAGAGAGAAGTACCACGAAGCTGGTAAGTTAGGCAGCCATTTGTGGTCTAATTTCCGATTTTGACGGAGATATTCCCAGAAATTCCAGAAGCGGAATTGCCCAAATCGATACCGATTTGCCATTTTCGCAATCCTGTGGAGGATTCGAGGAGTTGATAACTGTCTCATAGATTCGAGGACTTGAAATAGCCCGGAGCATCCCGTCCATATCCAGATCTGAAGATTCTGGAGAGGATAGGGTTCGACCAGATCTGAGGAAGACGAAGGAGTTGAACGGATCTGAGGAAGACGAAAGGAGATGAACGGATCTGAGGAAGACGGAAGCAGTTCAAGGCGATCTGAGGAAGAGAGATGGAGCTCAAAACTCTTCCGTGAATACCGGTCACCGCACTCCCGCTTCCGTCAAAATAACCGCTACTCCTTAACTGCTCAATTGCTCCACTGGTGAGATAGATTATTTGTGCCAAAGAAGCGTTGCTGCAAATACACTTTCCCATCTCAACTTCCTAAACGCTTCTCCACGAGGAGTAGGACAAAAGCACCTCTACGGTCCATTCAACCACCGCCGTCGAACACCACTTGGCTCCTTCAATTCTTTTCCGAATCGATCGATTGCAATTCGCATCTCTGTTGCAGAGCTGTTGGAGTTGGAGAAGCCATCTCTGTTGAGACTGCCTTTGGTAGATAGTTAAAAATCAACTCTAAAAAAGAACTCAGATCTCTGAAAAGAAGAGGCTACTAGACAAACATAGAGAATCAAAAATTTTATTTTCACGAGCTGTCTCATTTAAGTTCTTATATGTGCAAATATTATCCTTTCCTGGAAAGAGTTTATTTATACTTAACCGTATTGTTATTTATTTCCATTTACAGGGTGAACAAGCAAAACTGGACAGCTGGAATTCTTGATAATCATGCAGAGGGTGAGAAGTACACAGAGCATTTCCTTGGGAGGTTTTGTATGATCTTACGACTCTTTAGAAGTGGGCATGATCCTGATTTTTCAACTTGCTATTGTTATTTCAAGATTATATTGCATGGGCATATACTCCAGTCCATATACTTCAGCCTCTATTCTTTACCATCCTTTTGTTTCTTTTTAAATGTTGCTTCATGGTGAATGTGTCACTCTAGATTAGTATTATTAGTATATACCAAAATCATAGGATGATTTGATTTTTCAATCAAATTGGAGGAACACCTGTTGCCATCCGCTTCCTTCTTGAACATGGGTTATTAGATGGAGATTGTATGACAGGTTTGATGATAAAACTGAGCTCTATGCATTTATCATTCCTCATTAGATATATTGAGCAGTATTTTTGTACAAAAATGTTAACAATATTTACACAGTCAACAGAAAACACTGGCTGAAAATGCAAAACTTTTCCCATCACTGGCTGAAGGTCAGGTATGGCTGGTGTGTTTTTTGGACACCTTTCATGTTGTTTGTTGTATGTAACTCAAGTACTATCTTGAGTTTCTCTAAAAAAGTGATAAAGTGCCAACTTACCATGGTTAGGGGATTCAAATGGATAGATTCAAATAGAGTTGGATGATGGTAAGAATTGTGGGATTAAGAAATTAAGCTGAAAGATATAATCAATTCACAAGGCAGATTCAAATATCAATCTTATCTCGGACTTCTTTTTACTAACATTGTTCCTTATCTAAACTTTTGAAGGTTCGAATGATAAAAGAACAGGTTAATTTTAATGTTGGTCTATTTGACGACTTCTGCCAAATTTTGTGTTGTATTTACTCTAGAAAAGCAAAAACGTTATCTAATATTATATGTTGAGTTTTTTTACATATTATTTTAATGAATCAACTTCTTTTTTGTTTTCTGATCTGATTTGTAGGAAAAGGAAAGAGGAGTTGGCATCACTTGCCAAGTCTTCTTGGGATGTTTTCATGCCAATGTACGAGTCAGCGGGAGGAGAAGACGACTTACTGTTGCAGTCTTCTTCTGAACAAGTTAAGTCAGCTGAGAAAAAGGCATCTGAAAGAGCTAAAATAGTCCTATCAATTCAAGACAAGGAGAGAAGCAATTTCAAGTTTATGTGGTAGCTTATTTCTCCTTCTGCTTGGTTCATTATTAACGAAGTCCAAACCAAGGCCCAGTCAGATGTCCACCAAATCATGCCAGACGGCCCAACTACACAACCCTCGGAATCTGTCTAGATATTTTCATGTATAGCCGTTGCTTTGTTCTTATCCTATTTCTATATATTGTGTAATCAGCTAGCTACAGAAATCAATGAAGATACACTATTCACAACATCTTTTCTTCCTTTCTTCTTATGGTATCAAGAGCCAGTAAGGACCAACGTCCATGGCACCCGATCCTATCAGACCTACCACTTCTCTTTCCCCTCCCCTCACATCCTTCTCATCCTTCATTACAGTAAAACTCACCATTGAAAATTTTCCACTTTGGAACACCTAAATCCTCCCTTACCTCCGAGCTCACAAACTCCATAGCCTCATAGATGGCTCCTCTCCACCACCTCCCTCTCTACTCGTCGACGGTACTGTGAACCCCGCGTTCGATGAGTGGTTCTCCCGAGACCAGCTAGTGATGGCCATTATCACTAGCTCCCTCTCTGAATCAGTGCTCGCGCAGGTAACGGACTGCACCTCTGCTGCCCAAGCTTGGTCTCTTCTTCTAGACCTATTCACGGCCAGATCCAGTGCCCACATTGTTCAGACTCGACTTCAGCTTGCAACGTTGAAGAAAGGAGGAGAATCCATGACTGATTATTTCAACAAAGCTCGACAGCTCACGTCCACTCTCGTCGCTGCTGGCCAACCAGTTCCAGAGTCGGAGTTTGCGGTGTACCTCCTTGCAGGCTTAGGCCCCGACTATGAATCCATAGTCACCTCGCTGACTACCCAGGCGATCCTACTCACCCCTCAACAGATTCTATCCTACCTCCTTAACCACGAGTCCCGTATTTCCCACCAAACACAACAACACTCTGCTCTCCCTCCTCTGCTTCCCACACCCTCACCTCAATCCCATTTTACTGCCAACAACTCTCAGCAGTCTGGTCGAGGCCATGGATACGGAGGACGTCACCGATATCCCAGGGGACGTGGTCATGGCGGTAGAGGCTCTTACGGGGGTCGACCTCAGACAAACTTCACAGGCCAGCCAGACCTTCGAGTCGCTTGCCAAGTCTGTGGTAAGAAAGGCCACAACGCCTTGGTGTGTCACAACAGATTTAACCACTCCTATCAGGCTCCTTCTCCAGCCTCTCTGCAAGCTCATCTTACCACTGCACATCCATCTTCAAGCGGGAGATGGGTACCAGACACAGGGGCGACCAACCACTACACTCCTGATTTGTCCTCTCTCACTCTCGGCTCTTTTCTGTATCATGGCACCGAGGAGGTAGCTCTTGGGGATGGCTCCTCTCTTCCCATTCAAAACTACGGTTCCACACTTCTTCCCTCCTCTTCTACTACTCGCTCCTTCCTTCTCAAAAATCTGCTTCATGTTCCTTCCCTTTCCCGAAATCTTATCTTAGTTAAACAGTTTTGTACGGATAATAATGTGTCTTTTGAATTTTCTCCCTCTTATTTTCTTGTTAAGGACTGTCAGACAGGGGAGAAGCTGCATCGGGGCACTACTGAAGGAGGCCTCTACACATTTCAAGCCACATCCCCACCGCCAGCTCATCCTCAGCTCCACCTCTCCACTTCTGATGCTTTTCGTCTTTGGTATGCCAGGCTTGGCCATCCATCTTCCACTACAACAAATAAAGTTTTGTCCTCTTGTTCTATGCCTACAAACAGCAGCCACGTTTCCACCTTCAAGTGTCAGACATGTTCCATGGCAAAGGCACATGCTCTTTCACACCCTCCCTCTCCTTCTAGATCATCCCTACCTTTTCAGTTATTATTTATGGATGTATGGGGCCCAGCCCATACCACCTCAAAACTTGGTCACCGTTTTTGTGATCGACTTTGTTAATCTTATGCAAAACTCGTTCTCCGCAACTATAAAATCCATTCAAACCGACGGAGGAACCGAATTTAAACCACTTGTTCCCTTCTTTACCCAACTCGGGATCCACCACCGCCTCACTTGTCCCTACTCCCATGCTCAAAATGGAAGTATCGAAATCCGCCATCATCATATTGTCGATACCGGCTTGGCTCTCCTTGCCCATGCCCATCTCCCCCTTACCTTTTGGAATCATGCCTTCGTTCATGCGGTTTACCTTATTAACCGCTTACCCACACCCCTCCTTCATAACACATCCCCCTACCAACAACTATACAAGAAGACCCCCGACTACACTAAACTTCGGACCTTCGGATGTCTCGTCTACCCAAATCTCCGCCCATACAACTCCCACAAATTCTCCTACCGATCCCTCCCATGTCTTTTTCTCGGTTTTCATCCACAATAGACGAGATATATTTGCCTTCATGAATCATCCATGAGAATGTATATATCACGAGATGTGATATTCCATGAAGAGACATTCCCTCACCAAACCTCTCCTCCCACTCAAACGGCCCAACCCACCTCACAAACTACCCTTCCACTTTTTCCAACACTCATCTCAGCCGGCCCAAATCCCTCCACCTCTTCCTTGTTGGACTCCTCCACCACATCTAGCCCAATATCCAACTCCCAAACACAATCCAGCCCAATCTCACAATCCAACTCTCTCACACCCTCCAGCCCATCGGCTCCACTCCCTCCATTTGAGAACTCTCATACGTTCTCTGACTCACCCTCCTCTCCGCCACCCCTTACTCACCCTAATTCCTCTCACCCAATGACCACAAGATCCCAACACAACATCTCCAAACCACTGGTTCGCCAAGATGGCACCATCCCCTGGCCTCCCACCTCTCACAACACCACCGTCATTCCAGATGAACACACATATTACTCTGAAGCAGCCCGGTTTATTGAGTGGCGAGCCGCCATGGCTCGCGAATTTGATGCCCTTATCCAAACACAAACCTGGGATCTTGTTCCTCCTTCTAAATCGGCCAATGTTTTGGGTGTCAAGTGGGTGTTTAAGACGAAACAAAATTCTGATGGCACCATTGAAAGACGGAAAGCCCGCCTAGTTGCCAAAGGCTACCACCAAATTCCTGGCATCGATTATTCCGAGACGTTCAGCCCAGTCATAAAGCCAAATACCATTCGTCTTGTTCTCTCTCTTGCCATGATGAATCGGTGGGATGTGCGGCAATTAGATGTGCAGAACGCCTTCCTCCATGGTGACCTTGATGAAGTTGTCTTCACCTCTCAACCTCCAGGTTTTGTAAACTCTTCTTTCCCTAATTATATTTGCTCTCTCAATAAATCCCTTTATGGCCTCAAACAAGCCCCCCGGGCTTGGTTCTCAAAACTCAGTGACGTCCTTATTCAAATTGGCTTTACTCCCTCACAGTCAGACTCTTCCTTGTTCACCTTTCATCAAAATACCGACACTACCTTTGTCCTAGTCTATGTTGATGACATCCTTGTCATCTCCTCCAACCCCACACATTCCACCAAATTCATCCATGCCCTATCCCAATCCTTTCCCTTCAAAGACCTCGGTCCCCTGAGCTATTTCCTTGGTGCCATGTAGTGCGAGATGAGACAGGAATGTATCTTGATCAAACTAAGTATATTTCTGATTTGTTGAGAAATACAGGTATGACTGAGTGCAAACCCATCAAGACTCCAATGGCTGCCAACATTGATCTCAGTCTCAACCCGCACCAGCTCTTCTCCGACCCGTCTCTATATCGTAGCGTTGTCGGGAGTCTTCAATATCTCTCCCTCACACGCCCTGACGTTTCCTTTGCAGTCAACAACGTCTGTCGGTTTATGCATCAACCAAGCTTAACTCACTAGCAAGCTGTTAAAAGGATACTCCGCTACTTGAACTGCACGCGCACCTTTGCTCTGCATCTCAGCTCACAGTTCAGAATTTTGAGCTCAGTGTCTTCAGTGACGCTGACTGCGGAGGCGCCAAGCTTAACAACCGCTCCACTGGTGCCTACCTAGTTTACCTTGGCAACTCACTGATCTCCTGGTCATCCAAGAAGCAGCCTATCGTGTCCAAATCCACTACCGAAGCGGAGTATCAAGCTGTTGCCATGGCTGCTTGTGAAGCCATTTGGATTCAGCAATTATTGAGTGAACTTGGTGTCAAGATGGCTGTTGCACCCCTTCTCTATTGTGATAACATTGCTGCAACTTACCTTGCTGTTAATCCAATCATGCACCATCGAATGAAGCACATCGCCATTGACTGTCACTTTGTTCGCGAACGAGTAAAGGCAGGTACGTTGCGCATTGCTTTCCTCAGCACCAAAGATCAATTGGCTGATCTCCTCACAAAGCCTCTCTGCTCTGCTCTGCTCGTTTTGAGATACTACGCTCCAAACTCTCCGTTGGTGAGTTCGGATCGAGGGGGCGTAACGAAGTCCAAAGCAAGGCCCAGTCAGATGTCCACCAAATCATGCCAGACGGCCCAACTACACAACCCTAGGAATCTGTCTAGATATTTTCATGTATAGTCGTTGCTTTGTTCTTATCCTATTACTATATATTGTGTAATCAGCTAGCTACAGAAATCAATGAAGATACACTATTCACAACATCTTTTCTTCCTTTCTTCTTAATTATCGATAAATTAAGATATTATTATCATTGTATACTCATGACTTGTATCTCGATATATTAAGATATTGGTTAAATTGAATCAACCGTACATGACACGGGGGCTACACTAGTTTATAGTAAAACATTGGAAAAGTTCTATACATATATAAGAAATTTAATCTAAGTAGGTAACCTTCATGGATTGAGAACATGCCTAAGAAATTTAATCTAAGTAGGTAACCTTCATGGATTGAGAACATGGCTAAGAAGGATTACCATTCGATGACTAGAGTTTATGATTTCAATGAAGATTTTGAGAGTTTTGGATGGAGGAGAACGAAGCGGCAATACGTATGTAATATAAGAGAAAATATATAATTATATTAGGAGAGAGATGAGTAAAATAGAATGAACTGAATAATATTCCTAACAATTCGGGATCTCATGCCTAATTAAAGATGTATAATATTTTCTTATTATATATTCTAGGTTTAATCAATCCGGATTTTTTTATGAGTTTTTCATCCAACAACTGAGAATGATACTATCGTTTAACTAAGTACTCCCTCCGTCCCATTATTTGCTTTTTGATTCTCTTTTTCACACTATTCACAAATCAATGGAATCTTCGTAATTCCGAGCAATATATAAATCGAAATATAGCCATTTGTGGTCTTGTTTGATCGTTTTATCGAGTACTTTAATAAAATTCAAAATTTATAATTAGAGATATTGATAAAATAAAACGCACATCGTCATACGTGTCCGGGAGAAACAAGAAGGAAATAAAGGGAGGAGGGAGTATATATTTCACTAGATTCTAGGCTACATTTTTTCCTCCTCTTCATTCCTTTCCACAAAATCAGTCTATGAATGCAGCACCGGACATGCCTTTCATGCTCTTCCCTACCAAACAACATGAAACCAATTCTTCAAAACAAACAATCGGTGATTGGTCAGGAGATAATTGTAACGGTTTTACCCGGTGAAAATATCTACATTTGTCCTTTAGCGACTCTCTCTCCTCCACGTGTCAAATTCTTGTTACGTACATCCACCTACAATTATTCCTCACTCACTCACTCTAATACTTTATTGCTCATTCATTCCAGTTGATTCTCCCTCTCGAAGCTACCACATCACTCTCTTCTAGTAGGATCCTCAGTTTTTATTTTCTGTATAATCCCTAATCTTCCTCGCTTGAAGATCCATATTCAGATAATCTGCTCTTCTTTTGTTGTTGATTCGTCAGAAATTGGAGCAAAAATGCTCGCGGTATTCAACAACTCTGTGGCGAAAACTCCCGATGCGCTCAAGAATTCATCGGAATCGGAAGCTTCTTCTGCTTTGAAGGACCGTTCGCTTCTTCGTCACTTCGTTTCTCTCAATCCGGAGGCGGTTACTGTCAATCTTGGTCCCACAGGCTTCTTGACTTTCACCTCCGATAGACGGAATCCTCGCCTCCCAAGGTTCTCTTTCTCTATTATTCTCTTGCTTTGTTTCAATAATTCAAGATCCTTGTCGCTTTCTGCCAGAATTGGACTTTCGAATTTCCGAATTCTGCTGTTATGTTGTACGTTTTCGCTATGGAGTGTAGCGAAACATACCGACAACTGTGTATCGTTTGACATTATTTTTCAATTTCTGCTGTCATCATGCTGTTAGAATTCTTGTTCTGTGCCTGAAAGTCAGATTGTGGTTTCAGCTGTGCGAATCTATGATAGGGAAACAAAAATCTGTTCGAGGAATTCCTTGCCTAAAATGAACTCTAAATTTGTGATATACTGATATATGTCATTTTCTCTGGATGATTCCAGTTACGGATGTCTGTTTGTTGAATATTTGGTGATTTTGGTTGGAGTCTGTTTGTTGAATATTTGGTGATTTTGATTGGCAGACTGTTTGCTTCTCTATTCCTCTCTCGCTTTATTCAAATCATTTAAGATCGTTGTCACTTACTCACTTGCTGTGAGAATTGAACGTTTCAACTCCTGATTTTTGCTGTTATGTTGTACTTTCCCTACGGAAGTAGGGAAATACATGGACAACTGTATATAGTTCGTTTGCCATTAATTTACAGCTTCTGCTGTTAGAATTCTTGCTTTGTGTTTGATGGTCAGATTGTGGTTTAAGCTGAGTGAGGTTTTAATGGACAAATTCCATGTCTCAAATGAAATCTGCATTTGTAAACATATTTTATTGCTTTGGTTGATTACAATTAGGGGTGTCTGTTTACTGAATACTGGTAATTTTGATTGGCAGACTATTTGCTTCTGTGGATGACATATTCTGCACGTTCCAAGGGAATATTGAGAACATAGCTTCCTTGAAGCAGCTGTATGGACTAACCAAGATTGCTAATGAAGTTTCCATAATTGTTGAGGTGTATCGAACCCTGCGAGACAGAGGTTCTTTTCCTCCAGATAATATGCTGAGGGATATCAAAGGGAAGTTTGCGTTTATAGTGTATGATAACATCTCAAAGTGCACATTTATTGCAGTGGTAGGTGAATTTTCTTAGCAACCACAGTTTTTCTATTGGTGTTTGTTATATGATTATGGTTTTGTTCATGAGAGTGACTTCATGCTGTCTTCTTCCAGGATGCTGATGGATGTGTTCCTCTGTATTGGGGAACTGATGCAGAAGATAACGTTGTTTTTTCCACTGACATTGAGATTGTGAAGAAAGCTTGTGGAAAATCATTTGGTCCTTTCCCTAATGGTATGTGCAACTGTGCGAGAATGTGTATTACATAATAATTGTATATTTTGGCATGTCTATAGCCTGATCTCTTAGCTCAAACCTAATTCATTTTTCCATTCTCTGCTTTAACATGCATTATGTAGATACTCATTGAACAAATTAGGCTGTGTTTAGTTGTTAGTGAAGAAAATGTGAATTTCTTGCTTCATAATGTACAAGATGCTTTTTTAGACTCTAATATGGGAAATGGAAGTATTTTTTACAGTATATGGGCCTAGAAACTGACTTGTTACAAATTGTATTGTTTGAGGGACTAGGCAGTTTGATTCTGTGTGATACTAACTTTTCCATTGCCATTTTTTACAGGGTGTTTCTTCACATCATCTCGTGGATTGAGAAGTTTTGAGCATCCTCTTTCAGAGCTGAAGGCTGTGCCATTGGAAGATGGTTCTTGTGGTGTAACCTTTGTGGTTGCAGATTCGAAGAAAGAAGCTGGAAAGCTTAAAATGCCAAGAGTTGGAAGTGATTCAGATTGGTCGTCTAGTTATTGATGAGTCTGACTGTCTGAGTATGGTCTTTTATTTTTGATCATCTAACATTCTCTCATAAATGGATATTGTGCATTCTTCAATCTTGTTGATAAAGCAGTAATCAGAATTTAGTACTCTATTGGATATGATATGGTTCCCTAATACCGCACTCTCAATTTGGTAAGAGAGTAGAAGTACTGTAAATGCAACAAGTGGTTGATATGAGTTTGTGTTTGTGTCTTACTGTATAACATTTTGATTTTGGATTAGTACTCTTTCAACTTTTAATTGGAACAGTGTCCATATTGATGAATCATGATGATGGGTAAGGTGGAGCTGAAAGTATTTGCTTATGAAGTTGATTATGATCTCAGACATTTGAAAGTATTTGCTTATGACGGGTAAGATGGATAGGGTTTATGAAGTTGTCAAGAAGTGTTATCAAAGAATTATGATGCTACACATTTGAATCCAAAACATCCATGGACTAATTCACTAATCACTCTTGTTTCTTATTCTTTCAAGGATTAGGCTCATTCAAAGCTTACATAACTAAACTTAATCCATGCATCTAAAAATAAACTGCAAACCAATCAACACTAGCATAGTAATTGGATCCAGAAACAAACAACAAATTAGTACTACATGACAGTTAAAGGGATAGGCATGCGCTGCAGCATACTGCAATGGATTAAATTACTTTTCAAAAAAAATCCATGTCTGAGTTGTCTAGCATTGCATTTTGCAGCCTTAACACCATCTTTTGTGATATAAAGATGAAGTCCTGCAAACCAACCTCACACAAGCAACAAGCAACAGATAATAGTAGGAGACCTACCTACATTAACTTCTCTTTTTTTTTTTAATTAGGGTAGATTTAATGATCAGATTTGTGCTGGAAGTAACAAATGTGTATCAACTAGGTTATGTCATTAGCTTCACAATTTATTACAGTATATATCCAGTTATTATGTTAGCAATATAATTTGATAGTTGTTGGCTTAACAACAAGTGTTTTTATGATACAGTTTTTTAAGCATCCCTAGGCCGTTCTGTGGTTCAGCTTATTTATATCAAACTGGTGCATGCCTATATTGCCTAGACAAGGCATCCTTGCAGAATCTAGGTACTTTATTTTACAGTACAAGTTAAGTGGAGGAGGAGACATAGCTAGAGGACCAACCTACCTCTCTCAAAAGGACAGTTGGGTATTACGGAGTATGATTCAAAAATTAGACCATCTTCCTCCATTAAATTGGGAGTTTCATTAGCTTATTTGTAAAAGAAAATTAAAATATAGTGTCACCATTTTTGTTTGTCTCGATGAGAAAAAATAGACTAGGGATTGTTATTTAGCGCTATATATAGCGGCTTATGTGTAAACCTAATTGTACCGAAAACTGTAATACCGCCTCCGTATAATCTGATCTCCCTCTCCTGTGGACGTAGCCAATCTTTGGTGAACCACGTATATCTGTGTGTCTTTCTTGCGTTTACTTTGTTCTCGTTTCGATTCTGTTACAACACTTTAGTATCTTTATAGATTTATGGAAGACTAGACTAGGGATTGTTAGTTTCCCATAAGCTACATGAATAGCTGAATTTTGACTCAAGCCCAACCATGATAGTCTAGAATTGGAATCCTAGAATTCCTGCACCTTCATTATGTATCTTCCACATCTATAAATCAAGTTTTCTATGTTACACCTGTATTATGAAGAATATTGCTTTGTTGTTAGCTTAATTATTGTCACTAAAGTGTAGACCCTCCAATTATGTAGGGCCACTCAAATGTAACAAGCCGATTGAGAAGTCAATTCATGTACTGTATGATTTATGTTGCTATCACTTGGAAAAAAGTCTGTAGACAAGACATAGCAAACCCCAGCTGCCGCTGCTGCAGTCTATTTCTTTCTCCAGCCTAATCCTCTTTCACTGTTCTTGTCTTTCTTTTTCTCCATTATCATAATATTATATGCGCAATGAGTCAAAATGTTATGGTTTATTTGAACATGTATTTGCATAGATTTTATTTTTTAGGTCATTGAATTTCAGTATAAAATTATTGACCTAATGGGTAATTAACACTCTAATTAACCCTTAATGTTAAACCATGATCTGACAGCCTCACTCCTTCAGTCCTTCCCCTTGTTTGATGACGGAGAAAATATCTTCAAAAGTTGACCATGAAGTTGATGAGAAACTTCCTTGTTCAAAAAAGTCCATAATTATTTAACCTAGTTTTTGATATCTATCTTTTTTATTCTGAGTTAGCTAAGCTGTCTAGACAGGCTTTGCAATCCCCAAGCAAACCAAGGGGCATGTTATGTTGTTTCATGTTGAACATGAAAAGGTGAAGTCCATCCAAAGAGAGAACATTAACAATGTAAAGACAGATCATATATGTACCATAAGAAAGCTAGTAGTGATCGATGAAACTGGAAAAGAAACCCTATAATCCTAGACGTGTTTAAAGTCATATATCATCCCAATAACATATGTATTTTAAGGAAGAAAAAGGTTATGGGTACTGTTCACTATTCTGACATCTCAAAGTTTAATTCATAAACTATTTTATGCTTTTAATCTTCACTTGGACTCGATGTACATGTAAGTTCAGATGCTCTTGTTGTATGCAATTGCACTACATACTGAAAAATAAATAACCTTTGGTTTTATTGTCTAAGACCTTCTATAAGAGATAAAAAGTTTTTGATGCTTGCAAAGTGACAACATTTTAAAAGATGGTAAATGTAGAAAACATAGAATTTGTAAAATAAGGCTCATAATAAGATAGACACATCACTCCAATATATTGGAGTTTCGTACAAAAATCAATTTATTTTAAAGAATAGTCGATCTAACAATCACATGCATGGATAATGCAATAAATTTAAATATGTATAGTTTTCATTTAGCAGTCTAAACTTCATCAGTGTTCATCATTAGTGTATTGCCCTTTAGAACACTACGGAGTATATGCTATGGAATATGGATGGATGAATTGGGTAAAGAGAAAGAGAAGGTTGGATCACACCAAAGCCAAGGTGATACTTGGGAACTTTAATCCTCTTTAATCAGACTTGGATTTGTTCTACTTTCTTGGTTCCTTCATCCCACACCTGCCAAAGGAATCAATCCAAAAGACACTAAACTTTATAATATAGTATTAGGCATGCACATGTTATAATATGAAAATAACTTTCACTTTTTCCAGACTTGGCTTTGTTTTTCCCTTCAATTTGACCTGCATTTAGGGTTTTTGTTTTTCATTTTGGGTACTTAGCGTTTTGTTTTAGCTGCCCTAACCCCTAAGTGTTCAGTTAATCCATATATATTTGATATCCACAGGATCGGAGCATGCCTCTGACAAATGATATTGCATGCTACTCATAATAAAATGACCTAAAACACTTTTGTGGATCCATACATTATACGTAGTATTGTTTTGCTCCCTAGGAGATATGCTAATTAAATTAGACCAATCTTTTCAATCAATTAGACCAATCTTTTCAATCAATTAGACCAATCTTTTCAATCAATTAGACCAATCTTGTCAATTGGTTTAAGAACCGTATTGGCTTGTATGTTGAACTTGGTGGTTGTGACTCGGTCTGTTATCTCCTACAAATGATATTGCATATACTCATTAATCAGTGATTAATTGGTTAATAAGGATATGAAACTCCCCCAACCAGTTGTAATAACCACATAGATTATTGGTTAATTACTTAATTGTCACTTGAAGAATCACTTGTTTAATATGTTTGGAAACTGAAAGGTAAAGGTAAACGGTGAAAAATAAAAAGAAAGAAACTTGACTTGTCTGCATGCATTCCATTGCATTGCATGGTGGATAGGGCGTGATTATATTCAATGTGTCTCACTTTATAGGCACAACCATCTGTTAATATCAACGACATATTATTATCATATAATCAAGAGACACTTTTGATCAAAAAAATATACTAATCAGGAGCCATAATCTAGCTTATTAAACCAATAATACAAACCCATATTTGGTTTCCTTTGTATTTATATTCTACTACCTCACCACCTCTGTTAAACAATGTTTGTCATTTTAGCAATTTACACAACTATTAAGAAATGCACTGATGAAGCTAAAATTCTACTTACTTTTTCTCAAATTTACAAAACAATTATTACACACCTCATTTTTTACCAATCTTATCTATATAAAAGTTGGTTGTCCATTGCCAAAATTGAATGAAATTGGTATCGATTTAATGCATTACTCATTTCTTAATCACCTCCTATTGGACTTTTGGGCATGTATTTAAATATCTTTCTTATATCCCTATGTTATATTTATTTATAGTCTACTTGATTAAGTCACAAATTAAATTAATGTATGAGCTTCTCTTATGACAATGCAAACTTATTCTAATATATATTATGTTTTAAAACTACTTCAAACATAAATATAAGGAAATAAAAAATACTTATATTTACAAATATTAATAAATTTGATAACAACAACAACATATTAACAAATAATGTATAACTATATTAAATCACATACGAAAATCCGTAATTTTCTCGCGCGGAGCGCGAGGCTCGTATCTAGTCAATAAGACTACTTTGCATAGATTATATCAATTTGTGCAACTTCCAATACTAAATCATTACCTACAGCTCTAAAATGACAAATACAGTATTTCTTAACAAAAATCCAAAGCTGACAAATAAATCTTAACGGAGGAGTACATCCTAGAAAAAGACTTGCTCAGTCTTCAGCTCCCTATATAATAACACCCCTTAGCTTGCTTCATCTCTCAACCAACCAACCTACAAATAAATCCTTCTTTCTTTTCCATTTTCTTCCTCCTCCTATTTCGAACACAACATTCTTTCTTTCTTCTTATTTTCTGTTTCAGCCTCGATCCCGATCTCGGATTAATGTATATGATCAATGTGACGCGTGTTCCCACCAACAGTTAAAGCTGCCAGCATGATCTAACTCAACTCTCCTTTGACCACCCTTTCGAAGGAGAATGTGTTGGATCATGTTGGTAGCTTGACCTGTTGATGGATCATGAGAAGCTCCAGGGTTTGATAGGTTGTTGGATTATGGTGCTAGCTTGACCTAATTAAGGTAAGATTACTTACTTATTCATTGGTTATATGGGTTAATATTAATGTAATTTAGTACATGAATATATCTCCTATGCTTTTATCATACTCCGTAGTTTGTAAAACCCATAGGGATGGGTGGGGCTAGATATATTAATCTGCAAAACTTTCTTAATTGGATGATGCAGACCCACCATGTTTTTTGTTTTAATTGTTTACAGTGATCTACTTTCGGTCATTCGAACAAGTTGTGTATAATCCAAATAATGTTTGGTACAGGGAAAACATTAGATTCACAAATCTTCATTTTAAATCAATGAGTGTTTTTCTTTTTCCAAACTGTCGTCAAGATTCTATTTGTCTTTCACCAGTGCTCATGGTTGTGTTGATATATCATAATCAGTCCTTTTGGGTAGATTTGTTATTTATAAAAAAAAAAAAGATGTCGTGTTTTGTCAAATCTTCCTCCATTGCGCTTTACCAGTCACGTACCATGGGTTAAATAGAGAGTATCATAAACCTCATCAAAAAAAAAAAAATAGGCCTCAATCAAATAGATAAGAAAAACAATAGAACAAACTTGGAATTTACTTCCAAACGAATAAAAAGTTTTAACGATCGAGATCGAGAGCGAGAGCCAAGCTAAGCACACTTAAATATTACGTCAAAGGAAATTAGATTAGGCATAGCAAATAGAGGAATTTGCGCCAAATCACCCGTTATTTGGAACATTTTGCACCGAACCACCCCTTATATCAAATTTTGCACCGAACCACCCCTATATCTACTTCTATTAACAATTTACCACCCGTCTTAAATTTCCGTCTGCTTATCCGTTAAAAATGTGAAATTACGATTTTGCCCCCATTTGTTTTAATAAAATAAGGGCAAATTTGGAATTCCATTCACCACGATATATTGCAATTTGTCGTCACTTTTTTCTCAGATGAAGTGCTGCGATTTCGATGGCGATTTGAACGGGCGATTTCGATGGCGATTTGAAGAGGCGATTGGGAAGCGATTGAAGAGGCGATTGAAGAGGCCAAGGAGACTCGTGAGGAACGGCGGTTGAATAGCGTAGATTTTCGACGACGAAGGAGACTCGCGAGGAAAGGTAGGTCTATTACGGTTCTTTGCTAAAGTTAGGGTTCTGTAATTGGGGGTTTGCAAAATTAGGGTTGTAATTCTGATTTGATTTAAGGGTTACGGTTTCGAATTGGGTTTTGTTTTTCTGAAATTGGGGGTTAGGGTTAGGGTTTGGAATTTACGGTTTTTATTCTGAAATTGGGGGTTTCGAATTGGGGCTTTTAATTCTGTAATGATTTTAGGGTTAGGGTTTCGAATTGGGGCTTTCTATCCTATTTTTTGATTTTAGGGTTAGGGTTTCGAATTGGGGCTTTTCTGCAGTGGAAATTAATTGGAATTTTTTGTTGTAGGAAATGTCAAGTGGATCATCCTTGTATTGTAATGAGGGGATGCTTTGTCATTGCAATGTAAGGCCTACTATCTATACAGCTCACACAACAAATAATTATGGCAGAAGATTCCTTGGTTGTACATTGTATAAACCAAAAGTTTGTAAAGGATGTAAGTTTTTTCAGTGGATTGATCCTCCATTTGAAGCAGATGCAACAAGTATTATCAATGCCTTGGTTATTGAGAAGAAGGATTTGTTAGAAAAAAACATGAAGCTTGAAGTAGCATTGAAGGCAAAAGAAATGGAGTTAGGAAGTGTGCAGTATAGATGTAGGTTAGAGCTTGTGGTTGTAGTAGCCTTATTTGTGTTTGGTATGCTGGCTGTCAAATGGAGTTAGGACAGTATGTTAGCTATGACAATTTGTATCCCATTTTCAGTTGTTATGACAGTTGGCTTGTAATGACATTTTGTATCACATTTTGGGTTTTTATGACAGTTTTTCATGCTTGTTTGAGCACTATGGCAGTAGCATATTAAAACAGAAAACACTTCCACATTAAAACATAGCCATAGTGCACATTACAAGAAGCAAATAGAACAGAAACACACAGCAAACAGAAGCAAATAGAAGCAAACATAAGCAAGTTAAAAAACTAAAACCAAGCATGCATGAAATGAACTTAACAGAAATAGACGACATCACTTCCATAGTTATAGACTTGAACATCATAGACGATATCACTTCCATCACTTCCATCACTTTCGAGTTCGAAGAGACAATCATCATCAACCTTGAGTTTATGTGCCTCAACGAATGCCCTCCAACCCTTTCCTAAGCGGTAAGCGCCGTTGGTATGCTTGAGAGTGACTTCCCAAGTTTTGTCTCGAACCTTAAGGGTGATAGGACAATCTTTGTATGCCTTCAAATATTTGTCACCATGGACTGTTGGGAGAATCTGCAGCATTGTAATCATAACATTTAAATGGGTACATTTGATCATAAAAACCAAGAAAAGACGAGTGAACTTACGAGACGACAATCCCCCTCTACATAGCTTTTCTTCATTTTGACAAAGAAGCTCTTATGATCAAAAGAGTTGTCAAGTTCGCCGTCGGATGATGAGTCCAACACAATCACCTCAACATCGGCCATTGTGGTATGCAGGGGAAGGAAGTGATTTTTTGGAGGATGAAATGAGAAGTAGATTTGGTGGGTGTTAAATGGAAGTTGTTATGCTTTATATAGAGGTTAGGGTTTGACCAATTTTTTAAAATTAACCGATGCATGTATGCATTGTGTTTGCTTGTCAAAACAAGCAAAGCAATAAATTCTCTGCTTCTTCCAAACGGATACAAATGCATGAGTAAACATGGTAGGTGCACATTTATGGCCATTGTTTGACCAGCTTCAAACGTTACAAAACAGTACTTCTTGCACCTGTTTTTGTGACCAGTTTTAACACAATTCAGATGTTTCAAAAGATGCTTCCAAACTTACTAAGTGTTTTAAGAGAATTCATCACCATTACCACCTAAGTTTTAAAGAAGCAGTAACACAGAATAACACCAAAAAGAGATACTTCTTCACCATTACTTCTTAGACGTTCCTCCTATATGTTGATGCAGTTTTTCTGATGTTGTACTTATTCAATGTCAGAGCTCTGAGATGTCCATGTTGACTGGATTCATTGTCCTGTTCAAACATATAGAGAAATCATCACCATTAAATCGACATTCATATGAGATTAAACCAGTTAAAAATGACAATAACATGAGCCTTACCACAACAGAACTTTGTGTTTGTGAAGCTTGAGTTATGACCACATTCTCATCAGCTTGGTTCAAGGAATGGGCAATCATAGCATCCTGTAAAATGGAGACCCTTGTTTTAAATAAACTGGACCAACAAGGAATGAAGAATTAGAATGAAGAGAAATAATCAAATACCACATCATAATCTTCTTGAGTTGCCCCCTGCACACTATCATCTCGAAACTCAGTTGTTCCAAAACTGTGCACCTAATCATTAAAAAATAAAAAAAACTTCATCATTTGTTAAACAAACTCCAAAACTAACATTTGTAAACACCAAACCTGTTTTCTGATGTACTTCCTCTTCTTAGGTTGTACATGCATAGTTGTTTTACTTGGAGGTCTTCCACCTCTTTTAGGATTCCTTGTTGGTTCATTTGTTTTGGTGGGATTTGTACAAGATTTTCTTGTGTGACCTTCTATCCCACAGTTGCCACACTTGTTTTTCCCAATCCTCAGCCTAGTTTTTCTGGTAGATTGCACCTCACCAGGTTCCTTTCTTCTAGCATTTTTCTTAGGCCTTCCAGCTTGCACAACAAATTTAGGAGGTAGTAGATGTTGCTCACCAGTTTTTAGCCACTGATCCTCTCCAGGAACTGGCATAACTGAGCCTTCATACACTCTCAAATATGTTTCTTTGGTGTAGTAGTTATCCACAAAGTCTTCCAGTACTAGTCTTCTCTTCAGAATGCAACATATAGCATGTGTGCATGGCAATCCTGTTAAATCCCATAGGTTGAAACCACAACTTCTCTGCTGCAAGTCAACTACATATGTCTTTCCAGCTTCATCAACCTCATACAAGTCTCCATCCCCAAAACACTTACAACTACATGCACTATCTGCTCTTCTAGTGTTCAATTTCTTTGTGACTTCAGGTGTTAAGTTCCCCTGGTGAGCTCTCATCTTGTTCCTCTTGCTAATGAACATTTTCATTAGCTTCCTCCTTATCCACTCACACATAGATAGAATTGGCATCCCTCTGGCTTCCAAGATACAACTGTTGAAGGACTCACAACCATTATTCAGAAGCATATCTGATTTGCTGTAGTACCTGAATGCATGTAGAGACCATTTTCTTGGGTCTTTGCCAATTAGGTAGTCATGTGCATTAACATTCATCTCCTTGATCACCCCCATGGCCTTCTCAAAATCAGGTGTAGTTGCAGCTCTTGCTGCTGCCCATACAGCATCCTTAAATGATTGTCCAGGCCACTTTTTCTTAAAGTTGTTATGCATATGCCTAACACAATGCCTTACATCTGCATGGGGAGCAACCATGTGCAATGCTTCAATCAAACCCTACACATAATACAAGGAAATGTTAGCAATCCAATGAAATGATACCATACAAAAAAATGACACAAGGGTAAGAGATTTTGACCTTCTGTCTGTCTGAAATGAATGTCATTGGTCTTCCTCCAATATCATTAAGCAAGCACTCTAAAAACCAAACCCAAGTCTCCTTTGTTTCTGACTCGCACACTGCAAATGCTATTGGAAAAATGTTGTCATTCCCATCTTGTGCTACAGCAGTAAGAACTTGTCCAGTATATGCCCCTTTCAGATGACAGCCATCAAGACCTACTATAGGCCTACATCCAGCAATGAATCCTTTCTTACAAGCATCAAGACACACATACATCCTCTGGAACAAAGACATCTCTATACTCTCTTGCTTCACATACACTGAGCTACCCGGATTCCTCTGTAATATAGTGGCAGCATAATCTCTAACCCTTGCATATTGTTCAGGTGCATACCCCTGAGTCATGAATATGGCCCTCACCCTAGCTCTCCAAGCTTGGTGGTAGTTGATGGTAACACTATAATCTCTCTTGACAGTTTGGATGAAGTTTCTTATTCTCCAATGTGGGTCATCTCTATAATGTTCCAAATACTTCTCAGCCAACCATAGAACTCACCTTTGTGTTTTGGTCTTGCCATCCACATTGGTGTTCAGGATTGAAAGACTTCAACTGAAAGCTGCCATCTGACCCCATTCTTCTAGCACAGGCTTTGAACCCACACAGATTATCCTTGCACACACACCTTTTCCTGCCGTGTTGAACCAAACAATTGCATTTATTCATGCAATAAGCTAAAACCTTCTTGTTATCATTGTGCAAGTAGTAGTAATCAAAACCAGATTGCACTGCAAACTGTCTTAGTGCTTTCCTAAATATTTCATTTGAGGCAAATTTCATTCCAGTCTTGAAACATATCTTATTCTTGAAATCAACAAGAGGATTGAAAACAGGGTACCTTACACTGTTATGAGCTTCATCTGAATCACTTAGACTCTTGAAATCCTCACCATCAACTATAACATCAAAAACATCCTCCAGAACTTGATTCCCATCTTCCAAGAGCAGATTCTCATCAATCACATCATTGTCAACATTCTTATGAAAAATAATGTCATCAGCTTCTGAGCCTTCACCTACACCTTCACCTTCTGATGATTCACCAAAAACAACTGCAGGAGGAACTACCTCTTCATCACTTGATGAGCTCTTTGTCTCTGAACCAAGTATTTCTCCTTCATCTGACTCACCTATTCCACTATCTGAGACACCTTCAACCACTCTATCATTTTTGTGACCTAACAACCCTTGTGCAGATTTTGTGGTAGGTAGAGTCCCTTGTGCAGAAATACTGAGGCTCTTAGGGTTTTGGAAGCCTTTAATGCTGTTGGTGGTAGATACAACTGATTTGGAATAGTTGTGGGTAAGTTTCTTAGACTTAGATGGGCCTAAAACTATGGGCTTCAACACTTTTAATGGCCTACTCAGCTTAGAACTGCTTGACCCACTCAACAAAGAACAGGGACTTAGTTCATTTCCCCTCACAACATAAACACATAGCTTTCCATTCCCAGCTGAATTACAAAATTCTATTATATCCTTATCTCCTACAATTTGTCTCAACCCTTGTTGCAATGTCTTTCCAGATAAACAGAACCACAACTCTCTAACATTGTCAACAGAAATATCCTTTAGAAATGCTTCTAACTCAATCTTAGACAGCAAATCGGGATCAATTCTATGCATCAGATGAACTCGGTTTCTGTTGTATGTAAGTCTATTACCACCCAAATAAAACAAGCCATCATACAAGAATTCCAAAGTTAAACTCATCTGTAAACATACGAATATTTAATGTGTCAAAAAATATTATTAATGGCACATGGACATATGGGCCACCACCATTTTTATACTACTAGTCATCACAAGCTCCACATGCAATGAATTGAAAAGCACATCTATTTTTATACAGTAAACATGTCAAAGTTGTCACGAGCCTTCGATTACAGTGTCGTTCATTCAATATCACGAATCCATTCTCAAGAAAACCAAAACCCAACAACTCCACTGAGAAAAACTAACCCTAAATCGAGAAAAACTAACCCTAAATCGAGAAACTCATACCTTGCTTTTGCTCGCACCCACAGCAAGCACTCCTCCTCCTCTTTGTTCAGCACTTCAGATGGATGAACCTTCCTCCTCAAATAGCCTCCAGTTGAACCTTCCTCTTCGTCTCCCTTCTTTGACTGCGTGTCCCTTCTTCGAGTGTGTCTCCCTCAAACAACCTCCAGTTGAACCTTCCTCTTTGAGTGAAAATCTGTTCGTAATCGACTTCGAAGATTAAACCCTAATCGCAATCGAATCTCCTCTCAATCGCCTTCGACATATTTCTCTCAATCGCGTTCGATTTGTAAAATTAGGGATCTGACGAGATGAATTCAGACGAGATATTGGAATATCTCGTGGTCAACATTAGGCTTAGATGAAATTCCAAATTTGCCCTTATTTTATTAAAACAAATGGGGGCAAAATCATAATTTCACATTTTTAATGGATAAGCAGACGGAAATTTGAGACGGGTGGTAAATTGTTAACAGAAGTAGATATAGGGGTGGTTCGGTGCAAAATTTGATATAAGGGGTGGTTCGGTGCAAAATGTTCCAAATAACGGGTGGTTTGGCGCAAATTCCTCTAGCAAATATGTTGAATAGATCGACTAGCATATCAAAATCCTTCTTTTTTTAACCAAAAATTGACACATAAATAACTAAAAGCTAAAATTAAGGGAAGAGCTTGAAATAACTCTCATTTAATATATATCTTTAAAAGTTTCAACCATGACTTGTTGTAAAAATTAATTATATATATCATGCCTTTAGTCGTCATACAAATTGATCCTACCGCCATATATCATTGGCTTCAGTTGCCGACCTAATCGGGGCATAAGGTTCAGATAGATTTTGTTGGGTCAAGAAAGGTTGAGGCTGGGGCGTGAGCGCAAGCACTCAATTTTTTTCTCAGATGCTGGGAAACGATGGATCCATTCCAGACACATTGCCTACATATCGTTGTATATATAGTTTACATTATAGCTACATCATGCTTATGAGGCAGATTGGTCGCAACACATTGATGTGACGGTGGTACGTGGGGCCTTCATAGGCTACAAATATTGTCAAATAGGGGTTTATTTTGCTACCTACGGGGATCTGAATGTTGTTTTCAGTATATACCATAAAAGGGTTCTGTTGAGAATAAAGAGACGGTGGACTGACATGTCAGATTCTGAAAACCTCTCCGTGGTTCCTGAAACCCAATTGATACCTCCGCCGGGCCCCCCGGACCCGCCTGAAAATGAACCTACGACTGAGCGAATGAATCTTGATGGGGAAGGGGGCACTACCACTTCGATGGCAGCTGCTCCTCAACCTCGCAAGACATGGAAAGATCTGGTGGCTGGGAGCTCGGGTCAGCAGAGGCTAGCATTGACGGAAGAGTTCCTTGAAGGTAAGATCTCTGTTTCTTTCCCGAACGGGCCTGATTGTGAACCGGCGATCGTGGTGAGTCACGAGGTCATTGATGCGCTGGCCATGGTGTGGAAGTCTTCCCTTATCGTTAAGATCCTGGGGAGCTCGACATCGTACGTTACCATGGATCGAAAACTCAGAGAGTTGTGGAAGCCGATTGGCCGGATGTCGCTCATGGATGTTCCTAACGGCTACTTTGTGGTTAGGATGGAGACGGAGGCCGACTATGTGAAGGCGCTGACTGGTAGTCCCTGGACTTTGTTCGGGCATTACCTGATTGTGAAGGAGTGGACGCCGACATTCAACCCGGAATTCGACCTAATTACAACATCTCCTGCGTGGGTTAGAATTACTAATCTTCCTATGATTTTTTATGAGGAGGGAGTGTTGATGAAGATGGCTGAAGGTATAGGTAAACCCTTGAAGGTGGATGTGAAAACTCTTTATTCCAACAGAGGGAGGTTTGCCAGAGTGTGTGTTGAGGTTGATTTGCAGAAGCCATTAAAGGGGTCTTTGAGCATTAATGGCGAGAGGTACTTTTTGGAATATGAAGGTTTGCATATCATCTACCATAAGTGTGGTAGGTATGGGCCTCTTGAGAGTAAATGCCCCATAGCTGTTGAGCCTGATCCAGAGGCGGAGAAGAAGGAGGCCGATTGGGAAGCCTCCATTCCCGGAGTCAGGAACGCCAGGAAAACTGTTGAGCTCAAGGCGAGTAGGGGTCAGGCAGGGGCTTGGATGACAGTTCCGGTGAGGAAATGGACGCCGGCGAGACAGGACAGGAAGAAGGCTTCAGACACGCAACCCAAGGCCAATGGTGGGAACAAATTCCATGTTTTGGGACAGCTGGAAAAGAGTACGGCAGAGGTGCAGGGGAACGTTGGAAGGAATTTGGGGAAAGGTTCAGACGCTACTTTGGAAAAGGGACAGGCTATTGTTGGTACTAAGGAAGAAAGCGTGAAGAAGATAGGTGCAGGTGAGCAGGGTAGCTCTGACAAGGAAAAGACGCAGGAACCGAGGGTTTTTTCGGCGGCGCAGAACAGACAGAAGAAAGATAATTGGGTTCAGAAGAAAAAGGGATCTTGTAGTGGGCTAAATAATAAAGACAAGGCTGATTTAGGGTCCCTGAAAAGGGCCAGGTCCAATGACGTGATGGGTTTTATTCAAAAGCCCAATATTGAGAAATGTGGCCCAAAACCAGTGAAGCTTGCTAATAAGTTGAACTCTAAATTTTGGGCTGGAGTTGGACCCAGGGATGTGCCTACGTTTCTAACTGAGCCGATCATTCCCATTATTTTGAAGGCCAATTCCACTGCTTGCGCTGAGGACGCCTCCCCGTCTGGGATTGGGGCTAAAGATAGCGATATGGAAGAGGAGGAAATCGACACGAACAAGATGCTTGAGGATGATTGCATTGACGACTTGACCCGCGAGGGTCAGGACTGTTGATCTGACATCTGCGTTTGCTCTCCCAATTTATCCAGAGTTTTTGATGAATTGTATTTCATGGAATTGTCGTGGAGCGGGGAAGACCTCCTTCATTAGCAATGTCAGATATATGGCTAGACTCCATCGGGTCGACATCTTTGTTGTTCAGGAAACTAAGATCTCGGGTACCAGAGTCTGTTTCCTAATTGTGAGAGAGTGGAAGCCGATGGGTTTAAAGGTGGAGTGTGGGTTTTTTGGAATGAGGGTGTTACGTAGGTTCAGGTTGCCTCCAGGGGCGATCACTTCATTAGGATTAGAGCTACCAAGGATCTTAATTCCCTCATGCTGTTGTGTGTCTACGCTCCTCCTACTGTGGGTCGTAGAAGGCGATTTTGGGGTGAACTTGAGACTGAGATTAACAGAAGTGTTGGGCCGTTGGCTTTGATTGGAGATTTTAATTGCATCACGAACTCGTCTGAGAGATCGGGGGGGTCCGGGGCTCTCCATGCTGATTCCGAAGATTTCCAGGCGCTCGTTGATGATCAGGGGTTGATCGATTTGGGGTTTGTGGGCCAAGCTTTCACCTGGTCGAGAGGTAATGACTCTTTGAACTTTGTGGCGAAAAGATTGGACCGGGTTTTGATTAACCTCGAAGCCTGTCTCGAATGGCCTGAAGCAGCGGTGCGTCATCTTCCGAAGTTCTCCTCTGATCATACCCCTCTGTTGTTTTCGCTGTCCCCGGATAATGGGAGTGGTCGTCATAGGCGCCCATTCCGTTTTGAAGCAGCCTGGTGCACTCACCCGGATTTCCTTAGCTTTGTGGGAAAGGAATGGCAGTCCAATGTTGACATTGTGACTGCTTTGAGTCGTCTCCGGTCTAAGCTTATTCGCTGGAATAAAAAGATTTTTGGAATCATCCAAGTTCGTAAAGAGGACTTGTTAGCTAAGCTGGAAGTTGCACAAAGGGTTGTTGGGCATGCTGCGTCGGATGTTAGTATTGCTGCTGAGGCCGTTATCAGGGAGGATCTAGAAAGAGTGCTGGAACAGGAGGAGTTGCTCTGGATGCAGAAATCTCGGGAACTTTCGCTCCAAGCTGGGGATCGTAACACGGCGTTCTTCCACTCTTCCACGATTATTCCTCGTCGTAAGAATCGGATCATCACTCTGAAAGACGAGGAGGATAACTGGATAGAGGAACCAGAGGCTTTGGAGGATCATGCGAGGAATTATTATTGCGGGCTGTTTCAACTCAAATCGGAGGAGCTGTTCCCGATTGTTACTCCTCATGGGTGCTTTCCCGTGTTGACTGGTGAGACCTGGAGGGATTTGTCCAAGCCGTTCACTGAGGAGGAATTTTGCAGAGCTATCAAGAGTATGGGGGCCCTTAAAGCCCCCGGTCCGGATGGGTCCCAACCTATTTTCTATCATCGTTGTTAGAAAGAGGTGAAGGACTCGGTTATTTCGGATATTCGGAAGTTCTTCACTGATTCTATTATGCCTAAAGGGATGAACGATACTCTTATTACTCTCATTCCTAAGGTGGATGCTCCTGAAAGAATTGAACAGTTTAGACCTATCAGCCTCTGTAATGTGGTGTTCAAGACCATTACGAAGGTGTTGGTTGCTCGGATTCAGCCGATCATCTCGGATTTGGTTGGACCCCTCCAGGGAAGCTTTATTCCGGGAAGACTCATCACGGATAATATTGTTCTCGCCCAGGAGGTGGTTCATTCGATGAGGAAGAAGACAGGTAAGAAGGGTTGGATGATTCTGAAGGTCGACTTGGAGAAAGCCTATGATAGGTTGAGATGGGACTTTATTGTCGACACTCTCTCTGACGTGGGATTTTCAGAAGAGTGGATCAGCTGGATTTCTTCGTGTATCTCGACGTCTTCTCTGAGTTTGCTTTGGAATGGGGATGTTCTGGATAGTTTCGAGCCTAAGAGAGGGATTCGGCAGGGCAATCCGCTCTCCCCTTATCTCTTTGTCCTCTGTATGGAGCGCCTTAGTCAGATGATTGGGAATTTGGTCTCTGATGGCTCTTGGAAACCGATTCACTGCTCGCGTGGGGGTCCCCCAATTTCTCACCTTATGTTCGCGGATGATTTACTTCTTTTTGGGGAGGCTTCGGGGGATCAAATGAAACTTATGTTGAATACTCTTGATTTGTTTTGCAGGTCTTCGGGGCAACGTATCAATGCAGCGAAGACCAAGTTGTTCATCTCCCCGAATGTGGAGCAAGAGGTGGTCGACCAGTTACACGCAGCGGGTCCGTTCCCGGTTTCTGCTGATCTTGGCCTTTATCTCGGTATCCCGTTGCTTAACAAGAAGATTGATAAGGAGACGTTCCGTCCTCTTCTGGAGAAGGTCAAGAAGAGGCTCTCAGGTTGGAAAGGGCGCCATCTTAGTCTTGCCGGTAGAGTCACGCTTGTTAGGTCGGTCGCTTCTTCTCTCCCAGTGTATACTATGGCTTCTCTTTGTCTCCCTAAGTACGTTTGCACTGAGATCGACAGATTTGCCCAATCTTTTATTTGGGGATGTTGGGATAGCTCCCGTAAGATACATTTGGTCAATGGAGATGGGATTTGCTTGCCTCTTTACTCCCGGCTTCGTGGTTAGTCATTCTTGCTCCTATTGTTGTCTTGAATGGTGAGCAGTACACTGACACTATGCGGTGGGGGTTGTCCAAGAATGGCGAGTTTTCGGTTGCCTCTGCTTATGAGTTGGTGCTGGGTCATCATCCGTTCAATAGGGTGGATGCTCCGGTTTATGATAGACTTTGGATGTTGAGAGTGACGGAGCGGGCTCGTCTTTTTGCTTGGCTTGCTATAAGAGGTTGTATCCTTACCAACGCCGAGCGGACAAGACGGCATATGTGTAGTGTGGCGGACTGCGCCAAATGTCCGAATCACCCCGAAACCCTTCTGCATCTTTTCTGGGATTGTACGGCGGTTCGTGGGCCGTGGCCTTCTCTTTTAGGGATGCAACCTGATAGACATTTTTTTGAGGTTGATTATGCGACTTGGTTCAGGGAGAATGTGATGTGTAAGACCTTGCTTGGATGTGGTATGGAGTGGGGCAGCGCCTTTGTTCTTGCGATTTGGTGGATTTGGAAATGGCGCAACCTGTTTGTCTTCCAAAAAGAGAGTTTCGTTGGGGATAAGGGTTCTTTCATTCGATCGATGGCGAAGGAGTGTGTTGATGCGTGGGGGAGAAGATCGATGAAGAGTGGTTGTCTGAAGACGGAGTCTCTTATTGCGTGGACCCGCCCGCCAGAAGGGATGATCAAGATTAACACTGATGGGAGCGTTCGTGATGGAAGAGCCACTTGTGGTGGCGTCTTGAGAGACAGTGACGGGAATTGGATTTGTGGTTTTGTTCATTATATTGGTTGTTGTTCGGTTCCGATGGCGGAGCTTTGGGGTGTGGTGCAGGGTCTCAAGCTGGGTTGGGACAGGGGCTACAGGAGGGTTTGTCTGGAAACAGATTCGCAGCTGGCGGTTCTGTTTCTGGAGAAACCTATGGATCGTGGGCATCCCCTTTTTAGTCTTGTTGCTTTGGCAAAAGATTTCCTCAGTAGAGACTGGGTTTGCCAGTTTCGACATGTTTACACAGAGGCAAATGTTGTTGCTGGTAGCCTTGCCTCTCTTGCTTTTTCCTTTTCCTTAGGTCTCTTTGTGTTAGATGATCCTCCCTCGGAGGTTGTTTCCTTTCTTGCTGAGGATTTTAGGGGCCGTTGTTTGCCCCGCATGACTACGATGTAATTTCCCTTTCATTTATGCAGTTTGTCGAGAGTGCCGCCTCTCGTTTTCACCCAAAAAATAAAATAAAAGGGTTCTGAAAGTTTTTTTTACCCTTGGTTAACCTCCACATTGTCACTTGTAACAAGGTCTTTAATATTGTTTCTTTCATGGGCAACCAAAATTACTGGGATCATTCATATAGTTAGTCTATAGGAATCACAAGAACAATTCAGATGAAATGCCTTTGTTTTGCTACAGATGATTCTTGATGCAGTTGATTGTTTTCAACATTTCTAAAGCTTTGTATTTTATCTATTTGAGTGGCTATTATTTGGATCCTGTCGCTCGAGATTATAACTCCTGTTGTTTGGGATGGGAACATTCATGCAATAATCTTAACTCGTAATTTATTCTAACCTGCAGTCCTGCTTACAATTCTTTAAAGATTGTCATTACTTGGACAAGGAATGGGGCCACTACATTAGTGTAAGTTCTAATAGAGAAGACTATTTTGGTTGATTTTTAATATTAGGAAATATTTGTGTAGTTGTTTAAGAATATATTTTCCTTTTATATAATTGCACAGAACACGAAAGAAAGTTCTTCTGGAGGTATATGATTGGGAATAACTCTATTTTGCAACCACGATTTTGCAAGAGTCTACGTTAAAAATGACTATAACAAACTTATAGCAAAATCATTTTCCAAAAAATGAAAAATATTTTTCTTAGAGATTCTCTATTTTTCCAAGTCAAAAGCTAAATATAGAATTATAAATAGCATTTCATATAACATTTTTGATGATGTGTCAAAATGGTATTGGATTTATTTAATAGATAAAATTAATATAGAAAAACAAGTTTGAAAATTAGTCTAGGAGAAAACAACTTTTAACATTTGTTGTTTATGTCGTCTTCTTTGGTAAAAATAACATTTGCTATAAAGTACCATTTCAACTTGCTATAATCATAGGTGACAATGTGACATGGTATTTTTACCTCCAAGGAGATGCCCTAACTGCATTCAAAAACATTAGAATCCCAGCCAACATTGTTGCCAAAGTTGTTGCATAATGATACGAGCTCGGTCAGCTTAAGTTCTTCGGTTTTAACTTCTCCTATATATAGACGCTCCATTCATTTTCTTGATCTTACAGTCATCGAATCTTTGTGTCAGAATATGCTAGGAGTTGTTGAATGACGTATTAATTTTGTTAATCAATCCAAATACAGGATTCATATTTGTTTGATCGTTATATTATTGCTTCTGCTTCGATACAATTAATTATATATCTTTTCTTCTCTTTTTCACATATGTACGCCCCAAAGCTTAACAACTATCAGTAGATCAACTAAATTAAAATTATATGTCAAATCTTTGTTCAAATTGTGATATGCAGTTCACTCTTGATGGATTCACAGTGTTGATGAAACTTGATCTGGATAAGGTCACTGATTTGTTCAAATTCATTCACTGATTTTTTTTAATTTTCTTTCAGCATTTTCTTTGGATAATTTGCCTAAATGATTTAAAAACGTCGACTTTATTTGTTCCATAACAGGGTTGTCTTGATGAACCTTGGTCTGGATAAGGTCACTGATTTGTTCAAATTCCTACACTGATTTTTTTTATTTTCTTCGGCATTTCTTTGGATAATTTGCCTAACGATTTTAAAAACGTCAACTTTATTTGTTCCATAACAGGGTTGTCTTGAGTTGCTGGCAAAATGACAACAATGTAAAAGGGAAGAAGAATGTTGTTGGTCGAAGTAGCATAGGCAATAACAATAACTTTGAAATGTATATGTATGTCATGCCCATGCTTCAGGCTGCTGCTGGCAAAGTGGCAACAATGTAAAAGGGAAGAGTGCTTGGTGTTCGTTACAGGCTCTCAAGTTAAACTCTAACAATAATCTTCATCTGGTTTGATGGTTTTTATGGTAAGTATAGTTAAAGAAAATATTGCGGCACTCTTGAGCCTAATTAGCTACAATGAAACGCATGATTTTATTGGAACGTAATTGGCTAGAATGAAGCACATAGCTGATTAAACTAATAACAAAATTAAATATGTTGTCAACAAGACTAATTATAACTACTAACACAATATAACTAAACACGAATAATAATTTACCAACACCACTAATAACTTCTCAACAACATAATAAAATTGTCAACACGAGTAATTAAATTGTCTACACAAGTGATTAAATTGTCAACACGATGTAACTAAACTGTCAACACGAATAATAATTTGTCAATGCGAGTAACTAAACTGTGAGGAAAGTTCGGGTGCAAATAATTCTTAACGTAAGAAAAACGAATAGATCGTGTTCATAGATTACCCGTCAATGTTCATATTTTGGATGGTAGTGTTCATAATATAGGCCACAAATTTTTTTGAATGTTTTAAGTGAGGGACGCGGTGGCATACTTGTAATTACTGCGAACTTTTTAATTATTTTCTCAAAATGACCTCAAAATTTTTTATCGCCTAGACTATGAACGTTACCGCTCAAATTATGAACAATAACTTGTTATATGTGAACGTGAAAACTTCGTTTTTCCTACGTTAAGCTTTGTTCTCAGCGGAACTTCTCTCGCTAAACTGTAACCACGAATAATATTTTGTCAACACGAATAATAATCTGTCAACATCATTTAAACTTGTCAACAACATAACAAAATTGTCACCACAATAAATAAAATTGTCAGCACAATGAAAAAACTGTCAACACAATGAAAAAACCGTCAACACACTAAATAAAGTGTCAGCGCACTAATAAAGTGTCAACAAACTAAATAAATTGTCAACAGACTAAATAAACTTTCAACACGCTTAATAAAAGTGTCAACACACTAAGTAAAATGTTAACAAACTGAATAAATTGTCAACACACTAAATACACTTTCAACACGCTTAATAAAAGTGTCAACATACTAAATAAATTGTTAACAAACTAAATAAATTGTCAACACACTAAATAAACGGTTAAAACAAACAATAAACTCACAAAAATAAACCAAGTTGTCAACACACTAAATAAATTGTCAAAACACTAAAATAAAACTGTTAACGCACCCCAAAAAATTGTCGACACTCTTAAATAAAAATGTCAATACATTAATAATATGACAAAAACTTCTAATAACTTGTCAACCACAATAAAACACAGATTAAAATCTAATAAATTTGGATCAAAATTAGTTTTGCATTTCTTTCTCTGGTATTACTGGACAAATCAACCAACATACATTGTTTAATTAATGGACAAATCAGCCATCTCGTTCTCTTGTCCATCTTCAGTTTTCTTTTTTAACTCTTGGATTTCTTTTTCAGCCCAGCAATTGAGCACTGCCTTGAAGCATTTTTTTCCCTTATGCCAAACCACTTGTCATCTTATATTGCTTTCACTCACAAGCTATCATAAGCAAAGAGGGTACACGCAATCCCGAAACACATAGGATACAAGCTATCGCCTTCTTCCTCAACAAGGCGCAAACATGATTCACAAAGCGGAGGAGGTGGATGAAGAGGAGATGGAGGAGGAACTTGAGGTGGTAAGCTGCCTCTTACACTTCGGGATTTCCCCGGCGGCCCTGAGGCATTCAAGGTGGCGACCAAGTTCTTCTACGACGTCAAGATCGAATTCTCCTCCGCCAATTCCGCCCCTCTCCGTTGCGCTGGCGAGTTCCTCTATATGACTGAGGAGTACTCCGAGAATAACATAATCTCCCTGACGGAGCAATTCCTTTCCAAATCGGTCTTCCGAACCCTAAGGGAAACAATCAAAGCGCTCAAGTCATGCGAGAATTTGTTGTAGATAGTGGGTGTCTTTGATCAATCTTCGTGCTTGGATACGCAAACGAATCGTGCTAAACGCACTTACCGAAACCAATATTTCGACCCTATTCAATGCCTTTGGGTTACACAAAATTTGGAGTGGGATAAGACGCTGCGAACTCTAGAAGATCAAGGCAATCTACTAGAAACACTTGAAGTTTTCGGTTGTTGGAAGATGTAGAGAAATCCCTTTTGTTATTTATGAACTAGTCCCAAAACTTGATGAAACAACACCCTTATATGGGCCTAAGGGTGGTTATTCAGTTACTAGAACGTTATCCAATGGATAAGGACGTTAAAATCGGTTGAAAACACACAAACCGTCCAAAACTGCCATTCAGCACGATTTGTGACATGTTGGCACAGTTTGTCACAAACCTTGCCGTTTTACAAAACCAAAGATTTGAGCATCTGAGCGTCGACACGATTTGTGACAAACCGTGCCAAAATGTCTCAAACCGTGCCACTCCTCATAATGTCCCATTTTCCGTCTTTTGGCTCCCGGATTCGAACCATACAAACCCGACATGTACTTATGTACATCCCGACATATCCTTGTAAGAGTTTGATTTCACGTACCCGAGTCGTGCACTCCGCACTCCCAAGACTCATCGAACATAAACCGAGCTCCTCAAGCTTTGAGTGAATCCCGATCACACTAAAATGACTGATGACACTAAAATCACCAACATTCCTCCCCCATTTTAGTGTAATCCCTGATTCACATAAACAATACTCATCAACCACAAACTCATGCATAAATGAAAATGTCCTTAGGATTGAATTTCCACATTAGTGTCATACACATTCCATATACTCGAGAATCGGGGTGTCCTAAGGATTCAACCCTTCAACCCATTTTGAATACTTGAAGATACAACACACACAAGTTTCTACACTAATTCAAATCTAAACTGGACACTATTTTAGGCCATGTGTCCTAATCCATTCTTGAGCGCATACAAAGCCAATCCCGAGCTTATT
Organism: Oxyria digyna; assembly: GCA_029168935.1. Lineage (NCBI taxonomy): Eukaryota > Viridiplantae > Streptophyta > Magnoliopsida > Caryophyllales > Polygonaceae > Oxyria > Oxyria digyna. The sequence goes on along the minus strand of JAPVLV010000007.1, from coordinate 19,125,685 downwards.
GAAGTCGCACCACTTCACCCTCATATAGGTGGATCCTTTTAATCATGCACACGCAAATGCACTTTTTCAAAAGATCCATTAAGAAGAGAATCTTCAACCTAACTTTCCTTGCAGGTCCGAGTACTTACATTGGGATGAAAACGCTTATGTACTCCAATCTCTAAGTGTAGGCTTTCCACATTGAATTCAACCTCTAACGTCTTATTAGAGGGGAATTGGGTATCCCACCATTAGAGATTTCAAACGGGCTTCAAACCCATCCCTATAGCCGACTTGGTCACCAAGTTCCTAGTCAATCCTTTTGTCAAATGATCCGCTAGATTTTGTTGAGACCAAACATACTCAATGGTTATCACCCCATGAGTGATCAACTCATGTACCGCGCTATGTCTAACGCCTAGGTGTCGCGACTTACCATTATACACTTGGCTATAAGCCTTAGCCAAAGTAGCTTTACTATCACAATGGATAGAAATGGGTGACACCGGTTTCGGCCACAATGGAATTTCATAGACTAAGTTCCTTAGCCATTCCGCCTTTCTACCGACAACCGCTAATGCTATGAATTCCGACTCCATAGTCGAACTTGTAATGCAAGTTTGCTTCTTGGAAGCCCATGAATTGGCACCTCCCCCAAGCAAGAACGCCCAACCACTTGCAGAGGTATGATCCTCCTTGTTTGTGATCCAACTCGCATCTAAATATCCTTCTAGAACCGAAGGAAACCCGACATAAGATAAACCAAAATTCATGGTCCCTTTCAAGTACTTGAGCACTCGCTTTACAGCTTGCCAATGATGAGTACTAGGATTACTAGTATATCTACTCAACTTCCCTACCGCAAAAGCGATATCCGGCCTTGTGCTCGTCATGACATACATTAAGCAACCAATCACTTGTGAGTACTCGAGTTGTGATACCGCTTGTCCCTTATTAGGCTTAAGCTTCACACTCGTATCCATGGGAGTGGTCATTGGAGAACAATTCTCACAATTAAACTTCTTGAGCACTTTCTCAATGTAGTGAGATTGTGTCAAGGATAGACCTTTGCTTTCAGGCTTGATTCTAATTCCAAGAATCACATCCTCCTCCCCCATGTCTTTCATGGCAAATTTCGATGACAAAAATGCTTTAGTAAGTTCTACTTGTCTAAGGTCAGTGCCAAAGATCAACATGTCATCAACATACAAGCAAATGATTACTCCATTACCGGACTCATCAAATTTGCTATATAAACACTTGTCGGATTGATTTAACTTTAACCCGCTTGACAAGATAACCTCATCAAATTTTTGATGCCATTGCTTCGGTGCTTGCTTTAGCCCATACAATGACTTTACCAACTTACACACCTTATGCTCATTATCGGGCGTTACAAACCCTTCGGGTTGCTTCATATATACCTCCTCCTCCAAATCACCATTCAAGAACGCTGTCTTGACATCCATTTGGTGAATCACAAGATCATTAATAGCCGCTAAGGCAATCAACAACCTTATAGAAGAGATCCTAGCAACTGGAGCATAGGTATCGAAATAATCAATACTTTCCCTTTGTCTAAAGCCTTGGATAACCAATTGGGCCTTAAACTTGTCAATTGATCCATCAACTTTCATCTTCCTTTTGAAGATCCACTTGCAGCCCAAAGGCTTGCAACCCGGTGGGAGATCCATTAAGACCAAGTATTATTTCCCATGATGGAGTCCATCTCATCATTTATTGCTTCCTTCCAAAAAGCAACGTCTTGAGACTTCATAGCCTCACCAAAAGTCCCAGGGTCATCATCAATATGATAGCAATATGAGTATTGAAAATCAACCTCATTTCTTGACCCTTCAACTAAATAAAGTTGAAAATCAGGACCAAATGATTTTTCGATCCTCCCTCGTTTGCTCTTACGGAGCTTAGGTAACTCATTAGGAGGCACGGCTGAACCGTCTCCTTCCTTAGTTCCACTTGAGCTAGGAACCAAATCCTTTGGTCTAGGTATTGAAGAAAAACGATTCTCATCAAATATTGCATCTCTTTATTCAATCACGGTGTGAACCTATAAGCCTTGGAATGCTCGGCATATCCAATAAAGATACAATCAACACCTCTTTCCCCCAAGGTTTTAATCTTGGGTTGGGGTAGTCTAACGACCGCCCTACATCCCCAAACTCGAAGATAGTTCAAGTTTGGTTTTTTTTTTGTACCAAAGTTCATAAGGGGGGATCTTGTTCCTTTTGTTAGGAACCCTATTTAGCAAATAGCAAGCCATCAATATGGCTTCACCCCAATATCCGTCACTCAATCCCGAGTAGGATAACATGGAATTAACCATTTCCTTTAGGACTCTATTTTTCCTCTCCAACACACCATTTTGTTGTGGTGTATACAGAGCCGTAGTCTCATGTATAATTCCTACGGATTGGAAATATTCAGGATCATAATACTCTCCACCTCTATTGGTGCGTAATTTCTTAATCAAGTCATTTTGTTGCAATTCAACTTCGGTTTTATAAACCTTAAATTTATCTAGGACCTCATCTTTAGCATGTAATAAATATACATAACAAAAACGAGAATAATCATCAATGAACGTGATGAAATATTTCTTGTTCCCTAAAGATGGTGTAGCATGCAAATCACATAAATCACTATGTACAAGTCCAAGCACTGCATAATTTCTTTCAATTCCTTTAAAAGGTTGTCTAATTATTTTTGTCAACATGGAAGTTCTACACTTCTCTATATTCATGTCAAATGCAGGAATTAAACCTTCTTTAGACATATCAATCATACACTTATAATGCACATGACCTAATCTTGCATGCCATAGAGAAGTATCATCTTTGCTAGAACACGCCATATAAATAGAAACAACAACTTTATTAACATTCAACATAAACATGCCATTACAAAAGTATCCAAATCCAACAAACACACCACACTTCGATAAGATATACTTATCGGATTCATAAACTTGTTTAAAATTACACTTATTTAAAACACTACCAAAGACTAAGTTCTTCCTAATTCCGGGTACATGAAGTACATCTCTAAGTTCAATGGTCTTCCTGAAACTAAATTCTAACACTATTTTCCACGGCCTAGGATAGGGGCGGTTGTCTCGTTTCCCATATGAAGAACGGAACCATCTTGAACCGGCTCATAAGTCTTGAACCAGCCACGGTCCTTGCAAACATGTTTGGTTGCACCCGAGTCAATCCACCAAGCCACTTCATCATCCCGCACATAAAATGCCTCAGAAGTTTTTGGTACATAATTCACAATTGAATATGAATTAAAATCAGAAATCTGACATTGATGAGTGGATGGGCCTTGGTACTTAGACCCTTGCCCCGAACGGTTTTGTCCCGCTTTGTTCTTATCCTTTGCAGCCCGACAATCACGTTTGAAGTGACCCGGCTTGTTACATATCCAGCAAACGCCCTTAGGCTTCTTGTTAGATCCACCGTTAGTGTTATTGTTGTAGGGACGTTAATTTCTTTCCCTTCTTCTTCTTAGAACTCCCACCTTCCTCCATCATATTGACGGAAGAAGATCCAACCTCCTTATCCTTAGGCTTCCCGCCCTCTTGCGCCCTTAGATACTCCTCTATGCGCAAGTGACTATCGAGTTGCACAAGAGACAACTCTTCCTTCTTGTGTTTCAACATGTGCTTGAAATCCTTCCACGAAGGTGGTAACTTGTCGATAATACTCGACACCGAGATAGACTCATCCATCTTCATGTTGTGTTTGGCAAATTGCCCTAAGATACGGAGCACTTTATTGAATTGCTCCATCACCGGCCTTGAATCCAACATCTTGTAACCGTTAAAATTACTAACAAGGAACTTCTTACTAGAAACATCCTCCACCATGTACTTGGATTCCAAGCATCCCACAACTCCTTTGCGGATTCAACATTTTGATAGACATCGAAGAGCGGATCCGACATACCGTTAAGAATGTGACCATGATTTATGTAGTCATCGTTCTCCCACTTGTTGCGCTTCCTTATGTCCTCCAAAGGCTCATTCTCTGAATTTCTGGGCACCGAGGGTATGGGCATGCTCAAAACGTGCACCACCTTGAGCGTCGTGAGAAGGAAGTGCATCTTCTTTTGCCACCTTCGAAAGTCCACGCCTTCGAACTTCTCCAACTTTCCAAACTTTGTAGTCATCTCACGAACCGATGCGGACGCCATTGATCAACAAGATACTATTGGTTTCGCATGTTGTATATGGTGGGTGTCGTTGATCAATCTGCGTGCTTGGATACGCAAACGAATCGTGCTAAACGCACTATCCGAAACCAATATTTTGACCTTATTCAATGCCTTTGGGTTACACGAAATTTAGAGTGGGATAAGACGCTGCAAACTCTAGAAGATCAAGGCAATCTACTAGAAACACTTGAAGTTTTCGGTTGTTGGAAGATGTAGATAAATCCCTTTTGTTCTTTATGAACTAGTCCCAAAACTTGATGAAACAACACTCTTATATAGGCTTAAGGGTGATTATTCAGTTACTAGAACGTTATCCAATGAATAAAGACGTTAAAATCAGTTGAAAACACACACACCCAAGACTCATCGAATGTCCCATTTTCTGTCTTTTGGCTCCCGGATTTTCGAACCACACAAACCCGACATGTACTTATGTACATCCTGACATATCCTTGTAACACCGAGTTCGATTTCACGTACCCGAGCCGTGCACTCCGCACTCTCAAGACTCATCGAACGTAAACCGAGCTCCTCAAGCTTTGAGCGGATCCCGATTACACTAAAACGACCGATGAAACTAAAATCACCAACAAAATTTATTGCCTATGGCCGAAGATCTACAGCTTGTTTAGTGGCTGGCCGACGAACGAATCCATGGGAAGAAGGTCCAGATCTTCGCTAACTTCAAAAGCATCTAAGGTCCGATTCCGATTCCGATTCCGATTAGGTTGAGATCCGCAGCTGCTGGACTTGAAGAGGAAGGAGAGAAGTGAGTGGTGTTTTGGCTACGAACACGAAGAGGGGAGCATAGGCGCGCGTGTAATGCAGAGTAGGGTACTTTACCAAAATTTAGTGGGAGACTGTAGAACCCTAAACTTTAGTGGAGGAAGGTGTATGGCACACGATTGTTACAGAGTGACGTGAGGGCCAATGACCTTTTTTTGGCCCAATTCTAACTCTTACTTTTGTGACGTATGTATTTATTTTATTTTTTTTGAATACCGGCGATGAAATTTTGAAGAAAACCTAGAAAATCTGGCCCTCTATCTTTGCTCTCCTGCAAAGGTATGTTGCTCTGTCATTCAATTTAGTTGTTCGTCAGTTGAATTTTCTGTTTAATTGTTAATCTTCTTCTTCATTTTGTGGTCTGATTCTTGAATTTGGATTCTAGTTTAGATACGTCTCCTCCATCTCCCGCGTACTGTTTTCCTCCTTCTCTGCCTCTAATTCAATCGGCTCTGCTGAATGTTGATTGCCTTCAGCCTCCTCTGGATTCAATTATATGAATGCTGATTGCCTTCGGCCTTCTCTGGCTCTGATTCATTTCTTAATTTCCATCGTGTTCTGATTTCTGAGCTATATATAGTTTTTTTAATTTTCTATAGTATTTGATTTTGGTTATTCGTAATTATCTGAGCACTAGATTTGTAATGTATTCTTTCGTTATTGAATCATGTTTAGTCTTGTGTATTTAATGTTTCAGTTCTATACTGATGTTGTGTTCTGCTGAACCTACTGTAGTATGATGCATTTCCTTCTATGCCTGTGTTAGAGACTTGTTTAGGTTGAAGGCTTCGTTTTCTATGGTTATGTTGGAGACTTGGTTTTCTAGACTTGTTTATGTTGAAGGATATTAGTCTCTGTTTATTTTTCTAATGTTGTCATGAATTAGTGTCTCTCATTAATATTAGTGTATTCTTCATGGAAAAGATTCACGTGCGAACGCATTACAATTCCAATTTGTGGTTTCCCCCCGTTTCCATTAGTGACATATAGAACGAGGATTCTAAGCATTAGCTAGCATAATTTGGAGGATCACTCTAAACTTAAAAGTTCAAGCAATCAAGCTTCTGTTTAGGAGTTGCCATACGGGATATTATCTTTCATTTGACAATGGATCCAACCAGATCAGTTTGAACTAATCTTAATTAAATTTCTAATCAAGTTTTATGGATGGTATGACCTCAAGGTTGAAATTTATTTGACTATGTAATGTTCTCCCTTCAGCATAAAATTTGTTAAGCCATTGATCTAGTTTCTGTCTAGATGATTATAATATGTAAAAACCATTTTGAGATGTATTCTGTATTTCTCCTGCATGGTTAGTGAATAAAAATGTGTTAGGCAACCCTGGGCAATGAGAGGCGCGCCTAAGGCTACCTGGGCGATGAATGAGAGTGAGAGATCAGTAGGAGAAATGGAAGATCATTTTTATCACTTAGGAAATCAAATAATTTGTTTTATTCATTTTTAGGATAGTTATTAGATGTATTATCATCAATCTTAAGATAAAATATTTTGAATAAAAATTGAAATTCCTGTGAAAGTGATCAAGTTCTCCCCTAAGATTGAGGTGCTTTCTGTGCTAAGATCGAGTCGCTGTCTACTAGAGCTCGCCCAGCCATACGTGGCTCTGATTTTTCATTCTCTGTGCATGCTCAATCATTTGTAGCTCTCAACATTAACAGATTTTGGGCCTCATTAGATAGTACTTTTATGGAGCGCCTTTGTTGTGTACAGTTATTACACTCTTAAGTTTGGTCCACTTTCTTTTTTATCTTATCGAAGTGTCTGTGCATTTTCTTTGAACTGTCACTCTAGCTGATATGCAGATGCAATTTTGGCCCACTGTCATTTATTTCTTACTGTTGTTGCCTCAGTGCTCTCTTTGGTGCTCAATTTCACATTGTATCTGATATTAGAAGGTTTAAGAAAAGCTAAAGAAAACTTCTTTGAGCTTTGTAGAATAAATTTTTAACATAAATAAATATTTGAATAAAAGTTAATTCTTTCATTGACTTGTTATACTTTTCCGATTTGCAGCCTGGAAAGCTTATTATTGAAATCGACAATGATTTTTCATAAACGACCTATCCTAGAAACATGGTACAAAATCTTAAATGTGAAGGAAGATGCGACTTATGACGACATACGTTTGAGTTACAGATCTTCCCTTCTCAACTCCCACCCAGATAAATTGATGCAAAACACAACTGAAGAATCTGGAGATATATTTATGAAGGTCCAAAAGGCATGGGAGATTCTTAGCAACTCAAGAACACGCTCACTCTATGATTCTGAGATACGAGCATTGAGGACCGACGAAACAGTTGCTTCAGATGATATCTTCTTAGATGATATGATGGTTGAAGAAGGTGATGGAGATTTTTTCGAGCTTTATTACCAATGCAGGTGTGGTGATTATTTTTCATTTAGCTCAATGGAGCTGGAAGAAGAAACGGGTTATCGGTTGTCCAGAGACGAGCAAGGTGAAATCTCTGTTGTCACACCAGATTGCCAATCGGGTACCATTATTCTTCCTTGTGGATCTTGTTCACTTAAAATTCGTCTGATGATTAATGTCGAATCTTAGTGTCGTCTTTCTGTGCAAATAACCTATGCTGTTGTAACACATAAGTTCATTAAAATACAGTCACATTGCACAAAACAGGGAGTCAAAGCCCGGGTGATTTTGGGCTGGCTACACTGAGCAAAATCTCAAAAGTGATGGTAAAATGCCAAACAAAGAGACAATGGATCTTAACTTTTGGCTTAATTAATTGTCAATGGTCTGCTAAGTTGTGTAGGACTCGTCATCTTGATCTTGAAAATAAAGAAGGGAAGGGAAGTTTCTGTCTTATACTCTGCAACATCGGGTGTAGCTTTTAACGTTTGTGAGCAGAAATGGATTATTTTAAAGGTTTAACGAAGGGTTTCACAAGAGTCAGCCTAATTGGGTGTGTTGATGTAAACCCCAAAAACAATGATGTAAGGCTTATATCATTACAGCATTAATGATTATATTCTCCCAACAACTACGGACTTACACTGATTTTTTTGACTTTGAATATACATATTGCAATTTGTTTTTCCTAATCTCCTCAAACCCCCCAAAAATGATTGTTATTAAAGAGGCTGTTACCTGAAACTTAAATTATAAAAAAATAAAATCTAGGGATTTTTTCATTAAAATTACACACTATACGGGTAATTTAATTTTCGTGCTGTGTATATTATTTTGAATATAAAATACCGGAAAAAGATATAGATATGTATATGTGTTAATCAAATCCTAAGTTTGGTGCAATGTGATTTTAAAGAACAATGTAAGTAAATGGAAAATATTATTTGATACTTAGATAGGTCCCTCTCATTACTCTCGTCCCCATTTTCCTCGATATCTTCTTCGTTGTTGTACTATATATTGAACAAATCTAATGGATCAAAATGGTTGTGCAGGATATCATGTAGAGCATATGTTAATCATAGAGAGAGTATTGCTGAAACAGTTAACTTATTTTACCTAAATTCAAGAGCCCATGGATTGGTGAAAGTGAAGCTAGCATGTGAAGAAAGCATTAACCCCCATCACCTTTTAACAGTATTTTGGCCTACACAATCTCCAAAGCCTTGAATACCACAAAAATTAACATAATAAAAGAAGAAACAAAAAAATAAAAAAATGCATTCCTATAGCTTAAGCTTATGTTAATCTTGATTTTGACAGGTAATAACAATAAATTCTCCAATGTTAACTATTTTTTTGAAGTATATATTTTAGTCAAAGTAACATAATCTAAATCCTAGCTGTCTTTGTTTTTTCTAAGCTCAAAAGAAGAAAGAAAATTATCTTTGCTTCATATCCTGCCATGACAGAGCCAAAGCCAAGGGAACACAAAAATTTATCACTTTCACTTTAGATCAGAGCATAAGATGAATTATATACTTACATATCAGTCTTCAAGGTGGTCCAACTTCAAGAACCCAAAAAAGAAGAAAAAAAAAAAAAGAGAATCCCATCTCTTTCATGATTGAAACACCATTCTCCAAATCCATCTTTGCACAATCAAACAATTCTTCTGTTATAAAAATCAGTAACATGGGTGTGTGTTTTAAGCTTTCTCATAGGAGAGATGGGATCATGAGAGCTGCACAGCATCTTTAATCTTTTATCCAATTCTTTAATCAAAATCTACTCTATAAAAAATACAGTGATATAGTATAGGGTATAGGTAGATATATATATATATACAGTGAAATTGTATATTCTTTTGAACTGTATAGTTACAAGTTGTAAGAGAATAATGGGAGCCAAGTTGAGATTTGAATAGTGGTAGAATAATATCAAAGGAATGAAATTTATGAGTTGAAAGGGATGATGATGCAACATGGGATCACTGTGATGGAAATTATGTGCTGAATGGTCAACATTTTTTACCATTTTCATGTAAACCTGACTTGGGAACTTGAAGATATGTGAGCTTCATTGTTGTTAGCATTCATGGGTCCCTCTAGTCTCTAGATTTTTCACTTTCTAGTCATGGGTAAAATTTCCATACCTAGGGTAAAAAAAGATGCCCTTGCTTCTTATGTTGTTCTACATGGGTAAGTTGTTAAATTACAGTAGTTCACAAGTCACAACTAACCTTTAGGGGAGACAGTATTTAAATACTTGGGTGTAAGATCTGGCACTGAGATGCATGTGGGTTAGATGTGGAGATATGAAAAAGATGAGGGTCAAAGACCAAATAAGCTTAGAAAATGGGTTGAAGAGAATGCTGCAGAGTAGAGTGGGTGGAACCAGAAAGCCATGATAACCTCTGTCTGTGATCTCTTGGCCTATAAGGAAGGCAACACAGGTTCTCAATTGACATTTGCTGCAACTCAATGTGGGTTGGCCAGAGAAGGAAATAAAATCACATTACCTAATTTGGCTTTTTTTTTAATTGGGGGCATAGGATAAGCTTTCGAACATTTTCTATATTTTTTTTGTAACGGATTTATCCTTGTTAAAATAGGGATATACCCTTAGGGCATATAAACGTGTTTTATCTAGCTTTGAGCTCGTTAATATAGATCTAGAATTTTTAAGTTCTCATATGCAGAAGTGCTCAAATGCTCACCAAAAAGACCAGTTTGATTTTACAGTATTCTGGGTGTCATAGCTAAAGATTATTGTGAAATTTACATAGAAGTAGATAGTTGGATTGATCAGTCAATCTTTGTGGCAACTTTTAGTGTTAGATTTGTTCCATGAGATATTATAGGATGGGAGGTCAAAGTGAGTGGGGTAAAAATGGAGAAGGAAGAAACAGGCTTTACAAATACTCGTCAGTCTCATTTGTTTGTCCACTTTCCTTTTTAGATGTCTCTTTTTGTTTGTCTACTATTTCATTTATGTCACTTTATTCTACTCATTTTATATCTACTATCAATCTATAATTACCACATTTTTATTTTTTATCTCTCTCAAATTCCAATTTTATTTATTTTTTCTCTCTATCTCTCTCCTCTAATCATTCACTTTATACTTTTCTCTTTCCTATAATCATTATATTCTTAGAATTCGAAAATCGTACTTGTGGACAAATAAAAAGGGACAGAGGGAGTATAATGTAAGCAGTAAAAATGGAGTAATGCTGGATGTGTCTTGTCAAAACATTAGAGAAAGAGTGGGCAGTGGGTACCAATTTACATTCACCTATTACTTACCATCTCTGCCTCTTTCTATCAATCTGTTTCCTCCCTAGCCAACACTTTTTTTTATATATGTATGGTATGGAGACAAGTTATTCGGGTAAGGTACGGAAGTGGGTGTAGAACATCATATAAATTTGAGAAAACTTCTCTAATTTTCTATCTACAATATTTTTTCTTATTAAAAATGAAAATTTTCGAGTGATTTTAGGATCAAGTGCAAATGATGAATTAATACATAAACACATGTATGAACACACCACTTGTTTACTGTCCCAACAAATTTGTCAGATTTCAACTGATTCACTTATATATTTGAGAGGTCGTGTGAGAATTAACATTTCATATTGAAAGTTAGAAGAAAAATCTATTTAGTTTAGGGAGTTGGATCAGATAACTATGATCTTCTCCTACGAATATACGAATACATGCACAACCTCCAACCTCCACATGCACATACACACGTATTTTCTATATATTGTCAAAGACATGTGAATATGCATTGAAATGTAAAGAAATGTACATGTGAATATAAAGAGTGTGCATATATTCGTAATTCGTAGGATAAAAATCATTCGCACGTGAATTTTTTTCTTAGTTTAGTACATAAAACTATTATAGTAATTGCTAATTAATTGTATGTTATAACATCATTACACTTGTGTTTATAATTATACTCAAGATGCATGTACGAATACATGTATTCATGAACATTCCTCGTTTATCGACCTAGTGAACTTTTAGTTTACACCATTGTGTTGCTTGCGTTTTAAGGTTCTTGTTTAATTTCGTTTAACTTTGCAAATTAAACGCGCTTGGATTGCAACAATTCCGAGTACTTACATGTTTCATTCACATTGAGAACGAACTAATTTAAAACCCAAAATTGTTTTCACATTCACTTGAGACGTCACGTCTTATATTCAATTATTATCTAATTTTAGAAAATAATGAAAGTTGTGGACAAATTAAATAAAGTTTTCCGGTGCATGTCAACAAATTAATTTGAGAAGGATGGTGCATGTTATAACCTGACCGAAAAGGAGGGAGTTGGGTCGTTGTTCAAACCTTTCGAAAATTAAGGGTAACGCCTCTCATACACGTACTGCATCCGCCGTGGAGATTTGTTTATCTGAATATTTTATTATTTAAAAACAAATTACACTTGGACTTCCAAATATACCCCTCCAACTGCCAACAACTTGAGAAAGGCATCTAGGACACTTTCGGTATTCCGATAAAGCTCTAGGGTAAATTACTTATATGCCCCTCTAACCGTACCTGCTGCACTTGGCTTAGTCTCTGACCTGCAAATAGCGGGAGTGAGCATAAAGCCGTGAGGGACTCTTCTTCCTCTTTCAATTCGTACTACCATGGCGGTTCTGAGCTTCTGAAATTTTGTAGAGTGAGTTTGCGTCTGTGTGGTGAGAAAGAAAGAGAGAGCGAAGATGACGACCGGGATAATTAATGACCAGAACCTGGAGAAGCAGATTCAGAAGCACATGGGAGGATGTATGGCCGGATTCTTCAACCTTTTCGATCGTAACCACGTTCTCTCCGGCAAACGCGTCTACATCAAGCGTCTCCCCGCATCTGTAAGTCTCTCAATTAATTTCTATCTCCCTAATCAAATTGTCACTGTCCGTCCTTAAATCAGTCATATTCTGGTAGGCTTTCGAATCGGAATCGGATTCTGTCTCCTCCTTCCGATCGCCGGAGCAGTCGAATGTGGAGTATGAGAGGACAGAGCAATTGAGAACCGCGCCGTCTCCGGTGAGTTCGCCGGCTGTGCAAGTTGAAGATCCAATGCCTGTAATGTCGTCTCCGGCTAGATCGTCTGTGGCAGTGGGATCATTAGAGTTCAAAGAGGGCCTGAAGTCGCCATGGAAGTTCAGCCGTGAGGCGCCGAGACTGTCGCTCGACAGTCGAGCAGTCGTCGATGCCAAGGGGAAGCTTCATCGCAGAGAGATGAAGACAGGAGGACAAATTAAAAACTCAGGCGATGATGAAAATGACAAGCAGAAGCGTTCTCCGAGCGTCATTGCGAGGCTGATGGGACTAGATCAGCCACTGCCTTCCGACTCCGACGCATGCGATTTGCCTAACAAGAAAGTGGAGCTTCGAAGATCAGCTTCCGAGTCCAGATCGAGAGACGCGTTCCGATTCGTCGACGGAATCCAATCCAATTCAGCATTCACAGCCACCGATGCTAGAGAGAAAATCAACATTGACAATCCAAGCGTCAACAATCGGTTTAACGTGAGATCTCCTGATCAAGGTCGTTACGTTTCTCGAAGCGTGAATGTTGTGCCTGTAAAGCCATGGGCGCCGCCGCAGCAACAGCATCGAAAGGGACTCTACGATGCCGGCGATTTCTTCCCGGAGCCAAAGCCGGCTGTGACGATCTACAGCGAGATAGAGAAGAGGCTTAAGATGAGAGGTATTGAGGATTCATCTCAGGATCTGGAGACGCTTAAGCAAATCTTTGAAGCTCTTCAGCTCAAAGGCCTTCTTCACTCAAATCAAACCCCGGACCAAATCGGCCGCAGGAACTTCGTCTATGAGCGGAGATTTCCTCATGAGGAGCCTCCAATCGTCGTTATGAAGACAGCAAGATCTCCTAGGAGGCTGCCAAATGATCCTCCTCCGCTAGGGTTCCGATCGAAGTCAGTTCCTCGCCGAAATGCTGATCCGATTCCGTCGGTAAGTCCACGGAGTCGCAGTGCACAGAGTCCGAACAGAAATCCGAATCCTAGGTCACCGATTAGGACTGAGAACCGGAGCACTAGTCCTGTGTCAACGAGGAGGAAGCTCAATGCCGAAACGCAGAGGAGAAGGAATGAAACGACAACAAGAGTCTCCCCTGTTCAGTCTCCAAGAAACGGATCTCGACGAATGGAACAGATGGCGAATCAATCCCCTAGAAGGCAGAGATCGACGGCTGAGATTCCTTGTGCGGAGGATGAATCGTCCACAATTTCTGAGACTAGCATCAGTTCGTCTTCACACACTGATAATGAGGTAATATTAAGATGATTAAGATTTTGTATTGTAATTGTCCAGCAATGCGGTTAAATAATTTTGTTAACTTGAACAGAGGCTGAAAATGGAGGATTTGAAGGAGGGAAAGACGCTGTTAGAGAGGTGTGACAAGCTACTAAACAGCATAGCAGAGATAACTGCAACAAGGGCGAGCACCACCATGACTGAGCTGCAACCGAGTCCCGTCTCGGTCCTTGACTCGTCCTTCTACAAGGAAGAGTCATCGCCCTCACCTGTCATGAAACGTACCATTGATTTCAAAGGTATGTCACATTCGTGTTTCCATTTTTGTATCAGTTGGTTTGTTTTACCTTTGTGCAAGATCACTTTCACTAGAATAATTGTACCATTTGGAACCTATTCTAGCCAAATGCACCGCCATATACTGTTGAATTTGACTGTTGTTCCTCCCTTTTTTGTGTTTTCAACCCACAAGCACCATCTAACACCAACTAAGTAATCATAATGACCTAAGTTTTAGGGTAGAAATTTCCTGTTCTCTACAGTTGAATTGCTGCTGTTCATTTCAAAACAGTTTATCATTTTTTAACCCCCAAACAAAAATGGGTTCTGGTGGGCCGGTGTTTCTGTAGTCATTTTCACTTCCTGAGTGTCTGCATTAACTAAATGTCCAGAGATCCTACCTGCAAAATCTCTACCTAATTCAACCAATGAGAAAAAGTTTTCAGAAATTTATGAACCTCTTCCTTGACTACATCTATCAATTAAAAATACTCCAATATCAGACAATGATCAACCGTCATATGTAGGATCTCCTTTGCTGACCACACTATATATACCTCATTCGGATTAAAAAATAGACATGGTTAAATTTCAACTGTTTATAGCTAGCTGGATTCATACACTATCAATAGCAATATTTACCCCTAGCCTACTATGTGCAGCTGGATTAGTAGCTCTGTGATCTATTCTTTATTAAGATTGTATTTACAGCAAAACTATGTGGTCCTCAAAGCAGAAGTTTACTGATGATAGTATAAGATGAGTCTGTGAACTTGGAGTAGTAATTGCGATTCCAGACCTTGCAGATTTCCTTTGGTACAAATATTTACTATGATTAACTCAGCTTACTCTGTTTTTTTCCCACACCAACACCAGATCACATTGCAGATTTGGAGGATGAGATGTGGAGCCCATCGAGCTCAGGCGGATCATTCCAACTAAAATCACTAGATACAAACACCAACATTGATGATCAACAAGACCCGGATTTCATTTATGTTTCAGAGATTCTAAGAGCAATAAATTCCCTACCCGACGACTCCGACATTTTCCTAGTTCTTGAAAACCAACAAGTTATTAAGGGAAGAGACACCTCCAAGAATTCCAGGCTTAAGAGACAGCTCATCTTCGACACTGTCACTGAAATCCTAGACCGACATAGGCGATTACCTCCATGGAAATCCACCTCTTTTGGGCCTGAGATGAGACAAATCTGGTCTGAGTTGCAGACAATTGATGTTAAGAATGAGCCAGAGGATCTCTTTGAGGTGATTTGT
The DNA here is from genome assembly GCA_029168935.1 of Oxyria digyna. Classification (NCBI taxonomy): domain Eukaryota; kingdom Viridiplantae; phylum Streptophyta; class Magnoliopsida; order Caryophyllales; family Polygonaceae; genus Oxyria; species Oxyria digyna. The sequence goes on along the minus strand of JAPVLV010000007.1, from coordinate 19,110,431 downwards.
GGAGTAATGAAGAGGGATATGGCTGGAGACTCGATCCAAGGGTGGGTAGAGTGCCACGTGGAGATGTCTGAGGCTGTGCTCGACATCGAACGGTTGATATTCAAGGATTTGATTGGAGAATCGATCAACTCTCTTGCGGCCATCGCTATGGAAAATGTGTCCATTTCAGCGTCTTGTAGGAAATTGGTCTTCTGAAATGAAAAAATAGCCGTTATTTTCGCGCGCTTTTCTCTTTATTTTTATAATATTTGTTATGCTAGATTTGAGAATGTAGGGTCAGATGAAAATCCGGCAGATCTAACGGTTGTGATTCACCTTTCTTTCTTAATAGGGATGTTTGAAGAAGATGTAAGTGGTCATGTCATGTGAGGTTGCATGTGAGGGGAAAAAGGTACTCCGTAAAAGAAAAAAGATGATGACGATTTAGGGTTTATATAGTATATGATGATATGGGTCATGTGCAATACATGTGTTGGCTCGTTTCTGTGTGGCAATTGAATAATCTTATCTAGTTGTGTATACTTTATTAGTTGGTTTCTTTATACGAGGATTGAACGTGGTCTTTTTGGTTCGGAAAATGACTGAGTTACCAAGTTGGTATATACCCTTATTAGGTGTATTAGATTTGATTGGTCATGTAATTTATAGTGGAGGATTTACCTTTTTTTTAAAGAGGTATGGATTATAATAAAAAACACACTCAACCAATAGAATTGAAAGGATAAATACCCACTAGGTATCTAAATCACTTTCCTGAGTATCAGCTGGTTTCCTCGATCTATTGGCTGGTAATTAATTTGTTTAATTGATTAAGCTGCCTCCTCGATGCAATTCTCCCATAGCAATGTAATTTACCAATGTGCAAATCCAACTGTAACTAATCTTAGCTCCAAACATAGAAAGATTAATGGTGACTAATCCGGATGGAAATCTTTTGCTGCTGCTGATCCGATCTATACTTCTGCAACTGTGAATTTGTTTTCCTCCATGTGCCTAGCACAATTGACTTTTTGTTAATCGGCACTATTTCAGTTTCCCGTGTCTTACTCGGGTTTTATAAAATAATAAATTTTATTTAAATACAGAAATAACTTAGATTAAAACATTTTATCTAATAGATTTAGTTCATTTACCTCATACAAATTTAGTATAATTTTCAAAGTAATTACTTAATTTAAATTATTTCTTAAATAGCTAAAGTAAAAAGATATCAATTTTTTAAATAGAGTTTTTGAATTAGTATTTTTAATAAAGAGAGTGTTAATCAAGCATTTTTTAGTATTTAAATCTGTTTCAATTTTATATATTTAAAATTTATAAATTATGAGTTTAAATTTTATATATAATTATTAAAAAGCACATAAAATATGATTTGAAGAGGTTAAAAGTATAAATAAATAAGTAAATAAACATAATATCTTGTAAATCTGAATTATCTTAAATAAACATACACACATTTATAATTTTTATATTCTATGATTTTGTTTATCAAAAAAGAAAATGATTAAAAAATGACATGTGGTAAAATAGATAATAAAATAAAATGTTACGATTTTAGTGAGGATGTGATATATGTAAAAAATGGAGGTTCTATTTAATATATATATATACGTATATGTAGAGTAGATTGAACCTCGTGAAATGATGATGATTGGTGAAAGACTCAAAAATGATGTATGTGATCTTATTATTTGCTCCATCTCATCAAATTTTGGATATCATTTTTTTTCTATGGTTGATTCACTTGATTGGTCTAATTATTTGATCATATGGTTGTTTGAGCTAAAAGATTTGTAATATTTTTTTAATATATTGCCTTATTTAAAAGTTGTCTACAACCTCCGTAGGAGAATATTTGTATAAAAAATTGATATGTTGCCTTATTTAAAAGGATTCCCACGTAAAAAAAGAATTGTGATAACTTTATGTGATATTTTTATATGTTTCCAAATTTCCTTTCCAATAGAAATTAGAGAGCATAGCCACGTGGCACTCTATTGCATGGGAAGCAAAATTGAGAAATTGAATTAAAAGACTCCCACATGGCATGGTTAAAGGGAGAATGACATGTGGCACAAAGGTAGGTTTACTTTACAAGTTTAATAGTAGATTCGCCGCCGATAGGCTTAGATTTCGGTGTGAGCATGTGTTATGTAACAACTTGATAATCCTCGAACATTATTCATTGCTTCAAAAAATAATATTAGAGTATGTTCAGAATAATGAACATGATTTAAAAAATAAATGTAACGAACACGATTTACATTAATGTTCGTAGCACTGAGTATAAATGTTCACGACTTTGAACTTTAATATCTCTTAGCACTGACCATAAAAACAATATTGTTAATGGTCTAAAGGAGGTGATTGATCGATTGTTGAGGCACCAGATTGATTCGAATCGGGCTTATGTTGTACTCGTTGTCGATTACTCACTGTGGAGCCATTTCGTGAATTCGTATGTTGGAATTCTTGTGTTGAACGATTGAGTTTCTCCCATGGCTTAGATCGTGTAACATCATTTTGTGTAGATGGGTTGATCGACATGAGGAACAAGTGTGAGGATCGATTGATTAAACCTAAGAAGCTGATAGAACGAGTGAATGAATCTGTGTGTATTGTATAGATTAAATTGTTGAACAATTACATAAGAAGGTATAGCTTGGGTCATCAAAGACCATTTTCCGAGTGGTAGGTGCTTGCTTCATTGTCTCCCTAATCAAGTGCAGCTGAATTATGACCGCATGGTGGATCCTCAGGATCACTCTGTTGAAGTCGCCTCTACTAGAACTCACCATTTCTTACAACACCTTATGCACCCCCTCGACCCTAAATAAACCCAAGTGTTACATGTTGCAGGAATAATATGGTGGTCCAAATTACCAACTAAAGAAACAAAGATACCTGTTTGTAGTCCTTGTGTGAAATTGAAGAGTATAATACGTCCACGCTCTAACTATGAACTTCTTGTAAGGAGTAAGCTAATACTTTTCAACGTAACCAACAATGCCCCTCTTCCATGAATCTCTCAGCTTACTCAACCTCTTTTCGTAGATTTTTTCAGTGCTCGAGCAAAATATCCCCTAACATTGCGTAACAAAGTTATCCACCCTTTTACTATTTTTTATCATTTTTTCTACGTGTGACTGGATGTTGTGCTTAATGTGCACAAAACACAATTGTTGTTTAACTTCAGTGTCTTTGAACACAAGTTTGATTGCTCTCAACAGAGCCTTCTCACAGTCGGTTATTATAGCCTTCGGCATCACTTCCAAATTTTGACACAACCCATGAACGCACATCATCACAAACTTGTAATGCATTATTGTTTCTTGAATCATGAATGCATATGCAATGTTTAACGTCTTGTGCGTGCAAGTGAAACCAACCATCTCCCCTGAAGCCATATCATACCTATTTATCTTGTATGTGGCGTCCCGCGTCCATGATAATCACGTGATGAAACTTCCTGAACAACCGCATCAACTCCGGGTTAGCGAAAAAAGGACTTTAACCTCATTTTTCTTCGTATTCCTCAAAGGTATACTTGTTCTCGCCCAGAAAATTTAGAGACCAGTGAGTAACTGACAATTCCCCACGATCTTCAAAATTGATCTTCTGCAAAAAATTGGCAATCTGCTTCATGGATGTCACATTTTGCGGGTCTCTTTTCCTCAACTCAGTAAGTATGTTTTTTGGCGTCTTGCGATCATCGCCCGCTTCCCTTGCTATTTTCTCCTCCTCTTTGGTCATTCTACCCACGAATGCATTCCCATGAAAGCTAGTAGGAAGGGTGTGGTTGTGACGACCTTCTACAACATCCACGATCCATTTATAACTACATGGCCTTCTTTGATACGAACCTCATATAACTCGAATGTAAAACCACATTTCTTCGATTTTCGGTCACGAATCCTCGAAACCGGCAATTCTGGGTTTTCTATGTTCACTTTCGGCCTACCCGATCTAGGTTTTCCAAACCTATCACATACTAAATCAACGCAATATTTGCTAGATGTACTTGCTAGATGTACGATGTATCAAAATCTCATCAAATCCCTTGCTCTCTGTTTCGTCCATTCCATCATTTCTTCCTTACTATCTCACACTTGCCCAGTACTAAAATGTGGTCCAAAGTCTTCTTCCTAAATTGATTAAACTACATTCATGCAATATAAAAATAAATTTTAATTCAAAATAAAATATTTTAAATACTAACCAAAATCGGTAACGGAATCCAATCGTCTAATGCATTTGATAAATTGTTTCGCTTTCTTCGTCCCCTTCGTCTTCTTCGCCCCCTTCATCTTCTTCGCCCCTTCATCTTCCCCGCCCCTTCATCTTCTCCGCCCACTTCCTCTTCTTCATCGACTTCGTCTTCTTCGTCCACTTCCTCTTAAAATTCCAACGGGCATTTTTTTAAATTCCTAATTTGTGCGGTAACTATTACCGCACATGACTATTTTTTTTTAAATAAAAAAATCATGTGCGGTATATAAAAAAATTTCTAAAAAAACTTACACTTGTGCGGTAAAAGTTTCTGTACAAGATTTATTACTAAACAAAATCTTAATTTTTTTTGTTAATATCTGATTAAGCCAGTGCGTTAAGATTTAACGCACAAATTTGTGCGGTAAGAGTTATTGCATAGGGTTAGTATACGTTTCAAAAACATTTCCAAAACTGCCCCTGAAACAATGGGTGCGGCAAAATTTAACGCACATAATTGAATTGTAAGAGTTACCGCACAGAAAAGTGTGCATTTAGCAAAAACAAAAACGTGTGCATTTAGACGCAGCCAAAAGAAATTACTTAGAAGATAAAGAAATATGAAAAATATCCAAACTTGGACTACAAGTTTGGAATAAAACATAAAATGAAAGTAGGTAAACAAGGAAAATCCCGGAAACAAATCCGGTAAGGTCTTCTGTAGCACCAACGCGGGTGCGACAAGGGTGCGGTGGGCCTTCAAAAGTTGTCTTCAATCTTCATTTTTTATTCTTCATTCTTTACCTTCAAATCTTCAAATTTGTAAGTCTTCAAGTCAGCTTCCAACTCCAAATGATGTAAATTCTCTGAATTGTCCACCTCACGTCCTCTCGTGTGGATTACAAGAATACATCATAAAACTACTCTAAGCAACTCCTAAAACGTGTTAACTATTCCTAGATACGGAGCATGAAACGTTGTCTATCAATATTGCTAAAATTCGTATCCCTATGACCTAGATAAATGACCAGATTATTTGGACACCTTCAAAGGATAAAAAAAACTCGTTGTGAGATTAACCTATCATCTTATCAGACCGTTGTTGGATCCCGTTGAGAACCTTGATTTATGTGGAAATCAAAATTACCCCCTAAAATTCATAATTTTCTATGGAAAGTTGTCTTAGAATGTCTCTATACTAGTGAACAACTAAATAAGCATTTCCACATAGTCTACTCTACATGTAGCCTATGTGGTGAGAGGGACGAGGATACGAACCATTTTTAGTGTAATTAAGTTTACCATCTCTTTGTTCATCTATTTAATCATCAATTTCTATTATGATTTTATATTCCCAGATTCCTCTGTCTTCGAATCTTCTTCTTCTTCTTCAGATTTCTGCAGTTCTATAGTAAGACTTATGAACTTGGTTTCTTCTATTGGTGGAATTTATGGAATAACATAAACAAATTATTGTTTTGACATGATACACTTCCTACTAAACTCGCTCCCTTGGATATAGCCCATTCTGCTCTTTGTAATTATGTTGAATGGAAAAATGATTTCCCTTTGATAAACATTCGACTATGAAGATTAAAAACACCTAACATGAATGTTTCTCACTGGAAGAAGCCTCCTGATAAATTTGTTTTATAAACTAAATTGTGATGGTCCCAGACGTTCAAATTCGAAACCTTACATCGGTTTGATTCTTCGTAATAGTTTAGGTCAACCGATTTTTATTGACCAATTTTGTATTCCTAACTCCTCAGTTCTTATTTTTGAAGTTGCAACTGTGTTGGTTACAACTCTGCTCTTACAGATGCAATTGAATCAGCTCTGAGGGATTAACCGGATTGCACTGATTAGGCATAAAGATGCCATTGACCTATGTTATATGAGACTGTGGAGCACGAAGGACAACCTTTCTTTCCCCAGGCTGTCTTAATATGAATGGCAGCGATTGCCATTTGATATAGGCTATTTGCCTTGCTATTCCTCCTCGTCTATTAAAAAAGAGAAGGTAAGAAAGTCATATCGGCAAGGAAGAAGTTGGTCCTGTTGGAAGGTGTTTGTGCTGCTATTTAGTTGAATGAAAGAAACATTATTATTGAAAATGATAGTTCTAGTGATTAAGTGCAGTACTAAATCCGTAAATATCTCTTGGGAGATTCGTTCAATTATTTTTGATATTAAGAATTTACTTAATCAGTTTGAGGTTTTCCGTAGTTTTCATGTTGTTTGCCGATTTCTTGGCATCCAAAGTCTTCGATATTGAGGGTCTTCGTTTTACTACTAGTCGTTGTAACTTGCTCTCTTTCCAGCAAGACCTCCTGTCATTCAGAAGTGATCTACCTTCTTTGAAACCTTACATTTTCGGCCGGACTGGACAAAAATAATTCTGGTCCGGTCTTCGGTTTGAGGTTTTTCCTTATAAAGGTTCTGGTCCGGTCCAAAACTCGGAAAAAACCGGATTGGACCGAACCAGACCGATTTTGTTATTATTTAATATTTTAAATATAAATTCTACTTTATATATAAAATTATGAAAATTCATATTTTTAAGAAAAATAAACTAAACTAATAATAAATTATACAATATGTTTACAAAAATAAAAAGATCCTATATTTTTAATTATTAAAAAAATAAAAAATAGAAAAATACAAATTCGGTTCCACATTCCAAACCGGTCCACTTTTTCAATAAATCCGGTCCGGACTGGACAAGAAAAATCGGCCCAGTCCGGGCCGGGCCGGATGAACATCTCTACTTTGAAGGATTTATTTATATATATATTTTATAATATATTTTTATTTTATTTTATTATTTATACCAATAAGTCTTGTTGGATCGGTTAGCACAGTTACTTCCTAGGGAACAATAGGTATTGTTTCTCAGGAGGTATAGCAGCGGAATAATAATATGCAAGAAGTAAACTATGACACAAGATTTAGAGTGGAAACCTCAACCTTTTTGTGTTGAGTAAAACCACCACCTTCAAGCTTCTCACTTGAAGGATTTAGAAGGGTGTACTTATCTTATTGATTTCTTGTTCGTTACAAAAGAGAGCTCGGATTACGATCACGAATCACTCCTCTCACTCGAGCCCGAACTCAACCGCTAAGCCTAAGGATCACTCTTCTTCTTCTTCTCTGAATTTCTCAGCCGTGTAACTTCAATCAATGCGTCAATCAATTCCTATGTCTAAACCTAGCTTTTATACTAAGATAGTCTAGGTTAAAAACAAGGAAATAAATCTATAAGGAAATAATATCTTTTAGGAAAAGATAATATTTCCTTCCATAAAAACTTATCAGCCCAACTGCCAAGATTACAATCTTCTTCGAATATATCTTCAATCAGATCTTTCCTTAAAAACTCATTCCTTTATCTCGCTCTCTTTCCGATCGAGCTTTCCTAAAATAGAACGCCGCTGTGTAACGTTCCTTTCTCAGCAACGATCCTGAAACACTCAGACAATTCATTAGTAGAATGTTTGTTTCCATTCAAAACATGAAAGAGCCTCAACAAGTCTTCTGTTTTCTTGTCCAAAAATAATAATTAAAACACACTGAATACTGATCAAATAAGGGTTTGCACTTATTAAAAAAAACATTTAACTCGCACCCGAAAAATTATATCTTGTATTCGTTCTGACGCAACCGACGTGCGCCCAAACGAACCGGGTGAAATCCTAGGCGCATCCGAGATTAACCCAATTCGTTTTTGGCCTTCGAATTGCCAAAAATCGATCTAGTTTAACTGCATTACAAATTATCCGGACTCATTGTTATTGCGCCAATTCCTGAATGCAAATTATAATTTTTCGTACGGGGTTTTCTTTATAGCGGGGTCAGTAGTGGTCGTTTCTTGCAAATAGAAATTTTAAAGACCCATGACGGAAGTACAAAATATAATTTGCATCGTGTAAATACCATAGATTGTTCTATTAGACCCACCAACAAATTTTTTTTAAACAGATTTAAAAGATGAAATTCATACGTAATTTTAACACATTAACTTTACAATAAGGCGTTGCGGAATCGAAGAGTAGAAGATTATGATATTTTCCATACAAATCCTTTATAGCATGTGTTGGTGGGTCAAAATGTGCGACATATTCGTAAACGTAGAAAAGAAATGAGAAAAGAAAAAAATCACGAAAATGATTAATTAAAAACAAAGCATTAAATGCAGTGTGATTAATTTGGGGAACCTATAACTTTATAATCCTTAGTATATTAAGATTAAGATTAAGATTTTGTACTAGAACATCATCCCATTAGACCCGCAATGCAAATAGAACATCTATGTGTTATAAATTATATACATAGTTATAAAAATCATTGTACGAATTCCGCATATGGCGCGAGAATAAAGCTAGTCTTCTATCTTAATCTTAATCTTATCTATATAAAGATTGACTATCCAATGCCAAAATTGAATGAAACTGGTACCTCATAAATGTTGCTCCCTCCATTGATAAATTTAGGATTTCACTAAATAAATTTACATCAACCATTTTTTCTAATTTAAAAAGATGTCCAAAAGATCAAAACGAAGCGTTTTGCTAAAAAATTAACACCCTCTTTTTTTTTCTTTCATTAGATCCGTGGTAAAACTGTACAACGGTTAAAATTTTCCAAACTAGAGATTCAATTGTTTTAAATTTTAAGTAAAAATGTGATATACTGATTATACTCCTCTGGTTTAGTATCATATAAGTAGTTAGCTTTTGAATATTTTTTTTTAAATTCAATTTACACAACGGTAATTAATTACTAAGTAATTAATAGAATTACATGAAGTTGGTTTGATTTTATTTTTCATGTAATATAACGTAAGTCATTTTAGCCTTTTAATTTTATACACAAACTAGACTAGGTCTCGCGCCATGCGCGAGTTTATATAACTCGATATAGTGAATTAGTAGTAAGGAGTATTATGTAATATAAAATTTTATATGAAAATAAGTTTATATCTTAAAATGATATTGATATATAATTAAGTTTTTACATTTTAAATATAATAAACAACGAATATACATGAATTTTTAATACCAAAAATCTTATTTGATCAAATTATCATGGGTCAATTTTTAACAAATTTAAATAAATTGATTTCAACATATATAAAAATATATAATTGAAAACACTACAATAACACAAAAATATAATAATTTCTCTTATTTATTAAGAAATCAATCTTTTTGTGATACGTCATATCATAAAAATAAAATATATATTTGTAAAATAAAATAATAGGATATTGGGAGGTCAAAATCTAGAAAATTAACACATAAAAATCTTTTTGTAATCTGAAAGATCTTAAGTAATCTTTTTGTAATATTTTTGCACACGATTTTCCAAATTTAATTAATTGTTTTTGAGAAAATTACAATAAATTATAAAAAATCGTGACCAATGAAATGACGACAGGTGGATGGCCTGAATGAAGAGTATGCCACGTGACATAACTAGAATTGAAGAAATGTAATTTGCTTTAGTAGTTATATCGAGATTTTTTCTATTTTATTCTTGAATTTTGATAAGAAAAGTAAGAGGTGTGTTAAACAGAGAAACATGATTATTAAAAATGTAAGGAAACTAAATGTAATTTTTACATACATAGTTTTTATATTTTTAATATCTATCAAACCAACTAAATATCGGTAATATTAGAGAAAAAGAATAACTTTTATATGATATTTCTATGTACAAGATATTTATTTGATACAAGAATAAAAAGTAGAAGAATATTTATTATTGATTTTAGCACAAATAAATTAAATTAATTTAAAATTTAAATGTGGGTTAATATTATATTGAATATGTTTAAATCAAATTGATAATACTCAAGAAAAAGATAATTTATAATCTTAATTCTAATACGAGCCCCCACGGTAGAAATTTTCTAGATCTGCCACTGCCGATAACCCCCAATTCCTCGATCCCCACTCTCCCTTTCAAATTCACCGATCAACCTCAAATTTTACTGTGGTAATTTTCTTCTTACATAGATGGCAATGAATGATGTCTACTTGTCTTTTCTCCCCCTCGTGCACATACTTGACCGTATGATTGTGGGGAAAAATCCCGTACTCGGAAAATTTTAACTGGCACCCCAAACCTTTTTTTTAAAACCCGGTTCAGATTTGGGCGCAACTAGAATGCGCCCAAAACTAGATCGAATTTTTGAGCATTTTGAAGGCAATAATAAATAGAAGTTTTATGGCAATCACTCTTGTACACATGAAATTCAATGCCTTAACATCACTCAATGTTGTATGTTTTCATTGACTCTTTTTTTCATGACCTCTTGTAATTAAGATTAGTCAAATTAATTTGAGTTTCTGATTTCAAAAACTGAATTCTGTGCTATCAGTTTGTGTTTTCAGATCGAATATAAATATAAAATGCAAAGAAAGATGTTTGGACAAGAAGGTTGTGATCACATGAGATGGGCTGCTAACATTGTTGTTGGATTAGATATTGGTGTTCCATGGTTAATGTGCAAGGAAGATGACTCTCTTGATCCCGTTATAAGTTCCAGTGTTCTTGTTGACAATCTTAATTCTTTTCAAAATAAATTTTTAAATAGTTAATGATCTTATTGTGACAAATTAATATACTTGCAACGACTTTTACTGTTATGTGTTTACTAAAACAGACCTTACAAACCTCTCATGTGGACAGAGGTTTGGAGTGGATGGTATGATTTTGCAGTAATTGACTTTATCATTAGATTAATAAAGTAAAAAGTAAAAAGCCAGATCAATAACTTTTTCAAAGGTACACATGAAGGCTTTAGTAAATTATACTCCCTCTGTCCCAAAATATGAGTCTCATTTTCCTTTTTGGGCGTCTTGAAATGTTAGTCCCATTTCTATTAATGTCCATAAACTTCTTCCAATTATACCCTTACTCATATTATTTTAATATTTTACATTCATCATTTCCAATGCACTTATGTACTTTTCATTTGTAAACTCTTCTCCCATTGGTTAATGAATTATTTTAATATTTTACATTCATCATTTCCAATGCACTTATGTACGTTAAAGCATTTATCTTAATCCAAGATATTTTTGTACAATGAGACTCATATTTTGGGACGGATGGAGTATATATATATACAAATAATATGCAGGTTTACAGAGTTTAGAGGACCGACTTACCAAAGAATCTAAATTCCCTATATTCAATTCATGTATCATGTGTCTTTGTAAAAGGATTTAACTTTTGCAATTACTAAATTTATACAAAGAGGGAGATCTGTTGTGAACTATATGCTATGCATTTTTTCCTCTTTCAATTTCTTTGTGCTTGAAGTGTTTACTTTTTACTTATCCTAAACTACATTTTTTGTCATTAGTACCAAACTTTGAGCCCTTATCGGAGGCCGTTTGCATCTAATTTTAGTAATTGTAAACAATATTACATATTGCAATATGCTAGCATGTTGTTTTCAAACATTTACACTCAGTTTCCAACAAGCATGATAATTTAGTAAACACGTCAAAAATGTATACAATGGGGAAATGACATTTAATAACTGGTCCTCGAGTTTATTCAATTGTAATGAGTTATAGACAGAAAAATAGATCATATATTCACCAACTTGGCTATTAATAAATCAAAATAGATTACCTTATTTTATATACCAAAATCTGTGGAGTTGGTAATAATACTGCAAACAAGACTTGAACAAAAATTTAGCATATAGAGCATTGAAGAAATTGCATACGCAAATAACATATATTTAAAAACTTATGTCCTGTACATTACAAGAATATTAAAAATCATATTTTTAAAAACTTATGTCCCGTATATTACAATAATATTACAAAATGATATAACAATTTGGCGAATTGAGAGAAGAGGTACAAATCATCAAACTCATTTGATTATATGATATAATATCATTTCAATATCTATTATGAAACATTTAAGAAATTATAATTACGCAAGACCCGTACGCGGGTTTCAGTCTGTTGATTTAAGCCCTAATAAAATAGGAACACCAATACACGAGCTAATTGTTTATCAAAAAAAAAGCACCCGAGCTAATTAGGTAATGTGATGATTTTAAAGGGAGAGACGAATTCATAGGTAGTTGTGTGTCAATTGCTAAAATGATTAATAAAACATTCAGGAAAAACATAATCACTAATTAAACTTTTTTTTTTCTCTTTGATAGAACAAAGATTAGAGACTGCTTTGTCGAGGTTAGATTCTATATCATAAAGGGTTGTGAATATGATTAGCCCAATCTAATTTTAGGACGCCTATTAAACAACGTTAAATCATATTAAAAACTGTAATTTCCCCGCGCGTAGCGCGGAGGCCCGTTTCTAGTTATACTATAAAGTTAGGGGTTCCCCAAATTAATCACATTGCATTTAATGCTTTGTTTTTCGAAGCGCCTATATGCACGTGACTTTTTCACTATATGCACACGATTTGGTGCGCAAAAGTTATGCGCATAGGTTGGTGCGCTGTTGTATTGCGCACAGGGGTATTTTCGGGATAAATTTGAAAATTCTGGCAATGGCTGACAAACTCGTGCGCAGGACACCAGCGCACATAAAAGGTAATGCGCAAACGTCGAGCACACAACTTCGGGAATCCGAAACGTCGTGCGCTGAAAGATGTGTGCATTTGGCCTGCGCACAGAAAGATGTGCGCAGATCGAATGCGCATATAAGGCCTTTTAGCGTTTTTGCGTATTTTCGAGCCACTTTTTATGACAAGGAGACCTTATACGCACTTTATATGCCTAATAACACTAAATTGTATAAGTTTTTAAAACATAATCAACATCGATGTGCTAGACCCTTCATATCGCAACTATTTCAACTATTCCGAAGATTGAAAGACTAGTAAAGGTTTACAAAGGAGGTGTTACTTGAAGAGTACGAGATTTCGACTTGAAGTTACCGACAAGGTTAAATAGCTATAATATTCATTGAAAACAAGTTTCATTGCATTTCGACGTCGTTTGGGCATCGTTCCGCCTTATTGGAGCATAAAAGGCCTTAAGGCCCATTAAGGCCTTTTAGCGTTTTTGCGTATTTTTGAGCCACTTTTTGTGACGGGGAGACCTTATACGCACTTTATATGCTTAATAACACTAATTTGTATAAGTTTTTCAAACATAATCAACATCGATGTGCTAAACCCTTCATATCGCAACTATTTCAACTATTCCGAAGATTGAAAGACTAGTAAAGGTTTACAAAGAAGGTGTTACTTGAAGAGTACAAGATTTCGACTTGAAGTTACCGACAAGGTTAAATAGCTATAATATTCATTGAAAACAAGTTTCATTGCATTCCGACGTCGTTTGGGCATCGTTCCGCCTTATTGGACCTTAAAAGGCCTTTTAGCGTTTTGCGTATTTTCGAGTCACTTTTTGTGACGGGGAGACCTTATACGCACTTTATATGCCTAATAACACTAATTTGTATAAGTTTTTCAAACATAATCAAATATTGAAAATAACACAACCTTGTGCGCTGACCTAATGTGCACAATGTAAGCAAATTTAAAAAATTTCAACGGCTACTTCTTTAACCTGTGCGCAGAATCTAGGGGCACATATGTTCAACCTGTGCGCAGTCGTTTCCCGCACCAGTTGTTACATATTCTGAAAATTTACGAAAAGTACCCGTAATACCCCGTAATACCTAAGTGCGCAGAACACTAGCGCACAGAGTGGTGCGCATAAGATGCGCGCACGAAATCGCGTGCATATAGGCCTCGATTCGCGTGCATATAGCCATTGCCTTGTTTTTAATTTATCATTTTTTTGATTTTTTTTTCTTTTCCCGTTTCTTTGATACGTTTAGGAATATGTCGCCTAAATGATGATTTTAACCCACCAACACATGTCTATAATGAATCCGTATGGAACATATCATCATATTATACTCTTCGATTTGCAACGCCTTATTATTAAGTTTTATAGGCCGTAAAACCCGCGCGTAGCGCGGGCCCAAACAGTCTAGTATATATATATATATATATATATATATATATATATATATATATATATATAAAAGCTGGTTGCTCTTTGACAAAAATAAATGTAATCCGTACCTATTAAATGCTTTAGCAAAACCGTTCTTATCCCATTTATGAATTTATATATTCTCCCGTTTGCCCGTAAATATAATTGGTATCTCATCAACTCTAAACCTTAATTTTTGTAAAACCTAATAATTTTTAGATTCATTCAAATTTTAATATTTCTATCAATTAATTATCTTATCCTTTCTTCCTAATCTTATCTTTGTCCTAATTAAATAAAATATTAAATATAATATAATTTTTATCTACTAATTTTAATCTCCCTAATTAAATGATGTTGTTCATAGTCAAAACCTAACCGTCCAAGTAAAAACAGCATAATCACGTCAAATTGAAAACCAATTCGAACACAATAAATTTAAATCTAATATCATTAATAAAGAAAAATTAACTATTTAATATATTTAATTAATAAATTGACTCAACTACACACTAACACGTATAGACTCAACCCGTCTTGAACAATACTCCGAATTGATCTAATTCATTCTCAATCTTAACCCAACTTAACTGATATGATTAACAACTCTAATTACAAAACATAAAAATCACCCGACAACCATATCAAACCAATAGAAACGAATAAACGTAACAACCTCAATGGCGCTATTTAATTACCTACTAACTTGTCAACTATAATTGTTACAATATTAAATAGGAAAAGTGTCATGTAATAATACTTGTTAAAATGATAAATGAGAATGATTGTGGACCCTTGGATCAAGAACCCATATGATGATACGTGACACCCCTTGTCATGCCTTTTCACCACCGCCGAACCACCACCGGACCACCGTTGTACCTCCACCGGACCACCGTCGGACATCCACTGGACCACCTCCGACCACCGCCGGACCACCTCTGACCATCGCCGGAATAAAATTGTCACAAAGATGCATAAAATTGTTCAGAAATATTACAAAATTATTTATTACTAAATGTTCATCACGTTGTTCATAAATGTTCATCACAATGTTGATAAATGTTCATTTGTATATACTTTACTGAATGTTCATCACATTGTACTTAAAAGTTCATCAACTGAATGTTCATCATATTCTACTTAAATGTTCACCAATTGAATGTTCATCATATTATACTTAAATGTTCACCAACTGAATGTTCATCACATTATACTTAAATGTTCATCAACTGAATGTTCATCAAATTATATTTAAATGTTCACCAAGTTTATTACACTTAAATGTTTATGTTATTTGGAAAAACGGCGAACCACCATCGGACCACCACTGACCCACCATCAAGCCACCACCGCAACACCACTTTTATATAATTTCTTTTAAAAACACACTTAATTTTCAACAAAAATCACCTAAATGTTCATCATCTCATACTTAAATGTTCATCATCTCATACTTCAATGTTCACAAGAAATTAATAAAATGTTCATTACTTAAAGTTCATTACAATCGGCTTAAATGTTCATTACTTAAAGTTCATTACAATCGGCTTAAATATTCATCACATTGGTCATAAATGTTCATCAAAATGTTGATAAATGTTCATTTGATATACTCTACTGAATGCTCATCACATTATACTTAAATGTTCACCAACTGAATGTTCATCACATTATACTTAAATGTTCATCAACTGAATGTTCATCAAATTATTTTTAAATGTTCACCAAGTTTATAACACTTAAATGATTATGTTATTTGGACAAACGGCGGACCACCGCCGGACCACCACCAGTCCACCATGACCGCACCACCACTAACCCACCATCAAGCCACCGTCGGACCGCCGAACCACCACTTATGTGGAACACCACTTTTAAATATAATTTCGAGTAAAAAAACACTTGATCTTCATAAAAAAATTATCTAAATGTTCATCATCTCATACTTAAATGTTCATCAAACATCCTTAAATGTTCACAAGCATTTAATAAAATGTTCATTACTCAAAAGTTCATTACAATTAGCTTAAATGTTCATTACGTTGTTCATAAAAGTTCATTACAATTAGCTTAAATGTTCATCACGTTGTTCATAAATGTTCATAAAAGTTCATCAGTGACTATGTGATTCTGATACATATATGATAGATATTCTATTCTTTTATTAAAATTATCTAAATGTTCATCATTCTTTTATAACACTTAAATTCTCTTATTTTTTTACATCGAACCACCTTTCCGTCACCTCCGTTAGTGTTTGTGCAAATGTCATTTTACCCCCACTTTATTATAATTTTTAAGGGTAAATATGTAATTTTGGAGAGGGTTGTTTTTATAATTACTGAAAAAGAGATTAAAAGTCTCATATTCATCTTCTTCTCCAAATTAATCGGAGAAAAACCCCGCACCCAATTTTTTATAACTGACACCCGCTTTGGGCGCATCCCGGGTGCGTCCAAAACATTTTAAAAAAAATCCGATTCAGTTTTGGGCGCACCCAGGATGCGCCCAACTTAAACCGGATTTTTTAAAATTTTGACAGCAAAAAAAAAAAAAAAAAAAAATCTTGGGCGCATCGGAAGTGCGCATAATAATGACCCGATTTAAAAAAAAATTCCATTTATAAAAAACCGGGTGCAGAATTAAACAGCTAAATTAATTAGAAGCTGCGTCTTTGTTTCTCTGAGCTCATAATCTTCCTCCGCTGTCAGGTACTCATCAATTTCTTGTTTCTTATTCAATTGTTACTATGAGCGAATTTAAGCGATAGTAGTGAATTGATGCTAATTTTGTCATCTAATCTGATGATATTGCTATTAGGTTTCCTTTCAAAAAGTAGATCATTAACTTAATATACTATAAAATTAGGGATTCCTATTTTGTTTTAAATTTATCTACTTTTATAATTTTTTCTTTTTCCTATTTTTTTCTCACGTTTACGAATATGTCACTCAAATGAATATTTTACCCACCAATATAGGTCTATAGTGGATCTGTATGAATTTTATCATCATCTTCTACTCTTCGATTCTGCAAGGTGTGAAGTTTTATAGGCTGTAAAACCCGCGCTACGCGCGGGCCCAAAAAGTCTAGTAATATCCTAAAAATCTACCATTCTTGCAAATTTAAATCGACCCTAAATAATGACAATCCAACCCTTGTCTTAATATTTGTGTTTCAGGAACCCAATTCTGAAAAATTCCTAAATTTCCAACCATCTCCGATTCTTCGTCGGCGATCCAATATCATCAATTCACCAACACGGAACCCATTACCAGATCTCTATGTCCTTCTATTTCCTTTCGACCTACAAAATACACGAATCCAATTGTAGTGTTATCAATCCAGCACAAAGAATGGGATCTATGCGAAGTTATGGTGTCAAAAGGGAAGGAATTAAGGTTTTAATGTTGAATACAGGCTTCCCTCTACTACTCTCCATTTGTTTGAGAAAATACTCAAGGGAGTTGAGGAAAACCTCGATATTCCTCGAATATCTGGTACATTTATCTATGGTATATGCGCATTGACTAAGAAGAGAGAAGAAAAGATTGAATCATGGATGAAAGTATTTCGGAGCAATGGATGGAGAGAAGATGAAATATCGGAGTTACTGAACCACTCTCCAGTTTTTAGGATTTCAGGGTTCTAAATAATTTGGGGGAAGAAGATGAATATGAGAATTTTAATCTCTTTTTCAGTAATTACAAAAACAACCATTTCTAAAATTACATATTCGCCCTTAAAAATTATAATAAAGCGGGGGTAAAATGGTATTTGCACAAACACTAACGGAGATGACGGAAGGATGGTTCGATGTAAAAAAATAAGAAAAATGGGTGGTTTGTTGCAAAAAGTGATATAAGGGGTAATTTTACGTAAATCCGACCAAATAAAGCGTAGTTTGACGCAAAAAACTCAATTATTTTTGTTATTCTTCTACTACTCCCTCCGTCCCATAATGTTTGTTCTGTTTGACTTCGGCACACTTGTCGATGCACGTTTTGTATCGTCAATATATCAAATTACATGTTATTAAAAATTATAATTTTTTAATATTCTTAAAGTACTAATCGAAACGAATCAAACAAGGCCACTCATGACTATGTTCTATCTTATATATTGAAATATATTTAGAAGATTCTCTCGATTTATGAATAGTTGTCAAAATTTGAAACAGGACAAACATTATGGGACGGAGGGAGTAGGAAACATGTTGAATGGTATGCCTCAGGCAATAAACGATGAATCATTCTTTGGACAGTCATGTTTCTCCACCCATACACTGTGAGATTGGGCCCATAAAATCAAAAGTTGGGCTGTCCAAGAAAAGGCCCAATATTCCAACTGCTTGCTTTTGCGGATTATCCGTCCCTTTTAATTCCCATTTTCGCAAGGTAACGAAAATGACTACCCTCTTACTTTACATCATCAGTACAACTTTTCTTTAATGTGATCAAAACGACATGCAAAAGTACAGTACTATAGAGAATATATTGTCTCCATCGCTACATCTATATTTTCGTTACCGATGGTGATTACCATTCTACAAATGTATACAAAACTCCATCAAATTAATTTAATTTGGACCGCTAAACAAAAATATGGACCACGCTATACATAATATGTCGATGAACAACCTCTATAAACCTCACAATTGCACAAACAAACCTTACCAAACTTGATCAATATGATAAGATCAATCCCTCTAATCTTCACCGTCACACGAAGTGAGCCAGAGCTAATAGGGCCAATCAAGCCCACTCCTCGTGAGCTAAAGCCGCTCTCAAACATAGACGATCAAGGCGGGTTCCACTTCCACATCCCCTTTGTGCACTTTTATGGTGTAAAAAACTATAGTAAGGTTGATCCTGAAGGCGATTGAAAAACTAACCCTCGAAGATCTGACTCAGGCGATATCGCTCGTTGCCTTGTCCATCAATCCTTCCAACTTTTCCACCTAATGAGCCCGAGTCCAGATTGCTTAGTCCCAATTTTCTCCTTTTCTGCACACAAGACAAGTCCCGAGGGTGGCCCCGGAATCGTCACTCCGACGCTCAAGTCAGTATTCGGTTTGAGGAGAGGATCAAGATTCGCAAGATAAAAATAATTCTTCTCTTATTATCTTAATGTGTGTTTGATTCAGTGTTATCCTTCGTTATATCTGAGATATTTTGTTTTCTTTCAGGTTATGCAGTGTTCAGTACGATACTTGTCTTTTTCTCTCCAAACTTTCGTCTCTTCTTCATCAGTTTACTCTTCCTTTTATAGTAGTTCCATTACTTGGGGCTTAATCTTCATTACTTAGTCGAGTATACTTATCTTTGAGTAAATCTCCTATTTACCCTTCTCCTTGGGCCACAAGTTTTTATTTACTTCCGAGTATGATTTTTACTTAAGGAGTTTACTTAACGGTTTTGTTCTCTTTACACTTGTCAACTATATTGTTTCCTATCCGTCCTTCATAGAGGCCTCCTTCCTTTCTCTTAATGGAATTTTGCGATGTAGATGGGTGAAAAAGTAGAGCATGTCCTAACGGGTACGAAGGATTTCCAGCAGAAAGGTAGAATGATAGTATAACCATCTAGATAGATTGGAGTTAATCACTTAGTGTGTGTAGGGTTGTGCCATTCTAGAGTTGGGTCGGCTAGAACGGATGATTTTGTACGAAGTAATCCTTTCTGGCTTGAGCTCTCCAGAATGGATGATATTCCATAATAGCACTTCTGGGTCGTGTTTGCCAATATGGATGACCATTAGACGGGTATGTCTTTAAGCGTTTCAAATAGTAAATGAGCCTCGGGCCGTCATGCATAGTTTGTGAATATGGGTTGTTCATCGTCTCTTTGGGCCTTTAAAATAACAGTCCAGTACTATAATAACTCAAACATTCATGGAGTTATTTTGGGCTCCCACATAGCCCCTCAAGCACTCAACTTCAGCTTGTACTCCTTCTAGTTAGACATTCTTTCTAGTAAGGCATTTTTTTTAGGCTGAAATTTAAACGGGACCTTCCGTGTTTTCTAATTTTGAGGGTGAAGTTGAGAGCTTGATTGTCCCTGGGAGCCACCATCCTTACTTATAAAGGAGTACGGACAAAGTCTTGACTTTTCCTTATAAATTGCTCATGCTTTACTTCATTTTTTGGTATGCCTGGATCACTTGTTCTTCTCTTCTTATTCTTGTTAAACTCTTTTCTTTTACTATGACACTCTTCTCATACAAGATTTTATTTGGAGTGGTGTTTCCTTTCAACCCTGGAGAGTGTACTACTCCTTTCTATTGTTGTGATTGTCGATGTTAGGTTAATGATCGTTCCAGCTACGGGGTTTGGGAGTGTCGTTTATACTTTCTCTGTTCCAGATTCTGGTTCTTGTTTCATCCGAGTTATCTGGTTAAGCGCTCTTATTGCACTTCTTAACTAGATACTTGTGATGTTGAAGTAAAGAATTCTTGGATGACCTTCCTGAAGACTCTCTCGTTCACGTCGACTCTCTCACTTGAGTTGCTTGTTCAGGAGAGTCTTTTTGGTAAAGAGATTGGGGTTAATCCGTATTACCCAATTTTGCCTTCCCTCAGGCAGAACGAGCTAGTAGATTTGATGGGATGGAAGAGGACGGGTTGATCATAATCTTCTCGGGGTTTCGATCTTCTTCTTTGAGAGGCGGTTATGGTGGACGTAGGGGTCTTCTTCTCTTGCTGCCTCTTCCACTAGCACTTCTTGTTGATGAGACTGAGGGGTAACTTCCTTGGTGTATTTCCGGATTACTGGGGAATATCAGACCAAACTGATAGCTCTTCTACCGGTGCCAAATGAGTTGGATGATGATGCTCTCGTCTTCTTGGATACCTATCAATCTTTTAATGTCTTGTATTTTGATACGGGCTGAAGGAGCTCTACTATTAATGACCCCTCGTTTGTAACTTTGATTATGGTTCTTGTTTCATGTAATTATTTGTAAGGGATAATTCTTCTCGTAATTTTCATTGGTGTATTTGTATTTGCGATCTTTGTAACAGAAATCTTGCTAATCGAGAGTATTCTGTTTCATGCTGTATTATACTGTCTGTGTATCGACGTGGGATCTTGACTTGTTATAGCTTTGACAATGGGTATTTTTATGTGTCTCGTAGAAGTAGTTTTAACAAAATACTCATTCTTGTTCATGACATCCGCCTTTTTGATTGGTCGTTACTCATAGGGCACGCAGTTTTGGACATGAGACTCTATACATCACGTGTGCTATCTAGTTCGACATTATTCCTCCTTTATATTCTTCTGGCGAGTGGTCTTCTTAAATGGTTGTGTCACGCCGATCAGGTGTTTGTTTCGATTGAACACACTAGCTCTGGACGCCCGTCATTCTAGCTAGGCGTGGCTATCTTGTTTGGATATGTTGGTTCTGAATATCCGCCAATCTAGCTAGGCGTGGCTATCTTGTTTGGATACGTTGGTTTTGGATGTCCGCCATTCTAGCTAGGCGTGTCTATCTCGTTAGATTCATCGGTACTGGATATCCGCCGTTCTATCTAGTCGTTACTTGGTTTGGTTTTGGACGGTCGACCCGATTAGTTGAGTATTGGCTAATCTAGACCTCCATTTTTTATTTAAGCCATCCTGGCGTGGCGCTTTTCTAAACGAATGTCATTCTGGACAAGTACTACCCTACTTTTGTTTGGGTATTTTCTGGGTGGGCGGGATTTTTCCTTGTTTTGTGGAATCTCATACTTTCTAGGGCTTTTAAATATGGACGAGCTTCTAGTACATTAAGACATTCGTACGTTTTGCTGGCAGGTCCCAACTCTCTTGCTATAAATGTATACTCTTTCTGTTATGTTATTTCTCGTTCTCAAGTTTTCTGTTGTAATAATCCCTTTGTGCCCTGTAGTCATGCACGTCTGTGAATTCTCCTTTTCGGTTCTCTTCTCGTTCATTTTTTATCCTGGCGATCCCCTCGGCTCAACGGTGTTTATGCGATTGTCGATTGTAGGTTAAGTTCATTCGGATCGTTTGGTGGTGGTCAGGGAAGTTTCTCTTCGAATCTTGCGGACCTCCATCTTTAGAGGATCCCGTCGTTGGTTCGCTCCTCCATTGTCGGAGGAAGAGGTGGGAGTGGTGGAAGAGATTGCTGTGAATGTACATCTTTCCAGGATATGATCCCCTCTTCTTCGGTTTTGGAGTTAATTGGTCAAGCCAATCTTCTTGTATCTTAAAATTTCTTGTCTGCTATGACTAGTTTTAGTTTTATTTTGGTACTTTTATTCTGGTTCTTGTTTCAGCTCTTTGGAGTTCTATGTACCTTGTAATCCCGTATACTTGTTTAAACGAGTAATGAAGAGTATGACATTTATTCTATGGTGTATTGTACATTTTTTTTATGTATTTCAAATTGTGTATTTTGAACGAGATGTTGTAATTTTCCGGGTAAAAATCTTCCTTTGTTAACTAGTAGGGGTTTGGATTATTTACGGTGGGGTCCATCAATAAAAACCCTCATATCCTTTCCTCCTTCTCCCTTTCCTTCCCCATTTTACCTCTTTTCATCTCTTAGCCGCCACCTTCGTTTCTCTCCTCTACTCGAATTCTTCCGTTCTATCCCGAAGCCGTTCTATCTCGGTGACGATTGGGACCACCGGGACCACCTTGCACTATGGATTTCTTGGGTGAAGAATCTGACTACGACACTCCCTCCCTAGGTCGCGGATTTTTCGACGACATTGGTAACTTTCTCCTCTAATTCTTACTTCGAGTTTGTTGTTCATTTTTCTCGAATCTTGTCTAGGCTTCGTTCTGGTTCTAGATAGGTGAGTGTTGGGGAGAAATTTATTTCTTGCTTTTATTTAGTGATGGAACCGGGTTATGCCGGGGGTAATGAGTTGGCGGTCGTCAAGGGAAAAAAGGTTGTTCGATTGGAGTCTGGAAGTGATGCCTCGGATTCGGAGACAACGCCAGAGGCATTCGGGAGGGTTGGTGATGACGATAGGAGTGTGTTGAATGTCCCCCTGACTGAAGGGGGTATATCTAGGAAGGAGGACCTTATTCCAGTTCGTCTTTATTCGGGGCTTGTTGATTTTGACAAAGCTGATCAAAGTCGTGAATTTAGGAACAAGGTGAGGAAATGTGCTGAAAAGACCACCTTATCTCTTGAGAAATTGGAAAAATCTCGAAAGAGTATAATTTCCCTCTTGGGGTTTGTCTTGCATTACCGTCGTCTTCGGGGCGTTCTTTGTATTCCTACCCAGGAGCTATGGCCATTAGTGTTGATTGTCTTACATCAGGGGTTAAATTGCCTTTTCATCCTTTCTTTCGTCGTATGGGTATGGCTCCTATTCAGCTTCATCCTAACGGGTGGAAATGGTTATCTAGCTTCTTGGATAGGTGTAATGAGATCGGGGTTAATCCCGACATGAGGCATCTTGTCTCTCTCTTTTCAGTAAGGAGTATTGGTTTTGGTTTTTATACTTTAAGACTAGAGTCTTTGAAGTGGTTTAAGAATCTTCCTAAACAGAAGGGATGGGCTTCTAAGTGGTTCTTGATAGTGGGTTCAAGTGACTTTCACTTTGGGGTTCCTACCGTTCCTTCTGTCAAGGAGGGATCTCCTATTCTGGAGAGATTGTCAGTGGGTGAAGCCGAGTCCTTCCTAGAGAGATTTAAGGATGGTTTAGTGATGGAAACCAAACCAACCCGTGCGAGGAAGTCGAGGCCCTCTGGATCGGTGGTAGCTGGATTGAGAAAAGGTGGTTTTTAATGTGATTTTTTCCATATATATGTATTTTACTTTTGCATCTAAAAGAGTCGTTCTATATGTTTCTCGCTAGTATGGTCCTAATTTTGACGTATTTTTATGATAGTGGCGGCTTTCCCAATTACTGGTGACGAGGTGACACCTCAATTTGCTTCGTCTGGAGACTTCCATGATGTTGTAACCGGGAGTCCTTGGAGCCTTAGAAGCAAACTTCCTATCAAGGTTCGATCAGGTGGGGTTAGTGGATCCGCTCAGAACGAGTCTGAGGACGATGCTAATGAGAGATGTAATGCTAGCTTGGGCGATTCTAGCCAGTCTTATGATGGTGAAGGGAGGAGGCCGAGCAAGATTGTTTCGGATGAGGGTCACTTTGGCTCGTCCCAACAGCTAGGGGGATATGGCATGAATCAAGGTGCTAACTTGTTTCCTCCCGGGTCTTCTAATGTGGCTATGGTTCAGATGGGAGAAGGTGTTCCTTCATCTCAAGATTGTGGCTTTACTACAGGGGGTGTCAGTCTGGAGTGGAATCCTCTAGGAGTCTCCCTAGATCCACCGATAACTCTTAATGGCTCAGTTCCTGATTCCACTGCTTCGATTACATCTTTTTTGGACATGGTGAGGGATTTTCCGCGGAAAAATAGTTTCGTCAGGACCTTACCACCACTCGATTCTCCATTGAGCATGAATGAGTTTATGTCGGATGTTAGCTTTTCCATGGCGTCGGTGAGTAATCGAATTCTTTATTTATCAGATTATTGTTTTTATATCGTAGTATCTAACTTGGTATTTTATTGACGCTTTGTTTGTTGTGCATCACGTTCTTCGGTTGGAACATTTTCTTCGTTACTGTGCTCGAGCTTACATAACTTATCAGAGTGAGATTAACAGGATGCGAAGTATGGAGGTTTCTGTTGAGGAGATACCTGATCTTAAGGCTCAGCTTTCATCTGAGAAAACTCGATCCCAAGCTCTTCAATCCGATTTGGAAACTGAGAGATCCAAAAGTTCAAGCCTAGACTCTCAATTGGCGGCGGCTCGGGAGGAGATCGTGCTCTCAAGCTGGGATAAGGAGAGAGTTGCTAAGCCGGAGTCCGAATTGGAAGGTGCCCGCAAGATGCTTTCGACTAAGGATGATGTCTTAGCGGGCGCTAAGATTACATCTGAAGCGTTGGAAGTGCATTCTGCTGCTTTGGCTGACGAAGTCAATTCTCTTCGGGTCCGGTCTTCAGAGTACGAAGAACTAGTTCTTGGCCTTCAGAAGGATCTAAGCAAGGCTCGGTGTGAGGTGAAATCCTTGGAGGAGCAGGTGTCTAACTTTGCTAATGAAAAGAGGCAACTCGTAGGGAGGCGATTAATGAGTATTGTGCAGGTCCTCGCTTTCTTCATCGGAGCAAGCACTTTTTCCGGAAGTCCTATTTTTATGCCGGTCAGAATGGTATTTTTCAGCTTGCTGAGGAGGTTTATGCTCACCTGTCTTCTGAGGAGAGGAAAAAGGTGGTTCTGCCTACTTTTGACCCTTGTAAGGTTTATTTCCGTGGTCCTGGCAAGGCACCGGCCTACGTTCCTCCTAAGCCCGAGTCATTCAAGGATGAAGGTGAGTATCCTCTTGAGGCTTGGGACGTTGCATCAATATGGGAGGACGTTCCCCTACCATCTTTGGAGGATGAGAGTCAGAGGGGCCAGAAAAGAAGACGCGAGGAAGATGCGAAGTCACTGTCTCCTGTGATCGAGTCGGCTGAAGATGTTGTTGTTGCACACGAGGATTCCAGTCTCCCTCAGGTTGGCGAGGATAGCGTTTCTGCCATTTAGTTCGTCGTTTGGTTGGATCATGGTTCTTTTCTTTTGGATGTTTGTTCTAAGTGTGTTTGTTCTGACAATCTTCATGGGTTTTGACCGTACTCTTGTGTTTGGACAATTGTTTTTCTCGTTGTATTTCGATTGTTATTTTCATGCCTCGGGTTTGTTATCTCTTGTGTAACTTAGTCTTGTTTTTCTCTGATATTATTGTTGATCCTATCTCGTCATGAATGGAGTTCGTTCTGAGTGTAATGTTTAGGTAGGATTTTAGAATAGAGCTCTCCTGAGTAGAGTATTTAGATAATACCTTTCTAGAGGGAGTTCCCCTGAATGGAGTACTAGATAGGAAATGTCTAAAAAAGGATCTTTTCTTGGTGGGACTCTTGAATAGAGTCTTTTATAAAGAGAGCTATCCTGATTGGAGTATTTAGATAACGCCTTCCTAAGGGGAGTCCTCCTGAATGGAGTATTTTCTAAAAAGGAGCTTTTTTGGGTAGGACTCTTGAATAGAGTCTTTCTAAAGAGAGCTATCCTGAGTGGAGTAGTTAGATAACACCTTTCTAAGGGGAGTCCTCCTGATTGGAGTACTTTCTAAAAAGGAGTTTTTTTGGGTAGTACTCTAAATAAAGTCTTTAGTCTTTCTAAAGAGAGTTCTTCTGAGTGAGATATTTAGACAATGCCTTTCTAAAGGGAACTTGTGTAGGGTTTTCTTCGTTTTAGAAAGGTTGGTTCGTTGCTTTCCTCTAGGTTCGGCTTTTGCCTAGCCTTCTTTTCTGGTCTTCTCTATATAATATGATGTCATGTTGTTTTGTTCTATCATATTCTCAATTTTTCTTCTCTTTGGTTTTTGCACAAGCGTTTTCTGTCTTCTCAGAATTCTTTGAGGTGTGAGGATGTCGTTGAGAAAAAGGGGTCGTTCTTCCATGGTCTTCGAGATTTCTTGCCTTCAAGTTGGTATTGGAGATAAGTATGACAAGAATCGTCTCTCTTTTAACGAGTTAATAAAATCTCGTGCCTATGTTGATGCTTTCTTTGTCGTGGGCGAAATTCATCTCTTGGCTGTCGTGGAGTTGCTACAGCTGGTTGATCTTGCGTTGTAGTGCGAATGACGATGGTAGGTTATGCTCTTAGTACGATTAACGATGGTAGGTTACCTGTACGTGATTTTCCGTCAGGAGAATCAGAAGCAGGTTTGCTACTTCGGCTTTCTTACTATGGGTTTTTCGTTTGTGAGGTCGTTTAGCTGCAGTTGATTTTTCAACTTTCTTCGGGCTCTTTGTTCCTCAGTTCTGCACGGTGATTGTCGTTGCACATGCATTTTCAGTTTTGTTTGCTGTTTCAATTTTTGAGTTTTCGTACTCAAGTTCATTATTGCTTTTCCATTTCTAGTTTTCATATGCCGTAGTCGGGATATGCTTTCTCATGTTTTCTTATGGTAGCATAGGCGTTTCCGAATTTTTGTATACCTTGTAACCTTGTAATGGATATGTAACGATTATTGTTGTAATGGTGAACTCTAATATAAGTAATCAAGGTTTAATTTGTTGTGTGGCTTATCTTTTCCAAGTCAATTTATCTTGCTAAGCCCCCAAGTGTTTTTGCAAAAGCGATAATATTTTGAGAAAACACTTGTATTTGATTAATTGGCGAGTGGGGTATTCGAATATTGAAATCCTTTGTTGGTATGACCCAATGGAGTATTAGGCGTTGGTTTTTAAGAATAATGTTCTCCTGACGAGGTCCAACCTAGAATGGTAGCACTCTAGAAGGATCCCATTTTAGTCTTACTCCTACTCAACAGAGCATCCTACGTTTGCTCTAGATTGGTGTTATTTCGACCTTGTTTTTGATTTAGATAGGAAATTTTTGTTCTTGCTAGATTTAATTGTGTCATGGTGTGTGAGTTTTTTGTGAGAGGACTAAATATTACGAGGTAAGCGTGGTCAATGGGTACATCAAAGATGTGCTTAACTAGGTACTCTAGAAAGACGCTTGCTAGGTGAATCTAAACAAGTATCCGCTAGAAAGATACTTTTACTAAGTATGTCTAGAAAGGCATTGATTAGGTCCGTCTAAGAAGGTAGTTTTTCTTAGGTTCCTTTAGAAAGATAGTTTTTCTTAGGTTCCTCTAGAAAGGTAGTTTTTCTTAGGTTCCTCTAGAAAGGTAGTTTAGTTATACATACTTGGACGGATACTAGTTAGGAATATCTAGAAAAGTTGTTTCTCTAGAAAGGTCGTACATTTAGAAAAGTTATTTGTTTAAGTATGTCGTTTGTTTTCATGTTTTGTTTCATGCGTTGTTAACACTTTTATTCTTTAAGAAATGATGTCGAGAGGTCAAACAGCGGTGACTCTACTGTTTGGAACCTCTCGCAGAGTACAACAGGCCAAGCAAGACTTTCTAGTTCTTGGTCTTTGCTTTTGAAGCCTAAAAATGGTAGGAGACCAAGCGGTGCAACGTTAGCTCTACCGACCGCTTTTGAAGTCCCTCGTTTGTTGTAAGGAGCCAAGTAAGACGAACTAGATGTACTTACTTTTGAAGCCCCCGGTATGGCAGGAGACCAGGTAGTTCAGTCGTGCACAACTGAATGATACCTTTGAAGTCCCACGTTTAGAGTAAGGAGCCAAGCCATGCGATTCGTCTAATCCATGCTTTTGAAGCCCCTAGTATTGTAGCAGACCAGACAACTTGGTTAGAGCACAACCGAAAACTGTCTTTGAAGTCCCACGTTTATGGTAAGGAGCCAAGTAAGGCTGAAAGTGTTGTAGGAGACCAAGTAGTATGGTTAGAGCCAACCAACTACTACTTTTGAAGTCCCACGAAATTTCAAAAAGGTACTTTTCCATACATCATTAGGCTTCTAGCCTTTTCTGTTTGTCTTACAAATTAGGAAGGGCCCTAAACGGGCTACTCCCCTATTCAACATAAAAGCAGAATTGAGGAAAATTTTAAACATAGTCTTAGTTGCTGATACCTTGATAGTGGACTCCCATCTAGGGATAGTACTTCTTGAGGCGCAGTATGTTCCATGTGTTTTTGATGAGGTCTCCGTCCATCCTTTTCAGCTTGTAAGCCCCATCGGTGACTTCTTCATGGATGATGTATGGTCCTTCCCAGCGGGGATCCAATTTTCCTCCATCGACCCTTTTCATCACAAGGTCTCCCTTTTGCAGTCTTCTCGGCCAGACTCTCTTGTTGTAGCTCGCCGCCATTCTACGTTTATATTCCCTTTCTCTAATTTATGCCTTTTCTCGAATTTCTTCCCTGAGTTGAAGCTCTATTGACATGGCCTCCTTGCTTCCATCTGCATCGTAGTTGTGCAACCTTTCATTAGGGAAAAGGTGTTCGACAGGAATGACTGCTTCTACTCCGTATGCCAAGGCGAATGGAATTTCTTTTGTTGCTTTCTTAGGTGAAGTCCGGTTAGCCCATAGTACCAAAGGTAGGACTTCAACCCATCTTCCTTGAGCATGATCTAGTCGTTTCTTCAACCCACTGAGGATCTGTCCGTTAGCATTTTCTACCTGGCCATTGGTTTGGGGATGAGCTACTGAGGCGAATCGAAGCTCAACCCCAAGGTCGTCGCAAAAAATCCTTAGCTTGTTTGTGTTGAACTGTGGTCCTCGATCCGTCACTATGCATTGGGGTAATCCAAATCGGCATATTATGTTCTGCCAAATGAATTTTTTGACTCTTTCCACGGTAGTAGTGGCTACTGCTTGGGCTTCTATCCACTTGGTGTAGTAATCAATTGCTACTAACATGTTGGTGACCTTCCCAGGGGCAGGTACGAAAGGACCTAGAATGTCCATTCCCCACATTGCAAACGGACAAGGGGCACTCATGATTCTCATCTCCTGTCCAGGTCTATGCTGGGCGGGACCGTGTAGTTGACAAGCATGACAAGTTTTAACCGTTTTGATCGCATCATCCTTCATGGTTGGCCAAAAATACCCGGACCTTTGGGTCCGATACACCAATGTCCTCCATCCTACATGGTTGCCGCATAGCCCCCCATGTATCTCTACCATTATGTCCTTGCCTTCGCTGATTGGAATACACTTTAGACCTGCTGTTTCATAGCCTTTCTTGTAGAGGAGCCCCCCTGATAGATAGAATCTTGTTGCACGGACTTGAAGCCTTCTTCTTTCTGCTTTGTCAGATGGTGATGCTCCTCTTCTTAAGTACTCCAGGAGGGGCGTTCTCTAGTCTTCCCCATCTTCGATGGTCATGATGCTTACGTGGATAGAAGGGTGATTTCGTCTTTCCAGGATGACTCTTTTTTGGATTGCCTCATTTGCTTTTGAACCTATCTTTGCCAGAGCATCTGCCATTGAGTTCTCTGCTTGTGGAACTGGATGTATTTCGAAATGGGTAAAAGCTTTAGCTAGAGCTTGTACCCTTGAGCAATATTCGGGTAGATTCCCTGTTTTTTCCCGTACTCCCCCAACACTTGTTTGACCACCACTTCTGAGTCACAAAAACAAGCTATGTTTGGAGCCCCATTCACCAAAGGCAAATTCTAACCCTGCTATGAGCCCCTCATATTCTGCGTAGTTTTTGGTTGTGTTGAAGTTTAAGGCTAAAGCATACTCGAAACATTCGCCTCCGGGGGTTCGTAGGGTATATCCTGCTCCATTGCCGTCCTCGTTTACAGCTCCGTCGGAATAGAGAGTCCAACAGACTAGGAGCCCCTGGTCTATTGTAGCTGATTCCCTAAAACTTGCTTCTATCATGAAATCAGCTAAAGATTGGGCTCTGATGGCAGGATGAATTTTGTATGTTACGTTGAACTCTGATAGCTCGATCACCCACTTGGTCATCCTTCCTAAAAGAGTGGGTCTGTGTAATAGTTGGTGAAGAGGGAAATTTGTCAATACATAAAGCGGGTGTGCTTGAAAGTAAGGCCTAAGCTTCCTTGCTTCCATGATGACTGCCAGGGTTATCTTCTCTACTGGGGGATAACGAGTTTCTGCTGGAAGCAAGGTTCTACTTACAAAGTAGACCGGGTGTTGGTCGCTCCTCACCAGTACGGCACTTAATGCTGCATCCCCTGCTGAGACATACAATTGTAACTCCTGTCCTGGGATTGGGGCTGACAAGGTTGGGAGTCTAGTGAGGTGGTGCTTCAAGTCCTGGAATGCTTGTTCACACTCTGTCGTCCATACAAAGTTACGGATCTTCCTTAATACTGCGAAGAAAGGAAGACTCCTTTCTGACAGTCGGGAACAAAAACGTCCTAGATAGTTCACCGACCCGACAAATCTTTGAACTTCTTTAGCATTTCTAGGCGACGTCATTGCTAGGATGGCTTGAACCTGGGCTGGATTCACATCTATTCCTCTTGAGCAGATGATAAACCCTAGAAACTTCCCCGACTTCACCCCAAAGACACACTTCTCAGGGTTCAAGCTCATCCCTTTTTCTCTCAATATACAAAATACTTCTCGTAGATCGGCTGCGTGCTCGGATGCATAGAGACTTTTTACCACAATATCGTCCACGTAAGCCTCTACAGTCATTCCCGCCAATGGCTTGAATATTGAGTCTACTAATCTTTGGAATGACGCTCCTGCATTTCTTAGTCCAAACGGCATGACTATGTAGCAGTATGTACCATCTTCTGTGATGAATGAGGTGTGTTCTTCGTCATCGGGGTTCATCTTGATTTGATTGTATCCTGAGTAGGCGTCTAGGAAACTTAAAGCCTCATGTCCTGCGGTGGAGTCCACCAGACGGTCTATGGATGGGAGTGGGTAGTTGTCCTTAGGACATGCCAAGTTTAGATCCGTAAAGTCGACGCACATTCGCCACTTGCCATTTGACTTTCTCACCATTACCACGTTGGCCAGCCATTCTGGGTATCTTACTTCCCGGATGAATCATGCAGCCAAGAGTTTCTTGATTTCCTCTCTAGCTCCGACTGACTTTTCTCCTGCCATTTTCCTCTTCTTCTGGCGTACCGGTTTGGCGTCTTTGTTGATCTTCAGGGAGTGGGTCGCAAGGGAAGTGGGAATCCCATGTAGGTCGGTTGGCGACCACGCAAAGACATCCCTTGATTCAGCCAATAATTTCTCTATTTGCTCCTGGTCTCTAACGTTGAGCTCCGATCCTAGGTAGAGTTTCTCTGTATGGCTTAAAAATGGTACAATAGCTCTTTTCCCCTGATCTTCCACTATTTCAGGAATTCTATCTCTTACTTCCAAGTCAGCTTGTTCTGAATTTCTTTCTTTCCCTTCTTGCGAAGTTCCTTCGCAGTCTGGCACTTCATTGACTCCTATCGTGTAGACCGGTAAGGCTATTCCCTTTGCCTTCAGTGCGACTAGGTAGCATGCTCGACTTTCATCCTGCCTTCCCCTTGCTTCTCCCACCATATCCTTCTCAACAGGGAACTTGAGCTTAAGGTGATATACTGAGACGATGGCTTGGAAATGGGTAAGTGAGACTCTCCCGAGAATTACATTGTAGGCCGACCGCATTTTTAGCACCATGAATGTAATTCGTTCAGACCTCATTGGACTCCCTTCATCTCCTAGAATAAGGTCTAGTTCGATGCTTCCGGCTACATTGACCTTTTCTCCCGAGAATCCTACCAGGGTGATGCCACGTTTGTAGTAGCTCAGAGGGCGGGATTTCTAGTTGTAGGAACGCTTCCCAATACAAGATGTCGGCTGAACTTCCAGTGTCTATCAGGACTCTTTTTACCATTTTGTTTCCTAGTTGGGCATGGATGACTAGCGGGTCAAAATGGGGGACATCTAGGTCGACCGCATCTCTGTCATTGAAGATGATGATCTTGTCTTTGGTGGGCGTTCTTGTTATACTTAACACCTGAAGTTTTTCACCTTGTAGACCTCCTCGAGCATACCTCTTGGTCGCCCGCATGCCTTCCCCGCCTAGTCCTTGCCCGCCAGATATTGTTCCTACACAGCCACTTGTAGGAAGGAAATGGTTGTTTCCCCCTTCATTCTTTATCTCGTTAGGTCCTTGACCGAGTACTTGACCGGATCCATGACCACTTGTAGAAGGGAGCCTTCTTGCAACGTCTTTCTTTGCCGGTAACCCGTACCCTTTGCATTCCCAGGAGTCATGGCGAGTTGTTTGATGATAAGAGCAAAACTTATTCCCCGAGTTTTGGAACTGTTGTCTTTGAGGCTGATGGTAAGGCTCTCGTCGGTTGGTCATTCTATTTGGTCCATTGTCATTCCGAGTCGCTCCCACGGTGTTAATTACAGCTCTTGCTTGTCCCTTTCCCTTGTTCTGTTGATTGTTCCTTGCCCAATTTTCCGTCGAGGTTGAATCTCTTGGGATATTGTTCGCCTGTTGGGCCCCTACGTTTCTTGCCATCATGTCTTCCGCTCTTATATAGGTATTGGCGTTTTCTAGGAGGGATTCGTAAGTAGGAGGTTCCTTCATGGTCATTTTCACCTTAAAGTCGCCCGTCGACAACCCCTGTATCAAAGCTATCTTGGCTACATTTGAGTCAAAGTCTCCCACCTGGATAGTCTCTGAAGTGAACCTCTTTACGTAGGATTCTAGAGTTTCCCCCGTCCTTTGCTTATTGTTGAAGACTTCCTGCATGGACCTTTGCCTTCTTCTTGAGCTACCAAAGTGTACCAGGAAGGAACCTGCCAGGTCTTCAAAACTTCTAATGCTTCCTGGTTGGAGATTTATCATCCAAGTGAGGGTTGCCCCCGCCAGAGTGTTTGGAAACACTTTGCAGATAGTCGCACCATCAACTCTACAGTTTAGCATTGCGTACTTGTACTTTGATATGTGGTCTTCTGGGTCGCCCTCTCCAGTATAGTCCCCAATGGTTGGTGCCTTAAAGCTCCCCCGTGGCATTGACTCTAGAATCTCGCGACTGAAGGCTGTTGAGCCGTAAAGGCCCACCGGGAAGTGTCCTTCATGAGAATGGTAATGACCATCCTCCATTCCTCCCTGTCGAGAGGAGAAGTAACGGGGTCCTCTTGTGTTTTGGTTGTAGGCGAATCGGGTTTGGCCATAGCTATCGTCACATCGACTTTCTGGATAGTACTCTCTTGAATGGCGACATTCCCTTCTATAGGGGCTTTCCTGAGAGGGTGACTGGGGTTGCTTCTTCCTTTGTTGGTTCTGGCCTTCCTTCCAGGCTTGGTACCTTTTGAACTCTTCAGCTTCTTCTATGCTCATGAATTGTTGTACATTCCTGTTGTTCTGTTCAGTAGGATACTCTGGCACGTACTCTTCATCTGGCTCTTGGGCGTCGTTCTCGGACCCCGTAGGTGAATCCGTTTCAGTAGTGGTGGACATCATCTTAGCCGGGTGAGTGGGTTCTCACAGACGGCGCCAATGAAGGTGATGAGGCTAAAGTCGTAGTGCCAAATCAAAGAAAACCCTAAACACTAACTAGAGTATAGCAAGTAAGTAGAGGTCGAACCCAAGGGAATCAAAGCACCAAATCAATGCAGTCAAGTGAAATATCAACTAGTAATAACTAACCAAAGGAGGGGGGGGGGGGTTGATTGCAAGAACACACAAGTAACCAGTAACAAGCAGAAGAAGTTTGGGTGAGAATATGATGAGAAGGGGTTTCACCTTGCAAGTATCTACACAACAGTCAATCAAGTTGATCATAGATTTATCTCAAGTTCTATTCAATCCTAGGGAATGTTCCTATTTCAATCTTTAATATATCAGCAGGCCAACCGGTCCTGATAATACTTACTATTCAGCAATCAGGGAAACCTCTCAAGATTAGATGAAATAGCAGCAAAGGGCACATGAATTATAAGGATGCATGCAATAACTTACAACCGTCAAGTATTAACATGCAATCAATTCTCTTTCATAAAAGCAATCAACTACCAGATCATGCAGATATGAATGCTACAATGACAAGGAATTCCACCGTATATTCCTAGTCTAGCAATAGAAAACTATCAATCAAACTAGGTGATCAAGCTAGCAAAACTAATAGAAATCAATAGATGAAGAATAAGAGAATTAATACAAACCCATAGGAAAAGAACAAGAGTTTAGAAATCTCACAACTTAATAACTGAAGGTTTCAACCGCTAAGTAAAACAATGGAGATTAGTTCCTGCTCATGGTTGCAGAACTAAATTGTCTGATGGAAAAGATGATGATAGCCAAACAAGGCTGCTAGGGTATATAAAGAGTCTTACCCTAAAAAATATGGTAAAAGAAATATCCTAAAACTAATAAAGAAATAAAAGAAAAGGAAAATAAAACACAACTCGGTGAAAACTTGCATCCAGCTGCTGCTTCTCTTCTTCCACGTGGCCCACCTCCAATTCTTTGCACGGCCCAATTCAAACACAATACCCGCGATCGCGGATATTAATCCGCGGTCACGGATATTAATCCGCGGTCACGGATATTAATCCGCGGCCGCGGATCTATTAAATCTTCTCGGCTCCTCTCTGTTGCTCCACCGCGATCGCCGCTGATCCATGGCGATCGGCGTCGCTGATTTCTTCTCGAATGGCTTCTGTTGAATGATGGTGATCGCCTGGATGGTAGTGGCGATCGCGGTTGGCGTCGCAGAAGCTTCTTCATTCTTCAAGTCTTCAATCTTCTTCGGTTCTGATCTTCATTTCTTCACTTCTTAATAAATATCTCAGAACATAATAATGACTCGAAACACATATGATAATACTCCTAAACTAATGTAATAATCCCTAGTTACGCTATACAAAGTGCAGCGTATCAGAAGGCGATTGAAAAACTAACCCTCGAAGATCTAACTCAGACGATATCGCTCGTTGCCTTGTCCACCAATCCATCCAACTTTTCCACCTAATGAGCCCGAGTCCAGATTGCTTAGTCCCAATTTTCTCCTTTTCTGCACACAAGACAAGTCCCGAGGGTGGCCCCGGGATCGTCACTCCGACGCTCAAGTCAGTATTCGGTTTGAGGAGAGGATCATGATTCGCAAGATAAAAATAATTCTTCTCTTATTATCTTAATGTGTGTTTGATTTAGTGTTATCCTTCGTTATATCTGAGATCTTTTGTTTTCTTTTAGGTTATGTAGTGTTCAGTACGATACTTGTCTTTTTCTCTCCAAACTTCCGTCTCTTCTTCATCAGTTTACTCTTCCTTTTATAGTAGTTCCATTACTTGGGGCTTAATCTTCATTACTTAGTCGAGTATACTTATCTTTGAGTAAATCTCCTATTTACCCTTCTCCTTGGGCCGCAAGTTTTTATTTACTTCGAGTATGATTTTTACTTAAGGAGTTTACTTAACGGTGTTGTTCTGTTTACACTTGTCAACTATATTGTTTCCTATCCGTCCTTCATAGAGGCCTCCTTCCTTTCTCTTAATGGAATTTTGCGATGTAGATGGGTGAAAAAGTAGAGCATGTCCTAACGGGTACGAAGGATTTCCAGCAGAAAGGTAGAATGATAGTATAACCATCTAGATAGATTGGAGTTAATCACTTAGTGTGTGTAGGGTTGTGCCATTCTAGAGTTGGGTCGGCTAGAATGGATGATTTTGTACGAAGTAATCCTTTCTGGCTTGAGCTCTCCAGAATGGATGATATTCCATAATAGCACTTCTGGGTCGTGTTTGCCAATCTGGATGACCATTAGACGGGTATGTCTTTAAGCGTTTCAAATAGTAAATGGGCCTCGGGCCATCATGCATAGTTTGTGAATATGGGTTGTTCATCGTCTCTTTAGGCCTTTAAAATAACAGTCCAGTACTATAATAACTCAAACATTCATGGGGTTATTTTGGGCTCCCACAGATCCGGTGGATGTTTTAAGGGAGGCGTTAGGCCAAGCGCTGGTGTATTACTATCCTTGGGCTGGACGACTAAGGCTTGGGGCAAATAAGAAGTTGATGGTGGATTGCACGGGTGAGGGCATCTTGTTTGTCGAGGCCATGGCTGATGTGAGGTTGGAGGATTTTGGAGAGCCTCTTTTGCCGCCTTTTCCTTGTTTTGATGAGTTGTTGTTTGATGTTCCTGGTTCATCCGGTATCCTCAACTGTCCTTTGCTACTCGTTCAGGTAAAATTATTCAATTGTGTAAGTTTTTTTTTTTGTCAAGGAGAGGCGGCACTCTCCAGAAGCATGTGTGTAAGTTGTTATGAGAGTAACATTCGCTTATCTATGAACATATATGTGTAGTTAGAAATCTGTTTACCATCCATTCAAGCTTGCCTACTAGTTTATGCATATAGAACATAGAGAGCATATGCATCTCATTGCGAACATATGCATACTTATCAAGATGATATGAAGTTATGAACACATTATACAAGAATATTATACAAATTCACATTTTAATAAACATAAGCACTTCTTAAAGTACGCTCCGGCTATTTCCACTACATTTTGTAACTAATGACACTACATTTTTTTACGTTGAAAGCCAACACACATGCAAAAATTGTGGTATACGTATTGAATATTCGTATACGTATAAAATTTACATACGTTAAAAAATTTATACCTGCACGTTGGAACTCAACGTGCGTTGCGTTTCAACGTGCAAGTATAATTTTTTTTTTTTAAATAGCCTGCACGTTGGAACTCAACTATTAAATATCCCGCGTCGTCCTCTTCTCCTTCCTCCTCTCTTCTTCTTCCTCGCGAGTTTAACCTAGAAAATCGCCGTCGTTTCTTTCTTCTCCATTTCCTAACCAGTTTCCCTCGTTCCACATCCAATCTTCATTGTTTTTCAATTCTAATCGAAATTCCCTTATCAATTTCAAGAATCCCGCATCAAAATGGCTCCAAAAATCAAAAACCCTAAATCGAAAAAAACGTCTTTGACAACGGAGGAGGCAGTCCGGCGGCTTGCTGGTGGCGTTCGAGTCCGAGGTGGTGCAAGCGGAGGTGCTGGCGGTAAAAGCGGAGGTGTTGGCTCTTCAAATCCAGTCGAGGAGGTCGCCAGAGGGGCTGGCGTCGAGGTGGCCGAAGTTGCAAAGGAGGTGGCCGGAGTTGTAGAGGAGGTGGCCGGAGTTGTAGAGGAGGTGGCCGGAGTTGCAGAGGTGGTTGGGGAAGCGGGTCGGGGTCGGGGTCGGGCCGGAGGTCGGGCTCCATCGGGTCGGGGTGATGCTAGCGGGTCCCGAAAACGGGCTCTGTCGGAATTGTCGGAACGACCGAGAACAATTTACGAGGTACGTATTTTAGCGTTTTATTAAATAATGTATTAAATTAGAATTAATCATTATTTTTAGTAATTATTCAAAAAATAACGATTAAAATAATATTGAATTGTTTTTTATTTATTCGTTATTTTTCGATTAATGTTTCACGCTAATCGAGAAAATAACGAATAAAAGAAAATGATTTAATAAATAATATATTTAAATAGAATTAATCGTTATTTTTCGTAATTATTCGACAAATAACGATTAAAATAATATTGAATTGTTTTTTATTTATTCGTTATTTTTCGATTAACGTTTCACTCTAATCGAGAAAATAACGAATAAAAGAAAATGATTTAATAAATATTATATTAAAAAAGAATTCATCGTTATTTTTCGTAATTATTCGAGAAATAACGATTAAAATAATAGTGAATTGTTTTTTATTTATTCGTTATTTTTCGATTAACGTGAAATAACGAATAAAAGAAAATTATTTAATAAATAATATATTAAAAGAGAATTAATCGTTATTTTTCGTAATTATTCGAGAAATAACGATTAAAATAATATTGAATTGTTTTTTATTTATTCGTGATTTTTCGATTAACGTGAAATAACGAATAAAAGAAAATGATTTAATAAATAATATATTAAATAGAATTACTCGTTATTTTTCGTAATTATTCGAGAAGTAACGATTAAAATAATATTGAATTGTTTTTTTATTATTCGTTATTTTTTTATTAACGTGAAATAACGAATAAAAGAAAATGATTTAATAAATAATATATTAAATAGAATTAATCGTTATTTTTCGTAATTATCAAGAAATAACGATTAAAATAATATTGAATTGTTTTTTATTTATTCGTTATTTTTCGATTAACGTGAAATAACGAATAAAAGAAAATGATTTAATAAATAATATATTAAATAGAACTAATCGTTATTTCTCGTAATTATTCGAGAAATAACGATTAAAATAATTTTGAATTGTTTTTTATTAAATAAATAATAGTAAATATTAAAATATGTATAAATATTGATTAGAATTAGTTAAACGACTTATAAATAATATTATTAATTATGAAAATATTGATCCCCCGCAATGTTGATGTGCGGGGGATCACCGCTTCATCTCGGAGTAGGGCTTCTGGAGCCGTCGTTCCTGCGGATATTTCAGGAGTTCACATTGTAGATGGGTCCCAGCAGCAGCAGATTGATATCGCTGAGGAGGAGACAGATACTGTAGCTGCGACAGAGACAACAGTTGAGAGAGAGACTGGAGCTGATATACAGACAGAGACTGTAGCTGCGACAGAGATTGCAGCTGAGAGAGAGAGAGAGACCAGAGCTGATGTAGAGACAGATTTGGATGTTGGACTTTTGGAGGCCCAGATGGCTTATGAGTATTATGAGGGGTCTCCACAGCTTCAGCCATCTCCAGATGGATCGCCGCCTCCACAGGATACTGAGCAGCATATGAACGAGCCTTATCAGGAGGTTGCTCAGGAGGCCGTTCAGGATATACATCACGAGGCCGATCAGGATCACGATCAGCATATACCTCAGGAGCCTGCTCATGGTCTACGTGTTCCGGCTCCAGGAGATCCTGATTATTTGGGGACGCCTGGAGGTCCAGTTAGTTCGCTACTTATGGTGGACTACAACACGCACTTTGCTTCTGTCATATGGACCGAGATGGAGCGTCTTGTTGAGGGACTACAGAGAGATCCTACATACGTGATACCTGTTAGATCGCCGGTATTCCTATTCCCCTTAATAAATTATTAACCCAAATATTTTATGAAAGCCGTTTTTAATATTTCGATTTGTTTTTCTGTTTCGCATCTCAGCTGAGGAGGGTGCTTAGGTTATTTACGCGCAAGACGTATTTTGACGAGTTTGATACGCACAAGACAGATTCTCCTGGTTCATGGTGGCAGCTCGTTCGGCAGATCCATTTGCACACCCTTGCAGATCCTCTACTGGAGTACAGGTTTATAGACCCGATTCTGATTTCAGCGTTTGTGGAGCGTTGGCATCCTGAGACCAACAGCTTCCACTTCGCTATTGGTGAGATGGCTCCCTCATTGATCGACGTCCTGAAGATCTTTGAGCTACCGATCCATGGCGTCGCTGTCAACTATATTGTACGGGATGTAGATACATTTGTCTATGACCAGGTTCAGCGTATCTTCGGGTTGGAGACACGCGGGGATGCCAGGCTTCTATGCGGACGTACGTATAATTTATTACTTATACAATTAATGTTAATTTAGTTAATTTGATTAAATGTTAATAACGTAGAATTTATTACTTATTTACATTTGTAGAGGGTGGTCTGACTATCCACGCTACTCCCGGCATTACGACGATCCACAGACGACTGGAGGAGTTATTTGCTATACATGATAGGTAAAAAAGTTGTTTCTTCCCAACCTTTAGGAATCACATTGTAATTATGTGTATTTCATTAAAACTTTCATTGAATATCGAGTAATTAAGCAATAAGGACAATACGAAGATGTGAAATGTCG
Source organism: Oxyria digyna (assembly GCA_029168935.1). Classification (NCBI taxonomy): domain Eukaryota; kingdom Viridiplantae; phylum Streptophyta; class Magnoliopsida; order Caryophyllales; family Polygonaceae; genus Oxyria; species Oxyria digyna. The sequence continues at coordinate 19,070,011 of JAPVLV010000007.1, read as the reverse complement.
TTATTTTGGATTATTTGAGTGTTTCATAACATTTAATGAAAGTTTTATATAAACTTTATTTGAGTAACGAAGTGATATCACACACATATGAGTAAAACTATACGACTTATATACTTGAGATTAACTCGTTACTAGATGAAAGTGCTTGTTTAGATATTTCGAAGTGTTCATTTTGTTATTTTCTTATAAAAACGAAACCGTCATATTGGTAATGCTCAAATACAACTTTTACATTTCAAGTTTTTTGCGGTTTAAGATCTTATTAAGCCGTTTTATGATAATGGGCCTCACTAAATTTCAATTCGGCCTTATTAGGCTCGTTGACGTTTTCCATGATTTTTTTTCGATTCCGAGAATTGAAAACGACTATGGGCTTTATTTTCTATCATGTTACAATTTTGAAATTTTGTTTTTTTATCGTTTTAAGGCGTTTAAACGAATTTGGCCAAACAATCCATTTATCACATCATTTTTCAAGTTTTTTGCTAAATACCCCTTCCCTTATGAAGTTTTCAAGTTCTTTTGGCTAAATACTCCTTCCATCATGTGTAACTTTTTTTTTTGCTAAATACCCCTTTCTTGCCATTTTTCATTTTAATCCTATTTTACTCGATTTTCGCGCCATTTTTCATTTTAATCCCCTTTTACTCGATTTGCGCGCCGTTTTTCGTTTTAATCCCGTTTTACTCGATTTTTGCACCGTTTTACTCGATTTTCGCACCGTTTTTACCCCGTTTTACTCGATTTTCGCGCCGTTTTTCATTTTTAATCTGTAACTCACTTTTGGGCTTCAGTGTTATACAGCTAGCAAACAGCTGTAAGTCACTGATTTGCCTTGAGTGTGTTACAGCTAGTACACAGCAGTAAGTCACTTCTGGACTAAGTTTCATGGGCCGAATAACGTATTGGGCCTTTGTTGTTGTCGGCCCAAATATAAAAAACCCTAGTAACCTCGTCTATAAATTCACTGCCTCATTTTCACTCAGCTCTCATTCTCACTGCGCCATAAAAGATTTAGGTTTGAAGTTCTTACTGTGTATTTTAGTTAAAACTCCCATTTTTACTGATTTTGTTTGATATCTCAACAGAGTCTAACATGTTTTCTTTGGTGATTCCTGAAGCCGACCGAACCTTCTTTGGTCATGACGGAGAGGGTCATCGATGTGGGCCTGCTACGCCGTCTGGTAACTTTGGCTTCTTCTTGTTCGTTCTTTTTTTCTTTTTGTACTTCTTCTTGTTTTGTGCTTAAGGATTTTTCTCGTTTCTTTCTTTGCAGCGTCGATCTCTCGTATTCGTTCGCCTTCTGTCTCTGCTACTAAACTTGTGATGTCGAAGAAGAAGCGTCTGGCTTTGCAGGGGTGTTCGTCCGGTGCTCCTGTGAACGTGGAGCTTATGACGAGTTTGGAGTCTTCTCCGTCTCCACCACTCGTCAGGGCGACGCGTTCCACAAAGGGGAAGGAGAAGGTAGATGATGTTTCTGGGGAGCCGTTCGTCTCGGTTGACGACTTTCCTGGTGTAGTTTCAGCTGCTTTTGCTCCTGGACGAGACCTTTTGAAGGCTTTAATGGGTCTTCGTTCTTCTTCTTCTCTCGAACATTATACATCGAAGTAAAGCAAATTTGATTTACTTTTGACTTTGTAGTTTTAATACGTGTCCTTTATCTTTCTTTTGTTCTTCTCTCTAGGGGATTCAAGCGTCTCTGTGTGCTTGGACGTTGCTATCGAAGTATCCAGAGCAGTTGGAGGCGTTGGAGAAGAAGATGGCTAATGCTACTTCTAAGATTGCTCGTTTACAGAGTGCTTTGGACGAGTCTCGTAATGCGGAAGCGGCGGCGAAGAAAAAGGCGGACGACACTGTTTCCCTTAATGAGAAGTTTACTGAACGTGTCCAAAGGTTGGAGCAGGAGCTTCGTACTTTGGAGATGGATGTAACGGCGAAGACGATGCAACACGAGAGGGATTTGTCTGAGGCGAGGATTTATTGGTCTTGGATGTCTCGGGTTGATGTCTACGAGGAGTATGCTGCTGGCAAACATAAAGACTGGGATCCTGTTGGCGAACGTGCTGAGTTCCATAGCGTTTATCCTGAGCCCCCTGCAGGTGTTGAAGTTGGTTCTTGTCCTACGCGTCCGGAGTCTCGTCCTGAAGATATGGATGTTGATGGAGAAGATCATTCAGAGGAAGGAGAGGAGGATGCGAATGGTTCTTCCGGGTCGTCCGAAGGAGAATCCAGATCTTTGTAACTTTATGTATTTGTTTTTTGTCTGCAGACTCGTGCTTTCTTATATCTCTATCTCTACCCCTTTTGGTAGGTTTGATCCAAGCCTTTTTCATGCGCTTGGTTTGAAGCTACCAAAGAAATTTGTGCTAATGTTCTTTTGGTCTTTCGCGTCTTTATCTTATGAATGCGTAGGATTCGCTTTTCTTTATGGGTTGTGACTTTTTAACCCCTTAGTTCGATACTCTTTTGTTCGTAACTCATGTGCTCGAGGTGTGCTTTGTTGACTTGATCAAGGAGTGTGGTCAATGCGACTTACTTTAGCTTATTAGCCGACTTACATGAGGTTTGGGTCCAGCATTTCCTCCGAACCCAGAAGCGAGTGGCGGACGTAGGTCAGCGTGTGATTTTGATCAGCTTGTGACGTTACCCCTTACTTTAAAGGTGGATCCTTTGCCTCACGCTAGCGTTTAGGTCGACGTCGAACTCTTTTAATCGACGGGCCTATTCATCGTGTATAGCGTTCGATTTCTTGATTCTTAGGACTTACGATGCCGGTGGACGCGTCCCTGCCGGTTTGGCGAATTGCCCGTGGATTCATGACTCTCAGAGGGGATGGAAGGCGTTAAGACGCGTTCCTGGAGAATGATCGTGTCAAATAGGTTTCCCTTGTTTGCTCAGAGGATCCGGCCGGCTTTGTGAGGTACCAGGCTTCATTCCCCATGACCATTGCCACACGTCGCTAACAATCATGGGAAGCGTCGACTCGGGGTCAGCGGTTCGGCTAACGTTGCCTACGCGTAGATGTGGCCTTGAACGCGTAAACTAACGAAATTCTCCCCCGGCGCGGATTTTCACCGCGGCCTTCTTGCTTCTTATTTGGTACACCGTACTCGAGAGGCACGTTCTCTTAATAGACATGGAGCAAGTAATTGGAAACGAAACATCTCAGCATGCTTGACAAGTCGGAAAGAAAGGTCTACTTGTATATAAAATAGAAGATGCATCATACTTGAACTAAACGTGACACTGACGCCTACCCCTAGTCTCTACGACCCCCTGTCGTATTGACCTAATCGAGAACGACATGTCTTTATTGAAAACTTAAAAACTACTCATGCAAAGGAAATAGAAGGGTAATTTAATGGACGCATAAAAAGCATCTTGATTACTCTCTCGACCATGACTTATCACGGCAGATGGTGTTTCAGGAACATGTAGCTTAGATCGGGGTTCTCCTCCATAAATGTTTTTCATCTTTGGACTCGGAGACTCTGCTTGTACTTCCTTAGGGATACGTTGTTCTTATCGACGTCTTTGCTCAGCGTAGGGGATGAATCTTTTCTTAATCTTTTGGGATGCATCTTTTTCTTTTTGGCTTTCCTCTCTAATTTCTTGTTCTTCTTGAGTTTCTTGTTGTTTGGGCGTTCTGACCATGAGGAAGCTTTTCTCTTCTTTATCTTTCGGATAGTATGCAACTTTACTTCTAGAACGTATACTTCATCGCCTATCTTGCCCACTTCTTCTTTCATGTCGCAAATCTTCCGTCGGGCTTATCTTAGGCGTTCTCCGTGGTCCTTTCGTTGCTATGCTTTGATCTCCCTTTCTATTGATGCGTTGCTGGTGTTCTTCATCCCTACGCTATAGCATTCTCTCGCTACTTGTTGTTCGCCTTTAATTTCTTGTATTCCCCAGGGGGATGGAAACTTCAGGGACTGATGATACGTGGATGGGATGGCTTTCATGTCGTGTAACCATGGCCTTCCCAGTATCATGTTATAGGGCGACTCGGCTTCCATTACTACGAACTTGGTTTGCATGTTTACCCCTTCCGCTAGGGTGGTTAGAGTGATTTCTCCAAGCATGTCGGCCACTTCGCCGCTGAATCCTACTAGAGGGATGTATTTCTTCACTACGTCGTCGCTGGAGAGCCCGAGTTCCTTGATTGCGGATAAGGTGACGATGTTTGCTGAACTTCCGTTATCTATAAGGATCCTCTTCACCCTGCAGTTGCTAATGGTTAGGGAAATAACTAAGCCGTCGTGATGATCCACCGACTCGTTTGGCTCATTGAACGTGATGGGATAGTCCTTCTTGATAGTCCTCATGTGATACACCGGTAAGACGCTTCCTTCTCCACGTAGTGTTTTGGCGTTCCTCTTGGCGGCTGAGACCGTATAGCCGCTAACCGGAGATCCTCCAAAGATTGTGTTAACTGTCCTTGACCGGCTTGATGGAGGCGGTGGCGAGGCGGATCTATTTCTTTCTCTACCTCTTTCGAACGCGTCACGACCTTCTTTGGAGAGTAGGTCTAGCAGGTCGCCTCTTTTCAAAAGACGGAGAACTTCTTTTCTTAAGGTATAGCAATCGTCTGTTGGGTGCCCCGAGTCGTTATGGAACTCACAATATCCTCTTCCTGATCCTGGCTTCTTTTCGGGGTTGGGTTTTCTAGGCCACCTTACGTCGTGTAACTTCTCCATTGATCCTATGACTCTTAACGCGTCGACCTTCATGCATATCCCTCTCTCGATCGCGTAGACGTTATTGATCTTGCTGACGTTATGAACCATGGGGAGTTCTCTATGGAAAGGCTTAGTCCTCCTATCATGGCGATCCCCCTCTCGTCTCTGAGGAGAGTCTTTTCGCGATGGAGAGTGCCTTCGTGGAGATCGACGCCTTTCTTCGAGGTGATTTCGAAGATCTTCCTCTAAGCGTATTGCTTCCATTGCTCTTGCTCTCGTTATCTCGAACGACTCGGTACATGTCCTTGTCAGTTCTTTATATAAATCGCTATCTTTGGGGAAGGCGCGTCTGAACATGTCGGAGGCGGTAGCTTCCGTGCAACTTGGGATCGTGACTTTCTCGTCGTTGAAACGCTTAAGAAACTCCCTTATGGTTTCACCCCTGTTCATACGCATGTTGTGGAGATCTGACGGTTGTTTCGCAAAGAGCTTGCTACTGGCGAATTGTAGCCTGAATTGGTTGGATAGTTCCGCGTAGGACGAGATGCTTTCTTGAGGCAAGTGGATGAACCATGTCAAGGCGGGACCTTTCAATGTCGAGCTAAAGAATTTGCACATCATTGCTTCTTTAAAACTTGGGTCGATAGGACTTGTGGAGAGCTTGGCTTTGTACAGTAAGATATGTTCTTCGGGGTCACTTGACCCATCGTAGACGGGGAGATCCGCAACGGTGAATTTCTTTGCGATCTTCTGGATGGCGATACTCCTAATAAAAGGGCTTTCCTCGAACGCATGCTCTTCTTCGGGTATTATGGAATTTGGAGCTCCTGGCCTAAGCATCATCTCCTTTCTTAAGGCTCCGACTTGTTGGGCTACGATATTCGCGACCGCGTTGGGAGTTAGGGCTTGCTTTTTGGATGGCTCTCCTCGGCCCGCTCTCGTCGATGTGATCGGTCTTGGGCGTCTTGAGAGCTCAAGGTCTTCTTCCTCGTCGGCTACGACATCCATGTCCAGACGACGAACGACACTCCGATCGCGAACGTAAGTGGGAGGCTTAGCGGACTCTGTCCTGAGTTCTTTTATAACAGAGCGTAGTCACTCGTTTTCTTTGGCGAGTCCCATCTTTTTTTCTTCACTGGCGCTCTTGGCCTCTTCCCGGGATTTTTGGACGCTGTAGAAGTGATTCTTGACGGAGGCCATGTTGGTGACGTCATCGTCGACTTTCTTTTTGGTTGCGGGATCGTCGTCTCTGGCGACGTCGGAAACGTTCTCGAATTCTTCTTCCGAATCTCCCTGCATTGGATCGTTGGGGTTTGTAACTCGTTCTTTGTTCTTGAGACTGAGGGAGTCCTTTACGCGTTCTTCGGTCTCTGAATCCCTGTTGTTGCGAGGGCTATTGGTTGGAGACGTCATGGCTTCCTGCAAAAAAAAAGAGGTTCCCTTTGTGTGGAAAGATGACACCTTTTTTATCAAGCCCCACGGTGGGCGCCAATTGTTTGTAGCGAAATTATCAACGAGATGATAACTAAGCAATTTTAGGGCAAAGATCAAAGAGAACGGTATAATCTTAACACTAAGAGAACGAGACGAGAGAATAAGGTTGAAACTTGAACTTTCTTGTGGTATTGATATTACGGCGTAGCGTCTGATGATTACAAAAGGTTGGCGTTAACCTTTATATAGGTTAACCCTAGGATCCTACTAAGGAAATAAGATCTTTTTCTTTTCCTTCTATCTTCTAACGATATAATAAATATGGTAAAAGATATTCTTTTATCTTATCTTTTACCATTTACATGAATATAATACAGAACAAGGTAACTAAGTGGCGGCTGACCTAATTCCCATAGTTGAACGACGTGCTCTTCTTTATAACGTCACGTCGACGCCATCCTTCGTTCTTCACGTCGCGTTGCTTCTATGCTTCTACGCGTAGCTCCTTAGCGTTCCATAGTCGTCGTATTTTTAGGCACAAACAATCCTCAAAATGCAACTTCTGAATAAAGTTTGCGATTTGTTTTGTGGATGTTACATTCCCGGGAAAATTCTTTTTCAACTCATCACTAATACCAGACGGCGGAGTGAATACATTCGCCAACGACGTCACGAAGGTCACCTCATCCGACGTCATTCGACCCATGTACGGATGACCAATGAAGCTAGTGCAAATCTTATGATTGTGATGTCCGTGCTTTACCTTCAAATACCATCCATCTCTGGCATCCCTAGCCTTGAACTTATAACCTCTGACCTCAAACTTACAGTTCGTCCTCATATCCCTAGTCTCCCGCTGTGTTTGAACAACCACTGTTCCATCTTCTAATTCAACTTTCTTTTTCTGTAATCTATACACTCAAGAATGCTCGCACATAATGTTCATTTGACGTATATTACTATGACTAGTCAGTAATACCATCATAAGCTCTCTACCAGTACTCTGAACCCAATGCCTCAAATGTTCCTTAGTAGGAAACGTTTCTTCGGATTCAAATGCCTCTGAGTAATCCAAACCCTATAATTAATTTTAGCTAACCCCAATTAATAAAAAATACAATAATAATAGCATCTATATCTTATTAATCCACATGAATCACAACTACCAATTCTACTAAATTATATGCACCTAAATAGAGAGAAAACAATTAATACAAAATAAATCATTAACCGCAAAATCACCGGCGTCGAAGTCTCTTTCTTCTTCGTCGCTATCGTTCCACATCCCGTCTTCGGGTTCACCGGAATACTCTTTCTCGTCCGGGATCGCATCGACATTGCCGTCATCGCCTTCACCATCCTCGCCACCCACATACTTGTTCCCTTCGCCGCTCGCATATTCAATCTCCGTCACATATTCAATCTCCTCACCATCATCCAAGTTTGTAACTCTATTATTTGACATTTCCAGATGACTCGAATGAAAAACACAACCAAGTGGGGGGTATAAATAGGCTTTTTTCCAACAGTCATATTCTCCCAAAGAGTTGTTGGGGAAATTTTCCCAACAACTATTTTTTCCCAACGGCTATTTTTCTAACGGCTACTTTTTCAAATTATATCTATACGTTGAGATCCAACGTACGTTGAAACCTAACTTGTATATTTTACGTTTTTTTTTCCACTTCATATATTCCGTATTTTACCTCGCGTATGAATTTTTTGATTTTTCCTGTACGTTGGGTTCCAACGTACGTTGGCTTTCAATGTACGAAAATGTATTGCCAAAAGTTACGAAATATAGTGGAAATAATGACTACCTTAAAGCAAGTGTACACAAAACATGTTATTCTCGCGTTGGCACTTCGTAACTCGAATGTTTAAATGTTATGGTTGCACTTTATACTTTATGCATCCTTGTACTTTAGTGTATTAGTACTTCTTGTATTGGTTGAAAGTTCGTCATTTCTATTTCGGCGAAAAACCCCGCACCCACTTTTTTATAACTGGCACCCGCCTTGGGCGCAACCCGGATGCGTCCAAAATGTTTTTAAAAAAACCCGGTTCAGTTTTGGGCGCATCCAGGATGCGTCCAACTTAAACCGGGTTTTTTAAACTTTTGACGGCAAAAAAAAAAAAAAAAATTTTTTTTTCTTGGGCGCAGCCAGGATGCGCCCAAAAATGACCCGGTTCAAAAAAAAAAAATTGGACACACCCGAAATGCGCCCAAGACGGGTGCCAGTTATAAAAAAATGGGTGCGGGGTTAAACGCCCTTCTATTTTCAGCCTTGGTGAGTATACTTCAAGGAGATGTTAAAGAAAAATATTAGATCATATATAATGGTGTTTTTTTTTCTGAATTTTTCTTTATTCGAGCTACTTTATGCTTATTTTATTCTTTCCGAATTGCTTTTATGATTTAGTGTTTCACCGTTTTTTTATAAAAATAAAAATTTGAGCAATAGTATGAAACCAATTCGCTTGATTAAAGATTGTTACTTGTCTAATATGATTGTATTATTTATGTTTTCTCGTGATATTGATTCTATCACAAGTAATACCATTTGTAGGTGCTTTTAGAAACAAATAATTGGCCGATCTCATGCTTGGGAATTTGAATTAGGTAACACGGTTGAGATGCGGAGGATTTGTGGTGGGGTTGCGCATGAACCACACCATGACCGATATACCAGGGATTGTCCAGTTCATGAGTGTCGTCTCTGAGATGGCAAGGGGGTCGCCTCACCCGTCCCTGCAACCCATCTGGGGCCGCCACCTCCTCTGCTCACAGGACCCACCATGCGTGACTCGCATGCACTGTGAGTACGATCGACTTGATGGCACAATTTTCCCTATTGTTGGCGAGGACAACAACGTTGTCGAGGAGCGCTCCTTCTTCCTAGGCACCGCCCCACTCTCTGCACTCAGACTATGTCTAAACCCGAATCTTCGACGTAGTTGCACCTCCTTTGAGTTGCTATCCGCGTTTCTATGGAGGTGCCGTACAGTTTCTCTCCAACTTGACCGAAACGACCATGTGCGGTAATGTAACACTTAATATACCAGAGGAAAAATAGATTGGAAATATTTGTCTCAATTAATATTTTCTTATAGAAACTTGGTTGCCTAAACAATGTTGGGAGATTATTAGGTAGAGTCGTAGAGGATTAGAGTCTCGTGGGAAGTGATATGTGGATACTAGCTAGGTCAGAATAGACTGGATAATTAGAAATAGAGTTATACACGACAACGTTTAAGACTTCGATGGTTTGGGTATACTAATTGTCATCCCGTTTTAAGAGTTAAAGATGAGTATAAATCGAGTCGGTCTAGAAATTTCGACCAGACCCGACACACCGGGCTATAACGGTTTGAGAATTTTGAGATTCCAGATAAGGCCCGGTCCGGTATGAGTTTGAACCAATATTCAACTTAAAGAAGGATTATGAGTTTTTTTCAGAGACGTACAAAAAAGTGGGGAAAAAGTTAAACTTGAAAAAATCGTAGGGAGTGGACTAGGGCTTTCAATTCTTTGGATCATTCATTATATCTTATGAGTAGACCGGGCAAACGGGCCGGGTTCCGGTCAATCGGGTTCGAAGTCGAAAACGGGTTTGGGTCAAACGGGTCGATACAATTTTCGGGTTGATCGGGTTCGGGTCAATCCAACGGATTTCAAATTTTCGATTGTTTTTATTTTTATAAAGAAAATAAAATTTAAACAATATTTTTCTATTAAAATATTACTATTATATCGTTATTTAATAAAATACATTGTTATTTTTTAATTTAAATGGAATAAAATATGTGAAAAGTGGGTCTCTTGACGAGTTTCGAGAAGTTCGGGTTAGTCCGGATTTGACCCAACGGGTCTCGGGTTGGCTCGGGTTTGAACCCAACGGGTTTCATGAGCTTTCGGGTCGGGTTGGGTTGAGTTTTTTTGGGTCGGGTCGACCCAACGGATTGGGTCAGCTTTTGACAGGTCTACTTATGAGTGATATTCGATTTTCCATATATATTTTTTTTTGTCCAAAGAGAGACGACACTTTTTAGGAATATATAAAAGAAACGAAATTAAAAAATACAAGCCGAGGAAGACAAAATCTCCTAAGGTCCTCGAGTAGCAAGTGACAAATAGAGAAAGGAGACAGATATTTTGTAAATTCCATGAACTTTGTTTTTTTTTTGAAAAGTACCTTAACCACCGCTAGATTATGAACATGACCACTCAAATTATGATCATTAGCTTGTTATCTATGAACGCGAACTCATCGCATATCGTACGTATAATTTGCGCTCGCCGGAACCTTTCTCTTGCATTACACACCTTAACAGGTACCTCTATGCGGCAAACGCGCGGTCGAAGTTGGATCCACCACTCCCGGAAGGATACTACGGCAACGTCTCCGTCTTCCCGGCTGCGCTTACCACAACTGGGGAGTTGATCTCCAACGACCTCAACTACGCAGTGAACCTAATCAAGAAAGCAAAGGCGGAGGTGACAGAGTGTTGGAACCAAATTTTCTGGGCACCGTTGCTGTCGGATAATGGAAGCGTTGGCTTCGTCTTCGCGAGCACTATTCAGTAGTATGCTCATACGCATAATTCGGGTTCCGTTTGAATGAGAAATGGAGGTCCAAAGTGGATTACTTGAAGTGCACTAAGTGAAAAATGTGGAGGTTTAAATTGGTCAAATATTACCATATCAAACTTGATTTGGTTTTGAATAGGTTGATCTTCCAAATAAGGTTGGTCAAAGATTCAGTTTTAATGAGCTGCATTAAACCGGGATCCTCCTTGAAAGGCTATAAATGATAGACTTTTCCTCCTCATTTCAATACACAATACGAACACCTGTTGAGCATTCTTATTCTCCTTCCCCCACAGTTTTCAGTCTTTATTAATCTCTTCCTCCTCTTTTGTTCGGGTCTGAGAGTACATACAATTCTAGAGTTCGTTGGCTTCTTCGTTTGGGTTGTGCAAAGCAGAAGTGATATCGGTTTTATCCTGGGATTCGGAACGCCGGTAACCGTCACACTACGGGGCGTTTTTAGAATTAAGGAAAGAGATAATATCTCGACTCCGTTCAAGTTCTACCGTTCGACTTCGGTAGTGGTTTATTTGTTTTCTTACCTTAATTCTTGTATTTTATACAAATTTATAAGTTGTAGAAAATAGGATTCCTACAATCTTAATTCTGAAATTTTTTTCCTACGTTTCTACGACTAACAAATTTGTGTTTTGAGTAAACAGGTTAAGGCGAGTTGGGAATTTGTTCTCGTTTTTGTACGAGAAAATCCGGAAAAAATATTATATTATTATTTCGATTTTAATATGAATAGATTAAATTAATTATATATTTATTCGAGTTAAATATATTGAAAATCGGTTTTTAATTTATTAATTTAAATTAAATTCGTAAATAATTGATTAATTAAATTAAACTCGGTTAATTAATTAATTAAATAAAAACGGAAATAATTTTTATTTTATTTCCTATTGTTTCGTTTTTGCATTTGTTCTAATCTGTGTCAATTTCATTTGGTCTCAGATTTGAAAAATGACTAACGAAAACGACAACGTTGTGGATGCTACCGCTGCAACTAAGAGTGTTGAGTCGACACTCCAAATTCAGTTTGGAGATGGTCTGCCATCAGTGACTCTGGAACAGAATAATGTTCAGCACCCTGAGGTGACTAAGGTCAATGACCCACGTGTGGTCGAGAACCAGGCTCCGGTCATACCGAAACCGGGTGGACAGTCTCAAACAAGCCAACAAATGGACTTGTCGGATGTTCACATGCCCTATGTGAGGGTACCGGACAGGTCGTACACGGCTAGTATGCCGAGTGCATTTCATGCTGGAGTCTTGCCCGATAAGTTTGACGGGAAGGGGTTCAGGATTTGGTCTCAGAAGATGCAATTCTTCCTGAGCACAATGGTTCTGGACAGATTTCTGACGGAGGAGAAACCAAAGTTCTCCCCGAACAACACTGATGCCCTTGCTGATTGGGTCAAGGGAGATTATTCATGCAGAGGCTATGTCAAGTGCCGCATGATAGACTCGTTGTACAAGGTCTATTGCAACCATGATACCGCCAAGGAATTGTGGGACGTTCTGGAAAAGAAGTACAAGACTCAAGATGTTGGGTCGAAGAAGGCAGCAGTGGCTAAGTTCCTGAACTACAAAATGGTAGATTCAAGATCGGTAGTGGACCAAGTTGAAGAGCTGCAACTTATCGTCCATGAAGTCCTCTCCGAAGGCATGAACATCTGCGAGACATTCCAGGTAGGTGCCTTCATCGAAAAGCTTCCTCCATCATGGGGGCAGTTCAAAGTCTACTTGTTGCTGAAGCAAAAGGCAATGAGGGTGGAAGACTTGATTGTGAGGCTCCGGGTTGAGGAGAACAACAAGAGGGCCAATGGCTATGGACCTTCGAACAAGGCGAACCTCGCAGAGCATCAGGACAAGGGGAAGAAAAGGAAGTTTCAACCCAACAACTCCAACAACTTCAAGAAGCCAGGGCCTAAGAAGTTCAGTGGAAAGTGCCACAAGTGCAACAAAGTTGGACACAAGGCGGATGAGTGTCGAAGCAAAGTCGACACAAAGAGGGACAAAGGCAAGTCCCAAGCCAACATAGCTGAAGGGTCGCTCACATAGGATGACTTGTGTGCGGTGACTGAAGTCAACATGGTTGGCAGCAACCCAAAGGAGTGGTTCTATGACACCGGTGCAACTAGGCACATATGCTCGGATAGGGGTCTCTTCACGACCTACAAGAAGAACCACACCGAAGAGCAACTCTTCATGGGTAACTCCGCCACTTCTAAGGTGGAAGGATATGGGAAGATCGTGCTGAAGATGACTTCCGAGAAGGAGCTGACGCTGAACAACGTTCTTCATGTGCCGGACATCCGCAAGAACCTGATCTCGGGAACTCTACTCTCCAAGAATGGGTTCATGATCAAGTTTGTGTCTGACAGGTTGGTTCTCTCTAAGAAGGGGGTATATATGGGTAGGGGTTATGTACAGGATGGATTGATCAAAATGAATGTAATGACAGTCATCCCAAAAGCTATTGTAACCGATGTTTCAATGAATAAGAATAACCCTATTGCTTATGTTGTTGAGTCTTTTAATATTTGGCATGAAAGATTGGGACATGTTAACTATAAGTCTATAAGTAGATTGATAAGTTTGAATATGATTCCAAAATGCAAAACAAGTAAAGACAAATGTGAAGTATGCGTTCAAGCGAAGCTCACAAAAACACCATCACCCCATGTAGAAAGAACAACCGAACCTCTAGGATTAATTCACACTGATTTATGTGATTTAAAGTTTGTACAAACTAGAGGAGGTAAAAAGTATTTTGTGACTTTCATAGATGATTGCACAAGATATTGTTATGTATACTTGTTACGTAGCAAAGATGAAGCTTTAGAAAAGTTCAAAGAGTACAAGTTGGAAGTTCAGAACCAACTTAGTAAAACGATTAAAATCGTAAGAAAGAGGAGGTGAGTATAGTGAACCTTTTAATTCGTTCTGTAGAGAACATGGCATTGTTCACCAAACTACCGCTCCTTATTCGCCAGAATCCAACGGAGTAGCGGAACGAAAGAACCGAACTCTTAAGGAAATGATGAATGCAATGTTGCAAGAATCTGGGTTAGCCCAGAACATGTGGGGGGAAGCGTTGCTTACCTCAAATTACATTCTCAACAAAATACCACAGAAGGTGACTGGAAAGACGCCTTATGAGTTGTGGAAAGGTAACGTACCTTCGTACAAATACCTCAAAGTGTGGGGGTGCCTAGCAAAAGTAGAAGTACCACCTCCTAAAAAGGTCTCAATTGGACCAACAACCGTTGATTGTATTTTCATCGGGTATGCACATAACAGTAGTGCATATCGTTTCTTGGTATACAAGTCAGATATACCGGATATACATGCTAATACAATAATGGAGTCAAGAAACACATCTTTCTTTGAAAATGTGTTCCCTTGCAAGGAATAAAGAATATCCTAAAAGGACTCGTGAACAACGAGATGCAAATGAAATTGCTCAAGAAGCAAGCACATTTATGCAAGAAGCGAGCACTTCTATGCAAATAGTGAGTGCTTCTGTCCAAGAAACAGAAGAAGAAAATGATGAACCTAGACGGAGCAAGAGAGCTCGAAAGGAAAAAGCATTTGGCTCAGATTTCACAATGGCGTTTCTTCTAGAAAATGAACCTCGAACGTTTAAAGAATCCATGTCAATGCCAGACGCACCTTCATGGAAGGAAGCGGTCAAAAGTGAAATAGACTCCATTATGCAAAATCATACATGAGAGTTAGCTGATTTACCCCCAGGAACAAAAGTGCTGGGATGTAAATTGATTTTCAAACGAAAGTTGAAAACCGATGGCTCAATAGAGAAGTATAAGGCAAGGCTTGTAGTACAAGGATTTAGACAAAAAGAAGGTCTAGATTTCTTTGATACTTATTCTCCGGTAACGAGAATACTTCTATTCGAGTACTAATAGCGACTGCAGCTCTACGTAATCTAGAAATACATCAAATGGATGTAAAAACGGCCTTTCTAAACGGAGAGTTAGAAGAGGAAATTTATATGAAACAACCCGATGGGTATCTTGTGTCTGGACAGGAACACAAAGTGTGTAGACTTGTGAAATCTTTATATGGATTAAAACAAGCACCTAAACAATGGAATGAGAAATTTGACAGTGTTATGATGTCAAATGGTTTCAATATAAACGAATGTGACAAATGTATTTATGTCAAAACAACTCCAAAAGGATATATCTTGTTGTGCCTATACGTTGATGACATGCTCATTATTGATAGTAACAAAGATATGATCCAACAAACTAAGAACATGCTTAGTGGGAAGTTTGACATGAAAGATTTGGGACTAGCGGATGTGATTCTAGGAATAAAAGTCATAAGACATTCCGAAGGAATCATTTTAACTCAAGATCATTACGCTGATAAGGTACTTGAACGTTTCAAGAAATACTCAAGCGGTAGTGCAAAGAGTCCCGTCGACCCTCACCTCGACTTAAATAAAAACTCGGGTGAAGGCATATCTCAAGTAGAATATGCACGAGTGATTGGAAGTCTAATGTACTTAACAAATTGTACAAGACCAGATTTAGCACATGCGGTGAACGTTTTAAGTCGTTACACCAGTAATCCAGGACATGGTCACTGGAAAGGCATAACAAGGGTATTGAACTACTTGCGATATACTCGAAATTATGGGTTACACTATGGACGATATCCAGCAGTGATGGAAAACTATAGTGATGCTAATTGGATATCAGACTCCAAAAACTCAAAATCCACAAGCGGGTATGTTTTTACTCTAGGTGGTGCGGAAGAAGCAGAATGACTTCGAAACTTTCTAGAGGATATACCAATGTGGGAAAAACCGGTGCCGACTATGAGTCTCCATTGCAATAGTCAATCGGCAATAGCTCGAGCACTAAGTTCAATGTATAATGGTAAGTCTCGTCATATTAAAAGACGACATAAAACCATAAGACAATTGCTCTCAAACGGAGGGATCAATGTTGATTACATCCGATCGGCTGACAACCTAGCGGATCCGTTTACTAAAGGTTTGTCTCGAGAGCAAGTTGTGAAATCATCAAGAGGAATGGGTTTAAAGCCTATGACATAAGATGAAGTTTGATGGTAACCCTACTTACGTGATTGGAGATCCCAAGATGTAAGTTCAAAGGGACAACGAAATCACGCTAAATCTAGAGCACTTGGAGATTAACATCTTCTCCCAGTTCCTAGGATGATAAAAGTGTGTTGGTAAACTATAGGTTAAGTCATACAGTGTTGGCTTTTAATGATTCCATAAGCTTTGAAAAGCAAAGTGAAGTATAATGGTATACTACTTATGGTAAAATCACCTTATGAGTGTGAAATGGGGCCGTTTCTAGGAGAATTAACCGAGGCTGAATTCTCTAAGCTCACTCATGAATAACCAGGGATGTTCAAGGCCAAAATGAACACAATCAGAGAACCTAGTTCTGTGAGAAGATGAAACTGTGTGATAGTCATTGTCTAGGTTTACATCAAATTCCGGGTGGTTCAAGACATCACGTTCACTACCTGGTCGAGTAAATCCGATGACTACTCACTATGGGTGGTTCAAGGCTGAAAAAATGATACCAGTCCAAATGCAGTGATTCTTCGACCGTACTCTCAAAAGTCTTTCTATCGAGTCGTTTTCACGTTTTTAGAGTCATTTCTATTCATGTGGGGGATTGTTGGAACCGAATTTTTCGGGCATCGTTGGTGTCGGATAATGAGAGCGTTGTCTTCGTCTCCGCGAGCACTATTCAGTAGTATGCTCATACGCATAATTCGGGTTCCGTTTGAATGAGAAATGGAGGTCCAAAGTGGCTTACTTGAAGTGCACTAAGTGACAAATGTGGAGGTTTAAATTGGTCAAATATTACCATATCAAACTTGATTTGGTTTTGAATAGGTTGATCTTCCAAATAACGTTGGTCAAAGATTCGGTTTTAATAGGCTGCATTAAACCGGGATCCTCATTGAAAGACTATAAAAGGGAGTTTTTCTCCTCCTCATTTCAATACACAATACGAACAACTATTGAGCATTCCTATTCTCCTTCCCCCACAGTTTTCAGTCTGTATTCATCTCTTCCTCTTCTCTTGTTCGAGTCTGAGAGTACACACAGTTCTAGAGTTCGTTGGCTTCTTCGTTTGGGTTGTGCAAAGCAGAAGTGATATCGGTTTTATCCTGGGATTCGGAACGCCGGTAACCGTCACACTACGGGGCGTTTTTAGAATTAAGGAAAGAGATAATATCTCGACTCCGTTCAAGTTCTACCGTTCGACTTCGGTAGTGGTTTATTTGTTTTCTTACCTTAATTCTTTTCGACAACGCCGGTAACCGTCACACTACGGGGCGTTGTCGAAAAGTCACTCCACTCTTACCCCTCCAAATATGAATACATCAATGTCTATGCATAATTTTTTTTTTTTGAGAATCCATAGTTTGTTTTCTTAATATGAATAGTTGAGCAACGCATTATAAACGAAAGTTAGATAAACTTGTTGATTTAAGTTTTGATTATTCTTTTTTCATGAATTTCTTATTATTTATGCCTAATCTTTTTTAATATCAATTTTTTTAATATATTAGTTCAATACCGATTAACATTACCTTGTCAAAGCTATGAACTTTTATATAGATAATCTAAGATATAGATTAAATACTTGATATAATTTTAGAAAAATTAATTACAGCTCTGGTTAGTCGAGTAATTAATTACTCGTTGCTTTCCCTTCTTGCCGTCGTCGAATGGCATATCCGTAAATACACGTCATTCACAAGGCCAGGTAGGTCAACTGCCCACCACCGCCCAAAAAAAAGAAAAAAACGCACTAAAAACCCTCGTCTACTTCTCTTCTCCCTCCCCTTTCAACTGACAACAAAATTCCCTCGTTTTCCCCAGCTTTCTTCCCCCGCCGCCGACACTCTACGGGAGAGGAAATCCCCGGGAAGAAGAAGACGAACATAGAATGTCACATTCTCTCTCTTTCCGCTTCTTCTCCTCCTCACTCCCCTCAACTCGCCGCCCGCGCCTCCCAATTCGCGCCGTCCAATCCGAAGCAAAACCTTCTTCCAAACCCCCAATTTCCTACCCTACCGCATCCTCCGCGCCGGTAATCGTCACTCCGATCCTCCTTTCTCATCGCGCGACCGATTCGTACCTGGAGGCGGACCCGGTCGTTGAGTCCCACATCAAGGAGAACGGATTTAGGACGAGCCGTAGGACCAAGGTTGTGTGCACGATCGGACCTGGTACGTGCGGGTTTGACGAGCTCGAAGCGCTCGCCGAAAGCGGGATGAACGTCGCCCGGCTTAACTTGTGCCATAATTCGCGTGATTGGCACAGGGAGGTGATAAGGCGTGTGAGGAAGCTGAATCAGGAGAAGGGGTTCGCTGTCGCTGTGATGGTTGATACTCAGGGCAGTGAGATCCATTTGGACGATCTAGATGGAGCCACGTCTTCTACCCCTGCTGAGGTCTTGTTTCCTTTCCTCTCTACTTGTTTTTGTTGGCGTGTTGTAATAGTTGTGGCTGTTGGCTTCTGAGGTCTGACATCGTTGGCTCTTGCTATGGAGTTTTATGGTGTTTATTCACTAATTGATCCTGAAATTTGTGCGTTTTAGGGACCTCAGCCCGTGGAGTGTTGTTGTTGTATGGTTGATTGTTGTTTTATATGATTTGGCTCATCAACAACCTACTTGTCAATGCATATTTGTGGCTCAGTTACTTAATCATGTGCTACTTCTGTTCTATTTGTTAATTTTGGAATGACACGGAGGCTCACACTAAAATCATCGTCTGCAGGATGGTGATGTATGGACATTCAGCATAAGATCGTTTGATTCGAATCGTCCTGAGCGAACAGTTGGTGTTAGCTACGATGGATTTGCAGAAGGTATGAATTTTTTCAGGATAAATCTGCTCATGTTTCCATGTGATTTAGAATACTGATCTTCTAATGTTGCAGATGTACAAGTGGGTGATGAACTTCTTGTGGATGGTGGAATGGTGCGGTTTGAGGTGATTGAAAAAATTGGCCCAGATGTCAAGTGCCGGTGCATTGATCCCGGACTGCTGTTGCCTCGTGCAAATCTTGCGTTGTGGAGGAATGGGAGGCTCGTTCGGGATCATACTGCCATGCTCCCCACAATCACACC
Organism: Oxyria digyna; assembly: GCA_029168935.1. Taxonomy (NCBI): domain Eukaryota; kingdom Viridiplantae; phylum Streptophyta; class Magnoliopsida; order Caryophyllales; family Polygonaceae; genus Oxyria; species Oxyria digyna. The sequence goes on along the minus strand of JAPVLV010000007.1, from coordinate 19,051,136 downwards.
CAAGGTTCGTACATCACATTATGATAATCCTGGAATCAAGACGAGTTTATTGAGTGCTGTGTTATGTTACAGAATAGCATAGTTTAAATGCAAAATTTGTGTCTTATAAATTTATTATCTTTTTTTCCTTCTAGGATTGGCTGGATATTGATTTTGCTACAGCAGAAGGTGTGGATTTCATTGCACTATCATTTGTCCAATCTGCTGAGGCCATTAATGACCTGAGGAGTTATATTGCTGAGCGCTCTCCAAAGAGGTAAGCAGTGTTACATGGATTTATTTTCTTACCTGGATGAAGTTTTGTAGTAATTTGCGACAATCAAAATCCTCGTACTCCAAGTTTTCTTGTGAATGAAACTCTGAATTCAGGTTCTCTTTTTTTCATCTTCCAGTGATGTAGCTATAATAGCAAAGATTGAGAGCATTGATTCTTTAAAGAACCTAGAATCGATCATCAAGGCATCAGACGGGGCAATGGTGGCCCGAGGAGACATGGGCTCACAGATACCCCTAGAACACGTCCCACTTGTCCAAGAAAATATCGTTCAGCTGTGTAGAGAGCTGAATAAGCCTGTAATTGTCGCCTCTCAGCTTCTTGAATCCATGATCGAATACCCTATTCCCACACGAGCGGAAGTTGCTGATGTTTCTGATGCCGTTAGGCAGCAGGCAGATGCACTTATGCTTTCCGGGGAGTCTGCAATTGGCAAATATCCTGAGAAGGCATTATCTGTTCTCAAAAGCGTTAGCTTGAGAATGGAGAAATGGAAGAGAGACGAGACGTGTCAAGAGCTTATGGTACTTCCTAGTATTACAACCCCGTCATCACCAGAGTATATTTCGGAGGAAATTTGCAATCAAGCTACTAAATTAGGTAAACAACTCACTTTTCTTCTTGGAGTAGCTTGATTAGTCTATGTCAACACAAAGAACATAGAATATAAAAAAATTGAAATTCTCATAATCACATAAGTGCATCTGCCTGATTAGTCTATGTCAACACAAAGAACATAGCTTGATTAGTCTATTTTCTTCTTGGAGTACAGTAAAAACTAATGTTGTCTGGATGATTTCAGCTGACGATTTAAAAGCAGACGCCATTTTCGTCTACACAAAAGACGGGGGCATGGCTTCACTGTTGTCCAGATGCAGACCAGCCTGCCCTATAGTCGCCTTTACAACAACACCTTCAGTGAGGCGGCGTCTGAGTCTGCAGTGGGGACTCGTCTCATTTAGACTCAACTTTCTAGAAGACATGGACGCTAACTTAAGCCGAACGTTCTCCATGCTTTCTGCAAGAGGCATGATCAAACCGGGCAATGTGATTGTCGTCGTATCTGATATGCTCCAATCTGTTCAGGTTAGACAAGTCCCCTGAATCACAAGCCTGAGTTTTTTTTCTCTCATTCCACTGATTGAAAATGGATTGGTTTTCACTGTGAGTGATTTTTGCATCTATCTTACTAATTGTATTTTTAGACTTTTTCTCCTTTTATTTTCACTAGTTAGATGATTGAAATAAACAAGCATTCTTTGGAATATACACGTAGTTATTATGATGTAACATTATTATATATATATGAAGAACTGTGTGAGATTATAAATTGTTTCAGGACTCACCCTGGTCAATCTATTTTAGTTTTAAAACGGTTTAAATATTTTATATCATATGATAATGGTATCCAATAAATTACTATTAGAATGTTTCTTTGCGTTGAGGTAAGTGATGACCTAAATTTCTGCATTATATAAGTTCTTAACAAGTTTACATTTTAAATGGGTATCCCCCACCCTCTTGCACCCAAAAAGAGTTTACAATTTTTAGATTTATCTTTCAAGTATTGTACTATGTTATAATTTGAGCCGTAATGCATTTAATTCGGGCGATGACATTTTTTTGAAGTCATTTTGAGAGAAAAATAAAATCAAATCAAAGTTCACAGTAATCACAGGTATATGTCATCGCGCACTTCACTGAAAACGTTCAAAAATTTAATGACCAATATTATGAAAATTACTATTCATAACTAGTTTATAAATTTCCTAATTTTATGTTTAGTTTAATATATGAATGAAGTTTTATTTTTTGTATAATAGCTTTGAATTGTATCAAAGACATTTGGACATAAGTGGTGATCTATTTCTATTACCCTACAACATTGTCAATTATATTATTTCTATAATAAGTCAATCAACATTGAAAAGAGGCATTCAACTTTCTAAAGTAATAGAAATAGTCAAATAGATCACCTCTTATGTCCAAATAACTTGAAGTTGTTATGTGCAACTCACTATTAAGCCCGTAAGATAACGATTGTGAGAGGCATTCAGAAATAACATCGAAATGGTTTCCTCCTTTTCTCTTCCTTCTTCCCTTTCGTTATCTCTCTTCTAGAACTCATTTGATTTTTTTCAAATTAATCGATTACAAAGCTTGGTTTGTAACATATGGTATCAGAGTCGCGACGAGACATGACCATGGCAGACGGCACCCGAATGAAGACAATGGAAGAGAATCTGAAGAAATTGGAAAAAATTGTTCACAGACACTCAAAGACGATGCAACAATGGATGACATCTTCTAACAACATCTTCTAACAAGAGCTTTAAAGGGATGCAACAACAATTCTTGGAAGGCAAAGAGCAAGCAAACGAATTGCGCAATCAGCTAGAGATCAACAAGAATAGAATGGAGGAGATTCATCAATTAGGTGATCGCAAGTTGGAAAACTTCCAGAAGAACACAAAACAAAGATTGGAGAATTTGGCAGATATGATTCAGAACTTGTCGCGAGAAAGAGACCAGGAGATTTCGGGTCAAAACAAAGGAGTTCGCGTTGGACTAAATCAAGAATTGAATCTTGCGAATTCGGGTTACACTCTACCTCCAATGGAGACGTAGTTGGTTATCAAGTGGGTTGCAGAACACTTGTTAAAGGGTAGGAGCTAGGAAAAAGGTCGATGGTTTGACTCTCACTACCAACATTTCACATGGACCTAGGCAAGGAGTGCCTAAGTAATAGAGGGGTTGAAGTGTATGACCTGAAAGTCTATTACGGACCGGGACGACCGTAACATAATTATTTCTTAACCCTTATTAGATCGCGAATCTTAGAGTGACTAACACATCGATCGAGAGACAACGATAAAAGAAAAGCTTGAAGTCACAAATCTTGATAGAATGACATATATATTCACCTTATTAAATACAATTTGTTCGTAGAACATTATTAAATACAATTACATGTATATGCAGCAAATTAATCAAATGACAAATAATTCACATCGATAGATAGATAACACAACGAAAACATATACAGAGTATATAGTATTCAATTTTCTAATTGATAGCACTGCATTTATTCCGGACTTCACCATTATATCCGGTTAGTACTCCGATTTTGGTCATTTTGATCATGGCTTGACCAAATCTATCAGCGAAACTTGGATCACGAGCTAAATCCCTCACTAATCCTCCTGTACGTGGATCAAATGCCATTCTTTGATCAAACTTGATGACTGCTCTATCGGATATGATTTGGTTGTAAAATCCTCTATCAAATGTATCTCCACTCCCTGGAGTTTGGTCCAAGAAAGTTGTGGTTTTCTTCCCATCTTGATTTACCGGGCATATTGGTATTAAGGCTTCAACTAGAGAAGGATCCATGGTGGGATCGGGTCTACCTGTGTTGTTATAGTTGTATAGACGATCTTGAAAGTTGTTGCAGTGTACTACCCCGACGGTGTGAGCACCTGCGATATAACATACGTCAAAGTGAGATGGATTGTTAAACAATATATGTGTTGGTCCGGTAAGAAAAGATCCAATAAAGATTACGGAAACCCTTGAGATCCCATCATAAAATCATCAATATCTATAAAAGAAGAGCTAGTGTGAATCACATACCGAGAAGAACAACAAGGTCATAAACATTAAGCCCTATGTTGTCAAACTCTCTAATGGCAACCGTCATGGGTATATTTGGCCCTGGAACATTAAAAGCTTCTTGCGCGATAGAAACTAAGCCATCTCTTCTTCCGGTCTCTACATCATACCACTTTCCACGAGCCTATATGATTTAGAAAACAACATTCTTGTTTAGTTTTCTCATGAATATTGCGTAATACTTGATGATTGTTGATTAGGCTATACATGAATGGGTTACTTACTAAGTATATCGTAGCTCGAGTGGCAAGTACTAAAATATCAGCACAAGAGACCACACCAGGACTGTTGGATCGTTAGTTCAATTACTTCTGAGGGAACAAAGTGTATTGTTCCTTCAGAGGTGTAGCAGCGGAATATTAACGCAGGAAGTATAGAAGAACACAAGTATTTAGAGTGGAAACCTCAACCACTAATAGTTGAGCAAAACCACTACCTTCAAGCTTCTCACTTGAAGGATTTGAATGAGTATACTTATCTTATTGATTTCTTGTTTGTTACAAAAGAAAGCAAGGATTACGATCACGAATCTCTTCTTTCACTCGAGCCCAAACTCAACGCCTAAGACAAAGTATTGCTCACCCTTTCTCTCTTTTCTTCTTGTTCTTCTTATGGACGATCACACTTGATTCGCACAAGTTAATCACACTCAATCGTCTCCCAATTCCCAAGCCTAAGACTAGTTTATATAGCAAAGATAAAACTAGGTTTAAACTAGGAAATAAACAAGATTATGGAAAATATATCTTTCGCATAAGAAGATATTATTTCCATCTTTTAAATATATCTTATTCCTTAAAATCTTCATGAAATCTTTGCAGCTCAATCATATTTTCCATAAAGGAAACGAGATCTCTTCGTCATTCTCTTCAGCCATTTCTTTCCTTATTTAGTTCGCCTCTGTTGAGTAACGTTCCTGCTCAGAGTAGACATCCTGAAACACTCAAGTATACATTAGTAGGAATGTTTGTTACCATCAAAACCAGAAGGAACTTTACTTCAGCTGTAGCTTCAACAAATTCCCCCTTTTTGATGGTGACAAACATACTCATTGAATACTTCCAAAACACATCTAAACAATTCTCCTAAGGGAACGTTACTTATAAGGATTAAGTACAGATGTTCCCCCTCAAACCTTGACCGTTCCTTTCTTCCCCCTTTTGGCATCATCAAAAAGTAAGTCTAAACATGTACTTGAAATAAAAGAACTCCAGAACTCATCAAAACAAACTAATCATAGATTTAAACAAGCGTCATAAGAACGGACGCTGATACAGATACTGGACAAGGAAAAGAAAACACAAGCATAGAGAATTTTTAAAAGAAGACACATAAAACCCTAAGCAAAGGGTACAATAAGCGCAAAAGAAGAAGGATAGATGTGCTAGGAACAGAGAGTGGGGGTCAGATAGAGGAGGAAAGGTGTGGAGAAGAGACTGTTATACTGCCAAGGGAACCTCTAGTTGGATGACGTCCAACGACGTATCTCAGCCTTCAAGGCAGCAACTTCATTCACCAGAAGCCTTTGTTGTTCAGTCAAGGTGGCAACCAGTGAGCACAACTCTTCCATCCTCTGATGTTGATAGACCATAGTTGGTTCTTCACTCTGTTCCTGTGGAGGGTCCTCAGTTACATGCTCTGTTTCACAAAATTCAGCAGAGCGGACCCAATCACCATCTTCATTCTTCTCAAACTTCATCTTCCTTAAATTTGCTTCAGCCAACTCCCTAGCAAACACAACCTCAGAGGGACCAGCTTCATACACCCTCAGGTACTCTAGGATCTTCTTTACTACTCCTGGGAAGGGAAGACCATGCCTATCGTTCCTCCTGGCATGGGCCATGTGTAGCATAATAATCTTTGGTAGATTAATGGCTTGCCTGAGGAGGAGCTTGTCCATGAGAAGGCAGTCCTGAATGAGAATGGTTGTGCGCTTCTGCTCTCTGGGGGTAATGTTACTTATAAGGTAGCTGTGCAAGATCCGGTTTGCTACCCCCATGGACGAAGTGGTCATCTCCCCAACAACTTCAGTTGAGTAATCCTGTGAAACCCTTTGGATAGCAGCCAGCCCTATATCTTTTGGCCACTGCCCTTTGACGTACTCTTCAAATCCTTCGTGAGGAACCCCGAGTATGACTCCCAGTTCGGTGCTTGAGACCACGTGGGTGTCCTTCCCAAGGACGAAGGAGGCTTGTATGGCGTGAGGCCTCTCAGTAATGGTGAAGGAGCTGTAGAACTGCTTTATCATCCCCTCATTCACCTTTGGAGCAGTGCAGAATAGATTTTCCCAACCTTGGTGGCGTATGATGTCCACCAGGATGTCCATCCTGTTGGCGACCAGAAACTCCTCATCAAACAGAAGGTCTCTGATGATGGTTCGTTTCCCCAAGGCCTTTCCTGCAGCCACTTGTTTGGGAACTTTCCTTCCTTTGGGTGGCTTGGCTGCAGCGCTCCTTGTACGTGGACGAGAAGGCTCCACTTTTGCTCTTTTGAGCACTGGTTCCTGAGGCTCGTCATCTTCCTCACTGAGCTCTAGAATTTCAGGGAACTTTCCCTTAAATAAGGGCGAGTTCTCCTCCTGGATTTCGGCAAGGATTAGGTCAGTTTGTGGGAGAGAGGAGTTTGGAGGGCTAGGCGTGGTTTCTTGTTGGGTTTTTTCTTGAGAGATGGGGCTTGGGATTTTTTCAGTGGTAGGGGAGGCTAACTTTTCAGTAGAGGTACTAGACTGGGATAAGGTGGGTGTGGCCGGCGGTGTTGTTTCTTTTGCCGGCGAGGGTTCTTGAAGGGTTTCTTTAGGAGACGATGAAGGTTCTTTGGGGGTTTCTTTTGGTGGGGATGTGGGTTCTTTGGCTGGGGATTGTGGCTTTGGGGATTCTGTGGGGATGCCCAGGGAAGCCAGGATGCGACGTAGAGTCTCTGGGCTTTCATTCCCTGTGAGAGAAACAGATGTGGTGTTCACCATTGTTGCAGGGAGGGTTTCTGAGAGAGTTTGTGTTTGGGAGAGGGTAGAGAAAAGTTGTGGACGATGGAGATCTGGGAGAAACATTTAAATACTTGCCGAATTTTCCATATCTGAACACCAGATCACACTTTTCAAATTCAAAAATCCTTTTTCCAAATCTGAACGGTTTTTCCATAATTGTGCCGCTTTTTCCTCCAATCAAATAAACTCAAAAGCCATCATTACTTTCTCGGTTCCAGAACCTATTCTAGCCCTTTAGGCTTCTGCCGTGTGCATGTATCTGTCACCTCAGAGCAATTAATCCCCTCAGCAATTTCAAATCTCAACCCTTATCCTTTCCTTTCTCAATCTGATATCGAAGGTATTGTGATGCTTGGGGTATGTTTACCAGAGATGGTACAAAAGAACATCACATAGAAAAATATCACATAATATGAATTAAAACATTTTATATCATGATGAGGGAGTCCAGTTGTGGATGGAAAACATGGCTCATAGGACTATCGATCATGAAGGTTTATAGGGTGGCCGTAGATTCCCTCTATCCTTTGGGCTTGTATTGAGGGATCAGTACATCAAGAGGGATCTTTTGGGTTGAAAATAAGACCTTTGCCTAAGGAATCATGCATTTATCAATTTCAATCTCTAGCAAGGTATCTTTCCTAATCACGTATAGATCATGCAAGCAGTTCAAAGGACTCAGGTTTATTTCATAGAAGAGCAGGTATTAATATGCTTGAAGGACTAATACTCAAGATGAATAAACTCACTAATTTCTCCAATCATTGGGGGTTTCAAGGAAGATCAAGATTAGTTGAGAGAAATCATACCTAGACCCATACGTAATTTCTCAAAGGGAGCCTTGTTTAGTGGCTTTGTGAAGATATCCGCGATTTGATCCTCAGAGCGGACATGTTCCATAGAGACAATCCCTTTCTCCACGCAATCACGAAGGAAGTGATGTCTTATGTCAATATGCTTAGTCCTAGAGTGCTGCACAGGATTCTTAGAAATATCAATAGCACTGGTGTTATCACAAAGTATAGGAACGTTACCTAAAATGATGCCAAAGTCACTTAGCTGTTGTTTGAGCCATATGAGTTGAGAACAACAAGCTGCGGCGGCGACATACTCAGCTTCGGCAGTGGAAAGGGCGACAGTGGTTTGTTTCTTTGATCCCCAAGACACAAGACAAGGGCCAAGGAATTGAGCCATCCCAGATGTTGATTTCCTATCTGGCTTGTGTCCGTCAAAGTCAGCATCTGTGTACCCTAGTAATTCAAGACTTCCCCCTCTTGGGTACCACAGACATAGATCATCAGTCCCCTTAAGGTAACGCAGGATCCTTTTCACAGCAATGACATGAGTTTCTCTAGGACTTGCTTGAAATCTAGCACAAAAACATACACTTTGCATGATATCAGGCCTACTTGCGGTTAGATAAAGCAATGAGCCTATCATTCCACGATAGACCTTTTGATCAGCTTCTTTCTTGTCAACATCCATTCCTATTGAGTCATTTGGGGACATAGGAGTTGAATAATTCTTTGCATCCATCATACCAAACTTCTTGATGCACTCTCGTAGGTACTTTTGTTGATGCACCTTTGTTCCTTCCTCTGTTTGGACAACATGTAGGCCTAGAAAGAACTTAAGTTCGCCCACCATACTCATCTCAAATTCACTCTCCATCAGCTTTGTGAACTTGGTAACTAAGTGCTCGTTGGTGGAACCAAAGATTATGTCATCCACATATACCTGTACTACCAAGGTATGCTTTCCCTCTCTTAATAGAAATAAAGTTCTGTCTACTTCCCCTCTTACGTAACCATGAGATAAGAGGAATTGAGAAAGTCTTTCATACCAGGCACGAGGAGCTTGCTTCAGACCATAGAGTGCCTTATCAAGTATGTAAACGTGGTCAGGATAGGAAGAATCTTCGAATCCAGGTGTTTGTTCCACATAAACTTCTTCCTTTAGTACCCCGTTCAGGAACGCTGTCTTGACGTCCATTTGTTGCAGCTTGAATCCATAGTGGGCAGAGTAGGCGATCAAGAGGCGTATTGCTTCTAATCTTGCAACTGGCGCAAAGGTTTCATCATAGTCAATTCCCTCTTGTTGATTGTAGCCTTTTACAACCAGTCTTGCTTTGTTCCTTATCACTTGTCCTCTCTCATCCATCTTGTTCCTGAACACCCATTTGGTACCTATGACGGAGCGATCCTTAGGTCTGGGAACTAGTCTCCATACTTTATTCCTCTCAAATTGATGAAGTTCCTCTTGCATAGCATTGACCCATTCAGGGTCTTCTAGGGCATCTTTCACTGTTCTTGGTTCAGCTGTGGAGACAAAAGCACAGAAGGCATGATATGTAGGATCTAGTGTAAGTATGGAACAAACCTTCTCATTGGGTTCTGGAGATATATCAGAGGAGGGAAGCGAAGCACAGTTGCATACGTAGTCCATGAGTCTTGATGGGGGCCCATGGATACGAGTGCTGCGTCGCGTTTCTTCCTCTTCATGGTGTGTAGCTTCTTCAGATTGTTCCTGAGATGGGGATTGGTCCTGAGATGGGGATAGTTGTTCCCCCTGAGTTTCAGAATCTCCATTTGGTACACTTGCATCTTGATCTGGGGATGCTTCTTCTTCAATGTTCATGTCCGTAGTGGGGATGAATTCCTCAGCATCAGCGAGATTGAACTGTTCCCTGTCTGCTTCAGTCAGTGGAGGAGCATTTGGATCATGGACAACGTTACCTGCCATGATCTTTTCATCAAAGACCACATGGATGCTTTCCTCCACCTTCCTTGTCCTCTTGTTGTAAACTTTGTAGGCTCTACTATGTGTGGAATAACCCACAAACGTTCCTTCATCACTTCTCGGATCGAACTTGCCCAGATTGTCCTTTCCATTGTTGTGGACGAAGCACTTGCACCCAAAGACTCTTAGATGGGAAATGTTCGGCTTCCTTCCTCTGAACAGCTCATATGGTGTCTTCTCAATCATAGGTCTCAACATGGCACGGTTCAGTACATAGCAAGCAGAGTTGAGTGCTTCAGCCCAGAAGTTTCTTGGCAAGCCACTCGCAATTAGCATTGTCCTTGTCATATCCTCCAGAGTCCTATTCTTCCTTTCAACAACTCCATTCTGTTGAGGCGTTCTTGGTGCAGAAAAATTATGATTTATGCCTTTGTTCCTGCACAGGGAAAGAAACCGGGAGTTCTCGAACTCTGTACCATGGTCAGTGCGTATAGCCCTTAGATGAAATCCAGATTGATTTTCAATAGCATATAACCAAAATTCAAACTCATCAAACACATCCTCCTTTGAAGCAATGAAAATAGTCCAAGTAAACCTAGAGAAATCATCTACAATGACGAACACGTACTTGTTTCCCCCACGGCTGGGTGTGCGCATAGGCCCACACAAGTCCATGTGAATAAGCTCTAAGGGTTCAGAGGTACTTACCAGGTTTTTGGATTTAAAGGATGATCTTACTTGTTTTCCTCTTGTGCAAGCAATGCACACCTCTTCAGATTGACTTTCTATCTTTGGTAAACCAATAACTAGGTCTTTGTTGTGAAGTTTGTGTAGAAGTCTAAGGCTTGCATGAGAGAACCTTTGATGCCATAGATTGGATTCCTCAGATTGTGCAGAAAGGCACAGTTCCTCTTCAGGGATAAAAGATGGATCTACTTTGTAAAGGTTGTTCTCTATGATTCCCCTGAGGAGAACTTTCCCTGTCTCAACATTCTCCACCAAACACTCATTAGTAGTAAAGATAACCCTATTTTGACCATCCTGGCACATTTGACGTACGCTCAATAGATCAAAGGTCAGGTTATCCACTAAGGTAACGTTATTCACAACAAGATTGTCAGAGATCCTTACCTTTCCCATGCCAATTACTTCCCCTTTACTGTTGTTCCCAAAGGTTATAGAACCTTTGTTTTCAGGATGGAGAGATATAAACCATGCTTTGTTCCCAGTCATGTGTATTGAGCAAGCGCTATCTATATACCAGGAACTCTTCTTCTTTCCATCCTGCAAGTAAGGGATTAGTTTTTGCGCACCCAGGCAAGCCTAGGCTTACCTGGGATGAAGAACAATTTTCTATCCTCATTATCTTTTAAAACAACCTTGATCCTGGGAGTGTTCCTAACGGAAGAATTATTGCAATAATTGTAGGCTATCTCCTCATCTCTTGATTTTTTCCAACACTCTTGTTGATGATGTCCTGACTCACCACAGTACCAGCAAACCCTGTGGTGTTTCAGATTGACATACCTACTTTGTCTAGGCCAGATGGTTTTGTTTTCAATTCTAGACCTAAAATCCACCTCTACTGGCTTGGTGCTATTTGCATGTTTTTGCCATATCTTATAGGCCTTCTGTCCATCAAACCACATCTTCTCTTCCTGAGCAATTTTCTTCCCTTTATCTTCAGAACCATTGTGGGAACAATGTGTAATTGATCCTCCACAGGGTCCCTTATGACAGAGGGAATTTTGTATACCAGGAGACGAGATGGCAGTTGGTGAACAAGAGGTGCTATCATAGCCTAATCCAGCACGTGGTACAAAGCGTTTAGAGAAATCATCCTTCTCCTTATCAATTTTAGAGGTGATATATTCATCTAACCAAATTTTCCTTTTGTTTTCTTCCTCTATTAGAAATTCATCAGCTTTCTTAGCAAATTTTGAATTTTCCTCAGTCAAAGTTTTAATTTCAGATTCAAGAATGACAATTTTCCTTTCCAGGGAAGCTATATCAGACACATACTTAGGACAGGATTTGCATGAGTCCGACGAAGGGAACGAAGCCTTTTCAAGTCTAGCAACCTTAGAAGCCCAAAGCTGGTTTTCCTCAATCAGACATGAAATGGTTTCGTCCTTCTCATCGATCAAAGAATTCAGATTACTTTGTTCCTTTCCTAGAGAATGAATGAACCTAATAATCTGAGCTTTTGATTTGTTTTCTAAGAAAGAATCAAATTCAGAAGTGTTTACCTCATCTTCGGATTTTTCTCCTGTAGCCATAAGACATGTGTAGGGAGATTCTTCTTTGGAGTCTGAAGTCCCTCCTGTAGCCACTAGACACGTTTCCTTGGGAGTGTAGAGAAATTCGTCTTCAGAGTCAGATGTCCCCCATGTTGCAATCATTGCTTCCTTCTTTTCCCTTTGAGGGACATTTGCATCTCCTCCCTTCTTTTTGAAGCAATTTCTCGCGAAGTGTCCCTTCTTCTGGCAGTGATAGCAGATGATAGTACTCATGTCTTTGTTCCCGTCAGGGAGACGTTGTTTTTCTCTGCTATCCTTCCAAACTCTTCGAAAGGCTCTTGTGAAGAGAGCAACTTCTTCATCCTTATCAACAATTTCGTCCTCTTCCTGAGCAAGATCGAAGGCTTTTTCGATTTTTAGAGCAATGTTCTGGGACTTCTCTGCCTTCTCTCCTTCCCTTCGTAGCATCTTGCTCTGTTGAATCCCTGCGTTGCTCTGGAGACGAGCAACTAGTTCCTCCAAGGTGATGTTTTTGATATCATTCTGAGCTTGGAGTGCAAGAGAGAACGCGTCCCATTTAGAGGACAATCCTTGAAGAAATTGATGTGTCAGTTTCCACTCAGGGATCGTTTCCCCTAAGAACTCGAGTTGGCCTACGTATCCCTGGAAACGTGAATGGTAGTCATCCAAAGACTCATTCTTTCCTTGAACAGCACTATCATACTCCTTGATGAGAGTCAAGATCCTATTTTTCTTGATGTCTTCATTCCCCTCATACATCCTTTTGAGGGATTTGAATATGTCGTGAGCAGTCTTGTACTTTAGAACCTTCCTTTGATCGGATGGACCAAGGGCAGCGAGTATGACCTTCTTTGCTCTCATGTTGAGCTCCAAGACTTTGTAGTCAGCATCTTGATAATCTTCTCTTTTCTTGAGTGTTCCTCCAGTCTCATCTGAGGGATCGAGAATCTTCACATCTCCAAATTCTACAATCTTCCACATCTGTCCATGCAGGGAACAGATATGTGATTCGATCTGTTCCACCCAGTATGAGAACTCTCCTGATTTGAGCATTGGTGGCTTCCAAAAGGAGTCGTTGATGGCTGTTCCTGACATTCTTCCTGCAAGGGTAACAATCTAGAGACCAGGCTCTGATACCAATTGTTGGATCGTTAGTTCAATTACTTCTGAGGGAACAAAGTGTATTGTTCCTTCAGAGGTGTAGCAGCGGAATATTAACGCAGGAAGTATAGAAGAACACAAGTATTTAGAGTGGAAACCTCAACCACTAATAGTTGAGCAAAACCACTACCTTCAAGCTTCTCACTTGAAGGATTTGAATGAGTATACTTATCTTATTGATTTCTTGTTTGTTACAAAAGAAAGCAAGGATTACGATCACGAATCTCTTCTTTCACTCGAGCCCAAACTCAACGCCTAAGACAAAGTATTGCTCACCCTTTCTCTCTTTTCTTCTTGTTCTTCTTATGGACGATCACACTTGATTCGCACAAGTTAATCACACTCAATCGTCTCCCAATTCCCAAGCCTAAGACTAGTTTATATAGCAAAGATAAAACTAGGTTTAAACTAGGAAATAAACAAGATTATGGAAAATATATCTTTCGCATAAGAAGATATTATTTCCATCTTTTAAATATATCTTATTCCTTAAAATCTTCATGAAATCTTTGCAGCTCAATCATATTTTCCATAAAGGAAACGAGATCTCTTCGTCATTCTCTTCAGCCATTTCTTTCCTTATTTAGTTCGCCTCTGTTGAGTAACGTTCCTGCTCAGAGTAGACATCCTGAAACACTCAAGTATACATTAGTAGGAATGTTTGTTACCATCAAAACCAGAAGGAACTTTACTTCAGCTGTAGCTTCAACAAGGACAAACTGCTTCTAGTTCTTTCTTTATGTCATCGATGTCATCAAAGCCATCTAGATCTAAGTTTGGAGGAGCTGTTTTCTCTGAGTTCGGTCCATCCAGCAAAACCGATCCATCACATCCCTATACGTAACATATACACCAATTAGTAACTAAAGTATATAATAGAGAAGTGAAAATGTAAATGCAAATGAATCATTAAGTAAACTTCTAGATATGTGTTTACCCTAACAAAGCAGTCATGGAAGGACAACCGGGTAAGATCACCTACAAGTCCTTTGTTAGACTGCATCTTGGTTCTAACAATGTTAAAAATACGCCTTTCGACGTCAACGTTACCACATTTTCCATCGTAGAATCCATGCTCCAGCCCACGATAATAATCGTCGCATTGAGCTACAAGTGCCATGCCTAAGAACATTAGGGCTATGGATGTTGCCCATAAACCGTTTCCCCATTTTGCCATCCTAATATCCCTTAAAAATTGCTACGATGAAATCACTCAAACTCCTCGATGATTTGTTTTTGGTTTGTGATAAAATTAGCCTATCGTTCGTGTATTTATAGCTGGAGTGGGAAACAAATGATGAACTTATCAAACTATCACCCTATACTAACTTGAATCGATCAATGTTCATTAATTCATGTCCGAATCAATCAACGGCAAGTAGGTTTTCTTATACCACTTCGATCTTCGTACGTCTCTACACATTTTCTTGCGGAGAGTAAAGTTTGATGTTAACTATTTAATCTCCATATATTTAAACGAATTTTTTCTGTATAATGATCAAGGATTTAGTACGTAATCATGATTAGATTGTTAGAGATGGATTAATACTCGCCCAGTTGCCCACATGCATATGTGGGGAAGGTGAGGTTCATAAATTCATATAATAATATAGATCGATACGAATATTCTATATTTTGGTAAATCAGTTTACGAAATGGAAAGTTATATACATTTAGCACGATAAATAAGAAAAATATGCATCTTCCACGTACACAATATGTAAAATCATTAAAATTAAAAAACATTCTTACGTAACATTAATTACACAATAGCATAATCCCGGTAAGGGCTGATTCGATCAATATCGGGATGGGATGACCGAGTCCATGCACACAAAAAGATTTATATTCTTTGTAGCAACTTGAATTAGCTAGATAATGAATACGGTCGACTAAGAAAAATTTGTCAGTCAGACGAAAGCTCAAACAAAGTAGGACCAGTTGAAGATAAGCCTTCAAGATTGAAGTCCGATGGAGGAAACTCATGAATATCACTCATCCAAGGATTCACCTTCTCACACGCTTGAACATCCCTTAAAGCCTTCCAAACCACACTCGCACACGTGAAGCCAGACCCGAACCCGATCTGCCACGCCTTATTCCCCTTCTTAACCCTGCCTTTGGCCTCCTCGTATCCTAGCCCGTACCAGACCGAACTGCTCGACGTATTCCCAAACCGATACAGGTTCATCCTCGAAGCCTCCATCTGATCAGCCCTAAACCCTAAAACCCGCTCCACTGAGTCGATAACCGGCTTTCCTCCAACGTGGGTGATGAAATGCTCCACTGCATGACTGAATTTGGGGAGAGAGTGTCACATTGACCATTTCAAAGTTTTTTTTTTGAAAGTAATTTTTATTAGTTTTTGTTAAAGAAACTTCTTGGGTTTCTCCTTTCCCCTTAGTGTAGAAGGTTAGTTTCTAAATGGATCATTTTCCTAATAAAAACATATAAAATGGTTATTTATCCAACTCACCTGAATTTGGGTAAGTAGGGTTTTATTGCATGCCCCAGGTGGAGCTTTCTTGCCACGAGGTTGATGACGCGGAGGAACTGCTCTTTGACAGGTAGGATGGCGGGACCGAGGGAGACGAGGTTCTCTTTTATGGCGGAGGAGGCCTCGGCGATTAGGTGTCTGCTTGTGGTGATGCCACGTAGGCCTTCTGAGTCCTCTTCTTGGAAGACGGAAAAGTATGACGTGTCGGAACGGGATGTGTTGGTACAGATGGCGGTGACTAGGCGGTACTTTGCCACATGTCGGTCCAGGTGGCGGTTGGAGAGGAGGATGGACGTGGCGCCGACGCGGAAGGCGCAGTTGGGCGGGAGCTTGGACTTGTCGTTGCCTAAGTATATGTTTTGGGTGATGGTCTCGGTGCTCACCACCAAAGCATATGAGTTTTTATGAACCTGGTATAGTAATTCACAAATTTGGGTAATCAAGGATTATATGATTAACTAATGATTATTAGAAATCACCAATCCGAAAAACGGTTGGGCGTTGTGTTAAAACATCAGGTAGAATTAATAAATATTTTAATTGTAATAATATGAAGTGTTTTTTTAGTAATTTTTAGTGGTATCTTATATGACTAGGATGTACATACATTTAGAAATGCAACTTGCCAGCCAGTGTATATCTGCCAGCTACATACTTGATTAATATTGTCTTTTGATTTTTGAATTTTTGGTAAGGTATATTGAAGAGTAGACCTATATATAAATCAGGGTATGGGCAATGAAATGAATATTTTGTCTCTATGACCGGGTAGGGTTAAGTCCGCCCAATTCAAATGGGTCAAAATGGACTGGCCTGACGGGGCGTGGTAAAAATTTATATATTTAACAAACAATGCAAATAGGCAAAAAAAATTAAAAATAGCAAAGTGCTTGAAAACAAATTCTTGTATTAAGAAAAATGAGTGATTAAGCAAACAAAACAAGTAGAACATATGACATTATAGAATAAAAAAGTTATCTAATCATCTTCATTCTTGAAACACCATCCGGTCCAAAACCCAGAATAAACTAGATTGGACCGGACCGGGCCGATTTTGTTATATTTTATTATTTTTATATATAAAAAATATATATAATAGTATTAAAAGTTATATTTTTAAGAAAAATAAATAAATATAATGTTATACTATATAATATATTAATAATATAATATTTTTTAATTATTAAAAAATATAAAATATAAAATAAAAATTTGGGTCCAAAGCAGTCCAAGAACGGAGCGGACTGGAATCGGACTGGACCGGATGACACCGGTCTCTGTAATTACAGAGATAAAATACCGAGAAACAAAGTTTCAAGGTTACAAAAGAACAAATGCAAACTGAGAAACTGATGTTGCTAGTAAAATTTTATCAAATTAGTTCTAATAAATTAACATGCTATTTGTAATTGGGCACAGATAAGGAGTAAATGAACATTAACATACCAATACGGAAATGTCCTAAAAGGCTAACACCTAAAAGACTAGAACATACAAGGATAAACACAAAATACGTTGACAATGCATTACTTATTGAAATTGAAATTGAAATTTTCTTTCGGTAGGATATATTTGGGTGAGTTCTGCTCAGGTCACCATTACAGGTCAGAAAATGACTCAAGTAAAAGGTCACTTGCAAAATATTTTATATATCACCCACCAACAAGCTCCTAGTACCGATATTAATGGAAGTCGAATTCACAATCGTCCATGCTAAAGTAAGTTCATTATCTGAAATTTTAGAACGGGTATTAAGATCCTGTTTTGAAAACTATTTGTATGTTATAATTCAAAAGGCAGGTCTAACATACAGTATATCTCGGTCAGTATATATAGTGTGTGTAAAATATATATTTATGTATTTATTAAAAACTTCATTAAATTAGGGTAACATGTATGTCTGAATTGGGCACATGATGAAGAGATAGCCAGCTATATTACACTATATATAATATATCCCGTCTCTGCAAGCTGCATATATGTCATTCACTCTTCCGATATACTAATATTTTATGATTATTAACATTTTAGCAAAATCACAAGTAATTAAGTAACATATCTACGTACCTGAAGTAGGTTGTTAGCAAGATGTATAGAAACAAGGCCAGCACCACATCCCATACCAGAAAGATTATAACACTTAACATCCTCCCTCATTTTATACTTATTCACCACAATAGAACAAATCGAAGGAACCGGATTAAACACGCTGCAATTCACCACCAATATATCCACCTCGTGCGCGGCCACCCCCGTCTTCTCTAAAAGTCGATCAACCGCCCCAAAAACCGCCTCCTCCGCCTCGTTCCTCGCCTCCTCCATGCAGAGATTAGGCGGTTGCATCAATATTCCGGTTGATAGATATGTCATCGGCCCTAAGCCTGACCTACTTGTCATCTTCTCCATGAGGTTTAGGGTTTCTTCTTTGAAGCTTGGAAAGTGAGTTCCTAGGTGGTTTAGCCAATACTTTGTGGAGACTTTTTGGGTATCTTTGGGCTTGTAGCATGCAAAGTCTATTAAAAAAACTGGCTTTGATTTGGATTTGATGATAGTTGTAACGATTTTTAGGAGGATTATCAATGAAGATAGTAGGGTGGCTAGGGTTATGATTGTTTTGAGAAAGAGGCTCTGATCAATCGAATTATTAGGGCTTTTTGTGGAGTTGTGGAGGAGATTTTCGACGAAAGTACCGACGAAGAGCATATGAATAGACTTAGACATGGCTATGCTCTACGTTGGAATTTAGGAGGATTCTATCGATGTTAGGGTATATGTACGTGTTTTTATAAGTGAAATTATATTGAAAGATGGACGAACGAATTAGAATGCCGCCTTTTCTTGACCAAAAAAATAGGGTTTGGTTCGTGAGGATAGGTCGTTAGATGATAAGTGAGAATGATGTACATATATTATAAGTTTATAATTCATGCATATATGAGGTATATGTTATGCACACATTGTATACATGTGTCACAGATGGTGTATATGCATGAGTTATAACATGTGTGCATTGCTATAGTCATCATTTTCAATCTTCATCTAAAAATTCATCAACACGAGATCTTTCCCCAAAAAATATGGATAAACGACGTAATTAGTTTCTGGAAAAAAAAGTTATTTATAAATTAGTATAGGATTTTTTAGCGGGTAGTTAATAAATTTTTGAAGTGTATCAAATGATCACCATATATATGTTAAAGTTATTGAGGAGGTCACGTTGAAGGTACATAAATATCAATCAATGTTTAATATATAAATTAAAAATTAAAAATTTGATACGAATATATACGTTACATGAAGGTTCTTTAACATTCACATATACAATTTTTTATATTTATATATATGTTTGTGTAATTGTGCATGTATTTTCCGGCCACACAAATTTAAACATATGTACATACGTGCTACGTGCAAATATACTATTGAAGTTTGTATCTTCATTAGAATGTAAAAGATTATACATATAAATTATTCACTTATATATTCATACACTAATAATAATTTATAATAATTCTTACATGATGACTTTTGTTTTATTTTTAATTTGAGTTGTAGGATAAATCACATGCAAATTTTATAGTATAAGGAAAGATGTTATAAATTTAAAGTATTAATAAACCAATAAATTTTCTTATTCTCAAATTCAGCTTTATCTGATATATAGTTTATAAAGTAGTTTATTGTTCATAACAACTTTTTAAAACAAATCCATTTACATAATTTCGTAAAATATGTAATAAATCTAATTTTATATTTTTCTTCTTACTTACATATTCTAAATAAATTACACAAATTTTAATAAAATCACTTTTTTACTAAACACATTTTATAACTTATTTCGAGTCTGTTAGGTGAACATTTCTCACTGTTCTGATGTCCTCACAACGCCGCCTTATATGATCTGTAATAATAATATTAAAAATAGGCTGCATAACAATAATGAGCCTACATTTAGTGCTGGGATCTGTAGGTCTGTAACGATTGAAATGTATGTAGTCGTCTGTCCCTTTTTATTTGTACACAAGTACGATTTTCGCGGAAATTAAGAAATTTACACTCATCATAGACTCATCATAGACTCATCATAGACTTATACTGTAGTTGGTTTTTCTTTCGAATTTATTATAGTTAGTTGGCGGGTATAGATAGTTAGATCCAAACTTCGGATTTTTTTTCTGAAATGGGCTTTTTTTCAAAAACAATTCCCGACGTAGGCTCTTTTCAAAAGAAATTCCCAATATAGGCACTTATACCAGCTTCGGATTTTTTTTATGTGTGAGAGACGCTTGTAGAGACGCTGGCCCGACCAGCGTCTCTTATACGTTAAAACATTAAAAAAAATAAAATTATATGAGACGCTGGTCCAACCAGCATCTCATATAAATGGTCTTTTTTTTTATTTGAATTTTTTTATTTGAACATGTATAAGAGACGCTGGTCGAACCAGCGCCTCTTATACAGATTTGTATTTTTTAATTCCTCCGTGTAAGCGAACCAGCGTCTCTTACACGTAAAATGTTTTTAAAAAAAAAATTATTTGTATAATTGTTTTAATTTTTTTTTTTCAAAGTTTCTTATATATATTATTACATAAGACTTACTCGTGTTTGGATGGCTCGTATGGGCTCGTTTGAAATCGGAATCGATCACGACCGATTTCGTTGGGTCCGTATTGATCCCAGCTTTCACCAGATATGTCTCTTGCTCGATTCTGATTTCGAACGACCCCATACGAGCCACCCGAACAAGCGTAAGTCTCGTGCGTACCTTCTACTGTAAATGGATGTTTACAAATCCGTTCCTCCATATCAGGCAATGAGAGACATATCTGGTGAAAGCTAGGATCAATACGGACCCAACGAAACTGGTCGTGGTCAATTCCGATTCTGAACTGGTGAAAGAAGGTATGCACGAGATTTACGCTTGTTCGGATGGCTCGTATGGGCTTGTTCGGAATCGGAATTGACCACGACCAGTTTCGGTGGGTCCGTATTGATCCCAGCTTTCACCAGATATGTCTCTCATCGCCTGATATAGAGGAACGGATTTGTAAACATCCATTTACAGTAGAAGGTACGCACGAGACTTACGCTTGTTCGGGTGGCTCTTATGGGGTCGTTCGAAATCAGAATCGAGAAAGAGACATATCTGGTGAAAGATGGGATCAATACGGACCCAACGAAATCGGTCGTGATCGATTCCGATTTCAAACGAGCCCATACGAGCCATCCAAACACGAGTAAGTCTTATGTAATAATATATATAAGAAACTTTGAAAAAAAAAATTAAAACAAAAGGCTTGTACCCAGCGCCTTATACAAATAATTTTTAAAAAAAAAAATTAAAAAATACAAATGAGACGTTGGTTCGACCAGCGTCTCATATAATATTTTTTTTTATGTTTTAACGTATAAGACACATAAAAAAAATCCGAAGCTGGCATAATTGCCTATTTTGGGAATTTCTTTTGAAAAGAACCTACGTTGGGAATGTTTTTTGAAAAAAAGCCCATTTGAGAAAAAAAAATTCCCAAACTTCGATCATATTGTAAACCTAATACGGAGTAAAATATAGTTATATTGCACTCATCATAGACTTATACTGTAGTTGGTTTTTCTTTCGAATTTATTATAGTTAGTTGGCGAGTATAGATAGTTAGATCCAAACTTCGATCATATTGTAAACCTAATACGGAGTAAAATATAGTTATATTGCACTCATCATAGACTTATACTGTAGTTGGTTTTTCTTTCGAATTTATTATAGTTAGTTGGCGAGTATAGATAGTTAGATCCAAACTTTAACGGGATTGGTTCAGTTAATTAGAAGCATTACAAAATTTAAGTGAGATGAGCATAATGTTTTAAGGTCTAACAAGTTTTGTCATTAACTTCTAAAGATTCGGGCAAAGCAAAAAATTGCGTCCATTAAAGAGGGATGTAAATTAACTTTTGGGTGGTATAACGGTAGGTGTAAGTTCAGTCGAATGTAAAACACAATCTTTCCCATCCTAGGAAGTTATTCTAAATCTTCTAAGTAGCTCCTATTAGAATTTCATTGTCTTGTCTTATTATTCACAAAGATTTCTAGGTAATATATATATATAAAAGCAATTTACCAACCTTTTGCTCATCATTTTCTGCATTTTTCGTATTGTATTGAAAGTTTATAAGTTAGACTTTCCATATCTTGTAGATTTTATATATATAGCTTTCTCAACGTTATCACTAGTACACAATCGTCTTACGAAAGCGGTTTTTTTGTGATTCGAACCGCTATCTAAGTGAGTGTATTAAATTCATATATAGCGCTTTTTAGGAAGTGGTGTAATTTGATACACTCTTAGCGGTTTTTAGAAAAACCGCTATAAAACTTTATTTTTATTTATTTGGTTCGTTTTTTAAAAAAAACTGCTGTAAATATTATATTTTTTTATTTTCAGTAATTTAATTTGCCTCCTACACCCTGCTTGCAATTTACAATAAAGATCCACTTGACAAGTAGATAAAAGAATATTATAAGAAGGGATATCTATCTATATATAAAAATTGATGGGTTTGATGAAGTAATGGTAATTTGTACCTAATAAATGTTAATATTTCAAATTTTTATCATATTTATCTCTTCTCTTAAATATTAATTCCATCACCAACTAAGAACACATCCTTTTCGTTTTCTTCCTCTACCACAATCTCTAAACTCATTCCCGTCTTTATCCCGGTCGTCAATCCCTTCGTTTCATCCCGGTACCCCCTCCTTCCCCGGTTAAAAATTAATCTGAATGCTAATATTTTAAATATTTACCCTAATTATCTCTTCTCTTAATGCTAATTTCATCACCAACTAAGAACATATCCTCTTCGTCTCCTTCATCTACCACAATCTCCAAACTCATTCTGATCTCTACCCCATTCGCCAATCCCTTCGTTTCATCCTGACGCCCCCTTCCAATCCCTTCGTTTCAATCTGGGTTAATTAGATATTTTAAATCTATATATCATCCTTTGAAAGTAATGTCAATTGGACTAATTAATGTTTAAACCTAATTTTCCGCTCTCTCTTTCTATCTCCCATCTATATCTCATATAAACTATTAGACATTGAGAAAGTTATGACAACTCATACCTATTCATTGCATGACCTAATTCTTTCTCATCTCATTCATGAATTTTAATAAAAAAACTTTCATCTTCTCTTAATTGCAACCAATACAATTAATATCTACATTTCTTCATATTCTTCGACTCCATAATATCAAATTTAGTTAATGAATGCACTAAATTAATAAATTTTTAACACAACAAATTTGTTAATAAAAATTAGTGTAACAAAATATATCTATATCGAATTGGTGAGAATGTGAGGTGATAAGTTATAATTTATTCATATACATAATTGTTGTTTCGTATACAAACCATATTTTTATTAAAATAAATGAAAAGAAAAAATTTAAATTAAAGAAAAAAGATCGCTCATCATCACCCTCCTTCGTCCGAATATCTCCGTTTTATCTTCATCTCTACTGTCGTCCGCCGCATATCTACACCATAAACCGTCTATTTACAACATTATACCGTATACGAAAAACCGTAATTGCGCGCGGGTGTCCGAATCTTGTAGTAGATAAAAGAATGATAATATCTCATCAATTGTGAAGCGTTAGATACATATGCTACTTTATAATTCTCACCAAAAAGAAAACCTAAAGCAATATAGTCTTCCCTGTACCAAAAATCAAGATCCTTGATAGAAAATATTCTATCCACGATTCTATATGTAGAATGTAAGAGCATCGTTCCCATATTTTATGAAGTTCTCTCTGTTGATCAAACAATCATGGTCTATCCAACTCGAACTTGCAGTATATGACATAAAAATGCTCATAGGAGAAGTATCTGTTTAAACAAACAAAGAAAAGAAAGGTTCAATAAAAACAGAGTTAAAACATCAAAAAAATAGATATGCACATCTTGACATCTTGACATCAAACCATTTCAGAACTTATTTCGGAACTTATCAAATTTAAGATGTGCTCCGGTATCTGTTTAAGTCGAAATGAATGCAAACAAACCATTTCAGAACTTATTTTGTTGTCAATCCACTTTAGTCCTCAAAGCCATTACAATTCCCCACAAATGATCATCAATGATTATTGGTTATTGGCAAGTCCTCAATAGATGAAGTCCAGAATACGGAAAAGGGAAAGCATAAGCTTTGGGGGCGGGGGGGCAATATAAACTTCTAAATTTTACTTTAAGGAAATATCCTGATGAGTATTATAAGGATATGCACACACAATCATGAGAAAAAAATGAAATACGTACCATGGAAGTGGTTTTGGATAGATCACTCAACTGTTTTGCTAATAAAAAATGACACAACTGCATAAACAAGGGAGCAATAAGCTAGCATCACTACTAAAAAAATTTGTAAACTACGGAGTAATATAATATACTATCTCTAGAAGCAAATACCTTAATTTGTCCATTCTCATCAAGCAAGATGTTGAATGGCTTTAGATCAGAATACACTACTCCCTTGGAATGTAAGAACCTGTATGGTAATTCATTATGAAAAAAAGAAATTAAAGACAAGACATTAAACCTAGGAACTTTTCCAATGATATGAATGTAAACTTCTTACTGTAAAGCCGTAGCAAGGCCATATGCAAACTCATGTATTGAGTCTTCTGAAAGTTGTGTGTCCTACACACCAATACCATGAAAAACTGATGGTCAGCATGCACAAGGCTTCCAAAATTTACTAGTGATGTGAGAGTTAGTTACTTTTCGGATGAAGAGCAGGGTTAACAGTACAGGAAACTGCATAAGAACAATTTATAATACTGCTACTACCGTCCTTTACTCCTGATTATATTTACATGAAATGAGATTTGTAATTACTAAAAATATTTGTATAGTTAGTTTACTAAGAATGAGGTAATACCTCCAACACTTCCCAGCTTACTCATGATAGATTTAACACACCCTTCACACTTCATATCCACCATGAACTTAGTCTGCAACAAGAAAAGTGAAACAATTCACAAACAATTAACCATCATTAAACTGCATAAGAATAAAAAATATACAAACCTAAGATCACCATTAAATTCCTAATTTATCATCTCAAACTGCAATTAATTGAAGGCTTTATCAGATAAAAAAAATACACAGCTCTTAGAGTCCACTGATTTGTCAGTACTAGTAGCTCAGCTATATAACTTCATTTGTCATATAGATACATGTACCCACTCTCCTCAGTAATCAGATACTACACTTAAATTGGATCGATTCTCTCCCTATCTATGTTAAGATATACTCCCTCCGTCCCCTTATATAGTTCTTGTTTCATTTTTGTGCACTATTCACCCTTCAACACATTTTGTGACATAACTTCTAAAATATAAGAACAAATATGGTCATGTGGGGTCTTGTTTGATTCGCCTCGACGAGTACTTTAACATATCAAAATTTAATAATTTTTCATTAGCATATAGTTAGAGATATTAACGATACAAAACGTGTCTCGACAAATGTGAAAAAAGAAACAGAACTATATTAGGGGACGGAGGAAGTATGACATACAGCACACAATGTCATTTGCTACACAGAGAACTTACAAAGTCAACCCTATGAAAACAAAAACAAGTGTAAGGCAACAAGCAAGAAGAAGGTGATGTTATCACATAGTAGTACTGCAAAGTTCACATAGACATTTCGTCGAACATTAAGGAGGCACAAGTTTTCTACACATCACCCACAGTCGCCACATCGTCTCCATCGGCCACATCAAATATATCAATTGCACAATCAAAATGAAGCAAAATCATCAATCAAAACTGACCTTGAAAGAGAACAAGTCGTCGTCGATGGTCTGGAGTCGTTGGACAAGTCGCTGCTGCTAGAAAGGGACAGGGCGACTATGGTGTGAGCCAGAGAATACGGACACCAAAACGATGCCTAATTGCGCCGCTTCAGCAAGATCCGGATGAGCCACGCCGGAGTGAACTAGGAGGCCATTGATGAAGCTAGGGGACATTCAAAACATCGGGAAGCAATTAGTAATAAATATGTTTGTTAGGTAAATTAGTTTATAAATGGTTTATTGGTACTCTCTTCGTCCCATAATGTTAGTTTCATTTCTTTTTGTGACACTATTCACAAATCGAGAAAATCTTGTAGATTTCTCCTAATATATAAGAAAAAACATAGTCATGTGGGATCTTGTTTGATTCGTCTTAATGAATACTTTAACAATATTAAAAAATTATAATTTTTATTAACATATAACTAGAGATATTAACGATGCAAAACATGTCTCGGCATATGTGCCTGATTGAAATGGGACTAACAAAATGGGACAAAGGGAGTAATAAATATGTTTGGTAAAAAATAGGTTTTTATTGGAATTTGTGTAGTTTATTTAAAATGTGTGAGTGATAAAGAAAAAGTTAAAATATTTTAATTACACGTTTTTCAAAATCTTAAAAATGAGTTTTTGAAAAAAAAACAGTTTATAAACTGTCAGCCAAACAAAGCCTAAATTGACAGACGCATAAATTAGGGCGAGGAGAGGAGGAGAACGGCGCCAGAAGAATAAAAGGCCAATATGTTACAGCGCTTTTATTAAAAAGCGATATATATAAATAAGTAATTTAAAGTTGTTAATCATTTTTATAAAAAACCGCTAAGAGTTTATCTTTTTTATAGCGTTTTTTAAAACTGCTATAATTTTAGTGCTATGTATGTAAACTTTTGTACTAGTGTATCATCTATCATTTTGCTTCATCATAATATATATGGGGGTGGTTGAAAAATATTCGCAAAAAATATTCAACAAGATATTCATCAATATATTCATCTTTAGTTGAGCTTTTGCTTGGGTCACCAGAAAAAAAGTCCAATGTTAAAGTCCACATAAATTTTTTGTTATAATAAATGACTAAACTATATGTTTTAAAATTCTTAATTGAAAAAAATTGTTATCAAAATATTCATAAACACTATTATCATAATCATATCATAAAATAAACATTATTAGTACGAAAAGCTAAAATCGAAATTATATTTTATAAGGATTATATAATTGAAAAAATATTTTTGGAGTGGTTGAAAAATATTCACACAAGATATTTTAAAAAGAAATTTTCACATATATTTTTCAAACAAATCTATACTATTAAATTAAAGATTATATTTTAAGAAACTACATCAATCTATTTCCTAATAAAAAATTTATCTTTTACTAAGTTAAAAACGAAATTATATTTTATAAGGATTATATAATTGAAAAAATATTTTTGGGGGTGGTTGAAAAATATTCACACAAGATATTTTAAAAACAAATTTCCACATATATTTTTCAAACAAATCTATTACTATTAAATTAAAGATTATCTTTTAAGAAACTACATCAATCTATTTCCTAATAAAGATTTTATCTTTCATTAAGTTAAAAACGAAATTATATTTTATAAGGATTATATAATTGAAAAAATATTTTTGGGGGTGGTTGAAAAATATTCACACAAGATATTTTAAAAAGATATTTTCACATATATTTTCAAACAAATCTATTACTATTAAATTAAAGATTATCGTTTAAGAAACTACATCAGTCTATTTCGTAATAATATTTTATCTTTTACTAAGTTAAAAACAAAATTATATTTTATAAGGATTATATAATTGAAAAAATATTTTTCGAGTGGTTGAAAAATATTCACACAAAATAATCAAAAAGATATTCATCAGTATATTTATTTTGGATTGGGGTTTGGCTTGACCCGTAAAATAAAGGTTCAATAAAAAATAAAATATTGCCTTTTATAATGGAAACTATTAAAACTAAAGGATATAAAAAAAACGATAAATCAATTTAAGAAAAATGATATTTTCTGAACATGAAAAATTATATTTTAATAGAGATAAAAATATTTTAAGGCCTCATATAGTTGAAATAAATATTTTTTCACAAATTATTTTACTAAATAAAATAATTTTAATTTTTTAAGGGTCATATAATTGGAAATAATATCAAATATATACATAAATTAAATTTCTTTAGATAAAATGTATTATAAACAAAATAAGCCAACATAAATCATATCAACTTATTAAAGTTACGGGTTAAGATAGAAAAAATGATTTATAAAATGTATAAGTAACATGTTTTCTGAAAAACACTTTTTAAATCTTAACCTATTCATTTTTCGGTTACATTTTTTCACCTCTTTTTTGATAAAGGGAAATTAGATTTGGTAAGCGGGTCAAAAGGGTCGGGTTTGGGTTCGGATGGAAAACGGGTTTGGGTTAATCGGGTAGACCATTGGTCGAGTTCGGGTCGGGTCAACCCAGTGGGTTTCAAATGTTCGATATTTTTATTGTAATAAAGAGAATAAAATTTAAACAATATTTTTATTTATTCAGAAAGAAAATATGTGAAAAGTGGGTCCCTCGACGAGTTTCGAGAAGTACGGATCGGTTCAGATTTGACCCAAACGGCTTCATTGTTTGGTAAGCTTTTGACAAGTCTATTTAGGATATAATAACATATAAATTCAATATATTAATACTCCGTATAACTATTTGATCTGTTTCCCCGTGCTAGAAATATCTATAATGACAAGGAACTTCATCAGTTAATATTTGACGCTTAAAAAGATTAATTTTTATAAATTTCAATATTTCTCCTTTGGTAAAATAAAATTACATGATTATTATATAATAAGACAATAAATAACAAAATATCCTAAAAAGGTATCATTTAGTAGTAACCTAAATTTACATAATACAATACGAAAATAAAAAAAAACTTAATTTTTACTTTAGATAAAATTAATCTCAACTTTTAAATCAATAAAAAATTAAGAACCCCAACTTATAATTTATAAACCAAAAACGACCAAATTACAATTTCAATTAAATATTTTCTAAATTCGAAGATGAATGTTTTGCAACGTACATAAAACTATTATTATGTGTCATGTTGTTATTGAATTTTCTTAAATTTTAATGAAAAAGTCGTTTGATCTACATTTTGGTCTTCTGGTAAAAGTTGAAAATAGTTTAATTAGTTTTTCCTAAACAATTAAAGTTTAAGCCTATATTTTTCCCGTGTCGTGTATGCATTTAGTATGTTTATGTACTTTCTTATTTAATTTTTCAAATTATATTTAATTCTTCTAAAGATATAACAAAATAGTTGAACACAATAATAAATTTAAAAATTATTATTCGGATTCAAAGTAAAATATAAGTGAAACATACGAGACAATATTACACATTCTAATTCATATTTATAGAGTACTAAATATTTATTTATAAAAATTCATTTGGCCCGTGCGTAGCACGGGCAGGAGGGACTAGTTCTAATAAAAGCAAAGGTGATGAAG
Source organism: Oxyria digyna (assembly GCA_029168935.1). Taxonomy (NCBI): domain Eukaryota; kingdom Viridiplantae; phylum Streptophyta; class Magnoliopsida; order Caryophyllales; family Polygonaceae; genus Oxyria; species Oxyria digyna. Next base: position 19,022,153 of record JAPVLV010000007.1, on the reverse strand, counting down.
GATCATCTGAGCATCAACCACCGCCGGTGGTTCCCGAGTTCGAGGGTGCGTTGACTCGTTCAAGAGCAAAGGAGGTCCAACAAGAGTTAGACAAGTTAGTCGCCTTTATCTTGTCTAAGGAGCTTATGAGTACAAATGACCTCTTGGAAACACCCATGCGAATGGTGTTTATTATCAGCGTTCGAGAAGACCCGGGCGAAGACAACGAAGGAAACCCGCAGGAGAGCGACCGCGATCACGGCCTTACTATGGAGATCGTGGGTAATTAACAAATGACCTCTTTGATATTGAATACAGCTTTTATCGTTTTTCTTCCCAAAAGAGAGCTTTTGTGAGCAGGGTGCATTGAGTGCATTGTTGTTGAACTCGCTCTAGTTGTACTTGTGTGTGTCAATCTCTTCCATAAGGTTGATGCTATCGGGACTCCATAGAGCATCCTCCAGGTGCATTGGCCTACCATAGCCATTGTGTTTGGTTGTAATCCATTGGGGTTTCTTCATCATTCGGTAAGGTTCTTGTTCCTAAGTTCAAGGGTTTTATCGTTGTTTGATTTGGTTCCAATTGGCCAATCATTCGACTTATCCTTCTTTCATCTCATTCTAATTTCGCCTATCTTCTCTGTTCGAGTTTCTGGTCGAGGTTTGGTGTCTAGATCGGACATCAGCGGCTTATCCCCGCATCAAAGGGATATGCAATGCTTTCATCTTATACAATTCTTTCATCTTTCAAAGGGTATTTGTAGGTAGATAGATAAAATTAATAATTTTTTTTTTTTGGAATAATACAAATCCAGGTTATAAAAGCTATCATGAGATGAGACTCTATTTATAAACCGAAACAATATGGGGGTTTAGGATTACATAAAACTGAACATTTAAATAAAGCTCTTCACCATTAACTTATTTGGAAGTTAGATACAGAAAAAAATAACATCTGGGTACAATTTATTTCTCAAAAATATTTACAATCTTCAATCTAAGACTACAACAGAAAAAAGAAATGACAATTTTCACGATTAATGCACCTTTGAGATGACTTTAAAAAAGGTATTGGATGAGAATTAGATAATTGTAAAACCATTAATTTTTTGACACACAACTGGATACAATCGATAGACCTCAACCTTTAATTTGACACAAATATTTCAAATATTAGTGAGAAAGTCTCCATATTTATTAATAACCAAAACCAATGGGATATCCTGAAATTACAAAATATATACCCTCAACATATAATATCACATACTCATTAGTAAAATCTACATCCTCACAAACACCAACTGAAGACAAGATAATATGGACACTAAACTCAAATGGAAAATTTAGTACTTCTTCTGCCCGAAACCTGATCACTAGTAATTATATAACAACTGATTCTCAATTATACAAATGGTTATGGAACCTAAAAATTCCACCAAAATTACAAAATTTTCCTTGAAAAGTGCTAACAGACAATCTACCGACTACAAAAAGGTTAAACAAAAATTACAACAGAGTCCCTTACCACTGTTCATTGTGCAATAACCCAACTGAGACTAGGGAACATCTCTTTTTTGAATGCCCTTATACTATCAATAAAATTAAAATATTCCCACACCTGTCAGCTAAACACTTTCACCTAATCAATAACAAATATAGCTACACAGAAATTCTAAAATTTTTAGGAATAATAATTACAATAAAGTTGACATAGCACAATTGGCCTTCATTTACTACAAACAATGAGAAACAACTATTAAAGAAGACTAGATACGGGCCTCGCGCTCCGCGCGAGAAAATTGTGGATTTTCGTATGTGATTTAATATAGTTATACATTATTTGTTAATATGTTGTTGTTGTTATCAAATTTATTAATATTTGTAAATATAAGTACTTTTTATTTCCTTATATTTATGTTTGAAGTAGTTTTAAAACATAATATTAGAATAAGTTTGCATTGTCATAAGAGAAGCTCACACATTAATTTAATTTGTGACTTAATCAAGTAGACTATAAATAAATATAACATAGAGATATAAGAAAGATATTTAAATACATGCCCAAAAGTCCAATAGGAGGTGATTAAGAAATGAGTAATGCATTAAATTGATATCAATTTCATTCAATTTTGGCAATGGACAACCAACTTTTATATAGATAAGATTTAGGTCCAAAACTACGGCAATGAAAAAATAGAACTAAGAAAAAGAACCAAGTTTGGAAGAAGCCACCTCAAGATTGGATTAAAGTTAATTTCGACGAATCATTTTAAAATAGTAACTCCTCCTTTGTAGCTTGCATAACAAAGGATAGTACAGGCCAAATTTGAGATATTTACAATAAGATATTAAAATCAAGTTCTCCCCTACAAACTGAGGCTATGGCCCTTCTAAATGTTGTTAAATTAGCAGTTAAACCCAATCGCCCGAAAGTTATTTTCGAAGGTGATAATCTCACTATATTAAATTCTATTAGTAACATATGGAAAATACCCTGGGAAATTAAAAAAGTTCTATTAGATATCACAACTATAAGCAATACTTTTCAAAACTGTAAATTTCAACACTGCTTTAGAGAAGCAAATAAGACAGAATATTTTCTTGCGAATCCTGAGATAAACTCGCACTATATAAAAGTGGTTCTTGGATGCAATCATGACCACTCCTTATCTGATGAATATATCAGAACAATTATGACAATCTTCATGGCTTCTGGCCTGTTTGAAAACTATCGGTCGTTCTTTCAGGTCATCGCTTGCGATGGTCAGGGATATCATTTTCCTGTAAAATGATTTCCCGGGTCTTGCCTTCTTAAAAAAAAACTAAAAAACATTAAAAAAAAGTATCTTTCGATTATATCTACTTGCTACATCATGTCGTATTGTCATCGTCATATCAACTTCCCACCATTGCGACTAAAATTACCTTATGTAACAAACATCTTTGCCAAAAAGTTAAATCTGTCTTGAATAATTGACATCCTATAGTCAATGAAATCATCCAACTCCTCAGTCAATGACATCCAAATCTCCACACCAATTATCAAATACCTTATAACTCGGGCAATAATTCGATAGGATTATTAATGTAACGATTTTTCTAACAATGAGCGCTTGCTCCTTTCCTTGGCTTCCCATCCTTCTCTCAACACCCCCCTTTCTGCTATTCCCTTATTCTCTGATTTGGATTTTCCCGTCATTGTCCCTGCTTTGAATGCTCCTACAGTGAATGCTTATGTCTCAATATCCCTCGCTTTGAATGCTTCTGCTTCGTCGGGCCCAGCTTTGGAAACTCCCCTTGTCCCTACCACCAACTCGGGATCGACTTTTGTGGCTCCCATAACCCCCTCTGTCCCACCGTTGGTCCCCCCTTCCTCTTTTATTTTGGACGATTCTGCTCCCCCTTGCTCAGAATCCCTCCTCCTCTCTGGAAACCTCTGTTGTTGCTCCTGCTCAACCTCCTTCCTTCCTGAAAGCTACTAGTGGAGCTACTGTGCCGAAGAGAAATCTTGCTCTCCATTTCTTTGAAGGGATTAAGGACGGTGAGATCTTCTTCTCACACTTAGACGTCGTTGACCAGGTTGACAAATGGAGTCTCTCTCTCGTGGGTGCTCCTCTGGGAGAGAAAATGACCTTTCGGGCCATGGAGAGATTTCTTGCAACACATTGGACTGGTGTTATTTTACCCAAGATTGTTTTAAATGACAATGGCCTATTCATTTTCAAGTTTGTTAAGGAAAAGGATCTACTCTCTGTGCTTGAGAGGGGCCCTTCGTTTTTGTCGCGATTGAAACCTCTTATTTTGAAGCGTTGTTTTTTCGGGATGCCCCTCGACCAGTCATGTTTGGATTCGGTTCCCATATGGGTCACACTACCAAATTTTGACGTTCGGTTCTGGTATGATCATATGTTAGGAAAGATTGGTTCGGCTATTGGTACCCCTATCCAAATGGACCAACAAACGGCTTACGAAGATCGAGCTTCCTATGCCCTCATCTTAGTCGAAGTTTCTGCTCGCTCCAATTTGATCAAAGAGGTTCGCTTTGTCTCTAATGGGGAGATTATGACTCAGGAGCTTCAATATGATTGGTTTCATTGGCACTGCTTTGTGTGCAAGATATTTGGACATAAGGACAAGGAATGTCCCCAGCCTAAGCCTAAACCGAACCCTGCTCCTCCAAAATATCACTCTTCCTCTGACTCCCGTCATGTCCTTAATATTTCTACTAAACCCCCTCCTATGCCTTCCTCCTTACCTCATCTTCTCCCCACGCCTCCCTCTTCTGCCGCTGCAGCAGCCCCCTCTTCCAACCCTCCTTTGGGTACTTCTTCTGGATTGCCTGCTCCCCTTGTCCAAGTTACAGTCGCTCAGGCTCCCTCCAGCTTTGATGGTTATGAGCTCCAGACTCTCCGCTTCTTCTTCTCTTGCTCCCATTGTTGGCTCAAGGAGCTCTCTCCCTCCGCCAAGTAGTTCCTCATGAATTACGCTCGGATTGGGTGTTGGAATGTGCGGGGTGCCAATCATTTCTCGAAGCACTCAGCCATTACTGATTTTGCTCGCCACCATTCTCTCAATCTTCTCGACCTCTTGGAAACTCATATTTCCCTTCCCAACTTGCTCTCTATCGCCAAGTGTTTCTTTCCCTCTTGGAAGCATGTCTCTAACGATGACTATGTTAATGCTATTCAGATTATGGTTCTTTGGGATTCCTCTGCGATCCATCTCTCTGTGCTTTATTGTTCTACCAGCTGCTCCATTTTAAAATTATTGATGTCAGATCTTCTAAAGAGTTTTGGGTGCTCTTTGTGTATGCCTTTAATGACAGGCCGCACCGCAGCCTTTTATGGGACTGTATTCAGAACTTGGCTCCGTCTATCAGTTGTCCTTGGCTCATTCTTGGTGACTTTAATGTGGTGTTGAATCACTTCTAGAAAATTACAGAATCTGGTATCTTCGGCCCCATCTCTGATGAGCTGTCTACTTGCCTTGCCCATACTGATATGTTTGTTATGTGCTTCCATGGTGCTTCATTTACTTGGAGTAATAAGGAAAGCAACGATTACGACATTCGTTGCAAGCTTGATCGTTCTCTCATTAATGAACGTTGGCTGGATCGGTTTTCTCTGAGCACCACTTTGTTTTGAACGAGCAACATTTCTGTTCACTCACCGACTTTGTCTCTATGCCTACTGACATGGAGCACAAGAATATTCCTTTTCTGCTCAACAACAGTTGGGCTGCTCATTATGACTTTTTGCCGTGTGTTGCTAATGTGTGGGGTTCTGATATTGAGGGCACCCGTATGTTTTAGATCGTTAGCAAGTCTAAATTGTTAGAAAGTAAGTTGAAGAAGTTAAATTGTGGGTTAGTCGAGGATATTTCCTCTCGTATTCAACTTGGCAAGGATCGGCTTCTGGCCATCCAATCGGATTTGTCTATTGATTTTTTCAACAACGCTCTCCTCGTTCAAGAAAAAGAGATCATCGCTTCTCTGTTAAATGATTCTAAGATGCTCAAACCCATGCTTTGTCAGCAGGCGAAGCTCTCTTGGCTCAAGTTTGGTGACTCGTGCTCCTCTGTCTTACATAAATCCATTAAGAGTCGTCGTTCGAAGAATTCCATCCATTCTCTTGTTGAAACTGTTGGGAATGTTATCTCCCTCCCTTCTGATCTGGTGCAGCATATCCTTGACTACTATGTTGATATTTTGGGTTGTTCGTCTTCTGCCATCTCCTTCAAGGCGCACAACATTGTTGTCGGTCCCCTTATTACCTAGCTTCAATTTGACATGCTTCTTTTTCCCTTCAATGACTTGGAGATTAAACAGACGTTGTTCAGCATTGACCTTTCCAAATCGGCAGGTCCAGATGGATTTAATTCCTTTTTCTTCCAAAAGTCCTGGCTTATTTTGGGTAGAGATCTCACTCTTGCCGTTAAAGCTTTCTTTCGCTCAAACAAGATTCTTCGTCAATTTAATCATGCGCTTATCCATCTTATTTCGAGGAAGCCTAACCCCTCTTCCATGACTGATCTTCTCCCCAATTCCTGCTGCTCAACCATCTATAAAATCATTACGAAGCTCATCTCTGATCGCATTTTCCATGTTCTGCCTGATCTAGTTTCAGACTGTCAAGGAGCGTTTGTTCCTAATCGTTCTATTAGGCACAATATTCTTCTTTGTCAAGATCTCTTTAAGCATTATGGGCGCCGCACCATGTCTTCTAGTTGTGCTATCAATATTGATTTTAGGAAAGCTTTCGATATGGTGGAATGGAGTTTTATCGACCATGTGCTCTGTTTTTTCGGGTTTCCTCCTCCGGTGATTGGATGTATTATGACTTGTATTACTATGGCCTCTTTCTCTGTTTGTATCAATGTTGAAATTAAGGGTTATTTTGATGGCAAGCGGGGCATTTGCCAAGGTGACCCGTTGTCGCCTTATATTTTCGTTCTTGTCATGGAATATTTGAACAGGATGTTGGCCACCCTCCCCTCTATCTCCAATTTTCATGGAACCCTCGGTGCGAGTCCACTCGCCTCACCAATTTGGCCTTCGGAGACGACCTCATTGTGTTCTGTCATGGGGATGTTGGGTCCGTTGCTGATGTCCTTAGTATTTTTGACGAGTTTGGTTCCTTCACTGGGCTTCTTGCTAACCCAACTAAGACCTCTATTTTCTTTGTCGACATGGAATTCTCGGTTAAGCAGGGCATTCTTGCTTCCTTCGGCTTTGTTGAAGGTTATTTTCCCATGAAGTATCTTGGCGCCACTTGGTTCCCGCAAATTAAGGAATTGTGATTTCTCAGATCTTGTGCATAATATGACGTCTAAGATTCAATCATGGACCGTTAGAAGCTTATCTTATGCGGGTCGGATTGAAATGGTTCGGGTTGTTCTGTTCGGCATCACCAATTTTTGGTTTTGTGCTCTCATCCCACCCCATGGTGTCATCTTCGGGTTCAGTCCATCCTTTGTTCTTATCTTTGGTTTGGTTCTGTCTCATGCCGTATGTGCCCGATTGCTTGGAAGGATGTTTCGAGACCTAAAGACGAAGGCGGGCTTGGTTTCAAGGACCTCCTTGCTTGGAATCATGCTTGTTTTGCTCGGTCTATCAAAGAGTTGTTGGATCTTACTCCAAATGTCTGGACAAGGTGGGTCTTAACTAATATGTTGCAGCAGGTAATATTTGGGTTATCCCATCCAGATCTTGTGATAGCTGGAGTTGGAGCTGTCTTTTGGGTGTTCGGGACAGCTGCAGTTGGGTCATCGCGAGGATAGTATCCACTCCTGGTTTGAATGGATTCTGCATAATCGTTGGCACCATTGTCCCTATTTCGATCTTGTTGCTTCTACGTTATCCTCCTCAATTTACTTTCTGTGGAGGTTGCAAAATGACTCAATCTTCAGCGGTGTTATCCCTTGGGCTCGCACTTGCTCTTGGCTCATTATTAGTCATACTAGAAATTGTATTCGTGCTCATGATGTAAAACTTATCCTTCACAGAGGTGGAGTTTTAAGATGAGCACTTGGTTGGTTTTTTGGTTGTAAGCTTGTTTTGCAGCTTGTTGCATCTTCTTCCATTTAATTTCCCCTCTTCAATATACTTACCTTTTTCAAAAAAAAAAAAGTTGTAATGTTTTACTCTTTTGATGAAAATTATGATTTTTGATTGGTTAAAGATAAGGTGAGTTATGAGTTTAAGAAAAACGTAATAAGAATATAGGCTAATTATTGAATTCTTTGGCTATTGTGCAAATGTCTAAAATGATATTTTTTAACTACTACTCCCTAAAAGCCTTTTTTTAAAGAAAACTTACAAAAAGAAAGTTATAGACCCATCGCAACGAATAGTGTAAAAATTAATATAATTAGTCATTATTTTAATTTTAAGTTTCTTAACCTATGTCCTACTCAACTATTTGTGCCAAATGCCTCTAATAGGACAAGAGTGTAGGTTTCTACCCTCCGCAACTAAATTTTAGGTTTTTACCCCTCCCTCACCCCACACACAGTTCCACGCGCCCCAGATTTCTCCCTCTCCATTTCGCACTTCTGTTGTCTTCCTCTCCATTTTCATTTTCAAAGCGTAACCTTTCGAATTCCACTTCATTTCTCTCTCCATTGTTTCTCTTCCCTCTCGCTCGATCTCATCTCTCTTTGTCTGTCTTCTCTCGCTCTTGTCGTTGCACTCTGCTTTCGATCATTCAATTTCTTTTCTTATGCTCTGTTCTTGCTCCTCGTTGTTGATGTTCCTTTGTTCGAGCTTCGACTTCCATTTTGTCGATCAAATCAGGAATTAATCTCCTTCGTTCTTTTCTTTCTTCCTAATTTTTCTTATTTTGTATAATTGTTTTGCTTCTGTGTTCATTGTTGTGTTTCAAGTTTCAATTTGTGTTCGTTCGCCCAAAACCTAAAATTTTAGGGCTTCGTTTTGTTGCATGCGTCTTAATCACTCTTTTATTTTGTGTTTTCGTGTGTTAAACAGCTTTCAAACACCGATCTTTGTAGATTGTGATGTTAACAACTAGATTTTTTTGTTTGTTGACAGGTCTGTTGTGTTTGAGTGTTCAGTTTTTATTTTCTTTTTGCTTGTTGACATTTTTAGGTTAATGTTGTGTAATTTTCACTTCACAAGTTCTTTTCTTTTTTTCCATTTTTGTTTGTGTTGACAGATGTTTTTGTACGTGATCCTCTTGGTTATATTGTTTTTAATATGCTATATTGACAGTTTGTTGCTGTCTCAATCTTCTTCATTTTTAGGTTTTTGTGTCTTACAAACAAGTTATGTTGGCATTTTCTATGTTTTGTTGACAGTGTTGTTGTGTTATTCTAAGTTTTTACAAATTTTATCTATTTGTTGTCAATGTTGTGTTATTTTCTTTGTGTTTCTAGTGTAGTTGACAAAAATTTTCTATCTTTTTTTACTGTTGACAATTTCTATGTTCTCTTTTAGGGTTGACAGTTTACTTTGTGTCATTTATTTCTATCTATTGTTGTCAGTATTGTTGTGGTATTTTTTTTATTTTATTGACAGATTGGACATGTTGATCTTTGTAGATGTTTATTCTGTTTTGTTGACAATTTCTATCTTTTTGTTGACAGTTTTGTCGTGATACCTGGTTTTTGAGAACTTCTATGCTTTGTGTGATAGTTTTAATTGTGTTGATGACGAGGCGAATTTGTCGTGTGCCAAGTCAAGTAATCCTAACATGCAAACTAAGTAATATAGTACGCAAGTAAGGGTCGAATCCCAAGAGAATCAGTTTATCAAATTCTTAAGTTATCACAATGACTAACCAATAAACGTAACCAAAGGGGGGGGGGTTTGTGGTTTTGATACGAAGTATCGAATGTCAACTTGGTTTTAACAAGATTAAGCGAAGTGTTCCACTTAGCGATTATCCACAATTAGATTAACAAGTTGATCATAAAATCCTTTTTATCCTTATGTCAAGTTCTCAAGTGATCGTTCTAATTCCTGTTCTTGAATAGTTATTAGTCCAACTAGTCCTAATAACCCTTACTCGATTATAACCTCGAAACTATCGAAATTCAATAACAAAGTAGCAATGCATTCAGGAATAGATAGATACATGCAATATCATGGACAACTAGTCGGATACTCGACACGTACTCAACTCTCTTCTCTAATAACAATCACAACTAGTTCATGCAAATAGATTGTGCTACACAACAAGTATGATAATTCAACTAGAAGTATCAAACTCTAGCAATATGAACAAGACACAACTAACTTAGGTGATCAATCTAAAGAAGTAAATCTAGTTCATCGACAATACAAACAAGAGAGTTGAGACAATCAAAGAGTAGACAAAAGGAAAGGATAAACTCACAACTTGTTGAATCCAAAAGCTTCAAACGCCAAGTGAAACAAAGGAACTTTAGCAACTCATAAGTTTGTGAAAACTCTTCCAAAAACTTAAGCAAAAACCAAGGTTAGATGATCAAGAATGATCATCCACTACCTATATAGTATTCAGCTGATGTAACAGCCTAATTAAGGTCTAAAAAACGTATGGAAAGTTACAAAATTAAACACAAATTACTTCAAATGGCAAAGACTTCAATTTGATTCTTCTGTCGAGGAACCGCACCCGCGGGTTGAGAGCCGCGGGCGCGGTTTTGGATTTCTTCAGCTTCTTCTGGATGGCAGAGGGCCGCGGGCGCGGCTTGAGACCCGCGGGCGCGGCTTGATCTTTCTCGAATGGGTTGGCTGAAAGTGAGAACCGCGGGTGCGGCTTGATACCCGCGGGTGCGGTTTTAGCCTTCCCGAATCCTTGTCTGAGGATGAAACCCGCGGGTGCGGCTTGAGACCCGCGGGTGCGGCTTGTTGTCTGAGGCAGAATTGCTGATTTCTTCAAGTCTTCGTCTTCAGCAGCTTCTTCCTTATGCTTCAATGTTTCCAATGCTTGTATCATCTCTTGGAATCTCGTATGTAAATCTTCTCTCGAACAGCTCCATGATACAGATACATAGGAACAAGTAACATAATCCTATACAAAACTAGCTAATAATCCATAGTTGCGGTATGTAAAACACCGCTTATCAAACCCCCCCATACTTAGACCTTGCTCGTCCCCGAGTAAGCTAAAAGAAACTTACTCTTTTACAATAATCACTCAAAGATCTGAGGAAGTATGAAAAAGAAAGAAACTACAAATTACTAACACATTTAGTATACAAACAATATGATGAGAAAGAAATCTATCAAGTTTGGTTTTCCATAGTGGTTATCATGCAAAAAATTTTGTCCTAAGACACTCATGTCACTCATTTTGCCTAGGCGCCTCGAAGAGGTTTTCACCTAGCCACTCATTTCATTTTCAATCTCACCATTCCTTACCGCCCTCAAGTCCTTTTTTGCCAAGCCTAATGCAAGCCGAACTACCCGCTTATTGCATGGATTTTTCCATCCCAGGATTTTCATTTGCCTTTTTTCGTATTTTTGTGGCTTTTTCTGTTTTTAATTCCATGCAAAGTACAAACTTGATTAAATAAAACCGAATGGAAATGACAATGAAATAAAACTACTCTAGGATAAGCAATGAACTAATTTCCCTCCCCCATACTTGTAGTGCACAATGCCCTCAGTGTGTAAGACATAGAAAAAGAATGAGGAAGAGAGAAAGAAGCTCACTGATCCGGGTCATCCCGGTTTGGATATTCGGGCCAACGAGCATGCATGTCGAGCCGTAAGTCATCCACCGACTGCTGCAGCCTCTCAAAATTGTGGTTCACCGTCTGCTGCAGCCTCTCAACATTCTGGTTCACCGTCTGAACCGACTGGTAGACATACTCAATCCGCTCGAAAAGACGCTGCTCCCAAGGTACGTCAGCAGGAGCTGCAGAAGACGAGCCTTCGCCCCATTGCCTCTGAGGCTGAAAATGAGGGGCAGGCTCCTGGAAGTCGTCATCATCATCATCCTCAAGTTCAGCTGGCTGCTGATCCAGCTGCGGAACCGGCTCCTGTATGCTGATCCCACCGCGAGCTCGTCGTCGAGCAGCTGTACGAGGGGGAGCGGGTGCTGGGTTGAGCCTAAAAGTATGGGCTGGCCCATAAGCAAAATCCTCGGTGAGAGCAATCTCGGGAGGACCGAGCCAAACCCACATCCGCTCGTCTTCATTGACTGTAACCGACTTGAGCCACCTAAGTCGGGTTTGCAGAAACGTGGTATCCAGCAAATAGGGACCCATTGAGGGGTCCGGACTACCTACGCAGTCAAGCGTCTCCCAGTCGGGGACGACAGCCTCTAGGATGAGGGTGATCATGCCACCCAAAGTAATCTGTCCCCTCGGTTTTGAGCGGGCTGTCTTACAAGAGTGAACAAAAAGTGAGAGCCAATCCGGAATTACCTGACATTCCGGCATGAGAGCATACAGATACTTCAGCTGGTAGGCAGGCACCTTGTTCACCTCAGAAAGCCCAAAGAAGGCCATAGAGAGAGCCCGCTGTGTCAGGCGGAGACATGGATGGGACATCTTTGCATTATAATCATTACCGTGGGTATCCCGAACTTGTCCCGTCCATGTGTACCAGACCTGTGTAGGGCTGGCACCAACTATAGTATCATAATCTGCAGAGGGAATTTGAGAGATTCCCAAGATGTGGCGCAGCTGTTCAGCCTGAACTGTAAAGGACCGTCCATTGTAGATGAACTGGATGGCCGAGATGGAGGTGGTCTCTGAGACGTTCTTGGACTTGAGGCTTGCCAGAAACTGATAGGTAGCCTCGGCATGAGTGGGGGCTGACTTGTACACGAAACCCTGCAGCCCTGCGTGCTCTAGCATGGCTTCAGTGCATGCAGACATACCCAAATCATCGAGGGTACGTGGATGAAAAAATCTCGTGGCTACACACTGCTTAGCCCTTAAATAAGCTAAGTTGGTCTGAACCTGTTGTTGCCACAGATCATTTTTGTGGCCTCGGGATGTTCCTGCTGCAGCCATCAGAGTGTATACGCAAAACAAATGCTACCACAAATCCGCACACAACAAATATACCACACAGCAGCAGCAGCACAATAGCAAAAAGCCCTCCCCGAGGCGTAAGCAAATCAACAATGATTAGTGCGGTTGGGAGAAGACTTACTGAAATCAGTAAAATGGACGCAGAGGTGGAAACCGCGGGCGCGGGTTGGGAGCCGCGGGTGCGGTTTGTGCTTTTGCTGGAGATTTCTGGCGAGGAGGGAACCGCGGGCGCGGTTTTGGGGCCGCGGGTGCGGTTTTGTGCGAGCTGGGGATTTCTTGGCAGGGCGAGGCCGCGGGTGCGGGTTTGTAGCCGCGGGTGCGGTTTCGTCGAGACAGAATCGTCTGGGCAAGTTGATTTTGCGGGTGCGGGTGGGAACTTTTGAGCCGCGGTTGCGGTTGGATGCCGGCGCGGGTGCGGGTGCGGGTGGTGAGGAGGATTTGGTGGGGGTGTGTTGGTGTTGGGAGAGAGGGAGGTTTTGGTGGGAGGTTTGGTGTTTGAGAGGTAGGGTATGAGGTGGGAAGTGGGAAGAGAGGCTTTTATGTGGTGGGAGAGTTTTATGTGGTAGGGGGGAGAAAATGAAAGTTGATATGGAGAAGGGTAGAAGATGCACCGTCAATTCCTTTTCTTTTTCTTTTTTTTTCTTTTTTTTTTCTTTATAAACGAAAAGAAGAACCGTCAATTCCTTTAGTAGCAAACGACCATCGTCTTCTCGTCTTGACTTCCTAGAAAATAGAAAACAAAACAATTAAAAAGAAAATGAAATTCAAGGGAAAAAGAAGAATACCCTGGGTTGCCTCCCAAGCAGCGCCTTGGTTAGAGTCGTGGCTCGACTTGGTTTCCCGTCTTCAATTTTCCAAAGTTGGCTCTTCTAGAACCATTTCATCGAAAGACACTTTGGTGAATCCCTCATGGTAAGGTTTTAACCTTTGACCATTCACCTTGAAGACGTTGTGGTTGTCTTTGTCAAACAACTCAACGGCGCCATGAGGAAAGACGCGAGCAACAACATGCGGGCCATTCCACCGGGATCGCAACTTACCTGGAAAAAGTTGAAGACGAGATTGGTAGAGCAAGACCTTGTCTCCCACCTTGAAATCTTTCCTCAAGATGTTCTTGTCATGCCAAGCCTTCGTCTTTTCCTTGTAGATCACCGCATTCTCATACGCATCCCGGCGTATCTCTTCAAGCTCTTCAACCGGTGCCTGCACAATAGAAGGAAGAAGCTTTTCGCTCTCCAAAGTTAGTAGCATGGGCCGACCGGCCAAAATTTTACCCGAAGCGTCTAGAGGAGCTAGAACACTTTGTATCTCAGGTGGAAGAGACAAATCAAGTGTTGGTGAGTGAACGATGCTGTGTTTTAATACTATAGGATCAATTACATCAATTGAACAAATAGACGCAGCATCTTCGACGGGGTGTTTCATAGCATCAAAAATGTTAAATTGAACTATTTCCCCATCGAACTCTAAAGTAAGAGATCCACTAGCCAAATCAATCTTTGTGTTAGCGGTTCGCATGAAGGGTCTCCCAAGCAAAATAGGAGCAGCTTGCCCATCATGTTCCATGTCTAACACAAAGAAATCCACGGGAAAGAACAAATTATCCACCATAACCAAAACGTTTTCAACTACGCCTTTAGGACACACGGTGGACCTATCGGCTAGTTGAATAACAATTCCGGTTTCATGAAGTGGACCTAACCCGAGAATCTTATAGAGAGAGTAAGGCAACACATTTATCGATGCACCCAAATCGAGCATGGCTCGTTCAAAATGTGTGTCGCCTATACGGCAAGGTATGCTGACCATGCCCGGATCGCTGCACTTCTTAGGCATTCGCCTTTGAAATACAGCGGAGACACGCTCGCTTACCGTCACCTTTTGTCGCCCTTTCAACTTTTGATTCCTCTTGATTGTGCAAAGTTCTTTTAAAAACTTTGCATATCGAGGAATGCTTTTAATTAACTTGAGCAAGGGGATGTTTACCTCACATTTGCTGAACGTCTCAAACAACTCCTTGTCGTTTTCCGGCCTTTTGGTGTTCCTAAGGGCTTCGGGAAACGGGGCGGGAGGTTTGGTGGAGTCGAGAGGTGGAAAGTTGGGACGAACGTAGTTGTCCTGTCTCAACTGGAAATCCCCCCGATCCTCCACTTCGAGTTCAGCATTTTGTGAAGGAAAATCTGGAATGTTTACCTCGGTGGATGAGCCGCGGGTGCGGTTTTCGACCCGCGGGCGCGGCTCGTCAGTGCAACTGTCTTCTGGCGCAGTGGAAAAACCGCGGGCGCGGCTCTCTACCCGCGGGCGCGGCTCTTCAGGCAGACTGACTTCTGGCGCAGTGGAGGAACCGCGGGCGCGGCTCTCTACCCGCGGGCGCGGTTCTTGGCTATCCTCAGAATCTGATTTTTCTGCCGAAGCCTCGACAAGCTTTTTGGTTTCCCCCAAAATCTTACCACTTCTTGTTGTCACTGCACTCACATTTCTGGTTGGATTCACCACCGTTTGGGACGGTAGAGAATTGGAATTTTGTTGTGCAATGGTGGTAACAGCTTCAGCCAACTGCCCAATTTGCTTCTCCATGTTCTTGATGCTCGACTCAGTCGTTTGAACATGAGTTGTGAAGTGTTGAGTCAAGGACCTCAGCAGCTCCGCAGTAGATGGTCCAGCATTGGGTCGAGGGCCTTGAGCTTGTTGTTGGGGCTCATTTGGATCACGCCACCGAAAATTGGGATGATCTCTATACCTCGGGTTGTAGTTATTTTGTTGATCACCTTGAGGTCGTGGGGGTCCATACCCACCAGCAGCAACATTGACATCAGCAACATCTTCACTTTCAAGCTCAGGGCATTTATCTGTAAAATGAGCAGGGTCAGAACAAATACCACATACCTTTACTTGTTGTTGTTGTCCTTTTTGCAGCTGGGAGACCATCTTCTTCAACTCTACAAGCTCAGCTACAAGAGCGGGATCCCCTGAACTTGCTGCATGCACTCCCTTTTTGGTGTATATCCTACCAAAACTTCTTGTGCTCTCAGCCATATCTTGCAATTTCTCCATGGCATCCTCCGGCGTCATGTTGAGAATATTCCCACCACACGCAGCATCAACCATTCTCCTTTCTTGGTTAAGGAGACCATTGCAAATGTAGAGCACAAGATCCTCGGTATCATACCCATGAAAAGGGCACGAAGCACACAACCCCTTGAAGCGTTCAAGGTAGTCATAGAGCGTTTCGTCTTCACTTTGCTCGACATGGGCTATCTCCTTCTTGAGAGCATTTGCCTTCTTCACCGGAAAATACTTGCTCAAGAACACCTTGTGCAATTTTTCCCAATTATCAACCGAACCGGTTGGCAAATGGTAATACCAAGAACGAGCACCATCCTTCAAAGTGAACCCGAAGGCTCTCATCTTGATCTGCTCTTCCGTGACATTTGGCGGTTTGGTTGTCATGCAAATGTCATGAAATTGGTTCAGATGCATGATTGGATCCTCACCAGCCAAACCATGGAAACTTGGGAGCAAGTTGATCACCCCCGACTTGAGCTCGAAAGTCACCCCATGAGCAAGGGGTGGAATAACCACAGCTTGAGGTTGCTGTGTCAGGTTCGGTGTTTGCCGCTCTCTCAAAGTGCGAGTAACACCACCTCCTGGCAGCCTTGTCTCAATTAGCTCTCGTTGAGCATTAACGACCAACTGCATGTCAGCCAATTGACGTTGCACTTCAGCAAGAGCTTCTCGATCGGCCATTTCTACTGTCTCAGTCCCGACTCTGTTCTCTCTTCGATTCCGATGAAAAGTTCTCTCGATCTCTGAATCAAGAATAGAAAGAGGCTGATTAGTAGAACGGGTGTTGACCATTCACTAGTCAACACTAAAGTTAGTCAAGATAAGAACTTAAAAATAAGAAAATTTGATTCCCCGGCAACGGCGCCAAATTTGACGAGGCGAATTTGTCGTGTGCCAAGTCAAGTAATCCTAACATGCAAACTAAGTAATATAGTACGCAAGTAAGGGTCGAATCCCAAGAGAATCAGTTTATCAAATTCTTAAGTTATCACAATGACTAACCAATAAACGTAACCAAAGGGGGGGTTTTGTGGTTTTGATACGAAGTATCGAATGTCAACTTGGTTTTAACAAGATTAAGCGAAGTGTTCCACTTAGCGATTATCCACAATTAGATTAACAAGCTGATCATAAAATCCTTTTTATCCTTATGTCAAGTTCTCAAGTGATCGTTCTAATTCCTGTTCTTGAATAGTTATTAGTCCAACTAGTCCTAATAACCCTTACTCGATTATAACCTCGAAACTATCGAAATTCAATAACAAAGTAGCAATGCATTCAGGAATAGATAGATACATGCAATATCATGGACAACTAGTCGGATACTCGACACGTACTCAACTCTCTTCTCTAATAACAATCACAACTAGTTCATGCAAATAGATTGTGCTACACAACAAGTATGATAATTCAACTAGAAGTATCAAACTCTAGCAATATGAACAAGACACAACTAACTTAGGTGATCAATCTAAAGAAGTAAATCTAGTTCATCGACAATACAAACAAGAGAGTTGAGACAATCAAAGAGTAGACAAAAGGAAAGGATAAACTCACAACTTGTTGAATCCAAAAGCTTCAAACGCCAAGTGAAACAAAGGAACTTTAGCAACTCATAAGTTTGTGAAAACTCTTCCAAAAACTTAAGCAAAAACCAAGGTTAGATGATCAAGAATGATCATCCACTACCTATATAGTATTCAGCTGATGTAACAGCCTAATTAAGGTCTAAAAAACGTATGGAAAGTTACAAAATTAAACACAAATTACTTCAAATGGCAAAGACTTCAATTTGATTCTTCTGTCGAGGAACCGCACCCGCGGGTTGAGAGCCGCGGGCGCGGTTTTGGATTTCTTCAGCTTCTTCTGGATGGCAGAGGGCCGCGGGCGCGGCTTGAGACCCGCGGGCGCGGCTTGATCTTTCTCGAATGGGTTGGCTGAAAGTGAGAACCGCGGGTGCGGCTTGATACCCGCGGGTGCGGTTTTAGCCTTCCCGAATCCTTGTCTGAGGATGAAACCCGCGGGTGCGGCTTGAGACCCGCGGGTGCGGCTTGTTGTCTGAGGCAGAATTGCTGATTTCTTCAAGTCTTCGTCTTCAGCAGCTTCTTCCTTATGCTTCAATGTTTCCAATGCTTGTATCATCTCTTGGAATCTCGTATGTAAATCTTCTCTCGAACAGCTCCATGATACAGATACATAGGAACAAGTAACATAATCCTATACAAAACTAGCTAATAATCCATAGTTGCGGTATGTAAAACACCGCTTATCAGTTGACAACTTTCTATTTGTCTATAGGTTTATGTTTGCTTTTCATGTTGACAGTTTGATGTTGTGTGATTATTTTATGTTGTGTTGACAGTGTGCTTATGTCTTTTGTGATATAGTTTTTTCTTTTATTGACACTTTTTGTATCATTTATGTGATGACAGTTTATCTTGGACGCATCAACTCTAAAGTTTAATGGCTTCCGAGGATCTATTTTGGTCGATGAAAGTTACAACTTTAGCAAATTTCTTGTTATTGTCACGATTGAAGGGTTGATCGATGATGTTGGGAATCTGGAGTTTTCTACTGTTATGTTTTCAACGATCCTTAATATGTCAACCCAGCTGAAGTATTCTTACACGCTTGTTCACTATGTCCGAATGCATATGGAGACAAAAAAGTACGAAAGTGGTTCAATGAGAAGGGTAATGTTCTCCCTTTTACCATTCAAGATTTTGCTACTATCACGGGGTTGAAGCGTACTGAATTTGAGGACCACCTTATTCCCGATAACCCCATTATTTGTGACTTTGGTTCTGGCACTCCAACTCTGGATGATATAATTAGAGTCTGCAGTTGCTACTGGTGAGCAAAAAATGTTTCTTACTCACCTTATTCTTTCTCACCATAGAGGAAAGGTTCACTAGTTAAAGAGAAGGATTTGAAGCTTGCTTGCAACCTCGAAATGTTTGCAAATTAGTCTTGGGGAAGGGAAGTCTACCTTGAGACTACACAAGCGCTACAAAATGCTCCATTCAGTGTTCTAAACATCGGTCTGGATGACCGACTAATCTACAAAATGCTCCATAATCCATTAAATGCCAAACGTACGGGAGGCTTTGCTCCAAATGATAGAGATTGGTATACTTTGCTTGGGTTTTCTCTTGCCTTCCAGATATATATTCAGTACTCTTTTCTTCACTTGTTTCGTTGTTTTTTGTTGGAATTTAACGTTGTTTCTTCTTATTTTTCCACGTTTGGATTCTTGAATATTTCCATTAGTTTCGTGGCACTATAGGAGCTGCTGCTGTGACCCTGAAGACTATTCCATATGCTAATCGTTGATTCACACTTAACCGAAAGCTTGCTTGGTATCATACGGTCACAAAATATGTGGATGAGACCGGTTTTTCGGGATCGAAAACCAGGTCCAATAGATGGCATTGTTCCAGATGTTGAGTGTGTTTACACTATTCTAGCCGTGCAAGAGTTGACATTGTGGATGTTGGTGTAATGGTTGATTTTGTTGATAGTTTACCTGTTGTACAAGATGTTGACATTGTTGATATTGGTTTTTCTTATAAAGTTGATTTGGGTGATAGTGGTGTACCTGATGAAGGTGTTGACAATATTCTTGAAACTGTTGAGAAGAACCCTACCGAAACTACATATGTCAACACTGATTCTCAACAACGTATGGATGACAAGGTATCAGTCAACAAGTCTAAGAAGGAAGTTATTATTGTGTCCTCTTCCAAAACTACTGAGTCCAAAGTAGGAAACGAGTCGCAAAAGCTTATGTATGCAAGAGCACGTGCTTGATAGATAACGTCGGAGATGTTGATTCTGGTACGTTGATAGTGTTGAAGAATAATGACGAGGAAAAAGATCATTTGAGAAAGTCTATAAGGGTTCCAACCACGAGTGTACTCGTTTCAAGTCCTTATACTACTGAGAAGAAGAGAAAGAGGTGGACAATGCCAAACAGACCGCCCCGTTATTTCTACGAACATGATAATCGTAGAAAATTCTATGAATGGTTTCATGAAACTTATGCGTTCTTCTTCATTTATTTTATTTAGCTTTATTTTTCTACATTTGACTTACTAATTGTTTTATTTTTTATGTAGTGATAAGAAAATTGTCATTAAGCGTAAGGATCGGGATTTTGATTTGACAAAGGATTAAGTGTCCCAAAAGAAAATTGGTTATATCATTATGTAAGTTTTTAATCCTTTATATGTTTAAGTTTTTTTCATTTTTGTGACCGTTTGTGTCTTAATTTTGTGTTTGTTCATATGTTGACATATTTTTTTTATAATTTGCATTATGGTTGTATATGTTGACAAATTTATTTTGTTGATAAACAATTTGTGAACACAGTTATTTTTTTGACAGATCATCATAAAAAATTACTTAGTTCTTCTCATATGAATTTGTTAACAAAATCAACCATATTGACAACATGTTATTGTGTTACCTGTTGTCGCATTAATTTTAAACGTGTTAACACATAAGCAAACCTGTTGATAGTATTCAAATATTGATGTTGACAGTTTTTACAACTGTCAACGGTTTATCAAAAATTGTTGACAATATTCACTTACTAATGTTGACAGTTTCTACAGTTTTTGAAAGTTTATCAAAACATGTTGACAATATTCACATATTAATACTGACAGTTTATCAAAACTTGTTGACAATACTCACTTATTGATGTTGACAGTTTCTACAGTTGTTGACAGATTATCATAACCTGTTGGCAATATGGCAATATTCACATATTAATCTTGATAATGTCTACATTCTTTCTTACATAGAAGCAAGATAAAAGTGATAAAGACAATTCCTAAATTGTTGGCAAGAAGTCTTGTTGTGTCAGTATTTCCACAAAGATTGCATTTGTCGGGCTTCCTTGGTCCTTTTTTCTTTTTGCTTTGTTTTGGAAACTCGCCTTCGGATGGGTATCATTAATTCTTTCTTCTACCCCTTGTTGTCTGCAGAATAGGTGCTTGACATATTGAGTTGATCACTTCATTTTGGTTGGCACACTGCTTCCAGTCTCTCTTGGCACGGGATAAATGTTGGAAATCAATCCATCTAAACAATAATATGCCAAGTAAATCATGTTGAGATTATCAAGAAATCATTAGAAGACATACTTGGATCCACAACGGCAATCAAATCTTTATGCGGAACTACAAACGAGCGTCGTAGGTGTATAGTCTTCCTCAATCAAATCTCTCAAGAGCACTCGATGTGTAATGTTTTCTCTCTGATGGGAAGATAATTGTGAAAACGTTTTATGATTTGATGTGTTGGGGACCATAACCTTTCATCTTTATGTAGTGGCCCAATAGAATCTCATTAAGCCTATTGGACCAAGACACGGTATCCACCCATTTAGCCCATACCGCTTTACGAAGTCTAGAGGCTTTTAACTAAACTGAGTCACTTAAAAGTGCCAACTTATATTTAGCCACATAATATATAATTGTTTTACTAAATATATGAGACCACATAATTATGTTGAGTAAAATAATCCAACAATCTCTCACTTGGGCCATATATAGCGTAAACAATTATATTATCAAAAACTTTATGTGTACATGTCTTAGCTAAATTTATTAGACTTTCCCTTTATTTCAATATGGTCTATCTCCTATATCAATATGAGATCACAACGACATTAGAAACAAAACATAGTAACTAAACCTTCTATGCTCACCACATTAGTATATTCAATGACATAGATCATGTATGAATGAGTGGCATGAAAATTATATACAATGTGATCTCTAAACATGTGTATTTCCAACTGATCCTACTTTATTTGGAGATCAATCCAAAAGACTATGTTCAAGAATCTTTATCATGACACAAGTCATAAAACTTTATTATGCATAACAAAACATAGAACATCCACACAAACTCTCAATAAACCAATGTATAATTTGCCAACACAAGTATAAGCACTACACTCATAAATAACTTTAGAAGGCAATCCCGTAGTTGATACATTGATATCATCAATCGAGCATGGCCTTATGTATTCTATGTATAAAACTTGACTATCCTAAACCTTTTGTTCATTAACAAATTCTTGATGTTAATATGTATCTCCATAACCCAACTCTTATGACTATTGGAGAACAAGACTAGTAAATTATTGTCACAAAATAACTTTAGTTGGCTCATGATGCAATATATGAAACCCGGTGATAAATTATACAAACCATTTTAGATGTAACTACAAGTGTTTGAATAACTCTTTTCATAATATACCTATTCAAGATAACATAGACTATAATCTTAACTTGATCGTTTAAAATAATGATATCCAGTGAAATCAACATTGAACTAATGATCTCCAACTCAAGCGAGCTCGGGCGAGCTTCAGTTGGCTAGTGGCTCCAACTCAGACGAGCTTCGCCTCCGGGCGCCAAATAATAGATAACACAGTGATTACCAAAGAAGTAAGGCATTCCATGAGTAGTACTTCAGGCCTTCCCATTATGGCGATCAAAATAGACCTAGAGAAGGCGTGTGACCGGAATCGGTGGCCATTTATTCAGGATACCCTTTGTGAAATCCAACTCCCCTCAATCCTCTCAAACATCATCATGGAGTGGGTTACTACATGTCAGATGAAAATCCTATGGAATGGCGGCATGAGAGACTCCTTTCTCCTTCTCGCAGGGTTCGTCAAGGGGATCCGCTATCCTCGTATCTTTTCGTGCTATGTATGGAACGAATCGGGCATATCATCGACGAGGCCGTCTTAACAACCGTCTTACTATCCAAGGTACGCCTCCTCTTCGCCGAGATAAGGTCACTAGAAGACTCTTGACAAGGACGAGAGGCAACACCTAAGAAAAAGAAAAAACACTAACGTAAGCTAAAGAAGAGAGAATTCATGAAGAAAGAATACGTAGCATATAAGAGAAAACCTACCGCGTGAAGGAATAGGGGTCGTTACACCGATTACCCTTCCCATCGCGTCCAGTGAAAGTACGCTTGACTAAAGGAATGGCAAGGATTCTCCTCGTAATCTCCTCAAATTCTTCTCACGGAACGATCAGGCGAATATCAACTACGCGTAAGAAAGAACGCGTCAGTAAAGAATATAAAGGAAAATAAGTCCAAGAAAAAGTAAGAAGACTTACTCGAAGGAGTCCATTCTTCGATCAAGAATTCACAATCCTCTCCCAGAGTCGACTTCCTAATAAAATAGAAGTGGTCGACCCAACCTCGATCATACGTAGTCCCTTCAATCACCAAAGGAGTCGTTTCGCTACGGGGTTTGAAGTTGACTCTACGCGAAGAAGGGGTAGAGAGCATGCAAGAGTGCATCACGTCGGCAATCATGAACTCGACGTCGAAGTTAGCTGCGACGTGATCTAATGCCGCCAGTCTCCTCCAAGCACTAGGGAGAACATTTCCAATCGCGACGCCCAAACACGCCAGAAAAGCCCCCACCATAGGCGAAAAAGGAAAACGATGTTCCACCAGGAAGAAGTACTCGTAAGCACAGATCCACCTTGGATGAAGAGCGTCGACATAAACATCGTAAGGAGGAATTGCAATTTCCATGTTGGCTGAGAGCCCGACGATGGAGCGGAAATGGTCGACGTTACGAGCAAGGGAAGATCGCTTGTTAGCATCGGTGAGAATCATCTTGGGTCGTAAATCCTAGGAGCCATTGATGAGAGGCGGCGAAGGGATGATGAGAAAAAATAGGTCAAGGATGAAACACGAAGACTGTGAGAACAAAATTTATAAGGGTGCGAGGTCTGGAAAGAGTGAAAAATGGAGTCAAGAGCAAGGTTTAAATAGAGAAGGAAATTGGTAGAGAAGATCTCGGACAAAGATTTCCCAAAGACTGATCTTGTGACCATTGAAAGATCTAAACGTTAGAAAAGAATCGTTGGCGAAGGCGTGCAGAAGTAGCTAAGTAGCGACATAAATGCAGCGATGCAAAGCCCGAGAAGATTAATGCAAGCAAACAAAGTATATCGTCCGACGACTTCAGCGAACGCGTTCCCAGCTATAGGAAGACGTATTCAGAAGAAGAGGAAAGTGTTTCCCAGAAGAGATCCGCAAAACTCCTTAGGGGTATTTTTTGTGCCTAAAAATAAGACTAGAAGGGAACACGTCAAAGAGCTACGTGTAGGAGACGCCGAGTACGGGATAAAAGGAGTGCAAAGTCGTCGTTCGACTGAAGAAGTGGTCGGTCGAGTATATTTAGATCTTTTATTTAATGTTCCTTACGTAAATAGTAAAAGATATTAAAAGAATATCTTTTACCATGTTTTATATCGTAAAAAAGATGGAAGAAAAAAATAATGTTTTTTTCCTTATAGATAGAACTAGGGTTAGCCTATTTAAAGGGGTTTTCACCTTCATTTAACCAAGTTAGCCTCCACGAGAGTAATACTAAAGTTCAAGTTCAAGCATTATTTTCATTGTGTTCTTGGAAGTTAAGATCGTTACTAGTCTTTTTTATCATAAACTCTACAATTGCTTAAGTCCTAACACGTTGGTACTTTTGCTACAAACAGATAGCATCCTTACACGACGTATAAGGATGGCATTTCAAAAATATGAAATCCTTACGTCGCGTAAGAAATCCTTACGCGACATAAGGATGCCCATGACGATAAATAGCAATCGTCTTGTGTGATAAATAGAAACTATGAAATTTTATATGGCAAAGCAACATCAGGAAGTCTGATTCACGAACTCAAACACATATCGATAACTTAAATTACACAATCACTCAATACAAACATGGTGATTTTATCCATAGTCACCGTTAACACAAGCGGGGAGAGTTGCGAGAATCATCTTATATTAGCGTAGTATCTCGTGCCATGCACGTGAGTATGCCTCTAATAATTTTTTAATAATTTGATATATTTTATATCTAATTTATAATAATTTGATTACTACGACTTCAATGAGTTTTTTTATGTCAAGTAAAGTTTTTTTTCTGCAAAATTTATGTGTTTGTTCGATGTTTAACTATTAGCTTTTCCGTGGATAATAAAACTTTAAACAATTACAGATACTAAGCTTACAAGAATAGTCTATGAAACTTTACAAATAATTGTTACATTTTTATTGACCGTTTACTTATAATAATAGTTTAAAATATTAAAAATAAATAACGTAACAAATTATGCTAAAATTACTCTGAGAGCTAGAAAAGTTCCAGCTTTAATATATAAGATAGATTAGCAAGAATACCGTGAAAAATTCCGAACACTTTAAATCTAATTAATAATCTAATATGATTATAGCTTTGATACCACTTGTGGAAATCAATTCATCTATATTATAATATGTCAAGATCAATCATGTTAAGATTATCAAGAAATATTAGAAAACATACCTGAATCCATAGCAACAATCGAATCTTTATGCGGAACTACAAAAGAGCGAGCGATGTAAGTATAAAGTCTTCCTCAACTAAATCACCAAAAACATTAGATGTGTTTTTTTTTTGTCTTCTTCGATGGGGAGAGAACTAAGAGACGCTCTATTGATTTAGTATATTGGGGACCATAACCCATGTTTTCTATATATATTGGCCCAAGAGAATCTCATTAAGCTTATTGGACCACACCCAATATCCACTCATTCAGCCTTTATCACTTTACGAAGTGTATTGGCAGATATGCAGAAATTCATGGATGGTGGGCTCCTGGATTGGATGGAGAGGAATTTAACTAGGGATGATTCATGTCCAACTACGTTCGCTATGGGAATTTGGTGGCTATGGAAATGGCGTAACTTGAGGGCCTTTAACGCTTCCGAAGAGATCCCCGGTAATCAGGCTGAGTTTGTTATTACTCAAGCAAAGGAATACAGAGCTGCTCTGACTGCTAAGAGCTTGCTGCGTAACAATGGAATTCAGCAATCACCCTCATGGTCTCGGCCTGCTGCAGGATGGGCAAAGTTAAACAGTGATGGTGCTTATGTGAAGGGAAATTCATGGGTTTGCGGTGGAGGTATCTTACGAGGCGATGTTGGGGAGTTCTTAAGAGCATATGTCGTCAAAGTTCACGGAACTTCAGCGTTCCTGGCTGAGTTAATGGGATTACTACAAGGTCTATCTATGGGAATAGTCAAACTGGAAGTTGATGTTGATGCAGTAGAGGTTGTTGAAGTTATGGAGAATCAGGTAGTGGATGTGCCTCGCTACAAGGAGATAATTGACAAATGCAGGGACTTGCTGAATTTTGATGGGTGGTGTGTCAAAATTCGCCATGTTCCGCGCTCTAGTAATCAAGCGGCAAATTGGATGTCGCACTATGGAGATATTTGTGTTGGGGATTATATTCTTTTCAATACCGCTCCCGATGGCCTCACTAGTATTTTAGAGGTCGATAACTATATGAGCGAGACTATGTAATTTCTTGATTTCTATGAATAAAAGGGTATAACCCACCATTTCTACCAAAAAAAAAATTAAACCGAGTCATTTAAACGGGCCAAGTTACATTTAGCAATATATAATTATTTTACAAAATATGTGAGCCCACATAAATGTGCATGATGTGGCAACCAATTCCAGAGACGCTAACATTCCTCTCCAAGAATTTACTAATATTTACACTATATTGTAAGCAAAAATTTCAATTTCAGAGTTCATGAAAATGATAAGTTAATTCCTTAACAAAATAGAAATTGACGAAAGAAGAGGTAGGAAATGGAAAGTTCATTCCTTAACAAAATAGAAATTGACAAAAGAAGAGGTAAGAGAAATAGTGCAAGTGTAAGTTTGCTTGTTGGAGCTGGAAAACATGAATTCTAAAATTGTCAAAAGAAGAACGACCTTTGTTACATAATTGTTCTTGATTCTTCTCCCACTCATTTTCAAAAAAAGACCAAAGTTGTTCATCCACTTTATCTTTTTGCCTAACAGTAATTACCAATTTCGCACGATAACCCTTTCTCATACTACAATCCTTTTTCTTTTTACTGATTTAAAACTATAAAAAAAAGTGTATGATTTTAACATCTTATTACATCTTTTAAACTAAGAATAAAGAGTGGTAGCTTCAGCTTGTAGGTAAGTATTTGGATTTATGGGGAAAAAACTTTAAACATATTATCTTGCATTAAACACTCATTTTAATGTATTTTTGGCAATTCAAATACACCTTACTATTACACGAAAACCAGATACGGGCCTCGCGCTCCGCGCGAGAAAATTACGGATTTTCGTATGTGATTTAATATAGTTATACATTATTTGTTAATATGTTGTTGTTATCAAATTTATTAATATTTGTAAATATAAGTATTTTTTATTTCCTTATATTTATGTTTGAAGTAGTTTTAAAACATAATATTAGAATAAGTTTGCATTGTCATAAGAGAAGCTCACACATTAATTTAATTTGTGACTTAATCAAGTAGACTATAAATAACTATAACATAGGGATATAAGAAAGATATTTAAATACATGCCCAAAAGTCCAATAGGAGGTGATTAAGAAATGAGTAATGCATTAAATTGGTACCAATTTCATTTAATTTTGGCAATGAACAGCCAACTTTTATATAGATAAGATAATTGTATGTCAATATACTCTCTAAGTCTTGACTAGCTAACATAATAGAGAGAATTTCTAGCTAAAATAGGGTTGATGTCGTGGGTAACAATGTAGATATCAACTATGATATCCGAAAACTTCTAGATGGTATGATTTCTTGTCTCAGAAACTTAGACATTCAGAAACTTCTCGGAAACACTTCGAAAACGTCTCTCAGAGTCCGTTGACCGTTTCCGTTGACCATAAAAGAGGAAAACTCCCCGTTTTCAAGAGCGTTTCGTATTATTTTAATTACATATTACCCAATTTCAAGAGTTTTTCCTGCTATTTAAATTATATATTTAATTTTATTTTAAACCTTAAACTAAATAGTACTCACTCAAGTATGCTTTTTATTATCTTCTAATTCTTTTAGCGTTTTAAGCAATCGTTCTCGATAGATCACAATTTTCTTTTAATCACTAATAAATCTTATTTTCCCGTACTTTTGTTATAAATAATTGAATAGGTTGAGTATATTTATGTTTTGCATTATTTTAGGATATATATTATATATTTTTATTTTTAAAATAAAATATAATTTATATTGTCGTTTCCCCCGCGTTTCCATTTTCGTTACATTTTAGACTGTAGTTCCCCGTTTCCGAAACGTCTCCGTTTCGAAAACATCTTAACGTATTCGGGTAACATAGGATATCAGGCTTGCTTAATTTTTTTTTTGGGTTAAAGAGAGTCGATACCCTCTCTATAGCTTTATTGAAATAATTGCGAAAAACTTCTAATTCGTAACTAAGAATACGGAGGGTTGTGGGTTAGAATCTACTATTAATTAAACTATTAAAGTAATCCTCAATTTTCGCCACATGTCAAATCCTCACTAAAACCGCCACATGTCATTTCAATATTCATCATTTTGTCGCATGTCATTTTTCAATCATTTTTTTCCTTTCTGATAAAATAATCATATAATAGGAAAATTATAACTATGTGTCAATGTTTAATTTAGAATAATTAAGATATGCAAGATACTATGCGTCTTTATTTATATTTTAAAATTCTTTAAATCATATTTTATGTTCTTTAATATACAAAGAGTTATTTAATAATTATATAGATATATTTTATCTTATAATTCATAAATTTTAAATACTTTGAACTAAATATATTTAAATATTTAAACAATACTTGATTAACACTCTCTTTATTAAACATGTTTATTATAATTAAAAAACTTTATATTAAAAATTTAATCATCTTTTTTAATTTAGCAATTTAGGTACTTTAATATACAAAGAGTTATTTATGTATTAAAATCAAATTTATTATTTTATAAAATCTGTGCGAGGCAAGTGAAGTAGTACTATTATGATTTTTAAACAACATATGGTGGTAAAAAAATTAAAATAATAATAATGGGTGCGCATGGAAATAATGCTCGCACGGTCGATGACCTTACGATTATAAATGCACCGTAATTCCTAAGAGGAAAATTACTGCTAGTGGATTAGTGAAGTAAAGTACGGAGTAGGCTCTTTACTTTTAGTGTTAAACACGGGTTACCTAATTTCCAATTCTGACCCTGTAGTCCTAGCAATTTGTAGCCTGCAAGTTTAGACTTTAGATTCACCTGTGTTGGGGGTCTTTTCGTCCATTCCTGCAGAATAGTCATGACCAGTGGACCCCTCATTTCTCGCCACTTTATCCCCCTGCAGAAGAAATAATCTCATTCACAACAGTAATATGACTTGCTCGGCATCTTACTCGTGTGTACTTTATAAGTTTTGGACCGATTCCACTACATGCTTTCGAAATAGAAATTGAGATAAGAAATTGAGATGGGTTATTTAATAACACCTTCAAAGTTTTTAATTAGGAAAATTAGTCTTAAATAGTTTTTATTAAAGAAAACTAACTTTTTTGAATTTCTTCTTTCCTCTTGAGGTAGGGATTAGTTTTTAAAAGGGTCATTTTCCTAATAAATACGTATAAAATGGTTATTTACCCAATTCACCATTTAATATATGGGTTGGGCTTTTGAATGATTAAACTAAAATAGGCCCATTGCTGTTGTTTCTTCCGCCAAACCCTTCTTCCTCCTCAGCAATCCTCACAGTGTGCAGGTGTTGAACTTCATCAGATTCCAGAGTGAAGCGGGTGCCTGAACACCATCAAGCACCCCTACCTCCGTAACTAATGTTGTTTATTGATTGAATTAAATTAAATTAAAAAATGTTAATCTACTTAACTACTCATGATGACATCTCTTTGTAGAAAAATGTGTCACTTCAGCACTATTTTCAGCGTCACATAATCTTATTTTCTGAAAAAACAAAAGTAAATCTACCTAATTTCATCATTTTTAAAAAAAATACAAAAAATACAAAATCTAAGTATTCTCCAATTCAGGTCTTCTTTCCTTTTACTTCCTCCACTATTTCCCCAGTAAATTCTCCAATTTAGGTCTATCTCTTCTAAATTCTCCCATGTACATTTTCTCCACCACACCACACATATATAATATACGAGAGACAAACCCTACCACCGCTCACGGTTTTCTCTCTATTTGTGTACGTGTATACAACAATATCAATCATATTTCATTCTTCTATACTCATGCCTCTCTCCAATCTTGTAAGTTTCTACATTCATTTATTTAATTTGTTGTCTTCACTGCTTCGAGCAAACAAACAAACAGGTTGCAGTGATCAACTGAATCATAGTTGCAATTCGTGATCCATTTATTAATAGATGTGATCCATTTATTTTTATTTGTGCAGGACATCATGAATTCCTCTCAATTTCTAGCTCCTCACATTGGTAAAGACATTGAGGTGATCTAATTGTTTTATAATTTGTACAGTTGTTCCTCAATTTATCATTTGTCTTTTCTCTTATAATATAGGTAGTAGTTGACCAAAAATTTACTTTCTTTATATGAGATCACATTACTACACATATTTTTTAATATAAAATAAAATACGTGAATATATATATGCCAAAGTATGATGCTTACTTCTAATATGTTTTATTGCATTAATTTCATCATTGAGTTTCAAAACCGTGGTCTCCCACACGCTCATATAGTGTTGTTTCTAGAATCGAAACATAAATTACACGCAACGGAGGAACTTGACAAAGTAATATGTGCCCAATCCCACAATTGAAAGGAGTTGTACGAAGTGGTACAAGGCTGCATGTTGCATGGACCTTGTGGTTCATTAAGGAAATCAACTCCATGTACAACAGATAGAAAGTGTTCTAGACAGTTTCCAAAGGAATACATTGTATCAACTCATTTGATCTATATGGATTTCCAATCTACAAAAGGAATAATGAAAATTTCATTGAGAAGAATGGATTTATATTTGATAATCAGTATGTGCTCCCATATAACAAATTTCTATCGCTGAATACATGACACATATCAATGTCGAGGCATGTAATCAGACTAGAAGCATTAAATATTTGTTCAAGTACATAACCAAGGGGAATGTATAGCATCACTTTTGAATTGGCGTTCAATCGTGGTGAAGATTTCGATGAGATCAAAAGGCACTACGATTGCATATATGTTTCATCTTGTGAGGCCACTTGGAGATTATTTATTTTCGATATACATTTTAGAGATCCATCAGTTCAAGGATTATTCTTTCACCTACCAGCAGATGAATACAATATTATGGTTGAGGATGATGATCCAATTGATGAGGTTGTGAATAGAGAAGGGACAGATGCCTCTATGTTTCTTGCATGGATGGAGATTAATAAATCATACGCAGATGCCAGAATATTACACTACAGTCAATTCCTGGATAATTATGCATGGAACAATAAGGAAAAGATGTGGACAAAAAGACAAAAGAGTATTTTGTCTCTTGGCCGAATCTTTCATTGTACACCGGATACTGGAGAGTTATATTATCTTAGACTTATGCTCAACCGAGTCAAGGGACCAACATCATATGAGGATCTACGAACAGTCCATGGAAAAACATATGATGGATGCTTTCTAACGGCTTGTTGGATGATGAGAAGGAATACATTGAAGTAATTATTGAGTGTAGTACTTGGGGATCTCCACATTATTTACGACATATGTTCGTGATGTTGTTGCTATCAAATTCTCTAACAAGACCAAAGCATGTATGGGAACAAACATGGCATCATTTAGCAGAAGATATTCTTCAAAATCAAAGAAGACTTGCAAATACAAGGTACATGTTTCTGTAGGTCTGTTTTAATAGGATAATATTTTTACTATAGAAGGAACTTTATGTGCATGCTTTAAATTTTTTTAACTTGTAATTAAAATGTAAATTGATCTTATATTTTTAACAATATTTATATTTTTGCAGATTTACATCTTAGTGATAACCAACTACAAAACTATGTATTGGCAGAAACTGAGGAGTGGTTCGGGACGAAATGGAAGCAACCTTCAACGCTTTACATCCATGCCGTTTCCTAATGATATTCTTTTGAGAAAAGGGAGCAACAAGTTGATACAAGAAGAACTTCGTTATGATAAACAACAACTAATCATTGGACATACAAACCTTCTTACCAACATAACAGACGAGCAAAAGAATGCTTATGACAAGATAATGCTAGTTGTTAGCGACAACACTGGTAGTGTTTTCTTCCTTTATGGACATGGAGGAACAGGCAAGACATTTGTCTGGAGAGCATTGTAAGCTGCAATCAGGTCTAGAGGAGATATTGTATTAATAGTTGCTTCAAGTGATATAACATCTTTATTGATTCCTGAAGGCCGAACTGCCCATTCAATATTTTCTATCTCACTAGATATAAAGGAATATTCAACCTGGAAAATTAAAGTTAAAAGTCCACTGGTAGCATTGTTATCAATAGCAAAAATTATCATATGGGATGAATGTCCACTAACAAAAAGATTTTGCTTTGAATTAAGTGTTGGATAAAAGCCTAAGGGATGTTCTAAGATTTTCAAATCCAATGATTACTGAACAACCATTTTGGAGGGAAAGTGGTGGTATTTGGTGGTGAACTGGTGACTTTAGACAAATCTTAGCGGTTGTAACTCGCGGATCAAGACAAGATATTGTACACACTACAATTAATTCTTCAAAGTTATGACAATATTGCGAGGTACAACGATTCTTATCTAATTAACAACTTCTGATTGATAACTTTATTTATGAAAATAATTAATTTCTAAATATTTAGGTAGGTTTTGAAGCTATTGAGTCCATCAGGTTCAACCTTACCATTCACCCTTCAACCTCAGAAATTTCCTATAATTGTGTCTTTCCTCATTGACAATCACTAATAGTCAAGAACAATCTTTATCTCAGGTTGGGTTGTATCTTCCAAAGCATGTATTTACTCGTGGTCAACTTTATGTTGGGTTATCAAGGGTAACAAGCATGAAAGACTTGAAGGTGTTGATCTTAAGACAAGAATGGAAAAGCGATATCTCACACAACAAATGTGGTTTATAAACAAGTGCTCAAAAACATATGAGCTAAATGTTTTAGTAGGTAAAAATGTGTTTCAAACTTTTTTTTATAATAATAATATTTATTATTATACTTCTTATTTAAATAATCAAAATATAACCCCGTTACGGGTCTAACACTAGTTTTATTTTAATTTAGGGTGCGGTTTGGGTGAGAACGATTTTTATAACGAGAACGTGAGAATGACTGCTGTTAATCAAAATATTCTTAAATGTTCATCAAAATGTACTGAAATGTCATCAATTTTTTTTATGCATATCTTTTGAAAAAGTGATGCAAATATACGTTTTTTTTTTCTGAATGTTCTTCAATTTCTCAATAGATGTTCTTTGAAAAATGAATGTTCTTCGATTTTTGGATGTTTTTAAATTTGTCAATTAATATTAATCAAATTAGTACTAAATGTTCACAAATTTACTACTAAATGTTCACCATTCTCAGTTCTTCTTTTAAAGTTTATTCTCACAAGATACTTTTCGTGTAATTTATGTGTCAAAAAAGATAAAAGAATCATTCACTCTTTTTAATTAGACGGGTATTATTTTTATATGTTAAGTTAAACAAGAAGCCTTAAATAACAAAAGGGATGATTTACCATTTTGATTAATTAATCATGACAATAAAAAATAATTTTCTATTACATTACTGTTTTTATTATGTGAAATGATTGTCCCTAAGGATTTATAAGTTAAAGCAGTTTTTATTGAAGTGGACAAAATCAGAAATAGAAGTTATCGGAATCTAGACTCGTTGATTTAGGCATGTGCAGAGGAGGTGCGCCAGTTCGTGGTTTCGAGAGGCTGGATTTTGGCGTGTATAGAGAGGTCGCGATCGCTCAAAGAAGAGTTGCACGTGATAAAGAAAGACTTGACACATTTAGTAATAACATGTGACATGGCTCAGAACAAGAACTTGTGCAAAGATAATATCAAGGTGGCGGAAGTGTAGAGGGGTGGAGAGAGTGTCTTTCTAGTGGGCTCAACTTAAGGAGTATTGTTGGGGCCTTACGATTTCCTTTTCTTGCCCCATCTTGAATCTTTGAAGTTTTAGTTCGTATTTTTGTTTTTGTTTTTGCTTTTAGTCTTTGTCTAAGATGTGTCGGTTCACATCATCCCGATAGATTCGAGAAATGGATTGTCCATAACTAACATCTAACACCTAAACCCCCAGACCCTGCTCTGTCGTACTGGGTTAATTGTTGTTGTAGTAGTTTTAGGTGGCGCTTGTTACACCACTCTGAAAAGAGAAAGGAAATCAAAATAAATGTTGACAACATTTAGTATTGTGCTTCATGGACTAAAATACGTATGTATGCAAGAGTGGAGATTGTTGTTTAAAAACAGTCTCCCCAAATACAAGAGGGAGTAAGATATTTAATAGTTTTTGTACTCACTGGGAGGAATCAAAATGAGTGATTCACTCTTCTCTTCCCCTTTTTAAACATACAATTGTCATTTTTTAATAAAATATTATTATTTTAGTTGTCCGCGTATTCCATTATCGAGAAAAAATCATAATCCTAAATATTATCTATATATATTTTGATTCTCTTTTCTTTTCCGTAATGGTGTAACAAATGCCACCTTAGTTTAATAGGTTAATGTGATCGGAATTTGTTCAACATTTTTTTAGTTAACGATAATTCGGTTTGATGGTTGAGAATTTGTCTTCTTATCCACAAATAATGAATCCGACTCATATCCTTTGAGATGTGGAAGATATATTTCTCCTAGTACATCACTAATTTTATGAAAAAGGTCAATCAAGACCCTTTTATTGCACGAAAATATCATATCTACGTATTGATACTCAACGAGCTCTAAATACAAAATTGTGAGAAACCTCACTCAAACTTTAAAGTAATTCATATTGATTTTTGTAACCTAGTATATGTCAAGCTTACATTTAAGGTTGTTCTACAAATCAATCACAATTACCTAAAATTAAAATATCTTACAAATCTATTTTTTACAAGCAAACAATAGTTTCTTAAACAGATCAATGGTACCCTAAATCATCACATATGATGATCTTATAGAACTCTTTAAAAAAGAGGATTACAATTGTGTTGGTAGAAGGAAGAACTCCAGAGATTATGACTGAAACCGTGCATATAATGGTATTCAAGCATGTTTATGAAGCTGGACAACTCTGTTTTGTTGAGATCATTAGTAGCCAGAAAGTCAACAATTGTATTACATTTTCCGAAACAATGTGAAATAGAAAAACTATTGAAACACGATATGTGGTTTTGGATGTCAAGGACAAGCGTCCTAATTTCTCATGGAGTACTCCAGACTCCTCTGATAATATTTAACTGTTATTAATTCCACAAATAGGATATGGAAGGTGCCTTGAGAAATTGAAAATATCATTCTTGATTCACAAAATAACCTAAAACTTTTTGATAACATCAAAATTCTTCATTGCTTCCGAGAAGCAAATAGGGCAACTGATTTCCTTGCTTGCCCTGACAAAAATCCGCATATTATTAAAGTAGTTCTTAAATGCAATCCAGATTCTAATCTATCTGTTGACTACCTCAACAGAATTAGGCCACACTTGTTGACCTCCTCTATGTACCCGCTATATCAGCCTTTTTTCAGGATCATCGCTGATGATGGTCAGGGGTGGTCCCGTCGTGGATGAAACCACGTTTCTTGCCTAGTAACAACAACAACAACAACAACAACAAACCTAAGTTACCATACGCCCATATGGCATCTAGTTCACAAGTAAGGATAGAGACTATAGGAATGATTTGTTTAGTGATATCAAGGATTTTACTAGTATGATCCCTAATTATAACTCTGATCGAGGAGGTTTGATAATTCTTACAAGAACCATCACAATTAATTTCGACAATTTCAACAGGTGGTTTCTTTCAGGTTGGTTTACTAGGGCGTTTACGATTTCTATTGTTAGGAGTGGGTTTTTTAGGACATAGAGTAGGTCTATTTGGGTTAATAGTAGTAACACTAGATGCTTTCATTTGGTTATATTGACAGAGGATGTTGTTGGTAAATTCTCAAGGATTCATAGGCTTAGGTTGATTGAAGACAAGAGTATTCCTAATTTTTCAAATGTTCCACCAAACCATGACGACTAATTTATGATTGACATTTTGATTTGTAAAAGTGTTGAGGTTATCAAGGAAGAGATTTTGACGATCAATATTAAAAATAGTAATAAGGTTTAGGTTTAAAGAAGTCAAAACTTGAATAATATAAAGACAGAAGAGATGATTAGATTCTTCATTGGTGTCATTACAAAGAGAGTAACACAAACATGGTGGTACAAATCTTTGGGTTATAAATTTTATTTTATTTAATTTTTTCATCCTAATTTTTTATATCAATTTGATAAAAACAATAAAGAATTACAAAAAATTAGATAACAGCCTAGCAACTAACCGTGCTCCAACCCTTTTTGTTCAAAATAAAGTTCAACCTCTGAGAAATAAAAGACCGAATATGAACATTCGTTGCGTGGAACGATAACTCGACTTTGATAGAAATCAAGTGACTTTTATACCCCTATTAGCCACATTATACTGTACTTAGTTTTACGTGGTAAATGTCGCGTCAAACAAGGGGCATTAGTGTCTAGGCAATTCGAAAATTGCCCGTTAGACCATCTCCAATGGTGCGGCAAGGTTGCTGGCATGGGAGATGGCGTGGAATGCCGGCGATTAAGCTCTCCAATGGTAGCAGGACGCCGCGGCAAGGACGATGGCGTGGGACGCCGGCTGGCGAGCTTCTTCTTCAATTCAGCCTTTTTTTATTTTTTTTGTTTTTTAAAGGGGCTGCCACGTGGCAGCCCCTGATTGGTAGGATGTATTATTTATTTAATTTCACATTATACCTCATAATCACTAAAACGCTTATAACTTAAAATATAAAAATGATAAAAATAAATAAAAATTATCAGTGGCTTTATTTTTCCGAGATCTACAAATAGAGACCAATATTGATTATATTTGGAGCCTCCTACCTCGATCTTTCAATTTCGATTATTTATTCTATTGTTAATATATTGTTAAATTGTGAATATAATTATTATAAATTTATTAGTTAATTTTATTCGAATTAAATTAATCGTAATATGGATGTAATTGTGTTTTCTTTGGATAGATCCGACGGTGGAGAGAGATTATCCGACGTTTTGTAACATGTTGACTTTTACTTTATTAATTATTGTTTTGTTAGTTTGATTGTTTAATATAAGTAATTTGTTATTAATAACTTTGCATTAGTATATTAATTAAATTTCCTTATTTAAAAATAATTTAAATTCAA
This sequence comes from Oxyria digyna, assembly GCA_029168935.1. NCBI lineage: Eukaryota > Viridiplantae > Streptophyta > Magnoliopsida > Caryophyllales > Polygonaceae > Oxyria > Oxyria digyna. The sequence goes on along the minus strand of JAPVLV010000007.1, from coordinate 18,985,272 downwards.
AATAAAAATAATTAATGAATTTTATTATAATAATAATACATTAACCTATATATTAACAATAACTGCTTCCATTATTTACCAATAATATTTTTAACCCCAAAACCTTATAAAATAAACATATTTAATGTACGATGCCGCGGCACCACTGGAAGAAACGCAAACGATGCCTCGCCTAAAAGTGCACTCCATGCCTCCATGCACCATTGTGGGCAGGCTTACTTGTCCCGTACACTCTGAATTACAAACTCGCGTATCGATATCTCCCTTTATTTCATGGATAGAGGGATGGTACATGAGGAGTAATTTCGATCCTGACAAAGGGTAAAATGGTCAGAAGGAGCTGAATTGACACTACACCTGCCCTCAAGGGTAGAATCGTCTTTAGCAAGGTCGATGGCGTACGTCGCACTCCACGTGTCAAGTCGCAGTAAAAGCCACGAACGCGAGAGAGGCTTCAAAACCAAATATTTGCACTCTCTACTGTCATTCCGAGTATGGTGTGCCTCAAACTGAAGAACAAGTCCCAACAATAAAACCCCAAACCCCGAACCACCAAATTCTAACAAACAAACGGCGAGAAAATACCTAGAGCGATCGATTAGAAGTTGAGGTGATGACTACCCCGCTGGAGCGTTTGGTAGATTCTTCGGTGATCAAGCGAACCCTAGAGGCGGAAAAGGAGAGGTAGCCTTTTCAATTTTGCTGATTTTGGAGCTCTTAGAAGGAAGAGCTCAGAAGTTATTCGATTGCTTTTGCGTCGCTGGAAATCAACATTAATTGCAGAGAAAGGTAGGTTTATTTGGTTGTTAAAAGCTTAATCCTCTTTGAATTCCGCGAAACCGCGTTAATCTTCTTAGAGATTGACTTCATTTGCGTATGCGGTTGAAATTTTGGTGAGAGATATTGGGGATTAGAGAGAGAAGTTGATTGAACTTTGAAGCTTCTTTTCCGTGAACTCGTCAGTGCATGTTGATGTGAATGTGTTGTTGCTGAATTCGGTTGGAAGGTGAGAGTTTCGCTTGGGAAATGTTCTCTTGAAATTGGTGAAGGAAGAGAGGAGAGAGAGATTGCTTTGTCTTTTAGCTTTCCTTTTTCTTTTCCATTTTGCTTTCTGTATTACTTCGATGGTGAATCGCATTCAGTATGGCGTTCCGAGAAATTGATAACAACGAAACCTCAGAGTCAGTGTATCAGATTATATAGTCTGAGGATCGAGTAAAGAGCCTTCACTTCAATTCGGTGATGATCATGCCTCTGTCGATGAAAATCCAGCCGATCGATGTTCGCGACTTGCCGGAGCCACCAGCAAAGCCTCCGGTTGTTCGATCTCGCCTGAAGCGCCTCTTCAGGATCTCCGCCACCGACAAGTCTGTCACCGCCGGACCGGATGAGATAACAGCTCCTCCAGTCACCGATCAGTTCGTAGAACCGAGCTCTCTGTGCCTCGCAAAGATGGTTCAGAACTTCATAGAAGACAGCAACGAGAAACACTCATCGTCTCCTGCAATCAAGTGCGGTCGCCATCGCTGCAATTGCTTCAACGGAAACGGATCTGATGTCTCCGATGGCGAAACCGACGGCTCCGATGCCTACGATTTCCTCAAGGTAAACGCATGCGACCGATTCCAGTTCAGATTTCTGATATCCTCTTTTTTTTGCGAGTTTCTGAATTTTGGCCCTCTTTGTGTGCAGAGCTCGGTGATGTCTGCAAATGTAAGCGAGAAAAACGTGTTGGCGGATACGGCGAAGATAGTTGAGAGGAACGGGAAGGGATTCAGCAAGAGGAAGGATGAACTAAGGAAGTCTGTAGCGGAGGGACTGGTGGCGTTGGGCTACGACGCCGGTCTCTGCAAATCCAAATGGGACAAGACGCCCTCCTTCCCAGCCGGTAAATTCCTTTTTCTTTTCTGACATGAGTTTTATTTTTATTGATTCTTTTTTCAGAATTAAGATTGTTATCTTATTAAAGGCTTAAAGCAGCAGTTTGAAATTTTGTTTCTTCTGGTATCATAATTTATGATCCTCAATCAAATTGGAAAACTGCTTTCCTCAATTTGATGCTTGATTAGTTGTTCTAAACATATGGTTTGAACAAACAGGAGAATATGAATATGTGGATGTGATCATAAAAGAAACAGGGGAGAGGCTGATTGTGGACGTGGATTTCCGATCAGAGTTCGAGATTGCAAGGTCCACTAAGGCTTACAAATCAGCCCTCCAAATGCTGCCATACATTTTCGTTGGCAAGCCCGATCGACTTGCTAAGATTGTTGCCTTAGCTTCAGAGGCAGCTAGGATAAGCCTAAAAAAGAAGGGTTTGCATTTCCCTCCGTGGCGTAAGGCAGAGTATGTCCAGGCAAAATGGCTTTCTCCTCACACCCGTACCCGACTCGGTGTGGGCCCAGTTGGCAGTTTAGTCACTACAAAATCGATTGAGTCGGTTGACTCGAGTGATCTTGCTCCCAGTCCTAACTGTGAAGAAGAGGAAGGATGTTCTTCTATGGATGATCAGCCACTTTTTGCAATGTCGGAAAGCTCGGGGGAGGAAGATGTGAAGATGGAACCGATGAAGCCAAAGAAGAAGACAATGGAGGTGAAAGGTCAAGGTCTTGACTTTGATGGGCCAACTAACTGAATTGGGTGATGAGAATCCATGAATTTTGCTGCCCTTTTATGTTTTCCCTTGGTTTTTGTTGGGTAATTTTGGGCAAATATGGTATTAAGTGAGTAGCTACTAATAGTATAGCTTGTTAAAATGGATTTTGAGAGGTATGAGATATGTTTTGCATATTAGTGAGAAAAAGATTGAATAGATTTGAGGGTGGGTGGGTGGGTAATGATTTAGTGGGAGGAGATGGTAATGATTTAGCTACCTTACCTTTTTTCTTGTTGTATTTTTGGTTTGAGTTTGGTTTTTGGATGTAATCCCCTTCTGGTTTTTGGTGTAAGGGTTACAACAATAATACTGCAAAAAAAAAAGATATTAGCTTTTGTATTGTAATATCTTATCTTACTTGCCTCTTTTCAAGTACTTGAATTCTCCGTCTCATAATGTTAGTCATGTTTCATTTCGAGACATTATTCATAGAAATGAAACATTATTCATAAATCGAGAAAATCTTGTAGATTTATCGAGGTCTTGTTTGATTCTTAACGATATTAAATAATTATAATTTTTATTAATTTATAACTAGAGATATTAACGATATGTGTCGGGTAAAATAAAACGTGTCTCGACACTATGTCGGGTTGAAATAGGACTAACAAAAATAAACGTGTCTCCACATATTTGTCGGGTTGAAATAAGACTTATAAATTGAGACAGATGGAATACTACTATAGTTGTTTACATGTGACATCCTTATATAATTTTGTTGAGAGATAAATAGTCATTTTAGACTCTCTTTTCAACTACTTAGTTTATGTAACATCCTTCATATTCGCATTTGAGACTTTTAAACTAAGGCTTCGTTCGGTAAACATTAAGGAACTCTCCACTTCAACTTCAACCTCCACTTCAACTCCCATTTTCATAAGGTAGTCTCCAAGTTAAGCAAATTATTTAACTTCAACCCTATTTTTCAACTTTCTAACCTAATTTTCAACTTTTGCATTGCGGATGGAAGTATTGCCAATGGGATGTTAGAAAGGACATTTTTGTTATGAGGCGAAATATAACATTAATGGGACCGACATCGGATCCTTTGGTTAGAGTTAGTGGCTCGTAAATTGAGTGTAAGTGTAGTTTAATTGGGGTAAAAGAGAAGAGTCAGTGCAATTAAGGAGGTGGAGGTTGGTGGTTGAAGACGCAAAGAATCTGAGCAGGAGCTGCTTACTCGTGCCATCTCGATCACTGCGTCACACTATTGGTCTTCTTATACACCAGATCATTTAAGGCCGTGTTTGGAAGCATTCCATCTGGTTTCTAAAAGTCAATGGCCATGGCTCTTTTTTGGTAAAGCTGGATAAAAACAAATGTCAAACCTGCTTAAACCACTGTAAATTGAAGTGTCCAATATGTGTATTGAACATTATAAACCATCTTTAATGCTCTCTAATTTGAATACGCCAAACACACCCTTAAGATCAAAGTGGGTTTTTTCTGTGTGAGCTAGTCAAATGGAATATATTGGAAATTGAAGTGTAAGATATGTGAGTTGCTCAAATCAATCATTCCAATCAGCTGTGCTTTCGGTGACCCCTAAAATAAATAATTAAAGCTCTCTAATTTTTTGCTTAAAAAAATGATATAGCAAGGTGTGCACAAAGATATGACACTTGAGACCTTTCTACTTCGTGTATATAGGTTTGACAAAAATAAATCTCGAAGTTTTTTTTCGTAAGTAAATTTATGCTAAATAAAAAGCAAATACGAAGAAATGGCCAATATTGCACTTTTATTTAAAATATTTAAATATAAATATTATACGAATGAATTTTAACAATTCCTTTTTTATACTCCACTATATATATATAAAATTATGTTTTTGTATGCTTATTGAATTAAACCTTTATAATTTATAGGTTACTCCGTAGTATTTACACTTGAGTTTTTCTCATATAAAAAAGTTAAGTTTCGGTGAGGATGAATCTTAAGGTGAACAATAAAGACGATAAACACAAATATTGTTACGCATGAACACACAAATTATAATATATGAATACACAATTTGACATATGAACACACATTATAACATGCACATACTATGTCGTATGAATACATACGTTATGTCCGATGAACACACACATTATAACACATGAACAAAAAAATGTTCCGAGTCTTAACTTAATAATTTATCCTCACGGGATCTTTTTTGCTATAAAAGTGTTTCTCAAGTCTATTGTGAGACATTGAATTTATTAACTTAGGGGATCACATAATATAGAATAAGTAGAAACAAACATCTGAAAAAATAAGAACCCTACAAAGAAATCTCGTACTCCCTTCTAAGTTCTAATGAATTAGAGTGATAAGTATTGCTTTAGATTAAAATACTGTTGATATTGATTTACTTTATAACGAGAAAGCAACTTCCCACCAAATGAATTAGAATTTTATAATCTGACTAACTACTAACCTTATCTTAAACTATTTGATTCCAAAATTAGCTAATTCATAAATTCAATGCACTAATGGACCCTCCACTGTCACGCTCCTGGTAGTGGACTAAGTGTCTGTTCAGCAAAAAATAAACTAGCTATTTTTCTAAAAAGCTTGAAATCCTAGCTTATTGTTTTCATAAGCTAGCTTATTTTTCTTTGAAATTAAGGGTAAACAGGTATTTGCCGAACAGGCCCTAAGAACAAGCGAGCAACCGGAGTATATTAAATTTTTAGGTACAACCAGCTTTATTCACGCGCTATACTTAAAATTTACATTATAATTTTTATATTTATGTATATAATTTATCAACACATAAAAATAATATTGATATAAATAGCAGTACTCATTATATAATTATATTTATTTTCATTGATTTTAAATTAAAATTATATAAATAAAAGAAATTTTAATTGATTTCTAATCTTTTACATTGATATGCGTTTAAATAAGGAAATGTTATCAATAGATTTAGTGGTCTTTTAATTGATTTGTGTAAAAATAAGAAAATGATATCATTATAATTAAGTTAAGTATTTTTTAAATATATATTTAATTTTTCATCTTTGAAAACAAATGATATGTGTCAAATAATGATGTGGCGTAAGTTATTGATGAGTAGATGCTGTAGCAAAAGCTATCGATAAGTATATAATATTTTACTTTAATAATTACATAGAGATTTGAAAATTGGAGCGAATCTGCACGAATGTTCGAGTTATATGATGCGAAGTATTAATGCGATGTCTATTATAATACAAAAATATCGAAATAACTATGTCCAATAACCTGAATTTGACATTAAGAAGGATTTATAACTCTCTTTTATTTGGACTAAATAAACTAATCCAATCTATATCACACTCCGTCATCAAATTAAAATTGTCATCAACATAATACGTCATATAATGTTAGTATAGAAATACTTAAGTCTCATGAACACGTGACACTAGTCATTGTAATAAATAGTGTCTAACACTTTGTAACAAACTAACACCCATATTGCATTTTGCTTCCTCTCTTCACTGAGAGCTTGAAGCTTCTCCCATGGCTAAGCTTCTCTAGATCGATTTTCTCTTCTCTTTCTCTTGATTCCTTCATGGTATCAGAGCAAAACAACGCTTGACCATCCTTGTTTTTCGCTGTGAAACGTCCGATCATCTCTTCTCGCTAAGATGAATGAGAATCTTGATGGAGCGCGACGGAGCCGCAACAATGATACCTCTGATCCTTTCTATATCCACCCGTCCGATAGTCCAGGTATGCTTCTAGTCTCCAAGGTCTTTGATGGTGACAGATTCGTGACATGGAAGAGAGTTGTGCGTGTGGCTTTATCTGCGAAAAATAAAGTAGGATTTATCGATGGAACCCTAAGTCCACCTCTGATCGATTCTCTTGACTTTAGAGCTTGGGAGCGATGCAATGATATGGTTATGTCTTGGATTACTAGTTCTGTGAGTAAAGAAATTGAAGGGAGCATAATTTTTGCAAACACAGCGCGAGAAATGTGGTTGGAATTGTGCACCAGGTTTGAGCAATCTAATTTGGCTCAATCTTTCTCAATTTCGAAAGAATTATGCACAATTTCCCAAGGAAATGATAGTATTACTGCTTATTCTACAAGAGTCAAAGGACAATGGGATGAGTTGGCTATACTGCAGAATGTTATGTCTTGCACTTGTGGAAATAATCAGTATGCTCTTCAGCAAGAACAGAGATTGATCCAGTTGTTGATGGGATTGAATGACAGTTACATTGCGATCAGGGGAAGCATTTTCTTGATGAATCCGACTCCTTCGGCTGCACAAGTCTTTGCCATGTTGGTCTAGGAAGAGAAACAGAGGGATATCAAGGCAAACTCACAGTTTACAGGAGATTCTGTTGCTATGAATGCTCAAGGACAGAGAAATGGAAGATGACATAATGGAAATGACAGATCATCTCTTATGTGCACTCATTGTAGAAAGCCTGGTCACTCAGTGGATTTTTGCTGGCAACTTCATGGGAAACCAGAGGGTGCCACACATGGAAGAAGAGCTCATGTAGTTTTTGACCACTGTAAGAAAATTGGCCATACCAGAGACAACTGTTATAGGATCATTGGGTTTCCTAACAACAGAGAGCAAGCTTTTGGCTCTAGGGGACCAAATGTGAGGAGAATGGCTGCACAAACCTCTACAGATTCTGAGGAATCTTCTATCCAGGGTTATTAGTGGAACAATGCACTATGCTGCTTCAGATGCTTAACAACAAGCAACAAGGTTCCACTTCTAGTAATAACAATGACTTTGCTGGAGGAGTCATGGCAGGTATAGACCCTTGTTACTCTTCTCCAATTACAAAATATTGTGGCTTGAGTACTCAGCTAAGTTCTAGTGGTGTTGATCATTTTTGGATACTTGACAGTGGTGCTACAGACCACATGTGTTTTTTGCCTAACTTGTTCACTAAACTCGAGCTTATAACCACACCCTATAAGATAGCCTTACCCAATGGAAACAATCTTGTTGTGATTCACAGTGGTTCTGTGCCTATTTTACCAAACCTTACCCTACACAATGTATTGTTTGTTCCCCAATTCAGATTCAATCTTTTGTCCATCAGTAAACTTACTAGACAAGCCAAATCTCACATTTTCTTTTCCATTCAAATGTGTTTTATTCAGGACCCCAATGGTTCTTGGTAATCATAAAGATGGCCTATACTTGCTGCACACAAACACTCAAACCAAGACCAAGACCAACCATGATCCAGTTCTTTTCCCATTACTTACACTTCTTGTAACTCTTCTTCTAGCAATTCAGACAATGTCTTGTTATGGCATTTACGCCTAGGACATATGCCTTACAATAAAATGAAACAATTACCTTGTATTGATGTTTCTCCTTCTAGCTTTCCTGATACACCTTGTGATGTATGTCAAAAATGCAGACAACATAAGAAACCTTTTCCTCTGAGTTCCATATCTACTACTAACCCTTTGATTTAGTTCATATTGACTTATGGGGGCCATATAAAGTCCAAACTTATAATGATTACAAGTACTTTCTCACCATAGTGGATGACTTTACAAGGTGTACTTGGACACATTTAATCAGTGCTAAAAGCAATTCTTTCACAATTATCCGAGCCTTTAATTATCCAATTAGTTCATACTCAATTTGGTCATTACCCAAAAATCATATGCACTGATAATGCCTTTGAATTAGGCTCTAGCAAAGAGGGTATTGAATACTTTGCTTCCAAGGGGATCATCCACCAAACAAATTGCCCTTATACCCCTCAACAAAATGGGGTTATTGAGAGAAAACACAAACACTTGTTAGAAACATCCAGAGCCCTTTTGTTTCAATCCAAATTACGTATCAAGTATCGGGGAGAATGTGTCCTTATGGCCACACATTTGATCAATAGATATCCTTCCAAAGTCCTCAAAGGCTCTTGTCCTTATAAGATCTTGTTTCACAAACCAACCTCTCTTCATAACCTCAAACCTTTTGGTTGCCTCTGTTATGTTTCTACTCCCACTCTTGGTAGGGACAAATTTAAACCAAGGTCACAAGCATGTGTTTTTCTGGGTTTTCCTTTCGGCAAAAAGGCTTACAAAGTTCTCAATCTTGCTACAAATACAGTTTTCATATTTCGGGATGTCACATTCTTTGAAAAGACATTTCCATTTCACAAAATATCATCCCCAACTAATGAAACAGAACCATATCTACCTATTCCTATACCTGATCATACCTCTATTCCTGACCATACCCTTGTACCTCTTTCACCAACCCCACTCACCTACCATCATTCCCCCTCGCCGCTCTACTAGAGCTCATCATCCACCTTCACACTTGCAAGATTATGTGTGAAACACTTTTGTATCCTCACCATTTTGCTCCAACACTATAACCAATCTGTGTTTACCTCACATCTCCTCCATTCCTTCTTTTTGTGCTTCTGTCTTGTCTCCAAATGATCAACATTTATTAGATTCTTTAATTGTTGTACAAGAACCACAGTCTTTTGCAGAAGCAGGAAAATCCCCAGCTTGGCAGGAAGCTATGCAGAAAGAATTCCAGGCACTAGAATTGAATGGCACCTGTGATTTAGTTCCTTTACCAAAAGGCAAGAAGCTAATTAGTTGCAAATGGGTATTCAAAGTCAAACATAGAGCAAATGGCACTGACGAGAGATACAAAGCTAGGCTGGTTATCAGGGGATTTACTCAGAAAGAAAGAGTTTATTACACAGAAACTTTCTCACCTGTGGTGAAAATGAGAACAGTCAGGTGTTTGGTCTTAGTAGCTCTCTTAAGAAAGGCTGGCCAATTTCCCAGTTGGATGTGAACAACGCTTTTCTTCATGGAGATCTCCCTGAAGAAGTCTATATATATGTTGCCTTCTCCAGGTTTAACCATTCCTCCTTCATATGTATGTCGTTTGAACAAGTCCCTTTATGGGCTGAAACAAGCCTCACGTCAATGGTATGCCAAGCTATCTGATTCTTTGAGGTCTCAAGGATATGTTCATTCACCTAATGATTATTCCCTATTTTCCAGAAAAGCTAATGATTATGTGGTGTTCCTTTCCATAAATGTCGATGATATATTGGTCACTGGAATGATGAGAAGGAAATTGCTTCATTAAAATCCTTCTTGGATGCTCAGTTTCGCATAAAAGATTTAGGCCGACTACACTACTTTCTGGGCATTGAGTTCATTCAATTTGACAAACGTTACATTCTCAGTCAAAGGAAATTTCTACGTGAAGTTTTGGATGAATTTTCATGTGAGGATTCCATCTCTTCTTCTGCTCCATTGCCTTCTGACCTGAAGTTTGCTTCTTCTAGTCCACCTTTGCCAGATGCTTCTCTCTATCGTAAACTGACCGGGAAGCTGAATTTCCTCACTAATACCCGTCCCGATCTTGCTTACAATGTTCAGTTCCTCAGTCAATTTCTCAATAATCCCACTGAGGCACACTTCAATGCAGCTGTTCACACATTACAGTATCTGCACAGTCATGACAATCAGGGACTTTTCCTCAACAATTCCCCTCATTTGCAAATTGTTGGTTATTGTGATGTCGATTGGGTTGTCAGTTCTCATAATAGAAGATCTGTTAGTGATTTCTTCATCACCTTTGGTGGGTGTCCTATATCTTGGAAGTCCAAAAAGCAGAGTATTGTGTCCCTTTCTTCGGTAGAATCCGAGTACCGTTCTATGCGTCGACTCACTGCTGAATTATCCTGGCTATCTCGTCTTCTTCATGAGCTAGATGTTCCAGGTCTACTCCCTATCCCGGTGCGTTGCGACAGTCAAGCTGCTATTCACATCGCTCAGAATCCTGTATTCCACGAAAGGACAAAGCACATTGATCTCGATTGCCATTTCGTCCGTCACAAATTGCAGGAAGGTCTGATCATCATCCTTATCTGGCCCCGCTCATAATGCAGTTCTTGGCAAGCTGCAGTTGGTTTCACCACCTACATCTAACACATCCTTATCTGGGGGGGGGGGGGGGGGGTTAGTATAGAAATACTTAAGTCTCATGAACACATCCTTATCTGGCCCCGCTCATAATGCAGTTCTTGGCAAGCTGCAGTTGGTTTCACCACCTACATCTTAGGGTGGGGGGGGTTAGTATAGAAATACTTAAGTCTCATGAACACGTGGCACTAGTCATTGTAATAAATAGTGTCTGACACTTTGTAAAAAACTAACACCCGTATTGCATTTTGCTTCCTCTCTTCACTGAGAGCTTGAAGCTTCTCCCATGGCTGAGCTTCTCCAAATCGATTTTCTCTTCTCTTTCTCTTGATTCCTTCATGTCATCAATACAGTCCGTCATCAACTGAAACTGAAACTGTCATCAACATAAACTGTCATCAATATAAACTGTCGTCAACACAAACTGTCATCATGTATAAAAAGGTTAACTAGCACACTATAAAAACTTAAGGTTAGAAAATACAAATGAATGTATAGGGGCAAAAATATCAATACATGTACATAGAGACTCAATTAAAACATGTATATTTAAATTTATATGTGCTAGTGAACTGGTATTCGTAAATTAATAATGTTAAATTTATGAGTGAGTCTTTGTCTTTTTCAATAAATTTTTTTTTGTCTTATGAAGAGAAAAACTCTAAAAGTTATTTGACTCCATACGAATGTGTAAGAAAATGTATGAAACCCTAAAATGAAGATCAAAAATTTCAAAGGAGATGACGATGACAAAATTGATTGGTAACGAACGAGTTTGTATATCATATACTTAAGTCTCATGAACACATCCTTATCTGGCCCCGCTCATAATGCAGTTCTTGGCAAGCTGCAGTTGGTTTCACCACCTACATCTTAGGGTGGGGGGGTTAGTATAGAAATACTTAAGTCTCATGAACACGTGGCACTAGTCATTGTAATAAATAGTGTCTGACACTTTGTAAAAAACTAACACCCGTATTGCATTTTGCTTCCTCTCTTCACTGAGAGCTTGAAGCTTCTCCCATGGCTGAGCTTCTCCAAATCGATTTTCTCTTCTCTTTCTCTTGATTCCTTCATGTCATCAATACAGTCCGTCATCAACTGAAACTGAAACTGTCATCAACATAAACTGTCATCAATATAAACTGTCGTCAACACAAACTGTCATCATGTATAAAAAGGTTAACTAGCACACTATAAAAACTTAAGGTTAGAAAATACAAATGAATGTATAGGGGCAAAAATATCAATACATGTACATAGAGACTCAATTAAAACATGTATATTTAAATTTATATGTGCTAGTGAACTGGTATTCGTAAATTAATAATGTTAAATTTATGAGTGAGTCTTTGTCTTTTTCAATAAATTTTTTTTTGTCTTATGAAGAGAAAAACTCTAAAAGTTATTTGACTCCATACGAATGTGTAAGAAAATGTATGAAACCCTAAAATGAAGATCAAAAATTTCAAAGGAGATGACGATGACAAAATTGATTGGTAACGAACGAGTTTGTATATCATATACTTAAGTCTCATGAACACATCCTTATCTGGCCCCGCTCATAATGCAGTTCTTGGCAAGCTGCAGTTGGTTTCACCACCTACATCTTAGGGTGGGGGGGTTAGTATAGAAATACTTAAGTCTCATGAACACGTGGCACTAGTCATTGTAATAAATAGTGTCTGACACTTTGTAAAAAACTAACACCCGTATTGCATTTTGCTTCCTCTCTTCACTGAGAGCTTGAAGCTTCTCCCATGGCTGAGCTTCTCCAAATCGATTTTCTCTTCTCTTTCTCTTGATTCCTTCATGTCATCAATACAGTCCGTCATCAACTGAAACTGAAACTGTCATCAACATAAACTGTCATCAATATAAACTGTCGTCAACACAAACTGTCATCATGTATAAAAAGGTTAACTAGCACACTATAAAAACTTAAGGTTAGAAAATACAAATGAATGTATAGGGGCAAAAATATCAATACATGTACATAGAGACTCAATTAAAACATGTATATTTAAATTTATATGTGCTAGTGAACTGGTATTCGTAAATTAATAATGTTAAATTTATGAGTGAGTCTTTGTCTTTTTCAATAAATTTTTTTTTGTCTTATGAAGAGAAAAACTCTAAAAGTTATTTGACTCCATACGAATGTGTAAGAAAATGTATGAAACCCTAAAATGAAGATCAAAAATTTCAAAGGAGATGACGATGACAAAATTGATTGGTAACGAACGAGTTTGTATATCATATACTCCGTAATTGTATGTTTTGGGGAAATGGATAAATTGTTCTAGTCACTACCAAAGTCTACCAATAAAGCATAGAATAATAGTGAAAATGATGTTTAACAATTTAATTTTTTCTGTATAAGCAAATACTGAAACACCTAACTTTCTAGAAAAATGCAATTCCAATTTTCATATCGAATTATTCTATAAAAATAATAGCGGTAAATATTTAAAATTTCAAACTCATAGAGCCGATATTTGAGTTGTGTTGAGATGTAATGTGTTTTGATTAAATGACAAACATCCATTAATGATCTACTTGAGTGCATAAGTATTGTTACTAGTGATTGCATGAACGAAAGATGTCTTGCTGGAATCCATGAGACGTAAGGTTACATCGAATGAAAGCCAGCTGTGCAATATAAGTCCATCCGAGGAAGAATATTGGTCGATATATTTTGGAGGATGACCTTGGAGAAATAAGGAAGAGTTGTGTCGCACATAAGGAAAGAAGATTTCTCAAAAGAAGGAAAAACAACTCGGCGAAGAATTAAATCTCGAGAAGCGCGCGTGTTTAAATAGTTGAAGAAATAAGGAAATAATATCTATAAGGAATATTTCCTTATAGATAATGTTTCCTTATATGCACAAGACGGCGCACACCTAATTAATGAAGACCTAATGTTAAAGATTTGGAGTTCAAGTTGGAAGATCACACGGAAGGAAATATTATTTTAAGAAGAGAATTCCTTAGGAAAGATATTGTGAGATTTATGGAAAATAGGGAACGACTAAATATTGTGTTAGGTTAGAGCTATTTAGTTTGCTATATATTGTATAAGATTTACATAGCTTATCAAGACTTTGAAGAGCGAAAACCTAGTACATTGTTTAGAGTTGTTCTACGAGTGTTAGAGATTGAGATTCAAGTGAGAAGAGTGATCCGAGATCTAGGTGAGAAGTCTAGAAGAGTGATCAAAGTTCTATTTTAATCAAGAGATCAGTAACACAAGTAGACTTGTTCAAACTCTCTCTAGTGAAAGCTAGAGAGGAGTGTTTTTTCGTCTCAAAGTACTTATTGGTACTTGAGGTGTTTCCACTATACATCATTGTGTCCAGGTTTGGATTTCTTTGTTATTTGTCTGTTTAGTTTACTACGTGTCAAGGAACAATAACTTTTGTTCCTTGAGATTTAGACGCTAATAGATCCAACAATTGGTATCAAAGCCTAGTCTCTAGATTTTTTCAATTAGCTTTGCAGAATAAGATGACATCTAACAATGCAATCAACGACTCGTTCTGGAAACCCCCAATGTTGAAAACGGGAGAGTATGGCTCGTGGACTATTCAGAGACTAGGCTTATCTGGCCCCGCTCATGAAATACTTAAGTCTCATGAACACATCCTTATCTGGCCCCGCTCATAATGCAGTTCTTGGCAAGCTGCAGTTGGTTTCACCACCTACATCTTAGGGTGGGGGGGTTAGTATAGAAATACTTAAGTCTCATGAACACGTGGCACTAGTCATTGTAATAAATAGTGTCTGACACTTTGTAAAAAACTAACACCCGTATTGCATTTTGCTTCCTCTCTTCACTGAGAGCTTGAAGCTTCTCCCATGGCTGAGCTTCTCCAAATCGATTTTCTCTTCTCTTTCTCTTGATTCCTTCATGTCATCAATACAGTCCGTCATCAACTGAAACTGAAACTGTCATCAACATAAACTGTCATCAATATAAACTGTCGTCAACACAAACTGTCATCATGTATAAAAAGGTTAACTAGCACACTATAAAAACTTAAGGTTAGAAAATACAAATGAATGTATAGGGGCAAAAATATCAATACATGTACATAGAGACTCAATTAAAACATGTATATTTAAATTTATATGTGCTAGTGAACTGGTATTCGTAAATTAATAATGTTAAATTTATGAGTGAGTCTTTGTCTTTTTCAATAAATTTTTTTTTGTCTTATGAAGAGAAAAACTCTAAAAGTTATTTGACTCCATACGAATGTGTAAGAAAATGTATGAAACCCTAAAATGAAGATCAAAAATTTCAAAGGAGATGACGATGACAAAATTGATTGGTAACGAACGAGTTTGTATATCATATACTCCGTAATTGTATGTTTTGGGGAAATGGATAAATTGTTCTAGTCACTACCAAAGTCTACCAATAAAGCATAGAATAATAGTGAAAATGATGTTTAACAATTTAATTTTTTCTGTATAAGCAAATACTGAAACACCTAACTTTCTAGAAAAATGCAATTCCAATTTTCATATCGAATTATTCTATAAAAATAATAGCGGTAAATATTTAAAATTTCAAACTCATAGAGCCGATATTTGAGTTGTGTTGAGATGTAATGTGTTTTGATTAAATGACAAACATCCATTAATGATCTACTTGAGTGCATAAGTATTGTTACTAGTGATTGCATGAACGAAAGATGTCTTGCTGGAATCCATGAGACGTAAGGTTACATCGAATGAAAGCCAGCTGTGCAATATAAGTCCATCCGAGGAAGAATATTGGTCGATATATTTTGGAGGATGACCTTGGAGAAATAAGGAAGAGTTGTGTCGCACATAAGGAAAGAAGATTTCTCAAAAGAAGGAAAAACAACTCGGCGAAGAATTAAATCTCGAGAAGCGCGCGTGTTTAAATAGTTGAAGAAATAAGGAAATAATATCTATAAGGAATATTTCCTTATAGATAATGTTTCCTTATATGCACAAGACGGCGCACACCTAATTAATGAAGACCTAATGTTAAAGATTTGGAGTTCAAGTTGGAAGATCACACGGAAGGAAATATTATTTTAAGAAGAGAATTCCTTAGGAAAGATATTGTGAGATTTATGGAAAATAGGGAACGACTAAATATTGTGTTAGGTTAGAGCTATTTAGTTTGCTATATATTGTATAAGATTTACATAGCTTATCAAGACTTTGAAGAGCGAAAACCTAGTACATTGTTTAGAGTTGTTCTACGAGTGTTAGAGATTGAGATTCAAGTGAGAAGAGTGATCCGAGATCTAGGTGAGAAGTCTAGAAGAGTGATCAAAGTTCTATTTTAATCAAGAGATCAGTAACACAAGTAGACTTGTTCAAACTCTCTCTAGTGAAAGCTAGAGAGGAGTGTTTTTTCGTCTCAAAGTACTTATTGGTACTTGAGGTGTTTCCACTATACATCATTGTGTCCAGGTTTGGATTTCTTTGTTATTTGTCTGTTTAGTTTACTACGTGTCAAGGAACAATAACTTTTGTTCCTTGAGATTTAGACGCTAATAGATCCAACAATTGGTATCAAAGCCTAGTCTCTAGATTTTTTCAATTAGCTTTGCAGAATAAGATGACATCTAACAATGCAATCAACGACTCGTTCTGGAAACCCCCAATGTTGAAAACGGGAGAGTATGGCTCGTGGACTATTCAGTTTGAATCCCATACTCAATCCCTCGATGCTCAACTATGGAAGATCATTGAATTCGGAGATATAATCATTCTTGACCTCGTCAGGGAAGACAAAACGAAGGAGAAGAAGAGAATCAACTACGACGATGCTGACTACAAAGTCTTGGACAAGAATGCTAGGGCCAAGAAAATTCTTCACATGGCACTGAGTTCGAGTGATCTCAGAAAAGTATTGAAATACAAAATTGCGAAGAAAATACGGGACGCACTCAGCAGAACCTACTCATGAAGAAGCGATGTGAAGAAAAATTGTCTCCTGGCGGCACAAAAGGATTATGAAAAGGCTCTTCAAGAAAAGAACGAATCTTTAGAAAATTTTCATGCCACATTCGAAGGATATGTCAGCCAAATAGAGTTTCACGGAGAAGAAATTCTCCAATGGAAGATTACACACCAATTCATGCAAGCTCTGAATTACAAGTGGGATGGATTTATCAATGCTCTGCAAGCGCAAAGTGATATCAAAGACATCTCCTGACAAGGCTAACATCGTTTTTCCTATCAAAGAAAACCTAACTAACCAACTAGTATAGAAGGAAAGCAAGGGTCGAATCCCAAGAGAATCGAGTAGTCTATTCTTAAGCAAATAACTATTACCAACTAACGAACCAAAGGGGGGGGGGGAGTTGTTGTTCTAACCTAAGACAAGTAAAAGTAACAAGTAGCAAGAGTTGTGGTGATATGCTTGAGAAAGCGTTCCACCTAACAAATATCCACACAATGACATGCAATGTTGATCATAGATATCTCTAACTCATGCAATCAAAGGCTTCAACCGTCAGGCGAAACAAAGGGAAATTAGTTCAAGATCGACATGGAGGCAAAACTAGGGTTCTTCCAAGTAATCTGAGATAACCTAAAACAGAAGTGGTTTTAGGCTTAAATACTCCTAGGAAATAATAAATACGAAATAAAAGGAAATAGTATAAATAAATAAATAGGAAAACAAGATAAAACTCGGAAATAAATCCGGTGTCCAGCACGTAATCCGCGGTCGCGGAAATCAGGGCCACCCGCGGCTCACCCGCGGATCTTCAACACTAACCCAATTCAGTGTGCTGCAAATCCACGGTCGCGGATCACCCGAGGCTTGCCCGCGGATTTCAGCATCAGCTTTGTCTTCTCTTCTCTTCAAGTCTTTTGTCGTCTTCTTACTTGGTTTCTTCAGTTCCTCGAAAGACGTCTTAAATCTTCACTAATCTTCATAGTTCACTACTTCTTCTCTTCTACTCCGGATCATGCAATTACATATAAAATAGCTCCCAAATGTTCCTATCCTAAGCTAATAATCACTAGATAACATGTATGAAATACTCTCTATCATCTCCCTAGAAGATCTAGTTTGTCGTCTTAAAAGTCACTAAGGAATTCTTGAAAGAAACTTCAAGGAAGAAAAGAAGGCGACAAAAGTCAATCAAGCTGAGGCTTGATTGACTTCCTTACCCAAGCAAGCCGAGCTCAGAACGAGAGAAAATCAGAGGATACATCGGAGACTCAATCTGAGTCAAAGATGAGATCCAAAGGTACTACGAACAATGGATCCGTCCCACAAAACTCAAACAAGCCAAGACTTGCTTGGGTAAGGAAAAACTAACCCTTTCTCTCAGGTGAAGCACAACTATCCTTGGTACATAGACAGGGTAAACTTACAGGGAACAAAGGATAGCTCCATGCCACTTCACCAGATCATCTAAGGAAAGATACAACAAAGCCGGTCAAAGGCATTCACTCATTCGCCGCTCCTTGGTATTGACTTGTTGAGTAACTCAACTGTGTCAAAGGGGGAAGATACAAAGACAACTCAAGTACGAATCGAGTGAAGGTATGTTCCAAATGAAGTCGTGTTCCCCCCACAGGTATGGTTCCCTTAATTCTTGTCATTCTATTGCTTCCGCTTTCCATTTCTGTACTTTGTTCATCTTAGCCTCCTTATTATTCAAAAAAAGAGAGAGAAGGAACTCTTACCTCGAAGGGAACACAACTCCTCATACCGGAGGCTCCCCAAACCAGAAGTTTGCAAACATTGGTAAAAAAGGTACGTAATTCTCTCTCTATCTATGCAAACTTTCCTTATGAAGACATTATTCGTTGGACAAATCAGTCTTCCCTAGCAAGAGCACAAAGAAAGATCACCTCAAAAAGGAAGAAACTCACTAAGGTATGTCTTCCTCTCTCCATGCTCCTTATATCTCTTGAAATCCTTCAATGATTGGCTGAAACTTGAATGATCTCTTGTCTCTTGCTCCTAAATCTCATAGAGCTCTACAACTCTTAATTTCTATGTAAGATTAACTTTGTGTAATGCCTAAATCATGTCGTTCCTCTCTATGATCATTTACATGATTGCATGCTTCTCTGAAACTTCATTTTGCATGAACAAGGTTTTTTTGTAGCCCAAAAGAGTCATCTTGATGATTTGATCCCTCATTATAAGCCCAAAGGATAGAGGTACTCTACAGCCGTCCCTTAAGCCTAAATCATGATTGTATATTCCTATGCGCCAATCTTATGTCATCACATCTGGAATCTCTCATCATGATTTTTAAATTATTCACATTATTATTTCGTATGATATTCTCTTGTACCATTCCTGGTAACGATACCCCCCATATCATACACTACGCTCTTTTTGGATTGCCTTGGAAAGAAAAGGATTGCTCTTTGTCACGTGAGGAGTCTGATTGGGTGGAGATAGAGGTGCAGCGTGTCAGGGTTGCGTGTCTGCAGCGTGTGGCTGTCTCGAGGAGGAATGACACAAGAAATTAAATGGGGAAGCAATTATTATTGTCGTGTGAAAAAGGAAAGGTAAAGAAGAGTGTTTGGAAAGTGTGTACTTGTGTGATGATTGTGGCGTGTGAACAAGGAAGGAGATCTCAAACGGCCAATATTCTAACTCTTCATGAAACGATTCGCTCTTCCGGGCAAATCTCTCCCCTCCCTTATTTAAACCCACATTCCCAAATCCCTAACCTCACGCTCTCAATTTTCCTGAAATCTCTCAATCCCTCTTGCCTCTCAAAAACTCCCAAGCTCCACAAAAATGGCCTCCAACTCCTCCTCCCAAAACCCCACACTTGTCATCACCAACGATGAAACCCTAGAAACACTCCTCCAGAAACTGGCCGCCGCAGGTTACATGTCCCAAAATCCTTCCCCTGCCGTCCTTGAGTCTCCTATCATTGATCCCATGACCTCCATTGTTATCTACAAAGAACCCATAGCCACGAAACCGTCTATCCCTGAAATCCTTGCTTCTCCTCCCCCAAATAAGCCAATCATCGAGGATGAGTCTCGACCTGCCGGCGACGTCTCTGAGACGGCGCCAAGGCAGGACGAAACCCTAGATGACTTCGAAAAGGAGCTTGAAGCTGATGTTCTCATTCTTTCCTCTCAGAAGGGAAAGAAGGTGAGCAACAGTAGCAACGTCACCGGGAAAAGGAAAACCCGCTCTCAATTGGCTAGAGAAGTTGCTCAGATGACTTCTGAGGAGACGATCGAGGAGACGCCTGAGCCCAAATCACCTGTGCCAAAGAAAGCCAGGGTTACTCCCTTGTCAAGGAAGAGCGCCAGAAAGGGGAAGGAAGTGGCCGTGAAGAAAGACAGTTTGTCACTGAAAGATGTGTCAAGGAGATCAATTGTGAGAGAATTGATTCTGGATGAAGAGTTGATGCGGGGATAAGCCGCTGTTGTCCGATCTAGACACCAAACCTCAAACAGAAACTCGAACAGAGAAGATATGCGGAATTAGAATGAGATGAAAGAAGGATAAGTCGAATGATAGGCCAATTGGAACCAAATCAAACAACGATAAAACCCTTGAACTTAAGAACAAGAACCTTACCGAATGATGAAGAAACCCCAATGGATTACAACCAAACACAATGGCTATGGTAGGCCAAGGCACCTGGAGGATGCTCTATGGAGTCTCGATAGCACCAACCTTATGGAAGAGATTGACACACACAAGTACAACTAGGGAGAGTTCAACAACAATGCACACATGGCACTCTGCTCACAAAAGCTCTCTTTTGGGAGGAAAAACGATAAACGTTGTATTCAATATCAAAGTCTGGGGGGCTCTAAAACAATAGCTAGGGCAAACCTTATATAGAGTCAATAAGGGTGCCAAATTAAAGAAATAAAACCAATAAAATTATATCCTAAAAAGACTTAAACCGAATTAAAGAAATAATCCCGCAAGAAAAGAACAAAAGATCGAAACACTGGCAGCAGGCGGGCGGCGATCGTCGGTGGCAAGGCAGCGATCGCCGGTGACCAGGCAGCGGTCGCCGGTGGCAAAGCAGCGGTCGCCGGCCATAGGCGGCAATCGCCGTTTCCGCTTCGTAGCTAAATGTCTGAAAATTAATTGGCGGCGGCGCCGTAAGGTAGGCGGCGGTCGCCGCTTTGCAAACATGTCGTCGACATCTGTTTTTGAAACGGCTCGTTCTCTCTCGTCCGAGATCGGAATTGAGCGATTCCAAATCCCAGAGTTTCGTCTAGAAGTCTAGTATATTTCATCTTCAGTACTTGACTTCTCATCTTGACTCGAATCGGATCTCTACGAGCTTGAATGGATACAATATGAGCTCGGGCTACTATCAATGACTTCAATGATGGCTCATATCGATCTTTAGCCCTTGCTCCAGTGGTTAGCACATCTCTTGATTTAGGACGTGGTGTCCTTGATGATAGCTCGGATGCTCTTGATGGTAGCTCAGATGCTCCCGCATTAAGAGTTCATGAAGGAAAATGGACTAGAGATGGTGACCGAGCTTCTCAAAGCACAGAAGTGGGGACAGTTGTTCGCTGAGGGAGAAAGCGTCAATGCCAAGCTCTTCAAAGAGTTCTATGGAAGCTTTACACTTGAAGAAAGACCACACACCATCAAGGGGAAGTTTACCGCAGGGGGACAACATTGTTCCATCTCAAGCATCGAACTCGCTTTCATTCTTGGGGTTCCTCATGAAGGCTTCTGGAGCTACTCCAAGGGACAATGGCCGCAGGATGTTCAACCTTTGGAATTGAAGAAGAGGATCAGTGAAGATGAAAATCCTCCAAACGCCGATGTCAAGACAAATTCCATGGGGGTGGTCAACCGTCTTCTTCACTTCGTCCTGATCAGTAACCTCACGCCACGAGAACAGAAGAGGAACACCATCCTCATGCAAGATTTCATGCTCATGGACAAGCTGCTGAATAAGGAACAGGTAAACCTTGCAAGGATCGTTCTACTGCACATGGAGCATTGACGAGGCTAAAATCGTTGTGCCTATAAAAGAAAATCTAACTAACCAACTAGTATAGCAGGAAAGCAAGAGTCGAATCCCAAGAGAATCAAGTAGTCTATTCTTAAGCAAATAACTATTACCAACGAACACACCAAAGGGGGGGGGGGGGAAGTTGTTGTTCTATAACCTAAGACAAATAAAAGTGACAAGTAGCAAGAGTTGTGGGAATATGATTGGGAAAGCGTTCCACCTAACAAATATCCACACAATGACATGCACATTTGATCATAGATATCTCTAACTCATGCAATCCTATTGTTGTTCCTATTCCTGTTCAGATATAGATATCAGCGCAACCCGCCCTGATATAACTTCCTATTAAACAAATCTGAAGACCTTCAAGACTCAATTCAATAGAAGCATTAAGCAAAGGAATATAGAGGATACATGCAATTCAGGAAACCCGTCAGATAAGTATGCAATCAATTCTCATTCACAAGTAAACACTGCGACCCGCTCATGTAAACATGTGTTTGCTACTAGATAAAGAACTCCGACCCGGAATTACCAAATCCTAGCACTATGAACAATACTAATAAACCTAGCTGGCCAAACTAGACAAATCAATAAGATTCAATAAGATAAAAGCATGAGAATCAATACAATCAATAGAAAGAGAAATAGAGTTTAGAATCTCACAACCATACAGTCAAAGACTTCAACTGTCAGGCGAAACAAAGGGAAATTAGTTCAACATCGACATGGAGGCAAAACTAGGGTTCTTCAAAAGTAATATCAGATTACCTAAAACTAAAGTGTTTTTAGGCCTAAATACTCCTAGGAAATAATAAATCCGAACTATGAAATAAAAGGAAAAAGTATAGATAAATAAATAACGAAACAAGATAAAACTCGGAAACAAATCCGGTGTTCAGTGCATAATCCGCGGGCGTGGAAATTGGGTCCACCCGCGGCTCACCCGCGGATTTCGTACTTAGGCAAATCTGTGTGCTGCAAATCCGCAATCGCAGCTCACCCGCGGCTTGCCCGTGGATTTCTGCTTCGTCTTCGTCTTCTCTTCAAGTCTTTTGTCGTCTTCTTACTTGGTTTCTTCAGTTCCTTGAAAGACGTCTTCAATCTTCACTAATCCTCATAAATCACTACTTCTTCTCTTCAACTCCGGATCATGCAATTACATATAAAATAGCTCCTAAATGATCCTAACCTAAGCTAATAATCACTAGATAACTTGTATGGAATACTCTCTATCAAATTCCCCCATAGTTATACCTTGCTCGTCTCTGAGTAAGCTAAAGAAAACATACTCCTCAATGTAATACACAAAGGTCTCAGGAAGTACAAAGAAACTTGTCTAATGATTACAACTCCAACAACAACATCCAAATCCTCCAAACAACAACTCTAGCAACATCAAACTAATACAAGTGATATGACAATAAACACATAGCCTTCTCTACTCCTTATGACTCCCAAGTGGTCCTACCTAAATTCCTCCTTATATCACCTCTTCTTACGTCTTCCAACGCCAAATAAGAATAAGTCCTAAAGTCACTCTATTTTTTTTTTATCAACTCATCTTGCTTAGGCGCCCTCTCGGGTTTTCATCCTAACCACTCAATAATTGTTCTAGGCTCACCAAATCTCACATCACTCGAAACCTCTTTTTACCCCAGCCTAGTTCTGGTCCAGGTTACCTGCTTGTTGCATAGATCTTGTTATCCCAGGATTTTTCTGCCTTTTTCTGCCTTTTTTTTTTCCATATTTTTGTGTTTTTTTCAAACAATATATTCAATAAATTCATGCAGATACAACCAACACCCAAATAAAGACATGTGAATACATTCTCCTCCCCCATACTTAAACATTGCATTGTCCTCAATGAAATGGAAGACATAATAACGAACCCAGGAAAAGGAGCCAGAAGACTCACATACACGGTCGGATGACCTTCCTCCAATAAAATACAAGGTGTAGTAGAATGAGAAACTAGATGAGCACCCAATGAAATCAACTAATGCACAACTCATCCAAGACAGAAGAAGGAAAGAATACCTCCAATATAGACGGTGACCCAAAATCAACTCCTTGCAAAGAACATGGTCACCAACAAGCTAAGCTCCAACAAATGTAGATCCATAGATGATAGGGGTGATGAAACGATGAAACCAAACTTGATGAAATACAACTCCTTACTTTCTTTTCTCTCATTTTTTTTTTGCACTCTATTTTTTTTTTAAGTCCGATTTTTTTTTTCTCGGAATGATTTTCGGATTGATTTTTTTTTTGTCAAAGACGGGAGAGAAGACTTACAGCGAGATTGGCTACTGACTGTAGCTGACCCTAAGCTTCGGTGATTTCCTCCTGTCCATAGAAAAACTGAAAAGAAAATTAAATCGAACAAAACAAATAAAAACAATCTCAAACCTCGGGTTGCCTCCCGAGCAGCGCCTTATTTTATGTCATGGCTCGAGATGAAACTCAAGAGATTTTAAGTAATGGAATATTTACCTTGCATTTACTGAAGGTCTCGAAGAGATCTTTGTCGTTCTCCAACCTTCTAGTGTCCTTCAATGCCTCAGGGAAAGGAGTTGGTGGTTTTAACGAGCTGAGTGGAGGTAGATCTGGGCGAATATAAGAATCTGTCATTTCTGGGACAGATCCGCGGGCATCCACTTCGGGCCGCGGGCGTGGAAAATTCTCTGTATCCGAGCCGCGGGCACGGAAATCTGGCCGTGGTCGCGGAAATTTCTCTGTTGAATGCTCGATTGTTTCCTCAGTGTCGGATCCGCGGTCGCGGATTCTGTTCGTCTCCCTCTTCTGTCTCGTCTTCAGCCCCTGTTTCAGCTATGAGTCTAATTTCCAATTGCCTACCACTCCTTAGAGACAATGCACTGACGTTTGCTCTCGGGTTTTCTACCGTTTGAGATGGTAGCTTCCCCGAATCTCTTGCTCTAAACTCATTAAACGCCTGAGCCATCTGTCCAACCTGCACTTCAAGATTTTGAATACTCGACTTTGTATCCTTTTGAAATTGCATGCAGTTCTGCTGTAACTCTACTTGGCTTGCAACGAGTTTCTCAACCATTTGTTGAAGGAATGAGGATGAACCTTGGGCTTGTGGTTGTTGGTGAGATGGTGGTTGCAAGATATGGGGGTTTTGCACATTTTGATTGTTCCCCCACCTGAGATTTGGATGATCTCTTGTCCCATGATTGTACGTATTAGCTTGGGGATCATATCTAGGTCTCTGATGCCACCCTCCTATAGCATTTACCTCAGCGTTTGGATCTTGAAGTTGTGGGCAAGCATCAGTAGGGTGTCCTGTATCAGTACACAATCCACATGCGTTTACTTGTTGTTGAGCACCACTCTTCACCATTAAGCACTTCACCATATCTTTCAACTCTTTCATCTCATTTTCTAGCCTAGATGTTGATTGAGACTCTACTGCCCTGACACTCTCTCGCCTGCTGAACTGTCTAGAGCCCTCAGATAACTCGTGGAAAATCTCTTTAGCTTCGGATGGGGTTTTATTCAAGATGTTACCCCCACAGGCTGCATTCATCATACGACGCTCATCATCAAGCAAACCATTGAAAATATAGAGGATGAGCGTTTCATCTGCATACCCATGGTATGGACAACTCGAACATAACCTCTTGAACCTCTCATAATACTCATAGAAAGTCTCAGTAGCATGTTGCTCGATTGTAGCAATATCTTTCTTCAAAGTGTTCAGCTTAATAGCAGGGAAGTACTTTTCTAGAAATACATTTTTCATTCCATCCCATGTAGTGATACTTCTTGGAGCTAGATAGTACAACCAATCATTCGATGCATCTTTCAAAGAGAACCCAAATGCTCTCAGCATGATCTGATCATCAGTTATACCCATTGGCTTCATACTGGAGCAAACAACATGAAATTGAGCCAAATGTTTATTCGGATCTTCTCCTGCCAAACCATGGAAGTGGGGCAATGGATGAATCAGGCCAGACTTCAGTTCAAACTTCATACATTCTCCCAAGTCGGGAAAGGTGATGGCTAGCGGCAGTTGAGTCAGGTTTGGGGCAGTTAACTGCCTCATAGTCGGTGGTACGACAGCCATCTCACGAGTTCCTCTTCGGTTGCGGCTAATGGTTCTTTCAATCTCTGGGTCAAGAGCAACAAGAAGCGAATCAGTAGTACGGGTGTGGACCATACAACAGGTCCACACAAAGGTTGGTAACGATTAATCACACAAAAACAGAAAATTTGATTCCTCGACAACGACGCCAAATTTGACGAGGCTAAAATCGTTGTGCCTATCAAAGAAAATCTAACTAACCAACTAGTATAGCAGGAAAGCAAGAGTCGAATCCCAAGAGAATCAAGTAGTCTATTCTTAAGCAAATAACTATTACCAACGAACACACCAAAGGGGGGGGGGGGAGTTGTTGTTCTATAACCTAAGACAAATAAAAGTGACAAGTAGCAAGAGTTGTGGGAATATGATTGGGAAAGCGTTCCACCTAACAAATATCCACACAATGACATGCACAATTGATCATAGATATCTCTAACTCATGCAATCCTATTGTTGTTCCTATTCCTGTTCAGATATAGATATCAGCGCAACCCGCCCTGATATAACTTCCTATTAAACAAATCTGAAGACCTTCAAGACTCAATTCAATAGAAGCATTAAGCAAAGGAATATAGATGATACATGCAATTCAGAAAACCCGTCAGATAAGCATGCAATCAATTCTCATTCACAAGTAAACACTGCGACCCGCTCATGTAAACATGTGTTTGCTATTAGATAAAGAACTCCGACCCGGAATTACCAAATCCTAGCACTATGAACAATACCAATAAACCTAGCTGGCCAAACTAGACAAATCAATAAGATTCAATAAGATAAAAGCATGAGAATCAATACAATCAATAGAAAGAGAAATAGAGTTTAGAATCTTACAACCATATAGTCAAAGGCTTCAACTGTCAGGCGAAACAAAGGGAAATTAGTTCAACATCGACATGGAGGCAAAACTAGGGTTCTTCAAAAGTAATATCAGATTACCTAAAACTAAAGTGTTTTTAGGCTTAAATACTCCTAGGAAATAATAAATCCGAACTATGAAATAAAAGGAAAAAGTAGAGATAAATAAATAACAAAACAAGATAAAACTCGAAAACAAATCCGGTGTTCAGCGCATAATCCGCGGGCGTGGAAATTGGGTCCACCCGCGGCTCACCCGCGGATTTCGTACTTAGGCAAATCTGTGTGCTGCAAATCCGCGACCGCGGCTCACCCGCGGCTTGCCCACGGATTTCTGCTTCGTCTTCTCTTCAAGTCTTTTGTCGTCTTCTTACTTGGTTTCTTCAGCTCCTTGAAAGACGTCTTCAATCTTCACTAATCTTCATAAATCACTACTTCTTCTCTTCATCTCCGGATCATGCAATTACATATAAAATAGCTCACAAATGATCCTAACCTAAGCTAATAATCACTAGATAACATGTATGAAATACTCTCTATCAAGCATGCCAACAATAGTGAAACTCATGCTCTTCCCTACCCCAACATCGTCAAAAAGATTTTGAAGAGTCTAATGGTGTACTCAGAGTAGAGTGAAGCCGTGTTCTAGAGAAATTTGGATGAGAGCAATCTGAGAAAAATGAAGTTCAAGAAGGATGAGAAGGCAGGCTGGATAAGGGCTCAAGACGCTCAGAATGAAGATGCTGAGGAGGTTTTGTCTGAGAGCCCTAAGGGGAAAAAAAATGAAGCGCCAACGATGGTCTATGAAACGCACAATGCCATAGGGAAGTTGAGCCGTGCTGTTGCTAGTCTATCCGATCAACAACAGCGGCTGATAGGAATCTTTGAAAAGGAGATGAGTCTTGTGAGACTGAAGCTGGAAACAATAGAGACGACACTTGAAAGTCTCCCTGCCCCAGTCATCTCCTCGCAACGACATAGAATGATCCTATCTTTCCCTGGCACATCTGACCCCCACTTTTTGTTCCCTAGCCTCCTTTACTGTCTTCTGTTTGTTTTTATTTCACTTTGTTCATGTTTCTTGTCGTCTATGGTTGCTTGTATTTCTAGTTTTTGTTTATTGGTGGTCTGATGTAAGGAGGGTGTGGCCCTCAGTTAATCTTAATAGAATTATGCTTAAGTTGTTTTGATTTATGAGCTCTTAAGGTTGCAGGTTGACTTATTTTATTCTTTTTTATGATGCCAAAAGGGGGAAATTAGAGGATAGCAGGATTTGAGGGGGGAATTCATGACTTAGTTGTAGTTCGTTACTTTTCTGAGGGGGAATTTTTAGTGCTCTGTTAGTCTTTGTTCCTTAGCTAGTATATATGTCTCAGGTTTATACTCTTATTGTTAAGGATGTTTGTCATCATCAAAAAGGGGGAAATTGTTGAGATATGATGAGGTTTTGATTGAATGACAAACATCCACTAATGGTTTACTTGAGTGCATAGGTATTGTTACTAGTGTGTGCAGGAACGAAGGAAGTCTACTTGTGCGTAGACAGAAACAAAGGAAGTACAAGCAGGTACGAAGGAAGTCTTGCTGGAATCCATGAGGCGTAAGGTTACGACGAATGGAAGACAACTGTGAAGAATAAAGTTCATCCGAAGAAGTTCATTGGTCGAAGATGTCTCGGAGAATGGACTTGAAGAATTATGGAAGAGTTGTATTTTAAAGAAGGAAAGAAGATCTTGTCAAAGCAGGAAAAGAAGATCTTGACAAACATCCACTAAAGGTAATATCAGAACGGCTAGATTGGTAGTTAGGTTTGAGCTATTTAGTGTGCTATATATTGCATGGGAATTGCATAGCTTAGTAAGACTTTGAAGAGTGAAAACTTAATAGTCGGTTTAGAGTTGCTCTACGTGTGTGAGATTGAGATTCAAGTGAGAAGAGTGATCCGAGATCTAGCTAGGAAGTTTAGGTGAGTGATCCAAGTTCTATTGTAATCAAGATATCAATACAACAAGTAGACTCATTCAAATTCTCTCTAGTGAAAGCTAGAGAGGAGTGGTTTTTCGCCTCGAAGACTTTTTGGTACTTGGGGTGTTTCTACTATATATCATCGTGTCCAGGTTTAGTTTACATTATTGTTTGTCTTTCTGCATTATCTACTTATCAAGGAACAATAGCTTTTGTTCCTTAGTTTTTATACGCTAATTGATCCAACAGTATGGTTCCTCATTCGCTCTCTAATTTAATTCTATTCACTGTTGCTAATTTATTCTTTCAGTCTTCTATTTAATTTTTAAAATTTTTTTGGGGATCTCTTACTTCAAAGGGGACAAAAGGCTTCTTTCCCTTCATACTACAAAGGTTCTCGATCGTCACCCCTGAAGTTTGCAACCCTTGGTCAAAAGGGTATCTCTCTCTCTCTCTCTCTCTCTCTCTCTCTATCCCATATGAAGACATCATCCGATGGACAAATCAGTCTTCCCTACCAGAGCACTAAACAAGAGCTACTCCAGAAAGGAAGGAACTCACTATGGTATGTTTCCCTTCTCTCTAATCCTCGTATCTCTTGAAATCCTTCAATATTTGGTTGAAACTTGAATGATCTTGTGTCTCTTGCCCCTAAAACTCATAAAGCTCTACAACTCTTAATTTCTATGTAAGATTGACTATGGGTAATGTCCAAAATTATGTCTTCTCACTCTATGAATAATTACGTGATTGCATGCTTCTCTGAAACTTCTTATTGCATGAAAAAGGTCTTATTTGAAGCTCAAAAGAGTCCTCTTGATGATTTGATCCCTCAATATAAGCCCAAAGAATAGAGATACTCTACAGCCGTCCCTAGAGCCTTAAATCATGATTGCATATTCCTATGAATTACCAACTTTATTTCATCACATCTGGAATCTTTCATCATGATTTTAAAATATCCATGTTATTATTTTTGTATGATATTCTCTTGTACCACCCTTGGTAACGATACCCCCCCCATATCATACACTACTACCTTTTGGATTGCCTCAAAAAGAAAAGGTTACCCTTGCCACGTGAGGAGTTTGATTGGGTAAAGAGAAGAGTGAAGCGTATAAGATTGGCGTGTCTGCAGCGTGTGGCTCTTCGAGGTTGAAATGACGTCTGAAATTAAATGGGAAAGCAGTTATTAATGTCGAGTGAAAAAGGAAAGGCGGGGGTTGTTTAGAAAGTGTGTATCTTCTGTGGTGATTATGGCGTGTGAATAGGGAAGGAAATCTCAAACGGCTCCTTTCAGATAATAGTTGGCGAGATCAACGGACGATCCCCTAACCAAGTAAATCTTTCTTCCCTTGTAAAACCCA
This sequence comes from Oxyria digyna, assembly GCA_029168935.1. Lineage (NCBI taxonomy): Eukaryota > Viridiplantae > Streptophyta > Magnoliopsida > Caryophyllales > Polygonaceae > Oxyria > Oxyria digyna. The sequence continues at coordinate 18,955,397 of JAPVLV010000007.1, read as the reverse complement.
TCTCCTCAATCCTAAAACCTCACGCTCTAAAAAATCTCCAGAATTTTCTCAAACTCCCTTGCTCTTCGAAAACTCCCAAGCTCTTCAAAAATGGCCTCCAACTCCTGCAAAAACCCCACTTTCGTCATCGCCAATGACGAAACCCTAGAAACCCTCGTACAAAAACTAGCCGCCGCCGGTTACATGTCCAAAGAACCTCTCATCCATAACCCTTCTCCCATCCTCATTGACGCTCCAATCATCGACCCCATGTCTTCCATGGTGGTCTACTCTGAGCCCAAAATCATCGAGCCCAAAACCACCGAGCCCACTTTCCCAGAACCCCAAGCTTCTCCTCTCCCCTCCGAGCCAATCATTTTCGAGAACATCGAAGTCGACGAGGATGTGTCTCGGCCTGCCGGCGACGTCTCCGAGACGGCGCCAAGGCAGGACGAAACCCTAGAAGACTTCGAGAAGGAACTCGAAGCCGAGGTCCTCATTCTATCCTCGCAAGGAGGAAAGAAAGGTGGCAGAAGCAGCGGAGTCACGGGGAAGAGGAAAACCCGCTCTCAGATCGCCAAGGAAGCCACCCAGTTGTCCTTAGAGGAGACGATTGAGGAAGTGCCAAAGTGACCGAAGTCAAATTGCGTAAGCCCAAGAAAGCCAAAGTAACTCCATTGACAAGGAAGAGTGCCAAAAAAAGGGAAAGGGGGTGCTCTGAAAAGGGAGAGTCCCCTGGTGAAGGATGTGTCTGGGCGGTCGATAGTGAGAGAACTGATATTGGAGGAGGACTTCATGAAGGAGAATGAGCTAGAGAGAGTGTCTGAGCTTCTCAAAGCTCAGGAATGGGGTCACTTGTTCGGATAAGGGGAAAACGTCAACTCAGAGCTCTTCAAGGAATTCTACGGGAGCTTCTCGCTTGAGGAAAGGCCTCATGCCATCACATGGAAGTTTAACGCAAGGGGACAACAATGCTCCATCTCCAGCATAGAACTTGCCTTCATCCTAGGGGTTTGTTGGAATAGGGATCTAAGGAACTCTGGTTCCTCAATAGGTTCCTTTCCTTTGTTACTCTTTGTTTTGAAGATGACAACTTTAGCATATACTATGGTATAGTTTATCTTGATATTTCAGATGAAAAGATTGAAGATTTGAAGCTGATGAAGTATTAAGGGAAGCCAGAGGGAACCGTGTTACATCCGTGTCACTCCTAACCCTAGCGTGGGCGGCGAGCCGTGAAGATCTTCAAGAAGATCTTTACCTTGTTAGGATAATGCTAAAGTTAGTTGTAATCGGTCAATGTAATATTTAGAAGATCTCGAGTTAATTAAGTTAACTTGAAAGTCATGGAGATTATCATTAATTAGGAAAGAAGTTTGACGTATAATATATTCTTGAATATCTTTATACGGCAGACTTCCCTCTATTTATATGATGATCTTTATGTTCTTAGACTCATGTACTTTGACGGAGCTTGAAGTGCATCAGACTAAGAGAAAAGAGAAGTTGTTCTTGCATAAGAACATCAAGTAAGTTCACTGGTACTATCATCTGAGAGTTTCTGATAGGAACTAGGTTAGTACTTAACAATAAGTTTGTAATCTCGTTCTTCGCTAAACTCATTGATTGAATATACAAGTAGACCTTTCAATCCTCGAAAGAGGGGTGATTTTCATCCAAAGATAACTATTTGGTTATCTAGGGTTTCCACCTTAAGTAATTGTGTTGATAATTTGTACTATTACTTCCGTTGTGCCTAGGAACTGGACAAATCTCTGTCATAGTTCCCTTGATACTAACATACAGATCCTACAGGGTTCCTCATGAAAGCTTCTGCAGCCACTCCAAGGGTCAATGGACGCAAGATGTTCAGCCTATGGAGTTGAAGAAGACGATTAGTGAAGACGAAAACCCTCCAAATGCCGATTTCAAGACCAACTCGATGGGGGTAATCAACCGTCTTCTTCACTCCGTCTTGATCAGTAACATTAATCCCTGAGAACAGAAGAGGAACACCATCCTCATCCAGGACTTCATGCTAATGGAGAAGTTGCTCAGTGAAGATCAGGTGAACCTTGCTAAGATTGTCCTTCTGCACATGGAGCATGCAAGCAACAGTGAGACCCATGCTCTTCCCTACTCCAGTATCGTCAAGAAGATCCTAAAGAGCATGATGGCCTATTCTGAGGCGAATGAAGCGGTTTTCTACATGCACCTAGATGAGAGCAACCTCAGGAAGATGAAGTTCAGGAAGGAACGAAACGCAGGGTGGATAAGGGCTCAAGACGCTCAGGTCGAAGAAGCTGAGGAAGTTTCGTCTGAAAGCCCTAAGGGGGAACAAAATGAAGAACCAACGATGGTCTATGAATCGCAAGCTGCCATAGGGAAATTGGGCCGAGCTGTTGCAAGTCTTTCCGATCAACAACAACGGTTGATAGGGACTTTTGAGAAGGAGACGAGTCTTGTAAGACTCAAATTAGAAAGGATAGAGACTGCCCTCGGAAGTCTTCTTCCTCGATCAACTCCTCAAGACGACACCGTGTGATCCTATTTTTCCCTGGCACATCCGACCCACACTTTTTGTTCCCCAACCATATTTCCTGTCTTCTCTTGTTTTCTTTACACTTTTTCTCATGCATTAAGTTTTTTATGGTTGTATGTTTTTTCTGTTTTTGCTTGTATGGGTGATGCGATGTAAGGAGGGCGTGACCCTATGTTAATTTTAATAGAAATTCTGCTAAGTTGCCCTGATTTATGAGCTCTTAAGGTGCTAGTAGATTTAGTTCATTCTTTTGGATGATGCCAAAAGGGGGGAAATTAGAGGATAGAAGGACTTGAGGGGGAATTCATTACTTAGTTTTAGTTCGTTGCTTTTCTGAGGGGGAATTATTAGTGCTTTGATAGTCTTTGTTCCTAGGTTAGTATATATATCTCAGGTTTATGATATTATTGTTAAGGATGTTTGTCATCATCAAAAAGGGGGAAATTGTTGAGATGTAATGAGTTTTGAGTAAATGACAATCATCCACTAATGATCTACTTGAGTGCATAGGTATTGTTACTAATGATTGCATAAACGAAAGATGTCTTGCTGGAATCCATGAGACGTAAGGTTACGTCGAATGGAAGCCAGTTGTGCAGTATAGGTCCATCCGAGGAAAAATAATGGTTGAGATATTTTGGAGAATTTGGAGAAATAAGAAAGATTTGTGTCGCAAATAAGGAAAGAAGATTTCTCAAAAGAAGAAAAAGCAACTCGGTGAAGGATTAAGTCTTGAGAAGCGTGCGTGTTCAAATGGTTGAAGAAATAAGGAAATAATATCTATAAGGAATATTTCCTTATAGATTATGTTTCCTTATATGCACAAGACGACGCGTGCCTAATGAAGACCTAATGTTGAAGACTTGGAGATCAAGTTGGAAGATCACACGGAAGGAAATATTATTTTAGAAAGAGAATTCCTTAGGAAAGATATTGTGAGATTTATGGTAAATAGGGAACGGCTAGATATTGTGTTAGGTTAGAGCTATTTAGTTTGCTATATATTGTATGGGATTTACATAGCTTAGCAAGACTTTGAAGAGCGAAACCCTAGTACATTGTTTAGAGTTGTTCTACGAGTGTTAGATATTGAGATTCAAGTGAGAAGAGTGATCCGAGATCTAGGTGGGAAGTTTAGAAGAGTGATCCAAGTTCTATTGTAATCAAGAGATCAATAACACAAGTAGACTCGTTCAAACTCTCTCTAGTGAAAGCTAGAGATGAGTGATTTTTCGTCTCGAAGTACTTATTGGTACTTGAGGTGTTTCTGTTGGATCGATTAGCGTATAAAAACTCAAGGAACAAAAGCTATTGTTCCTTGATAAATAGATAATGCAGAAAGAAAAACAATAATGTAAACCAAACCTGGACACGATGATATATAGTGGAAACACCCCAAGTACCAAAAAGTCCTCGAGGCGAAAAACCACTCCTCTCTAGTTTTCACTAGAGAGAGTTTGAACGAGTCTACTTGTTATATTGATATCTTGATTACAATAGAACTTGGATCACTCACCTAAACTTCCTAGCTAGATCTCGGATCACTCTTCTCACTTGAATCTCAATCTCACACACGTAGAGCAACTCTAAACCGAGTATTAAGTTTTCTCTCTTCAAAGTCTTACTAAGCTATGCAATTCCCATGCAATATATAGCACACTAAATAGCTCAAACCTAACTACCAATCTAGCCGTTCTGATATTACCATAAATCTCACAATATCTTTCTACAAGGAAATCGCTTCCTAAAATATCTTTCACAAGGAATTCTCTTCCTAAGCAATCTTTCCTTCCGTGTGACATTCCAACTTGTTCTCCAAGTAGTCACCTTGGGCCTTACACTTCGGCGCGCCGCCTTGAACAAATAAGGAAACAAAGCGCATAAGAAAATATTCCTTGCGCATAATATTTCCTTATTCCTTTGGCAACATTCACACGCGCGTCCAATGCCCATCCTTCTTCCGAGTTGCCACTTTCCTTATTTGGCGAGATCTTCTTTTCCTTCTTTGACAAGATCTTCTTTCCTTCTTTGAAATGCAACTCTTCCATAATTCTTCAAGTCCATTCTCCGAGACATCTTCGACCAATGAACTTCTTCGGATGAACTTTATTCTTCACATTTGTCTTCCATTCGTCATAACCTTATGTCTCATGGATTCCAGCAAGACTTCCTTCGTACCTACTTGTACTTCCTTTGTTCCTGTCTACGCACAAGTAGACTACCTTCGTTCCTGTCTACACACAAGTAGACTTCCTTCGTTCCTGCACAGACTAGTAACAATACCTACGCACTCAAGTAAACCATTAGTGGATGTTTGTCATTTAATCAAAACCTCATCATATCTCAACAATTTCCCCCTTTTTGATGATGACAAACATCCTTAACAATAAGAGTATAAATCTGAGACATATATACTAGCTAAGGAACAAAGACTAACAAAGCATTAAAAATTCCCCCTCAGAAAAGTAACGAACTACAACTATGTCACGAATTCCCCCTCAACTCCTGCTATCCTCTAATTTCCCCCTTTTGGCATGATAAAAAAGAATGAAATCAGAAGTCATAGATAGGAAGTATACAAAACACAAGAAAGAGACCGAGGTAATAACTTATAAGAACTTCAATGCTCAAGAAATCACAATATCAAGAAAAAAATATGAGAATCGACATGCTAACAACCAAGAATAATAAGTCATGAGAAAGTGTACAAAAAGATCAAAGAGAAGAGGGATAATGCGGCTAGGAAAGAAGAGTGGGGTTTGGAGTAATTGGAAAGTAGTCAGAGATGTTCTGTTCCCTTAGAAGAATGAGGCCGGATTACTCTGAAGTGGCGACTTTTCAAATTTTTCCGAACCAAGAGATCGAATCCCAGCTGTCTTGTTAACTTTTCAACTTCTTCTTCATGTTGTTTTCTTAGAAACTTCTGTAACTGAAGTCATTGAACCAACCCAGCTTTTCACTGTACACAACCTTCTTGAGTGTCTCTGTTGCTTGTTTGAGGCTATCAAATCTGATGCGATCCTGCCATCGTTGACAGCTGTAGAGGAAGAGGAAGCCATGAGCCTTCTCTCACTTGGACCCGTGACTCGATCCCGAGCCAAGCTAATCAGTCAAGCCACGCAATCTCTTGTCCTTCGCACCGTGGCCAACTTCAGTTCCTCTCCAGCAGAGCACTCTTTGAGGTTCCTAACCTCCAGCTCCTTAATGCCCTCACTCACTAGCATGGATGCCTCTTATTCCAGCTCCAGTTCTCAGTACCAGGCTCCAACTTCAGTTCCTGAAGCCAGTTCCCTTGGTACCAGTTCCTCCAAGCTGTGAAGGCCGATTATCTTCTTAGTTATTATTATTATTTCCTATTTTCAGCATATGTTATTAGGTTTAGGGCGTGTCTACTCTCATGCTTGAGAGACCGGCCCTAGTTTCCCTTTTATTTACCTTCTTTATTACTTTCTTTACTTATTTTGCAAGATACTCTTTTGTAAAGGATCACCTATATATATGGCTTGCCTTCTTCATTAATATCACGTTTAGCTTTTGGATTAATTGATAAAGTCGAGTGCATCTCCTTGTTAACCCCCTAGGCGTCACCAAACAAAGTATAACTTCTTTATCCCTTCGTCTTACTTCTAATCTTCTTCCCCGGTGGATTTATCTACCAAACCCTACGTAAACCTACACTTTACATCCACTTCATCTCTACAATTCATCCGCTCCATCGTTGTTGCTTGTTTCCACAATTAACAACATCACTATCATTCAGTTCCCTAGTTACCGTCAAGTCTTCCGCAGCCCTCCGAGTTCCCAAACCCGACCAGTTCTTGAGAAGGCCGACTCCCTACGAGATCTAGATCGCTCCAGCAAGTCATTCTTGACCTTTTCGAGGCCAGGAACGCATCAACTGGTATCAGAGCGCCAGGGATCTTGTAAGTCACGTTCTTCTCTTGTTTGTGATTGTCACTCTTCCACTACGTAATCCCCTTCCTCCATCACTTTGAGAGCCTTATAAATACTCCATATTCGACCTTCATTCACCTAAGAACCCAGAAAGATCAGATCTTGTTCGAAACCCTAGGAGAAAATATTTTTTTTCCTTATCTTGCTAGCCGCTTCCCTTATCTTGCAATATCTTGTTAATTTCGATTGCTTGCAATTTAATTGATAAGTATAGAGATTATTTGATTTGCATATCTAAGGAAAAAGATAGTATCTAAAAGATTTGCTCTTTCCTTGTTTGTTGGCCGAAATATTCTCTCTTGTGCTCAAAAGATCTTGCTTGCACCCTACTCTAATTTCTTTCCTTGTGTAAAAGCTTTGAATTTTCTTTTCATATCTTTTGCATATAAGTTATTTTCGGATCCTAACAGAAAAGGGGAATCTGAAATCAAAAAAAAAAAAAAAATCTCATCCAAAGCCAAAATAAGGTAAGTTTGAGATATCACTAGTCAAAGTTTCCATCTTCTTGCCTCTCCATCGTCTAGGTTTGCATACTAGGAAGTTTGAATCTTTTTGCTTCTTCTCCTTGTGTTTGCTTATTCGAATTCTCTCTTGCTGTTCATTGAATTGTTCAAACTTGATTGCTTGATATTGCTTGATTGCCTTCAGTTCCCCCCCTCCCCTGACCGCCCTCACGGCTTTGCTATTTATAGTAACCCGAGAGTGTTGTCACTTGCTTGAGTTGTGCGTGCTTTACTAGATTGTTGTGCCTTTGATATTGCTTGTGCTACTTGATACTCGCAATGGTGAATGATCTTGTTGTAGGTAACGTGACTCTAGAGGGCAAAAAGGGAGAGCAAGGAACTAAGACTCAAGTTCCACCATTCCAACAACCCCCATTGCTTGAAGATCCGCCCTTGAATCAACTCGTGGAGCAACAAGGGCAGACAATACAACATTTGCTCCAAGAATTGATGGCACTAAGGGCTAAAATTGACTTTGCAAGCCAACATAGTCCATCGGGGCCGACCCCGGAAGTGCACGTTGATGATGGTGTCAAGTTCCCCAAGTCAGACACTGGTGCCAAGTTCCCTAGCCGTGACAAAGGGAAGCAAGTTGCGGCCTCAACTTCACAAGTTCAACCACCGCAACGACTTGCCTCTGTAATTGAATGTCATCAAGATGCAGCAAAGGTAAAGGAACGCCACACCCATGTCGAGCACAAGGACACCGATTCCAGCGACCGTGATGACGACTACGACGTTGAGTTTCCGAGCCATTCTTCACATGGCAAGGGAACTCGCAACCATCACAAGCGTCACGACCGCCACAAGAAGCACGACGCAAGTTTGCCCTCACCCAGTGACTACAGGAACCGAGATCATAGTTCCCATCCCACAGGTAGGTATCACTCGCGTCGTCACAACACTGCTTCGACAGTTCCCTTCAACATTGACGATCACCTTCATCACCAAAGTCCCAGATCACGACCACCTCATGGTTGTAGCTCAGCCCCTGAGTCTAATCGAGATGGTTTTGAAGAATTTGATGATGATGACTTCGCCCATGCTGGAGTTCCCAATCATGGTAACCTTCACGCTCCCCTAGGAGTTCCTATTGAAGACATAGAGGTCCCTCCAGATTATATTCCGCCGGCTGATCTTCCAGTCGACCGTTATGAGGGACGTCGTGAAACAGGCCAGTATGAATCCCGCTATGGACGTAGGGAACAACCTCAGTTCCCTGCACACCGCCGAGATCGCCAGCAGTTCCCTGCACCGCGCCATCCAAGGCACCAAGGCTATGAGGATGTTGACGATTATGACCATGACAACCGTGGTTTTCATCGTCATGCACCTAGATATGATGAGCCTTTACCTGACCCTCGCCGCTATGAAGCACGACGTCCAGCCGTGCCCGGCCACACCGCTCGCCGCGATATCAAGGTAAAGATTGAATTTTTCTATGGCTTATATGATCCCGCTGTTTTTATCGATTGGATGCAGGATACATATCATGTCTTGAAGCATTGTCACTATGAGGAAGCCGAAAAAGTTGAGATATCCACTCTCCACTTCAAAGACGCTGCTCAAACTTGGTGTCACTGCTTCACTTCAGACCGCGTTCGTCGCAATCTTGAACCCATTTCTACTTGGGATCAACTAGTCTTTGTCATGAGTAGAAAGTATGTTCCGACTGGTTATAGGAACCAGGTCCGAATGGAGATAGCTATGCTCCGCCAAGGCACCATGACACCTCTAGACTTCTTCGCCAAGATTGAGGATCTCTACTTTAAAGCTAATGTCAGTGCCGCTCCCACAGCCCTACGTACCAAGTTTTTGAGTGGTCTCAATGCTCCCATTCGAGATCAACTTGAAATTTTGCCAATCAAAGATCTTAACACTTTGGTACACACGGCTATGCAACTTCACTACCAGCTTCTTCGCAAGAAGAACACTTGGCCAACTTCGGGTCAATCCAGGTACAATTCTAACTCTTCCAGTCCCCTTTCTACTAAACTGCAAAACTCCTCTTCGCAGGGAAAGACAGGAGTGCGTAGGCCTCAGGGACGACTGTAGAGATCCTCTATCCATTGGGCTTATAATATGTTGAGATATGATGAGGTTTTGATTAAATGACAAACATCCACTAATGGTTTACTTGAGTGTGTAGGTATTGTTACTAGTGTGTGTGCAGGAACGAAGGAAGTCTACTTGTGTGTAGATAGGAACGAAGGAAGTCTACTTGTGCGTAGACAGAAACAAAAGAAGTACAAGTAGGTACGAAGGAAGTCTTGCTGGAATCCATGAGACGTAAGGTTACGACGAATGGAAGACAGCTGTGAAGAATAAAGTTCATCCGAAGAAGATTATTGGTCGAAGATATCTTGGAGAATGGACTTGAAGAATTATGGAAGAGTTGCATTTCAAAAAAGGAAAGAAGATCTTGTCAAAGAAGGAAAAGAAGATCTCGGCAAATAAGGAAAGTGGCAACTCGGCAAGGAAGGGCATTGGACGCGCATGTGAAAAAGCGCCAAAGGAATAAGGAAATATTATGCGCAAGGAATATTTCCTTATGCGCTTTGTTTCCTTATTTGATCTAGGCGGTGCGCCGAAGTGTAAGGCCCAAGGTGACTACTTGGAGAACAAGTTGAAATGTCGCACGGAAGGAAATATTTCTTTGGAAGAGATTTCCTTGTGAATGAAGTATTAGGAAGTGATTTCCTTTTAGAAAGATATTGTGATATTTATGGTAATATTAGAACGGCTAGATTGGAAGTTAGGTTTGAGCTATTTAGTGTTCTATATATTGCATGGGAATTGCATAGCTTAGTAAGACTTTGAAGAGCGAAAACCTAATACTCGGTTTAGAGTTGTTCTATGTGTGTGAGATTGAGATTCAAGTGAGAAGAGTGATCCGAGATCTAGCTAGGACGTCTAGGTGAGTGATCCAAGTTCTATTGTAATCAAGATATCAATACAACAAGTAGACTCGTTCAAACTCTCTCTAGTGAAAGCTAGAGAGGAGTGGTTTTTCGCCTTGAGGACTTTTTGGTACTTGGGGTGTTTCCACTATATATCATCATGTCTAGGTTTGGTTTACATTATTGTTTGTCTTTCTGCATTATATACTTATCAAGGAACAATAGCTTTTGTTCCTTGAGTTTTTATACGCTAATCAATCCAACAATTGGTATAAGAGCCTGGTCTCTAGAATGTTTCAATTAGCTTTGCAGGAAAATATGTCATCCAACAATGCAATCAACGACTCGTTCTGGAAACCCCCAATGCTAAAGCCGGGAGAGTATGACTGTTGGGCAATCCAGTTTGAATCCCATACTCAATCCCTTGATGCCCAACCATGGAAGGTCATTGAATTCAGAGATATAGCTGTTTTGGACCTTGCCAGGGAAGACAAGACCAAAGAGAAGAAGAGAATCGACTACGATGATGTTGATTACAAAGTCTTGGAGAAGAATGCTAGGGCCAAGAAGATCCTTCACATGGCTCTAAGTTCAAGTGATCTCAGAAAGGTATTAAAATACAAATCTGCAAAAGAAATATGGGATGCACTTAGTAGAACCTACTCAGGAAGTAGCGATGTGAAGAGAAATCGCCTTTTAGCGGCACAAAAGGACTATGAGAAGGCTCTCCAAGAAAAGAACGAATCTTTGGAAGATTTTCATGCCAGATTCGAAGGATATGTCAGCCAAATAGAGCTTCTTGGTGAAGACATCCCCCAATGGAAAGTTACGCATCAATTCATGCAAGCACTAAACTCCAAGTGGGATGGATTCATCAATGCTCTACAAGCACAAAGCGACATCAAAGATATATCCTTAGAAGATCTAGTCTGCCACCTCAAAAGTCATTCAGGGATTCTCGAAAGAAAACTCCAAGGAAGAAAGGAGGTTGACAAGAGTCAATCCATTGCCCTGAAAGTTGAAAAAGCATTTGATCTATCCTAGATGGAAGACGTCGAGGGTGAAGAGGATGAAACTGTAGCCTTGATCACAAGTGCCTTTCGTAAAGCTTGGAGAGGGGGAAGGAGTGACTCTCGTCCCTCTGACGGAACAAAAGACATGAAGGAAGTCGTATGCTATCACTGTCAGAAGACTGGTCACTTTGCCAGAAATTGCTACAAAAGAAGAGCGGGAGAACCACCCGTTCCAGAAGGAAAGCGAGCAATGATGGCAACCTGGGAGGATTCAGACTCAGATCAAGAAGACCAGAAGAGTGAGAAGGAAGTGTGCCTCATGGCAGCCTAAGAGAGCACACCTGAAGCCGAGGTAAGTCTTTCTTCCATCATCACTAAATTACAGAGCATGTCTAGTACTCAATTAATTCATATAGTTAGAAGACTTGGAGAAGAGAACGGGGATATACAAGAGAAACTAGATGAAAGAGAGGAGGAACTCTCAAGACTGGTAAACGAAACAAGACTTTTGTCTGAAAAGGTTACCGTGCTAGAAAGCCTCTCCTCTTCTTCATCTAGCTCTTGCGAAAAATGCCCCGGGATCAAAAACAAGATCCTATCCCTTGAGAGTAAGGTTTCTGAGCTCGAAAATACAAAGCTTTCTCTGGTTCATGAGAATGAGAAGTTTTGTAATGATCTTGTGGTACTCAAGGAAGATGAGGATCACAAGAAAAAGTTGTGGCTAGATGAGCATGCTAGATCCTACATAAATGGCTTAAAAACCGATTACTCAAGTCGATTTGTGCCCCGCAGTAGAATTGGATTTGGCTCAGATAAAAACCCTAAAACTCATGAGTCACCTAACGAGAATTTGGAATCACCCAAGGAACCATCATTGGAAAACCCTTGCAAAAGGTGTGTCACCAAAGTGGAGTCCTTAGGGGGAAACAAATCCGTCGAAAGGATAAACACATGGTTTGATGGGCATAAAGCATATGCAATCTGGTTGAGCCAACTTCAAAACACAGAGCCGACACATATTGACTTCGAGTCCAGGAAAGCTAACATTCCCATCTGGCCAGGACAAAGCAAGTACGTCAATCTCAAGCAACATCGTGTTTGTTGGCATTGTGGTAACACAAGGCACTACAAGCATGAATGTTCCCTCAGAATCCAAATTGAGGAAAAGATACGTGCTCCTTACTGAGCTCAGAACGAGAGAAAATCAGAGGATACATCGGAGACTCAATCTGAGTCAAAGATGGGATCCAACGATCACTCCAAAGACACTCCCAAGCCTAAGGGTGTGAATGCTCAAGGTGGGATAGGATCAAGAGGATCACCAAGAAGTACCCCAAAAGTAAAGGTTGAGGTTAATCAATCTGAACTTCAAGGCACTATGAACGATAGATCTGTCCCACAAAACTCAAGCAAGCCAAGACTTGCTTGGGTAAGGAAAAACTAACCCTTTCTCCCAGGTGAAGCGCAACTATCCTTGGTACAAAGACAAAGTAAACTTACAGGGAACAAAGGATAGCTCCATGTCACTTCACCAAATCATCTAGAGGGATTCCTCCCTCTGGATCAAAGGAGGGACACAACAGAGCCGGTCAAAGGCATTCACTCATTCGTAACTCCTTGGTATTGACTTGTTGAGTAACTCAACTGTGTCAAATGGGGAATATATAATGATGACCCAAGTACGAATCAAGTGATCAAGAAAAAGGTATGTGCTAAATGAAGCTGTGTTCCCCCACAGGTACGGTTCCTTTAATTCTTGTTTTTCTTTGCTTCCGCTCTCATTTCTGTACTTTGTTCGTTTTAGCCTCCTTATCAAAAAAAAATTATTATTATTATGGAACTCTTACCTCGAAGGGAACACAACACCTCATACCGGAGGTTCCACAAATTAGAAGTTTGCAAACCTTGGTCAAAAGGTACGTGATTCTCTCTCTATCTATGCAAACTTTTTCTTATGAAGTCATTTGTTTCTAGACAAATGAGTCTTCCCTAGCAAGAGCACTAAGCAAGATCACCTCAGAAAGGAAGGAACTCATTAAGGTATGTTTTCCTCTTTCTATGCTCCTTATATCTCTTGAAATCCTTCAATGATTGGCTAAAACTTGAATGACTTCTTGTCTCTTGCTCCTAAATCTCATAGAGCTCTACAACTCTTAATTTCTATGTAAGATTGACTTTGTGTAATGCCTAAATTATGTCGTTCCTCTCTATGATCACTTACATGATTGCATGCCTCTCTGAAACTTCATTTTGCATGAACAAGGTCTTATTTTCAGCCCAAAAGAGTCCTCTTGATGATTTGATCCCTCATTATAAGCCCAAAGGATAGAGGTACTCTATAGCCGTCCCTTAATCCTAAATCATGATTGTATATTCCTATGAGCCAATCTTATGTCATCACATCTGGAATCTCTCATCATGATTTTTTAAAATATCCATATTATTATTATTTCGTATGATATTCTCTTGTACCATCTCTGGTAACAATACCCCCCATATTATACACTTCGATCTTGTTGGATTGCCTTGGAAAGAAAAGAAAAGTCTTTGTCACGCGAGGAGCCTGATTGGGTGGAGAAAGAGGTGCAGCGTGTCAGGGTTGTGTGTCTGCAGCGGGTGGTTGTCTCAAGGAGGAATGACGCAGGTAATTAAAATGGGAAAGCAATTATTACCGCCGTGTGAAAAAGGAAAGGTAAAGAAGAGTGTTTGGAAAGTGTGTACTTTTGTGATGATCGTGGCGTGTGAACAAGGAAGGAGATCTTAAACGGCTATCTTTCAAACTCTTCAAGAAACGATTCACTCATCCGGGTAAATCTCTCCCATCCCATATATAAACTCTCTTTCCCAAATTCCTAATCTCACGCTCCCAAAATTTCCCTGAAATCACTCAAACTTTCTTGCTCCTCAAAAACCCCAAGCTCCACAACAATGGCCACCAACTCCTCCCAAAACCCATCACTCGTCATTGCCAACGATGAAACCCTAGATTCCCTACTTCAAAAATTAGTCGTCGCTGGTTACATGTCCCGAAGCCCTCTCATCCCAAATCCTTCTCCTGTCCTCCCTGAATCTCCATTCATCAATCCCATGTCCGCCATGGTGATCTACGAAGAACCCAAAGCCACAGAGCCCAAAATCCCTGAGCCCACTATTCTTGAAACCCCTCCCTTCCCTCCCCCAAGTGAGCAAATCATCGATGTCGACGAGGATGAGTCTCGGCTGCCGGCGACGTCTCTAAGACGACGCCAAGGTAGGGCGAAACTCTAGACGACTTCGAGAAAGAACTTGAAGCCGATATCCAAATCCTCTCCTCTCAAAAGGGAAGGAAGACGTGCAGCAGCGGGGTCACAGGGAAGAGGAAAACCCGATCTCAACTGGCTAGAAAGGCTGCTCAAAAGTCTTCTGAGGAAACTAGTGAAGAGATACCCGAGCCAAAATCGCTTGCGCCAAAGAAAGCAAGGGCTACTCCCCTGTCAAGGAAGAGTGCCAGGAAAGGGAAGGGAGCGATGGTGAAAAAGGAGAGTTCATCACTGAAGGATGTGTCCTAAAGGTCGATCGTGAGAGAATTAATTTTGGAAGAGAAGTTCCTGGTGGAAAACGGCTTGGAAAGGGTGTCTGTGCTTTGAGAAGCACAGAAATGGGGCCACTTGTTTGCAGAAGGGGAAAGCATCAATTCAGAGTTGTTCAAAGAGTTCTACGAGAGCCTTACTCTAGAAGAAAAACCTCACGCCATTACAGGAAAGTTTATGGCTGGAGGACAATCGTGCTCTATCTCCAGTATTGAACTCGCCTTTATCCTAGGAGTTCCTCACGAAGGATTCTGCAGTTACTCTAAGGGACAGTGGCCACAAGATGTTCAGCCTTTGGAGCTGAAGAAGAGGATTAGTGAAGACGAGAATCCACCAAATGTTGATGTCAAAACAAACTCCATGGGCGTAATCAATCGCCTTCTTCATTCCATCTTGATCAGTAACATTACTCGCAGGGAACAAAAGAGAAACACCATCTTAATCCAGGACTTTATGCTAATGGAGAAGCTGCTCAAAGAAGAACAAGTAAACTTGGCCAAAGTCGTCTTGCTGCACATGGAACACGCGAGTAACAGTGAAACCCATGCTCTTCCCTATCCCAGCATCGTCAAAAGGATTTTGAAGAGTTTGATGGTGTACTCGGAAGAGAGTGAAGCCGTGTTCTACAGGAATCTGGACGAAAGCAACCTGAGAAAGATGAAGTTCACAAAGGATGAGAATGCATGATGGATAAGGGCTCAAGATGCTCAGAAGGAGGAAGCTGAAGATATTTTGTCTGAGTGCCCTGAAGAGGAACAAAATGAAGCGCCAACGATGGTCTATGAAACGCAAAATGCCATTGGGAGGTTGAGCCGTGCTGTTGCAAGTCTTTCTGATCAACAACAGCGGCTGATAGGAACGTTTGAAAAGGAGATGAGTCTAGTAAGACTCAAACTTGAGACAATAGAGACGGCCCTTGGAAGTCTCCTACCTCAGTCATCTCCTCATGACGACACAGAGGGATCCTATCTCTCCTTGGAAATCCGACCCCCACTTTTTGTTCCACCGCCTTATCAACTGTCTTCTCTTGTTTTTTATTTCACTTTGTTCATGCTTTCTGTTGTCTATGATTGCATGTTTGTCTTGTTTTGGTTGTATAGAGGATCGGTGTAAGCAGGGTGTGGCCCTTTGATCTTAATCAAATTATGCTTAATTTGTTTTGATTTATGAGCTCTTAAGGTAGCAATTTGACTTATTTCATTCTTTTTGATGATGCCAAAAGGGGGAAATTAGAGGATAGCAGCACTTGAGGGGGAATTCATGACTTAGTTGTAGTTCGTTGTTTTTCTGAGGGGGAATTTTTATATCTTTGTTAGTCTTTGTTCCTTAGCTAGTATATATGTCTCAGGTTTATACTCTTATTGTTAAGGATGTTTGTCATCATCAAAAAGGGAGAAATTGTTGAGATATGATGAGGTTTTGATTAAATGACAAACATCCACTAATGGTTTACTTGAGTGCGTAGGTATTGTTACTAGTGTGTGTACAGGAACAAAGGAAGTCTACTTGTGTGTAGACAGGAACAAATGAAGTATACTTGTGCGTAGACAGGAACAAAGGAAGTACAAGCAGGTACGAAGGAAGTCTTGCTGGAATCCATGAGGCGTAAGGTTACGACGAATGGAAGACAGCTGTGAAGAATAAAGTTCATCCGAAGAAGATTATTGGTCGAAGATATCTTGGAGAATGGACTTGAAGAATTATGGAAGAATTGCATTTCAAAAAAGGAAAGAAGATCTTGTCAAAGAAGGAAAAGAAGATCTCGACAAATAAGGAAAGTGGCAACTCGGCAAGGATGGGCATATATTGGACGCGCGTGTGAAGAAGCGCCAAAGGAATAAGGAAATATTATGCGCAAGGAATATTTCCTTATGTGCTTTGTTTCCTTATTTGATCTAGGCGGCGCGCCGAAGTGTAATGCCCAAGGTGACTACTTGGAGAACAAGTTGGAATGTCGCACGGAAGGAAATATTTCTTAGGAAGAGATTTCCTTGTGAATGAAGTATTAGGAAGCGATTTCCTTTTAGAAAGATATTGTGAGATTTATGGTAATATTAGAACGGCTAGATTGGTAGTTAGGTTTGAGCTATTTAGTGTGCTATAT
Organism: Oxyria digyna; assembly: GCA_029168935.1. Taxonomy (NCBI): domain Eukaryota; kingdom Viridiplantae; phylum Streptophyta; class Magnoliopsida; order Caryophyllales; family Polygonaceae; genus Oxyria; species Oxyria digyna. Next base: position 18,938,833 of record JAPVLV010000007.1, on the reverse strand, counting down.
ATTGCATGGGAATTGCATAGCTTAGTAAGACTTTGAAGAGCGAAAACCTAATACTCGGTTTAGAGTTGTTCTACGTGTGTGAGATTGAGATTCAAGTGAGAAGAGTGATCCGAGATCTAGCTAGGACGTCTAGGTGAGTGATCTAAGTTTTATTGTAATCAAGATATCAATAGAACAAGTAGACTCGTTCAAACTTTCTCTAGTGAAAGCTAGAGAGGAGTGGTTTTTCGCCTCAAAGACTTTTTGGTACTTGGGGTGTTTCCACTATATATCATCGTGTCCAGGTTTGGTTTATATTATTGTTTGTCTTTCTGCATTATCTACTTATCAAGGAACAATAGCTTTTGTTCCTTGAGTTTTTATACGCTAATCGATCCAACATAATGAGGGTTCAAATCATCAAGAGGACTCTTTTGGGCAACAAATAAGACCTTCTCATGTAAAGAAATTATGGTGCTAGCATTTCGAATTTAAATAGATTTCAAGACTATAGAGATTAATCAAGACAAGAAGAAACAAATAACTCACTCCAACGAGATACTATCACATGTTCATATAATCCTATAGATAACGACCAATTATCACTCAGACTTCAACCAGTCATGGGGGGTTCTTAGGAATAGACAGAATTATTTGAGAGAAATCATACCAAGTTCTAGACGAAGCCTTTCAAAAGGTTCCTTGTTTAGTGCCTTGGTGAAGATGTCTGCGATTTGTTCCTCAGTGCGAACGAATTCCATTGTTACTAGCCCCTTTTCAACACAATCTCTTAGAAAGTAGTGTCTAATCTCAATATGTTTGGTTCTAGAATGCTGCACAGGATTCTTAGCAATAGTTATAGCACTAGTATTATCACAAAGAATAGGTACTGAATTGAGATTGATACTGAAATCACTTAGCTGTTGTTTGAGCCATAGGAGTTGTGAGCAACAGGCTGCGGCTGCTATGTATTCGGCTTCAGCTGTGGAGAGGGCCATCGTGGTCTGCTTCTTTGATCCCATGAGACAAGACATGGTCCTAAGAACTGAGCCATGCCAGATGTAAACTTGCGATCTACTTTGTTCCCTGCGAAGTCCGCATCTGTATATCCTATGAGGCTCATGCTTCCTCCCCTGGGATACCATAGGCACAGATCATTTGTTCCCCTTAGGTACCTCAGAATCCTCTTGACTGCAACGGTGTGTGATTCTCTTGGATCATCTTGAAATCTTGCACATAGACACACACTGTACATTATGTCAGGTCGGCTGGCAGTCAGGTAGAGTAAGGATCCAATCATTCCTCTGTAGAGAGATTGATCTTCTTTGCTGTTGTTCTCGTCCTTGCCCAAAGAGTCATTCGGAGAAATTGGGGTAGCATATGGCTTGGAATTTGCTATTCCAAACTTCTTGACTACTTCTCTGAGGTACTTCTGTTGATGGACTCTAGTTCCATAATCTTCTTGTATTGCTTGTAGTCCGAGAAAGCATTTGAGTTCACCTACCATGCTCATCTCGAATTCACTTTCCATGAGTTTGACAAATCTCTCAACCAGCTTGTTGTTTGTGGACCCAAAGATGATGTCGTCCACATAGACTTGCACAACCAGAGTGTCCTTTCCTTCCCTCAAGAGAAACAAAGTTCTGTCTACCTCTCCACGAACATACCCATTGGACAACAGATGGCGAGATAGTCTCTCGTACCATGCTTGAGGGGCTTGTTTGAGACCGTAAAGAGCTTTTTCCAGTACATAGACGTGGTCTGGGTGAGCTGAATCAACAAACCCAGGAGTTTGTTCCACAAAGACTTCTTCCTTGAGTTCTTTGTTGAGGAAGGCGATCTTTACATCCATCTGTTGAAGCTTGAAACCATGATGTGCTGAGTAAGTGATTAGTAATCTTATGGCTTCCAATCTGGCCACTGGAGCAAAGGTTTCATCGTAGTCTATCCCCTCCTGTTGATTGTATGCTTTTACCACCAGTCTTGCTTTGTTTCTTGTTACGTGTCCTTTGTCATCTAGCTTGTTTCTGAAGACCCATTTTGTTCCTATTATGGTTTTGTTCCCTGGGTTAGGAACAAGTCTCCATACCTTGTTTCTTTCAAACTGATGAAGCTCGTCTTGCATAGCCTTGACCCATTCTGGATCCTTTAGGGCTTCATCTACTGTTTTTGGTTCTGCTAGGGAGACAAAAGAAGTAAAAGCACAAAATTCATTAGAGGGTAAGAGAGATGACGTACCTTCGCTAGGGTTGTTCGTGATTGTGTTTGAAGGTAATGGATCTTGTATGACTGCATTACATATGTAGTCATCCAACCATCCTGGTGGTCCAGTGCTTCGAGAGGTGCGTCTGATTTCTGTGGCAGGTTCTTCGTTGATGTACTCTTCTGTTGTGTTCCCTGGGGAGGGACTTGCATCCGGACTGTCAGGATTGTTTTCTCCTGATTTGTCGGACTCTGAGGCTTGATTTGGGTCACCACTATTCGGGCTTTGTTCCACGAGATTGGCAACTTCGACTAGATCAAAGTTATCTTCCTGAGTATAGGGTGTGATATCTCCTTCTTGTATGGCTTCACCAACCATAGTGGACTCATCGAAGATGACGTGAATACTTTCTTCAATTTTTCATGTTCGCCTATTGAAGACCTTGTAAGCTTTGCTTTGGAGAGAGTATCCCACGAATGTACCTTCATCGTTTCTTGGATCAAATTTTCCGGAGTTTTCCTTCCCATTGTTGTGAACAAAGCATCTACATCCAAATAGTTTAAGATGAGATACACTTGGCTTTCTTCCATTTAGGAGCTCATAGGCGGTTTTGTTGATGATAGGTATGAGAGTGGCTCTGTTTAGCACGTAGCATGAGGGGTTGAGTGCCTCAGCCCAGAGGTTCTTTGGAAGATTGCTGGAGATTAGGAGAGTTCTTGTCATGTCCTCTAAAGTCCTATTCTTCCTTTTTTGACACAGTTGAGCCACGCTTAACAAGTCAAAACCAAGATTGTCTACTAGATTCACATTATTGACAGAGATTTTGTCGGAGATACTTACCTTGCATGTTCCTTGAACTTCTCCTTTGCTTTTGTTCCCGAAAGTGATGGAGCCTCCGCCTTGGAAATTTAGTGATTGAAACCATTCTTTGTTCCCTGTCATGTGACATGAGCAAGCACTATCTATATACCAAGAATGAATAGGTACCTGGTTGGCGTAATCTTGATTACTCCCGGTTGCCATGAGACATAGGTTGTCTTTTGTTCCTTCCCAGGTTGCCATCATTGCGGATTTCTCTGGTGGTTCCTCTACTCTTTTCTTGAAGCAATTCCTGGCGAAGTGACTTGCTTTTTGGCAATTATAGCAAATAATTTCTTTTGGACTTTGGTTACCTTCGGTGTGACGTGTCTCTCTCCTCCTCTCCATGCTTTCCTGAAGGCTCTTGTGATAAGGGCAACTGTGTCATCCTCTTCAATTTCATGGTCTTCCATCTGGGACAGATCAAAAGCTTTTTCCACCTTTAAAGCAATTGATTTTCCTTTGTCCGTATCTTTCCTTGTCAAGAGCTTCCTCTCAAGAATTCCATAGTGACTCTTTAGACGGCACACAAGGTCTTCCAAGGAGATTTCTTTGATATCGCTCTAAGCTTGAAGAGCATTGATGAACTCGTCTCATTGGGCGTTCAGTGCTTGCATGAATTGATAGGTGACTTTCCACTGAGGCAGCTCTTCACCTAGAAATTCAATTTGACTCACATAGCCTTCAAACCTTGCATGGAAGTCTTCCAAGGATTCTCCTTTCATAGTCCTTTTGAGCAGCAAGGAGTATGTTCCTCTTGACATCATTACTTCCAGAGTATGTCCTCTTTAGTGCATCTCAGATTTCCTTGGCGGTCTTGTACTTCAAAATCTTTCGAAGATCGCCCGGACTTAGAGCCATGTGAAGGATCTTTTTAGCCATGGTGTTCTTTTCAAGGATTTTGTAGTCTGCGTCACTATAGTCAGATCTCTTTTTCTCTTTGGTTTTGTCATCATCATTCAAGTCAAGGATGATGACATCGCCAAATTCAATAACTCTCCAGATCTAGGCGTCAAGAGACTGGGTATGTGACTCAAACTGAATAGACCACCAATCATACTCTCATGGCTTCAGCATTGGGGGTTTCCATAATGAATCGTTGATTGCATTGTTGGATGACATCTTTTCCTGCAAAGCTAATTGAAACAATCTAGAGACCAAGCTCTGATACCAATTGTTGGATCGATTAGCGTATAAAAACTCAAGGAACAAAAGCTATTGTTCCTTGATAAGTAGATAATGCAGAAAGACAAACAATAATGTAAACCAAACCTGGACACGATGATATATAGTGGAAACACCCCAAGTACCAAAAAGTCTTCGAGGCGAAAAACCACTCATCTCTAGCTTTCACTAGAGAGAGTTTGAACGAGTCTACTTGTTGTATTGATATCTTGATTACAATAGAACTTGGATCACTCACCTAGACTTCCTAGCTAGATCTCAGATCACTCTTAATTCTCACTTGAATCTCAATCTCACACACGTAGAACAACTCTAAACCGAATATTAGGTTTTCGCTCTTCATAGTCTTACTAAGCTATGCAATTCCCATGCAATATATAACACACTAAATAGCTCAAACCTAACTACCAATCTAGCCGTTCTAATATTACCATAAATCTCACAATATCTTTATACAAGGAAATCGCTTCCTAAAATATCTTTCACAAGGAATTCTCTTCCTAAGAAATCTTTCTTTCCGTGTGACATTCCAACTTGTTCTCCAAGTAATCACCTTGGGCCTTACACTTCGGCGCGCCGCCTTGAACAAATAAGGAAACAAAGCGCATAAGGAAATATTCCTTGCGCATAATATTTCCTTATTCCTTTGGCAACATTCACACGCTTGTCCAATGCCCATCCTTCTTCCGAGTTGCCACTTTCCTTATTTGGCGAGATCTTCTTTTCCTTCTTTGACAAGATCTTCTTTCCTTCTTTGAAATGCAACTCTTCCATAATTCTTCAAGTCCATTCTCCAAGACATCTTCGACCAATGAACTTCTTCGGATGAACTTTATTCTTCACAGCTGTCTTCCATTAGTCGTAACCTTACGTCTCATGGATTCCAGCAAGACTTCCTTCGTACCTGCTTGTACTTCCTTTGTTCTTGTCTACGCACAAGTAGACTACCTTCGTTCCTGTCTACACACAAGTAGACTACCTTCGTTCCTGCACAAACTAGTAACAATACCTACGCACTTAGTGGATGTTTGTCATTTAATCAAAACCTCATCATATCTCAACAGTTTCCACTATACATCATTGTGTCCCGGTTTGGTTTTCGTTGTTATTTGTCTCTTTATTTTACTACGTGTCAAGGAACAATAGCTTTTGTTCCTTGAGATTTAGACGTTAATCGATCCAACAAATTGTATAAAAACTTGATTAATGATGATAAATCTCTAAATGGCTAGATGCAACACACACTCTTTTTTAAATCTCTAAATGGCTAGATGCAACACACACTCTTTTTTTAGAAGAGATGCAACACACACCTTACTTTCGGATCAAGTCAAATACTTTGTATTCAGCATTTTAAGTATTTATATAACAATAATTTTTTAATACAAAAGAGAGGAAAAAAAACCAAATTTAGGGTAAGTAACCCTTTTTGCCATCTCACTTGTATTTTATAACCCTAAAAATTTATAGTGTGGAAACTAACCTTTTTGTATTGATGACAGTTTATGTTGATGACAATTTGTGTTGGTGATAGTTTGTGTTGATGACAGTAATTTGTGTCGATGACATTGTGATGATGACAGTCATTTGTGATGATGACAGTAATTTATGATGATGACAATTTGCGTTTATGACATTTTTATCGTAAAATATTAATTTTTTTGTCCACTATTATTAATATTGCCATTCATGAACTGTCATGGACGACATGAGCTGTCATGGACGACATGAGCTGTCATGGACGACATGAGCTGTCATGGACGACATGAGCTGTCATGGACGACATGAGCTGTCATCGACGACATAAGCTGTCATCGACGACATGAACTGTCATCGAACTCCTTAAAACAAATTCAGAACCACATTCCCTTTAACATTATCACAATTTAAGAACACAGTAGTCATAGTCAACATCCAAACTCATATAATCAACCTTACAAAATATTTCTTCATTGACAACATTACTTATCTCCTATTGAATGAAAAAAGATGATGAAAGTTTATGTCATCGGCCAACCATTCTTCCAACTTTTGTTGACATAGATCTCACTTGTTTTCACATAGCAATATTGATGGAACATCTTCTTCTTGTCGTCAAATCCCGCCGGAGAGCACACATGTGAGATCATCCAATTATTTCTCCGTTCGGGAAGAAGAAGAGTTTCTCCGGCGGTGCAATCGGCTTAATTGTTGTTGTTGTCGTCGCCACTGCAAGGAAATGCCTATTGCAGTTGCTACGGTGGAAGACAACGATAGGAATGACGTCGATGAAGTGGCAGCAACGTCGAAGCCACTTCCTCCTCCTCTGGCGACCACATCGAAGGTCAGCGGAGTTAGCAAGAGCCTGGTGTTCTTCGGAAACTCGCCTAGGTTTTTCTCTTTGAACGATCTAGATTTTCCCGCAAGTTGATGATAAGTCGAGAATTTGGATTTCGAGGGAGTAGATTTCATTGATGGAGGCGGAAGCTATTTGGTTTGAGGAAGGTTGAGGGAAGTGAGAGCTATGCAAGTGGAGAAGAAGGCCATGGCGGATGGAGGTATGGAGAGGGAGGGTGGAGGAGGAAGCAACACATAGATCTGGAAACGAGAGTGGTGGCGGAAGTAAAAAGAGGCACTAGAGTTTAAAAGGTTAGTTTCTTTAATATGAATAAAATCGAGTTACAAATTACTCCTATTTTCCAATAAGAGGCAATGGGCCCCTTATTGTAAAAAAAAGCTATATTCGGACGAGCAGCTATGGGATCGCCGGCCCACATCTATCTTTCATTGGTCTCATGAACTTGTTATCAAGCCCATAACACTTGTTGGCAACTGAGTAAGCTCACATGACCTGACGACCATCACATAAAATCGAAAGCTTGTATTCTTTCTTTTTAGTGAATCTGAAAGCTTGTATTCAACCATAACATATTTGTTTTGGTAGAAAAAGAGAGTTTCAATACAAAGCGGAGGGTCCCTAATAACATGGGAGCCACTCGAAAAATTGAAAGCTAACAAAGCAAGTCTATCCGCTGCCCTATTGGCCTCACGAAAGACATGACGGAGCCGGACATCCCAGCTCCTACAAAGAAAGCCCTGACAACGAGAAACCAGGCTGGAACAAGACGAGACCCTAGTGGACTGGATAGCCTCAAAAGCAACAGTAGAATCAATTTCAAGAATAACATTCTTGTAGCCTCAGTCCCAAGCCAACCATATATATGCGTCCTTATTATCTGACACACCTTTAACTTTTAACGCGCCTTTAATTCGTAACGGATAGATATAATTTCATACACACTGGATGAAAGCAAACTTTATTTGTAACGTATAAACCAAAAGTCATACGAAACGTATGAAATTTTATAGATATGGAGCGATTGAGCGGCTGGATGGAGATGCCGCCAACGCAATTGGTTACAGCATCGATTTCGCGGGCGGAGATAGAGGAGGTCTTCCGTCGGGATATCTTATCCAAACTAGGTCTCTCATCATCATGCCGACACTCGCACTCTTTCTTACTCTAACCCTAGAGAAACATTTCTAGGGTTGTCAACTGAATGCGCTGAAATTTGGTTCTCCGATGCCCGAAGTGCCGACAATGTAGAAATTGAGATCAGTAAAGTTGTTTCATCGTCTCTGCTTTTTTGGGGTGTGAAACAAAATATAAAAAAAACCTTAACTTTGTCGACTTTTCAAAGGAAGATCTCCCCCGTCTACACGATCTTTTTCTTGCTATTCAATTCTCATTTTTTCCGTCAATCTCGTTTGATATTTCATACGTTACGGATGAAAAAATAATAAAACGGAACAGATGTTGGCCCGGAACGTATGAAAGTTTATTTTTATCCGTTACATTTCAACCTAGTTTCATACGTTACATATCGAAAGGTACGTTAAAAATTAAAAAATATGTGCGTCAAATAAAAACCATATCTATATAGACACATATACAAATACACCTAAAGGTCTATCTCAGCCGGCTCAAGAAATATAATCTCACCATCACTTGCATGATTATCACCAACATCCACAGGAGGGAGCTGATCAATCTCATCCGTCCATGGATTCCCAAGCTCCTTACACTCAATACTTCGAACCGCCTTCCAAACCAAGCTACAACACTTAAAACCCGACCCGAAGGCGACCTGCCAGACCCGATCGCCTTCCTTAACCCTACCTTTGGCCTCTGCATACGCCATCTCGTACCACGTTGAGCTGCTCGACGTGTTCCCAAACCTATCAATAACATAACAACTTTATCTTTAGTAGCTTACTTGTACACACGTTTCATAACCTCAATCTCTTTAACAACATCCAATGTTCTAAAAAGACATTGGGCATGAGCAGGACGGCAAAGGGTCGTCTAGTGTCTACATGCAAGACAGATTGAAACAATACGACACAGCGTCTTACATTTCAGTCACATGTTTAGAAAAATGACAACATCACCCGCATTACCATGTGAGAGAGAGTGTCCAAATGACCACTTTAAAGTTTTTAATTAGGAAAACTAGTCACAGTTAGTTTTTTATTAGTTTTTGTTAAAGAAAACTAACCCGTTGGTTTCTCTTTTCCCCTTGGGGTAGGTAGGGGGTTAGTTTCTAAAAGGGTCATTTTCCTAATAAAAACGTACAAAAAAGTTATTTACCCAACTCACTGAAAACATTACCTGTAAAGCGTCATCCTGGATGGCTCCATGTCGACTTGATCGAGGCCGAGGGTTCGAGCCAGCTCATCGAGCACGGGCTTCCCGCCGACATGGGGAAGCACATGGTCAAAGGCGAGTTTGAAGTTTGGGGTGTAGGGTTTAAGGCGACTCCAGGGGAGCTTTCGGGCCAGGCTGTTGGACAGGTAGATGAGTTGGGCGGAGAGGGGAAGTACGAGTGGGCCGAGGGCGGTGATGTTGGCCCGTATGGCCCGATTGGCGGAGGAGAGTAGGGTTCTGGAAACGGAGACGCCTCGACGGCCGTTAGAGTCCTCTTGCTGGAAGATGCAAGTGTAGGAAGGAGGGTTCGAGCCGGCGGTGTGGGTGAAAACCGAGTGGCGGAGGAGGTACTTGGCGGTTGTGGCGGCGGAAGGGCGGTTGGTTAGGAGGATGGCGGCGCCGCCTAGACGGAAAAAGCAGTTGATCGCTAGCATGGTCCGGTCTCGCCCCAAATAGGCGTTTTCTGTAATGCTCTCCGTGCTTACCACAAGTGCGTATGAGTTTTCATGAACCTAAGGAATTTTGTAATAATGATAATAATTCATTCTGATATGAATCTTTTCTAATAAATAAAGGATAATTTTCTAATAAATAAAGGATAATTTAGTCTAGAACTATAATTGTTAATTTCTATCTCAAAGAACCCAATGACTTAATATTACTAGATGGAGGGAAGGGAGTACAAGATTGTATAATATTAATTTGGTTTTTCAAGTGACAGTTTGGACATAATATCTAATATATAAAGGATTTAAATTGAATTTTCAAGTGACAGTTTGGACATCAGTTGATTAAAGATGTTTTGAGCGATTTTGGTAACCAATGTTCTCAAATACGGTTAAATATTCTTAATATAGAACATGATTAATAAGATTAATAATTCGACACTACTAAAAATATATAGTAGTGTCACGAATGAACTCTGTCTCTTAATCCTACTTATAAATCTTACGTACTCCGTATAAAATAGAACTTTATCCACAGGATATCACATACTAGCTTGTCTCAAAACTTATAATGTTATGATGTAAGTTAAGAATATGGTCAAGACATAAGCTAAGAATATAAGATTATTACTTGAAGAAGTTGATTGGCAAGAGAAACGGCGGCAAGACTAGCAGTACAACCCATCCCAGACAAACTAAAAGTCTTAACATCCTCCTTCATCCCAAACCTATTCACAACCATAGACGAAAGCGACGGAACCGGAGCAAAAACGCTACAATTAGTGACGATTATCCCCACTTGATCCGCCGCCACCCCCGTCTTCCTCAACAGTTCCCCCACCACCCCGAAAACCGCATCCTCCGCCTCCTTCCTCGACTTCTCCATGCTCACCTTAAGTGGCCGACTCAAAAGGGCTGAAGCCATGTACGTCGATTCCCCAAGCCCCGAGTTGTCCATCAACTTCTTGCAGAAGTCTAGGGATTTTTGTGTTAGATTTCCCGCTACTCGCATTTGCTCTAGTAGGCTTGAGTTTGTCACGCTTTGAGAGTTGTTGGGCTTGTAGCATGTCAAGTCTACCAGATACACTTTGTGTTTTGGTTTCAAGACTAGGATCCCTACAATGAGGATGAGGAGTGTGATGATCCATACAATGAGGATGTTTGGGAGATTCAAAGGACTTAACATTTTTGGGATACTTCAACGAGCCCTAAAAGAGACAAGTTGTGTGTTGTTTTGTTGCTAGATCATATTCATGCTTTGCCCTCATGCTCCTACTTATAACATTTGTAGTACTACATAGTTGTGATTAGAAGCTAGTGTCAAAATCCACATATTTAATTATTTAATTATTTATTCTAGATATTGTTAAAATCATCGAAAACTCAAACCATCAAATCATAAGCTAAAATCAATTCAACTTAATTCCACATATTTGATAATTCAGTTAATTAATTTTATAGAGAATTTTCTTAATTAGTTTTGCTTCACTTACGAGCCCATAGAATCATGCTATTGATTAAAAAAGTTAATTTTATTCTTTGCATGAAGTTCGATCAACTAGATTAGACAAAAGATTATTTTAAATTGTTGATAATTACTTTGTAATATCATTGATTAGTTGTTCATTCGTTATTGGTTAGATAAGTAATTTTGTTCTTGACGAAATAGATATTTTTATTTTACTAATATCAAATCTACATTTATGGTTGGACTAAGTTCAAATTTGATACTGATTAATTGGACACTGGCAATCTTGATTTTTTTTTTTTTTTTTTTTTTTTACTAACCCTTCAAAAATTTCAATCAGAGAGTCATTAATTAAAAATGATAATGCTTCTTATTTTTAACTTATAATAGTATAATATACTCGAGTATATATTAATATTTCATTCCTCTTTTTAAAATGTAATAGTAGCCATTTCTCTTTTTATTTGTTACTAATCAAAATAACGATAAATATGCTATCAAATGTTGTCCTTAATATTGCTTAGAAATTTAGGTGTTATAGTCTTCTAGATATATATTTTGCAATTAAAAACATATAATATAATTTTAAATAATTTTTTAAAAGATATTTATACCGTACAAGACACAGATCCTAAACTAATTTCATAAAGAAAATCGTGCCACTATTGATTTTAATGGCTCGGACATGAATCTTCACCCTTTCTATTTATTTCTTTGTCACATAGTTCATCAAGTTGTATTTCGTCTAACTTGAATTTCTAGACATATATGTATTTCTTTTCACGAAATCTACTTGCGCAACTTGGCATTTATAACCGGTTTCTTATAAGTGTGAACTTATCAAATTTATGAATGATTACATGTTTTAAAACTAAACATTTATGATCTTATTATTCTACCAAGGTATAGATGCTAAAAAGGAACAAGATAAACCAAAGAATTGTTAGGCAAGTCTTATTTAATTTTGAGAAAGAAGTAATCACTAATGGTAAGACTTTAATTACCGTGTAACAAGTATTGGCACCGAATTTTACTTGGTTGACAGTAGTGTGTAGCTAGATTGCAACGTTCAACAAATAGTTGTTGGATTCCAATAAATAAAAGGCATCTTCTTGCTTGTGAGAACATGTATTCGTTTTGGATCTGTTTAACATAAGTCACGTCATATATAAAGTCCCTCCCTGAAATTTCCTTTACCATTTGAATTTCACTCTCATTGTCACCTACCGGATGCAAGCAAATGACGCTATGCTAAATTTGTACTTTGATAACCTAAGACTCAAACATAGAGATTGCATTATATTGTAAGATTCTTATATTACAGGCCACTTCTGATTTTTCCAATTCGATCACATGCAACTAAATAACCATAAGATTTTTTTTTGGTGAGACGTCTTTTTCTGTACTTTATAATAGTAAACTATGACATTTCTTGCATACGGAGAGTAATGGTTGAAGCCGAATCGTTTTACAATCCAGTTTTTGGGTATTTAATGTTTTTTAAGTTTTTGCATCACTTTTTTAAGTTATATGGAAATACCCCTTTGCTGACGTGACAATTATAACAGAGTTGTCAACAAAAATTTTGACAGAGTTGTCAACAAAAATTTTAACTGAGCTGTCAACAAAAGTTTTAACAGAGCTGTCAACAAGAATAATAAGTTGTCAACACCAATAATAACCCTTTGCTGACGTGGAAATTATAACCGAGTTGTCAACAAAAATTTTAACAGAGTTGTCAACAAATTTTTTAACAAAGTTGCCAACAAGAATAATAAGTTGTCAACCCAACTAAATAAATTATTTACACGACTAATAACAGTCAACAACATACAACACGAGTAATATTACAAAACTGTCAACATAGTCAACACTTTACAAAACTTGACAACACTGTAAGCACCACTAAATTACATTGTCAACACTGTCAAATTTTGTTGGTCAGTATGTTACTTGACTTTATATCTCGATGGACCACCTTAGGCTCAATGGCCTAATGTAAGTAAGCAAGGCTGGAATGACATTATGATCATCAAAAACTAACTAAAAAAATCACATAAAAAAAATCAATAGGTGGCTCCCACGTGAGATATCCATGATGGCTCATAGCACCATGAAGTCATTGCTCCAAATTTCCATTGTTGACATACTCATAGACCAGTAACCTATATGTTAACTCATATTAGACATGAATTGATTAAAGAAAATAAAAGAAATGCTATAAAGACACATTTCATTAGAAAGGATGATTATTAATACTTGTGTGTTCCCTCAATGCAGTATCCTAAAAGTTGAACCAAATTCTTATGCCGGACATGACCAATAGCCTCAACTTCTACCCTGAATTCCTTCTCTGCTTGTCCACTGCAAGAATTCACCAAAACGTTATATAAGCCACAACCAACATTGACCTAGTAAACTGAAAACATGAGAACAAATACTTAAACTAGTCAGATATGATTTCCAAACACATCTTGGTCTATCACGAATATATAAGTCCTCCTCAAAAAAGATAACACTACAGCAATTAAGAAATCGATTCAGCTAAAATACCTCGAGGCTTTATGCAGTCAGCTGATGGAGCCATGATCTACAACAACTGGATCTCTGTAATATAGTAAACAGAAACATGAGTAAGATTAATCATCTAGCTCTCTTAAAGCAAGTTATCTCAAATAGTTCGAGCACTAGCTGATGTATGATCTATCACATAACAGAAATAAACTGCTTAAGATCCTCCGCACAACAAGAAAATGCACCTCAACAATCATTGAATTAGTACTGCACGAAATCTATCAACATAACTTATAACTTGTCAACACATAAATTTCACACATTAACTTGTCAACACATAAATTTCACACATTAACTTGTCAACACATTAACTAATAATCAAATCCTTGTTTCTAACCAAATACATTTTACCAAAAGTTTCAAACTCCTATGACAAAGAAAGAGCATATCAGCAACTCAATTTTGTAAGCATACAAATTTTTGGAATTGTTTCAGAGCAGATGCACCAATCATTCACTATGGAGCCAATGAATGATCATTCACGTATCAACTAGCGTCTATAAGCAAACTACTGAAGACTCTTGCTAATAATTTCAAGCACTTGTACAACTACAAAAGGTTGATAACAAATTCAGAGATGAAAACAATTGCACTCCAGCTTAAACCAAGCAATATCTTCTAACAGAGATTCATTTTCTGCAGACTCAGTGATCTACTAATCTCTGTGATTCATCTAACACCAACAAAAACTAGAGTTTCTGATTCACAACATATTTATCAATCACATATATACAGCTTCTGATTCAGAAAGTTATATCAAAACATCAAACAAGGAGCAATTTCAAGAGAAATTCAGCTTAACTAACCTATGAGCATGCAGCAGCGCAGCAGGGCCGAGATACTCCTCCGGATCACGAACATATGCGGCAAAGGCGTGACAGTCGTGGCCTCGCCTCCTTGCTAGTAGTCGCCGCTCTCTCCTCACAAAGCTTGTAGGAGGCCTTGATTTTCATCAGCTTTCCCCTCGCGGTTGAGTTCTTCAGTTGAAGGCTAAGAATCTTCCTGAAAATTCACAGGGAGATCCGCACTGTGCTCCGATTCAATGTGCTTCGCGATCGCGTAGGGACTCGATCCGTTCTTCTCCTTCAAAGCTGTAATCACATCCTTAATCATCTGCAAAAATCGATTCAGCAGCAGAGCTGAAATTAGGTTTTGCAAATTCCAGAACTAAGAAAATCGTACTGATCAACAACCATTACCTGGAAGTAAGGAGGATGAGCGGCTAGTTTGTGATGCAATCTTGGTGAGGCAGGCGAGGTCGTTGCATCCGTCGATGTTCATCGCGCAGGAGCCGCAAATCCTCTCTCGGCACGAGCGGCGGAAAGTGAGGGAAGGATCGATCTCGTTCTTGATTTCGAAGGAGCCACAAATCCTCTCTCGGCACCATGGGATTGCACTGCTTGAGGTTGATTTCGAAGCTTTGGAGGTGAGGCTTCGATGGATTGTCCTGATTCCAGCGGTAAATGGGGAGCGGAGACTGAGGCGCGTGTTTATCAATTAGGGTATTTTATTAATGTTTAGTTAGAGAGTGTAGTTGGTATAAATATAGTGCCCAATAGGACAATGGACACCGATCCTTCTTTTACAATATTATCTGGGCCACATATTTCTAGCCCAGATAAAAATTGGGCTTGGGCCCATGATCGGTTCCGCGTCTACTCCTTCGGATATCCATCTTCCCGAATCACTGTCCTCTGTTTCTCTATCTCGCTCCCTTTTCCTTGTGATTTTCCTTGTGATTTCTCGTGTCTGTCTGGTAGTGCAAACACTCGAATTCTTTGAGATCGGATCGTTCTTCTGATAATGGCAAACAAACCTCAAATCCGGACCAACAATTCTGCTCTCCTAGCTGTGATCGCCGATGAGGTAAATTTCCCCCAATTCTTTCCTCCGACAGCTTTCAAATTCGGAGTAGTAGAAAAGATTCGTTCTGCTAAGAATTGCTTTTTAGGAATTTAATGTTTTCAAACCTGATTTATGAAATTTATTCTGTGTTCGTGTTCCTTAGTCTGTTTGTATATTCAATTCCATTTTGGGATTATTGATTCTCAATGGAGTTCAATTTTGAGCTAGGTGTTAATGCGGCATCCCATTGATTTCGTTGGACTAGTGTGATGCCGAATAGGATTCATACTTTTTCCAACCTAGTTTGCCCCTTTACTTCAGCTATATATGAATTAGGAAGAGTTCGATTTTAAAGGCTGTACTTTTTTAGATTTATTTTGGAGGGTTATGTTCAATAGCTGATGATGATTGCCAAATTTCATGCAGGATACAGTTACAGGATTGTTGCTGGCTGGGGTCGGTAATGTTGATTTGCGGAGGAAGACCAATTACCTGATTGTTGGCTCAAGTATGCTCCAATGATTTAATATGTTAATATCTATTTCAGATGTCTAATGATAATTGCGATTGTTAATTGCCCGGCGTCTGTAGAGCCATTGTTTAGTGTTCTCTAATTTTTCTTCAATGGAGCTTTGATCCTTTGTTTCTTGTTCTATTATGAGTTTTCTCTACCTGGTTTTAGCATCTCAATATTGTCTATGATAGGGTATTTTAGATGTATTACCTTTTCATTTGTTATAGGCTACATACTCAAAACTGAGTTGTGTAGATGTGCTCATGTGATATTTCATGAATTGTTTTCATCATATTCTATTAACCCCATGAAAATTTGGAACTGTTCTTATTATAGTTTGCTCATACATTATTCTTGTATTGCATGATCTCAGAGACTACAGTTAAAGCCATTGAAGATGCTTTCAAGGAATTCACAACAAGAGAGGATATTGCAATCGTGCTGATAAGCCAATATGTATGTCTTTCATTAATGTTGTATCTTTCATTAAACATATTTTCTCTTTGTTGAGATCGTCTGTTGTCTATGAAGGTGGAATAACTTATCTGTAAATTATACGCACAATGTCTCCTTAGCTTATCACCTTAATTACTATATGTGACAAGTGATTCCAGATTATGATTCTAAGACTTATAACCATAATTTAGGTTTCTCTTATACTGATTGAAGACTGTCTTACTGTTTGGTCCTTACTTAAACACAGACTGCTATTTTTGTGCAGGTAGCAAATATGATAAGATTTATTGTGGATAGTTACAACAAGCCAATTCCAGCAATACTAGAGATTCCATCAAAGGATCATCCTTATGATCCAGCTCACGACTCGGTTCTTTCAAGAGTCAAGTATCTGTTCTCAAGTGAATCAGTTGCGTCTAACAGCCGCTAGAGTACTTGTCATGGTTCGCAATGCTTCTGCCCTAAACCTCTTATGAATTATGATCCAGCTACATTTGGTTTTTGTATTTCAAAAAGCATTTGGTGAAACATTATCTCTTAAATAACCTTCTGCTCAAGTAGCCATATTTGGTTCTCTCCTTGTGTGATATGATATCTCCCCAGAGAATCCCAAGCTTTTTCTATCGCTTCCAATAAAACAATCATACAGCTGATATCTTCTGATGTGTTAAACTTTATTAGATTTTCTATTTATTCGGGATACACTTTTAACATCTTGATCCATCTAATTAATTCAAATAAAATCAACTTAATGGAATATTTGTTAATTTGTCTCAGTTTAATTTTTACTGCTGATATCTTCTGATGTGCTAAACTTTATTAGATTTTCTGATTGCATTAGGTTGGATCATAGTAGGATTATTTTGCTAATTCAGCGTTTTGATTCAATTTGAAAGATTTCCAGGTACCACTAACCTTAATTGTTGCTAAACAAACACAACATAATTTGTGAAAAACAAGACTGTTAAACTTATTATTCTTCATCTACTCAGCATAACTTGTAGATTCGGTAATGTGATCAAACACGAAAACAGAAGATAATCTGCGCCATTAAGAGCGAAGTGCAGACATCAAGGATTTAGTAAATGCCTCAAGATCCTTCAATCCTTGCTCTGGTGATTTTGCATCTCCTAAAACCCGCATCACCGCGCTTCCAATGATGACTCCATCAGCTCCCCATTCAGCCACCTTCATGAAGATACAAGGTTAATCAATAACACAACCTTAATTATGTCATCAAGAAATACAACAGTAGCTTTAAAAACATAAGAAATGCAGAAACCTGTGCAACATGCTCTGGCTTTGATATGCCAAACCCAACCGCCACCGGCTTTGTTGTCGCCTTACATAAAACAAGAAAAAGGGGGTAGTGTTAGACTGAGTAACTAAGAAAGGTGTAAGAATTTATTTGGTTAGCAGTAAACCTCTCTGATTTCTTTGAGAAGTGTTTCAACTTTGTCGCTTACAGATGCACGAGTACCTGTAACTCCAACTGAGCTAACCTGTTCATGTTAACAAGGATTGAGATCCTAATCTAGAAATTGCAGGACAAAAACATAATTAGTTTTAAAACCAAGTTGATGAAATCTTACAAGATACACAAAGCCTTGTGATGCTTCAACAATGGCTTTCATCCGAGAAGCCGGAGTTGTGGGTGTTGTTAGCAGCACCTTAAACATAGGAAATTTAAGTGAATTATGCAAGACTACTATCAATCCATTAATCCTGAAGAACTTGTGAACATTAAAAAACTCAAGAAATGTAGCAAAGAAGCCCTACCAATTCAATTTTGTTCTTAATGGCTTCAGTTCTTAAGGTTTCAGTCTCCTCCAAAGGAACATCAGGAACAACAAGACCTGAAATTCCAGATAACAAGATATCTTTTTATTTATTTATTTGGCCTTGCAAACCAGAAAGGATTATGTAACTTATCAGAGTTGTTAGAACACAAGTTTGAGATTACCATTTACGCCTACATCTTTAATAGTGGACATAAAATTTCCAACACCATGCTTGAGAATCGGATTGTAGTACGAAAACAGTGCAATCGGGCATGATAGTTCTGGTACAACCTGTTGATCAAAAGGGTTATATTGGATGCAGAAGTATCAAAGGAAAAAGATGATTCTTAGTTCTTACATTCCTCAGCATTTCAAGAACAGATTGGAAGTTGGTCCCTTGAGCCAATGCGCGAGTTGCAGCAGCCTGAATAATGAATCAAGAATGAAGGATTCATCAAAGTTTCTTAAAGAAAGCAATGATAAGTGAAGAAAAAAATTAGTACTATATGATTTTGAACCTGGATAACTGGACCATCTGCTAATGGATCAGAGTAAGGCAACCCGAGCTCGATTATATCTGAGCCACAGGAGTCGAGCACCTTCAATGCTTCAGCTGTCACAGAAAGATCAGGGTCCCCAGCTGTGATGTAAGGGATCAATGCCACCTTTACAAACACAAAACAAACTCATCAGATAAAAAGTCCTCTTAAATTTTATCAAGTTGATTCAAGAACGGAACAATTGATTGAAACAACAAATACCCATTACCCAAAACACAAAAGTTTGATCACCTAGTAAAAAATAAGGAGTTATTTTAAAAAATAGTAGAGGACATATTACTCTTTTTTCTTGTTTTAGTCTGGCGAAAGTCTGAGATATGGTAGCAGCAGCATTTGAAGTTGCAAGAGTGGCAGTAATCTTGGTAAATCTGTAACAAAAGCCTGATGGCTTCCAACAAGGTGAAGAATTTGTCACAAATTTCTTCTCCAAGAATCTGTGTTGTTTGAAGCAAGCCGGTTTCAGAGAAGCTGCCATTTTCAATACAAAACTGTTTTTACACTTCGGAATTTTGGGGAGAATTGGCGTTATGATTTAGGTGGTACTATTGTATATATATGAGTATCATATATATTACCCTATAAGCAATTCAATTTGATGCATGTATGTATCAATGATCTATAGTACAAATTCATATATCTTTGTTTATACATGTATAGTCAATTATATCAGCTCTTTCTTTTTGGAGAAAATAAAGATACTGGATTGAGTTGTATATAATGTTACAGACCATCCTCAGTATTTTGGGTGGACTTAATATAAAATATTATCATAATTCATATCTATATAAAGCATTTTATATATGAAACCTCCCATAATCTTTTAGCATTAGAGGGAATTAAGTAATTTTTATTACCATATATGGGATCCTTTCTCTTAACATAACGTGTACTTTTACGAGGAAAGTCATTAGCATTTACGGACTATATTGTAAAATTGATTGTTGTTCTTTAAGCCTGAAAGTTGACAAGATTATCTTGCCCCTACGCCGGATGCAACGAGGCTTTTTTGAGGGCGATATGTCAACAATCAGATAGATGATGACGAATAACTACTGGCTTAACGAGTGACTTTATTTTCCAGACTCGGGATCTTATGCAACATCGTTGATAAATTACATGAGAGCTCCTTTAGTCTTCAGTTCCAATGCTTCGATGCTAATGAAAATCTGAGGTTGGTTATTAGTTGTAGCATATGTTTTGGTTCCTCCAGTTGAGTGTGAAAGATTAGGGCTTGTATTGATCAATTGCAGGATATAATTAGGGCTTGCACACTACGAATGAACCTGCACTACACTACTAGTGAACTTGAATTACAATACTAATGAACTTACGAATCTGCAGTACAACTCAAGTGATAAATTGACATAGAAGTTGTTTGTTGCTGTAATATCGATTCGATCAATTCACTTGACAACAGAACCGACAGTTCTCAATCCACAATCGATTTGTCAAATGATCAAGATAAGAAATAGAATGCAATGGGACACAGGAAATGTTCACGCAGTTCGGGAATCCCTATTCTGCGGAGTCTCAGTGGAGAGACTCGGTCCAACAATGCACTATACTCTCAGGGAGTTCACACAAGGGTTAGAAAGAAAGGCAAGAATGACAAATACAGATTACAAGCAAGATCAAACACAGATCTAACAAAGAGATGAGAAAGAGAAGAAGATTGAGATTCGACCCTTAATTAATAGGCTGTCGTAGCTTCAAGGCAGAAGCTACGATGAGAACTTGAGTCTTCGATCGCCAGAAATCGCCACCCTAGGATCTCTGCAGAAGCCTCTCAAGAACACTCTTGCTTTCTCTGTAAGCTCTCTCTCTCTCTTTCTGTAATGAGGCGCCGTAAATAGTGAATGAACTAGCGCAAGCTTTCTCAACAAGAGAAGCTTATATAGCTAGGTCTCTATCTCAGCAAGCGGTTCCAGATAGCCCAAGTGAACTCCATCCACTTAATCAACAGAAACGACCCAAACGAACAACACAGCCCAAGAGCAAAGCCCAACTTCACATATAACCCAATACCAAATTATGCCATCCAACCGGTTACCCGGGGTTGCATAATTATCCGGTTTTGGATTAATCCCAAAGCTATAACTTAGTCCTAGGTGATCTACCAATTCCTACACTTAAACCTTGTCATACCTATGTGTAAACTACTTAGGTCATATATGAACTTGGATTATAACACTTACAAATGCCCTCCTAACCCAAAGTCCAATAACCTCACCCAAGAAATCCTAATGCATTGTCTTCTCCCCATGTCATCATCGACCCAATCTCACACCTCAGTCCTCAGGTTACATCATCGATGTGAAGTGCATTCCTGCAGAAAATAAACTTGTTAGTGGGAACAATTTTGGTTCCAAAATCAGCAGGATTCACATAACCTTTGATCTTCTTCACATCTATAACCTCTTTCTCAACCAAATCTCGAACAAAGTGTAACCTCACATCAATATGTTTGGTTCTCTCATGGTATACAAGATCCTTACAGAGAAATAAAGCACTCTGGCTATCAGTATTAAGTATAGGTAGATACTCTTTACCTTCAATCTCTTTCAGAATACCTTTCAACCATATAGCCTCTTTAGAAGCTTCTGTAGCTGTTATACTCAGCTTCTGTGGATGATAAAGCCACTATAGATTGTTGTTGGCTTTTCAAGGAAATGCAATTACCTGCACAATTGTAGTAGAAAGCAGTAGTGGACTTCCTGGTGTCCTTGTTACTACCATGATCAGAGTCAACCTATCCTTTCAACTCTAATTCTGTTTTAGACATTTTAGAGTCTATATGGTCGTATAAGCTTTGAAATTGATGGTTTTATTTATCAGGTAATTGTGGTGAAGTTTATAACTACGCAAGTGTATAATATTAGAATTTTATTCTTGTAAAATGTTTTTTTTCATCATTTGGAGAAAAAACTTTCTCAAATTAGAGAATCTTTGTATTTTGAATTTAAAAATCGTGAAATGACATCATGATTCGACACATTTTTCATTAGACGATTTGAAGGACATCTTAGAGATACATTTTCCATTTTATAAATTATTTTTAAATATCATATTACTTTCATGTGGAAAGTTTGGGTAGGAAGAGGGGTTCACGTACGAAAAGCGAAGCTTTTGCGTTCAAAGGTAACAACCTAATGTTCATATTCTAATGTTTACAATATGGAAATCAGGTCAATATCTATAATTTTTATTACAAAAACACTCTTGATGGAAATTACAGAATTGTCGACGCGTAACTCATTTAAACGGTTTAAAATTTTCAATGCCCAGATTATGAACATTATCATCTATAATATAAACATTAGCTTGTTAAATGTGAAAACGAATGCTTCATTATTCCTACTCTAAGCCTTCTTCATACCCGAACCTTTCTCTTATTTTCGTATTGATAAGTAGATGTAATTCGATCACCCCGTTCCTAAAACAATTAGGGCGATATCTACAAAGCTTTAATTTGTTTGTTTTTTTGGGGATTCATATCACCTAGTTTTTTTTTCATACTAATTAAATGTTCTTGGTAAATTAAAAGTCTAGATCTTTATATTGAATCTTTAGCTTTTGTTTTGTATCGAGTGCAAAGGTATGAAACATAACCTATTAGACCTGTATCAAATTTTCTTGAATATAATGGATTAATACCAATTTCGTCAAAATATTTGGGTAATTGGTGGTGCTTGGAAAAAACTACGACAAATAAATCATATAAACGGTTAATTGAATTTTTCAATTTGTATATAACCATATGCATATACATGTATTCGAAAGGAGTTTGCCTATGATTTCCAAGTTAAGAAGCTCAAATAAAAAAAAAATATATAAAGCTCAACTTGTTTAGCATTAGAAAATTCTCAAATACATAATTTAACGGTCAAATGTCAGCCCATAGATACATATCAAATATTTAAATTATCATAAAATAATAAGAATAATAACATATGTGGGTATTTTCGCTTCTTAATAATTTGTGCCACACTCCGCGTTGGCTTGTCACTTCACTATCACTTGCATGAATTGTCACAATCTTGAACACAGTTGTTCATCATCTTCTCTTCCGTTAAACCTATTCAATTAAAAGATGAACATATCGTATCAGTGACAAAATCTAATATTTGAATCATAATCAATAATACTATAACAAGAAGTATTAATATAGAGAAATAGTTAATAATCAATTTCAAACATTGTAAATCGCTAAAAGTGACATGGTATCAAAAACAATAATTATGTATGCATGCGTACCTTCTTCCTCCGAGAGTTTAGTGAAGCATTTTGAAATGACACAACCAGTTCTACACAAAGAGTGTTCATCTCTTCCTCCGACGTCAAGAGGAAAGCTTTTTCGACAATTGTAAAGGCACGGTAAAAGACAAAGAGGGGATGTAGTACATTTAAAACCGCAAATACTTGCACATTTTATGACACCAAAGGCACTTGCATTTGAAGGAACAATAATTGTTGTGATCACTAGGAAGATGACAAATATTGACTTTATAGACATTTTTTTATGGGGTTTTTGCAGAAAACCACCCGCTATATGTCCAAATTTGTAGGTAACCACCCGTTATAAGGCTATTTATAATTAACCACCCAAATTGTTAAACTTTCTTACAATCAACCACCCCTTAACAGATTCCGTCATCATTTCCGTTAATAAAGTGAAATGACGATTTTACCCTTATACTTTTAAAACAGAAACAAACAAATTGAAGGGTAAAATGGTAAAATCACTAAATCATTTTTTTAAAACCAAAATAAAATAAAAAATCAGGCAAATAAAGAGGTGCATTCTTCAATCTGTTTCCACCTCCGCTGCACTCCAATGGAGAAACCCACCTCGGAGGCCCACCATCTGCCCTAATCAAATCCTTCGCCTTTCAGTTCGTCATCTTCTCCAGCTTCCAGTAGCTTCGACTCCCGTATGAGGACTGAACTTCCATTTAAGGAACCATTCAGGGCCGGAGATGGAGTCACGACTGTCGGAGATGAAGACGCGGAAGCTCGATCTGCAGGAGACAGAGCTACCCTCGGCCAAGCTGTTAGATTCCGAGGTCTCTGGTGTCGGATGGAGAACGAGGCGGCTCCCGCTAGGAGAGTAGCTCCGGTGGCCGCCATTGGAGGAGTTTGAATAGAGACATTTGATTCACCAAAAATAGAGATAAGGGAATGGAATTATAGAGTGAATCTGAGAGCCGTATGGAGACGCTACACAAACGTGGAAGCAAAATTAAGAGATGGTCTTTCAACAGAGCATCCGGTGGCCCCATTCCCTCACAAAAAACAGAGCATCATTTCTCTGCCATTCCTCACAAAAAACAGAGCATATTTTCTCTGCAAACGGATGATTTTAAAAAAATAAAAATTGATTTAAATTTTTTTTTTGGTTTTAAAAAATGATTTAGTGATTTTACCATTTTACCCTTCAATTTGTTTGGTTCTGTTTTAAAAGTATAAGGGTAAAATCCTCATTTCACTTTATTAACGGAAATGATGACGAAATCTGTTAAGGTGTGGTTGATTGTAAGAAAGTTTAACAATTTGGGTGGTTAATTATAAATAGCCTTATAACGGGTGGTTACCTGCAAATTTGGGCATATAGCGGGTGATTTCCTGCAAAAACCCATTTTTTTTTATTTGTGACAATCTCTTTATTTTTCAAAGTGTTGGATTTTTTGTGTTGGGAATGATTTAGAGAGCATCACTATATAGGAGGTAAAAATGATTGCATTAGTTCATAAGGCACAATGAATTTATTAGTTAGGTATATAAATTTACTATAAAAGATTATCTCCTTCTTCTTTTATATCCAAGGAATTTCCAATTTAAAATCTCTCTTAAATGGTAAGACATTTATATTTGAAATATCGATTTAAATATCATGGAATGGTTTTGTATTCATGAAATAGAATTTAGAGAAGTAAATTTCTCTCAAATGGAGAAATTCTCCTAATTCTGTTTTAGACATTTTAGATTCTATATGGTCGTACAAGCTTTGAAATTGACGGTTTCATTTATTAGGTAATTGTGGTGAAGTTTATAATCACGCAAGTGTAAAATATTAGAATTTTATTCTTGTAAAATGTTTTTTTTCATTGTTTGGAGAATTTTTTTTTCTCAAATTAGAGAATCTTTGTATTTTGAATTTAAAAATCGTGAAATGACATCATGATTCGACACATTTTTCATTAGACGATTTGAAGGATATCTTAGAGATACATTTTCCATTGTATAAATTATTTTTAAATATCATATTACTTTCATGTGGAAAGTTTGGGTAGGAAGAGGGGTTCACGTTCGAAAAACGAAGCTTTCGAGTTCAAAGGTAACAACCTAATGTTCATATTCTAATGTTTACAATCAGGTCAATATCTATAATTTTTATTAAAGAAACACTCTTGATGGAAATTACAGAATTGTCGCCGCGTGACTCATTTAAAAGGTTTAAAATTTTCAATGCCCAGATTATGAACATTATCATCTATAATATAAACATTAGCTTGTTAACCGTGAACACGAATGCTTCATTATTCCTACTCTAAGCCATCTTCATACCCGAACCTTTCTCTTATTTTCGTATTGATAAATAGATGTAATTCGATGACCTCGTTCCTAAAACAATTATGGCGATATCCACAAAGCTTTATTTTTTTTGTTTTTTTGGGGATTCATATCACCTAGTTTTTTTTCATACTAATTAAATGTTCTTGGTAAATTAAAAATCTAGATATTTATTTTGAATCTTTAGCTTTTGTTTTGTATCGAGTGCAAAGGTATGAAACATAACCTATTAGACCTGTATCAAATTTTCTTGAATATAATGGATTAATACCAAGTTTGTAAAAATATTTGGGTAATTGGTGGTGCTTGGAAAAAACTACGACAAATAAATTATATAAACGGTTAATTGAATTTTTCAATTTGTATATAACCATATGCATATACATGTATCTGAAAGGAGTTTGCCTATGATTTCCAAGTTAAGAAGCTCAAATAAAAAAAATATATAAAGCTCAACTAGTTTAGCATTAGAAAATTCTGAAATACATAATTTAACGGCCAAATGTCAGCCCATAGATACATATCAAATATTTAAATTGTCATAAAATAATAAGAATAATAACATATGTGGGTATTTTCGCTTCTTAATAATTTGTGCCACACTCCGCGTTGGCTTGTCACTTCACTATCACTTGCATGAATTGTCACAATCTTGAACACAGTTGTTCATCATCTTCTCTTTCGTTAAACCTATTCAATTAAAACATGAAAATATCGTATCAGTTCCAAAATCTGATATTTGAATAATAATCAATAATACTATAACAAGAAGTATTAATATAGAGAAATAGTTAATAATCAATTTCAAACATTGTAAATCGCTAAAAGTGACATGGTATCAAAAACAATAATTATGTATGCATGTGTACCTTCTTCCTCCGAGAGTTTAGTGAAGCATTTTGAAATGACACAACCAGTTCTACACAAAGAGTGTTCATCTCTTCCTCCGACGTCAAGAGGAAATCTTTTTCTACAATTGTAAAGGCACGGTAAAAGACAAAGAGGGGAGGTAGTGCATTTAAAACCGCAAATACTTGCACATTTTATGACACCAAAGGCACTTGCATTTGAAGGAACAAGAATTGTTGTGATCACTAGGAAGATGACAAATATTGACTTTATAGACATTTTTTTATTTGTGACGATCTCTTTATTTTTCAAAGTGTTGGATTTTTTGTGTTGGGAATGATTTAGGGAGCATCACTATTTAGGAGGTAAAAATGATTGCATTAGTTCATAAGACACAATGAATTTATTAGTTAGGTATATAAATTTACTATAAAAGATTATCTCCTTCTTCTTTTATATCTAAGGAATTTCCAATTTAAAATCTCTCTTAAATGGTAAGACATTTATATTTCAAATATCGATTTAAATATCATGGAATGGTTTTGTATTCATGAAATAGAATTTAGAGAAGTAAATTTCCCTCAAATGGAGAAATTCTCCTAATTCTGTTTTAGACATTTTAGATTCTATATGGTCGTATAAGCTTTGAAATTGATGGTTTCATTTATTAGGTAATTGTGGTGAAGTTTATAATTACCCAAGTGTATAATATTAGAATTTTATTCTTGTAATTTTTTTTTTTCATTGTTTGGAGAAAAAACTTTCTCAAATTAGAGAATCTTTGTATTTTGAATTTGAAAATCGTGAAACGACATCACGATTCGACACATTTTTCATTAGACGATTTGAAGGACATCTTAGAGATACATTTTCCATTGTATAAATTATTTTTAAATATCATATTACTTTCATGTGGAAAGTTTGGGTAGGAAGAGAGGTTCACGTTCGAAAAACGAAGCTTTCGCGTTCAAAGGTAACAACCTAATGTTCATATTCTAATGTTTACAATCACGTCAATATCTATGATTTTTATTAAAGAAACACTCTTGATGGAAACTACAGAATTGTCGCCGCGTGACTCATTTAAAAGGTTCAAAATTTTCAACGCCCAGATTATGAACACTATCATCTATAATATAAACATTAGCTTGTTAAGTGTGAACACGAATGCTTCATTATTCCTACTCTAAGCCTTATTCATACCCGAACCTTTCTCTTATTTTCGTATTGATAAGTAGATGTAATTCGATGACCCCGTTCCTAAAACAATTAGGGTGTTATCTACAAAGATTTAATTTGTTTGTTTTTTTGGGGCATCATATCACCTAGTTTTTTTTCATACTAATTAAATGTTCTTGGTAAATTAAAAGTCTAGATCTTTATATTGAATCTTTAGCTTTTGTTTTGTATCGAGTGCAAAGGTATGAAACATAACCTATTAGACTTGTATCAAATTGTTTTTGAATATAATGGATTAATACCAATTTTGTCAAAATATTTGGGTAATTGGTGGTGCTTGGAAAAAACTACGACAAATAAATCATATAAACGGTTAATTGAATTTTTCAATTTATATATAACCATATGCATATACATGTATCTGAAAGGAGTTTGCCTATGATTTCCAAGTTAAGAAGCTCAAATAAAAAAATATATAAAGCTCAACTTGTTTAGCATTAGAAAATTCTCAAATACATAATTTAACGGCCAAATGTCAGCCCATCGATACATATCAAACATTTAAATTGTCATAAAATAATAAGAATAATAACATCTGTGGGTATTTTCGCTTCTTAATAATTTGTGCCACACTCCGCGTTGGCTTGTCACTTCACTATCACTTGCATGAATCGTCACAATCTTGAACACAGTTGTTCATCATCTTCTCTTCCGTTAAACCTATTCAATTAAAAGATGAAGATATTGTTATCAGTTCCAAAATCTGATATTTGAATCATAATGAATAATACTATAACAAGAAGTTTTAATATAGAGAAATTGTTAATAATCAATTTCAAACATTGTAAATCGCTAAAAGTGACATGGTATCAAAAACAATAATTATGTATGCATGTGTACCTTCTTCCTACGAGAGTTTAGTGAAGCATTTTGAAAAGACACAACCAGTTCTACACAAAGAGTGTTCATCTCTTCCTTTGACGTCAAGAGGAAAGCTTTTTCTACAATTGTAAAGGCACGGCAAAAGACAAAGAGGCTATGTAGTACATTTAAAACCGCAAATACTTGCACATTTTATGACACCAAAGGCACTTGCATTTGAAGGAACAAGAATTGTTGTGATCACTAGGAAGATGACAAATATTGACTTTATAGACATTTTTTTATTTGTGACAATCTCTGCATTTTTCAAAGTGTTGGATTTTTTGTGTTGGGAATGATTTAGAGAGCATCACTATATAGGAGGTAAAATATTATTTTTCATGTTTTGGAGAAAAAACTTTCTCAAATTAGAGAAGCTTTGTATTTTGAATTTAAAAATCGTGAAATGAAATCATGATTCGAAACATTTTTCATTACACGATTTGAAGGACATTTTAGAGATAGATTTTCCATTGTATAAATTATTTTTATATATCATATTACTTTCATGTGGAAAGTTTGGGTAGGAAGAGGGGTTCACGTTCGAAAAATGAAGCTTTCGCGTTCAAAGGTTTGAAATCAGGTCAATATCTATATTTTTTATTAAAGAAATACTATTGATGGAAATTTCACTTTTAGCGATTTACAATGTTTGAAATTGATTATTAACTATTTCTCTATATTAATACTTCTTGTTATAGTATTATTGATTATGATTCAAATATCAACTTTTGGAAGGTGATTCGAGACTTTCTTACCATCGTTTCCCTGAAATGCGGTCGTCTTTCTTTTGACCTATTGCTTCTTTGATGTAAGGATATTTCTTCCGGGTTTTCTCATATTTTTGTGGTGAAAGGTGCTATCTTAGTGTGGAAAGTTGGTACTTTTTTTTATCTACCCCCACGTGGTGGTGCCAATTGTTTGTAGCGAAAGTAACTATACGTAGAAACTTAAGCAGGATGTAGGTTATAGATCAAAAGAAACGGTAACAACTTAACGATATCAACTTAATATAAACATGGTAAAGAGATGGTACAACACTTCGACTTATGCTATTAATCTCGGTGACTGACTTGATTACAATGATAGAGAAGCTCTATTTAAATAGGCAAACCCTAATTCTATCTATGAGTAAATAATAATATTTTTTTCCTTATATCTTTAACTTAATATAAACATGGTAAAGATATATTATTTTCATAATATTTACTTATCTTTGTAATACCCGGTAATTTTCTAGTTTCGTGTTAAATTTTTTTTTAATTAGCGGTTCATGCTTAGGTGTTGGATTTGAATTCTTTGGAATGTTTTAATAAATGTTTATGTGCTCTGAGTTGGATGTGTCGGGTTTTGCCCGTATGATGTATGATGACGTGCGTTTTACTATCTAGTTGTAGAAATTATTTTTCATGCTTCCGTGATTTATTAGGATACGTTTGGGTTGGTTTTAATTTATTTCCCCGTATCGTATAGTGAGAATTTAACCCTAAGCTAAATAAACCTTATCCTTACTTTAATATACTTCCCTCCTTACAAATTACATCTTCCCGTACATAGCTTAACCGGTGCTTCACCTCTCTCAACTCTTCCACCTTCATTTCTCCCGTACACCACGCTCAGCTCCGCCTTCTCCTTCGTCCAGCCACCAAGCCCGCCATCGCAGCTCCTCCTCGCAGCACTTCCTTCCTCCTCGCAGTGGCGCAACTCCTCCTCGCAGCTGTCGCAGCTCCTCCTTGCAACTCTTCCTTCTCCATACAGCGGCGCAGCTCCTCCTCGCAGCTGTCGCAGCTCCTCCTCGCAGCATCGTCGCAGCTCGTCCTTCTCCATACAGCAGCGCAGCAGCCACCGTGAGCCAGTTGCAATCCCGCTCGAACAACCCTTCTCCAGCCAGGGTGGTGTCGTCGCCGCCCTCTTCAGCGGTGGTTGGCTTTTGCGAACCACCAAGGTCGTGGTGGAGCAAATCTCCCTTCCTAGCCTTGCCAATTTTATCCCATTGTGAGAGTTATCCCAAACCTTAGAACCCTAATTTTTATAAATTGGGGCTTTTCTATTTAAGTGATGTTTGGATAGAAATTGATGCTTGATATTTACTTATTAGGTTGTTTGAAGTGGGTTTTTGGTGATACAAGTTGAGATTTGGGGTTTGAAGAGCATTGGTGTTGATTTGAAGGTTTAAGGGTAAGTTGTTGATATGAGTTGAGTAATTAAATTGTTTATGTTGTTGGTAGATGCTTAGATATTAATGTGGTTGCATTATTTAGATTTTGTGGAGCCTCGAACTACTTGAGTTGTTGGTGCTCCGACTTTTGGAGGATCTTGCTTAACGACAATTAAGGCAAGTTATTTGTGAGCGTTTTCCATGTCGTAGTAAAGAGTTAGGATGAACGAATCTCAAACATTTAGTTGTACATACGTCTAATCATATAAGTTGTCTCTTGTTGCTATTGTTGGTTCCTTGGTGATGTCTTTTAATTGTTATTTGGTTAATGTCACTTGTTGCATTATGTGTAGTTGTGTAGAGATGTCTTATTATATGGTGATTTTTATGAGTTAACTACGCTCATGGTGATACGAATGGTTGAAATATGATTAGTGAATGCGTTATTGCTTTATATATAATAATGTTGAGGCATCGAGTTACATACTCTTGGATTTCAGAGGTTGAGTTATAAAACACGATAAATTCGGGGTAAGGATGGTTCTGATCCCTATTTGGTTTTAAAATGTTTTTGGTCAGCATGGTGCCCTCGATTGCTCAATTTGAAGAGTGGTCGTAGGGACCGTCTTATCAATCTGGGTCGGCCGTTCACCTAGCTAGTGTTCGTTCTCCGACTCTTGGTAAGACATTGGTACCCAAGATACGGGTTCAGCCCAAGGTACGGGTTAGAGGGTATACCTTCGGGTCCAAGACAGACTTGGACTTGTTTTCGAAACGGTTTTTCGTACTTTATGTTTTTCATTAGTTTTCTTTTGCATTGCTTGCTTGTATGTGCTTTTATGCTATTTGTGCGTGTGCTTGTGAATGATTGCTTTCCTGTTTTGAAATCTATGACTTCACTATAATTTGATTGATCAATCTGATAACTGTAAGTAAGGGTCGTCTAGTGATGATATCTATATTGTAGTTTGATATGGATAAGCGTATTGATTATACCAAGTGTCCTTAGGTATTTACTCATGTTGATCTTATGTTACGACTGGTTCATCTCTTAACCTTCTTCTTCATCTGTAAACCTTCTCGCATATCCGTCAGTATTAGAGTAGTGTCTTTGACTTGCTATTTTTCCAATATAATCATGTCTGCAGGTCTGCACACTTATAGGTTTGCATATTCGTGACTCTGTGACTTTTTCTATTACATGTATTATTGCTCATATAATTTGCTAGTCTGGTTGGAGACTAACCCCCATTTCGGTGGGGGACTGGCTGTGTTTGTGCATGGTCAGGTATACGTTCAGTTCCAAAGCACGGAGGAGATAGGGCGACTTGATGCATTCTAGGATGGGTCTTTTGCAGACTTGATTTCTCTTTTGTAAACTGATGCTCTTGTCGAGCTAGTCCCTTTTGTCCTTTCTTTTGATCCTAGCCTATGCTAGCGACCTCTCCGGAATACGTCAGATTTTAGGTTTTACCTTGATACTTGATCATATGGTTGTGTTTGTATTCTAGTTCGTTTATCTTTACAGACTCTTTGAACCCTTTTTTTTTATCCGCTTTCGCCTTCATATTGATCTCTCGTATCCTATTTCTTGTTCACTAACCGCCTGAGGAGATTTCCACCTCAGGGATCCCTGGCACTGTAGCACCCTTGTATTTCGGGGCGTTACAATCTTGACGAGGCTAAAATCGTTGTGCCTATCAAAGAAAACCTAACTAACCAACTAGTATAGCAAGAAAGCAAGGGTCGAATCCCAAGAGAATCAAGTAGTCTATTCTTAAGCAAATAACTATTACCAACGAACACACCAAAGAGGGGGGGGGGAGTTGTTGTTCTATAACCTAAGACAAGTAAAAGTAACAAGTAGCAAGAGTTGTGAAAATATGATTGGGAAAGCGTTCCACCTAACAAATATCCACACAATGACATGCAAGTTTGATCATAGATATCTCTAACTCATGCAATCCTATTGTTGTTCCTATTCCTGTTCAGACACAGATATCAGCGCAACCCGCCCTGATATAACTTCCTATTAAACAAATCTGAAGACCTTCAAGACTCAATTCAATAGAAGCATTAAGCAAAGGAATATAGCAGGATACATGCAATTCAGACAACCCGTCAGATAAGCATGCAATCAATTCTCATTCACAAGTAAACACTGCGACCCGCTCATGTAAACATGTGTTTGCTACTAGATAAAGAACTCCGACCTGGAATTACCAAATCCTAGCACTATGAACAATACCAATAAACCTAGCTGGCCAAACTAGAAAAACCAATAAGATTCAATAAGATAAAAGCATGAGAATCCATACAATCAATAGAAAGCGAAATAGAGTTTAGAATCTCACAACCATACAGTCAAAGGCTTCAACCGTCAGGCGAAACAAAGGGAAATTGGTTCAACATCGACATGGAGGCAAAACTAGGGTTCTTCAGAGAAAACAAAGGTCCCTAAAACTAAAGTGTTTTTAGGCTTAAATACTCCTAGGAAATAATAAATCCGAACTATGAAATAAAAGGAAATAAAAGAAATAAATAAAATAACAAAACAAGATAAAACTCGGAAACAAATCTGGTGTTCAGCGCAGAATCCACGGGCGCGGAAATCGGGTCCACCCGCGGCTCACCCGCGGAAATCGTACTTAACCAAATGAGTGTGCTGCAAATCTGCGACCGCGGCTCACCCGCGGAAATCTGCATCAGCTTCGTTTTTGTCTTCTCGTCGAGTCTTCTAGCATCTTCTTACTTGATATCTTCAGTACTTCGAAAGACGTCTTCAATCTTCACTAATCTTCATAAATCACTACTTCTTCTCTTCAACTCCGGATCATGCAATTACATATAAAATAGCTCCCAAATGATCCTAACCTAAGCTAATAATCAATAGATAATATGTATGAAATACTCTCTATCAAATTCCCCCATACTTAGACCTTTCTCGTCTCTGAGTAAGCTAAAGAAAACATACTCCTCAATGTAATACACAAAGGTCTCAGGAAGTACAAAGAAACTTGTCTAATGATTACAACTCCAAAAACAACATCCAAATCCTCCAAACAACAACTATAACAACATCAAACTAATACAAGTGATATGACAATAAACACATAGCCTTCTCTACTCCTTGTGACTCTCAAGTGGTCCTACCCTAAATCCTCCTTATATCACCTCTTCTTATGTCTTCCAACGCCAAATAAGAATAAGTCCTAAAATCACTCTATTTTTTTATCAACTCATCTTGCTTAGGCGCCCTCTCGGGTTTTTGTACTAACCACTCAATAATTCTTCCAAGCTCACCAAATCTCACATCACTCGAAAAACTCTTTTTACCCCAGCCTAGTGCTGGTCCAGGTTACCTGCTTGTTGCATAGATCTTGCTATCCCAGGATTTTTCTGCCTTTTTTCATATTTTTGTGGCTTTTTCAAACAATTTACTCAATAAATTCATGCAGATACAACCAACACCCAAATAAAGACATGTGAATACATTCTCCTCCCTCATACTTAAACATTGCATTGTCCTCAATGAAATGGAAGAAATAATAACGAACCCAAGAAAGGAGACAGAAGACTCACATACACGGTCGGATGACCGTCCTCCAATGAAACACAAGGTGTAGTAGAATGAGAAACTAGATGAGCACCCAATGAAATCAACTAATGCACAGCTCATCCAAGACAAAAGACAGAATACCTCCAATATAGATGGTGACCCAAAATCAACTCCTTGCAAAGAACATGGTCACCAACAAGCTTGATAGGAATGATGAAACCAAACTTGATGAAATACAACTCCTTACTTTCTTTTCTCTCATATTTGTTTTCTGCACTCTATTTTTTTTAAATCCGATTTATTATTTTTTTCTCGGAATGATTTTCGGATTAATTTTTTTTTTTTTTTAAGAAACGGGAGAGAAGACTTACAACGAGATTGGCTACCTGATGAGGCTAAAGTCGTAGTGCCAAATCAAAGAAAACTCTAAACACTAACTAGAGTATAGCAAGTAAGTAGAGGTCGAACCCAAGGGAATCAAAACACCAAATCAATGCAGTCAAGTGAAATATCAACTAGTAACAAGTAACCAAAGGGGGCGGTTTTGATTGCAAGAACACACAAGTAACCAGTAACAAGCAGAGGGAATTTGGGTGAGAATATGATGAGAAGGGGTTTCACCTAGCAAGTATCCACACAACAGTCAATCAAGTTGATCATAGATTTATCTCAAGTTCTATTCAATCCTAGGGAATGTTCCTATTCCAATCTTTAATATATCAGCAGGCCAACCGGTCCTGATAATACTTACTATTCAACAATCAGGGAAACCTCTCAAGATTAGATGAAATAGCAGCAAAGGGCACAAGAATCATAAGGATGCATGCAATAACTTACAACCGTCAAGTATTAACATGCAATCAATTCTCTTTCATAAAAGCAATAAACTACCAGATCATGCAGATATGAGCGCTACAATGACAAGGAATTCCACCGTATATTCCTAGTCTAGCAATAGAAAACTATTAATCAAACTAGGTGATCAAGCTAACAAAACTAATAGAAATCAATAGATGAAGAACAAGAGAATTAATACAAACCCATAGGAAAAGAACAAGAGTTTAGAAATCTCACAACTTAATAACTGAAGGTTTCAACCGCTAAGTAAAACAATGGAGATTAGTTCCTGCTCATGGTTGCAGAACTAAATTGTCTGATGGAAAAGATGATAGAAAAGATAGAAAGAACTAGGGTATATAAAGAGTCTAACCCTAAAGATATAAGGTAAAAGAAAGATATCCTAAAACTAATTAAGGAAAAAGGAAAAGAAAAGAATTAAAACAAAAGGGAAATAAAACAAAACAAATTGGTGGAAACATTGTGAATTGATGATGCCTGCTTCCTTAATTCATCCGATCACCATGCAAAGCTCACGAGCGGCCCATCTTCCAGGCCCAGCTTGCACGGCCCATCTTCAGCTGCATCAGTGCAATACCCGCGATTGCCACTATATCACCCGCGATCGCGGTCGCTGATTTCTTCTCGAATGGATTCTGTTGAATGATGGCGATCGCCTGGATGGTAGTGGCGATCGCGGTTGGCGTCGCAGAAGCTTCTTCATTCTTCAAGTCTTCAATCTTCTTCGGTTCTGATCTTCATTTCTTCACTTCTTAATAAATATCTCAGAACATAATAATGACTTGAAACACATATGATAATACTCCTAAACTAATTTAATAATCCCTAGTTACGCTATACAAAGTGCAGCGTATCACTACCCCCATACTTAGACTTTTACTCGTCCCGAGTAACTTACAGAAAAGCTACCCATACAATAAAATACTCAAAGCCTCAGGAAGTACAAGAATATCTCCTAGTGATTACATAACCAATAAGCTCCTCCAAAACACACAAAACACAACAACAATAATCAAGAACAATGTGATAAAATAAGCACATACCCAGAATTACACCTTATTCCTCCAAGTGGCCTACCCGAATCCTCCTATACGCCTCCTTCTTATGTCTCCATACGCCAAGATGATAATGGTCCTAAAACACTCAATTTAGTTTTTAATAACACTCATCTTGCTTGGGCGCCTTTTCAGGTTTTCATCCCAACCACTCAATAATTGTTCCAGGCTCACAAAACTTACATCACTCAAGACTTATTTTTGCCCCAGCCTAACGCCGGTCAAGCCACCTTCTTATTGCATAGATCTTGCTATCCAAGGATTTTGTATGCCTTTTGTCAATTTTTGTGGCTTTTTCATACAATATATATTCAATAAGCTCGTGCAGATACAACCAACACCCAAATAATTACATGTGAATACATTATCCTCCCCCATACTTAAACATTGCATTGTCCTCAATGAAATGGAAGACATAAAAACGAACCCAGGGAAGGAGACATAAGACTCACATACAAGGTCGGATGACCTTCCTCTAATAAAACTCAAAGTGTGGTAGAATGAGAAACTAGATGAGCACTAAATATAATCCAATAATGCATAGCTCATCTAAAGCAAAAGAAAGAATACCTCCAATGTAGAAAGTGACCAAACAAATCAACTCCTTGCAAAGAACATGGTCACCAACAAGCCAAGCTCCAACGAATGTAGATCTAGAATGATAGTACTAATGAAACCAAACTTGATGTAATACAACTCCTTACTTTCTTTTCTCTTTTTTTTTTTCTGCACTCTATTTTTTTAATCCGATATATTATTTTTTTCTCGGAATGATTTTCGATTTTTTTTTTTTTTTTTTTTTTACGGACGAGAGAGAAGACTTACAGCGAGATTGGCTACTGACTGTAGCGGACCCTAAGCTTCGGTGATTTCCTCCTGTCCATAGAAAAACTAAAAAGAAAATTAACCCGAACGAAAACAAATAAAAAAAAACTCAAACCTCGGGTTGCCTCCCGAGTAGCGCCTTATTTTATGTCGTGGCTCGACATGAAACTCAAGAGATTTAACTACCGCCATTTGGCTTTGTAAAAACAGTCTCTTGTCTGAATTCCCTCTTGAACCACTCATGGAACGCCTTAAATCTCGTCCCACTTACCTTGACCACCTTGTCTTTAGCAATGAAGGTGGTTTCATTCACTTTATCCTCCTTGACCGTATCAGGCGGCTGTTTAAGCTCAATGTCAAGTGCTTGCACACTAGACATCAATGGTATCTCGCCTGGCGAGGTCAGTAATGGAGGGCGATTGCCCAAAGGATGTGAAGAGAGCTTACCTTTAGACTCTGGCTTAGCCTGACACTCATGCATGTTAGTAGATAAAACAACATCTACTTTTGGGGGAACTAAGATATTCTCTAAAACAGGTTGCAATTTATCCTTACAAGTAGGCTTAATCACATCAATAGCACATAGAGAATTCTTATCAATGGGATCCATGTCATATATATTATATTCTACCTTATCCCCATCAAACTCCATAGAGAGCGTCCCACTATTAACATTAATTTTCGTTTGTGCAGTTTTCATAAAAGGTCTACCTAACAGTATAGGTGTGAAATTATTAGCATGCTCCATATCTAACACAAAGAAATCAGCAGGAAAAATCAGATCACCAACCATAACAAGAACATCTTCAACAACCCCTTTCGGGTATACAGTGGACCTATCAGCAAGTTGAATAACAGTTCCTGTTTTATGCAAAGGTCCTAAGCCTAGTGATTCATACAAAGAGTAAGGCAAAACATTGATTGATGCACCTAAATCTAGCATGGCTTTGTCAAATTTAGTTTCACCAATCACACATGGAATGCTAAATATGCCTGGATCACCACATTTCTTAGGCATGCGTTTTTGAAACACTGCAGAAACTTGTTCACTTATTTCAACTTTCTTCTTTCCTTTCAGTTTTTGATTTCTTTTAATAGTACAAACTTCTTTCAAAAACTTAGCAAATCTAGGAATACTCTTAACAAGTTTGAGCAAGGGAATGTTTACCTCACACCTACTAAAGGTTTCGAAGATTTCGTTGTCGTTCTCCAGCCTTCGAGTATCCTTCAATGCCTCAGGAAAGGGAGCAACAGGCTTCTGAGAGAATAGAGGTGGAAAATTCGGGCGAACATAATTATCAATATACTCAGGGGTCTCCTGGCGAGCGCCATCAACAACTGGCGATCGCGGTCGCGGATGATTTTGCACCTCAGCTTCTGGAATGTCATGGCGATCGCCATCGCCATATGGCGATCGCGGTCGGGATGCAGACCTTGTTTTGCCCTCTATAATTTCATGGCGATCGCCACTCAGATCTGGCGATCGCGGTTTTGGCACAGAACAGTCGTCATAAGTTTTTCCGCTCTTCAAGAACACTGCACTGACGTTCTCTCTCGGGTTTCTTACTGGTTCCCTGGCCTCTAATTTACTCACAGCTTGAGTAATCTGTCCTAACTGATTTTCAAGATTTTGGATACTTGATTCCGTTCTAGCATTTTGTTGCATCACAGTTTGAGCTAAGGACTTGATCATATCTTCAATAGTCATAGAATTTTGAGGTCTAGGTTGCTGATAATTAATATTATGAGAATCATACCTTGGCCTTGGTTGCCATCCACCAACAGCTTTTACCTCAGCATTCGGCTCTTGGAGTTGTTGACCACCACTTTGCAGCATAAAAGACTTCATCATATCTTTCAGTTCATTGATGTCATTCTGTAATTGATCTGAATTAATTGCTTTGACTGAGTGGGATCCCTGTCTACTACCAAACTGCCTTGAACTCTCAGCTAGCTCTTCAAACATTTCAGTGGCCTGAGGTATAGTTAGTTTCAGAAAATTACCTCCACAAGATGCGTTTACCATTCGACGATCCTCATCAATCAGGCCACTAAATAAGTACATAAGGAGATCTTGGTCAGTATAACTATGGAATGGACAGCTTGAGCAAAGCTTCTTGAATCTCTCATAATATTCATACAGACTCTCAGTTGAGTGTTGTTGAAGATTCG
This sequence comes from Oxyria digyna, assembly GCA_029168935.1. Taxonomy (NCBI): domain Eukaryota; kingdom Viridiplantae; phylum Streptophyta; class Magnoliopsida; order Caryophyllales; family Polygonaceae; genus Oxyria; species Oxyria digyna. Next base: position 18,900,131 of record JAPVLV010000007.1, on the reverse strand, counting down.
TGATCTCCTTCTTCAAGCTGCTCAGTTTTGTAGCTGGAAAATATTTCTCTAAAAAGACCTTTTTCATCTTAGTCCATGTATCAATACTCCCTGGAGCTTGATAATAGAGCCAATCATTTGCAGCGTCTTTTAGAGTAAATCCGAAAGCTCTCAGCATGACCTGCTCCTCAGTAACACCTCTTGGCTTCATACTAGAACATATGGCATGGAATTGAGCCAAGTGTTTGTTGGGATCTTCTCCTGCTAAGCCATGGAAGTGTGGTAACTCATGAATTAAACCAGCTTTTAATTCAAAATTCACACCTTCTTCAATCTCAGGAAACCTCACTGCCAAGGGTTGTTGGTTTAAGTCTGGAGCAGTGAGTTGCCTCATAGTAGGCAATGGCGGTCCATATCGATCACCCATCTCGTTCTCTTGGTTCAGAGCTGCTCTTTGGTTCCGAAGGAACGTCCTTTCAATCTCTGGGTCAAAGGAAACAAGAGATGAATCAGTAACACGGGTCTGAACCATAAAGGTTCACACCAAACAGTTGATAATTTCACAATTAACACAGAATCAGAAAAATTTCAATTCCCCGGCAACGGCGCCAAATTTGATGAGGCTAAAGTCGTAGTGCCAAATCAAAGAAAACTCTAAACACTAAGTAGAGTATAGAAAGTAAGTAGAGGTCGAACCCAAGGGAATCAAAACACCAAATCAATGCAGTCAAGTGAAATATCAACTAGTAACAAGTAACCAAAGGGGGGGTTTTGATTGCAAGAACACACAAGTAACCAGTAACAAGCAGAGGGAATTTGGGTGAGAATATGATGAGAAGGGGTTTCACCTAGCAAGTATCCACACAACAGTCAATCAAGTTGATCATAGATTTATCTCAAGTTCTATTCAATCCTAGGGAATGTTCCTATTCCAATCTTTAATATATCAGCAGGCCAACCGGTCCTGATAATACTTACTATTCAACAATCAGGGAAACCTCTCAAGATTAGATGAAATAGCAGCAAAGGGCACAAGAATCATAAGGATGCATGCAATAACTTACAACCGTCAAGTATTAACATGCAATCAATTCTCTTTCATAAAAGCAATCAACTACCAGATCATGCAGATATGAGCGCTACAATGACAAGGAATTCCACCGTATATTCCTAGTCTAGCAATAGAAAACTATTAATCAAACTAGGTGATCAAGCTAGCAAAACTAATAGAAATCAATAGATGAAGAACAAGAGAATTAATACAAACCCATAGGAAAAGAACAAGAGTTTAGAAATCTCACAACTTAATAACTGAAGGTTTCAACCGCTAAGTAAAACAATGGAGATTAGTTCCTGCTCATGGTTGCAGAACTAAATTGTCTGATGGAAAAGATGATAGAAAAGATAGAAAGAACTAGGGTATATAAAGAGTCTAACCCTAAAGATATAAGGTAAAAGAAAGATATCCTAAAACTAATTAAGGAAAAAGGAAAAGAAAAGAATTAAAACAAAAGGGAAATAAAACAAAACAAATTGGTGGAAACATTGTGAATTGATGATGCCTGCTTCCTTAATTCATCCGATCACCATGCAAAGCTCACGAGCGGCCCATCTTCCAGGCCCAGCTTGCACGGCCCATCTTCAGCTGCATCAGTGCAATACCCGCAATCGCCACTATATCACCCGCGATCGCGGTCGCTGATTTCTTCTCGAATGGCTTCTGTTGAATAATGGCGATCGCCTGGATGGTAGTGGCGATCGCGGTTGGCATCGCAGAAGCTTCTTCATTCTTCAAGTCTTCAATCTTCTTTGATTCTGATCTTCATTTCTTCACTTCTTAATAAATATCTCAGAACATAATAATGACTCGAAACACATATGATAATACTCCTAAACTAATTTAATAATCCCTAGTTACGCTATACAAAGTGCAGCGTATCACTACCCTAAGCTTTAGTGATTTCCTCCTGTCCATAGAAAAAATGAAAAGAAAATCAAACCGAACAAAACAAATAAAAACAATCTCAAACCTCGGGTTTCCTCCCGAGTAACGCCTTATTTTATGTCGTGGCTCGACATGAAACTCAAGAGATTTTAACTAACTCCATTTGGCTTTGTGAAAACAGTCTCTTGTCTGAATTCTCTCTTGAACCACTCATGGAACGCCTTGAACCTCGTCCCTCTTACCTTGACCACTTTGTCTTTGGAAATGAAAGTGGTTTCATTCACTTTCTCCTCTTTGACCATATCAGGCGGTTGTTTTAGCTCAATGTCAGTGTCCTGCACAAGAGCAGACATAGGCTTTTCACCCTACAAGATTAGTTCAGTGGGGCTATTGCCCAAAAGCGGAGGGGGTGACATATCACTCTCATCTAGGACCTTCTTGACCTCTTGCAAGTTAATAGCTTGAACACCCTCTATGTAGGGATCCAATACGACATTCTCAATAACACAGTTTGATTCTTCCAAGCAAGCAGGATTAATCACATTTATGCAAGACAAAGACGTATCATGAATGGGACTAATATCATAAATATTGTATTCCACTTTGTCCCCATCAAATTCCATACTAAGGGTTCCATTACTAACATCAATCTTTGTTTGAGCAGTTTTCATAAATGGCCTACCTAACAGAATAGGGGTTGCATGCTTGTCATGATCCATGTCCAAAACAAAGAAGTCCGCAGGAAAAATAAGATTATCAACCATCACAAGAACATCTTCAACTACCCCCTTGGGGTATACATTAGATCTATCAGCTAACTGAACGACAATTCTTGTCTCATGCAATGGTCCTAATCCTAGTGACTCATATAAAGAGTAAGGCAAGACATTAATAGATGCACCCAAGTCCAGCATAGCTTTATCAAATTTAGTGTCACCTATAACGCAAGGAATACTGAACATGCCAGGGTCACCACATTTCTTAGGCATACGCCTCTGAAATACAGCAGCCACATGTTCACTCACCTTAATCTTATGCTTACCTTTCAATTTCTGATTTCTTTTGATAGTACATAATTCTTTCAGAAATTTAGCATAGCGAGGGATATTCTTGACAAGTTTAAGTAAAGGAATGTTTACCTCGCATTTGCTGAAAGTCTCGAAGAGTTCCTTGTCGTTCTCCGACCTTCTTGTGTCTTTTAATGCCTCAGGGAAAGGAGTTGGTGGTTTTAACGAGCTGAGTGGAGGTAGATCTGGGCGAATAAAAGAATCTGTCGTTTCTGGGACAGATCCGCGAGCATCCACTTCGGGCCGCGGGCGCGGAAAATTCTCTGTATCTGAGCCGCGGGCGCGGAAATCTTGCCGCGGTCGCGGAAATTTCTCTGCAGGATCCGTAGCCTCCTCTGAATCCGAGCCGCGGGCGCGGATCAGCTGTTTCAGCAACATTTTCATTCTCAACACTCGTTTCCTCCTCGTTCTTACCCTTTTCAGCAGTGGGTAGAACCTCTAATTGCTTACCACTTCTTAACATAACAGCACTGACATTCTCTCTTGAGTTAATCACCGTTTGAGAAGGTAATTGCCCCGAATCTTTTGCTTTGAACTCATTGAATGCTTGAGCTATTTGTCCAACCTACACCTCAAGATTTTGAATACTTGATTTAGTATCCTTTTGGAATTGCATGCAGTTTTGTTGAAGCTCTACTTGTCCTGCAGCAAGCTTCTCAACCATCTGTTGAAGGAATGAACCTTGGGCTTGTGGTTGCTGCTGTGGTGGTGGTTGCAAGAGATGGGGGTTTTGGATATTTTGGGTGTTCCCCCACCTAATATTTGGGTGATCTCTCGTCCCTTGATTGTACGTGTTGGCGTATGGATCAAACCTCGGTCTCTGTTGCCAACCTCCTACAACATTCACCTCAGCATTGGGATTTTGAAGTTGTGGACAAACATCTGTATGGTGTCCTGGATCAGTGCAAATTCCACAATAGTTCACTTGTTGAACACCACTTTTTACCATCAAGCACTTCATCATTTCTTTCAGCTCTTTCATCTCACCCTCTAACTTAGATGTTGATTGAGACTCTATTGCCTTTACACTCTCTCTCTTGCTGAACTGTCTAGAGCCCTCTGACAACTCATGGAAGATATCTTTTGCTTCTGCTGGGGTTTTGTTCAGGATGTTACCCCCACAAGCTGCATTCACCATACGACGCTCATCGTCTAATAGACCATTGAAAATATAGAGGATGAGTGTTTCATCTTTGTATCCATGAAATGGACAACTCGAACATAACATATTGAACCTCTCATAGTACTCATTGAAGGTCTCATTGGCACGTTGTTCGATGGTGGCGATATCCCTTTTCAGAATGTTGAGCTTAATAGCCGGGAAGTACTTTTCCAGAAACATCTTTTTCATTTCACCCCATGTAGTGATACTTCCCGGAGCTAGATAATACAACCAATCATTTGCTCTATTTTTCAATGAGAACCCAAATGCTCTCAGCATGATCTGATCATCAGTAATACCTTTGGGCTTCATACTCGAACAAACAACGTGAAACTGAGCCAAATTCTTATTAGGATCTTCTCCTGCCAAACCATGGAAGTGTGGCAATTTGTGGATCAATCCAGCCTTCAGTTCAAAATTCACACCTTCTCCCAAGTCAGGGAAGGTTATTGCTAGTGGTTGTGCTGCCAGATTTGGGGCAGTCAACTGCCTCATGGTCTGTGGTGCGACAACCATCTCACGAGTTTCTCTTCGGTTTCGACTGAGAGTTCTTTCGATTTCTAAGTCAAAGGAAACAAGAAGTGAGTTAGTAGAACGGATGTGGACCATGAAACAGGTCCACACTAAAGTTGATAGCAATTAAACACACCATAAAAATAGAAAATTTGATTCCCCGGCAACGGCGCCAAATTTGACGAGTCTAAAATCGTTGTGCCTATCAAAGAAAACCTAACTAACCAACTAGTATAGAAAGAAAGCAAGGGTCGAATCCCAAGAGAATCAAGTAGTCTATTCTTAAGCAAATAACTATTACCAACGAACACACCAAAGGGGGGGGGGGGGGGGAGTTGTTGTTCTATAACCTAAGACAAGTAAAAGTAACAAGTAGCAAGAGTTGTGAAAATATGATTGGGAAAGCGTTCCACCTAACAAATATCCACACAATGACATGCAAGGTTGATCATAGATATCTCTAACTCATGCAATCCTATTGTTGTTCCTATTCCTGTTCAGACACAGATATCAGCGCAACCCGCCCTGATATAACTTCCTATTAAACAAATCTGAAGACCTTCAAGACTCAATTCAATAGAAGCATTAAGCAAAGGAATATAGCAGGATACATGCAATTCAGACAACCCGTCAGATAAGCATGCAATCAATTCTCATTCACAAGTAAACACTGCGACCCGCTCATGTAAACATGTGTTTTCTACTAGATAAAGAACTCCGACCTGGAATTACCAAATCCTAGCACTATGAACAATACCAATAAACCTAGCTGGCCAAACTAGAAAAACCAATAAGATTCAATAAGATAAAAGCATGAGAATCAATACAATCAATAGAAAGCAAAATAGAGTTTAGAATCTCACAACCATACAGTCAAAGGCTTCAACCGTCAGGCGAAACAAAGGGAAATTAGTTCAACATCGACATGGAGGCAAAACTAGGGTTCTTCAGAGAAAACAAAGGTCCCTAGAACTAAAGTGTTTTTAGGCTTAAATACTCCTAGGAAATAATAAATCCGAACTATGAAATAAAAGGAAATAAAAGAAATAAATAAAATAACAAAACAAGATAAAACTCGAAAACAAATCCGGTGTTCAGCGCAGAATCCGCGGGTGCGGAAATCGGGTCCACCCGCGGCTCACCCGCGAAAATCGTACTTAACCAAATCAGTGTGCTGCAAATCCGCGACCGCGGAAATCTGCATCAGCTTCGTCTTCGTCTTCTCGTCGAGTCTTCTAGCATCATCTTACTTGATATCTTCAGTACTTCAAAAGACGTCTTCAATCTTCACTAATCTTCATAAATCACTACTTCTTCTCTTCAACTCCGGATCATGCAATTACATATAAAATAGCTCCCCAAATGATCCTAACCTAAGGTAATAATCACTAGATAATATGTATAAAATACTCTCTATCATATCTCTATTACCATTTACACGAATAGTAATGATAAATAACTTAATAAAGCTCGGACGACTTCCTTTCATACTCGTTCGACGTCTTCGTACTCGTTTCTCTCGTACTCGTCTAGCCTACGCGTAGCTCATCGAACGCGTTGACTCCTAGTAGTATTTTTAGGCACGAACAATCATCTCCTGGATTGGTCATGGTTTCTTGGTAGAAAAGTGGTCTTTCTAAGTGGAAAGGTGATACTTTTTTTTATCTAGCCCCACAGTGGGAGCCAACTGTTTGTAGCAAAAGAACCAACGTGTTAGAACTTAAGCAATGATTTGGGTTTAGGATCAACCTAAACGGTATCAATTCAACGCTATGGATCACAGGGTAAAAACTCTCGTACTTCTGTACTGATTGGGGAAAAGACTTTTATATATAGACTAACGCAAATTCTATCTTTTAGGAAAAAATAATGTCTTCTTTCTTATATCTTTAAATAACATAAACTATGTAAAGAGATAAGTTTCTTTGATATTATTTAATATCTCTATACCATATACAATATTCCTAAGATAAATATACAATAAGGAAAGTAATATCTTTAACCGACTTCCAGCCTACGCGCTATCTTCTACATCGTCTCGGCCATTCCTCTACATGTTGTCAACTACGAACGCTCTACGATATAAGTGGTATTCTTAGGTAAGAACACTAATCATATTCTTGTGTGACTAACACCGCGCTCACTGTCGCCTTGGTCACCGCTGGGTAGAGTATCAACGGTTATCCCTCTTTTGGCTTAGATAAAATGAGTGGGCTAGTGAGGTACCTTTTTAGTTATTGGAAGGCTTGCTCATGTTGCTCGGTCCATGAGAAGGACTTGTTCTTCCTCGGGGTGTCGTAGAAGACCATGTTCCTATCTGACCCCTTGGACATGATCCCGTTCAGCGCCGCAACGTGGATAGCAAGCTCTAAGATCACCTTGATCTATTCTGGACTAGCTTTAATCCCTCTTTGTGTCACCACGTAGCCTCGGAACTTCTCGGAGGATACTCTGAAAGAGCACTTGGTGCGATTTAACTTCATGTTATACTTCTCTAGAATCTTGAACGCAACCTTTAAGCATCTGACGTGATCCTATGCTTTTTTTAATTTCACGAGCATATCGTCGATGTAGACTTCCATCGTGTCACCGATTTGCTCCTCGGACATCTTGTTCACTAGTCTTTGATATGTTGCTCTGGTGTTCTTCCATCCAAATGCAAAAGTATCAACGTGTTGACACCTACGCAAAGTTTTGGGTTTTATGATCAAACATGACGGTGAGATGTTAACGCTATGAAGAAGACTTTAGGGTAAACTCGAGCTCTTGTATTACTAGGGAAAAACTTGGGTTACAATGATGATATGATCCCTTTATATAGGCCTTCCCTTGATCTATTTACAATGAAAGTGGGAATTCCCTACTTACCATGAAATAAGAATATTTTTTCCTTATAACTCAAATATATGAAAGGAAAACAATAATGTTCACCGACTTGATTCCCGACGTCGTCCATCTCGTATTGTCTCTGTTATACTCCAACGCATTGAGACCAACAAACACATCTCGACCATAATAGCGTTTATGGGCACAAATAGGCATCACTTTGTAACAATATATCCCCAGGTTGGTGATGAACGTTGTTTTCACTTGATCTCCCGGGTTCATTTGGATCTGGTGGTAGCCGTTGAACGCGTCCGTGAACATGAGGATCTCGTAGCCCAATGTGGCGTCTACCATTGCGACAATGTGTGGGAGAGGGAAAGAATTTTTCGAGCATGCCTTGTTCAAGCTAGGTGAAGTCGATGTAGATTCTCCACTTCCCATTTTTCTTCTCGACAATAGCGACATGGGCGAATCTGGATACTTTTCTTCTCTGATCTTTTCTATCTCTAGGAGGTTCTTGACTTTTTCATTCACTACTATGTTGCGCTCGGGGGCAAATGTTCTTCTCTTCTGTTTCATCGGGGTATGCTCGGGGGCGCATTTTAAACTTTTTAAGTGTGTCACGCGGTGACAATTTTGTAATTTCTATGAACATTGCTTTTTTTAAATGATCAAATTGATTTGATCGCCAAATTATGAACATTTCACGATGCTTTAAATTCATAAAACAAAGATTCTCTAATTTGAGAATGCTTTTTTTCTCTGAATGGTGAATAAAAAAAACTTTAAAAAAATGATTTATAATATTATACACTTTGTGTAGTTATAAAATCCACCAAAATTATCTAATAAATGAAACAATCAATTTCTAAGCATATACGAAAATATAGAATCTAAAATTTCTAAAACAGTATTAAGAGAATTTATATAAGAAATAAAACAATCAATTTCTAAGCATATACGACCATTTAGAATCTAAAATTTCTAAAACAATATTGAGAGAATTTTTCCAATTAAGAGAAATTTACTGCTTTAAATTCTATTTGATGAATACAAAGCCATTTCATGATATTTATATTTGAAATTTGAAATAAAAATATCTTACTATTTATGAGAGATTTTAAAAGTCCAAATTGTTTGGATATAAAAGAAGAAAGAGATAATCTCCTATAGTAAATTTATACGCCTAAACAAATTGTGCAACACTAAACTAATAAATGTATTGTGTCGTATGAACTAATGCAATCATTTTTATCTCCTATATAATGATGCTTTCTAAATCATTCCCAACATAAAATGTCAAACACTTTGAAAAATAGAGAGATTGTCACAAATAAAAAAATATCGATAAAGTCTATTTTTGTCATCTTCTTAGTAATCTCAACTATTTTTGTTCTTTCAAATGCAAGTGTCTATGGTGTCATAAAATGTGTAGGCATTTGCGTTGTTAAATGTGCTACATCCCCTCTTTGTCTTGCATTGTGCCTTTTCAAATGTTGAAAAAGCTTTCCTCTTGGGAATGATTTACTATAAAAGATTTTTTGTGACAAAAATTAACTTTATAGAAATTTTATATTTGTGACAATCTTTCTATTTTCAAAGTGTTGGATTTTTTGTTTTGAGAATGATTTAGATAGCATCATTATATAGGAAATAAAAATAATTGCATTAGCTCATACGACATAATGCATTTATTAGTTTAGTGTTGCACAATTTATTTAGGCATATAAATTAACTATAAAGGATTATATCTTTCTTCTATTATATCTAAGCAATTTGGACTTTAAACTATCTTTAATAGTATTACATTTATATTTCAAATTTTAAATTTAAATATCATGGAATGGTTTTGTATTCATCAAAAAAAATTTAGAGCAGTAAACTCTTCTTAATTGGAAAAATTATCTTAATATTGTTTTAGACATTTTAGATTCTATATTGTCGTATATGCTTAGAAATTGATTGTTTCATTTATTAGGTATTTGTGGTGCATTTTATAACAACACGTACAAGTGTATAATATTAGAAATCTTATTTTTAAAATATATTTTTCTCAGTATTTGGAGATAAAAACTTTCTCAAATTAGAAAATCTTTGTCTTTTTAAATTAAAGCATCATGATCCGATACATTTTTCAATAGACGATTTGAAAGATATCTTAGCTTGTTATTTGTGACTGTGAAACATTCACAATGCTTTAAAATCAAAAGACAAATATTCTCTAATTTGAGAAAGTTTTTTTTCTCCAAATGGTGAGAAAAAACCTTTCAAAAATAGGATTTTTAATCTATACACTTGTGTATTTATAAAATGCACCACAATACCTAATCAATGAAACTGTCAATTATCAAAGCATATACGACCATATAAAATCTAAAATGTCTAAAACAATATTAAGAGAATTTTTCAATTAAGAGAAATTTACTACTCGAAATTCTATTTGATGAATACAAAACTTTTCAGGATATTTATATTTTAAATTTGAAATATTAACATCTTACTATTTAAGAGATATTTTGAAGTCCAAAATTGTTTGGATATAAAAGAAGAAAGAGATAATCATTTATAGTAAACTTATACGCCTAAATAAATTGTGCAACATTAAACTAATAAATGCATTGTGTCGTATGAACTAATGCAATAATTATTATCTCCTATATAATGATGTTTTTTAAATCATTCCCAAGACAAAAATTTTAACATTTTGAAAAATAGAAAGATTGTCACAAATAAAACAATGTTTATAAACTCAATTTTTATAATCTTCATAGTATTGTCAGCAATTCTTGTTTCTTCAAATGCAAGTGTCTTTGCTGTCATAAAATATGTAGGAATTTGCGTTGTTAAATTAGCTACATCCCCTCTTTGTCTTGTACCGTACCTTTTCAAATGTACAAAAAGCTTTCCTCTTGATGTCGAAGGAATATGTGAACACGCTTTGTGTAGAACAGGTTGTCTCATTTCAAAATGTTTCACTAAAGTAAAACTCTCACAAAAAGAAGGTACATATACATAAATAATTTTTTTTTTTGATACCATGTCACTTTTAGCGATTTACAATGTTTGAAATAGATTATTAACTATTTTTCTATATCAAAACGTCTTGTTATATTGTTATTGATTATGATTCAAATATCGGATTTTGGAACTGATGCGATGTGCTCATTTTTCAATTGAATAGGTTTAACGAAAGAGAAGTTGAGGAATAACTGTGTAAAAGATTGTGACAATTCATGCAAGTGATAGTGAAGTGACAAACCAGCGCGGAGTGTTGTGCAAATTATTAAGAAGAGAAAATACTGAAACATGTTATTATTCTTATTATTTTATGATAATTTAAATATTTCATTTGTATCTATGAGTTGACATTTGACCTATAAATTATTTATGTGATAATTCTCTAATGCTAAAAAAGTTGAGCTTTGTATTACTTCTTTTTTATTTGAGCCTCTTAATTTAGAATCATAGACACACTCCTTTCAGATACATATATATGTATACAGTTATATACAAATTGAGAAATTCAATTAACACAAATTGAGAAATTCAATTAACTGTATATATGATTTACTTGTCGTAGTTTTTCCAAACACCGTCAATTACCCAAATATATGGCAAAAAGTGGTATTAATCAATTGTTTAGAGACAACTTGATACGTGAATAATAGGTTAAGTTTCATACCTTCGCACTAGATAAAAACAAAAGACACAGATTCAATACAAAGTTTCAGACTTTAATTTACTAAGAATATTTAATTAATATGAAGAAATAACTAGGTGATATGAATCACCCAAGAAATGACGCATTAAAGTGCTAAAGATAACGCCTTAATTGTTTAGGGAATGGGTTAAGCTTCATGTTATATCTTCTAGGATCTCGAACGCCTTCTTCAAGTCCGCTACGTGGTGTTTGACTTTCCTTGACTTCACGAGCATTTCGTCGATGTAGACTTCCATCGTGTCACCTATTTGCTCCTCAAACATCGTGTCGCCTATTTATTTTATAGCAATATATCCCTTGGTTAGTGATAAACACCGTTTTTTCTTGGTTGGCTAGATTCATCTGGATTTGGTGGTAGCCGCTGAAGGCATCCATGAATGTTAACATCTCGTGGCAAGTCGTGGGGTCCACCATCGCGTCGATGTGGGGGAGGGGGAAAGAGTCTTTGGAACAAGATTTGTTTAGGTCGGTGAAATCGACACACACTCTCCACTTCTCGTTCTTCTTTTGACCTGTGACGACGTTGGTGAGCCAGTCAGGGTACTTTGCTTCTCATATCTTCCTTTTTTATAAGAGATTATTTACTTCTTCTTCTACCACCTTGTTACGCTTTGGAGCAAATTTCCTCCTCTTTTGTTTTACTGGAGTGTGTTTGGCATCGATGTCAGGTTGTGGAGTATTACGTCGGGCGAGATGCTTGTCATATCTTCGTGACTCCAAGCGAAACACATGTCTTTGGATTTCAAGAATGTCACTAATTCTCCCCTTACGCTTTTAGGTACATCGACTTCTATCTTTACGATGCGTTCTACTTTCTCTTCGTCGACTATTACGTCTTCGAGTTTGAGAGATTTAGGCTTCACGTATTTCATTGGCGCTTCGTAGTCTACGAGTTGTCGTACCTTTTCCTTTTCGGTGATAGGCGTCGCGGTCCCCTTCATCCCTATTCTATAGCACTCTTTGACTACTTTGGGTTCTCCCTTGATTTCTTGTATCCCCCAAGGTGTAGGGAACTTCAGACACTGGTGATTCGTGGATGGGACCGCTTTCATGTCATGTATCCAAAGTCTCCCGAGTATGGTGTTATATGGCAATTCGGCTTTCATTACCCCAAACTTGGTTTGCACGTTGACGCTTTGAGCCAGCGTGGTAAGGGTGTTCACTCCCAGCATCTCAGTTACTTCTCCGCTGAAACCCATTAAAGGCATATGCTTTTTTATGACATTTGTGGAGGAGTGTCCAAGTTCCTTAACGGCGGAGAAAGTTATGATATTGGCGGAACTTGTTTGACTTCTTCGCCTGGTTCTTCGAACGAGATAGGGGGATCTTGTTTCGTCGCTCTGACGTGATGCACGGGCATCGCTACGCCTTTTCTTTCGATGTTCTTGGCGATTCTTTTGGTGGTGGGGATGGAGTTGGCACTCGTTGAAGGGCCTCCAAACACGGTGTACACTTCCTTGTCGTGGCTCAGAGTCGTTTCGAGACTTTTCTTACCATCGATTTCCTTGAACGTAGCCATCTCTCTTTCGACGTCTTGTTTCTTCGATGTAAGGATATTTCTTCCGAGTTCGGTCATCTTCTTGTGGTGAAAGGTGCTCTCTTTGTGTGGAAAGATGGTACTTTTTTTATCTAGCCCCACGGTGGGCGCCAATTTTTTGTAGCGAAAATATCAACACGTAGATACTTAAGCAAGATGCGGGTTTAAGATCAAAAGGGACGGTAACAACTTAACTCTCAAGAACACTTAGGTTAACAATGGTGAAAACTTTGACTTATGTTATTGATCTCGGTGGCTGACTTGATTATAGTGATGGAGAGGCCCTCGTTAAATAGGCAAACCCCAATTCTATCTATAAGGAAATAATAATATTTGTTTCCTTATATCTTTAACTTAATATAAACATGGTAAATAGATATTCTTTTTATATTATTTACTTATCTCTTTTAGCATTTACATAAATAATAATGATAAATGACTTAATAATGTCCGGCCGGCCACCTTTCACGCTCGTCCGATGACTTCGTACTCACTTATCTCGTAATCATCTGGTCTACGCGTAGCTCCTCGAACGTGTTGCTTCCTAGTCGTATTTTTGGGCACAAACAACTATTTTCTCTCCATATTCCTACTGGATCTTCATCTTCTTCCTCTAATCTTCAACAATGGCTCAAAACAAAACCACCATCTCTCTCTCTGACAACGAGATGCACCTATTCAAGATCTTCATGCTTCAACAAGAAAAGGAGTCTCCCTAAGTACAACAATCCCCACTACCCCAAGCCGCCAACCCTCTTCCAAAAACTTCAACCCTAGCGTTTGAGGAGGTCCCTCAGCCGCTCTCGGCGCCACAGATCAAAGCTCATCACTCAAAGAACCCACGTTGCTTCCCGAAGAGACCAACACTTCCACACCACCAAAGTCTTCCCCTGACCCCCTCTCAAAATCCCTAAGCCTTCATCCCTACGCCTCCAAACCCATTGTCCAGATCGACAAAACTCCATCACCACCCCCTCCATCTAGCTCCACAAAAAGCGCCTCTTCGGCCCACTCCTTGGTGAAATCTCATCAGCAATCATCTCCTCCTACAAATGAAGAAGAAACTGAGCAGATTCCAGGAGCTTTTGTCGAACCAAAGGAACCTTGCAGCGTTTTTATTGAGTTCCTCAAACGCCAACTTTCATTTGGTTGGATTGAAGAATGCCTAATAATAGTTACCTTCTCAGAATTAGTTAATAATGGACTTACATAGGTTTTGCATCTAAAACGCGGCCTAAGATAAGGCAACCCTTTGTCCTATTTCTCTTAGGAGCAAAGATCCTCGCTCGTAAACTACAAAATGATCCTCAAACGCCAACTTTCATCACCACCCCCTCCATCTAGCTCCACAAAAATACCCCACAACCCCACAAAAAGCGCCTCTTCGGCCCACTCCTTGGTGAAATCTCATCAGCAATCATCTCCTCCTACAAATGAAGAAGAAACTGAGCAGATTCCAGGAGCTTTTGTCAAACCAAAGGAACCTTGCAGCGTTTTCATTGAGTTCCTCAAACACCAACTTTCATTTGGTTGGATTGAAGAATGCATAATAATAGTTACCTTCTCAGAATTAGTTAATAATGGACTTACATAGGTTTTCCATCTAAAACGCGGCCTAAGATAAGGCGACCCTTTGTCCAATTTCTCTTAGGAGCAAAGATCCTCGCTCGTAAACTACAAAATGATTGTGTGCCAATAGTAACAACCAACTAGGCTTCAAGATTACAAGACAAGGAACAACAATTCTTTTTTTTTGACCTTTGTTGATGATATCCTTATTTTTTCCAAAACAAACCAATCATCTTGTACCCAAGTTAAGGGAATCATTGAAGACTTTTGTGTCATATATGGACAAAAAGTAAACTATCACAAATCAGTCTTCCAAGTTACTAATAATACGTCCCCTCAAGCAAAAGTGACTATTGATTGTGTCCTTGGCATACCATGCTCATCCTCCATCGATAAGTATCTCGGATGTCCCCTCATAAACGGGAAAGTGAACCGAGAGACTTTCATTGATACAAGTATTTCATCAAACGCACAACTTACTAAATGGCAAGAAAACTCTCTTTCCCAAGAGGGAAGAGCCACCCTTATCAAATCAAACATTTCTGCTAAACCCAATTGCATAAAGCTTTATGCTACCTGACTATGTTCATAAAAACCTTGACAAAACTAATAGTCTTCTTTTGGAATAAAGGCGAAATGCACAACCCCCTTATAGTTCGGGATAAGATTTGCAAGAAGAAGAAAATTAATGGTCTTGGAATCAGAAAATCCCTTAACATAAATAAAGCTTTACAAATGAAGCTTCTTTGAAAAATCTTAGTTGACCCAACTAACATCTAGGTTAAAGTCATTTCTGAAAAATATTTAAAGATTGTTCATATTCTAGACTACAAGAAAAAGAAGAAGGCAAACTACAACAAATTAATGAGGATGATGACTTAGTCACTGGAAAAAAAAAAATTAAGCCTACACAAGAAAGAAGAAAAATTATAAATTGAAACATGTTGAAGTCGACTTTCTCAAGCTGAACTTTGATGGATCTAGAATCCAAAACGGCGATGTTAGCTATGGTTTTATTACCAGGAATCACAAAACCCAAATATTACACATGGAAGGGCACCCATGTGGCAAATTTTCCCCGCTCATGGCTGAAACAATTGCCCTTAAACATGGAATTAAAATGGGCAAAAAGCTAAACCTAAACAAACTATTATTGAGGGTGACACTCACACTAATCAATTCTATTGAAAGAATATCACAATGCCCCTGGGAGATTGAGATGATGGTTTCCGATATTCTAGTCGACCTCCATCAATTCACATCTTCCCAACTCATATATGTCTTTAGGGAGGTGAATAGCAAGACTGGTAGAATTGATAAAATCAGTCTTTCACCCTCTACGTCTGGATTGGATCATGTTCTCATCCACAATGATGTTTACGGACCTCTCGTAATAGTTGAGATTTGTCTAATCTTCTCCTTATAAAAAAAATTGTACATGAAAAAAAAAACGGTTTTTTCGGCTGGTATCGTGAGATAATTAAGGCCAAATTCGTGTGGAGTACCAATTTTTAGACTAATTGTGTGGTACCCTTGAAGTTTGATATGTTTTTGCCTCGTGCCCCTCCAAAAAAAAAACATACACTTTCGTCTTCGTGTTGATCTTGTTCTCTTGCTCGCTTTCATCCCTCTCTCTTCTTCATTTCCATGGCTTTGTTAAAAGTGATTTGCGGTTCATCTCCGGTCTGGCAGACGACGACTTCATCTTCGGTGAGGGTATAGCAGACGACGATGTCAACAACTTCTTCAGCGGTGCTCGTTTCAACTCCGGTGGGATCTCAACGTGGCATCTCTGGCCGAGCTCATTTCGGTGTCTCCTCCTCCCCTCTTGAAGCCTGGTATTTCTACAACTCCTATTAAGATTTCAATTGAGTTTCATAAAATTGGGTTTTAGAAAAATTAAGGGTTCGAATTGTAAAATTAGGGATGAAGTTATGGACTATTGCCTTGAATCGTTGCATGTGTATGAAAATGTGCGTTTTGGATGTTTTTTTACAATGGCATTTTCCTAATGTGTTTGATGAATAAAATGGATTTGGTTAGCTGATAATTGAGATGAAAATGATGAATTGAAAATTTAGTATCGTAGTCTTAAAAACTACATTTTACTAGATATCTAAATTTAGTATCGTAGTGAATCTTTGGTTCCAAATCTTTGGTTCCATTTTCACTATTTTTTTGCTTCGGAATTATATGGAATAAAGCAAAATGACTCATTTAACTGTCTATGCTTCCTATTTCTGTGAAGTAATAGTCAGACTATGCAACTTTTGACACAATCTTGGTCATATCGGTTACTTCCTCCCAACCTGTTGGGGTAAGGAAATACCAATCCCGATCACCCCATACCCCGTTTTTCGGGATAAATGGGGATTGATGTTGTTGTTGTTGTTGTGTATCTAAACCTAGTCTTGTGGGGGAGGGGTATGTGATTAGTGCATCTAGGCATAGAAGATGGTGTACGTATCTATTGATTTGCCCCAGAGCCAATCTTTCTTGTCTGTGCTCTTTTTTATTAGTTGAACTATACAATGGGTTATACTAATCAACATCTTGCACAGGTTGTAGTGTGACTTTATTCGTATACAACAATGACATACATGCATACAGCACATGCTACACTATAATATTATGGAAAGAAAAGAGAACCAGGAAAGAAGGGTCCCCTTGTTCACATGCTACCCAAATACCACGATCATGTTCTTATGTAGTGTATTATTGAAGTCTCACACATTAGCAAGGCACAGATTGGAAGACTACATTACTATGATTTTTAATATAAGGTACAGTTTTTATTTGTTTTCTGGGCTTTGTAGGCTGCATTATGAGATTTTTAGCATGATAGAGTCTATTATCTGAAATGGTAGAGCATCTGCTTTATGCACAACATGCGGATTCGACTCCCATATAGGCGAATACAAGGATGCCCATTTTGGTGCATGAATGAATATAAGGGTGGGCATTGGTTATTGTTTGTAGGAAACTTTGCTTGTTGCTGAGAGAATGTTTAAGGTAATATGAATATAAGGATACAGAAGTTCCTCTAAAATTCTAGGAATTCTTCTTCAACTGGTTTCATAGTGCAGTTAATCATACACACAGGACAGAATAGGAAACGGGACTTGATTGTGAGGGAATGTGTGCCATCAACATCCAGAAGACAGAGCTTCATTTAAAAGTTGTTCCAGATAGGAAAGAAGTTGCAAGCACGAGGATTTAGCAGAGAAAATAACATACATCAGTAAGATGACAATAAGCTTCTTATGAAAATTGTACCAGGTAGGAATAGTAACTTAGTAGCAACATGGCCGGGCATAGGCATGTTAAAAGTGGGTAACCGAACAGGGCTATTTTAGTTTTAATCTATTATATATTTTTTTATTTTCATTTTTATAATTAAAAGGTCCAAATTTCAAATCTAAGTGTAAATGAGAGTTTAATTTTTACCTCTCTTTGTTCAAGTTCGATTAAGTTTTTTTAGAAATCAATCTCAATTCCTTCAACTATCGTTGATTTCCAATTCAAACGTATACATTTAATATCTTAAAAGCATACTACTTGGTTTAAATGAATATTCTCTCAAAGTTGTTGTCATAGAAATTTGGTTCTTTTATATGTTCCTCCATCACAATTAAAAGGCACATATTTTGGGATATAGGTCGTTGATATTTATTTGGTTATTCTTGTTTTTTTATCCCTTCCAATCACTTCAATTTTCATGTGAGTTAAGCATACTTTAACAATATGAAATGAAATACTAGTTATATTAAAAATTTGTTTTTTATCTATCCATTAGGTAAAAGTTGTAACAGTGCCTCTAAAATTTTAGGAACGGCCTACAACATATTTGAGCTCAAATTACATTCTAATATGGTCCGTTTGGATTTAAATGTTGATTCTGAATACCCAAATCACAAAACAGTGGAAAATTGCGCAAAAAACTAACCTCACCTGAAAGAACAACACTATATATACAACTAGCAAAGTAAAAGATGTTGAGTATTTAAATTCTTATAGTTTGTGTCACATGAAACCACTTTCCAATGGACGCGCTGCTGCTTCTGGTGTGGCTAGGGACTCCAATGGAGCTTGGTTAGGGGGTTATGTCCATAACTTGGGCTGTTGTTCGGTCCCGCGTGATGAGTTGTGGGGTATCGTCTCGGGCTTGCGTTTTGCCTGGGATAATGGCTTCAGGAGGGTTTGCTTTGAAACAGATTCGCAACTGGCGATTTTGTTGCTCAACAAACCCATGGATAGTTGTCATCCAATGTCTAGTCTTCTCGCCTTGGCAAGAGACTTTATCCTTAGGGATTGGATCGTCCAGTTCCGTCATGTCTTCAGGGAAGCCAACCGGGTCGCTGACTCGCTCGCCTCTTTTTTTGTCCTTGGTTAGGGGGTTACACTAGTAGAAAAAACACCTGTTGCAGCCCCCCTGTTGAGGCGGTCACCTTAAAAACCGACGCAAAAAGTCTTATTCTACTATCTGTTGAGGCGGTCAGTCATTTTGTTCGCTGCAACAGATGCTTTAAAGGCGGGCAAATTTTCGTTCGCCTCAAAAAATTTTTGTGTTTTTTACCTGTTGAGGCGGTCAGTAAGGCGCCCGCCTCAACAGGTCCAAAAATATTAGAGGCGGGCAGTAAGCGCCCGCTCAACAGTTGCGACAAAAAAATTAGAGGCGGGCATTAAGGCGCCCGCCTCAACAAGTCTTAATTCGCCTCTTTAAAAGGGACCCATCTCATTATAACCCTAACCCGACCACTCGTTCTTTTCCAATCTCCCTCTGCGCCGCTCATTCTTTTCCAATCTTCAACAGATCTCCATTGAAGCTCTTCTTCAACAGATCTCCATTGAAGCTCTTCTTCAACAGATCTGCGCCGCTCATCTTCAACAACCTCTGCGCCGCTCGATCTCCTCCGCCGCTCGACAACCAAGATCTGCTCGATCTCCTCCACCTTCCCCTCCCTCCTCTTCAACACCACAATCGTCACCTCTTAATATCAGATGGAGGCGAATCTGAGGAGGCAAAGGAGTTTGAAGAAGAGGAAGACGAGGCAGATACAAACCAGAGAAGAAGTTTGAAGCTGAGGAAGACGAGGCGGCGACGGAGCTTGAAGCAGAGGAAGATGATGCGGATCCAAGGTCGCGGAGATGAAGTCGCCTTCTTCTCCACCTTTCTGGTTTCAATTGTTTTTGTGTTGAAGTTTCTACAATCACAAGGTTCAAGTCGCAATTCATTGTTTCTGGTTCCAGATCTGGCGATATCATTATCTTGTTTCGATTCTACTTTTTTGTTCATAGTTTGTAGATATGCTTGTTGCTGGCGATTTCAATTCTATTTTTTGTTGCAGTAATATCTTTTGTTCACTGATTGTTGTTGATATGTTGCAATCTCATAATAAAATTTGTAGATATGCTTTTGTTTTGGCGATACTGATTGTTGTGATGCTGATGTTCAGATTCTTAAAAAAATTGAGGCCAACAATTACACAAACAATTAATTTCGTGTTTTCAAATTGATTTGACCGAGCCAATAAATTGATTTGACCAGAAAAATTAGCCAAACAATAGAGGCGGGCGATATGGATTTGAGGCGATCAATTGAGGCGGGCACAAACTGTTCGCCTCAAATATGGAGCCTTTTTTAGGCGGGCAGATGTAATTCAACGCAATATATTTGCCTACTTGTTGAGGCGGGCACCTTTTTGACCGCCTCAACAGACCCCCTCTGTTGAGGCGGTCACCCTTCTGCCCGCCTCAACAGACCCCCTCTGTTGAGGCGGTCGCCCTTCTGCCCGCCTCAACAGAGGTAGAAAACGTTGCATCTGTTGAGGCGGTCACCCTCCCGACCGCCTCAACAGCTCATGACCTGTTGCAGCCCCCCTGTTGCAGCGACCCCTGACCGCCTCAACAGGGGGGTTTTTGACCGCCTCAACAGGTGTTTTTTCCACTAGTGTTATGTCCATAACTTGGGCTGTTGTTCGGTCCCGCGTGATGAGTTGTGGGGTATCGTCTCGGGCTTGTGTTTTGCCTGGGATAATGGCTTCAGGAGGGTTTGCTTTGAAACAGATTCGCAACTGGCGATTTTGTTGCTCAACAAACCCATGGATAGTTGTCATCCAATGTCTAGTCTTCTCGCCTTGGCAAGAGACTTTATCCGTAGGGATTGGATCGTCCAGTTCCGTCATGTCTTCAGGGAAGCCAACCGGGTCGCTGACTCGCTCGCCTCTTTTGCTTTTGCTTTTCCTCTTGGGTTTTTTTGTCCTTGATGTTCCGCCCGATCGGGTGTCGCTTTTCATTTCGGACGATGCTCGTGGCCGGTCCTTTGGCCGTGTCGTTGCCGTGTAGTCAGTTTCTTGATTTTATTAAGAGCCTGGCTCTTTTTCTACCAAAAAAAAACATGAAACCACTTTCCACTACATGAAAATAAGAACAACCATATACATTCTAGTAAGAACATTGCAACGAACATGTTTACCAACAACAACCACCAAAAAATCAGGAAGAAATATTATAGTTGTATAGATGTTCTCTATGATTACCTTAATGCCAAGGCTTGTTTCTAGAAAAAATAAATTAGGAAGAAATATGGCTACTTTCATAAGAAATAAGGTTAAAAGATTTAACTTCTCCAAATGGTGAAATATTCGTTAGCAATGACACAGACAAGGTGATCATGTTTTGTCATCCTGGAGTGGTAAATGGACCACTTTCAGAAGGTAGTTCTTTCCATTGTGATTAAATATTTGGCTTTTCACTTCTTGCTTGCAAGAAAGTTTTGTATTTTGCAAGAATGTGTCAACCCTTGTATTTAGCCTATGTTGGAGTCGAACCCGCATCTTGTGCATAAAAGCACATGCTCTATCATTTGAGCTAATAGGCTTGATGACTTTATCATACTTATCTCGTAATGCAGCTTACAAAGCCCAGAAAAGGAATAATATGACAAATCTTAATGCAACAATGACTGAGCTACATATCCAAGTGAGCAGTCTAAATGCAACAATGATTGAGATAAATCCAATTAGCTCCATGAAGAATCTAAATCCGCTAAATCACAAAATATAACCATGAAATTAACTTCATGGGCAATCTTCTCGCAATGGTAGGAAGATTGTAAGGGATTGTAAGGATTGTAAGGATTGTAGGGCTTGATCGTGGAGCGCTTGACTGGAAGAAAAAAAAACAGGAGAAGTGAATGCCCTCAAGAACGGACTCGGGAGCAAGAAGATTATTGGTATTTTCTTTTCTCTTCTTTCTTTTCTTAATGAAATTTAACGACTCAGTTAAGTATTTGATGGAGGGGTGTCATACGAAAAAATATCAAACTTCAGGGGTACCATGCGAATTAGTCTAAAAATTGGTACTCAGTGCGAATTTAGCCTTATCTCAGGGACATGAAGAATACCTCATTATCTTCAACAAAACAAATTGGAGTCAAAGAGCTAAACAAGAAAGATTGATCAATAAAAAGGCTAAACTTATCCCCTTCCATAAGAAATATTGGAGTCAACGAGCTAAGATAACACACTTAAGATTCATTGATACAAACTCGAACTACTTTCACCGATTGGCAACCGGTAGAAGAAGAAAATCATCCGTAAAATACGAACAAACGAAGGGACAGTTTTTATTGGCCTACAAAATATCAGAAATGAAATAAAAAGAGACTTTGAAAAGAGATTCAAGAAAAGTCCAATTAATCAAAATATCCTTCACAAATTTCTTACTACTATAAGTAATGAGGTTTCATGGACTAAAATAACAACTTCACAAAACAACCTACAAATGAAGAAATAAAAAATGCAACTTTTGGGATAGGTAGCAACAAATTTGCAGGCCCTAATGATATGTCAGCTCTTTTCTATCAAAAGTACTCGCACATCATAGGCCCCACGACAATCAAAGATGTTAAAGGATTTTTCATTATTTGGAAGAATTTTAAAACAAATTAATCACATATTTATTACACTAATCCCAAAATGTGATAATGATAATCCATCATCGACTAATCATTATCGACATATAAGTCTATGCACAACCAACTATAAAATCATTTCAAAAATACTAACAGATAGAATGAAAACAATCATGAACCAACTCATACACCCCTTCAGGGAGCTTTTTTAGCTAACCGATCAATCGAAGACAATATCATGATTGCCCATGAAATATTCCACTCCTTCCGATCTAAGAAAAGAAAGGAATGATGGATTGCTATCAAATTAGATATGGAAAAAACATACGATAGGATTGAATGGGATTTTATCTTTGCCATTTATATAAATTTTGATTCTCACCAACTTTCATTGGTTGGATCGAAGAATGCATAATAATAGTTACCTTCTTGGTATTAGTTAATAATGGACCTACAGAGGTTTTCCATCCAAAACGCGGCCTAAGACAAGGCGAACCTTTGTCCCCTTTCCTCTTTCTCTTACGAGCAAAGATCCTTGCTCGTAAACTACAAAATGATTGTGCCAATAGTAACAACCAACTAGGCTTCAAGATTACAAGACAAGGAACATCAATTCTT
The DNA here is from genome assembly GCA_029168935.1 of Oxyria digyna. NCBI lineage: Eukaryota > Viridiplantae > Streptophyta > Magnoliopsida > Caryophyllales > Polygonaceae > Oxyria > Oxyria digyna. The sequence goes on along the minus strand of JAPVLV010000007.1, from coordinate 18,877,279 downwards.
TTTTTGACCTTTGCTGATGATATCCTTATTTTTGCCAAAACAAACCAATCATCTTGTACCCAAGTTAAAGGAATCATTGAAGACTTTGGTGTCATATCTGGACAAAAAGTAAACTATCACAAATCAGCCTTACAAGTTACTAATAATACGTCTTCTCAAGCAAAAAGGACTATTGAATATGTCCTTGGCATACCATGTTCAACCTCCCTCGATAAGTATCTCGGATGTCCCGTCATAAACGGGAAAGTGAACCGAGTGACTTTCATTAATACAAGTAGTGTGTCAAACGCACAACTTACTAAATGGCAAGCAAACTCTCTTTCCCAAGAGGGAAGAGCCACCCTTATCAAATCAAACATTTCTGCTAAACCCAATTACATAATGCAAAGCTTTATGCTACCTGACTAGGTTCAGAAAAACCTTGACAAAATTAATAGTCTTCTTTTGGAATAAAGGCGAAAAGCACAACCCCCTTATATGTCGGGATAAGATTTGCAAGAAGAAGAAAAGTGGTGGTCTTGGAATCAGAAAATCTCTTGATATGAATAAAGCTTTACAAATGTAGCTTCTTTGGAAAATCTTAGCTGACCCAAATAACCGGTGAGTTGGATGAATAACCATATTGTACGTTTTTATTAGGAAAATGACCATTTAGAAACTAACCCCCTACTCCAAGGAAAAGGAGACACCCAAGGGGTTAGTTTTATTTAACAAAAACTAATAAAATCTACTTGGGGCTAATTTTCCTGATTAAAAACTTTAAAGGGGTCATTGGGACACACTCTTTCCACAAATAGCTTCTAGGTTAAAGTCCTTTCTGAAAAATACTTAACGATTGTTCAAATTCTAGACTACAAGAAAAAGAAGAAGGCAAACTAAAACAAATTAATGAGGATGATCACTTAGTCATTAAAACTGGAAAAAAAAAATCACCCTACACAAGAAAGAAGAAAAAATATAAATTGAAACATTATGAAGTCAACTTTCTCAAGCTAAACTTTGATGGATCCAGAATCCAAAACGGTGATGTTAGCTATGGTTTTATTATCAGGAACCATAAAGCCCAAATATTACACATGAAATGGCACTCATGTGGCAAAGTTTCCCCGCTCATGGCTAAAACAATGGCCCTTAAATCTAGAGAGAGAGAGAGAGAGAGAGAGAGAGAGAGAGAGAGGCTCCGGTAAGACCACTTTTATAGTAAAACCGAGTTAACGAATAGGAGCCATATGATGAGATTAGATGAAGGGTTGGATTAGAAGTCTTGAAATTAAAAGAAAATAAGGAAAAAAAATATCATAACCCCTTCCTTAATTTACGGCAATTCCAAATTCTCTCTCTCTCTCTCTTCCATCAATTCAACGCTTTCTCTCTTCCATCGTTCTTCTCTTCCAGTTTTTTCTTCCCGACGGTAACAATAGTTGATTGATACAACATCACAAATCTCCATGGAAGAAGGTTAGTATCGAGATATGCATAAAATTTGTTTACTAAAATCGACTTTGGTATATTAGATTCATATGATTAGGACTTTATTAGGGTTTGAGTATATTCGACTTTGATTTATGCATCAAACTAGGGTTAAATAGGGTTTCGTTCTGATATGCGATGACAATAAAACGATATGCATCAGATGATTCGGTGGTATGCAGTAGCAATTTAGGGTTTCACATGAATTCTGTTATGCAGTAAAACGGTTGTCGTATGCGTTTCGTAATAGCTGTTATGCAACCGGATATACTTGATATGCAGTAGATACGTTTTGATTCTAACAATGGCATTCGCCTCTCAAATCGAATTCTTAGCCAAGTGGATGTGACATTCGACTTTCACATTATATTCACAAGATTCTTTCATGTAAATCGCTCCTAAGTTATATTTTTTAGGTTATGCAATCTGATTTATTTGGTATGCAATTGTTCTAAATGAATGTGCATTTACGGTTCACTGATATGCACAAAACTGTATCTGGTATGCAGGAGAAGACAGACACAAAAAGCATTGGGTTTCTCGTGACAAATGAAATTGGAGAGAATCCTTTAGTTGATGTTAATATGTAATTTAATTTTTAGAGATATTGGAATTAGAGTTAATTTTTGGTATTACGTAAACTTGGGTTTTAGAGATATTGAATTTTATATGCAGTTTAATTAAGAGATAAGTGCTAATGTATTTTCCAAGGTTTACAACTTTCTAGTTGAAATGCAACACATATCTATAGATATGCACCAAATCTGAAGCGATATGCACTACATCTGTATAGATATGCATCAAAACTGCAGCAATATGCACCAAATCTTTAGCGATATGCACCAAATTTGTATATATATATAAACCAAATTTGTAGCGATATGCACTAAATCTGTATAGATATGCACCAAATCTACAACGATATGCACCAAATCTACAACGATATGCACCAAATCCGTAGCATCGTTGTTCATTAAATTCATCATATTAAGAATGCACTTCAAAAACACTACATTTGATTTGCATAACGAAAAAAGTAGTTTGCATATCACACACAAACAAGTGAATATCAACACACTTTATGCGAATATTATACTAATGCACATGCATATCATATATAATGTTTTTTGTACTTCTACACATACTAAACCCATTAAAGAAAATAAAATACAAGAATGCGCATATCAACGCATACAAATACAATAAAAATCATTAAGTTGTTTTGCATATCAACAAGACTATATTAGATATTAATACAAGGGAGTGCATATCCGTGTTGCAAACCAAAATCGCCTAAAAATTTCTACAATTACACAAATTTCAATCAAAATGAAAACCGGCGGGGGAGAAGAGTGCTCATATCTGCTCCACTTTAATGCACCTACAAAATCACCATCAATTTGATTAGAAGCAATCAAATCATACAGAGTGCATATCAACACGCTATATTTGAATATTATACTCATACAAGTGCATATCATATATATAATGAATATGACCCCAAATAACGTTTTCAATTCATAAATACAAATTCTTTGTCAGACAATAACCCTTCCTGACCTCCAATAGCAAAACCCTGTTCACCATACCATAACCCATTTCCATTATCAGTACCAATGCCATTCTGAAATATGGATTTTTCATTTCCACTCAATGGAGAAGTGATACTTTCATTGAACGAGGAATCTTTACCTTTGCAATCATTCACGGTCAAGCTTTTCATCATGGGTCCAGCCAAACTCCATCCGAAGCCAGTCTGTTTGTCAACAAAACAACTTTTAGGAGAAGATTTTAAAACTCACAAGATTTATAGATCCAGATGCTAATGAGTTGAATAAATTACATGTGGTATGTTTTCTCCACCACCTCCAAAATCTGCACACTTCTCTACATTATACTTTTCATGCATTGTGCCGGTGTTCTTGAATGTAACTTAGTTTGTTCTAATCCCTCGTTTTGCAATATCTTCTGCAAGGGATCTTGCTTCTGCAGACCCGGAATTTGATAGACCTTCAATTATCATATGTTGAAGTGGAGCCCAACCATTTGGAAAGTCCCTAATTGTCGCAGGATTTGTTACATTCAAATTGATTATGTTATTTAACCGGTGAAGAGGTTGGGGTTAATAGCTAACCATTGTTGCCCTAAATTTGTAAGAGAGGTGACGATTCCAGCTACACAGACTAACCCTGAAATTTTCAGGCTTCTCATAGCTTTCTCCATATGACCATCTAATAATTGCACAAGAAAGACATTTAAATGTCCTTAACTGTAAAAAGAAAATCAGAAAACGTCCTACGTGCTCAATTGTATATGATATATTCATGGAAACATGATTTTAGAGGCGAAATCCACAGAGGGACGAAGTTGGAAGCAAACACATGCTTATTCTGGTGCCATTTTTGCAATGGTTGATCATCCTGTTACCAAGAAAGTATCAACAAACTATTCAAGTCTCATTATATACTGAAGTAAACGACTCTGGTCTTTGTTTATTTCCACTCCCACAAATTGTTGGACGAAGAACAAGCGAAACAAGCAAGAAGCAACCATCATCAATGTACGGAAGCAAACTAGGCACAATTGCAATGGAATACAGAGATTATAAGCGCTTAAAACTAGAGATCTATCTTAATAACGAATCGAAGTCAAAACCTAAATTCCAGTATTATAACAAATCAAAATTGGACCAACAAACAACGATTGAATATACGAGAGAGGAAGAGGTACCTTGGAGGGTGTAGCCGGGCGGAAGAGTGCAGTCGATGTAAGGCTCCGGCGACGACTTGTAGATTTGGGGAAAGAGAGTGGCGGAGGAGATTTAGGGAAAGAGAGAGGCGGAGGAGATTAGGGAAAGAGAGAGGCGCGACGACTTGCAGAGAACGAGGGAGAGAAGGAATTAGGGCGGAGAGAGAGGCAGAGGAGGACGGCTTGCAGAGAGGCGGAAGGAGACGTCTAGACTTGCAGAGAACGAATGGCAAGGAATTAGGGAGCAGAGAGAGGGATGAGATTTGATAGCGGGATTTAGGGGAATATTGCTAAAATTAAAACGTTTTTTATTATTGAAAATTTTGAGTTAATCCTTGCCATTCATCCGAATTTGATCCAACGCCTCTAAATCATTAACTCCGTTGTTCCCTAAGAGGTGGACTCCAAATTAAACACACTGCATTTAATGCTTTGTTTTTAATTTATCATTTTTTTGATTTTTTTCTTTTCCCATTTATTTCCAACGTTTACGAATATGTCGTCCAGATGAAGATTTTGACCCATCAACACATGTCTATAATGGATTCATATGGAACATTTCATCATCTTATACTCTTTGATTTCGCAACGCCGTACAGTGAAGTTTTATAGCGCGGGCCCAAAAAGTCTAGTATATATATTTATATATATAAACGGTCATTCTTGGCCGAAAGTAAATGTAATCCGTACCCATTCAATGCATTAGCAAAATCTTTCTATTCTCATCTCATTCATGAATTTATCTCTCTCTATATAAAAATTAACCCCTTTTGTCCAAAGTAAATGTAATTTGTACATCATCAATGTTAAACCTTAATCATTTTAAAAACTAATAAGTTCAAGACCCATTATAATATTATTGTTTCTATCAAATAATTATTTATCCTTTCTTCCTAATTCTATTATTGTCCTAATTTAACTAAATAATAAATATAATGTAAAAAGATTACTATAACTTTTATCTACTTTTGCTAATTTTAATCTCCCTAAGTAAATAATAATGTTCATAGTCAAAATCTAGCCATCAGAGTAAAAAACAACATGATCACGTCAAATTGAAAACTCAATTCGAACACAATATCCAAATCATAATAATCTTGAAAAAGACAGTACTAACATTCGTTAATACGCTAAAGACAAAATGTATTACATATATCTAAATATTATATTTTAATACGCTAAAGCTCGCGCGAAGCGCGGAAGGTTGCATTAATGATAAAGATATCTGGGGAAACCGATCTAGATGCCAGGAATCAGACAAGGAACTAAACTTCCTAACCCAGAGAATAGTCCCGGTCTAAGCAGTTGAGCCCCGCAGTCAAGATAGACGGATCTTGTCCAATTCATACAGACATGGTCACCTCTCTTTCGTCTGTAGTGGCAGAGGTATAGATCGAAGAAGAAAGGCGAAAGTCAACTTTCCTGTATGACTCAAAAAATCGCTTACTCTTATTGCAGCGGAGTCTATGACCAGAATCTAGTAGTACATATATAATTATATTATTAAAAATATTTAATACATGCGACCCGTGCATGACGAAGAAAAACACGCTAATTTAGTCTAATTCTTACTTTATTTTGCCAAGTATTTTTATAAATTTAAAAATGGTCGTTTTTCGTGCCGGTAATATAGCTTCTTCGGCTTGGTTGGTTAAAATTAAATGGATTACATACTATTTCTATAGATGACTTAAAGGGGCCCTTTGCCCCTTATTACACAATCAAAATAATTTGTAACCTAGTTTATTTCGGAGAACATAAACTAACCTTCATTAAACACTAACTTCCTTCCGCCTCCGCTTCTTTGTCGGATCGCATCTGCTTCTTCCGCCTCCGCCTTCTTCTCCGTTTGCTCTTCCCTCGACCTACCTCCTCCACTCCCTCTCGAAATTCCTAATTCTATGCGAATCGCAACGAACAACTTCTCCACCATCATCAACGAAGGCGGTTTTGGGCGAGTTTTCTACCCGACGTCAGAAGATTAGTCGCAGTCAAGATACTCCATCAAACCTCGACACAGACTATCGCGAGTCATGGTCAAACCCCGACCTAACACCGTCGACTTACCACCCAGATCTGCATCGTTGAGATCTATCGTGAGTCACGAGTGAGCACCGACCTACCACCTCCATTATTCATCACGAGTTGCACCACACCAGTGAGTATGAGTCCGCTATTGTTTATTCATTAATTTAGCAAGACTGGTAGAATTGATAAACATAAGGCTGGTTTGGTTTGGTTTGAACATTAGGGTAAAATTCAGACCATGGATTATATATTATGATGACATGTAAAATATACTCCATCATACCATATGTCAACTGCATTTATTAGCTAGTATGAAATTAAAATGACAAAAAGCTAAACCTAAATAAACTAATTAATGAGGGTGACAATCTCATACTAATCAATTTTATTGAAAGAATATCACAATGCACCTGGGAGATTGGGATGATGGTTGTCGATATTCTAGTCGACCTCCGTCAATTCACATTTTCCAACTCAAACATGTCTTTAGGAAGGTGAATAGCAAGAAGGTGAATACCTTCCTCCTTCCCGCATCTCTGGTTTCTCCAGCGACCCAAAATCATCACTTGCGCAACCACGCATCCTCGCGACGGCCGCCGCTCCTCGTGCAAGGTATTTCTATGAGTTTTTCTCCGAATTCTATGTACAAGTCTAAAGTTTAACTCACGGAATCACTAAATTGCTTCATAGACCGATATAAGTGTTGTTCTCCGAATTCTATGTTGAATTGTCAAGTTGAATTGTGGAGATTTTAGGGTGAGGTAAACATGTTCGTCAATTATATGTTATTGCTGCACATTCCTGGTTTCTGGTTCTGTTTTCAATACTATATGTTACTGATACGGAGAATTCCTGAGCTATTGGAATTTGGATCAACATAAGGCTGGTTTGGTTTGGTTTGAACATTAGGGTAAAATTCAGACCATGGATTATATATTATGATGACATGTAAAATATACTCCATCATACCATATGTCAACTGCATTTATTAGCTAGTATGAAATTAAAATGACAAAAAGCTAAACCTAAATAAACTAATTAATGAGGGTGACAATCTCATACTAATCAATTTTATTGAAAGAATATCACAATGCACCTAGGAGATTGAGATGATGGTTGTCGATATGCTAGTCGACCTCCGTCAATTCACATTTTCCAACTCAAACATGTCTTTAGGAAGGTGAATAGCAAGACTGGTAGAATTGATAAACATAAGGCTGGTTTGGTTTGGTTTGAACATTAGGGTAAAATTCAGACCATGGATTATATATTATGATGACATGTAAAATATACTCCATCATACCATATGTCAACTGCATTTATTAGCTAGTATGAAATTAAAATGACAAAAAGCTAAACCTAAATAAACTAATTAATGAGGGTGACAATCTCATACTAATCAATTTTATTGAAAGAATATCAGAATGCACCTGGGAGATTGGGATGATGGTTGTCGATATTCTAGTCGACCTCCGTCAAATCACATTTTCCAACTCAAACATGTCTTTAGGAAGGTGAATAGCAAGAAGGTGAATACCTTCCTCCTTCCCGCATCTCTGGTTTCTCCAGCGACCCAAAATCATCACTTGCGCAACCACGCATCCTCGCGACGGCCGCCGCTCCTCGTGCAAGGTATTTCTATGAGTTTTTCTCCGAATTCTATGTACAAGTCTAAAGTTTAACTCACGGAATCACTAAATTGCTTCATAGACCGATATAAGTGTTGTTCTCCGAATTCTATGTTGAATTGTCAAGTTGAATTGTGGAGATTTTAGGGTGAGGTAAACATGTTCGTCAATTATATGTTATTGCTGCACATTCCTGGTTTCTGGTTCTGTTTTCAATACTATATGTTACTGATACGGAGAATTCCTGAGCTATTGGAATTTGGATCAACATAAGGCTGGTTTGGTTTGGTTTGAACATTAGGGTAAAATTCAGACCATGGATTATATATTATGATGACATGTAAAATATACTCCATCATACCATATGTCAACTGCATTTATTAGCTAGTATGAAATTAAAATGACAAAAAGCTAAACCTAAATAAACTAATTAATGAGGGTGACAATCTCATACTAATCAATTTTATTGAAAGAATATCATAATGCACCTGGGAGATTGAGATGATGGTTGTCGATATTTTAGTCGACCTCCGTCAATTCACATTTTCCAACTCAAACATGTCTTTAGGAAGGTGAATAGCAAGAAGGTGAATACCTTCCTCCTTCCCGCATCTCTGGTTTCTCCAGCAACCCAAAATCATCACTTGCGCAACCACGCATCCTCGCGACGGCCGCCGCTCCTCGTGCAAGGTATTTCTATGAGTTTTTCTCCGAATTCTATGTACAAGTCTAAAGTTTAACTCACGGAATCACTAAATTGCTTCATAGACCGATATAAGTGTTGTTCTCCGAATTCTATGTTGAATTGTCAAGTTGAATTGTGGAGATTTTAGGGTGAGGTAAACATGTTCGTCAATTATATGTTATTGCTGCACATTCCTGGTTTCTGGTTCTGTTTTCAATACTATATGTTACTGATACGGAGAATTCCTGAGCTATTGGAATTTGGATCAACATAAGGCTGGTTTGGTTTGGTTTGAACATTAGGGTAAAATTCAGACCATGGATTATATATTATGATGACATGTAAAATATACTCCATCATACCATATGTCAACTGCATTTATTAGCTAGTATGAAATTAAAATGACAAAAAGCTAAACCTAAATAAACTAATTAATGAGGGTGACAATCTCATACTAATCAATTTTATTGAAAGAATATCACAATGCACCTGGGAGATTGAGATGATGGTTGTCGATATTCTAGTCGACCTCCGTCAATTCACATTTTCCAACTCAAACATGTCTTTAGGAAGGTGAATAGCAAGACTGGTAGAATTGATAAACATAAGGCTGGTTTGGTTTGGTTTGAACATTAGGGTAAAATTCAGACCATGGAATCTCCAAGCTTTTTGTGATCCCCGAGTGTTGAGATTTCAGAAAGATCTATAAAGGTAGGCACTGCTTTGTCGAAAACCTGCTCAAAAGACAAAAGAGTATGGAATTTACAGGAAGAGAGAGTACAATTAATCACAACTGACTGAACTCTATAAATAGATAAGTAAATAATAACCAATTGATATCGGTCACAGATAGTAAGCAAAGAGCAAGTCAGCACCCATCAGTATAGGTTCCAATAGACATAGATAAAATAAGCTCTAATTAATTTGCAGGATCAATATCAACATTTGTTTTTGAAACATTACCTTGTGGCAAGTACTAGAATCCTGGAGCAACCAGAGGAGACAGTCAATGGCCATATATTTCCAATCATCTGAAGAGCGGGCAATATTACATAAAGCTTCAATAATTCCAGGACAGTTTGCAACAGGGCCTCTACCAAGTTTTTGGTGACAGATGGTTCTTAGTAAACCAATTCCAGCTGGTGAATTTTCATTCACCAGGCCACCCCACATGCCAGGCAGTTTGCTTAGAAAATCAGGTTTGCAAATTGTAGACAGGAACTCAGGTTTGAATGCAAAACAATTAATCAACTGAAGGGACCAACACTGTAACTGACTAGCCCATTCCTCAGCCTTCCTTGATTACATTTCAACACCACCCATGCCTCGAGTGAGTAGATCACAGTGATAGCCAAGCCTTCTATCAACATATTGGTAAAAATGAGAGTACACAATCTCTAACGAACTCATTGCAAGTTGAATGGCGATCTCCAGAATTTCCCCATGGCTTGCAATGGCATTGAAAGTACTCGGGTAGGTAGCCAAGTGTCCTAGTGCTCGTACTGCTACTCGTTGCTCCACCCATGTCAACCTCCCTCTTAAAAGTTCAACTAGGGGAGGAATGACACCAGCGTGAACAGAAGCCTCTACGTTTGGATTGGATCATGTTCTCATTCACAAGAATGCTCTACATTGGACCTCTCGTAATACTTGAGATCTGTCTAATCGTCTCCTTATAAGAAAAATGTACATGAAAAAAAATACGTAACGGCTATATACACTCATTTTTTTGTCTATATACACTCAATACCCCACGCAGTTGCGACGCGTGGGCGTGGGTATGACCCACGCATACACAACGCGTGTGCGAGACCATTTTATGGATATCCGAAACATTTAATCCACGGGTACGCAAAGCGTGTGCGTGGGTATAATTTTTTTTGTCAATCCCACGCTTCATATACGCGTAGGTCATAATCGGAAAAAAAAAAACTTAAAATCAATACCCACGCACTTGCGTTGCGTGGGCGTGCCTTTTTTGTTTGGTTTTAAGACCCACGCGTACGCGACGCGTGGGCGTGGGTTTTTTCGTTTTTTCCGAATTTTTTTTCTGTAACCGACGCAATATCTTTTAAGATAATAAATTTGAACGAAAGATTTTCAAAAGATTCTTTTCGGCGAATTTTGGAGAGTAAAATTTTAGTCTTGCAAGCATAAAACCTAAACCTATATTATTCTTTTCTTCTATCCCAATTTGAACACACCATAAGAAAAACAATGTCAAATCAAGATGGAGACTCATCGGTGCAAGGAGAATTGAGGTCAAACTATATTGATCCTAAGGAGGTAAAACTGCATGAAACTGTAGTATTTGTATTTATTGTATGGTTGTACTTAGTTTTGTAATCTAATAACGATGTGTCTATTTTCGAATAATAATGTTACTTTATCTAAATAACGATATTGTAAATAGATATGCACAAGAGACTACTCAGATGATTTTACTGTGGACTATGTGTGGGATTGCCCGAAGAAAATGTTCAATTGGGTTAGAGAATTTGGAAAAGAGTTGATGATGGTTATCGTTACTAAAAACTCAAATCCTAATAGAGTGATAATGGTATGTGAGAATTATGGTGTGTATAAGCTCAAGAATAATGTGGAAGGGATGAGAACTCAAACAAAAAAGTGCAATTGTCGATTCATGGTGATTGGATATAGGTTGACCGTAGACAAGGTAACAAAAGCAGAAACATGGGGGAAGCTTGAAGTTGATTTCGGATACCACAACCATGCCCTTCCTACAAGTTTTCTTGGGCATGCATATGTTGGCAGAATGACCTCAGAACAAGAGAGACTGGTTAGGAGGTGGACCGAGATGGGAAACAAGGCAAGTTGGATTATTACTGAGCTTAGAGACCGGTTTCCAGGAAATGTTACATCCTCCAAACAAATCAACAACTTTCGCCAGAAGATGCAATTTGAGGATCAGGGAGAATTAACCATAACGCAATGGGCACTTAGATACCTAAAACAATAGGGATACAAAGTGTATCACAGGAATGAGCGCCCTACTAATCAAGTGGATATCTTATTCTTTGCGAACCCAAAGACACTGCATCTGCTGAAGCTATTCTCTTATGTTGTTATTATTGATGGCACATACAAGACTAATAGGTATTGTTATTGTTTTACTAATCTTTTATACGATTCTTGTAGTAGTTATGCTATACTTGTAATAATATATATATATATATATACAGGTATGGCATGCCTTTGATTGAGATGGTTGGTTTTACTTCCAAGGGAAAGACATTCAACATTGCTTTTGCATTCACGAGGGGGGAGGATATTTCTCGTTACGTGTTTATACTAGAGCGGTTGAAGAAGTTATTTGCATTTGTGGGAGAGAAGCCAACTGCAATTGTTACTGATCGAGACCAGGCTCTCATATCTGCAATTCAAAGTGTTTACGGGGATACAGTGAAACATTTGTTGTGTTGGGTTCACATTAAGCACAACATTCAGTCATATGGTTTGCGTGTCATGAACAACGTGGACCAAGCTGACAATTTTGCGAACCAATGTTGGGGGTTATTTATGTCGTGCACAGAGAGGAGCTATGAAATTAGGCTCGAGAAGTTGCGAGAATCGTGGAACAATGGCCTTGTTCAGTATGTTGAAGTTACATGGCTCAATCCTTACAAGGAGAATATAGTCCGAGCTTGGACTGACCTTCATCTTCATTTCTTCACAAGGACCACAAACAGGTAACCTTGTATAAGATATGTATGCATGTTTAAGTTGATTGCGCAACAAAAGTTTTTAATATTTTTGTTTTCCTATAGGGTTGAGGGCATCCACAAAAGTTTGAAAGATATTTTGCAATCTTCTCGATATGGATTTAACTCATTGGTTGTGAGGATACATTATGCTTTAGAGGCTCAACGTGATAGGATTAGGGAAACAATCGAGATGTCACGAACAAAGGTTTTGACGGAGGTATATGACCTTGACCCTGAGATATTTGCCTTATTTTCTCCTCTGTTCCGAAAAGTCACGTCGAAGTGCTTGATGATGTTGTTGGATCTGTATTACTCTATACTGAACGGCGAAATCCCAGAATCTTGCACTGATCATTGGTGGAGAACATGTCTTGGGCTACCGTGTATCCATAGAATTGGAACTGCCATGCTTCAAAATACTCCCCTTATAGAGTCAGAGATACACCTCTTTTGGAGACAAGTGACGTGGGAAGGGGTTACAGATCCGAATATCGAGCAAGATACCACAGTTCCAGTATCAATACCTTATATTAGATGGAGGGAGATGACATCTGATGTGGCTACTGGTGAAATGAGTGAAGACTTTTTATCAGAGGTCACCTCATTGTACAATACCTTGAAAAGGCCTCATGAAACATCTCTGAAGGAGCCTACAGGTGTCCTTCCCAAAGGTAGACCTCCAAAAGCTAGAGGAACCAAATGGGATAACAAAAGGGATGCCAGTGAGTGGGAACATACCTTGAAAGCTTGCAAGCCTAAACGAGGACGACCCCCAGGGAGCAAGACACGTAGTAGAGCGTCTTCTACGAATGAAGGTGAGACTCCAGATGAGCAAATTGTTGGGCAACTACCACATATGGAGTTGGAGCGTTGGGGGATTAAATTTCCAACTGAGAGTATAGACTACTTCATGTTTGCCTACATCACCCAAGCTCGAAATGTGGAAGATGACGGACATTGTGGTTATCGAAGCTTATCAGTATTGAAGAAATGGCCCGAGCATGAATTCTGGAGAGTCCGCATGGAGATCGGGATGGAGCTGGTGGAGAACCAACATATATACGAGAGCCTATCTCCCGTTGTTACCCCGTATGAGGAACTTTGCATAAATGTCAACTGCTTGCATAGTCCTTGTTCTCGGACATACTGGATGGAGATGCCCATGGCTGGCTTAGCATTTGCTACTCGATTTCAAGTAGTTGTTGTGTTTTTGTCCTGGAGTGGCTCGTGCTTATGTTTGCCGATGACGGCTTCTAGTCATGATGCCGAACCACCAACAGAGATCTTTTCTATTGCTCTATTCAGTAACCACTTCATTCCGGTAAGTAAGTAAATTAAATAAATATTTTATTTAACATATGTTATTGAAAGTTATAACATAATTTTTTGTTTATCTTATTATAGGTGTGGCTCCGTGATACTGCTCCACTACCGCCAGTTTCATTGTATTGGAATCAATTCAAAGACAAAACTGTTGAAGGTTGGGATGACGGCTTCAAGGATAGGATTGAAAAGTGGAAAAAATATAGAATTAGCGCAGGACGGGAACCAAACACGCCGGTGTGATTAAGACATAGATATGGCTATATTAGCTCACCTTTTTTCTATAATCATTGCATTGTTTTGATTTTATCGTAATTTTTTTTCTAAAATTATGTTGTTAATCTTAATATTTTAATTAAATATCTCACCTTTTTTCTATAATCATTGCATTGTTTTGATTTTATCATAATTAATCTTAATATTTTAATTAAATTTAATTAAAAATAAGTTAAAGTAAAAAGTTAATGTTAGTAATTGAGTTGGATTAATGGGTTACACTGTAAATGGGCCCAAAAAATTATCTCAGCGAGCCAGAGAACTTTGCCCTTCTGAAATTACTCTCTTCCGCCTGCCTTTGCCCTTCTAAAAGGAACTGTGCCCTTCTAGTGCTACGAATGAAGGTGAGCGTCTCCTTTGCAAAGCCTAACACGCATCTCTCTCTTCTCTTTGGGCGTGGCTGTTTTCACACGTTCTTCTCTTTTACTTTCTCTTAACCCAAAAAAACTAGCGCTTATACGTTTATATATAACGCAATTTATATCAATTTTCTTATACCCCTTCACCCACACCCACCCATCATCCATCATTTTTCGGGTCGGGTGAATCGGATGTCCATTCGATTATGAATGCGGGTGAAATTGGTATAGGGACCCACACCCACGAAGGGAGTAATTTTGTGTGTAGGAGTCCGAGTTCCAGCCCTATCTTTCTCCATCCTGCTCGATGGCTGCCTCCTTCAAGTAGATTCCTGCTTGGCATCTCCGCTTGCTCCTTATTCACCGTCTTTCTGTTCTAGGTTAACTCATATTTCTCTTGACGCCGACTTGGTGAATTCAGTTTGGCCTAACCTTCTCGCTTCTCCAGCTAAGAACGACGACCCGCTGGCACCCACCACAGGTAATCCCTCTTCGACGACCCGCAACTGCAACACCAAATTTGCTTGCTTAATTCTTCAGATTTCATTTGCTTGTTAAGTGTTCAGATTTGCTTTGCTAACTCTTCAGCCTGTGCTCGATTTTTTTTTGCTTTGCTTAGTTATTAGACAAGTTTGCACTCCAACTGCTCGATGAAATGCTTGATTGGGAGGAAATTTGTTTTGCTAACAAGAATCTATGTTTTTGTTATTAGAGTTGATAACGTGCTCAATTGAAGATGCAAATACTAAGCACACTGTGCCATTGTGCAAATAAATATGCAGCCAAGTTTAGTCTAGTGCAGATAAATATGTGTTTGGTTTGTTACTTGCTTTGCTTATCTTAGTTCAGCACTGATGTGAATTGACGAATAGTGTTTATGTTTGTGTTTAACTGGTTTCTTACTTGCTTTGCTTATCTTATGTTGCAATGTTGTTGTTAAGGTATAACCTAGTTTGGTTTGGAAGGGCAGAATTTGATAGTGTTTAATAATTCTGTTTGTGGATCGGGCAAAGAATGTGGGCGATTTGGTCACAGAAAACCCTTGCTTGTTTTGGAGTGCTTAATTTCGTCTACTCTTCCTCCTGCTATTTTGTGCTTTAATAAATAACTTCATTTCTAAAATACATAATCTAATGGTTATGAATGCAGAGATATTTTAAAACCCAGATGGCCAGTAATAGGAGAATTTTTTAATCTTGTTAACACTACTACCCACGCACACGCAACGCGTGCGTGTGGGTATATTTTTGAAAACATCCTTGCACACGCAACGCGTGTGCGTGGGTATATTTTAAAACACCCATGCCCACGCGTTGCGTGTGCGTGGGTATATTTTAATATTTCCGAAATTGCCCTACGGGTACGGTTTGCGCAGGCGTAATATTTTATCAAAATACCCACGCACACGCGTTGCGTGGGCGTGACTTTAATAGTCGGATATCCGTTTTAAACGTACGCCTACGCGTTGCGTGTGCGTGGGTACCTAGCCACGCCCACGCGTTGCGAGTGCGTGGGTATCTGAGTCTAAATAGACAAAAAAAAATGAGTGTATATAGCATCACCCAAAAAATATATAACCAAAATTACAGCTCCTTCATTTTTGTTCAATCTTCATGCACTCCTGATTCCTTCATATAGCCAACGCAGCAACCAAGCCCAACCACGCTACTCTACGCGCCGCCTTCTACCTCTGCGAAGCCACCTCTCAGGTCGTCGGAACACCGGTGAGCCACAACCCTCCTTCCAATTAGCCCCTTTGTGAGAAATCCCCAAATCTCTAAACCCTAACTTTTAGATCTTGATGCTTGCTTCTAATTTGTGAAATATGTGTGCAATTGAACTGAATTATATTTAAATTGGTGCTTTAAAAATACTTAGGTTGATGGATTTGGATTTGGGAGTGGATAAATCAGGATTGGGACATTTAGTAAACTTGCTGGAAAATCTGGGCATATTTACTGAGAAGGTGGGGCTAACTTTATGAGGTGAGGAATGTTTTTACGGCTCTAATCCGTTGCTGATCGAGCAGTCGTAACAAGAACGAGAAGAGGAGGGTAAATCACGAACTTGTAGTATTTTCATAATCTGTATTGATTGAGTTAGATGATGCTTGGATTATCATACGGAGAAATCTTCCTCATTTTGGGAGCCACCGCTGCCCTAATCGGTATCTCACTCTCCTCCACTCTTTCCTCGTACTTGAATTAGTTTTTCTCTTAATTTTGCCCTATTATGATTTGATAATTAGGTCCGAAGGATTTACCTATCATAGCAAGAACTGCCGGGAGATTAGCTGGCCGATCGATTGGCTATATTCAGTTAGCTCGTGGCCAGTTCGAAAATGTCATGCAACAAACCCAATTTCGCCAGGTTTTTGCTTCATACTTCTCTTCAATTCCGTTTTCCAATGAGTTCTTTTTTATTGTTAGGACTTTCAGTTGAATCTAGTCTTCATGGATTAAGTTTTAAGATTAGACATTCCTTCAGCCATGCTTCCATTTGGGAGCTCAGTTAGGTTGAAAGTTTTAATTTCCTCTTTATTTTGATTGTTAGGACTTTCAATTGAATCTAGTCTTCATGGATTAAGTGTTAGGATTAGACATTCTTTCAGCCATGCTTCCATTTGCGAGCTCAGTTAGGTTGAAAGTTCTAATTTCCTCTTTGCTGGTGCTTTTTCTAGGTAAATAAAGAATTGCAAGATACAATGGCACAATTAGACGCCATACGCCACGAAATCCAAAGTATATCTATCATGAATCCTGGTCCATTGACTCGAACTTTGATGGATAAACCTGATAAAACTGCTGCTGATTCTGGTATTCGTTGACATTGTGTTTTCTTGCACAAATAAATTTTTTTTTCTTGGTTGGTAATTTAAAGAACTCGTTATGTTCTAGATGTGATTAGTGAAGAGAACAAAGTCCCAATAAATGTAGGGCTGCAACAACAACAGCAACTAAGACAACATGAAAATCGGGAGTTGAAGTCAGCCATTGATTTGTCCAAGGTATAGTTGACTGTTTTACCCTCCATCAACCTTAGGATGTTCTGTTTGTGGTAAATGTGTTGTTAAGCTCATTGTGTACAGGAGTATAAGTCAACAGCTTCGGTTTTGACTGATGTGCACAGTCAAGCAACCACATTTTCCCGTTTGGCTGAATCTCAAGCTCTGAGGAATGCATCCATGAAAGATGGCGCTAATTTAGCTCATGTTGATGATAAACCCGGGCTCCTATCTGTTCTTCCAGTATCTGCTGAAAATGCTGGATTATTACCCAAACGTCAAGGTATATGGTTTTCAGTTAAACTCACTTTTCAAGCAATACATGCGTAAAATATACTGAATGTTTATTTGAAATCACAGGAGATCCTAGTGGGTCCGACATTGTGTTGGAAGCGGTCCTAGAAGCTGAGGTTGCACGGAATGCTAAGGATTTCTTTTCCCAGCCACAAAACCAGATCAAATTTGAATAATTAGGGTGTTGTTAGTTAGTAACTTACATTTTCAAGCTAGGACTGATTAGTCAATTTTGTTGTCCCTGATAAGTCATAGCATAAGTGTATACAAATTGGCTGGAGCTAAACGTCTGCTCCGTTTTTGTTCTTTATTGAGCTTCTTTTTTTTGGCGACTTCATATCTGTTTTTCAGCACTGGGTTATGTCATTCTTTTGGTTTTTAGCAGTTACACCAGTGGATAGCATTCCCATCTAGATGATCCTGAATCTATACAGTTGATAAACGAATTCAATTTTTGAAAGACTTTACCCAAGTACAGCCTTGCCTGAAAATATCACTACATTAAAAAATACAGTTTATTAACTCTTTGCCCAACAAAGCCAAAGGTCTTGACCAAAAAAAAACAAAGCCAAAGGTGATTGTAATGTTTGCAAGTGAAAGATAAACGAAGAAGCAATAATCATCAAGATGGACTAGTCAATAATTACAGCTGTCGTATATACAAATTACATAACATATTCTTCAATTTGCACCCAGTTGAAAAAACAAAGAATGCACAGAAGACAAGTTCCAATTTCTTTCTGGCATCTATCTCTACACTCCCTCCATACAAAACTCCAAGACCCAAGTTCAGTGCCGACAGAAAGGAAACCAGCAGACAGTAAAAAAGAAGAAGTGAAAAACACCATGAGATATCACACAAGTTTTACATGTGAATACTCCATAAGCTAATAAGCACTGGTCATCTGCTATGTATAGTCTCAAGTTAAGTAACCTGTCAGAAGCGTGCCCTCACAAATCGTCTTCAGCAAGTGGCATGTCATATCCATGCTTCAAGTCTGTATCAAGAAAGCAAAATCAGCCAAGAACATTGGCATTAAATTTGAGTTGAGAGAATTGAAGCTAGGCTGCTTGTATTATATATATATAATGGAAATTCTAGTTTTACAGACATAATTTCAACTAGTCCAGACTGATAAATCGCATATACAATTAGGATATGCAAATTAGACTAGAATTCAGCAAACTGGGTGCTCAAAGAAATGTTTTCCCAAAATGAAAAAAACTGTTAAGAAAAACAGAGTGCATGCTTGTCAGAAGTTATCCTTGTCAAATTGAGAAATTGATTATTGTACTTTGCTTTGTTTATTCAAATGCTCAAATAGCTTTGATCAATATTACTACACAGAACTTTTGCAACTGGTTGATATTTTTATACATTCACAAAATAAGATAAAAGTTTATCGGAAAAACATTGAGATGCTTTTTCATCTACAGAATCAAGTTTACTCACCTACACATAATTATTCTAGGAGAGCATAATTTTCAACCATAACAGGTAAGATCATGTATGGAAGTAAGTCAAGTAACCACTCACACCATCATCTGTCATGATGGAATTTTCAGCTTGATGAAACTGCAATCTAATAATCCTTATCACACAGTGCAGTAGGGTCTGGATTTATCCACATTCTATCGAACCCCAGAAATAAGAGCTGGTTAAGTTTAAAATTTACAGTGATCTATGCATTTACGATCAGCTTAACTCTGCAATCCTTTTTCAAAAGATAAAAATAGATTGTATGGTTAAGACCAGATGATTAAGAAAATTGAGTACCTTTCTTCCCAGATCTGTCAAACTTGTCTTTCCTCCCGTCATCACTCTTCCAGTCATCTTCACCACCCATCTTTTCCCTCCCATCATCTCCAATGTCACTCTCACTTGCAGTCTCCCACTCGGAATCATCAGTCTCATTACCATATAATTCACCAGCAGCGTCTTCTCCATGCACACCACCATGCTTTAAAGCCGCCTCTCTAAACAACCAAGCGGAACGCATCTGTTTCTTGACTAGCCGCTCGGCATAATCAGGTACTTTATTTTGCCTCAAGGAGAGATCTGGGTCATTTGACTGAGAACACTCGTTTATAAAAAGAATAGCATCGAGCAAACTTTCTTTAGCCAACCCAAGCATGTCATATGCCTGAGCTCGTCTCCAGAGACTTTTTGCATGCCGGTTTACCGGGTTGTGTAGGCAAAGGGCACGTGTGGCATCACTTATGGCTGCCAAAGGTTGTTGCAGTAAGAGATGACATTGGGCTCGGTTACTATAAAGAACAACCCTTTCCTTCTTAGATTTCATGGGACATAAAGATATAGCTTCTGAATACTTGGAAGCAGCTCCAGCTATGTTTCCCGCCGAAAATAGCGAATTGCCTTCGAGTTTGACAACCAACGCAGCAGCCTGTTTGATATGGAGATCTTCTTTTGGAATGCTTTTTTCCCATTTCAATTTTTGTTTGGAGCCTAAAACCTCCTCAATCTGTTCTTTTATGCGATTACTAACAGAATTACGGCTTGTTCCTTGTGATTGCATACAGTCTTGTAGGATGCAGAGAATGGAATCTCCAAGCTTTTTGTGATCCCCGAGTGTTGAGATTTCAGAAAGATCTATAAAGGTAGGCACTGCTTTGTCGAAAACCTGCTCAAAAGACAAAAGAGTATGGAATTTACAGGAAGAGAGAGTACAATTAATCACAGCTGACTGAACTCTATAAATAGATAAGTAAATAATAACCAATTGATATCGGTCACAGATAGTAAGCAAAGAGCAAGTCAGCACCCATCAGTATAGGTTCCAATAGACATAGATAAAATAAGCTCTAATTAATTTGCAGGATCAATATCAACATTTGTTTTTGAAACATTACCTTGTGGCAAGTACTAGAATCCTGGAGCAACCAGAGGAGACAGTCAATGGCCATATATTGCCAATCATCTGAAGAGCGGGCAATATTACATAAAGCTTCAATAATTCCAGGACAGTTTGCAACAGGGCCTCTACCAAGTTTTTGGTGACAGATGGTTCTTAGTAAACCAATTCCAGCTGGTGAATTTTCATTCACCAGGCCACCCCACATGCCAGGCAGTTTGCTTAGAAAATCAGGTTTGCAAATTGTAGACAGGAACTCAGGTTTGAATGCAAAACAATTAATCAACTGAAGGGACCAACCAGTGAATAAAAAGGCGTTGGACGACCCTAGGCGGTGACCCCCCCTAGTCGCGCCTAGGCGCGCCTAGGGTCGCCTAGGGTCGCCCAGAACATAAAAGTATCAATACTTAGTAAGCTAGTATCTAGATTGCAGAGGAGGAAGTGATGAGATGAGGGTGTGGTGCAGTCTGTAGAGGGGAAGGAGGAAGACATCATACGTTTACATAAGGAAGGAATCAAAGAAATAATTGAAAAAATACAAAATATAATAGAAGATCATTGAAAAGATACAAAACATAAATAAAATCTTTAATTATCCAATTTAGGAAGTTGTAGCAACCATAATCACCCTAATTAGATATCAGTGTAGCTGTATTGGTAACTCCATAATCATTTATTATAGATATTTTAATTTAAAACACATTAAAATTAGGACAGAAACCCTAGGCGGCTCGCCCAACCATACTGCCTAGGCTCGCCTAGTCCCGCCCAGGCCGCCTAGGGTTCGCCCAACCTTAAGGAGCTCGCCTAGGGCTACCTGGGCGTTGGCCTGGCTGAGGCGCACCTAGTCGCGCCTAGGCGTCGCCTTTTCATTCACTGACCAACACTGTAACTGACTAGCCCATTCCTCAGCCTTCCTTGATTCCATTTCAACACCACCCATGCCTCGAGTGAGTAGATCACAGTGATAGCCAAGCCTTCTATCAACATATTGGTAAAAATGAGAGTACACAATCTCTAACAAACTCATTGCAAGTTGAATGGCGATCTCCAGAATTTCCCCATGGCTTGCAATGGCATTGAAAGTGCTCGGGTAGGTAGCCAAGTGTCCTAGTGCTCGTACTGCTACTCGTTGCTCCACCCATGTCAACCTCCCTCTTAAAAGTTCAACTAGGGGAGGAATGACACCAGCGTGAACAGAAGCCTCAGCAAATTCTTCCATATTCATGGTATACGAGCCAATGATATGTGCAGCATAATATGGAATGTATATGTTCTGGTCATGTGCAAGCCACCGACGATTCTTTAGGCCTTTCCATATGAGTGCAGCCATGCATTCGAATATTCCCAACTCGATAAACTCGGGATCATTGGGATGTGCCATGGCGGTGTTCCATAGGCCACTGATAGGAAGAACTTGACCATCATCATCCTGTGAAGGGAGCTCTCTGAAGAACTTAAGTATGCTTGCTCTACGCTTATTTGGATTTCCTTCTTTCATCACACAGAAAAAGCATCCCGGGTATGGGCAATCTGCTGATGCTTTCTCCATGTCTTGATATAAGGAAAAACAAGCAACTAATCAGTCGTCAAAGAATCACATATATATCTGTGCCTTACAGCTAACTGCTAATTTAAATTATATGAATGCCTGCCACAGGAAACATGCTTGTTTAAGCGATAAATGTACATGTTGAACAGCTCTAATGCTCAACAAATCCTAAAGTACAGAAGAAGGTGGTAATAAGGCAAAGCAAAAGCAAGTAGAAGGAGCATAGGAAGTAGGCAGAGATCTACCTAATAACGGGCATCATACAAAAGCAACCTACACTACAAGATACGGGGTATTAAGTTATTAACAAAACAAAGTTGACAGGAAATTGGTGCAACTACAAGTCTACAAATGGAGCAGCTATAAAACTTCCCTATATAAGATTCAAAGAAACAGACTTTTACTATCGGTATTCAATATCCAGAGGTACAAGATTGGTAGAAGATCGGAACTAGAATTCTCAAACAAATACAATTAAGACACAACACGCACTATCGGTATGAGTTCTAGTGTAATTTGTTGGTATGAGAATGACTCATACTCATTCCCTGTACCCATGCCTATTCTACCAAACACAAACATTCTGATACGGATTCCTATATCCAGGTATACAAACAAACGACCCCTCAAAGGATTCACAACACGCACATTTTCAGCATAAAGGCGCGCGAAAAACAAATTACACAACCACAGTGACCAACACAGCCGAATTGAAGTAAATTCAACCGAAAACATAGAGTACATACCCAAAAACCTAACAAATTACAGAAAGAGAGATGTAGAAAATCGAAGAACGGCAGTTTGTAAGTAGAATGAAATTAACCTAGATCCAAATTAAGTACATCAAGAGGCAATTAAACACTTAGATCTACAAGAAATGAGGAAGAAGAGAAGGAAACGAAACTAAAACAGAGAAGGAAAGTAACGAACCAGGAAAAAGACGAGCAGATGTTGACAGCAAAATGAGGGTACGAGACGAGGAAGAAGAAACGGGAATTGTAGATCTGTTGCGGAAATTGAATTATTGATGGTGCAGTTAAGAGTGTGCAGAGGAAGATGTATGAAAGCGGAGAGAGAGATAACTCTCAGGGGAGCTTAGAGCCTAGAGAAGAGGCGGCGCCACGGCAGAGTTCACTGTGCTCTCTTCGCTTTTGTTTTTTAATTTCAAATATAATTGGAAAATGACTTGAAAGTGAAAAAAAATAAATCAACGGCGATGTTGTAGCTGTTTCTTCCCTTTTCGTGTGTATGATAAGAAATTTAATTTTGAAAACTTTATATGTTTTGTACTATTTGTCGACAATGTCTGAAGCACTATTAGTATTATTAATAGCATTGTACTGGTTGTTATGATCGACCACTGGTTTGATCAGAATACCCATCCTTTGTACTTAGTTATGAATGTATATTTCATACGTTGCTCCATATTTCTTCGTCTCTTTCCCTTGAAGAATAATGAATCCAAGGAATTTTAGACCAATCTGATTGAGTATCCGTTGGGAACTTGGGATCACACTAAAAATTGTACATTATACAGTAATGTTATAATGTTTTTTTTTTTGTAATAATTTTATAATGTTAATTTGTACCGTGATTCAAACAACCCGTTCATTTTTTCTTTTTCTTTTTCTGTCTTGAAATATAAGCAAGTGCTCACTCAAAAACATTCGAAAAAATCCGCAATTAAAAAGTTATAACCCGTACTCAATTTTTTTTTTTTTTTTGAGAACCCATCAAAACTGCAATTAATTGATATCAAAGGATAACAAAGTGTTCAATTCTGAAGAAAATGTTGAATGAAACACACAAGATAAAGTAAAACTAGGCTTTAGGCTGGCAAGAAAGTGAGCAGGCTGGTTGCCAATTCTACCCACATGACTCCACCTACATTCTTCGAACTCCTTATGTAGAATGCCAAGTCTTTCAAGAATCCAACCATACGCTCCCTTCCATTTGCAGTTCCTCCGCAGCTTGGTCACCACTCCTAAAGAATCTGATTCCACGACAATCCTTTGAAACCCACGCACGAGGCACTCCTCCACCGCCCATAGCATGGCTTCCGCCTCGATCCACTCAGCCTCAGTCGTGATCGAGGTTAGTCGGGTTCCCATGAATAGAGCCACGCCCCTGCTGTCCCGAGCAATAAACCCAGCTCCGCAGCCAAACTCATTCGAAACCGCCGCATCGCAGTTAACTTTGATCACCCCATCCGGCGGCTTACACCATTTTTTAGGGCAAGGTATCGCCCTAATTCCCAGCTTGATTTGTAACCTGCTCGACTGGTACTCCTTCAGGACAATTTTACAATTTGTGATTAGTTCCTCTGGGTTCGATTCTTTGGCTTCAAAAATTTTGAGGTTGCGGGATTGCCATATTGTGGATCAGATCATTACCCAAAGTTCCACATCATCGGACTTGAAATTGTTGCATATATGATCGAACCAGTTCAGCATCGAGTTCGCTCTAGTACACCACTTCGAGAACTGCGGAACCTGATTCCAGTATTTTTGCGCAGCAGGACATCGACCAAGAACATGGAGTTCAGTTTCAGCACTTCCGCACTCCTCACAGAAATCATTAGTGACTGCTCTTCTATTCAGCAAATTTCTCTTAGAGGGTAAAATGTTTTTGCACGCTCTCCAGAGGAACGAGCGAATCCTAGGCGGAACATTTAATTTCCAGAGCCTCTTCCATACTTGCTCAGCATCTCTGTTAGACGAGGTTGAACTGTCAACATTTTCCAGGATTTCATCGCTAAGGATCTTCCTGTATGCTGTTCGGACAGCGAAAAAACTGTCTTTAGCATAAAACCAACGTCAGTTCATCGGCTTTCAAAGGATCCACCAGCTTAATTTTCATAATCATATCGACATCACAGGATCGAAACACTGTTCTAACCATATCTTCCCGCCAACACTTGTGCTCCCAATCAATAAAATCGATAAGTTTCTGGCTGTGATTGTGAGGCCCAGTTGCAGTAGCTTTGAAGCTTTCCGGTATGGGGATCCATCTATCTCTCCAAATATCAATAGAGTCTTCGTTCCCGACAGTCCAAACAAGCCCCTTTTTCAGAATTTCTCTACCGTGTAAAATACTACGCCAAGTATAACTTGGTGCGTGGCCAACAGGAGCATCCAGAAAGCTCATTCTTGGGAAGTATTTGGCTTTGAGCAATCTTGACAGCAGAGATGTTGGGTCTTGTAAAATTCTCCACCCCTGTTTACCTAGAAGAGCTTGGTTGAAATTTTCCATGTCACGAAAGCCCAAGCCACCATCCTTTTCGCAGGCACATACGCTTCCAACTCATCCAATGGATTTTCTTAGCATTCTGAGTATCACCCCACCAGTAATTACAGAAAATGTGTTGAATCTCTCGACAGAGTTCCCCCGACAGCTTGAAACACATCACGGTATAATTGGGAATGGATTGCGCAACGGATTTAATAAGCACTTCTTTCCCAGCACGAGAAAGATTTTTAGAGTTCCACCCTCCCACTTTCTTCAGGATTCTCTCCTTCACCTGACTGAAAATAACTTTCTTCGACTTCCCAATCATCGTAGGTAGGCCTAAGTATTTCTCATGTTTGTCAACTTCACGAACATTGAAGATACTCTGAATTTCTATCCTTCCGCTTCCATCTACATTCTTGTTGAACGATAATTCTGACTTAGCAAAATTCACTTGTTGACCCGACGCAGCACCATACACATAGAGGATATTAGCAATTTCCAAGCTCTGTTGACAGATAGTGCTAGCAAATAGAATACTATCATCAGCAAAATATAGGTGTGACACAGACGGCGCAGATCTGGCAATACGGATACCACTCAATCTGCCATTATTCTCACTGTATCTCAGCATTCCAAAAAGGCCTTCAGCACACAGCAAAAACAGGAACGGGGATAAAGGATCCCCTTGGCGTAGACCACGGCTCGGGCAGAATCTTGTAGTCGGTCTGCCTCCCATCAACGTAGAAAAAGAAACCGACGAGACACATTTCATGATAAGGGCGATCCAGCTTTCCGCAAACCCAAGTTTCCGCATACAATGCTCCAGAAAGGACCATTCAACTCTATCGTATGCCTTAGCCATATCCAGTTTCAAAGCCAAATAGCCTTTTCTGCCTTTCGTCTTCTTTTTCATATAGTGGAAAATCTCAAAAGCAGCTAAGACGTTGTCAGTGATTAGTCTTCCCGGGACAAAATCACTCTGACTCTGCGCTACAAGTTTATATAAACACCTCTTCAATCTAGAAGACAATAATTTTGAGATAATCTTGTACAAAACATTACAAAGACTTATGGGCCTTAAGTCTTTCATTCTGCTCGGTTCAGGTACTTTGGGAATCAAACATATGTGAGTATGATTCAAGTGCTCCGGAAAATCCGCCCCATTGAGAATAGACAGAATAAAAGTAGTGACGTCTTCCCCAATAATGTGCCAAAATTTCTGATAAAAAAGAGCCGACATACCAACAGGACCCGGGGATTTAGTGGGATGCATGGAGAACAAACCAGTCCTGGCTTCTTCGGCCTCAAAAGGAGCCATCAGATCCTCATTATCCTCGTTCGTCATTAATGTCTCCATTCCAATCGAAGCCGCATCAGCTGCGACTTGAACCTCAGAGGTAAACAGTTTCTGGAAGTAATCACTAGCGACCTTTGCCTTCTCATCGAAAGACCGCCATTCCATGCCATTATCATCAGTCAGCTTTTTAATGGTGTTCTTCTTCTTACGCCCCGTTGCCTTTTGATGAAAAAAGGACGTATTTTGGTCACCCCATTTGAATTCATTGGCTTTCGATCTCTGCAGCCACATAGCTTCCTCTCTAGCCATAAGTTCCCTCTCCCTTGCCTCCAGATATCTTCTCTCCCTAATCATATCACCACTCATACCCTGATGCCCAAGAGCCCGTAATTCATCCCGAACACGTTTAAGTTCCCGGTTGACATTACCAAAAGTAGAGGATTCCCATTCCTTCAAATCCAAGATACACCTTTCAACCTTCCCCATCACTCCTGGCTCTGCATGGGAACTGCCCGGGTTAGTCCATGCATTCCGGACAACATCAAGACACGACTCCTCGTCGAGCCACATTGCTTCAAACCTATTTGGACGTGGAACTTTACTCGGTTCTTCAGTATCTTCCGGATTAAGAATGATCTTCACCGGGACGTGATCCGACCCGCATCTATCAAGATGTTGAGCAGTAGTGTTCGGGAGAAAGTCGAACCACTTTTCATTAGCAAAGACCAGATCAATCTTTTCCTGGATAAAATCATGGCCCTCCCTCCCATTATCCCAAGTAAACGGGTTGCCTTCGCTGGTTACTTCACGTAACCTACACTCCTCAATAACAGTCCGAAATTTCAGCACCTCAGAGAGATCCACGAGCAAGCCTCCCTCCTTATCTTCCAGATTAAACAACAAATTATAGTCTCCCATACAAAGCCAAGCCTCGTGATCGTCTTCCTCCAGCCTTTTCAGTAAATCCAAAGTGCAGTGTTTATCCACTTTGTTAGACCAACCGTAAATACCTGTCAGTCGCCATGCCTGCCCATGCTGACCCAAAGACACCGTAGCATCAATATGATGAGCAGTATACGAAGTAATAGAAAGTATCACATCCTCCTCCCACATCAGACAGATTCCTCCCGACCTCCCGATGCAATCCACAAAGAAACCTGACTTGAAGCCAAGTTTCCTCTGAATCCCCTCCATTTTCCTTCTGTCAGACTTGGTCTCCAAAAGAAAGAGAACCTTGGGGCCTTCCTTTCTCACCAAAGCGGTGAGACGATTAACTGCCAGGGCCTTCCCTAACCCCCGGCAATTGTAGCTTATGATATTCATGACTTCCGGCAGGAGAGGAGCTCCTCCTCTCGTGCCGATATCGCAACGTATCCCGAAGAAGTAATCACCTACCTCCTCTTATCATCCTTCATCTGTGATCCCCCTTCATTCGAACTCTCATTACCCTCGTTAGTCTCATCTAAACATTCACCCTCTTTCCTTTTCTTTCTTATTTCCCCTTCCAAGCTATTTCCTCCAATCAAGCCAGCATTCTCCCTAGCAAACCTTTTCCAATTCTTCCTCCTCTCCCTCGTTCCTAACTCCAACCACCTCATTCCCTTATTCCCACTCACCACACTTAAGTCTTCCTCCCTCTCCTCTTCCACCTCAGTTTCCTTACTCCCCTCTGCTGACTTTGTGTGTTTTGTCTCCTTTTCATTGATCACCCCTGCTACAGTCATGATGTTCTCTCTCGTATGGCTACTAACTATCATCTTACTGTTATGAATATTCAGATTTTCCACTTCCTGCGCTGCCTTGTCAACTTCAGCATTCTCCCGGTTGCTCTCATTAGTGTTATCCACATCATTGGTGTTGTCCGATTCAACCAGCAGCCCTAGCAAAGACTTTCTTGTGTGTTTGAAATTGGTCTAAACATTAGCATGAGTCTGTTCATGCTCCCCCTTTAAAAACTTCAGTATCTCTTCCTCCTTTTCTCGTTCTCCTCCCGATCGAATCAACTGTTTCATTGGGGATGCCCTAAGCCAATCACCGTATTCATTCTGATAGTCCCGAGCCTCCTCATCGTCATAGTCAATATCAACATGCCCGAATCTTCCACAAGTATAACAGAAATTCAGGAGCCTTTCATACTTGATCTCAACCCAAGATTTCTTATCTCCGTGTGCTATCATTATTCCCCGCCATAAAGATTTCTTAATATCCATCGAAACCCTAATCCTTAGGAACCTGCCGCATGCGAATAGGTCTGTTTCATCAATTTCAACAACCATTCCCAGCGAAGCTCCCAGCTTTTTAGCCATAACCACGTTCATCATACTTATAGGAAGGTCATATAGCCTTACCCAGAATTCTGCAGTATTGAACATCATCTTCGATGGTTTCTCTTCCCCTGGT
Organism: Oxyria digyna; assembly: GCA_029168935.1. Lineage (NCBI taxonomy): Eukaryota > Viridiplantae > Streptophyta > Magnoliopsida > Caryophyllales > Polygonaceae > Oxyria > Oxyria digyna. The sequence continues at coordinate 18,848,386 of JAPVLV010000007.1, read as the reverse complement.
TCTCTTAGAGCAAGCAGAGATTTATCAAATGACCACGGCCCGCCTTTCAAGACTCTATCTTTATCTCCTGCATCGGCAAACTGAAAGATGAACAAATTATTACGCAGTTCTCTGAACACAAAGCCTTTTCGTGCTCTCCAAGCACCTTTCATTGTAGCCTTTAGGGCAAAGGAATTGAAAGGCCTTGACGTTATCAACGATCCCACCAACGTCAAGGAATTCCCTATCGTTGTGTTTCCATCATCGTCTTCCTTCTCAATAACCACCGAACTCTCCTCCTGTGTCAGATGAATATCTTTCTCCCTACGTGAACCCATTGGACAAATATGCACCAGAACGACTCCACCAGACTCGCACAAGACGGCGAGGAAAACCTAGCTCCCACGGTGGCCACCGGAGAGAGAGAAAAGGGAGCTTTTCTTTGCCCTAGGATTTTTTTACAATCTATAATTCTATATGAACGTGATGTACCCGTACTCAATGTTTTTTTTTTTTTTGTAGAAGGTAAGAACCAGGGTTTCACCTACTAATAGGTGACAACCCTTGACCATCCAAGCAAATGGCCCTGAAAAAGTCGGTATGGGTAGCCATCATACTCGACTGTAAAAATAGTGGTCTCATAGTTAAGCATAATAATAATGTGACGTACCCGTACTCAATGTTAAGCATAATAATAATGTGTCTAGACTTTTCCTAACCGATTTAGTTTTGAATATGACCTTTTTGTTCAAATCTATCTATTTTATATATTAAAGTTGAGTCTTTTAGAGCTTTTAGAGTGATTTTATGCTTAATTTGTTACACAATTATTATTTTTTATCTTTAATTTCAATTATTAATAGATTAGATAATTATATTAACAAATAAATCTTAAAATTATCACTCCTTTTAACAACAAATATACAAGCTATTTTATTGAGAATAAATATTATGTTGAAGGTTAATATATACTCTTACGATAAAATTAGGATTATTTTCGATAATAAAAATTAAGTCAAGCTACGTACATCATCTTCATGAAATAAAATATATTTTTATAAATAGTCTTTACAAGAAAAAAGTTAATCTTAATTTTTGGACGAACTCGATTAAAAAGATATACAATTTTTATACGAATAATATGAAATTTGTTACTATATTAATTTCTATAAAAATCAACTAGATCAAAAACCTCTTGAGGTTCAATAGATCAAAAACCTCTTGAGGTTCAATATTATGGGTGTGTATGGATAGATATTCATAATGCATTAAAATGCATTATGGAAGAAATAATGCATTAAAACTAACAACTATGTTTGATTGTATAAAAGATTAAAATGTATTATTGTTGAATATTAACACCGAGAAGAGTTGGGGATGAGGGAGGTTCCAGAAATAGACAGGGGAAAAACATAGGACACTTATGTTGTCAAACACACTCAAACATATAATACATTTTAAGAACGTATTAAATTTTCATTTAATACATATTAAAATTTAATGCAAAATAATACATTATTAATTTAATGCGTTGGAATCCAAACAAACCTATATTTCGCTGTCACATTTCAACTTCTGTCAATTGACGGACACCATGGGACTATGGGAGCATTTACACAGCAACCCTATAGAAATAAAATTCCAATAAATGATAATACAGTAAAAGGTGCAAAATTGTGGAACAGTTGAACCTATTATCATGAATCATCTTTTTCAATCTTAATGTTTGTTATATATCTTTGATCAAATCTGGAGCATCTTTTTAAATGGATACAACAAGAAATTTCTTATCTATCTGTGCATCAATTAGTCATTTTGTGCATTATGAAATGCAATAATTTGGTGGTCAGTTTGATTAATTCATTCTAATTTTTGCTTAGGCCTACTTTTCGTGTCCTATGTGCTTGGTTTTCTATAGTATTTACTATAGTGTTAAAGGTGTATTTTTTAAATTTGGTAAACTTATATTCATATGAACGCGTTTTTTTGGTGGAAAGAGAGGCAACACTCTTGACAATTTTATTCATAAATAAAAATGGGCTAATTACCCGGTAAGCGGGGGTAGCCAATCCCCGAACATCATCCATAACAATAGAAAGTAAAGAACTAGGACAACTAGGAAAGAAATGGAAACCTAAATCTAAGCTAAAGGCATAGTTAGTTAATTCATCCGCAAGACGATTAGCCTCCCTAAGCACATGAGTAACTCGGACCGTCCAGTCCCTAGAAGTAAATCCATGACACATACGTACCAGGAAAGAAAGGGGATGAGCGTCAGCAACCCCTTTTTGAATCCATCCCACCACAAGTTCCGAATCCACCTCAAGCACAACAAATCTGTATCCCAACTCCCAAGCTATGTGAAGCCCATAGTAAACTCCCCAAAGTTCCGCCATAGAAGCCGTACACATACCAATGTTAAGAGCAAAACCTCCCTTCCATTCCCCTCTATAATCCCAGATAGCTCCACCTGCAGTAGCTTTCCCCGGGTTACCCCGAGACGCCCCATCCGTGTTAACCTTAACCCAAGAAGTCGTAGGCTTGGACCAAGACACCTGCTTCCAAACTTTCTGCACCACACCCCTGCTCGTGCATGATTTCTGGAAGATATTCAAGTAATCTTCAGCAATTCTTCTAACGAAGCCGACCTTGTCATGCACAACTCTCCCCCATCAAAAATAGCTTCATTACGCCAACGCCATCCCCACCAAGAAGTAACAGCGAATAAGACCGGCCACTGTTCGCTTCTCGCCTGCCCCATATTCTGATATAACCATGAAAACAGCGGCGCAACAAAAAATTCCTTTTTACCTTCCGCCGGAATCAATGCTTCCCAGACCGGTTTAATCTTCGGACCATCCCGAAGGACGTGCAAGATCGTTTCGCTCTCTCTATTACAGATGTTGCACACGTCGTCGTCAACAAGGTGTCTCCTGAATCGTTCAACATTCGTGAGCAATTTATGGCACGCAGTGAGCCAGAGGAAGATCCGAAGTCGTTCAGTAGTTTGCAATTTCCAGATTTTTTCAAACACTCCCACCCATCCCGGGCCAAAGGTGTTGTCTGTAGTAATCAAACGATACGCTGAGCTCACCGTGTATCTCCCATCAGACTCACCTTTCCAAGAGAGGCGGTCTTTCGAGCCCGGTATACCGTCCAGATCCCTAGCCTCCAACTGAAGTATCTTGTCTTCGTCTAGAAAAATTGCCAGTAGGTCCCAGTTCCACCCGCTTCCCGGAATCCACATATTAGCAACCTTCACTCCCTGCAGATTCGGCAGAATGGGAATAAGGGATTGATTGATGAGTGGCTCCTCTCCCAACCACGTATCCTGCCAGAACTGGATCGACTGCCCATCTCCCGGGATCCAAGCCATCCCTTTACTAACGACTTCCTTAAGACCCGTGATAACCCCCCTCCAGACGCGAGATGATCCAGGTTTAACCATAAGAGTATCCAGATTCCGAGAAGCCTCCAATCTGTATTTACCTCTAAGAACTCTAGCCCAGAGACTACTGTCATCATTCAATAACCGCCAGCTGATTTTTCCAACCATAGCTAGATTCATACTTTTTGGTTTTCTGAGACCTACACCTCCATCAATCTTAGGTCGACATAACTTATCCCAAGCCACCAAGTGAATTTTACGTTTCTCAGGGGTGTTGCCCCATAAGAAATTCCTGCAAACTCTCTCCATAGACTGAATGACACTAGTCGGGAGGACTACAACACTCATAATATGGATCGGTATTGCCGCAAGCATGGATTTCGTAAGAGTAATCCTACCCGCGAGGCTGAGAGTGCGTCCTTTCCAACCCGCTAACCTTTCATTGACACGCTCCAAGATCTCAGCAAAGGTCTCTTTATTAAACTTCCTCTGCAAAACCGGCATTCTGATGTTCATCTTTGTTATTCGTGTTTTACTGGTGATATATTATGTTCTAGGGTATGAATTACAATGGAACCTTAATTCACCTTAATTCAATTCTCATGAATTACAATTCAACCAAAACGAGCACTTACTCTATTTGGGAAAACACTCCGTGTAAGGTTTGCCCATACAAGGTGGACATGAAGTGGATTGCAAAAATGAAGTACAAGAATTTGACTACTTCATAAGCCCAAACATTTCTGTGATAATAATAGGCAAGGATATGATCTGTTGAAAACATAACTACATTGAATGCTATACTTCAGAATAAGTAAAAAGTTGTTCATCACGTCAAATGAAACCTCAAATGGGAACAAAAATGTCAAAACAACAACTCTCAATGAGTCCTCCCAAGGTAAACCTTGGGCCTAGAACACACCAATTTCTATCAAAATTGTGACCTACAAAAACCACCCCAAAAGAAGAAGAAAGAACACGTAGAGAGTAAAAGTAAAATCAGATACTGCATTCAGCTGTTGGCAAAGATTATTTTTTCAGTTATTTTCAGCATCCTCATTCTCAGTTTCCTCAGCAGCAACTTCCTCCGTCTTCTCAGCAACTTCTTTCTCGACATTATCAGCAACACTGAACAATGAGAAACACAAAATTTTAAGAAACAAGAATAGAAGACCCAGTCACAACTCAAAAATTCAACTCTTCAACCAGAGAACATGTGGAGAGCAGATTATAACAAGTCTTAAAACCAATTATTGACAGTCCAACGAAAAAGAAGAAGAGTGATCTAAACATCTGTAACCTCACTTTCTCAATCTAAATAAACAAACCACAATCAAAGCATTCCAATATACATCAAACCAATTGAACACATTATCAAGTCAATATCAGCAAGCGCAAGTGCAATATCAGAGTTTCAAACCAACCTTGCAGGCTTCCTCCAAGTCCTTTTCTCGGTCAAATCCTCCTTGACATTCCCGAATCCAAATCCCCTGGACACAGACACATCAGCAGAAGTTCCTTCCTTGATCTTAGCCTCCAATTTCTCATCAATCTCCTTCCAATCCTGACCCTTGCCCTTCAAAACCTCCTCTATCGGCCTGACATCTCCAAAGGGGTTTGATCCCTTGGGTTTGGCTTCTTGGCCTTCATTGCTGACTGGTAGAGTTCTGCGCTGAAGGTTCAGCCTCGGCCTACTACCTCCATTCACTGCCACCGCAGGAGTATTCAGATCCATGTTCTTGACCCAATTGTCAGCATCAGCAGCAGAAAACTCAAATCCTACCCCTCTCCTTTGGCCACCACTAGGAGGGATTGAGTTGTCTCTCTCCTCCTTCTTCCTCCCCAATTGTCTGAATCTGCGCCACCGCTGCTAGAGAAGGAATCGGAACCCAACGGTTGAGTGCTCGGAGGAATGTGGATTTGCCTCTTCCGCTAGGACCGATGATTCCGACGACCTTAGCCCTAGGTATGTCCACGTTCACCTTATCAAGTATGGTGGCTCCAACAGAGGATTCATTGACCAGGTATCGCACCTCAAACTTCACTTCCCGTCGATCGCCATCATCATCCACCGAGAGCAGGTGCTCTCTTGCATCATCTGCAAAAGCAAAATCATCAATGAACCGATGAAGGGATTGAATCGATCGCGAAAATTGTACCTTGGAAGGACTCGAGCGGTGCCATGAATGGCTGAATTCTGAATGGATGTGGGGAATTTGGAGGGATTTATGGGGTTCAAGGAGGAGGATCGGGAGAGAGTTTTCTTCTGCTTGGAAACCTAAACCGAGAAGATGAAGGGGGGAGAGAGAGTGTGATTCTGGAGAGAGATATGATTTTGTATTAATTTTGGAAGGAAAAAATCCCATCCATTTCGGGATGTTAGAGGGGTTCCGGTGTATCCAAGTTTATAGTGTCTCTATGTACCATTCAAAATTAATCGTAGCCATTGATTCAGAGAAGATCCGATGACTTTAATTAATCCACTCGTTACACCGTAAAAGGCCTTTACACTGGAACCTAAATCTATATATATATATAGGGTTGGGATCCGGTGAGAACCAACTCTTAGGTCAGAACCGGTGAGAACCAATCTCAACCGTTTATTTTGAAACGCTCAGATTGAAAGATAGGTAACAGAAACGCGCGTAGTTTCGAGAGCCCCAAACCGACTCTCTCTCTCCTCCTTTCCCCTTCCATTTTACCTTGTTACCGCCGGGCAAGCCTCGTTCACGGGCTCCAGGCCGGCCACATCACCGCCGGACAGCTCCATCGCCGCCTCATTCGCTCGCCGAATGCTTCGCTATTCGACGGTTCGGCGGATCCCGCTTCGGACGCCATCATATACCTTCCAGGAACTCCTCTTTGTTCTTCCTCTTCGCTTTCTGAGTCCCGACTCCCGAGTTGAAGATTCTCCATTCTAAGTCAGAATATACATAAAGAGCGAGTGATTTTAAAATTTGGAAAGGAACACACGAGGACGAAGAGGAACACAAGAAAAAACGAAACCCTAGATCTCAGCAACCGATTCGCTCTCGTTTCAAGGTAATCCAATCCACCATCTTCTTAATTTCATCGTTCTCGATTTGCTTGTGTGTTGATTTGATGACTGTTTTCGGTCTGTGTTTTTCTTTCAGAAAGTGACGATTTTGTTGAAGATTTGTCAACGTCACACTCCACCTCACCGCCGACCTAGTCCACCACCTCCCACTCTCGTCCACCCTTCCTCCTTGCTCGATTGGATTTCTGCACCGACCTCCCTCTTTGAAGGATGAAAATCAGGCCAACCTGATCTTGTTGGTTGAAGGAAGCTTCACTCAAAGCGGCTCACCAGGTGTTCGAAGAAATGCCTGGTTGACAAAGTTATATCGAACTCGATTTTGTTGATGAATGGTCATCATAAAAGAGATTGCAAGCTGCGTAAAAGCTGCATACAAGCTGCGTACAAGTTGCATACACGCTGGATACAAGATGGATACAAGCTGCATACAAGCTGCATACAAGCTGGATACAAGCTGCGTACAAGTTGCATACAAGCTGGATACAAGATGGATACAAGCTGCATACAAGCTGCATACAAACTGGGTAGTGCCTCTGTTTGAACTGCCTCTTTCCATGATGATGACACCTGTACTTGGAAGGCCATTATCATATAGAAATATTACCACATCTCTCTCAAGACTCAAGTTGAACAAGCAACTCTCATGTGCTTACCAAACGGTAAATACAACACTTCCAATGTTTGTTCTATTCTCAAGTTATGTGGGTTGATTTCATTTATTATTGAATGTAGAATGTAGAGCATTGTTCTTAACATAAGTTAAAATCAAATACTTAGAAAGAGTTCCATCAAAGTTATGTGGGTTTATAACTGTATATAGTCATGCTACTTAGCAGTTTGACTTAGTATTACAAGTTTGGTTCACTAACATAGTAATCCACCAACTTAGAAAGAGTTACAGCCAAGAATTTGTTCTTGATTCTTTCTTCATGATGAATATATTTCAAGAAACATTTTCCTTCCTTCTCTGCTTGATTTGGGCAATAAGGCTTAAAAGTATAAAAACTTTCTACTTGTGTTGCTAACTGATGTTTTGTGACAGGTATAGGGTAGGGTTTAACTTATTAACATTGCTCAATTGAACTTCTAATAAGTTGTTGTTTGTTCGTTTTTCTGTACAAGGTTTTTGACTGGTCGAGCATTCATATATATAGTTTTAGAGCTTGTCGCAGGAGGTGAACTATATGATAAAATTGTAAACTTCTTCCTTTTAGTTTAGTTGCTTCCATGTACTACCTAATATTAGGTGTTAGTTGCATTTTCTGTCATTTATATTTAACTCATTTCCTGCATTTAGTTAGTGGGATAGCCACTTCTAGTCCCAATTTCCATATTGCTGAATTAATTAGTCATTAGCAGTATTAGTTTCCCTGTTTAAGGTTCTCCAAATCTGTGGCTATCTGCTTTGGAGTCTTTTCAAATCTATCACTTGGTATATGGAAAACATGGAACAAAACTTGTTGAATTCATTGAGATGCGTAGAGGGGAAATTTTGTGTGTGGAAATGAGCATATGGCATCAAATGAAGCCGACCTTGATATGTGATGATATAATGTCTTATGAACAAGCAATATTTGTTTCTAGAGATATTAGATTGTTTGTAGAGATATTGGATTGTTTCTAAAATGGTATTCATTGTTTGCATCCATTCCTGTGTAAATTTAATACATCCTAATTTTGTGTGTCCAGAAGTTATGAGAACTTGAGAAATCGCTAACTGCAGAACCATAACAACTTCAGCATGTGAGTTCTCTCTCTTTGGGGGAAAGGATGCTACAACTGCATTACTGTTTCTAGCCCATTTTGGTATTGGAGTATGATATTCTTCGTCTTCTTCATGGATGTTAGCTTCATCTTCTTCATATCCCTTGTCCTTCACTTCAAATTCACCATAGAAGAAGTCATCAGTAAACCTTGAACCACACTTTCTCTTAATAGAAAAACTGGATTGTCTTGAGCAAAGAGGTTGCTTCTCAACTTGCAGACTGTCTTTCTCTACCATGGCCATCATTTATCCTACAAACACCAATTGTAATTTGCTTATCTAGGAATTTATACAATCTGATCATTAAAATAGTGGTCCAGATGAATTTTTCAATTATTGTAGCACAAATGTATACTTATGGCAAAAAGAACAATTTGCCTTCCTGTTACAAAATTTGTGTGCAAATAAAATCTACTGGCACATAGTATGATAGTAAGGGATATTTTACAAGCAAACTAAATAAGGTCACACCTAAACAGTAGACATTGGGATGTTTTAAAGCAAAAAATCACTGAATCAAAATGATCACGAGTACAACTATTCTATTAACCACAACAAATCAATAAATATGCAATCCATAAATCACTTTGTATGCAATACAGAAAACAGTTTGTATGCAAACCACAAAAAGATTCAGAAATAACTTAGTATGCAATCCAAAAAAAATTAATATGCAAACCACAAATCAATATGTATGCAAATCAGAAAATACTTGGTACGCAATTAAGAAATCATTTAATATGAAATTAAAAATTCACTCAATATGCAATTCATGAAACACTTAATGTGCAATTCACAAATCAAGTAGAATTCAAATAGTATGTAATTCACAAAAAACTAGTATGCAATCCAAATAAACCTCATATGCAAAACACAAATCAACAAGTATGCAAAACACAAATCAACAAGTATGCAATCCATAAATCACTTTGTATGCAAACCACAAAAAACACTTTGTATGCAAACCACAAAAAAATTCAGAAATCACTTAGTATGCAATCCAAAAATACTTCATATGCAAACCACAGATCAATAAGTATTCAATCCATAAATCACTTTGTATGCAATACAAAAAACACTTTGTATGAAAACCGGAAAACAAATTCAGAAATCACTTAGTATGCAATCCAAAAAAAACTTTATATGCAAACTACAAATCAATAAGTATGCAAAACAAAAAATATTTGGTTTGCAATTCAGAAATCACTTAGTATGCAATTAACAATTCACTTAATATGCAATTCAGGAAACACTTAAGGTGAAATTCACAAATCAAGTAGTATGCAATTCACAATTCAAATAGTATGCAATTCAAAAAACACTTGATATGCAATTCACAAATAAACTAGTATGCAATTCATGTATGGTGTTTTAGCACGTAGGGAGCTCAAAAAAAGCACTTAAGGTGCTTCGCAAGAAGCACATATAGAGCTTAGAGAAAAAACATGTAATATTCTTCGAAAGAAGCACGGGTGCTTCGCGAGAAGAACGTAGGGTGCTTCTATAGTAGCATGTATGGAGCTTCAAGAAAAGCACGTATGCAATTCACAAATGAAGTAGTATGCAATTCACAATTCAAATAGTATGCAATTGAAACAACGCTTGGTATGCAATTCACAAATAAAATAGTATGTAATCCAAGTAAACCTCATATGTAAACCACAAATCAATAATTATGCAATCCAGAAATAACTTTGTATGCAATACTTAAAACACTTTGTATGCCAACCACGAAATATTCAGAAATCACTTAGTATGCAATCTAAAAAAACTTCATATGCAAACCACAAATCAACAAGTATGCAAACCAGAAATTACTTGTCATGCAATTCAGAAACCACTTAGTATGCAATTCACAAATCAATTAGTATGCAATTCACGATTCAAATAGTATGCAATTCAAAAAACACTTGGTATGCAATTCACAAATAACTAGGTATGCATTTCTGGTATGGTTGTCTAGAGTAGCACGTATGGAGCTTAAAAAAGCATGTAATATGCTTCGCAAGAAGCACTTATGGAGATTAAAGAAAAACACGTAAGGTTCTTTGAAAGAAGCACGTAGGGTGCTTCGCGAGAAGTACGTAGAGTGCTTCTAGAGTAGCACATATGGAGCTTCAATAAAAGCACGTAGGGTGGTTCGCGAGAAGCACGTAGGGTGGTTCGCGAGAAGCACGTAGGGTGGTTCGCGAGAAGCACGTAGAGTGGTTCGCGAGAAGCACGTAGAGTGGTTTGCAAAAATCACGTAGGGTGGCTCAATGATTAACACGTGGAAAGTTCAAGAGTAGCATGTGAGGGGATTAGGAGATGCACGTTGGATGCTCGGGAGTAGCATACAAATAATTGAGTATGCAATTCACAAATAAGTGAGTATGCAATTCAAAAATAACTTAGTATGCAAATCAAAATCACTTCGTATGCGATTCAGTAAACACTTGATTTGCAATTTGCAAATCAATTAGTATACATTTCATAAAAGTTCAATTAGTATGCAATTCAGAAATTATTTGATATTCAATTTAGAAATCACTTAGAATGCAAATCAGAAATCACTTAGTATGCAATTCAGAAAACACGTAGTATGCATTTCAGAAATCACTTAATATGCAATCCAGAAAACACTTGGTATCCAATTCAAATATAATTTAGTATGCAATTCACACTTAGTATGCAATTCAGGAAACACTTGATATTACGAAATGCAGATATAATGTATTACGAAATGCATATAGAATGTATTACTAGATGCACATTAACAAAATTTAAATTTTATGTCAAACAGAAAAATGCTACTATATCAATCAATATACAATGCATTACAAAATACATATATTAAATATTAAATGTTATGAGATGCAAACGAGTTCATTTTACTTGTTTTTTTAAACAATTCTTTTACTTTTTTTAGGAAAAGCACTTGTATCATGAAATGAACATACAATGCAGTTTCAATTACAATTCTTTTTATAGTTTCAACAAGTTTTTTTGTTGAAAGATGAGGGTATTACCCATTTATTAATTAGAAAGATAACATTACATATTTTCATAGCAAATTTGATCAAATTCTATAAGAGGCATAATCTCTTCAGGTGCTTTAGTAAGAATTTCAAAAACTCTGTTGCATGAGTAGCTGAACTTTGCAAGCCAGTCAACTGGATGATTAGCGCTCCTTGGAACTTGCATGAGGGATATCTTCTAGGTGGGCTCCTAGAGAAGCTCCCTAATTCTGTTGATGAACACACGATGCAGCGGAGGAGGCAAGATCCTTGAACACCTCAGCTAAATCAATTTCCACCCGCAACTTCTTAATTCCCATCTGCATAGCAAGGTCGTGAAACAGCCCCAACTAGTCTATAACTATACAAAAAATACAGTCTTATCATACTATATATGTTCACAACATTTTGCGGCTACAAGTCACACCTAAAGAATATTATACCTCCTTGTTGTTTGAGATGAAAGCATTGATTTCCGGGGCTACATGATTAGTTATGAGATTGTATGTGGCTTCATTAATTCTTCTTAAATCTCCTCCAAACATAAGTGGAGACTTGACCATTGTGCACAAAGTCATTTTAAAGAGATTTCATCTAAACAGATTACATAGTGGACAAGAAGAAGAAACTTATATTAGTTAAATTTCAAACATGAGTTTTTTTGCTCATTATAAGTAAGATTACACATTGGCTTTCCAGCTGAACAGTTTTACAGCTAAAAGATAGAAGGATCGAGAAAATACCAGTGTTAATCATTGGTTCAATAGTGAATGTCTTCCCAACTGTCATCACACCCACAGCTTTGTTTCCTACTCTTGTTAAGGAATCACTTTATCAAGACTGGTTAGTACAAGGCAAAGATAATGTGACCTTTCACTACACATAATGCAATGATTACATAGTCTTAGGGAAGACAGATAAATGAAATGCCACTAATCAAGGAAAATGAAATAGTGAGGAACGTTAGGAGGACAGTGGGGAAGCTCCCCAATGCCATGACCACAGTATGACTTCACCTGTATCCACAGAATGTAAGGAGCTTTTGGTCATTGTAAAACGTTGTGATTGGAGCTTCATGTTTACAAGAGAGTGAAGGTAAGTGTTCATACCATAGAGAAGCCAGACACTTAAGCATGGCGACTAATGATCTCTCATTTTTCACGGAACCTCATACCAGGCTTCACTGAAAAATGAAAATGAATACAACTCAATAGGAATGCATAATGTAAACAAGGACATCACAGAAACCTCTATAAAAGCAGCATCTCCTGAATTACATATTTTATAACACACAATAACAAATGATATTAGCATTACAAATTAAATTCTCTCAAGAAGGATTGCATCATTTTGACACATAGAGAAAACACTTACCAACTTATATAGCTTTCTCCAGGCACTCATATGTACACTTGACCAGCTTCCATGATGTTTCATCAACATTTCCTGCAAAATAAGTTTCATTAAGATCGCCTACGAAAATAGGAAAAACACAGCCAACCTAATTCCATGAACTCTGGACTTTGGAAGTGATCTAAGATATTATGCATGATTTCTTACCCTGAACACCTTTGTAATAAATTGTCACGTCAACATTGAAAATATCCCATCTTCTAGCTTCCTGGAACAATAAGTTAATCTCAGTGACAAAAAATAGTCCCTTGAGATCTCTCATCAAGGTTCGTAGCTAGTTTGCAGGCAACTATTTATGTGTGATAAAACGGATGCCAAAACAAGTACACAAAGGAATACATTGTTTAGAATCCAGAATCATAATCAAGTAACTTCAATTCGAAAATGTCTCTACGAATAAACCTAGTTCGCAACCTAGAGGGCTATCAAATGAATCTGGACTAATTCCAACAACTGGAATTAGTCATCGACAAGGTCCATCTTCATTCTCCTCACTAATAGGAGGGAGTTTAGGTATGCAGTTCAACATAGGAAGCACAAAGGCAACAATTTTACCTGAACCAGTCTCGGCAATGTCAGCCATTGACACGCGAATTTCCCAAGCTCACTTCGACGATTTGTCGCCGCCTTGGTAGTCGCTCGAAACAGGAAGAAACTCATGTGAATGAAGGGCACAAGTTTCTCTCTGATGAGAAGGTCACCCAGAGACGAAAGCTTTGTTGTCCTTGACTGGACCAATTAACGATGTCTCCGTCGTTGAAGTTCTCGAGGTTTCAGCTTTCTCACGAGGTAGGTCAAGCAGGATGACCTCAATCCCTCCGCTCGAAGATGAACTTAAGCGGAATCAGAGAAAGAGAATGGTGATTCAGGAAGACGGGTAGGAAAAAGGGGAAAGGGGTGCGCGCGTGTAAGAGAGAAGGGCAATGATATAACAGGAAGTCCGATCATCCTAAATGTAAGGGTTGTGAGCGGTTCTCACTTTAATGTGCGTTCTCTCCTGGGAAGTGTTCTCACCTGAACCACTTCCTATATATATATATATATATATATGTGTGTGTGTGTGTGTGTGTGTGTGAAGATATGGCCCACTACAATGTTTGAACACTAGGCACATACAACTAGGGATGAGCATCGGTCCAAACCCGAACCGGACCGACCCGAACCCGGAATTCCAAAAAAAGGTGACCCGAAACCTGGACCGGAATGGACCGGTCCGGTCCAAGACCCGGTCCGGTCCAGGTCGGGTCCGGGTTTGGACCGAAATTTATACTTTTTGCAAAATTAATTATAAAATAAAAAAAAAAATATTTATAAATATATTGAAGAATATTAGTTTAGAAATATATAGTTTTATTAAAAAATATTTATAATATAGGCATGTGAGATCTTGTTTGATTCGTCTCAATGAGTACTTTGAGAATATTAAAAAAGTATAATTTTTATCATCGTATATTTAGAGATATTAACGTTACAAAATATATCTCGACAAATGTGTCAAAAGCAAATGGAAAGATCATTAAGGGACGAAGGGAGTATATAATATAAAATATATTACTATTTATATTAAAAAATAAAAAACCGGGCCGACTCGGACCGGACCGAATTTGGGACCGGACCCGGATTTTCATAAATATGTGGACCGAAACACGGGCCGAACCGGTCCGGTCCAAAAATCCGAGTCGATCCGGATTTTGCTCATCCCTGATACAATAGTCATTTAGCCCACGATTTTTATTAAATAATAATAGTAGGCTTTTCAACACACTTTTGGAGTGGGAAAACAGTTTTTTGGATTGGGCCCTAACAGTCTATTATTTAAGCAGGTGAGAAAATAGTTTATAGTGCCTTAAAGATGTAAAAAGATAATCCAAGCAAACTCTACCAGTCTCAAATTTATTCATCTCCTTCACTTTCATTCGGTAATCATCAAAGGAATTGAATGTCTAATCCACTATATTACGTATTGCTCTAACCATATTATTTGTTCAATGAGGCTCTCCCAACGAATGCCAGACTTGGCCAAAGAACTGCAAATCATGACCCAATCTATCCTACTTCCTCATCGGTGGTTGAATCTGATATTCACATTTTTCGAGATTGCATACTCGTGAAGAATGTGTGGAAAGGTTTGGGCTTACAAATTGACAAATCGACTCACAACATGCTTGACGGGATTGAGATTATGGTGGAAGTGCTTGACAGTGAAAACTTTGCGCTTCTCCTAACTGTAATGGGTGCAGTTTGGGATAAGCGAAATGCTTTGGTTTTTTAGGGGAAGTTTAAGGAGGATTATATCCCCATATATGGGGAGAGGGGCCTTTTGGAGGCTATTCAAACACCAAAGAACTCCATTGAGCTCGTCAAAGTTGTGAACAGACAGAAGTGGAATGGCCCAAGTCCGGGTTGGATAAAATTGAATTATGATGCAACTGTTATTGAGGGGAAAGGGACTGGTATGGGTTTCTGCATTAGAGATGAGTTTGGGAAAATTCTCGGGGGCAAGAACAGAGCAAGTTGTTGTAAGGTTTGATCCCTTAATTGTTGAGACGAAGGCGCTCATCAGAGGACTTCAGTTGGATGTCCTTTTTAACCATGAATTTATTGAAGTTGAGACCGATAGCCTAAATATAATACATGCTCTCAAAGGAAACAAGACCTCTTGGCCCTCCATGCTTAGTTACCTGCTTGATGATGTTATTAGCTTAGCAAATTTTTGTCTAGAGATTAAATGACTTTACGTTCCTAGAAGCGCTAACTCGGTTGCACACGAGTTGGTTAGATGTGATCCTTGAGTATGTGAGCTTAGGGTGTGGAACTCCAACATCTCTTATATTGTAAGTAAGCTTTTGAGTGGGTAGCTAATCAATACATAAGTTCAGTGCCGATTTGGCACTAGGGCTATCAAAAAAAAAAAGAATAAGAAATTATTTTGGGTTTTGGGGAAATAAATAAATAAAGCTTATTGAGTGAAGATAATAATGAGTAAAATATTTTCAAAAATAATAAAGTGAGAATTTTTTTTTAAAACGTCCGAAAAGAAAATGTGTTTTATATTAAAAGATGGAAATAATATTTTCTACGAGGGGCCTCTGTTTTATTTCTCCCTAGGCCCATGATATTTCATGACCGGCTTTGCATATAGCAATATATAAACAACTTCACTTGACTCAATTCTAAGTTGTGCACGATATTAGCGAAATAATAAGCTTACAATATCAGTCCAAATTTTAAATTTTCAAAAAAAATCTCAACCAACCTTACCGGAATCCTCTAGTAAATTCAGCTTGGACGATATGATCTACAGAGCTCAATGAAAATAGAGAAGAGTTTAGATAATGAATACTTCCCGAATCGGTTAGGCGCTGAGAACTAATAAAATTTTCTCAACAATCCACAAGCATAAGCATGTAAATGTAAATGT
Source organism: Oxyria digyna (assembly GCA_029168935.1). NCBI lineage: Eukaryota > Viridiplantae > Streptophyta > Magnoliopsida > Caryophyllales > Polygonaceae > Oxyria > Oxyria digyna. The sequence goes on along the minus strand of JAPVLV010000007.1, from coordinate 18,832,366 downwards.
AACCGAAGAAGTAGGTCGGATACCATTGCGTTACCCCCGTAATTGATTGTGGCTGATAAAGTCAGGTGGGTCGATAAAGACGGTGGTCGTGTATACGAGCGCACATGTGCATTGGGCTTACAATATAAGTCCATGGGGTTTCATCCTAAAATCAATTGACAATAGGAGGAGTAATCCAAGGGTTTATATAGTGGACTTTTATTATCTCAACTTCCGATGTGGGAAGCCTATTCTCATAGAGGCGGCGACGCTGCGAAAGTTGGTTGCGAAGGTGGGGAGATGGAGGTCGAAGAGAAAGGGCTGAGCACGCAGACATTGCAAAAGAGAATGTGGAGGAAGTAGACCCGGGAAAATACGAGCTTGGAGTCGGGCTCAGGTCGGGTTTGTGTCTGACCCGACTTTCGGGCTTGAGACTCTAACCATACCCGCCCGGTTTGCGGGTCGGGTAGCCCGTTTAACCATAATAGTTAAAGTATTTTTGTTTATTTAAAACATTATCAAATAAAACAATAAAAATGAATAAAAACATATTGTTAAATCAATACCCTCCATACTCTTAACAAGAATGTGATCCTTATTTAGTCTAGATTAGATAAGAGTTTTAAGTTATAATTTTAATATTTATCAATAATAAGAAGAATAGTTAATTCTAAAAAGTTAATATTTATAAATACGGGTCGGGTCTAGAGGCCTGAATGAGCTTGGATCATGTTTGTACTCGGTCTAGTAGCCCATACGGGCCGGATTAAGAGGCTCGGATGGGGTTTACTCGTGCTCCATACCCACACTTTTATCAGGGCGGGCCCACCCGAGTTTGCGGAGGTCTAGGAGGGAGACATCGACGAAGACATAGGGCTTTTTTTTTAAAATGCAACTATCCTGGATAATTATTAAAATTTCTTCACCCAACAAATTATGGTGTCTGGATAAAACTGAAAAGAAAGTAATGCAAATTGTGGTGTATAAGCCACTTAAACTTGTTATAGTGACTTAATATATGTTGATGTTCATCTTGTGGACTATCTTTCATTCATTCTCATTCTAAGCTCATTTTTCCAAATCGAGTACATTTTTTATGCCCAACTACTTTACTGAATTATTTTCCCTAGGCTTTGATTGATTTTTGTCTGTCATTGTTATAAGGGACACATTACCTGTATATAAGGGTCAAACACAGATTAAGATCTCATTAACTAGTGATCAAATAGTTTAATTATATTGCTTTTAGTTGTTTATACCGAGCTTTGGGGATTATAACTCTCTGATCCCATAGCCTTTGCCATGATCCCTACCTTGTTTTCGTGTCGATATTCGCAGAATCATTGAGGATTTTCTTCTTGATTTCATTGATATCCATATTTGATGTTAGGTTTAGAGCCTAACTAGATAGAGCTTCTTGATTTCTAGATACCGTCACATATTTGTGACGAATTGGGTTAACAATTCATGTTTTTTTTTCTCTATTAGTGTTCAAATCCTTTTTTTTTGATTTCCTTTTAGTGTTCAAATCCTAACAATTGCAACTTGTTACCAGCTCATTTAATCATAAACATATCATCGAATTTTTTTTCTAAAGTAGTCTTTTTTTTAGAAAATATTCCCGATATGGGCTCGTTTTGAAAATAATTCTCAACATAGACACTTTAGAAAAACGAGTCCATATCGGAAATATTTTCTAAAAACAAACCTACTTTAGAAAAAAAATATCATCTACAAGTCTACAACCAAGAACTTGATTTCTAAATACACTCTCTTATAATGAATCATTTCAGATGTCATGTTTTATAACTCTGGTTAATGTACACTTTTAATCTCTCAAGTTCTTAACTCTGGTTTATTGTTGCATTAACGTCAATAAGAATGGTTTTCTGATAGTTTTAGATCTACTTCAAGAAAGTATGCAGTAAATAACGTTGATGTTGTTAGTTGCCTTAAATCTGAATCAAACACTGCGACATGTAGCACGGAGGCGGAGTCACCCCCGGGCCAAACGGTATACGATCTCTGTTGTATGAGCTTTATTGGGCCTATCAGTTTCGTTGTTGGGCTTAGGGTTATTTAGCGCTATATATAACGGCCTATATGTAAACCCTAATTGTACCGAAAACTGTAATCAGCCTCCGTAATAATTAATCTGATCTCCCTCTCCTATGGACGTAGCCAAATTTGGTGAACCACGTAAACATCTATATCCTTCTTGCATTTATTGTTCTTGTTTCGATTCTGTTACAACAAATGTTTCATGAATCAACAACAAACTAGCAAGAACATGAAGTTGAAGATGATATTCCTCAAGAAACTATAAATTACATAAACAATACATCGTGTATTCTGTTCAACTTACAGATATAAAACTTACTTCCTTGTGTACAGTTTTGAAACAAGTGTTTGTGTTTAAAATCTTGTTTTGGCTTCCACAAAAACAGGACATACATATATATCACACAAATTACAAAAAACAATACAGACTACAGAAACAAAAACAGGAAACTTCTTGATCTTGAAAGGCCTCGTGCTGTTTTCTTTTTGTGGCATCTGATCTGCATTTTGTTTTATATGCAGCCTAATCCTTTAGCTTCAGATGATTTCATAACTCTGAGCCTTTTGCAGGTGGAGATGAACATCTCCCATGGAACGTCTCCAACGAGCATCCAATCTCCATCTTTGTCCTCGTACGTAGGAGCAAATTCAGATCCATTGTATCCTTCATTCTCCATGTACTTTCCTACAGTTTCAAGAACAATGCACATAAGAATATAATCATATCATTGAAACAACTTTGTCTTCAGTATTTATATATACATACCAATGTTGATGTTGAACATCATCTCTAAGGCCTCAAGAAGCTCTGTGTAGCTCTCATACAGCTTAAGATCAACCTTCCTCAAATAAGGAGCTCCATCCATGCTTACTTTTACATACAAAAGATCCGATGGAGACGACAAATTCTTCGTACTCTGCATAGTGACATTCTTCCTATAAGATCTAACTGGTGGCCACCCAACAATCTGTACTCTGTGAAAACAATATAATTGTTAAGTCTTTCCAGTTTAGCTGATAAGTAAATATACATTCCTAATTTGTACTCACTTGGCCAATGGTGGTGCATCACAAGCATTTGAAATGCTCGAACTATTCGTGGATGATCTTGAGCTTGAATCCCGGGGTGATTCTTGAGATGCAGGTCTCTTGGTTGAAGATTGTTGGTATTTGTCTAGCAATGTGTTGGATCCCGGTAAGCCCAACCGAAGCTCGGTCTCCTTGAGATTAAGATCCATAATATTGGAGGGAGTTAAGATGAACAAAGTTTGTGATGATCAAGTCAATATCTTTTTTAGTGGATCCAATGGAGGTTTCCTTAGGCCTCTTTGACTGTTTGATTGGTATGACGAGTCATGTGAGAAGCGCTGTAGAGAGCTTGTATAAATAGATGGCAATGTGGAGTTATGGAAAGGGTGAAAAGTTGGACGTAGAGAATAAGCAAAGTTGATGTTATTCATGTGTATAAATTTGTGGTGTTGATTACTTTAGATTATTTCAATTGGTTTGATCGACTGGCACTGAAAATGGACGTATGACATAACATATTGAAGTTCAGTATTAAGTGTGAGAATACTCCGTCTCACACATCGGAAATGATGAGCTTGGTGATCTAGTATATAAGCACCCTCTTATCACCAATTGATTTTAGGATGAACATTATGGACTTGTGTGTTACGCTCAACTGCGCATACACGCGTTTAAGTGTCAACTGCTACAAAACCAGTTGCACTTGCGGAGGAGTATGAAAATATACATCCCACATCGAAAGTGGAGAACTTGATGGTCTAATATATATTATTTTTATGTACATAAATATATCATCTTTTTTTTGGGTGGAAATTATCGTTACTGTTTCCGTATATCATGCATGAAGCCTTAAAATGTGGAGAGGGAGGGATTGGAGACGTAGATTTGGAAATCGTGCAGAGAGCTAGGGTAGTTGCAAACTTAGAATTGGGAAATCGAATCTAAAAATATACTAATACAGTATTGAGTTGAGTTATTACAGTAATTAAAAATTTGATGGAGGTGTGGGGCAGGCGTCACGTGTAGCGGTGTAGGCGTTGGTGTGTATAGACTATAGAATAGATGTTGGAGGGAGAGGAAGCATCTCAAATCGACCCGAATCCGCCTTGTCTCAATAGCATGCCCCACCCGATATCCACCCATACTAGACCCCATAAACACGTCGAACGGGTCGGGTCGAATATACAGGTCTCGGATCGGCTCGAATTTCATAAATTTTCGGGTCGGTTTGGATCGAGTTTTTGACATCGATCAAATTAAATTAAAACCCCTATTCTTCCTAATTTGTTTGCTTTCACTTGTTACCCTGGCCCTTTCTAAATAAAAACAATAATATGATATGTACGTACCTTGGTAGATTAGTTTTTTGACGTCTAAAATGAGTGTTACTCCCTCTATTTCATAGATCACGTTTTCCATTTTGGGCGTCTTAAAATATAGATCTTACTTTTCTTTTTTATCTTTTGTTTTATTATCAATATCACATTAATCTACACTCTCTTTCCTCCTTTTTACATTAAAACTCACACCAATTCACTTTTTTATCTTCTCTTTACTACATAAAAATCCACTCACTCACAATCTCTCCTCTCCACTTTTCTTTCTGTCTTCCATAATTTACCTCGATAACAACAAACGAGATCTATAATATAGGACGGAGGGAGTAGTTAATGAAAAGGAGGAAATATGTCCACGACGCCCTCATCCTCATCCTAAATCTTATATATATAGGGGCTTACTATTTGGCACACCCTAAAATTCTATTTGGCACACCCTTACTTTCGTCACGAATGTATTTGGTCAGACTTTCGTCACGAAGGTATTTCACAAGAGATTCGTCACGGAGAAAAGGAGGACTTCCGTCACGAAGGTTCCCAGGAGTTCCGTCACGAAACTTTTTTTGAAAAAAAATAAAATAAAAAATTCAGAATGTTGTAGAGAATTTCAATACGAGTCCGTGCATATAAAATACGTCCAAAACGGACATCTTTTGCCCTTCCAAAAGCCCTAAAAACAAAACAGTCACATGTGTTAAGTTCGTAAAAACAAAAACTTATATAATTATTAATTATAGTTAAAAATCATTCAATTAAATTTATATACTATAATTATATATTATCATTTAATATCACTAGTTTATTACTTATAAAGTACAATTATGCATTATGTTTAAATATTACGAACTTAACGAAAACGGCTGTTTTGTTTTTAGGACTTTTGGAAGGGCAAACGATGTCCGTTTTGGACGTATTTTATATGCACGGACTCGTATTGAAATTCTCTACAACATTCTGAATTTTTTATTTTATTTTTTTTCAAAAAAAGGTTCGTGACGGAACTCCACAATACCTTCGTGACGGAACTCCTGGCAACCTTCGTGACGGAAGTCCTTCGTTTCTCCGTGACGAATCTCTTTTGAAATACCTTCGTGACGAAAGTCTGACCAAATACCTTCGTGACAAAAGTAAGGGTGTGCCAAATAGAATTTTAGGGTGTGCCAAATAAAGACTTTGTATATATATATATATATGCTACAAGCACCAAGGTTCGAGGATATCTTAGACATGCTAGGGATGTGCACATGTTTAAACAAGACGAGATATATAAAAGTCCAGCACAATTCGATCTTAAAATCAGTTAGTCAAACAATTGTGGAATGTTTCATCAACCTTTTATACTAAGCTTAACTTCGAATGTTAAATAGGTATTCCAGTGGATAATATATAATCAAAGTACATAATCAAACAAACTAGACGTACAAGTGCAATGTTAATTATGATGTATATAAGATCTTATAAGTTATACCTAATTAAGTTCCTATAAATAAGTTATAGCTATATAAATATGCATTTTGTTGGGGTCGAAAAATCTACTACTCGACCCTCAAATATGACAGTCGAGCGTCAGATGTGAAATGTGATTGTCGAATGTGAGATGCGACAGTCACTTGATTCTAACACGCAACGAACAAGCGAGATTTTCTCTTTTGTTGTAACAACTCCGAGGTCTCTGGGATATCTACACTACCAAATATAAGCCCTAATGAAACGGTTTTATAAAATGAAACGGTTTGTGAAACGGTTTTGTAATTGAAACGGTTTAAAAAATAAAACTGTTATTTGAAACGGTTTGTGTAAAGAAACGGTTTTGAAACGGTTATTTTTTAAATTGAAACGATTAATAATATCTATTGAAACGGTTTTGTATTTTTTAAAACAACCGTTACAATATCTATTTTAACCGTTACAATTGATAATCAACGCGCCTGAAACTAATTATACTCGCGCTATTTTATTTCACCAAAATTAAATTATTTTTTAATTGTAAAATTCAATATCAACCAATCCCTAAATTTTAAAAACCTAATCCAGCTTCTGCGACCTTCTTCTTCTTCGCCTGTTTCCTCAGTTCGCTTCTTCTTCTTCTTCGCCTGTTTCCTCAGTTCTTCGTATATTTGTGAGTTATGTATCTTTTAGCATCTATGATCTTAGGCATTTATAAGTTCAGAAGTATCAAGTTCTTAATTAGTATTGACTCATAACAAATGAGGATTATAATTGTAGATATGAAAATTTTAAAATACAGTAGGGAATAAATGACTAATAAACTCTATGGATTTTGAGTTTGATCATTCCCAAGATTTAAAATAGTACTAGTAAGGAGTGTTTTGTTTGCAATTGTTAATTAGTGATCATTGATCTTCTGTTGATTCATGCTTTTACACTTATTCAGTACTATGGTGACGAAGGAATAAAATAATGAGTACAGTACAGTATATCTTTTCCAAGGAGATCGACTCCGAATTTGCAAAGACATATTCCATGATTGACTCACTGCACCACATATTTGTAGGTTTGTTGTATGGCAGATCGAAGAGATTAGTATAAGTAATAGTATACATGAAACTTGATGCTCTGTTACTTATTTATTTATTCATATCCTAGATATATACTTATTTATTGATTTGTGAAGGATTGACATGCATTTGTTAATTTTGACTTGTTGAGCTTTGAATTGTTATATATGTTGAAATTGACTTGTTATTAGGCTGACATCTTAATGCCACATGCACCAATTTAGTTGCATTTATCTTTTGTAAATGTGTAATCCATATCTGTATGTATATTCTATGGTTCGACAATAGGTCAAGCAAGCACCGAGCTAGGACTAGAGTAGGCTAGCTTAAGTATGGCTCGATCATGGTTCAGGGATCATGGCTCACAGTGATGCAACCCCGGGCTTTAAGGCTTGGCCGAGATGACATTGTGTTTGAGGAAATGGTTTCTGGTATCTGTGGTTTTGGGCCTAATTGTTTGGGCTTGGTTTTGGGCTGCTTCTGTGATTTGGCCTTCCTTGCTTCAGACTTGATGAAACGCAGTGTTTTGATGCTTCATCTGATGATCTGACAAGCTATATAACCCTTCGAGTTAGGGTTTAACTGGTCATTCATCCTCTTCGCCGCTTACCAGATTACAGAGAGAGTTGAGTGCTAGGGTTCTTGGTGGTTCGATCGCAGTGATTCTCACAGTGGAAGTTGAGTCCTCCAGTGGTGGCCTTCAAAGATTCATTCGGCGTTCGTCGTAGCTTCTTCCTTGAAGTTGTTCTTGCCTTGAAAGGGGGTTGAATCTCTTTCTTTACCTTCGTCCTAGCTTCTTCTCTGTAATAGCTTGCTTAGGTTTAGCTTGCTCGTCTTGCTTGGTGTCTTTGTAACCATTGTTGAACCTTTCTGATCTAGTGGATTATTCGGGATGAGTCTCCCCACTGAGACTTCGCAGATGTAGGGAAACCGAACTGCGTGACCAACTCTTGTGTCCATTGTTCTCATCTTGTTATTTACTTTTCTCGAATCAATTGCACTAGAGATCGATCGGATCTGATTATTAAGATAGTACCAAGATTCTACAAAGTGATATCAGAGCCAGGTTCTCTGAAATTACTTGTGTTGCTTCCGCTGTGTGATTTCTGTGCTTTCTTGTTACTTGACATTTAGGTCAAGCAAGATTTGTTGCCTTAGGGTTGCTAGTCTGTGAATTTCTTGATTGTTATTCTTGAACTCACAGAAACCCTAAGTTGTTATCTCTTTAATTTCTTTCTCCAGATTCTAACAAGGTGTGTTCACTTGCTTAGGGGCTAAGATGACAGACTCAGTGAGACTGAAGCCCTATGATGGTCAAAGTGACTTTGCCATGTGGAAGGTCAAGATGAAGGCTATCTTGATAAGGGAAAAGTGCTACAAGGCTGTATCTGAGGAGTGGCCATTGGGGATCACCAACTCAGAAATGAAGGATATGCAAGATCTTGCTCATTCTGAGATCACCTTAAGGTTAACTGACGACATAGCTCGTCAGGTGGTAAGCTTTACTCAACCTAAGGCTCTCTGGAATGCATTGGAATCCATTTTCTTGACTATGTCCTTACCTAGTAGAATTTCTCTATTGTGCAAGTTGTTTACATATAAAATGGAAACCACCTTGACTGTTCAGGAAAATCTTGATAATTTCCTAAAAATGACACAGGATCTTAAGAGATGTGATGATGAAATTAAAGAAACCCACCAGGCTGTTTTGTTGCTTAATTTCTTACCTAGTCAATTTGAGACTCTAAAAGATGTGATCCAATATGGTAGAGATGAACTTACCCTGACTAAGATCACTGAGGCTATTATCCAAAAAAATGAGTCCTTAAAAGTCTTCAAGATTAGAAATGGCTCTAAAACTGAGACAAAGAGTGACACTAAGAATGAAGTTATGATGGCTAAGGGAATTTATAAGAACAAAAAGGGTTATAAGCCTAAGAATAATAGCACCAACCCTCAGGATAAAGATATGTCCAAAGTGAAGTGTTATTACTGTGAAAAATTAGGACACTATGCATCTGATTGTCATAAGAAGAAAAGAGATGAGAAGAACAAAGATAAGAGTGAAAAAAGATAAGAATTACTCTAATGTTTGTGAACAATGCCCTCAGTATAACAATGAACTCCTTGTAGTTAGTCCCTCTACTGATTGCTACTCCTGGATCCTAGATTCTGGATGCACTATGCATGCCACCCCCTATAAGAAATTCTTTAAGACTTTAACTGAATGTGATGGAGGTGAAGTGATGCTTGGAGATCACACCTCTTTAGCTATTAAAGGAATAGGGAGTGTTGCTTTAAAAATGCATGATGACAAGATTAGAACTCTGTCTAATGTAAGATGTGTACCTGAACTTAGGAGAAATTTGTTGTCTGAATCTGTCTTTGATGATTTGAATTGTCACATTATTACTCACAATGGTATAAGGGAAGTGATTAGAAATAAAACTGTCCTTATAAGGAGCATTAAGAAAGGAGGATTGTACTATGTTACAACTTCTCCTGAACTTAATGTCTCTATAGGAGTTAATAAGAATGATAATCTGGATCTTACTAAGAAGTGGCATGCTAGACTTGGACACTTAGGCAACCTTGGCCTTAACAAGTTGTATGTGAATGGTATGATTGACTTTAAACCCTGTGACCTGAATTTCTGTGAAAACTGTGTGCTTGGTAAGAAAATTGCCCATAGCTTTGGCAAGTCAACCTATACTGCTAGCAATCCCCTAGAGTATGCTGCTCAAGTTGATACTATTGGAGGAAGAAGATACTTTCTTTCTCTAATAGATCATTACTCAAGAAAAGTATGGGTATACTTGCTGAAAACTAAGGATGAGACTTTTGAAAACTTTAAGTCTTGGAAAGTGTTAGTTGAAAGTCAAACCAACCATAAACTGAAGTGTCTAAAAACTGACAATGGCTTAGAATTTTGTAATAACTTGTTTGATACATATTGCAAAGAAAATGGTATTAAGAGACATTTGACTGTACCTGGAACCCCTCAGCAGAATGGTACTGCTGAGAGAATGAATAGAACCTTGTTAGAAAGAGCTAGGTGTATGCTTTTTACTTCTGGAATGAAGAGTAGCCTATGGGGAGAAGTTGTATTGACTGCAGCCTATCTCATTAATAGGAGCCCTTCTTCCACAATAGGATTTAAAACCCCTCAAGAAATGTGGACTGGAAATAAGCCTAACATAACTCACTTGAAACCTTTTGGTTGCACTGCCTATGCTCAAGCATCACAAGGCAAGCTGCAACCTAGAGCACTCAAGTGTATCATGCTAGACTATCCCGATGGGGTAAAAGGCTATAAACTCCTTCTCATACAACCTGGAGGTTACAAAGTAATAACCTCTAGGTTTGTGACTTTCAATGAGGAGGACTATTACTTTAAGTCAAAATTAATGTCTTCTACTGAGCCTACAGGTACAAGTGCTAGTACAAACATCTCAAATGGAGTCTTCTATGATGTGAATCAAGAGGAGGCCTATGGAGAAGAGGATATGGAGGTTGAAGATCCTCCAAGTGTTCAGCAAAGTGAAGCTGGCACCTCTTCTGAGCACCAAGAGTACCCAGAAGAACCTCTAGGTGGCTCGAGCAACCATGAAGTACAACAACCTCACCAATCAGGTGGGGCAGGTAACACTGAAAACTCACAAAATTTTCACAATGTACAGTCTGCTAATACTGAACTGTTGGGTGAAAATCTCTCTTATCCTCTCTCTGATTATCAACTTGTTAGAGATAGGGCTCCTAGGACTAGAATTCCTAATAGGAGATATGATGTGAATTTTGTTGGGGGTGTTTTCCTAAGATTGTTGAGTTTACTGTCACTGTTGCTGAAGTGATCAAATTTACTACTCCTGAAACCTATGAACAAGCTGCTAATAGTAAACAAGCTAATGAGTGGATAACTGCTATGAATAAGGAAATACAATCCATGCATGCTAATCAAACATGGAAATTAGTTCCTAAACCAGATAAGGCTAGGACTATTGACTGTAAATGGATCTTCAAAATTAAAGAGGGCACAACTTTGCATGATCCACCTAGATTTAAAGCTAGACTGGTTGCAAAAGGATTTACTCAAAAAGAAGGAGTAGATTATAATGAAATATTTGCCCCAGTTGTGAAGTATAAAACCATGAGACTCCTCTTAGCTATGACCACTGTTTATGACTGGGAACTTGAACAAATGGATGTAAAAACTGCTTTTTTACATGGAGACCTAACTGAGACTATTTACATGAGACAACCACAGGGCTTTGTTAGTAATAAAAACCCTGATCATGTCTGCTTACTAAATAAATCCATTTATGGACTTAAGCAATCTCCTAGACAATGGAATAGGAAAATTGACTCCTGTATGATATCTCTAGGGTTCTCTAGAAGCTTGTATGAAACTTGTTTGTACTATAAAAATGTGCAGTCTAAGGCTCCCTTGTATGTTCTGTTGTATGTAGATGATATCTTGTTAATTAGTAGTTCTAAGGTTGCAATCTCTGGTGTTAAACATGATTTAAAGACTCACTTTGACATGAAGGACCTTGGTCCTGCCCAGAAGATTTTAGGAGTGACTATCACTCGAGATAGAACTAAGAAGACTATGCATTTATCTCAGACTGATTATTTGCTTAAAGTCTTAGATAGGTTTTCCATGAAAGACTCCAAATTAACCTCCATCCCATTAGGAGGTCATTTGGATCTCTCTATAACTCATTGTCCTGTTTCTGAATCTGACAAAAAGAAAATGGAAAATGTTCCTTATGATGTGGCTGTTGGTTCTTTAATGTATGCAATGCTCTGTACTAGACCTGACTTAGCTTATGCTGTGAGTGTTATGAGTAGATATATGTCTAACCCTGGTGATAGGCATGCACTGGCAAGGTATGAAATATATGCTAAGGTACATCTCTGGCACTCATAAACTTGGTCTAATGTATTCTGAGTTTGCTCCTAGGACTGAGGTCCAAGGATATGTTGATTCTGAATTTGCTAGTAATAAGGATACACGTAAGTCTACTACTGGATTCTTTTATACTTGGGCTGGTAATTGTATATCCTGGAAATCTCAGCAGCAGCCTATTGTTGCTCTGTCTTCTAATGAGGCAGAGTACATTGCTGCTACTGAGGCTTGTAAGGAGGCAATTTGGTTGACAGGTATATTACATGAGATAGATGGTAAGACTTATACACCTATCCTTAATATGGACAGTCAGAGTGCATTGTTTCTTTGTAAAGATCCTGTGTACCATGAAAGAACTAAACACATAGATGTTAGATACCACTTTATTAGGGATAAAGTGGAGAATGGTGACATTGTTGTTCCAAAGATAAAAGGTGAACTTAATCCTACAGATTTTGGGACTAAAGTTGTTCCTACTAACAAGTTTGTTTTTTGCAGGGAAGCTCTTCACATCTATGATGAAACGTGAGATGTGAGAGTGAGTCAATGATGGATGGGAACTCATCTCTTGAAGTGATGCTCTAGGTTCAGATAGTTAGAGTATTATGTATGGATTAGGAGGTCATATGTAAATGTGTAATCCATATCTGTATGTATATTCTATGGTTCGACAATAGGTCAAGCAAGAACCGAGCTAGGACTAGAGTAGGCTAGCTTAAGTATGGCTCGATCATGGTTCAGGGATCATGGCTCACAGTGATGCAACCCCGGGCTTAAGGCTTGGTCGAGATGGCATTGTGTTTGAGGAAATGGTTTCTGGTATCTGTGGTTTTCGGCTTAATTGTTTGGGCTTGGTTTTGGGCTGCTTCTGTGATTTGGCCTTCCTTGCTTCAGACTTGATGAAACGCAGTGTTTTGATGCTTCGTCTGATGATCTGACAAGCTATATAACCCTTTGAGTTAGGGTTTAACTGGTCATTCATCCTCTTCGCCGCTTACCAGATTACAGAGAGAGTTGAGTGCTAGGGTTCTTGGTGGTTCGATCGCAGTGATTCTCACGGTGGAAGTTGAGTCCTCCAGTGGTGGCCTTCAGAGATTCATTCGGCGTTCTTCGTAGCTTCTTCCTTGAAGCTGTTCTTGCCTTGAAAGGGGGTTGAATCTCTTTCTTTACCTTCGTCCTAGCTTATTCTCTGTAATAGCTTGCTTAGGTTTAGCTTGCTCGTCTTGCTTGATGTCTTTGTAACCATTGTTGAACCTTTCTGATCTAGTGGATTATTCGGGATGAGTCTCCCCACTGAGACTTCGCAGATGTAGGGAAACCGAACTGCGTGACCAACTCTTGTGTCCATTGTTCTCATCTTGTTATTTACTTTTCTCGAATCAATTGCACTAGAGATCGATCGGATCTGGTTATTAAGATAGTACCAAGATTTTACATCTTTGCTGTTGTAGAGTTTAAAGATTCAGATGAAGTTTTCTTGATTTAAATATATCTCATGTCTGTGCGGATGATAAAAGTGGTGACATGTGTTGTATATTTGGTTTCTTAGGGGCTGATGAGTGAAAGTGAGAGGGATAGTATATTAAAAGGATTGAGTGAGATAGAGGGAATGATTGAAGCTGGGGAGTTTGAAGGAAACTGAGGCCTGGCCTGTTAGTATTTCAATGAATTTCTAGATATGAAATCAATCCCAAATGGATCTAGACTTAATATAATTCAACCCTAAACGTGTCAAGTGGAAGATAGAAATTACTAACCTTGTTCCATTAAAGATAACTTCTCTCACAGAAACAATCCTTGATGTGTTTCTCCTCCCTTAGCCTTTACTTTAATTGATCTTTTGATGGATAAGAATCAAAGCACTCAAACTTCCATTGTTTTGCAGAGAATACGGTTATAGTGATTTGCACACAAAAGGACTCAGCAAAAACTATTTGGTAACCTCCCTCCTTTTGTATATAAATGCACGTACATGGTAGTTACCAAAGTAACTACCGCTATATATAATTAAGGAGACTAAACATAATTAGGCAAGGGACGAGGGATAATCAATACCCCGAATTCTAACTACTTTAACCGAGACCGATCCATCACGATATCGACTATAATGTTAAAACTCCGATATATAATATGAACTTAATCTTTATAATTAAACCGAAAGACACATAGGCCACATGAACGTATATTAAATATTCTTACATTCTCCCACTTGGCCTTTGTGTCGACTTCATGGCTTAATAACATTTAATGTGCACTTCTATATTAAGTTCAAATATTCTTAATCGAATCAGAACTGATTGGATCATGACGGTCACACGTCATTATAAGCGCGACATGATCCCTTCCATGTATCACAAACCAATCCAAACCCAATATTACTTTTCATTTGAGAAACACTATAATTCTCAAACAACCACATGTCATCTAACAACCATAAGTGTATACACATACTATAATGATAACATGTCAATAAAGCAGAAACGTAACCATAAGTGAATTCAAAGTGTCACAAACATAATGAGCTAACCATAATTATAATAGCAAGGCTTTATCTATAATACCCATACGCTCTACATGGCCAATGAACGCCTTGGGTGGTAATCCCTTAGTCAACGGATCCGCTACCATCATATCCGACTTTATATGCTCAAAGAACACTCTACGTTTCTTCACCTCCTCTTTGACTGACAAGTACTTCAACTCCATGTGTTTAGCACCATTAGAGTACTTGTCATTCTTCGAGAAGAAAACGGCTGCGGAATTATCACAATAAATTCTCAGCGGCTTGGCTATACTATCGACAATCCCAAGTCCCGAGATAAAGTTCCGCATCCACAATGCATGAATAGTGGCCTCAAACATGCCACAAATTCGGCCTCCATAGTAGAACTAGCAATGATGGACTGCTTTCTACTCTTCCATGACACTACTCCTTCAGCTAAGAAGAAAAGATAGCCAAATGTAGACTTTCTGCTATCCTTACATCCAGCATGATCTGAATCTGTATATCCAATGACCTCTAGATTATCGGATCTCCTATATGTAAGCATGAACTCCTTGGTGCCTTGCAAGTACCTGAGAACCTTCTTTGCAGCCTTCCAGTGGTACATTCCAGGGTTACTTTGATATCGACCCAACATTCCTACAACAAAGCTGATATCTGGTCGAGTACATGTCTGAACATAGTTCAAACTCCCTACCACTGATGCATATGGGATTCCTTGCATTTCTTTTCGTTCCAAATCATTTCTGGGACATTGCTTTTTATCAAACTTGTCCCCTTTCTGTATAGGAACTATTCCTGCGGAGCATTTATCCATTCTGTATCTCTCTAAGACCTTATTGATATAACCTTTTTGAGACAATCCTAACCATCCTTGTGATCTATTTCGTATTATTTCTATTCCAATCACATAGGATGCCTCACCCATGTCTTTCATTTCAAAGTTCTTAGAGAGATACTTCTTTATATCATGTAGCATGCCCATGTCATTTGCAGCAAGCAAAATATCATCAACATATAAGACTAATATCACAAACTTGCTCCCACTAACCTTAATGTAGATACATCGATCAACGACCATTTCTACAAAACCATATGACGTGATGGTATCATTGAACTTTAAGTACCATTGTCTGGAAGCTTGTTTCAGTCCATATATTGACTTCCTCAGCTTACACACCTTATTTTCATTTCCTGTGACCAAGAATCCTTCAGGTTGGTCCATATATACTTCTTCCTCAAGCTCACCATTTAGGAAGGCGGTTTTAACATCCATTTGGTGAAGCTCTAGATCATAATGAGCCACCAAAGCCAAAACAATTCTTAGAGAATCCTTCTTAGATACCGGAGCGAAGGTCTCTTTATAGTCAATGCCATCCTTCTGGGTGAAACCTTTAGCAACAAGTCTGGCTTTATATCTTTCAATGTTGCCTTTTGAGTCACGTTTGGTCTTAAAGACCCATTTCGACCCAACAGTCTTAGAACCCTTAGGCAACTCTTCTAAGTCCCAGACTTTATTATCACCCATAGACTTAATTTCTTCTTTCATGGCAATCAACCACTTTTCAGAATTGTCACATTCCATGGCTTTCTTGAATGAGACTGGATCTTCATCAAGGCTTAAGTCACATTCACTTCCAATAGTATAAACCACATAATCATCTGGAATGGCAGATCTTCTTTCCCTTACAGATCGCCTTAAAGGTTCATGTGGTTCATTTCTCTCTTCATGAATTATGACTGGTTCATCTACCATAACTTCATTCGGTGGGATATGGACCTCATTATGTCGTTCCATTGTGTCATTTGACTGTGATGCAGCAATTGGAACAACAACATTAGGAGAAATAACAGGTGTGGGAACTTCAACCTGAATCTCTTGAATGTCCACCTTTCGTGGTTCACCACTCCCACTAGTTTGACCATTTTCAATGAACTTAGCATTGCCCGTCTCAACTATTCTTGTACTATGGTTAGGACAATAAAATACATACCCCTTTGACTTTTCAGGATAGCCAATGAAAGAGCCCCTGACCGTCCTAGGATCGAGTTTCTTTTCATGTGGATTATATAACCTTACTTCTGCTTGGCAACCCCAAACACGTAGATGTCTCAAACTAGGTTTCCTTCCCGTCCACAGTTCATAAGGAGTCTTAGGAACTGCCTTACTAGGAACCCGGTTAAGAACATACGTTGCAGTCTTTAATGCATATATCCACAATGAAAGAGGTAATGAACAATTACTTAACATGCTCCTAACCATTCCCATTAATGTACGATTCCGCCTCTCAGCTACACCATTCTGCTGAGGTGTACCTGGCATTGTATATTGTGCACAAATACCTCTACTTTCAAGCAACTTTGCAAATGGACCTGGACATTGTCCACTTTCATTGAATTTCCCATAAAACTCACCACCTCTATCCGATCTCACTACTTTTACTTTTCTATCTAACTGCCTTTCCACTTCATTAATGAACACCTCTAGGACGTTCACTGATTGAGACTTTTCATGCAGTAGATATACATATCCATAACGTGAGTAATCATCAATAAAGGTGATAAAGTACTTTTCACCGCTCCATGAAGGAGCGTCAAATGGACCACATATATCGGTGTGAATTAACTCAAGAAGCTGAGTGCTTCTCGTGGCTGGCT
Source organism: Oxyria digyna (assembly GCA_029168935.1). Lineage (NCBI taxonomy): Eukaryota > Viridiplantae > Streptophyta > Magnoliopsida > Caryophyllales > Polygonaceae > Oxyria > Oxyria digyna. The sequence goes on along the minus strand of JAPVLV010000007.1, from coordinate 18,815,371 downwards.
TCTTTACTATGTGCTTGGTCTGCTTGCCTTTAATGCAGTCCACACACACATCTAAGTCACTAAAATCCAACTGAGGAAGAATATCATTCTTTACCAACCTCATTATTCTTTCCTTGGAAATATGACCTAATCTTTGATGCCACAAGAAAGCAGAACTTTCATTAGATGCACTACGTTTAATGCCCTGACTTTCAATATGAAACAAGGAATCAGAAAACTTAACATCAAGATTGAACCTATAAAGTGAATCAATCAAAGTACCACTACCATAATAGAAATCATTTCGATACAGTGAAAAACCACCATGTCCAAACTTAACATAAAAACCTAAATTGTCCAATCTACTTACAGAAACAAGATTTCTAGCACATTCTGGTACATAAAGACATCCTTCAAGATCTATATGACAACCAGTGTCTAAGATCAATCTATAAGTCCCAATGCCCTCAATTCGTGCCTTCATCCTGTTCCCCATGAACAAGTATTGTTCAGCTCCTCTTATGGGCTGGATCGAACTGAATCCCTGTTTAATATGAGACACATGAGTAGTAGCACCAGAATCTATCCACCAAGTATTATTAGGCACTTCTATAAGGTTCGATTCAAAACAAACAAAACCATAATGTGTACCTTTCTTATCGAACCAAGCCTTCCTTTTCGGACAATCTTTCTTGAAGTGTCCCGATTTCTTGCAAAAGAAACACTTCTTCTCCTTTCGGATTTGGCCCTCGGGTCCCTTACTAAAGGCCTTATCCTTCTTCTTATCCTTCTTACTTGGTTTCCCTTTACTGCTGCTGGCACCATCAAACTTTCATATCATTTGTAGCATCTCTATAATCATGATCAATCAAATTATACTATTATTTCCAATGTTTAAATATAGTATAACTAGGCCACTTTGGTGACTAACAAGTTATACATAATCTAAACCTTGAACTTTAATGAGTAATCAAATTTAATGTGTTAATAATTCATAGCACAAATTACTCAATCTTAATGCATCTAAAACACGTTAATTGCATTGGTTATATAATACATTCATCTAAAGTATAAATATAGTCAATAATGCGGAAGACTACTAGAATAATAACCAAAATGCAGTGACATACATTAAGAAAATAATTAAGCTTTAATATGCTTGCATATTCAGATGACATATCACGAATGAGTTGAGCAAGTCATGGATAATCATGTAATATGGGCCAACAGATATCCATACACACACGTGAAAATAAGTTTGCCATGAATAACAATGATACGAAAACCGAATCAGCCCTAAACGATGATAACCGCAAATCAACTTTACCATGTAAGCAACTCAACAACTTGATCCTTTCAGTATGCAAAGCGAACATGATAAAGCGATGCGTAAACAACGATTTAGCAAACGAATTCTCATCAATTCGATCATGGCAAACTGATTTATGGGTAAATTAAATGAAGTCTAAACCTTGCTCTGATACCAAATTGTTAGTATTTCAATGAATTTCTAGATATGAAATCAATCCCAAATGGATCTAGACTTAATATAATTCAACCCTAAACGTGTCAAGTGGAAGATAGAAATTACTAACCTTGTTCCATTAAAGATAACTTCTCTCACAGAAACAATCCTTGATGTGTTTCTCCTCCCTTAGCCTTTACTTTAATTGATCTTTTGATGGATAAGAATCAAAGCACTCAAACTTCCATTGTTTTGCAGAGAATACGGTTATAGTGATTTGCACACAAAAGGACTCAACAAAAACTATTTGGTAACCTCCCTCCTTTTGTATATAAATGCACGTACATGGTAGTTACCAAAGTAACTACCGCTATATATAATTAAGGAGACTAAACATAATTAGGCAAGGGACGAGGGATAATCAATACCCCGAATTCTAACTACTTTAACCGAGACCGATCCATCACGATATCGACTATAATGTTAAAACTCCGATATATAATATGAACTTAATCTTTATAATTAAACCGAAAGACACATAGGCCACATGAACGTATATTAAATATTCTTACATGGCCACCTTACATACTTCCTTCAAAGTACATGGAGAGTATTGAGAAACATCTGGAGCAGAAGATTACATCAAAAATATTATCTCAAGTTAAGGCAATCTATCCAGGGATAGATATTCCATGTCCAAACTTCACAGCCACATCAAAAGATGCTGACCAAGCTGGTGAACCGCATGGAGCTTCACGTGTTAATGAGGAGGATTTTACTTCAGATGAAGTTCTTTTTATATTCTAGTTGATATTAGCATAAGCCTAGAAACTTCAATTGTAATATCTAATCTTGCGTGTATTGTTTTGTTGCAGGAGGATCAAGAAATTTGTCCACCATGATATTAGTATAAGCCTAGAAACTTCAATTGTAATATCTAATCTTGCGTGTATTGTTTTGTTGCAGGAGGATCAAGAAATTTGTCCACCATGATTAAATACTGCTGGACTATAGTGCTATACATATATAAGGTCAGAACACTTTGGACGAGCTTAAATTTTCACATTGAGCTTTCTCTGTGTATGTTTGCATCTTTTTTGTACATAAATCTGATAATGTATGCTTGAGTAAATTTGCATCTTTTTTGTACATAAATCTGATAATGTATGCTTGAGTAAATTTGCATCTTTCTCTGTGTAACTTTTTTGTTAAAGCTTTCTCTGATATGCTTTCAAGTGGATGCACACTGTTTTGCTTGTCTGAGGCTGGTATATAGAATTAGTTTCACATGGATTGAAAAGTTTTGAACCATGACTGGATTAGTTTCAAGTGGATGCACAAAAATTGCAAAGTGTACATATATCTGTGTATGTTTGAACTGTATATATATATATATATCTGAATCTTGTGTTGACTGTATCATCGTATTTGATCACTGGTAATTACCTCTTATTTGCTTTTGTAATTTTTTTTTCTTAACTAAGTAGAAATTGCTTCCTATTTACTGGGTCTAGATGGAAAGCTGAAAAGTAAGTCTGTGGGATTAGAACCATGTCTTGAACCATGTCTGAACATGTCTTGAACAAGTTTATCTTTCTTCACGAGTATTAAGAGGAACAATAATGAAAGTATTATCCTTCCACAAGGAGTTATCAATCTCTTTCTTCTAATTCCTTTCCTATGGATTTCTTCTGTTTAGTTTGAACTTTGAAGTAGTCTTGAGGCCCCTTGAATAGCAGAACATACTTGATATAGACTCTATACTTTTTTGTTTTAAACTTGCTATTAGCCTTTCAAGTCAACTGCTTTCTAATTAAGAATAATAGTGTCTAGTTGGTTGCCAAGCAGCTGCTCTCTTTATTTTATATTTTCTCAGGAATTCAGTTCTAGGAAAACAGAAATCATATTGGCCTCACCAAATGCATTTGATATTACTTCGAGCTATAGTTCTTTTGCAATTTTTTGTTCATATATCTGTGTATGCAAAAACATGACTGGATCAAATATGGTCTTCTCAATCAATATATCTGAATTTTAGTGTGCACTGTATATATACAAGTTTTTTCTTGGTCTTCTCAATCAGCTAACAGGATGGAGCATTCTTGTATTTATGCTTAGAGTACTTAATTCTGAGAAATTAATATTTATGAAAATTCTATTTTGATTTTCAGGTTTTGAATATTCTATTTTGGTTGCTCGACATAAGCTGGTGTATGTTTATGACAAGCTTGGTTATTGATGTCTTTTGCTTGGAAGATTGATGGCCTCATTTTTTGTGTTTTGTGATTGAAGTTTGAAGTCGATGTTTATGATCTGGGCTATTGATAATGTTAAACTCTTAGTGTCTAGTCGAATTATTAAACTTCATTAAACCAAGATTTTGTATTTTGCATTTCAAGTATTTTAAACAACTTATTACCCTCATTAATATAATTACCTATTTAGCTTTATCTTATTTCATTTATATCAATTATGCAACTAATTATGAAAAATGTTTCATTATTAATGTTCCATTATGAATCAGGTATAAAAACCGTTCAATAGGTATATAGAATTCCAATATTCAAACGAAACAGGTACTTTATATAGCGGAAAACCGTTTCAAAAGAGCTTGAAAACCGTTTCAATTGATATCGACAAACCGTTTCTATAGAGATTAAAACTGTTTCAATAGAGCATGAAACCGTTTCAATAAAGCATAAAACCGTTTCATTATAGCTTCAAAACCGTTTCATTATAGCTTCAAAACCGTTTCAATAGATCTTCGAAACCGTTTCATTAAAGCATCGAAACTGTTTCAATAGATTCAAAGAAAATGAAACGGTTATTTTTACTAAATGCAACGGTTTGCTCATACTTTTCTATAACCGTTTCAATATCCTGTAAAACCATTACAATAGATCTAATGCAACGCCAGCAACTGAAACGGTTTTAAACCGTTTCAATACACCTATTGAAACGCTTTTCGGGCCTAATGAAACGGTGGCCTTATATTTGGTAGTGCTATCAAACGTCTATATGCATTACTTTAGCCATAAAAAGTCACAATCCATTCTAACGTTCGTCTGAAGTTGTTGGAACAACCTCTGAATATCATGACGTCGGTCTAACAGGCGTTCTTCATAAAATCTCAAATTAACTTTCTTGTTAGTGGCATACTTGTGCTCATACTCGATCTTGATAAAGTCCGGTGGGCCGATAAACACGGGGGTCGTGTATATTAGCGCATATGCGCATTGGGCCCACAATACAAGCTCATTGGGTTCCATCCTAAAACCAATTGGCAATAGGAGGAGTAATCCATGGTATTATATAGTGGACTATTATTATGTCAACTTCCGAAGTGGGAAGCCTAATCTAACAGATCTCATTATCAAAACTCTCATTAATTATATACGCTTTACCTTGTCTGACTTGTGCCGTTTGACTGAACATCCTTTCCCTTTCGACTATACATATTGTAACTCTCTTCTTCCTCCCTTGTATTACAAATACTACTATTCGGGATCACTCGTTTTCATCAATCGGAGTAGGTCTATCATTCTAATTATCGTTTCAGTTAATAAACGGATAATGACCGATTAGTCATTTTCCGTCCAAAACACACATTTTCACCGATAATAACGAACCTAGCTTGTTCTAGCTTGGAATGTAAATATACATTTCTAAATGGAATGCTGTATTTCTCAAACAAACTTGTAGATTATGTTGTGAACTAATTTTTTTTTTTTAAAACCCTAGGTAGCTATAACCCCATTTAAGCATGAAACCGGGCGGGTTGCATTGGGTTTTACGTAAATGGTAGGGTTTAATTGACCCGGGAATGGGTTTGACTATGATCCTGTTTTAGCGGCAAAAACCTAACCACCATTTATGTGTTGAATTCAAGTTACAAGACTGAGAAATGTGGGTGCTCTTCCTCGAGGAGACAAATACAGTACCTCTTCAACGAAGAATATAGATCGAGGATCGAGAGGGCCCCGTGATTGACGGATGGGATTCACCCTCCGACCATGATGTGGCGAAACCAGAAGCGTCGGATCATACAATCATGGATAAACAAGCACTACTAGAAATTGCTCATTTTCCCACTATCCTTCACCCACAATTATAAACATGGGAAACAAATTTCCACATTTAAAGTTATTGCTACAACTTAGCAATGGAAAAAGGTACGGGCAAATGGGATAGATTTTTTACCAACGATTCAAATCATTCATTCATCCTCTCTCCAAACGCTCTCACCTCTCTCCTCTCTCTAAATTTTTTTTCCTCTTCCCCGGTTTGGATTTGGAACCCTAGATCTAGCCCTTTCTTCCCTACTCTCTTTGTTCTTCGTCCCTCCTTATGCGTCCTGATTGGCGTTCTGCTTTGATTCTGTTTGCTTTCTTCCTTGGGTTCCGTTTTCGCCGCGCTGGGGTTTTCCCCTTTTTTGCTTGGCCTCTTGATGGATGTTTTTGGTTGTGAGGACGACTGAGTTTCGTCATTTTCGGGCTCCCTGCTGGCCTAGATGCTTTGGTTTCTCCACGGATCTTCGTTTTGATCTGGATTTCCTGAAATTTGATGGCATGTGGCTCTGGATCTAGAATCTTTGTGACTGTCTCGGAGATCTTCTCCCACAGGTAAGTGATCCACTCTCTCCTCTTGTTTCTCTCTCTCGTATGCACTAGAACCATGATTAGGTGGCTAGTGGGTAGATCCGTTCCTGATCTCTACTTCTGGAACTCCTTGAAGTGGATCTCTTGGATCGTTTGGTGCCCACAAATCTCCTGACCCTAAAACATTGACAATTACTCTGGATCTCTAAAATTTGCATGTTGTGCTTTTGATTACTGATGTGTGATGAGCAGTATCTCCGTAATTTGTGATACATCCTATAAATCCTTTGATCTGCTAAAGAACTGATCTCTGGTCCATATTTTGTGTCCTCATATTCTTGGTGACTACTCTTATCTACTAAATCACCAATGCATGTTTGATTCCTGTGTAATTCCACCTAATTGGCAACATCGATTGAGGTAAAGCTTGTTTCTCTGATAATTGAATATTAGTAACCCCTAATATTAAGCCTTTAGCTGATTGACAAATTCCTTCTATCTGATTCATATAGTCTTAATCTCATCCTCGGTGTTTGCTTGGGTGATAGATTTAAGACTCCCATCCACCTAATATATAATATCACTACAAGTTTATCTGGTTATATCTGTGTTCTGACAAGGTGAATAGAAACCCTTAGCTATACTTATGTTCTCATCTTTGATCTTGACTGGTTTTATGCATCTGTTAAGATTTAATTCTCTTCTATATACTCTTCAGAATGATTAAGCTCATCCCTCCATTATTTTTCTAATATTTATAGAAATATTGTTATAACTACACCTCTATACATCTATCTACCTACCCTTCGATTAATCTAATGCATAATTTTATAAACTACATTATCTTCCTGTTTATGATCCTGTAGATACTCCACTATAATTAACTACTCCTTAATTTTTTAGCTTTATAGCCATGAGTTTTTACTTTGATGCTTTAGACATCTAACCTATTTAAATAATTCTCTTCCCTCTTAAGTCTTATTAGATCCCATACTAGCACTTTTTCATAAACACTTTACTGCAAATAATTGTTTCCTTATACCTATATGAATTTGTTTTCCTATAACTGCTTGCTATATCACTTCTATTTCCTGATCTGCCCTGGTTTAACACGATTGGCTCTAGCTCAATCAAAAGATTTTTAGTATACTACCTCAATTTTGATTCACAAAGATTTTAAGGGACCACATCTCTCTACACTCTACCATGAGAAAGCCTCTCTTGTTAAAATTTGTAGCAAAAATATTGATCCACTATGTGTGTCTCTAGCCCCACCCCAGTAGAAACATATACTCCTGTTTTATTTAATCTTCCCATTTTGGATTAAGTTCTCAAATGAATATCCTACTCTCAAATGAAGAACACCACCCCATAGTAAGATCTCTAGTCTTCCACTCTCTTTATCACTATGCTATCTTTTCCTGCAGCTTATCTTTCTAGTACTACTACTACTCCCCTGCGTGGGTTTGAAACTTGATCCTAAGACAAATTTCCTCTGCTTTTTTGACATATATCATGTTAGCTTTACTGCTGTTTTTTATTACTCAATTATTGATCTGTCTTCCACTTGTTATCTTAGCCTTCCCAATTTATGTATTTGATTTTCTGATGCCTATAGACTTTAGGACTTTAGCTGACAATCTGCATTTCCTCATAATTGTACAACCTTTCTGAGTTTTTTTTGTACCCTACACTTTCAGTTAAGTAGTTTATGTACTTCAAACTCATATACTTTTCAAATTTTTGCTCTCTGTAGGACAGTCTCTTATATTCATATATCTTGCTTTTGCAGAAATGCAACGGAGAAGAATTCAACCAACAACTGCCTTATCAAACCAGATCCAGGAGTTACCGGTACCTTCTGCAAGCCTCTTGCTCCCAGCATTGATTTGAGTGTTTTAAATTGACTCAAATTCTTCACACCTCATCTTGCCAAGACGCATACATCAGGTATCTAATTTTATATTTTTCTTTTTTATTATGATATCTTGTTCTAGACTTACTAGTTACTTGATGTTGAATGGCTCTAATTTTATGTCTTGACCCCCTGTGTGATGTTAATTGTTGGTTGGTTGCCTAAGAGCTCCAATAAAACGTTAATGACAGATTATTGTTCTTTAATTTTGTTAAATTATCTTAATGTCTTGTTCTACGGTTCATAGTTAATTATGGAGCTACTTTGGTTTGTTTTTCTCATACTGATGTTTTCAGAAAAAGAGAAACAATTTCAAATCTTGTGTATTGCCTTTTATCATCTAGCTATATATATATATATAAAAGTTCAACTATGATTAGAGATTGTTTTTATTTATCTATACTTAATCTACTACTTATATATTAAAGCCCTCTTAACAATTTGTGTGAATGATAAAACTGATTTATGTGAATATTTCATTTGTGTTTGAGAAATCTCTATATATGAATGCAATCTATGTGTGCTTATTATTTGTAAGATACTTTTAAGCCCCTTATTAGCTTCTAAATATGCTAGTATATGTGTTAATTATGAAATATGACACCTCAATGTCTTGGATGATGAAGAAGACAATGGATTTCTCCCGAGAATAGGTTACTTCAGGGGACAAAGAGGGAGTAGTGCGGGATGCTAGAAATTGAACAAAAATTCGACCAACAGGAAACACTTAAGTTTTCTAAAATTTTATAATTTAGTTATATTTTTCAATTCTAACTTTAAGTTCTTTTTAGTGGTAGATTTGAGGAACCCAATTTGAGTAAGAAAATAATAATATTATGGATGTTTTGGGCAATTCTTATTCAGTTATGCATAACTATTGTGGAGGATCTAGACCTGTGATAAAAATGTGGTTGAAGTTGTTTGTCTTCTTAATTGTTCCTTTGACAACTACAGTTTTTAGTAGGATAATTTTTATGATTGATCTATTTTTCATTGTCTTGCTAACATGCTCATCTATATATTAGCTGGAGCGTAAACATGGGTAGAAACAATGATTGATCCATTGGAAATACGCAGAGACTCCATCCAAATCTGCGTTGGGCGACGCAAGTTGCTTCTTTCTTCATCTCCTGTGATTGATCCATCTTTGTTATCTACTTCCCGACCTAGCAAATTTGGTACGTCTTATGCCGCCACCGATGATTTCTTTGTTGGTTTACCTGGTGGTAGTGATATCCATTCTAGTGCCTAAGTTGTTCCATTTTAGCATTGTTTGTCGTGTGTTAATGTTTTAGTGTGTGTGGGTATTCATTTAGATATGCATTCATGTTTTTGATTTTTACTCTTATGAAATTTGTAGTTGAACAGGGCTTGATGTCCTTTCTATTGATATTTATGTTCATTTCAGTTTTTACTAATTATATTGTTTTGATATTTTTATTGTTAATTAAATACATTGCAAAGGGTAAATTGTAAAATAGATATTCAGCAGAAAATATTAATAATAAAATTGGGCAACATTACTATTATTTATAATCACTATTATTAAAAAAATTATTTTATGCATCCAAACAATTTATTCGTAGCAAATTGCTATAACAACATCCGTAGGAAAATTAAACTCTACAAAATTCTATTTTAATATAAAAAAGTTGTTTGTGGGCAAAGCCCACTTTCTCAATAGTGGGTAGCGTTTCTCACGCAGTAAATTCCAACGCCTTGTCATCCGTTGAAGTTGCCCACTACACCCGGTTATTCATTCTTAATGCCTACGGTACAAAAAGTTCCAATTTACTTTTTTTCTAGTAGTGAAGGAGGAGTTTTGGGGATAGAATTTCCTACTTCCTACCCCATAACCCATGTGATGTGAGATTATGAGTCCCCACATGATGTTGTCAATGTGGATGGCATACTCATGTGGCTAAACTATATCATCATGGCTGCTTCTTTATTTAGCATATATAATATGACTCGAATCAGGTGTGAATGACTTAACGTACGAATGTACAAATATAATCATTTATATGCATATTTTTCACTAATCACATGCACCATATACTTTTCACATATCATCAAAGACATGCACAATCTATCAAATGTGCATGCATTTAGTGAGAAATGTGCATGTCATGTTACATTAATATGCATGTTAATTTTTTCATTCGCACGTTAATAATGTACGTATTCGCCCGTGAATCTTTTCCATATAATATAGAGAATGAATTAAGTATATGTATTTAATGGCAAGTATTGGTATGAGGTACAGTTTTCATCTTATCTATATAAAGGTTGACTGATGGTTGAACGAATTAAATGAAATCGGTACCTATTTAATTCTAAATCTATTTAATTTCTTTATTAATTAATTATCATTAATTCTAAATTCATTTAAGTCTTCTTTGTTTCTATTAGTTAATTATCTCTTATACCTAATTAATTCTAAATCCATTTAAGTCTTTTTGTTTTTTTTAATTAGTTATCTTATTCTAATTCTAACCTAATATAATATATCTTAGAATTATAGTAAAAATAAATAAATTATAGTATTAGCTCCTTTATAAGGTCTCCGTTTTATTTAGAAACTTAATTAAGTCACAAATTTAAATAAATGCATATTTTACATGACATATTAGCTATTTTATAAGGCTTCTCTGTTATGTTAGAAACTTAATTAAGTCACAAATTAAATTAATGTGTGAGCTTCTCTTATGATAATGCAACCATATTCTAATATTATGTTTTAAAACTACTTAAAATATAAATATAAGTAAATAAAAAATACTTATAATTACAAAAAATAATAAATTCGAGAACAAAAAAAAATAGTAACAAATAATGTGTAACTATATTAAATCACATGCAAAAATACGTAATTTTCTCGCGCGGAGCGCGAAACCTGTATGTAGTCTTAATTAATGGCTGACTTCTTCGACCGCTCTTCATTTCTATTGGGGCAATACCACTACTAGAAATCCCTCATTTCCCCACTATCATTCACCCACAATTATAAGCATGGGACACAAATTCCCACATTTAAATTTATTGCTACAATTTAGTAATGAAAGCAAATGTGAATAGAGCTTTTACCACCAATTTAACCGTGGGAAATTTACTCAATTGGGTCCCACATATTAAAAAAGGAATTTATATATTTATCCCTCATTTACCCATGATCATTCACCCACAATTATAATCATGGGACACAAATTCTCACATTAAAATGTGTTGCTACAACTTAGCAATGAAAGTGGGTGTGGGTAAACATAAGAGGGCACTCCATTGGGTCCCATATATATTAAAAAATAATTTCCTCCTGCAAATTGGGTTGTCATTTAAACTTATTTGAACGTTGCTTTAATCTGTTTTGATTTCCACATTCCTAGGAATCTTAACGTGTATTTCTAAAATTTTGAGCTATAAGTAGTCATTAACCAGTATTGCTTTCTTTATTTACTCACTTTCCTTAATCTCACTTGTCCTCATAATTATTCATAGAATTGTTGGCTTGCTGCTACGTTGAACTTGTGACTTGTGAGGCTTTATTGGTGTTAAGTGAAGAACTTCAGGTATGTATCAACGATTATGAAATTTACTTTCTTATTACTATCAACTATTACGAAACAAGTATTGAAACAATTCTAATTTAAATCAAAATAATCTACTTTATAATGTCATACGATCGATGAATATTAATTTTATAAACGGTAGAGATGGTGTAATTAGAAGAGAGTATCAATTTGTTAAGGCGGGTTAGAACATCTTTGATGAAAAATTAGCCTTATTTTATCTCGTATATATGCTTAATAGATGTCAACCGTGCACTAGTTAATGCTTTTATGTATTCTAAGGCATCACCAAAGCCCACGAAGTATTTCAATAAGATTTGATTCGTTTTTGTTCAATTTAAGGAACTATGTAACTGTAGACCCATGCAGATATATAGGTGAATGACCATTACAAATATTTAGAAGTAATCTTGAATGGCTAATCTTTTTTATACTTATAATGTTGATGCCAACTATTGTGTGTTAACCATTACAAAAATTGTTCCCTAATGTACAAGCTAATAATATGCATAAAGTTAGTTTGGACATTTATGTACAGAAACATCTAGACATTTTTATCAAGTATAAATTACTCATGTTTACAACTTTCAAACAAGTGCTTAATATATGTAGGTTATTTAATATAAAAATGTATATTTATTGGACTAAGTATATACAAAGAAAAACAAAACTTGTGGTGCACTCGGCATCCCCATCAAACTAAACTTTGCTCAGTTCGTAAATCATTTCCGCCCTTTCATTTGATATGGTAATTAGCCTTGTATTTAAATTTATTATATGTGAAATGTACATTTATTTTTATATGTATAGATAAGTTTTCTATCTTATACTATAGAACATAGAACGTAGGTAGAAGATGGAATTTGTTGCCGACACAAATTCGTATAATCAAAGTGATTTATTACAACCAAATTAATATTGGTGAAAAAACGAAGTGTGATTACAACCAACAATCATGTATAATCTTATTTCCTCTTACATTCTAATATTTACCTGGAAACCAATGCTTCAATGTCCATAAGTATAAAGCTTGAGAACGTTTATCCATTTCCGGATTTTCTTTTTCGACATCGTAATACTTTACGTTTAGATCTACCGGAAAGCCGAAATCATCTTTAAGTACATATGGCTCTTCACCTTCATCTATATCTCGTTTAACATCTGCCTCCTCATCTTTATTATCTTTGTTGTTTTCATCCTTATCTTGATACTCCTTCTCTTTATGGATCTCTTCAGTCTCGAAATCGTCTTCGCTATCTGGTACTATCATTTGAGATAGATCTTCATCAACATTAAACTTCTCACAATCCATTATATAAGAAGATATATAGGTAAGATAGAATTTGATAGATTAATCTTGAAGTGAAAATATGATGAATTGTAGTGTAACCACATCTATTTATAATAATACTTACATGTGTAAGTTGCTAAATATAGCAACGTACGTAGTATCTTAATTGGACTAAGTACTATTGAACAATTTAGAATTAGCTAAAAAAGAAGTTTGTCATGAATAGCCGGCTACAATTAAGTGAAAGAGACGAAGAATTTTTTTTAAAAAAGGTTAGTTAGAACTATTGAACAATTTAAGGATTTTGACTGATTCTTGTGCTGCTACCGTTTCTTAATTTGCTGTTGAATGATTATCTTAACTTTTCAATTTTCTTGTGATAACTTAATTTGAGTCCCCCTGTTATGAAACCAGAATTTTAATTGCCCTCCTGCCAAGCTCAAATTCTAAAATTGAGTCGTACTGCTCGTAATTACAGTCTGAAATTGCTGGAGCTACTTAAATTTCATTAGAGTCAATTTGGATCACACTCTGAAATTGGTTTGATTCTTGATTGATGTGGTTTTATTTTGACGTTAATTAGAGATAGGTTGAGAATATGTAAATATAAGTTGTTCAGTGTTATGCCCAATAAGTTCGATTCTCTGCTTTCTTTGTCTGTTTTTACAACAGATTATTTAGTCTAGATTAGGAAGGAATTGGACAATCTGGTTTAAGCTGTGAATTTGAAAGAATCATTTGCTTTATTGTGACTTCATTGCTAATCCACTTATAAAATTTTGGGTGCAATGTGTATAAAATTCGATGGCGAATAGCCAAATACTTAACCATTCACGAATAAGTTCTAATCCTTATTTACATTAATTTTTTTGATCAAATAGGTTAATTTGACATACGGAAATATGACGGATCGAAGTTGGATGTATAATAAAACTTATCCTGGACGTCGTGAGATGACTGATGAGTTTCTTAAAGGCGTAAATGAATTTCTAAGCTTTGCACTATCTCATGCTACCGGCGCTAAAATTCGTTGCCCGTGTGATAAGTGTAACAATGAGAAGTATGAACCACAAGAAACAGTCAGAATGCATCTATACCGAAGAGGTTTCACCCCGGGTTACTCGCGTTGGACGTGTCACGGGGAATCACGCGTTCAGTCTTCTCCGGAATTAGGTTCTTCTTCACATTCTTTAAATCCACAACAAAGGATGATATTTGATGTAGGAGGACCAAACTTTGTTCCTCATTGGGCCGATAATGCATCGCCAAATCTGGATCAAGGAAACACTGAAGATATTCCATCATCAAGCACACCTAATGTTCAGCCAGAAATGAACGCGGATGATCATATCGGCTTATCAGAAAAATTTTGGGATGTGTTGAAGGCTGCAGATGAACCACTTTGGAATGGTTGTGAAGATGAAACTCAGTTATCGGCCGTCTCTGAACTGCTTAAAATCAAATCTGATTTTAATTTGTCACAGAATTGCTATAATAGAATTTGCCAGTGGGTTGGAAGATGCATGCCCCGTGATCATACATTTCCATCTGACTATTATCATACCAAGAAGCTTGTGAAAGAATTAGGATTACCAATTCAAAAAATTGATATTTGTCCGAAAGGTTGCATGTTGTATTGGAAGGTTGATGTTGATCTAGACTGCTGTAAATTCTGCAATCACGAAAGGTATAAATGCAAACCAGGGAAAAAAGTTGCTCATAAGCAATTGCGTTATTTACCTTTGATTCCAAGGTTACAGAGATTATTTGCATCGCAGACCACTGCTGCAGACATGAGATGGCATGCAAGACGTAAGCCAGATGTGGAGGGAACAATGTCTCATCCTTCAGATAGTGAAGCGTGGAAACATTTTGATAAGATGCATCCAGAATTTGCAAGTGAATCACGTAATGTTCGCTTGTCGTTGTGTTCAGATGGATTTGCTCCCTTTGGTCAATCTGGGAAATCATACTCGTGTTGGCCTGTTGTTGTGACTCCCTATAACCTTCCACCATCTATGTGTTTGAAAACGCCTTATATGTTTTTGAATATGGTTATTCCAGGTCCACACAATCCAAAAAAGTTGATAGATGTGTGCTTACAACCATTGATTGATGAATTGAAGTTGCTATGGACGGAAGGTGTACCCACATTTGATATCTCCCGGAATGAAACCTTTACCATGCGAGCTGCATTGTTATGGACGATAAATGATTTTCCAGCTTACGGAATGTTATCTGGTTGGAGTACGGCTGGGTTAATGGCTTGCCCGATTTGTATGGAGGATACTAAGTCCTTTTGGTTGCATAACAGCCATAAACCGTGTTGGTTTGATTGTCATAGAAGATCATTACCCAAAGATCACCCATATCGGAAGAACAAACAAGCTTTTTTGAAAAACCGTGTCGAAAAATCCTCTGCTCCTAAACGTTTATCGGGTGATGAGATTTGGGATCGTGTCAAAGATATGCCAAGTGTGATGGATGATCCTAAAGCAGAAATTGGAGGATACAAGACAGATCACAAATGGACCAAGCGTTCAATATTCTGGGAACTACCATACTGGAAGACACTTTTGATTCGTCATAATTTGGATGTCATGCATATAGAGAAAAATGTTTTTGACAATGTGTTTAACACGGTGATGGGTGTGAAAAGCAAGTCAAAGGATACACTTCAAGCACGAAAAGATTTGAAAGAATATTGCAATCGTCCAAGAATAGAAGTAGACACAGAGCATTCAGGTCAGATACCGAAGGCTATGTACACACTTACAAAAGATCAACAAAGAGAAGTTTGCAATTGGATTAAAACCTTGAAATTCCCAGATGGATATGTTTCAAACATCAGTCGATGTGTGCAAGTAGATGAGTGCAAGCTGATAGGAATGAAGAGCCATGATTGCCATGTATTCATGCAGAGATTGATTTCAAGTGCTTTTAAGGAATCTCTACCTGATTGGGTATGGGGACCTCTTACCGAATTGAGTCGATTTTTTCACTCGTTGTGTTCACCCACATTGTCGGTTGCACAATTGCATGAATGGGAAGATGCTATACCGGTGTTGTTGTGCAAGTTGGAGAAAATATTCCCTCCGTCATTTTTTGATTCAATGGAGCACGTGTTGATTCATTTACCTTTCGAAGCTAAAATTGGGGGACCAGTACAATATCGTTGGATGTATCCATTTGAGAGGTAAAACTTATACAAAAGTATCTACAACAATTATAGTTCTTATCTTTATCTTACACTTTTTGTCATTTCATTCAGGTTTTTACATCATTTGAAGAAAAAAATCAACAATAAAGCACAAGTGGAAGCTTCAATTTGTTCTTCGTATCTTATTGAAGAAATTTCAACATTAGCAGGACAATACTCAGAGCGCCAAAGTACATCTAAACGAAGGAGAACAGAAAAAAATGATCAAGGTTTACCCATAGACCAACCAAACCATATTTCCATCTTTAATCATCCTGGTAAGAGATCCGGTGCACCAAAAAATCGATGGCTTACTAATAAAAATGAGAGACATGCAATTGAGACATTTATTTTGTTGAATTGTGATGAGGTTAATGATATTGTCGAGTAAGTATCTCTAAACTCTCTTCTTGTTAATGTTTTTAATAATTTAAAATGTTATTATCAGACTAACATCTTATATCAAAATATTAGGATATTCTCTAAAGAGATGGGTGGGGCAACCAATGAAGACTTTGATAAAAAATTCACTCCTTGGTTTAAAACATATGTATGTACTTTATTATGGCTTATTCTTGTTAATGCATGATGTTTTTATAATGAACTTATTAATCTAATATGTTTGTTAACAGATACAAAATAAACACACAGAGGATGTATTATTGAACAGTTTAGCTGTGGGTCCAAGTGCTAAAGTAACCATGTTTCCAGCTTATTTTATCAATGGATACACTTTTCATACCTTGGAGAGAGGAGAAGGTAAATTTGCGATGAATAGTGGAGTTTGGGTCAGAGGATCGTATTCTGAAGAAGAAGCGTATGATTTTTATGGTTTGCTTGAAGAGATTATACAAGTAGAGTATTCAGGGTTTCCTGCAAAGCAAGTTGTTCTTTTCAAATGTCGGTGGTTTGATCCAACTGACGGGGTTGAAGTGAACAAAAAATATGATATTGTGGAGGTTAACACCTCAAAATTTTATAGATCAGATGATCCCTTTATTCTGGCTCAACAAGCTATTCAGGTATCTTATATACCATACGCTGGTGCGAAACGAGATCGAGCTAAGTGGCATGTTGTGTGTAAAACAAAAGCCAGAAGCACAATTGATCAAACATGGACGGAAATTGAAGAAGCATACCAACCAGACGATGAAGTTGGAGTGCTAAATGTTGATGATGTACCCATAGAAGACTTGAGAGACCCAAATGACGAATATATTGATGTAGAAGATGAGTTGGATGATATTGGACTAGTACATGAAGATGAAGAGAATGATATATATTACATTTCAGATGACGAAAGAGATCAAACAGGTAATGAGAAAATTTTAGCATTATATTTAATACTAGCTTTAAAATCCTTTATTATAGTTATCAATATATATTTATTTCATAATAATCAACAGGAGAGAGTACACATGAAACCAATTTTGATTGGACCTCTGGGTCAGAATCGGACAACGTCTAGTGAGGTGAGCTCGAATCTACTTAATTATTTTCACATCTTAACAATTTGTTACTCATGAGAAATTATGAATATTAACACTTAGTTTTTTTTTATCAACTTCATGTGTTGAATTTGTACGAAAAAATATATTTTTCGTTGTTAAATAATAGCAGTATGTCAAAAGATTTTGAATATGCATGTCTTTCAGATTTTTACTGATTGAATTTTTCTTAATTATGCTTCATTTTAGTAAGATAAGTATTATCATAAAGGCTTATTATTTATAATATGATGATTTTCATGATTTTCATCATGTTACAAGTAAAGAAAGAATAGAAAAATAGAAAAATGAATGAAAACCCTTACTTGTTGTGCTAGTGTAGGAGTAGGAGTAGGAGTAGGAGTTGTATGACTAACTAAAGAAAGAATAAAAAATTGATTACTTGCCATGCTACTAGTGTATGGCAGTATGAGTGTATGACTAACTAAAGAAAGAATAAAAAAATAAATAAAAATAAATGTACCAGTACTACTCGGCATATATAATACTCCCTCCGTCCCAATTTGATAGTCCCATTTGATTTTTTGACACTATTCACGAACCGAGAGAATCTTGTAGATTTCTTCCAATATATAAAAAAGAACATAGTCGTGTGAGATCTTATTTGATTCGTCTTAACGAGTACTTTAACAATATTAAAAAATTATAATTTTTAGTAACATACAATTAGAGTTATTAACGATACAAAACGTGTCTCGGCATATATGTCGGAATCTAATGGGACTATCAAAATGGGACAGAGGGAGTATATTTGAGTGGACTAGCTAGTATATTGGACTAGCTAGTGGCCATATATAAGCAGTAGTATATAAGCAGTAGTATACGGACTAGCTAGTATATTGGACTAGCTAGTATATTGGACTAGCTAGTGGACTAGCTAGTGGCCATATATTATATTGGACTGGCAGTAGTATACGGACTAGCTAGTATATTGGACTAGCTAGTATATTGGACTAGTATATTGGACTAGCTAGTGGCCATATATTATAGTGGAGCCTTGGACGGCATATATAACATCAACTGTGCATCTGTCTCTTCTAGGGTTTTTAGAGCGCAGCCGCAGCATTCCTCTCTTCCTTCAAATTCAAGCTTGCAGATCAAATTGAAGCTTGCAGATCAAATTGAAGCTTGCACAAGGAGAGTTGAATACCCCGCAGAATGTGAAGAAGAACCTAATTTTAGAAAAGAGGAGGGGGAATCAACCTTGCAGATCAAACCTCTCTTCCTTCAAATTCAAGCTTGCAGATCAAATTGAAGCTTGCACAAGGAGATCGTACTCGCCGGTCAACCTTGCTATGGCTCGTGTAAGGATATTTATCAATTTGGTCTTATGCTTTATTTTGAGCTATAAACGTGGGTTAGTGTTGTTAAATTTAGTTTTGGAGGGAAACCTCCCGCTAAAGATTTTCTATCATCTATAACCTCTTTAGAAACCCCTTACATTCCGTTTCTATTTCTCCCATCTTCTGCGTTTTGATTTTGGGTAACCGACCTCTTCCGGAAGAACCTAGTAACAAAGAACGATTACTAATTTTTTCTTCCTCCTTTATCTTTGCAGAAATGCAGCGAAGAAGAATTCAGGCACTTACAAACAGGCAACCACGAGATGTTGGCACCGATGGTGAGATTCAAGCAGGTCTTCCAGATTTACAAATTCCCGTATCAAACCAGAGTCAGGAGTTACCATTACCTTCTCCCAGCATCAAAGCAGTAACTCTAGTGCCTCCTAGCATTGGTTTGAGCGGTGAAATTGACTCCCAAGAAAGATCAGGTATTTAATTCCCCCCCTGATGTAGACATAATCTTGTTCTACCATACTAGTATTTTTGATGCTGAATGCTTTTTTTTGATGCTAGGTGACCCATTTGATGCAATGTCTATTTTTATTTTTATTTTTATTCCTACTTATGTCTTGACCCCTAGAGTGACCCTTATTGTTTAATTGGTTGCCTAGCACCTCTAATCTCCAATATATATAAAAAGTTCAACTTTACAATCTGATTTGAATCAGTACAAAAAATAATTCAGTTGGTATTCAATTTTTAGGTCTTGGTTTTCTGTGTGCAATTCATGGCTGACATTTTGAATGCAAGTATTGGTTTCTTGAATGATTATGATCTGAATCAGTATAAAAAGTTGCAGTTAGTATATCATATGTTTGTTTGTTTGGTTGAACCCAATAACTTTCAAATCTTTTGTGTCCCTTTTATCATCTAGCTATATATATATAAAGTTAAACTATTATCACAGAATTTGCTATTACTAATGTAAATATATGAATTCAATTATGAAATTGGAGACCCGGATACCTCGGAGGATGAAGAAGACAATGGAGTTCTCCCGAGGATAGGTTACAATCCCGACACTTCAGACGATGAAGAGGGAGTAGTGCGGGATGCTAAAAATCGTATAAGAATTCGGCCATTCGGAAACACGTATGTATTCTGAAATTTTATTATGCAAGAATAATATTTTTCATTTCTAACTTTAAATTCTGTATCGTGGTAGATTTTACGAACCCAATTTAGGCAAAAAAGATGCTATTGATGTTTTGGGCAATGCTTATTCAATTATGCATAAGTATTATAAGGGATCATGGCGTTGTTGGAGTAAAGTTCCAGATGACCCAAAAAATGTTGTCTGGTGGGAAGAGTTTAAGGTATTACATGATTAGGAAATCTATAATAATTATTCAACTATCTTGTATTTAGATTTTTTCTAATTGCCTAGTATATTCTGATATGTATGGCAGAATATTTTCTTTTGGAAAGACAAGCATGCACAAAAGGTGCGAAGAATTTGGAGCGCTAAATGTAGTCAACACTTGCGCTCCAAGTTTGCTCAGGCAAGAGAGTCAGGAAAAAGACCTTTCTTTGTGGAGGATGAATTTTGGGAAGAGTTGTTGAAGGGTTTGGAGTATGATGAATCTTTCAAGCGCCAAAGTAAGGTGAACAAATGCAACCGTGCTTCTAAAGCTCCTAATGGCATTGGAAACTATTGTGGAGGATCTAAACCTTTGTATAAACATGTGGCTGAATATGTAAGTGTTACAATCCTTATGTCTCTTTTATATTTTTCAGTACTTTTTTTGCATCATATTCTTTTCCTGGTTACCATTTTGTTTTCTTAATTCTGCCTATATGAAGTTGATAACCTTAGGAGTGTGATCTCAGGAGTGTTGAGAACTTCAGCTGGGTTCATAAATACCACCTTTAACTTTGGTGACTGATTTTTCCTGGTGCATGCAACAATATAGCATGAAAAGCTGCCATCGATTAATTGTCAATCTATCAAGATTGATGGATTATTATACATACATATATGGAGCTTCATCACTGCTAAAACAGTTAAAATTTAAAATACATCCCTTGCCTGCATATTGATTAAATTTGATGCTGCCATTTTGCTGCTGCCATTTTGATGCTGCCATTTTGATGCTGCCATTTTGATGTTGCCATTTGTTGCTGCCATTTTGTACTCTGTAGAATATATGCATTTTGATGCTGCCATTTTGATTTAATTTTGGTCAGTAAAATAGTACTTTTCCATTCTGCACCCATATACACACACTTGGTCACTAAGCATTATTCTTACATATTTATGGTGAAACTGAAAGCTTTTTTATAGATTGATTCAGACTGATCGTGGAAATAGTAATCATGCATATCTATTTGTCTTCTTCATGTACTATATATCATATATGTATGTAGTTCTTATATTGTCTTACTCATCTGTGTATGTATGAACATGCTCATCTACTTTGTATTAGGAGCGCAAACATGGGAAGAGAATGTCACAAGAGAAGCTAATTGAGAAAACTTATAAAAAAAGAAACGGGAAATGGTCTGGTACGAGGCCATAGATTGGGCTAGTAAGTACAATAATGTTCATATTTTTTGAGTAAGATAATTATATTACGATATGAAGCTAATAAAAAAATGATTGTTGTGCAGCAAAACTACAAAGTTTTATGTGAAAGATTCATACAATCTCATCCTGAAGGGTTAACGCAAGAAGATGCGGAGAGGCTGTGGTTAGAGGCTGTTGGTGGGCAAAAGAAGAAAAACATCTTCGGTCTAGGATCTTTCAATAGCCCGGGGCCAAATTCTCGAAACCCGGCTGCTGTCGGGCCTTGTCTTCATAGAGATCAGGTGAATCCAAGTCAAATGGAGGAGCTAAGGAAAACATTTGAGGAAGAGGTGAGGAAACAAATAGAAGAGGACGTTAAGAAATCAATGGAGGAAAGAGTTCAACACCTTCTGATGAAACAAAGAGAAGAAGATGCCCAAGTGTTCCAAAAGATGATGGAAATCCAGCTATCTTCTCGGTATGCACACCCAACTACTCCACAGGTTAATGATTCACCATTTTTATCCTTATTGAATTCCACCGCACCACCTCCTCTCTATGGATCTCCTAGCTGTCCTGCTCCTGTTGGTTCATTTGCTGCTAGTAATCCTGTTGGTTCATTTGCTGCTAGTAATCCTTTTAATTCATTTGCTCATCAACCAACTGGATATATGCAGCAACTGCTTCGTTCTTCATCTCCTTTGACTGATCCATCTGTGTTTTCTACTTCCCGGCACAACCAAGGTGGTACGTCTTATGCTGCAACTGATGATGTTGGTTTACCCGGTAGTAGCGATGTGCATTAACTAAGTTATTCCATTTTTACTGTTGTGTGTTCGTTCGTTTTTAATTGTTGTGTGTTTGTTCGTTTTTACCTGTTAAGTGTGTTTGTTAGATGAACTTTTAACTTGTTAGTGTGTGTGAATTTCTGCTCAAGTCATGTAATTTGTAATTGAACAGGCTTGTTCTCTTGATATTTATGTAAATTTCAGTTTTTATATATAATTAATGTAATTTCTTTTTTATTGTTAATTAATACCAATTAAAGGATTAAAGGATAATTTGTAAAATAGTCATTAAAAAAAACAATTAATTAACAAATTAGCAAACCAACGAATTGTCAGTAGCAAAATTGTCATACTTGTTTTCATTGGAAATTAAAATTTTCTAAAATAATAATTAAATTTGAAAAAGTTGATTGTGGGTAAAACCCACTTTCTCAAGAGTGGGAAGCATTTCTAACGCATCTTTTATCCACTATTCATCCTCTGTTGGAATTTTCCACTACATTTAATTATTCATGCCTAATACCCACTAAAAAAAAAGTTTTAATTTATCTTTTTTCTAGTAGTGTACAGACTAACTGTAAAGCCGTACGTATGTTGAATCCTTGTTTCTCCTCTAACTTATTGTTGTGAATTGTGATGGATGGAGAGATACAAACAGAAACGGTAAAGTAAGAATACGATTGAACATGGTTTACCAACGTCGATATGTAAAAAGGAAGTGACTTTATTTGAAAACTCAAATTATATATTCAGTTCATAATATGGTATAGATATATTAGCGACTATATATAATGTTATAATCTATCCTAAACAAACTTGTCACTCAAGTAACCGGCTTAAGTAGAATGAATCTAAATCAAGTCCAAATAGAAAACGTCTTATACCGTCGAATTTGTCAGATTCAAAGCATTACAAGTTCACAACACTTATCTTGTTCTTCCACCTTGATCATAAATATCTATTGTATTGCTCACAAGTTCCTTTAACTTATTTACAATTTGATTATATTGCAATATTAAAGCAAACTCCGGGATATGTGCTTCATTAGTAAATCAACCGTTTCCGGCCTCAACGGTTGCGCTGATCACCCTAATTAATCGACTAATGAAGCACTATACTAATACAATAGTTAGCTAGGTGTTCTCTGGTAGCAAGACAAGGAGCAAAAGTTGGGATTTTGTTGGACTTCATAATTGTAACCAAAGATCAGTCTTAGAAACATATTTAGATGAAAGACAATATCAATTTCCTAATTAGTTATACCAGCTACGTACATTTTGATTTATACTAGCTAGCTAGCTAGCAAGTGGGAATGGGATAGCCTTGAATTTGATCGATCACACATGAAACAAATTAATGGAAAAAAAAATTCTAGATATTTTTTTGAAGGATAAATAAGCATCGTATGGGATGGTGAATGTAATGTGTTTCAAAGGATTTTTTTTTAAAATTATAAATAAGAAAAGAGGCTGTCGGTAGAGAAAAATGATATATTGAGCAGTCATATATATATAGTATATATGAATCAACTAAGTTATAGATGGAATTAATTAAATGTAAGAAAACGTACATATAATACATGTTATGTTAGCATGGAGAAGCTAGAGGTGGCCATCCTTACTATTGGATTTGGATACACTTCCACTCAACTCAATTATCATGTTCAAAATTCTAAGTATGGATCCCACTAGCTCACCCCTCACCATAACTCCATGTTCCTTACCTTGCATGCATGCCTTCTATTCCATGAAGAACATACATCGATCATCTCCATCATCAATTATGTATCCGCTTAATTATCACCTAGTTCGATGTTTAATTTAAATAGTTTCAATTTACATAAACTCGATTGACTAATATATTTGAATGAGATTGCGAGTAGCTAATACTAAAAACAAGTGTGGTGCTGATTTTCCAGTCGGGTTTGAAAGTTTTTAATTAAGAGAACTAAATCCAAGTAACTTTTATTAGTTTTTAATAGAGAAAACTAATTCTTTGGATATTTCATTTTTCCTTGTAATAGAGAGTTAGTTTTTAAAGTGATTGTTTTCATAATTAAAAACCATTTTTCCAACCTCGCCGACAATATTTAACATGATGGGATTCAAGTTTAGAATATAGTGATTATAAAACATGCAAGTCATGCACCGACCATATTTAACTTAATGTGTCGAAAGGAGATGAGAAGAAAATTAAGGGACGGATATCTTATTTACTACTCCCTCTGTTCCTTAATTTTCTTCTCATCTCCTTTCGACACATTTGCCGAGACACGTTTTGTAACGTTAATATCTTTAAATACACTTTAATATAAATTATAAAATTTTGATATTGTTAAAGTTCTCGATGAGACGAATCAAACAAGACCTCACATTACCATATTTTTTCTTATATATATATTGGAAGATAAACCGAAGATTCTCTTGAAACGTGAATAGTGTCAAAATTTAGGATAAGAAGAACATTTAGGGACGGATGAAGTATTGTTCTCTGACTTATTACAAATTCGATGTGAAATTGACATTGGACTAACATCAATCTTCTCATTAGGGAATTTCCACACAAATTTAAAGTTTGGCCTAAGAAGAACAATCGGTTTTAATTAATACCACTTGTTGCACACACTTGGTATTAATTTCAACAAATTAAGTTTAATGCGTTAAATTGTGATATCTTACATTAATACAATACACTTGGTACCGGCCCCTTGGCGTCAAAGTAGCTGAAGGCTGAAGTGTAGCTAGATCATAACTATCCCTAATGACTATTTAGTGAAATGTATTTAAGTTTATAATAGTGAGCATACATGCATGCATGCAGTTACGTACGTTATATAGATACATGCATGTATGCATGATGTATGTGACATGCACGTGTGCTGCATTAATTAAATGATGTGGGCACTTATCCACACGTGGGATAGGTAAGGTTTCTAGTTTGGACTTCACTTGGAATTAGGATATAGCCGAACAATTGACATTACAAGGGCCCATATAAACTGTACCTGACAATGCATGCATGTATCCTCTTGTTCATCTATTTTATGTACATTTACAACCTGTTTTAATTAATAAGCTTGAGATCTCAGTTATTGAAAATCAAAGGTAAAATTGTGTTTGCCGAACAGGTTCTTAGTATATAATATGCCGTTAGTTACGTTACATTATGTGCATGCGGCATGCAAGCTTATTAAGTATAATAATCAGCTGTGAGTGTAATTATGTATATGTAATAAACCCAAGTAATATTAAGTATTATATGCATGAATCTTGAATACATACACTATATATATATATATATATATGTTTATGTATAAGCTCTATTTATTGGTTATATATGTTTATAAAAGTATAGGTATTATATAATGAGATGGATGGAAGAAAGTGATAGAACGACGATGAGTTGTAGTATGTATAATGTGGGTTAGATGACAAGGAAAATGCATGTGAGTTGTGTTGTTTGAGTTAGGCAAAGGGATTGATCCGCCGGCCCATTATATTCTCATACATACATATTAAGACGAACAACCACCAACATGCACTTAACTCTTTTCCTCCTTTTGCTTATTAATTTATAGAAACTCAAACTACTTGTTACGCTCTATGCATGCCAGCTAATCAACTCATTCAATTCATTGGAGTATAATACGGAGTAGTATGTACAAATGACCCAAATTCCAATTATTTGGCACTTACTTAACGTGCAGCTGTTGGTCCAATGGACCTAGCTAGTGTTGGTTCCTTATTTCTAACCAAATGTCTCGATTCTCATTTCTATTAAAATAAAATATATGACAAGTCCATCGGTTAATATCTTGAAGTTGGTGAGATTAAACAAGTTAAACAGGAAAGTAAATGATATGAAAATTAATAGGTAGAGAGATTGTGTGCAACGCAACGCAGGTAGCACATGGAATAGGGATTATGACTGCCGAACTTGCAAACAAGCTCACATGGTTGACTTAAAACAGGGCCCTGCACATGACTAAGCTTATGTCTCCTATTAGTCTCTTTTCCCTTTTTAATGCTCAAGATTTCTTTGCAATTTTGGAAATTTAACTACTTCGTTAAATCAACTCTGCATATATACCCCCATCACAATAAGAACCTGTTAATTGGAGTAGTTTGGGTTGAAGTAAAGTTTACTTCAACTATTTGATAAATTCATTATTTCCTTCAGGTTGCTCACATTATGGAAATGATCAACAACATCGCTCCCCACATTCGGGGAAATAAACAATTTCGTCATACTCGAGTTAATCTTTTGGCCCGACAAAGAACAAAATCTATTAAGGGTATCCAAAATAATTTTCATTTTCTCTACCGACGCTTCCGCAAAAATGAGGAGATCATCCAGAGAGTCTCTCCTAGACAAATGAATCGATTTCCAATAACCCTCCTCAACACGAGCCGAGATCATATGACTAAGTCTTTCGATTTAAAAAACAAACACATAACTTGTGATGCATGCACTTAGTTTATATCGTTCTAACACTGATATTCTTTTTTTAGCACTGATATTCCAATAACATATGAAATAACTTATATCTGAACCACTCTCATAATGTCGACGGGAATAAAAAAAAAAGGTGAACTAAGAGTCTTGAATGTAAGAGTATGTATACATACAAAACTATATATAAGTTCAATTAATTAGTTTTATTCTAAAATTACTTAAAGTAGATAAGAAAAAGATAATTTCGTTATCCATTGGTCGATCGTCCTCTCACCTTCGCAACCTGTAGAAGATCGACCGAGGTCCCATTGATAGAATAGTTTGCGCAATGTACATAATACATCGATCAATTTAGATCTGCACATTATATAACTTGCTGCAAATTAACGACGTCGGAAATTAAGCCCTAGCTAGCTAATTAGGTTATACATTAGTAATGGCATGCAGTAACAAGCCGACACGATACAATGCACATAGAAATGTGAGGATGGTGCATATATACAAGTATGGGTTGCAATAGACGTGGGATAGTTATTTGGGCAGGCAACCACATTTATAAAGTTAAAAGGCAAAAGACCAACCAACACGCAAAATCATAATGTTTCATTATGTTTTTCCCCACTACTAAGGCTAAATCTTATATATTGAAGTTCTCTTGTTTAAAGTTGTGAGTGATTTTAGATAAAATATGTTAATTTTTTCTTCTTCTAATTATCTGTTTTATATATTAATGTTCTCAGTGGCGGAGTCAGGATTTTTTGTAAAGAAGGGCGAAATTTTCTATAACATAAAATTATTTATTTAATTATAGTATATATTTATAGTATAAAGAAATAAATTAAATATTTAAGAGAGTGTATTGAAATTTAAAACAATAAAAAGTAGTGGAAAAGGTTTGAACTCCTAACCAATGGTACTTTTGTAAAACATTTACCAACTCAACTAAAGAAATTATTGTCATAATGTACAATATAAAATATATATTTATTAAAATTTTACCGAAAAATATTTATACTCACTAATTCGGAGCCGGGAAGAGGGGGCGGTCGCCCACCCTGCTCCCCCTTGGCTCCGCCACTGAATGTTCTTTTCTTTAGAGCTTTGTGAATGATTTTAGGTAAAGTTTGTTGCAATTTTTTGTAATTGTTAAAGTTAAAGTTATCAATATATATGTTAGCTTCTAATTTATCAAGTACATTTGTTTAGAAAAATTTATTTTTAAGAGCCAAGTATATATGAAATAATATTAATGTAATAAGTTTTTGAGATATTTTTTCGAGTAAACTAGTTCGATTTGGACAATCTTAGATTTTTTGTGAGTTTGGATTGGACAATTTCTGGTTATTGGAGAGTTCAGACTAATTCTTTCGGGCGATTTTCGAGTGTTTCCGGTTTAGGTTACCATTCAAATGAAAAATCCAGAAAATCCAAAATATCGAAATTATTTAAAAACAATTATAAAGTTATGAATAAATAAATATTATATAAAAATAAATTTTATAATATATCTCCGTGCATGTCTGCATGACACATGTCAGGTTGTACATTTAGAAACAATGGATCTCTTACGAATATCTATGCTTGTAAATAGTTAAACACATGTACACATGTTTTCAAAATCATGTATATGAAATTTAAGAGCAAATATATATATAAACATATGTACATCTGATTTTAGTATAAATATACATCCATTTGTATTTTTATTTCCTAGCAGATAGAATATTTATAATTTTAAATTATTATATATTCTTATATGAATCTTCAAACTAAATACAATAATTACAATGTGTTTTTCAACAATTTTTATGTACAAAATAATGCTAAAAGTAGGTGTGTATCGATCAATTTATAAAAATGATAGATAATCAAAATCTGCACTTATGCTTTTTGCTTAATTTAGACAATATGGAGGATGGAACAATCTTACCTTTTTGGACACTTTCTTAAAAGAGTTTTTTTTTTAAAAGAACCCCAATATATAAAGTTTATTGGGATATTAATATAAAAATTCTAAATCAAACTCCACAAACCATGAGCTTGAGTAATTTGAATACTCAATCACCAAGCTAAAACAATTTAGTTAGATTAAACTAGCTTTATTCCCTCGTCATGCGGGAAATTTACACAATTTTTTATAATTATGTATATAATTTATAAACACATAGAAATAATATTAATATGAATAAAAGTATGCATTATAAATTTATATTGATTTTAATTGATTCTTAAATCAATATTATATAAATAAAAGGAATTTCATTTGATTTATAATCTTTATATTGATATGCATTTAAATAAGGAAATGATGTCAACAGATTTATGACGATAATGATCTTTGTATATATATTTTAATTGATTTCTGTTCAATAAGGAAATGATATCATTAGAACTAGGTTAATTATCTTTAAACATATATATTTAATTTTTATTTTTGAAAAATGACATGTATCAAATGATGTGACATAGTTTAATGATGAGTAGATCATGTGGCATAGCTTATTAATTATTGAGTATATAGTGTTTTGCTTTAGTAGTTATATAGAGATTTGGATTAGATTATGTTCAAAATATTCATCTTTGAATAAATAGTTGACATTAATAGTATTTTAAGACAACACATATAAATAAAAAAATTGTGTATTAACTATAATTATGTTGTTTTCTTTTTCTACATCTGTTGAGTTATATATTTTTAAAAAAAGGAATTTCAATATATCCTATGTCCCAAAAATCCAATATATAATCCGCATTTAATTCGGACGCAATTCCGGTGAGGACGCCCCTTTAGAGAAAGAATAAGGATCTACTCCAACCGAAGGATGGAGTAAGATCCCAGGGCCAGCAACTAAGGAGGATTGTGGTGGGCCCATTTATCACGCACGGTATATAAGCCTCGAAACAACCGGCATTCTCACATTCTCACTCAAAAAAAAACCGTTCATCTTCTCCAAAAACCTCTCTCGCTGTCGCTCTCGTCGTTGTTTTCTCTGCCAACCGGAGGCGAAATTTGTTCATTCTCTCTCGCTTTCTCTCGCTCTTGCTCTCTCTTACCAGTTCTCGAGCCGATTCCGGCGTCGAAGGGCGATTGGAAGGCGATTTCGGCGTCGACATTACAAATCAACAACAACAACAAACAAAAAAGCAACAATGAAGTCTAAAATTGCATCTGGAACCCAAGGTATAGATTCAACTTAAGAATTTTGGTTGTAAACTCCATTTGTTAATCATTGCGCCGTATGTTTATGGATTTTTATACAGTATGGATAAATAGATCTAGAATCACTGCCTCAAATGTGTTTTGGTGCATGTTTTGTCATTTGATATAGTGTTTAAGCATTTTCTTTAACAAATATGAGGTGTTAGTGTATCGAATATGTTGTTGAAATATATACAGTGTTTTGGTGCATCATCCACTAGGGATGCACAAAAAAGACCCGAACTGGACCGGACCGGATCCGGTCCGGTCCCCGGTCCACATATTTCAGAGATTCCGGGTTCCGGTCCGGTCCGGTCCAGGACCGGAAACCCGGATAATTTTTTTTTGAAAAAAATTGTTAAAGAATTTGGAAAAATTTATATTTTTTATATAGAAAAAACCCAGTCCGGTCCCCGGTCCAAGTTTAAAAAATTCTGGTCCGCCGGTCCGGACCGGACCCGGAAAATTCCGGACCGGTTGTGCATCCCTATAATCCACAGTGTTTTGGTGCCTCATGCACAGTGTTTTGGTGCATCATTCAGTAGGTTTTGGTGCATCATCCACCATGTTTTGGTGCATCATCCAGTAGGTTTTGGTGCATCATCCAGTCGGTTTTGGTGCATCATCCACCATGTTTTGGTGCATCATCCAGTAGGTTTTGGTGCATCATCCAGTCGGTTTTGGTGCATCATCCAATGTGTTTTGGTGCATCATCCACTGTGTTTTGGTGCATCATCCAATAGGTTTTGGTGCACCATCCAGTAGGTTTTGGTGCATCATCCAGTAGGTTTTGGTGCATCAATCACTGTGTTTTTGGTGCATCATCCAGTAGGTTTTGGTGCATCAACCACTGTGTTTTTGGTGCATCATCCAGTAGGTTTTGGTGCATCATCCAATGTGTTTTGGTGCATCATCCAATGTGTTTTGATGCATCATCCAATGTTTTTTATGTATAAAATGTAGGAAAGAAACAGAATGATAATGCAATAGTCAAGGAGCTAAGATATGGAACACTAATCATTAGTGATCCCCCACATATTAACACTGGTACGTTTGTATAAACGCATGTATAATTATTGAAAAAGGCATGAGTGATTGTTTATTTGTGCATGAGCTAATGTCTATTGATTCATTGATGCATATGTATTGGTTACTAGTTATTCATGATATATGTCTTTGGTTTAACAGAGGAAGTAGAAGTTGAAGCATCACCCAGTGGGTATTGGTGCATCACCCAGTGGGTGTTGGTGCATCACCCAGTGGGTGTTGGTGCATCACCCAGTGGGTGTTGGAGCATCACCCAGTGGGTGTTGGAGCATCACCCACTGAGAGATGGTGCATCACCCACTGAGAGTTGGTGCATCACCTAATTAAAAATGGTGAATCAATGATACAATAATTGTCTGTCATTTTATTAATTATCTCTGTTTTCTTTTTAATGATAACAGAAAGTGGAGAAGAACTTGAGACATCCCAACAAGGGAAGAGAAAGAAATCAGTAGTT
The DNA here is from genome assembly GCA_029168935.1 of Oxyria digyna. Classification (NCBI taxonomy): domain Eukaryota; kingdom Viridiplantae; phylum Streptophyta; class Magnoliopsida; order Caryophyllales; family Polygonaceae; genus Oxyria; species Oxyria digyna. Next base: position 18,784,055 of record JAPVLV010000007.1, on the reverse strand, counting down.
GTTGGGAAGAAAAGTTCAAAAAAACAAAAGCTAATGCCGGAAGAAGACTCTGACTATGAAGAAGATATGGAGGCTGAGAGGTTGGTCAAGCTCGAAAGGGAAGCATTAGAAAAGGGGACAGGGAATAAGGATGTAGACCGAAAGGGAAAGGGGAAGATGGAAAAGACTAATCCTAAGAAGGGCGAGAAGGTCTTTGTAATGAAGTCCAAACTGCAAAAGCCCGGGAACCAAAAGGGCATTAAGAAGTTAAGAGATGATTTTCCAAAATTGAAGTGTAGAACATCGCCCTCCCTATTCAGAAACTACATTATATCAAGCGTATTCAATGATAGCCATAGGCTCGCTGTGGAGGAAATGGGATTTAAATGTGTCAGTTGTTGGGATATCAAGGAAACGCCAGGATGGCTAGGACATTATGTGTGCAACAATTTCCACCCATTGAAGTCTACAATTAAACTAAAGGCCGGAAGGAAGATTGTTGTTACAGAAAATGATGCGCATGAATACTTGGGAATTCCAAAAGGTGTAGCTGAAATTGTTGAGCCTAAAAAACTCACAAATCCAGGGATGAGCCAGAAACTGCAGGAAGATTTCCCTGGGAAAGATTTAAACAAAATCTCAGCAGGTGATATTTATGAAAAAATGATATCTCTTGATGGATGCTCATGGTACAAAAGATATTTCATTCTTCTGTTTGTCAACACAATGGTACAATCCTATGGGAGTGGGTACGTCAAAACATCCATTCTTGAATTGCTTGAAGATGTTGATAAAATAAGGGACTTCAACTGGAGCTCATACCTCTACAAGTCCCTTATTGACTGTGCACTTGTGTGGGGGAACAAACAAGCTTCTAGTTTCAACGGGAGCATGCTCTTACTTGAGGTAAAATATATATTCTTTTTTTCATCAGCCAGTGGGTGATGGTGCATCACCCAGTGGGTTTTGGTGCATCACCCACTGAGAGTTGGTGTGCATCACCCAGTGGTGGGTGATGGTGCATCACCTAGTGGGTTTTGGTGCATCACCCACTGAGTGTTGGTGCATCACCCAGTGGGTGTTGGTGCATCACCCAGTGGGTGTTGGTGCATCACCCAGTGGGTGTTGGTGCATCACCCAGTGGGTTTTGGTGCATCACCCACTGTGTGTTGATCCTTCTAGTAGTTAGGTTTGCTACATCATCTAATTAAGCTAATTCACTCTATTTTTGTTATACACAGTTAATATATGTAGACAGATTGAGATGGAAAGGTCGTACAGTACCTAGGAAGTATCCCATTATCTACAACTGGACCACCAAGATGCTTAAAGATAGGGAGGATGACGAAATAATGCATGGTGAGTTTGGTAATGGGATACTTCTGGGCCGACCAAGCTTCAACGCGTGTGTCAATGTGAGGGAAGAGGAACATGAAGAAGAAGAAGCTGACATCCAATCTCTGTCAAAGCCTGCAGTGGAAACAGATGAAGAGTTGAGATCTTACATGGCTCGCTACATGACAAGAATTGAGAATATTGCTCAGAATGTGAGGGAACTGTTGTTGCAAAAGGAACAAATGCCCCAAAGGCTGAAGAGAAGTGCAACATTAAAATCTGTGAACCACGAGGCCCAGAAAATAATTAACGTCAAACTAGAGCAAGAAGGTATGGATGAGGAGGATGAAGAACAACAACCATCCCAGAACACGGAGTTCTGGGATTTAGCTGTGAAGTGTATGGAGGAATTTGAGAAAACAATTGCTCAACAACAAGAACAGAACAACAACAACATGGACATACCGGGATTTTCAGATTTGCTCCATCAAATCTCAAAAGATGTTGAGGTTTTGGGAGTAGCTAGTTCCAGCAATCCTGCAAAAGAAGCTGCAAAAGAAGCTGCAAAAAAACCTGCAAATTCAAGGCAAGCAAAGACTACTTTTTACACAAGGAAAAGAACTGTAAGTGATTTTACAAGTTAATGTGGTAAACACTAATCATTTTCCCATTTTTTTTAATAATGTGTTTGGTTTGGTGCATCACCCAGTGGGTGTTGGTGCATCTCCCAGTGGGTGTTGGTGGATCATCCACTGGGTGCTGGTGGATCACCCAGTGGGTGTTGGTGGATCATCCACTGGGTGTTGGTGGATCATCCACTGGGTGTTGGTGGATCATCCACTGGGTGTTGGTGCATCATCCAGTGGGTGTTGGTGCATCACCCACTGAGTGTTGGTGCATCATTCAGGTAATTTATCTTAGGTTGTTGATTTGGTCATCAGCTAATAACTGGGTTTTTTTAATAATTACATATTGGTCCAGAAATTCCTAGTTTTGACCTAAGCTTATCTCCCTTGAGATCGGAACCTACAACAACCGTTGAGGGATCTTCTATGGAGGTGCAGGATGCAGCTGGGAGTGTTCTTGAGAAGGAAGACACAGTAATTGAAAATGAGAAGGAGCAGGAATTAGAGAAGGAAGATGAGACTGGAACAGAAGAGGGAACTGCCAAAGTGAATGTTCTTGAAATAGAAGAGGGACCAACTGACAAGGAGTGCGAGACAACTGAGGATGTTCTTGAAACTGAAGCAACAAACAATCAGCATCAAGTACAACAACAAGAACAAGAAAAGGGAGTGGAAGAAGAAGGTGAGAAGGAAGGAAATAACAAGGAAGCAGAAGCAGTGACAGACAAAGAGGACAATGTGACAGAAAAAAGAGAAGGGGGTTTCTGAGGGAGTAGAGGACACAACTAGAATAGAGGAGGATGACAAAGAAATGGGAAAGACTGAACAACAAAAGGAAGCTGGGGTTGGGACGGAAGTGGAAGTTGTCGATCATTTGCAAACAGATGTTGCTACAGATAAAGGAAAGGGGGTAGATAAAGAAATGGCAGATGAAGATCAGATGGAGGTGGATACAGTGGAGCAGGACAAATCTGGCCAACCAAAAAAGGTATAAAAATTCAAATATGGTTTATGTTGGTGCATCACCCAGTGGGGTTTGGTGCATCACCCACTGGGTGCTGGTGCATTACCCAGAGGGATTTGGTGCATCACTTACTGGGTGTTAGTGAATCATCTAATACTTCTATTTGTTAGGTGAGATTTACATTCAACACATATGCAGAGGCTGACACTAAGAGGGAGAGACTTCCTTCAGCAAACACAGTCTCGCCTTTTAAGGAAAGACAGTGTAACATTTCAGCTGCACTGACAAACAATGAAAAAAATCTTTACAACTGATTGACCAGTGAAGAAGGCAATGAAAGGTAACAATATATTTACCTTAGTATTACTAAATTTCTATAATATGAAGGAAGTTAACAAATTGATTTTTTTGTTATACAGCAAGAGTATCTTTTCCATATACACAGTACAAGTCTACAGAAAAGCAACTTCCAGTGCACGAAGAAAGATGCAGAGCTAGACAATGACATGGTGGATGCTTTCCTTTTATTGTTTAATGAAAATGAAGAATTCAGATCCCCACAATCACCATTGAGATTCTTTATACCTTGCATTGCAACTGTAAGTCAATATATTAGAACAACATATTCAGATTATTATTTTTGCAAAATATTTATCTCAAATATTTTATTTTGACAGGGTTTTCTTATAGACACTGAGATGAGTGATTACAGTTTGGAAGAAAGATATAATCTATTCGCCCAATGGGCGAAGGAAACCTTTAACAATGTCAAAGCTTTTAACAGGAGAGGATACAAGCTTAGTGACGTTGATGTGGTAAGACACTGATATTTCTACTGTGTTGGTTGGTGCATCATCCAGTGTTATTATTAACTTATAACCTGATTTTTCTCTCTTGCACAATTTTTCTTGCCAATTCTCAGAGAGCAGCACTATTATTTGCTATCCATAAATGTGAACAAGCCAAGTTTGGAGATCCTCGATAACTCATCAGACGGAGAGATGGATAAATATGCTCATGTACCAACTACCATCGTAAGTCCACTTTTAAAAATATAATTGATGCATCATTGGAAAGTCATTGGTGCACCACTGAACTATAAGTGTTGCATCACTTATGCGATTTTTTATTCATGCAGAAGAAAGTGATGACCTACTTCTTCAGTGATAATGGAATGGAATCCAAAGTTGCCTTGATTAGAGACGTGCCGTTTGAAAGACTCAAAATGAGTTGGAGGGACGACGAAAACAAAAAAGACTGTGGAGTCTTTCTACTACGGCACATGGAGACATACAAAGGCAATGGGCTGGCTACTTGGAATACAAACTTGAAGAAGAAAGACTTGAAACAGTTGGCCAAGCTTAGAGTAAGATATTGCCATTTACTTCTCACAAGCAACTTCAATTCAGCAAGCAAAAGAATTGATGAGTTATTAGATGTACTGAAAGTTATGAAAGCACAAGAAGCAGCTGAGAAGGCAGCGACTTCTGGACGTGGGCGTGGGCGGGCACATGGAAAGTAAAAGGTAGAAAGCAATAGGAAATATTTGGTTGTGAACAATTTGGATGTTGGATGTTTGTAAACAGTTTGGTTTGTAGTAAGACGTATTTGGTTATAGAAAACAAGTTTGGTTTTTTGGGTTGTAAGACAAGTTTGGGTTATAAGGTATTTGTGGTTTGCACATGAAAATGCATGAGAAGTTGTTTTTGGTGCATCACAGAATCAAAATGTTGCATCACTTAATTATAATCAGTGCATGAATAAGCTTAATTGAAATGGTGCACCACTTAGTGATAATTGGTGCATCACGTAGCCATATTTGGTGCATCACTCAGTGATAATCAGTGCATGAATAAGCTACAGAAAAGAAATCAACAAAAAACTTGAAAAATAAAATCAAAGCTAATTCAGTCAAGCAAACATGGTGCATCACTAAGTGTTAATTGGTGCATCACGCATCCATATTTGGTGCATCACTCAAAGATAATCAGTACATGAATAAGCTACAGATAAGAAATCAACAAAAGGCGCATTGTTAATTAAAGTTGGTGCATCACTGAGATGCAATTGATGCATCACTGAGATTCAATTGGTGCATCAGTCATTACTAAAAGGTGCATTACTAAAATATCTAGTTAAAAACTCATTAAAATGAAAAACTCAGAGAAACTAATGGACATATTGAGGACAAGTAGTGATGTTGTGTCCCGACCTCTTACAAATTTTACAAACCCTTTTCTTCTTCTTGGAATTTTCAATTCCAACTTCTTGACCACCTTTAATACGCCTCTTCTTGAACTTGTTCTTTGTCATTTCAGGAGGATGGATATTTACTTGATCAGGTAACGGTCCTACAAATTTCTCAAACTTGTAGTTTCTAGCTGGTGTTAAGGAAGAAGGATCCACTACTCCAGATCTTGTAAATCCAGCCTTTTGATCCTTTAAAATAGCTAAAAACTCTTTCAATCTATCCATGTCATCACCAACAACGTCAACACATGAATACATTTTTGTCATCACTTCGGCCAACAGACGCTTTCTCTTATCAATCTCAACACCAGCATCATACACTGCACCGTCTACTTCAAAAATTGGTTGTAGAATAACTTGCTTGGTCCAGCGAGTATTAATGAGGCTAGGAGGCAAATTAGTTACATGGGAATTCTTTAAGGCAAAGAAAATGTGTCGGCAAGGAAACCCCAATTTTTGAAAATTGTTGCAAGAACAAACATACTCATTCCTTGCAACAACATGTTGTACATCACAGATTCTACCAAATTCATCTTGAACCCTAAAGTGATGAGTATCAGACTCTTTTCGCAGTTCATCAAGGGTGCAGTGATACGTACCACTTACAAACGCCTCTTGGACATCATAAAAGGCATTGATAGTGTAGATGGTTGCAAGATTCTTTTCAAACTGATAAGGCGTCTTCATACGTGGAGTGGAAGTACAAGAATCCATATCACACTTTTTCTGACTGTGTCGCTGAGAATCAATGGCACTACTATACTGCATCATGAAAAGAACAAGGCTAGACTGAGAACATAGAAAATTTCCATAAAAACTGTTTTGACTCTCAGACCTTGATGTCGTCCTCAATAAGGATGACATTCTCACATCTTGGAAAAAAGTTGGGATCCAATAACGTCGTAGTTCAAACATTACTCCTAGCCATTCATGCCCTTCCAAACCATATTCTCCAAGAACCGAAAACCACTTATTTTCAAATTCAATAGGAGTAAGTTCATCATCCCGAACAATATTCTTGAACTTCTTTTGGAACGCATCAAAGAAGGAAGGATTTGAATCTGGAGGGAATTTAACCTTGCTAGAAACCTTCATCATTATATGCCACATGCACAACCGGTGGACAGAGTGAGAAAACACTCGTTCAACAGCAGTCTTGACGGACGCAGCTTGATCGGTGATAATGACATGCGGTTCATGCCCCATCGCCTTCTTGAAATTCTCAAATAACCACACATAAGACTCAATATCCTCATGCAAAAGCAGAGCAGCAACGAATGTTATAGACCTTTTATGATTATCCACTCTAGTAAATGGCACAAAGATCATATTATATCTGCAATAAAGGAGTACAATAGTTTAGCATTAGATGCATCACTGGTAGAGGATTGGTGCATCACTGGTAGAGTATTGGTGCATCACTAGTGGAAGATAGGTGCATCAGAGGTATAAGATATGTGAATGAGTAGTAAAACTAAAAGGTGCATCATCCGTAACTAAAAAGTGCATCATCCATAACTAAAAAGTGCATCATCCATAACTAAAAAGTGCATCATCCATAACTAAAAGGTGCATCATTTGTAGAGGATAGATGCATGACTGAGAAAACATAAGTGCATGAATTAGTAAGGCTACATATGATTTACCTGATTAATTGATATGTAGCATCAGCTGACACAACATCACCAAAATAAGAGAAACTCTTGCGATTTATAGGATCACACCAAAACAACCGACAAAGCTGGCCCTCCTTGTTGAGATGATAATCAAAGTAATATGCACTGCAACATTCTTTCTTCTTAACAAAGTCATTGATGACCATTTGAGCATCATTTCCTTCCATGTATGAGTTCAACCCCCTCATAAAGTTCTTAAAGTCAACAACAGTGGCGCCTACATTAGCATACGAACCAACTAGATTCTTATACACTTTGAAACTCTTACTCACACCAATATTGGATTTAATACAGTTCATCATGAGTTCTTGATGTAATTGAGTAACTTGCCTCTTCCCTTTTGAAAATACCATATGGGACATCTCCAACATAGAATGCGTGTGACAATACTCAAGTTTCGTAACGCGGTAACCATCCATACCTTCATACTTGAACCAAAGCTTAGCTTCACATCCACATCGATTAGAGATTTTCCTCCTCTTCACAACATCTCCATCTGTCGGGACATCATGGTTGAACTCAGAATATGGGGATACAACTTTATATCCTGCTCTGTTACAACACAAATACTTCCAGAGAACAACTGGTGGTAAACTTTTCTTATCTTTCTTGGTCGAACAACAACGAACAGTGAAACCACATGCCAGTGCATAAGCTTCATAAAAAGGTGATGGCATCATGAAGAGTTGGAAAAAGCTGACCAAGATTAATGCACTATGCACTATGCACACAAATAATCAATGTTTCTCAACTGGTGCATCAGTCAAAGGTAAAAGGTGCATCAGTCAAAGCTAAAAGATGCATCATTCAAAGCTAAAAGGTGCCTCAACCAATGAACATTAATGCATTATGAACACGAACCATTAAAATTCTCAAGCGGTGCATCACTAAATACTAAAAGGTGCATCACTCAATGATAAAAGATGTACCACTCAATGATAAAAGGTGCATCACTCAATGGTAAACGGTGCATCACTCAATGATTAAAGGAGCATCACACTACCATATTATTAACACAAAAATAGATGCACGTACCTAATTCAAACTAGCAATATCTAAATCAACCAATTCACATACAAAAATCCAGAAATCTGAGATAATATGTTGATACTATAATGAAAACAACGATGAAATCAAACACACAGTACAGATCTATACCTAAATTAGGAGAAGCTTTAGCCATATCACAGAGGACACTGGATTTGGCCGGCTACAAGGCAAAAACAGAAAACACAGTGGCGCAACACCACTATCGAACACAATGTCGCTTCGGAAACACCAGGAACAGCCACAAAACAACAATGGCGACGAGTAATATGAGCAGAAGAAAGATCCGATGAGAAGAAGATATTGCGGCGAGTAAAAGATGAGAAGAAGCAATGGCGGCGAATCTGTTTTGGAGAAGAAGACTTCTGTTATATCGAACAAAGAGCCGAGAAAAAAAGGAGAAAAGGGAACGGCCAGGATTAAAACTCTATGGAAAAAATGAGCGCTCAGGATTCATCATCATTCCTTCTCCATAAGCACATCCTCACCGGATCTTTTTCCATTTAATTCTAACACATTTTATCAATGCACACTTGTATCATAAAATCCCTAATCATATGTTAATAAAAATTATGAAGTACTTAATGAGACTGATCATAGAAGAATTCAAACTATTGTATTTTTTTCTTATATATTAATTATAATTAATTTATAAGCTCTCTCTAGTTAAGAATAGTGTTAAATATGATATCTAATATAATATAAAAATCGCGGAGAGAGAAAATGAAAGACTTAGCATTAAATGCTCCGTATTGTGATTGGTTAATTCACATTCCTCAATTCAATGTTTTTATCTTCTAATTTGTTGATTTTATACATTATAGATAAATAGATGTATCAAGCTCCATAAAAATTTGAATGTATGGATCATATAACTTCAATATTTATATATATATGGAATTTCAATTTTCAAAAAAGATGTAATTATTTATAAATAAAGAAAATAAATCATTTTGCAAATTATACTAAGAAGATTTAATCCAAAATCATATAAAATTGAAAATATAAATAATGCAATATATAAACAACACATTCATAATTTCAAACATTTGAAAAAAATATACACCTCTACTTCCTATAAATGTAAATTTTAAAAAACAATTATGCACTTTCACACATATTCTTAATATTACTTTTAAAATGAAAAATCAAATATTATCTTACGCGTAGTAAAAATATTTGTAAAATAAGAAACAAAATAAAACATGAAAACACACCAAAAGAGAAAGACCCGCGCGGAACGCGGGAAGTTTCTCCCTAGTACTCCCTCCGTCCCACTTTGTTTGTCCTATGACGAAATTTAATAATATTCACCTATTAACGCAATTTGCTCGATTATTCTCAATCTTTGTGTATTAATATAGTCATGTAGGGTCTTGTTTGATTAGTCTCATTTAATACTTTAACAATATCAAGATTTTATAATTTTTAATAATATGTAGTTAGAGATATTAACGACGCAAAACATGCATCGACAAGTGTGTAAACGCGTAAGAGGACAAACAAAGTGGGACGGAGGGAGTATTATGTAAATTCCGGCAACATGTTTCAATGGAGTCAAGTACTAAATAAACCAACCTGATTTATTAATGTACGTGAGTCAGGTTTTGCTGGCTCTAATCCCGTTTATTAAAATATTACTCATTCCGTCCCCAAAAGTTTTTCTTATCCTTAATTTTGACACTATTTACGTTTTAAGAGAATCTTCGACATATCTTCTAATATATAGGAAAAAATATAGTAATATGGGGTCTTGTTTGATTCGTCTCATCAAGATCTTTAACAATATCAAAATTTTATAATTTTTGTTAATGTGTATTTAAAGATATTAATGTTACAAAACGTGTCTCGATAAATGTTCCGAAAAGAGATGGAAAAAACATTAAGGGACGGAGGGAGTAATTACAACATATGCATTGGATTCCACTTTCAAAGCCTATAGTTGTCAAGACTTTCTTTCCCATTATCATCAGATCCAATACAGATTCTCATCGATCGATCGTCATATATCAAGGAAACTTAAACCCCAAGATATATATCCACATATTCCTCGAAAGCAAATTGATGTATTCTATAAATCTTAAAAGCAACCAAATTAAACCACTTCAATGTGAAAATGTACATAGCTACTAGCTACTAGCTAGCTAGTCACATGCATGTACGTTCGTGCCCTTCGAGGAGTGGCTAGGAGCTAGGCCTAATAAAAAGATACGGAGTAAAATTCTACATAAAAATGACCTTTCTAACTCTATACGCATTGTCTTTTTTTTTTATAACAATCAAACAAAACATTCAATGTTATAAATAATTCAAGTTTAAATAGTCTTCGCGTATGATCTTAATAAAATCTTTCATCGGAAAGATTTGTGAGTTCCATGAGTGGAGGAGCTTCTGTAGTTGTTGTAGTTCTTCAGACGAGGAGCTGACTTTCCAACGTTGGAGAAAATTTCGAAGCTCATCAATATCAATGTTGTGAGATGTCAGATAATTTGCAACTCTATGTTTTTGGAACATTTTTTGTATATTGAATAAAGGGAGAAGGAATTACATATCAATTCACCAAAACGAATGTTTAGTGGTCAAAATTTCCAGATAAAAAAAAACCATGGCGACAAGCTATGCAACTATCAACTCTATCCAAAATGGCAAGAAGCCCCAAAGCCTAAGAAATCGCAAATATACCCAGCCTAAAATCTGTCAAAATGGAAAGGAAACCCTTCATTAATCATTAAGCCAAAGCTTTTGTAATCGTCGGTGTCTACCTTGCCTTCTCTTGGTTGAGCCTTGCTTCATCATCCAATTCTCCTTCATTGAGTTCTTTATCATGTAAGAGCAATCCTTCACATAGCACGTCTTCTCTTGGTAAATTTTCTCATTCCGATCCCTCCAAATACAGTAAACAAAGGTGGTGAAAGCAGTACGTCTGAAGAGTTGGATGCCTTTGTTGTTACTTGTAGCGTTTTCCATCCACTTGATGCATTCCTGAATGTTTGGCCAGCTGGTGCCAATCCCAAGCCATTTCCTAAATTATTGCATCACAGTAGTAGAGAAATTGCAGTTACTAAAGAGGTGCTCAACAGTTTCCTCTTCCAAGTTGCACATTTTGCAAGTAGTAGAGGAAGTTCTTTGTGAGCACCTCAATTTTATGGATGAATCTCTTAGGAATAACAAAGATATTGCACCAGTAAGTGTTAATGCTAGATATGACAGGGTGAATGAGCTGTAATCTGTCAGCATATGTCAGAGATCTAGCATGCCAAGACTGTATGGTAGCCATAATCTTGTGGATTAAGGGCATGTACTCCCCTTTGGACGTCGATTTCCTACCCATAGGAAGCCCCGGGTATTTGAATGGCAAAGCACCAGTTTCAAAATTCAGAATGCTCTTAATATCACTTTTCTCCTGTTGCTCAAGACCCGCAAAGTAAACACAAGATTTGGAGCTATTACATAGAAGACCAGACATCTCTCCTAATTGAGTCAAAGCCTATTTCAGGATCCTCACTGATTCCATATCACGCATGCAGAATAAGATTAAATCATCGGCAAAGCAAAGGTGTGTCAGTTTGATCCTGTCACACTACGAGTGGAAGTTGAAATTGGGATTTTCAGTCTTCTCGTTGATAATCCTTGAGAGGTACTCCATTGTGATCATAAACAGAACAGGTGAGAGAAGGCATCCTTGACGCAAACCTCTCCTCCCATCAAAGAAACCTTTGTACGCCCCATTGATCTTCACCGAGAAATTGACAGTTCTAATACAAATCTTGATCCAGTTGATGAATGTGTCTGGAAATCCAAAAGATCTCAAAGCCTGCAATATAAAGTTATGATGAATCGAGTCAAAAGCACTTTTAATATCCATATAGATTGCACAACTAGGAGGGTGTCTAGCTATTCCATAACCCCTTAACAACTCTTGGCACAATAAAGAATTGTGCCCACAAGGAGGGGGTATGAAACACTACATTTAAAAGAGCAATTGGGCGTAGGTGTGTAGGGGAGCTCGGATTGTCAGTTTTCTGCAGTAGAACGAGGAGTGCGTCGCCAAGACCATCAACATAGATACCATCATTCAGCAATTGTAGCAGTTCGTGAATGACTTTAGTACCTACAAGGTCTCAATGTTTTTGATAGAAAATCGCATGGAACCCGTCCAGACCGGGGGATTTTTTAGGCGCCATGCCTTTTATTGCAGCCTAAATCTCTGAAGCAGTAAACTGGGCATTTAAAAGTTCAACGTCCACAATCTCAAGCGGGGGGGGGAAGGCAGTTGGCGTGATCAGGGGGTTGTGTACTGTTTCTTCGGCAATGTAAAGAGCCTCAAAAAAATCTCGAACAAGCATTTGTAAGGGCTGCGTTACAGAGATCCATTGACCAGAGGCATTCTGCAAACTGAGTATTTTGTTGCGCTTGCGACGAATGATAGTGGTTAGATGATAGAAGATGTTACCGAAGAGGCACGAATAAAAGGCACAAAATCAGTCGCCAGAAAGCCGACGTATAGCCCACTCAAGCTGTTTCCAAAGGCGCCTTTTGCGCTTGAAGATGTTACCGAAGACATACTTGTTCCAACGCTGCAAGCCAGTCGCCAGATGCTTCAAAGATTCAGAAAGAGAGTTGTTGTTGTCCCAAGAGGCACGAATAAAAGGCACAAAATCATCATGTGTCAACCATGCAGACTGAAATTTGAAAGGTCTAGTAGAGATGGGAGAAGCAGACGGAGGATCCACTTGGATAAGGAGAGGGAGGTGGTCTGAATGTGGGGACGAGAGGTGTCGTACCCCAGCCTCAGCAAAGCGCAAGCGCCAGTCCGACGTGCAGAGAGCTCGGTCAAGGCGAGCGCCATGGAAGGTATCGAAAGAAGTGCCTCTAGTTCATGTATAAGCAGAGACTGAATAGCCCATGTCTACCAAATCAAGATTATTTGCCCAGTCTCTGAAACTATCTGATGCTCTGTTCGAACCCACGAAAGACGATGAGCGTTCTAAAGGGGATAAAGTTGCGTTAAAGTCGCCGGCTAGAAGCCAAGGGCGGTTGTGTGTTGCTGCAAAACTCTCGAGGGCCCGCCACAGATCGAAACGAGTAGACGGGTTAGGCGAAGCATATATAGCAGAGAGGACACAAGGCTCTTCGCCCCGACGAGTAACTTCTATTGTGATATGTTGTTGATGTAGGGATATGGGAGCCACTGAAACAATGTACTTTTCCATAATAACCAAATACCACCTGCAAAGCCTTGAGCATCTACCCTGATTCGGCCATCATACCCGATCCGATTACAGACCTCATCAGCCCTAGAGCCACTTATGCGCTATTCAACCAAGACTAACAACGACGGATGGTGCAGACGGATGAGTTCGTGTAATGAAGCCATGAAACGTGCGGACCCAGCGCCGCGAGTATTCCACACAAGTAAGTTGAGTTCTAACATGGATAAAACTGTTTGTTGGAAGGCCATTGATAATCGGCTAGGAAATAGATTGACTAAGTCGTCAAAACAGGACATAGCATCACAGAGAGGTTGAGGCATCGACACCCTGCACAGAATTGGTTGAGTCTCTGTTAACATTGGTGGCAGGTCTACCATCATCTTGTTTTCTATTGTTGGCAGATACTGAAGAAACGGCCCGGTCTGGCGGTTCGACAGCAGGAATGACGTTCTGTCTCGAACCGACAGTGATATCACCGAAACTACTAGTTGTTGGTGCGCCATGAACGGGTTATGGGGGTTTGACGGGTGGAGGCAATTGTTGAGTACGAAGAGGATAGGGTTTTTCTCATGTGTGCTCTTGAGCACACATTAAACAACTAAAAAAAAAGGTATTACATTGAAAATATAATATCTTTTTGTTGTGATGGGTTTATCCCATTTTTCAATGAGATACTCCCTCCCTCCCATATTGTTCTTCCCATTTTGAATAGTGTACACTATTCGCGGTTGGAGAGAATCTACTCGTTTTGTCTTGATATATAAGAAAATATATAGTCATGTGGGGTCTTGTTTGATTCGTATTAATGCGTACTTTAATAATATCAAATTTTAATTATTTATATTAACATACAACCAAAGATATTAAGAATACAAAACGTATCTCGGCAAATGTGTCATGAAAAAATTAAAAGAACATTATGGAACGGAGGGAGTAGAACCTAATTTTTTTCACCTTTTTAAATTATTTATTGTGTGCTCGTGGACAGACAAACCCATATAATTATCACAATATTTGTGTACATGCACCACCATAATATCATAATATCTATGGTAATACGCTACTTATGTTTGAAATGCACACATTCAATTACGGAGTAGTAATAATTTCCTAGTATCATCATTATTTTAAAAAAAGGTGAATCTAATCAGCATCACATTGCCATCTCCATGGCAAACAACTGAAACAAGCCAACAATGCTGATGAGATCCCGATCACATGATCCACCACGTGTCGAAATCTCAGTCGCCACTCAATAAAATACATTATTTCTTTTTTTCCCTGGAGTAAAAGAGAGAAATTTTGCGGGTGCTTTTCCAACGAGGCCTAAATTCGCGCGGATTTATAACATGTCAGAATACTTGAAAATTTTGTAAAAATTTAGTTTGAAAAACTGGCAAATCCTAAATCCGTCCGTTTTTTCACTTTGAAAAATCTGGAGAATCCTAAATCCGCCCGCTTTTAAGCTTTGAAAAGCTGGCAAATCCTAAATCCGCCCTTTTTTTAGCTTTGGAAAGCGAGCGGATTGTAAATCCGCCGGGTCGGTCGAAGCTCAACTCTGCACGAAGCTCAGCTCGGCGCGAAGCTCAGATTCGCCGGAAAATCAAAACGGTCATTCGACCTGATTTTTCGTCATATATAGTGCAAATAGGATCCTTGCGACAAAGGCCATCAATACATTAATGTTCACATGGCCCATCTTTTCCAGAATATACATAAAAAGCATATACGTCGGTTATTTTTATTATTAATCCATCTCGCTCATATCTTCATATATGAATTGAGTACCTCAAAAAGAAATTAACACATAATTTTTGTATATAAATTGATTTTCTTTCACTTTATACTCTACTCCTATGAAATATTTATTTATTCAAGTAACATATAAATATGGAGAATATAAATTAAATTCATAATTCAGTCAAAGTAACATTTTAAATTTCATGTAAAAAGTTCCATCGGATCATAGTACTTAACCATTTTTTCGCTTATAAAATTAATTTCTAATAGAATTAGTAAGGCTCCTTCTCCTTCAAAAACAAATATGTCCTATATATAATAATTTAAGTATTATATATGTATGATAGGTATTATGATTTAATAACACTAATTATTTAAAAAATGATTATACTAACTAATAAAGAAATATACGTCAATCATTCAGTTTGACACACTCTCGCTCAGCACCAACCAAGAAGCTGCACATAAATATTAAACCTAATATATATTGATCGACACCTCCGAAATTATTTTCGCATGTATACAAATAAAAAGGACCCTCCATAGTCCATACACAAATACAACATACCCCATTTTGAGCTACAAACACACACATTTCAGAGAGAGAAAAAAACAAAGAGAGAGTTTTTCTAAAAAGATAAGCCAAGAAAAGCTAGCTTTCGAAATGGGAACTGAGGTGAAGATGATGCTCGGAGACGAGACGGAGCTCCGACTAGGCCTTCCCGGAGGTCGTGGTGGTGCCGCCAAGACTAGTGGCGGCAAGCGAGGCTTTGTCGAAACCGAGGCGACGACTGATCAAGTTGATTTGAAGCTTAACCTTGCACCCATAGAGGAAGTGATGATGAAGAGTAAGAACAAGGAAATGAATATTGAAGGAAACAAGATTCAGAATTTGGTTAAGGAAAATGCTGATTCTGCTAAGCCTCCTCCAGCTAAGTATGCACTTCATTATAATCTCACTTTCTTTTTATATTAACGATACGTTTTTTGTATCGTTAGTATCTTTAATTATAGATTAGTAAAAATAACAAAATTTTAATATTATTGAAGTACTTGATAAGACTAATCAAACAAGACCGGACATGACTATGTTTTTTTATATATTGGTCGAAATTACGAAGATTCTTTTGAGTCGTGAATAGTGTAAAAAAAAAGAAAGATAAATAAGGGACGGAGGGAGTAGTAATTAATCTTGTACAAAATCTTATGAGTGATGTTTTGTACATAATCATACTGTATATATTCAAGAGTTAATGGACAATCTTATACGTGATGTTTTAATCGAGCTAGTAATTAATCTTTGTACAAAAGCTAGGAAGAATCATATACTGTATTGAAGATCGAGTTAATGAAGCGATATGTATTGAATTGGGAATAGATCGGGATCAGACAAATCTGAAAAGAATTATTGGCGGATGGGTGATGGTATTACACAATTATTATTGAGTTTATTAATGAAATGAAAAGAGAGTACGTATAATAGGAAAAGAAAAAAACATGTAGGGCACAAGTAGTGGGATGGCCACCTGTCCGATCATACAGGAAGAACATCTTAGCCGTCGAAAAGAGCAAGATGGAAGAGAGTGAGAAGAAAGAGATGAATGGTGGGCGTCTGATCAAAGTCAGCATGGATGGTGCACCATATCTCCGTAAGGTTGACCTCACTATGTTCACTAGCTATCGTGATCTCTCTGATGCACTTGGCAACATGTTTAGCTCCTTCACTATAGGTCAGAAAAAACCCTATTTATTTCCAATTTAGCAACTACTTATTACATATGATGTGATGTTTGTTTGGTTTGTGTGATGTAGGAAACTATGGATCTCAAGGGATGATCGATTTCATGAACGAGAGCAAGCTGATGGATCTTCTGAATGACTCTGATTATGTTCCGACATATGAAGATAAGGACGGAGACTGGATGCTCGTCGGAGATGTTCCATGGGAGTAAGTGTGATCGAATCCATAAATTCTTCGTCAAAGTTCATCAATATTGTTACATGAATGGTTATTAAGATTGATCTCGTTCTTAACATAGGATGTTTGTCGGATCATGCAAGCGTCTGCGCATCATGAAAGGAACGGAGGCAGTTGGACTCGGTTAGTATCTTTCATCCTTTTCGTTCTTTATGATTAGAACTATATCACTATATAAGATCATGAATTACTTCACTTATTGTTACTATGTTTCGGTTGAAGCTTATTTATCAGACTTTATGTACATGTATGTACGAACAAACATATTCGCACATATTCACGTGATTGGTCCACCAGACTTTAATTACATATCAAAAATTTAAATGAATAATTTCATAGGTTTAGAGACAATATCCTACAAAGTACCAACAATAGATTTATTGTGTTTGAGTAAGGGTCCAAACATATGTACATATACATAGTTATTGCATGGTTAGATGGATATATATGATTCATTCAATTGCATTCATTCATATTACCTCTTCTTCAACATTTATGTACTTTCACATATATACACATGCAGTAACTCGTTTAATTAATACCATTATTAGATCTAGTTAAGATATCAAAATTACTTAACTTTCACTTATCTATTTAAAATTTTGTCATGTTTTTTTACAGCGCCAAGGGCTATGGAGAAATGCAAGAACAGGAGTTGATCAATCGATCGAAACTCCTAGCTATATAGTACGTATAAGCGATTGCAGCCTTGTTCGATCAATTCAATCGTACGGCCTCGAACGAAGAACTGGGGAGGGGCCGAGGAGATGAATTGGAGCATGCAAGGTGTGCAAGAACAAGTACTTGTATGTGTATGCATATTATGTGTTGTGTTGATTTCTTGCATGTTTGGTTAATGATCGAACCTCTCTGTATTATTCTCAGTCAGTCAGCAACATACTTAATTATATAATACATATACCCCAAGTGATATTTGCATGGTAATTAATTATGTGTAATATTAAGGGGAGAAACCCTAGGTAGCTAGCTCTAGCCGGTGGCCATGAGAAACAGCCATAGCACATTCATATATATATGTGCTTAAGACTGCTGCTAGCTTGTTGTGCCTGCTTTTTGTTAGTGTCAAGTTTGATCCGTGTTTGTGTTATATATTTCTATCTTAATTTGGTTTACATAATGTTAGGTTTATGTTTGTACTAGATTTAATTTGCATGCTTCGTCTAGCTAGAAGCGTGTACATGTGGAGTTTTTCTTCTTTTTTTACACAAATAATAGTGAAAACATATATGTTTAAATCAGTTTTTGTTGCTGAATAAAATTCCAGTTTTATAAACTATTTTCATATATTAATTAGAGTAACAATACAAGTACTGAAGTACTTATATATGAACTTTAAAATCAGTTTTTAGCATAGACAAATAAGTTTCACAACTCGATTAAGTTTCATTCCAGCGGAAATGAAAAAGAAAAGTCCACCAAAATGGGATCATAATTGATCATATTACTTTTGTTAGTTCACAAGATTAGCTTAAAATGTTTGGAATTAATATCCATATAATTAAGCTAGGGATTTCACGTGATTAGTTTTCGTACGTAGTCTATAAATGGTTATAACAATTTGAGGGATATATTCTTTTCTAAGTAAATTCAGTGTTGTTAATTAATTTTGGATGCCATGTACACTTAATGGACTTTCACATAGTTAATAATATTAATGTGAGGTTTCATAATATAAATATATAGATCGGTCGAGTAGATAGGTGTAGAATCAGCTATCTAGTATTGACTAGTGGGGTGTGTGAAGTGAAATATCTTCCATGCAACGTTTATAACCTTATAGCTAGCACTTATTTTTGTAATTAGTTTAACGGGTTTTCTAAGATTAAATAAATGATGTATAATATAACCTTAATGGCACATAATTAACCCTAAAATATCGAGATTATATTTTACCTAGCTAGCAAAGTTATCGAATTGAAAAATCATCATAGTACTATATATATTGGAGTAAAAAGGTATTAAAAAGAAATTGGTTAATTATTAATCGGACATATGGAATCTGAAATGGGGCAAAGCAAAGGTGCATGCATGGACAAAGATAGATGAAAGGGGAGAGGGAGCAAGTGCATGTGGATGTCCACGCCGCATTTATTTTCTTTGCCCAATCTTTCTCACAAGACCCACTTCTATTTCCATCCATCATACTACTATCACATTACTCTTTAATTAACTAAAATAATTACGTACACTCCCTATTAAACCGTCTAATGGGATAACCGGCTTACAAAAAAATGTTCGAAATTCAAGATGATGCAATTTCTTGTACTCACAAGTGTCGATCGAACACACAGATACAGTAATTTGAGTGATAGTTGTGAGGAAAAGGTATGATCGAGAGAGAATAGAGAGGATAGAAACACTATATAAATAAGTGGACTCTCTTATTGATAAGTGACTCATCAGAGTCATATATATACAGAGGTCCTAAGCATAATTATCTTGCAACTAATGAATAGAATTAGTTGCTTATTACAGGTGAGTATATACAATGATAATGGCTCAATACCCCCTCTTCAAGTTGTATTTGGGGGCGAAAGAACCAAACCCAACTTGGAAGAAAGAAACCGATGTTGGGGTTCCGCAAGCGGCTTGGTCATAATGTCTGCGAACTGCATACCAGTGCGCGCATGAGCAGGCAACCCTGAAGTGAATTGCTCTCTAACATAGTGACAATCCAGCTTCAGATGGTTGGTTCGCTCGTGGAAAACTGGGTTTTCCGCTATATGAATAGATGTAGTGTTGTCACAATACATAACGGCTCGGGAACATCAACTCGGAGATCAGAAAGAAGACTATCGAGCCATACGATCTCACTCGCAGTCTGGGACATACAACGATACTCAGACTCTGCAGATGATTTAGAAACAACCTTCTGCTTCTTAGTTTTCCAGGAAATCAGTGATTTGTGCCATATACCATATGACCAAAACGACACATGTGATTTGAGGCCCCTGTATCAATGATCCATTGATGTTCTGGTAAAATAGGAGGAATCGAATTAGAAACAGTACCTGCAAATTGATTAGAGATATCTCCCATGAGGCCTTTGCCTTTCATATCACGAAGCACTTCCTGGAAGACAGAGTTCACGAGCTCAGCGTGCATAGAATGATTATGAGAAGTTCCAGTGACAGACTCCAGAGGAGTGTCATCAATGTATGGCATATGAGCAGATGCCTGAGCGCCTTTCTTATCCTTCAACTCCTTAAACCAGTCAGGTGTGCCTATCAATTTGAAACACTGTTCCACAGTATGTCCACGCTGTTTACAGTGAGTACATTGCCTTTCTAATTTCATTCTCTTGTAATCTTGCTTACTCATCCATCGTTTCTCAAGTGCATTAGCAGCCATTGCCAAAGAGTCAGTTAATGGAACAGTAACAGTTAACTGACGTTGACGCTCAACTTGTAGAACAAGATAGAAGGCCTTATTAGCAGTAGGCAGTGGTTCAACAGACAAGATCTGACTATGAACACTCTCATATATTTCATTAAGTCCAATTAAGAATTGCAATAAACGATTCCTATTTTCCAAATCAAGAATGCGTTTCAGTAACAGACAAGTGTAGTTCTTAATAGCTCTACATTCACATTGAGGAAAACCTTCCAGGCTTTGAATTTCATCCCAAACCTGCTTCAACTTAGTGTAGTATTCAGTGAAAGAAAGATTACCTTGAGTTATGGTAATAAGAGATCGCCTAAGTTGAAAGAGGAGAGGACCGCTTGCCTGGTTGTACCGCTCTTCTAGGTCAAGCCAAAGTTGTCGAGCATAATCAACATAAACGAAGCTGTGTGAGATCGTCTTTTCCATGGAACTGACGATCCAGCATCAGATAATATAATCACACCGAATCCATAGTTCAAAGTCATCGGAATCGGGATCTGGCTTCTTCACTCCTCCATCGATGTATCCAAGCTTTCTCTTCGCACCTAGTGCCATACGCACACTCTGTCTCCATGAGAGAAAGTTGGATTCATCGAAAACATCAGTTGTGAGTCTCGCTCCTGGATGATCGGAGTTAGATATAGCTAGTGGATCGTCATACACAGACAAATTGGAGTTGTTTGCCTCTAGGTTCACTCGTCGTCTTCTGTCTCGTTCAGAATCAGATTCATTTCCAATCGCCATGATTGATTGAGCAGAGATTCTCAAACGAGAATCGAGAAAGGAAGAAACGCAATAGAATCAGTCAGAGATTCAGGATTGAAGCCTTGTGCTCTGATAC
Organism: Oxyria digyna; assembly: GCA_029168935.1. Taxonomy (NCBI): domain Eukaryota; kingdom Viridiplantae; phylum Streptophyta; class Magnoliopsida; order Caryophyllales; family Polygonaceae; genus Oxyria; species Oxyria digyna. The sequence continues at coordinate 18,763,001 of JAPVLV010000007.1, read as the reverse complement.
TATTTCGATTGAACACACAGATACAGTAATCTGAGTAAAAGTGGTGAGGAAAAGGTATGATTGAGAGAGAGAATAGAGAGAATAGAGACAATATGTAAATAAGTGGACTCTTGATAAGTAACTCATCAGAGTCATATATATACAGAGGTCCTAAGCATAATTATCTTGCAACTAATGAATAGAATTAGTTGCTTATTACAGGTGATTATATACAATGATAATGGCTCAATAACAACATAGACATTGTCCAATTAATAGGTGACACCTAGGGAGCTAGCTAATAATGACTATTCTTAGAGATAAATGGTTAAATGCGCGATGGCAAGTTGAAGCACTAGTAATTTAATCCACTCGATTTTGTGTGCTGCTATATGAATAGATTGTCAATGACTCAACAAAAGCAATACGTAACGTAACTATAGCAAGTCTCAAAAAGTTGTTTTTTTAGCATACCCAAAAAGATGTTGAAATGGCCGTGTCACTGTCAACTATAGCAAGTCTTAATTATGTTACCCTCTGATTGGATTAAGATTAATTATGACGAGACTATGCATGGTGGTTTGAGGCTTAATTCGTTGGTGTTGGAGGTGGTGATGATGATGATTGACTCTCAAGGTTCGAGCTATGTGTCGAATATTGGTTCATGATTGACGGCTTGAGAGATTGATTTAAGGAAGATCGTGATTGAGTCCGACTCGACCTCGTTGTTGATTTATTGTTGATCGTTACCGTCTTTTTTCATCCTGGTTTATTGTTGAACTCTTTTAATCGAAGCTTGTCTATACAATTTCGTTACAATTTTAAGGAGGCGAGCTTTATTGCATATCGTCTAGCCTTCTTTGTTTTTGGTCTTCTTGTTAAGTACTCTCCGAAATTACTTGTTCACGTAGTCCAAATCATTTGTTAAAAATTACTTGTCTTTTAACATAATTTTAAACTTTTTTTCCAAATTTGTCCTACTGTTATTGATTCTTTCCTTTATTCTCTCATTATTATTTCATTTATTCTCTATGTCATTACTTAAACTATAAAGGGTATACTTGTCTAAAATTTTGATCAATAAATTCTCTCTAAAATTGCTCGAGAGACAAATATTTTTTAACGGATGGAGTATTTAGTTTTAAGCAATCCCACCAGACTGCGTTCGGAAGTTTGTACTTGATGATGATGTTGGGGGTTTCACTCCATCTTAAATTAATTAGCCTTTCAATTTAGTTGCGGGATTCGCTCCATCTTAAGTTACTTGATGATGAAGCTTACTCTTGGATGGTTTTAGGTGTCTTTCCACTCCCAGAATTGTCTAACTTATTTTGAGTTTATGTGCTGAAGATCATAGTTTATCCAAGTTTCACGATTTTTTTGGGTCAATTTCTCGGTGCCCTACTGTCTTCAAAGCTTCAACACAAGATCCAAAATCAAGTGTTAAACTTGAATTGTATATCCTACAAAAAATATTTTCAATACTCAAATCAGGAAATTGAATTTTGAAAGACAAGAGATAGTATGCCTAGCTCTACTACTGACTTTCATTAACTGTACTGCACTTCGATCTGTATATCATAGAGTTTGGCTTTCAAACATGGAGGGAGCAGAAGTACAATAACAGGTAAATGTTTTTGAAAATTGTACAACATTCTTACAAATTAATTCATTCATAGAATACTACATTATATGTTTTTAATTTTATAAAAATACAAACTCAACTCTTTTTTCCACCTCCAAGGGCCCAAAGCGGTGGTCGCCTCCAATCAACGTACCCATAAGGGCCGGACTAGGCTCATGTACAGACAGTACATCATCATCTTTTAGTCAACAATGACGGTGCATCTTCTCTTGCTAACTTCGTGTCGTTTGAAATCTTCGTTCATCTGTTAATCAGATAATAGCATTTCATATGAGTTAACTTTCACTGAGTGCATTACATAGTTGAAGACATTTTCTCTTTCAAAAAGGAAAAAATGGAATTGTTTTTCTTAGAAGATTCTGACCTCTTGCTGATAGACAAAGTCAGGAACTCGTATCCTCTTTGATCCATCGGCCATGCGTTTGTAGGATGAAGGGCTATCAAGCAATGGAGTTTTGCAGTTCTTGACCTGTATACACATCAGGTTAGGTCATTGTTTTAGGATGAACAAAAATGCAGGAAACAGATACAAACAAAAATATAATTTGATGAATATGAGGGGATAAAATGAAATACTGCTACAAAGAGATTATCATGTTCAATGCAGCAACATGAAATAACTTCCTTCAAAACTGATTTAAAATTCATAAAAGATTTCAGATTTTAAGTTAGTATACCTGGCTTTCAATTGCTTGTATAAGTGAATCAACACATCCAGATGCATGGACGCTTTCGACATTGGGACACTGGAGAAGTAATTTATCTGCAGAAAAGAGATTGTTAAAAGGATGCCGAAGAAAGCCACTAGTATTGACCCAAATTCAATCATACACTGAAGCATTGTTGAAGAAGTATACCTTGGTGCAAATTTGTACAGGAATTTAAGTTCAAGTCATTGAGTTCTGTACAGTTCAAGTATAAAGCCTGCAATAAGAAAATATCAGCATTATAGATCGAAAAAACAATGGAGGCTACTAGTTGCAAGTGAAGGGAAAAAGGACTCACGTCCAAGCCTGAACAGCCCCACAAGCTGAGTTTTTTCAGACGGTTGTGTTTGATAATTAATTTTTGGCGAACAAGATGCAGTTTTCCTTGATCTTGCAGTGAATCTGTATCCGGATCACAAATGGTCATTCCACAGTCCATAAGCTCCAACAGAGGTAATTGGGCTGTGGCAAACTGAATACCATCTGAAGAAAAAAAACAGAAATCAGGGTTACACTAGATAACAGTATAAATGAGCAATAATCACTTGCACAAACAGAGAAGCAACATAAATAAAAAGCTAGGAATATAGAAATTACTTGAAGAGACATGTGGGCAAAGTGCAAGGAGTAGCCTTGACAGAGTTTGGGGATATACATTGCAAATCATCCCAATGCCACTGTCAGTAATGCTAGACCTGAATCCATTATTAGAACATGTGACTGGCCGAGCAAATTTGACTATGACATTCAAATGCAAAAAAAATTCCCTACACTTAATATCATGTTTTTAAGGGGGGTATCGCAAGTTAAAGCATACCCAGATAGATCGAGAAGCTCCAATTCTGAAAAGCGAGAGGTGATGGCAGCAACAGATGCATCAGTGATCCCAGCACCCATCACTAGTGATAGCATTCTTAATGACCTGAATGTTTGAATTTTGAAAGAGGCATTTGTCAGTCAATTACAATTTCCAATGTAACCCAATCTTTATAAACATGAAAACAAAATCCGTCATTTATGAAAATTTGGTATTGCAGCTAAATGTTGTTCTTTATTGGCAGGTATCTTCTCTTCTGTAATTATTAGAAAACCAACCACGCATCTTGGAAATAACTTATTGTCAGCTAAGCAACAACAAACCTCAAATTTGCAGCAGTAAGAGCAAGAACAGCATGGTGGGATAGTCGAGTAGAAGCAATGTGAATGTTTTGTAATCTTGGGCAGAATCTTCCCATGTTGTCCATTATGTGTGTAAGTTCCATGGTATCATTCTCTTGACGAGAAAAACCCAGAGAAACTTCAATCAAATTAGGGCAATTAAACACCTATTCAAGTCATGAGAGAATGAGTAAGCAATAGCTACATCAAAACAAATAAATTATAATTGCAAACCTCAGAACACTACAAAAAAAAGAGCAAGAGAAACTAATCACCGTCTTTGAGAGGGAGCGTAATTCTGATAGCCAGAGGGTTGAAAGACTACTTGAAGAAATAACTAGTGCACCAAGGTTGGAGCAACCTTCCATCTTAAGAACAGAAAGGCATCGTTTATCCGTGACAAATCGACCCAGTTCATCTCTACATTTTCACAACAGAAACAGAACAAAAGTCAATGACAGCTCAAATTGCTTAGATCACTTTTAGTTCCTATTGCATAAACTAAATCTAGGGAAACAGCAAAACTGAAAGTATCCTTGACAGTAAATCTCAATGCAGAAATGAGACAGCTTAAAAGTTCACCTTCAGTATCCCATGTATTAATAATCACAAAACAAGAAGATATAGGCCTTACATCACGAAAATGCTAAGTAGAAAATATACCCTGTAATCAGATTTGTTGATGTATGTGAGATAGAGATCTCCATTGACTCCAGATTTGGGCATGAAAATGCAATGCAAGCCAGCATAGTTGCATCTATATCACTGCAAGCATACATTAAAACGAAGCAAGTATTTCAGTTTCAGCACAGTAAGGAAGCCTTATCCTCTCCTTGAAACTAAAATCATCTTTGAACGTCAGCAAATAAAAAACATCAGAGTTTCAGATGGATCTACGTCTAGTAAATTAGTTTGCCGCATTCAGATTCAGTATGAATAAACAAGAACCCTAGATCTGATTGGTCCCAAACCTTTCCATGGTAAGAGACAATCTGGCAAGCGAGGAGCACTTCTTCAAGACCGATCCAACCATCCCTGCCTGAGCTCGAGGCGGAACCCTAAGCGCGAGCTCCTGAACCGCCCGCCACATCCTCTTACTACAGTCTCTCCAGCCCTTACAAACCCTAGCCGCCGAAAGCAGCGCAGAAGGCGGAAGCCTCCTCATCACCTCCCACAAACAGCCCGCAGGAAGTCCACCAGAGATCTCCTCCTCCGGATCGAGATCCGGCAAGGGCGACAACAGTCCGGCTTCACAGTCTCCGCCATCGTCGTCTCTGTAGAGCTCCTGCTTGATATCGACGTCGTCGAAGGAGAGCGCGCGGGGGAGGCGAGATCGGGGGATCGGAGGAGGAAGCGGTGAGGCGGCGGATGGAGTTAGGGTTTGGTCGGTTGATAGGTCGCAGATGTGGCCTTTTTTGGGGAGACCGCATCGACCGCAGACGTAGCTTCCGCGTTTCTTGCCGCGCTTGGCTTCGGTGACGGTGGAGATCGGAGTAGCGGGGGAGGCGGCGGCGATGTGGAGGCGCATTGCTGAAAATGGAGAGGAGAAGAGAAGAGAGATTTGGGGATTGGAGAGTGAGGAAGAGGAGAGAGAGGATTTAGGAGTGAGGCTTTTATAGTAGGTGTCGGATTGGGGCGGGAGCGAAAATGCAATTTTGGCGCCCAGGATTTTCTATTACAGTAATTAAAAGATCTTCAAAATTAAAAAAAGTGATTTGGAGAGAGGAGCGTGTTGGGTACTTGCTAAGGTGGGCGCGTAAGCGTGATTCTGCCGCGAAGTTGAAAAAAATGGAGCGAAAATGGTTGTATTTTTGGTTGATGAGCAACGTTGTGCATGCAGATTTAGCATTGTGTTATTACCTAAAAGCCCTCTTCACATGCACTCTGTCACTCGTATGTTTTTACTATTCTACTGATCTGAGATTCTTCTGTTAGGGAAAATATAAATAATTTTAAGTGAAATGAGACCGTTGTTCATTGCTTTCTTCTTACTGTTTTGTTCTAAACAATTGCTGTATTGTTTTGTTCCAAAACTTCAGATTCCCGTTTATTTATTTTTAATCGCCTGTCACTTTTATATTCTCATTTTTATCACCAATAATAGTTTTTTATAAGTTGTTTTCTGTGATAATAAAAATCCCTATAAAGACTTTAGTTAAACAAAGCCTTGAAAAGTATTTAAAAATCGAGTAAGGGTCAATACTCTGGCGGGTTTAGCTTCCGATGATGTATTTGTGTCAGCTAAAGTTATAATGTATCACTGATTTCTGTGATTGAAATGATTGAGGGCAATTTGATGATATTGAGAATCTAGAGTTTTCTATTGGAGTCTTTTCAACTATCATTAATTTGTCATCCCCGCTTAAGTATTCTCACATCCTTGTTCACTATGCCTTAATGTGTGTTGTGAAGACGAAGAAGTATGAGATGTGGTTTAATTTGAAAGGCAATGTTCTTCCCTTTTCTCTTCAAGATTTGTTGCTATCACGGGGTTGAAGTGTTATGAATTCGAGGACCACCTTATTCCTGATGCCCCCCATAATTCCATTGTTTGTGGCTTTGGTTCTGGCAATCCAATTCTGGATGATATCATGGCGGAGTTTGCAGTTTATACAACCATTATTCCTTAGAATTAAAGGGGGAAATGATAAAGAAATTCATAAAATATTGTCCACTCCGATAATTGTGTCCTAACCTTGTTAGTGAACATTTTTTGGCAAGAAGTATTGTTGTATCCAATATTTTCACAGAGACTGCATTTTCCTGGCCTTCTTGGTCCTTTTCTCTTCTTGTTTATGTTTGGAAACTCACCTTATGATGAATATATTTTCTTCTTTTTTCTACCCTTTTTTGTCTGCACAATCAGTGACATACAGATTGTATTGATGTCTTCATTTGGCACACTGTTCTCAGCCTTTCTCGATAAGAGTAGATTGTTTCCTTATATGCCTCTTTCCAAACCTCAATTTATAAGTAGTCGCTCACAAAACCTATCATTGTCCCTTAAGGCTTCTGGATCGCAGCTATAGCATGCACACACGGGATGTGGTCTACATCAAAAACTTTGCAGGTGCATTTCTAATCTGCTAAATTGACCACACCAAAGAAATCTCCACCAAGTATATATATTGAGCTTGATTGAGCTTCCTCACCTCATAACCCTTTGAATTTTGGTACCTAGTTTCAAGTATTTTCCCTATATTTGGTGTCACCTTGCTATTACTTTTTTCAGTCTAGGTGCGTCTCTCATTAAACTACATTGATAGCACGTCGCGCAGAAACTCTAGTAGTGCAACAACTTGGAATGAAATGTCAACAATAAGATTCAACATTGTCAACAATTTTTAAAATATGTGATCAATTTTAAATGCATTGGTAAACTAGACATTCTTCTCTGTTCAAGTAATATTTGTTATCTGTCAACAAATAATTCTTCAATCTGTCAACGGAAGAGATGTAGAACTATGTGTAAAAATCTGTCAATATATTTTATACTAATATTTGTCAACATATTCTATACTAATACCTGTCAAACATCACTCCACCAAAAAATATAGAAACTTATTCATTCATAGTTGTAAACAACGTGCGTATTATAGATTGGTGAATACCTAAATATTGTCAGCAACTGTTAAAATTTATCAAAACAAGTCTCAATGTCTTTCTATTTAGTGATTATATCATAATTGTTTGTCAACAAATCTAAAAAATAATTTGTGAATGATAAATCCACTACAATACAGATTGATAATGTGTCAACATATGCATAATTTGTAATCAATAAGATTTTTGTCATACCTTGCTTTCAATATAACTAAATTTATGGTCTCTGGGTTGTTGTTTGTCATTATGTTGTATCTATCCCCTTTGCAATGTGCCATTTCCCATTTTTCAAATCAGGCAATCTCCAAGAATTCCCCCATCTCCTTATTTATCTCACAAATTTTTCCATAATTCTCTTGGAAATCCCTTAGTGTGTACGCATCAGTATCCAGTGAGAATAGCTTGTGTACACCTTTGTCCTTAGATCTTGTTTTCAAATTTTGCTTTAAATGTCTTATGCACACAACATGAGTTGTTGTTGTGTACACTCTCCGAATTGTGTTGGCAATGCTCAGATACCTATCTGATACTATTACCAAATTTTCTGAACAAGGTATCTCTTTCAAAAGTTGTGTAGAGAAGAAGTTCCAAGATAGGTCATTTTCACTATCCACAATAGCATATGCAAGGGGATAAATTTGATGGTTTGCATCTTGAGTTATAGCAATAAGCATATGGCCTTTGTGTTTTATATGCAAGTGTGTTCCAACCACCATGTCACCTGCCAACATCGTATATATCGTTACATTGTTCACATCTATCGATGTTTGACAATTTTCACTACTTTCCTATTTGTTTATCTTAGATTCTAATCTCTTTATAAAAGCTAAAAATATTATTGATTGATGCATACCTAAATATTTTCAACAACTCCCTAACTTTTTATTTTTCTTACTCGTTTTATAATCTGTCAACAATGTATATGATAATATTTGAAGAACTATTAAACATTGTCAACAACTGTTAAATTTTTCAAACAATCCCTAATGTTTTTTCACTTACTAATTAAACTATAATCTTTCTATCGTCACAACTTAAAATGAATTTGTCAACAATAAATCAATGAATTAAATAATCTGCCAACAAATCTATAATCTGTCAACAGTAAACAATTGCCATACCCTTCTCATTACCTGAAATCCTCTAGTGCATACTCCTATTGATACAAACACAAATATGAAATCGTTATGTTCTACAACTCTAGGAACGTATATAAACCTATATTCACTTCCTTGAGCATGTGACGATACATAGGCAATAATATTCTCTTCCGGTGTTCCTCGTTTTAGATATTGGGCATGTTCTCACGCTTTCCATGTTTTTCAATAGCTCACATCAATGTAATATTCCTTCCTCATATCATTGCAAATAGTTTTCGGTATTGGTCCATTTTTAACCCCTTCATATATACTTGAGTCTTTAACATAAAAAGACTAGTAACAATTTTGGTTCATGTAATCAATAACATATACTAGGTTACAGAAAATTTATACACATTACCTTGTCTTTATTTGCTCCCCTATCATCTTGTATGTGGGTTTGCACTCATGTTGACATCTTAAGTCAAAGGATCATGTATGTTCTCTTTGAAAATTACTAACCTCAAAGGATGGAGTGTCTTTTGATGCAGTTGCTCTCAAGCTCCATTTGCAGCTTTTATCTGTGCATATCACTCTAAGAAGGCCATGATATGATTTCTTAACTTTGTAACCAAAGTTCTCACTCATTGCCAATTTTTTCAATGCTTCAACCGGTTTATGTTTTGTGTCAAACAACTTTCCCACATGGACGAAGTCCTACTTGCAGATTCACAATCCATAATCTCGCTATCTGTTTGTGTTGGCATATCATACTCAATAGGTAGAAGCATGTTTTGATCCAAATTGTATGTCATTATATTGTTGCATCCATGTTATTTTGCTTTGTTGCTTGCAGAGATATATTCACCCTTGATACGTATAGTGACAAACTCTGTTCCACTTGTGTTGTGTCATTAATATTCTTGAAATATTTGATACCATCATCTGTGTCAACAATATATTTCACTTTGATTTTCTAGAACGGATTGAGATGACACAGTTGAAGACGCGTTTAATCTGTTTGCAGATTGAACCATTGGACAATTGTGGCTTTCATTGCTTGCAGCGTTATGTACATATATCTACTAAAAAGGCTTTCAAAATTATGCCCTCATCAGAAACCTTAATTCTATCTCTGATTTGTATCTCTTCGCCATAACAAATTGTAAGAAGGTGCATTTTTATCTGCATATTCATTCAACATAGTATTTATTAGACTTTGTCAACATTTTTATAACAACACCTAATTACAAACAAAGCGCGCACAATGAGCTTCATATGTTTATTATTCTTACGAGGCGCGCGTAGCGCACTTAGTTTTAACATTTGTTTAGTAACTTTGTCAACATATACTGTTGTCAAAGACATTTTCTAACATCTGGAAATAAAAAGAAATCAATAAGTTGCCAACAAATCATCGCTAATATCTCTCAAAGAATAAATGAACGTTGTAATTATTTTGAACATCATTGGTAAAATCCGTCAACAAAAACATTCGTAACTCTGTCAACAAAAAAAAAATCTATAATCTTCCAAAAAATATATTTAACATTAGTCAAGAACGCTTTGCTAATATTAGTCAAAAACCTAAATAAACAAGATTTCTAGTATCTATTAACAACCTAAATAAACATGATTACAAATACATGTCAACAATACATTCGTATAACCTGTCAACAAAATCTATTTTCTACATCATTGATGGAATCTGGCAACAAATCATAATGTATATCATTATTTGTCAACAAATCATAATGTATTTCATTATCTGTCAACAAAAAACAGTCAAACTGTCTCAATTTTTTTCACATTTCCTTTTTATAACGATTTTCTGTTCAATTCCTTTCAGAATTCATCGATCTTATCCTATCTAATCATTTTGAGTGTTGTTTTAACAATAATCAATCGATATTACATTAACCTCTTTCTCGCTCGATTTCCCAGTGTCGTTCACATATTCTATTCTTAGCATTGTGATTGAATCAAATTTCGAATCAAATTGTTGCATGAAGGCTTCGTTCGTTATCTGCTTCTAGAATCGATCGCAGTATTGTTGTGCGCTGGTTTGCCAATGTTGTTGTGCGTTGTCGCTCTCAATCGTTCTCTGTCACTCTCGATCCTTCTCTCGCTCTCAATGCTTCTGTCTCGCTCCCGATCCTTCTCTCTCAAGCTATGTCGCTAACTCGCTCTTCCTGCGATCTCATAGTCGCTCTCTCTTGCTCGGCTTGGTTGTGCTATGGTTTGCTGATGTTGTTGGGCGTTGGCCGTGGGAAGAAGAAGGAAGCGAGATTGTGATTTCTGAAGCGTGTGTCCCTGTTATATACCATATAACTTAGTTAGGTGAGGTAAAAACCAACAAAACTATCCAGTTTTGGGGCATCTACCGGTTATACCCCAAAACTGATAGACCAACGACATCACGAAGCTCAATGTGTTTGAATAGTGGGTAATGAAGAGGAAGGAAGGGGAGGAGAAATAAAAGAAAAGGAGGAGAAGAAAAAGAAAGGGAGACAAGTGGAAGAAGGAGAAAGAATTTTTAATTTGTTTTTTGGATGAAAGAGAGAGAAATTGATTATATTGTTTGATTTTGACAAACGAAATGAGAGGAGAATGAAAGATTATTAGTTGTTTAACTTCATTTTTCATCCAAATTCCACCATTTTGAACGGATTTATTAAAAAATAATTTTTATCTCTTCCCCTCCAAATTTCCTCTTTCTATGAAAAACTCTCAAACATAAAAATGCCCCCTTCCAATTCTCTCCCTAAAACAACCCTTCCAACCCCCTCATCCAAAACACTATTAAGACATATATCACAACTATCAATTGATTTTTGATCGACAATATTTTTCTTCTTTCCATAATCAAAACAGCATACCAAAAAAGTGTTTTGGTCGTATAACATGTTCTTAAAGTAACTTCACGTTTATTGATTGCATATAAAATTATGATTGATCATTTCCCCTTTTCGCCATGTTTCACGAGTGTGACACTGTTATGATTACACGAAGTCTTTGACATAATCGAAATATCGAATAGACATTTGACATCGTCTAAAACTGCAGAAATGAATTTCATGCTCTTACGGAGTATATTATTTTAAGTTGTTCTTTGACTTAATGTTACGTTTTTCTTCAATAAAAAAAGGTGAAAACAAAGACTTCGCTCACATCTTAGAGAAGAGTATAATCGACAGACAAGATTCAAAGGAAGAGACCTAGAACTTTCTCTTCATCAAAACTAGTGTACTGACCCGTGACATGCACGGAAAATTTCATATTATTCGTATGAAAATTATATATCCTTTTAATCAAGTTCGTCAAGAAATTAAGATTAACTTTGACTATTTATAAAAATATATTTTATTTCATAAAGGTTATGTACGTAGTTTGACTTAATTTTTATTATCGAAAATAATCCTAATTTTATCGTAAGAATATATATTAACCTTCAACATAATACTTATTTTCAATAAAATAGCTTGTATATTTGTTATTGAAAAAAATGATGATTTTTTAAGATTTATTTGTTAATATAATTATTCAATCTAATAATGATTGAAATTAAAGATAAAAAATTATAATGGTGTAACAAACTAAACCTAAAATCACTCTAGGAGCTTTAAAGGCTCCGCTTTAATATATAATATAAGATAGATCACATTACTTCATTTTTGTCACGTCTTATTATTAAATTACACACTCACGTGCATTCATATGTTTATCCATCCAATGTATTCTTTGATACTCATAAAAAAAAGCCAACTTGAAGACTAAGACAGCAAATCCACCCTTACTTTACAACTCCTCTTTCCATATCAAAACACACCTAACTCCAATTTTAAACACCATTGCTCATTGCTCATTGCTCATTGATCACACACACACACTTCCAACTTCACACCTTCCAAATGACCATCTCTCTCTCAACAACCACCATTCCTACCACCCAAAGCCATGCTCCTTCCCACCCGAAAACCGCCTTTCCACCCCGAAAACGCCCTTCTACGAGGTTCCGACCGAGAGGGCGATTCAAGAGTCTAGTTATGCTAAGACAATCCAATCAGCCTACTTCATTAGAGCACAAAGAAGAAGAAGAAGATCAAGAACTATCACCCGAGAATACAATAGCCGATCGATGGACCGAGATCCACGGGACAGACGACTGGGTCGGACTACTCGATCCTCTGGACTCGATCCTACGAACAGAGCTGATCCGATACGGGGAGATGGCTCAAGCGTGCTATGACGCCTTCGACTACGACCGCTACTCGATCAACTGCGGAAGCTGCCGTTACTCCAAGAACAACTTCTTCAATGGCCTAGGCCTTAACCGCCACAACGGCTACAAGATCACACGCTACCTATTCGCTACATCAAACATCAACCTCCCTAAATTCTTCAAGAAATCACTCTGGCCCAAAGTGTGGAGCAAGAACGCCAACTGGATAGGCTACGTGGCGGTCTCAGACGACGCCACCTCACGCCTCTTAGGTCGACGTGACGTCGTCGTTGCTTGGAGAGGAACCGTCACGCGGCTCGAGTGGCTCCACGACCTCATGGACATCCTCAAACCCGTCTCGTCCGACAAGATCCCGTGCCACGACACCTCGGTCAAGGTCGAGTCGGGTTTCGTGAGCCTCTACGCCGACAAAGACGACTCGTGCCCGTATTGCAGGCTTTCGGTCCGGGAGCAAGTCCTATTAGAGTTGAGTAGGTTGATGGAGAGCCATTGCAATGAGGAGATGAGCATCACGGTGACGGGACACAGCCTAGGGGCGGCTTTGGCAGTTCTGTGCGCGTTCGATGTGGCGGAGACCGGGGTTAATGTGAGGAGCGACGGGAGCGCGGTGCCCGTTTGCGTGTTTTCGTTCTCGGGTCCTAGAGTCGGGAATACGAGGTTCAAGGAGAGGCTTGAGAACGAGCTCGGGGTGAAGGTGTTGAGGGTTCATAATGCTCGGGATGTGGTGCCCATGGCGCCCGGGTTTCTGGTCAACGAGGGCGTTTTTCCGGTGCTAAGTAGGATGGCCGAGGCGTTCCCATGGAGCTACTCGCACGTCGGGGTGGAGTTGGAGTTGGATCATCGGAACTCGCCTTTCTTGAAGGATACGAGCGATCGGGTTTGTGCTCATAACCTTGAGGCTTTGCTTCATCTGATTCAAGGGTGAGTGCTTGAGTGTAGTTGTATTGCTCTTTCTAAGGCATGTTTTGTTTTGTGTTGATTGACTGGATCATTGTGCAGATATCATGGTAAAGGAGAGAAATTTAGCCTGGCTAATGAGAGGGATATAGCATTGGTGAACAAGGCATGTGATTTCTTGAGGGATCAGTATCAGATTCCTCCTAATTGGAGGCAGGATGAGAACAAAGGGATGGTGAGGGCCAAGGATGGCCGTTGGATCCAGCCTGAAAGGCCGTTGATCGAGGAATTTCATGACGACATGCATCGCCACCTCAGTCAACTAGGGCATGCTGATTGCTGATGGAGAGGGACATCAGTAATGTAAAATAGGTGTGTGTGTGTGCTAGTAATTGTATGATAAGTATAGATCAATGGTTAATGTAATTACTAATCACATAGCTTAAAAAAGAACACTCTTGTTTGCTCTGTTTCCTAGACTCTCATGGACAGGGAACCTGGAAAAAAAACCACATCCTATATATATGTGCTGAGATCTACAAGAATGAATGATCTCTAACCGATATTGCATTCTTGGAGGTAAGGATGATCAAAGTTGATGTATTTGGTCCAATAGTCTTTGTATCTGTTAATCCTAATGTCTAGCCACGGCTTCATGATCCCATTATACTGAATCACTGCAGCTTGTTGTATACTCTCTTGGCTGACACCAGCATCATGGCCTAGTCCCGTGACAAGCCAGCTGCCGTCCAATCGAAATGCGTGGTTGTAGAACGTACTCCATAAACTCTTCTTAGAACCCTGCAGGGACATAAACAAAGTTAAGATTTAGTAGGAAATATTAGAGAAAGATGAAGACATGCGTTCGTACCATGACGAGATATTTGTGATATTTGGATGATAGATCTTGTTTTCTCCACTCCTTCAAATCAAATAAATTCATCCCAAAGAATGTCCGAGAGTTAACGACTCCATTAACTTTCCCTTTCATGTCCAAGCTCCAAAGAACACTCAAATCTTTTAGAACAACCACATCATGTTCAAGGACGACAATCTTGTCCAAGTGAGGAAAGAGCTCAGGCAAAATAAATCGAATTGGTTCATACTTCGCTAACAAGCTCTTAACATTGTCACTGTTGTGTACTTGGATGGTGGCTTTTCCTGGAGGATTTGATAGAAACCACATTGACATTCCATGGAAGTTCAGGGAATCCGTCACCACATGAAAGATGACTTTCTCTGGCTCCTACCAAAACAGAATGATAAGCTTGTATGAAATTGACTAAGAAATGTAGCAAAAAATTCAAGACTATACCTTAGCAGTAGAGACTGTGGAGTTGAAAACTACTGCAGATGCAAGAACATTATCAGAGAATACAGCAAAGTGAAGAAGATCTCGGTTATAAAACTTAAGTTGATCTACAGGCTCTCGTTTTTCAAGCGGTTGGGCAAAGAATTCCGTGGTTAACCGCATAGAAAGACAATGCAAACTTCTGGAAGTTGTCCTTCCAGAAAATTGTCTGAGGCGTATTGTTTTCTTCCTCTGCAGTTGAATCTGTCTACCAGCATCATGTGTCATTGCCTGAAGCTTTTTCGCCAATTCAGAACAATCGGGATACATAGTGCTTGCTTTCAACAATGTTGCTCTCATGTTTCTCATTCTTAAAAAAGCACTGTAAACATGAAAAAGGTTTCAGATGTAAAGTTCACATAATCAAGTATACATATATGCAACAAATGCTACCTCTGTGATAACTTATAATCTTTTTTCATTCCTATTAGAACGCGGTTAATCTCCTTAATCCGCAGCTTCAACTTCTTCGCGAATTGAATGTTGCCTTTTGTTCTTGCAAGGCTCAGATATGCTGTAGCTATAATCTGTTGATCCTTCATTTCCTTCACCTTCTCGTCTAGATCATGTTTTGCATCAGCATGTTGTTTCTGAAATACAAAACTCATATATGAACTCATTCAATAGTTCAGCATAGAAAATATAAAACAAAATCCACACCAAGAAAGCTGTTTCAAAACCTCATTCACGGCATTAAGTTTCAATATGTCTGCCTTGTGTTTCTGCAACCAAAACAACAACTTAATCCAAATTCCCAAATCCCAAATAATTTCGATATGTAGAAGAGATAGAAAGGATAGGTTATTCATACAATACTAGATAAATCTGCAACAAAATCATTAGGTCCTATACAAAACAAACAAAATTTCGAGATTAAGAACATAATCATTAAAACAATGAAGTGAACAACTTGAAAATGAATCTGACAAGCTAACCTTCACACGCAGGGTTTAAGAGGATATAAGACACCAAAATGGCGGGAGCAAACGTAGAGAAGCAGAGAAATGAGAGGATGCAAATCCTGTGCCATTTCCGAATTCGCTTCATGAAGCGCGAATAGAAAATTTAAAATATCTGGAAGATGAAACTGATCATATAATCTCCCAGTGGTTTGGAGAATTCTTAGCAAAAGATTAGGGTTCTTGTTTCCGCCCCCCTCCTTTTCTTTTGCGGAAGATGATTCTCCTTCTCAACCGAGAGTGAGAAAGGAGAATTGGTAATGCAAATCTTCATCTGTTTTGAATATAGAGAAAGGGAAGGGACGGAAGGAGCATTATTCTCGCAGTAATTCGCTAGACAGGCGAACGTGACAGGCGAACGTGGAAGTAAAGTCCATTATACTGAGGGTGAAACATGGGTTAAATGGCAGGCCGCGTTTCAGGTCATTTTTAAAAATTCCGATTTCAACTTTGACAGCAATACAGATGCGCTAACAAAAACCCCATTTTTAAGAATTTTGAAAGGCAAAAAACAAAAATCCGAAATTAATCAGGTCCGTTTGGACGCGTTAAGGATGCGTAAAAAACGGATGCAAGATATAAAAAATAGATGAGCTGTTAAACACCTTGATATTAAAGGGTGTGTTGAATTACGTCAAAAAGTCATACCATGATATTAGAAATAGTAATTCATACAACAATGACAATGCATCTGATTCCCTAGGAGCTAAAAGTTAGGTTTATTTACCGAAAATCACCCGTATGATGACCTACTTTGCGATTAACCACCCCTGTGTTGCAATATTACCGGAAACCACCCGTATAAACACCTCCGTCACTCAACGACCACCCGACACTAACTTCCGTTAAATACTTATGTCACGTGGCATATTATATTATTTTTTATTTTTTGAAATTACAAATCACACCCTTAAACTTTTGTAATGATATTTTTTTCCATTCCTTCAAATGTTGGACAGTTTCTGTAATTTATAAAAAAAGTAATCAAACACTCTAAATCTTCATCTTTCCCAAAACCCAAAATCTCACCAAGAACACCAAGTATGAACAAACAAACATCTTGAGCGGCCTGATCGCCGCCAGAGGGAGGAGGAGAGGCCTGATCGCCGCTCAGAGGAGGAGATCGGCCAATCCTTGCTCGGAGTAAACATCTTGAGCGGATTCGACGACGAGATCCTCCGTGAAGTGTTCCGTGGTGTTGGACAGGAGACAATCAACAAGCTCCGAGGCGAGAACGACGACAGAGGCTTCATCGTCCAAGCACAAGATCTCCAGATCCAGGTCCCTGAGGAGTCGCATGAAGAGGAAGAGCTCGAGAGGGAGAGGCAAAGGCCTGACAGAAGCGGAAGAAGCAACGATGTAGACCAAGCCTTCTGCAACCTCAAATTCAGGCACAACATCAACAGGCCAACATACACATTGGCAATCGGAGTTGGTTCGGGGATGAGGACGCGGAAGGAGTCGGCGGAATCGATGGGGGAAACCCGACCCGGAGAGAATATCCTCATCAGATCCAACAGACACATCATGCTCTCTGATTTAGCCTTCGGAGGAAGAAAGGGTTTCGGATTTGTGAACGAGGGTTCCTCGTGTTCTTGGTGAGATTTTGGGTTTTGGGGAAGATGAAGATTTAGAGTGTTTGATTACTTTTTTTATAAATTACAGAAACTGTCCAACATTTGAAGGAATGGAAAAAAATATCATTACAAAAGTTTAAGGGTGTGATTTGTAATTTCAAAAAATAAAAAATAATATAATATGCCACGTGGCATAAGTATTTAACGGAAGTTAATGACGGGTGGTCGTTGAGTGACGGAGGTGTTTATACGGGTGATTTCCGGTAATATTGCAACATATGGGTGGTTAATCGCAAAGTAGGCCATCATACGAGTGATTTTCGGTAAATAACCCTAAAAGTTAACATGTGATTCTCTATAGTACTCCCTCCGTCCCTTTTTTATGTTCTCATTACCCAATTTGAGTGTCCCAATTTGATGTTCTCATTTCTATTTTTAACCACAAATCTTTACCAATATACCCTCATCAAAACCCATTAATTTCCCCCAAAACCACAACAATAAAAAATACAATTTAATTTTTCTCTCTCCTATTATTTTCTCACTCAATCTTAACCCTTTAATTTCTCATATCTCATCATTCTCTCATCCCAATAGACTCTCTCTTCTATTTTCATCTCTCTCATCTCTTCTCTCCTCTCCTTAATTCTCGTGCAAAGAAGGAAAATGAGAATATAATTAAGGAATGGAGTAATTCATTTCGTTCTCGTGGAATTTAGGAGGCCAAGGTAGACGTGTGATTCTCCAAACGTGTTGAAAGAATATAAATTGAGAGACTTAATGAAAAGCCAAGTCAACAACAAAATGATATCAACAACAAAATGTATATACAAGGAGAGACAAAAAAGTTGTCGGGTGACAACCGAGGAGCACCTTTTTTACACCCGACAGCACCATCTCGTTCGGAAGGGTGTTCCGAACGAGAATCCCTGAATTTATTTATTTAAAAAAAAAAAATTCTCATTCGAAACGAGACCGGTCAGGAAAATGATTTTTTCATTTAATAAATGTCGAACCGTTTTTTTTTTAAAATATTTATGACGTCATAAATCTCGTTCCGAACGGCGTTCCGAACGAGATTCCCGGTTTTTTTTAACGGGTCGTGTCCGTTCTGAACCCCATTCCGAACGGGAAAACGACTATATGTTTCTGCGCATTGTTCAAACATAGTAGCCGTTGAAATTTTTGAAAAAAGTAGTCGTTAAATGTAAATCTGTGCGCTTAGGTTCTGCGCACAAGTGCTTTAGCTGTTGAAATTTTCTCAACTACTTCGACTATTTCGAATAATGAAAGACTAGTGAAGGTTTACAAAGGAGGTGTTACTCGAACAGTTCGAATTTTCGATTCGAAGTTACCGACAAGGTTAAATAGCTATAATATGTATTGAAAACAAGTTTCATTGCATTCCGGCGTCGTTTGGGCATCGAACCGCCTATTCTCGACCTTAACAGGCCATTAGGACCGATAAGGCGTTTTTGCGTTTTTGAGTATTTTTTATCAACTTTTTGTGAAGGGGAGACCTTATACACTCTTTATATGCCTAATAACACATAATTGTATAAGTTTTTGAAACATAATCAACATCGATGTACTAGACCCTTCATATCTCAACTACTTCGACTATTTCGAATAATGAAAGACTAGCGAAAGTTTACAAAGGAGGTGTTACTCGAAGAGTTCGAGTTTTCGATTCGAAGTTACAGACAAGGTTAAATAGCTATAATATGCATTGAAAACAAGTTTCATTGCATTCCGACGTCGTTTGGGCATCGAACCGCCTATTCTCGACCTTAACAGGCCATCAGGACCGATAAGGCGTTTTTGAGTATTTTCGATCAGCTTTTGTGAAGGGGAGACCTTATACATGTAACGCCCCAAAACTTAAAGGATGATATAAACCTTACGAAAGAACAACTAGAATGAAACCAAGTAGTAGTCTCACAAGACGTCCATACAAGTACGTCGATGAAGACCTAACATGTTCATACGATCAAAATGACAAAAACATGCTTCAAAAGAACTATCAAACCAAGTTTAGCCCAAACGCTACAAGCGCATCCAAAAAACCAAAAGATACATAGTTTAACGAGAGTTAATATTTTGAAACCAAAATAAACCCATCCTAGCTTGCATCAAGTCGCATGACCTCCTCCATACTCTGCAACAGACAGTGTGCGTACCTGACCATGTCAACAACACAACCTGTCCCCCCACCGAAATGGGGGTTAGTCTCCAACCAGACTAGCAAGTTATCTATAAGCAGAATACGAGTAATAGGGCAAGTAAAGGTGTCACAGATTAGCATACATGCAAACCCAATTATACTTTTAGCAATGATCATCCATGAGGCATCAATTTACATGCTTACAGATATGCAAAGAAAGGTACATATATCTCATTCCAACATGTCATCAATTCTGACACACCGTATCACCAATGCCCGTACTCATAAATGCATATCATGCACCAGTAGCGATTACTTACAAATTCACCAATAAACAAGTGATCAATCACAAGCAAGTACATCAAGCAAATGAAATACAATCGAAATACAATTTATGAAAACGTTTCGAAAACAGGTTCAAGTCTGTCTTGAACCCGAAGGTACCTTCTTGCCCGTACATTGAGCCAAATCATTCCAATACCAAAGGATAGGGAACGGAACCACGGGCCAAGTGATCCGGTCTACCCAATTGGCAAGGCCCACCAACGACCCACTCTTCCGGTAGAGCCATAATCAAGGGTGTTACGACAAAAAACTGTTTGCAATCAAGTGAGGGATCGGAACAATCCTTACCCCACGAATAAATCACAAGGACAATGCGTATACACCGATAAGGCGATGACTTCACATAATCACATCTCAAGCATATAAGCACAATCACAAGGATTAACATATCATCAAGATTCTCACGAAAGAAGACATGTTCAACATAACACATAATCATGTAATCACAACAAAGCATATATTCATGTAATCACTAACATAACATTCATATTCCATACTTAATTAAGGTTAAAGCTCATATACTATTTAGAAGTTTGATGACATGCATAATCCGATATCCTAAACTTAGCCTACAACACACAAACGCTTATAAACAACTTGCCTCAATCGACGATCAACACAAGTAATCCGTTTGTCGTATAAAGATGTCGCAAGGTTCACGAAACGGGCGCCTAAGTCGAACCTTCACGAAAAACGTCATAACTCATCACATATACATCCAAATCGAAAACCGTAAAATTCCTCATACTCGTAGGGAGATTTCTCACCTTAAAAAGTCAGCCATAACTTTCCAGAAATTACGAATTTTGCCCAGAAATTTCAGATTCACACAAAAGATCCCAAATCCCTTACTTCTACCTCCAATCCCCAAATTCAATCAACCTACACATACCAATGCATCAACTAATTGCTATTATTCCCCACTTGTTAGGAGGACCTCTATTCCTCATAAAATCAAAATTCGAAAAGCTAGGGTTCATAAATTTGGGGAAAAACTCACACAAGGCAAGAGCTGCTGCGCAGAGCAAGAAGACGCAAACTGCTGCACACGAGCTGCTGTTGGGATGTGGGTTGTAGTCACACGAGCTGCACAAACTGCTGCACAGCTGCTGCGCAGAGAAGGAGGGTGCGAGCTGCTGCGCAGGGGAAGAAGACGCGAGCTGCTGCACAGGGCTGGGGAAATGCTGGCCGAGCACCTCTTGGCTGGAACAAGGAGCAAGAAGGATGGAGATGGGTAGCTGCGTGAAGAGAGGATGGAGGTGAAGAAATTGCAGCTTGAAAAGTAACGTGAAAGAGAAAGAGGTGGGCCCAATGGTAGTAGTATGTAGAAGATTCTAGATAAAAGGGTGTTAATTTAATTTTGGGTATATATATTTTTTTATGTAGGGATAAAATAGAGTACGTCGGGTTTTTTAATAAATCCCGATGAAACGAGGCAAATTCGACAATCGATTATTACTCATTTATTTGAAATAGACAAGAACCCGAATTTCCCAACTGAAATACATAGCTATTAATCCGAAAGCTTCCAAGGACAAATCAAGCTCGACATAATTATATTGCAATATGTCGCTGATAGTAAGCGAGCTCGATATCGCTACGTATTTGAGACCCAATAATTCACGGGGCATTTCATCCTTCCCCCCTTCAAAAAAAAGTTTCGTCCCCGAAACTAAGCCTCAAATAAGAACGGGTATCACCCCCTTATCTCTGCTTTTGTCCCCCATGTGGCTGCATTTAATGACTTCAAGAAATGCGATACAAACTTTTTGTCACGATCAGACACAATAGTTTTGGGATGCTATGTAATCTTATTATCTCTTCAATATACGACTCTGCAAGTCTCTCAGGATCCCAAACTTGCTTGGCGGTTAGAAAGTGAGCAGATTCAGTCAGGCGATCGACAATGACCCAAATGGCATCCATCCCTCTCTGTGACGGTGGTATCCCTATTTCAAAATCCATAAAAAATGTCCTCCCACTTCCATTCTGGAATTGAAAATGGTTGCAATTCTTCAACAGGTCTTTGATGCTCAATCTTAACTTGCTGACAAGTAAGAAACTTAGCCACAAATTTGACTAATTTCTTCTTCATGTTACTCCACCAAAAGTTTTGCTTGAAGTCCTTGTCCATCTTATTAGCGCCTAGATGTATCGAGTAAGTTGTGGAGTGAGCTTCTTTCATAATCAAAGTCTATATCTCTTCATTTGCATGCACAAAGACTCGGTTCTTGAACCTAAGAATCCATCATCTTGCACCACAAATCCCGGTGCCTTTTTCTCGCTTCTGTCATTCATGATCTTACTTAGCCGTGAGTTATCTTGTTGTCCCTAGCTTATCATATCTAATAAGGACGACCTAGTCTCCAAAAAGAAAAGCTCTTCTTGATTCCTTTGAAATTGAACCTCGATCCCACTTCTCACAAGCCCCCTTTGCAATTCTGGTCGTAAGGTCAGACATGCAATCAATTTCTCATGCGAGAACTTTAGCTACTACATTAAACTTGCTTGGGTGGTATAGAATCTCAATGTCATAATCCTTTATCATCTTTAACCACCTTTTTTTTTCAAAGATATATTTCAAGCTCTTGTGGTCAGTATAAATTTAACAAGTTACCCCAAAAAGGTAATTCCTTCAGATCTTAAGAGCAAATACCACAGCTGCTAGTTCTGACTTCTAAGTCATGGGTTGGATAATTTTCTCATGTGATTTCAACTGGCGGGAAGCATATGCGATAACCCTTCCATGTTGCATCATAACTCAACCAAGGCCTTGCCCTGAAGCATCACTGTAATCAACAAACCCATCAGTTCTCTGAGGCAACGCTAACCCCATGGCACTAGCTAGTCTTCTCTTGAGTATATCAAAGCTTTCTTGACATTTCGATCACAATCAAACTTATTTGACTTACGCAAAAAATTAGTTAATGGCTGGGAAATCTTAGAAAATCCTTCTTCAAACCTTCTGTAATAGTCAGCCAAGCCCAGGAAGCTTCTTACTTTCTTGACGTTTTTCGGAGGCTTCCATCATGATCATCCTTGATTCTTCTGCGGGTCACCCATCACCCCTTCTGCAGAAACTATATGCCCAAGGAAAGCTACCTCAGTCATCCAGAAATCGCATTTGGATAACTTAGCATACAACTTATGCTGCTTTAACAACTCGAGAACAATCTAGAGATGCTCAACATGCTCCTCTTCATTCTTAGAATACACTAAAATATCAGCTATGAACACAACGACAAACCTATCTAGGTATTCTATGAATACCCGGTTCATCAACTCCATGAATAAAACAGGGGCATTTTTTAGTCCAAAGGGCATCACCACAAATTCAGATTGACCGTATCTCGTATGAAATGTTGTTTATGCAATATCTTCATCTCGAATCATAAATTGATGGTAACTCTATCTTGAATCGATCTTTGATAACACAATTGCAATCTAACAAGTCATCGACCCGAGGCAATGGGTATTTGTTCTTTATTTCCACCTTATTGAACTCTCCGTAATCGATGCAGAGTCGAAGGGAGTCATCCTTTTTCTTCACAAACAACACAGGCGCTCCCCAAGGTGACACACATGGCCTAATATAGCCCTTCTCAATCAACTCTTCTATCTGTTTCTTTAATTCCTGCATCTCTAGTGGCCCCATCCTATACGGGGCCTTAGAGACGAGTGTTGTTCCTGGTTCAAGCTCAATTGCAAATTCAACCTCTCTACGAGGAGGGAAGCCCGGTAAGTCCTCCGGGAACACATCTTCAAACTCACACGCAATTGGTATCCTAGACAGTTCAAGTTTCTGCTGCACACGAGCTGTTGTTGGGATGTGGGTTGTAGTCACACGAGCTGCTGCACACGAGCTGCACAAACTGCTGCGCAGAGAAGAAGGGTGCGAGTTGCTGCGCAGGGGAAGAAGACGTGAGCTGCTGCACGGGGCTGGGGAAATGCTGGCCGAGCACCTCTTGGCTGAGCTGGGCTAAGGTATGGCTGGAACAAGGAGCAAGAAGGATGGAGATGGGTAGCTGCGTGAAGAGAGGATGGAGGTGAAGAAATTGCAGCTTGAAAAGTAAAGTGAAAGAGAAAGAGGTGGGGCCCAATGGTAGTAGTATGTAGAAGATTCTAGATAAAGGGGTGTTAATTTAATTTTGGGTATATATATTTTTTTATGTAGGGATAAAATAGAGTACGTCGGGTTTTTTAATAAATCCCGATGAAACGAGGCAAATTCGACAATTGATAATTACTCATTTATTTGAAATAGACAAGAACCCGAATTTCCCAACTGAAATACATAGCTATTAATCCGAAAGCTTCCAAGGACAAATCAAGCTCGACATAATTATATTGCAATATGTCGTTGATAGTAAGCGAGCTCGATATCTCTACGTATTTGAGACCCAATAATTCACGGGGCATTTCAATACACTCTTTATATGCCTAATAACACATAATTGTATAAGTTTTTGAAACATAATCAACATCGATGTACTAGACCCTTCATATCTCAACTACTTCGACTATTTCGAAGAATGAAAGACTAGTGAAGGTTTACAAATGAGGTGTTACTAGAAGAGTTCGAGTTTTCGATTCTAAGTTTTCGACAAGGTTAAATAGCTATAATATGCATTGAAAACAAGTTTCATTGCATTTCGGCGTCGTTTGGGCATCGAACCGCCTATTCTCGACCTTAACAGGCCATTAGGACCGATAAGGCGTTTTTGCGTTTTTGAGTATTTTCGATCAACTTTTGGGAAGGGGAGACCTTATACACTCTTTATATGCCTAATAACACATAATTGTATAAGTTTTTGAAACATAATCAACATCGATGTACTAGACCCTTCATATCTCAACTACTTCGACTATTTCGAAGAATGAAAGACTAGTGAAGGTTTACAAAGAAGGTGTGACTCGAAGAGTTCGAGTTTTCAACTCGAAGTTACCAAAAAGGTTAAATAGCTATAATATGCATTGAAAACAAGTTTCATTGCATTCCGACGTCGTTTGGGCATCGAACCGCCTTTTCTCGACCTTAACAGGTCATTAGGACCGATAAGGCGTTTTTGCGTTTTTGAGTATTTTCGATCAACTTTTTGTGAAGGGGAGACCTTATACACTCTTTATATGCCTAATAACACATAATTGTATAAGTTTTTGAAATATAATCAACATCGATGTACTAGACCCTTCATATCTCAACTACTTCGACTATTTCGAAGAATGAAAGACTAGTGAAGGTTTACAAAGAAGGTGTGACTCGAAGAGTTCGAGTTTTCGACTCGAAGTTACCGAATAGGTTAAATAGCTATAATATGCATTGAAAACAAGTTTCATTGCATTCCGACGTCGTTTGGGCATCGAACCGCCTATTCTCGACCTTAACAGGCCATCAGGACCGATAAAGCGTTTTTGCGTTTTTGAGTATTTTCGATCAAATTTTTGTGAAGGGGAGACCTTATACGCTCTTTATATGCCTAATAGCACATAATTGTGTAAGTTTTTGAAACATAATCAACATCGATGTACTAGACCCTTCATATCTCAACTACTTCGACTATTTCAAAGAATGAAAGACTAGTGAAGGTTTACAAAGAAGGTGTGACTCGAAGAGTTCGACTCGAAGTTACCGAAAAGGTTAAATAGCTATAATATGCATTGAAAACAAGTTTCATTGCATTCCGACGTCGTTTGGGCATCGAACCGCCACCATTCCGAACGAGATGCGGATATCCAAAAAAAAAATATTTATAAATAATATTGACGTCATTAAAAAATTTAAAAAAAAAATCTCGTTCGGAACAGCGTTTAGAACGAGAATTCAGGATATTTTTTTCGAATTTTTTTAACCTGGGTTCAAATTTTTGAACCCGATTAATCTCGTTCGGAATGGTATTTCCGAACGAGAATTTCAAATAAAAAAATTACAATCTCGTTCGGAACAGCCCGGTGTAAAAAAAGTGCTGCCCGGTTGAATCGCCTTTTCAAATCGAGCCCGCGGGAGGCTCACTTCTAACATATCAATGGCTCCACGAATTTAATCTTATCCCTCTAAAAACACTTGTCTTGGGCTATATCTTATGTAAGTGTTAAATGTGTAATGTACTGTACTACTTAATCACTTTTCCTCAACTTTTCATTGGTCGATCCCTACCTCTTTCGAATACCCCAAAATCAAGCGTTTCACACCTACGAACTAGTGCGTTGGATTTCGTAACACATGTCCGCACCAACAAAGTCTAGATTCTCGCAACTTGTCTAATGTCAGTGACTTCAACTTTCTCTATAATGCTTCATTCTTGATCTTGTATGTTCTAAAATAATCGCATCAATTCAAAGCAACATCTTCATCTCTGTGATGTGGGATCATCATCACCATCACCACCCTTATGTGAAGACCATTCTAAGGTTGAAGACAAGACCAATTTGATGCTCGGAATGCAAGAATAAGACAAGAAGAAGAAGACCTCAAATGTGTTTGAGGAATGAATGATATTGATATAACTCATGACATAATTTCCCTTTTTAAGTTGTATTTCTTTCATGTTATTTTAAGAGTTTAGGAGTGTGATTTTGTCTGTGTTTAAGACTGATATATTTTATGTAATCTTTTAAGACATGGCAACCCCTCCCTAGGAGTATGAAAAGGCTTGTTCTTGTCACTTGTAATTCATGATGAATTTGGTTAAAATGATAATCCTTTTACCTCATAAAAAAGAGCCCTTGAGAAAAGAGAGCTCAATATAGAAGATGATCCTCTATACAATGATAATCCTTTTACCTCATGAAAAAGCGTTTATTATCTTCCGTAATAAGTGAATGACTTCCATAATTGACCTCTATACCATGAACCCAAATTGGTTTTCGACACACAAATAAACTTTCTTAATCGTCCATCTACTATCTTTACCTACAACTTCACAGTAAGACTAAGAAGTTTGATCTTAGTATAGTTACATCTCCCTTGTTCTTGTATAACAGAATAGTAAACCATGAACTCACTTACTCGATTTTGCTTAGTCTTTATTTTAGAGAGAAAAGTTCTGGTGCGAACAAGTCTTAACGTAAGAAAAACGAACAGTTTGCGTTCACGAATTATACGTCAATGTTCATATTTTGAATAGTAATGTTTATAATATGACCCATGAAAATTTTGAACATTTTCAGTGAGAGACGCGGTGACATACTTGTAATTACGGAAAACTTTGATTTTTTATTTTTCTCAAAATGAGCTCAAAAAATTTGACCGCCTAGATTATAAACATTACCGCCCAAATTATGAACATTAGCTTATTACTTGTGAACGCAGAGTTTTTCCTACATGTAATCCTTGTTCTCATTCGAACATTTCTCTTATTTTAGATGTTTACTATATTCAAGTGTCTTTTTGTACGTGTAACAGGTAATACCGTAATAATACGTGACACTTGAAACCAGGATTAAAAGCCAAATAAATAAAAAAGAAAAGAAAAAAAAAAGTGCAAATAGGATAGAAAAACCTAACTTTATATATATGGGGTAAAAAGTACCAATTTAAATTCCATCAGAGGCTATGAGCCAAAAAACGTGACACTTAACATCAGGATTAAAAGCCAAATAAAAAAAAAAAAAAAAAAGTGCAAATAGGATAGAAAAACCTAATTTATATATATGGGGTAAAAAGTACCAATTTAAATTCCATCGGAGGCTATGAGCCATTTGGTAACACGATTAAAAGAGGCTTTTTTTTTGGTAACACGATTAAAAGAGGCGTTGACATAAATCACATAATGATAAATTATGTGAGATTCACATCCGGTTTTTGGGTAAATACCCTAAAACTGTTATGTTTTTTAAGTTTTTGCATCACTTTTTTAAGTTATAAGAAAATACCCCATTTGCTGTCAACAAAAATTTTAGAGCTGTCAACAATTTTTGTTTACAGAGCTGTCAACAATTTTTTTTACAGAGCTGTCAACAATTTTTTTTACAGAGCTGTCAACAATTTTTTTTACAAAGTTGTCAACAATTTTTTTTACAGAGCTGTCAACAAAATTTTTAATAGAGTTGTCAACAAGAATAATAATAAGTTGTCAACACGACTAAATAAGTTGTCAACACGACTAAATAAGTTGTCAAAACGACTAAATAAGATGTCAACACGACTAAATAAGTTGTCAACACGACTAAATAAGTTGTCAACACGACTAAATAAGTTGACAACACGACTAAATAAGTTGTCAACACGACTAAATAAGTTATCAACACGAATAAATAAGTTGCCAACACGACTAAATAAGTTGTCAACACAACTAATAAACGGTCAACAACATACAACACGAGTAATATTACAAAATTGTCAACATTGTCAACACTTTACAAAATTTGTCAACATACTAAATAAAATTTTCAACACATTTAAATACTATAAACACACTAAAAAGTTGTCAACACATACTAAAAAGAAGTTGTCAAACACATTAAATTAAATTCTCAACGGATGTTGTTCGTTCTCTAGATCAACTTATGATGAACTCTCACATTAACACTTGTATTTACATAGTTATATAATACTGGAACTTACAAATATTATAATCCCATGGAGTCCAGATGGATTCAAGATACAAAATCACACTCAGTAACATACTTGGTTACGTCCTTGTAACGATCAACAAGATACTGCTTTGCTGCATCTGTCAATGGCCGAACTTCTTCCCCCATTAGTAGACTTGATGGAAGGTCGAGATATAGAAGTTCAGAATCTAGTGTCATGGGCATCTGACGCAACAACCGGCTACAATATCTCATACAAGAAGCAACCTCAAACTTGTCTGCAGCCATTAGCACATCTAACAATGTTGGGGTTGTGTTTGCCTCCAAGGTGTGGTGGTACATAAAACGCATGAGATCCATCAAAGTTGTTTCCTCTGTTACACAACAAAAGAAAAGTTGTCAACAAATTATGAATCATCTTGAGCCGAAATATATATATCTTCTGCCATAAGTTGTCAACAAATTAAGAGAGATTGGTGGCATTGGCAATATCACAGCTTCTAAGAAAACAACTTGATTTCTATTAGAGAAAATTAAGTTAATTAATCCGTACCAGATGCACTAATTCTCAAAGTCACATGTCTCTGCTCTGATTCTTTCATGCCATTTGAAAATAACTACACAACAAGTGATTGGAGGAACAAAGAAAGTCAGCAGTACACATCAACGAAAAATTAAGGCAGGCAAATTAGACAAGTGGAAAAGATCTCTGTAGTGGAAATAATTGTTTACCTTGTAGAAAAATGGACTTTTTGCTGCTAGGATAGGAGAACTTATGTGCAAGTTCTTTACACTGATGACAGTAGACAACTCCATGCTACAAGATGATTCATACCCATCATCTCCTACAGGAAAGAAAACATTAATAAACTAATTAACCACAAAGAATGTAGGCATGTAAGACAACAGGAAATGATGCTAATTCATGCAATAGGCTACAAATTATGAAGGAAGTGGAAGACATTTCACTGGTCAGATTTGCAGATGTGCTTTTCACAGAACGAATGAAAGTCCTGCTAAGAGAATGGCGTGATAGATTAATGCAAGACCGAAAGCAAGATTTCCACCTGAAGTCAAACCAGATATAAGTCAGAGAGGAAAGAAGGACAGAAAAGCATGAACTAAAATGCAGCAGCAAATTGTGGAAATGCTATAGAGACATCGAGGAGAAGAAGTTGTCTAACCAATCATCACATTGCAGGCAAAATCAGAACAATCCTGGTTATCAACAATCCAGATCTAAGACAAAACTATATGCACTAATGATCAATCGGAAGAAAGAGTACGCAAATAGAAAAGAAACAAACTCCAAACCTGGCAATGGAAATTCCTTGAAAGTATCCAACCTAATCTCCTTAACAAACTCTCTCAACTCATTGGTAACACCAAATGCCTCAAGCTCCTCTGCAGAAGGCGTCTGAGAAGACGCCGAAGAGGAAGAAGAGGGAGAATCAAGAATAGAGAGAGATTTGATCTGATCGGCGCGCTTAAGAGCCTCAAGCTTGATGAGATCTGCGTTCTTGTAGGCTTCAGAGGCTAACTCCATGGAAATCTGATGGCGATGTACATGAAAATTCTTAGAGGAGAGTATAAATGTCCGAAATGGACGTCTCCGGAGCTGAAATTGTTGATCTCACGCCTCCTGGACACGAATCCGCACACGAGAATCAGTATCGAAGGCATAATCAGAGATCCGTGGTTCAGGAAGGATCTGAACGAAGGTGAATTTCGCGGAAGTGAGATGGAAGGTTTGAAGCTGAAGGAGAGAGATCGATACATGAATGCATTCGATATTATCTGGTGTTCGTCTGGATTCAAGTCCGATTTCGCAGGGAGAGTGTCGTCAGTGAAGAATCAGGAGGAGATGTTCTTGTCTGAAGAAGAGCCATTGGAGATTGTGAGGAAGGTGGAGAGGGAGGTTAGGGAAGTGGAAGAAGAATGAACGAGGAGAGGAAAGGTGATTCGGGGGGTGAGGAGGAGATCCAGAAAAAAGGTGAGTATTTATAGGTAGGGTATTTTATTAATCTTTAATTAGGGAGTGTAGTTGTTACAAAAATAGTGCCCAATAGGGCATTGGGCACAAATCCTTCAATTCACATAGGTGGCTAGTATCCGGATAATCTCATTATGACTGGGCCAAAACATGGATATATGCAGAATATGTATTAGTCTTACTCAACATATAATATAAATTCTTGTTATCCTAAAATTATATAGTATTCTCGCGGTCCTGTTATATACTCCCTCCGTCCCTTTAAGTTCTTCCTGTTTCTATTTTGGGCGTGCCCTTAAGTACTTCTCATTTTCTTTTCCATCTATTAATTTCTTCACATTATACCCTTATTTTATTTATTTTATTCATATCTCTTACACACTTTATCAATCAAATCAATCATCTACATCATCTTCTCCATTTAATTTTCACCATTAAAATCATCAACCACCTTCATCTCCATTAAATTACTTCCATTTTTACATAACCAATTTCTTAATTTACCATAACAAAGCTTCAGATTTGTGTAATAAATCCACAATTAACCCACTAATCCTCCTAATTCAGACTAACCCAACCCAGATAAACCTAATCTAGCCCAAAACCCAGCCCAAACCTAACCCTAATCTACCCGATAAAACCATCTCATTCTCTTCTCCTCCCTTCTCTCGCCTCTTCTCTGAAAACCCTAGCAGCCACGTTCTCACCTTCATCTCTTCCAATGGATTCCTCCACCAATACCCGACCATCTCAAAGCTTCACCAAGAGCGGAACACCGTCGTTGTTCACCGGACGAGTTTCGATTTCTGTCTCGAATCCGAACTCCTCTCTCTCTGTTGATCCCCAATCGCCATCAATCTTTGAAAACCTCTGTAAGAACGACTCGGAAGAAGCTTTGAATCTGTTTTTCAAAGATGATTCTGATGTCGACCCCAGTGCCTCAATGGGTCGATCTGGTTGCTCGTTGTCCCTGCCTTGCAACTGGGGTCCAAATTGTGTTGGAGACCATACCTGGAGCCACGTTCCGTCCGAGGATATCGACATCGACATGCTCTGGTCCCCGGAGCAGAAGAAGGAGTCCATGGAGATGAGGTGGTCGCCGAAGCCCTCTGAAAACGAGGCCCTGTCTCGTCCTCGGGAGATCATCGTGATCCCAGACACTCCGACGCCTGAGGTGTCATTTGATGTGGATATGCCGACGCCGGAGCTTATTGTCATCCCCGACTCTCCATCTGTCTCTGCCTCCCCCTCCCGCTCGGACACAATATAGCTAAGTCCCTCTTGAAGGCTATATATTTTGGGAATTTCTGTTATTATGGACTTTGGTTGTTGTTTTGCTTGTGAACTGTGGACTCTGTTATTATGAACTGTGGACTTTGTTATATTTTGGGTTTTTACTGGATGGTTTTATGAAATTATGTTGAATATCTGAGTTGAGGATGAGTTCCTCTATGGTGAATATCTATTGAGTTGAACCTGAGTGCCTCTCTGTTGCATTTATGTGGAGTTGAGGTTGAGTACCTCTCTGTTGATTCTGTTGAGTTGAGGTTGAGTACCTCTCTGTTGATTCTGTTGAGTTGAGGTTGAGTACCTCTCTGCTTAATATCTGTTGAGTTGAGGTTGAGTACCTCTCTGCTGAATCTGTTGACTTGAGCATTAATATGTTTTGAGTTGTGGTTAATGATGTTGGCTCTATGTTGACATGAGTTAGTCCCTGACTTTATCCCTCTGTTCAGTTAAGTTCTTCTCTGTTGGCCCTGTGTTAGTTGAGTTAGTCCCTGATGAAATGTCCATGTTTTATTTTTTAATGAATGATGAGTTCTTATAAACTGAGACACAGTTCTTCTAACCATCTCATTTGCTTTACATACTCCAGGAAACCAGTTAACACTGTCACTCTGGCACGCCATTGTTATGCTAAGGCAATCTTAGCATTACAATAGGAAGCTAGTGACAATTTTGACTGAATGAGGCCAAGTGTGTAGAGTTTTTGGAGATTAGGATTGTGTCTATGATGGTATAGGGACACCTGAGATTTTTTTTTTAATCAATGATGACTCCTTTTAAACTGAGATGCAATTCCTGTAAGATATCTCAATTGCTTTACATACTCTAGGAAACCAGGATAAACTGTCACTTTGGCACGCCATTGTAATGCTAAGGCAATCTTAGCACTACTCTAGGAAGCCAGTGACAATTTTGAATGAATGAGGCCAAGTGTGTAGAGTTGTTGGAGATGGAATTGTTTCTGTGATGGCTAAGGGGACACCTGAGATTTTTTTTTTCAACAACTTCATGAGAAGAACTTTGCTTGGCTTACAAAAATATGAATACTGTAAGCACCCTTACAAAAACTGGTCTATGAATGCTTACAGTGGTCATACTGTCTTAGCTAAACCCAAAAAAAAAACAGTACCATATGCTTTCTGTGTTTACATGATTATGTAGTCCCCCAAATCATCTTAGCTGTCTATCAGATGTTGTGCTTGACTGTCCCCATAAACATCTGCTTGACTTTGTTCCAAGTCATTTGCTTCACTGTCCCCTTCAACATTGGCTTGACTTTGTTCCATGTCATTTGCTTCACTGTCCCCTTCAACATTGGCTTGACTATGTTCCAAGTCATTTGCTTCACTGTGTCCTTCATGATTTGCTTGATTTTGTGCTTGACTGTCCCCATAAACAATATCCCATGCTTGTATAACAACCCAAGTTGTTGCTTTGACTATCTCTGGCATAAGTCCTTGTGCCCTCAGTTTTTTTTTTGTTGATATGTGGAATATCAAAGTCATTCCCTCCTTTTACTTGTAAGATTTGATTCATTACTTGTTGAAGTGTAATCCACACATCTCTTAGAGTAGTGGGTTCCAACTCATTAAATGCATCAAAAACTGCTTCTAGCATGGTGTCAATATCTTTTGGCATTTTCTTGTGCATAAGGGATTGGATGCTTCTAAAAAATCCTAGGTCTAATATGTTTAGATCAGGACTGTTAGTTGGTTGCTGAATTAAAATAAAAGTGAAGCCATCTTGTTTGTGTACCTCTTGTCATTCTGGATCTTGTTGAGTAATATGAGGCCTTGCATTGTCTTGTTGTATGTAAATGACCCTTTGTCCTCCTTCTGGCCATTTAGCCTTGATTGCTGGTATGATCGGGTCAATCAACATTCTTCTAGTAACTTCCTTGTTGATTGACTCCACAAGCTTTGTGATAATTGTCCCTTTTGGTCTCTTTACTGAATTTCTCTTAGCTGGTTCTTTGTATGTGAATGGAAAGATACCAATCTTTCCATCAAATGTGCATTCCCCATCTGTGTTGAACCTTGGCCTTGCTACTGCTGCCATAAACATAACCTTAGGAATGAACTTACTTGAAGTAGCAGCCCTATACATACCTCTCTCCTGTTTAGCTAGATAAACTCTTTGTGTCTTCTTTGAAAGAAAGAACCATTTCTCATCAATATGCACGAAATCATACATTGGGTGGTAATCTGATTTTTCATGCACTGTGTTGCCTGTGATTAGATTCAGAATCCACTCCATCCTTGTCAGCTTGTGTGCTTCCTTCAATCCAGGATGTAGTGCATTTGTATGTGGCCTTATTTGTTTGCTCTTGATCATTCTATGACATACTGTTTTGGGAATACCTAGTTTGCTTGCTAAGTCTCTTATGCATGTTCTGTCCCCCATGCTAAGTGCTGATATTGCTTCTTGATCAACTTGAATTCTCTTCCTTCCTCCATTATGATACAATGTGGCCACATTGTATGTAAGATTTTCTTGTCTTTGTTTCTTGGCTATACCCCAGATACTACTAACTGTTCTTGTTGACACCTTGAACAGTGCTGCAGCTTCTTTGATGGCTCCATATGGAAGTGAACCCTTTGAAAGTCTAGTGAGAAGAAGAGTGAGAAGTTGCATTTTCTGAGAACTGCTGAGCCTAGGAGTTGGTGGTTCATGATGTTGTGTTGCCTGTCCATGAACCTCTGGTTCTGATGTTGTTGGCTCCTGGTTTAGATCGAAATCAAATTCAGGTTCTGCTCCTATGTCCCCCATCTCCTCATAACCGTAGCCATCATCATCAAGGACTGGAGGTTCATTCAAATTGAATGCTGAAGCCATCCTCCTCAGGCAATGATGCCCACAATTTAATTTCAAGCTTCTTCTCACTTTTTTACTGTAATTTCAGTTGGTTTTTTCTGTAAACAGAGGATGAATTGAATTTCTCTGCAGTGTGTTAACTGCTTTTATAGCATCTGAATGGTTTTAATCTTAGGGGTATTTTGGACTATTTTTGTTATCCTAATATGGCAATCCGTGTGAAGGTTAATGCTGAATTGTGATTGACTGTTGAAATTAAGTAAATGGTTTTCATTGGCTTAAAAATGGGTTTGGGTAGCATTTCCTATGCACTGTTATGTGCAGTAATTTTTTTTAAAATTGTGTAAAGTACACACTAAGAAGAACTTAAAGGGACAGAGGGAGTAATTTCCATTGGCAGTTATTGAAGAAATTAAGGTTATTTGAAAGAGAAAGTGAAAACTAAAGAGGACGTGAGAAAGTGTGAATTTTTATGTAGAAAAGAGAAAATAAAAAGTAAGTTGGTGTAAGTTTTGAGGTAAATAAAGAGGAGAGAGTAATTGAATGTTGATGTGTATAATAAGATGAGGGGAATATTATAATAAAGTGTCTTTTCCGGTTGAAAAAAATAAACAAGCTTAAGCTAACTTAAATATTCTATTTTAAGAAGAAGAAGAAGATTAATTACTGTCTAAGTTTTGTAATCTAACAAGTGTAAGTGGAATATGAAGTACAAATGGAAGGAGAGGTAGATTCGGTGAGTTTTCGGCTAAAAATAAAGAGCAATAGTTTAGAAACCTGAAAATAAAGAGCAACAGTAAGGATGAAGCGTTAGTAAATTAGAAAGTTGCGGTAACAAAAAAATGAAGCGAGGCTCGATATCCAAAATGCAAAAAACGTGAAGAAGAAGGGCAAAATAGTGGCGCAGGAAGATTGAGATCGAACAAGACCTCCTTCTTCTTCTTGTGGGTGTTGTTGTTGTTGGGGCAGCTGCAACTATCTCCATCCGGAAAGGGCGGAAAGAGCTGG
The DNA here is from genome assembly GCA_029168935.1 of Oxyria digyna. NCBI lineage: Eukaryota > Viridiplantae > Streptophyta > Magnoliopsida > Caryophyllales > Polygonaceae > Oxyria > Oxyria digyna. The sequence continues at coordinate 18,727,660 of JAPVLV010000007.1, read as the reverse complement.
AGAGTGGGATTGGGAACGGAGAGGGGGAAGTTAATTTTAGCTTTTGAGCCATGGCGGAAGGTGACGTACAGCAGCAGCATCATCGTAAGCCATGGCGGAAGGTGACGTACAGCAGCAGCATCGTAAGCCATGGCGGCTTCTTCGGTACTAAAAGCGACCGAGCCAGCTAAAGCCTAAAGGTAAGGATTACAGTTGTAACTAAGTGTGTGAGCCACAACAGGAAACGGAAAAGGATAAATAAAAGAAAAGGATGTTGGCCATTGGCCAAGATTAAATGGTATTTTGATTGGTTGTCTTAATAGTCCCTCTCTCCCATTTTGTTTGTCCCGTTTCCTTTTCGGGCGTCCCCTTTTAATTGTTCCGTTTCCTTTTTTCGACATAGATTTCTTCCCTTAATACCCTTATTCATATTATTTTACTCCCTTATATTATTATTCATTTATACTCCCAATAACACTTTATCAATCAAATCAACCATCTACATCATCTTCTTCATTACATTTCTACTCCATTAATTCATCCAACTAACCTCAACTCCATTAAATTTCTTCAATATCTACCTAACCCATTTTATAATTAATCAAATTAACACCTAAACCCAAATTAACACCCGGTCTGCTAAACACACCCTAAACCCAATTACCCTAATCTAATCCCGATTACCCTAATCTAGCCCAAAAATACCCAGCCCAACTATACCCAGCCCAAAACCCAAACCCTAATCTTCTCCCTCTGTAAATACCCTCTTTCCCGCCTCTCTCCTTCATTCTCACAACCCTAATCACACAGCCTCTCTTTCTTCCTCTCCCTCACTCTCGCTCGCCATGTCTAAATCCTCACTCAGTCGCCCCTCCCAGAGCTTCACCAGAAGCGATTCTCCTCCCTCCTATGAGCGGAGAGTCGAACCACCATCAGAACCTGAGCCTTCCAGCACCCCGTCGTTGATGTGGGAGTCCTCGCCGACGGAGGAGGAGGAGGAGTCGGCTGTGAAAGAGGATTCCGGCGACCAATCCTTCTCCGTCCCTCTCCCTGGTGGCTGCAATTTGTCTCCTCCTTGCAAAAAGGGTCCCCGGTGCGATGGGAATCATTCTTTCAGCCTTAGTCACCCGGAGATGACACCTACTGAAGTCTTAGGCTCTTACCCGGAGAGGCAGTCGGTGGAGATGCAATGTTCGCCGGAACTCTCAGAGAATGAAGCCACCTCTCGGCCCCGGGAGGTGATCGTGATCCCCGACACACCTACTCCTGAGCTGAGGGTCCCCGACGTCGCCACACCTGAGCCCATGGATGCTGATGCGGAGTTGCTGCCGCCGGATCTTGATGAGCCTCTGTCCCCTGAGCTCATTGTCATCTCTGACAGCCCCTCTCGATCTAGCTAAGTCCCCTCTTGTTCATATCTCCTCTGTTCTGTAATTTGGACTCTATTTTGGTATTTCTGGACATTTTCTGTTGTTCCCGGATATTGTTGGACTCTGTTTTGGATGTTTGTTTGTGGATATTGTTGGATTCTGTTGGTTTTTTTGGATTATGTGGTTTTGGTATTGGTTTGTGGATTATCTGCTCTATTTTTTGCAGATTATCTGCTCTGTTTTGGGAGGAGTTTGCAAACAGGTTGTGATGATCGATGTGCTCTGTTTTGAATAGAATGTAGTGCATACAGGTTGTTATGGTCTTCACATGCTCTGTGAGGCACTCTTTTGGTGATGGTCTCTGTGCTCTTTGAGGCACTCTTTTGATGCTCTGTTTTTTGGGGGTGTTTGCTATGTTGGATAAAAAACATATACCATGAAAAACTGTCTTAATGTGCTATAGGAACTCTTTTGCATATTTCTGATTTCAGTGTGATATTTTAAGTTGTGATTAGCAGTGTATCTGTGAGGGTTTGATGGTAACTGAGATATTGTTCAATATCTGTGATGAAATTGTAATGTGAGATGCACTTCTAAGATCACAAACTTAATTTGCCATTGGATCATTAATTTGCAATTAAGTAGATGCCTATCTGGTATGTTTTGATCAGTTATTTTTTTGGTATTTGATCGATGATGAATCCTTATATCTGAGATGATAATCCTCTGATTTTTCCAACTTAAATGTGCTATAAGCCACCAGTTACTTGTAACTGAATTGCTAGGCTTATCTGGTATAATGAGTTGGCAGAAATTGGGTTTGATTCTATGATGATTGGAGACAACTGAGATCCAAAAACTTATATTCCTCCATAGCATTCATTTTCAAATACTAGCATACAAAAGAGTTTCTTAAGTTCACAAGACTGCCTAGTGATGTGAAGTTTAGAAACTTATCTTAACTGTTGGGTCCCCTTCAGTTTGCTTCTTCTAATTCTTGTGGGTCTTGAGTTTCTGTTGGTTCTTGGTGATTCTCTGAGGCTCCTTGAGTATCTTGATTCTCTGTTGGATCTTCTTGAGTTTCTGTTGGCAAGCTACTTTGTCCCCTTTCATGAACAATATTTCATGCTTCTTGCACAACCCACTCTGGTGCTTTAATTACTGATGGTAGCATACCTTGTGATCTCATCCTTCTCTTGTTAGCATGTGGTAGGTCATAGCCATTGCCTCCTTTTGATTTCAGAATTTCATTCATGACAAACTGCATTGTATGCCATACATCATTGAGTGTAATAGGATCCAACTCATAGAAAGCTTCCATAACTGCAATGAGCATGTCATCTACAGTTTTTGGCATTTTCTTGTGCATTAATGACTGAATACTCCTAAAGAAACCAAGATCTAGAATATTAACATCTGGACTGTTTGCTGGCTGTTGTATGAGTATAAATGTGAAATCTTCTTGTTCATATACCTCTTGCCACTCAGGATCATCTTGAGTTATATGAGGCCTTGCATTATCTTGCTGAATAAATATGGTTTTTCCTAATATTGTAGCCTTCAATTTCTAAGTTTTTTACTTGAATTTGCTTTCTTCTTCACTTGTTGTCCCGGTTTCTAGGTTTCACCATGGATCTATCTTTAACTCGGACGATTGGAGGTTCGTCATTTTTTATTTTAAAGTTTCGTCGTTGGTTTTAGTTCTTCGATTGAGTTTTCATCATTAATTCTTAGGTTTAGATTTAGTTTTCTGTTTGATTTTTCTTGAGTTAGCAAGATGGATGAATCTGTGTTTATGTATCCCTATTTGGCTTCGATTTTTTGGTGAAAACCTTGAAATTCTTTGTTTTTCAGTTGCTGTTATCCAGATTATTTCGAATTCGGCATGGATCTATGTTTATCTCATTCCAGTTAGAGTAAACTGCAGCACAACAAAGATTTATTGAAGCACGGTGATATCAAATTGAAGCATAATCATAACAAAGTGAAGCACAATCATTACAAATTGAAGCACAATATGAGTAATCTGAAGCAAACAGAAATCTGTTGTAGCACAATCATTTCATACTAAAGCACAATCAGACTAAAATGAATCACAAGCATATGCAACTGAAAGCATAACAAAGCTAAAACTCTTCGTTTGTTAATACAGTTATACCTTCAGTTGGTTTTATTGTTGTTAATATTCATAATTGTTTCAATCTTCATATTGTTGTACAAGGATTCTACAGAGAAATGATAATTTAAGGTCTCTATTTCTCCCGGGAATTCCACCTATGTTACTATTCTTTGTCCTGACGACATCAAATCTTTTGAGGGCCAGTTATTGCCATATTTTGCAGAAGTTGTTCAGCTCTATATCAAGTATACTACTTTTGCTGAATTCTCGGTTCGAAAGGCTACAGATATAAAGGCTTCAGATGGCTCAGGGGTCACTGTTTTAAAGCATCTCTTGTCCAATAGAGCAGGATACAAACCTTTATATAAGGGGATTGCAGCCAAGCGTTGGAGGATTACATTTAGCCTTCACTGTTTTAAAGCATCTCTTGTACCTTTCTTACGCAAATGGAAGGAATGGAATACTTAATGAGCAATAAGAATGTTATCAAAAATTGATCTGTTTTGGACAAAAGCTCCTTGACAGGGATGTATTAGCTTAGGTAATAATTTTTGTAATCGATTGGCTAGTATTTTTGTTATAATCTTGTAGAAAGTTGTACATAAGCTTATTGGTCTAAAGTGGTTTATCGTAATAGGATTGTCATTTTTTGGAATAAGGGCTATAAAAGATTGAGCGCAATCTGAGAGCATAATTCCCGAATGAAAAATTGATTTGACTGAACTAATAATTGAAGGTCCTACAGTTTTCCAAAAAGATTAGTAAAATTCTGCATTATATCCGTCTGGGCCAGGAGTTTTATTATGTGGAAGTTGAAAAACTACATTTTTAATTTCTACATATGTAGGAGATTTTAGTAGTTCGAAATTATCTCTTTCATTTACAAGTTTTGGGATAATTTCAAAATCCCTATCCTTTAATTCAATAGAATGTAGTGGTTGATATCTTGTTTGTAAGTCTCTAGTTATTTGGTTTTTCATCTCTTCTTGATTATAGTATTTTACTCCATGTAGAGATTCATAACAGAATATTTTTTCTTTGAAAGTTTTATTATTTGCTGTAGTTTGAAAGTATTTAGTGTTTCTGTCTGAGTCTCTGAAATGTTTAATTTTTGCTCTTTGTTTTCAAAAGGAGTGCTGAAATTCTAATAGTTTATTAAATTTTGTTGTAAGCCTGTTATAGTGTTCCAACATAATCGAATTTTTATTTTGAAAGCATTCATTTTCTATTTTCTTTAATTTTTCTTCTGTAGTTTTTAATTGTTGGAAAATATTATTGTCATGAGTTCTAAGCCAATTTTTCGTTGTAATTTTTAATTGTTTTTGTTTCATAAAAAGTTTGAAACTATGAGAGCCATTGTAATGGTACGACCATATCCTTTCCACAAGTTTTTTGTAGCTATCATTATTAGCCCAGTTGTTATCAAATCTGAAAGGATAGTTCTTGGTGTAAATTTGTGTCCCTAGTTGTAGAGTAATACAACAATGGTCAGATGTGGTGAAAGGTAGATGTTGTAGATTAATGTGGTTGAAGAAATTTATGATATTATGTTGTATTAAAGCTCGATCTAATCTTTCCAGGGTAGTCTCATTTGTGTTATTATTATATCTTTTTCAAGTGTAGGGGAATCCTTGAGTTCTTAAGTCAATCAGACCATGTTCTGAAACAATCTTGTTTAACCTTGCAAGTCTAGAGACTGTAACTGGGATTCCACCTGTCTTATCTTGTGGTGATAGGATGTCATTGAAATCTCCCATAATGATAACTGGTACCTTATATGCGTTAATAAGTCGTGAAATGAAATCCCAATATTCCTGTTTTTGATTGTCTCTACTAGGAGCATAAATGAAAATAATTAGAAATTTGATCGTAGGCTCCTCGTATACTATTGCAATAGTGTTATTGTTATTACAAACTAGATTGAGATAATTAGCCTTAGTAAAGTTTGTACATAGCAACCAAATTCCTCCTCTTGATCCATCCGGTGGTGAAATAATAACCTTTTTAAAACCAATAGTAGCTAGGAATTGATTACTAGGAGGTTCATTAAATTTTGTTTCGGCTAGACAAATGAGGTGAAGATCATGATTTTTCCTGATATAAGAGAGAGATCTCAGTCCAAAAGTGAACCCCTCTACAATTCCAATATCCTAAATTCATAAATTAATATATTTTGGTTTACTAACATATTGGTAGAAATTTTGTTGTAATTACAAAGAAAAAAAGGAAGGATGTACTGCCAATGTGTATTGCAAGTGGCAATATTACAAAGATGCCTGGTGTCCATCTCACAATTGCATGCAAAGTTAGTGGGTTTTTCCAACCCTTTCCACACATCTGCAGCAGCACTCATGATGTATTCCTTGGTTTTGACACGTATTGTACAGATAGATAATGGGCAGCTTGGACGGTGTGTAATATTCTGTGATATTATTAACTATCATTACGGGGGGGAAATTTGTACCGTTTCTACTGTTGGAAATCTTACGCAAAAGATTATGAGATGTAGATATTGTAACAAAGTTAAAGAATTTGAAAAGCTTCTTCAAGGTGTCTAAATTGTACTTATATATAGTCGTTTGATTATGCTATTGTAACCGCACCTACAATGAGATTATCAAGGTTTTTGAAATTGTAAAGGATAATGTAAAGAAAGTTCCGTTTACCATTGATAAAATTATTGTTATGATTCCCGTAAAATTTATAATAGCAATAATTAATACTATTCATAAATATGTTTTCGTTCTTAATCATGATGGAGTTATCAATATAGGGAATCTGAGAATTGTGAAGAGTGGTATTGTTTTCCAGGATAAGATTTCTGAAATCATACATAATCTTAAAAAGAAGATTCTTGAAAGAGTGAGATTCAATACAGTGGAAGATTGTAAAAAGGAAGTCATTAGAGCCAATCAAGTTAAGACCATAATTCTCTAAGGACTGCTTCATATTAAGTAAGCTAAATAAAACAAACCTAATATGAAGCAAGTTCTTGTTAACAAAAACACTACTCTAGCAGCCAAGATTAAGAGTAATACCAACACAGGGAGAATGATACATGATAGTCATATTAGATGGATTCTTACTAAAGTTACTGGAGGTTATAGACCAGTACTTAAAATTAACATTTTTATTAGGAGTATGGTTTCGATCAATGTTCATAAAATTTCTTCTGGAAAATTCTTTATGGTTGTTACACCGACCTTCTTGCCAATCCTGTGGAATGATCACAAAGACTACACAGAAGTTAGGTAATAGTAATAAATGTGTTAAATAGAAAAATTCAATACCCGGATTCTGATTAAGGTGGTAATAGTTGTAAATCAGCTGTCGCGTGAAGCAATCTTCATCATCTTCCTTATGATTCATAAAATTGATTGGTGTTGTAGAGTTGGTTGTGTAATAGAGTTGTATAGGGGGAAGAGAGAAAACTTACCTGCGCCAAGGCCAGGGGCGTCATCAAAGAAGATCACGCCGGCGATGATCATACGAGGAGGCCGTGGAAGTTTCAGGAAGAAAGGGGAATTTCTAGAGAGAAGTCCGAGGCGTATAATAGATATATCCATGCCTGCAACTTATTGTTTTATAGCTTGCACTTTTATTAAACTATGAATTCATAATTACGCTTACATTGATGAAAAGGATTTCAACCTGTTTCTTTTTTACTCCAGTTGTTTGTTCAATTCTTTCTGACTTTTCAACTGAATTTAGTTGTTTCTTGGAGAATACTTTAATTTAATGATATGAATATCGATCTTTTTATTCAAAAGAAAAAAAGAAAGAAAGGGAAAAACTTCCATTCTCAGGCTTTATGATTGGCCATCATCACCTAACAAACAAAAAACTTAAGAATACAATTTTATCATGTTTTGATTAGTTAGACATTTAATTTTGCCATTGTGTCATCTTTCTATTTGTTAATTTGTTATAACTTGTAAGGGATTTAACTTTTTCCTTTTATAACTGGATTTTGATCCCTGCGCGGAGCGTGGAGATGTAGCGTATTAAAAAGTAATATTTAGATATATGTAATACTTTTCGTCTTTCTCGAGTGTTATATTATAGTATCTATATACTGTATTTATGTTTGACTTTATTTTCATTGAGCGAATGTCAATCCGACCACATATATTTTATAATATAGTGATCATAGTTGACAAATTAGTAAATAATTAAATAGTGTCATTGAGGTTGTTACATGTATTTGTTTCTTTTGGTTTCATACGGTTGTCGGGTGATTTTATTGTATTGTAATTCCCATTGTATAATGCATGTTTCTAAAATATCAAATGATCGAAGGAGAAAGAGAGTATGACTGGATATAAGTTTTAGGTCTGTTTGGTGAACATTAAAACAAAATGGAATGAAGTTGAAATTCAAAGATGTTGAAGTATGTGTTGAACTTGAAAAAAGAATTAAAGTAGGCGTTGGAGTTGAAATAGATGTTATAATGTGAATGACGTGTTTGATACACATTAAATAAACGAGTTGAAATAATGAAATGTCAGGTATGCAATGACGGAAAAGGACATGACTGTTTAACAAAATTACACGTAATCATACCTCTTTGTGGTGCATCAATACCCTTTTAGAGTTGATCAATCAATCAACAACAAAAATTTCAAATAGCCCCCCACGATAAAAATGTGTTGAAGCTAAGGCCCCGTTCGACAAGTATTAAGCAATCTCCCCACTTCCACTTCAACCCCATTTTACATAAGCTACCCCCCATATTAAGCAAAATGCTCAACTTCATACAGCTTCAACCCACTTTTCCAGTTCAACCCCCACTTTCTTCAATCTTGCCGAACGGGGCCTAATTGAAATCAACATTTTTTTCAATTGCCACCTCATTTCATAAAGTGGCAACTCATCTAAAAAATCGAACTCCAAAATTATTATCGAACATGTCATTATTGAATCAACTACTTGAAAACAACAATTTCAATTGATTTCAATCAATTTCAAACAATTTCAAACAACAAATCATGTGTACCGAACGGACCCTAAATGTAGGATGTCCCTATTCCCACACGTTTTATATACTATGTCCACGCGAAATAGCACGTCTAATGAGGAGTTCAAATTTACACGCATAGGCGTGGAACTCTTATCAGGGGTAAAATCGGAAAAATTTGACAATTTCAGGGAAATATACAAAATTGCACGCATAATGTAGGCGTGCAGTGTTTAAAAATATTTATTCGAAATGAGATTTTTGGGAAAAAAGTAATTCTGAGTTTTAATTTTTTTATTAAAATGTTTGAGTGCTTACATTAGGCGTGTAAGAATTTTATTTAATAAAAAAACAAATTCTGACCAAACAACTACAAATACAAAAAAAATGATAATAAAACATTGCTTTCCTAAACTAGGCTTGCAAAATGTGATCGTTAAAAATTATACGCCTAAGTTTGGCGTGCAAGGTCTAGTTAATCTTGAATTTTTGGCCGTTTGAAAGATATAACTATAAAAGCGATAATATTTTTCAAACGCCATAATTTCGTCCATATATATATCAATAGGAACCAAGAGAATGGTATTCTCTTTAAAAATGGAGAATCTCAATGATGAATGTGACAACTTGTTAGAGATTTGAGACAATGACGATGATCGAGAGTAAAACTCGAGAAAATGAAGATGAAGAACTGGACAACGAAGTTGAAGTCGGTGATGAAGCATAATTCTGGGATCCGATCGACGATATCTTCACAGTTAGTGTTGAATAAAATATCGTTTGAGGGCCTATTGTTTAAATAATACGGATATTGCACTTAATTTCTTTCATAGACGCATTGCCATAATATTTTGTGTTAGTTATAATTTAAATTAACAATTTTGTCTAAATTCCGGTAGTAGAAATAATAGGCCCTTCGTAGAAAAGAAATAAAAAGTTTATAAGTTATGAATTTAAGAGTTAAAATATGTCTTAGTTTTCCTAATACGAAGAGACACATTTGCTTTTGTCTTAATTTTGTCAAAATTTCAGGATTAGATATGATATGTCATTTATAGAAAAGAAAAAAGTTTATAAGTTATGAATTTAAGAATTAGAAATTGTCTTAGTTTTCTTAATACGCATAGACGCATTTGCTTTTGTCTTAATTTTGTCTAAATTTCGGTATTTAAAATGATAGGTGTTTTGTAGCAGAGAAATTAAAAGTTTATAAGTTATGAATTTTAAAATTAGAAATTGTCTTAGTTTTCTTAATTGGCGTAGACACATTTGCTTGTGTCTTAATTTTGTCTAAATTTCGTCATTAGAAAGGATAGGTCATTTATAGAAAATAATTATGGGGATAGCTTATAGGTCAAGTTTGGGAAATGTTAGGTCTTAATTTTGTCGTAGTTTTCTTTTGTAGGTTATGAATTTAAATTAATAGTTAATTTAAAAATTTCATTATATTAGGGAGAGATTATGAAGATAGCTTATGTACAAGTCAAGTTTTGGATAGTTTGGACGAAATGGTTTAATGGGAGAGCGATATAGAAAAAGGGTTGTTGAATTTTTTGGTGAAAGCTTACACAAGTTCTTACGCAATCACTTTGACATGCGATAAATTTGGTCCCCCGAAACCTAGGTTAAAGTCGTGAACGTAAATCAAAGAAGTGTGGTGGTAGCTTTGAGTTGCATGAGTGTCGTATGAAAATCGAGTTCAAGATGCTTACGGACAAATAGGTCTTGGATATTATACATGGCTCCCACAACCATAAGCTTACTAGGCTTCATGGGAACGTATTCATCGACCGAATGACGGAGGAGGAGGAGCTGAAATGGGCAAGGGATGAGGTTGACGAGTGCAGGACACCAAAAGTAATTCTTACCGAGATGAATAAAAAGTTCCCTGGAAATATGACGTCAATGAGACAAGCAGAAAACTTTTTGCAAAACAAATATTACGAGGATCGTGGGGGAGTCGACGGTTACGCAAATGGTCTTTTGTTTTTTGAAAGACAACAGGTACCTCTATTATCCTCTTCGGAATGTGGACAGAGGGAATGAGTTCGAGATACTGTTTTTTGCTCACCGTCAATCCTTACAGTTGTTGAAGAAGTATCTGCACGTTGTGATCATTGATTCCACATACAAGACAAATATGTATGTAATTGATTTTAATAATAGTTCGTTATATTTATGTGCTACATTTTAGGTAGATAAATCTTCTATGTTTCGGTTACGTGTATCAATAGGTACAATGTGACTTTGGTGGATATAATTTCCCACCCCACACCCGTCCGTTCATCCCCATATAAAAGCCTCATTCCCGTCCCAGTAGTAGAAATTTCCCGTTAGTGATGAGGATTCCTATCCTACTGCCATCTCTATTTTCTAGCCTCATATATATTCTTTTTGGGTCATATAAATTTTTTATGGAAAAGTTTTTGATTTTAATCTTTGAGGACTTCAAATACTAAATTCTTGAGACACTAGCATGTAATATTTCAAATACAAATCGGGATGTTATGGGTTAAAATAGGATATATGAGTGATAAGAAAATAATCATATAACAACTATCTCTTAGGCGGTAATGTATCAATTTATTTTATTTGTATGGCATCTTCGAATGTTCATTGTTGTCTTGATAAAACGGTCTCTCTTTGTACCAAAATATTTATGGCTTTTTCAAGCATACATTCTCATTGATTTTATTTTTTGCTTATTGAACTTTTCGTTCTGAACATTCTATGAGCATTTTGTGTTCAGAGTCCCTATCATTGGCGGGTCGAGTTACCTTGGCTACCTCGGTTCTTTCTAGAATTTTGTTGTAGGCAATGCAGTCTACAAATATCCACAGGTCCGTATGCGATAAAATTGACTAGTATGTAAGAGGTTTTGTGTGGGGTTCGACGCCGGAAAATCGTTGTGTCCACTTTCTCGCATGGAATTCTATCGCAAGACCAAAATATGAATGAGGTTTGGGTCTCAAACCGATGAGACAATTGAATACGGCGATTCTTGCAAAGCTAAGTTGGAGAACAATTCAAGAACCCAATAATTTGTTGTCTCAAGTTATCCGTAGTAAGTATTGCAACGGGTCTCGATGCAGATATCTTTCGTTGTCCTCGTAATGTGTCTAGAACATGAAAAGCATCAATTATGAAGCTCAAGTTCTGTAACAAGGACTTCAGGCGTCTAATTGGAAATGCATTTTCTACCATGTTTTGGCCGCACACTTGGCTGGAGGATAAACCACTCTTTTGAATTTGTCACATTGCCTATTTCGGCGGAGCTCGAAGATGCCACAATAACCGAGTTATGGACGAAAAATTGTTGGAATATTTTAGGGAACTGATCCACCCTTCAAGGATTCTCATATACTCACCGACACCCACCGAAATAAAGACGCAATATACAAAAGCCACTTTACATTATATATTAAATATGCAAGAGAAATTACACGAGTAGTTCACTATACTCTTTATTTTATGGGACATCCTGATACACACTCGATCGAGTTAGCTCTACACACCCTCTTCGGAGCCCTCTTGCTCGATACCAAAAATGACTACCTACTACCCTATTTGTAGGCCCTTGCTAAATACAGCCCGGGCGTTTTCTAAATAACGCCCGGCACCTCGCGTAACGCGAGGGGACGTCAACTCGCAGAACGCGAGGATCGTCACCTCGCAGAACGCGAGGGTTTTCCCCCTATAAAAGGGGAAAACCCTACTTTTCCCATTTTTTACAGCCACCATCTCCATTCTACCGCCGCTCTGTTCTTCCTCTCTCGGTTCAAACTAATTGTTCTTCTTCTTTTCACTACAAATCTCCATATAAGGTATGTTTTTCTTCCCTTATGATTTCTAATGTTGATTCTAGATAAATATATGTTGTTAGTATAGGAAATTGCATATTATATGATGTTTTGATATTGAATGTTGTTTTAGAAATAGTTGTATAATGGATGAAAGATGATGATTTTGAATTATGGTTGATGAGTGGATGTTGATTTTGAATTATGGTTCATGAATGGTAGTATAATCTTCATATAGGGTTTTTTTATTAGGGTTGTTGATTAGGGTTGTTGATTTTATTTAGGGTTTTGATGTTTATTTGGTAATTTACTTAAATTGATAGGTATTTTAGCTAAAATATTGAATTTTCGCCGGAAATTGTCGCCGAAAACTGTTGCCGAAAACTCATGATAGTGCAAATTCACGTAGAACGCTACACCCCTCGCAGAACGCGAGAGTCATGCCACTCGCAGAACGCGAGGAATTGCCATAACTGGCAATTCTTTCCTCTTCTGCAAAACATGTTATATTTATATACTGATTTTACTTTATATTGTTTTAGGTAATGGATCGTCCTGGACGTTCAACCCGTTGAAGAAATTGGAACGATGTGAGAGAAAATCCACCGGTTGAAAATGCAAAAGGGAAAAGGAAAGCAAAGAAGACAACACCGGTAGAGCTCTTCCCCGAGGGGCTCCCCGACGTTGATTATTGCCCCATAGAGCGGTACAGTGGTGTCCATAGTTATGCCGGGGAAGACTGTTCTGTGCCTAGTGGGATAAAACGAGCAGATACATATCAAGGGTATCGAAATGATGATTGGGACCTTTATTCTCAAGAGTCAATTTCATGTGCACAACCGTCAACTCAATGTGCACCACAATCAACTCCATATGAACAACCGGGTAGCACTATTGGTGGCTGGGACAATATCATTCCTCAGTATGCTCTAGTGGAAGTTGGACAAGGGTGGGGTGGACAAAGTTGGGTCGGTGGACAATGTTGGGGAGGTGGATTTGGTGAGGGAAGTGTTCCTCAAGACATGGGTCAAGGAAGTAGACAAGCTTGTTCTTCTTCTTACAATCCTCAATTAGAACCGATGGAACAAGAGAACCAGGATGAAGTTGTTGGGGGAAGAACACGAAGAAGAAGGTGATGATGATGATGAAGAAGAAGAAGAAGAAGAAGAAGAAGTGGTCCATAAACCAAAAAGAAAGAGGAGGTCCAAGAAGGAAGAGCCAAAATATGATCCTGAGCTCACTCATGACACACCTGGAGGTCCAGAAGATCCCGAGTTGCTTAAGGGATTTGAAACACATGTTGCGTTCCACATCCAGAAAGGGGAGGTAATTGAATTATTTATTTATTTTCTGCATTTTCAATCCATTGCACATATTATGCATTTTCTGATAATTCTGCAGAAACTGTATTTTTTGAAAATTTGTTCTGCAAAGTCTAATTTGTGTATTTTTCTGCAGTTCAAAGGTCCGATGAAGCCACAACAACGGACAAATAAGAGCAGTGATTGGCCATTGGACAACAATGACTGGTCAGAGATTCCCGGTGCAGTTGGACTGTCAGATCTCCCTGACATGATGTTCAAAGAAATCGACTTTCCTTTGATTGAAGCGTTCATCGAACGATGGCAACCGGAGACAAATTCATTCCACCTCCCTTGTGGTGAGATCACTATTGGTCTTCTTGATGTCTATATGATTTTAGGCCTACCTATAGAAGGGAAAGCAATGACGACATGTAAGAAACTCGGTGCCAAGTTTAGTCATGATGAGATTCTAAAATACCATGGTAGGAAGGGGGCGAAATTTTTTGGAATAGATCCTCACACTTTAGATTCTGGGAGGGTGAAAGCTGAATGGTTTAAAAGGCATTGTGAAACCCTAGGTCCAGAGCGAAAGGGTTTAGGTTGGGTGTTGTATACTGCTGCCTCGATCTTATTTCCTGACAAGTCACAGAACTTGATTCGGCTTAGACATGGGCCTTTTGTGGAAACCTATGCCCATGCTACGGGCATATCGTGGGGTTCAGCTGCTTTGGCCTATCTGTATAGGCAGCTGGGGATATGCACACGCCAGGGCTGTGCCCAGATGTCTTTTTGTTACACCTTGTTACAGGTATTTTACTTTCTAAGCGTTTAATTTACGTACTTATATATATTTTCATATTTAACGTACTTTGTATTTCCTAGGCATGGATCTACAACTACTTCCCACACTTTCGACCTACTGAACGTCCTCGGTGGAGAGCGGAGCAACCATGGGTCTACCGGTGGATGCCTAAGAATGTAAAGCTGAAGAAGGGGCAAGTCGAAAGGGACTATAGAGGAGCGCTCGATATTCTTATGCCTGATATGGTAAGTTTCTGCATTTTCTGTTAAGTTTCTGCATTGTCAACAGTTTCTGCATTTTTTGGAATTTCTGCATTTTTTTTATTATTCTGCATTTTCTTGCAGAACGCGAGAAAATGCAAGTTTCTGCATTTTCTCGCGTAGTTTCTGCATTTTCTCCTAGTGTCTGCATTTTCTGTTAAGTTTCTGCTGTCATTTTTTTAGGTATGTTGGAACCCGTATGGAGCACAAGACTTCACCGATCCTGAGCTTGCTCCCGCTCTATTTCACGGGGTGCTATCGTGCTGTGACATCACCGAACCACACATGCCTGATCGGTGTCCGAGACAATTTGGGAGAGTGCAGCGTATTCCTAGGCCAGTCATCGAACCGCTCAAAGCTCATAGGTTGAAAAACATTAGGTGTTATAGTGTTTTTTATGACGCCAACCAATGGCTTTGGGAGTCAAGAGATGTTCACTCTATGTCTCTCGATCATATGGGGCCAGTTGCCTATGTACCACATGAATGCTCTCATGATTACATGGATTGGTACATCAAGAGGACCCATAGGTATATCCGTCCTGCAATCCCTGGGATGATTACTGAGAGACAGGTAATATTAATTGTTTTGGTTTATCTTGCGTTTCTAGTCTTTGTTTGTCTCTAATATTAACATAGAATGAATGTTTACTTGCGTATAGGTGATTGGCCGGGTGTACAATGACATGGACCGGTATCGGTTTGCCACTCCAGAGGAATTTTCTTCATATCACGCCCAAATGCTACTATGTATGTCAAATCTCGCTCCCTTCCGACCATGAGAAGACGAGTAGCCTTTCGTTTTGTGTTTTGGATTGTGTTTTAGATTGTGTTTTGGATTGTGTTTTGGATTATGTTTAGGGATATGTTGGTTCTGCTTCAATTCTGTTCGTTTTTTGCATAACCTCGCAGAACGCGAGGTGTACCCTCCTCGCAGAACGCGAGGTGTACCCTCCTCGCAGAACGCGAGGTGTAACCTATAGGAAACAGGGTGCTCCCAGTTGAGTGACACCACCCTCGCAGAACGTGAGGAATTACATTTTCTGGAAAATGTCCATGACATGAGTTCCTGTTTAAGAATTTAAAAAACCATCTCCAGTTCAACATTACATTACAAATTCAGCGAATAAAACATAACTTCAACATTACATTTCAAAGGCGGCACATCGATGTGACACAAGATCGTGCAAAGAAAAAGCATCTATTTCAGCGTTTCGCCACCAAGGAGTAAACACATGAGGTAATGGGCAGTTTTCTTCAAGACGCAATTACAAGAAAACAACAACGTTAGGAAGTTGCATATTAGATAGTAATTCATAAGAAGATCCAAAAACTTACCGGAACAAAATGTCTCTCACTCTCAATATGGAATAAGCAGGACATCGGAAGTGTGTCGCCATCTTCTAACCAAGTAGGACGTTGTAGAGGAAGGTAAGTGTAGTTAGCATTTTTTCCCACCGTTACGAACACTATGTTGAATGTGGATGCCACAAGGCATCCCATTTCCGGGGAAGCTAGCCAGTGATCTTCTGGAGCCCTTCTTATTTCTTCCCATGTAAGTTGGTGTACAACGCTCTCCAAAGTTGCTTGTTGTGGAGGTCCAATCCAAGTTCCTTGAACTAGGTGCCAAATCTCTTTGACCTTAGCTATCATCAAATCTCTTACTTCCCTCCATAAGTGTTGGTTGTCATGCAATTCATGAGCTATTGCTCTAAATCCACAATTTCCATCTCCATTTACCTCAAACCAACCATTCACATGGGTGCGCATTGACGCAGGTATCTGAGACTTGTACTTGTCAATCACCTTAATCTTTGGTTTCTTGAATGTTTCAGAATTAGAAGCATTTCTTTGCTTCTTTGGGGGTGTTTCTTCCAAATCTCTAGCATCCATCTCAGCATTAGTGTGCTCCCATGCAGACGATCTTCTTTGCGTTGACCTTGGTTGTTTGTTAGGAGCTCCGACTGGACGACCCCCGGTGTGCTTTGAAATAGCCGGCTCTTTTAGAGGAGTATTTACTCTCCCAATGTCTAAAACAATTTGGAAAAATCTCGCGTTCTGCGAGGAGTGTACACCTCGCGTTCTGCGAGTTCATACATTGTTCCAGGATCTTTGCATTCGAAAATGCATCAACACTAAATCAAGGACATTCCTCGCGTTCTGCGAGGAGTGTACACCTCGCATTCTGCGAGTTGTGCATTACAGAAGCTCTTTTTATCATATTTAGAAGGTAGACATAAATTAGAGAACATACATGTTTGTCGTGTTATTCCCGAGAGTGAAGACATTATCCGTCCATGCTGAAACAAGTCTTTCTTTGTAACGGTTTAGCCAATTCTTTCTCACGTAGTTCAATACGGTTGGATAAGCTCACCATTCGTCCTCAAGTTTCTTCAAAGTACTCTTGTAATCTTCTTCAGTGGTTTGTTCGAACACGTTATAATAATCATTTGAAATATGAACCCCCAATGCTTGTGTGCCCATAGCTATCTTGGCTCTCGCCTCTATGTTCTTCCTTACATGTCGTCTACATAAGAGAAACTTTGCATTTGGCCATAACTTGTCTGTTGCATTCATAAGAGCCATCTCACGGTCAGTGACGAATCAAGTAGGCGATGCTCCTATTCTTAAATACATCGTCTGCAGCTGCTGCAACGCCCAGAAATAACTATCCTCGCTCTCAGCCTCTAACCATACCCCGCACACAACAAAATTCTTCCATGTAGAAGTCAAACCGACTATCTATAGGAAGGGAACATTGTACCTTAAACCAAAATACAGTAAGATAAATACAACATAAAAACAGAATGATAAATACTTACTTGTTCGTGCTATAAGTCGAGTCCATCAAAAGGACATATGAAAACGCCTTTAAGAGTTTCATTGATTCGGGGCTAGCAAAGAACAAGTCGCCTATTATCGAAGGATTCTTTGCACTTGGCCTATACTCCATGAAGTAGTTGCTCTCTTTGCATTGGTGAAAGAATTCTTGAACCACGGTTCTACCTTCCATTTCCTCTTCCCTTATATGTCTTACCAAATTGTACACTTGGTTCTTCTTTGTGCAACTTCCGGGATCCTTGTTTATCTCAGTGTAAATCTGATTTGGAGAACAATGTGAAAGTACCATCTCACGAACCTTTTTCTTTTGATCCGGGGTTGGCCTCCCGGCAAATGCATTCCCGACCAAACTATCTCCAATAGGATAGTTGTGCAAACCACAAACAACCACTAATCTCCAATTCTCTTAAACCCGGTTCTCCATGAGCTTCAACTGAAATTTACACCCCGTTTTCTTGCTCTTTGTGTTTGATCTAACACCGACACCTTTAGGCCTATGGCTTCCCCCTTTCTCACAAATGATTTGAACCTTACCACTTTGCCCCGGTTTAGATGGTACACTCCTTCCAATAGAGATCATAAACTTGTGTTGCTTTGCAACATTCAAAGCCCACAAATGACCAATCTCCTTAGAGGCAAACACTTGCTCCGTAGTGAAATATTCCGAATAATCCCTAGAAACAACCTCTTCCTCACATACGGGACTATCAAACTTTGGTGCAGTGCGTAAAGAGGGAAGAAAACACATCTCCTCTCCTACGTTTGTAGGTGGGTTAGCAAATTGTGAATCAAACGCATCATAGCTTGATGGCACCTCATATGTACATGGCAATTCATAAGTAGATGGCACGAGAAACTCATAAGTAGATGGCACGGGCAATTCATATGTAGATGGCATAGGAAATTGATAAATAGATGGCACATGTTGTTCATATGAAGATGGTTGATGATAATATCCAAAGTGGTCAATCCCTAAATCAAATGAAGGTGGCGAACATGGCCTTGTATTCTGGGAGGGGTAGTTGTAGTCATTCAACTGGATTGCATTCAATCCAGTGAACAAAGAAAAATTCACCTATACACAATGCTTTTATTAATACTCTGTAATGTGCAACTTCTCGCGTTCTGCGAGGGAGACACATCTCGCGTGACACGAGTGGCTTCCTCTCGCAAAACGCGAGAAGTTGCTATTTCCTGAAACTAGTCATTCAACGGGATAATTTAACATAACATGAGAAATTGTTGAGTTTCTACATTAAAACCCCTAAAAACCCTAAAAACATGAACACATCTAGGTTTTGGACATTATATGCAAAAGTCATCTCTTCAACACTTACTACTACTAGATTTAACATGAAATACAACATAATAAGTTCATTTTAGCTCTTAATGGTGCAAAACATATTAAAATTCAAAAATTAAGTAAGAACATTACCTCATTTGCATGGTAACTTGATGAACCACCATCTTCATTCCCTCCATTGTTGAATTCATCTCCATCTTCCATTATTTTAGGTGTTTTTAGAGTGTTTTGAAGTTTTAAGGTTTTGAAAATGGGTTTTAATGGAGGGTGAAAGGGGAAAGATGATAAAAAGAGGTGTTAGGATAGGGTTAATAGGTGTTACAGATTACTTAAAATAAGGGGGTAGTTATTATAGTTAGGTGGGGAGAAGACATGTATTAATGGTGCACAACAACGTCTATCTGATATGTAATGCTCGCGTTTTGCGAGGTGACGTGCACTCGCGTTCTGCGAGGTAGGTGACTCTCGCGTAATGCGAGATTAGCATTTTAAAAATTAACCTATTTTTTTTGCTAATCTCGCATAACGCGAGTGTCACCTACCTCGCAGAACGCGAGTGGTCAAGCGGTGTTTGGTAAAGCACCGGGCTGTAGCACGTGGTTTTGGCTTAATTAGGTGGGTACTTAGTCTAGGACCTAGATATCTCTACCTTAATCTAGAATGGTCCACTAATTAATCCAAAACCACGTGCTATTTTACTCTAAATGCTTCTCCAAATATATCTATCTTGCTTGTTGATTTTAGTGCTCTTTTCTGTTGCAAATTCTAGCACCTTTCGAGATAGAATTTGCCACTTTTTGGAAAACAGTATATTGTCAATTCTTGGCGGTCCCCTCCAATTCACTCCCTTCACCCTCACTAAAAGATGATTAACTGACCAACACGGGATCCCTTGTCACTCAATACGAGATCTCGAGTTTGAGACTTGGTGGAGATTAAAAAATGTTTGTTGGGAGAACCACCCACGCAGCTCGAACTCTAGATGTAAGGGTAACAGGGGAGTCCCTTAACCGCTGAACTAGAGTGGGAAAAAAAAATGATTAATTGTCGTGCTCTCCAGTTTTTGCACCCCTCCCGAAGACTGACAAGGTCCCACGTTTTGAGTTTAATCCCTCATATAGAATAATTTTATGGGCAATTACATAACATTATAAACAATGATTTTTTTATAAATACTAAATTATTATATATTTTTTAATGTCAATATAACTAAATGAAATCCAATACTGTTTTTAAAATTTTAAAATTATGAATAAAAGTTGTCAACAAAACTAATTATATTGTCAAACACCAGCACCTAAACCGTCAAATAGATAATTAAAATGACAACACGATTAATTAAATTGTTAACAACATTAATACAACTTTCAATAATACTCCCTCCGTCCCGGTTTGATTGTCCTGAAGGACAGTTTGCACATGAATTTAGGAGAGGAAAAGAAGAGGGAAGGAAGAGTTAATGCATCTGACACAACATTAAAAAAGGTTTTTTTATTAAATTTAAACCAATCAGAAGCTAGCTTAACAATTAAGCCAGCCAATCAAAATGCTTGTTTACATATCAGACGGATCACCAAATTTCACTTACAACCTGGACCAAAATACCTCTTATACAGATCTGGGATTGTACTAATATAAATACAACTAAACCTGTCTAGAGAAGAGCATTTACTGCTTAAACACCCAAAAATAGAGAAAATAAAGAGAAAAACAGGGGGAAAAGAGAGGAAAAAACATAGCATTAACTGCATCATTGCCTGGATGCTATGGCCTCAACTTTTAACATAAATGAAGCTCCACTTCCAGATGTAGAAGTCTTTATTGATGAAGAGATGGCACAGTTTGAGCAGGAGTTTAATGAGCCAACAAGGGACAGAGGGCTAGCATTTGACCTTAATGAACCAGCAGTAGGAGAAGACTTCCACCAACCAGAAGCAGAGCAAGACACCGAGGCAACCCAACATCAACAGCCAAATCGCAAAACCAGGCTCAGCAGTGAAGACAAAATGCACATATTGAATACGCTTCTAAGAAGGGCTTCAGGGGGACAACTGCCACAAGGTGCAATTACGGCTGCTGCACAAGAGTTCAAGATGTCAGCAAGGTGTATTAGCAGGCTATGGAACACAACAAAGAAGCAACATCAAGCCAACCAAAGGTACAATCTATCCACAAAATATCATAATTGTGGCAGAAAAAGAATTCAGTTACAACCAAATGCAATATAGTCACTAGGAATGGGGGTGAGGACATGCATTAGGGACTTGGCAAGTAGCCTAGACATGTCAAAGACAACAGTTCATAGGATGATCAAGAAGGGAACAATCAAGCCACATACAAACTCACTCCACCCTGGACTGAATGAGGAAAACAAAAAGACTAGGTTGAAGTGGACTTTAAGCTTATTACAGGGGACTACATTAAAGGAGAAATCACAATATCATTCAATGTTTGATTTTGTTCATTTGGATGAGAAGTGGTTTTATCAAACCAAGAAATCTCATAAGGTCTATCTAGGAGCAAATGAGAAGGGCAAATACAAATCAGCTAGTTCAAGCAAGTTCATCCCAAAGGTCATGTTCACTACAGTTGTTGCTAGGCCTAGATTTGATTTAGAGGGACAATGCACTTTTGATGGGAAGATTGGATTCACATTCCAACCAGCAAGGAGAAACTTAAAAAAAAAGACCAAAGGGGACTATTATTACAAGAGTAGTTGAATCAGTCAACAAGCAAGCCACAAGAAGCATGTTGATAGACAATATCATCCCAACAAATAAAGAAAAATGGCCACAAGATGGACAGAAAGTTATATATATCCAACAACACAATGCAAGAACTCACATTACTCAATATGATCCACAATGGCAAGAAGTGTACATGCAAGATGGATTCACATTCATATTAGTACAACAACCAGCAAATAGTCCAGATCTGAATATACTAGACCTAGGATTTTTCAGAAGCATCCAGTCACTAATGCACAAGAAGATGCCAAATGGTGTTGATCAAATGTTAGAGGCAGTGAATGAAGCTTTTAATGAATTACAACCCCGAACTCTAGCTGATGTATGGTTGTCTTTACAATATGTGATGAATGAAGTACTTAAATGCAAAGGAGGCAATGATTATGAAGTACCACATCATAGCAAGAAGAAGTTATTTGCTCAAGGGAATCTACTCGTAATTGTCAAGGCACCTATGTGGGCTATTATACAAGTTTGGAACATAGTCCATGGGGGGACACATGAAACAACACAACAAGAAGGGCAAGAAACTCAGGAAAATCCAGCAGAGCCACAAACTGAAGAGAATCCAACAACCCAACATGCAGATGACAGTCAAATGAGGGATGATTATAGATGATTAGGGGACTATGAATTTCTAATCAGTTTTAATCATTTTGTGAATGTAATTAGTCAAGATCCGTGATGATTATGAATATAAGATGACATTTTGGAAATGCAATGAATGGAATGTGTGCAATTGTGTTCTCAGATGTCCCTATATCCCACATAGACTAAAATACCAAAAACCATGTCCAAACATACCCATAGGCATCTACTTGATCACATGTGGGTGTTCCTATGGCAAAATAGGTTTGTGATTTTAACAGTCTTGCATCTTACATCTAAGTTAAGAGTTTACATCATTGATTTAAAATCTCAGTGTCCCCATTTCCCTCACAGATACAAGACTAATCACAAACCTAAAATATCACATAGAAATCAATCCATCACATGCAAAAGAGTTCCCACAGCACATAAAGACACAATTTTTTGATACTAGTCAATTCAGTTTTCAGACTTCATCATAGAAAGCACAATCCAACAAGGCAACCAAAATCATCATCTCAACAAGCCAGCAGATAATCGAACAAAATGCTCAGATATTAAACAAACTCCTTAGTAATCCATAAAAATGCTCAGATAAGCCACATAAGCCTCAGTAATCCAACATAAATGCTCAGATAAGCCACATAAGCCTCAGTAATCCAACATAAATGCTCAGATATTAAACATAAGCCTCAGTAATCAACATAAATGCTCAGATAAGCCACATATGCCTCAGTAATCAACCACAAATGCTCAGATAAGCCACATAAGCCTCAGTCATCCAACAGAAATGCTCAGATTAGCCACATAAGGCTCAGTAATCCAACATAAATGCTCAGATATTAGACATAAGCCTCAGTAATCCAACCGAAATACTCAGATCTATCAAAAACCAACATAAATTCAGAGATTATCTTAGCACAAATCCAACAACTTGTCCATGCAACTTCAGAATCCAAGCAAAAACAAACAGAAATCCATCAAAATAAGTCTTTCATTACATAAAGGGATATTAAAGTAAACTTAGCTAGATCGTCTCCGATCGAGAGCCTTCAGGGGTGTCAGGGATCACTATGAGCTCGGGGGACCGCTTTTTTGGAGTGCTCATCTCAGGGGGGGGGGGGGGGGGGGCGGGCTCGGTTCCGATGGCAGCATCCCAGGGGGACTTGAATCCGGTAGAGGAAAGTAGTTGTCGGCCTCATCTTCAAAATAGAGTTCAGGTGTCGGAGTATCAGGAATTACGATGACCTCTCGGGGACGTGAAAGGGCTTCGTCTTCAGAGAGCTCCGGCATACTCTCCGATCGCTTCAGGTTGAAATCATAGTGCTTCCAGTAGGACTCCGGGGTGGACAGTTCAACTGTCTTGGTAGGACTCCGAGGGGGGGGGGGAGTTGGATGCAGCCATGGATGCAGCCATTGGAGGAGAAGAGAGATCGAGAAAACCAGGAGAAGATTAAGAGAGATCGAGAAGAAAGAGAGAGTGAGATCGAGAAAACCAGGAGAAAAGAGACCGAGAAGATTAAGTGTGGTTAGGGTTTAGTGGTGGCTGCGAGAGGAGGAGAAGCAAATGAGAGTTGGGTTAGGGTTTGGGTGAGTTTAAATAGGGGTGAATAGTGGGCTTGTTTAATCGGCTAATCCGGATTAGGGATGAATAGTGGGCTGGGTTAGTTAGGTGTAGACGGGTTAGTTTAAGGTGTTTGGGTTTTTGGGTTTAGTTAGGAATAGTGGTATAATTATGACTAGATTAGTGGTTTGTTAATTATGTAAATTTAATCCACTAATCTAATGATTTTTGGTTAATTACGTAATTAAGATTAAATTAACGAGATTAGTCACTTTTGTTTGAAGGTTTAAGGAATTGTATAAAAATGGTGGATTTTAATGGTGATGGAGATTGGTAGAAATGATATGTGAAAAGTATGAGGGAGAAAAGATATTTTGGATGAATAAGAGATAAAGTAAGGGTATTATGGTAAGAAAAATATAGATAGAAAATAAAAGAAAAGGGGATAGGACAAACAAAAGGGACGCTCGAAAAGGAAACAGGACGAACAAACAGGGATAGAGGGAGTACTAAATAAAATTGTCAACGGAAAATTAAATTGTCAGCACAAAAAATACTGTCAACGAAAGTAATTAAACTGCCAACAAGTCATTATAACTGTCAACATAATTAAATTGTCAACAAGAGTAATTATAACTGTCAACAAAAGTAATTTTAACTGTCAGAACAATTAAACTGTCAACGAAATTATTTAAATTGTCACCACACTAAAAAACTTGTCAACACTCTAAAAACATTGTCAACACATTTAAAAACAGTAAACACGCTAAGAAATCTGTCAACACACTAAAAAAACTGTCAACATGCTAAAAACAACTGTCAACACATTTAAAAAATTGTCAACGCAACAAAATATTATGTCAACACACCCAAAAACTTTGTCAACACTAGTAAAAACTCTCAACACGTTTAAAAAAACTGCCATTGTACTAAAAATTATTGTCAACACACTAAAAAAACTGTCAATACACGACAAACATTTGTCAACACACTGAAAATAACATTCAACAATTTTTTTGTCAATACTCTAATAATATGTCAAACACCATTAACAAGATCCAATTAATAATCTAGCAAACACCGTTAACAAGATCCAACTAATAATTTGACAACACCATTAACAAGATCCGGATATTAATACGAATCGTATAGTATTTCATTCAGGAAAATCAGTTATCCGTATGTTACAAACGGAAAGTTAAGTACACTGTATACAAAATTGTCATAATAAAATCAGGCAAAGAAAACATTACAAAGTAGAAGGCTAATGCAAAAACTTAGTGACCATCACACTACATCAGGAAGATGATAATTATGACAATACACTAATGCCAACTGAGTAACTTTCTATATATATCATCACCATATCACAGAAAAAGAAATGATCA
Source organism: Oxyria digyna (assembly GCA_029168935.1). NCBI lineage: Eukaryota > Viridiplantae > Streptophyta > Magnoliopsida > Caryophyllales > Polygonaceae > Oxyria > Oxyria digyna. Next base: position 18,702,639 of record JAPVLV010000007.1, on the reverse strand, counting down.
AGTATATCATCAGCACAAACCTACCAAACATCCAGAAACAAAAAGTGATATCAACTCTATTATGTTGGCTCGTTCCAGTCGTTTTATCATCAGCACAGAGGATACTTGGCGACGACTCACCAAAAAGTTTGGCGGGGAGGATGAAGCCGAACCGAGAGCATACCGGAGAGGAGAGCTCATATTGTATGTGGTAGAGGAAGTGCCCAGATTTGGAGAGGATAGATTAAATGTCTGAAGAGCGCGTGTAAACCAATTAAAGATGTGTGGTATTTTTAGTGACTAGTGTAGAAATTTATAATATTATCTCATTAGAAGTATATATTGGGCAGAATTTGCTCCATTCCGGCTGCAATTGTAGCCCAGTTTTTGGGTAAATACCCCAAAACTGTTATGTTTTTTAAGTTTTTGCATCACTTTATTAAGTTATAAGTAAATACCCCTTTGCTGACGTGGTAATTATAACAGAGCTGTCAACAAAAATTTTAACAGAGCTGTCAACAAATTTTTTTACAGAGCTGTCAACAAAAAATTTAACAGAGTTGTCAACAAAATTTTTAACAGAGTTGTCAACAAAATTTATAACAGAGCTGTCAACAAAAATTTTAGCAGAGTTGTCAACAAATTTTTTAACAGAGTTGTCAACAAGAATAATAAGTTGTCAACAAGAATAATAAGTTGTCAACACGACTAAATAAGTTGTCAACGCGACTAAATAAGTTGTCAACACGACTAAATAAGTTGTCAACACGACTAATTTACGGTCAACAATATACAAAACGAGTAATATTACAAAATTTTCAACACTTTACCAAACTTGTCAACATACTAAATAAAATTGTCAACACATTTTAAAAACTATAAACACACTAAAAAATTGTCAACACATACTAAAAAGAAGTTGTCAACACATTAAATTAAATTATCAACATACTAAATTAATTTGTCAACACGATTAATAAGAGGTCAAACACCCTTATTAATCGTACTACAATGTTTGTTGCCATGGTTGCTGCCAAGTTTGATGCCAAACCAAGCCTTTGTCATAGGTATCATGATGAGATGATTCATCAGACTCCTCACTGCTTGTGCTTGGGTGCTCATCTTGAATTTCCAAACTGTTCAGACCTCTTGATTGCAATCTCATAGGTGTATTCACATCTATACAAGCAAAACTTAGGATTAAGACAAAGGGATCTCAAATCAATTAAACCACCAGGAGTTTAATAGACAGTATGCTGCAATTCATATCGTTCATAATGAACCAGTCAACAGAGAACATAGCATAATGCAACAGTAAAAATAAACTAATTAACGCTGATGAACATATTTCAATTGAGAGTTCAACCTTCAAATATTTGAAAGGGAGTACTACACGACTAGGACATTGTGATATTCAGAAACTCCAATCATTACATGATGTTGTTCGTTCTCTAGATCAGCAGGTGCCTTGGAATCTTTAATTCAGAATCTATAACAACAACACTAAAATCAGAAAAACGAAGGATTAAAAATTGGAAAGAGCTGAACTCGTTACGAGCGCGATGAGAAAAACAGGAATAGATGCTATGAACCGGAGATTGAACAAATAAGCAACCAGATCCATCACGCAGAACTAAATCAAGGAATTCCATAAATGAAACCTCTACAATCTTCCAGAACAGAACTCAAAATATTGGAGCCGAGAACGAGAGCGAAATTGAGCGCATGAACTAGAAAAGCTTGAACAGATGCAGCACAGAGAATTATGCAAAGCTAATTCCGATTAACTGATTTTGAAGCGATTGAAAAACCTAAAATGCGTACCTGAAAGCTGAAGCGCATCTCGCCTGAGGATGATGACAGGAAACGAGTGAATCATGACCTCAAGCTTGATGAGATCTGCGTGCTTGGAGGCTTGGAGATCTGCGTGCTTCGGGAGATTGGAGAAGAAGATGAACTCGAGCCAGAAGAAGATGCAGGAGAGGAGGAAACGAGTTCTGCGTGCTTCGGGAGAGGAAAGAACGAGGAGAGGATTTGGGAGTAACAGGGAAGAAGAAAGAACGAGGAGATCTAGATCCAAAAAAAAGGGGAGTATTTATAGGTAGGGTATTTTATTAATGTTTAATTAGGAAGTGTAGTTGTTACAATTATAGTGCCTAATAGGGCATTGGGCAGAAATCCTTCAATTGTAGCCCATTATTTGGCCCACTTTGTCATCCGATTCTCAAGCCCAAAAAGACATTAACACATCTTGAAAATATTAATTAGTTCAATAATTTCTCCCTTAATTAACACTTTTAAGTATCTTCACATCAACCGAAAGACTTTCGTACTCACTAGTGTAGGCCTCGTGATATTCACGAGATTATAAATCTATATTAATATTTATAAAATGCTTATAATTTTTATTGAAACATTATTATAATAATAAATAAGTTATAATTATATTTATGAAAGATAAATAATAATAAAAATGTTAATAGGAGTACATGTTTTCATTGTAAAATATCTTATCTATATAAAGGTTGGTTGATGGTTGAGCGAATTAAATGAAATCGGTACCTATTTAATTCTAAATCCATTTAATTTTTTTATTTTTTAATTATCATTAATTCTAAATTCAAGTCCTCTTTGTTTCTATTAGTTAATTATCCCTTATACCTAATTAATTCTAAATCCAATTAAGTCTTTCTGTTTTCTTAATTAGTTAACTTATTCTAATTCTAACCTAATCTAATATATCTTAGAAATATAGTAAAAATATATAAATTATAGTATTAGCTCCTTTATAAAGTCTTCGTGTTATTTAGAAACTTAATTAAGTCACAAATTTAAATACATACATATTCTAATAATAGAAAAATGACATATTAGCTATTTTATAAGGCTTCTCTGTTATGTTAGAAACTTAATTAAGTCACAAATTAAATTAATGTGTGAGCTTCTCTTATGATAATGCAATCCTATTCTAATATTATGTTTTAAAACTACTTCAAATATAAATATAAGGAAATAAAAAACATTTATAATTAAAAACAATAATAAATTTCAGAACAACAAAAAAATAGTAACAAATAATGTGTAACTATGTTAAATCACATACGAAATTTCGTAATTTTCTCGCGCGGAGCGCGAAACCCGTATCTAGTATGTATATAAAAACAGAGTGAAAAACACCGAATGATCAACCTCCAATATAAACTATACATCAACCTATCATATCGTTCTACATCACACTCAATGAAGTTTGAACTTTTGAGTTTAATGATCGGTTTTTCTAGGTTAGGGCATAAAATAAGCATACTTAAATAATAATAAAACTACCCCTGCAAGTAAATGGATAAACTCATTACAAAAATCACTAAAATGATAACACCTAAACACTAAAATGGTAACACTTAATCATAAATTTCTAAAACTAATCTTATTGTATGCTCCTCATTGTATGCTCCTTCTAAACATGGTTTATAAAAAACCAAAGATTTTGAATGTATGACTTGATTTGCATATTTGTAGGAGATCATGGAGGAGGTTAAAGATTGTGAAAAAAATAGATTTTTTATTTAAAAATTTAATTAATTAATGAATTATTTTTTGTTTTTCTAAAATTGGGACATGGCGCTGAGGTGGCGCAATATTTTGTGAAGACTTGACTTCTCTCTTATATTATAGTTAGGTAGATCACAACTTCACGCCATCTTCTTTGTACGACTAGTGCATCCACCGCAAACAAATCTCCTCTCATTCTTATATCCTCGATTGATCAAGTGTCTCTCAACTGAACACCTTGCACCACCTCACATTATGAAGAGTGTGACTTGTACCGTTCTGAAGCCTCACCGTCACGCTTCTGGTACTCTCTACCTTCAACTTTTCTCCACCACTTAATTGAAGTGACCAAACCCTCCATCTCTCGTCAAGATGTCGAAATGCTTATCACCACACACACGCATCGAGGCGGCAATATTCATCACCCACTCAGACTTTCAACCTTCTCATCTCGTTGCCAAGTGCACTTCATCCTCATTCATCACCTACATCACTGACCACATTCCTACGGAAATCACTGCACGACTGCAACGACCTCTTTAACAACTTCCTCAAGTCCTCTCTCATCCGAGAACATCTCACTTGCATGTAACCTTTCTTGCTGCAGTGGTAAAACTCCACGTCACTTATACTCCAACTCTGACGTGAGACTACTCTCTCAATGATCACCATGTCTCTTCACTTGGTTCCTCCCACGCTCGCACTAGTATGTAATTCTCTCCAACATTTATAGCGTCATTCTTCACCATCCGCTCACTCCTTCGCAAAGCGGCCATCTCTCATTTAGAGTGAGGCTCCACCTTCCCACAAGCAACGTCTGTTTCAAAGACTTGTAGGACGTCAACAATGACGCTATCTTCATCAACGCTATCTCCTCGTCCGCATTAACCAATTGACATACTAGTAAATACATAGAAAATGTGGAAGTGAAACTTACCTCTGTCATCCTCACTGTGAAGTTGATCTCCCATTAAAGAGCAGAATATCGAACGTCGACATCCTTAGATGCCACACATCAACACGAGATTATTCACCCATAAGCTAGACCCGCGCACCTAACACTGATAATCTTAGCTCTGATACCACTGTCAGAGAATTAATCCCTCCTCCCCGGACTCCCGTCTACTCACTGACACACACCGAAACAAAGACCTGATATGCAAAAGCTACTTTGTATTATATATTGAATATGCAAGAGAAGTTACACGTGTAGTTTTGAGATTATATTTTTTATTATGATAGGTTTATAAATTTTCAACATAGAAAATCATTTTCTTAATAGATACATTTAGGGCAGAGGTTAGGAAAAACGTTTATAAACCTCCAACTTGAAATATTAACTTACCGGCTAAATCCGAGAACCCCGAACGTCTATGTTTTTGGCAGTTGTATGAGCCAGAACACTCAATAGCGGAGTAGTGATTTTGAGAAGCTGCAACTTTTAATTTGTTTGCACTTTTCACCTTTAAATATATATAAAATTATAGTTTTATATTTAATGTTGAAATTTTAATCTGTTTGCACTTCTACCATATATATAGTTGTAAATATAAAACTCTAGTTGTATTAGCCAGGCGAATTTTTTTTGTCGTCCAAGGTCATTTTTTCTTGTAGCGCTAACATGATCACTTCTTTAATTTGATGAACCAAAATTTTCAGTCATGCTACCACTTGTGACAACTAGAAATTTCTACGTAGGAGTAGGAAGTACAAGTTTTTGATTTTTCTACTTGTACAGTCAAGATCAAGTTTCTTACGAGGTGTGCCGCTTAAATTCTTAACTTAAGAATAAAAAGTTAGAATAAAACTGCATCTCAATTGAATAAATACATGATATTATACCCTAATCTAAACTATATGGTATAAGTTTAAATTATACGTTACCAAGCAAATGTTGAAAATACACATGATCTATTTTAAATTGAATAAATACTCTTACTGCTTATGACATATGCCGCCCAATCTTACCATTGGTGATTGATATTTGGTAGTATGAACAAAGTGGCACGTATGAACATGAAAATAAAAAAGGTGAACAAACCCCAACAAACATATTGTGCTCCCTATAATAAGACTTTCACTTTGTTGATTTTCCTCAAAGAGAATTCAACATTCAATCTCACCGTGTCTTTGATCTCTTCCAACTTCAACTTAAACACCCTTAATCAATTTGTAAATTATTCCCTCAAGTCAAATCTCGATTAAAATATCGTACACATCTCACCTAAACCCTCTTCTTCCTCCATATATAAATATATCTTCATTCTCCCTCTTCAAACCCATCATCAATCTATCATGGGTCTTCCTCAAATAATCAAAAACCCTAGATCTTGGGCCATGCTTTTGCTTATTTTGGTACTACTTGTTGTTGTTGAACAACTAGAGGCTACAAGAACCCTAAATGGAGATGAATGGGTCCATGCAAATGAAAATCTATGGCTAGCTTCGTTACCGAGAAAGACGACTCCATCTTCGCACTCGAGCTCATGCACGTCGATCCCGGGAGGAAAGAAAGGAGGAAAGTGCACACTTAGACTCAAGGAGATGCATGTAGCTGGACGTGGGCTTAGCCATGGTGGTCATTTTCAAGTGGCTTTTCCTAACAACGTTATTCAAATGGGTTCGGCTTCTTTAGATCATGGTCACAACGATGTCGATTTGGCTAGATCTGATCAGTGATTGGAGTTGCTAGTTTTTTGCTTGTTTTTTCATTTGTTTATATGGTTTCAAGTTTATTTTTTCCCCTTTTTGTATGGGTTTTTTAGGGAGTGGCCGGTGGAGGAGGATGATTGAAAATCTCCAACTCTTTGTAATTGATCAATTGCAAAATATACGGATTAGAGTAGGATTGTAATTGACAATTCATTTTTTATTTTGTTGACCGAGGATATGTATACATGTTTATATATACAAGATAATATGTGCTCGATCGATCTATATAGTTTAACTTTGATCATATCGTCGTGGTATGATTGAGATTACATACTCCCTTAAATCGTTAATATAGTTCGGTTTACATATTTACACGAGAATTAAGGAATAGGTGTGTTGGATTAGCAAAAACCATTAATACATGTTTTTTTTTAATAATTTACTGCATTTCAGTAGATAGCTACTAGCGTGTGTCCCCGTACCATGTACGGGGTCGCATATAATAAATATTTTAATAATATATTTATATTTTATACTATTAATTAATTTATAGATTGTAGTTTATACTTTATGGTTTATAATTTTTAGATTATAGTTTATAGTTTACGATTTATGTTTTATAGTTTAAGTTCATTAATAATTCAACTTAATTAGATTGATAACATATTATTAATAGATAAGATATATATTTATATACATATAAGATAGATATATAATATGATAAAAGATAAAAATCTATATTTCTTTTTGTTATATAACCTATTAGATATCTTTTTGATTTTTTTACTTATTTAATTCAAAGATATATATCAAAATATAAAGTCGGATGACGTGGAGGATGACATGATGGATGATGTAGCATAGCTTAGAGGTCAACACATAGGCGTATTGAATATAAGGGCGACATGTGTCAAAACAACGTTCTGTTTTAGTATATGTAATAGATTAAATGCAAGAGCAAAACGCCATGCATGATCCCCTCAACTCCATACACTTTCACATTATTCAACAACCCAAATAAAAAAAAAGTCAATAAAAGGGCGATATGTGGCAAAACAATGAGGCGTAGGCTTGTCATTTTGACATTTAGGCAATAAAAGAAGTCAAATTGTTAATAAGGATTGATTCAATTCCGTTGAAGTTTGAGAATTTTTTTCTAAAGTATGCTTTTTTTTAGAAAATATTTCAGATATGGGCTCGTTTTGAAAATAATTCCCAACAAAGGCACTCTTATGAGGTTCAGAAATTTTTCGCGAATGAGAAAACCCTTTACCAGCGTCTCATCCGAAGCAGGTATTTTTTTTTAATTCCCCCGTGTAAGAGACGCTGCATAAAATTAAAAAAAAAAATTGGATTTGTATAAGGGAGTTGTTTTAATTTTTTTTTTCAAAGTTTCTTATATATATATATATGATTACATAAGACTTACTCGTGTTTGGATGGATCGTATGGGCTCGCTTGAAATCGGAATCGATCACGACCGATTTCGTTGGGTCCGTATTGATCCCAACTTTCACCAGATACGTCTCTCTCTCGATTCTGATTTCAAATGACCGCATACGAGCCACCCGAACACGCTTAAGTCTCGTGCGTACCTTCTACTGTAAATGGATATTTACAAATTTTTTCCTCCATATCAGGCGATGAGAGACATATCAGGTGAAAGCTGAGATCAATACGAACCCAACGAAACTGGTCATGATCAATTCCGATTCCGAACTGGTGAAAGAAGGTATGCACGAGATTTACGCTTGTTCGGATGGCTCGTATGGGCTTGTTCGGAATCGGAATTGATCACGACCAGTTTCATTGGCTCCGTATTGATCTCAGATTTCACCAGATATGTCTCTCATCGCCTGATATGGAGGAACGAATTTGTAAATATCCATTTACAGTAGAAGGTACGCTCGAGAGTTACGCGTGTTCGGGTGGCTCGTATGGGTTTGTTCGAAATCAGAATCGAGCGAGAGACATATCTGGTGAAAGTTGGGATCAATATGGACCCAACGAAATCGGTCGTGATCGATTCCGATTTCAAACGAGCACATACGAGCCATCCAAACACGAGTAAGTCTTAGTATGTACTAATATATATATAAGAAACTTTGAAAAAAAAAAAATTAAAACAACTCCTTTGTATAAGGCGCGCCTTAGACAAATTCAATTTTTTTTAAAATTTTTATGTGCAACTCTTACACGGGGGAATTAAAAAAAAATACATGCTTCGGATGAGAGACGCTGGTAAATACGCGAAGAATTTCCGAACCTCATAGGAGTGCCTATGTTGGGAATTCTTTTCAAAACGAGCCCATATCGGAAATATTTTCTAAAAAAAAGTCTACTTTAGGAAAAAATTCGAAGTTTGAACACTCTTGCCTAATTTTGTCAACGGTCAACTTTTTGTACCATGATCTTCAATGACAAATGCCAAGTGCAGGCAAAGATTTGGTATGGTTGACTCCGTGGCTGCTGAATTTCAGTTTTAATATTATGCTACCGAATTTCTTAAGGTACCAAAGTTATAAATGAACCCAAGTTTGTATTTGCAAAAAAAAAAATGAACTACAATCAGCTACAGTATTAAGTGGAGTACTAACTAACTGCAATGTCAAATTCCGTATATAAATTGTTTTTTCCACAATTTTTTGGGTTTTTACATAAAACCACCCGTTATTTGTCGTCATTTGCACGAAACCACCCGTTATATCGATAATTATAATTAACCACCCATTTTCTTATCTCCGTTAACAAAACACCACCCATCTCCTTAATCCGTCCAGATTGCTGTGAAGTTGTGCGAATTGACTCATTTGCCCCCATTTTTAATCCCAAATTAAGACAAATGTGTCATTTAAGAGTATTGGGTAATCCGGTGTATATCTCGTGGGTATCCACGAGATATTGAAAATATCGTGTAAATTTTTATAGCTCTCTATGATTTAGGGTTAGAAGAAGTTCACTTCATCTTGCTCGTGACTGCGCAAGGGGGAAAGAAGAAGGAGAAGGTCGCCGGACTCGACGCCGAGGGAGAAGACTGGGAAGCGCGCCGGAGAAGGAGATCGATCGAAGACGACAGCCTAGAACAAGTAAGTATGTAGTGTAGTAATCCGTTGAGTTAGGTTTTTTTGTCGATCTTAAAATTAGAAGAATTTAGGGTTTCGTTTAAGGGTTTTTGTCGATCGTTGTTGGTTTTCTGAAGGGGTTTTTGTTGTTATTTAGTCGGAAATCAGAGATGATAGAAATTACAGATTTAGGGTTTTTTTGGGATCGAATTTTGGGATTTAGGTTTCGAAAGGCATCGAATTTAGGGATTTAGGGTTCGAAAGGCATATAATTTTGGGATTTTTGGTTCTTTGGGTTAGAAATTAGAGATTTAGGGTTATTTGGGATCCAATTTAGGGATTTAGGGTTTTTTTGGGATCGAATTTGGGATTTAGGTTTTGTTTGGGATCGAATTTTGGGATTTAGGGTTTTTTTGGGATCGAATTTTTGGATTTAGGGTTCGAAAGGCATATAATTTTGGGATTTAGGGTTTTTTGTTCGAATTAGGGATTTTGGGTTCCATAAATTATGTTGTAATTTGAATTGCTGAAACATTATGTTGTTATATCAATTAGCAGTCAACAGATTTAGGGTTCCATAGGTTTATTGAGTGTGTTATGTTATTTTTGCTTAGGAAAATGTTTTCCCAAACACAATCTGAGTCCACATACAATGCAAGAATTCTTTGTGATTGCAACTTGAGGCCACTACTGTTTACTGCTCATACCACTAAAAAATATGGAAGAAAGTTCTTGAGATGCTCAACAAGATGCTGCAATTTTTTTCAATGGATCGATGCTCCATTGGACACTAATACAAGCAACATAATTCAGCAACTTGAAGAGAAGAACAAAAAATATGAAACAACATTGAAGGAAAAAAATAAACAGATTAGGAGGTTGTGGATGCTTGTATTTCTTTTGGTAACTGAGATTGCGTTGTCTAGGTTTTATAAGTTGTTCAATGTTAGCTTTGTTAGAGGCATGCTATTGACAGTTTAAATTTGTAATGTTTGATGGTTGGTGACTGTTTAATGGGAACTACTGTTATGGTTGTTATGTATTGTTGTGTAAGTTTACAAAATGTTTTATAACATCCAACCTTAAATTTTTGCATTTCAAACCGGCCATAGAATAGTTGGTCAAAAGGAGTAGTAAATGCTCACCTAACTTACCATTTTCCAATGCAAATTGATCATCCCCTAATAAATTACCCTAGTGAAAACCGACCCCTTTTGCCTATTTAATGGAGGCTTAGTAAGTTAGTGGTTTCCATTCTCTCCTACGTACTCACTTCAACAGAATAGTTATAGGACTTAGACTTATTTTTCCTTCAACATGGGTGATCATCCTGGAAATCCAGTGATAATAGATGATGATGATGATGTAAGAGCGGTTAGAAGAGGCAATGGAAGGGCTACTTTCAGATCAAAAGAACCCAATTGGGACAAGTGCTTCATGGTGAAGATGATGAGATCGTTCGTGGAAGACGACTGTCATTTGGTAAAAGTTTAATATTTGACCCTTTTTTTTATACTGAACTTGAATTACTAATCTCTATAATCTTCTTTTTTGCAGCCAATACCATTCGAGCATGCTGAAGAATTTCTCAAGGACTCCAAATATCAGTTTGTGTCTTTGCACGTGGAAGATAAGCATGAGGAGCTAATGGGAAGTGATGGTCAAATACAGCGACAACGGGAAGCCTCACATGTCCTATAGGTTTGGTAGAGGATGGAGGACTTTTGTCCAAGCCAATGAAATAGCCAAAGATGATGTCGTTATGTTTGAATGTTTGCAATTATTTGGTGTGCCTTATGTTATTTACCAGGTCCGGTTTTTCAAAGATGGGGTGTGGGTTTAGGTTTAGAGCTTGTGGGTTGTGTCATTGTGTCTTTTCTGTGTCATTTTGTCTTTAGGTGTGTCACTGTTGTACTCGTGCAAGTCACAAATTAAGTGTTTTGTTTGTTTTGTTGCATCAATGTCTTTGTCATCACCTATTGAATAAAAGACACAGCTATTTGTCATCACTGGTGTACTCGTACTTTTTTTGTTGTTTTGTTTCATGTTTGGACACAAAATGTTGAGTTACATATGACATGTTAAATATTCATAGTCACTAAAAAAATGTCATCAAGTTCATATGACATGCTGAGTTGCTGAGTTACATATGAAAGCTGGAAAGCAAACAAAATGTCATAAAGTTCATATGCTAACAAAAATATTCAAAATGCTGGAAAACTGAGTTAAATATTGAAAATGATGAGTTACATATGACATATGACATGTCATAAAGTTCATATGCTAACAAAATGCTGTCAAGTTCATAAGTTGAGTTAAACATTGAAGTGATCAAAACACACATAATTCAGTACTGTGACTCAAAATGACATAATTGAACTACACAAAATGCTGGAGTAAACATTTCCAGACTTGTAATTGTTTAAAATGTTGGTCTAATAACACTAAAAGATGCACTTAAGTTGAACTTCCCACTTGAGATGCAAGTGTCTTTTTCCGAGCAGCACTCTTCTTTCTTGGATTGAATTCAGGAAACTTCACACGAGGAATACCTTCATCAGAGCTGTAGCTTATGTTGTCATCAGATGGAACTCTTATGGTGGGCCTTCTAATGGTCACTGTTGGGCTACTCATTCTAGGAATGTTTGCATCCTCAACCAAGACACTTAATGGACTCGGTTCTGTGCCTTGGATGATGTAAACTTCCAGAGTTCTATCAACTCCAACATTGGCACACATATGGATTATGTCTACATCCCCTACAAACCTCTTCATCCCTTGATGCAATGTCTTACCAGGCTTAGAATACCAAAGCTCTCTAACATTTTCAATACCCACACCCTCCTTAATAAACAACTCTAGCTCTATCTTAGAAATTAAGTCAGGGTCAACACCCTTTTTCCAGAATATTTTGTTTCTTCCATATGAAAGTCTATCCTGAGACATATTCTCACCCAAGTAAAATTTCCCTTCATAAAAAAACTTGAGATCCACAGCAGCCATCATCTGGTAATACATTGATAAGCACACACAATTTATCCTTTTTTGTAAGCAAATATACTACCATTCCCAACCACTAGCATTAGATAAGCATGGTTCACAAACAAATGCATACATCACATCAAACCAAGAATGGAATCTTTCATATGCTTTTTTAATTAAAAAACAACAAAATCCCTAAATTAATTCATGCATCAGCCATTGTTAATTGAACAATGTCATCAACTATTTCAACATTGTCATTCAATGTCACCCACTAGTTCATCTTCATTGTTAATTCATCACTGTCATTAAAAAAGGAATAAAGCAACAACAGAAAAAGCCAAAATGAAAAGCCCCAAATTCAATGCCACCCACTGCCTATTTGAAAAGCCCCAAATTCAGAATCGAAACCCCCCAAAATCAACACAAAATCAAGCAACATAATTAAAGCATCAACATACCTCTGTCTTCCTCTTTTTACTCTTCGAAATCAGCAATAAAGCTTCAGCCTTGACCCTTCTTCTTGTCTTCGACTTCGCCTTCAACCAAAATCTCCAACTTCGTCTTTATCGCAGTCGAAATCCCTCTCGAACTCCCAAACCCTAGATCCCAAAATTCACTTCAAAACAACCTTGTATCCCCAAATCCACTCGAAACCAACACAATATCCCCAAACGTAGTCGCAATCGTTCCAAAATCAACCCGCAAACCTTCGCATCGCTCTCGAATTCGCCATCCCAGTCGCAAACCCTAGATCCCAAATCCACTCCAGATAAACCCTAGAACCCTTGAATATCACTCCCAAACAAACCTAGACATCGCAAACCCTTGAATCACCCCGTAAATCAGCTTAATCCACTCGAAGAAACCCTAGAACGCTAGAATCATTCAATCGCCCAAAAATCGCATCTCTCTCGATTTAGGGTTTCTGTCTCCAAAATTAGGGTTAGCAGTAAAAAGATAGATTTAGGGTAAAAATTGAGATTTTGAACATATCGTCAAAATATCGTGAGATAAATTTCGGGTTAAAAATAATGATGGCAAACCCTGTAATTTGGGATTAAAAATGGGGGCAAATGAGTCAATTCGGACAACTTGACGGCAATCTGGACGGATTAAGGAGATGTGTGGTGTTTTGTTAACGGAGATAAGAAAATGGGCGGTTAATTATAATTATCGATATAACGGGTGGTTTCGTGCAAATTGTGACAAATAACGGGTGGTTTTATGTAAAAAAAAAAAAAAAAAAAAAGAAAAAAAGAAAAAAAAAACCAATTTTTTTGACCAAAGCTGTCTTCCGTTCTTACTACAGTACCAACTAATCACAACTTTCAAATAATCTAAATTATGTATTCATGAACCCAAAAATGGTACAAACGTAATTTCATTGTTAAAGTGGAATTTTAACGCCGCGCTACGACACTTTGACATTGTAAGATACGATATTATATATTTAATTTTAAAATGTTCTAATTTTATGTTTAGTTTAACATATGAATGAAGTTTATTGTTTGTATAATATCTTTGAATTGCATCAAAGATATTTTGACAAAAGAGGTGATCTAATTTTTATTACTCTACAAAATTATCAATTATATTTTTTTTAATAGTTCAATCAACAATAAAAAGAGAGAGAGCTGTATTTAAACGAAGAGAGTAGAAAGATTTAAAGTCTTCAATAAATGTGATTAATGAGAAGCATTCAACTTTTTTGTACCATGCCAATTTTATATTAGATTTAGATTTTGGCTGATTCAGTAACATGCTACGTGTGTTACTACGTGGTCTAGTACACTGTACACATCATCAAAGTACCAATGAATTCTGATCGAATTATTCATATATATTATTTTTTATGTATAGATATATATCTGAAATCATTTTTTATTAATCTAAAAAATGTGGATATTTTTATATGTTTTTTTTTTTTTTTGATGAAGAACGCATTTAGGGGGGTTTACCTAACAAGAATAAACCGCCCTAGAGCATCCCGAAGGATGAGATCATAAAGATCTAAGAAGATGTTGCAAAATCAGGTAATGGTAGAAACGGGGTGAGAAAAAACAATAAGGTCTCCCCGCACCATTATCAACGTCAAAAAAGAACCTAGCAAATCGATGACTAAGCTCAGTACACCGAGATGGAGAGAGAATGGACACGAACACGGGCTGCACTATGGCCAACACAAGCGTTGTGACACCGGAAGCAGAAAACAATCAATCTTCAAGTTGTGTGATGCACCTAGGCAAGTAACTAACTCTTGGAAGTGCTTCATCTCAAGCAAACAATCCAAACCACACAGCCATGACGGTAGTCTCATCCGAAACGACATTTCATCACGAGAGCCGGTATACAACTTTAGCCAAAAGAAATGAAAGTAATTTCAAAGACTTGAAAGGCAACAGAAAGACCAATTATTTTTTCTTTGGTGAAAACTTATATTGTATGGAGTAGATCTGGTTCTTTGTTTGACCTAACAGTCGCTTGTTCTTTCTTTTCTTTTTTCTTTTTTTTTTCTTTTTTTGCGTACTGCTCAATTGTTTTTTATTACGAGGGTTGGTGACTTGGTGTTGATTCGAATGGAGCACAAAAATCTTGCAGCTCAAGAGCAAGACTGCTAAATTTTTTCAATTTGTTTTGAGATTTTAGATCTGAAATTTTTCGGAGAAAAGCGGGTGAATCAGATTTGAACAGAGATCAGAAACATGGATGAATCTGGTAGAGCGGTGGTTACTTTGGAAGAAAAGCGGGCTTTTTTACGAGTATAGACTGATGATTTATTAGTTAGAGGAGAGGTGGAGAACCTCTATTTTGTTTGTTGATATAGCAGAAGAGAAGTTACTACCAAAAAGAGAGACAAAAATTGGCTCCCTCTAGCGGTTGAGTAGTCATCAGTCATCAAGAGATGAAATCTCAAATATAATGATTTGATTTTGATGCTATGAATGTGTTTTATTGATTGGGGTTATTTTGATTTTTTGATTTTTGGGTTGTTTTGGGGTTGTGGTTGTTAGAGAGAAGGGGCTCTTTCTTGTTTTTCTTCGGTTGATTTATTTTACCAATTGTTTACTTATTCTGCTATTGATAAAGGCCTTATACCTCATTTTCTTTACTTTTTGACCAAGCTCCCTCTTTACTTTTTTATACCTCATTGATAAAGCTACAGCTTGCAAAGCAATCTTTGACCAAGGTAAACAAAGGTTGGAGCTTGATTTTATATGCTAATATTGCCTAATGTAAGTTAGGATTGTTTTCGTTGATTTTTCCATAAAATTATCAATCAAATATACAGGCTGATTTATCAGAAGTGAAAAGTGGGCCAATTATCTGTAGAAGCCCAGAGCATTAAGAAAGTAGTCCAACAAATGAAAGCCCACGAAGCTGCTTCTCTTTGATAGAACTGTCTTTCTCTTGTATATAAGCTCATCTTATTTGAATCATGCCCAAATTAGATGTTCTACACAAAAATTGCAATCCCAATCCCACAATTCAAACGCCCTCTCAATTTTCAATCATCGTTTTCCAATTCTCCAACGATCGATTAATCCCGTTGCATTTTGGATGAATATGTCCAGTGCTAATGAAGCAGATTTGATCGAAATCAGCTGACCGAAATCTGGTCACTGCGTATATACATTGAAGGAATTTCACCGTATATATGGTAAATTGAGACTAATGAGAGCATTATCTGTAAAATGTTCGTTAATTTTTCATTTTAGGTTTAGTCTTGATTTGTGCAGGCCTCTACAGGAAACCTAATTGTGGGTTCACATGTTTGGGTTGAGGATCCAGATTTGTGCTGGATTGATGCACAAGTCATCGACATCAACGGAGACGAAATTGAAATCCAAACTTCAAATGGGAAGAGGGTTTCGGTTAATCATTCGAAGATATACCCGAAAGACGAAGATGCACCTGATGGAGGAGTTGATGATATGACCAAATTGTCTTATCTACATGAGCCTGGTGTTCTGCAGAATTTAGCAAACAGATATTACCTCAACGAAATTTATGTACGTAAAAACTTCAATCTTGTTTTGTTTGTTTTAATGATGATGCAATGAATTCAACTCTTTCACACCATTATTGGCAGACTTACACTGGAAACATCCTAATTGCTGTGAATCCATTTCAAAGGCTTCCCCATTTGTATGATTCTCAGATGATGTCCCGTTACAATAATGCTCCACTTGGACAACTTCGCCCTCATGTTTTTGCAATTGCTGATGTCGCATACAGGTTCGTGCATTAGGTAGTCTTCTAACTCTAATAATCCAATTTAAGGGAACTTGTAAGGTCGTATAGTGAAATAGAACTTCAAAAGTACATGTTAGTTGTGTATATTATTTTATTGGACGATTTTGATTGAAGTTTTTTAACTTTTCTTAGGTATTAAGTTGCGAATATACAATTTGTTGAGTCATGCATAACACTTTTAGTGGGTTATGTTAATTTTTTGCTCTAATTAATGTGGTCATGTACTGACTACAGTAAATTTTATGTTGAATTAAGTAGGGAAATGATTAATGAGGGAAAAAGCAACTCCATTTTGGTGAGCGGTGAAAGTGGCGCAGGTAAAACTGAGACCACAAAAATGCTTATGCGTTACCTCGCGTTTTTGGGAGGACATTCGACAACTGAAAGAAGAACTGTTGAACAACAGGTCTTGGAGGTCAGACATAGCTAAATGACTTGGCTAATGTTTTTTTAGCTTCTAAGATAAAATTAGTATTTGACATATACTGCAGTCGAATCCAGTTCTTGAAGCTTTTGGCAATGCAAAAACAGCTAAAAATAACAACTCAAGGTCAGTTTCACTTTTTAGGATACTGATTTACGTAATTTTAACATTCTTAATAATAAATTGCTCACCTTGATCATCTGCAGTCGATTTGGTAAATTTGTTGAGATACAATTTGACAAGAATGGAAGGATATCCGGGGCAGCAATAAGAACTTATCTTCTTGAGAAATCTCGCGTTTGCCAAATTTCGGATCCTGAAAGGAATTACCACTGTTTTTACTGTCTTTGTGCTGCACCACAAGAGGTTTTAACAGTGGCTTGTTTTATTTTGTTTTGTTGTTCCTATATTTGTGCTTCACTGAGGTTTTTCTTTACCAGGAAATTGAAAAATACAAGCTTGGACATCCAAAAACTTTTCGCTATCTTAATCAATCAAATTGCTTTGAGTTGGTTGGTATCAATGATGCTAAAGACTATCTTGCCACAAGGAGAGCAATGGAGATAGTCGGAATCTGCGAACAAGAACAGGTACTGTGTATTTTTAAATCTTTATTACTGTAAAAATAATCTCATCATCTATGCATAATATTTTTTTTTTAAATCTGCAGGATGCAATATATAGAGTTGTAGCTGCTATCCTTCACATTGGTAACATAGAGTTTGCTAAGGGTCAAGAAGTCGATTCCTCTGTTCTAAAAGACGAGAATTCCGATTTCCATCTTAAAACAACTGCGGAGCTTCTTATGTATGATTTGATTGTGCAAAAATTGTCTACATACCCGAACGGTTTCTGCATCATGTAATAGCCGATTTTTTGATCTGTTTTTCAGGTGTGATCCTGCTTCTTTAGAAGACGCCCTTTGCAAGCGTGTTATGATTACTCCGGAAGAAGTCATCAAGAAAAGTCTTGACCCTGCTAGTGCAACATTTAGCAGAGATGGTCTAGCAAAGACCATATATTCTCGTTTGTTCGACTGGTAAGAAGACATTATTAGTTATTTCAAAGAAGATGTTGCTAATTTTTTTTTTGTAGGTTGGTGGAGAAAATCAATGTTTCGATTGGTCAAGATCGGAACTCGAAATGTTTGATTGGAATTCTTGATATCTATGGTTTTGAAAGCTTCAAAGCAAATAGGTAAAGTTTACAAAAAAGTGATAATTACTATGAACCATGATGTTTTGCAACTAAAGTCTCTCCAGTTTTGAGCAGTTTTGTATCAATTACACCAATGAAAAGCTGCAACAACATTTTAACCAGGTAAAGTTTTGTCGTTTTCTCATCTTCCTTGGGTCACTCGGTTCACATCCTCTCGATATGGTCTAGGAATAGATGCATACATCTTGGGCAGATTTTGTTGCTGTTGTTGTTGTTGGAATTGCCTATTTTCTAATCGTTAATGCAAGTATAAAGTATAATTATGTCAACTTCAGAATGTTTTCAAGATGGAACAAGAGGAGTACACAAAAGAAGAAATAGACTGGAGGTACATAGAGTTTGTAGATAATCAAGATGTCTTGGATCTTCTTGAAAAGGTATATCCTTTATCTTGAGTTTAAGATTCATCAAAAAGTTAGTTTTTCTCTCTTAATTCTAAACTTTTGTAGATTAATGATTAATGCAGAAACCAGGGGGCATCATTGCATTACTTGATGAAGCTTGGTTAGCAGCATCTCTTTTTCTCATGTTCATTTGTATTCTTTGAATTTATTTCTTTTTACATTGAACTATTTTCAGTATGTTCCCAAAATCAACACACGAGACCTTTTCAAATAAACTATACCAAACGTTCCATAAGAACAAACGCTTCATCAAGCCAAAATTATCTCGCACAGATTTCACAGTTGCGCATTATGCTGGAGAGGTAAGTTTGTTTTAATTGTAAATTCTATGTGAAGTGTTTTGTTCATAAACTTCAACCTTGTTGAGTTGTTGTCCTTACTTTTCTTCTTAGGTTCAGTATCAATCTGATCAATTCCTAGACAAGAACAAAGATTACATTGTCCCTGAACATCAAGAATTGTTAAGTGCTTCAAAATGCCCGTTTGTAGCGCGACTGTTCCCTCATATTCCTGAGGAGACAACAAAGTCTTCCAAATTTTCGTCTATTGGTTCTAGCTTTAAGGTAAACTTCGTCTCTTTTTATTAATATTTTATTTTGGATTGTAAATTTTTGAAGAATTTGTGATTGTATATTTTGTAGCTACAACTACAACAATTGATGGAAACACTGAAATCAACAGAACCTCATTATATAAGATGTGTCAAGCCAAATGATCTTCTAAAACCGGCAATATTCAAAAATATCAATGTCATGCAACAGTTACGCTGTGGCGTGAGTACAATGAAAGCTTCCTCTTAGTATTTCTAGTCTCATGTATCTCCTATAAAGCTTATGTTATTTTGTTTTCTACTTGTAGGGTGTGCTAGAGGCAATTAGAATCAGTTGTGCTGGCTATCCCACAAGAAAAACATTTTCCCAATTTATAAATCGGTTTCATATTCTCTGCCCTGATGCTGCAAGGAGGTTTGTGTAACCATTTTTAAGTTATCTTGTTTTTAATTTGCTTTGTCATTTTCAATAATTTAATGAATAAAAAGATTTTGTTTTTATTTATACAGTTGTGAAGACAAGATTGTGTGCAAAAACATTCTAGAAAAGATGGGAGTTCATGGTTATCAGGTTTGTATTATGTTTTCTAAGATTCAGCCAAAAATATAGTTGCATTAATTTCTACATACAAACATTTTCCAGGTAGGAAAAACCAAAGTTTTCCTCACAGCAGCTCAAATGGCAGAGTTAGATGCAAGACGAGCCTGGAAACTTAAAAAAGCAGGCAAAACTATTTTAAGGAAGATGAAATCATACATTGCTCGTAAAAAGTTTGTTGCTTTATGCAAATCTACTGTTAATCTGCAATCAGTTTATCGCGGTAACAAAACATTCTTTTGTTATTTTGCAGTTTACGTATACAGCCCTTCATTTATTTTTTTTGCAATTTTCCTGCAGGAAGACTTGCTTGCAAACTGTATGAAGCTCTGAGAAAAGAGAAAGCCTCAATAACAATTCAGAAAAACATGCGTGGACACATTTTAAGGAAAGCTTACAAACAAGTTCATTCATCAGCACTTGTTTTACAGACTAGTGCCAGGAAATCTGCTTCGTGCAATCAGTTCAAATACAAAAAGCAAGAAAAAGCATCAACCATGATTCAAGTATTGATTCGTCGTTAAAATTTTATGCTGAATATTGATATTGATGGATAATCTTATCATGTTTAGTGGAGGTTAATTAATCTTGATTTGGTTAAGTGCAGGCTCATTGGCGAGGTTATAGAGATTATATATACTATAAGAAGCTTAATTTAGCGGCCATTGTTTTACAATGTAGATGGCGAGGAAGGTTAGCTCGAGTGGATCTTATAAATTTGAAGATGGTAAAATCGAGTTTACCTTAAATATTAGTATTTTATTATATTCTCTTTTACCAAAACAAAAGTGTTGTTTTTTTTAATATGTTTTCTACAATTTTAGGCTGCTAGAGAAACTGGTGCTCTTATAGAAGCAAAGGATAAACTTGAAAGGAAGGTTGAAGAATTAACTTGGCGTCTGCAGTTTGAGAAGAGATTAAGGGTAATATGCTAAGATCTCTTACATAGTTTATCCGAGTTTAAAATCATTATACAATATCGAGAGTTGCTTGTTGACAAGTAGGTTTTCTTACATGCTTCGGACTATTTGTTGGCTTCCATAATCTTCAGACTGATCTTG
This sequence comes from Oxyria digyna, assembly GCA_029168935.1. NCBI lineage: Eukaryota > Viridiplantae > Streptophyta > Magnoliopsida > Caryophyllales > Polygonaceae > Oxyria > Oxyria digyna. Next base: position 18,681,903 of record JAPVLV010000007.1, on the reverse strand, counting down.
AAGAAGCAAAAGAGCATGAGATACTAACGCTACGACTTTCACTCAAAGAAATGCAACAGAAATTTGATGAAGCTAATGAGTTGCTTGCTGAGGAAGCAATTAAAGAAGCTGCAGTTGCTTCTGTGAAAGAAACTTCAGTTCCATGTGAAGCAACTGTCAAGATCAAGTCTCAAACTTCAGATGTAGATAGATTCAAGGTACGTCGCCTAAATCACAATTTTACTTCAGGGTTTTTATGAGTTAATCTTATACATTTTTCATCACAAGAAATCCAACCCTTATTTTCGTATGTTATGTCACAAAGGTGTTGTGGCAGTTAGAAAGACGAAAAGCCGATGATTGGGAAAAAAAGTGTACAGAATCCCAAAAAGAATGTGATGATTGGAAAAAGAAGTTAGAGGAAACTGAAAAAAGAATTCATCAACTTCAAGAATCTTTGAATAGGTAAGCATCATTTTTGTCGCTTCAGGTATAATATAATTCTACTCTCATATTATTATAATGTACTTTTGTTCAAAAAATTCTTCAAACAAAGGAGGTATTTTTATCAAGGGTGAAAGATCTTATGTGACTAACACTAGGTGTGATCTAGCATGTCTCAGGATGATATACTGCATGGAGGACCAATTTTCAGAGCTTAACATGATCTTGCATGATACATCAAACATTGGTTCGGAGTGCATTGCCAAAGACGCCGGGATAGACGTTACATCTACTTCTTCTGATGATTCCTTCTCTGTTATTAGTCGGGATGGTCTCCAATGGATAGTACATGATCTTACTCAACCTAATTTTATAGGTCTGCTTAGCTTTCTTAATGTTGATTTTTGTTTTACAACCAAAAGATTTAGAGTCTTGAATGCTAGGAATCTCAGATTTTCGGTTTCAGTCAGCCATTTTTATATCTTGTTGATTGCATTGTGCAGGATCAAATACTCGAGAAAGTGATCTGGAGGGAGCATTCGACGATTTCTTCTGATGGGGCTTGTTGTCCAACATAGGGTAATCCCTTAAGTTACTAATTTTAAACTGACACTTCATATCATAGTTTTAATTTTTTGGCATCACAAAGTAGATACCATTTTTTTTGGGCTTGCTATTTGGCACATCCTAAAAGTTTATTTGGCACACCCTTACCTTCGTCACGAATGTATTTCACCAGAGATTCGTCACGAAGAAACTGAGGACTTCCGTCACGAAGGTTTCAAGGAGTTCCGTGACGAATCTATTTTTTTTTTTTTAAATAATAATTCAGAATCTTGTAGAAAATTTCAATACGAGTCCGTGCATATAAAATACGTCCAAAACGGACATCGTTTGCCCTTCCAAAAGCCCTAAATCAAAACAGTCGTTTTCGTTAAGTTCGTAATATTTAAACATAATGCATAATTATACTTTATAAGTAATAAACTAGTGATATTAAATGATAATATATAATTATAGTATATAAATTTAATTGCATGATTTTTAACTATAATTAATAATTATATTATACAAATACTAAATTTATATAAGTTTTTGTTTTTACGAACTTAACGCATGCGACTATTTTGTTTTGGAGGCTTTTGGAAGGGCAAACGATGTCCGTTTTGGACGTATTTTATATGCACGGACTCGTATTGAAATTCTCTATAAGATTCTGAATAGATTCGTCACGGAAGTCCTTGGAACCTTCGTGACGGAACTCCTTGGAACCTTCGTGACGGAAGTACTAAGTTTCTCCGTGACGAATCTCTTGTGAAATACATTCGTGACGAAGATCGTCTCTAATACATTCGTGACGAAGGTATAAAGACTTTGTTTTTTTATAGAAATTTTGTATAGTGTTAAGAAAGACTAGAGTAATTAATAATAGCATATAGGATTCTGTCTCTCTGTTCTTCTTCTTTTATCGTTTTTCTTTTTTTCTTCATATTCAGTTTATCAAATTGTTTCAGAATTTTGTGATATATTGTCCTTTTTCTCAAGACATTTCAAAAGGTTTGCAAAAGTTCAAAGGTCTTAAAATTTAGTACTTGTTTGTGCAAAGGTGTCGCACTAAATACCGATGAATATTATGTAGAGGAATTTGCGCCAAACCACCCGTTATTTGACACATTTTGCACCGAACCACCCCTTATATCAAATTTTGCACCGAACCACCCCTATATCTACTTCTGTTAACATTTTACCACCCCTCTCATTTTTCCGTTTGGTTATCCGTTAAAATTGTGAAATTACATTTTTGCCCCATTTTTTTTTAATAAAATAAGGGCAAATCTGGTATTATTTTCACCACGAGATATTGCAAAATCTCGTCAGTTTCCCGGATTAATTTCTCGTCACTTTCCGTTTGGTTATCTCGTCACTTTCCCTAATTTCATCCACTAACCCTAACTCTCTTTCAAGTGGATTACGAACATGAGGAAGGCGATTTACAGGAGATTCGATTGCGATTGCGATTAGGGTTCTTCGAAGTCGATTACGAACAGATTAGAGGAGGAGGAGGGCTTGCTGTGGCTGTTTGGGTGGGTGCGAACAAAAGCTCGAGACATAGGGAGACGAAGAGGAAGCTTCATCCGTCTGAATTGTTGGACAAAGAGGAGGAGGAGTGCTTGTTGTGGCTGCGAACAAAACCAAGGTATGCCTTTCTCGATTTAGGGTTAGCTTTTCTCGATTTCAAGACTAAGCTTTTCTGGATTTAGGGTTTGTTTTTTCTGAGTGAAGTTGTTGGGTTTTGGTTTTGTTGAGAATGGATTCGTGAGTAGTAGTATAAAGGATGACATTGATATGTCAAATTAAAGGATGACATTGAGAATGGACAACTTGGACATATTTTACTGTTTTTTGCTTTCATTGCATGTGACAATATTCTTTTCTTTTGCTTTCATTGAAAGCTGCGAATCTAGAATTGGTAAAGGATGACATTGATGACAAAAAATGGTGGTGGCCCATATGTCCACATGCCATTAATAATCTGATGAACAACACTGGATGAAATTGCTTTGTTTGCTGTTTTTAATGATTTAATAATATTTGTTGACACATTAAATATTGTTATCTTTACAGATGAGTTTAAGTTTGGAATTCTTGTATGATGGCTTGTTTTATTTGGGTGGTAATAGACTCACATACAACAGAAATCGAGTTCATGTGATGCATAAAATTGATCCTGATTTGCTGTCTAAGATTGAGTTATAATCATTTCTAAAGGATATTTCTGTTGACAATGTTAGAGAGTTGTGGTTCTGTTTATCTGGAAAGACATTGCAACAAGGGTTGAGACAGATTGTAGGAGATAAGGATATAATAGAATTTTGCAATTCAGCTGGGAATGGAAAGCTATGTGTTTAAGTTGTGAGGGGAAATGAACTAAGTCCTTGTTCTTTGTTGAGTGGGTCAAGCAGTTCTAAGCTGAGTAGGCCATTAAAAGTGTTGAAGCCCATAGTTTTAGGCCCATCTAAGTCTAAGAAACTTACCCACAACTATTCCAAATCAGTTGTATCTACCACCAACAGCATTAAAGGCTTCCAAAACCCTAAGAGCCTCAATATTTCTGCACAAGGGACTCTACCTACCACAAAATCTGCACAAAGGTTGTTAGGTCACAAAAATGATGGAGTGGTTGAAGGTGTCTCAGATAGTGGAATAGGTGAGTCAGATGAAGGAGAAATACTTGGTTCAGAGACAGAGAGCTCATCAAGTGATGAAGAGGTAGTTCCTCCTGCAGTTGTTTTTGGTGAATCATCAGAAGGTGAAGGTGTAGGTGAAGGCTCAGAAGCTGATGACATTATTTTTCATAAGAATGTTGACAATGATGTGATTGATGAGAATCTGCTCTTGGAAGATGGGAATCAAGTTCTAGAGGATGTTTTTGATGTTATAGTTGATGGTGAGGATTTCAGGAGTCTAAGTGATTCAGATGAAGCTCATAACAGTGTAAGGTACCCTGTTTTCAATCCTCTTGTTGATTTCAAGAATAAGATTTATTTCAAGAATGGAATGAAATTTGCCTCAAATGAAATATTTAGGAAACCACTAAGACAGTTTGCAGTGCAATCTGGTTTTGATTACTACTACTTGCACAATGATAACAAGAAGGTTTCAGCTTATTGCATGAATAAATGCAATTGTGAGGTTCAACACGGCAGGAAAAGGTGTGTGTGCAAGGATAATCTGTGTGGGTTCAAAGCCTGTGCTAGAAGAATGGGGTCAGATGGCAGCTTTCAGTTGAAGTCTTTCAATCCTGAACACCAATGTGGATGGCAAGACCAAAACACAAAGGTGAGTTCTATATGGTTGGCTGAGAAGTATTTGGAACATTATAGAGATGACCCACATTGGAGAATAAGAAACTTCATCCAAACTGTCAAGAGAGATTATAGTGTTACCATCAACTACCACCAAGCTTGGAGAGCTAGGGTGAGGGCCATATTCATGACTCAGGGGTATGCACTTTGTAAGTTTGGAAGTTTGGAAGCAGCTTTTGAAACATCTGAATTGTGTTAAAACTGGTCACAAAAACAGGTTCAAGAAGTATTGTTTTGTAACGTTTGAAGTTGGTCAAACAATGGCCATAAATGTGCACCTACCATGTTTACTCATGCATTTGTATCCGTTTGGAAGCAGCAGAGAATTTATTGCTTTGCTTGTTTTGACAAGCAAACACAATGCACATATGTCCCCCCAAACAAGCAACCTACATGCATCGGTTAATTTAAAAAAATTGGTCAAACCCTAACCTCTATATAAAGCATAACAACTTCCATTTAACACCCACCAAATCTACTTCTCATTTCATCCTCCAAAAAATCACTTCCTTCCCCTGCATACCACAATGGCCGATGTTGAGGTGATTGTGTTGGACTCATCATCCGACGGCGAACTTGACAACTCTTTTGATCATAAGAGCTTCTTTGTCGAAATGAAGAAAAGCTATGTAGAGGGGGATTGTCGTCTCGTAAGTTCACTCGTCTTTTCTTGGTTTTTACACTACAAGAAAAACCATTTATAGCAACGATGAAAATCGTTGCAAAATAAGCAAAGTCGTTGCTAAAACAATTTTTGGCAACGACTTTTGTCATTGCCCGTAAGCCCGTAGTCAAAGGCTATTGCAACGACTTTTTTCGTTGCAAAAACAAGTTATCTTTATCAACGACCAAGGTTGTTGCAATAATTTGGTCATTGCAAAAAAAACTGCTATTGCAACGACATTTGTCATTGAAAAAAAATCGGGTTTTGCAACGACAAATGTCGTTGCAAAAGAGTATATGTTTTTGCTACGACATTTATCGTTGCAAAAGGTTAGGATCAAATGCATTAGAATATAACAACGACATTTGAGGTCTCTTACGATGACTATTTCGTTGCGCTAGATGTGGGTACATAGCCTATTGCAACGACATCAGTATACCAAAATCTATCGCAACGACATCAGTATTGTTACAATAAATCATGACATATACAAACCTTTTGTTGTACAATCAAAAAATTAAGTATTCCATCATATCCAAATTATTACAATATTTCATCCTCTCAATTTCACCAAAACAAAATGCAAGCCTTTCTAGGCCACCATTTCCTAGTGCAGCATTTGATTCCTGTTGCAAACAAAACCAAAACAGTCATACTTACAAGCCTACATTTATGATACAATTCAATTATTCTTTGCAAACATACATTTAATCTCCAGATCCAGATTATTTCATAAACCTAACATTACAGACGGCCATTTCACCAGAGTAAGTACACATGAATTCAAACTAGCGTATATCAATATTATCATCAGAGTAAGTACACGCTAAAAAAAAAGTAAAACTAATGTACACTTACATCAACATTAAAGACGACAATTTCACTTGCACGAATGGGATCCTTACTCATATGCAAGAACAAAATATCACCCTGAAACAAATATGAGAAACAATTACAATGATAATGAGCATCTCTGGATTTCAAACTAGAAAGAAATGCCACAATAACAAAATCCTCCAACATGATTCAACAGCAACTAAATTCTCAGTTACTACCAAAACTGGCAGCAACTTGTATATCATTTCCTTCACAACTTCAACAGATCGGAAGAAGCTGCTCCCACAAAAGTCCTCCAACAAATGGATAGGTTTTTTTCACGATATATCAATATAATCAGTGGCAGCTCCGTCCATAGCAAATCTGATTATCAATTACATCAGAGGCATAAGCTGACAGGAGCACCTATACGTTTTATCTCTTTACACAAATTAGAATTCTTTACCAAGTTCCTAGAGCCTAGGGAATGATGGACAAATTACAAAAAAAAAACTTATTTCACCAACTTGAGAAAATGGATATTGTGTCTTTGTTTTGCAAAATGTGGAAGATATTATAACAACTGCTACCAGTATCAAGGAAATCAGAGATTAATGTCATTTAAAACACATTCCTAACAAACTAGCTGATATAGTCTTGATAATTTGGCATGTAAACAAAACACTACAAAATGGCATAGAAATGACTCTGCGAGGCTAGAATACGCTTATGATTCGAACTTCTTTCAAGAAATTCACCTACTTGAAAACTTCATACACGTCAACAGAATTTTATACCCACTAAAAAGGCTATTATGGAGCTGATGAAAATTCACTTTCTGCAAACCAGGTTCCATGCTTCCAGAAATAACAACAATGACAGGCGACTCACTACCAGTAATGCACATCAATGCCTTCCACATGATCAGTGCAGAGGTAACAATCATACCTGATGAAGTAAGCCAGCAAGACAGGAAATATTATCAAACAATTGCACATGACAGAATTTCAGGAAAATCTAATACTAGAATCACAAAAGCTTAAGAGCCAGTCTACTAACACTCGTCAATGACGGACTGACAGATTTAGTTAACTTCATTCGTTTTATGAGATTTACTTGAATCATACATACATCCCCGATTAAAGCACTCACATTTCATTGATCTACACACAAAAGTCAATCATCCCAAATGACTCCAGATTCGAATTTCCGGACAAAAGAAATTGAAGCAACGAATGAAGTACAAAAGATCCAATCTTTCATTCAAGAAACCAACTTAGCATAATCTCTGACCCTAATTAGCATAAACGGAGATCAGAAAATCAAACAATGACCTGGAAACCCTAAATCTAAACCTGAAGCAGTAACTCAGATTCACCAAACACCGCATAATTACACTATAGTAGTGTTGAATTAGGGCAAATTCAATGAGAAAGAAAGGGTAAATAGAGAAGAAGAGAGTTACCCAAGCTGACGACTTGGGTGAGTAGCTGGCGGATTTGAATGGATTTGATAGAATCGATTGTCTCCCCGATCATCCCCATTTCTGATCTGATCTGGTTGTCGCCGAATTTAAAGAAGACCAGTTTAAACAAGAATGACAGATACATTAAATAACATTTTTAACACTTTTGGAGAGAATAAAATAGAATCACATCAAGAAAATTTCCTTGTGAGAAAATTCCTGTTAATTTCTCCTTGAGCACACTAATAGACTTCAAGTTAAATAGCCATAAACTGGATGAAATTGAAGAGGAAATTAGCAAACTTGTATTTAGAAATCACATAAATTAAAAGATACGAAATTGTAGAGCTAGATTGGAGAAACACAGTTTCTACATTAACATAGGTTATAAACTCAACCAACTAGTAGCTAATTTTAACCCATACTCAGCACTTAATTCAAATACCCAACAAAGATACTGTTGCTAAAGAACACAAGCACTAATGATTCAATTGAGTACAAAGCCAAAAATCCATGTAATAGATTGAACAACATTTTAATCAATTTAAAAACCATCTTCCGATCTGGGTTTCAATTTAATAATATTAAAAATGGATCCCGCAGATCACTCAGGTATGCAATGGCAATCTTCAGTCTAAAAAACCCCACAATGCTTCATACAAAATCATCATTCATCCTCTTCAGAAACTATCCAAAAGGGATTACAAACAAACAATTCCTACTAACCAGTTCTATCCATCATCAAATCAACTGGGAAATAGACGGAAAGAACTAAATCTCTGAAATGAATGAAAATCAGGGATTCAGATTTCTTGAATGAAATGAGTTATCTTAATCCTTTTGCCCTCTGCAGCAAAACTTAGAACAGTAGAGAGAAGCCCTAGAAATCCAACGACAATGCAGAACACATACCGCCGTAACCCTTCTTGAAGACACTTCAATTATTGCAAATTTCTGAAATCAAAAAGAGATCTTCTCCATCCATACCATCTCCCACCGAATCACTCCTCTACAGACCCAGTGAGCATACAGAGCCAGGGCGAATCGACAACGTCTTTGTGAGCCTCCTCTTCGAAGATGTTTAGGGCTCGATTTGGATGGAAATGATGGAAGAGAGGGACTCGAGGTGGGAGATGCAGCGGCGGAGGATGGATGAGGAGGCATAGAGGAAGGAGAGGAGGAGGGAGAGAGCGAGGGAGGGCATGACGAAGGAATGTGGGAAGAGAGATAGAGGCGGCTAGGCTGCTAGGGTTGTAGTTAATTATGATTTTAGTATGTCCAGATGGTTTTTGCAACAACAACCTATTTGTCGAAATAAATAACATTCTTTTGTAACGACAATAATCGTTACTTTACTTATGAAGTCTTTTATTGCAACGACAATTATTGTTACCTTATTTGTATTCCTTTTTTCGCAACGACTTTTCTATTGCAAAAACTATAGACCAATTTTCACCCTTCTCCCGCCAGTATTTTAGAGGGAGGGAAAAAAACTTGTATGTATTGCAACAACTATAGCAACGCTAAGTATAAGTCGTTGCTAATAAAATATTTTGCAACGACAAATTTTAGTCGTTGCCAAAAGTTGTTGCAATAAATGGTTTTTCTTGTAGTGTTATGATCAAATGTACCCATTTAAATGTTATGATTACAATGCTGCAGATTCTCCCAACAGTCCATGGTGACAAATATTTGAAGGCATACAAAGATTGTCCTATCACCCTTAAGGTTCGAGACAAAACTTGGGAAGTCACTCTCAAGCATACCAACGACGCTTACCGCTTAGGAAAGGGTTGGAGGGCATTCGTTGAGGCACATAAACTCAAGGTTGATGATGATTGTCTCTTCGAACTCGAAAGTGATGGAAGTGATGGAAGTGATATCGTCTATGATGTTCAAGTCTATAACTATGGAAGTGATGTCGTCTATTTCTGTTAAGTTCATTTCATGCATGCTTGGTTTTAGTTTTTTAACTTGCTTATGTTTGCTTCTATTTGCTTCTGTTTGCTGTGTGTTTCTGTTCTATTTGCTTCTTGTAATGTGTACTATGGCTATGTTTTAATGTGGAAGTGTTTTCTGTTTTAATATGCTACTGCCATAGTGCTCAAACAAGCATGAAAAATTGTCATAAAAACCCAAAATGTGATACAAAATCTCATTACAAGCCAACTGTCATAACAACTGAAAATGGGATACAAATTGTCATAACTAACATACTGTCCTAACTCCATTTGACAACCACCATACCAAACACAAATAAGGCTACTACAACCACAAGCTTTAACCTACATCTAGACTGCACACTTCCTAACTCCATTTCTTTTGCCTTTAATGCTACTTCAAGCTTCATGTTTTTTTCTAACAAATCCTTCTTCTCAATAACCAAGGCATTGATAATACTTGTTGCATCTGCTTCAAATGGAGGATCAATCCACTGAAAAAACTTACATCCTTTAGAGACTTTTGGTTTATACAATGTACAGCCAAGGAATCTTCTGCCATAATTATTTGTTGTGTGAGCTGTATAGATAGTAGGCCTTACATTGCAATGACAAAGCATCCCCTCATTACAATACAAGGATGATCCACTTGACATTTCCTACAACAAAAAATTCCAATTAATTTCCACTGCAGAAAAGCCCCAATTCGAAACCCTAACCCTAAAATCAAAAAATAGGATAGAAAGCCTCAATTCGAAACCCTAACCCTAAAATCATTACAGAATTAAAAGCCCCAATTCGAAACCCCCAATTTCAGAATAAAAACCGTAAATTCCAAACCCTAACCCTAACCCCCAATTTCAGAAAAAAAAAACCCAATTCGAAACCGTAACCCTTAAATCAAATCAGAATTAGAACCCTAATTTTGCAAACCCCTAATTACAGAACCCTAACTTTAGCAAAGAACCGTAATAGACCTACCTTTCCTCGCGAGTCTCCTTCGTCGTCGAAAATCTACGCTATTCAACCGCCTTTCCTCACGAGTCTCCTTGGCCTCTTCAATCGTCTCTTCAATCGCTTCCCAATCGCCTCTTCAAATCGCCATCCAAATCGCCCGTTCAAATCGCCATCCAAATCGCCTCTTCAATCTGAGAAATTAGGGATCGAGATTTTGCAATATCTCGTGGTGAAAATAATACCAGATTTGCCCTTATTTTATTAAAAAAAAATGGGGGCAAAAATGTAATTTCACAATTTTAACGGATAACCAAATGGAAAAATGAGAGGGGTGGTAAAATGTTAACAGAAGTAGATATAGGGGTGGTTCGGTGCAAAATTTGATATAAGGGGTGGTTCGGTGCAAAGTGTGCCAAATAACGGGTGGTTTGACGCAAATTCCTCTATTATGTATCAATATAATCTGGATGAAGTTATACAAATTGAGATTATAATTGTCTAGCAATAAGAAACTACCTGTCTTACCTTATGTTTTATTGTCTTACATACATCTAAGAGTTTGGTAAACATTGTCAAACAGTTCACATTCTAAGACAGAGGAGAGGCCACAAATTGCGAAGAGCACTTATGACCATGCGGTTGAAACAACAGGCCAAGCAATGGAGGTTATAGACTTACTGTCTTCACTAATATATGTCATTTGTGAATAACTACTTTGTATTAGCAATCATTAACTTGTGAAATTACATCTAGTGAACTTTTAAGGCTCAGGAGAACAATGTGAGTTTCGTGACGAAGCATCATCACCGCTAAATTTACTCGGAAGGATGACTCAGGTAATGTTTTTATTCCATGGTTTCTTGAAATAAACTAGAGTTATGAATTTCATTATTTTGTAGGCAACAATCTACTTAATCGATGTTGTTTTGAATTACAATATGCTCAAAGTTGATCCCTTCAACTTGATAAGTTTGTTGTAGGTCATGCAGCGAATTCGACAGAGGAGATTGTTATATCTCAGACATGAACCAAACTTCATCTCCTTACTTCTTATCTCTGATTAATTGCATCTTCTTAACACATGGATTGAGTGGCTTTTTATTATATTTTTGAACAACATATCTAAAGAGATGTGTTATCGATTGATTAATTGAATTTAACAATTTACATGAGCTTATAATAGGAATGCTAAATAGTGCATGCGTGCCTATAGACACATGCTAATAACTCCTGGACAGTACATAAATCATTGTCCCTTCAGCCAAGAAACCCAATACTCCGTACTCATGATATAGTCATATTGTAGCTTAGGTATTGTTTGGCCAAACATTTATAAAGACATTTTTTGAAATAAATCTTTTTTGTTAGATAAATGCGTTTGGTGATGTTAATTTATAAAAGACATTATTTAAGATAAATCCATTAAAAGTAGAGTATGATATAATTTAAAATTTACACAAACTCAAAAGCATTATAAATCCTTTTTATTAAAAAATGTAATTATAAATGGTAAGTCCATTATAATGGACTTCAACAAACAAGCCTTTAAGTTATTGTGTCGTTCATGGATTTAACATTTGTCAAAGTCTGTGAGATTTTTTTTATTGTCAATTGGTTTTAGGATGAAATATCATTATCTTGTATTGTATTGTAGGCTTAATGTTCACGTTGAGCTTATCCATATTCCGGGTCTCACTTATCTAAGCTTTAACCTCAGACAGTCTATAGATTGACCATGTACCCATGAAGTTTCACATGGCATTAGAGTCATCCACGGTCTTGGTTGTCCAAGTGTCGGGTTCTCACCTTGTTACACTTGCAAGAGGGTGTTAAACAGAGTCTCACATTGGAAGTTAAGAGATAAACCGTCTATTATATAAACTCATGGATTACTCCTTCTATTGTCAATTGATTTTAAGATGAAACCCCATGGATAAACTAGAGTTATGAATATCATTATTTTGCGCTTATCCATGTTCCGGGTTCGGATCCCACTTAACAGGGCTTTAGCCTCGCCCACGAAGTTTCACAGATTTTGAATAATTTTAGAATAGTATTTTATATTACTAGACATGTAACAATTTGACATATGAAAATAAGAGGGCGGTTTGGAAGATTACGACAACTTCTACTTTGTTTCATGAATATCCTCGTCGTGCAAATTCCGATGAATGTCAAGGAACCGATCGAACAACAAAGTGTCTACTCAAAATCCTAGAAAAAGAGTATTGACTACCTTAGTCTTTTAAAAAAAAATTAGAACATTATTATAAATCTTGAGCAAAAACTGTAGAAGAAAAGCAACCCCCTATTCAAAAAAGGAAACGTAGGAATAGAGTAGAGAGAGTACATAATTTTGATTATGAACAAAGAAGAATCATGATTATGCCTTACATAATCATAGTATGTATCATGGTTATCATGTATGTGATGTTTGTACTTAGAATGTGTAATCATCATCATTGTGCACCCTGATTATACTAGTCATATCAAATGCATGTTCTCTTTAGTTGTTAATGACAGTCACCCTTAAATATATATAAAAATCATATATGCATGCATGTCATCTTTATGAAATGTATTAGATCATGTGCTGTATTTTACGACAACTTCTATTTTGTTTAATGGCAGTCACCCTTAAATTATACATAGTTTCTATTCACCGCCCACCCTTTTTGCTATTTACCGCTCAGGCTCCGTGCGTCACGCATGGATTGCACATTCCAGAAAACGCATGGATTGGTACCACACGTCACGCATGGATGAGAACCATGCGTGACGCACAACTCAAATCCATACGTGACGTGTAGATTTGCATATGTTAATTGAGACATATTCAATGTATTGAATGAATTTGTAGTTAAGTGTGCAAAATAACACATTTTTAGTGTCTTTTTTAAGGCGATAAAGCCCAATTCGACAATATGTATGGCACACCATATAAAAAAATATATAATAAGGTTCAACATTTGTCAACATAACAACAAAATAAGCATTCTAAATATAACAATTAGTTCTTGCAACATAAAACCATGCGTCACGCGTGGATGACATCTACACTTCACGTATGGTCTCAAACCATGCGTGACGTGTGGAATTTCATATGTTTTGTTTGCTTATGTAATCCATGTCAATGTATTCAATGTATTTGTACTTATGTCACGCAAAATAATTCATTTTCCGTGTTGTTTTTAAAGGCTTTAAAACCACAATTCGCCATACATCGTCGAAACTTCATCGGAATGGAATGGAACTTGTTTACAATGCCTATTAGAGATATTTAACCATGTCGGTAACTTTGCATCAAAACCTTTTGCTTTTAGAGTAACACCCTCTTTGTAAAACATCAAACTACTCATCACAAACTTAACTTGTTGCAATATATATGGTCGCAACATTGATGTTTTCGTATGTTTGAAAAATTTATACACAATTGTGTTATAAGGCATATAAAGTCCCAATAAGGTCTCACACATACAAAACGGGACTCGAAACTATGCTTAAACGCTAAAAGGCCTAAAAAGGCCTTAATGGACTTAAGGCCCAAATCAGCCAAACGACCCTCGAACGATGTCCGAATGGAATAAAACTTGTTTTCAATGACTATTATTGATATTTAACCATGTGGGTAACTCCCAATCACAACTTCTAACTTTTAATGTACCGCCTCCTTTGTAAAAAACATACTAGTCGTATTTCTCTAACTTGTCGCAATATGTATATTCTACAACATTGACGTTGATTATTGTTGAAAATACTATACAACTTACTCTTATTAGGGATATTAAGTAGCAACAAGGTCTCGCTCACACGAAATGTGGCACGTAAACGCTAAAAGGCCTAAAAAGGCCTTAAATAGACTTAAGGCCCAATTTGGCGAAACGACACTCAAACGATGTCCGAATGGAATGAAACTTGTTTTCAATGCCTATTAGGGATACTTAACCATGTGGGTAACTCCCAATAACAACTTCTAACTTGTAAAGTACCATATCCTTTGTTTGGACTTCTTACGTGGCGTAACTGTCCAACCTTTGACAATATGTAATTTTATTTTGTTTGAAAATCATATACACATAAGTGTTACTAAGAATCAAAGGGATCATGTGCCATTTTACACGTCACGCATGGTTGCAAACCACACGTCACGCATGGTTGGCCACCATGCGTGACGCATGGTTATACATATGTTAATTGAGATATATGGAGTCATATTCAATGTATTCAATGTATTTTTAGTTATGTGTGCAAAATAACTCATTTGGCAAGACGTTTTTAAGGCGATAAAGCCTAATTCGGCAAAAACATCATCGAAACTTCATCGGAATGGAATGAAACTTGGTTTCAATGCCTAATAGAGGTATTTAACCATGTGTGGTCATCCTTGGTCTAGTGGATGATTCCCCTCTTAAGAAAAACAAGTAGTTCTTGCAACACAATAAGGTTCAACACTTCTAAGGTGCAACATAATAAGGTTCAACATAATAAGTAGTTCTAAACAAACAACATTCAAAGGAACAAGCAAACAAAGAAGGTCGATAAATTTTCAAAAGAAAGATCTAACGACGAGGGTTGAACGGCCTGAAGAGGTTCTTGTATTGTCGTGCGGTCATCCTTGGTCTAGTGGATGATTCCCCTCTCTCCCTTTGACGTTCTTGTCTCTCCCGTTCACGTCGCTCACGTTCTTGTCTCTCCCGTTCACGTCTCTCCCGTTCAAGCATATCAAAGTTGTCTGCCATGCTAGACGCCGTACTAATATCAGAAATATCAGATTCTTGATCGGAATAGGACATCTGTATAATCACAAACATAACCAAATTATAGTTACATACTCAATCAAATTATGGTCTTGATATTGAATGTGCATAACCACACGTGACGCATGGCTACTAACCATGCGTCACGCATGGAACAAAACCATGCGTCACGCATGGAATTGCCACTTCCAGCACTTCATTACTGCTTTCTAATCTATTCTCAAACCCTAATCTCAACATTTTTTCTGAAATTCAACAGTTTCTCAATAATTTTATTAAAACCATACCATATCAAATTTCAACACCCTCATTCATAACCCTAATTCACAAAACCCAAATTCATTATCAAAAACGCATGGTTACACTATCTACACATGAAAATATCAAATTCAACAAGAAACTATCAACAAAGTACACAATCCATTCATATATTACAAGTTTAATCCCTTCTAATCAAAGTATAACATACACATTGGATCTACATATGTAAATATTATCAAAACAACATCAAAACCTCATATATACATCAATATCTTAGCATAACAATGAAATCTTAATTTGTACATACCTTTATATGCAAAGAGTTGTTTAAAATGGTTGATTTTGGGGTAAATCCGTGCGTTTGTGTTGCTGCTGCGCCGTGAAGAGAAGGAGGAAGAGAACAAAATGGTAGGGTTTCGATGTTGGGCCTTTTATAGGCAAAAAATTCCATGCATCGCGTACGGAAACAAACCATGCGCCACGCATAGTTTGTAACCATACTTGACGCATGGATTGCAGCCATGCGTGGCTTTTGTAATTGTATATGTTTTGTTTGCTTATGTAATCAATTTCAATGTATTCAATGTATTTGTAGTTATGTCACGCAAATAATTCATTTGTCGTGTTGTTTTTAACGGCTTTAAAACCACAATTCGCCATAACATCTTCGAAACTTCATCGGAATGGAATGAAACTTGTTTACAATGCCTATTAGAGATATTTAACCATGTCATTAACTTTGCATCAAAACCTTTTGCTTTTAGAGTAACACCCTCTTTGTAAAACATCAAACTACTCATCATAAGATTAACTTGTTGCAATATATATGATCGCAACATTGATGTTTTCGTATGTTTGAAAAATTTAAAAGTTCAACAACGCTAATCAAAATTGAAAAGTTCAAAGACAAACCAACCTTAACAAACAATCCAACAACATCAATCCAACAACGTCATAGCAAACAATCCTTACGAAAAACCGACAATCCTGAAAATCCGAAAACAAACAGTTCAACAAAAACAATCCAACAAGATCACCACTGCTGTTGTTGATACACACTTCTCCACGGCTCAATATCATGAAGGACCTCGTTTATGGCTCCCTGCATATCGGAAACATCAAGGGGATCACGCATGGTTGCATATGGCGACAAGTGATCGTAGACCCTGTCAAAAACCTACAAATAATATCAAACAATGAAATCAGCTATTTGCATAATGTTTACCTTAAATCAAACTTAAAGAAAAATTTCAAGTTCAAGTTACATGAGATAAATGTATTACATGTGTTGCTTCCAAGCTAGCGTGTCTGCCGGGTATCAGAAACCGATGAGTCCGGGGGATGTACCACCCAAGATACTCCGGAGCAGCTTGCCAAGATGGAACCGCAGGTGGTCCCATCTCATCAAGGCTGACAGTGTGGATATCCATCCCCTCCCAACTCCACGCCATTCTATCATAATTCACCACATATGACCTAGAATTGATGTTCCTATGGGCTTTCAGGGGTGTAATTGGAGGCCTCGGAATCGTCTGCACCCGACCAAACTGCCTAGACGACCTATCGGGATGGTGGGGCTCGGTTATGTCCATGCAGTTCAGCACCCCGAAAAATAGAGTCGGAGTATAGGCAGGGTCATTGTAGTCGATGTCACCATACGGGTTCCAATTAACCTAAAAAAGATAACAACGTCATGTATTACTCAAAATCCTATAAATTATAAACAATTCATACGGGACATTGCAGTAGTACTCAGTTTTGTGCAATTCCATACGTCACGTATGGTTGCAATCCATGCGTCACGCATGGAATCAGTACATACGTGACGTATGGAATTGCACAAAACTGAGGCACCAAAACTGAGGCCTTAAACTGAGGCACAAAAATGTAAACAAAATGATATAAAATGCAACACAAATACGTGATCCTCTCTCATTGCATCTAGTTCAGCTCTGTAGTTTCGTGCTTCAGGGTCGTAGTTTGACACCACTCCCTCTGGTCGAAACCGAAACGCATAAGGATGTTCAGGCATCCAATCACGATTGTACGGAACACCAGTTGCGAAGGATGGGAAGTACGTGTATATCCAAGCCTAAAATCCAAAAAATATAGTTAGCATTAAAACCATAGAAATAAGTTAGGGTTGCTAAAAAATGTAGTTCCTAAATAATTAAATACTTACTTGAAGGAGAGTGAAACAAAATGACATCAAGGCACATTTTTCGTGTGAACAGATGCCCATTTGGCGATAGAAATATGCTAGTGACATACTTCTTGCCTCTTGAACACTCCCTAGAAATGCACCAAATCTCACAGGGAGTTTGTGTTGTGACTTGTCTGTGAAGATTGTGGAAGTCAACAAGTGGAATATATAGCCCATACATCTAGGCTCTCAATGTGCTTCTTAAAAGTTTTCGCACTAATCCAATAGTCGTCGAGCATTCCAGGTTCAAGATGAAAATTGGCTCGGCCCTTTTCACCAAACGCGTTCTTCTTGGTATTTCTCGGTCACCATAGGATTCCCGTGAATAGGAAGCAACATCAGCTTCTTGATGTCAAGCAACGTCACCGTCATCTCCGAAAATGGAATGTGAAAGCTGTCAGTTTCGGGATGCCACCTTTCAATAAAGGCGCAGATGAGCGGATAATCAATCTCATCGTAAATCAAATTCCTGAGATGACTCAGTTGGGTTGCAAGTGCATGATGACCCCATGTCGCCTCACCATCAAGTTCCCAATCTCTTAGTTGTGATTGTCTGGTCTGGTGATCGAGTACGCCTCTCTCCTGTAAATTGATTACGTAAGACAAATCATTTCCATAACGCATAAATATTTTCCAGAAACTGCATTTTCACTCGTTCTGTCAAACAGAATGCAGAAACTGGACATTCTGTGAAATGAAATTCCACAAGTGACGTGTGGATACAATCCATGCGTCACGCATGGAATTTCATTTCACAGAATGTCCAGTTTCTGCATTCTGGACAGAACACCATAACCAAATTTTCAACAAAACTACAAATAGTTCAACAAACAATCCATCAATTTAACTAAATCAATTCATACATTAACAAATTTAATATCACAACACAAAGTGGTCATACATACATAAAAATAAACATACTTCATGCTTCATATAATCAAGTAATGAACTAAATGTATTTTTTTCATTTATTTCAACAATTTACCCTAACATTAAATTCATATTGATTTAGTTATGATAAGTATTGAATTTAAAAACCAAATTCTAATTACATACCTTTCCTTTTTGCACAAAAAAGGTTGTATGGGCGGGAAAGCTTATGAGCAGCTTCGGATTGTGTGGACCTCCGGGAACACCCTCCTTTAAGTGAGGGACGTATACATCTTGCTCTCCCTCTTCCTCTTCTTGATGTTCTTCATGAACATTCTCATGTGTCTGGTCCTCTTCCTCTTCCTCATAATCAGAATCAGCATTCGCACCCCCAGCTGATGGCCCTGCACTCCTAGAAGCAACCGTTAGTGCGTAGCAGTCACCACCCAACTGAGGGTTCTCAAAGTTATGAGCTTGGCTAGCCACTCTCATCATCTCCACAAATGATTGCTCTTGTTGTGGAGGCACAACAGGATAGCCCGGGAAGTGTGTTTGTTGTGGAGGCACATTATGATAGCCCGAGAACTGTGTTTGTTGTGGATGCAGAAGAGGATAGCCCGGGACTTGTGGGACCATAATGGGGGTGCCGGGAAAATAATGAGGGGAGCCCTGGGGCATGAAGCTTCCAGCAGACAAACCTTGTTGTTGTTGTTGTTGCTGCCTCTCATCAGAAAACTCTAAACGACGAGGAGGGGATTCTTGTCTCTTATTCTTCTTCCCCCTTGGTTTTGGAACTATGGGATCTTTTTTCTTCGCTTCTCTAACTCTTTGACGAGTATCACGTCCAGGTCGACGATCACGATCCATATCTGCATCACAAAATTAATCATTCAGGATGACGAGGCGAATTGTCGTATGCCAAGTCAAGTAATCCTAACAAGCTCACTAACAAGTATAGTAGGCAAGCAAGGGTCGAATCCCAAGGGAATCAGGTTATCGATTCTTAAAGTTATAATAATGATTAACGAGTGTAAGTAACCAAAGGGGGGGGGGGTTGTATGTTTTAAGAACAAAGTAACGAAGGTTGAATTGGATTGTAAATATATCAATGGAAGGTGTTTCACTTGACAATTATCCACTAACAGATTAACAAGTTGATCATAAACTCCTTTTAATCCTATATCGAATTACTCATATGATCGTTCTAATCCTTGTTCTAATGTAGTTATTAGTCCAACTAGTCTTAATAACCCTTACTCAACTATAACCTTGAAATTATCAAGATTCAATAATAAAACAGCTTTAAGTTCAGGAATGGATAGATACATGCAATACCATAGACAACTAGTCAGATACTCGACATGTACTCAATTCTCTTCACAATTGACATTCACAACTAGTTCATGCAAATTGTGTGTGCTACAAACAAGTATGGTATTTCAACTAGAAATAACCAAACAATAGCAATATGAATGAGATGAAACTACTTAGATGGCCAATCTAAATGAGCAAATCTAGTTCAATAACAATACACACAAGAGAATAGAGACAATCATAAGAGTAGAACAAAGGAAAGAAATCTTACAACTTAATCAATCCGAAAGCTTCAAATGTCAAGCAAAACAATGAAAACTTAGCAACTCATGAAGTTCTTGAGGAAAAACTCTCAAAACTTGGAAATGGAATGTGTAAGATTATTCAAGATCATCAACACCTAAAACCTATAAATCTCTGCAGAATTAAACTGAAAAATTGATGCTAAAAACGTTATAAAAACGTTACAAAACTTAACACAACATACTAAATCGGGCAAATGAAGAAAGTCTTCTCTGGCGGATTTCCGCGATCGCGGTTTGGGACCCGCGATCGCGGATTTTCTTCTGTGATCTGGCTTCTTCAGGTGGAATTTCCGCGATCGCGGTTTGGGACCCGCGGTCGCGGAATTTCTTCTGTGATCTTGGCTGGTCCAGTAGGTTTTCCGCGATCGCGGATTTGGCTTCTGTGGCTTCCTTGGCTTCGTCTTCAGCTGCTTCCAATGCTACCTATGGTCTTCTTCAGCTTCGACTCCTCTTCTTATGCTTCAATGCTCCGCATCATCTTCTGTAATCTCATGTGTAACTTAACTCTCCAAAACTCCATGATTACATAATACATCATAACATCTAGCATAATCCTATACAAAATGAGCTAATAACCTATAGTAGCGCTATGTAAAATACCGCTTATCAAACTCCCCCATACTTAGACCTTGCTCGTCCCCGAGTAAGCTAAATGAAACTTACCCTTACAATCAGCACACATAGATCTCAGGAAGTATAGAAAAAGAATGAACTACAAGTTACAAGCACACTTCGCCTCCAAACACCATAGTGAGTACAAAAGATAAATCTAATCCTAGCTCCTATCTAGCATCTTATTCCTCCATAGTGACCTACCCTTTCCTCCTTATATCACCACTTCTTATGACACCTCGCCAGCAGCAACAAATGGTCCTAAGACACTCATTTCACTCATTCTGCCTAGGCGCCCCGAAGGGTTTTCACCTAGCCACTCATTTCATTTTGCTAGATAACTCACAATTGGCTCACATCTCTCAAGACTTATTGTTGCCTCAGCCTAGTGTCGGCCAAGCCACCTTCTTATTGCATAGAACTTGCTATACAAGGATTTTGTATGCCTTTTTTTCAATTTTTGTGGCTTTTTCAAACAATATATTCAATAAATTCATGCAGATACAACCAACACCAAATAAAGACATGTGAATACATTCTCCTCCCCCATACTTAAACATTGCATTGTCCTCAATGAAATGGAAGACATAATAACGAACCCAGGGAAGGAGACAGAAGACTCACATACAAGGTCGGATGACCTTCCTCCAACGAAACACAAGGTGTGGTAGAATGAGAAACTAGATGAGCACCAAATGTAATCCAACAAAGCACAACTCATCTAAAACAAAAGAAAGAATACCTCCAATATAGATGGTGACCCAAAATCAACTCATTGCAAAGAACATGGTCACCAACAAGGTAAGCTCCAACAAATGTAGATCCATAGATGGTAGGAATGATGAAACGATGAAACCCAACTTGATGAAATACAACTCCTTACTTTCTTTTCTCTCATATACTTTTTTGTCTACACTCTATTTTTTTTTTTTTGTTGTTTTTTTTTAGACGGGAGAGAAGACTTACAACGGAATTGGCTACGGACTGTAGCTGACCCTAAGCTTCGGTGCTTTCCTCTTGTCCATAGAAAAGCTAAAAAGAAAATTAAACCGAACAAAACACACAAAAACAAATAAAAACAATCTCAAACCTCGGGTTGCCTCCCGAGCAGCGCCTTATTTTATGTCGTGGCTCGACATGAAACTCCAGAGATTTTAACTAACGCCATTCGGCTTTGTGAAAACCATCTCTTTTATGAATTCTCTTCTGAACCACTCATGGAACGCCTTAAACCTTGTCCCTTTTACCTTGACCGTATCAGGTGGCTGTTTCAGCTCAATGTCAAGTGCCTGCACACTAGACATCAATGGTATCTCGCCCGGCGAGGTCAGTAATGTGGGGCGACTGCCCAAAGGATGTGGAGAAAGCTTACCTTCAGGCTCTGGCTTAGCCTGGAACTCCTGCATGTTAGTAGACAAAACGATATCTACTTGTGGGTCTCCTAAGACATTCTCTAAAACAGGTTGCAATTCATCCAAGCCAAAGATATTAAAGGTATCTTGAACTATAGGATCAATCACATCAATAGAACAAATAGAAGTAGCATCTTCAATGGGGTGCTTCATAGCATCAAAAATATTGAATTGTACAACTTCCCCATCGAACTCTAAAGTAAGAGACCCACTAGCTAGATCAATCTTTGTGTTAGCGGTTCTCATAAAAGGCCTTCCTAACAAAATAGGTGCAGCCTGACCATCATGTTCCATGTCTAACACAAAGAAATCAGCAGGAAAGAACAAATTATCAACCATAACCAAAACATTCTCAACTACACCTTTAGGATAAACAGTAGTCCCATCAGCTAGTTGAATAATTATTCTGGTTTCATGAAGAGGGCCTAAACCAAGCATCTTATACAACGAGTAAGGAAAAACATTTATAGATGCACCAAGATCAAGCATAGCTCTCTCAAAGTGAGTATCACCTATACGACAAGGAATTCTTACCATGCCCGGATCGCTGCACTTCTTAGGCATTCGCCTTTGGAATACAGCGGAGACACGCTTGCTTACCGTCACCTTCTGTTGTCCCTTCAATTTTTTATTCCTCTTGATGGTGCAGAGTTCCTTCAAGAACTTAGCATATCTAGGAATACTTTTAATGAGTTTGAGTAAAGGGATATTTACCTCACATTTGCTGAAGGTTTCGAATAGCTCCTTATCATTTTCTGGCCTCCTCGTGTCCTTCAAAGCATCGGGAAAAGGAGCGGGAGGTTTGGTTGAGCTAAGTGGTGGGAAGTCGGGGCGAACATAGTTGTCTTGTCTCAATCGGAAGTCGCCCCGGTCCTCGACCTCAGCTCCAGCATCTTTTGATAACTCCTCAACTTCGAACTCACCAGGAACATTTCCGTGATCGCGGTTGTCAGTCCGCGGTCGCGGATTTGCATCTATTTCCTCAGAAGATATTCCGCGATCGCGGATTTTATCCCGCGGTCGCGGAATTCCCACTGTTTCTTGAAAACAACTTCCGCGATCGCGGTTCCCATCCCGCGGTCGCGGATTCTCACCTGTTTCAGATTCTGCCTTTTCAGCAGCAACATTTTCCAACACTTTCCCACTCCTTGTTGTCACAGCACTAACATTTCTGGTCGGATTCACTACCGTTGAGATGGTAGAGAATTGGATTTTTGTTGTGCAAGAGTGGTCACAGCTTCAGCCAACTGCCCTATCTGTTTCTCCATGTTCTTGATACTAGACTCAGTAGTTTGGACATGGGTTGTGAAATGCTGAGTCAATGATCTCAACATATCTGCAGTTGAAGGTCGAGAATTGGGTCGTGGGGCTTGAGCTTGAGGTTGGGGTTCATTCTGATCACACCATCTGAAATTTGGATGATCTCTATACCTCGGATTGTAGTTGTTCTGCAGATCATTTAGAGGTCGTGGAGGTCCATATCCACCAGCAACATTGACTTCAGTAACATCATCATCTTGAAGCTCAGGGCATTTGTCTGTAAAATGAGAAGGGTCAGAACAAATACCACATGCTTTTACCTGCTGATGTCCTTTGTGCAGCTGAGAGATCATCTTCTTTACCTCAACGAGCTCGGTCATAAGAGCGGGGTCTCCTGAGCTTGTGGCATTCACTCCTTTCCTAGTGTATGTCCTACCAAAACTCCTAGTGCTCTCAGCCATGTCTTGCAACTTTTCCATGACATCTTCTGGTGTCATGTTGAGAATACTCCCACCACAAGCAGCGTCTACCATTCTCCTTTCATGATTAAGGAGACCATTGCAAACATGTAGGACCAGGTCCTCGGTATCATACCCATGAAAAGGGCAACTAGCACACAACCCCTTGAAACGCTCAAGGTAATCATAAAGAGTCTCATCTTCACCTTGCTCTACATGGGCAATTTCCTTCTTCAGAGCATTTTCCTTTTTAACTGGAAAATATTTACCCAAGAACACCTTGTGCAACTTCTCCGAGAACACCTTAAGCTAAAGCTTCTCTGTAAAATGGATGTTAGTAATACTAATATTCCACCTTGTGATGTGTGTGCTAAGTCTAGACACCACAGATTAGCTTTTCCTACTAGCTCTATATCTTCAACTTTTGTATTTCAGATGATTCATGTAGACACTTGGGGACCCTTTAAAGTGAATACACATGATGGTTTTAGATATTTTCTTACCATTGTTGATGATTTTTCAAGGGTTACTTGGGTCCATTTATTGAAAGACAAGGCTAGTAGTTTCATTGCTCTTAAAGAGTTGATTACAATGGTACAAAGGCAGTTTAACAAAGATGTTCAGGTTGTCAGATCAGATAATGCTTATGAGTTGGGTTCTAGCAATATTGCTTCACAGTTTTTCAAGGACAAAGGGATAGTGCATCAGACTACTTGTGCTTACACACCACAGCAGAATGGTGTTGTGGAGAGGAAGCATAAACATCTGTTGGAGGTGGCTCGAGCTCTTTTATTTGAAGCACATCTTCCTTTACAATATTGGGGTGATTCTGTTTTGACAGCTGCTTTTCTCATTAATAGATATCCTAGTAAGGTCCTTCAAGGGAAATCACCTTATGAAGTTCTATTCTCTAAAGCCCCTTCTCTGGATCTTCTAAAGACATTTGGTTGTCTTGCTTATGCTTCCACTTTGCCATCTGGAAGACATAAGTTCATGCCAAGAGCCACTAAGTGTGTTTTTCTAGGATATCCAGCCACAAAGAAAGCTTACAAATTGCTTGATTTGGCAACTAAAGAGGTTTTCTATTCTAGAGATGCAGTCTTTTATGAAGACATAATGCCTTTTGCCTCAGCTAAACAGCTATCTTCAAGTACTTTACCTGTCTCCATTCAAGACTTTGATATTCAATTTACTGTTCAGCCAATGGAGGCTCCAGTCTCAGATTCTTTATTTGAATCCACTATTTATTCTTAGCCTATTATGGAAGATGTTCAACAATCTTCTAACCCTTCTATTCCTGAGCCAAGGAGATCATCCAGGAGTTCCAATCCTCCAGCTTATCTCCAAGATTTTGTTTGCAATAATGTTAGTTGCAATAGTGTACTAACTACTTGTGCTCCTCAGGTGATTAGTTTCTCAGCTCTTTCAACAACAAGTCAACACATGGTGGTTCAGGTTTCTGCCATAGTTGAACCTTCCAGTTTTGAGGTAGCAAATACAATTCCTAAGTGGCAAGAGGCAATGAGCAAGGAGCTAGCAGCTTTAGATGCAAATCACACTTGGGATCTGGTGGATCTACCAAAAGGGAAGAAGCCTATTAGCTCCAAGTGGGTGTACAAAGTAAAGTATCATGCTGATGGTTCCCTAGAAAGGTACAAAGCAAGACTGGTGATCAAGGGTTGTACTCAGAGAGAGGGTATTGACTACACTGAGACTTTTTCTCCTGTAGTTAAGATGACAACTTTGAGAAGCTTGATTGCAGTGGCTGTTAAGAAAGGTTGGGCATTGTCACAACTAGATGTTAACAATGCTTTTCTCCATGGAGATTTACATGAAGAGGTGTACATGAAGATCCCTCAAGGCCTGCCTTCTTCACCAGGACAAGCTTGTTTGCTCAATAAATCCCTATATGGACTTAAGCAGGCATCTCGTCAATGGAATTCAAATCTTACTGAATCTCTTCAATCCCAGGGTTATACTCAGTCTCCTAATGACTATTCTCTATTTTTTAAGAGGGTAGGCACTTCCATTACTTTTCTGGCAGTCTATGTGGATGATGTCCTCCTTACTGGCAATGACAATAAATAGATTAATGTTGTTAAACCATTCTCAGAGGAAGTTCATCATGGACATTCTGAAAGACTTTGACACAACCAATCTACCACCTACCAAGAGTCCTTTGGATCCTTCCATCAAGCTCACAAAGGCATCCAAAGACTATATGCCAGAAGCAACTACTTACAGAAGACTTGTGGGGAAACTGAATTTTGCAACAACTTCAAGGCTAGACATTTGCTTTGTTGTACAACACTTAAGCCAATTTATGTAGTCTCCTACTCACTTACATTTTCATACTGCAATGCACACCTTATTATTTTTGAAAGGCACACTTCATTCTGGATTACTTCTCAACAACAATCCAGATTTCAGCTTGGAAGCTTTCTGTGATTCAGACTGGGCTTCCTGCCCTTGCTCCAGAAGGTCAGTAAGTGGTTACATTGTTCTTCTTGGTTCTTCTCCAATATCTTGGAAATCCAAGAAGCAAACTACAATCTCATTATCTTCTGCTGAAGCTGAGTATAGATCAGTGAGGAGATTGACTGCTGAGCTAGCCTGGCTTACCAGATTACTTGTTGAGCTTGATGCTGCCTCCATTAAACCAGTTCCTATCAAGTGTGACAGTCAAGCTGCCATACATATAGCAAAGAATCATGTGTTCCACGAAAGAACAAAACACATAGAAATTGACTGCCACTTTGTCAGGGAGAAGCTTTCACAGGGCCTTATCTCATTGTCTCATGTGCCTACTACTTATCAGCTGGCAGACATTCTGACTAAGCCTTTAACTGGCCCTATCCATAATTCCTTTCTTCCCAAATTGGGATTCCATTCTGTACCTCCAATTTGAGGGGGGATATAAGAATATATGTTAGATGATTTGTCACAATGGCATTGTTGTAAATAGAGTCTCAAGGATGGACTATAAATATCCATAGCTGATTCTGTTATCACTATTCACGTATACAGATTCAATACAATACAGAGCAAAGCTCTTTCTTCTCCATCCTTTCTTCCTTTTCTTACATGTTCATACTGTTGAATCTATGAACATTAACATGGTTTGTGTCCGTGCGTCGTGCGTGGTTTAATTCCGTGCGTGGCGTGTGGATGCAAACCATGCGTGACGCATGCATATATTTCATACGTAACGCACGGAGCCTGAGCGATAAATAGCAAAAAGGGTGGGCGTTAAATAGTAAGGGCCAAATTATACTGTATTAGATTTTTCTCTAAGGAAATTAAAGGGCCGTTTTTAAAATTAGAAAAGACCAGACCCTTCTGCTCCAATCATTCAGGAGTTTCCGCCTCCATTTGATGCACAAAGACTTCGAGCATGTCCTGTATTTTATCAGATTCAGATCTCATCCTCTTAAGTCTGTTATTTGAGTTTTCAGGAGCCCTGAATCCACCAGTGTTTGTAAGTATGTCGAAGTTGTTATCCTAATGAGAAAATAATATATGGTCATTCTCTGTCCCGTTAAATTGTCGTCGGCCAAGAGAGTCAATACATAATTGTCACATTAGTTATTTTCATAGCTCTTGGTCACCATTAATGAGTTACTCCCTCCGTCCCATAATGTTTGTCCTGTTTGACTTCGACATACTTGTCGATGCACGTTTTGTATCGTCAATATATCAAATTACATGTTATTAAAAATTATAATTTTTTAACATTCTTAAAGTACTAATCGAAACGAATCAAACAAGACCACTCATAACTATGTTTTATGTTATATATTGAAAGATATTTAGAAGATTCTCTCGATTTGTGAATAGTGTCAAAATTTGAAACAGGACAAACATTATGGGACGGAGGGAGTATAATAATTAAATGCAACGATTCAGATCTTTGAGATCGAAATTCAAATTATAAGAAGAGTAGTGAGGAGCAAAATGACAGTGTTTGGTAGAAGAATGATAAGTTGCAGGTAACATTGCCTGGCTTTCTTGTTGCACGCCTTTGTCCCGATATGTATATTTTCTCACTTTATATATCAACCTATAAAACCTCATATCGCCTCATATATTTTTTTTTGGGGGATTTCGTAAAAATGCAAGTTTCATGCTTTTATTTCCTAATTCACAAATTAAGAAACCAAACCCTATTTTTCTAGATGAAATATTAACTTCACTGAAATATTATAGTGCAATTGGAAAATTAAATTTGGGATCAGTAATTCAGTATGTACTAGGTCATCTTCCTACGCTTCGCGCGGGACTAACGCGTTTACTTTTGTCGATATTTATATATTTCGATATTATTTTCACATATGTATTTATACATCAACTTTTAATTAAAAAAAGTTAAATGTTCTTAATTAATTAAATATATAAATTTTAACATATTGATTAGTAACGGAATCTGAAAGGTATAATTACTAATTAGTGATATTTTAAAATCATTATCTACATCATAACATAACAACCTACTGAAATAGAATCTCAAAAGACAACCAACCCGTTCAATGAGAATCTCAAAAGAAATACGCTTTAAACATGTAAAAATCAATGAGGAAAATGCGATACAGAAACGAACATACGAACATACACTCAAAAAACATAATCAAAAGGCCAAAATTAGGAGATTAAATGAAAGGAAGATTAACTGACAGAAACGAACAAACGTGACGACTATTATAGGAGTCTAATTATATGTGAGAAGTTAAAAGAAGGTTGCGTCTAAATGCACACGTTTTTTTTGCTAAATGCACACTATTCTGTGCGGTAACAATTGCAGTACACATCTGTGCGTTAACTCTTACCGCACCAAAGGACTCAAGGGCATTGTTGGAATTTTTTTTGAAATCTATACGACGCTGGTGCGGTAAGAATTACCGCACAGATCTGTGCGTTAACAATTACCGCACCAGATTAATCCCAGATTAAGAAAAAAAAAACAGATTTTTATTAACTTAAACCCTGTGCGGTAACAATTACCGCACAGGAATTTTATTTTTTTTAATTAATAATTTTTTTTTAAAAAGTATTAAAATATTATTAAACCTGTGCGGTAAGAGTTAACGCACGGGATTAAAAAAAATTTTAAAAAAAATTAAAATTTTGATTAAAAAAATTCCTGTGCAGTAACCTTTACCGCACAGCTTTTTTTTTAAATTTTTTAATTTTTTTTTTAATTTTTTTTGAATTAATCGCGCAGATTTTATTTTAAATAAAATATATCTGTGCGGTAAATATAAGCGCACAGATCTAATAATTATCGCTTCAGTCTCATTGCTCTAGTGGTAAGGCATTGTGCATCCTTTGTAAGGTCTCAGGTTCGAGTCTCAACTCCAACACTAAATCTTTTATTTTATTTGTGAAAAATAAATAAAAGAAGAGGGTGAGAAAGATTGAACTTGAGACCTTATGCACAAATATTTGGTGTGAAACCACCACACTAATGAGTTCTCATGATATGTTTGTAATTTTATTATTACATGTTACAATAGAACTTGGTTTCATCTTATTTTATTATTAATTTTTTTTTATCTTGGTCCCATATAATTATTGAATTAATTATAATAATAAATTCAAAAAAAATATTATTCAAATAATCAGATGTTTTGTATTATTATTATTTAGCCTTTTTAATATATATTATTATTTGAATATTTTTACTATTTTTCATGTTCTGATAAATCTTTTTATATAAAAATACTATAATTATAAAACAATAAAACCTATATTACTTTTTAAGATAAAAATATTATGATAATCAATATTGTTCTCAATTTAACCTTTCTATAAATTCTAGACTTGACAAACGACCCAAACGATGTCAGAATGGTTTGAAACTTGGTTTCTATGACTGTTAGAGGTATTTGACCATGTGGGTTACTCTCAACCACCACTTCGTATTTTTCAAGTAACACGTCCTTTGTAATACCAAACATCTCTTACCTCTCTAACTTGTCGATATACATATTGCGACAAGTTAGAGAGTTATCACTAGTTTGGTATTTACAAAGGAGGTGCTATTTGAAAAGTTAGAAGTTGTGATTGGAAGTTACCCACATGGTCAAATATCTCTAATAGGCATTGAAATCAAGTTTCATTCCATTCCGACATCGTTTGGGCGTCGTTTTGTGAAATTGGGCCTTAAGCCCATATAAGGCCTTTTAAGGCCTTTTAGCGTTTACGTATAGTTTCGAGCCTCGTTTTGTTTGAGCGAGACCTTATTGGTACTTTATATGCCTAATAAGACTAAGTTTTATAATTTTGTCAACAATAATCATCATCGATGTTGTAGACCATACATATTGCGACAAGTTAGAGAGTTATCACTAGTTTGGTTTTTACAAAGGAGGTGCTATTTGAAAAGTTAGAAGTTGTGATTGGAAGTTACCCACATGGTCAAATATCTCTAATAGGCATTGAAATCAAGTTTCATTCCATTCCGACATCGTTTGGGCGTCGTTTTGTGAAATTGGGCCTTAAGCCCATATAAGGCCTTTTAAGGCCTTTTAGCGTTTACGTATAGTTTCGAGCCTCGTTTTGTTTGAGCGAGACCTTATTGGTACTTTATATGCCTAATAAGACTAAGTTTTATAATTTTGTCAACAATAATCATCATCGATGTTGTAGACCATACATATTGCGACAAGTTAGAGAGTTATCACTAGTTTGGTTTTTACAAAGGAGGTGCTATTTGAAAAGTTAGAAGTTGTGATTGGAAGTTACCCACATGGTCAAATATCTCTAATAGGCATTGAAATCAAGTTTCATTCCATTCCGACATCGTTTTGTGAAATTGGGCCTTAAGCCCATATAAGGCCTTTTAAGGCCTTTTAGCGTTTACGTATAGTTTCGAGCCTCGTTTTGTTTGAGCGAGACCTTATTGGTACTTTATATGCCTAATAAGACTAAGTTTTATAATTTTGTCAACAATAATCATCATCGATGTTGTAGACCATACATATTGCGACAAGTTAGAGAGTTATCACTAGTTTGGTTTTTACAAAGGAGGTGCTATTTGAAAAGTTAGAAGTTGTGATTGGAAGTTACCCACATGGTCAAATATCTCTAATAGGCATTGAAATCAAGTTTCATTCCATTCCGACATCGTTTGGGCGTCGTTTTGTGAAATTGGGCCTTAAGCCCATATAAGGCCTTTTTAAGGCCTTTTAGCGTTTACGTATAGTTTCGAGCCTCGTTTTGTTTGAGCGAGACCTTATTGGTACTTTATATGCCTAATAAGACTAAGTTTTATAATTTTGTCAACAATAATCATCATCGATGTTGTAGACCATACATATTGCGACAAGTTAGAGAGTTATCACTAGTTTGATATTTATAAAGGAGGTGCTATTAGAAAGGTTAAATTGAGAACAATATTGATTATCATAATATTTTTATCTTAAAAAGTAATATAAGTTTTATTGTTTTATAATTGTAGTATTTTTATATAAAAAGATTTATCAAAACATGAAAAATAGTAAAAATATTCAAATAATAATATATACTAAAAAGGCTAAATAATAATAATACAAAACATCTGATTATTTGAATAATATTTTTTTTTGAATTTATTATTATAATTAATTCAATAATTATATGGGAGCAAGATAAAAAAAATTAATAATAAAATAAGATGGAACCAAGTTCTATTGTAACATGTAATAATAAAATTACAAACATATCATGAGAACTCATTAGTGTGGTGGTTTCACACCAAATATTTGTGCATAAGGTCTCAAGTTCAATCCTTCTCACCCTCTTTTTTTATTTATTTTTCACAAATAAAATAAAAAATTTAGTGTTGGAGTTGAGACTCGAACCTTGAGACCTTACAAAGGATGCACAATGCCTTACCACTAGAGCAATGAGACTGAAGCGATAATTATTAGATCTGTGCGGTTATATTTACCGCACAAATATATTTTATTTAAAATAAAATCTGTGCGATTAATTCAAAAAAAATTAAAAAAAAATTTAAAAAATTTAAAAAAAAAGCTGTGCGGTAAAGGTTACCGCACAGGAATTTTTTTAATCAAAATTTTAATTTTTTTTTAATTTTTTTTAATCCCGTGCGTTAACTCTTACCGCACAGATCTGTGCGGTAAGTGTTACCGCACAGGTTTAATAATATTTTAATACTTTTTTAAAAAAAATTATTAATTAAAAAAAATAAAATTCCTGTGCGGTAATTGTTACCGCACAGGGTTTAAGTTAATAAAAATCTGTTTTTTTTTTCTTAATCTGGGATTAATCTGGTGCGGTAATTGTTAACGCACAGATCTGTGCGGTAATTCTTACCGCACCAGCGTCGTATAGATTTCAGAAAAAATTCCAACAATGCCCTTGAGTCCTTTGGTGCGGTAAGAGTTAACGCACAGATGTGTACTGCAATTGTTACCGCACAGAATAGTGTGCATTTAGCAAAAAAAACGTGTGCATATAGACGCAGCCTAAAAGAAAGAGTAAGTTTCAACATTAATTAGTCTCAAATTGGCATTACTTTTTCAAATAGACTAATTTTTAATTTTATATAGATAGATAATATAATTGAACCACTAAACTAAACCGGAGACATGAAAGACTACAACAATAAACTCAAAATAGAATTAAATTCTTAGTATAATAGGTCATGACATATAATATATATTGACAAGAAAACATCTTTTTCATGCAAAGTCACGTATTCGAAGATAAGTACAATGTTCAAATCTATATTTTTTTTAGTATATTGTCTCTATCTTGTGATTCTTGTACCTAAATCTCTTGTGCACACATACAAAATTGTAATTATACTTACATCCACATCAAACTCACAAGCTAAAGATAACAATAAGATGAAAGAATACATTACCGTTAGACAACCACTCTCATACAAATTTTCCTTGCAAGCGCTTCGCATGCTCGTCAAAAATATTATTCTATTTTGTATGTTTACAAACACTATTTGTATGTATATGTTACATGGCGGTACTAAGCATGCAATTTGAAGTTTTCAGTTGATTAATATTCATTATTAATAATTAATTATGTATTTGGGATAAGGAATTGACTGTTTGTGTTCATCTTTACTTGTGAGTTGTGACATCTAAGATTAATGGAGGATTACATCAGTAACATTGGACTTGTTCTCTTGTGTTATATAGATATTAAACTAAATTATCAAAGATTCGGTTTTTATCTTCGGTTAGTTTTCTATTGCACAATTACTCCGATATTTTGGTGCAGTTTGTGTAATGCATTTATGTTAGCCTTTAAACTAATCCTCCATAAACATAACATACGACTTATTGTGTTGCATCTAGTTAAAAGAAAAGTTTGTGTACATAGCTTTAGCGTTATTATGTTATTAAATTTATGTGACTGTTAAAGAGATTAACCTAGCTAGGCTACGAATTAGCAAATCTTGTCAACTTAACTCATTTGAAGGGCACAAATCCAAGTCTTCTTTATCACGCAAGTCAAATTATGAAAGCCAAGCAATAGCCGATATTTACATGCATAGTATCTTAGGGTTGGTCTAATCATATGGTTGTTATTTTTGAGGTCCTAGGGTTAGTGTTTGGTCATAAGTTGGAGCTCTAATGGCTAACCTTTTCTTTGTAGACTAATGTTAAGTCTGATTTATATTGTTTATGCGTTTACTTCAGGCTCCCATAATCTTATTTAGTGTACAAAATAGAATTATGCATTTCAATGAAAATGAAATAAAAATGACAATAGCAAAATGCCAAAGCGAAAAGAGAGAGTGGGTATAATAGAATTATAGAGTTTCATTTCATATCATTATATAAGTGCTTAGATCCTACTTACCCTTCATATATTTTCCTCCTCATCTTCATACACACCTTTACCTTTCATCATAGCATCAATGGAAGTTAATCACAAGATGATCAACTCGAGCATCCACCCTTTTGAAGACGATGAAGAAGAAGACTTCATAAGAAAGGTAGGGATTGGAAGATCCTATGATTGTGTATTTTGTAGGAGAGGATTCACAACTGCACAAGCTCTTGGAGGTCATATGAATGTCCATAGAAGAGATAGGGCGTCCAAGAACCAGAACTCTGTAAACGCCAGACAATCTTCTTCCTCCTCCTCGTCCTCTTTCAACTCTGTGAGGCCATCAGATCCTCATGATCATGCATCAAAGGCCTACAATGTTAGCCCTCCGTCAAGGAGAAGCACGGTTTTCTTCGACGTGATGAGTTTGGGCCCACAAAGTGGCGGTGATGGTGGGGAAGTAAGAAGGGCATCACAAGGTGGTGGAGAGAAGGGCACAGAAGATTTGGACTTGGAGCTCCGATTGGGGTATTACCCATATTGGTAATTTCACTCAAGATTAGTTAAGGAGAAAATAAAAACTTTCTTGCATGAAAGTTATGTCATAGACTCATAGATTGTCTTAGCTATCTAGCAAGCAACCTAATGTGTGGGGAAATGGAGACTTGTTAGTTTCTGCACGAGTTGTATAATAAATATATAGTCATGTCATCGAGCTAAGGAGGGCTAAGGAGCTTGTGTATATGCGTATGTAAACGGAATGATCCTACCAAATAAATACTCCTTTTTGTGTGCTTATTTGATATTTACAACCGTATGTTCGATCCTCCCTAGTCCATTTATGTGAGACATGTAAAATCTTCAACAAGTGTTCTCTGAGCTTTTGGGTCTTCCCTAACATTAGACTGAGAGATGTCGTACTCACACCCTAAGGTTTTTCAACCAAATAAAATGGAAGGCTTGCTTGGATATTTGAAATCTTCTTTGAAGAAAAGTTACTATCAATGAATGTCTTGTAATAATGATAGATATATGTGAACAATGTATACGGCATTGAAGTTTTTTTGTAGTAGTGGTCCTTGCTTTGGATTATCAAGAGCTTAGATTGAGATCATGATATGTTCTTACCTAATATAGACTGTTTATAAGCCAACCTAAAGCTATTGTATACTTGTCTGCTTTGTTAAATGCATGCAACTTGATTATGATCTCATGAAGCTGAATTTTGTATACACTAGAAACGGGCCTCCGCGGGAAATTACAGTTTTTAATATGATTTAACGTTGTTTAATAGGCGTCCTAAAATTAGATTGGGCTAATCATATTCACAACCCTTTATGATATAGAATCTAACCTCGACAAAGCAGTCTCTAATCTTTGTTCTATCAAAAAGAAAAAAAATAAAGTTTAATTAGTGATTATGTTTTTCCAGAATGTTTTATTAATCATTTTAGCAATTGACACACAACTACCTATGAATTCGTCTCTCCCTTTAAAATCATCACATTACCTAATTAGCTCGGGTGCTTTTTTTTGCCAAACAATTAGCTCGTGTATTGGTGTTCCTATTTTATTAGGGCTTAAATCAACAGACTGAAACCCGCGTACGGGTCTTGCGTAATTATAATTTCTTAAATGTTTCATAATAGATATTGAAATGATATTATATCATATAATCAAATGAGTTTGATGATTTGTACCTCTTCTCTCAATTCGCCAAATTGTTATATCATTTTGTAATATTATTGTAATATACGGGACATAAGTTTTTAAAAATATGATATTTAATATTCTTGTAATGTACCGGACATAAGTTTTTAAATATATATTATTTGCCTATGCAATTTCTCCAATGCTCTATATGCTAAATTTTTGTTCAAGTCTTGTTTGCAGTATTATTACCAACTCCACAGATTTTGGTATATAAAATAAGGTAATCTATTTTGATTTATTAATAGCCAAGTTGGTGAATATATGATCTATTTTTCTGTCTATAACTCATTACAATTGAATAAACTCGGGGACCAGTAATTAAATGTCATTTCCCCATTGTATACATTTTTGACGTGTTTACTAAATTATCATGCTTGTTAGAAACTGAGTGTAAATGTTTGAAAACAACATGCTAGCATATTGCAATATGTAATATTGTTTACAATTACTAAAATTAGATGCAAACGGCCTCCGATAAGGGCTCAAAGTTTGGTACTAATGACGAAAAATGTAGTTTAGGATAAGTAAAAAGTAAATACTTCAAGCACAAAGAAATTGAAAGAGGAAAAAATGCATACCATATAGTTCACAGCAGATCTCCCTCTTTGTATAAATTTAGTAATTGCAAAAGTTAAATCTTTTTACAAAGACACATGATACATGAATTGAATATAGGGAATTTAGATTCTTTGGTAAGTCGGTCCTCTAAACTCTGTAAACCTGCATATTATTTGTATATATATATATACTCCATCCGTCCCAAAATATGAGTCTCATTGTACAAAAATATTTTGGATTAAGGCAAATGCTTTAAGGTACATAAGTGCATTGGAAATGATGAATGTAAAATATTAAAATAATTCATTAACCAATGGGAGAAGAGTTTACAAATGAAAAGTACATAAGTGCATTGGAAATGATGAATGTAAAATATTAAAATAATATGAGTAAGGGTATAATTGGAAGAAGTTTTTGGACAAAAATAGAAATGAGACTAACATTTCGGGACACCCAAAAAGGAAAATGGGACTCATATTTTGGGACGGAGGGAGTATAATTTACTAAAGCCTTCATGTGTACCTTTGAAAAAAGTTATTGATCTCGCTTTTTACTTTTTACTTTATTAATCTAATGATAAAGTCAATTACTGCAAAATCATACCATCCACTCCAAACCTCTGTCCACATGAGAGGTTTGTAAGGTCTGTTTTAGTAAACACATAACAGTAAAAGTCGTTGCAAGTATATTAATCTGTCACAATAAGATCATTAACTATTAAAAAATTTATTTTGAAAAGAATTAAGATTGTCAACAAGAACACTGGAACTTATAACGGGATCAAGAGAGTCATCTTCCTTGCACATTAACCATGGAACACCAATATCTAATTCAACAACAATGTTAGCAGCCCATCTCATGTGATCACAACCTTCTTGTCCAAACATCTTTCTTTGCATTTTATATTTATATTCGATCTGAAAACACAAACTGATAGCACATAATTCAGTTTTTGAAATCAGAAACTCAAATTAATTTGACTAATCTTAATTACAAGAGGTCATGAAAAAAAGAGTCAATGAAAACATACAACATTGAGTGATGTTAAGGCATTGAATTTCATGTGTACAAGAGTGATTGCCATGAAATTTATTTTTATTATTGCCTTCAAAATGCTCAAAAATTCGATCTAGTTTTGGGCGCATTCTAGTTGCGCCCAAAACTGAACCGGAGATTTTAAAAAAACGTTTGGGGTGCCAGTTAATAATTTTCCGAGTGCGGGATTTTTCCCCACAATCATACGGTCAAGTATGTGCGCGAGGAGGAGAAAAGACAAGTAGACATCATTCATTGTCATCTATGTAAGAAGAAAATTACCACAGTCAAAATTGAGGTTGATCGGTGAATTTGAAAGGGAGAGTGGGGATAGAGGAATTGGGGGTTATCGGCAGTGGCAGATCTAGAAAATTTCTACCGTGGAGGATCGTATTAGAATTAAGATTATAAATTATGTTCTCTTTTTCTTGAGTATTATCAATTTGATTTAAACATATTCAATATAATATTAACCCACATTTAAATTTTAAATTAATTTAATTTATTTGTGGTAAAATCAATAATAAATATTCTTCTACTTTTTATTCTTGTATCAAATAAATATCTTGTACATAGAAATATCATATAAAAGTTATTCTTTTTCTCTAATATTACCGATATTTAGTGGGTTTGATAGATATTAAAAATATAAAAACTATGTATGTAAAAATTACATTTAGTTTCCTTACATTTTTAATAATCATGTTTCTCTGTTTAACACACCTCTTACTTTTCTTACCAAAATTCAAGAATAAAATAGAAAAAATTTCTATATAACTACTAAAGCAAATTACATTTCTTCAATTCTAGCTATGTCACGTGGCATACTCTTCATTCACGCCATCCACCTGTCGTCATTTCATTGGTCACGATTTTTTATAATTTATTGTAATTTTCTCAAAAAAAATTAATTAAATTTGGAAAATCGTGTGCAAAAATATTACAAAAAGATTGCTTAAGATCTTTCAGATTACAAAAAGATTTTTATGTGTTAATTTTCTAGATTTTGACCTCCCAATATCCTATTATTTTATTTTACAAATATATATTTTATTTTTATGATATGACGTATGATTTCTTAATAAAGAAGAGAAATAATTATATTTTTGTGTTATTGTAGTGTTTTCAATTATATATTTTTATATATGTTGAATTCAATTTATTTAAATTTGTTAAAAATTGACCCATGATAATTTGATCAAATAAGATTTTTGGTATTAAAAATTCATGTATATTCGTTGTTTATTATATTTAAAATGTAAAAACTTAATTATATATCAATATCATTTTAAGATATAAACTTATTTTCATATAAAATTTTATATTACATAATACTCCTTACTACTAATTCACTATATCGAGTTA
This sequence comes from Oxyria digyna, assembly GCA_029168935.1. Lineage (NCBI taxonomy): Eukaryota > Viridiplantae > Streptophyta > Magnoliopsida > Caryophyllales > Polygonaceae > Oxyria > Oxyria digyna. The sequence continues at coordinate 18,643,851 of JAPVLV010000007.1, read as the reverse complement.
TATAAACCTGCGCATGGCGCGAGACCTAGTCTAGTTTGTGTATAAAATTAAAAGGCTAAAATGACTTACGTTATATTACATGAAAAATAAAATCAAACCAACTTCATGTAATTCTATTAATTACTTTGTAATTAATTACCGTTGTGTAAATTGAATTTTAAAAAAATCTTATCTATATAAAGATTGACTATCCAATGCCAAAATTGAATGAAATTGGTACCTCATAAATGTTGCTCCCTCCATTGATAAATTTAGGATTTCACTAAATAAATTTACATCAACCATTTTTTCTAATTTAAAAAGATGTCCAAAAGATCAAAACGAAACGTTTTGCTAAAAAATTAAACACCCTCCTTTTTTTCTTTCATTAGATCTGTGGTAAAACTGTATAATGGTTAAAATTTTCCAAACTAGAGATTCAACTGTTTCAAATTTTAAGTAAAAATGTGATATACTGATTATACTCCTCTGGTTTAGTATCATATAAGTAGTTAGCTTTTTAAAATATTTTTTTTAAATTCAATTTACACAACGGTAATTAATTACTAAGTAATTAATAGAATTACATGAAGTTGGTTTGATTTTATTTTTCATCTAATATAACGTAAGTCATTTTAGCCTTTTAATTTTATACACAAACTAGACTAGGTCTCGCGCCATGCGCGGGTTTATATAACTCGATATAGTGAATTAGTAGTAAGGAGTATTATGTAATATAAAATTTTATATGAAAATAAGTTTATATCTTAAAATGATATTGATATATAATTAAGTTTTTACATTTTAAATATAATAAACAACGAATATACATGAATTTTTAATACCAAAAATCTTATTTGATCAAATTATCATGGGTCAATTTTTAACAAATTTAAATAAATTTATTTCAACATATATAAAAATATATAATTGAAAACACTACAATAACACAAACACTAGTGGAAAAAACACCTGTTGAGGCGGTCAAAAACCCCCCTGTTGAGGCGGTCAGGGGTCGCTGCAACAGGGGGGGCTGCAACAGGTCATGAGCTGTTGAGGCGGTCGGGAGGGTGACCGCCTCAACAGATGACACGTTTTCTACCTCTGTTGAGGCGGGCAGAAGGGCGACCGCCTCAACAGAGGGGGTCTGTTGAGGCGGGCAGAAGGGTGACCGCCTCAACAGAGGGGGTCTATTGAGGCGGTCGCCCTTCTGCCCGCCTCAACAGAGGTAGAAAACGTGCCATCTGTTGAGGCGGTCACCCTCCCGACCGCCTCAACAAGTGTTTTTTTTTTTAAAATATTCGGTTTGAATTTACAGTAACCAGCCTAGAGGTAGAAAACCTGTTTCAATCATTCTGAACGTCTAGTTCCACTTGCAGATACATTTCACATACAATATGTGTTCAGTTTCAACAGAATATATGCAAGTACAAAACCTATTGTTCAAATATCCAAAACATACGCTTAAACTATAATAGATATTTGGTTGTAAAGAACTTAGCCCATTGCTCACGAACAACATCGAGTTCCTCACTTGTATAAGGCGCACTCCTCTGAACATAGACCTTCAAAAACATATAGTACATCGTCTTAGTCAAGTAATTAACATGAAAAAAAATTAGATTTTACATATATGAAATGAAAGGATAATTCCGGTGAAATGAAAACTTAGATAAAAATTGAAAACGTTATAAGAATATATCACGATTTATAAACTCAGACGTTGTGAAAGATGTATATAATCTGTGATATGTATAACTTGCAATACATGCATATTGTGTAAAGTAACTACCTTATCTAGTCGCTCATTAGACTCTTGATATGTCGTGACAATCTCCAACATGAACTTCATAACGTAATATCCACACTCGGTTCCGCCACTTTGTTGAGCGCACTAAAATAACAATATAATACATCGTCTTAGTTTTAAGATCAATAAATATAAAAAATAAAGAAAAAGGTAATTTATGATGGTATACCTCTATATGAATGGGTCTCCAAGACTTGAAATTAGTCGTTTTACTCGGACGCACCCCACCATTAAACTTATACACTTGGTATGTCCTATAAAATAAACAACATACAAGTCAAAAATTCTGATTTTGTAAATATTTGAAAAGACAATTTTTAAGTAAAAAACTTACAAACTCAAGATGCCCTATACATCATACTCTTTGCGTGCTGCTTTGAGAGGATCGAAAATATACACAAGGCCTTTACGTAGGTCTAGTACATATAGAATCCAATGATTTCTGCGTCATTTATAAAAGATATTGTATAACATCAGAAAACAAGTCAAAAAATGTAGTCAGAACAAGAAAGAAGGATTGCTATATCACACTTACTCTTGATTATATGGAAGCAAAAACCATTTGGTTATGCTAGGATCATTCATCTTCTCCTTTTGAATTTCAGCAACGAAAATCTTTTTTAAATACTCTGTTGGGACATTAGGATCAGCCTTGATTCTAGTGCTTGACATCGTCTCAGGACATAAGAATCCAATCTTAGACGACATTTCAAATGCCCAGCTGTGATCATGCAATAAATACCTACAAAATATACAAGATTACACTATTAGTATCTGTAAAGTAAAAATCTCACAGAAAGAATAATTAACAACTAAAACATAAAGATTGATGAAAATGTTTACAATATGTAGACTTGGATCACTGAAATGTTTAAGCACGCCCCTCTAAGGAACTCTTCAACATCAGACTCAGTTACGTATGTATCTTGATCTTGCGAATAATGCCAAATCGAAGCATCCAACTTGATGGGAGTACTATCGTATATTTCGCCGGGAGCTGAAGAGATGAAAAAATGCAAATATTTGCATTGCGGGCCAAGACCTTGAATTGCATCGTTTGCAAAATTCGCTTTCTTGCTTTTGGCGGCTGACTCTTGAGTTTTACGATCACAACTACCCACCACCTCTTTGTTTGACTTAGACTTCATTGCATATGAAAATAATAACAAAATGTAAGAACAAAAATATATCTGGAGTGACTTAGACTTAGACTTCTTTATCATAACTAATAAACAAGAAAAATTGCAAATAGAACATATGTCATGAATAACTGTAACAACAATGCAGAAAAATAAGAACAACATTCAGCAGTGCATTACCATAACTAATAAACACGCCAGAAGCTGCAAATAGAACATATGTCATGAATTAAAAATACAAGTTCTAGCTAATCATATACCTGGAGTGACTTAGACTTAGACTTCTTTATCAGGCGTGGAGTGAACTCCTACAAAAATATTACATGAGCAAGATTGAGTAGACAATTAGATGTAGAAAATGCTTGCATTATCATATTCGTTCAAAACATTCATACCTCGTCGTCTTCGAAAATCACTAAGTGGATTGGCCATTGTACAAAACTACCCTGAGCACCGCCTAAGTTAGTTAAACCATCTCCAGTAGGTACCGGAAGAATATCATCAACATGCCCTTCGTAAACAAAATCAATTTGGACTTTATAGTGACCAGGCTTCATTAATCTAAAATGTTGGGTCAATGCACCATCTGAGGGTTGTACCATACCATCCGCCACAATGACTTTGTTACCGGAAACTTCATCCTCAAGGGCAAGATGACATGGAACCCTTTCCTGCATAAATAATGAAATTGATGCAAATATACTCTATTTAATAGATTATAACAAGATTCACTTGATTACTCTAACAAGATTCAGTTTTTTAATAGACATGGAACCCTTTCCTAGCTACTCTTCATATAATGAAGCTAATGCGAATTATTCTAACAAGATTTACTTGATTACGAGTAAAAGAATGTAATATATTATTTTTAGCCAACATGAGACTAAATTGTACCTTTAGCTCGCGTGGTTGAGGGGCAGAATCATGTTCAGCATGTCCATAGAAATCATGTACAGGGTTGGAAGTGGAGGCATACTGGCCCATATGTCCCATGGCGGCTAGTTGCTTTTGGAGGGCCTCTTGCACTCTTTTCTCCACTATTCTATCTAGGTCGTCTTCAAACTCCTTTCTCATTGAAGCTCTAATTGATTCAATTACATCTGAAGAAGCTTCACTATGAGCAAATTTATTTTGTCTCTTTCTTGGACCAAAAGCAACTGTATGACAAACATTTCCACCCATTGCCTTGACACGCCCACGATGATCTTTTTTCCCCATAGCTTTGGTGAGGGCATCCTCTTGATCTTCAAAAACAAGATTACCTTTTTCTTCTTCTTCAATGTACTCCATCTATGTCAATTAGAAAAGTAAGAATTAGTTCATAATTTATAATCAAAGAAAATAAACATTACTTAGATATCACTTCTTACAGTTTTTTTGGCAATTTCTGCAATTTCCTTATCATTTGGGTCAATTTCCCACTCTCCATCTTTATTTAGAACTTGATGAGCCAATATCCACTCCTTTGATCTAAATTTCTTAACTCTAGCTAGCGTTGAGGTGACAGAAGAGTTCACCGAGGAACTACTTGAGAAAGTTAATGCTGCTTCTGGTGGAAGTCGTCCATCATCTATCCATTCAGGTCGTTTTCTGATATAACCCTTCTGGCCAGTGCGATGATGGCTTTTGTTGAATGACGCACTGTTCCTTGCCTTTTCACTACGAGCCTGTCAAAAAGGATGTTAAAGATGATTTCTGAAAGAAAATTTAACTCAATTACCATTCAAAACCAAATCCAACACCAAAAACAGATTTGTACATGATGCATAAGAAACCATTTGTATAAAAAACAATAACTTACCAATGACTCCGGCATGAAGTATTGTTGAACAAATGTGTTCCAATCTTCCTCTGTGATGTGGTCATAGACTTCCCAAGGCATCTTGGATGACTGTGTCTTCGGCATCCTTTCTTTTTTAGTGATCCATCGACGCACCAACTTACTCTTGAAATCTCGAAATCGTTTTGCCACACCATGGTGAAAATATTTTTCCCTTGAATTACTCGAATCATCATAAATGTGGAACAAAAGCTGCCAATTTTCAGAAACTGTTAAATTATGAACATAGTATTAAAAACATGTGAAATCATATCCAACGTTTTACCTTGGTCTCCTCCCAAAACCCCTTCCTTGTTTGCTCATCTATCTTTCGGTATTCTTTCTCATTAATATTAATTCTAGCAGCACAAGTTCCAACTTGCTTCCCGTATTCCGCCGACCACTTTCCATCAGGGATATTAAGCTCATTATACTCAAGGAACATAGCTTTTTTTGCCTTGACTCCTTTGGATCGACCACGGACAATCTTTGTAATCGTGCTAGCATCCAGTGATTCGTCACCTGTTGTAGGAGGAATAACTGGATCACTGTCACCTTCCGAATCACTTCCAGCAACAAATTGGTTATGCATTTTAACACTGACAAATACACTCCTGCATCATAAGCAAGAAAACAATGAGTATACATAAAGATTAAAGATACTAAATATACATTAAAGATTCTAGCAGCACAACATATTTCAATGATAGATAAGATGGGAAACAAACCAGAATCAAGGGAAGAACCGAAGAAAAACTGAAGCACGCCAGAAGCAAATCAGAATCATACCAGAATCATATCATAATCATATCAAAATCATATCAGAACCGAAGAAAAACTGAAGCACGCCAGAAGCAAATCAGAATCATACCAGAATCAAGGGGTGAGACTTGGCCGGGTCTTGGCCAAACCCGGCCAAGACCCGGCCAAGTCTCACCCCGTGTCGTGGAAGGCAAGGCAGACTTCAACTGGGAGTAACCCGGTCATGACCCGACCGGGTTTGTGACCGGGTCAGCAAGCGAGTTGTCACCTGAGTGTAACCCGGCCATGACCCGGCCGGGTTTGTGACCGGGTCAGCAAGCGAGTTGTCACCTGAGTGTAACCCGGCCATGACCCGGCCGAGTTTCTGGCCGGGTCGGGCCGCTGTTTCATTTCCGACTCATTTAATCCCGGGCGTTTTGTCTTCTATTCGGAGGGGGGTATAAAAGCCTTGTTAGAACTGCTATTCCATGATCTGGTAACTGCCTTAGACGTTTCAAAAACTCTCAAGAACCCTAGGGAAAACTTGGAGATTTTACTAGATTTGATTGTTGGAATTTCGTATCTCTTTGGAGAAGACAATTGGTATGTTGTTTACGACTTAATCTATTAGTTGAATTGACAATTGGTACTACATAGTCCCAGAGTTCGACACCTTGGTACTACACCCGAACCCGTACACTTGCGGGGTAGGATTTGGACCTATCACATATCAAAATCAAATCAGAACCGAAGAAAAACTTAAGCACGCCATAAGCAAATCATAATCATATCAGAATCAGATCAGAAGCAAACCGGAATCAGATCAGAAGCAGAGTCATCTTATTCATTTGCGCTTTGAAACCCATATTCCTTCCCTATGATCTGTGCGCATGTGATTAGTATTATTTGCATCTTCCTCCTCTGGTAATGGTTGAACAACAGTTGATAACAGGGGTGAGTCATCGTAGTTGTCATACTCATCTTCATCCAGAACATCATCAATACCGAGAATATGCCTTTTCCCTTGTGCAACTGCACGCCATCTAGGATCAACATTGTCTACGATATAGAAAATTTGCTTAGCTTGTGACGCTAGAATGAATGGCTCGTCACTCTCACTTAATCGGTCAAAGTTTACCAACGTTAAACCCGGGTAAATATCATCTTGTTTCACCCCATTATGGTTGTTGGCCCACTTGCACCGGAAAACAGGAATCACAAAACTGCTGTAATCAAGCTCCCATATTTCTTCGATTACACCGTAATACGATTGTGTCGCATCAACCGGTCTTTTATCCTTAGCGCTTGCATAGACCCTAGATGATGCAACAACCTTCACTCCACTATTCTGCACCACACTCTTTTCATCTTGTCTTGACGTGTAGAATGTGAACCCATTGATATCATACCCTTCATAAGACCGAACACATAGACGAGGACCTCGAGCTAACCACTTGACTGTATCAGAAACATCATGCCCTTTCTTTAGTTCCTCAGCTACTTCCTTCTTAAACCAATCAACGAATGAGCGATTATGTTCCCGCATCAATGCCCTTTCATTAAATTTAGGATTATTATGTTGCAATTCAAGCACATGCTTATCTACGTAAGGACTGACCTCTGTAAGATGCTGCAACACACAAAGATGTGCCTTATTCTTCCTTTCAGAAGGAGGCGAGATTACTTTTTTACCAATTACTCCCACCCCTTCAAGCCTCCCTACATGACGAGATTTCGGAAGGCCTATTGGCTCAAGCCTCGACAAAAATTCAGCTACGTATTCACATATCTCTTCATGAAAGATTCCCCGAATTATACTACCCTCTGGATTCGCCGGATTCTTTGCTTTGTCTTTTAAAGACCCAAAATATCTCTCAAAGGGATACATCCATCTTAAGAACACCGGGCCACATAACTTGATTTCTCGCACTAAATGGACAATTAAATGCACCATTATATCAAAGAAAGAGGGCGGAAAGTACATTTCAAATCGACACAAAGTTTCAACGATATCATCTTGCAGACTATCCAGTTTCTCTGGATCAATCACCTTAGCACATATCGAACTGAAAAACACACACAGTTTTGTTATAACATGCCTCACGTGTTTCGGCAATATCCCACGAAGTGCAATTGGCAAGAAAACATTAAGCAGTACATGACAATCATGAGACTTCATACCGATCAACCTCAGGTCTGAGAGAGAAACTAGACGTTTTACATTAGATGAATATCCCGATGGCACCTTAATGCCATGTAAGCACTCGCAAAACGTCTTTTTCTCCTTTCTTGACATTGTGTAACACGCCGGAGGAAGAAAAGTCCTTTTACCATCCTTTTTTTTCACGGGCCACAAATCTGGACGCATATTCCTCTCTTTTATATCTTTCCGAACTTTCTTATTGTCCTTAGTCCTTCCGGGAATGTGTAGCAAAGTCCCAATAATAGCATCACACACATTTTTTTCAATGTGCATCACATCGAGACAATGACGAACCGACAAATCTTTCCAATAAGGAAGATCCCATAGTGAAGATAATTTCTTCCATAAAACACCCTTTTTAGACTTGGGCTTCATGAACTTGCCATATTTGGTTTCAACATTTTTAATACGTTCATAAACCTGCGATCCCGTTAAAGGTGCACGAGCCACTCCTTCCTCGGTGTGACCATTGAACTCTTTCTTCTTCTTACGATAAGGGTGATACCGACTAAGGAACTTCCTGTACTTTACAAACACATTTTTCTTGTAATGTTTCAAGTATGTGGGTTCCATGTCTTCTTCACATATTGGGCATGCTTGTTCTCCTTTGGTTTTGTACCCAGACAAGTTTCCATATGCTGGAAAATCATTTATGGTACAAAAAACCATAGCTCGCAGTGTGAAGTCTGAGTTGGTGTGTGCATCGTACATTGAAACACCTTCATTCCACAATAATTTCAAATCCTCTATGAGTGGCGCTAGATACACATCTATGTCATTTCCAGGTTGCTTAGGCCCCGAGATGAGGAGTGATAACATGATATTCTTGCGCTTCATACACAACCATGGAGGAAGATTATAAATCGCAAGAAGAACCGGCCATGTGCTGTGCTGAGTGCTTAGAGTGCCATAAGGATTCACACCATCTGTACACAGAGCAAGTCTCAGATTTCTAACCTCCTTGCCAAATTCAGGATATTTCTTATCGATATTTCTCCATTGAGGAGAATCAGCAGGATGTCTAAGGAGTCCATCTTTCTTCCTCCCTTCTGCATACCATCTCAGATTTTTTGCTTGTTTCTTTAATGAAAACAAACGCTTAAATCTATCTATGATTGGAAGATACCACATAACTTTAGCCGGCGGCCCCTTCTTAGCGGAATTTACCCCTTTACGCTTGTAACGAGATACACCGCACTTTGGACACTCATCCAAATTTTCATGGTCTTTTCTGTAAAGAACACAATCGTTTGGACAAGCATCTATTTTGACAACCTCTAAGCCAAAGGGACACATCACTTTCCTGGCATAATAGGTAGAGGTGGGCAACTCATTGCCTTCCGGCAAAACTTCACTTAACCACTCCAATAAGGTCGTGAAACTCGAATCAGTCCAGCCACTCTTCGATTTCAAGTTGTATAGCACTGACAAAGCTTCTAACTTGGTAAATTTTGTACACCCAGGATACAAAGGCGTCTCAGCAGCCTTTGTTAGTTGTTCTAACACCTTAGGTCGTTCATCCAAGCGATCTCTCACCCCATCCATCATCTCATTCATTTCATCCTCTTGCTCATCATCATCATCATCATCCATCTCATAATTCTCAGAAATGTTATCATCACTCTCATCACTGTCTACCTGAAGATCAAATTCGTTTACACTAGAACTTGGACGATCAGGTATTTTCTCTCCATGCCAAAACCAAACATGATAATCTTGCTTAAACCCACGACGAAATAAATGATCCTCAATCTCATCAATGTCTGCTAACCTCCTTACATTGTTACAATCACGGCAGGGGCAATAGATTTTTTCGGCTTTTGTACTCTGTTGGTTGGCTAAAGCACATCTAATAAACTCCCCAACCCCACTCAAATATTCAGCTGTAGTATGATCACCGTACATCCAACGACGACTCATTTCTAATAACTAGAGAAAACTGTAGAAAGACCAATACATACATAACATTGAAAACACTCATTGAAATAAAATAAAATTATTTGGATATCTAGCTAACAAAACAATATCTCATGCAAAACTCATTAAAATCACTCATCGACATATTTCATTTGTTTTCCTACAATTTTTATCAAGTCATGCTAAAAAGTGACAAAATTTGAAAATTATCTCAATAAAAGGAGATAACTGTAATCTAATCTAGGGACCATAAATCCCACTCCTGCAATCAACCAAATGAGCCTCTTATCCTACTCTACATGATTGGCTGGATAATTTTATCTTGCATTCTTACCCACATCCTTTATAAAACATTTGATATAAAGATTTTGAAGGCTACTTGTCTGCATATTCTTAATGATGTAAACAGAGTAGCCTAAATGCCTGATTCAACAACTACCTGATTCCAGATTGATACTACCTAACTGACAAATATGAGCCAGCAAGATCAACATAAACACTAAATAGGGAAGGAAAGCACTTTTAGTCAAAAAGAAAAGAGAAAGCTAAAGCTCAGAATCATGATGAATGTGACAAAAAGAAACTTGATCACACACTAATTATCCTAAACATACATGAAAGGTATTAACAAGAACTAGTAAAATTGACAAGATTAAGATTAAATTTTCGTTTAGGCATTTTACCGAACACTTGGAGTGCATCAAAATTTCCTAAAGAACCAAAACAACATAATCAATCAAAATTCCACCAAATAAGGGAGTAATCACCCACAACAACAAAAATCAACCATTCATACCACAAAAGGAATCAACTCCTGCACATCAAAATCCGAAAACAATTTGCGAAGGAGGAAGTTTCACCTACCTCGATGACTCGAAGGACGAAAGCTGGAGGAGGAGGAGGAGGCGGCGAGGCGAGGAGGAGGCGGTGAGTTGGAGGAGGCGGCGAGACGTGGAGGAAGCGGCGAGGAGGAGGCTGCGAAGAGGAGGAGGAAGCTGCGCAGTCGACTGAAAACGAAGGAAATATAATGAAGCTGCAGTTCGCGCGCTGTTAATTAATTTGAGAAGCAGTTGAGGCGGGCAGTCATGCGCCCGCCTCTAATTTTTTTTAACCATCTGTTGAGGCGGGCGCATGACTGCCCGCCTCTAATTGTTTTTACGCAGCATCTGTTGAGGCGGGCGCATGACTGCCCGCCTCTAATTGTTGTTATAATTTGAGGCGGGCGCATGACTGCCCGCCTCTAATTGTTTTTACGCATCTGTTGAGGCGGGCGTCTTACTGCCCGCCTCTAATTTTTGGGCTCTGTTGAAGCGGGCGCCTTACTGACCGCCTCAACAAGTCAAAAACACAAATAATATTTGAGGCGAACGGATATTTGCCCGCCTCTAAAGTACCTGTTGCAGCGAACTAAACGACTGACCGCCTCAACAGATAGTAGAATAAGACTTTTTGCGTCGGTTTTTAAGGTGACCGCCTCAACAGGGGGGCTGCAACAGGTGTTTTTTCTACTAGTGAAAAATATAATTATTTCTCTTATTTATTAAGAAATCAATCTTTTTGTGATACGTCATATCATAAAAATAAAATATATATTTGTAAAATAAAATAATTGGATATTGGGAGGTCAAAATCTAGAAAATTAACACATAAAAATCTTTTTGTAATCTGAAAGATCTTAAGCAATCTTTTTGTAATATTTTTGCACACGATTTTCCAAATTTAATTAATTTTTTTTTGAGAAAATTACAATAAATTATAAAAAATCGTGACCAATGAAATGACGATAGGTGGATGGCCTGAATGAAGAGTATGCCACGTGACATAGCTAGAATTGAAGAAATGTAATTTGCTTTAGTAGTTATATAGATATTTTTTCTATTTTATTCTTGAATTTTGGTAAGAAAAGTAAGAGGTGTGTTAAACAAAGAAACATGATTATTAAAAATGTAAGGAAACTAAATGTAATTTTTACATACAGAGTTTTTATATTTTTAATATCTATCAAAACCACTAAATATCGGTAATATTAGAGAAAAAGAATAACTTTTATATGATATTTCTATGTAAAAGATATTTATTTGATGCAAGAATAAAAAGTAGAAGAATATTTATTATTGATTTTACCACAAATAAATTAAATTAATTTAAAATTTAAATGTGGGTTAATATTATATTGAATATGTTTAAATCAAATTGATAATACTCAAGAAAAAGAGAACATAATTTATAATCTTACTTCTAATACGAGCCCCCACGGTAGAAATTTTCTAGATCCGCCACTGCCGATAACCCCCAATTCCTCGATCCCCACTCTCCCTTTCAAATTCAAATCAATCTCAATTTTGACTGTGGTAATTTTCTTCTTACATAGATGACAGTGAATGATGTCTACTTGTCTTTTCTCCCCCTCGCGCACATACTTGACCGTATGATTGTGGGGAAAAATCCCGCACTCGGAAATTTTTTACTAGCACCCCAAACCTTTTTTTTAAAACCCGGTTCAGTTTTGGGCGCAACTAGAATGCGCCCAAAGCTAGATCGAATTTTTGAGCATTTTGAAGGCAATAATAAAAAGAAATTCCATGGCAATCACTCTTGTACACATGAAATTCAATGCCTTAACATCACTCAATGTTGTATGTTTTCATTGACTCTTTTTTTCATGACCTCTTGTAATTAAGATTAGTCAAATTAATTTGAGTTTCTGATTTCAAAAACTGAATTATGTGCTATCAGTTTGTGTTTTCAGATCGAATATAAATATATAATGCAAAGAAAGATGTTTGGACAAGAAGGTTGTGATCACATGATATGGGTTGCTACCATTATTGTTGGATTAGATATTGGTGTTCCATGGTTAATGTGCAAGGAAGATGACTCTCTTGATCCCGTTATAAGTTCCAGTGTTCTTGTTGACAATCTTAATTCTTTTCAAAATAAATTTTTTAATAGTTAATGATCTTATTGTGACAGATTAATATACTTGCAACGACTTTTACTGTTATGTGTTTATTAAAACAAACCTTACAAACCTCTCATGTGGATAGAGGTTTGGAGTGGATGGTATGATTTTGCAGTAATTGACTTTATCATTAGATTAATAAAGTAAAAAGTAAAAAGTCAGATCAATAACTTTTTTCAAAGGTACACATGAAAGCTTTAGTAAATTATACTTCCTCCGTCCCAAAATATGAGTCCCATTTTCCTTTTTGGGCGTCCCGAAATGTTAGTCTCATTTCTATTTTTGTCCATAAACTTCTTCCAATTATACCCTTACTCATATTATTTTAATATTTTACATTCATCATTTCCAATGCACTTATGTACTTTTCATTTGTAAACTCTTCTCCCATTGGTTAATGAATTATTTTAATATTTTACATTCATCATTTACAATGCACTTATGTACGTTAAAGCATTTGCCTTAATCCAAGATATTTTTGTACAATGAGACTCATATTTTGGGACGGATGGAGTATATATATATATACAAATAATATGCAGGTTTACAGAGTTTAGAGGACCGACTTACCAAAGAATCTAAATTCCCTATATTCAATTCATGTATCATGTGTCTTTGTAAAAGGATTTAACTTTTGCAATTACTAAATTTATACAAAGAGGGAGATCTGTTGTGAACTATATGGTATGCATTTTTTCCTCTTTCAATTTCTTTGTGCTTGAAGTGTTTACTTTTTACTTATCCTAAACTACATTTTTCGTCATTAGTACCAAACTTTGAGCCCTTATCGGAGGTCGTTTGCATCTAATTTTAGTAATTGTAAACAATATTACATATTGCAATATGCTAGCATGTTGTTTTCAAACATTTACACTCAATTTCCAACAAGCATGATAATTTAGTAAACACGTCAAAAATGTATACAATGGGGAATGACATTTAATAACTGGTCCTCGAGTTTATTCAATTGTAATGAATTATAGACAGAAAAATAGATCATATATTCACCAACTTGGCTATTAATAAATCAAAATAGATTACCTTATTTTATATACCAAAATCTGTGGAGTTGGTAATAATACTGCAAACAAGACTTGAACAAAAATTTAGCATATAGAGCATTGAAGAAATTGCATACGCAAATAACATATATTTAAAAACTTCTGTCATGTACATTACAAGAATATTAAAAATCATATTTTTAAAAACTTAAGTCCCGTATATTACAATAATATTACAAAATGATATAACAATTTGGCGAATTGAGAGAAGATGAACAAATCATCAAACTCATTTGATTATATGATATAATATCATTTCAATATCTATTATGAAACATTTAAGAAATTATAATTACGCAAGACCCGTACGCGGGTTTCAGTCTGTTGATTTAAGCCCTAATAAAATAGGAACACCAATACACGAGCTAATTGTTTGACAAAAAAAAAAGCACCCGAGCTAATTAGGTAATATGATGATTTTAAAGGGAGGGACGAATTCATAGGTAGTTGTGTGTCAATTGCTAAAATGATTAATAAAACATTCAGGAAAAACATAATGACTAATTAAACTTTATTTTTTTTTCTTTTTGATAGAACAAAGATTAGAGACTGCTTTGTCGAGGTTAGATTCTATATTATAAAGGGTTTTGAATATGATTAGCCCAATCTAATTTTAGGACGCCTATTAAACAACGTTAAATCATATTAAAAACTGTAATTTCCCCGCGCGTAGCGCAGAGACCCGTTTCTAGTATATTAAAAAGCTAACTACTTATATGATACTAAACCAGAGGAGTATAATCAGTATATCACATTTTTACTTAAAATTTAAAACAAACCGTTGTACAATTTTATCACGGGTCTAATGAAAGAAAAAAAAAGGAGGGTGTTTAATTTTTTAGCAAAACGCTTCGTTTTTATCTTTTGGACATCTTTTTAAATTAGAAAAAATGGTTGATGTAAATTTATTTAGTGAAATCCTAAATTTATCAATGGAGGGAGCAACATTTATGAGGTACCAATTTCATTCAATTTTGGCATTGGATAACCAATCTGAAGATAAGATGGTAACAATTTCTAATCACAATTTATTTAGATAAGATAAGATGATGACACATACTAATCACAATTTCTTCAATGATGAAGATAATTAAGTTGATTTGCTTAGTTGATTAATGCATTGAATGATTATGTTTCTAAATATCTGACAGATGGTAACAAAGCCAAGCCTTATGTCAGTTTAGAAGACCAACACAATTAGATCACAAGACATAAGTGCAAAATCAGCAAGATACAAATCACATATCAAGCATTTTAGGTTTCTGACTTCAATTCATCCACAAAGATGGAATATAAACCAGTGTAGTTCATCAGTTTTTACATTCAAGTGACCAGTTGTAGACATCAGGAAACATATCTAACAGGAGGCACAAACAAAGGATGCAGCAAAGTAAACAGGGTATTCATTTAAGATGTTGGACGCCGTTTGTATTAGGGTTTACCTGGTAAGGTAATATATAATAAGGAAACCAACAACAAAAGAAGCCACCAGAGTCAGCATTGTCCTGCTCGATTTGGTCTCAAACACCTGCTTAAACTTCCCCATGGTTCTCGACAGTATTCCTCTGGACGAATCCATATCATTTCCCTGAATCAATTCAATTGAAAAGCTTAAAATAAAAATAAAAACAATTCCAGTATTTTTTATTAGATATTTAAAATGATGAATCTACCATGCCATCTAGCATCCGGTTGTGAGAATCCACTTCCTCATGTATGTCACCAGTTAACTGCAGTGTAAAGCACATGACATAATCTTATCTCCCTTGGCACTATGGCGTAAATAAAAAATCAGAGGATTTATGAAAGGTTATAATATATGATAGAGAAAATAATATCTGACTTATGATGGCAACACAAACTGTGGGAAAATACGGTTAATCCAAGTCTCAGTATGGCCGCAGGCTACAAGATCAACCAGATCTACTTACCTTAAAATAGCTTGACCAAAAGGAAATATATCAACTCTTGGACAAAATGTTATGAACCAATACATCAATATATGAGTAAACGATGTTGCACTAAACTTTGTTCCAAAATGAGAGAAAATAAGTACAACCACTACACTCAAAGTCTAAAACATATTCCATCTTCACCTGTACAAGGTATTCTATTGTGCAGAACACTACGTGATGTCAAGACAGCCACTAGGATAGAAGAATTACCATTAATTTCAACAAGAGCTAATACCAACACGGTGAATGAAAGTCGATCGAAAACAAGAATGAAATACAATGATTTGCAAACAAATTCAAGACATTGTCAAGTGCACACTGATCATGGATGGTTATGTAATCCACATCTGTGGACGGAATTTAATAGAATAGCAGGAAATTAAGTGCTAAGAGAAAAAGTAAAGAATGCTTAGCTCGTTTTCATTGAAAAGGAATACTCACTCTCTTCAGGAAATTGACTCGGTCTTGTAGTCCATCCAGATCTCTATCATTGTCAAATTCATCGATTTCATGGGAGGAATATGAAGATGTAGCCCTAAGACCTCCTTCCTCAATGCCATCAAAGAGAGCAGCCCTATAACCATGATTTTGTCGGTCATTAACTTCTCATTTATAATTGTACACAATTCTAATTCAGTAATAAGGTACAAAGACAAAATACATCAGTCTTAAGTTATACTGTAGTAGATAAAAGAAACCTGAAACAGTAGCTAGGAGCCTAGGACAGTGTAAGGGACCTCCAAAATTTATTTATGGAGGTCTAATTCTAATATATGTCATTTAAAAAGCTACAGTAAGTCAATCCCTGGCACTAGAAAACGCATACAGATTGCAACCTAATAAAGAACGAAGAAGATTCATGACAGACACAAAAACAAAGCATGTCACAGCTGAGTGAATGTTCAAAATACTAGCTTCTTCAACAATCAACACCAATATAACGAGTATGTGACCAAAATGTGGTGTACCCATATCAGCCACATTTCCCCACTAAGGACATCCAGTTTTCTTATAGAATAGGCAACATATAATGCTTCCAAATTACACCATTCTTGGAAAAATTTAAGACTGTCCTTTGCTCCATTAACTCAAGCTTACCATTCATACAAGAACGAGATAATGCCTTCACTAATTTTAGAATCAATTTAGTCGAAAGAGTATAGTAAAACACCCAAACAATCGCATCCACACCCAGTGATCAATCTTTGATACAAAAGCCACATTTGGCCCTAGTAAAATTTAGCATATAAGCTTCAAGTTCTTATTTGTCTAGTTTATAACGGGATATCAGTAAGAAGCTTATAGATAAGCTATGTTTCGCAGTTTTCCAATTATGCCATGAAATTCTACTCCAGCAGAGATTTGAACTGCGGAATAAACTCAATTTACCAAATGAAATGTATAAGACGACAGCTTTTCATCCCTATCACAGAATTTATAAACAATCTCTATCCATGCTAGCCCAATCAGAAAAAAGAACTGCAAACTACATCTAATTGAAAAAGCAACAACAAATCCTAATTAAGAATTGTTCATAGAAGCAACAATAAACTCGACATACCTTCGAGAACCCATTGCTGCGGGCTATCCCAATTCTGTTTATCGCAATTGATGGTTCTCTGTAGACGGGACTCCCCACTGTTCTGAAAAACAACAGATCACACCAAATGAAGCTGGTGATAAAAATTGAAATCCAGAAATAACTGTAACTGATCAAAAGACAAATAAATCAAGAAAGCTCCTCGTTTAGGGTTTATCCGAATGAAAGCGTAATTGGGAATCAAGGGAGAAATCAAGAAAAGATCGAGTATTGCTTACCGGGTAAGATTGTAAGAATGTCAGATCTGAAGGTGTCGCAGATGGAAATAAAGATTTTCTGAGTCCTCGGTATTTTCGCGGTGGATTTCGCCGTTTATAATTCTTGGGACGCTCTAAGTTACAGTACAACTAGTGATCGTCCCGTACCACGTACGGATAAATAAACAATTATTATATAACAATCTAAATTATAAATATATTATAAAATAACTAACCATATAAATCATAAAATCGGAAATAAACGTTTGATATATATTGCTTTATTTGTATTATCTACATCATATGCATATATATATTAGATAGATGTGCTTACATTAATGCAAATAAAAGATAAGTTAGAGTTAGTGGGATAGTGGGTCAATGAATTTTTTTTGAAAAGAAAAAAAAAAAAAAAAAGTGCTCATGTCTCCACTTAAATTTTGCCAAGTGGCGCAATTTTTTGTGAAGACATGACTTCAACTTTAACATTGTATATAGTAGATGTAGGGTTATTTACCGAAAACCACCTATATGATACGCTACTTTGCGATTAACCACCTCTATGTTGCGATATTACCGGAAACCACCCATATGATACCCTCCGTCACTCAACAACCACCCTTCCCCAAATCCGTTTAAATTTTCAGTTAACGCGTTTCACGCGCCATTAAAATATTATTTAATTTTTTTTATTTTCTTTTTTCTTCATTTATCTTCTTTTACTTAATAACATTTACTTTCTTTTACCTTCATTATTTTTACCTTCATCTTCATCTTCTCGAGCCCTATTTCTTCATCTTCATTCCCGATTCCTTAGAACCCTAGAAAATCGCCAGATCTGAAATGGAGCCCTATTTCTTCTCTTTTCTTACGATTGACGCGAGCAAGTAAATCGATTGAAGATTGTAGACATTGCGAAGCCAAATCGGTAAGTATGTCATTGTTTGCATTCCGATTGACTGCGAAGCCCTAATCTCCTATTTTTTTGATTTTTGGGCTAGGTTTGATAATGTCAAACTCGAGCTCTTCATCAATTAATTCCCAACAACGATTCTGCAAGTGTGGTTATCCAGCATCTGAAGCAACTTCAAAAACTGAATTCAATTTCATGAGAAGATTTTGGGGCTGTCGTTTTTATGGTTCAGAGACAAAGAATTGCAATTTCTTTATGTGGAAGGATGGGGAATATAGTGGAAGAGCCACTTATGTGATTAACAAATTATTGAAAGAGAAGAAGAAAATGGAGGCCGAGATTATGAAGCTTCAAGATGCAGTTAGAGAAAATCAGATTGATAATGATGAAGCACCAAAAGTAGCAGTGGCTATGAACCCTAGAAAAATCAGTTGTAGTGATGTAGTAGTTGTACTTGTCTTCCTCATATTCTTCATGTTTGCAAATGTTTTAGTATTGAAATGGTCAATGTAATGTGCTCTTTTATGATATTTGAATGGAATGCAATTTTATGAGAAGACAGTGCATTGACATCAGGAAATAAAACACAAATTCAACAAAAACAGAAATGAAACACCAGGAAATGAGACATGAGACACCAGGAAATGAGACATGAGACACCAGGAAATGAGACACACCAGTTCAAACAAAATAGACAGTTAATTGAGCTTTGAAGATGATGACTTCGTAGGTGGGTTTTCCAACTATCTCCTCCATTTGAAAGAGGCAAACATCTTCTATTTCTATGTCATTGTCTTGGACAAAGTCTCTCCATCCTTTGCCAAACTTGAATTTGTTCCCACTGAATTTGAGTACTACTTTCCAAGTTGTTTCACCAATGAAAAGTGTAATCTCTTCATCTATGAAAGGCCTCAAATTGTTGTTTGCATACTCGAAAGGAATAAGCTGTTAATAAAAAAATTTATGTATATTAGTCATTAGAATAACATGCCCAAAACACAAGAATAAAACATTACTTACCATTCTGCAATCTTTTTGAACAAATGATGCTTTCATTTGCACATAAAAGCTTAATTTGGTTTTGTGAGGGTAGTTTTCAGCTTTCTCCAAGGGTGTTTCCTGGTTCCATTCCTCACACTCCTCGCATTTGCAGTGGCTGATGTCTTCACTATCCGAGATGTCTGTTAAATCAATGACATGATTTGCCATGGAAGAAATGCAAGGTAATGAAGAAATGCAAGGAAAGGAAGCTCGGCTGTGATGGCAAATGTGCTGAGAAATAGATGGAAATATAGGCTTGAAATGTGCAGGGTTTAGGTGAAGAATTGATGACATGGGGTAGGTAACAATTGACCAAAATTAAATGTGGTCATGGTCAATGGTAAAACACTGCAGTAATGAGGCTGAAAAACTGTGCAATTTGTGCATCAATAACAGTCTTCACTGTGCAAAAACCTGTGACCAACCTGTGACCAAACCTGTTACCAAACCAGTGACCAAACCAGGGCAAAAAACAGTGCAAAGCCTTTTCAAAATAAAACCATAGATTACCAACTAAAACAGTGCAAAAACCACTTGCAACATCTGTTCAACACACTAACATTCAACAAACATTGAAACTGATCCAAACATTACAAACATAAATAGCAGACTACTTCTTTGTCTTCTTCCTTGGTGAACGCCTAGGAACCTCCTTCACCAGTTTTGTCTTGGAAGCAGGAATCTTCATCCTAGGTGACTTAAAAGGTTTTGGATTGGATTGACTGCACACACCTTGACTCATGGTTATGCCATGACTAGCACTTGGATTTCCTTGATGGCTGAAGTTGCTACCATGACTTGCACTTGGAGCTTCACCATGACTTGCACTTGGAGCTTCACCATGACTTGCACTTGGAGCATAACCTTGACTTGGTACAATCTGTCCACCATGACTTCCACAATCTCCATCACTTGCAGTTCCTTGTTGGTTCCCCCCAGGTGTACTTCCAGGATTTCCTTGTTGGTTTTGTGGCACCTAAAATATAACATTTTCATAATCAATACAAATACAAATGAATTAGCATAATCAATAAAAAATTACAATGAATTTACATTCTTTGTGTACTTCCTCCTCTTTTGAGATCCAATAGGTACTGTTTTAGTACTCCTAGGCCTTCCACCTCTGTTTTGTTGAGTTGGAGGTGGATTATCATTAGTTCTTGGAGGAGCAGAGCACTTGTTCTTGTAATGGCCAGGATTTCCACAGTTGGTGCACTTCACGAGTCCCACAATTCTAATCCTCTTGTTACTGCTAGGCACTTCTCCAGCCTCTCTTCTTCTTAGCTTCTTAGGCCTACCTGGTTGAACCATATATGCTGGTGGTGCTGGATGAATATGAGGTGTCCTCTCCCACTGTGATTCCCCTGGCATTGGGTGAATGATTTCCTTGTATGCCATTAGGTAAGCCTCCTTTGTGTAATAGTGATGCACAAATTGGTCAAGTCTTCTCTTATCCTTCACAATGCAACACATTGCATGGGGGCATGGGATTCCAGTTAGATCCCATTTGTTGCACCCACAAGTTTTGTTCTGCAAATCCACCACATAGGTCCTGCCCAGATGATCAACTTCAAAGGCTTCTCCACCACCCCAGATTGCATTACAACTCCTAGTCCCTTCTTCCTTGTTCATCTCTATTAGCTTATTAGCCTTAGGTGTGTAGATCCCCTCATACTTCATCATGCCCTCACGCTTAGACACAAACCTTTTCATCAGCATTCTCCTAATCCATTCACACATAGACGGAATTGGCTTATCCCTTGCAGGCATGATCATTGAATTGAAACTCTCACAGACATTATTCAATAACATATCAGATTTGCTAACATGGCTAAATCCATGTCTAGACCAAGAGTTTGGATCCTGCCTCAACAAATAGCTATAAGCTTCCTCCTTCATACCTCTAATCTCTTGCATAGCTTCCTCAAACTCTGATGTAGTACATGCCCTTGCAGCTGCCCAGATACAATCCTTGTATGCCTTGCCTGACCACATTTTTTTGAAGTTGTTGTACATGTGTCTAACACATACTCTTGCCTCACACTGTGGAACAACTAGATGCAAAGCCTCGATCAAACCCTACAAAAAAACAAGTCAACAGTCATTAGTCCATCCAAATACTGAAATTGAAATAAACAATTATAAAGAATTTCTTACCTTCTGTCTGTCAGAGATGAATGTAGGCTTACATTCACCAATATCTCTCATTAAAATATCCAGAAACCATGCCCATGTCTCCTTTGTCTCTAGTTCCACAAGTGCAAAAGCCACAGGATATATGTTGTCATTACCATCCTTGCCAACTGCCACTAAGACCTGACCTGTGTATGCCCCTTTCAAATGACAGGCATCAATCCCTACTATTGGTCTACATCCAGTGATGAAGCCCTTCTTGCAAGCATCAAAGCAGACATATAGTCTCTGAAATACTGGTTGTTGTGGATTTCCCAGAGTAACCTTAACATAGGTAGAGCTTCCAGGATTCCACTTTCTCACAGTAGAGGCATAATCCCAAACCCTTCCATACTGCAACCTAGCATCTCCCTGAGTCATGATCAAAGCCCTAAGTCTGCCTTTCCAAGCTTGGTTGTATGAAACATGGACATTGTGATCTCTTTTTACAGCACTTATAAATGCAGAAAGCTTCCAAGAAGGATCATCTCTCTAGTGCTCAATGTATCTTTCAGCTAGCCATGTTGAGGTGAGCTTACTATTCTCATGCTGCCATCCACATTCATGCTTCCCACAAAAGCTTTTCAACTGAAAACTCCCATCACTTCCCATCTTTCTAGCAGTAGCCTTAAACTGACAATAAATCTTCTTACAAACACACTTTTTCCTAGAGTGTTTCATAGAACAGTCACACTTCTTCCTACAGTAAGCTGAGACCTTGGTTTTATCATTGTGAAGGTAGTAGTAATCACCCCCATTCTCAATAGAAAACTGCCTTAATGCTTGTCTGAACACATCATTAGATGGAAATATCAAACCACTCTTAAATTTAATCTTCCTCTTGAAATCAACTAATGGATTAAACTCTGCATATCTCTTCTTTTTCCCACCTGTACCATCAGACTCACTAAGACTCCTTAATGCATCAGAATTATCAGAATTATCAGAATCCTCCTCATCAGAAACACCATCCAATACACCAGCTCCTAAATTCAGACATCCATCTCTCAAACCCTCTCTAAGCCTAAAGTCATCTACACTTGGATCAACATTATCCTTGAAGATATCATCATCTTCATCCTCACTCTCTGAAAAGAACTCTTCACTGTCAGAGGAAGATGAATCATACCTTAATTCTGCATTTGGGTCTTCATCTTCTTCTTCATCTGAGGTGAACACCAATCTCTGAACATTTGCCTCTAGATCTTCACTGTTGTTTTTGGCTGCCTCTTTGGTTGTGCAATTATTAGACCTAGGCTGTTCCACCTCATCCCTCTTATATCCTTCTCTTGATGGATTTTCAGTGACACCAGACTTTTCTACTGTGGGCTGAGAACTTGGGCCTTCTTCCCTCAAATTTTTTGGACTAACTTCTGCCCCTTGTATAACATACAAGTGCATTAAGTTGTCCTTGCCAACTTTGTTCACCATAAGCATAAGGCCCTTGTCATTATCAATTAACTGGAGCCCTCTCTCAATTGACAACCCAGGAGTTAAAAACCACAACTCTTTTATGTCCATCAACCCCACATCTTCCTCTAGCATATTTTCAAGCACTACCTTAGAAAGCATATCCGGATCCACATCCTTATAATAATGGACCTTGCTTTTCTTGTACATAAGATGATCATTATCTTTTGATTTGTAAAAGATACCATCATACATCACCCTAATATGCACTTGGTTGAATGACATACCTACCAATATTCAACAACCATTAATACCCTATATTATAAGCATTTTAAGACTTATATAATGCAGTCAATTCATATGGTCACATGAACCAAAAACTTTAGACCCCACCACATGCAATAAATAACCCTCAACTTTGTCCATATACTAAAGCTTTACCAAAAAACGAATCTTTGCTATAATTCATGCTGAAAAAGGTAAGAAATCACAGTGAAACATCATTCCAATGCTCAGAAAGCATCTCGAGAAATCACAATCAAAAAGCCCCAAATTCCATTCGAAAACCCTAAACCCTAATTCAGAAATTCGATCGATTACACATAAAATTAAGATGAGAAATGCCATTGAATAACTTACCTTAGCTAGTTAGAAGAAATCGAGAGTAGAATCGCCCAGAAATCGCAAATCGCCTTCTTCGAAATCACAAATCGCCTAGAAATCGCACAGAAAATCGCCTTCTTCGACTTCTATTCATGGTTCGCTCCCAATCGCTCCCAAACCCACCCAATCTAACTCGGAAACACTGAAAACAACCCACACCTTCCCAATCGAACACCCAAATCGAAGCCCCAATTCGGAATTAGGGTTTGAGAAGGAAATCCCCAAATTGATCGGGAATCGATTTAAGAAGATGAAGATGAAGGTAAAAATAATGAAGGTAAAAGAAAGTAAATGTTATTAAGTAAAAGAAGATAAATGAAGAAAAAAGAAAATAAAAAAAATTAAATAATATTTTAATGGCGCGTGAAACGCGTTAACTGAAAATTTAAACGGATTTGGGGAAGGGTGGTTGTTGAGTGACGGAGGGTATCATATGGGTGGTTTCCGGTAATATCGCAACATAGGGGTGGTTAATCGCAAAGTAGCGTATCATATGGGTGGTTTTCGGTAAATAACCCTATAATGTAAGAATGTTTAGTGTGTTACTCCCTCTGTCCCGGTATTTGCTTCATCTTCCATAAAATGCACAAATATTAAGAAAATGGGAGAGAAGATCAGAGAGGAGAAGAAAAGTAGGAGGGAGAGTGTATTGGGATGAGAAAATAAGGAGAGAGGGAAATTAAAGGGTTAAGATGTGAGTATAGTAATGATGAGAGAGATAAAAAATAAAAAGGTAATTTGGATTGTTGTGGGTTTTGTAGTAATTGAAAAGTTTATATGAGGGTAATATAGTAAATATGTATGATCAAAAGTAGAAAGTTTTGATAAGAAGAAGCAAATAAGGGGACAACGAAAAAGGAAAGAAGAAGGAAAAAGAGGGACGGAGGGAGTATCATTTTGAATAAAATAGCTAAATTTTTATTATTTTATATTAATATTTGTTATTTTAGTTCTACAATGGTGTTATTCCACTCAAGTTTCATACACCTATATTTTTTTTTGATGAAAATTGTGGATTGGTTAAATTGTTAATTTATTGGTGGGTCTATTTATCAAGCAATGGTAGAAAACCACTTGGCAAAATGTGTAAGTGTTACTTGTTGGATGAGTAACATTTCTATGTTACTTCTCCCCACTCATGACATTGATTCTATCAAATAGTATGACACAATATTTTCTTTTTCTAAATTGACTTTGTTACTCAAAATAACATGGATGTAGATGCTCTAAAGGATATGCCAATTTTCCACAAAATAAAATGCGTTATTTACTTATTTTGAAATGTTTTTAAGAGGACGTGCACAGATTTTGTCTAATTGAGATCGAATGTCTGTATATTATTTTGCATTAAACTCGCTTTATTTTTGCGTCATATGCGGAATTTACACAATACTTTTCAAGCTATCAGCAATGGGAGTCGCATAACATGAGTCGCATAGCATATTTTATTATTTTATCTCTTTTTCACATCACCTATGTAACCCACCTCACTTTTTCTCCACAATGGGAGTTACATGAGGAGGGTTACATGTATACATATTTATTTAGCAATCATATATTTACACAATATAATAATACATATATCTTCAATTAATTTTTTTAATAAATATTGTATTATAATTTTATTAATTTAGATTAATATAAGTGTAATATTTTTATTTATACTTTCAAATGAAATTAATACAAATCAACGTCATTATGCTTAAACTTCATTCAAACGAAAAAGCATAGAAATACAACAAGTACATAAAATGATAACAAAATAATCAAAACACATCGTCGACTAAACATGAAATCATACATAATTATGTCTAAACTTCTCTCATACGTGTTCAACCAAATCTTTTTTTAGTTGTTCGTGTGAACAATTATGTTTTTATTTTGTATTGAGCTTGAATGTTAAATCAAATAGTATTTTTGAACGTAATCTATATATGATTGACTCAATTTAATTTAATAGAAAAAAGTAACATGTATATATGGAATATGAGTGTCTATGAGTAGATAAAAATAAATTATAAATATTAAAATATTTTTTCTATTTTTATAATCTATATAAGCCTAATATTTGGTTGAAAGACTATATTATATTAGTTAACATTGAAGCTCATATCAATTGGGTGTCCTTGTGCCTCCCCTACAAAAAAACTTATATATAAGGGAGCGTCTCTTATCTGAGACATATATATGAATTTTCTTTTTTATTTGATGATGTATAAGAGACGCGGGTTAAAATATCTTAAAGTGGTTTCTCTCTCGCATACATCTCCGCTTTGCATAACAAAACCGCAGGCATGCTCCATTAATTTGATGTGTTTGTCTCATATCACATGGGTGTCCTTGTGCCTCCGCTCCAATCGGTTTGATGTGCACAAATGGAGGCTGTGCCTCCAATCTATCATCGGTCTTTATTAGCACCTGCACCATCGTATCCTTGCCGGTGCTCGTGCGGCTTAACCAACACACTAACGCAGCCTCCATTTATAAGAGATATGAAGCTTGGTTTGTGGTTAAGGAGGGTATAGAAAGACCGAATGTAAGAAACAAGTGTTGTATGTAATATTGTATTGCTGGAATTGTGTACATTACAAGAGGAGGAGCATCACTTATATAGAAGAAGAAGAACAACAACGGCTCTATTTGGAAACTAGAGCAAATGAATGCTATAAATGAGAGCATAGGATATAAGAGAATTAAATATTAAATAAAGGGTGAGTGGGTTATTCCAATATTCCCCCTCAAGTGGAATGTATGTTGCAAACACTCAACTTGGGTAATAGTGAAGTGAATGTGCGTGGACCGAGGGGCTTTGTAAAGATGTCGGTGGGTTGGTCCTTTGTACGGATATGAAAAGTCTTAACCTCACCTCTTTGGATCTTCTCGCGTATAACATGACAATCAATTTCGATGTGTTTTGTGCGTTCATGGAATACGGGATTCGAGGCAATGTGGAGCGTTGATTTGTTGTCACAATAGAGAGTGCACGGCTGAGGGTGAGGGACCCGAAGATCGTGGAGAAGTGCACGTAGCCATGTGAGTTCACAACAAGTGTTAGCCATGGATCGGTATTCGGCTTCGGCACTAGAGCGGGAGACGGTTGCTTGCTTTTTAGTCTTCCAAGAGATCGGAGCACCGCCAAGGAAAATGATATAGCCGGTTGTGGAGCGTCGTGTGTCATGACAACGTGCCCAATTGGAGTCACAATATCCTGTCAGATGGAGGCGCCCATGAGCGGGCCAGAAGAGTCCTTGGCCTAGAGTACCCTTGATATATCGAAGGACATGATGAGTTGTATCGAGATGGGGCTGGCGTGGACAAGCCATGAATTGGCTTAGAATGTGGACAACATAGGTAAGGTCGGGTCTTGTAATGGTGAGGTAAAGGAGGCGGCCAACCAACCGGCGGTAGACAGAGGGGTCGGTAAGAATGTTTCCATCATAAGCCGTGAGAGCCAGGTTCTCGGGAAGAGGAACAGTGGTCGGTTTAGCTCCGAGAAATCCCGTGTCGTCAAGAATTTCAAGGGAATATTTTCTTTGGCAAAGAACAATCCCTTGTTTAGAACGAGCAACTTCGATGCCGAGGAAGTATTTAAGTGGTCCCATGTCTTTGAGTTTGAATCGAGTGGCAAGGAAGAGCTTGGTGTCCTCAATATCCTGCAAGTTAGTGCCAGTGATAATAACATCATCGACATATACGAGAATGACTGTAAACTTACCTTGTTGGTATCAAATGAACATAGAATAGTCAGCTTGAGAGTGCTGAAATCCAGCTTGATTGAGGGCTCGGGTGAGTTTGAGAAACCATTGTCTAGACGCTTGTTTGAGACCGTATAAAGATTTATGGAGTTTGCATACGCGAGTCTCGCATTTGGCATGAAATCCCGGGGGAAGCCGCATGTACACATCCTCCGTGAGATCTCCATTTAGGAAAGCGTTATTAACGTCTAGTTGATGTAATGACCATCCGTTGGTGGCAGCAAGACTGATGATGACGCGGACCGTAGTGAGTTTGGCGACGGGTGCAAAAGTCTCGCGGTAATCAATCCCTTCGACTTGATTGTAACCCTTCGCAACAAGGCGTGTTTTATGTCGTTCGACTGTGCCGTCAGGATTATGCTTGACTTTGTACACCCATTTACATCCAATAGGACGCTTGTTTGGAGGTAGTGGTACTAGGCTTCAAGTGTGGTTATCCTCAAGAGCTTGGAGTTCCTTCGCCATAGCCTTCCTCCATTGCGGGAATCGAGTAGCCTGCAAAAAAGTTCTGGGTTCTTTCTCAAGCATAATGTTAGAACCGAAGTGCTTATAATTGGAAGACAATTTATGATATGATTGGACATGGGAGAGATCGTGGGGTTTTCTCGAAAGAACCTGATTCGAGGAATACGTTGTATTGGATGAGCGAGATGGTAAAGTTACCTCAACATGGAAGTCCCGGAGGAGGGTGGATGGCTTTGTTGGTCGGGAAATACAAGGCAAAGGTGGTGTGGGATTCACAGTAGTGGGTACGGTCGTAGAATTTGATACAGGTGCGGAAGTTGGTGGGGGTGTGGGATTTACAGTGGTGGTATGGGATTTTCAGTAGCTGGTACAGCCGTAGAATTTGATACGGGTGCAGGGATTTGTGATGTTATGGGATTGGCAATGGTTGGTACTGTTGTATGAGATTGTACAAGCAACGCATCATCCCAAAAAATAGATGGGGTTGTAAAATTGGGAAGAGGTAAATCTGTATGGTTTTGAGAAATGTTTGAATGTTTGAGGAAAGGAAATTTTGTTTCATGAAAAATTACATCACGTGAAATGATGGTTTTCTTATGAGTAAAATCATAGAGTTTGCAACGTTTGATTCCGGGCGGATATCCGATAAAAACACACTCCATTGAACGAGGTTCAAATTTGGTAGGGCGAAGAGGATGTGTAGAAGCAAAACAACGACAACCAAAAACACGTAAATGTGAATAATTAGGAGATTTGCAAAATAGTATTTCGAAAGGAGTATTATTTTTCAAGGTACGACTTGGCATACGATTGATTAAATAAGTGGCGGTAAGGATGACATCACCCCAAAAACATTTCGGTAAATGAGATTGAAAAAGGAGTGCACGAGCAACGTTTAACAAGTGGCAGTGTTTGCGTTCAGCCACACCATTTTGTTGAGGGGTATTGACACAACTAGTTTGATGTAAAATCCCTTTGGAGGAGTAAAAATCAAAACATTTGAATTTTGGTCCATTATCACTACAGACGATTTTTACACGTCTATCGAATTGATTTTTGATGAGTGTAAGGAATTGAATGACAAGAGGTTGAGCCTCAGATTTGCTTTTCATAAGATAAATCCATGTAAATTTTGAAAAGTCGTCTACAATAGTTAAGAAATAACGTGCCCTTGTTAAAGAAGGAACATGGTAGCCTCCCCAAATATCCATATGAATAAGATCGAAACATGAAGAACTA
Organism: Oxyria digyna; assembly: GCA_029168935.1. Classification (NCBI taxonomy): domain Eukaryota; kingdom Viridiplantae; phylum Streptophyta; class Magnoliopsida; order Caryophyllales; family Polygonaceae; genus Oxyria; species Oxyria digyna. Next base: position 18,614,810 of record JAPVLV010000007.1, on the reverse strand, counting down.
GTGGAAGTATGCATCGGAAAAGGGAGTCGAGTTTGTTTGGCCAAAGGGCAAATTAAACAAGAGTGTTCAAGTGAACCTTTGTTTTGAAAAACGGGAATGAGGGATAATACTTGTTGTGATGAATGTCCAATGCGTTGGTGCCATAGGGAGGCTGAGATGGTGACATTACATGAAGTGGTTTGTGGTTGGGATTTGAGGAAGTATAGGCCATCTCGTTCATATCCACTTGCAATCATCTTCCCTGTGAGGAGGTCCTGAATCACACAAATTCTTCTTAGAAATATAGTAGCATAGAAATAATCATAGGCCAGTTTACTAATTGAAACAAGGTTAACGAAAAATTCAGGAACACAAAGGACATGCGAAATTGTTAATTGAGATGTAAAAGTTACGGTTCCGATTTGTGAAACGGTATAAGATTTTCCATCCGGTAAACTAAAAAAACGATTTTAGTTGGTTCATAAGAGTCTAAAAAACGAGTATGGTAGGTAATGTGATCATCGCTCCACTATCCAAGATCCATGAATCCAGAGGGTAAGAAGAATGAGGTTGGATATTACCTGAGAAGTGCAGATTTTGAGAGGATTTACCGACATGATTTTTGGATGCGAATTGGATGGAAGAAGTCGAAGTCGGGGGCTGCTGTGAGGCCATGAACTGTTGAGTTATTTGCCTGAGAAGAGCCATCAATTGTTGATGGTTGAAAAGTGGCGATTGATCGGTTGTTGAGATGTCAGATTGATTCGAACCGGGCTTATGTAGAAGTGTTTGACGATTGCCCACCGTGGAGCCATTTGGTGAATCCATGTGTTGGATTTCATGTGTTGATTAAGTGAGTTTCTCCCATGGTTTGGATCGTGTACCATCGTTTTGTGCAGATGGGTTGATCGACATGAGGAACAAGTGTGAGGATCAATTGATAAACCTAAGAAGCCGATACCATATAGAAAGAGGGAATGTAAGAAACAAGTGTTGTATGTAATATTGTATTGCTGGAATTGTGTACATTACAAGAGGAGGAGCATCACTTATATAGAAGAAGAAGAACAACGACTCTATTTGGAAACTAGAGCAAATGAATGCTATAAATGAGAGCATAAGAAATAAGAGAATTAAATATTAAATAAAGGGTGAGTGGGTTATTCCAATAGAGGGATTTAAATTTTGGGGTGGAATTTTTTTAGGTCAAAATTGGGGATGGAGCAGAGATAGACATGGGTTTTATTTATGCTTCTTTTGTATGACATTGTGAAATGATGACGTGGCATAGCTTATTGACGAGTAGATGATGTGGCATAGTTTATTGATTAGTATATTGTTTTGCTTTAATAATTATATAGCGATTCTCACGAAGACACCTTAAATAAGGATTAAGGATGAACATCATCCTACGAATGAAGTTTAATCTGAAGGCCCACAAGCAACCACATGATAAAAAGAGGCATGTGTAGCTGCCAACACGGGCTTCTCGTGTTTTCTTCCACATGCATGCTTAAAAAATTAAAACCCTACTCCCACCTTCTTCCCTGAGTCAGAAATTGAGAGTATAAAACCAATATATGAATTCTCCCTAAAACTTAAGTCACTTCGGTCGATCTCAAGAGAAAATTTGAGGATTCTCACAGTTGATTCTATTCAATTGAAAGAAATCTCACTGTAGAAGCATAAACTTGCTCGATTTAAAGCAATCTCGGTGCAAATCCAACTCGATGCGGTTCATAGAGGAAATCGAAAAAGGTTCCGGACAATTTCAAGGAGATCTCAACGATCCTCAAAAGTTGCAGGATCCTCTAAAGGAGCTGAAAGTAGAAAGAAGAAGTAGGAACTAGAGCAAAATTGTGTAATAGATTCTTGTTGATGTTTTGTGTAGTAGATTTTAATTTTTGGCAGGTAGTATGGTTCATGTATAAAGATCGTGTAGCAGATTCTAGTTGATGGCTTGTTCTGAATCTGTTTGTTGTGGAAATGCATAGTACCAATTTTAAATCACGCTAAAATCTCATAAAAATGTGTGTGCATGAGTCAGGGGATCGGTATGCATGCCTTTGTGCTTCCGTGTGCATATGTTTGTGCTAATTTATGCATGAGTCAGTATTATTGTAAAACCACCCTATAGAATTCTTAAAAAATGTGTGTGCATATGATTCTTACCTTTTGTGTGCATGACTTAGTGCTTGTGTATGCATGAGTTTGTGTTAACTTGTTCACAAGTCAGTATTATTTTTGTAATCACTCTAAAGAATCTCAATAAATGTGTTTGCATGAGCTAGTTCATTCATGAGCATGAGTCAGTGTTATAGTGTGCATGACTAAGTACTTTATGTACATGATTCAACGCAATTCAATGATTTCGTTTGTTTGAGAAAAGATGTGTAAGTTCATCAGTGTGCATGACAATCTTCCATGTGCATGAGTCACTGCTTATGTGTGGATGCATTGATAAATGAAAAGACTAAAACAAAAATAGATTAAAAAAAATTGTTTGTCAATTTTCCCAAGAGAACATAACAAAAGTCAAAGCTCAAATATTGGATGACAAGATATAAAGTTTCAGCAAAGAGACTAAAATGAGTTGGAAGAATACAAAGAACAAAACAGAATGTGGAGTTTAAGTAACCAAGCACATGAAAACTTACACGAGGACTTATACATTGGAAATTTGGGCTTAATAAAGGAGACAAGAAGCAGAGACCTAATGTGAGAATGAAGTATCGTCGCAAGTTAACAAAATGAATTAAAGAATAGGGGGAAAGAAAATGTAAATGAAGCTTGTTGTGGTAGAAAAAAATAGGTTATGACTTATGAACATGTGCGTCTTACATTAAGATTATTTAGTATATTATATTTTTTTTGTTGAGAAAATTTTGCAGTAGAAATACGATGGAATTTGTTGCTTGTAATGTTCAGAAATATAGCTTGCAATTTCATAGTTTGGCATCGTAGAGTCAAAATGCAAAAATATTATTTTTGTGTGCATGTTAGTGCAATTGAGTGCATAAGGCAGTTTTATTTGAGGGTAAGTTCATTCGTGTGCTTGAAAAATTGCCTTTGTGTGCATTAAGCCACTGCTTGTGTGTGCATTTATTTGAAAAGATGAAAACTAAAAATAATGATAAAAAACAAACCATTAGTTGTTCATAGTTGTTTTCTTAACTAAATCATAACATTGCAAGATACATTATAACATCTATATAAAAGAAAAAAAATCTCCTTAGTCTCAAAAGTCTGTGTGCATGAGTTTGTTCATCCGTGTGCATGAGACATTTCATCTGTGTGCATGGGTCAGTGCTAACGTTTCCATGGGACAATACTTCTGTATCTCAAACTTAATCAACAAATTTTGGACATGTCTTGCAGATTTTTCCAGACTTATTATGAATTCCACAAAATCAGGATGGTATAACTTTGTGTTTCAATTGTGTGTTTGCAAGTATCAAACACAAAAAAGAATAGGGAATAACAAGTCAACATAACAAATCACATAACATGTAGTATCCCAAACTCCCTATCAACATACAAATCAGTGGTGCTTACTGTTTACAAACAATACAACATTATTATTGTAAAAGAAAACATGTGGGTGGGGGAATTTAATCATACAAGTGGTGTGCTTTCCATAGTTTTCTTTCAGTCTTCCCTACCATCAATGAATCCACAAATCGTATGTGGAACAAACCCATGGATCGTTGTCACCCCCTCTTTAGCCTTGTTGCTACGGCAAAGGGCTTGTAGGTATTGGCTTTGCCAAGTCCTACATGTCTTTAGAGAGGCTAACGGGGTAGCCGATAGCCTCGCCTCTTTTGCTCTTTCTTTTCCGCTTGGTTTGCATGCTGGACGATGTAAGGGGTCGGACTACACCCCATTTTGTTTCCAAGTAGTACTTGCATTTATATATTTCCGAGAGTGCCGCCTCTCGTTCAACAAAAAAAAAAAAAGAAGCAATCCTAACTAAAAATGCAATCTCGACTAGATTCGGACTAAAAATGCAATTCCGACTAGATTCACAAACAATTTCAAATTGAAATTCCTAAACAAGGACCAAAGAGATCAGATATTGAATTACAGTTTCGTGCTTAACAAGACAAACACAAAGCCATAATCGACAGATCTAGATCTAAATCATTCAAAGTCATGATCCACGAAGCCAGTAGAAGACGGAGAAAAAAACACGAATCCCTAGCACAATTTCGTTACACGAAGCTCTTGCACAATTTGGTTACAAATCTAGACAAACTAGAAGCCAGAATCGTTACAATTTCAAATTGAAATTCCTCAACATTGCTGAAGGCAATAGTAGAAGAAGAAACATATCCACGAAGGCAGTAGAAGGCGGAGAAAGCATGCTGACGACGCAATTCCAAACGAATAAGAACACAAACAAGAATTTCGTTGAAGAAGAGAGAAATTTGAGAATGGAGAGGGACTACACTCACAAATCTAGAATGATACAGAAAGAAAACGAAAGCGTGTGTAAAAGGAGGGTGTAGGTTGAAGGGTGGAGATTGGAGGAGGAAATAGGAAAATAAAGGTCATGATCTATCCTTAGTCCTAATATGAGAATGTGCATAAGATCTTTTTTTTGGTCGAAATCAAATGTATGTATATTATGATACATCCAAGTATAAATACTCCGCATTGATTTTTATGTAGAGGTATATGATCTCGTGTATGAATTTGTGATTTTTTTTTCTTCTTTAAGTAAGCATTTTTTACAAATTAATTCCCAATATAAGCGCTCATCAAACTTAATTCTCAATGTAGGCACAATTTTTGTTTGAAAAAATAAGGCATTGGAGAGACGTTGTTTGTCATCCGAACCTAAATCTTTTTTAAAAGACTTTTAGTTCACAAGAGACGTTAACAAAGTCTCTTGTGAGTAATATTTTTTTTTTATAAAAAATCCAAAGTGCAACAACGTCTCACTTTCGTGATTTTCTATTAAAAAAAACTACATAAAAAAAGTACGTAGAAGAGAAGTTGTTTCAAAAAAAATATGTACTCCTCTTCTACATAGTATGGGAGATGTTATTACAAACAACGTCTCTCATACTAAACTTTTTTTGAAAAAAACACGTACAAGATACGCTGTTACAAACGACGTCTCTCATAAGTATAATTTTTGTAAAAAATATTGGATGTGAGCGCTGTTTGCACTTTGGATTTTTTTTTTTTTAAAAAAAAATCTGCTCACAAGAGACGGTTATAACAATGTCTCTCTAACGCCTTCTTTTTCCAAGCCAAAAAACTATGCCTACATGGAGAATTAAGAGTATACAAAATGGTTTCCCATTTTTTGTGGGTATCAAATATTTTAATAATATATCTTTCTTCCTTTTGTTGATACCCATTTTTCATACCCATCTACCCCCACTATACTCCCAATGGTTGCCCATTTATTTTGTGGTCATTCATTTCTCTATGGGACACATGTCAACTTTATATATGTATTTTAGACCAAAAGTGATGTCACCTTAGGACACATGTCAAATTTAGGTTGAACGCCCATTTCTTCACCATGGTGAAGAGAATGCTCTGGGTATTCTTTCTCTTTCCTCCAAAATTCTACTTTTTCATATTTTAATATTATTTTGGGTTTCTCTTTCCTAATACCCATCCCAAGTGGGCAACCAATGGCTATACTTGATGAATGTTTATGTCGAGAATTATTTTGTAAAAATTGCTTAGTTAAAAAAAAGTCATGAATTTGTACACTAAAATTGATTATATAAATATTAAACATGTGAATTTGTAAAATGAACTTTTATGAAATAATGGCATGGTATATTTGTTTTCTAAATATAATGGGTCAGTCAGTGCATAATATTGTTGCACCAAAATACATTGAAATATCACTCAAATTTTGTGAATACTACATTTGTTATATTTTTTTTGTTTGTGTACAAGTGTACAACACAAACTTATATATATTTTCAATTTACAGAAAAATACAGTTAGCAGCGGAGCAAGGGCGGTGCTTGAAAGTGCTCAAGCACATGCTTCGCCGACGAGTGTCCTCGAAATTGCCTTTGATTTTGAAGAGTTTCCGTTTAAGCACCCGTAGGGTCGATGGAAGAAGGAAAAAGGAAAAAGGAAGAAGGAAGAAGAAGATACAAGTAAACATGTTTAACTTTTAAAGAATAATCAAAACGTTATCGTTTAGTTAGTCCAGCTTCTAAGCACTTGTGTTTCCGGGAAAGGGTAAATACACACCAGGGATTATAATTAAGCACCCGTAGGGTCGGCTAATGGAGGGTTTACCTTTTTTTTAAAGGGATAGAGATTATAATAAAAAAAACACTCAACCAATAGAATTGAAAGGGTAAATACACACTAGGTATCTAAATCACTCCCCGTGTTCCCACCTATAGCTATTGTGTTGGAATCACCAAAGAAACACTTTTTATAGACTACTTTTTCAATAAATATGTGATGGACTAGCCATGTAACAACAACCTTGTTTTTCTAATGGACCTAGCCCAATATTTTGATTTTCAAAATATAGAATCTTAGTCAATGATTTTTTAATCAAACTAAAAAAACCTTAAGTAAATATAAAAGATTATACTTTTTACACTCTTTTAGTCTCAATACTAGTGTGTGCTCCCGTATCATGTACGGGGTCGTATGTAATAAATATTTTAATAATATATTTATTTATATACTCTTAATTAGTTTATAGGTTGTAGTTTATGTTTTATGATTTATAATTTATAGATTATAGTTTATAGTTTACGATTTATGTTTTTTAGTTTAAGTTCATTAATAACTCAATTTAATTATATTGATAACATAATAATAGATAAAGATATATATATATATATATATATATATATATATATATATATATATATATAAGATAAAGATATAATATGATAAAAGATAAAATCGATATTTTTTTGTAATATAACCTATTAGATATTTTTTTGATTTTTTTTACTTATTTAATTCAAAGATACATATAAAAAAGATAACCAATTAAGATTGATAACATAATAATAGATAAATATATATAAATATATATATATATATAAGATAAAGATTTAATATGATAAAAGATAAAAATCTATATTTCTTTTTGTTATATAACCTATTAGATATCTTTTTGATTTTTTTACTTATTTAATTTAAAGATATATATCAAAATTTAAAGTCGGATGATGTGGAAGATGACATGGTGGATGATGTAGCATAGCTTAGAGGTCGACACATAGGCGAATTGAATATAAGGACGACATGTGTCAAAACAACGTTCTGTTTTAGTATATGTATATGTATGTATAGATTATTCCATTTATTAGCTTGTAACTTTAAACATTATCTCATAACTATTATTCTATAAAACTAAAATAATACTTTTCGTACTATAATTTTTGAAGTATACATAATTAATAACCTATAATAATACAACGAAATTTAATCTCGATTACTCTATATATACTCTTTGTTAGTTGTGCTATATTTATTAGTGACGCTAAGCATTTACGAAATTAATCCCTTTTTTAAAATGTTTCTGGCTCCGTCACTAAATACAGTGCAGTAGACAATTACTTCAAACTTGATGCGCCTTTATTTAGGGTGATGCTATATACACTCATTTTTTTTGTCTATTTAGACTCAGATACCCACGCACTCGCAACGCGTGGGCGTGGCTAGGTACCCACGCACACGCAACGCGTAGGCGTACATTTAAAACGGATATCCGACCATTAAAGTCACGCCCACGCAACGCGTGTGCGTGGGTATTTTGATAAAATATTACGCCTGCGCAAACTGTACCCGTAGGGCAATTTCGGAAATATTAAAATATACCCACGCACACGCAACGCGTGTGCAAGGATTTTTTCAAAAATATACCCACACCCACGCGTTGCGTGTGCGTGGGTATATTTTCATCATGTTCCTCCGGCTGATCGGTATTCATTTCATGCATAACATTTTTTGTTTGGTTTTAAGACCCACGCCCACGCGTCGCGTGTGCGTGGGTCTTAAAACCAAACAAAAAATGCACGCACACGTGTGCGTGGGTCTTGAGTTTAAGTTTTTTTTTTTTTTCCGATTATGACCTACGCGTATATGAAGCGTGGGATTGACAAAAAAAAATTATACCCACGCACACGCTTTGCGTACCCGTGGATTAAATGTTTCGGATATCCATAAAATGGTCTCGTACACGCGTTGTGTATGCGTGGGTAATACCCACGCCCACGCGTCGCAACTGCGTGGGGTATTGAGTGTATATAGACAAAAAAATGAGTGTATATAGCCGTTACGTTTATTTATCACAAGTAATTCGTATTTTATTTGGATGAATATAGAAATTGAGTCCTCGTTTAGTATGTGACATGAAAATAATACTTTTGTGTTCAATTTATAAACTTTTAGGATTACACATATAAAAGGTGTGCTAGACCTGACAGAAAATGATCCGATCTACAAACCCGACCTGAAACTTCTGGGTTACTTATAACCCACCAAATTGAACCCCAAATTCGATTTTCATCTAATCCGAATGACCCAAAATTTTTGGGTGATAGCATCCATTTCATATAACTTTAGGGCATGCATTTAGGTGTTAGAATGTGTCATTTCATGGTGTTCTTGCATTGTTTTCTTGTTATTTTATTATTTTGTTGAGTTTAGATGTCTACACAAGTTTTCATGTATTACAAGTGGATTTGCTGGCTTTCAGATGCGGATTGGAGTATATTGAGATGCTATCTTGCAACGGGAACTAAAAGACTCGACGTTGGACACAACAGAGCAAAGAGAAGAAGAATAAGGAATTTTGCACGGTCTGCAGCTGACTGTGCAGTGAACATCTGACCGTGCAACTCACCTGAAGATACTATACTTTTTATTTATATTTTTTAAATTCTCCAAACCATATTTTATGTACTTTAATATACAAAGAGTTATTTAATAATTATATAAAAAAATTCATCTTATAATTCATAAATTGTAAATACTTTAAACTAAATATATTTAAATATTTAAATAATAATTGATTAACACTTTCTTTGTTAAAAATATTTATTATACTAATTCAAAAGCTTTATATTAAAGAATTGATCATGGTTTCGTTTAGCACCCTGGTCCGGCCGCCCCTCTTCACTCTCTTTCTCGTTCTCTTTCCCCATTTTTAAGAGCTTAAGGTATGTACTTGTAAGCCTAGATTTTGATTGCACGAAATTTTATGGGTGTTATTTGATTTATGCTCTTGGATTGGAGGATTAATTGTTCGATTACTAAATCCAGTCCGGTGCTTTATTCAAACGCATCCTGATTTCTCGCGTTACGCGAGGGACGTGTTTCTCGCGTTACGCGAGAATAGAAAAAATATTAACTTTTAGTCTCTCGTAACGCGAGAAGCACGACTCTCGCGTAACGCGAGAATAAAATTTTAAATTTTTAATATTTTTGTTATTCTCGCGTAACGCGAGAAGCACGGTTCTCGCGTAACGCGAGAAACCAGACTGCGTTTGAATAAAGTACCGGGTGTATATAAGAATCGTGTAAATTTTGCATCTTGTTTTATTTGCGGGTGAAATAGCTTGATTTGGGTGTTCCGAATGGATTTTGTACTATTGGTGAACCCGGTCTAGGTTTTGACCCAACTCTCGTTTTTGAGAAGAAGATCTATCAACACGACTTGCCGCGCTTCATAACAACGCAATCTCCCGCCGGCTTAGCTTCCCTCTCATCCCAATTTTCTGCTAATTCCCTTTGCTTCAGTTACATAATACCACGATCATGGCTTCACCGAGCTCATTCCAGGCTGAACCTGAAACGGTGAACTTTCTCTGTCAGAGGTTGTTGGATCAATCCCAGCCCATATCCGAGCGCTTTAGGGTTTTGTTCTCGCTTCGTAACCTCAAAGGAAAAGACCCACGTCATGCTTTAATTCAAGGTATTTTTGCCTTTCATTCAATCTTACAAGGATATATAACAAATTGTTGCTACTAGTGTTTTTGCTTGCTTGTATATGGTTTTCGTTTCTGCTACTGGGTTTATGCTTCTGAAATTAGTATTTAACCTATTAGTGTCTCTTGATCTTTGTTGGATTTAGCAACAAGAGACCCATCAAATTTGCTGGCACACGAGGCGGCTTTTGCATTGGGTCAAATACAAGATGTAGATGCCATCCCTGCTTTGGAATTAATCCTGAATGATTTCGAGTTGCATCCAATTGTTCGCCATGAGGTGATATTGGTTTACATGTCTCTTATCTTTTGGGTTGTCTTTTGCTGTCTTTGGAATTTAACTGATGTACATAAGTGGACCTTATACATAGGCAGCTGAGGCCCTTGGTGCAATTGGTCTAGTGAGTAATATTCCTCTTCTTAAAAAGAGCCTAGTGTCTGATCCAGCTCCCGAGGTCCGCGAAACCTGTGAATTGGCCTTGCATAGGATAGAGGAAGTTAGTAATGCTGGAACGGATGGAAAAAAGGCATCACCCTTTTTGTCTGTTGACCCAGCTGCAGCTGCTTCTTGTTCCTCTCTACCCGAGCTAAGGTCTAAAATTCACTAAACATGTTGTTGCATAAATCTTCTTTTTGTACTGCTTGGGTTTTGTAATTTTTTATTTTGGGGGAGCTTAGTAACCTGATTCTTTATTGGATTCATGAAATAGGGAAATGCTTCTCAATGAAGATAAAGGCATGTATGAGAGATACGCTGCTCTTTTTGCACTTCGGAACAATGGAGGAGAAGAAGCTATTTCGGCCATCATTGAGTCTTTGGGATCAAAAAGTGCTCTTTTAAAGCATGAGGTTAGTCATCCTATTTTAGCTATGTCTTTCTTTAGTTCAAAGATTTATTCCGTTACTTATCCTGCCCAACAGACCTCAAAATCATATTCCAGATTGTCCATCCTGATTACTTATACAGATTGGCTGCTTCCAGCTTAAAGATTTCAGAGAAAATAAATTAATTCCTTTTCACTAGATGGTTATAGCTTCCGTGTTTCAAGACATAAATTATTGGCACATCTCACCAATTTTGTTCTGGCTTTATTGTTGTCGACTTCATTCATGATCTATAAAATGAGATGAAGACTGAAAAACAGTTTTTCTAGCTAAACGATTAAGACTGAAAAACAGTTTTTCTAGAGAGATGAAGTTACTATCGATTACATTACTTGTCATGCCCAACAGACCTCAAAATCATATTACAGATTGTCATTATGAATACATATTGGCTGCTTCGAACTTCAGGATTTCAAAGAAAATAAGGACGTTCCTTTTCACTAGATGGTTATAGACTTGTAGCCTCAGTATCTGACACATGTAATTTGTTGGCACATCTCACTAATTTTGTCCTGGCTATTGTCCCCAAATGTTTGTTGTTGTTGATTTCATTTATGATCTATAATAGAGAAGTTGTTTCCGATGACCCAAAATGAAGATTGCGTCAAAAGTTGCATAGTCTGACTACTACATAAAATATGCAAAATGACAGAAGAACATTTTAACCACCTGTTTCTATGTCCAACATTCTATGATGCCATTAGTTGCTCTTCTTTTATCCAGGTTTCATTGTATCTTTATGTGCTAGACAGGTTGCTTATGTTCTTGGGCAATTACAAAACAAAGCTGCATCAGCTGCTCTTGTAGGAATACTTAAAGATGACACTGAACATCCAATGGTTAGACATGAAGCAGCAGAAGCACTGGGTTCCATTGCCGGTAAACTGCTAGCTTTGATTACTTTTTTCCTCCTTTAATATCAATATAGTTGGAGCTGTGAAGCTGTATTCGATTAAGAGCGGTTGAATGGTTTTATAAGTTTGTATTAAATTAAATTTTTCAATGCGTTTTTTAGTAAGACAACAGACTTATTAGGATATTTGAAATTTGTCATACTAGCTTTGAACACAAACTTGCTACATCCACTTTAAAGAAAATTTCTAAATATCTATGTTTTTGTGCTCAGTAGAGATGAGTTAAGTATACTTAGAAGCAAGCTAGGCTATGCCTTTATACCAATCGAAAATTGTGTTTGCTTGTTTGTTCAATGGGTTATCGTTACCACAGCCTGTTTTTTCTGGTGGTATTGATATTGGACTAATGTCATCTTATTTAGGATTATTATGTATGTTTTATAAAGTATTGATCCACATTGTCACCTCTTACTGATCAAGCCCATGTTTCCTTGAGGGTCCATCAACAGCTTGAAATGGTTGATCTATTTTAAATTTACATTCAACACGATGTTGAGCCTATATGAACATGGGTGCTCTTTTACCATTGTAATCTTTCTCCAATACTTCATTGCTGGTGAAATTATAACCCATTGAAATTGTTTGATCAGACTGTATTCACATTTCTTGCCTCTTTCTCAGATGACCAAAGCGTAGCTCTACTTGAGCAATTCACAAAGGATCCAGAGCCTATAGTTTCGCAAAGCTGTGAAGTTGCTCTGAGCATGCTTGAATTTGAAAGATCGGGAAAATCTTTTGAGGTTTGCAGCTCATTTAACATTCCATTAGTTAATTAAGCCCTAATATCCCATTCAACTGACAAATGTTAACCACACTTCCCCTTGTTTTTTCTGCAGTATCTTTTCATGCAGGCTCCTGTTCTGTAGATCAAGCTGGCCTATAAAGGACAACTTTACCTTTGTACTACTAGTTTAAATTCTAATGTAATCATAGAGCCCCCATTTTTTTTAAAACCGTAAATTTCTACATTTAAGTTATTGAAGGCATTGTTGTTGCGTGGACGGCTTAAACTCTTTATCAGCCAGCAGATCTATGAAGTGCAAATCTGTGCTCTATGGGTTTTGGCAAAGAAGCTGCTGAGGTAATTCTTAGAACTGAAAACTATATGGATTTATTTGCTATCAGACAATCACCTCCATTATGCTGATGAAAGGGAAATCATGTTATACTTAATTGTGAAAGATTTGCTCTTTGCTTGCCTCTTGTTGAAAAAACTGTGTGATATATGCAGTTGAAATCTTTGACCTCTTGAAACTTATTACGTGATTGCATTTAGTATTATCAATGGTGAGTTTTGTTTTCTTCTGTTCATCTACTTTTGTTAGTCTTCTGAAAGGGATAATGTTGTGAAGACCACATTATAAATGAAAGTTATCTTCTTGCTTTACCATGGAAAAGTATGTACATTGAATAGATCAAGTTCAAATTTTGATGAATGTCTGTTTTTTTGTCTGCCTTTTGTAGGTTTTCCCTTCATAAAAATGTGCTACTAGTGTTTTATCCAATTATTTTATAAGTTATTGTTATCATTATTAATGTTAGAACTATTGCAAAACCTCTAACTTTTCCACTGAAATTTGATTGCCAAAACTAGTATTTTTTAATCAACTTTGTATATATCAATAAAAACTCATCTTATTGATGTTCACTAACAGGGCCCAGTTTCCAAAGTAGCCTAACAAAGCCCAAAGCAAAACCTTCAAAAGTCAAAGACCTTCGTCACTCTCCACAAACACTTCCCAAACTATTTTTTCAAACTCTTACGGAAAACAACAAATTAATATTTTTATTTCCACATTTATCCATTTTGTGTAGACCTGTCAAAGCCGATCCGATCCGAAAAAAAACTCGACCAATTCGATCTGAAAACTCATGAAATCCGTTGGGTTCAAATTCGAGTCGATCCGAGACCCGTTGGGTCAAATCCGGACCAATCCAAACTTCTCGAAACTCGTCGAGGGACCCACTTTTTACATATTTTATTCCAGTTAAATTAAAAAATAATAATGTATTTTATTAAATAATAATATAATAAGAATTTTATTATAAAAATATTGTTTAAATTTTATTGACATGTATGACCCGAATCCGTTTTCGACCCGAACCCGATCTGTTTGACCGGTTGCGAGGTCTAATTTTGTGGCATTCTTAATTTTAAAAAAGGAAGAATAATTGAGCAATGCCAATGCAATTAATCTATAATTAGGGAGACAACTATGATAGTAATATATACACGTTTTTGATGTAACGAAAAGGTTTAAAACAAGTTAAAAAAACTCGAGTGATGGTGTGGAGACAACTATAAATGCGTTTGGTGAGTCTGTACCGACCCTAATGTTTTTAATATAGTCGATGAACCCTAATATTAAAATGTTAAATTTGGAGTCTCAGAAAATTGGGTTAGTAGGGACCACATGTACACGTGTAGAAGATATGAAGTCAGAAAGCAGAGTACCAATGTGCGGCGTTCGGCGGAAACTTGGACTCAATACGTCCGTGCATCTCAAAAGTCAAATTCATCATACAGTTTACATCTAAAACGAAATGTAAACTTCAATCAATCATACATTCGTACTCCAATCCCAAGCTACTTTTCAATAAATAAAGCCTAATTCAGTACTTTCAAACAGTTTACTAACGTACAGTAATAGCCCAATTTATAATGTAGAATCTATTAGCTCATTTTCAAAGATATATTTTGGTCTTTCTCACATTATTTGTAAAAACCTCTATAAATATAAATAAAGTGTGTTTAACTCCGCACCCGATAAATTATAACCCGCACCTGTTTTGGGCGCATCCTTAACGCGCCCAAAAAAACCGGGTCAGGGTGTGCCCAAGTTTTTTTTTTGCATTTGTTAGTATGCCTTTAATCTGAATCACACACTGCGACAGGTAGCACGGGGGTCTCGCTGACCGGTCAGCGAGTCGGGGGGTCCGGGGGGTCCGGGGGGGCGGAGTCGCCCCCGGGCCAAACGGTATACAATATCTGTTGTATGAGCTTATTTGGGCCCATCAGTTTTGTTGTTGGGCTTAGGGTTATTTAGCGCTATATATAGCGGCTTATGTGTAAACCTAATTGTACCGAAAACTGTAATACCGCCTCCGTATAATCTGATCTCCCTCTCCTGTGGACGTAACCAATCTTTGGTGAACCACGTATATCTGTGTGTCTTTCTTGCGTTTACTTTGTTCTCGTTTCGATTCTGTTACAAAAGCATTCAAAGTGCTCAAAAATTCGGTTTTGTTTTGGGTGCATCCTAGGTGCGCCCAAAACTGAACCTCCTTTAAAAAAAAAAAAAGGAGGTTTAAACGCGTCTAAAAATAGGTGAGAATTGTAATTTTTCGGGGGTGGTTTTTTTTTTACATTTGATCTTCCTGACTCGTAGTGTTAACTAAAGTAGAATTCTATTTTGTTCTCAACTTCCACCAGTAGTACTGAAGTTAGATGACTTCCACTTTATATTATGAATACAACGGAAGTCCAATTTAGTAGAAACTAGAAATAAACAAATTCAAACTCATGTACTTTTATTATAAGGACAACATTTTTATGTACCAAATGTACCTATGAGAATGAGAGGTCGAGAGAAATTCAACTGACAAACTATCATAAGAGACTATAAACAAATAAGAACAAAACATATGATTAAAGAAGCAATTAGATGCATGATTAAACGCAGAAGAGGAGAAAGATGGAGGGAAAAACGTAGATAAAAACCATTAGTAAGTGTCCCCCTAAAAACCCAACACCAAGTATACATTATAATTATCTCTTGTCTTACTTTATTAACTAGAGTAAAACACATTACTGCATCCTATAAGAAGTGGCGTGCAACTTGCATCATAGATTTCCAATCGTGTGCTACCTATCTCATCATTCTCCTTTCTTTCTTTCTTTCTTTCTTCTTCTTCTTTCTCAAGCTAGCTATGGCAGGTACAGGCGGAGGATCACCTTGCGGCGCGTGCAAGTTCCTTCGAAGAAAGTGCGCGTCGGATTGCGTGTTTGCACCGTACTTCAGCTCCGACCAGGGACCCACTCGGTTCGCCGCCATACATAAAGTGTTCGGAGCTAGCAACGTAGCCAAGTTGCTGACACACCTCCCCGTGCAAGACCGATGCGAGGCTGTCGTCACCATCGCTTATGAGGCTCAGGCTCGAGTTCGAGATCCCGTCTATGGTTGCGTCGCCCACATCTTCGCCTTACAACACCAGGTACATTAATTACTGCAAACTAATTAAAAACTTTACTCATTACTTGTTGTCTCATTACTTGATAGGTGGCATATTTACAAGCTCAACTTATGCAAGCAAAGACACAAATAGCAAGTGGCGTAACCAACAACTCCACGGCAACAAATCATGAATGGCGTATTAATGCAGCCAATATTAACAGCAACTTCAATGGAATTCCTGCAAACTATTACACGAATCATCCCATCTCTCCACAGAGCTCTCTTGAATCCATCGATCAAGTTGGAGACGCCAATTCTACAATGAAAGTGGAGCAAAACTATATTCAAGATTACCCTTTGTTTATGCAACACTATCACCAATGTGGGAAGAAGAGGATTCATGAGGACGATGACATGGGCGAGCTCGAAGAACTCGCCTTTCGAATGATGAGAAACTAATCCATTAGGCTAGCTGTTTTCTTTGTTATACTCAACTTATAAGGCTGTGTTTTGTAATCCATTAAATTATGTATTAGTTTACCAAATATGTCCTAAATGCTTTAATCTGAGTATCTGTTTTTTGTTGTAAATAGCGATATCAAAATGATTACAAGCTAGCTAATGTTACTTGTTTTGTTTTAATTTTGTTAAGGGCTGGTTAAATGCAATCTAGGTCTGAAATCCCGTACGCGTGAGACGGTCTTTAGCTTAAATCTGTCATTGTTGCGTAGAGCATATATCCTAACACCATTTTTAATAATGAAACTTAAAAGATTATAAGATCTTTTAAAAAAGAAAATGAAATGAAGTGACAATGAGCTGATACAATTTTTAAAAGTTTTTTTTTTATCGGAAATCCATATAATATCTCACATTGCTTAAAATCACTTGTATAATTAAAAATTATCGAAATTCACTCATACGATACTCTTCGTCATTCAACAACCACCCAACGTCTAACTCCTTTAAAAGTAGTTAAACTTGAACCCACGTGTCGGGTTGTATAATTTAGGCAAAATTAATTTAAATAATACAAACTATTCACTTTCAACCCAAAATAATACCAACTTTCAAAAGTACTAGGAGTACTATAAACTATACAACTATTTACCAATAATAGTATGACTAGTTTTCCGGTGAAACATCAGGCAAAAATGATGACATGGCTCCCGGAAAATAATGACATGGCAATGACTAGGATTAAATAGATAATTTTTTTAAAAAAAAAAAATCTATTCATCTCCCTCATGTACATCTTTGCAACACAAGCAACCAAAAACACCACCATGGCTTCCCCCTCCATCACGAATCTGAAAGAAGGCAACATATTCTCTTCCTCCTCCACTCTCAATCACTCTTTAGTCGAGCTCCACAGCCACCGACTTCTCTCTTCCATATTTCGTGCTCTAGCCGCTAGCTTGATACAAGGGCCTCAAATGACCACCATCGCTCCACACCTACATGCTGTCATCATCCCCGTGATTTCACTACTACAATAACGACCTAATGCAGCGGTAAAAAACCGTTGCATTAGGCTAGAAAACCGCTGCAAATGAGCTATTGCAGCGGTTTCGAACCGCTGCATCTGCTCCCACTGCATTAGACCCATTTTCAGAGCAAGGGTACGTAAGGAACAAAAACTGTAATTTGAGCTTTCCAAAAGACCCATTTTCAGAAACAGCAATCTGAGCTATCCATTTTCAGTATCCTAAATAATGCAAGACAATTCAGTTCACTTCTGATATTTGCTGTAGTGTTTGAATAATGAGACCCATAAATACAAAATCTTGACAGCCATGAAAATAAGTTCCTAGAACAAGCCCACAAAATTAAGTAATTGGGTCTCATATCTCAATATTCATCTCACACAAAGCTAAATGCATTTTCAGCACAGAAACAACAAATAGCCTGAAAAAAGCAATCTTATTTGGTGGAGTGTATCAAAAATTTGTTGCTGGAATTTGATTCACAATACTAACCACATAATAGTATTTGGTATTGTAACATTCATTAAAATGATCCACCCTATACGATTCTTTATCAACTAGATTCACATCAAAAACAAAAGAGTGACACCAAATATTAAACAGATTCTTTATCAAATAGATTCACAGCAATCTGAGAAATGATAAGCATATCTGAATCTATAGTTTAAGGCAAAAGCATGCAGTCTTAGAATAGTAGCTGATACGCTGCACTTTGTATAGCGTAACTAGGGGTTATTACATTAGTTTAGGAGTATTATCATATGTGTTTGGAGTCATTGTAATGTTATGAGATATTTATTAAGAAGTGAAGAAATGAAGATCAGAACCGAAGAAGATTGAAGACTTGAAGAAACCATTCGAAAGGCTTCTGCAGCATCAACCGCGATCGCTGCTACCATCCCGACGATTGCCATCATTCAACAGAAGTTATCCGAGAAGAAATCACCGACCGCAATCGCCGTGATATGGCCGCGATCGCGGTGGATCAACAGAGGCCGAGAGTAGATTTAATGAAATCTGCGACCGCGGATTACAATCCGCGATCGCGGGTATTGCACTGATGCAAGTGGTGGGCCGTACGTGGATCAAGAAGCCAGCTGGGCCCAAGTGGAGGAGCAACACGTGAATCAGAAGCAAGTAGGTGAAATCCATTAAATTGGTTTGACCGAATTGTGTTTGTTTTATTTTCCTTATTTCTTTACTTCTTTTTTCCTTATTTTCCTTTTAATTAATTTTAGGATTTATCTTTTAGGATTTTATTCTAGGGTTAAACTCTTTTTATACCCTAGCAGCCTTGTTTGGCTATCATCATCTTTTCCATCAGACAATTTAGTTTTGCAACCATGAGCAGGAACTAAACTCCATTGTTTTGCTTAGCGGTTGAAACCTTCAGTTATTAAGTTGTGATTCTAAACTCTTGTTCTTTTCCTATGGGTTTGTATTAATTCTCTTGTTCTTCATCTATTGATTTCTATTAGTTTTGCTAGTTGATCACCTAGTTTGATTGATAGTTTTCTATTGCTAGACTAGGAATATACGGTGGAATTCTTTGTCATTGTAGCACTCATATCTGCATGATCTGGTAGTTGATTGCTTTTATGAAAGAGAATTGATTTCATGTTAATACTTGACGGTTGTAAGTTATTCATGCATCATTATGATTCCTGTGCCCTTTGCTGCTATTTCATCTAATCTTGAGAGGTTTCCTTGATTGCTGAATAGTAAGTATTATCAGGACCGGTTGGCCTGCTGATATATTAAAGATTGGAATAGGAACATTCTCTAGGATTGAATAGAACTTGAGATAAATCTATGATCAACTTGATTGACTGTTGTGTGGATACTTGCTAGGTGAAACCCTCTTCGCATCATATTCTCACCCATACTTCCTCTGCTTGTTACTGGTTACTTGTGTGTTCTTGCAATCAAACCCCCTCCCTTTGGTTACTTATTACTAGTTGATATTTCACTTGACTGCATTGATTTGGTGTTTTGATTCCCTTGGGTTCAACCTCTACTTACTTGCTATACTCTAGTTAGTGTTTAGGGTTTTCTTTGATTTGGCACTACGACTTTAGCCTCATCAAATTTGGCGCCGTTGCCGGAGAATTAAAATTTTTCTGATTCTGTGTTGATTGTGAAATTATCAACTGTTTGGTGTGAACCTTTATGGTTCAGACCCGTGCTACTGATTCATCTCTTGTTTCCTTTGACCCAGAGATTGAAAGGACGTTCCCTCGGAACCAAAGAGCAGCTCTGAACCAAGAGAACGATATGGGTGATCGACATGGACCGCCATTGCCTACTATGAGGCAACTCACTGCCCAGACTTAAACCAACAACCTTTGGCAGTGAGGTTTTCTGAGATTGAAGAAGGTGTGAATTTTGAATTAAAAGTTGGTTTAATTCATGAGCTTCCACACTTCCATGACTTAGCAGGAGAAGATCCCAACAAACACTTGGCTCAATTCCATGCCATATGTTCTAGTATGAAGCCAAGAGGTGTTACTGAGGAGCATGTCATGCTGAGAGCTTTCAGATTTACTCTGAAAGACGCTGCGAATGATTGACTCTATTATCAAGCTCCAGGGAGTATTGATACATGGGCTAAGATGAAAAAGGTCTTTTTAGAGAAATATTTTCCAGCTACAAAACTGAGCAGCTTGAAGAAGGAGATCACGAATCTTCAACAACACTCAACTGAGAGTCTCTATGAATATTATGAGAGATTCAAGAAGCTTTGCTCAAGCTGCCCATTCCATAGTTATACTGACCAAGATCTCCTTATGTACTTATTTAGTGGCTTGATTGATGAGGATCGTCGTATGGTGAATGCATCCTGTGGAGGTAACTTTTTAAGATTGACTATACCTCAGGCTACTGAAATGTTTGAGGAATTAGTTGAGAGCTCAAGGCAGTTTGATAGCAGGTAAAGAACACATTCAGTAAGTTCACTTGATCCCGCTAAAATTCAAAGTGATATGAATGAACTGAAAGATATGATGAAGTATTTTATGCTGCAAAGTGGTGGTCAACAACTCCAAGAGCCGAATGCTGATGTAAATGCTGCAGGAGGATGGCAACCTAGGCCTAGATTTGATCCTTATGCTAATCATTATAATCCAGGTTCAAGGAATCATCCTAACTTGAGGTGGGATAATCAGAATAATGTTCAAAACCCTCAAGTATTGCAAAATCACCAAAATCAGCCTAGACCTCAAAACTCTCTGACTGTTGAAGATATGATCAAGTCCTTAGCTCAGACTGTGATGCAACAAAACGCTAAGACGGAATCAAGCATCCAAAATCTTGAAAATCAGTTAGGACAGATTGCTCAAGCTGTGAGTAAATTAGAGGCCAGGGAACCGGTAAGAAACCCGAGAGAGAACGTCAGTGCAGTGTTCTTGAGGAGCGGAAAAACGTTAAATGACTGTTCTGTGCCAAAACCGCGATCGCCAGATCTGAGTGGCGATCGCCATGAGATTACAGAGAGCAAAACAGGGTCTGCATCCCGACCGCGATCGCCATATGGCGATGGCGATCGCCATATGGCGATGGCGATCGCCATGCCATTCCAGAAGCTGAGGTGCAAAATTATCCGCGACCGCGATCGCGGCTGGACTCTAGAAGCTGCATCAAATTTCGATAACAATCCGCGACCGCGGATTGATACCCGCGGTCGCGGGTCTTCTGCAGAAACATACTTCTCTCGGCCGCGAACGCCAAGAGTTGATGGCGATCGCCGGGAGACCCCTGAGTACATTGATGATTATGTTCGCCCGAATTTTCCGCCTCTGTTCTCTCAGAAGCCTGTCGCTCCCTTTCCTGAGGAATTGAAGGATACTCGAAGACTGGATAACGACAAAGAAATCTTCGAAACCTTTAGTAGGTGTGAGGTAAACATTCCTTTGCTCAAACTTGTTAAGAGTATTCCTAGATTTGCTAAGTTTTTGAAAGAAGTTTGCACTATTAAAAGAAACAAAAAACTGAAAGGAAAGAAGAAAGTTGAAGTAAGTGAACAAGTTTCTGCTGTGTTTCAAAAACGCATGCCTAAGAAATGTGGTGATCCAGGCATATTTAACATTCCATGTGTGATTAGTGAAACTAAATTTGACAAAACCATGCTAGATTTAGGTGCATCAATCAATGTTTTGACTTACTCCTTGTATGAATCACTAGGCTTAGGACCTTTGCATAAAACATGAACTGTTATTCAACTTGCTGATAGGTCTACTGTGTACCCGAAAGGGGTTGTTGAGGATGTTCTTGTTATGGTTGGTGATCTGATTTTTCCTGCTGATTTCTTTGTGTTGGATATGGAGCATGCTAATAATGTCACACCTATACTGTTAGGTAGACTTTTCATGAAAACAACACAAACGAAAATTGATGTTAATAGTGAGACTCTCTCTATGGAGTTTGATGGGGATAAGGTGGAGTATAATATTTATGACATGGATCTCATTGATAAGAATTCTCTATGTGATATTGATGTGATTAAGCCTACTTGTAAGGATGAATTACAACCTGTTTTAGAGAATATCTTAGAGCCTCCAAAAGTATATGCTGTTTTATCTACTAACATGCAGGAGTGTCAGGCTAAGCCAGAGCCTAAAGGTAAGCTCTATTCACATCCTTTGAGAAATCGCCCTTCATTATTGACCTCGCCAGGCGAGATACCATTAATGTCTAGTGTGCATGCACTTGACATTGAGCTTAAACAGCCGCCTGATACGGTCAAGGAGGATAAAGGGAATGAAACCACCTTCATTGCTAAAGACAAGGTGGTTAAGGTAAGAGGGACTAGATTCAAGGAGTTCCATGAGTGACTCAAGAGAGAATTCAGACAAGAGACGGTTTTCACAAAGCCAAATGGCGTTAGTTAAATCTCTTGAGTTTCATGTCGAGCCACGACATAAAATAAGGCGCTACTCGGGAGGCAACCCGAGGTTTGAGTTTGTTTTTATTTGTTCGGTTTAATTTTCTTTTTAGTTTTTCTATGGACAGGAGGAAATCACCGAAGCTTAGGGTCAGCTACAGTCAGTATCCAATCTCGCTGTAAGTCTTCTCTCCCGTTTTAAAAAAAAAAAAAAAATTATTCCAAGAAAAAAATAATATTTCGGATTTTAAAAAAAAAAAAATATGAGAGAAAAGAAAGTAAGGAGTTGTATTACATCAAGTTTGGTTTCATTAGTACTATCATTCTAGATCTACATTCGCTGGAGCTTAGCTTGTTGGTGACCATGTTCT
Organism: Oxyria digyna; assembly: GCA_029168935.1. NCBI lineage: Eukaryota > Viridiplantae > Streptophyta > Magnoliopsida > Caryophyllales > Polygonaceae > Oxyria > Oxyria digyna. The sequence goes on along the minus strand of JAPVLV010000007.1, from coordinate 18,592,179 downwards.
TTGCAAGGAGTTGATTTGTTTGGGTCACCTTCTACATTGGAGGTATTCTTTCTTTTGCTTTAGATGAGCTATGCATTATCGGATTACATTTAGTGCTCATCTAGTTTCTCATTCTAGTTTTATTGGAGAAAGGTCATCCGACCTTGTATGTGAGTCTTATGTCTCCTTCCCTGGGTTCGTTTTTATGTCTTCCATTTCATGGAGGACAATGCAATGTTTAAGTATGGGGAGGAGAATGTATTCACATGTATTTATTTAGGTGTTGGTTGTATCTGCATGAGCTTATTGAATATATATTGTATGAAAAAACCACAAAAATTGAAAAAAGGCATACAAAATCCTTGGATAGCAAGATCTATGCAATAAGAACTGAAGATATTTATTACATTGGTTTAGGAGTATTATCATATGTGTTTGGAGTCATTGTTATGTTCTGAGATATTTATTAAGAAGTGAAGAAATGAAGATCAGAACCGAAGAAGATTGAAGACTTGAAGAAACCATTCGAAAAGGCTTCTGCAGCATCAACCGCGATCGCCGCTACCATCCCGACAATTGTCATCATTCAACAGAAGTTATCCGAGAAGAAATCACCGACCGCGATCGCCGTGATATGGCCGCGATCACGGTGGATCAACAGAGACCGAGAGCAGATTTAATGAAATCCGCGACCGCGGATTACAATCCGCGATCGTGGGTATTGCACTGATGCAAGTGGTGGGCCGTACGTGGATCAAGAAGCCAGCTGAGCCCAAGTGGAGGAGGAGCACGTGAATCAGAAGCAAGTAGGTGAAATCCATTAAATTGGTTTGACCGAATTGTGTTTGTTTTATTTTCCTTATTTCTTTACTTCTTTTTCCTTATTTTCCTTTTAATTAGTTTTAGGATTTATCTTTTAGGATTTTATTCTAGGGTTAAACTCTTTTTATACCCTAGCAGCCTTGTTTGACTATCATCATCTTTTCCATCAGACAATTTAGTTTTGCAACCATGAGCAGGAACTAAACTCCATTGTTTTGCTTAGCGGTTGAAACCTTCAGTTATTAAGTTGTGAGATTTCTAAACTCTTGTTCTTTTCCTATGGGTTTGTATTAATTCTCTTGTTCTTCATCTATTGATTTCTATTAGTTTTGCTAGCTTGGTCACCTAGTTTGGTTGATAGTTTTCTATTGCTAGACTAGGAATATACGGTGGAATTCCTTGTCATTGTAACACTCATATCTGCATGATCTGGTAGTTGATTGCTTTTATGAAAAAGAATTGATTGCATGTTAATACTTGACGGTTGTAAGTTATTGCATGCATCCTTATGATTCTTGTGCCCTTTGCTGCTATTTCATCTAATCTTGAGAGATTTCCCTTATTGCTGAATAGTAAGTATTATCATGACCGGTTGGTCTGCTGATATATTAAAGATTGAAATAGGAACATTCCCTAGGATTGAATAGTACTTGAGATAAATCTATGATCAACTTGATTGACTGTTGTGTGGATACTTGCTAGGTGAAACCCCCTTCGCATCATATTCTCACCTAAACTTCATCTGCTTGTTACTGGTTACTTGTGTGTTCTTGCAATCAAACCCCCCCTTGGTTACTTATTATTAGTTGATATTTCACTTGACTGCATTGATTTGGTGTTTTTATTCCCTTGGGTTCGATCTCTACTTACTTGCTATACTCTAGTTAGTGTTTAGGGTTTTCTTTGATTTGGCACTACGACTTTAGCCTCATCAGTAGCCCTTTCCAAGCCATCTTCACTCACATCCCAAATAATTGCCAAAAGAAATCACAACAAATATTCTGTACTATGTTAACAATTCAGTATCCTAAATAATTTTTATATTCTAGACTATTTTAAAAGAATGTGGCTCACAATGTTTTCTAGAGTCTCCTCATTTTTCGTGAGGTATGTGCGCCCAAGTTTTCGCTTCCTAGATTCTATGTAAAGATCTGCTAGATATGGCTCCCGATGATTTGGATCATTTTCTTGCTGCAATAACATTAAAAATAAATTATTAAATCAGAATATAAATGGTTCATGTGGAAAACCTGAGTATCTTTAATGATAATAAAAGTTTACCATTTCTGCTCGCAACATCGAAAGTGATTTTGGGCCCAAAGTATGCATGTCACATTGTTTTTCTCGATTTTCTCTGTTTTTCATACTTATTTCCTATTTGTAACAATATAAATGAGTAACTGATTGTTGGCAATAGAAACAAAATCACACAACTATCATCAAAATAAAAATTGGTGTTTACAAAATATAAAAAATGCTTACCTTCCCTTTTGGTGATATCCAAAGTTTCGCCAACTCTTCAAACTCTTTCAGCGGTATGTGGTTAGGCCGCTTGGCCAGAATCTGTTCCAATGTGTCACCTTCCTCATAGTATTTGTTGTTAATTCTCGCTTTGTACACCCTCTATTTTTCATTGACATTTCTCAAAACAAATTTCTTTGCATCTTCGTCCTCAAATATGAACATTTTCTGAACCAAAAGTAGATAGAATATATTACCAAGTTTATCTAAGAAAATTAAGCATTTATGAGCAGTCGGATTAAATCAGTATAGAAACAAAAAGAAAATCAGGAAGGAAACCAAGACGTATTTTGTTTTATACTACCTCTGACGATTCTTGTATAGGTATTAGGTATATCCACATTCTGACCACTCTTGAACACTAAATCAGTTCTAGTTTTCAGTGTTCAGTGATCAGGAATCGTGGTATTTGCATCTTGATTGAGTTGGTTACGTTATGCTCAAAGCTGTATCTTATTCTAAAAAAAGTGTGTATCTAAGTAAATATTTTTAACTTGTTTACAGACTGCAACTAGTAAACTGAAACAGATCACAGAGTAATACCAGTAATTTAGGATACTGAAAATTTAGGATACTGAAATTAGCAAGACAGGTTACCCCTAAAATGTGGCTTATAATAAACTATGCATTGATATAGTAGTCTATAAATCAAATTTATAACATAACCTTGCAAAATCAAGATATAAAAATTGCAACATCTACCATTGACGGTATACCTTGCAAAATCAGGGGTTTGATCAACCAATATGAGCATCAAATGGACAATTTTTAGTGTGTTTGGCAAGGGTGTTTAAAAACTAGTAGTCAATGTACCTTATCATATTCGATGGCGTTTGAAACGTTACTTTTCCAAAGCTATTCTCATCAGCGTTTCAGGGTCTATTAGTATTAACCGAACATGGCCTTACATGTTCAAAATCAAACAAAGACCCATTGTATACATCTATCTACTTTGTCAACATGACTGAAGCAACTTCAGTCATTCCACAAAAATGGAAGGCAGGTAAAAAGGAGCTACAAAATGACAGTGAACCAAACATCTTATACAGGAATGAGGAATAAAGCCTAAGCAAAGTTTGAAGTTTTGCATGCAAGTGTTGTGCATTAAACACCAAATAAAGTCAATACGACACTGAAGTTAGACTTATTTGGTCGTTTTTACTGAAGCGGCAGGTAATCTATTTTTTATGCATCACTTAACAACTCATGAACAAGCAGAAATCAAGAAGGTAAAGATGCAAAGAATCAAAAATGAAAAAGCTGAACATTTATTAGCTCGTCTATACACATCAGGGATAGAATAGATGGCCTAAGCACAAATTCATCATATTGTAATTAGCACCTCAGGAAAAATTCTAAGACCTACTTTAAAAAGATAATAATCAGCTGCAGCATAAATTAGCAAGACAGGTTACCCCTAAAATGCCGGTTCAAAACTTGATTAACCGACACAAAGATGAGCCTACAAATACAAGCAAATGTATAAAACCAATACACAAGAAAAATTTCAAACATACATCACAATTCAGTATGAAATTGTCACCTTCATCAGTAATTCAGCATGATCCAATATGCACCCTTACACACAAAAAATTAATGGCATCAGCTTGACCTATATTAGACTCTAGTGTAGCAGAAATGCATTATGGAATAGTACTGAAATCCTAGAATCTGACATTGAACTGGTAATACTTGAATTAAGTTGATCCAACTGTTGTGTAACTTAATCTCTAGTTCTCTACTCCACCAAGTATTACCAGTAATTAGAAGCTAAATTCAAGTAATTACAAATGCCTCTAGTTCTGCCTCTAGTTCTCTACTCCAAAAAGTCAAAATAAATACACATGCCAGATCTAATGAAAGCACAAAACCAGTAATTAGAAGCTAAATTAAAACAGCAGGTTATTTTCTTTTAGGACTGCAATCCTACAATTGTTTTAGGCACATAGCTTGATCACGACAATCAAACACTGTTTGAATTAGTGGTCTGCCTAAATATTTGAATCCTTTCACCGTCAGTTACTCCAGCTAAACATAGACAATAATATAAATTTGCACAAAAACGGATGACAAAAATTACCTTAGCATACTCCCAAATTTTTTCCTTAAAAGTCAGAGGCATGTATTTCCATGTTATGTAAGTCAAAGGTGCATAGGCTGAATCTTTTGCCGAAGTTCCAAGAAAGCGAGTAAATTCACCAACTGCTTCTTCTGTGGGCCCTATTGGTTGCTTCAAGTGATTAAATAAGACTGGAACCCTTTTGTCACGTGAATGAACCTTCTCCAAAATGGTTCTTCCTCTATGCTTCTTCGGAACTATGTTAAGGTGTAAAAACTATAAATTTTTCCAGTATACTAATCATGATTTAATCGACTATAAATATAAAGTACCTGTATCATTTTCAATGGTCTCATCGAGTGCAAGTGCTATTTGATCATGGCTATGTGTAGCATTTTCTAAGACATCAATTCCATCCAGCTGATCACTTACATCTATTGGTTGTTCTGGCCTGCATATTTCCATAACCAAAGATGAATTTACATCATTGCTTGGTTTCTCTCTTGAGCCTTGCCACATTACATTCTTATATTTTAGCATACTCCCTGGAGCACAATATTTCTTTTGCTTTTTTCCTTGTTGTAAATCCTTTTGTGTATTTTGCTGATTTTCAGTGGGTTGAACCAAAGTGTGCACTTGATCTTGAGAAGGCACGCAGCTTGTAACCATATTTGATTCTTGGACAAAGACTGTTGGCTGATCTTGTTGACTTTTCCTACTTCTTTGTTGCTTCTCTTGACTTTTAAATGCAAGAAATTCTGACATTGGTAATGTTTGAGTAAGTGGTTGTTTTGCCTTCTTAACTCTAGAAGAGCTCGCTTTCTTTGAAACCTATAAACCATGTCAAGATAGTTAAAATAGAGAATGCAAATAAAAAAGAAAGTGAGTAGCATCCTTATACCTCATTAACAGCCATTGCAACACCCTCATTTGTTTTTTGCAATATTATATCTGCTATTTTGCCACATCCTTTCTCCTTCATGATTGTTGCATTTGATTTTAGTATTTCCAGCTTCATCTTTTCGTAATCACAACCCTTTTCCTTCATGGCAGCAACATTTGACTTAGTTTTTCCCATCTATTCTGTCAAGACAAAGAACCAAATTTGAGAAGCTATTTTGTCAAGACAAAGAACAAAATCTCAGAATCTGCAGTCATATCTCCTCTATATACTCCCTAAGTTATTATAAAGGCAATATTTTAGAACAAGGCAAGTTGAACATTCATGACACCAGAACAAAATCTGAGAATAAAAGAATTCCATCTCCTCTATAAACTTTTTGCTGCAGTTTGTGTCAAATTCATATCAGCAGAACATTCATGACAAAAAGCTTTAAACAAAATTGTTTCATTCAAATGCAGCCAAACCAGTAACCATTACAAGAAATCCATTATCAATCCAATTCTCATATTCAAATTCTCATTAAGCAATTTGCATTATCTAAAATCCATTTTCTATGCAAACATAGAGTATCTATACTATACTAAACACAACGGGAGGAGTCGAGGAGGAGAAGAACAAGAGTATAAGAGCGCAATTACCTGCTGGACGGAACAGAGGAGGTCGTCGACTCGTCGGTGGTGGCTGCCTGCTGGGAGGTGTTGGCGGCGTACTGGGGTGGAGCGAGGCCGAGCGGCGAATTTGAAGAAGAAGAAGAAGAAGCAAGAGCGGGATTAGGTTCAACTGTTGAAGTTTGAAGAATAATAAAATTACAAAATCATAGTTGCTAACGAAGCACAATTTTTGGTCATGTATTTTGTAAATTTACTGCAGAATCAAAAAGATTTTGTTTCTTTCTTACAAAAGATAATCCCTTTACTGCTTAAAGTCACATTCTAAGATCAAAAACTACATTGTATCCATACTGATACCGCCATATCAAAACTATAGCGTCGAAGAACCATGAACCGATAAGACATGTCTATGATGAAAAATCAAATGATCAACATGATTTGAATTGAGTTCATGTGGCAGACAAATGTGAGAATTGTTCAAGTGGACATCAAATATCTAGGTGCAGCCATCTAAACAATGATACACTTTGGGTCCATCAGCAACACAAGTTGGTTAACTAGATAGACATCAACTTCCAACAAGTGGGTTGTATATAATGCAGGTGACATACATAGTCTTAAAATCATTTTTAATGATGACTAAGTAATGGCAAAATATTTGGTGGTCCCTAGAAATCAAGCTAGATAGTAGAAATTAAGGTATACAAACCTCAAAATCTGCACAATACACCAATGTTTTCTAATGATTCTTTCTTATGCAATGTTTTCTAATGATTCTTTCTTATGCAGGAATGATTACATGTAGAATAACATCATATCTTTCACTAAACATGTGGTATAATTAATTAAAATTAAAATTCACATATAAGCATAATTCCGACTCACTGTCAAGCAACCAACAAGTAACAGTTTAAACGACAGAAAAAGATGGATGAAAAAAAAATGTTTTCATGTTGTATAATGCTTAATCATGTTCATGTCGTCATCCGCATAATTTTTTGAACTTGCTATCTAAAGAAAAAAGCTTTTGTTCTTACCTTCAACAATTTGTAAACCTGGGGAAGATTTCTCTGGACCTAATTGCTATGTGATTTGGGAATTTGGATAGAGAATCATCTTCATTAGCTGGACGGAACGGAGGAGGTCGTCGACTCGTCGGTGGTGGCTGCCTGTTGGGAGTTGTCGTGGAGCAGCGAGCTGGGAGTGGAGCGAGGCCGAGCGGCGAACTTTGAAGAAGAAGAAGGAAGACCGGGATTAGGTTGAACTAGAACCAACCCCAAATCAGAATTTATGTACCCTAATTTCTGTAGAACTCAATTTCAGCGAGCTGCTAGCTCTAATTACAACTCTCCTCTTACTATTTTGTACTATTTTGAAAAACACGAGTTGTTCCATACTTCCGTAACCCTATTTTCTGATTTGGCAACGCGGATAATTTTTATTAAGGGCACCACACCTTTCTTCAATTTTCTTAATCAAACCGCTACCTTATGGTATACAAACCGCTGCAAATTAAATTTTATAAACAAAACCGCTGCAAAAACCGTTGCCAAATCGCTGCAAAATCGGAATATGACAACAAACCGCGACAAGAACCGCTGCAATATATAAACCGCTTCAAATAACCGCTGTATTAGACAAAACCGCTGCAAATGACCGCTGCATTTGCTCGTTACTGTAGTAGGTTTTAAGCTTGATTCTATGGCCTATTCAAATTCGATTTTAGATATGCTAACATTTAACAACAAATTCTCAATAGACTCAGATCTAAGTTGAATTTGACAATCTAGTTTTTAGGGTTTTATTCTAAAATTTGATTTGGGGATTTTACAAATTCACCCAATTATATATAGGCGCTTACTATTTGGCACACCCTAAAAGTTTATTTAACACACCCATACATTCGTCACGGAGGTATTTGATCAGACATTCGTCACGAAGGTATATGGCCAGACATTCGTCACGAAGGTTTTGGGGAGATTCGTCACGAAGGTATTGGAGAGATCCGTCACGAAGGTATTGGGGAGATTCGTCACGAAGGTATTGGAGAGATCCGTGACGAATCTTTTTTTTAAAAAACATAAAAAATTCAGAATCTTGTAGAGAATTTCAATACGAGTCCGTGCATATAAAATACGTCCAAAACGGACATCGTTTGCCCTTCCAAAAGCCTCCAAAACAAAATAGTCGCATGCGTTAAGTTTGTAAAAGCAAAACCTTATAGAAATTTAGTATTTGTATAATATAATTATATATTATAGTTAAAAATCATGCAATTAAATTTATATACTATAATTGTATATTATCATTTAATATCACTAGTTTATTAATTATAAAGTATAATTATGCATTATGTTTAAATATTACGAACTTAACAAAAACGACTGTTTTGTTTTTAGGGCATTTGGAAGGGCAAACGATGTCCGTTTTGGACGTATTTTATATGCACGGACTCGTATCGAAATTCTCTACAAGATTCTGAATTTTTTATTTTTTTATAATTATGCATTATGTTTAAATATTACGAACTTAACAAAAACGACTGTTTTGTTTTTAGGGCTTTTGGAAGGGCAAACGATGTCCGTTTTGGACGTATTTTATATGCACGGACTCGTATCGAAATTCTCTACAAGATTCTGAATTTTTTATTTTTAAAAAAAAAAAGATTCGTCACGGATCTCTCCAATACCTTCGTGACGAATCTCCCCAATACCTTCGTGACGGATCTCTCCAATACCTTCGTGACGAATCTCCCCAAAACCTTCGTGACGAATGTCTGGCCATATACCTTCGTGACGAATGTCTGACCAAATACCTTCGTGACGAATGTATGGGTGTGTTAAATAAACTTTTAGGGTGTGCCAAATAAAGACTTTGTATATATACTTCGACATGGTAGACTAGAGAGTTATTTGAGTAGCTTAGTAGGTGGGTGAAGAAGAAGATTTTGTAGAAAAAGATGAACTGGAATGTGGAGTATACGATGGAGGAAGAAGAGTACTTTTAGGTACAGTTCAACAAAATTTACTCCATTTTTTAGTTCTATTATATTATTAAATCCATGTCATTATTTTCCGAGAGCCATGTCATCATTTTTGCCGGATTTTTCACCTGAAAACTAATCATACCACCATTATTGGTAAATAGTTGTATAGTTTATACTGCTCCTAGTAATTTTTAAAGTTGGTATTATTTTAGGTTGAAAGTGAATAGTTTGTATTATTTAAAGTAATTTTGCCTATAAATTATTATATTAAAATAAATTTTTAGCTAATATATTTTCAAAATTACCCTTCATTAGTTTTCTAATTTTCCAGTCCATGTCATCCTCTTTACCACCTCCATTGACGATGACTGAAACTCTTCTGATGGCCATAAATGTCTTCAACCCAAACAAATCAAAGCTTGACGAAAAGATCAAATCAAAGCTCACAAATAACAAATCAAAACCCGATTTTTTAGTAATCCAACTCACAAATTACACTTTTAAAATCTTAAAAGATTACACCATTACAGGGGTGATGTACGTAAGATCCCGACTATTCAGATCACAGAAGTCACGGATGAGGAAAGCACGAATCATGCATTACAGGAGGTAGAGCCGACCGATCCATGAAAAGAGAAGGCCTTGATCAAGTGGGCCGAGCAGAAGGAAGGTCTATGAAGAGCAGTTCATTATGATTTTTAGTCTTTACAGTTTTACACTTAGACATTTTTGTATTTAATTTGGTTTTTAAAGCATATGACTCAGATTTAATAAATTAAGAATATTTTTAAGTTTTCTTGTTATCGGTTGTAGTGTTGTTGGGACTAGGACGAACTGCAGAACATGTCTCATCGCACCTCCATAAACTCTACATTGAAGAGAGCACGATGGAAGGGCCTTTTGACTTGCCTAGAGGCAGGTTTCCTGCTATTACGGAGGATCTCAACAACCTTCTCTGCAAGCCTTACACTTCCAACGAGGACTAAAGAGGTTGTTGATAGCATGGGGGTACCTAAGGCACCGGGTCCAGACAGGTTCTATGCCATATTTTTCCAGAAGCAATGGTCGACTACCCGTAATGAGGTTGAAGCTGTTGTTATGAAGATTTTGCTTGGGGGAAGTGTTCCTGAGGAGATGGATGAAACCTTGTTGGTGCTTATTTAGAAAACTCCCCACCCGGAATCTGTTAATAATTTGAGGCCGATCAGTCTGTGTAAAGTAGCCTTCAAGATCGTCACCAAGGCTCTGGTTCTCCACTTGAAACAAATCATGAGAACTATTTTTGCTCCTATACAATCGAGTTTCGTCCCCGGGCGGCAAATTACGGACGATATTGTAATTACGTAAGAGGTTATGCACTCGATGCGTACTACTATTGGGATCCCTTTTATGGCAATCAAGATTGATCTAGAAAAAGCCTACGATAGGGTTCAGTGGAGCTATGTTTGTGATACTCTCTTGGAGGCTAAGATCCCGCCTGACATGATGCACGTTATAATGAATTACATTTCTTCAACCTCGATGAGGGTTCTCTGGAACGACACTATGGGTGATAAATTCTCACCGACTTGGGGAGTTCAACAAGGTGATCCACTCTCTCCATATTTATTTTTCTTATCCATGGAGCGTCTTGGACATATTATCGATGAGGCTGTGTTGGCGGGTGCTTGGAAACCCATTCAACTTTCTGAGCTTGACCCTGATCTTTCACACCTCTTTTTTGCCGACGATCTCATACTCTTCGGCAAGGCGTCTTATGCTCAAATAAAGACTGTTATGTACTGTCTCAACAAATTATCTGATGCCTCTGGGGCGAAGATCAACTTCGGAAATTCTTTGCTATGCTTTTCCATCTATACCCCTCCCGATCTCGCCTCGCAGATCAGCAACATCAGTGGGATTCCCATTACGGAGGATATTTGGAAAATACATGGGCATGCCTATGTCCAAGAAACCTGTCACCCGTGCCACGTTCCAGCATGTTGTTGATAGGGTTAGTGCTAAATTGAGTGGATGGAAGACTAGATTATTATCCATGGTTGGGCGCGTCACTTTGGCAAAATATGTTATCTCGAGAATTCCTTTGTATTCGATGCAGACCTCCAAGCTTCCCCTTACCCTTTGTGATGATATTAGCCTGAAAACTCGGGGATTCATTTGCGGATCCACGGATGAGAAGCGGATAACGCATTTACTTCGGTGGGAGGAAGTTAGGAGGCCAAAAGAGGCAGAAGGGCTCAGGATTAGAAGCATGAGGCAAACTAATTCGGCCCTAATGGAAGAGATGGGTTGGAGGGTCTTGACTGAGCCTAATGCACTTTGGTCTCGTGTGCTCATAGGTAAATACGGCCGGGGTCGCTGCGACCGTGATATGTTTACTTATGAGAGGGGAACGTCTAACCTTTGGCAGGGGGTCGTGAAATATAGTCATGTTCTGCTTGCTGGGCTCCGTACCAATGTCGGCAATGGTGCTACAACAATGTTCTGGTCTCATCCTTGGGCACCCACTTGAACAGGTGGTGGTTGGTGACTGATGACACAAGGTCGGATTAAGATCGTGGATCTGCTAGGATTTGGATGGACGATGGGGGTTGAAGTCGACGATGGCGGCGATTGTGGTCGACGGCGGGGGACGGTTGGGTGAATCTGATATCAAGGCGGCTTCGAGAGATCGTTGTGACAGACGATCGATCGAATCTTGGTCTTCGACAAGTGTTATCTACCTTGACTCAGTCGTCGATCTAGGTAGACTAGCTTGACTCGGACACGATAAGAAAGTGACGTCTTTCTTGACTCAACCGTCAATCTAGAAAGACTCACTAGACTCGAATTAACCCAAGGAATCCACCTAAGGTTCTTTCAAGGTTTGGAGGTCGAAATATGTGTAAACAACAAATCGATCTCACAGGACAATATCAAACCAAGCGTTGACTTCTTGCAATTCAATATCAAACCCAGGTCAATATTAAACCAAGCGTTGACTTCTTGCAATTCAATATCAAACCAAACTACAGCTAAACAACGTCAAAACCTAAAAGGAAGAGTAATTCTCAATTTGTCAAAGTCTGCCTCTAAACCCTAAAAATTTATCTATTTATACTCCTAAGAGTAATACTAAGAATGAAATTGTCCAACACATGCCCATTGGGCCCAAATCCTCTTCATGGCAAAAAAGGCTCATATCTCGCTCGAATTGATCTAATTGAACCAGTAGCTTCCGACTTCCAATGGACCTCATTTTTTTACACATGAAAGATAAGTCCAAAAACGGACACATATCCAAAAATGGGCCCAAACGGATAAATGGTTCGTCTGAACGAGTTGTTGCAATTTCTGACCTTGTAGAAGCCATAACTTGATTATCGTTTGTCCGTTGGGCTTCTACTTTGGAGAGCAGGTCATTTGGTCCTGGATCCCAGACATATCCTGAAATGATCCCAATTGGGTGAGCCAATTGTGAACGCCACTCTGCCCTAGTTCCAGTTCGCCTCTTGATGACTTCACGGCCTTCAGCTCGGCTGCGGGTTCGCCTCACGGGTTGTTCCGAGGGATGCTCCAGCATACGTACATCATCCTCCTTCCCTTGAAAATGATTCGTCCTCGAATCCTCTTTCTCTTCCAAATTCAGCTTGTCTTGAAAATGGGGCCCTTGGGAGCTCACCCATACAGCCATGGGTGCCAAAGCTGAATAATGATCCACCTCTTGATGAAGCTCCGACGTACGTACATCATCCTCCCTTCCTTTGAAAAGATTCGACCACAAATCTTCATGACCTGCAAAAAGGAGCGCCACGTAACAAGTATCTGGACACACAACAAGACATACATATTTATTTGAATTGAGCAAAGCTTGAAGTGTCGTACGAGAAGTCATGCTTGCATAAGTAAGAAAACTTCCCTTCATATTGTGCAACCTATCTTCGAGAGTCGTAAGCACATAAAATGCACATGAATGATTAGCTATGACTCTAAGGAAGCAAGATGCACAGTCAAGGATATCAATGAACGACAATCCTAAGCCTAAGTGCAAAGGATATACCAAGATGCAAGCAATTACTATGCCACCTTTCTTTCTATTCCCAATCGGATTCCTAAATATGCTAGGAATAACATAGTCAGTATGCGGGAACAAGAAAGCATCACTAAGATTTGAAAACAATCTATATGATGTGTCTTTAAATGGAGCATGATAGTACTTGGCAGAAGACGGATCATAAGCAGCAGAATCATGAGTCACAAGGGAGTTTTCCTTGTAACAAATATACAGATCAGATGACAACAAACATGCACATGCTATAATCTTCTTCTTATGCCTATGTATATGCTTAATTATGTCACTACAAACGTAATAGGCATTCCTAAGCAAGCAAGAAGGTTTATGCCATATAACACGTTGTAAAAGGTATGACTTGCTACTACTATGATAATGCACAAAAGAAGTTGAAAAGGACAAATCAAAGGATGAAGGAATAACGAAAACTTCCCTGAGATGTTGAGTCCCCGAGTCATTATCGACCTCTTTTTCACCTTCTTCTTCATCATCTTCTTCTTCTTCTTCTTCTCGAGCCTCTTTAGGTAATACGTGCAAGGCCTTTTCTCCTACTTCTGTAGTTACTTCTCCTATCACACCCTTGTCGCTTAGACGCAACTCCATCTTGACATCAATTTGCATCACCTCTCAGACGTCCTCCTTTCCACAAGAATTAACGACATATGAGGCTGGTGTTTCATCAATTTCAACCTCGTAGATGTAGTCGCGATTTGGGAAAATATTATCCAAGTGGCCTCTTCCTCCACACATAACACATATGATGTCACGTGATCGAATCTGAGGTTGTAGAGCCGAACCATCCTTGTCGTAAGGAGTGCTAACAAATGTCTCATGTGAGTCATGAACTCCTCCAAGCTGCACAAAAGAGTTAGAAGAACTACCATAGGGATCATAATAGTAAGTCCTACTGGAGTCATATACCTCCTCGGGCTGCACAAAAGAGTTAGATTGAAAACCATAGGAATCATAAAGGTAAGTCCTATCTAAGTCATAAACTCCTTCTGGCTGCACCAAAGAGTTAGAAGAAAAGCCATAGGAATCATAATAATTATGATCTTGCTCGTACCTCATATGTGGGTTCATGTCATGAAAATGAAGTCTTTGATCTTCTAGATGTTGCACAACCTCACAATATGAAAGATCATCATAGTGGTAGACCCTAGTTTGTTCATTGAAGCTCATCTTCTTCTTCCTTCTTTGATAAGTCCCATATGTCGCTCCATAAGCTTGGACTCCATAGTAGTCATCTCCTGAGTGGTTCATCGACGAGTATTGACCATGTGAGTAGCTCATGTCCTCCCAGTTTGCATAGCTATGATCAGTCCAACCAACGTCAAACACTTGACGAGCCATGAGTGGCTCCTTAGGTTTTCCCTTGGTCTCCTAGACCTGTGCAATTCACAAGGAAACAACAGCACAAAGAAGGCACAAACGTATTCTATTTAACCCTACGCTACGCAGTTGAATGCAAGAAATAGCTAGGGCAACAGGCAAATGGGTTAAGGCTAGGCACGAAAAAGGGCGCAATCAATCAATGAAAGGAACTGAAATTATAATGAAAGAAAAGACAGCAAATAAAATCAAAAGATGGTGAACAAAAATTCAAGGAAACAACCGGTCGTCCCCCGGAGAAGTTGCCGAGCGGGGTCCTCCTGGGCTACTAGCCCGGGGACCACTTGACGTGCGCTCTAGGACTTCTCACGGTTACTAACCGGGGTCCGCTTAAATCTGTCGGCTTTCAAGGCTACTAGCCTAGAACGGATTTTGCCCTAGATGGGTTTCTCTTCATCTAGACGTTCTGTTTTCTTTAAATAAATAAATTCGAAAATAAAAGAATAATTATCTGAAATTCGGATTTAATTAAATAATAATTTTTTTTTTTGTTACCTAAGATAAGCTAAAAAAATATCTAAAATCTAACCAAATTGGTTACTAGAAGATCTTTTCAACCACCCAAAGATTTCCTAAGATATCAAATCTTAACAAAATAAGAATAAGAATCAAATCAAATAATTAATTGTCAAAACAAGAAGATTTTGTCTTGAAGGTTAAGACAATGTGGTTAGGGTTAGGGTTTTCTCTCACCCAACCCAAGTCACGCCGGCGGCGCAGCCCCGTGGAGGTGCTCACGGCCCTCTCTCGCACAGGAGATGACGGTCCTAGAAAAATTTCTAGCGGCTCTCGCTCTCGTTTTGGGTAGATCCCGTAACAACCTGGTTTAATTTTTCTTGAATTCAACACGTAAGCGTAAAAATTAAACAGAAGAGTATTTTTACCTAGCGCTGGCTCTGATACCAAATGATGACACAAGGTCGGATTAAGATCGTGGATCTGCTAGGATTTGGATGGACGATGGGGGTTGAAGTCGACGGTGGCGGCAATTGTGGTCGACGGAGGCGGACGGTTGGGTGAATCTGATGTCGAGGCGGCTTCGAGAGATCGTTGTGACAGACGATCGATCGAATCTTGGTCTTCGACAAGTGTTATCTACCTTGACTCAGTCGTCGATCTAGGTAGACTAGCTTGACTCGGACACGATAAGAAAGTGACGTCTTTCTTGACTCAGCCGTCAATCTAGAAAGACTCACTAGACTCGAATTAACCCAAGGAGTTCACCTAGGGTTCATTCAAGGTTTGGAGGTCGAAATATGTGTAAACAACAGATCGATCTCACAGGCCAATATCAAACCAAGCGTTGACTTCTTGCAATTCAATATCAAACCCCGGCCAATATCAAACCAAGCATTGACTTCTTGCAATTCAATATCAAACCAAGCTACAGCTAAAAAACGTCAAAACAACGTCAAAACCTAAATGAAAGAGTAATTCTCAATTTGTCAAAGTCTGCTTCTAAACCCTAAAAACATATCTATTTATACTTCTAAGAGTAATACTAAGAATGGAATTGTCCAACACATGCTCATTGAGCCCAAATCCTCTTCATGACAAAAAAGGCTCATATCTCCCTCGAATTGATCTGATTGAACCAGTAGCTCCCGACTTCCAATGGACCTCATTTTTGGACAGATGAAAGATAAGTAAAAAAACGGACACATATCCAAAAATGAGCCCAAACGGATAAATGGTTCGTCTGAACGAGTTGTTGCAATTTCTGACCTTGTAGAAGCCATAACTTGATCATCGTTTGTCCGTTGGGCTTCTACTTTGGAGAGCAGGTCATTTGGTTCTGGATCCCAGACATATCCTGAAATGAGCCGAATTGGGCGAGCCAATTGTGAACGCCACTCTGCCCTAGTTCCAGTGTGCCTCTTGTCGTCTTCACGACCTTCAACTCGGCTGCGGGTTCGCCTCACGGGTTGTTCGGAGGGATGCTCCAGCGTACGTACATCAGTGACATACCCGGGAATGATGTGGACCGTACGGTTGCGGAATAATGGGATGGGAATTGTTGGCTTTGGAATGATTTCTCGCATCTCCTTCCCGCTGATGTTCTCATGAAGATTGTGGCTGTTACCCTTGCCAATGAAGAGGTTAGTGACAATTTCTATTGGAATGAAAATGCGTCTGGTGCGTTCTCTGTTAAATCTACTCTGGCTATCCTAAGAAAGGATGAGGGTGATCTTCCTTTGGCGAATTCGTAATGAGGCTGGTGAATTCCTGGTGGGCTTTGTTGCGAAAGACTCTGGTTCCTCGGCCTTGCAGGCTGAATTGCTAGGCCTATACAAAGGCTTAAGCATGGCTAGAGAGATGGGATTCAGGAAGGTGGAGGGCGGATTAGATGCTATGGAAGTTGTTACTGCAATGGACAAGAATAAGACCAGGATGTGATTGGAAAATGCCGAGACCTTTTGGCAATGAATGATTGACATATCACTATCCTGCATATCCCACGAGCAAGTAATCAAGCCGTTGTCTAGTTGACCAACACTCGTATTAATTTTTTCGATTCTCCTCCGGATGGTCTTGTTGACATCCTTGAGTTTGATATCGGATCAGTATGCATATGTAATCTTTTATTTGAATAAAACGGGTATAACCTAGAATGAAACGCATATTTGTGTTACATTAAGTAAGGGAAAATCAAAATTCTCTCTCTCCTTTGTTGTGTTTATGAAGATTATAACATCGAGATGGAAACTATAAGAACATAAAACAAGCTAAGTTACATTAATGGCATATGAAAATTCTCTTTCTCGTTTGTTGTGTTTATAAAGATTGTAACATCAAGATGAAAATTTTGTTGTTGTTGTTGATGGAATCAAAATGAGAATTTGATTGTTCAACAAAGACGAAAATCAAGGAAAGAGAGTGGGCTAATGATTGACAACAGGCCATAAGTCTATAACAATTTGATTGGACCACCATTTTGGGCCCAAGAATACTGGCTCGAACGAAATATAGCCCAAATAAAAGAAGGTACATAATTTGTACAAAACCACCCTTTACCCCTACCTTTACTTACCTAGCCCCTACCTTTACTACCTAGGATATGTTCATTATGTAATTTATGCTGCACACCCAGGGTTGCATGATTCGCTCCAATCAATGGCGAATCACGAACCGGATCGCACGCACCTGATCGCGGTTCGTTCGCGTACCGATTCGGCTAAAACAGCGAATCGAAGCGAACCATGAAAAATGGGCGGTGCGTTCAAGCCAAATGAATTTTTGCACTGATAATTCATACTAATGGGCCATGATACTGCAAGTCCATGTAAGGATGGGTTGCTATTAAACTCACAAAGCTACAGCTGAAGTCACATCGTTTTATACAAAAGCTGAACCTAAGGAGGTGAAGCATTTGTCGATGTGGGAAACTCAATTTCCAACAACTGAATATACACTGTGGTGTGCCCAAGTTCAGCACTTCCCTCAATCCCTCCTCTCTTCTTCGTTCGTGTTCTTCCTTCAAGGAAGAAGGGCGCCTTCGTTTAGTCTCTGAAGAACAGAAGGTATAACCATAATTTCCCTCGTCTTCCTCTGTTTTTCTTCAAGTTTTCTCGAGAAATTCATAAGAGTATCTGGTGTTGTTGTTCCATTTTTTTCAGTCTCTCGTTCACCCCTGAATACCGGGCTTCGCTCGTGTATCGATCCCGAGCCTAATCGGTTAGATATCGGTAAGTTTCGATATCGTATCTCGATACCGTTTCGATATCGTTTTCGATATTTATTCAAGGTCGTTTAGTGCGAGTTTATTCGATCCTTTGTTTCCAGGAGCTTCGTATGGTTGGTCTCGTTAACAGTGTCTCAACTCCGAGGAGATTCCGGTAAGTTTTCGGTTTCCGCCATTAAAGTCGAGTTCGAGTTCTTGGGAATAAACCCTAATTTCTTTGCGTTTTTGTCCAGTAACCAAGCATCGCCGGATTCTCCGTCGAGTTCGCCGGTGTCGAGCCAAGGTGAGAAGCTTCACCTCTGTTGCTTTGGAGTTGCTCTGCAACTCGATGCAGAGAGCAAGAGGAGGACAGACGACGATCTGTTGGACTGCTGACCATGTCCATGTGGGCCGAGTCCTACAATGGGCTTTTAAGCCCAATTCCCTTTTTATCTATTATCAAATTAATTTAAAGCCCATCCGAGATCTTGTAATGCATTATTTAAATTAATACATTATAATTTTTAGAAAATGCATTATATTATAAAATATAATATTTTTATAACATATGTATTTGTCTTTCCGGAAAATAGTTTAATTTAATTAATTTGTCGATGTTAAAATTAAACCTAATTAGCAAATCTTTCCGCTTCCTAATCTTCTACCTAATTGATGGATTTTTGAGGT
Organism: Oxyria digyna; assembly: GCA_029168935.1. Taxonomy (NCBI): domain Eukaryota; kingdom Viridiplantae; phylum Streptophyta; class Magnoliopsida; order Caryophyllales; family Polygonaceae; genus Oxyria; species Oxyria digyna. Next base: position 18,573,506 of record JAPVLV010000007.1, on the reverse strand, counting down.
CCGTTGCTTCTTCTAACGAAGAAGAAGGTCTGTTGATTCTTCTAACGAAGAATAAGAGGCCTTTTACTTATTCTTTTTTGAAATATTAATATTTTTTTTAAAGTGCCAATACATTTACAGGGACTTGGTTGCCTTTTTCTCTTTTATTTAATGGATTCAATTTATATATATTTATTACAGCCGTTGGCGAATCACGAATCACGTTTCAAAAATTAACGAATCACGTTCCTAATATCAACGATCCGATAATCTGTGATTCTTCGGCGAATCCGATTCTCCACAAATGGCGAATCGCGAACCGCGAACCGCGTTCACGATCCGGTTCTTCCGCGAACCATGCAACCCTGTGCACACCCATATCTGTCATTTGTCTATCCATTTATAATTCACCACCCACGTGACCACGTGTAGGGATCCTCTAGTCCAAAATGATAGTCCATTTCATAGTCCATTCATTTTGATTGGTTCAAATGATAGTAAAAAATGTTATATAACTATTTAGTTTTAAAAAAATAAAAGGAAAATTTTCATTTGAACCAATCAAAATGAATGCACTAAATCAATAAAGTTTTAACACTAAAAAATTGTTAATATTTAATAATAAAAATCAGTGTAAAAAATATATCTATATCGAACTGGTAAGAAGGTGAGGTGAGAAGTTGTAATTTATCCATATAGGTAATTGTAGTTTCGTATACGTGACATATTTTTATTAAAATAAATGAAAATAAAATAAAATAAACAATAAAGATAAAAGGTAGCTCATCATCACCCTCCTCCGTATATAGATCTTTGTCTTCTCTTCATCTCCATTGTCTCATGTCGCCTATCTACACTCTAAATCGCCTATTTACAACGTTATACTGTATACGAAAATCCGTAATTGTCCCGCGGGTAGCGCGGGGGTCCGAATCTAGTTTCTAAGAGAAAAACATGTCCATATGTAAGGAGATAAACCTTTGAGCCGAAAAAATTGAGTTTTGCACCGATTTAAAACGTCACGGTGTGGAGTTTAAAACTTGACTTTATATCACGGTTCTGTCAAATCTAGGTTATATGGTATACCTTTTACCTCGGTTCTGAAAAAGTCCAGGTTATAAAGTCCCTGAATTATTTGAAATTCGGGTTATAAAGTTGATTTTGAAACGCCACCACTAGACCTGGCCATACTCGGGTCGGGCAGGACTCAAATTTTCAACCCATATTTCTGGGCCGAGCTAGCCCGAGGCCCGGTCTGAGGCCTATGACAGTGCCCATACCCGGCCCACTATCCGGGCCGGATAGCCCTCCGGGTAGCCCGGTTATGTTAAATCTGTTTTTTTAATTATTTTTAAAGAAAAAGATGAATAAAATACTGCATAAAACATCAACTTCTTCAAATATGTCTGAAATCAACGTGTCTGAAATCATGTTTGAAACATGTCTGAAATCAAAGTAAAAGAAAGAGTGAGACCGAGTGAAAGAAAAGGAGGTGGAGGCGCAAGTATGAGGAAACAAAACCTAGACTAGATTATTTTTAGATAGTATATATATATATTTTTTTAATTAATATATAATACGGACCGGGCGTATCGGCCCTTAAGGGCCTGAGGTCTATACCGTACCCGGCCCTCGTACCCTTACGGGCCAGGCTTAGTGTCCAAGCCCGCGCGGATAGAGGTCGGGCGGGCCGGCCTAAGTTTGGCCAGGACTAGCCACCACGTAGCGTTTTTAATACTTTATACCACGGAATTTCAAAACCGTGGTATAAAGTTATTTTTTTAAAAATCAAAAGTTAAACGCGACGTGGTAGCGTTTTTCTTTCGGTGTAAATACAAAATATCTTGGTTCAAACAAGACCCCCGATTTGTAATTCATTCCTCGTGTGCATAAAGTGCATGAGTTTTTCCTTGAATGTGGACACTTTCGGGATAGGGTCGGGCTTGGGTTGGGATAATTTCAGGTTTCTGATAAGTTCGAGTAGAAAATTATTCAGAATTATAACAATTTAGAATAAGCATGGTCGGGTCGGGTTTGGACCAGACATTGACTTATCATACTATATCCAAGTTTTCGACTAATTTTGTTCGGACAGTTTTCGGGTCAGACAATTTTGGGTCGGGATGATTTCGGGTCAGGGCGTGTTCGGATCAGGTCATGCTCGGGACGGTCGTGGTTCTGATCGGGTCGATTTCGGTCGGGTTGTATTTGAATCCGATCAATTTTTTTTTATTTGGAAAAAAAGAAGATTAATTTTAAAAAATGATATTTTTGGATAAGTTCGGATCGGACAATTTCAGGTTTTAGACAAGTTCGAATCGGATAATTTCGGATTTCAGACGATTTCAGGTTTCGGACGAGTTCAGGTTGGACAATTTCAGGTTTCGGACGAGTTCGGGTCAGGCGATTACGGATTTCGGACGTAAAACGGACTATAATCCATTCGGATTATTTTCCGATTTCGAAATTAGTCAGTCGGAACGGATTTGTCTCGGGGTGTCATTGTTCATTTGTTCTCGAAAGCTTACAATAGTATTCTGAAAACAAATAAGTCCTTTTTCTTTTGTCGAGAAACAAATAAGTCTTTACATTAGATAAAACTCGTCTAGATGATAAATGGAGGATTCTAAAAAAGCCTCTCAGTTTAAAGAGACAAGAAATTCTAGTTTATACATCCTTCCTATATCATCTTCCTAAAGCTTGTATTATTAACTGATAAGGTATACAACTCATACATTTCTTAATTATAAAGATAAGTGTGAGTGATATATGGATTGAGAATAAAATATTGCTAAGAAGCGTACATATATATATACATATTTTTGAAGTTGTTTAACTATACACTCTTTTGCAAATTGAGTACAATAAAGGATGGCTGTATGCCTTTAACCTAAAACTTACTAACTAAAAGTAATACAGTATATATACAACATTTGAATCCTTCTAATATGTAAATAAACTTCAAAGTCTTAGTTCCAGTGAAACATATAAAGCCAAAATGGGTCAGAGATTAATGTTTGTATTGTATCATTATCATATAATCTATCTCCATTTGATCCACATGCATGATACCATTAATACACTACTCTTCCATGTGAGCACGTAAAACCTAGTACTCCGTTTAGCAGGAGTCATGTACAACTATTGCGAAATTGTACAACTAAATAAGAATAAGCTTAATTCTTATTTACTTTTGTTGAAACTTTAAATTGTTGTGTTTTCAAATTCATATAGAATATTCTAAATAAATAAATAATTTTGTTATCAACTAGTGAGTATATTATTGTCAAAATGTTGTCAGAATAAATAAATTGGATGGTAATTCTCGTAATCCGGCGATCAGGTCCTTTCGGTCATTTAAAAAAATGTTCCCATAGATTACAAAATTGTCACCGCATAACTCACTTAAAAAGTTCAAAATAGTCAACGCCCAGATTATGAACATTGCAATCTAGAATATGAAAATTACCATCTATAATATGAACATTAATTTGTCATTTGTGAACGCAAACGTCGTTAAACCCTTCTCTTACCAGAACTTTTCTCCATATATAAAGACAAGACTAAAATAAATGGTTGGATTAGTAAATTTGCAGAATTATAGGATTTTGCCTGCAGGTAAGACAGCTTATAAGCTACAGGTAGCTCGTGCCATCATCTTCAACACATCTGTACAAAAACATTTAACTAATCCAAGATCAATCAATAATACAATTTATTGCACAACTCTGCAGGTGATATATTCACTTAACAATTAAAGTTAACATAATTAACTATAATGGCATGGCTGTACTTCATAAACTAGAGAAATAGATCAGCTTTAATTTATTGTAATCAAAGAAGGATTACAATTTCTAACTAATCTATCACGATTTCGATCGATATACCAGCTAGCTAGCTAGTTTTTCTAAAGATTATATGAGCACACGTACAAATATTATACATAGATTATTTCATAGTTAAATCCAGCTAGCTAGGGTATAATCCTCTATATATTTTGATTTTTAGGGCTTCTCCTACTAAACCACAAGTGGCTATACTAATAAAAGTTCATGCTGCAAAATTGAGCAAAAAAAGTAAGATAGAATTCTTCTTCACCACTCATCTTGGAAGCTCCACAGATCATCTTTTTTCACGAGTGTTGGGAGTATCCAAAGGCGACCGAGTGGAGATCGTCGGCTGAATCATGGTGAGGCCATTTGTGGTTGTAATTGTAGTTGTTGTTTCCATAAGGATCAAGTGAGGCCATAGAAATAGACTCCTCATAGCTCACAAAGTTTGTGACACAATTAAAATTGCTATTGTTGTTGATCAATCCATTTTGATCAGCTCCAAATAGTGATGAATTTCCTGCAGTGTTGGGTCCATATTGAGACATCTCCATGTTGGAGTACTCGGATTGAAGCCAAGTATGCACATCTTGAGGGTAGGAAGAGGATGAAGTGGAAGAGGATGAGGTTATGTTTCCATACATTTTCTCACTAGGGTTTGAATTAGTACAACCTCCACTTATTGCTTGTTGCTTCAAACTTGCTAATTGTGCTTGCAAATTCACCACCTAAATGTCAAACACATGAAAAGGGTAAAATTAGGGTTTTCACATCAACATGTAACCTCATTTGGAACTTACAGTATCTCGATCTATAGTTCAATTACGACGGATCAATCCTGCTCTGATATCATAGAGAATAAACTCGAATTAATTACCTGTTGTTGTAGGGCAAAAATGTGGGAAACACAACCATAAATAGGATCTTGAACCCTAGCTTGGGCTTCATAAGAGATTGTGAGAGCGGCTTCACTTCGTTCGCTCAAAGGAAGTCGAGTCAAGATTTTGGCGACGTTGCTTGCACCGAACACTTTGTGGATGGCGGAGAAATGAGAGGCTCCTTGTTCATGGCAGAAATAAGGTGCAAACACACACCCTCTTACACATTTCCTTCTCAAGAACTTGCAAGCTCCACATGGTGACCCTGACCCTGTCATTTTTACCCTCTTTTTTTTATAACAATCAAGAGAATTTTCAAACAAAGTGTTTTAATTTGTTGTGTTTAAACTACAAACGTTTTTTGTGATTGGAGATGTTGATTTTGGTGATGATAAGAGTGGAGAAGAGAAGGGTTTGGCTGAATATATTGAAAGCAAAGTGATAAGGCAAATTTATGTTTTTATAAACTTAAGAGGAAGAGAGATCGAGGTGGAGGTGATTAACTAAAGAGAGATTAATTATGGTGGATTATATTATAATGAATACTTAATCACATTTTGTTCTTCTAATGGCCGACAAATTTGAACTATTATCTTTAAATTAATGTAATCTAGCTTTTGTGTGATGTATATAATAGAATTCTCCCTCTTTGATCACCTGGCCAGCCAAGTTTCCAACAGTTCGTCTTGTATATAAATGTTGTAAGATCCACAAATGGTTAGAGAGATTTGGGATGTCTTTGTGTATCCTTAAAAGTTACTATTTAATACGACAATTTAAAGCTCTGTATATACTTCCGAGTTCCGACCAACAAAAAGCTTCGTATATTACTGTAAATCTGCTCTCTTTTTATTGATGATATATACCTATCACTAAAATTCATGTATCCGTGTGAATGTAATACTAGTGTTGGAACCGAATTTTTCGGACACCGTTTGAATGAGAAATGAGGTAGTTACATTTAATGTAACTAAGTTGAGTTTTGAGGATTAATGTGTATCCCACATTGATTAGGAGGAGATAAACTCAAACTTTGAGTAGATTGTAATGAATGTGATTGAGTCAAAAGAGACTATCCTGTTGTGTTTGGGCCTTCGAAGACCACATACGCACGGTTCGGTTCGCCTCGTGGCTCTTGGGGAATGTGCCCGAGGAGGAGAATATCACTTTTTTGGGCTTAGTCCAATCCGAGTGGACTTAACTACTTAAGGCATCAAATTCTCTCTTGACCCTTGACCGAGCATTCACTACACGCGGATTGACGAGCTCTCAGTTGAAACACACTCAACAGTTCATCCCCCCCCCTCTTTCCTCCACGTCTTAGTCTTCTCTTATTCTTCCTCATCTTTTGATTCGAGTCTGAGAGTACACACAGTAATAGAGTTCGTTGAGTTTCTGATCCGGATTGTGCAAGTTCAGAAACAATAGCGGTTTTATCTTGGGATTCGGAAGGCCGGTAACCGTCACACTACATGGCGTTTGCATAATTAAGGAAATAGATTATATCTCGACTCCGTTTCTGTTCGGTGATCACGTGTTGGTAGTCATTCAAATACAATTTTATTCTCCTTAATCTGTTTAATTTCATTCATTATATATTGTGAAAATATAGGCTCCTACAACTAAGTACGTATGTTAAGACTTTAATCTGCAACATTAAGAATAACTCTAAAATATTGGTGAAATAAATTATCAACATAATTATATCAAAGAATGTTATATTTAGGCCCGACCTATAATTTCTGTTTAGTGGGTTGCTTGAGTCGTTCGTTTACGAGAAAATTGTTTTGAAGAATCGAAAAACGTACACTTTAAGAAAACAACACAATTGATGCAATTTGGCTAAATTCATTATATGGAACCCTAAAAAATTCGCCTTATCCACTAGACGATCGATTTCGGCACGTACAAGCAAGTAATCAAGTGACAAAAGCCGGAAATTTTCAAAATATGTCAAAATATGCATTAGACCCAACTCATAAATCCAAATGAAGTTTCATCTTACGAGATAAAATGAATATGAAGTTTCAAAGAATGTTATACTAGTCTCTATTGTCCGTGCTATGCACGTGTCAAATGAATATTAATAAATAAAAAATTAGGATTCTATAAATATGAATTAGTAGCTGTAATATTGTCCTGTATGGTTAACTTATATTTTACTTTGAATCCTGATTATAATTTTTTTAATTTTTTATTGCGTTATTTTTGTTATATCTTTAAAAAGAATTAAAAATAATTTGACAAATTAAATAATAATGTACATATAAACATACTAAATGCACACAAGACACATGAAAATATAAGATTCAACTTTAATTGTTTAGGAGAAACCAATAAAAATATTTTTAACTTTTACCAAAAGACCAAAATGTAGATCAAACGACTTTTTTCATTGAAAATTAAGTTAATTCGATAATAACATGACACATAATAAGAGTTTTATGTAGGTTGCAAAATATTCCTATTCGAATTTAGAAAATATTTAATTGAAAAGGTAATTTTGTTGTTTTTGGTTTATAAATTTTAAGTTGGGATTCTTAATTTTTTTATTGACTTAAAAGTTGATATTAATTTTATCTACGGTAAAAATTGAGATTATTTTTTATTATTTTGTATTATATTATATAAATTATGTTACTACTAAAGAATGTACCTTTATAGGATATTATGTTATTTATTGTCTAATGAAATAATGATTACATAATTTTATTTTACCAAAGGAGAAATATTGAATATATAAAAATAAATCTTTTTTTTGCGTCAAATCTTTATTTGTGAAGTTCTTTGTCATTATTCAGCTAGAAGTACGAACATTCAAGTAGCTTTTTAAACAACATTTTTATCTTTAGCTTCAGCTATTCATTCAGCTTCAACTTCAGTTTCAGCTACTTATTCAGCTTCAACTTCAGTTTCAGCTACTTATTCAGCTTCAGGTATTATTCCAGCTCAATATACAGAACGGAGCCTTAAAATCTAATAGAAGAGATCTAATATATAAAAGAATGAAAGGAAATATATAAAGTTTATTGTTTTTAAATACAAAAAAGGTATATATGTAAAGGAAAAGATATGAATCTCTTTAATAATAATTTTTTCAATTATAAATCTTAAAAAATATAATTTTTTTATTTATTATAGTAAAAAAATCTATGCGGACTTTAATATTGAGCTTCTTTTTTGGTGGGCTAAGCAAAAGTCCAAAATTATGATGAACATATTGATGAATATTTTTAGTGAATATTTTTCTCATACCCCAAAAATTATATATATTAGGATACATTATTCTATCTAACTTTCAAAGGACTCTCATTACATTCATCTTGATCAGCCCATTTTTTATATAATCCTTTTCTACATAGGCCTAGTTCTTGGGGAGAGCCATCTTGTCGGACACGAACTTATCATTAACCTGTTCTTGGAGAGAAGAGTTCCCGAAATCAGGTTCGTGTGAATGTTTGGCGCATGAAGGACATTGTTCGGTGTCAACTCCTTCTCGTAAGTCATCTTCAACATGATCTTCCAATGACCTTCAACCTTAGATGTGGCGGAGTTTTCCATGAAAAGTTGTTCTTCCGTATTACTCTTCTGATATGTCGTAAATAGACCCTTATCCGAGAAAATGTGTCTAGTGGCACTTGTATCATACCACGATTCCCTTTGATTGCTTCCAACCATGTTTACTTCAGTCATCACCACACACAAATCAGCCTTTGTGAGCGTGCCTTCAGCTAGGTTGGCTTGAGACTTGCCTTTGTCCTTCATTGTGTCGACCTTGCTCTGATACTCATCCGCTTTGTGCCCAATCTTGTGACACTTGTGGCATTTCCCACTGAACTTCTTAGTTGGTTGCTTCTTGAGGAAATTAGGTTTCTCCTCCATAAGATATTTGTCCAGATTCATCGTGCTCAGGAAGAAATGCATCTTCTGAGACCATATCTTGAATCCCTTCTCATCAAACTTGTCACACAAAACCCCAACATGATATGCACTTGACATATCTTAAATTTCCGATTTTAATTTTATCCAATTTGATTAAATTTCAGAATTAATACAAATATCAATTTTTTCCGGAGTTTTCTCATTAAAAAACGAGAGCAAATTCAGCAATTCCGTATAGACGTGTTCTACTCAAAAAACAAATCGGTTAGTCGTAGAAATGAAGAAAAAATTCATAATTAAGACCTTAATTTCTACAACATACAATTTGTATAAAACAAGTGAATATAAGAGAATTAATTAAAGAAGGCTCCTCCTCCTTGGGTCCAACGGCCACGAGCCAGGAGTCGAGCCGTGCCGAGCCGCGCGCGTGGTCTTCCCAATCCCAACAAAATAGCCTCCTCTAGGTCCAGTCACATCCATTACAATCCACTTCTAATTTATATAGTAGTAGAATTATCTTTCCATTTCCGATGTGGGATACACTTTTATCCTCAAAACTCAACTTAATTACATTAAATGCAACCATTTTTAAGTTCTCATTTTTCAATCAAACGAAACCCGAATTTGACCTGAGCATACTACGAGATAGTAATCTCGGATACGAAGTCAACGCTCCCATAATCCGACACCGATTCCGACCACCGGAATAGTGCAGGAAAATTTGATTCCAACAATGACACTTATCGAAAAAAATTCATATCATTTGGAACGTTTTTTGTATAAAAGTAGCTCCAGTTGATTAGCCAATGCTATGGAAAAATATTTTGGTATATCAATTGTAAGAGAAAGAGTTAGAAATGACACGTTTCAGTATGCAGTGCAAAGCATGCAAAAACAATTCTTATTCAATCAAACCTGCAATCCAAAGCAAATCATTTAATGCAGTGCTTTTATTTACCTAAAAGAGTATGTAAATAGTTTGACAAAATCAACAAAGACTTCTTCTGGAGCTTCATTTGTCAACCCAAGGAATTTGGGGGGCTAGGTATTCATAAGACTGAAAATGTGAATAAAGCATTGCAACAAAAATTATTATGGAAATTAGCAACAGATAAAAGTAATTTATGAGAACACTTAATTAGTCAAAAATATTTAAAAACAAATTCAATTTTTTACTATAAGAAAAAAACAAAACAATCGTGACAATTTTCAAGATTACTTCATTTGAGAAATGATTTCAAAAAGGGTATTGGATGAAACCTTGGTAATGGTGAAAATGTGAAGTTTTGGATGGATAACTGGATTCATAATATTAATCTTGAAAAAATTTATGACGTAAATAAATCAAACATCAATGAAAGAGTTTTTGCGTATATAACACCATCCAAAGAAATGAGATATCACAAAATTAAATGCAATTCTTCCACACCACATCGTATCCCATATAATAAACATATATATTCCCTAAAATAATTCAGAAGATTTAATTATTTGGAATTTAACAGTTGATGGGGAATCCAATACTGCTTCAGCTAGAGAACTGATCACACCTAATACCCCAAATAATAATACCGAGTTATACAACTAGATTTGGAATTTGAAAGTTCCGCTAAAAATACAAAAATTTCTTTGAAAGGCGATATCGGACAATCTCCCTACAACATACAGATTAAATAGATTCTATAATAGAGTATCATCGTATTGTTCTTTATGCAATCATCCTATTGAAACCAATGAGCATTTAGTTTTTGAATGCCCATATACTAATTCACAAATTCAAAAATATGAGCAAAAAACCGGAAGAAATTTTCAAATCAATTTGGTAGAATCCTTTGAAAATTGTCTTACCAACATTATTCAAATGTATATGATGGAGAAAACCAAAATTGAAACCTTGATTTTCTTATGATATCAGATATGACTACATAGAAACTTGCGTTATATTTAGAAATGAGCAGACATGAAGAAAAAGGAACAACTCAAGTAGCCTTCATCCAAGACAAGCAATGGGAAAATGCAAGTGTGTGCATCAAGGGGTCAAAAATTAAAAACAAAAGAAACAAAAAGAAATCATACCACAAAAATTGGAAGGCTCCTCCTACTAAATGGATTAAGATAAATTTTGATGGATCATTTACATCTCATAACGAATCTACAATAGTATGTATTGCTAGAGACAATAGTGGACAAGTTATAGACATATAGCAAACAAATTACCTCTAAATCAACATTACAAACTGAAGCTCTAGCATTTCTTATGGCAACAAAACTGGTCATAAAACTAAGACTTACTACTGTAATATTTGAAAGGGACAATTTCACGGTTATTAATTCAGTTAATAAGGTATGAAAATACCCTGGGACATAGAAAATATTATCCATGATGCAAAACAAAACTTGACTAACTTTAGTAATCTCAAAATAATAGATTGTTTCGGGGAAGCAAACAAGCCAGCCGGCTTTCTTGCTTGTCTTGATATAACTCCGCATTTCATTAAAACGATATTAAACTGCAACCGAGATTGCAGTTTATCTTATCTATTGATTATCTCAACAACTTTAGACCATTGTTTAGCTCAGTATATTAATTTTTTTCTGAATCATCGCTGAAGATGATTAGGACGAGATGACTCTCCGAATCTTGCATGCAACAAAAAAAATATATAAAATTAGTTGTTCGAATTGGTGGATACGTATAAAATACTGAAGTACGTACTTTTGTAGACACATTTTCAACCCTGACTTAATCACAGCCTGGATATATGAAGCAACTTGACACGCACAAAGCTAAAATATTTGAGGTCAAAGCTCAATTAATGCAGTCCAATCTGTTAATCCACTTCCATAATCATGATCACTCGACTAATTAACAAGCTTAAACATCTGTCGCTGATGAACTAATGTGTTTATTTCATGAGCTTAATTGGTCCCGGTTTTCGCATTAATTTCACAAAAGGGTAGCTAAAAATTGCAATACTCTTATTTTCTATGTTTTTGTAGGAAAAACAAACACACAAAATAAATGGAATCTTACGCGATTAGGATAATGACGAGATGGACGTGGACGTATTAAAAGAAGAAGTGTACATGCGTAATCCGTAATAATTAAGTTAATCCCCATAAAATAAAACTCAAAATGAGGAGGATTGTTTCTTTGCTTTTAATGTATGTTTCCGTACCATGTACGGGGTCGGGTCGCATGTAATAAATATTTTAATAATATATTTATATTTTATACTATTAATTAGTTTACAGATTGTAGTTTATACTTTATGGTTTATAATTTATAGTTTATAGTTTACGATTGATGTTTTATAGTTTAAGTTCATTAATAACTCAATTTAATTAGATTTATAACATAATAATAGATAAAGATATAATATGATAAAAGATAAAAATCGATATTCCTCTTTGTTATATAACCTTTTAGATTTTTTTTTGATTTTTTTTACTTATTTAATTCAAAGATATATATCAAAATATAAAGTCAGATGACATATATAGTGAATGATGTAGCATAGCTTAAAGATTGACACATAGGCGAAATGAATATAAAAGCGACATGTGGCAAAACAACGTATGTATAGATAGATTTATTGGTTGGCCATATTGTAGCGATCCTTCGGGGTACGTTGCAGACAAGAGGGCAAAACCCCAATTTTATCATTAAAGAGAGAATTTATATAGGCTATCATTAGTTTATTGATTATAAAGTTTTCCTCTCTTTCCTTCACTCTCTTTACTAGACAACATTTTGCCCAACAACTAAACTTTTGTACACTCTTTAATATGCAGGTTTGGCGCATAAAATCAATTTAATCATAAACTATTTTTCCAAAGAATGCCAGTAAATAATCATTATAATTTATAATGTATGTACCTTCCATATATAAACTTGGTTGGCCTCGATTAAATTTTTTTACTCCGTATTTAGTGTTTTTTATTTTAAAAAATGAGTTGTTCTGAGTGATTTAAATTATTAAATTATTTAAGCTGATTGAAGCTATTCCTATATAGGTAGTATATTTTCTGGTCAACTGGTTTGTTTGCATATATTTTAATTAAACTAGTGGATTAATATGTAACAAAAACATACATATCGTTTTTCAATGAAAGTGTGCATAATTTTTTAAACGTATATTCACAATCCATTAGAAAGACTAATGAAAAAATAATGAAATTAGCCCCATATGCTTGTATTAGATGTGCTTAAATCCAACACAAAATTATAATTTAAAAATAATCAAATTTTATTCCATGTTTAGGTTCTTATATTACCATGAAATTTGGAAGGAAAAAGGAACACGTTTTTTCTCTTAGGTATTGTTTGGCCAAACATTTATAAAAGCGTTTTTTGAAATATATCCCTTTTGTTAGATAAATGCGTTTGTTGATTTTAATTTATAAAGGCATTATTTAAGATAAATTCATTAAAAGTAGAGTATGGAATAATTTAAAATTTACACGAACTCCAAAGCATTCTAAATCCTTTTTATTGAAAAACGTCATTATAAATGATAATACCATTATAATAGACTTCGACAAACAAGCCCTTAGTTGTATGTAGAATAATTTGTACACACGATGACACGAACGGCTAGGTGCATGAGGAAATAGTTTGAAGGAATATTTGAATTTTTTTTCTGAAATAGGCTTTTTTTCAAAAAAAATTCCCGACGTAGGCTCTTTTCAAAACAAATTCTCAATATAGGCACTTATGCCAGCTTCGGATTTTTTTTATGTGTGAGAGACGCTGGTTCTACCAGCGTCTCTCGTCCGAAGCTGGTAATTTTTTTTTTGAATTTTTTATGTATAAGAGACGCTGGCCCGACCAGCGTCTCTTATACGTTAAAACATTAAAAAAAAATTTATATGAGACGCTGGTCGAACCAGCGTCTCATATAAATGGTCTTTTTTTTTTATTTGAACACGTATAAGAATACAGATTTATATTTTTAATTCCCCCGTCGACCAGCGTCTCTTACACGTGAATTAGATTGGATGGGCCGAGGGGGAATCCAATTAGGAATTGTTAATTTTTTTTTTTTCAAAGTTTATATATATATATTATTATACATGACTTACTCGTGTTTGGATGGCTCGTATGGGCTCGTTTGAAATCGGAATCGATCACGACCGATTTTGTTGGGTCCGTATTGATCCCAGCTTTAACCAGATATGTCTCTCGCTCGATTCTGATTTCGAACGACCCCACACGAGCCACCCGAACAAGCGTAAGTCTTGTGCGTACCTTCTACTGTAAATGGATATTTACAAATTTGTTCCTCCATATCACGCAATGAGAGACATATCTGGTGAAAGCTAGGATCAATACGGACCCAACGAAACTGGTCGTGATCAATTCCGGTTCCGAACTAGTGAAAGAAGGTATGCACGAGATTTACGCTTGTTCGGATGGCTCGTATGGGCTTGTTCGGAATCGGAATTGACCACGACCAATTTCGTTGTGTCCGTATTGATCCTAGCTTTCACCAGATATGTCTCTCATCGCGTGATATGGAGGAACGGATTTGTAAATATCCATTTACAGTAGAAGGTACGCACGAGACTTACGCTTGTTCGGGTGGCTCGTATGGGGTCGTTCGAAATCAGAATGGAGCGAGAGACATATCTGGTGAAAGTTGGGATCAATACGGACCCAACGAAATCGGTCGTGATCGATTCCGATTTCAAACGAGCCCATACGAGCCATCCAAACACGAGTAAGTCATGTATAATAATATATATATATATAAACTTTTAAAAAAAAATTAACAATTCCTAATTGGATTCCCCATCGGCCCATCCAATCTAATTCACGACTCTGCCTTCCAGCGCCTTATACAAATTTTATTTTATTTTAAAAACATTTTACGTGTAAGAATCTTACACGGGAAAATTAAAAAATATAAATCTGTATAAGAGACATATAATTTTTTATTTATTATGTTTTAACGTATAAGAGACGCTGGCCCGGCCAGCGTCTCTTATACATAAAAATTCAAAAAAAAAATTACCAGCTTCGGACGAGAGACGCTGGTTCTACCAGCGTCTCTCACACATAAAAAAAATCTGAAGCTGACATAAGTGCCTATATTGGGAATTTGTTTTGAAAAGAGCCTACGTCGGGAAATTTTTTTGAAAAAAAGCCCATTTCAGAAAAAAAATTCGGAATATTTTGTTGGAGCGTCATCTCAATATTTCTTAAATAAATTATATTGTTTGCTTGTATAAATCAAATATGATTAGTAAAAACAAATTATGTGTTGGATAATGATTAAGATAAGTTTTGTTACATGACTAGCCGAGCGGACATCAAATTGCATATGGGGCCATTGCACGTGTATGGCTTAATGTTTATTACAAGTAATGAGCAAATTTCTCTAGTTTAAATTATTTTGCTCAACTAATCTAAATCTAAATCTAATAGGAGTATAAAGTTAGCATGGTACAAAAAAGTTGAATGTTCCTCATTAATCACATTTATTGAAGACTTTAATTATTTCTCATCTCTTAATTTATTTTTCTCCTCTCCTCATTTAAATGCAACTCTATCTTTTTAATGTTGATTGACCTATTAAAAAAATAAAAAAAATTGACACTTTTGTAGGGTAATAGAAATTAGATCACCTCTTTTGTCCAAATATCTTTGATACAATTCAAAAATATTAGATAAAAAATAAACTCTATTCATATATTAAACTAAGCATAAAATTAAGACATTCTAAAAATTGAATATATAATATCATATATTCAAAGTGTCACGCGTAGCGCGGCGTTTAAATTTTAGTATCTATAATATGGTTTTGTCTGATTAGATTAATTGTCCTTCCATCCACAAAAATAAATGAACATCGGATCATTTGTCTATATGCTATTTCTTCAAGTAGTTTGATCTCTCCAGACTTCGGGTTTGCTTAAAACAAATTACAACTAAATTATTGTTGTAAAAGCTCGTCTAACATCAATAGCTAAAATATACGGAGTAAGATATTAGATATCCGTATCGCTTATAAATGAGACATTACTTATAAATCTCTTTATAACTATTAAAGCAAATCATCTTCCTCCAATTCTACCTATTTCACGTGACATACTCTTCATTTAGGTCATCCACTTGACATCATTTCATTGGTCACGATTTTTACTATTTATTGTAATTTTCTTAAGAAAATGATTATATTTGAAAAATCATGTGCAAAAATATCATAAAAAAGATTGCTTAAGATCTTTCAGATTACAAAAAGATTTTTATGTGTTAATTTTTTTATACTTTGACCTCCCAATATTCTATTATGTTATTTTACAAATTTATAATTTTATTTTTATGATATGACATATCACAAAAAGATTGATTTCTTAATAAATAAAAGAAAATATTATATTTTTGTGTTATGGTAGTGTTTTAAATTATATAGTTTTATATATGTTGAAATTATAAATTTGTTAAAAATTGATCTATGATAATTTGATCAAATAAGATTTTTAGTTTAACAATTCATTAATATTCGTTTTTTATTATATTTAAAATTTTAAAACTTATTTATATATCAATATCATTAAAGCTTATTTTCATATAAAATTATATATTACATAATATTTTATACTACTTATTAATTATATCGAGTTATATAAATCCGCGTATGGCGCGAGAACTAGGCTAGTTATTGTTCTAAAAGCTCGTCTAACATCAATAGCTAAGATATAAGATATTAGATATCCGTATCATTTATGCTATCGCTTTGATGTTCGTGTCTTAATATTTTTACCGGAGTCTCCCATGTGACCAGACAACAACTCTTGATCATCCGTGAGGATGATCCTGAAAAAGTCTGAATAAGTACCAAACATTGTTCTGATATAAAAATCAGATAATAAGCCATCCTGATTGCAAGACAGGACAATCTTCAGAAAATGCATATTGATCTCTGACTTTGCCAAAAAGTCAGCTGCTTTATTTGCTTCTCTGAAGTAGTAGAATATTTGAACATTATCGAATGATCTCAAAATATGTTTAATATCTAGGACTATATTCCGAATTTCTCAAGGTATTTTTCAAATATCTTTTATAGAATTTATCACCGTAAGATTATCACCTTCTAAAATAATATTTTTACATTTCATTTTTAACGCTAACTGTACAGCATATAAAACACCTAATGCTTCAGTATACAAGGGTGAGTGTGAGACTACTTTTTTATTATAAAGATCAATAATCATACCCCTATGATTTCTTGCAATACATCCAATGTATGAGTGGTCAGTAGATTGAAATGAACCATCAAAATTAAATTTTATCCAATCCGTTGCTGGTTTATGCCATCTTATGTTTTTCTTTTTTGCTCTAGATTTCTGATTTTTTCATTTTAGTACCTTTAATACCATTCTGATTAGCTTCTCATAATTTAAATTGTTCAAAAGCAGATCTGTATGGATCTTTTGGCGTATTTGTAAATTTTCTAAATACTACTGCATTTCTGTTAATCCACAGAGAGTACCAAAGAAAGATTAAGGCTTCTGTTTTTTTTTTATCTCTTTTGAGGTTGTTAATTGTATGCAGAAGCTTATCTTGAAATGAGATAATGTTTTGATTCAGAATAAGAAACTTATAATTTAAAAGTTTTTCAAATTTTTGTATTTGAGTATTAGTATAGTGACACTCAAAGAAGATATGTTCTCTTGATTCTAAGGGATTGTTACACATAGAACATGACACTATTATATCAAAAACAAATATGGCCATAGTGATATTCATATTCATGACTAATATTTTGAGGTCAATACCAAACGAGCCAATTTGACTAAAATCTCTAAATTGTTACCAATATCTAACAATTCTACTGTAATAAACTGCTTGAAATTAATTAATTATATGATAAAGACACCATTGTACCCTTACAAAACTAATGTCCTAATCTGATACAAAAAATCTGTAATCAAGTATGAGTACCAATACAGTAACTGTAGTCTCTTTGCTTATCGATTGTGAGACATAAGTGAGACGCTTCTTTTTCAAGCTTACGCCTGCAGATTAGCATACTTACTCAAAGTCTACTAAAATACTATATCTTGATGATAATTATATTTATATTAACAAAAAGCCATTTTTAGTTAAACCTAACACTTAAGAATATGATTATAAGATGATGCATTATGCATATGGATGTTAGCTGAATGGGAAGCAATTATTCAAAGTCTAATGCCTGAAATGAGGAGCCTAACACATCACCCTTCTAATACACAATAATTTGTCATTTTCTTCAGTGTTAGTGTGTTACAGAAATGTTTGTCTCATTCGAGATTGATGACAAACAATATATAACTTCGCGGTTTTATTGGTGAAAAGCATAGAACTAATTTGAGTTTTTTTTCCAGGTAGGCAAGATAAGGAGCATTTCGAGATGACAAACTCTAAGTCGATGATCCGAAATAAAGTCGGTATGATGTAAATAGGCTTGAAGCCAGAAAATGGGCGCTGAGAGTTCTGATATAATCATCAGATATTGGACAATTATTGTTGTACCTTAAAATTGTTTTAATGTAGTGAGAATTTTTTCGAGGGTTTGTTAGAAAATCGGTCGCTCTGTTTGTTTTTCTAAAACAATGCTCAATTTTAATATTGTGAAAATGGATGAAATTTTGTTTGGCATCATGAATTATGTTTCTGATTTTTCATGGAATTTTCCAAATAATATTAATAAAATTAATATCTGTTAAATTATCTTAATCAAAAATGATATTAGTGTGTTTTAATTTTATGATAAGTTTAACCGCATAAAGAAATGTCATCTCTTGAGTCACTTCAGTTTTCAACTATGAGAGCCTAATAGTGATTTAGGTACCTTTAGGTAATTAGTTAATTACCCTTGAATTCTCATTAATTGAATGTTTCTTTTTTATTATAAACTAGGTGAAGTACCCCCCCATAAAGCGCGAGACTAACGAGTTGTACTTTTGTCGATATTTATAAACATAAATATTATTTTAATGTATATAATTATGTAATAATTTATAATAAAAGAATACATGTTCTTATATAAATAAACATATAACTTTTAACATATTTTATGTTTTTTGTATTTTTAATGTAAGATATTAGTACTGGAATATATAATATATACCTAGTTTTTGCTATTATAAAGTACGGAGCAATTATCTAAATAATTGTCCATTTAAATTTATCATCATAAAAAATTATACAGATTGGAGGTCGGCGACGGAAGTGACCACGCCCGGTGCAATTGGTCGGTGCTCGGGTTGCTCTCCATAGCTATAAGGATTGGAGACAAAAGGCAAAAATTAAAGGCAAAAACCAAAGAAGCTGAAACGGATGGAAAGGAGATATAAAGCCTACATAACATTTATTTAGTCTCGATTATATTTACTTTTGAATTATACCAATCAATTTTTTTGTTTATATATATAGATAGATACTAGAGTGAATTAATTTTGTAAAAAAATATTGTAACATTCTAAACACCAGTGATACGCGCGCCCGATTGTTTTATTGGCGCACTATCTTATTTCTCTTCAACAAAGGCGAGGACAAAAGTATCCGAAAAGTATCCGAATTATGTCCTCAACATGGTATCGGGCAATAAATCATCTGAATTTTGGTTATTTTGAACCGAAATGAACTTTTACATTTGTCCTTCATGGGATTGAGAACAAATCCAATATCCGATTAATTTGTACTCTACTACATTGAAAACAAAGATACTAATAAAAAAACAAAACAACATATGTTCCCACCAACGATGAGGACAAGTGGGCAATAAATTAAGAATCCGGATCAGGTGAGAATAATTATTATTGTGCAAATATGCGAATAAATGCACATTTAGGCGATTGACATGCACTTTCTTTAGTAATGACATGCACATTTAGGCCATTGACATGCACTCTGTCAGATTTGCATGTCATTGATAATTTGTCATTGACATGCACTTTCGGGGTGTGTGCATGTATTTTTCACATATTATCAATGACATGCAAATCTGACCGAGTCCATGTCAATGACCTAAATGTGCATGTCATTCCTGAAGAAAATGCATGTCAATGGCCTAAATGTGCATCTATTCGCATATTCGCACAATAATAATTATTCTCACGTGAATCTTTTCCATAAATTAAAGGAAAAGTATCATGTAATAATAATTGTTAAAGTGATAAATGAGAATGATTGTGGAGTCTTGGATCAAGAGAGATCCAAAAGCCTATATGATGACACGTGACATCGCTTAACATCCCTTGTCACCACCGCCGGACCTCCTCCGACCACCGCCGACCACCTCCGACCACCGCCGGACCACCTTTGGGTCTCGCCGGAATAAAATTGTCACAAAGATGTATAAAATTGTTCACAAATTTCATCACGTTGTTCATAAATGTTCATCACAATGTTCATAAATGTTCATTTGTATATACTCTACTGAATGTTCATCACATTCTACTTAAATGTTCACCAATTGAATGTTCATCATATTATACTTAAATGTTCACCGACTGAGTGTTCATCACATTATACTTAAATGTTCATCAACCCAATGTTCATCAAATTATATTTAAATGTTCACCAAGTTTATTACACTTCAATGTTTATTTTATTTGGACAAACGGCGAACCACCACCGCACCACCACTGATCCACCATCAAGCCACCACCGGACCACCACTTATGTGGAACACCACTTTAATATAATTTCTTTAAAGAACACACTTAATTTTCAACAAAAGTCACCTAAATTTTCATCATCTCATACTTAAATGTTCATCATCTCATACTTCAATGTTCACAAGAATTTAATAAAATGTTCATTACTCAAAGTTCATTACAATCGGCTTAAATGTTCATCACGTTGTTCATAAATGTTCATCAAAATGTTGATAAATGTTCATTTGATATACTCTACTGAATATTCATCACATTATACTTAAATTTTCACCAACTGAATGTTCATCACATTATACTTAAATGTTCATCAACTGAAAGTTCATCAAATTATTTTTTAATGTTCACCAAGTTTATTACACTTAAATGGTTATGTTATTTGGACACACGGCGGACCACCGCCGGACCACCACCAGACCACCACGACCGCACCACCACTAACCCACCATCAAGCCACCGTCGGACCACCACTTATGTGGAACACCACTTTAATATAATTTCGAGTAAAAAAACACTTAATCTTCATCAAAAATTACCTAAATGTTCATCATCTCATACTTAAATGTTCATCAAACATCCTTAAATGTTCACAAGCATTTAATAAAATGGTCATTATTCAAAAGTTCACAACAATTAGCTTAAATGTTCATCACGTTGTTCATAAATGTTCATCAAAATGTTGATAAACGTTCATTTTGATATACTCTACTGTATGTTCATCACATTTTACTTACATGTTCATCAACAGAATGTTCATCACATTATAATTAAATGTTCATCAACAGAATGTTCATCACATTATATTTAAATGTTCGCCAATTTGATTTAGACTTAAATTTCATTTATTTTTATACTATAACTTTCATTTATTATTGGACCACCGCCGGACCTCCACCGGACCACCGCCGAACCGCCGCCTGACCTCCGCCGGACATCTACCGGACAACCACCGGGTGGTCGCCGGGAAGTCGTCGGGTGGTCACCGAGAGGCCGCCGCACCACCACAACTACCCCCACTACAAGTGGAGGTAACTAGTTTAATCTAAGTCATTGGATATCAAGACATCCAATGGCTTAGATTCATTCTTATTTATCTCTATAAGAATGTTTATTATGAGATTCACACCCTAAATTAAATAGGCACACCTATAAACACCCATTATGAAAGATGATGAATACAAATCTAAGTTATCTAATATAATATAAAAATCGCGGAGAGAGAAAATTAAAGATTTGCCATTAAATTCTCCACATTTTGATTGGTTAATTCACACTTCTCAATTCAATGTTTCTATCTTTTAATTGGTGGATTTTATCCATAAAAACTTCACTATATGAAGATTTTATTTAAAACTTACACTTTGCAAGAATTATTTTCTTTTTCATAAAAATAAAGGAGAACTTTTATCCTAACTGATTCGAGATTCGGTTTAATTTTATAAACGGTGTTTAAAATCATATAACTTCAACATTTATATCTATGTCGCTTTTCAAATAAGATGTAATTATTTATAAATAAGAAAACCAATTCTTTTGTAAATTCTATTAAAAAGAGTTAATCCAAAATCACAAATAATTGAAAATATAAATGATGTAATATATAAACAACATATTCATAGCTTCACACATTTCAAATAAATATTCACCTCT
The DNA here is from genome assembly GCA_029168935.1 of Oxyria digyna. Classification (NCBI taxonomy): domain Eukaryota; kingdom Viridiplantae; phylum Streptophyta; class Magnoliopsida; order Caryophyllales; family Polygonaceae; genus Oxyria; species Oxyria digyna. The sequence goes on along the minus strand of JAPVLV010000007.1, from coordinate 18,551,617 downwards.
ATTACCTATAAATGTAAAATTTAAAAAAACAATTATACACTTTGATACATAGTCTTAATATTACTTTTATAAATAAAAAAACATATCTTTTCTCACACGTAGCAAAAATATGTCTACCTAAATAAAACAAAAAGAAGCTAATGAAAACATGAATACACATCAAAAAATAAGACCCGCGTGGAGCGCGAGAACCTTCTCCCTAGTTTATCTATATAAAAAATGGTCACTCTTGGCCGAAAGTAAATGTAATCCGTACATATTCAATGTATTAGCAAAATTCTTCTCATCATGAAGTTATCTCTATATATATAAAAAGGGGATTACTATTTGGCACACCCTTATCTTCGTCACGAATGTATTAGAGACAATCTTCGTTACGAAGAAAAACCACTAGAGATTCGTCACGAAGAAACTGAGGACTTCCGTCACGAAGGTTCCAAGGACATATAAGACATACGTGACGAATCAATTTAAAAAAAAAATCAAGAATCTTGTAGAGAATTTCAATACGAGTCCGTGCATATAAAATACGTCCAAAACGGACAACGTTTGCCCTTCCAAAAGCCTCCAAAACAAAATAGTTGCATGTATTAAGTTCGTAAAAGCAAAAACTTATATAAATTTAGTATTTGTATAATATAATTATTAATTATAGTTAAAAATCATGCAATTAAATGTATATACTATAATTATATATTATCATTTAATATCACTAGTTTATTACTTATAAAGTATAATTATGCATTATGTTTAAATATTACGAACTTAACGAAAACGACTGTTTTGTTTTAGGGCTTTTGGAAGGGCAAACGATGTCCGTTTTGGTCGAATTTTATATGCACGCACTCGTATTGAAATTCTCTACAAGATTCTGCATTTTGTTTAATTGATTCGTCACGTATGTCCTATATACCTTCGTGACAGATGTCCTTGGAACCTTCGTGATGAATGTCTGGCCATATACCTTCGTGACGAAGAACAATTATTATACATCCGTGACGAATGTCTGGCCATATACCTATGTGACGAATGTATGGGTGTGTTAAATAAAATTTTAGGGTGTGTTAAATAAAAATTTAGGGTGTGCTAAATAAAGACTTTGTATAAAAATTGATCTTTTTTATCCAACGTAAATGTAATTTGTACCTCATCAATGTTAAACCTTAATCATTTTAAAATCTAATAAATTAAAGACCCATACTAATATTATTTTTTCTATCAATTAATTATCTATCCTTTCTTCCTAATCCTATCATTGTCCTAATTTAACTAAATAATAAATGTAATGTAAAAAGATTAATATAACTTTTATCTACTTTTGCTAATTTTAATCTCCCTAAATAAATGGGCATACCCGTAGTGAAAACCTAATCTTCCGAGTAAAGAACAACATGATTACGTCAAATTGAAAACCCAATTTGAACACAATATCCAAATCTAATATCATTAATAAAAAATAAAACTATTTAATAAATAAATGGACTCAACTGCACACTAACCCGTATAGACCCAACCCGTCTTGACCCATAATCCGAATTGATCCAATCTATTCTCAATCCAAACCCAAGTTAGCTAACCAGATTAACAACTTTAATTAAAATACATAAAAATCACCATATCAAACCAAAAGAAACAAATACATATGGTTGGACTTACATTCACTTAATTAGGCTTTTACAGAAGTCGTCCTTGAGTTAGTCTCCTACAGTAGTCGTCTCACGTCTATTCGTTTCTGTCAGTTGCTCTTCCTTTCATTTAATCTCATTTGGTCTTTTAGTTATGTTTTAAGTGTATGTTCGTTTTTGTATCGTATTTCTCTCACCAATTTTTATATGTTTCATGCATATGTCTTTTGAGATTCTCCTTGGACAGGTTGTTGTCTTTTGAGATTCTCTTTCAACAAGTTGTTATTATGTAGATAATGGTTTTAAAATATGAATCAGGATCAGGTGAGAATGATTATTATTGTGCGAATTGCGAATTGATGCACATTTAGGCGATTGACATGCACTTTCTTCAGTAATGACATGCACATTTAAGCCATTGACATGCACTCGGTCAGATTTGCATGTCATTGATAATTTGCCATTAACATGCATTTTCGGGGTGTGTGCATGTACTTTTCACATATTATCAATGACATGCAAATCTGACCGAGTGCATGTCAATGGCCTAAATGTGCATGTCATTACTGAAGAAAGTGCATGTCAATCGCCCAAATGTGCATCCATTCGCAATTCGCACAATAATAATTATTCTCACCTGAATTTTTTCCTTAAAATATCACTAATTAATAATTATATCTTTCAGATTCCGTTTCTAATCAATATGTTGAAATTTATATGTTTAATTAATTAAAAATATCTATTTAAAAAAAAAAATTAATGCATAAATACATATTTGAAAATAATACGAAATATATAAATACGATAGAAATAAACTTGTAAGGCCCGCGCGAATCGCGGTAAATGAACTAGTTAAATGAACTAGTTTATCAATGTTTTAATTCTGTCTAGAAGCTAAACTTAGATACTAGACATAATTAATTTTGGGAAAAATGATCAAAAATAGTCTCAACTTTCATTTATGATCCAAAAATAGTCTCAACTTTCATATCAACATTGCTAAAAAAAAAACTTTCATATCAACCAAACGTATTCTCAACTTTCAATCTATGAACTAAAAATGGTCCAAATGACTTTTTCCATTGAAATTTTGTTTAACTTGATGATGTTTACAATAAATTATTTCATAATTAATCGTAGTAGTTGTTGTTTATGTGTATAATTTTTATTATAAGATGTCGTTTTATTATAAAATTACCTTAAATTTTAACGGAAAAAAATCGGTTTAGATATTTTTGGTTAATGAATTGAAAGTTGAGATTATTTTTAGTTGATATGAAAGTTGAGACTATTTTCGGTTCATAGGTGAAAGTTGGGATTATTTTGGTAATTTTTCCTTGATTTTGTAAAAAGAATACTAAGAGATGATGAATACAGACCCAACATAGTGCGATGGTAAGGGGTACACCGACTAAGTGGAAGATGGTAAGTATTTAGAAACCAAATTTTGTAAAACTTACCAAAATAGATAGATCCTCCCTCATGATCTAATTTCCGTCGTCAAGCGACTTTTAGATCATTGATCATACTTATTTGTTTTAATGAAAATTAGGTTACGTTGATTTGATATGTAACCTCAGTCGGTATGTTACGCATTAAAAGGAGATCTACTATGAAAAAACAACTCACAAAAAACTGTCCACCTAATCTATTTAGGTTAATATAATAAGTAATCTCTAATAAAAAAACGATCAAAATTCACACATGATACTAATTTTCAACTTTTTTCTTGGATCCTAGAAAAACCCTAGGACTATGAGCCTAATATTAGTAGGGGGTGGCTATTTTTTTTGACGGAATAGAGGGAGTGGCTAGTTTAGCCTAGCCTATTTCCACCACCTTGACAAATTCTTCGCATCATCCCCAAAAACTGAAGTGATCTATCTACCCTGCTATCAATTCTCAATCATTCCAAGGTTGATGGCATATAATTATTGGCAACAGGAATACAGTACAAGCTTACAGCATGAAGAGAACATTGTTTTGAGGGAATTTCATATTTACAATGAGGTAAGATATAAAGAATAAAGAGAGTAATCTAGGCTTACCTAAAGATGGTTTCTTCAGAAGAGGGAAAGGGTAAGCCCTTGAGCACGTCTCTAAGGGCGTAGTAGTGACTGTCACATTTGTGGTTGGATATCAACTTGTTTGATAATAGAATCCTTTGGAAATGTTGTCCTGGATTGCGCTTATAGAGTGTGAAGTACTCTATTTTTGTGTCAAAATTTCTCTTTAGGTAATACACATTTCCGGGCACAAATAACTCGGTTTGAGGAACGGGTTCTTTTGGCTCTTCTTTCTTAGGGAGAGCAGGAGCAGCATCTGTGACAAAAAAAAAGAATTAGTAACACAATTTTTTTTAGGATTTTAGTTTATGACCAATTAGAATAAAGAAAATGCTTAATCAAGGATTTACCAGAAGAGTTTGTGATGGCTGTGAATTTGGTATAATCAGCGACTTTTCTGGCTACATCTTGAACAGATGACATGACCTGTTGGGCATTGGTAACAAACTCAACAACACTTCTCCAATCTTCCTTCTCCAACACACTCCTCCTATTCCATTGATTGTGACAGAAGAGAATGAGATTAAAGTGTCCCTCACAATGCTCACCAAAATTCATATCATCCCACTTAAAAGGAAAGACTTCTAATTTTTAAATATCTGTATTCAATGTTGAGCTATTTAGGCATAACAAAGCTCTAGTTCTACTTGAGTCTATAGACATTTCACAAGAGAGACCATTTAGGCTTCAAACAGGGTATTCAAAGAGATGAGAGGGGGAAATCAGAAAGGGCCTCAAAGTGAGCACAAAAGGCAAGATTTTATTTATACATAGTGGAACATATGGCAAGTATGTCCAGTAGATTTGATTTAACGCAGCATAGCTCGAAACAAAGTATATGGCAAGCTATTCTTTCCTGCCTTTGTGCTTATTCCCACGTATGAACCAGGAAGAGAGAAGAGAATGTGCAAAAACTTGGTAAATATTGCATATGGAAGTACACTTTCAATTTACCTAGTTACTGGACAGAAGATGTTAAGGAAAATCCAAAACAGAACCAAGTATTTGTGTTGCATTGTTTTGAAGGAGACTTTCAATTTCTTAGGGAATGAATACTGTTTAATCATCCAAAATACCTTTGAAAACTTATGAGAAAGTGTTTATGAAAGATCTCTAATTAAGAATCCCCGTTCAAGATATAAAAATAAAGCACGTTTCTGCCCCAAATGTTTTTAGGATTCTCAAGTCAAAACTAGCCAGACAGAAAGGAGAAAAAAACTAGCTTGAAGTACAAAAACAGATGAACATCCAAGGAAAATGCTAGTGTTAAAATCAAACAATAGCATACCAGTCAGTTTGGACAATTTCATTCCTCAGCCTTGCCAAAGTAGCTATGCTTAGTCGAGGAACAATATCATCCTGCCAATAAAGAATATTTGAGGAAGCAAGTAAGAATCCTAAAAAAGTGAAGTAATGAGACAAGCTATCTGAATAACATTACAGATCCAGATAATTTTACCCACTTGCATCACGACAGTATTTATGAAGTCTGAACAGCTTTCAGCAAGTTCCTTTGACACACATGGTGGAGTTGCAAATCCAACTGCTGTAACACGGTCAGGGTCAAACCCCAACTCCTTGCATGATTTTCTCCGAAGCATCACTGCAAGCAAAGATGCAGTGGCAGCACCAAGAGAATGACCAACCAGCCTCAACCTAAATCCCTGTAGATGGGTTAAGATTGCTATGGAAATCAAAATTGACATTTATGACCTTAGAAAAAAGCAAAAATCTTCACTACCTCATTTTCATCCAGCAACTTCTTTATGAGTTTCATTTCATGGGTCAGAAACCATCGTGCAGATTCAGCAATACCAAAGTGGGTGGAGTAGCCTTCAAAGCTAACCTCCTCGTTACTTGAAGAAACTATGTCAGTTATTAGATCATAGACAGAATGAGTTCCACGAATTCCAAGAATAACAAGCTTTCTACGGGGATCAATTGCAATGTAATATCCAGGTCTCAACATGCTGGAAATCTTCACAAATTTCAATACATTGATTTCACGAAGCATGCTATATTTTGCAAGGTAAGCTGCACTATCTTTGTAACACCCTTTTGATAACTCTAGATGATAGATGAGGTCGTGCACCTGAGGAGAACAATAGTAGACAAAATCATGGATAATTCAATCCACAAGATAAAAACTTAGGCTAGAAGTAACAACAGTTTGGGGAGTGATTTAGATACCTAGTGGGTATAAAGCTGTCATGGCCGTGTGCTCACTGGCTTCCCACTCCATGACAAGCCTGCAGGCCATACACCCCAACCCCTTGCATTACCTAGGCACTCCTTGCCTAGGCCCATGTGGGATGTTGGTAGTGGGAGTCGAACCATCGACCTATCCCACTTACCCTTTAACAAGTGCCCTGCAGCCCACTTGCTAACCAACTACGCTGCAGCCTGTCATGGAGTGGGAAGCCAGTGAGCACACGGCCATGACAAAACCCTAACCCTAACCCTTTAGAAAAAGGTAAACCCTCCACTATAAAAGGTATAACAAATCAAAGGCCATACACCTCATGAGGGTATAATACCCACTAGGTATATGGATCATTTTCCCAACAGTTTCTTGAATGACACAAGTTGCAGAAATTACCACCGGTTCTGATGATATCTGCACACCTTTGACATCCTCAAGAGCATTTGTTGAGGCTTGATGAAGATAGATAAGATATAAGCCTATTGTCAGATCACTCAGGCTCCAATCCTGGATCCCAACCTTACTCTTTTGGATACTCGCAAGTATCTCTGCAAGTGTGCGACTAATCGGAGGAATTTTATCCTCAATTCCAGTGCCTACAATTATGAAGTTAAAAAATGAATAGGGCAATCAACCAGACATTAGTAGTAACTGTTGCACAAACAGATACAATTAAGCGACATTTCTACCTTCCCTAGACTGAGTACTAATAGGCATTGTCAAAGATGGACACACCAATTTCATATCATGCAAACTTTGCAAAGTTACACAATGATTAATTTCTTACAGCAGCAACTTCTAATGCATGCAGCTGCATAAGCAAAAATTTCACATTAACTTACATGTTTAGACTAACAGACCTGGGAGAGCCCTCTTGCAAAAATCCAGTATTGGTTCGATAGTCTTTGTAAATGATGCAAACTCCAACTTCCATCTAGTATCACTTAAATCGTCGTCATCAGAGTTGTATTTTTTACGTACAGACTCATTAGCGGTTCTCTTCGCAGGGACATCAGAACAACCTTTGTCCTCTCTTGATCGATCATCCTTTTCGCCATCATCCCTAGCGAAGTGTGACCGACATCTATCTAGAATGCTGTAAGCAAACCTCCTATGTTTATCCTTGACCGCGAGCAGGCTTCTAGCATAATCTGCAGTACAGAAATTTAGTCCTAAAAAAGATGAACAGTAAGGCATACATGGTTGAATATGCAACAACTTATGCACAAACATTCACTAGTAAGCTTTGTTTTTCCAGAGATTCAAATGATAATTCAAAACAGCTACCATGATGATGAAGCTAACAGTATCCATAATACATTTTCCCATTTGTTCCTATTTCCCATTTGTCAAAATCTCCTCAATTGCTAATTTAAGAAATAATACAACATCAAATGGTTTTAGATCATTAACATTTGCAGTCCAAGAACTAATCACATCAGAATTAAGCTAAACAATTTGCATTTCCAGTAACAATTCGAGCCTAATCAGCAGAAAATTAATCATTCATACGCACCCCCGCAGGTCATAAGTACCTTCACAAATTTCAAACGCATAATAATTTTACTTTCTATTAGCTCCACGCTCAACATAAACATCCGAATTAAGTAATAAACCATAGAACTTCTGAACTCAATTTGGAATGTACGTTGATAGAATCACCAAACCAAAGGAAAAAGCATCAATTCAGAGGCAGAGATGAATCAGCTACTTCAACAAAAAACATCATACCAGTACAAAAACCAAAAACAGAATAAACTTGTTCTTCTATTCGCTTTTACCTGTAACAGTCCATAGATGCTTCAATTGTCGCTTTGCCATTTCTGCGAGTTGCGATGAGAGTGATTGAGGAGTTCGGTTGAGTAAATTGCGAGGCGGTGGAAAATTGACAATATCTTAACGGGCCTCGTCTAGTCGGTGGAATATAGGCCCAAAGTTTTATTGGGCCTGGTCCATTAAGTAAACTGCCTCATCTTTATTTCTGTAGGGTGCCTCGGTGGAAATAATCCAAAATATCAGTGCTCTTTTGGAAATATTAAGAAGTTCGATTCATCCTCTGCTCGTCCCCTTTCTATATAAATCCCGGCTTAGGGTTTTGCAAACAGGCGATTCCAGTCGCCGCCAATTGCATTTTCAGTGAAGTTCTTTTCTTTAACCTTCGAAGTTTCGGAAATTTGCGTTGTGTTTTGTTGTTGAAGAACGATATGACGAACAATTGATTCCCTATTGGTTTGATTCGCCGGCATGATGGCGGAATCATGTATTAGCTCTATCTGATCGTTCTTCCTTATCTTCAATTTACAATTTTTTTGTGTTGCAAAATATTAGTTCTTATTTCTTTGATTTGGCCTACGCTTTTCGGAGACTAAAAATGATGAACTGCGTATTTGCAAGTTAATGATTGCCGTTGTGATGGCGATAATATTCGTATTCGTACTCTGATTACTTGTTCTCCTGATTGGAAAGCTTGAACTTTTTGTTGTTTGAAGTTACGCTAGGCTTATTTGCGAATTTAAGCACACGCTTCGAGTACTCAACAGGGCTTACTATAATACTTCTCTGTTAGAGTTCATTACGCTGTGCCAAATTATTCTGTCATTGACAATGTTGGCCATCTTTCTGTGTAGCTGGAGAATTTCAATTCAATGGCGAACATTAGAGTTTTGATTTTCATTATGGAAATTATTAGTCCATTGAAAATAAATCTGAATATGAGAATGAGGTGATGCATTATTGTTTCCCTATTGGCCTGATTCACCATCGTGATGGTGTTTTATGAATAATTGGTACTGTCTGATCATTCTTACTATAATCCAAAATTCGGTCTCAAATTTTAATATCATGAATTATAAACACAAATAAAGTCCATTATGGTTTTGTTAATTTATGCTATGTTTTTGTAAAGTAAATAATGGAAGCTTTATAATGCACATATCGAAGGTTTTACAGGGTCACAATCCCTGTTGAGCTCAATACTTGTGCTATATTGTCATGAGTTGTTTTGTTGGTCCTCAAGATATGACAACTGCTGGTCTTGTGAGTTTCCACTCAAAATAACTCAAATTCTTAATTATATCTGGGTAAAATGTTCGGCGATGTAGGTAATGAATATACACATTTTGATATGCTGCAAGGGAAGTATTTGAACAAGGGAATAGTGTCAGTCATTGATGTCAGCTCCTTTGGAGATACTCCACTTGTCTTGAAAACTCAGAGCAACCGCCATTAAAAGTATGAAAATGTGGGCCGAGAGGGAATAGGAAACGGGGAGAGAGGAGGAGACGGCGATCGGGAGAGGGAGGCTATCGGTGACACAGAGAAAGGAGAGCCAGGAAGAGACAAGTGAGAGGGGAAGGGAATCCTTTTACTTGCTTAGGTTCTACCGAGCTACGTTTGATTTTTACTCAAATTAGGGTTTTAGTTTTTCTTCAATTTTTTAATTAAGCTTTGCGTTGCTCTTGAATTTGTGATTTCAGACAAATTAGAATTCTTAATTTAGGGCTTTTAATTAATTAAGGTTTTTTGTTACTGATTTGATGCAAAATAGGATTCTTAAATTCGGGTTTTCAATCAATTAAGATTTATTATTATTGATCTAAAACAAATTAGGGTTCTTAAATTATGTCATTCAATCAATTAGTGTTCCTTGTCACTTAAGGATCACACATTTCTGTCACACAATTTAATCCAAATTGAATGTTGAATGTTGCAGACTGTTATCTTAGTCAATTGTTGACACTCTCGTCTTGGTCGATTGGTGGCAATTTTTTGGCCTCAAGTTTAACTACATTGTTGTTTAGGACTGTTGTCAGCATTTTCTTTCACCAATTCAGTATTTTTGGCCTCAAGTTCAGTTACATTGTTGTTTAGGACTGTAGTCGCTATCCTCATGAGTTCAAGCCCATCCTCCAGTCCACCAACCATTAAAGAGTGATACAAATTATCTTCATTTTAGCTGTTCTATAACCTTTCTTGCACGACCTGTGTATGGAGAATCGGTCCAATTTTTTTATTTGAAACCCACCACCTTCATCAGGAGATTCCCACGACCTATCAGGGCATCCCCAATACCTTCCCCCATAGTTCACTTTATCGTGATTGAATTGCTCAGTATAGACCTGCTCAGTTGGTTGTTTGCTGCACCAACAGATCCTCTGTCCTGAATTCATTCTTTTGTTGTCAAAGAAAATAAAGACACTTGTCAATACCGGGGTAAAATTAATAAATATAGACTCCACGTAACTCTAAAATATCCGTTGAATGATGAAGCACACAAAGTGTGAAGTTCAATTGTGTTGATGAATGTGTTCTGAAACATGTGTGTTAAAAAGAGTTCAAGGTTAGTGTGTTACATCTAGCACACAACTGTAAGTCACTCAATGTGAGTGAGTTACAGCTAGGACACAACTGTAAGTCACTTCTGGATTGAGTGTGTTACAGCTAGCACACATGAAAAATAAGGTTGATGGGCCGAATTAGGATTGATCGCCCCAAAACTGAACAAACATTATGTTATACATTGTTGAAACTCGAAATGAAACACTTCACATGAAATAATAATAATTTCATACATTCATTTATAATGTTTCTAAACAAATATAACAGTATAGTATGTGATAGCTATTTTTAGCTTTCAAATTGTATTTGCAAGTTTATCTCTTCCTGATTTTGAGCATCTAAAAAAACTCTCATGGATATTAAAATTGCACACAATTAAGTTCATTACAAACCATGAGTTCTTTGTAAGTGAACACTATAAAATACATCCAACACAACTAGCATTCTTCTCCCAAACATAAATTGCACCTTAAATAGATTTGAAAACTGTGATGGATCATGAGGTCATTGAAATTAGTTCATCTTCCAGTGATTTGAGTTCCAATTCAGAAGATAAACTTGCAAATACAATTTGAAAGCCAAAAATATCTCACATACTATACTGTTATACTTGGTTAGAAACATTATAAATGAATGTGTGAAATTATTAATATTTCATGTGAAGGGTTTCATTCCGAGTTTCAATAATGTATCACATTATGTTTGTTTCACATAATGTTTATTTAAGTTTTGGGGCGATCAACCCTAATTCGGCCCATCAACCTTATTTTTCATGTGTGCTAGATGTAACACACTCACCTTGAACTCTATTTAACACACATGTTTCAGAACACATTCATCAACACAATTGAACTTCACACTTTGTGTGCTTCATCATTCAACGAATATTTTGGAGTTACGTGGAGTCTATATTTATTAATTTTACCCCGGTATTGATAAGTGTCTTTATTTACTTTGACAACAAAAGAATGAATTCAGGACAAAGGATCTCTTGGTGCAGCAAACAGCCAACTGAGCAGGTCTATACTGAGCAATTCAATCATGATAAAGTGAACTATGGGGGAAGGTATTGGGGATGCCCTGAACTGGTGAAAGAAAATGTTGCATTTGCTACATAAAACAAAGCCTTGATTGATGAGAAATATGGAGCAAGTTCCAGTAGGAATAGGTAGATTCGTGTTTTTGTAGGTAGGTAAAGCTTGCCTAGCACCTTCCATTGCTCCTAAAAGTACATCTCTGTTTGATTTGACAACAATGTCAAATCAAACTTTGTAGTTTCAATGCTACTCCCCACAATTTCGTGTTGCAGATACTCAATATCTTCCATTTGGGAGGGAAACTACAATTTAGGGAGGGCAAATTAGGCTAAGTATTGCACTAAGAAAACAAATACAAATCAATCGATACAAGTTATGGAGGGAAATAATAGAGGAAAAAAAAACTTACTTGCAAGTATAAAACCCATGACATTTCCACAAAATCTGCAGCAGCTTTCATTTCTTCTTCTCTTTATCTGTATAATTGCAATTCCAAAGTCTACCAAAAAATGGAACCCCAACATGTCAGAGATCTTATTGCCATAAGAATGTCCATCCGAACATTGATTGATAGTCAAGTGGTAGGTAGGAAGATTGTAGGGGGTCAACTAACAACAACCGATTATTTTGCAACCTTTGAGAGGATTTTTGAAGAGAAGATCAACTACATAGAGATGCAAAAGGATGAGGAAGAGGGTTGGATGGTCCCGCCTTCTCTTCCTAAGGCAGATATGTCTATTGTAAAAAAAGAAGAGGAAAAGAAAGAGGAGAAAAAGGATGATGAGGATGAGAAAGATGAGGAGGAAGAGCTAATTCAATCAACACCACCCTTTAAAACAAGACAGTGGAAAGATGTAGGTAGCCAATCAACACCACCCAAGAGAAAGAAGCAAAAGGTTGAACTCATTATCATTGATTAGGTATCCTATTTGTTAGCAATGATAATTTTGTTTTAGCTAAGTGTTATTAAGTACTAGTGCTTCAGCTGAACATTGAACTATCATCTAGGCTAAATATTTTGTTGTAAGTCATACAATCTTTTGGGGATGTAGAAATATCATGGTGTTCAGCTGAAGCACTCTTTTGTAACCACTAAGTTATGAATTTATAGATTTCAATCTCTACTAACACTTAATTTGCAAATCATAATATAAAATAAATAAAAAATCCTTACTTGGAACTACAAATATGATTTGGAATCCAGCTGTATTAACCATTCATGGTGTCCATTTCTTGTTATGTACATCCAAGGTGGTCTATAATAAACAAAAAAAAAAATTAACCTCGGTAAGGAGAGTTGGATACTGCAAAAAGTATATTCACATCATACCTTGTATTCCTGGTTCAAACTTGGGACATCCATATATAGGAGAGTTGAATACTTCCTTCATTTACATCAATTGTTGCTGCCTTTGCCTTGATCTTCAATCTGTAAAAATATCCCAACACAATAAGATAACATAATGCTCACATTATCTACAAGTTGTACATAAATCCCAACACAAATTGATGAGGTAATTTTGAAATAGTGATCAACTATGACACAAGACCTCTCTTCATAACTAGTATTTGGTATCTTCCTTGTGTGTAAAAAACCCTCAATGCAAAACTATGACAAAAGCATAATGCAACAACTATGACACAATCAAGTTTACTTACTAACTAAAATATGACAAAGTCATAAGTGTCAGCCCAGTACTAGCCAAATTATATTACTATGACAAAAGCATTGTGGCTTGCTTACTAACTAAAATAAACAACCATGATCAATGCACCAACTAACCAAAATAAATAACTACATAATTCAAAAATTCTTACATGGCTCACTCGAGGAATTTCATACACATCTTCATACTTCGAGCCCTTACGTAAACCATACTCTGCCAAGCGATTTGCACAACGATTTTCATGGGGGCTTATGTGAACAAATCTGACATCCCATTCATTATCCTTAATCAAGGCTTGGAGCTTCTAAAGCAATCCATCATTAGGGTGTGAAGGTGGTGATGAGCTCTCCAAGCATTTCGTAATGCGATAAATGCAGCCCAAAACTCTGCACTCAATGTGTCAGTTTCATCACACAAAAATATATAACCAGACATATATGTCCCATCCAGTTGCCAATACATTCCAGCACCCCCTTCTTGATCACTGATGTTTGTAGACACCCCAAATATATTCACCCTAATCCACTGATTCGAAGAGCTGACATTTATATCAAACCCCAAACCCAAACACTCCTCAGATAAGGGATCATTTAAATCAAATTTCTACTTTATATGCATAGGGTTGTGAGTTTACAGAAATAGTTTAAATTAGAGGGGTTAATAACTGTAAATTATCATGTGCATACTTACAAATCTAACAGGTGTATCGCCAGGTCCAGTTATTTCAGTTGCCTTGACCTTGGATTGAATACATGTAGCTTCAGTGGTTTCCTACAAAAAAAAAATACATGGAGAACCTTTTGTTATTGTAATGTTGAAGAAATTATATTCATTCAGTAACAATAAAAAAACACAACACAAAGAATAGCACTTTTACTTACAAATCATAGCACAAAAAATTGAAACGAAAAAAAATCCGATAAAAAAATAAAAAGGTTAACGGTCGGTCAACGGCCGATCAAAGGATGGTCAACGACCGGTCAACAAGCGATAAATGGGCGGTCAATGAGTGTTCAACGGGTGATCAATTTCAAGGAGGAAGGAGGAAGGAGCTTTCTCCTTCTTTCTTATTTCTCATGTTAAAGGCATTTCTCATTGAATTTGGATCCTAAATTTATATTGTATGATATTAAATTAGATTGATGCTCATTTGGCGCCTATCTTCTTTTTAATCTAGAAGTAGATGATTAGGGCATCCACAATGTAGGTTTTATGAGTTTCTAAAACTTGAAAAATAGAAGAAAATAAAAAAAAATTGCAGAAAATTGCAGTAGAAACTCACACTGATTCTATAGTAGTGTCTGTACTAAGAAACTCATTTCTTAATAAGAAACTCATGAGAAAAAAAAAAGCTAAAAATTAAATTAAGAAACTCAATTTGGGTTTCTCCATTGTGGATGCTCTTATGATCCAAAAAAACAGATTGGACTACACAAAACGAACTAAAACCGAATATCATCCCTACTTTTATTTTAGAAGTTTTTTATGCCATTACGTGTATGCAGTAGGTCGTCTAGGAGACGACTAGTCGGTCAACGACACATTGTCCTATTTATTTTCTTCCTATAAGCATATTAGGTAAGTTAAACTTCAATCACTCGTTTTCCCCTATAATTAAAATTTATTTCTTATTTGATTATTGAGTTAATATGTAAAACTTAAATTTTATGTTAAGAACTTTAAATTAAGTTTATGTTAGAGACAATGATTTTTATTGTTGGAGACAATAAGTTTTACGGATTATCTGTATATATACACTCCCTCCGTCCCATTTTGATAGTCCCGTTTTCATTTTAAGCGTCCCCCTTTGATAGTCTCATTTCCATTTTCATCCATTAATTTCTTACCAAAACACCCTTACTTTTAATATATTATACTTCATTTTAATCTTATCCATTTATAACTCCAACAACACTTTATCAATCAAATCAACCATCTACATCATCTTATCCAATTTAAATTTTTCATTTATCACCCACCTACCTCATCTCCATTAAATTTCTTCCATTTTCACCTAACTCATTTCTTAATTAAACATCAAATTTTATTAATTAAACACTTAATATTTTAATTTATAAACTTAAATTATACCCGGCCTAATAATGCACTTAAACCCAAATTAACCTACACTAACCCACTTAACCTAACCTAATCCAGCCCAAATAAAACCCTAGCTCCCTCTGTAAATACAGAGGAATTGCACACTCTCTCGATCATTCTTACCGCCTCCTTTACTCACAAACCCTAAAATCTCTCTTCCTCTTCCTCTCCTCTGTTTCGCCGCCTCTCGATATCTCCGACGAGATTGTCCCCTTCTCACCTCGTCGCCATGTCTCTGTCTTCCTCTTCTCACACTCCTCCCTCTCAGAGCTTCAAGAAAAGTGAAACCCCTCCCTCTTTCGAGAGGAATCACCACTCTTTCTCTGATATGGAACCATCAAGCACCCCCAGTTGGATGAAGGAGGAAGACCCGACACCGGCGACGAAGTCGGAGAGCCCTTAGGGTTAAGGTCAAATTTTGCTTCTGCTGCCTCCTTTTCATGTTCTGCTTATGCTTCTGGATGATTAACTTCAGGTGAGATGTTAAGGTCAAATTCATAGTCTTCCATGTCCCCGACTGGCCCTCCTTCTTGGGACCATTCTTCATCCATGTCATCTTCAGGGTTGTCGTCATCATCCATTAGTGGAGCAGAGTTTAAATCAAATGCTGAAGACATTCATCCTGGAAATGATGCTCCCCAAAATTTTGGTGAAGACAGAGAATGAAGTGAAGTGGAAGAGAAGGGAAAGTGAAGAAGTAAATGCTCTGTTTTTACCTTTGTATTTTCTACTGTTAATGGAATAAGAAAAGAGAATGTACAGAGAAAAGAAGAGAGAAAGTGGGTAGAACTATTTAGGGGTATTTTGGGTATCAAAATGTGGTGATCTGTGTGCTTGTAATACTGCATTCTGATTGGCTGAAATAAATTGTATGCTTGCATCTGCTTGGCTGGAATAAAAAAAAATTCTCTCTCCTCTTTCTTTCCTCTAATGTACTTTTTCATTGCATTAAAACTTCTGCAATCCCTCAAATGGGACTATCATTTCGGGACAGAGGGAGTACTAACTCTACTAGTGTAGTGGCTCGTGCCACGGGAAATTCCATATTATTCTTCTGAAAATTTTATATCCTTTTAATCGAGTTTCTCAAAAATTAAGTTTAACTTTCACCAAATAAGAAAATTAAGTTAACTTTTTTTCTTGTAAAGACTATTTATAAAAATATATTATATTTCATATAGGTTATGTACGTAAGTTGACTTATTTTTTATTATAAAAAATATTCATAATTTTATCGTAAAAATATATATTTTAATGTTCAACATAATTATGCAATTTATTACTGTAATAACTAAAATTAAGAATAAAGAGTTACAATTATTTAAAAAACTTTAAAAGTCAACTTAACATAGATTTTCTTTTCATAGTGCAGGTCTGCAAACAATATTTATTTTACCAGTATGTGTCTGAATTCCACCTCATTTCCAACTACATATGACTCATGAGTCATGAGTAAAGCACCTGACATAATAAAATCTTTCATTGGTCACATGGCCCAAGTTTTTGTAATCTTAAGCCACGATTATGATCTACCAACTTGTCATTTATTCAGTTTGGTAGTTTATATTATCATTCAAACCCAAGTTGCCATCGACAGCAACAAAACTATAAAATTCCTATTTTCTACAGCTATGGGGAATCACTTTTACTTTTGTTATTGATTTGGTTCTATTATAAATGATCTCTCTGTCTCAACATTCTCTGTAAAACAAGAATGGTGTTTGATGAAACAGAGAGTGATACAGAGAGAGAGCTAAATCAATATGATGAAGCAAAAGCTGGTGTTAGAGGTCTCATAGAATCAGGAGTCACCAAACTCCCAAAGTTCTTCATCCTCCCTCCAGAATTCCGCCCTAAATCTATCGACCCGGATC
Organism: Oxyria digyna; assembly: GCA_029168935.1. Classification (NCBI taxonomy): domain Eukaryota; kingdom Viridiplantae; phylum Streptophyta; class Magnoliopsida; order Caryophyllales; family Polygonaceae; genus Oxyria; species Oxyria digyna. The sequence continues at coordinate 18,534,707 of JAPVLV010000007.1, read as the reverse complement.
ACAGATTTCGAGTGCCTGTTGTGGATCTTCGAGGCGAAAAAAGAGGCGAAATCATTGAGGAGATTCGAAGTGCAGCTGAAAAATGGGGAGTTTTTCAAGTGATTAACCATGGAGTTCCACAAGATGTGGTAAATGGAATGCTACAAGCTACACTTGAGTTTCATGAGCAACCTAAAGAGGCGAAAGTGCAATATTATACGCATGATTCCAGTAAGAAAGTGGCGTATCGAACGACGGTTCATCCTTTGTTAAGGACTGCCCTTTGGAAGGACACACTTGCTTGTATGTTTGATGGAGAGGGTAGTGATCTAGATCATGAACTCCCCATTGTTTGTAGGTACGTATTGATGTCTTAGGAATACTTGTGTTTTCTATTCCTTTTTGTCAACGAATCTCTTTTCTATATTCAATTTGTTATGAGATCTCCTGATTTGATTCTATTAAAGTGGGATGGGTCGATAAATTAGGGATGTGAGCCACATATGTGCACACAAGGTAAATGAGATTCTATTCTAAAATTATTGACTAATAGAATAACTAATCCATTAAGTTTAGGAATAGGATCGGATGAGAATGACTTTATTCTACGTCCTTCTATATTCACATGTACATTTCAAATTCACATGCACACGCATATATGTGCATGAATTTTTCATATGTTGTCAAAGACATGTCTATTTAAGTATAAAGAAATGTGCATGCGAATATAAAAGGTTGTGCATGCGAATATAAAAGGTTGTGCATGTATTCATATATTCGTAGAATATAAATCATTGTCACATTAATCTTTTTCCTTAAGTTTATATGTTAGTACTTAGTAGTTATTGATATCCATGTAGTTGATGGGATGAACTTTCTGATCCGAAATGTCATACTAGTATGTAATTCTAAGTGAGCTTCTATTCTAAAATAACTTAACAATAGAACAATTAATCTTATGGCGTAGGTTAAGAAGTTGTAATGGGAATACTTGCATGATATATTGCTAATTTTGAAGATACCTATTTTGTTATGATTAGGCATAGGTTAAGTGCAAGTGTCCAACCGAATTTGCCTAGTGCACACTTGCAAATACGGAACGAGTCTAGAATTTCGATCTCTTCATGTATACTTAATCCAACTATGAGTAGATATCACCTTGCAAAACTCACCCCAAACAAACAACGAAATAAATCCATATTCGACTCTGCTCTATTGCAATGTTAAAGCCATTGTACACTTAGGTTAAGTTATCTTTATTAATGTTGTTGGACAGGGAAGCAATGTGCAAGTACGTAGAACACATGATGACACTTAAGAACTCGTTGTGTGAGTTACTCTCGGAGTCACTAGGGCTAGCCAGTGACCACCTCGAGCGAACCGAGTGCATGGAAGCGCAGAAGTTGGCAGCCCATTATTACCCACCTTGTCCTGAACCACACCTAACTTTGGGGGCTCCAAAACATGCAGATCCTTACTATCTAACCATCATATCTCAAAATCTTGATGGACTCCAAGTTCTTCATCAACATCACTGGATACAAGTCCCCCCTTTGGATGGAGCTCTTGTAATCCTCATTGGGGATATGCTGCAGGTAAAAAACTCCATGCTATTAACTCGTTGATATTGATAGAGTATGAAACTAATCTTGGGACTTCAATCATCAGCTTAAGTTTTTGATTGAGTTCTTTGACAGATATGTTAGCTAGACCAACTAAAATATAAGTTTCATTCGTATGAGCTTCAATGACTTGTTGATGGTGGTTATTTTAGATGATGAGCAATGACTTGTTCAAGAGTGTCGAGCACCGAGCAGTGCCTAGAGGAGTCGGGACAAGGGTGTCGGTTGCGTGCTTCTTCTATCCAAGCAAGAGAAATGCAGATAGAAAATATGGTGTCATCCACGAGCTCGTCACAAAGGAAACTCCAGCAGTTTATAGAGAAACCAGCCTTGTTGAGTATTTGAAATATTTTGGGGCACATGGAATTGTTGGTTCTAAAGCACTTCCTCATTTCAAGTGTGTGCAAATTCCAGAATAAGGCGTTCATGGACAACTTTGTTGTCTTATACTTATGATTTAAAGAGTTCTAAGTATTCTAAGACGATTGCAAGAAAGCTCTCAAATTGATCAAGTCTTTATAGGCTTTTGATCAATGTATTCCAACAAAAACCATTCCCTTTAATAATTTCATTCAACGTCCAAACTGTTCTATTTCTACTTGTTTGTATAATGAACCATCTGTCAAGTTTTTTTCTGACGGGTATTTTTTTACCCCTTCTTCGTCGTCGTCACCATGATTGTATAGAACATATTCATGATAAGTAGGTGTAAAATGTATGAAATCTATGCTGAAGATGTGTAGTACTAAGAATTCTATCGGACACTAAACAGAGAAAGGAATCATGAATCCCAACTGTCTAAATATAAGAAGATTGTTCATCTCAACTGTCAAGTAACATCATCATATAGATCTGAATTAATCTAATGATAAAATTATCACGCAGATATGGACTCGTTTGTATTCACTTTTATTTTCCTAGAATTTTGCAATAACAGTATGCTATAGACCTAATGATGCAATCTTGTTTCTTAACAAAGACTCTTCTATAACCCCTTCCTCAAATGACGTTCACAACAACTAACAAAATAAGAGAATATAAGAAAATTTCATCTCCACATGTCAGTGTAGTTAGTTGAAAACACACTTGGTGTATTGTGTCATGATAGAAGTCATTTAGCTTCATTGCATGAGCAACACTTCAGATAAAGTCAGATAAACCGATATTTTCTCCAGTATATTCCTTGTATGGGAATGCATAAAGATGACCAACAACAACAATAAGCATTTCAACACATAATAAAAGACACTACAAGAAAAAAGAGATTTTGTGACAAAAGATTTCGTCGCCCAAAGCAATTTTTTCGTCACCCAAAGATAATTGTGACGAAACAAATTTCGTCACGATTTCGTCGCCCTAAATATACGTGACAATAACACATTTCGTCGCCCGAAACAAACTTTTTGTGACAGAAAGAGATTTCGTCGCACAATCCTTTGCTGACGAAATATAATGTTCGTCGCACAATCCTTTGCTGACGAACTGTACTGTTCGTCGCCTAATTCTTTTAACGACGAATCCGATTTTCATCGCAGAATTTTTTGATGGCGAAATCAGATTTGGTCGCCCATAGCTTTTGTGATGGAACTACGCTTTCGTCGCCAAAACTTTTTGTGACGGAACAACTTTTTGTGACGGAACAACGTTTTGTCGCCCTATCGTTTCGTGACGAAACCTTAATTTTGTCGCCCAAACTTTTCGTGACGAAACCATGATTTTGTCGCCCAATCTTTTCGTGACGAAACCATGATTTTGTCGCCCAATCCTATCGCCTAAATATTATTTACACCAGTTCAGTTATACCTGTCTTTAACACAAAGACCACAATCTTTACAAAACCTGTGTAAGAAAAGTTCATAGTAAACACTTTCAAATCCTAATTATATTTCAAAATACAAACCTCCAAGTTTACATAGCTTGTACCATGTGCATTCTACCAAAAGATAATATTCTAAAGAGTCACCTATGTGCAGGTTTAATGAATCATAAAAACTAAAAGTGACTACTCCATCATCTTCGTCGACTCTATGTGAAACAGGATCCTCTCCATGGTACTCCCAAGGATTATAATCATTTAAAATCCCATGTTCCATCAAGTGATCCCACATCGTATCTCGGTCCAGATAGACTGCCATATTACAGTTCTTACAAGGACACCTTAAGACAACACCTTCATCTTTATCCTTAAATGCAAATTCTAAGAAACTATCAACCCCTTTTATATACTTGGGTTGGATCCTATCAGAATGACTTCTATTGCGCATCCATGTTCGATCCATAACCATCTATGCACACATATATTAAAGAAACAACTTAAGATAACTATATAAGATTAATAGTAGCCCATTCAGAATTTTCCTGTCATGACAGTAAAATTGACCTAGCTAACATTAGTACAGTAAAAAATTTCATAACAGTGAGTATTCTGTTTTTTCCCTGAAGTATCCATGAGAATTGAGAAGTATTAGAAAGGTCACAGTCTTTAGAATTTTCATTCATTACAGTAAAATTGACCTAGCTAACATCAGTACAGTAAAAGAATAATATTAAAGAAGCAATAAATTAGATGCACGTGAATTCCAACAACAAAGACAAAGACATCTGAAATTTTGGATAAAGTAGAAAAAATAATCCTAGCTTAGAAACTCCTGAGAATCAAATTATATACAAGGCTAAGAGATAAGAAATTATGAGGTAATCAGTCTACAAAAACATTGAAAAATTAACAACAATAAGTCATAAGTTAAATGCACATAAATTCCAATTAGAACTGACATGAAACAAAAGCATACATCTGAAGAAAGTCCATATGAAGATACAGTTCAATTCAGTTCAGATACAGTTCAATTCAGTTCAGATACAGTTCAGCTGAGTTCAGTTTAGATACATTTCAGTTTAGATACATTTCAGTTCAGATACAGTAATGAAAGAATACAGTTCAGTTCAGAATTCAGATACAGTTCAGTCCATATGAAGATACAGTTCAGTTCAGAATTCAAACAGTTCAGGTCAGTTCAAAATTCAGATACAGTTCAGTTCAGATACGAATTTGGCATCCAAAATTAGGTCAGTTCAGTCCAATTCAGTTCAATTCAGCATACAGATACAGTTCAGTTTAGCATACAGTTCAGTTCAGTCCAATTCATATATGAATTCAGCATACAGATACAGTTTAGCATACAGTTCAGTTCAGTCCAATTCAGTTTAGCATACAAATCTGACTACAGCCATTAGCATGTCAGTTGGATTCTGACTTCAGAATGGAGCCATACCTATACCTACACTCCTGCGTTACCTTCGAACCAACAAAATTGCACAAACAACAAATTTGGGTACTCACTCTGACCTAATTTATTGAAATTCCAGCAGACTATAAATTACTAAGCGGCAAAATTCTCAAAACATATGAGAATAGGACATATTTGAGAACCTTTTCGATCTCTTATCGCTCTGTAGATGAAATTGGAAGAGAGCCGTCGATGAGAGACGAAAACCGCCGTCGATCGGCGTTGAGGAGAATTGAACGAGATCGTTTGCGGGGCTGAGGAGTTTGCGGGGTTGAGGAGAATTGAACGAGAGGAGAGGAGGTTTGAGTATTAGGCTAGGGCTTATCTTTTTTTTTGAAGTTTTGTTAAATTTATTATTTGATATTTCCCACTAAATTTTGGCTCTCCCGCGTTATTAATTAGGATATGGGGATAGAAAAGTTGATATGGGCGACGACATTAATTTGTTTTGGCGATAAAGTTCAATTTTCATCGCCGTAAAGTTTTTTTTGACGATAAAATATACTATTCGTCACCATAAGATTTTGTTTTGCGACAAAAAAAAAAAATCGTCACAAAAGGTCATATAATGTGCGATGAACCCAATTTTTGTCACAATGTTTACACAATCGGCGACAAAACTAGGGTTTCGTCGCCCAATCAACACTATGGGCGACGAAAATATAAATTCGTCGCCTTTGTTATTTTATTGCGACAAAAGGGTTTTTTTGTCGCCCAAACATGCCTTTCGGTGACGAAAAAAAAAGCGTCACCCAAAATTTTGTTTTTCGTCACTAAAAGTCATATTTGTTGTAGTAAGATTTTGAAAATCAACAACATCTTGTGAATCTTTTATAATTCATTACTGCATTCATTGATCTTTGAAGTACCGGTATCAATTCATGAGATACAAGTTTAGAAATAAAAGTAACTACCTTCCCAATGCAAACTTTTGTGAAATCATGTGTTTCACTAAACTCTGCACCATCATGACCTTTCTTTATAACTCTTTTGTGACATCCACATACAAGGGAGTTGAGTTCTAACCTTGCTACCTTTGGAAATAAAGTGGCAGTCTCACCATTTGATTATGTCATCATAGACTTACTCAAGTATATTTGGCCAAAGCTTATTTTGTATATAGTCTGCATTCAATAATTTTTCATGTCAATAAACTTGCTAAGTCTAAATAATAGTCTGGCAACATACTTTTTCTGCATTTTTGTCAATTCTAAATCATGGTGAAAATCAATATATGGACATTGGACATGTGTAATCATCAATGAGGAACAAAGACTTCAGCATTAGTTGGCCAATAGCTATTAGTGTCAATTCTCAGGTGAAGAACAATATGATCACAAGCTGAACAACATCTTGATCAATCTCATTGATGTTCTCCTCAAGATGAACAACATCTTCATTTCATGCATTTCATCAAACACGTTGTTGGAGCCCAGAAATTGTAGTCTCGCGATACAACACCTCGCGAGGCACAGAGAGTCAAATCTTCGAAGGAATTCTGAGGACCTCTTCCGCAATTCTGGACAAACAACTTGTATATTGTACTCCACTCGATCAGACTTAGCCCTTCGTCATCTTCTCCCTAAGAACCAATCTTGTTCTTGAGCCCTGAGGTACCTACGCAACCAAACCAGGAGGGGGTGGCTCCGGATTTGGCTCTCCGACACTCAAGTTAGCGAATGTGCAAATAAGCAATCAAGGACAATGCAATTTGACACAAAAGCAAGAGAGAATAGGAAGAAGTAAGCCAATGAAAAGGAGAACTCAAAACACCATTTGAAGCTTATCAAGCTCTTTGCTACAAGCACCCAAATAACCTTAGAAATCACTCATTTCAACATCAATAGCTTGATTGCAACACCGAGAGTCATAATCCAAGTGCTGATCGTCCAAACGCCTCAAGGAGAAGGTCGTTTAGGAAGATTGAAGCTCTGGATCGCTTCTGTGTTTTCAGCTCTCGAGAGGAAGAAGAAAGGAGAATATTTCCGGTAAATGATTCTCTGCCCTTCTCTCTCCATTCGGTTACGTTCTTATACTCTCGTCAGGGGCCCACGCGAGTCAATTACCATTTTGCCCCTCTGATACCTGATCCCGTCGGATCCCCTTTTGGGGCTCCGTGTGCTTATGGGCCGCTTTCGTTCTTCTGGGCTGACTTCATGGGCCGTCCTGGGTCGCGTCTTCTGGACCTAACTCCATTCTCTTTGGGTTTCGCGAGCCCATCGAGAACCGGCTCCAACATCCAGCCCCCCAAGCTTTTATGCTGAATAGCCTAAGGCTTGGGTTTGTCTCCTTGAAGTCGCGTTCTCGATATGACCCCTTCTTTCGACTTGGTATGATCACATCGCGTATGAAGGTCGCGTGCGTGCCGGCTAAATTTCTCGGAGCGACGTTTCGAATTCGAAAACTTTTACGAATTCCCGCGTTGGGCGCATGTTGTCCACGTGTCATTTTCTGATTGCATCTTCTTTTTCCGATTTTTCTTTATAAATACCCATCTTCGTCTTCCTCCTCTCAACCCGTCATAACCCTTCTTTGCTCTCTGTAAAATTTCGAATAAAACACTCCGCCGGTGTTCTCCTTTCTTCTCTACCGTCGTCCTCGCCGCCGTTCTCACCCGGTTTCCGATGGCAGGTTAGTCTATCGCTCTTCCTTTTCTTTTCTTCTTCGCAAAAGTTTGTTTTAGTTTGATTTTAGGGTTTTCTATAGATTCGACATTCGTGTTCTTCGTACTTGGTAACTGTTGTCAGAGTTTTTGCTCGGGCTCCTCATTTTGACAGATCTCCCTTAGAGATTGTTTGCCTATTGGGTGTTTCATGTGCCGGATTCTCTTTCCGACTCTTATTTTCGAGCCGTTGTCTAGAAAGATACACTTTTTTTCGGTCAATTTCGCCATTTCAGACCTTCACAAGATTCTCCGTGTTCTTGGGCCTGGTTCATTTTGATGTCGTTTTAACTTCTCCTTCGATCTTCCGAGCTTCAATTTTTCCAGGGATTTCTTGTTTGTTCACTTCCCATCGCCTCGCGTCGTTCCCACTCGCGATGTTCTCCTCTTGTTTTCTCTTTCCATCCCTGGAAAACTGAATCTTACTTTGCCTATGCTTTCAGGTAGTGACGATTTCTCCGAACGTTCAGCTCAGGCTGAGTATTCGGGGCGCACAACGTCTGGCTCCGAGCGAGGCTCTGGTGTTTGCGAGCCTAGTTCTCGTAGACGATCTCGCGTGACCGGCAAATCCAAACGGAGTAAGGCGAAGAAGTCCAAGAAATCCAAAGCCAGACTCCCGTCTCGCGTGATTCAGGAGCGAGCCGAGACCGATTATGGTCAATTTGCTCGTTTCTTCTCCCATAAGGGGTCCTCACCCCACATAATAATAGAGAAACCCTTCCTCGCGGATCCGGGCCGAATAAGTATTCTAACGAAGAGAATAAAACACACTCGCACCTTAATTCCCAACACGGCCCATCGCATCAGTCTTGGCTTTGACGATCTTCGCTATTTCGCTATGCGATACCCTTTTCCTGAAGGAACTATTTTCGCCCTTCCCGACCACGAGGGCACTTCTCTTGACCAATACGGGCCCTTCTTCGCTTTAAGCAGGCAATCTTTAGAAGCTGGCTTCCGTCTCCCGTGGACGTCCTTTCAGACTGAAGTGATGGCTGATTTAGGCTTCAGTCCTTCACAGATGCATCCAAACGCCTCACTATGCTCTTATTAATTCATATAAGAAGAACTCTCGCGAGGATGGGTTTTATACCGCTCAAGCCAAGACTCCTAGTGCCTTTCGATTGCCTTCGAAGATTGATGGGTGGAAAACGTGCTGGTTCTTAGTTCGTCCCCCGCTTGGTTCCGACATTTCTGTTCAAGTTCGTGAGCCTCATGCGAGAAAGGCTCCTTGCTTCTTTCAAAAGGAGACTCACGATAAATTCATTTGTGATTACAAGGATTATCCTGACAAAGCTGTTCAAAAACGATTTGAGCTGACAATCTCGGATGCCTTACTGGTTGCCAGGGGACTTAGCCTTAAAGCCCATGCCCGAGGTTCCTGTTCGTGTGTTTGCTCTTAGCGCTTGCATTTTTAGTATGCTTACTTGTGTGGTTGTTTTTGCAGACGCTGACATGTTCTCCGATCTCCCGAATTTGGATGGGTTGGTTTTCGACGAGGCCGGCTCCCTCACTCTCGCGACTCCTTCTCACAACATTCCTTCTGTTCCCAGCGTGACTATCGCTTCTCCACCTCCTGCTGTATTGGAGTCGCCGGTTGAGGTCGCGACCACCGTTTCTGAGGAGGTCCCTCGGTCCAAGAGACCTCGCACTGTTTCAGACAAGGTGAGAGAAAAAACCATTGGGCCGAAGTCGTCACGCGACCGCCCGTCTCGCGATAAGGGGAAACAAAAAGTGTCTGAGAGAAGTCGCAAAAGGACGACGGAAGTGGAGTTTGTTTCGTCTCCAAAGCCTACTGATTCTCCTGTCGTGAATCCTACTTTCATTCACGGTTTATCTACCACGCGTGCCTTCTTTGCCTCAATTCCAACTACTTTTCCCCTGAACCTAGCCTTTATGAGGAAGTCTCGGATAGACCTGGCGGCTTGTCTAAGTTACTCTTTGCGGTAAGTTTCGCGTTTTTATTTACTTCTTGTTTCTTTGGGGTCTTTTTAATCCTGGAGTTGGTCGTTTTGCAGGGGATGAGTATTATTGCGAGCGCAAGTCGGAGGGTGCTCGCGGCTGAGGATAAACTTAAAGAGTTGATGGAGGAGGACCAGTCGATCCGCGATGCTAATAGAGCGGCTAAGTCTCGTCTTATGGGAGAAAAGAAAGCTTTGGAGGTGGAGCTTTCGAAGGCTAATGTGCTATTGGAATCTAAGGACGCGAAGATAAAAGAGCTGGAGGCACAGCTTGCGTATGAGAGGTCCACCCACGTCAACATCGTCACTGAATATAACACGCAAGTGAACGACCTCAAACAAGCGAATGAGAAACTTCACGCGACGATGTCCGAGAGAATTGCTTATGAGAGAAATATGGCAGTGGGAGAGTATTGCGGCGGTTACCGTCAACGCGCTCGCGTGGATTTTTACAAGTATGTTGTCAACACGCTTCTCCTTTGCATGGTGAAGGTTCAAATGCGGAAGTACAAAGTCAAAGATTTCCCCTTCAGTGCCCAAGATCTATGTGGTTTTTCCACCGACCTTCCTAAGTATGAGCCCCCGGTGCCGGGAACCTTTATTGATGATGGGGATGCTCCACTCGAGTCTTGGGGTGTAACTCATCTTGCGTCTAAGAAAGGTATTGTTAAAGGTAAAGAGAACCAAGTGCCCAAGCCTCCTCTTCCGAAGATGGTCATTCCGCCTCCGCCTGAAGGCTTGGAATCTGCTCCTCACGCGTTGCCGAGTCCTCCATCTCCGGCCCTCTCTCCTCGTAAGAGAAAGGTATTCGCGCCCGATGCTCTTCTCGACACCATTCAACCCTTCCTGAATCGTTCATGCTTAGACCAGGCGGGGGGGTCAGGATCGCGGGTGGTTGACGCTCAGGACGTCGTTGTGGATTTGGAGGCGGATAGCGTAGGGGATACCGGGACTGCTCCTGAGACTGTCGCAAAGTAATGTTTATTATTTCTGCTCGTCTTGTGTTTCGAACCTTCTGACACATGGCCTGGTGGTCTTTCGAACAATATATGTTTTTGGTGCAACTGTTGCGAGATTGGGCTCTTATGTATTTATACTTTTTAATGCAGCCATGGTTGTCGCGAGCTATATGCTCTTGTGCTCTCTATTTTGGGTTTTATTTATCCGTCTGCTTGTTTTGTACACACTTATCCCGCCTCATTCCCCTCTTTTTGTGTTTCGGAAAAATGCAGTAATTTTGCGAAAAATAAAACGTAAGAGATAAGTGTTTCATAACTACGATCCCTCTCATATAGTAAAAGATGAAACTGACGGTGTTACATAGGTTTTTGAGAAACAATCATAAAGCATTGCAAACCATCCTCCTGTTAGCTATCGCACGAACTTTCCACGCGAGTCCTGTAAGGCAACGAGAGAGCCATGTACGCGTGGTTAGGTTACAAATATTATCTGTGTAACTGAGGGATTTTTACTTTCTGTCTACTTACCTGGTCACTACGTTTGCTCTAGCCGGTGACAGGGCTTCGCGCTTTAGCTCTTTGTTGCTTTTGATACTCGCGAGGGTTGTCCTGTATTTGTATGTCCTTTTTGGGTTATCTTTGCGTTTTGATAACACTTCTATATATCTGACAAAGCGAAGCTTTTTACCTGAGCTCTTATAGTCGCGAAGCCTCAGGACATCCCTTGAGTTTTTCTTCTGCATGGTTGTTGTAGAAAACTTCTTGTTGTAGAGATGATCTGGGCGTGACGTGGTCGCCATTTTTGAATTTCTTCCGCGATGTGAGCCTCTTTTATGTTCATTGCGGAGGACATTAAGCACTGCACATGTAGAGAGGTGTTTAGTACTTGGTCTTTATTCTTTAGATGGTTAAGAACTTTTAAAGGACGCGTGAGTCATGATGTGAATGGAGTTTGCTGGGTGAAGGTCCTTGCCTCTCAGCCCAGCAAACTACCTTTGCGAGGAAAGCGGGACTTTTCACCTCCCCCTATCGCTTTTATCTCACTACGTGGGTTGGTGTGTGTGCACCAGCCCAGCGTTCACGTCTTTTCGCGACCTGGTGGGGTTTTTTTAGCCCAACCCAGTGAAGCGGACTCATGGCGGGTGAGCTCGTTGGCGTAAACCCGTCCATGCTTTTGCGACCAAGTAGAGTTTTTTAGCTCAACCCTGGAAGCTGGACACGCGACCTGGGGGGGGTTTTAGCCCAGCCCAGTGAAGCGGACTCATGGCGGGTGAGCTCGTTGGCATAAACCCGTCCATGCTTTCGCGACCAAGGAGAGTTTTTTAGCTCAACCCTGGAAGCTGGACACGCGACCCGGGGTTTTTTTTTAGCCCAGCCCAATGAAGCGGACTCATGGCGGGTGAGCTCGTTGGCATAAACCCGTCCATGCTTTCGCGACCAAGGAGAGTTTTTTAGCTCAACCCTGGAAGCTGGACACGCGACCTGAGGGTTTTTTTTAGCCCAGCCCAGTGAAGCGGACTCATGGCGGGTGAGCTCGTTGGCATAAACCCGTCCATGCTTTCGCGACCAAGGAGAGTTTTTTAGCTCAACCCTGGAAGCTGGACACGCGACCCGGGGGGTTTTTTTAGCCCAACCCAGTGAAGCGGACTCATGGCGGGTGAGCTCGTTGGCATAAACCCGTCCACGCTTTCGCGACCAAGGAGAGTTTTTTAGCTCAACCCTGGAAGCTGGACACGCGACCTGGGGTTTTTTTTAGCCCAGCCCAGTGAAGCAGACTTCACGACTTTTTGTCTTTTTGAGTTGAAGCGCTACCTTTTTAGGTGGACGAGCATTGGTCGACCAGGCTGTGATACTTATTCTTTGGTAACCCAGACTCGCGTGCTAACGAATTGCTGGTTCCACAACCTGTACTTATCATGCCATAGTGATCGACTGTTTTAGTGACTTGAGGTGATAAGAATTGTGATCAGGGATAAGAAAAAATTCTGCTAAAATTTGCTAAGCGTACCTGGGTTTTGTGGGAGGACTAGGCATAGAAGCGACGAAGTCGCATCACGTTCCAAGAGTTGGCAATGTGATTCCCGGAGTGATCCTTGAGACGATATGCCCCGGGTGCGACTTCGCGATCTATAATGTAGGGTCCTTCCCAGTTGGGGTCGAGCTTTCCTCCTTCTGTCTTGCGGAGCACGAGGTCTCCTCTGGCAAACCCCCTTATCTTAACGTGCTTGTTGTAATATTTCGCGACACTGGCTTTATGATTGGCCGCTCTGATAGTTGCCAGGTCGCGAGTTTCTTCCTGCATCTGCAACTCTAGCTGCATTTTTTCGTCATTGTCGATCGGGTTATACTGAATGACGCGGTCCGTGGGCACAATGAACTCGACTGGCATTGTGGCTTCTACTCCATAAGCGAGAGCAAAAGGAGTTTCCCCAGTTGCTTTCTTTACTGTGGTTCTGTTTGCCCAGAGTACTAGAGGTAATACTTCGGCCCACTTGCCTTTGGAGCCTTCTAACCGCCTTTTCAGGTCCAAGACAATACTTTTGTTCACAGCCTCTACTTGGCCATTTCAATGCGAGTGAGCGACTGACGCGATTCTTAAGGCGATCCCCATGTCATTACACCACGCGAGTAGCTGTGGCGAATTGAATTGTGGTCCTCTGTCGGTTACGATCTCGTGAGGGAGGCCGTATCTGCAGATGATATTCCTCCACAGGAACCTTTTAACTGCCGGGACGGTAGTACTCGCGAGAGCCTCGGCTTCGATCCATTTGGTGAAATAATCAACTGCTACAATGATGTACTCCAGTTGACCAGGTGCTTTTGGCTTGAAAGGTCCTAACAGATCTAGCCCCCACATCGCGAAGGGACAGGGGCTAGACATTATCTGTAACTCTACACCTGGTTGATGGGAAGCTGGGGCAAAATACTGACATGGCTTACAGTTCTGCGACTCGCGTTGTGCGTCTTGTTTCATGGTGGGCCAGAAGCTCCCTTGTCTTAAGAGCAAGAAGCAGATAGATCACGCTCGCGACCTGACAGAAGTTTTTGAGACTCTGAGAAGGTACGGTATGAGCCTAAATCCCGAGAAATGTGTCTTCGGGGTCAACGAGGGCAAATTCCTGGGATTTCAGATCAGCGCACGCGGCGTCGAGGTCAATCCAGACAAGGTCCAAGCTGTAATAGATCTACAACCGCCAAGATCCACTCACGACATCCTGAGCGTTAAGACTTCCTGTTCTCTCGGGTGGTGAGGTCGCGACCTGCATTCTTCTGTAGGGTGAGTATCCACTCTGTGGTACTCACACCACATTGCTGGCGCGTGGCGACCACGGCCGCGATCCCCCCCCCCCCCCCCCCCCCCCCCCCCTTGACCCTCGCGACGGTTATCCTGCTCGGCTATGAAATTCTGCGAGTGAAACTGATTCTGATCATGATTCTGGCCCCTGAACTGTTTCTGACCCTGACCCTGACCCTGATCTTGAATCTGTAAACCGGGCACTCGCGAGTCGCACTGTTCCTTTCCCTGATTACCCTGATGGCGCTTGTTACCCCAGTTCTGGTTGTCTTTCTTTTGACCCTGAGCAAACTTATTCTGATTGTTTCCTTTCGACGCGGAACCTGAGTGTGCTTCCACGTTAATTTCTGTATACGCTCTCTCGAGCATGCCCTGGTAATCTAAATCTTTCTTGCGGTATAAGTATTGCTTGAAGGAGCTTCCATCTGTGAGACCGTCCAGGAATGCGACCCGAGCAGTTTTGTCATGAAAATCTTCGGCCTCCAAGATTTTTTCTGAGAACCTCTTGACATAACCCTCTAGTGATTCGTTTGGTGGATGCTTGACATAACCTTCTTGCATAGTCACTTTTCTTTTCTTTGAGGACCCAAAGTGCAACAAGAAACTCTTTTCTAGATCAGCGAAAGAATGGATACTCCCTGACGGTTGGTTAAGCATCCAGGTCATGGCGGGACCCGCGAGGGTGCCTGGGAAGCCTTTGCAGATCATGGCTTCATCAGGGCACCTCGCGAGCATAGCATATTTGTAGCGTGCCAGGTGCTCGCTGGGATCTTCTTTGCCGTTGTATTCCTTGATAACAGGGAATCTGAAATCAGGTAGAGGAACTGACCTGACTATGTGGTCCGCGAAAGCAGTCGGGACGAACAAGGCTGACGGATTAACGGATGGATAGGCCTCGTAAGCCTGTCGTGGATAGGCTGCCTGGTTGTAACAAGGTTCCCCCTCATACTGGTAGCGAGAAGGTCCTCGCTCGGCTCAAATCCCATATCCCCTCGTCTCGGTTCTTCCCCTGTAAGATTGGTTCTCTATGTAGCTCGCGGGAGCTTGATTCAAATCAAACCTACTAGGGTGACTAGCCCTCTCGCATCCCTCGACCCCGGGTCTACGCGATACTGAGATCCTGTCGTCGGGTATGTGCTCATCACTCTCCTCTGCGACAGGTTGCTCCCGATTACCCTGATTCTGCTCTTCCTCGCGGGCCTCAGCCCTTGGTTGCTCTTGGTTTTGACCCCCGCCCGTGCTTTGTCCCAACGCCTGAAGGAATGCGCGATACTGAACTAGCGCGGGTCCTACCAGAACAATCTCTTCCTCGTCTACGCGTGGAAGGGGTGCCCGCAAGTTGTTTACCTCTTGTTGCGTTCTCGTCTGGAGAGGGGTGTTATTAACGGCACCACTTCCCTCACCACCAGTATTCATCCTCAGTCTGTCGGCTAAATATCAAAAACACGCGGAACTTTGTAGTAAGCCTTACTTGCGCGAGGAGGTCCCCACGGTCGGCGCCAGTGTTGGAGCCCAGAAATTGTAGTCTCGCGACACAACACCTCGCGAGGCACAGGGAGTCAAATCTTCGAAGGAATTCTGAGGACCTCTTCCGCAATTCTGGACAAACAACTTGTATACTGTACTCCACTCGATCAGACTTAGCCCTTCGTCATCTTCTCCCTAAGAACCAATCTTGTTCTTGAGCCCTGAGGTACCTACGCAACCAAACCAGGAGGGGGTGGCTCCGGATTTGGCTCTCCGACGCTCAAGTTAGCGAATGTGCAAATAAGCAATCAAGGATAATGCAATTTGACACAAAAGCAAGAGAGAATAGGAGGAAGTAAGCCAATGAAAAGGAGAACTCAAAAGGGTTATTTTATTGCGACAAAAGGGTTTTTTTGTCGCCCAAACATGCCTTTCAGTGACGAAAAAAAAAGCGTCACCCAAAATTTTGTTTTTCGTCACTAAAAGTCATATTTGTTGTAGTAAGATTTTGAAAATCAACAACATCTTGTGAATCTTTTATAATTCATTACTGCATTCATTGATCTTTGAAGTACCGGTATCAATTCATGAGATACAAGTTTAGAAATAAAAGTAACTACCTTCCCAATGCAAACTTTTGTGAAATCATGTGTTTCACTAAACTCTGCACCATCATGACCTTTCTTTATAACTCTTTTGTGACATCCACATACAAGGGAGCTGAGTTCTAACCTTGCTACCTTTGGAAATAAAGTGGCAGTCTCACCATTTGATTATGTCATCATAGACTTACTCAAGTATATTTGGCCAAAGCTTATTTTGTATATAGTCTGCATTCAATAATTTTTCATGTCAATAAACTTGCTAAGTCTAAATAATAGTCTGGCAACATACTTTTTCTGCATTTTTGTCAATTCTAAATCATGGTGAAAATCAATATATGGACATTGGACATGTGTAATCATCAATGAGGAACAAAGACTTCAGCATTAGTTGGCCAATAGCTATTAGTGTCAATTCTCAGGTGAAGAACAATATGATCACAAGCTGAACAACATCTTGATCAATCTCATTGATGTTCTCCTCAAGATGAACAACATCTTCATTTCATGCATTTCATCAAACACGTTGTTGGAGCCCAGAAATTGTAGTCTCGCGATACAACACCTCGCGAGGCACAGGGAGTCAAATCTTCGAAGGAATTCTGAGGACCTCTTCCGCAATTCTGGACAAACAACTTGTATATTGTACTCCACTCGATCAGACTTAGCCCTTCGTCATCTTCTCCCTAAGAACCAATCTTGTTCTTGAGCCCTGAGGTACCTACGCAACCAAACCAGGAGGGGGTGGCTCCGGATTTGGCTCTCCGACACTCAAGTTAGCGAATGTGCAAATAAGCAATCAAGGACAATGCAATTTGACACAAAAGCAAGAGAGAATAGGAAGAAGTAAGCCAATGAAAAGGAGAACTCAAAACACCATTTGAAGCTTATCAAGCTCTTTGCTACAAGCACCCAAATAACCTTAGAAATCACTCATTTCAACATCAAAAGCTCGATTGCAACACCGAGAGTCATAATCCAAGTGCTGATCGTCCAAACGCCTCAAGGAGAAGGTCGTTTAGGAAGATTGAAGCTCTGGATCGCTTCTGTGTTTTCAGCTCTCGAGAGGAAGAAGAAAGGAGAATATTTCCGGTAAATGATTATCTGCCCTTCTCTCTCCATTCGGTTACGTTCTTATACTCTCGCCAGGGGCCCACGCGATTCAATTACCATTTTGCCCCTCTGATACCTGATCCCGTTGGATCCCCTTTTGGGGCTCCGTGTGCTTATGGGCCGCTTTCGTTCTTCTGGGCTGACTTCATGGGTCGTCCTGGGTCGCGTCTTCTGGACCTAACTCCATTCTCTTTGGGTTTCGCGAGCCCATCGAGAACCGGCTCCAACATACGTAGAGGACACTAAACAAAAGCTATTAACATCGCAATAAAATTACGAATCCAAGTCCAAAATCATGCTACTTCACAGCATTAAAGTACAAATACAATCAGTAAACTCAAACACAATTAACATGAAAGATCTGAGGTTATCAAATGCTAGAATTTTTGGAAAAGTTACCTTCTAACCATGGAATCTTCAAATGTTAACATCTTCAACCTTGTATTAGGTGTTAATTGTGATGTAAACTGAAAAAATAGATGAAGATTTACCATAAAAACATGAAGAACAAAGAGATCGAAGTAAAAAACAAAGAACAAAAAGCTTATGTGAGAACCCTAGAAATTGGGGACACATAGATTGGGAAAATAATGAATCCAAATACCAATCTCAGAAGTATTTTGAGAATTTCCCATCTTCAACTCGATTGAAGTTGATCAATTTCAATAATCTTACCCCCCAACATTATACAAATCGGTAGGAAGGGATTGAAGTTGATCGATTTTCTCACCCACGTCCTCAACTTTAACCACCCCTTCATTGTCAAACTGAACAAGCCCATCGCCGTTCAACCACCGAAAACCCCTTTTCAGCCAAAAACCGACTGAAGTTGAAGAAACAGATCTGCCGAACGGACCCCTAATTTATATTCCGTATGAAATGAAGAAAAAGATGAACGGACCCCTAATTTATATTCAGTATAAAATGAAAAAAACAATCCATCCATAAAAGACGTCACACCAGCCTTTCGAAAAAATCATCCACTTTAGGCTCCGTTCGGTATATAGAGCTGAATAACTAGCTGGAGCTGAATAAGTAGCTGAAGCTGAATATGTAAATGTGGTTTAAAAAGCTACTTGAATGTTCGGTAATTCTAGCTAAATTTGTAATAATAATAGTAAAATGACAAAAAAGGACATAATAAATTATTTAAATTTTTATTGATAAAGGGTAATAATGGATTAAAAATTAAGTTAAACTTGTTAAGCTCCATTAATCTAGGGGTGTAACATTAACAAATTAAGCTACTTTAATCTACATTAATCTTGTTAAGCTAGATGCATGTTTTTTCACCAAACACTTAATAAATAGATGAAATAAAAAATCAAACTCAGTGACGTGAAAAAAAAAAAAAGACCGCCGAAGGGAGCGAGTTATTTTTTTGCTTGTAAAAGAAACGGCGAAAAACCCCGCACCCACTTTTTTATAACTGGCACCCGTCTTGGGCGCAACCCGGATGCGTCCAAAATGTTTTTAAAAAAACCCGGTTCAGTTTTGGGCGCATCCAGGATGCGTCCAACTTAAACCGGGTTTTTTAAACTTTTGACGGCAAAAAAAAAAAAAAAAAAATTTTACTGTTCATGGGCGCAGCCAGGATGCGCCCATGAACAGTCCCGGTTCAAAAAAAAAAAATTGGACGCACCCGAAATGCGCCCAAGACGGGTGCCAGTTATAAAAAAATGGGTGCGGGGTTAAACGCCCGAAACGGCGAAAAAGTGTAACGAGGATGGAAGACCCAACCTGCAAAAATGTCCCTTCCCTCCTCTCTTCCTTCGTTGACGCCTTTGTTGACTTCTCCGTCTCCGGCGGCCTCTTCCTCCCTCCGCCACCACCGCAACTCCAAAACCATCACTCCAACTCCCCGATTCAGACTCGCTACCCTCCCCAGAGCCGTCTCGTCGCCGTCGGAGATGTCCATGGCGACCTCGCCAAGCTCAAGGAGTCACTCCGTCTCGCCGGCCTCATCGACTCCTCAGACCGCTGGTCCGGCGCCTCCACCACCCTCGTTCAAATCGGAGACGTCCTCGATCGAGGCGGCAACGAGATCGCCATTCTCTACTTTCTCGAGAAATTGAAGCGTCAGGCGGCTCGATGCGGAGGCACCATAATCACCATGAACGGCAATCACGAAATCATGAACATTGATTCCGATTTCAGGTACGTTACACCAGACGGATTCAAGGAGTTTATCAATTGGGGGTTTTGGTACAAGATCGGGATTTCCATGAAAACTATGTGTTCTGGTATCACTGATTTGCCTGCAGATCCGTTCGATGGAGTTCGGACGGAATTTAGGGGAATTGATAAACGATTGCACGAAGGTTTCAGGGCTAGAATTGCTGCCTTACGCCCAACTGGCCCTATCAGCACTAGGTTTCTGTCTGACAATCCAACTGTGTTGGTTATGGGAGATAATGTGTTTGTTCATGGTGGCTTGCTTCCTAGCCATGTGGAGTATGGACTAGAGAGGATCAATGAGGAGATTAGAGATTGGATTAATGGTGGCAGAAAGAGCATTGAGAGCAAGATTGGTAATTCGGCGAATTCGCCTGTTTGGTTGAGGAAATACTCGTATGAAGAAGCCGAGAAATGTGATTGTTTAATGCTAGAGCAAGTTCTTGCTACAATCCCTGGTGCTAGAAGGATGATCATGGGGCATACGATTCAGTCTGACGGAATCAATGGCGTTTGTGAGAATAAGGCGATTAGAATTGATGTTGGAATGTCAAAGGGGTGTGAGAATGGGCTTCCTGAAGTTTTGGAGATTTCTAGAGATGAAGGCTTGAGGGTTTTGACGTCGAATTCTCTTTACAAGGAGAACAAGAGGTATGGAAAAATGGTTGGGAACAATGATGGGAAGGGTGATATGCAACTTCTTTTGAAGGAGAGACCGAGACAGGTAGACATTAGGGCTTGATTAGTCTTTAGTATTTGAATTTTGCAATAAACTTCGTATTGGGATTCGATTTTTCAGGAATGTTGATTCCTCAAGAAGCTCTTTGTTGTGCATTTCCCTGTGTTGAACCCTTCTTCACTTCTATTAGTTACCCTTTGCTTACACAAACATATTTCATATTTTGTAAGTAAGCATCTATGCAATGAATTGTTTCAGGTATCAGTCTCTGTCATCATTTATTTATTGATCTTAGCTGGCTGATTTTTGTTTAGAAAATCTTTAAACCGAGAAAGATCTAGACCTTAATCTAAACATTGATATAACTCTTACATATCAATAGAGCAATAACTCTTCTTGTTACCAAATCTTGTCATGTTTAGCTCATTGATGACTTGAAAGGCCCTTTGCCTCTTAGTTGTTGAAATATCTGAAGTTAATTAATCTCAGCTTATGAATCTTGAAATTGCAGTAAAAATGTGTCAAGGCCGTCAAAGTACAGTTTCTCTAATCTACTGTTGCTTCCAAACAATAGAAATTATTGTGTAGGTAGCTAGTAGTTATAACTACAGTACATATGTTCTTGAATTTCACTATTAGTTGGACTTATCCTGCAAACTGCAACATAAAACGCCGAAAATTAATCCAAAAGCCGCAATTTTTTTGTTTTATTTGGTGTTATGTTCCAAAATCCATATCAATTCGGATCAGAACATCCCTACTTGACACCTTGAACAAAAATGTACATCATGAGGCGTGGGACACACATGGTAAGTACTGGTTTGGCATCATCAGGGAAACAGACAACTTCTCTTTGCTCATCTATTTTCTAGTTTAATATTATAGACAGTAAGTTCCACCATGTGAGTTAGATCTCCATAACTCCATGATTTTCATACTCATCCTATAGTGATAACTGTCAAGGTTGATAAAGAAGATTGTCGTCATCTTCTGTTAAGTTGGGTTTGTCTCTTACTAATGTGGGTACCTCATTTTCTTGGCCTTTTCTTCTTATATTATCTTTTTTCCACGTGTGCTTGTATCACAAAAATCTCTTGGTTGCTGCATTTTATTGCATATATATTTCTGTCTTTCTCATGAATTATTTACACACTAACAATGGAAGAGATGGGCTATGAGAGACTGAAAGAAGTCATAACTCATGATCAAACAAAGGCTGGAGTGAAGGGTCTTGTTGAATCCGGGATCACGAAAATCCCTCGGTTTTTTCACCATCCACCTCAAAGCCTACATGGCCTAACGCCATCAAAAAGCGTGTTTTTGGAGGTTCCAGTTGTTGATTTTGGTCGGTTTGAGAGCGATGTTTGTGACGAGGAAATTATAGGCAGAGTACGTGAGGCAGCTGAGAGTTGGGGTTTTTTCCAGCTTGTGAATCATGGAGTTCCACTCAACACCATGAATGAGATGCTTGATGGAGTCCGCCGCTTTCATGAACAGCCTAGTGAAGTGAGAAGAAGCTTCTACTCACGAGATCGTGAAAAGAAGGTTCGGTATTTCTGCAATGGTGATCTCTTGACCTCAAAAGCTGCCAACTGGAGGGATTCTGTATGTTATGATTATCATGACAGTTTTCTTGATCCAGATGAGATTCCCTTAATTTGCAGGTCTCTTTTTGAAGCTTTTGCTTGAATCAGTTTCAATAAATGAGATGATGCTTAAGTTAATTTTTTTGTGTGCAGGGATGCGGTTACAGATTACATGAAACACATGTTCGAGTTAAGGAAGAAGCTATGCCGAGTGTTTTGTGATGCTCTTGGACTCAGCCAGGATTGCTTATTGAGCATGGAATGCGTTGACACAGCAAATCTGGTGTGCCATTACTATCCAACTTGCCCTGAACCAGAAATGACATTAGGAGCAACAAAGCATTCAGATCCTTCTTTTCTCACAATTCTCATGCAAGATAAGATGGGTGGGCTCCAAGTTTTCCATGAAAATCAATGGGTTGAGGTTCCTCCCACTACCGGAGCTCTAGTAATCAACATAGGCGACATGATGCAGGTAAAAACACATACCAACTCATTCCATAATTGTGGTTGTGGGTTTTGTCATTTGGGTCTTGTTTGTCATATTAATATTCTATCCGCCAAGAAATAGATGTCGTTTTAGCTTTCTATACAGCTATAAGAAATACAATTATTAGGTTGAAGTCTTACATACTTTCTATCAGATTTATAATTCAATAATTACCCACCTAATTTCTAAGTGCAACTTCCAATAGCTTAACTCACCAAAAAATTATTGCCTAATGATAAGTACATCTTAACAAAAAATTTAAAACTAAAACGACATCTATTTCTTCACGGATAGAGTAGTAGCTAGTGTAGGTGACTCTTTATGAACAAAGAAAAGCAAGCAATATGTTTGCAAACATTACAAACGAATTTAGAAATGCATCCTTCTTTTTTCTTGATCTAATGCAGTTGATAACAAACGGTAAATTCAAGAGCGTGGAGCACAGAGTTTTAGTGAGCAAGACGGGGCCACGAGTCTCAGCAGCATGCTTCTTCTATCCAAGCACCAAGAAGAAGTATGAACCATACAAACCAATCAAGGAGTTGATTGTAGCAGACAAAGAACCAATCTACAAGGAAGTATCTGCAGGAGATTATCTAGCATTTTACAAGATGAAAGGAGTTGATGGTAATTCTGCACTCCATCATTTTATGATAAAATGAGCATGATCTCTTCTCATCCTCCATGATACTCATCTTCAGGCATTGTACTCTCTATATTTAAATTTAATGTCTTTGTTTTTATAATAAGATGAGCATGAGCTTTTCCAAATGGAAGATAAAGCTTGTGCAAATCAACTTTCTTCCCTGTTGCTTCTATGAATCAGATCCTAAGATTGAAGTTAACTTTTTAGGAGAAGTGTTAATATGATGTGCCAAGAATCATCACAAAACAAAATCAGGATCCTAAGATAAAGCTTGTGCAAATCAACTTTCTTCCCTGTTGCAAATCAACTACAGTGTATATTATAATCCTAGGAAAGTGGGGAAGAATATTATGACAACTTGAATTGAAGGGATCTCTCTGATTTATTTTGATTCTGTGATCTAAGAAAGTAAACAAAAAAAAAAACTAACACCACTAACACTTAAACAAAGTTATATTGTTTGTCCATGAAGCAATAATGCAGCTTATATATTTAAAAGTTTCTTGCTGTTATAGCAACTTTTTGGATAGAAATGACAATTCAAATCTATATTAACATATTCACAATTGGTATCATAAAATATTATTGGTTTAAGAAACAAGAATAATAGTCCACAAAATATTTGTTGCATTTTTTTTTCGGTTGAATTTATTTTTGGCCCTTTAGACTCGTCTTCCTAGCGTCCAATTTCTAGTAGACCAAACAAGTATTGGTTATTGCATTTTATTTGATGGAAACATCTTTGTACATTTAAGCAACTTGTATGTATAAATTAGTACTTATTCAACAAATTTAAACATTTTTTAAAAGCAATTATACTCCAATTAGCATATCTTTCCAAAAAGGAATTGAATACTCACTTGCTTTTATATTCTTATGATTGTCCACAACTGTGATCCTTCAAACTTTACATCAAAATATAGGAACACATACCAGACTTGGTCATTACTTAACTATATATCACTTTCTACCACCTTAATTTTAAAGATAATATGTGTTGACTTTGGAGGGTGGAAACATCATGCCACATGATCTTGGCCTTGTATCCCCAGTTTTCTTCACCAAGATGCATAATTTAAATAACCAGAAGACCTCACCTTCTCCAAGACTCAACTTCTTATGAACAAAACAGCATCAAACGTCGAAAATGGACGCTACGCCTCTAAAATCTGATCAAGGAACAGATTATGATCTTGAGAAGGAAATCAATGAGTTTGAAGAAGCAAAAGCATGTGTCAAAGAATTTGTAGACTCTGGCATAGTCAAAATCCCTCGTATATTCTATAATTCGCCATGAATCTCCAATGAAGACTCGCCTCAACTTCAAATTCCTGTCATAGATTTCAGCAAATACCCTCAGATTATTAAACAAGCCTGTAAAGCTGCAGAAAAATGGGGATTCTTCCAGATTGTTAATCATGGTATTCCACTTCATATCATGGAAGAATTCCTAGAAGCCATACGTCGCTTTCATGAGCAACCAAATGAAGTTAAAAGGAGTTTGTATACAATCAATCCAAAGCAAAGCGTTAGATTTGCATCTAATACACTTCTTAGATCAACAAAACATGCAGACTGGAGAGATTCCTTGATTTGTGATTATCATGATGGAGTTCCTGACCCGGAAACAATTCCTCTTCTTTGCAGGTAATGTCCCAAAATCCCCTTAACTTGCTGTATTAAGAAATGCAATCATTTCTAACCCAATAACTAAAGAAAATTTGCATAAACAATGTCTCAGTAACTCACTAATAAATCAACATGTACAGGAAAGCAGTAAGTGATTACATGGAGCACCTGATGAAAGTAAAGGAGAAGCTCTCTCAACTTTTCTGTGAAGCTCTAGGGATTAACACTAATTACCTATCAAGCATAGAATGCATGAGCAGTGCAAATTTAGTTTGCCATTATTACCCTCCTTGCCCGGAGCCAGATCTGACGATGGGTGCTTCAAATCATTCAGATCCATTTTTCTTGACAGTTCTTTTGCAAGACACCATTGGTGGTCTCCAAGTTTTGCATCAAAATTGTTGGGTTGACGTTCAACCAGTTACCGGAGCTCTCATAGTCAACATAGCAGATCTTATGCAGGTTATTTTCTTCCATCAAAACTTTTTACTTATCAAAGAAAAATCTTCGTTTTCTTACAAATTGATTATGTATGCAGCTGATCACAAATGGTAAGTTCAAGAGTGTAGAACATAGGGTACTGGCTAGGAAGAACGGACCTCGGACGTCAGCTGCTTGTTTTTTCTATCCAAGTACTAAGAACAGGACCAAATTGTATGGGCCAATTCAGGAATTGCAGAATCTGGAAAATAAACAGGCAATCTACAAGGAGGTTTCTGCTGATGAATACATGGGACATTACAGAAGCAAAGGGCTGGATGGTAAATCAAGTCTTTTACATTTTAAGCTTTGAATCAAATTGTGCATCAAATTTGCATATGGTTCTATTTTTATATGTAATAAATTTTAAGGTTGGATCTGAAGTTGCTAAACTTGCAAGACTGATCCTTTGTTTGTTGCTGCCTATGATGTTTGCTATATTTGTTGCTGCCTATGATGTTTGCTATATTTGTTGCTGCAGTGCATATGAGCACTTAATTTAGATGTATACAATATCAAACATCATAGTGCAGAAATTGCATAAATCAAAATGTGCTAATCTATTACCATTAAGCTTGCATTACATGATTAAGATTAGTCAACGAGTGACATAGAACAAACTAGCATCAAGCTCAATAGGATTTGTACCTAATCTGAATTCTGAGCTTGGAACAAAATGCAGAATTCCTTGCAACTTTGCAAAATAAACATATACATAATAGCTGAAGCCTAGTGATCAGTTAAATACAAAATAAGTTGACCCGAGTCAGATATATACACGGCTGCCTAACTGCTGCAGATTAGCAGTTCAAGTGTATCCTGTTGGTCAAGACTCTACGAGCTTTGTTCGAACTGATTCAGCAGTTACTGATTTGTTGAGCCTGAAATGAGAAGCAATATAAGTCATCATTTTTACATCCTCTAGTGTAAATATTTTAAGATTGCAAGATTAGATAATGAAGGCTTACCGGACTAAGGTATCACCACTTGAACACACGCGCTCAGATATGTATTCTGGGGCGAGTTCTTGGAGCAATTTGAACTGTTCTTCAATTTCACCTGTCAATAACAACATCAAATTTAGCATCTAAGAAGAAGAAAAAAGGTGGCAAGTGATGTTAGGGATTATTTTTATACCTCTGTCAACAATGTCACAGTGGCTACTGATGATTTTGTATAAAAGCTCCTCTTTAGTCATGACTGATCGGTTTATAGAGTGAAACAGAAGATGGATCATGTTTAATAACTTTGGCACTCCAGCCATCAATTGATGCCTCCTCTTTGCTTGAGAGATCGCCGGATCCTGCTCCTCTAGAATCTTCCTTTCATTTTCTCTAACCGACAGCAAGAGATTCTTTGGGACGAAATCAATGATTTCACTGTCAATATTAGACCCTAAATCACAATCAGCTTGCACCTCAGGAGCATCAAACTTCAAACTTTTCAGAGGCTTGGGTCGAGTTGAGCGACGAACTAATTTGGCGGGATTTTCAGAGGTATCCTCATCAGGGCTCATCAAACTCCGCTTAAATGGCTTTAGAACGGGTGTAGTGACCATTAGCCGAACTGGGGTTAAAGCTTCTTTGGCTGGAGTTCCATGAATGCCAAACTTTTCAGAACTGTCTTTCATTACTGAAGAACTGGTTTCTTTGGAGCAATCTTCTGATTCAGATAACCGAGATTTCATTAACCAATGAGAAGGAATTTTCTCGATGCTTGGAGGCTCATTTTGTTTTGGTTGATAGAACAATGCTGGCAATTCTCCCTCTGGAATATCACTTTCCTGAATACAGGACACAAAATTTAATTAGAACATCCATGTAATAAGAACAGAAACTACCAAGATAAAGAAAGATTTCTATAATATTGTACCTCAGTATGTGCCTCATAGTAATTCTCCATCCGCGCTCGGAAAATTCCTCTGATATCCTTCATATCCTTGCTAGCATTCACAGCTTCCATATCTAAGTTCACAAGAAGTTCCTCCTTCATACAATCAGTTTGTTCATCTCGAACATGTATCCTCTTCACCAGAATGACCTCTGGTAGGATATACTTCAGCTGGGCCAAGTGATTAATAGTGAACGTCCTAAAAATTCATCAAAATCCCCAAAATTAAGAAGAGTAAGCAACAGTGTATAATCATTTGCAGATTTCAGAATCAATAGCCAAAAGTAAAATGTGAATGCACAATATTCAAAATCTGAATTGCTACCTATCCGTAAGAGATTGGATTCTAGGGCAAATGTTTGTGAGCGTCGTTGACCTTCTTCGCATCCTTAACAACGGAATCACACTCGTGAAAGCATTGAAGAATTCGCACAGCATCGTATACCTAAAAACAGTCAAAACATATACACTCATTAGCAAAACAATTTTACACCACTGATTTCGATGAATCAAAAGAAACTGAGCAAAAGGAAAGATTAAACTTACTTCTCCGGCAACTTGACAGATTTTTGCACAGCCTTCAGAGCCGGTATTCTCGAACCAGATCTAAGATCCTCAAGCTCATCCAGATCTGGATCAGATTGGATCGGATCTCGCTTCCGGAGCATCTGCGCTGCGCGCTTCACATCGCCAATCGACAGCGCCTTATTCTGGTTGCGTGCCCGCAGCGGCCGGCTCGATTTCTCCGGCGTCTCCGACATCAATGGTTGGTCCTCCGACTTCTTGGTCGTCGAACGGAGTAGAGGCTTCTTTGATCTGAAAGAAATCGATTCCATTTCTGATAGCAATAACAACGATGGTGGAGAGATAATTTGAGAGCTTCAGATTATACAGTAGAAATAGAAGTCAATCTGCTAAGTAGAGCTAGCTGTGTTAGGGTTTAATTTCGCGGGAATCATTTCGCGGGAATCATTTCGCGGGGACCATTTCGCGGCAAATCCGCCATGTCAGCTTTCGCGCGTTCCTTTTGGCGGGAAATTACTAGGTTTTGGGCTTTATAGGAAAAAGCCCAAATACAATATTTTGGCCTAATTATAGGCCCATTTAGAAGATCAGGCCCAATACTCCGTGTCGTTTCGCTTGCTTCACTTATACCAGGGCGAAAATGGTTTCTTGCTTTTTTTTGCTGCTGGTGCTGATCATTCGGGGTTTTATTAAAAGAAGGATTCAAAAACGAAGTAAGGTAAGAATTTTAATTATCTTGCACGCAATCCAACTCCCAATTTCCAACCCATTTCCCTAATATTCCAATTAACGATCTTTCCTCCGTGACCCTTCGCTTCCGCTTCCGAGATTACTTGAGTTGAACCTTTTCGATTCCCCAGTTCTTGACGGAAATTTTATAGTTGCTGTTTCTGGCGCTTCCATTTCAACTTATACTTGCTGGGTTGCAGGTAATTTTTCATAGCTTTGATCGAGAGTATTTGATGATCAACTCATATGTAGCCTGTTAAATGAGCGTCGTTTTGAATATCTTGTGATTAATTGACTCGGAAGTTCAATTCTTTTTCTTCTTGCCAATTTTTCATTGCTTCTTTACTTATATGTCGGTTTATGCCAATTTGGGGCCGCCGTGTGCATTTTGCAGTTGGTTTCTTTGCGGGTAATCTTCCAGCGCTTTGTTGTTTCTTCTTCTGTTAGCCAATTGGGGTTTTGACGAAAATCCCTTGCTATTATTTGGTTTTATGAAATGCGTTTCTATTGGGGATTTTGAGCTCGTAGAATTGTTGAGTGAAGTTGTTAAGCCCTATCGCCATCTGAGCAGTCGCTTCATAGTTGACTCAAATAAGTTGCTATCTTGCTTGTTAATAGATACTTTAAGTTTTTGTGTCGTTAGGTCCTTTCCATTTCATTGCATGGGTTTGTGATGTTCACCTTTTCTTGCACTCAAGTTAGTACTTAACATACCTTTGATTCTATTCGATACATGGCTTGGTCTTGAAAATATTACAAATATTGCAAGCCGAAGATAATAGTGGCATACTAGAGAATTCAGTACTTTTCTGAATCGAAATGGTCTTCATAAGATGTTACTAGATCATTATATAACTTGTCAATCATATTCTGAAAGTTCGCATCTTTTCTGAATTTTTTATAGAGAAGCTTATTAAAAGAGGTCTCTAATTCCTGCTAGGCTGATTCTTCCTTACTATCAGTATATCGGGAAATGGAAGTGCCGTTTTTTCCTGCTATAGCTGATAAATAATGTTCAGTGGACATAAGGGTACAAATACCCTCAACATATTTGGATGGAAATGGCCAAGTGAATCCTCATTAGATAGAGGCTTGCTTAATGATGTTCCGTCTGAGGTTGAGTTGTCAGATTACAGGACGGTGCCAAGTCCCGGGAGTGAGAGCCCGTCTACTCTTCTTCATGGTGAGAGCTTGAAGTTGGAACTAATTGCTGACTTAGATCTCTTCTTTGAACGGCTCTACAGCTACTACTGTGAAAAAGGGCTTTGGTGCATCATTGTCAAGTGGGTGGTTGAGCTTCTCAGCCTCGCCTTCACCATATGTTTCTCGGGATTCTTTTTACTGTTTGTTGATTGGGATGGGCTTCGAAATGCTAAATGTGGGATTGATGCTGTAGAATCTGGAATCAGGCCATGTGACCTTGCTAAAGAGGCTCTTCATCAGCGCCCGTTAACCCCTTTTACTCTTCAAAAAGCAGTTATTCTTGGCTACCTCGGACTATTTTCAGTTTATTGGATTTTCTGTTTTTTGAGGTTCTTTGCACAGCTGAAATATACACTAAGAATCCGTGACTTCTACTATAGTAGGTAAGCTTTTTTACATTTTTATTTTGGAATTGCCAAGTATATATTGGACCAGCTGATGAATATTCTCTTTCAGCCTCCATGTTACTGACAAAGAGTTACAAACCATGCCATGGGCATTAATTCTTGAGAAGGTTGTCAAAGTTCAATCTACGCATAAACTATGTGTAGTGAAGGATCTGTCATCCCTTGAAGTGGTGATGCGATTGATGAGGAAGGAGAATTACTTGATTGGTATGATCAACAAGGGAATCCTTGCTTTCCCTATTCCCAAATGGGTTCCAGGTGCAGGCCCAACTGTGAAATTCACTTCGAATGGGGAGCAACGTCGTTTGATTTTGTCGAAAACACTTGAATGGACCGTAAACTGGTGCATATTGCAAAGCATGTTTGATAGGTGAGCACATCATAGCTTATCTTGTATTATCACAAAGCAATACTCTTTTACATTTTTACGCTTTACTGATTATTCTCTATTCGCTCATTTATTTTGGAGAAGTTGGATAGCATACTGATTGCATATGTTAAGTTTTAAATCAGTTGAAAATATTGAGTACATCTGACAAGAAATTTGAATGCATGTGAATTTGCTGTACCTTTTCAGTTGTATCATAAAAATTAGTTCTTAGAAAACATTCCAATAAAGCTATTTTTCTGTGCAGAAACTTCTGCATCAGGAGGGACTTCATTGCTAATGCCAATGCATTGAAGAAAAGACTTCTGATCATAGGGCTCGTGATGCTCCTTCTTTCACCTTTCCTGGTCATATTCATTCTGGTCTACCACTTTCTTAGGCATGCTGAACAATTTTACAATCACCCAACTACCGCATCATCGCGTAGATGGTCAAATTTGTCCAGGTGGATGTTTAGGGAGTTCAACGAGGTATGATATGTTCCTTTCATGTTATAATCATGCACTGAACTTGTTTTGAACATACTTAACATTAATCTTTTCTGTTGATCTAGGTTGACCACCTCTTTAAGCATCGTATTAACAGAAGCATTGTCCATGCTTCAGATTTCTTGAAGCAATTTCCTTCCCCTATACTTTCTGTGGTTGCCAAATTCATCTCTTTCATCTCGGGTGGCTTTGCTGCTGTACTCATCATTATAGCCTTTCTGGACGAGTCTCTGTTGGAGGGTCATGTAATTAACTGATGCACCATAAAAATATCTTCCTGATATATGTTTTGGTAAATCTTCATAGCATCTAATTTTCTAGTAGCATTCCAACTGTTTAATTGCAGATATTTGGCCGTAATCTTTTCTGGTATGCTGCTGTTTTTGGAACTATAACAGCCAT
Source organism: Oxyria digyna (assembly GCA_029168935.1). Taxonomy (NCBI): domain Eukaryota; kingdom Viridiplantae; phylum Streptophyta; class Magnoliopsida; order Caryophyllales; family Polygonaceae; genus Oxyria; species Oxyria digyna. Next base: position 18,504,046 of record JAPVLV010000007.1, on the reverse strand, counting down.
CAGCCGGGCAGCTGTAAGTGATGAGCTTTTAGTTCTTGATCCTGAAAGGGAGATGTCTTTGGTTGTTCAGCATACTCATTACATGCCCAAGAGATGGCGTGGGAAAGAACATACTGATACAGTTAGGACAGAGTTTGGGACCTTATTTCAGGCAATAATTATTTAACTCTATATTCTTCTATTAAAACCAATAAACTCAAATTGTTACTTATGCTCTTGTTATTTTCTTTTTGGGGAGGCATTACAGTATACTGCTATGATGTGGCTGGAGGAGATGGCTTCTATCTTCTTGACTCCTTACTTGCTTATATTCGTCGTTTCCAAGGTTCTTGAGACCAATCGTTCTATCTTCCCTCAAATCAGTATAGAACTGAAATTCTGACGGATTTAGTATGTGTTTTTCTCTTACTTGCAGCGGGTGGATGATATTTTGCAGTTTGTGGCTGATTTCACTGTCAACATAGAAGGAGTTGGAGATGTTTGCAGGTACTGCTTCTTCATCTCTTACTTAAATAACTGAAATGCTTGCAAAAAAATCATCTCTGTTTTCTTTTGCTTACCAATCTTTTTTTTTCCCTCAGCTTCAGCGCCTATGATTTTGAGACTCATGGTAACGTCAACTACGGCTCTCCTTGTAACTCTGAAAGGGCCAAAAGGAGTTCTCAGGGAAAGCTGGAGAAATCATGCTTAAGGTAAAATCTTTCTTCTATAACCAAAACCAACACCATTTCAGTCGTTTGATCTATTTTTCGAAGCAAAATTAGTAATTCTTGATCTTCTATGCAGCTTTCAAAGCAGCTACCTCTACTGGCAACCTGACCCTCAAGGAATACAATTCCTATTAAACGTCAAAAACTTTAGGGACCAGCAACTGCAAGGAACAGTCTCAGGTAACCCTCAAACGACTTGGCATTGGAACCCAAATGTAACAAACCGAAAAACCCAAAACAGCCACCTCAATACAGTCTCAATGTGGCTAATTGAAACGGATCCTTGGTCCCACCCTTATCTTTTGGATTGGTACTATACTTCAAGGCCCGTTTCAATCTCATCAACTGACGTTCATAGGACGAGTGTCGACACTGCAAATGATCAACCTCGCCATTTAGGGATTTGGAACGAAGAAGAGCCCTCAAGTACATCAACCCGAAGCCGTTTCTTGAACGAGCAAAGCACGTTTAGGAACCCGACAACGACCCAGTGGTGGGCCAGGGGTGACCCAATGGGCTCCCATACGACAGGCCCAATGGGGAGCTTCTGTGAGCCACCAGATTTTAACCGGCGTTCAACGGAAGATGTAAATAAGATCTTAGAAGAAGATGGGAGCTACCACTTGCTGTCAAGAACGGGCTACTCAGACGAGATTGCTTCAGGAGGAGAATTTAAGCTTCACTTAGACGACTTCTTTAGACAGCCCTCAGAAGGGTCTTACATGGATCCCGTGTTTTCATCGAGCGATTCAAAGAAGAATAAGGTTGAACTGGACAATGCTCTATTTTTCGTTTGAAAATGGTAGTTGTTCGGTGTCATGTTTCTTCATGTTGAAAGTGGACTCCTTTTTTTCTTTTCCTTGTGCATAATTTTGATTATGGTCATGAGGTTTGGTGGTTTCATAATCCAAGTTTGAATCATGTAAGCCTACACTTAATCATTTTAACAATATAAGTCCAACTATTGGATCGAGCGTGTAGTTGGCTCCGATGACCCAAACCGGTCCGGACCGAACCGGTTTATTTATTTATTTTATTAAAATTATATTAAAAATTGAACCGGTTTTCAACTACACGAAGTGTAGTTGGGGTGAACCCAAAATATTTTCAACTACACGTCGTGTAGTCCCCAAGTAAGTGTACGATGTAAAAACGTTGAGTGCGCGGTTAAACGGCCTTAAATTATCTTGTAGGTGTTAGGTTAAGATGATTGGAGCATACATGCAAAGATCGTAGTATAAATGACATGATCGGGAGTCTACGGTGACTACAATTGCCTGAAAAATGGTCAAATACTTGTAATACTACAAAGTGGTGGTTGTGAGTAACCCTCATGAAGTCATTGTATCTTTAATAGTCATTGACATGACGTTTGAATCCATTCCGACATTGTTTGGACATTGGTTTGCCAAATTAGACCTTAAGGCCTTTTAGCGTTTACGCATAATTTCGAGCTTAGTTAAGTGAGCGAGACCTTATTGGGACTTTATATGCCTAATAAGACTAAGTTGTATAATTTTTTCAAACATAATCAAACATCGACCATATATATTGCGACAAGTTAGAGAGTTATGACTAGTTTGGTTTTACAAAGGAGGTGTAAATTGAAAAATAAGAAGTTTTGATTTGAAATTACCCACATGGCCAAATACCTCTAATAGGCATTGATACAAAGTTTCAATTCATTCTAACATCGTTTAGGCGTTGTTTTGCCAAATTGGGCCTTAGGGTCTTTTAGCTTTTATGCGTAATATTCAGCCTCATTTTGTGTGAGAGAGACCTCATTGGGACTTTATATGCCTAATAAGACTAAGTTGTGCAATTTTTTCTAACATAATCAATCATCGATGTTGTTGACCATACGTATTGGAACAAGTTAGAGAGTTATGACTGGTTTGGTTTTACAAATGACGTGTAGCATCTATGTTGTTACTAGAACAAAGCAACAATGAACTTGAGCATCTAATGATTGATTCCTTGCACGGCGTAAGGATCTCATCCTTACGCCGTGCAAGGAATGTTCATCAAAATGTTCATCAAAATGTTCATTTGGACATACTCAACTCAATGTTGATCAAATTATACTTAAATGTTCACCAATTTAAATAAGATTAATTTTATTTATTTATTTTTAGACTTTAACGTTCATTTATTTTTGGAATATCGTCGGACCTTCGTCAGATAGTCATCGAAAGGCTGCCGAACCACGACACATACTCAAGTGATTAAGTAGTTTTATCTTAGTCATTGGATGTTAATTAAGGCATCCATATAATACTCCACATAAGAGATGTGCGTGTAACTCCAATTATCAATTGTAGTAGTAATAATGATATAATTTAGTAAGGCCTTGAGAAGCCAAAACATGTAGAAATATTAGAGCAGGAATGGAAAATAATGATTTTGACAAATATTAAGGTATTAAAAGGGACCCCTTAATTACAATATCTGAGTGAAGTGAACGGGCAACGTAATTAGATTGATGGAGTAATTAAATGATGTGTAATTAGTATTTGGAGAAGAATCAGGAGCAAGAACTCAATAGATGTTCCAAATAGTCGGGCCCCAGATCTTCAAAAACGAGGACATTCTCCGTGAAATCCCGTTCGTTGATCTGAAGCGTGGAATCCTCCATCTGACGGTGGACAGTCCTCCTCCTCTTACTAGAGCCGTTGGATTTCCTCTTAATCAAATGCTTCTTCTTGAGCGCGATCACAGGGGAACACTCCTCCTCTTTCCCCCATTTCCCTTCCCTCTCCATCTCCCTCAGCGATTCCCTCACACTCTCCACAGGGAAATTCAGAACCGCCGCCGAGCCCCTCATCGCGAACGCCGCCTCATCGTACGCCATCGCCGCCGCCTCCGCGGTCTCGAATGTTCCCAGCCAAACCCTAACTCCCTTCCGAGTCGAATCCCTGATTTCCGCCGCGAATTTCCCCCATGGCCGCCGCCGGACTCCTCTGTATCCCTTCATCTGAACCGGAGATGGAGATGGAGATGCCTCCACTTTCACTTCAATTTCGGCTTCACCAGACTGGATTACCATGTCCAGTAACAACATTTCCTCTGAATCGTGGACGTTGAAAGGCAGAGAGTTGTACGAGGAAGAAGAAGAAGAAGAAGAAGAGTATTCAGGTGATGAGAGTTGATTTTGAAACCAATTTGATTCCATTTTTATGCTCAACTGAAGAGTTAGTTACAGGATTTGTTGACGATACTGAAATGAATGTGGGAGTTTCATTGTATTAATTGCATATATATATATAGTTTCCAATCCAATAGATTGGTAGTAAAAAAATAGAGGTTCTAGAATTGCCCAAGCCCAATTGGTAGCTGAGATTTATTATTATTTTTATTAATATCGTATTGTGTTCTTTTTAGTGTTTGTAATTTTAGAGAGGGGAAAGGGGTAATATGGCACGTGGGTCAAATGAGGCAGCGTGGTCAAGGCATATTGGTCCAAAAATGATAAGATCTAATGCTACCTATTGCTAGTGTTTACCTAATTAATTATAACCTACCTTTAAACTTTATACTATTTGCAGTTTAATACGGAGTATTAGTTTAAAGTCGTGCACTTGTGCTTTTTTTAACTGTCATCTTAGCCAACATCTTTAGATTTATTCAAACCCCCTCTTTGTCTCTTTTGTGGAATGGTTTTTATTGTTCAAAGGTAGAGGCAGGTTTCGGTGTGAAGTTATTTTATCGTGTGAAGTGTTTATAAAAAATACATTAAACGGTCTTTTTTATTATATGAGCAATTATACCAGCTTGGTTATCGTGATGATCTGATATGCGCATTCAAGAGCAATGATGTGCTTGCACTTGTTTCTAGTATTTCAAGTGTAATAGACAAAAATGTTCAATATTGAGCATGTTGTTGCGGTAAATGAAGGCTTTTTCCTAAAACAAGCACCCAAAAGTTCAAACCATCCGAAAATACTTCTAGTGTTTGACAGAATTCTCAAATGAAGGACAATGTCCATTACATGCTTGGTATATACGGAGTATAATTGCATGTCTCCAGAGATGAAGCTCTGTTTCAGCCTCTAAGTTGCAAATTAAAGACACATAGCTCTAATTTTGGAAAATTAGACTTGCCCATACTGCTGAACAATAGGCTTAACCAAAATGTCATCCATTGCCCACACATTTTGGGAAATTACACTTGCCCACATCTAATGTTCATTTGTTAAATTTGGAAATTACTCTTACTCTAAGAATTGTTTTCATTGAAATCTCCCTCTAAATATAATATAAAATACTAGACATTTAACTTAAAGGCTCATTTAATATCATATTGCTATTAGAATATCATGTATAAATATGGATTTCTAAGTTTGATTATCATGTCAATTTATAGGTTTTTATTTTTTATAATGCGGAGTATAAATAAAAACTTCTAAAAATATTTAGATTATTTAAATAAGAATGAAAACTGAATACATACAGAGATGGTTGTGTGGATGAGGATATCAAGTGTAGAATTCAGACAGATTGACACCGTTGGAGACACTCTAAATCGGCTTATCCAAATATACTATCAAGTTCTAAAGATATAACACTTATATATGGTTACGAGTAAATTGACAAAGGAATGGTTCCTCTAACCCTCGCCAAGGATGTATTATCATTTACATCAACGACGGAGAATGTTTAAGTGAGAATAAGGCTTCATTTGGATTTTCCTAACAATATCATTATAATGTAATTTTGATATTATAATGTTAAATTTAATGTCAAATTTGATATTATAATGATATTATGAAGCAATTTAAAAAGACCTTAATTATTAAGGTGAGAAGTGAGAATGAATAATAGATTTTCGAATAAAAATCAAGCTAAGGATGTAGATCACAATAATGTCCCCCAAAGTCAATAGTCGATGGTCAATGTCGGTCAAGCGGTCAAAGGTCGACTAATCTTTTTTTTTGCGATAATTTTTTTCTCATCCAATATTCGTTTTAAGACCAAAAATATATGTGCACATTTTTTACACAAAATATGCACATAAATTGTAGGGGAAATATCTCGTAAGGATGAATCTTTAGATAAGGACTAAGAATGATGCACACAAACTCTATAATTTAATGCACACACACGTTATAACTCATGCACACAGTATTTTGTGATGCATACAATCTATTACACATGCATACAGTGTGTGCATTAGTTATAACTCGTGTGTGCATGAGTTATAACGTTTGTGTGTATCATCCTCAGTCCTCATTTAAGGAACCATCCTCACCGGAACCAAACCCTAAATTGTATAACATGTGCATATTTTTTCAAGAATAAATTTTGAACTTGTTTTTTTCAAGTTTTTTTTTATAGCAAACTTTCATTTTCTAAGCCAAGATTATACGTTCATATTTTCTGCACAAAATATGCATATTAGTTGTTGTATAAGGCGTGCACATTTTTCCAAATACAAATTTTAACCTTATTTTTTTTTCTGAGCCATTTTTTCATGAGAAACTTTTTTTTCTGAGCCAAAATTACATTTGTATATTTTCTGCACAAAATGTGCATAGTTTTCCGAACACAGATTTTAAGCTTGTTTTTCTTGATCTTTTTTTTCATGACAAACTTCAGTTTATAGGCTAAAATTACTTGTGCATATTTTCCAGCACAAAATAGACACATTTGTTTTATAAGATGTGCACATTTTTTCAAACATAAAATTTTGAAATTGTTTTTTTTAGTGTTTTTTTCCTATGATAAACTTTCGTTTTTGAGACAAAGTTATATGTGTACATTTTATGCACAAAATAAGCACATTAGTTGTATACAATGTGAATATTTTATGTAATATAAAAGTGGATGAAGATTTGTTAAAAATACATAAGTGCACTTTTTAAAGTTGGAAATTGCATATCCTTACTAATAAAGTAACAAATATAAAAATTTGATTTTTGGAGTAGAAATAAATTTCTTTAGGTAAGTACGTAAAGCATTTATTAATTGAAAAAAAATATTAATTGAAAGGCATTTAAATTTGTTTAAATATGTAATTTTTCTGTAAAATGTGTAGACCTTAATAAAAAATGTACATATTTTTACTTTATGGATGTGAAAAAAAACTAGTATCTAAATTAATAGACCAACCAAATCTTCTTACATAATCCGTATGGAAAATGTAACTTTATATAGAGGATTATATGCATAAGAGGTTGACGATGTAATGCAAATTATACGCACGATGTATGTAGAAGGCAAAATTAACTAAACCGCCAATTTATTAATTAATGTGTTAGCAAATAGTAGGATTTGATTGGGAAGTTTGGTTATAAATTTTTGATTATGATATGTATGCTAGACGTCAAAATCATTTTATTTATTTTTCCGAAAAAAGGAAGCCTCATTCTATGCTTCCTTGAAATAAGTCCAAGGGAGGAAAATAGTGTTGGTGACAACTGACAATTACATATGATAATAACATGAATTATCCAGATATTGTACGAACTTGGTATTAGGTTACATTTTCCATACGGATTGTGTAAAATTCATTCATAGGATGCGGGTTTTTTTGAACAAACATTCGATATTGCATGTATCGAAGCATCATCCGATTGTGCATATAAACTTGTTATTTAAATGTGGAAAACATGTATTTTAACGAAAAAACAAATTGCAAAACAAATTCATAAGAGACCACAAATTCGGCCTAAGATCTACAAAAAGAATACCTAAACTAAAATTTGAACTTTGGTCTAATTTCTCATTCTTAAAATAAACATTAATACATCATTACTATCTTCGTTTCTCCATAATTGTCGTTTTAGAGTGTTTTTCTTGTTCATGTTTAGTTGTCGTTTTGACTATTTTGACAAGATTTTATCAGATTTATCTCTATGTATATTGCTAGATTTGACTATGAATCTTTCATTTAGAATCATTAGTTACGGAAATCAAGAAAATGTAATTTAATTAGAGAAAGATTTAAATTCCTAATTTGTCTGAATTTTTTTAAAATGACAATTATAAAGGAACAGAGGGAATATAACATTATGGTTGATAAAGAACTTTATCAAATATCACATTTAGTTATTTAGAGATTTTATTATTAGATTCTTGCTTAATATGAGTATTAAGACACTCAAATTTATGAGAATTTGCTTTTTGATGAGCCAGTTGATGATGAAAAATGAATTTAAAAACATTTTTTTTTATCAAAGAGCGAGTTGGTTTTTTCCGTATCTTTAAAGATTATAAATCAACGACTTGTTACACGAGAATCAATCATATATATACTCTCAATTCTAATTTGGTAATTTGGAGTAGGAAAGAAGATCATTTTAAATGAGGTGCTACAAGCCTATTCATATAGAAAGTAATTAAATCTTCGCTAAGAAATCCGCGGAGCTAAGTTTTCTCTATCACGTTCGTTGAAGACGTGTTCTACATCAAACAAGAGGAAAGACAAAAACAACGATTAAAGACATGCTATTTTGTAGAAATCAATATATTTTATCGCCGACTGTATTCCGTACCCTTTAAAAAATAAAATGATTTTAACCGATCGAACAAGATGAGATATCAATAGCAAAACAAATTTAACAACTAATGAAGATTAGATATGGGAAAGTGTAATTTCCCAAAATGTATGGGTAATGGATAGATTTAGAGCGTTGGACCATTTCAATGTTCAACCTTAATTTTAGAGTTAGTGAGAAAAGAAAGTTGAGTTAAATTATTCGAGGGTAACTTTTAGAGTCGAAAAGACAAAAAGAGAGAGTCATACTCGTGCATGTGTGTTGATCGGATTATAGAATAGATAAGTATAATTATAGAGATATGTCCAACGACGTCGTTCATCCGAATCTATGTCTAGGTGCAGTCCCCAACTGCCAATTTGCAACAAACAATTAATTTAATTATTATAATGAGGACTAATCTAGTATAGTACTCCATCCGTCTCATAATATAATGTCTGTTTTCCTTATTTGGCATCCCAAAATGTTATGTCTGTTTTCATTTATATCTTTTGTCTTATTATCCACATCAAATCACTTTTCTAAAAATTCACACCTAACTATCTTCTCTCTCCTTTTTTTTTACATCAATTTTCACACTTAATCACTTTTTATCTTATCTCTCCTACATAAAAAAACCACACCCTCTCACAATCTTTCTCCCTTTCACTTTTTATTTCCCACTTCCTTAATTTTCATCGGAAAACGCAAACGGGCATTTAATATTGGGACGGAGGGAGTATTTTCTATTTGGTGACTGCTCCTTCACTCCATATTGAGCGCCATGTTTTATACTCCCTCCGTCCCTAAATGATAGTCCCATTGTTGTTTTTGACACTATTCACAATTCAAGAGAATCTTGTAAATATCTTTCAATATATAAGAAAAAATATAGTCATGTGGGATCTTGTTTGATTCGTTTCAATGAGCACTACAATAAATGTGCATCGGCAAATGTGTCGGAGTGAAATGAGACTATCATTTAGGGAGAGAGGGAGTACAGATTATTTGGGTCTGAAATTGCATCGACTATTTTATTTTATTAGACGGTTGTTTTGCCGATTTTGTCTATTATTGAGCCATTAATGACCATTGATTTGACCTATAAATTAAGACTAGTAGATTTATACCCAAGCACGCTTATGTCCAAAGCTTATGCGCGCACTTTGTTTTGCATGAAAGATTGATTAATTTTTAAAAATACATCTTGAAAGTTGTTATAATATGAACTATAAAAGTATAATTTATTGCCACATTCTCTAGTTCGTATCGACATCTAGAAATCTAACAAGGATGCGCAGGACCTAAAATTATCGAGGATGATTTGTATACTTTCAAGACTTCTAAGTTATACTCCCTCCGTCCCTAAATATAAGGTTCGTTTGCTTTTTAAACACTATTCACGGTCGAAGAGAATCTTTCGATTTCTGACTATGGTATAAGCTAAAATATAGTCATGAGTGATCTTGTTTGATTCATATCAATGAGTACTTTTACAATATCAAAATTTTACAATTTTAAATAACTTGTAACGAGAGATATTGAGGAAATAAAACGTATATCGATAAATGTGTTCATTTGAAATGGGAAGATCAAAAGGGGACGGAGGAGTAATTAAGTTTACAACATTCATCAAAAGGAAAAAAAATATACTGAAGTGCCAACTTACCACATCCTTTTCTTGATATTATAATCTAACGATAATTACTTCTGAGAAAATGATGTTTTGTATACGTGGTGATGTAGTTAGGCACGTATATGGTTCAAAAGTCAACTGACAATGGAATCATTTCTCTTATTATCGTTTGTTTCCAGTAATTAAGTAGTTTTATTGTAGAAATGTTGGTTTTGTTCTTACGTCCGACCAAATTGATAAATACTTGATCTACTCCAAAATTTATCTCATCTTTACTAATTTTTTTACCTTAAAGACATGTACAATGATAATTATAGCAGGCTAATTAATTACTCAAACAAAGATACATATGAAAATAAAGTAAAAATCTACTTACTTTTTCTAGAACCTTTTCTATTAATAGAAGGTACTCCCTCCGTTCTACAATGATCTTCTTGTTTCTTTTGGACACATTTGTCGATGTGCGTTTTGTATCGTTAATATCTCTAATTATAAATTTGTAAAAATTATAAAATTTTAATATTATTAAAGTACTTGATAAGACGAATCAAACAAGACCACACATGACTATGTTTTTATTTATATATTGACCGAAATTACGAAAATTCCTTTCAATAGTGAATAGTGTCAGGAGAGAAAAACAAAAGATAATTATAGGACGGAGGGAGTAAATCTTAACATATTATATTTAGTAGTCGAAATGTCAGCAATGGAGTAATTAGTTTAATGAATCTCCCTGTTTTTCGATTGATTAAGTGTGGCCCGCCGAAATTTAAATTATATGATAGATGCATGAAGGAGAATTTATGAAGAATTGGATAACCCATTGAATATAACGTAAGATGCTATTGATTTAAGAACTTTCTAAGAACTCTCAACATTCTTAAATTCATCCTTGACATTCTTGTCATCTCCGCATATATATTTTATTTAAATGGTAATTTGCATGTGCGTTATTATACACCTCACTAGCTTTCTCGGAAGCTCATGTTGGAGGATTTCTTACACTACCTATGTTTTCTTCTTGACTTTTTCCTGCATATTTTTTCCATAATTCAAATACATATAAAGAATTGATTTATAGGTTGTAGATAGAAAATTAGTGTACGTCCGAAGCATTGTTTATTAGAAAGTTAAAAATATAGTTTACTTGCGATAATTACCAATTTGAGTAGATTCGTTACGTAAGTAAAAGAAGTATACCTTTCCACTAGTATTAAATAACAAATTTAACTGGAACGGCTAACATAGCCGTAATACTCGACAAACTTGCGATAGTTAGCCCATCGCAACTATGAACAAGCTTAAAAATATGTGTATATACAAGACTAAAATTAATATCGACAACCTTAAGTATATATATATAGATGGAAAAGTTTCGGTGACAATAAACCTTACTCATGACCCAAAAAAAAAAATCTTACGGTGCGAAGTGTTCGCGTTCACAGTAACCAAGTTCACATAAATTGACTCAATTACAAATTTCAAATTTGTCAAGCCCTATAAACATTATCATTGAAATCTTTCATTTTTAGTCTTTTATTGTGTGTTCATGGACATACATTTTTAAAAATTATTTATGTTTAAATCTTCCCATTATTGAATAATTATAAACTATATTTTATACAAATTATTTATGTTTAAATTATATATTTTATACAAATTATTTATGTTTAAATTATATATCCTTGTGGAATGCTTTACAAACTACGGAGTACTTTGGAGTATGTTCTTAGTATATACTATATATTTATATTTTTCAGATTATATTCGATTTATACCACTATATTATCAACAATTTCAACATTTATAGCCGACTTTGAGTTTTATACTTACGCATATCACAGGTCGTCTAACCGCGCACTCAACGTTTTTACACCGTACATTCACTTGGAGGCTACACGACGTGTAGTTGGAAATTTTTTGGGTTCACCCCAACTACACGTCGTGTAGTTGGAAACCGGTTCAATTTTTAATTTTTAATATAATTTTAATAAAATAAATAAATAAACCGGTTCGGTCCGGACCGGTTCGGGTTAAAGGTAAACCGGTTTGGGTCATCGGAGCCAACTACACGCCATGTAGTTGGATCGAAGCCAACTGAAGCCAACTACACATCGTGTAGTTGGACTTATATTGTTAAAATGGTTAAGTGTAGGCCAACTACATGTCGAATAGTTGGTCCGGACCCAACTACACGCCGTGTAGTTGGCAACAACGGCTAAAATAATTTGAATTTTGAAAATCGATGACGTCATTAATGTCTGAAAAAAATAAAAACATATATATGTGACGTCATCTCGAATTTTAACCGAACTGGTTTTCAAAAATATAATTAATTATTTAATTTATATACTGAACCGGTTTACAATTAATTACTAAACCGGTTATCAAAACCGGTTTAGTAATGAACCGGTTCAAGCCAACTACACGACGAGTAGACGGTGTAGTCCCGGGCTAAGTGTATGGTGTAAGAACAGTGAGTGCCAGTTCTTATGTAGCCTATAAATGACATCCTTACGTCACGTAAGAATGTTATTTATACATGGCGTAAGGAAGATATCTCTGAAATAGGAAATCTTTACGTTGTGTAAGCACAACATTCTTACGTCGCGTAAGGATATCCTGGGCAATGAATATGCGGCACGACATTCTTACGTCGCGTAAGGATATCCTGGGCAATGAATATGCGGCACTGAATAGGAATCGCCCTGGGCGATAAATAGAAAGCACGTAGTTTTAAAATTCTGTAATTTCTACAATTCGGGCAACACTGATTGGTTACATTAAATGAACCTTCGGAGATATTGGTAGGAACAACCTTAGCCAAATTACATGAAACAGTAATTTTAATATCCATTAGCGCCATCTCAGACCCGTAACACACCTTCACTCGAAAAAAAGAGAGATAATTATGCCCAGTTCTATAAGCATCAGCTAATTGAAGGGAAAGAACCATCTGCGGTTGTTAATAATCGTTTTGCTTCTGGGAGTAAGCGTGATTCTTTCAGCATTAGCCACAGCCCATTTGTTAAAATCAGGTGAAGCAACCAGCTCTTGCAAAGCAGTCTTAGTAGAGCTTTTGGTGAACTTATCCCATTCATCCTTGTTATATTCTCTTCTCTGTGGCACTTCATGAAATGTCGAGTAGAAATTTTCTGAATCAGATACTTGCAAAGCTTCCTCCCTGGATGGACCTGGAAACACTTGAACTTGTCATTTTCTCAGAAACAATCAAGATTATGGTAAACCTCGTGGGAATCAATGGGGAGGATATTTTGCTACCTCCAGACTCTTTATGGTCATTATAGTTCTGACGTGTATCAGTTGACGGGAAGGAATGATTAACATACTTTTGTTGTCTACTCTTGGACTGTCCAAGAAACTTCCTAAAACAAATTGAGACAGCCAGAAAAGAATTTATGAAACCCAATTACATGGAACAGCGGTGGAGAGTTATGCTTTGCTACAATCCAAATGCTCTATAAGGAAACCAATAACGTAACTTACTTGAAAATAGATCTCAGCATGTTAGCCCTACGCAATACAGATGAGATAAGAATTGCACATAGGAATGCCCCAGCTGCAAGCAAAGGATCCAACGAGCACTGCAGGAAATGTTCGCTAAGAAAATTCACCACTTGCATGAAAAAAGTTATTCATAAGAATTTGTGTTGGCGTCTTGGCGAAGGCGTTCTACTGCCTTTACCAAAGATCACTTGGACCACTTTTGTGGTGAAATGATATAAACCGGAATTGAACATCAAGGCGTTCTGTTTCCTTTAGTATGTATCAAGTTTTTCATTTTTACAATGAATAACGGTCGATAATTAACTAAGACAAAATGAGACAGCACATAGCACAAAAAAAAACAATTTAAATTTGAACCTTACTAGGTTAGTTAAAGCTCAAATTTTCAATTCACTCACGGACCTGAAGAACAAGGAAAGCAGCAAGAGCTCGGATGGCCCACGCTACGAACTGAGACACACTTGAATCAATGGATCCATCTTGAGTCAATACTAATTTACGAACAGCCCAAAATCCCAACCAAGCTCCAGCAAGTGCAATGAATATAAAGAGAAGTATTGCCAGCTATATTCCACAAATAAACATAAATTACTATCATTAGTGATAATTTTATAATCAAATTGCAGGGGAAAGCAATAATAGAAGCAATAAATAAACAAAACATTCTCCTTCAATATACCATATACACAAAATATTCCATCAGTAGAATAATTTTGCAGCTTGAAGCTTTGTAAATTGGTTGGAGTACTATAACTTTTCCAGCGAAGGAGATGGCCAAACCTATTTTTAGGGGGAGTAAAACCTAGATATGTGTAAATCAAAAGTACAAATATAAAACAAAATTCACAGCCCACGCAAACCTTTTATATACGGTAATCTTACGGAAAGAACATTTGTATAAAGAATCAAAACCAACAGGCTTTGCACTTCTATCATATACAGTTCCCAAGTAAACAACCGTTAAAGTATATGAGCGAGAAGAAAGCAACATTCTCTAACTTTATTTCAGGCATCCTACAAATGTAATTATTTATAGAGAACTACTGCAAATGAGTATACATTAAGGACATGTTAATGAATCTAGATAATTATTAATTGATGATAGATTAACAACTTGATTTTAAAATTTAAATGCCAAGAGAGGAGAAAGAGGGGGAGAGGAGGGGGAGGTGAGGGGATTTTGAAACCCATCCCAAAATTAAGTAATTAAATACCCCAATGTTACTACTAGGAGAAGGGGAAAAGGAAATAAAATCACTATTTTAATCGATGAACAATTCTACTAAAATGGACTAGGATCGTTTCCTTTCCGTTCCCGACAGTCTAAACAAACGCCACCTAAATGAAACGGTGGAACGATCATGATTACAGTCCGTGTGGCATGTGCCCCTTAAGAATCATCATCTAATTTGCTATAACCAATATATTTGAAACAACAGACTATAATAACTTACATACAGGATTAAAAACATCCTCAGTGATTCCTATTTCAGCGAGAAGCATAGGCAGCAGCTTCAGCAAGTATGTAATAAAAAATGATCCCACACCAACCTACAAAAATGGTTTATCTTATGGAATTTCATATAGACACACGTACAAAAAACTTGCTGAAAATATGCAATTTAGAGGAGACACTCACCAAAGACGAGTATAAACCAATAAAAAGTGAGTTGTGTCTACCAGTGGGGAGTAGCTTCATCCCCTAACAAAGAAACAAAAATTAAGTAAAAAGTATTTAATGAAGTGAAAGTGTTGAACAGAAACAAATTGATTATAATAAACAAAAATAAGCTGAAGTGATGCCAGAGTAACTCTACATACTAAATTACTAATAGAAGCTTGTTTTCCATTTCAAGGGTTAAATCTACATATAGAATGCATTAGAAATTATAACTGGTGAAACATATGATGTACAGATTAATAAGCTACAACATGACATGCTACCTGAAAAAGAACAATCAATATAACAAGGATGAACCCGACCACCATTGTACTGCTGTAGTAGAAAACCAAGGATTTGCTCCACGAGGGTGCAAACATCAAAAGCATTGTCCCCAATACTAACAACACTATGCGATAAGCAAAAAATTCTGAAAAGGAAAAAAGTCAAAGGAGATAAGAATCAAGGTTAATATCTCAGAACATGCAAACCAAATTTTCCAAAAATTGATTCAAGAGAGGTTGTATCAATTGGGTAGAATCAAGTAAGAAGAGCCGGAAGTTGTTGGTCATTAATATATTAACCACGGAAAGAAGGGAGCTGTACTCAAACATAGGAAGCCAGTTCATCCATATAAATGTACGACAGGAAGCAGCATTTCACCTTCAGTAATTGAGATCTCAAGTGTTTGTGGTGAACCAATGATTCTTATGTCTAACACTTTATTGTCAAAAGGTGACATCGTCCGCACCCATGAACTCTTAGATAGCTTTTCCCAATGTCCTTGAGGACACATTGCTAACCCAAGCGACACGTTCCTGGAGGGAGAAAGTTATCATTAGTATCAACTTCAATGAAAAAATGAAGGTAAGTAATTAGGGGTTCGCCAAAATGCCTGGTAAGTCTATGATCACACTGCAGCACAACCCACTCCTTAATTTCAAAAACAAGTTGCATTTAATACTATTCTGCCTAAAACAAAAAATATTAAGGGTTCTTCCTATTCATACTAGGTTTTACATGCCTGAGTGTGGTCATCTAAACCAAACTTGAGGATTTAACTTTATTTTCAATGCAGATTCCGCTCCTGTGGATGACTGAGCTCCTTACCTGTGAAAACAAACTTCGACAGTAGGCTGGAGAATAGTTGAATTCATAATTGACACTTTCACTTTAATTGAATGGGAAAACATCTTAAGACCTTTCACCCGTGACAAGCCATGGATATGCAGTCTTTCAGCACCCACGATCAGACCAGATTTAGAGCCTGGAGAGTTCATTAGAGGAACACCGGGAACTATATGCAAGGCAGTAGAGTTTCCAACAACTGCACACACAGAAGAAAGAACTAGTGTTTAGAATATACGGATCCAACAAATAATGGAGCCTCCTCGACACACTATTTTCCGACTGAGCACCAAATACACATACATATGCTGCAGAGGTAACAGGAAGTACCCTTGAAACAAAACTTACGGGTTTAACAACGGATTCAAGATTCTATAGAAATCACCGTTAGGCCAAAAAGTCTCTCCAAATTCAAATACAATCGGGCTAGAATATATGAGATTTTGATCAATAAACTTTGAACACCAAACAAACCCTAATCTGTAATGAAAGAAAAAAAGAGACTGTACCTAAAGTAAGTTCGTGCGCAAAGACAACCAAAATCGAATTCGTGAGCACGAGGAAGACGAGGAACAGAACCCAATTGGCCATTGTAGCCACTTGGTGGAGATCGTGGCACTGCTGAGACGGGGCCTTAGATTTTGACAAAACCTTCCACGCTACTAGTAAAACACCGATAGTGTCCACCTCGCATTCAATGGTGAAAAACAGAAAAAGTAATGCATAATCTCCTCTCATCGGGTTATACATTTCGATATTATTTTTATATATACTAAAAATATTTATATAATTAATTATTATATAATTACATAAAAAAACATAAAAGAGAAACTAGAAATATTACAGAAATAGAATAATTAAAAATCTCTAATCTTATCTTATCCATATAAAAGTTGGCGGTCTAATGTCAAAATTGAATGAAATCGATACCGAATTAATTTTCGATACGGGCCTAATTCCCGTATTCTGTTATGGGCTTCTCCAATTTGGGCTGGGCTTATGCACTACCTGAAGGAAGGTCAGCATCTCCTTGTCTTCCTCACGCCTTTCTTTGCTCCCATCCCAACGTTCTGTCTTCTCCTATCCCCAACGTTCCCTGCTGCCTCGCGCCCTAAATCCTCTCATTAACCCTGGTACTAGCGTCCATTAACAGAATAATCTAGGTTTTGGGGATTTTGATATTAGATGTGTATTTCGGCTCCAATTGAGATTCAAGCAATTGAGATTCAAGCAATTGAGATTCCTGCTATTCTTCAGAGGAAGAGTGTGGTTTTGGGCTCTCATAATTAGGTATATTATATGAAGGTTTTCTCTATCAGTACACTTTATGTTCGAGTTTGCGTTTTCCTATGCGTTTGCCCGCTTAGACAGAGGCTAGAGTTCCCTCATTCCAAACACCGCAACAAGGTAAGATAGTGTTTGGATTTGACTTTGTTATCTGATCTTGATTTCTTCCTTTTTGCATTCAATTTCTGCAGAATCGATATGGCTTATCGTCATAGCATCTCCTCATTTCTGCAGAATCGATATGGCTTATCGTCGTAGCATCTCCTCAGTCCGTTCAATGTAACTGGCTTGAAGGATCAACCCTACGCTCACCTACATCACCTCCCAAGACACAGACCGCACATACTCTCAACAACTCCCCTCACTGGATCAGTCTTTGGATGTGATTCAACAGGTATATGTCAATCTCCACTGGTGAGGCAGATAAAATTAGTCCAGCCATTGACTATGTTGCCAATACATCTGCTTATATGACAGAGTACATGATTGATGTCGTTCATTCATTGACGGGATTCAATTGGTAAAATTCTTTGAACAATCTCAGTGAATTGAAGATGAAGAGTCTAATGTGTTATTTTGATGAAGAGTCTAATACTCTAATGTGTTATTTTGATTATGATGTTAATAGGTGGGCATCCATTGCTCTTACCACCTTGTTTATTCATGGACTCACAATTCCGTTCCTTATCCGTGAATTGAAGGCCACTTCAGAGTCTGAGGTAACATAAGAATATATTTATTTCTTTATGATCGTTTTTTTGTTGAATATAATATGTTCCCAATTATGTTTTTGTCAAGCTCGAACATCACCTATTTGAATGTTGACTATAAATGGAAATAACAGAATACAAGCATGATGAATATATACATGTGCATTAGTTTAATTTCCTGGCTATATACATGTGCATCAGTTCATGACTATACACATGGTTTTTGCATATTTCCTGGTTTTGCATATATCCTTTCATTCAAGCTCACTTTAATTTGGTCAATGACGTAACCGGTTTTAGTAATTGCAAATTTTTCTCTTTAATTTTTCAGTGAAACTATGCCATTGATTAGCCCTTCAATTCCTCCATAACGCTGGCAATGATTTTTTTTATTTCCTCTTTGGTGTATTCTACTTTAATTTTGGGCCTATCAAGTCAGTCTCATTCTTGCATTTTCCTGTATACTTCACACGTTCTGTTGTGATTTTCTAATTCATCACACGATTGGGTTGCCGAATTTTATGCAGCAGCTCCGGTAACTGTTACTTTCCATTAGGTTATCGTCGTTTAATTAATTCGACAAGTTTCTGGATTGTTCGTGGATTGATCCTATGTTCTGGTAACTAATTTTTTGAATTGATTTGTGGTGATGCGAATTGCAGGCAGTGTTGGAAATTTAGGATGATGCATATGAGCAGACAAACAGGGCAAATAAGTGGTAGAATTACAATCTGGTAAAGAAATTTGATTTATCTATATACACTCGCTTTTCTGGTAAGTTCGACGTTCTAATTTATATTAAAAAAATCTGCAGCAATATGAGGCGTATTATCCCACAAGCAACTGAGTAACATGCATAGCTTAGAATCTTCAAATCATCAAAACTACAGAAGCAAAGGTGCAGTGCATTATACTTTTGTTGACTTAGTTTATTATCTCAAATCATCCAGTGGTTTGATTAGTTTATATGAATTAAAGGCATGTTTAATGAAAAGGTTGAAAATGATCATAGCCTGTTAAGTTCTTAATATATATTTATTCATTCTTCCATAATTGCGGGAAAGTTTAGTGGTGAATGAATTCATTTGAGTTAAAAGATTATAGAATGGATTGGCAAAGAATTTCTAAGGATTGATGCCTACCTTTTTTTTCTTGATATACAATATGCAATTGAGGTGAGGTGCAAGGACTGATTGAATCTGTGTGTTTTGCAGCGGTAGAGCTATTCCATCTTTAAACATTGATCTGCATTTTGCTCACTGCGCACGGATGCTAGAGAAGTGTCAAAATCTGTGGTGAAATGGTTCCAAAAAAGCATGATGAAAAGCATTATCTCAGCACTCATGCTCCAGTAAGTGATTAGTTGTGTTTGTGTAAAGTTGTCCATTGTAATTGTCAAGTTTCAAATTTGTGTAGTATCTTCTTAGTTTGTTGTGAAATAAATCTCTAGCTTTGCCAGCCTAAAAGGAGTCGATAAAATCTTTCTTCTGTCATTTCTGGTTTTAAATATTAATAGGTTCTGCACTGTTAATTGATAACCTTGTTTTGGACGTTGGTTTGAGAAAATTTCCAAAGAGAATTAGCATCTATACCAAAGTGTTTTTTTTTTACTTGTGATAATTATGAAACCTAAACTAATTACGTCGAGAATGATGAACTATAAATGGTGTCATAATATCAACTCCAGCGTCATCTTCTAAAGTGCTCTGATTTATCAGATTTTAAGCATTTTCTCTCTTGGACCTCCCTGAAATTTAATTTTCTTTCCAAACATTCACTTGAGTGCAGGATATACAACCAAAGAGTCTCATAAAGAACAGTGATCTCGCTTTTCTGCATAATATGCATTAGCAGACGGTCTCGACTCTTGGCTTCTCGTAGCTAAGCGGCAAATCATTTTTGGCTTTGGTGTTCTTCTGTATTCGTGTTGGGTTTGAAGGCGTTTAAATTTAGTAGATGAGCCGCTTCATCTGCATTATTCCAAAAAATTTGCAGGACAAGTCTTTGGATTTCCATGAATTGTGTGCTCTATATGCTGAGACTGGTAATCATCAGTTTTAACTTTTTACATTTATGCCTTGAACTCTCCGTTTATATTCTTTAGTTTCCTTTCACATTTTCTATGATTTTTCTAATACATATACAAATATAGTTGACATATGACAGTAATCAAACATGTAAAGCTGTACTTATAGACATAACAAATATTGTCCAGTTCCTCCAGGTTGCTCAACAGAGTGTCAAGAGTCAGTTGGGTGACATGACAGGGTAGTCCCCAATGGGACCTGGTTGTATTTGAGCAGTTGAAAGAGAAGCCAAAAGAAAAGATCATCTTCTTGCCCAGGAAAGAATCTTGATCGAAGAACATGTCTTTTGTCGAGGAAGCTTCTTGAAGACAGGAATAGAATCTTCCTTAAGTCAGCATGAAGGAAACATTCCAAGAACTGGCACTTGAATCCTCCCCTTTATTGTCACCTTGTGCAGATTTTGGAAGCTTGATAATACAGCTGGAAAGAGCCGGCTTGATTTGGTTTGTTCTTTATATGAGAATATTTTGTGTTGGTTGAAGGAATTTCATATCAACTGAAAAACATGTCTGATTTGGATATATAGAGTATAAGGTTTGGATGGAAATTCTTTAACCCCCTTGATCTTATCACGTGGACATTTGAGTCTCCATAAATTAATATAAGGTTAGCATAATTGTGGTTGAACTTTTTAATCATGAAGTTCAGAAATTCTGGATTCTTTTTTTGCAATTTTCTTATCACTTGGTTTGACCTTGGTTCATTGTTTCCACCGAGTGAAGATAATGTGAAATGTGGAATCTTGCTATGGGGAAAACCATCTACAATATACGAGTCTGAACTTGTAACTCATTCAAAATTATAGATAGAGTTCAAGACGTGCACATTTCTTTCTTTTTGTGTTAAAAGGTTGTATGATGTCATTATTAGTGCAATTCTTACATACAGAGCACACGATATGTACAACTTCATTCATGGTAAGGTCCGGAATATGAACATTGACGTGCGAAGCACAGAAGGTCCAGAATATGAACATTGACGTGCGAAGCACGGGCTCCAGTATCTAGATTCATGGAGCCTACTATTTGAAGACTAGAAGTTGGCATTATCTGCTATAGAGATATGAGTACACATAATTCATGCTATATCGAATGTCAATACTTATTATCCACATGGCGGCTACGAGTGTTTCACTGACAACATGGTTATGAGCAGCGCACCGTCACTCTAGGTACTTACACATTGTCCATCTCCTTTCCATGACCTCCTTTGTTATTTCTATTTATTAAAGCCCCCGTCATTAAAATTTTCTGCATCCTTTTTCCCTCTTCCAGACTGGTATGGATGTTGAACTTGCAATTATCATTCGAGGATGAAGCTACTGAAGACACATACCACCCAATCTTTGTGGTGATCCCTGACCAGGATACTACCAAAAAAGAGATATTAAGGTTTTGCACTTTAGTTAAACCATTTTTCTACTCTTTCATGTTTGCTAATAAATCGGGGTGCACATGCAATTACTCCCCAGGGAAGGACCATTCATCAACCTCTGTGGTGATCTCTGCGCATGACCCTTAAAAACGGCTACGAAGCGTAAAAATCAAGTATATATAAAAGTTGATGATTTTGAGAAAGCAATGGTAACCGGTACCGAATCAATGCATTGGGTTAATGTATTGAAAAAGTTGATATTGAAGAATGGTTTAACATAAATTATAAAAAATCTATGAAATGAATAATTGAAGCTTGAATCAAAAAGCTTACTTTAAATCAAAAAGTTAATCTCTTTCGTTTAAGACGCGTTGCTCAATCATTTAAATTAAGAAAATAAATTATGCATGAGCATTGATGTATTCATATCCCCTGTATAGAGGGGCTATACCGACTCTCTTTTTTCGTTGAAAAAATCATTTATCATTTTCTTGATTAATTCTATTTACAAATAATTGACTTTGTTGAGCATTTACTGTTGCATTGGAAGGTTGTGATCATAATTTGCCTCAATTCAGTTTTCAAACGTCTATTTAACAACATTAAGCTATATATAAAATTCCATAATTTCCCCGCGCGCAGCGCGGGGTCCTGGCTCTAGTCTATATAAAAGTTGGCTGTCCAATGCCAAAATTGAATGAAATTGGTACCAATTTAATGCATTACTCATTTCTTAATCACCTCTTATGACAATGCAAACTTATTCTAATATTATGTTTTAAAACTACTTCAAACATAAATATAAGAAAATAAAAAATACTTATA
Organism: Oxyria digyna; assembly: GCA_029168935.1. Lineage (NCBI taxonomy): Eukaryota > Viridiplantae > Streptophyta > Magnoliopsida > Caryophyllales > Polygonaceae > Oxyria > Oxyria digyna. The sequence continues at coordinate 18,481,623 of JAPVLV010000007.1, read as the reverse complement.
TTTACAAATATTAATAAATTTGATAACAACAACAACATATTAACAAATAATGTATAACTATATTAAATCACATACGAAAATCCGTAATTTTCTCGCGCGGAGCGCGAGGCCCGTATCTAGTTCTTATTAAACACAAACTTCAACACGATTCATATTTGACAATATTTATTACACATTACTATATACTTCTTTGTCGGACAACGGGCTACGCTACTTAAATACTGATTCCTATCTAACTCTAAGTATAGATCCTGCAACTGCTACATTTACACACACAAAATCGAATATTACCGGATTGATTTGAACTTGAACATTCTCACGTACATTGCTTGTAGCAACTTTAGTACGTCTGGTTGAGTTATCCATCATATGCTCACTAAAATAATAAAATATAATATTAATCTACCATTAAAATATACAATATTATTTATTATTTGTATGCTAATGAGTAATGCTAGGTTCTCAAAGAAAGTAATGAGTAATGCTAGTAATAAATAATGAAAAAGAAAAAGAAATATGATGCATCTACGTGTTAAAAAAGAAGCCTTCGATCAGAATGATATTATTTACTAAGTTGAACCCAAACCCTAGATCTGCATCTTCATTTCCTCTCTTTCACTGTCTTTCAGCTACACTGGTTATTTTTATGTATAGAGAAACGCTCCCAATGGTCCTCCAAAAGCCTCTTCAAGCGCCGGAGTCAAAGGAGTCCAATGAAGCGATGGCGGATGGAGAAACTCGGGATACTGTAATGGGTGACCCCCCTGATCCTCCCGAAGTTAAGACTTCATGGGCAGAAAGGGTTGCTCGTGGGGGGAGAGGAGGAATGTCGTGTCTGGAACAAGAAATAGATGATGAATTTGTGGCATCTAGGATGAAGGTGGAACAACCGAACGAAGAAGGAGGGGAAGCATCGGTTGTTATTGAACAAGAAGTCCTAAGTGCTATGGAAGGGCTATGGAAACAGTGTGTGATTATCAAGGTTCTTGGGAAGGTTGTTGACCTTACTACTCTTGAACGAAAACTACGAGAACTATGGAGGCCTCATGGAACGATGAACTTAGTCGATCTCCAAAAGAGATTCTTCATTGTTCGCTTTGGAGCGGAGTAAGATTATACTAAGGTTCTCACGGGAGGACCATGGAGAGTGTTTGGGAATTATGTGCTCGTTCAGAACCGGTCATTGAGTTTTGATGCTGAGAAAGATGATATTGTCACTACGCCTGTATGGATCAGAATTGCCAACATTCCAATGATTTTTTATCATAGACAGATTCTGATGGGGATAGCTAAAGGAATAGGGAAACCATTGAAGGTGGATATGGCTACTCTTAACCTTGAGCGTGGAAGATTTGCCCGAGTATGTGTCGAAGTCAACTTACATGATCCTTTGAAAGGCACTGTTAAGGTGAATGGAATGAGGTATTATGTTACTTATGAAGGTTTATCAACAATCTGTTATACATGTGAGATATATAGGCATATCACTGCTCAATGTTCTAGTCGTGTACAGAGGGAAGAAAACAGAACATAAACTCATGAGAATACTCAGTCTGAAGCTGGGGGTGTCACAAAATATCTGTCCATTAGTCACATGGGAGATTCTGAGAAGGTGAATAATGAGCTGACGGATGATTTAGGAGAACAGAATGTTACTAATAGTTCAGATCCAAAGAGTAACTCATTGTCAGCGAATGAGCAGAGAGAAGCGGTAGGAGCTTGGATGAGTCATCAATGGCAGATCAAAAAAGGGAAAGGGAAAGCGAAGATCACGCGCGATTCCAAAAATATGGCTCCAAAGATTACGCAAAAAACTGCCTCTAATGGGAATCCAAATATAGTTGTTGATGTTGTTGGACAAAGTGGAGGGGTTTGGCTCTTGTGGAGAGATAGCGCCTTTAAGGTTGATATTATCAGATCTGATTCGCAGTACATTCATGCTATTTTTGAGCCTGACGACGATCGGTTTCACTTTATTATTGTTTATGCTGCACCAACACCTGCCCGTAGGAGTAATCTTTGGGAGGACTTGAAGTCGACTGTAAGGTATATTAATGAACCGGTCTTTTTGGGAGGGGATTTTAATACTATTGTCAGACTTGATGAGAGGGAAGGAGGTAATGGAAGACTCTCGGATGATTCTGTCGTCTTTGGTAACTGGGTCAATGAACTGGGTCTTGTGGACTTGGGTTTCAGGGGTAACAAATTTACATGGACTAGAGGGAAAAATGCCGCTAACCGAATTCAGAAGCGTCTCGACCGAGTGTTGTGTAATGCTCAGGGACGCATTGAATGGCAGGAGGCGCGTGTTACTCATTTTCCGTTTATGTGCTCGGATCATGCACCTCTCTACTTACAGTTAAAGTCGGGAAGGGTGTGTGATCCTTCCAGGCGTCCTTTCCGGTTCATGGCGAGTTGGTTGACTCATCCAAAATTTAAAGAACTAGTTCGGGCATCTTGGGACCAAGCTATTTCTTCTCCGAAGCCTTAGTCCGAAAAGATGAAGTTGTGAATAGGCTGCAAGTGCTCAAAAACCTCATTAATAATAACAGTAGCGAGGCTTTGTTTGAGGAGGAGGAGAAAATCCAAAAGGAGTTAGATGTGACGATGGAGCAGGAGGAGTTGATGTGGTTCCAGAAGTCGAGGGAAAAATGGATTGGGTTAGGGGATCGGAATACTATCTTTTTCCATACATCAACGATCATAAGGAGACGCAGAAAAATGATCGAAGCGCTTCGGCGTGCAGATGGCGAGTGGGAAACAGAACCGGAAAGGCTGGAAGCGTTGGTTGTGCAATATTACAAGAGTTTATTCTCGGTCGACGAAACTGCAGAGAGTGGTTTTAAACTCCCATGCGCAGGTTTTCAAGTTTTTTCAGCTGAAGAGAGGTATGAACTTGAGAAAACCTTTACAAATGAAGAATTCAGGAAGGCGATTATGGATATGGGCGCTTATAAAGCACCAGGACCGGATGGTTTTCAGCCAGTGTTCTATCAGAGATGTTGGGATGTTGTTGGCACCTCTACTATTAAGTTTATCAGAGACTTCTTTGAAAGTGGCTTGCTTCCGCTGAATGCGAATGATGCTTTTTTGGTGTTGATCCCGAAAGTGAATAAACCGGAGAAAATTGAACAGTTTCGTCCTATCAGTCTTTGTAACGTCCTATTTAAGACTATTACGAAGACACTGGTGAATCGTATGAAGCGGGTGATAGCAAATTTGATTGGTCCTGCTCAGAGCAGCTTTATCCCGGGGAGACTGAGTACTGATAATATTGTGATCGTTCAGGAGGCAGTTCATTCTACGAGGGAGAAAAAGGGGAAGCGGGGGTGGATGCTTCTTAAGCTTGATCTTGAAAAAGCATATGACAAAATCAGATGGGATTTTCTTGAAGATACACTGAGAGTTGCAGGGTTCTCACAAAGTTGGATTTCATGGATTATGTGTTGCGTCAAGTCTCCTGGCATGCGCATAATCTGGAATGGAGAGTGCACTGATGAGTTTGTTCCTCAGAAAGGTTTGCGACAAGGTGACCCCCTTTCACCTTATTTGTTTGTCTTGTGTATGGAAAGACTGTGTCATTTGATTGAGAACTCAGTAGAGAAGAGGGAATGGAAGCCGATTAAAATCTCGAGATCGGGTCCTTTCTTGTCTCATATATGTTTTGCTGATGATCTGATTTTGTTTGCTGAGGCCTCCATATCCCAGATTAAGATCCTGCGGACGGTGCTGACTGATTTCTGTAAGGCTTCTGAGCAGAAAGTGAGTTTGGAGAAGTCAAAAATTTATTTCTCAGAGAATGTGGATAGAGATTTGTGCACTAGAATCAGTGCAGAGGCTGGTATTCCGTTCACTAGAGATTTGGGAAGATATCTGGGAATGCCGATTTTGCAGAAACGTTTGAACAAGGATACGTTCCTGGAGGTTGTTGAAAGAGTCTCTTCCCGCCTAGCGGGATGGAAGAGTCGATGTCTGAGCCTTGCAGGAAGAATTACGCTTACTAAATCGGTCTTGACTGCAATACTGATTCACTCAATGGGCTCTATAATCTTGTCGGCAAGTACCATTAAGGCTCTCGATAAGATCAGCTGCGACTTCGTGTGGGGTAGTTCTCAGGAAAAGAGGAAAGCTCATTTGGTTTCATGGAAAGTTATGTGCAAACCGAAGCATGTGGGAGGAATGGGCATCAGACAGCCTAAGTTTATGAACTTAGCTATGATTGGCAAGCTGAGTTGGAGACTTCTCTTAGATAATAATAGCTTGTGGGCTCGGGTGTTGCGCAACAAATATGGATGGAGGAACACGAATGACATTGAGAATGTGAAGACTAAACAGGGGTGTTCGGCTGTCTGGAGAGCGGTGACCGCGGGCTTTAGAGAAGTGATTGCTAAGGGCATGGCGTGGGTTCTTGGTGATGGGAATAGCATTCGATTTTGGAAGGATAGATGGATTGCTAATTACCCCATGGAGTCGGTAAAAATGAATAGTTTGCTGAACTGTAATCTTGATGGTATGGTAGCTGAGTTCTGGGATCCGGGTGTGGGATGGAAAGTTAATGAGTTGATGGGGAGCCTTGACGAGGAACACATTCTGTTACTTGTTGCGGTTGTCCCTGATGGCTTGACAGGTTCGATGGATAGACTATCTTGGAGTATGACATCCAATGGGACATACACGGTCCGAACAGCGTATGCACTGATTACTGCTGAGACTGAGCATGGGCAGCAGTGGAACCGCCTTTTTGCCAGAATTTGGAGGATAGGTGTGCCTGAACGTATAAGAGTTTTCCTATGGCTCATAGTGCACGAGAGAGTTCTAACGAATAAGGAAAGATTCAGGAGACACCTGAGTGATTCAGATAAGTGTGAAGTATGCAGTCGGGCAGGGGAGAGCCTGCTGCATTTACTGCGTGACTGTAGGGAAATCAGGTGGATTTGGCTAGAGTTGGTGAAGCCGTCAAGTTTAGCTGAGTTCTTTTCATCGTCACTTCATGAATGGCTGTTTGTAAACATGAATGATGATCAGGATCTAGACTCGAAAGAGGGATGGTCGACGACTTTTGCAACAGTGGTTTGGTGGGCATGGAAATGGAGGAATGAGAAGGTTTTCAGGGAGAATAGCCATACACGAGATACATTGGAGTTTGTTAAGCGTATGGCTAAGGAGTATTGGGAGGGACACTTGAAAGTCAGAGGAAGGAAGAGGAATGACGAGAGAACTGAAAGGAACGTCAGTTGGTCTCGGCCTTGCTCCAGCTGGGTGACGCTGAACACGGACGGAGCGTCTAGAGGTAATCCGAGCCGTGCTGGTGCTGGGGGCGTCATCAGAGGAGAGGATGGCGAATGGAAGGGTGGTTCTGCTCTCAATATTGGTATATGTACAACACCTATGGCGGAGTTATGGGGTGTGTACTACGGCTTGCATATACCTTGGGAGTTGGGCTTCCGTAAGTGTAACACCCCAACTCATGGGCATTACCGCCGTGGATTTCCTCTCGAAACCCACCAGGCTAAATACGACAATAAATATGTAACTAAAGCGGAAACGACTATAATACATAATTATTCTAAAACCCAATACGAAAATTAAAATATAAAATATGCAAGTCTAGACACTAAACTAGCACCACCGTCGAGCACCTCCAAATCCTCCATGCAACTACCAAATCGTACAAGCTAAAGTCTTGTAACCAAAAGAAAACCCCAGAGTAACCTGGGTTAGAAGTTGGGATCTCAGAGGATGAACCCGCAATCAAACTACATCTCAAGAAACTAAACAGATCAAACTCACAACGATACTTAACAAGCACAACGGAATCAACACTTAGTCAAACACACAAGATAGAAAATCCCAATGCACCTCACGCGCTCACCCACATACAATCAATCATACAATGCAACACATCATTAGATAACACCACTTTAACACAAGCACAAACAACATCAATTCTTTATCCACAACAACACAAGATAACACAACAAATACACCTCCAACGGGCAACCACAAACCACTCACCAGGGAATAAGATCATCAACTACAAGAACACGCGACATCGACTTATCAACCACAACAACAAAAATCATAGAGGCAAATTCTAATCTACCATACAAAGCCAAACAACAACTTGACACATTACGTATCACAACAAGTCGCATATAAAGGTAACCACATAAAACATTAATCCACTTAATCCAAATTACAAGCAAGGAAACACACAACATTACAGTCAGAGTCCATCAACGCAATCGTCAAGCGGGCCAGTCTGAGGCAAGCAACTAAGTAAGTCGGGGGATGACTCACCTCGAATCCAAGCATATATTATCCAATGAAGATCCATCATCAATCATAACTCGGCCTAAACAAGCCATAGATATACAAAAGTACATGTCAACACGAAACCTTATACAAACACACTTATATATAAAAGACTCCAAATTCCAGAATCTGCAAGTCAACTTGTAAAATATAAAACAAATATTAAACAACGTCCTAAAATCATCAAACTTTACAGATCAATAGCCTTAAAGGTTATGAACCTAATTCTTCAAGAATTATCTAAATCCAATATCAAACGAAAGCTATATAATTAATATACTTCAGGACTGTCCTATACATTCTGGATTCGTACAGTATTCGGTTATATATAAATACATGATCTAAAATTCATTACAAATCATGAAATTAAATACATATAAACTAGACTTCTAAACGATTCTAACCATATATCATAAACGCAATTCAGACGTAACCTCAATTTATAAAGAATTTCCAAAGCCAGTCGTTTAACCTAGTTTTTCTGAAATACAGAAACTTAGTTATCAATTACTATTGCCTTCAACACAGATCCAAATGCTACGAAATTTATATCACAACTAAATCATATAATCAGGTATGTGTTTACATTTCCTCAGAGTTTTGTACAAAGTACAGCTCAAAGACCTCGTTAGCGGAATCCCACTTTTAAAACTATTCTACTCGATCAAACCCTAATCACCCATGGAATTAATATTTATTACTTCTAAGCATACAAGAATGAAAGCAGTAAACTTACTTTCAAATCCAATTAAGTATGAAGATTTGAAGCCTCAACACCAAAGCAATGGGGAATTTCAACGTAGAAAGAAGAGTCAAAGATGACGACTAGATGGTTACAATTAGGTTTAGAGAATATATATAGGATTAGATTAGGGAAATTAATAAGGTTTAGTCTAATTTATTAATTGAAAATATAAAATATACTAGCAAGAATTAAAATACTTATTCATAAGTATATATATTCATCTTCTCTTGTTTAAATATTTAAGCTGATATCTTTTTATTAAAAATAGGAATCTTATATATAATTTATAATTTTATTCTCGTATAACACATCATATATTAGATACTATTATAGACCATATATAGATATTTTCAATCAGAGTAAGGGGTATTACAGTAAGATTATAGTCGAAGTGGATTCTGAGATTGTAGTCGGGTTATTTAAGCAAGGGACGGTGGATTCACACCCCCTTTCTTTCCTGGTACGTATGTGCCATGGCTTCTTAACAAGGGACTTGATAGTTCGGGTGACGCATGTGTATAGGGAGGCCAATCGCTTAGCTGATGGATTGGCAAACTATGCTTTCTCGCTTAATTTAGTTTTTCATTTCTTTTCTGTTATTCCTAGTACTGTTAGCTCTATTTTAGTAGACGATGTAAGGGGTTTTGCTATCCCCCGGTTGATTCGTAATTAGCACACTTATTTTCAATAAATTTCTAGAGAGTGTCACCTCTCTTTTACCAAAAAAAAAGCTACACCGACCCCAGATCTAGGGTTTCTGTTTGATGATTCTTTCTGGTCAGTTTGGTCCGCACCCTAATGAAGAGAGGGGAAGGTGGGGAGAGAGGATGAGGTAATGGAGGAGGAGGAGGAAGAGACGAAGAAGCCTTCGATTATCAGATCTAGGTTTTTTTTAAAACTAAATCAGGAAGAGGGTGATGGATATGTACATCTCGTCAGGTAGTTTTTTTAATCTTAAGATGATTTGTTCTCGTGCCTTTTTCATCTACTGAGATCTAGGGTTTCTGTTTGATGCTTCTTTCTTTCTTTTTGTTGAAAATGATTTGTTCTTTAAATTCAGACTGTGTAATGATATAACTTGCTATAAAAATCTCGATTTGTTGTTTAAATTTGTTTGCATGCTGATTTGTTAAAGTGTTTTCATTAAAGACTTCTCCTAAGTTGTGTCTGTTTTGATATTAGACATCATTCTGATCGAAGGCTTTCACCTTGATGGAATAGGGGAAGAGGTACGGTGCACCATTAGGAGAAATCTCTTCAAATTAGAGTTGTATGTTTACACTCATCTACATTAGTACTTTTTGGTTGCAACAATAGAGTTGTATTGTTTTTTATTTTCAAATATGTTTTACTAATTATTGGTTGGTCTGAATTTGGACTGCATAGGTATTGGAGACCAAATTCAAAGAAGAATTGTGGCGAACAGCTACAGGTTCACATTTTAGAGAGGAAAATACTAAATGAGAGAGAACGTAATTTAGAGGGTTAGCTCTATTTCCATTTTCATTAATTTTAACAAATTCATGTTTATGTCCATTTAATTGTTCAAATTCGTATGTTGTATGTTTTTTGTTATAAATTTGTTTATGTTTGTTTGTGCAAGGTCTAGATTATTTTTATTTTGTTTTACATTCTGCCGCATAGTTTAGTATGTTTTATAGCCATAGTAAACATAAATTTTTAATTTGTAAAGTTGTTAAAAGTTTACTCAGATATATGTGTTTGTTTTTTTGTCTGAAATTTGGGTTGGGATTAGGTTAAGTCTTGAGTGTAGTCGACGCTAATTATTTGTATCAATATGGAGTAAGCTAGCTGCTTCACATGTGATGATCTTTAAGTTCTCAACTGTTATTCTGTAACTTCAATGTAGGTATTGGCTGAAATCTTCTTCCATATTGTAGGTGTTTCTTTCCTTTTGTGAAGGTGGTGAAGTTGACAAAAAATTATATTTTTAGAAGTCTGGGGAGTAAGTTTCTTCTTCTACTATCACCCTAATTGATGCTGATGTTGTTGATATGAATACTCACACTGTTTTTAGTTTGCTGTACTTTGTTAAATATAATTTTCATTAGAGTAGATAGTGCTAAATTCAGCGTCATAGTTTTTTTGTTCTTTAAATTCACACTTTCTAATGCTTTGTCTAATTATGAAAATCTCGATTTGTTCTTTAAATATGTTTGCTTGTTGTGTGAGACTTCGAATTTGAGAGGATTGTTCTTTGTATTTGTTTGCATGCTGGTTTCAAGTTGCTTCGTTTTAGATCGCTTAGCTTGGGTTCACTCAGACTTATATGGATGTTTATTTGTCTCAAATTGGGGCTGGAATTGGGTGTACATTAAATTAGATCATTCATGTTCAGTGGGCTGCAAACTGGAATGTAGGAGTTTTGTCATTAGTGATAACTATATACATCCACAATAAGTGATAAGACTTGTTTAAGAATAAGTGATAAGACTTGTTTAATAATTATATTTAAAAAATAAATTTATTATTTCACACCTCTAAATTAGATCATTCATGTTCAGTGGGCTGCAAACTGGAATGTAGCACATGTTTGTACGTTTTTTTTGTTTAAATTCAGTTAAAAATAGATAGGATGTGCAGAATATGGTAAAGATATGATGACATCTTTGTGCCAGCCCAACTTCACTGTATCTCAGTAATGGACAAAATATGGTAATATTGTGTAAGCAATTTATTTTTAAAAATTCAGTAGAAATTAGAGAGGATGCCACGTGGCGCAATATTGAAGTATAAGCACAGTAGGAAAATTCAATTAATTGACTGCCACATGACATGTTGAAAGAGAGGATGACATGTGGCATAAAGGTTGGTTTACTTTAATAGTTTAATAGTAGATTTATTTATATTTATTATGCAGTAATTAAAAATAAGTTTTATAAATTTTAACAAATTGTTTCGTATCGAAATATGAAATGTATAATCTTCTATACATGCACTAAAACAGACGTTGTTTGACACATATCGTCCTTACGTTCAATTCAGCTATGTGTTGACCTCTGACCGCTATGACATCTCATTAGCCACGTCATCGGACATGTCATCCAATAAAAAAATCAATAAAAATGTCGCAATTTATGAAATTTGAAAATAAATATCTTAATTTAATTAATTGATTATCTTTTTCTAAATTTTTTATCTACTTTGTATACTCTATCTAAATATAACTAAATTTTATCTACTTTACCTAAATAATTTATTTACTTTTGTACAAACTATCCACGTATAATTTTATACACCTGATAAATTTCATTTATATCTACATTGTAATATGGTTTATAGTTTAAGCAATAAAGCATAAACTATAAACTACATAATAATATAAAATATAATCATACTAATCAAGATATTTAATATATGCAACCTCGTGCATGGCGCGAGAACACAGGCTAGTTACTAACTAGTTTAGTTCCTGCATCATACGCGGGCTTATATAATTCACGAGTCACTTATTAAATAATCTCATGTATAATTTTATTTAAAAAATCTCTTGATAATTCGAAATGATATTGCCGATTACATAATTAAGTTTAAAATTCTAAATATAATACATAAACAATAAACAGAAATGTGTTTTTATACGAAAATCTTATTTAATTGAAGTATCATAAGTCATATTTTAATAAATTTGTATATATTGATTTAAATTTTTTTTTCTCATTTATAAAAAAATATATAATTTAAAGCATTATCATACGATAAAATATTTAAAATTCAATTTTAAAGAATATTATAGTGGGTTTGATTCACATGAGGATGCCCCTTAGTGTTAAGACTAATGATCAATTCCATTCGTAGGATTGAATTGATCCAACAGCTCAAAAGAGCTCCCTATTTAGCTTCTAAGTCGCGCGCTTCAAATTTACACGCTCCTATAAAAGTCTCTCCCTCCCTCTCACTTTCTTCCCCATCGACAAAATTTCAAGCCAATTCTCGAGGGAGTTGAGAGTTGCAGATACTAGCAATTTCAACCGGATTCCGCTCTCATTTAACGCAATTCAAAGTCGTTTTCTCAGATCTGAGAGATGATGCGGTGATTCGTGAATTTCTTCATTGTTTCTCACAATTTTCACTCAATTCTGCTAGGTTTGCAAATCTTCTGACCTAACTCGAACAAAATCAAATTCAGAAGCGTTAGATGACAAAGCATGGTGCGAACATGGTCTAGATTCAAGGTATTAGTCTTTCGATTTCATACTAGTAACCCTAGCTAGGTCCAGATTCAAGTATGAATCACATGTTTATTAAGAAGCATGTGAATCTCATGATGACCGATGATTAGTGATGATTGTGTGGATACCTAATTTGTATGTGTTAATATGAAAAGATTGACAAGAATGTTTGGCTGTGTGTGTGAATCTCGTGTATCTTGTGATAATAACACCGACTTATGTATGTGTTCATCAATTTATTTGCGTGTGTTCATCAGTTTGTATGTATGTGTTCATAAACTAGGTCATGTTTGTTCAGTAGAAGTTCATGTGTTCATGCTTTTGTTTACTAAGAAACATGTGAATCTTAGGATGACCGATGATTCGTGATGATTGTGTGGATACCTAATTTATATGTGTTCATATGAAAAGATTGACAAGAATATTTGGTTAATGTGTGTGTGAATCTCGTGTATCTTGTTATAATAACATCGACTTACGTATGTGTTCAACAATTTATTTGTGTGTGCTCATCAGTTTATATGTATGTGTTCATAAACTAGGTAATGTTTGTTCGGTGAAAGTTCATGTGTTCATGCTTTTGTTTACTAAGAAACATGTGAATCTTATGATGACCGATGGTTCGTGATGATTGTGTGGATACCTAATTAGTATGTGTTCATATGAAAATATTTCCAAGAGTATTTGTTTAATGGTTGTGTAAATCTCAGGTATCTTGTGATAATTAACACCGAATTATGTAGGTGTTCATCAATTTATTTGTATGTGTTCATCGATTTATATTTATGCGTTCATGAACTAGGTCATGTTTGTTCTGTTAATATGAAATGCATGTGTTCATCATGTAAGTCATATGTGTTCATCAAAGAATATGTTTGTGTTCATCAACAAATTCATGTATATTCAAATAATACGAAAAACAGGTGCTCAACATCTAGGCAATTTGTGTTCATTGGTGAAAGCATGTGTGTTCATTGGTGAAAGCACATGTGTTCATGTACTAATGCTTTTGTGTGCATTAATATGTATGTGTTCATTAAAATATATGTATGCTCTGTTAATATGAAAGACATGTGTTCATCATGTAAGGCATATGTGTTCATCATGTATGTGTTCATCAACTAATTCATGTATGTGCAGTTCATATGAAAAATAGGTTTTCATCATCTAAGAAACATGTGTTCATGATCTAAGCCACATGTGTTCAATGGTGAAAGCAAATGTGTTCATATAATAATGCTTTTGTGTGCATATTGAACTTAATATGTATGTGTATATGTCATGTATTTTGTGTTCATTAACATTCTTGTGTATGTTCATGAGTGAATGAAAATGTGTTATTCTGTAATTGTCCCTTGTGTTCATATGCTAACGCTTTTGTGTCCCTAATGTTTATGAATTGTAGGTGATAAACCAAAAGTGATGAAATTAGCTCATGGGACAATATCCATTGGTGAAAAACAGTTTCAACATCATATGGGACCTCAGAAGAAAATATGTACAAGACAAAGTTGAAAAGAGCAAAACACCAACTCCCTCTTTGAGCAAAAGAAATTTGAACCTCTAGAAAAAAAAAATTGTGATCATTATTATGGAAGAAATTCAGATTCCTAAGGGAGGTGGTAGGAAGAAGAATTAGGAGATTTGATTGTTGTGTTTAGTAGACAAGTTATGTAAAAAGTAGGTTTGTTGTTTTATGAGACATCAGTGATTAAATTTGAATTCTTGGATTGTGGTGTGGAATCTTTAGTAGTTTGCGATGAACAATCTGTGGTAGTTTGTATATATTAGTACTTAAATGTATATTTCATTAACTCTTTTTGTGTTCATTGATCAAGGCTTATGTGTTCATCTCTCTATCTATTTCTGTTCATCAATCAGATTGAGAATACCACACTTGGATTCTAACTTTGTTAATCATTAATTCTACTTCTGTTCATCTCTCAAGCCATATGTGTTCATATTTCAGATAGAAGAATCTATGTGTTCATGAATATCAAAACTGGAATATATCGTTGTTCATTATTAAATCTAGTTGTGTTCATCTTCAAACCAATATGTGTTCATATATCTAGACATATGTGTTCATATGTCTAGCATATGGTTTCGTTTGTTAGATAGAAAAACTTATATGTTCATGAATATCAAAAGTGAAATATAACTTTGTTACTATTTGTGTTCATCTCGTAAGTAAAATGTGTTCATATGTCTTGTCTGGGCATATGTGTTCATATTGAATATTGAGAACATCTCTGTTCATGAGCATCAAAACTCAAAAGTAAAATGTTTGAAGCTCAGAAACTTTATGTTTCTGAATAAGTTCTTGTGTGTTCATACAATGGTTGAAAATTATAATAGAAATGTATAAAATACTAACATAAAAATTATTTGATACAGTTTGGTACCCTGATTCATTACATCAAAACCAAAAACACCAAATAAAAAAATGAAAATATAGCGACTAATTGCGGGCATGCAATGCAGTTGTGTCGAAGCTGACTACAAATGAAACATGTTCGATGTTGCTTTGCTGAGTTTGCAATTCCAACTCCTTGGTCACCCCTAATTGTCTCTTCTTTGGTTGCTTGTTGAGGAAGATGAACATTAACTTGATCCAACAAATTTCTGAAACATAGACTTTCTTGTTGAGGGTTCAGTAGAGGCTCAACTACTCTTGAACTTACAAGCAGTCCCTTTTGTTCCTTAATCACACGCAACAACTCTTTCAGTATTAATGTCAATACACAAGAGTATAATGTTGAGCACTTATGCTAGGAGAAATAGAAGACAAATTCACTTAGCTAACAAGAAGATAAAAACCTATGATTAGTTTTTGTATCAGTGTGTTCATTCCTAAAAAAACTTGTGTTCATTGCTAATAGAACTTGTGTCCACTCCTACACATCAATTGTATTCATATGGTACATATTCGTAGGAAATAAGAGAGATGTGTTAAAGATGTGTTCATTTGTAAGTCAAAATGTGTTCATGTCAAAGAACACATGTGTTCATTTCTACAAGGCACACAAGAACACGATCAAAAGAAATTCTGACTAGCTATATCGCAAATAGAAAAGATCAAAAAGCTAATTGTGATCAAATACAATTTTCTAAAGTGAACTATAAAATTAAGCCACATCTTCCAACAAAACAAAAAGATACAATTAACAAAAAATACAAATCAAACATTAAGAACTTCCAATTAGATGGCAAAATTAGTGGAAAATACAATTTCCATGAAGAACAAGACAGATCAAATTACAAAAGTAGCAAAGATTACCTAACCAAACAAAACAAAATCGAGAAATCATTTCCTTCATCGCAAAAAGTAATTCCACATGAAAAACGATCAAAAGAACTAATGTGTTCATTTGTCAGATCATATGTGTTCATGCCTTAACACATGTGTGTTCACATGGCGACAATTACCTTGATCCATAACAATCTGGTTTATAAACGATTGTACTCAGACGGAAATGTTCAAGCAACAACCTCCAACTTTAAGCTACAACACACACAACCAAATCAATGTAAGAAATGGAAGAAATTCCATTAGACTCAAAGTGAGAATATCTGTCAAACAAAAACACAGTTAGGTCAAAGCTCAAAAAACATATACAGTGAAACAAAAACACAAAAAAGGAATAAGATCGAACTTCCAAATAGATCAAATAATCAAATAGAACACAAATCAAAGATCAAAATAAGAGATTACCTGTTTCGAGGAGGATTGAAGCGAAGAAGCGAGCACGAAGAACACATATGATCCGTGAGGGAGGAAGAAAGATAGAAGGTCACACATGAACAAGAAGGACTGAAGGAGAGCAGAAGGAGATCGCAAAACAGAAGTGAAAGCGAGAGCGAGAAGGAGATCGGGAAACAAAAGCGAGAGGGAGAGCGAGAACAAAGAAGATGTGCGTGAACGGCTGAGATTATAACCTAGAAAACAAGATCAACGATCTTAGTGCATCCTCATTCCTATCTTAGTGTAAGGTCCTCATGGGATCTTTTTCCGTAAGGATAAGTACTAAGTAGGGAAAATGTTAAAAATTCATTTTAGTACCCACCTGTATTAAAGGAAAAAAAAACTTTCATAAATTTGTTGAGACTACAAAATTACACATAAACATAAACAAAATCAATAATTTATTTTTTAGGGAGTAATAACAAAATCACACATAAGCATTAGGAACTAAAATTTAGGAGAGAGCTTCAAATATCTCTCATTTAGTATATACTAGCTTTATTCTCGTGGCATGCACGTAATTTAAACAACGATCTTTATAATGGAAAAGTATCACGTAATAAAGATTGTTAAAATGATAAATGAGAATGATTGTGGGGCCTTGGATCAAGAAAGATTCAAGAGCCTAGATGATGACATGTGATGCCACTTTGTCACCCCTTGTCACCACCGCCGACCACGCCGGACCATCTTTGGGCCTCGCCGGAACAAAATTGTCACAAAGATGTATAAAATTGTTCACAAATATTACAAAATTATTTACTACTCAAAAGTTCATTACAATTGGCTTAAATGTTCATCACGTTGTTCATAAATGTTCATCACAATATTGATAAATGTTCATCACAATATACTCTACTGAATGTTCATCACATTATACTTAAATGTTCACCAACTGAATGTTGGTCAAATTCTACTTAAATGTTCACGGACACCAATTAAATGTTCATCACATTATACTTAAATGTTCACCAACTGAATGCTCATCACATTATACTTAAATGTTCATCAAATTATATTTAAATGTTCACCAAGTTTATTACACTTAAATGTTTATGTTATTTGGACAAACGGCGGACCACCACTGGACCACCACTGGACCACCACCACCGCACCACCACTGACCCACCATCAAGCCACCGCCGGACCACCACTTATGTGGAACACCACTTTAATACAATTTCTATTAAAAACACACTTAATTTTCAACAAAAATCACCTAAATGTTCACCATCTCATACTTAAATGTTTATCATCTCATAATTCAATGTTCACAAGGATTTAATAAAATGTTCATTACTCAAAGTTCATTACAATCGACTTAAATGTTCATCACGTTGTTCATAAATATTCATCAAAATGTTGATAAATGTTCATCAAAATGTTGATAAATGTTCAATTTGATATACTCTATTGAATGTTCATCACATTATGTTCACCAACTGAATGTTCACCATCTCATACTTAAATGTTTATCATCTCATAATTCAATGTTCACAAGGATTTAATAAAATGTTCATTACTCAAAGTTCATTACAATCGACTTAAATGTTCATCACGTTGTTCATAAATATTCATCAAAATGTTGATAAATGTTCATCAAAATGTTGATAAATGTTCAATTTGATATACTCTATTGAATGTTCATCACATTATGTTCACCAACTGAATGTTCATCACATTATAATTAAATGTTCATCAGCTGAATGCTCATCAAATTATTTTTAAATGTTCACCAAGTTTATTACACTTAAATGGTTATGTTATTTGGATAAACGCCGGACCACCACCTGACCACCACGACCGCACCACCACTAACCCACCATCAAGCCACCGTCGGACCACCAGACCACCACTTAACAAAACAATTGATTTTCATCAAAAATTATCAAAATGTTCATCATCTCATACTTAAATGTTCAGAAGGGTTTAATAAAATGTTCATTACTCAAAAGTTCATTACAATCAGCTTAAATGTTCATCGCGTTGTTCATAAATGTTCATCAAAATGTTGATAAATGTTCATTTTGATATATTCTAGTGAATGTTCATCACATTTTACTTACATGTTCACCAACAGAATGTTCATCACATTATACTTAAATGTTCATCAACAGAATGTTCATCACATTATATTTAAATGTTCACCAATTTTGAATTAGACATGAATTTTCATTTATTTTTATACTTTAACTTTTTAATTTATTAATGGACCACCGCCGGACTACGCCCAGACTGTCGCATGACCTCCGCCTGACCCCGCCGGACTTTCGTCGGACCCGCCGGACCTCTACCGGGTGGTTGCCGGGAAGTCGTCGGGTGGTCGCCGGACCACCACAACTACCCCCACTACAAGTGGGAGGTAACTAGTTTAATCTAAGCCATTGGATGCCAAGGCATCCAATGACTTAGATTCATTCTTTTTTTTTCTCTATAGGAGGGTTTATTATATATATAACTAGTGTAGTGGCCGGTGCCAAGAACGAGAAATTTCATATTATTCGTTAGAAAATTTTATGTCTTTTGACCCGTGTTTAACTTTCATCAAATATGCAAATTAAGTTTAATTTTTTGTTTTGAGGACTATTTATACAAATATATTTTATTTCATGAAAGTTATGTATGTAACTTGACTTAAAAATATATATTAACTTTCAACATAACTTTTATTCTTAATGGAATAGCTTGTATTTTTGTTGTTGAATGGATTGACGTATATATTACGTACCACTCACAAATATCAACCATGCTCCACTTTGACCATAAGTTTATTCATTATTTAGTTTGTTCCTTTGTGGTTATATTTCAAAATATTTGTTGTATAATTATATATCTCGCATATGTTCCTTATTTTTTGGCAGATCATGGCTTATATTTGTGAGCGGTACGTAATAGTGAATGCATGTTTTGTTGAACTTATGGTCAAAGTGGAACAGATCTGTTGGATCGATTAGCGTATAAAAACTCAAGGAACAAAAGCTATTGTTCCTTGATAAGTAAATAATGCAGAAAGACAAACAATAATGTAAATCAAACCTGGACACGATGATATATAGTGGAAACACCCCAAGTACCAAAAAGTCCTCGAGGCGAAAAACCACTCCTCTCTAGCTTTCACTAGAGGGAGTTTGAACAAGTCTACTCGTTGTATTGATATCTTGATTACAATAGAACTTGGATCACTCACTTAGACTTCCTAGCTAGATCTCGGATCACTCTTCTCACTTGAATCTCAATCTCACACACGTAGAACAACTCTAAACCGAGTATTAAGTTTTCGCTCTTCAAAGTCTTACTAAGCTATGCAATTCTCATGCAATATATAGCACACTAAATAGCTCAAACCTAACTACCAATCTAGCCGTTCTAATACTACCATAAATCTCACAATATCTTTCCACAAGGAAATCGCTTCCTAAAATATCTTTCACAAGGAAATCTCTTCCTAAGAAATCTTTCCTTCTGTGTGACATTCCAACTTGTTCTCCAAGTAGTCACCTTGGGCCTTACACTTCGGCGCGCCGCCTTGAACAAATAAGGAAACAAAGCGCATAAGGAAATATTCCTTGCGCATAATATTTCCTTATTCCTTTGGCAACATTCACACGCGCGTCCAATGCCCATCCTTGCCGAGTTGTCACTTTCCTTATTTGACGAGATCTTCTTTTCCTTCTTTGACAAGATTTTCTTTCCTTCTTTGAAATGCAACTTTTCCATAATTCTTCAAGGCCATCCTCCAATATATCTTCGACCAATAATCTTCTTCGGATGAACTTATTCTTCACAGCTGTCTTCCATTTGACGTAACCTTACGTCTCATGGATTCCAGCAAGACTTCCTTCGTACCTGCTTGTACTTCCTTTGTTCATGTCTACGCACAAGTAGACTTCCTTCGTTCCTGTCTACACACAAGTAGACTTCCTTCGTTCCTGCAAAAACTAGTAACAATACCTACGCACTCAAGTAAACCATTAGTGGATGTTTGTCATTCAATCAAAACCTCATCATATCTCAACAAGATCCTTTTTGAGTGTGTTCATGGTAAGTATGTTAATACCGATATGATGAATGTTTGTTAGATACCTTTTTTAGTCGTCGATCATGCTTTTTTGTTGTGTTATTTAGGCGATTTTATTATTCAAGGAGCGGGACGTGTTCTACGACAATTGTTAATTGAAGGAGATAAAAAAATGACTTCTGCGTTTGCGTTGAAAGAAGATGACCTTATTAACCTGAATTTGTTTGGTCCAATGGTTCCAACTTCTAAAGAAACAACAAAAGATCTTATGGATGACATGGAATATGTAATTTTCCAGACATTTTCCAAATGTTGATGTTATCTGTCTCTTATATAATCCGTTCTTTCAAAATTTCAGGCTACCAGACACTTAAAATGCTGTTTTCGGAATTGGGGAGGCATACAATATGTTGTTCTTAGCTAGAGATTTTGAATTTTCTTGTAGGGCTTATTTGAAAAAGTACGGATTAATGTTCTGAAGATTATGGTCTTATTGTTTTGTCTTACACAGTACTGCGTTTTGTGTTTCTGTTGTTTTTCACCACCGCTGTTTTTGAAATTTCGTTTAAGATTTCAACTGCCGTGTTATTTATATGTTATATTTGTAGAGCATATTTGGATGTATTTAGAATACCTTTTCTCCTTCCTTGTAGAAAGATAATTAAATTAATCATGTTGATATATTCGGTTTATTTGGCCAGTTGGTGTTGAATATTTGTATATATGTACCTAGATATATAGTGAATTTATGTTATACCATGGCAATACGTTTTTATATTATTTGTGGGTAAAGTGTGCGTGTAAGGTTAATGTAGTAGTCAATTACATGACATTATGGAGTTTGATTCATCAAACATTTTATTTGAGGTAAGAGGATTTGTTCATCAATTTTGTATGTTTATTTTAGCTACATATTAATCTTTATAATTCCCTAATCAAAATCAAACATTCAATTGAAATGTACGTTTTTGTTAACGGAAAGAGTTGATTCGATTTCAGCCTTCAACTAATTACTTCAAATCAGAATTATAATTTTACCTCTCCGGTTTCAGCCTTCAATTCTAATCACATATCATTTTATTTTTTTTTTCATATAAAAATTTAACAGTATTTTGAGAGAAGATTTATTTATTTATATATTTACAAATAGAGGATTTATCATAATTATAAAAATTATCAAGATTTCTTTACTTTTTAATATGTTCCTGTATAACCCCTTTTTAAATTTAAAAGGAAATAACACTAGGCAAGATGATTAAGATTATGCTCAGTAATAATAATCTTTCTAAAAACTCTTTAAATGTACGTTTTTGTATACTGAAGATATTATTTTCATATATGTATTTTTGGAGTAATTTTTAGTAAAAAATAATATCTCTTATATATGTACCAAATCACACAGTCGTTGACGATGCTTGAATTGCTTTTCATTGTCATACAGATTGGAGGCGAAGAGCGGAAAAAAGATGAAAATGGTAGAAATATCAACCAATTAAGCACGTAGTTATGATTTTATTAGACATTTAAAGAGTCTCAACTGTCATTACTTTGGACAATACCAACCAATTTATATATAGAGAGAAATTTTAAAAGTTATTAATTATATTTACTTATTATTGAATATTAACAATTTTTAGTATTAAGAATTATTAATTTAATGCATTCATTAGCTAAATTTGATATCATTGAGTTGAAGAATATAAAGACTTATAGATATTAATTTTATAGCTTGAAACGAAAAGAAGATGTAGTTTTGGATTAAATATTTATGATGAGAGGAGAAATATTTTGTTCATGCATTAAATAGGTACGGATTTCATTTACTTTCAGCCAAGACCAACCAATTTTTATATATATATATAGATTAAGATACTAGCATTTTGGGGTCGCGCTACGCGCGGGTCTATATTATTTTATATAAGTGTTATTGATTTTTAGGAAAAAGTCATTAACGCTACACGTATTTTATTTTATTTATTCTGTAAAATTTATTTTTTATTCAAATATTCTACATGTTGTGTGATATAAAAAGGTGATAAACCCTTAATTGATCATATTCTTGATTGCTCTTTGTAGGGTGTCTCTAGAAAGATAATTTGGATATTTGATTAATGCTCATATTACATAAGCTGATATTATATAGACAAAATTTGTAGTTTTTACCAACTTCTGGAGTAATCTCAAAGACAAAAATTTGTTTAGCCGGAGATGATGATCCATTTTATTTTTGTTATAAAAATACCACTTTATCCTTGAATGTTAAGCATTGAAAACACTTCAGCATACACTATACATTTTGATTATAAAAATTTAAGTCTTAATTATATAAATCTTCATACATGGATTTTATTATTGAGTTTGAGATGTATAAAATCCATCAATTATTAAATGATAGTACTAAATTAAGGAGTGTCATTAACCAATTAGAATGAAAAAATATTTATTGTGGCTTTCATTTTCTCTCTCCGCTTTTTATACAGTAGATTAGATAGATTAGATAGATAAATAGATTAGATTATAAGATTAGATAAACTAGCCCTACGGGGCCCGTGCGATGCACAACCCTTTTTTCCTACATTTGGCAATAATATTTTATTTGTTCTTTATGGTTTTGTAAATATTTTGATTTTTGTTGTTGGTTTGAGTTTATCCGTGAACGTTGTATGTACTAATAAATTATGCAAGAGTTTTGTGAATTAAAAGTTGTGCTCGGCAATGTGAATGTGTTGACATGGTGGTTTATGTTGCTATATTACATGTGTTTATAGAGACACCGTCATAGATATTCTACATATATGTAGGTGTCTACAAGGAAAAAAAAACATATATGATTACTAAGGCAACACAGTTTTCTCTCAGTCTAGTTATGCCGCGTAAGCAACCTTCATTACAACAACCCATTTGCCAGTTGACGTGTAAAAAGCTGACCCAACCCGTTGGGTCGATCAGACCCGACCTGAAAAATACTCGACTTAATCCGACCCGAAAAATGCGTGAACCCGTTTGGGTCAAACCCGGACTAATCCGAACTTCTCGAAACTCGTGAATGGACCCACTTTTCACATATTTTATTTTATTTAAATTAAAAAATAACAATATATTTTATTAAATAACAATATAATATTATTAAATAACAATATAATATTATTATTTTATTATAAAAATATTTTTTAAATTTTATTTTCTTTGTTATAATTAAAAAAACGGATATTCGAAACCCTTTGGGTCAACCCGACCCGAACCCGCTCAACCTGAAAATTCTGTCAACCCGATTGACCCGAACCCGTTTTCGACCCGAACCCAAACCTGACCCGTTCGACCCGTTTTCCAGGTCTACTTTTCAGTGTTATATTGGTTACTGTTTTTATTTTCAAAATAATATATATGTTAAATTTAGAAAAATGACAAAAAATATCACAATAAAAAATCTCTCAGATATAGAAAATTCGGAAAATCAGGGCAAACAATTATTGCGTGTTATATATTTTGATTCGTTTATGTGCCAAATTTGGGTTATAAATAATCCTATTAATTTAATAAATAAGACAAACATAAATATTAATATAGATATAAAAGTAGAGTATGTTAATGCAATTATTAAGTAAATTTGTTTATTTTTAAAATAATTCTTATTGTTTTAATATATAAAAAAATAGTGTTGTTAACCCGAACCGTCGGCTAACCTGTATTGACAGACCTTGCTGGCTTGACCCACTACCATAATTGACTCTATATGTTCTCAACTTGAACCTGGAATAATCGAATCATACTTGACCGACTAATTAACTGCTCTTTGTTTTAAACTACCAGGTATATGGGCGATATCACCTCAAACCACCGGTCGAGTTTTGCCTAAATATTAATTGTATTAATTATTAAGATAAAAGCTAATAGAAAAAATCTTAAACTTTATACAAATCTCAGAATTAATCTAGTTTGAACTATTCATTTTTGGATTATGGTTTCGGTAGGTATGTACGGTCTTTTTGTTTTGGGCATAGTTGTTTGTTTTTTGGGCCGTCTGGGTTTTTATGTTTCGGCCGGTCCTAGTTTCTTGTTTTTGGTGTTGTACGTTTTTTTTGTCTGTTGTTTCGGCCGGTCTTTTTTGTCTGTTGTAGGGCTGCCGTTTCTTTTGCTTCTTTCATTTTCCCAATATAGGGTTGCTGTCCGATTTAGATGACCTCGGCTTTAATTCGGTTTTGATGAGTTTGATTGTTCCATTTTGTTTTTTTTGGAAATAAATGTAAGAATTGACTGAAATCAGATGTTCTATCTATTTGCCATTAGTTTACATGTTTTATGTGCATCTTTTCTCACCTACTCTGTGATCTAAATTAATACTGGTTTGTGATAAATCTCTACTATTTACTGTAAAAAGAACGAACGAACTAACTATTTGTAGATTTGTGACAGTTTCGTCATGCTATGATCACTATGATCACTACTATGATCGAAGACAAAGATAGCTTTTCAATGGGGCTATCTTATAGTATGTAGATTAATTAACTTTAGGAGAAGGAAAAAACATTTAAGTGGCAAGTCTTGCTTATAGTATATATTAGGATTTTTGGTCCGTGTTACGTGCGGGTTTTACAATATGTAACATTTTTAATAAGGCGTTGAAGAACTAAAGAGTAAAAGATTACGATATGTTTTATATGGATCCATATGGACATGTGTTGTTGGGCGTAAAAGAAAATGGAAAAAGAGAAAAAAAATAAATTAAAAAAATGTAATTAAAACACAAAGCATTAAATGGCGGTGATTAATTTGCCTAACACCCTATCTTTATATTATACTAGACTTTATTCGTAAAAATGTCGGTGATTAATTTACGGTACAGATCCATTATAGACATGTGTTGGTGCGTCAAAATCTTCATTGGGGTGGCATATTCGTAAACGTAGGTAAGAAATGAGAAATAAAAAATCAAGAAAATCTATCTTATATATTAAAGCTAAGACTTTTAGAGCTTTTAGAAAATTTTAGACTAGGTTGTTAAGCTATTTTCATTTTTTATTTTTAACTTTAATTAAAAATATATTGAATAATTAACTCAACAAATAAATCTTATAAAACAGTCACTTCATTCAACATAAAAACAATACAAATTATCCTATTCTATTAAAAATAAATTTTCAATTTGATTATGACATATATAATAAGATATTTATATATATAATTAAATTATATATCATTCATGAAATTAATATGTATTAATTAGTATTCACAAACAAAAAGATAAATTTATTTCGCTTATTTGGTGAGAGTTAAACTTAATTTTTATACAAACTTGACTTAAACGTATGAATTTTTACGACGAACAATCTGAAATACCCGTGCATGGCACGGGTCACTACACTAGTGGTAAATTAAAAACAAAGCATTAAATGCAGTGTAATTAATTTGGGGAACCCTTACTTTATACTCCCTCCGTCCCATTATATAACTCTCGTTTGTGGTTATCGAGGAAAATTAAGGTTATTGGAAAGAGAATGTGAGAGAGTGTTGATTTTTATGTAGGAAAGAGAAAATAAAAAGTACTAAGTTAGTGTGAGTTTTGAGGTAAAAAAGGAGGAAAAAGAAGATAATTGGATGTGATGTGTATAATAAGACAAAAGATATAAAAGGAAAGTATGAAGAATTTTTTGGGATACCCGATTAGGAAAACAGGAATTATATAAGTGGACGGAGGGAGTAGTATATTAAGACTAGATTTTTTGGGCCCGCGCTACGCGCGGCTTTTACAGCTTATAAAACTTCATAATAAAGCGTTGTGAAATCGAAGAGTAGAAAATGATGATATTTTCATACAGATCCATTATAGACATGTGTTGGTGGTTCAAAATCATTATTTGAGCAACATATTCGTAAATGTAGGGAAAAAATAAAATAAAAAATAAAAATAATAAATTAAAAACAAAGCATTAAATACAGTGTGATTAATTTGAAAAACCCTTATAAAATATATTATGATACGATGACGACTGTATTGCCTTTTAGAAATGAGAAGATTAATTGATTGGGGTGGAGAAAACAAGTGTCTAAAGAGAAAGGTGTAGGGAGCTTAATACTTTTGTTTGTGACCCTTGAGGGTGGACAATTAAATGAGTACGTGCTTATAAAGTTATTGTATTGAGTTGATGGGATGCACATGAGCTAACATTTATATTAGACTTTAGGGTACAGTAAAAATGAATATTTTATTTGTATAGTCGGGTAGTATTAAGCTTATCAGACTCAAATGGACTCAAATTCCGTCTTAAAGAATTGGTAGAGTAGCCCGCCCGGTGACAATTTATATATTTAACAAACAAGGTAAGTTGGCAGGAAAAAATTAAGAATACAACAAAGTGTATGAACACAAATACTTATATTGAGAGCACACAAACGATAATCTAATTGAATAGAAATGATTAATCGTCATACAAAAGACAATTACTTGAAGACTTTGTCTCTTTTGTGAACTAAAGAATAACCATTTGGAGGCTTAGATTATGATTATAATTGACTATAACACTAGTTTAATCAAGTATCATAGATTTTTCCGCATTTCCGATGTGTTTCCATTTCGTTGACCATTTCTGACATAATTTGACCATTTTATGAAGTTTTCGGAAACTTTTGCGTGTCGAAACGTTTCGAAATAGAAACGCTTTCTTATTCGCGGTTTACGTGCTACATAGCCTGCCATTAATGTTCAATCCCGGTTTTTAAAGCGGTCGGTCGGTTGAAAATTCGGAATTTCTCCCTTTTCTTGAGAAGAAGGGCCGAAGTCCTAATTTGGGAATTTCTCTTAACCTTACATCGATCAATCATATGAAGAAAATTACCATATATCCATATCTATATAAAAATTGTTGGGTAATACATTGACTTTTTGTTTGAAAGATTAATACATTAAAAAATATCACATTTAATTATGCTCCTACAATAGTCGTCTCACGTCTGTTCGTTTCTGCCAGTTGTTCTTCCTTTTATTTAATCTCCTAATTTAGGTCTTTTAGTTATGTTTTGAGTGTATGTTTCTATATCATATTTCTCTCACCGATTTTTATTTGTTTCATGCGTATTTTGAGATTCTTCTTGAACATGTTGGTAGTCTTTTAATATTCTCTTTCAGCAGGTTGTTATTGTGTAGATTATGATTTTAAAATATCATTAATTAGTAATTATACCATTCAGATTTCGTTAATGATCAATATGTTAAAATTTATATATTTAATTAATTAAAACCATCTATTTTTTATTACAAATTACTGCATAAATACATATGTAAAAATAATACAAAATTTATAAATACGATAAAAGTAAACGTGTTAGGTCCGAGCGAAATGCAGGGAATGAAGTAGTATATATATATATATGAAAAAAATCTCTCTTCTTATTACATGGCATTACACTATTAATTTCGCCACATGGCACATTCATATTCATTTTTGTCATTTTTCATTTCCTTATAAATTAAATCATATAAAGATTAATGTATCAAATCTATACTCTTTCAATATTTGAATCAAATTAAAAATCATTGTAATCTTACTTGTCTTTTTCAGAATTTTTTTCTTCTGAAATGAGTATATTTTAAGAACAAATTCCTGTTATAGGCGTAATTTGAAACAAATTCCCAATATAAGCACTTTTATCAGGTTCAGAAATTGCAACGAGGGAGAGCACTGTTTTGAACAACGTCTCTCCCTAAACCAAGTGTATTTTTAAAAAGAATAAGCCTTCGTATGAGGCGTTGTTATGGACAACGAATCATACGAAAGCAAAATAAGCGTTTCTTCAGTGCTCGTTCGGAATCAGAATCGAGTGAGAGACGTATCTGGTGAAAGGTGAGATCGATACGGACCCAAAGAAATTGATCATGCTCGATTCTGATACCAAACGAGTCCAAACGAACCAGCCGAACCCGCGTAAATCTAATGCATATCGATCTCAGCTTCATTTCCGATTCAGGTGGCTCACAACGTTAGCGCGTCAAAGTTTTGGAAAGGCCATTACTAAATACAGCCCGGTGTTTTATTCAAACGCAGCCTGGTTTCTCGCGTTATGCGAGGGACGTGTTTCTCGCGTTACGCGAGAATAGCAAAAATATTAACTTTTAATCTCGCGTTATCCGAGAAGCACGTCCCTCGCGTAACGCGAGAATAAAATTTTAAATTTTTAATATTTTTGCTATTCTCGCGTAACACGTCCCTCGCGTAACGCGAGAAACCAGGTTGCGTTTGAATAAAGTACCGGGCTGTATATAAGAACCGTGTATAGATAGTTCTCATTAGTGGCTGAGCCATGAATTCATGTTAGTAGAGGTCAATATTGTCCGCATTAAGAATCTTCACGTCCCTCGCGTAACGCGAGAATAAAATTTTAAATTTTTAATATTTTTGCTATTCTCGCATAACGCGAGATGAACGTCCCTCGCATAACGCGAGAAACCAGACTGCGTTTGAATAAAGTACCGGGCTGTATATAAGAACCGTGTTTTGGAAAGTGCCTTGGGGGTACTTGCACACTTGGAAGAGAAACCAAGGAATATGTGTGTGAAATGACGCACTTCATCACAATTCTAAGTCTCTTCACACTTTTATTAGTTGTAAGATTATGTCTTCACACTCACGACTCTAAACATAAGAACTTTATAACAGTTCGATATGTCTCTTCACACTTTATTAATTGTAAGAATATGTCTTCACACTAACGGCTCTCAACATAAGAGCTTTTAGCTAGTTATTATTGCTATTTTGCTTGGATTCCTTTCATAATATATAAAGTGGCACTGGTAGCTTAGATCATCAACAAATTAATCAACACTGAGATCAATTTATAATCATAATGTATAGGTAATGGCCGGGGAATATTTTGTGATAGGTAATCGATCAAGGGCCGCGGTAGAAAGTTGCATGTGGTATTTGGCCATTACAAATTCATATGGCCGCCCATTTACTTTCAACGTTCCTTCATTAATCACATCTTAGTATTGTACGACGTACGAATAATGATATAATATATTAACAAATAAAAATTTGTTTATAATTTGGAGGTTCTCATATCCATATAGACGATGACAGACTGACGACAACTTTTATTTCTTTAAAATCGTAATAAATAACATTAATAGAGCTCTCTACTAGACCATAATATGAACCTGAAATGCTAATAGAATAATTTCCATAAGAAATATGACATCTGAAATAAAATATAGTCGGAGGAGCCATGAATAGGCTTGATTAGACATCGATGGAAACAAATTCAATCAAAATCATTCACATATAGAAACAAATTTGCAAATCCTAACAAATGAAATTAAGAGATAGAAGTGGTAGTGCTCGAAGAAAATTCAGTCAAACGATAAATAGTGAATATGCATATCTTCCGATGAAGAGAGGAACATGAACAATAGTAGTAGAGATAATAAACAAAGTGTTAAGATGAATATGTCTCTTTTTAGTGTAAGTCTCAACATCAAGGTGAAATTTGGAGTTAGTGAAATATTGGTGTTACAAATAGAGCTTTTATAAATTTGGAGTTAGTGGGATGTTAGAGCTTTTTTAAAAGGGAGAAATAGTAAAAGAAAATTACATATGTCTCCACTCAAATTTTGTGAAGACATGGTTTCAACTTTAATATTGTACTAGTGATATATTGTCCCGTACCATGTATGTGTAGTGGAATAATTATTATACAACATAACAAATCAAATTATAAGGTAGAAATTGTAGAGCTTGAAGAAAATTATTCATAACTGGATGTGAGTTAAAGATGAACACTTTTACCCGTTACAAAATAAAAGTAAGAGAGAAATATGAAGTATAGTGGTATAGTGGTTTTACCAAGTAGAGTTAGTAGAGGTTAGATGTGAGTTAGTGGAATAGTGAGATAGTGGGTCAAAAAATATTTATTCATTTTATTTTAAAAAGAGAAATATTAAAAAAGAAGTAAGCATGTCTCCACTCAAATTTTGCCAAGTGGCGCAAACTTTTGTGAAGACATGGCTTCAACTTTAATATTGTACGTTTACAGTAGATATAGTAGATTACAACGTTTCCGTTAAACAATTGACTATGTTAGTAATAAAATCTCGAACATTATTACCTTATATGTGAACATATAGTACTAATTTGTGAAAATAAAACGATCACTACCTTATGTGTGAACTTTAGCTGTTCACAGTTCATGTTCACATATGAGATAGTAATATTTACGGTTCATATATAATATAGTAATGTTCACACTTAAGTTGAATTCGCACCGTAAAATATGTTTTTACCAGAAACTCTCTCGATAAATTTAACGAAATATATTTCTTCAAATCACTCATATTATAAATCACAACAATTTAAATTTTATGAAACAATTTCTCATAATTTACAATTTCCACGTTCAACGAACAGAGTAAAAGATATATAAAACCGCATAACTACTTTTTGTTGGTATGATGATATTCCATTGTGGTCAGTTTAAACTCTAATTTGTAAAATTAAAGCATAATACTGTAGTTCTTTATCAAAGGGGCGGGAAACATAAAGAGGCTGATTCTGTCAAATTAAGCAATTGTATTATGTAAGAAAAAAGGATTAGCCGTTCCGTTGTTTTTGTTGGAGCAAGAAATTCTCTTTATTTTGTACGTACAAAAGAGAGTAAAAAACAAATTCTTTATTTGGCACACCTTAAAATTTTATTTGGCACACTCTTATTTTCGTCACGAAGGTATTTGGTCAGACTTTCATCACAAAGGTATTTTAAAAGAGATTCGTCACGGAGAAACGAAGGACTTCCGTCACGAAGGTTGCCAGGAGTTCCGTCACGAAGGTATTGTGGAGTTCCGCCACAAACCTTTTTTTGAAAAAAAATAAAAAATTCAGAATGTTGTAGAGAATTTCAATACGAGTCCGTGCATATAAAATACGTCCAAAACGGACATCGTTTGCCCTTCCAAAAGCCGTAAAAACAAAACAGTCGTTTTCGTTAAGTTCGTAATATTTAAAATAATGCATAATTGTACTTTATAAGTAATAAACTAGTGATATTAAATGATAATATATAATTATAGTATATAAATTAAATTGCATGACTTTTAACTATAATTAATAATTATATAAGTTTTTGTTTTTACGAACTTAACGCATGCGACTGTTTTGTTTTTAGGGCTTTTGGAAGGGCAAACGATGTCCGTTTTGGACGTATTTTATATGCACGGACTCGTATTGAAATTCTCTACAACATTCTGAAATTTTTATTTTTTTTCCCAATACTTTCGTGACGGAACTCCTGGAAACATTCGTGACGGAAGTCCTCCTTTTCTCCGTGACGAATATCTTGTGAAATACCTTCGTGACGAAAGTCTGACCAAATACATTCATGACGAAAGCAAGGGTGTGCCAAATAGAATTTTAGGGTGTCCCAAATAGTAAGCCCCTAAATAAATCACATGATCCACTGTACATGCTTCGGCTATAACCAGGCATATTCCCGCATATTCCATATAAGAAATAATTCGTTAATCAATGGCCTAAAATCATAGTGCATTATTCAAGCCCTTACTAAATAAAGTCCGGTTAAATTATCAAATATCGTCCGGTCTTTCGCGTTACGTGAGTAAGAGACACCTGACATTATTTAATCTCAGTTTTGACACGTTATAGTGTGTTGAATGCTTTTCTCTCCGATTGAAGTTTATGTTGGATGTATAATCTCTTGATTTATAACATGCATGGTATTATTGGTATCGGAGCAAGGTATGTGCGAAGAATATAGATAGAATATGTTTTCTGTGTTATTGAATACTGTTTACAGAAGTATAGTATATAGATATGGAACTTGGGCCATAAGGCAGATAACCTAGTATCTAAACAAGATTATATGTTTGCATATATATAATATCTCATAAGATATTCTAATATCTCCAATACTCACCCTCAAGTTTGGAGCATGTAGATAAAAAATGTCCAACTTCTCAAGAAGATAGTTGAAATGTTGCTTCCCGAGAGCCTTAGTAAATATTTCTGCTAATTGCTCGGTCGTTCGAACATGATAAGTGCTAACCTCCCCCGAAATAATGAGATCACGAATGAAATGACAGTCGATCTCAATATATTTTGTGCGCTTATGAAAGACGAGATTGGAAGCAATGTGTAGAGCTGTAGAGCTGTCTGACTATCACAAAACAACTTCATAGGGGTAGAATGAATAACACCGAGAGATGACAACAAAGATTTCACCAATATTAGTTCACAGCAGGCATGAGCCATAGAGCGGTATTCCGCCTCTGCGGAAGAGCGAGAGACGGTGTGTTGTTTCTTGATTTTCCAGGACACTGGGGAATTACCTAGAACAACGAAATAGCCAGTAAGTGAACGTCTAGACTCTAGACTCCTTACAACCGGCCCAATCAGAGTCGCAAAAAGCTGTCAGCGAAAAAGAGCTCCGACGAGATAACAACAAGCCTTGACTTGGATTACGTTTGGTGTAATGCAGAACACGAACCCCGGCATGCCAGTGGTCGATGGATGGTTGTTGCATAAACTGAGACAATGTATGGACCGAGTAACATAATTCTGGGCGAGTAATGGTAAGGTAGATTAACCGACCAACAAGACGACGATATTGCTCAGGGTCGACATGCAGTGGAGTCGGCGAGCTCATGATGTTGTGGAATGGGAAAATCCGAGGAGCGAGCTCCGAGTAATCCCGCCTCAGCGAGAATATCCAACGCATATTTGCGCTGGCAGAGAACCAAGCCGTCTTTTCCAGTTGCTATTTTGATTCCGAGAAAATATTTCAGGACACCCAGATCTTTCATGTGAAAGCAGTGATGAAGATACTGCTTGAAGCGTTCAATAGCAGTCGCAGAGTCACCGGCTATGATCAAATCGTCAATGTAGACGAGCACATGAAGAACACAGCTGGGTGTGGTGAGGGAAAACAAAGAATAATCTGCATAGGATTGTTTGAAGCCGAACCTTTTAAGTGAGGAAGCAAGCTTAGCAAACCAGTTTCTAGGAGCTTGACGAAGACCATAGAGTGATTTGCGAAGGTGACATACTTTGCCGGAAGGAATCTGAAAACCGGGAGGGGGCGGCATATAAACTTCTTCGTCAAGATCCCCATGTAATAAAGCGTTGTGAACGTCCATTTGATGTAACGCCCAACCCTTAATAGCAGCTACAGATAAGAACACCAGACTGATGTCATTTTCGCCACCGGTGCAAATGTTTCATTAAAATAAATGCCTTCGACCTGGCGGTTTCCAAGCACAACTAAACGCGCCTTGTACCGTTCTATTGTCCCATCTTCCTTAAGCTTGATGCGATAAACCCATTTGCATCCAATGGATTTCTTGTCAGGAGACAAGACGCTGATTTCCCAAGTGTCGTTTTTCTCAAGAGCCTGAATTTCAGCAGTCATGGCTTCACGCCATTAAGGTGACCGAACTGCCTCAGTAAAGTGGGTTGGCTCAGGAGATGCATCGATTGCCTGAGGAAGGCGAAGAGGAAGCCGGTGAGGTAGAGGGGGGGGGGTCATGGCGGCGAGTTGTGTTGCATATATAGCCTTGAAGACGCACAAATTGTTGCTTTGTGCGAGTGCTGCGCCGAACTGGATCAGGAGTGGGGGAAGGTTCATCAGAGTCAGATGACGAACTCCCCCTGTCTATGGATGGAGGGGATTGAGCAGGCGATGACGCTGGATCCTGCTGTATAGGAGCTAGAGATGACGCAGGTGTGTCAGCCAAGTCGACGAAGGTCGGCGAACAAAGGTTCGTGATCGGTGATGCAGAATCCGATGGTGCTGCAGCAAACGGAAATATTGTCTCTGAAAATATGACCTCTCGAGACACAAAAACAGTTTCTGTCTCCAAGTCGAACAAGCGCCAACCCTTTTGTCCATAGGGATAGCCGATGAAGACACATTTCCTACTCTGAGATGCAAACTTGTCTGTGTTACGAGGTTGCAGAGAGGCATGACATAGACACCTGAGTACCTTGATGTGAGAATAAGTAGGTGGTTGTCCAAATAATAGCTCGTATGTCATCTTCCCTTGACGAACCGAACTGGGTGTTCGATTAATCAAATAAGCTGCAGTAAGGACGCAGTCGCCCCAAAACCGAAGAGGTAAAGATGCTTGGAACTTCAGTGCTCGAGCCACATTAAGGATGTGACGATGTTTGCGCTCAACACAACCATTTTGTTGAGGAGTAGCGACGCAAGATGTTTCAAGTAGTATGCCATTTGTATCAAAATAGGGACGAAGGTTAAAGAACTCAGTACCGTTGTCCGTTCGGAAGCGCTTCATTGGAAGACCGAACTGATTTTTAGCAAATGAACAAAATTTATGCACAAGGCATGTTACTTCTGTTTTTGAGGCCATCAAATGAACCCAGACGCAACATGAATGATCGTCTACTAGAGTAAAAAAATATCGAGCACCACACATGGAAGGAGTACTATACGGACCCCAGACATCAGCATGTATAAGTTCAAAAGAAGTAGGCTAGACGCTTTATTCAGACTATCGGGAAAACAATCTCTAGTATGTTTTGCTTGTAAACAAATTGAACAAGGTTCACTTAAACTATCCTTAGACATAGAAATATTAGGCAAAGCTAAAATAGTTTTATAAGCTGCATGACCCAGACGTTGATGCCAGAGATGAGACGACGAGCCAAAGACAACTGAGCAAATGGACGAAGATGAAGATACGTCTCGAAACCAATAGACCCCACCCTCTTGTTCACCTGCTCCAATCACCATCCTCGAATTGAGGTCATGTAATACACATAGACGAGAAGTCAGTGTCACTAAGCAACGATGGGAATTTGTCAATTGAGCAAAAGATAGAAGATTGCAATTAAATCTAGGGACAAATAAGACATCTGAGATGCGCAGGGAATCCCCAAAAGCAGTCGTGCCAGATTGTCGTGGAGATCGAGTCATCAGGAAGACACTGATCGAAATCTTAGCAACATCGATGAGATCATATAACAAATCTTTATTACCCGTCATATGAAAAGAGGCTCCTGTATCCAGGATCCATGGAGGAGGAGACTTACCCTGCAACTTGTCAGACGAGGAAGAAGCATGTTGACAATTCTTGAGAAGGTTTAAGAGATGATTATACTGACTTTCATTTAGGGCGGGAGTCAGTGCCTGTTTGTCTTGATCAGTGAGTTGAAAGGAAGATGAGGCAGTAGGGTTCCCTCGAGCGGCGTTGGCTCGACCACCGCCACAACTACGACCACGTCCACGACTACCAGAGGATGTCTGATTTTGGCGCAATTCGCCCCACCAGTCTGGAAAACCGATGATTTTAAAGCAGGAAGCAACTTCGTGGCCTTGACGACCATAGTGAGTACACATTGGTTTGGAACCAGATTGGATTTTGTTCGAGGGACCGACTGGTGGCCAGAGCAAGAGCATCTGAATGAGAAGAGCGTTGAGTTGTAATTGTTTGATGTCGTTCTTCCTGGATTGCCAAGGAGTAAACTCTGTTAAGAGGAGGCAGAGGGTCCTGAGACAGCAGGTGAGAGTAGGGTTGAACAACCAGTCCAGACCGGCAGACCGGAATTTTTGAAACACTTGGACCGGGGACCGGGCCGGACCGGAAATTTACGGGAATTTTTGGACCGGACTGGACCGGATTTTTCTATATATAAAAATTATAAAACTATATTTTTCTTTAATATTTTTTTTTTAAAAAAAATATCCGGGTTTCCGGTCTTGGACCGGATCGGAACCCGGAATTTCTCAAATATGTGGACCGAGGATCGGACCGACCCGGAAAATTCCGGCCCGGTCCGGGTCTTTTTTGTGCATCCCTAGGTGAGAGCGAAGGGGACCATAAATAGTGTTGTCGAGGCCCATAAGGAATTGATGAACCTATTCCTCAGCCCGTTCGGAGAAGAGAGCAGTAGAAAAAGCAGAAGTGCTATTCTTGCAACAACACTTTAAAGGAACAAGATAATTCTCGAGTTCCTCCCAGAGTTTTTGGAGTCGATCGTAATAGGCGGAGATGCTTTGACCCATCTGATCACAGCGGGACAGTTCGATGCGGATTTGATGGACTTGTGGTGCGTTGCCCAAGGAGAAACGTTGCTGCATCCGTTCCCAAAGAGCGTGAACGTTGTGTGAGTAGGTAATTGTGTCTCGAAGCGAGGGTTCGATGGACTGGAGAACCCAAGCAACTAACATAGAATTTAAGCTAGTCCAGTCGTAGAATTCCGGTGTGTTTGCTGCGGGTTCAGGGATTGTTCCAGTTAAAAATCCGAGTTTACGCTTTGCGGAAAACGCGTTGCGCAGAGCCTTTGCCCAAGCCTGGTAGTTGTCGCCCTTGAAGACGACGGTGTAGATGTTCATGCCTAGATTATCAGATGGATGGAGATAATAGGGCAAATTGGGAGCCAACGCTCCAGCAGGGATAAGTCCGTCAACCATGGTGAGAGTTGAAGGAGAAGAAAGATCGAACACGATATGAGATTAGGATCGAATACGATCGAAAAAAATATTTGTTTTATGGTTTTCTTGGCTCAGATACCATGTGAAGAATATAGATAGAATAGATTTTGTGTGTTATTGAATACTCTTTAGAGGAGTACCATATATACATATGAAACTTGGGCCATATGGCACTTAAGCTAGTATCTAAACAAGATTATATCTTTACATATATAATATCTCATAAGTATTCTAATATCTCCAATAGTAGGTGTTTGGGTTGTTTTCTATAAATTAAGAGATTGAGATAACAAGTATTTGTTTGGTTTGAGTTTGACAAGTAGAATAATGAGACTCCAAAAACTCGTTAAAAAAGATGTTGCCACATTTTTTGGGTAAAATTAAACTAGTAAAGTATTCTGAAAATTAGTATTTGTTTTTTTGTAGGTGTTTATATGTCCTTATAGCTTGAGTTCTTAACATTAAGGGGGTGAGAGCTAGTTACGGATCAAATTTACGTTGTCTAATAATTTGGTAAAAACAGGTTTGGTAAAAACAGCAATTAAATTATTTTTGACACATCAACCAAGTATTAAAATGACCAATTAAGTTGTTTTGTATAATTAAAAATAGTATTTAACATTTTGTTTAAGTTAAAATGTTATTTTGTTAAAATTGGAGGTAATATTAAATATATGTACATATAATAGCTGGCTAAAATCATATATAGGACCTGTTGGACCCGGGTAAATAGAAGTCCAAAGCCCATTTACAAATAAGCCCAATATTAGGTTTTAGGTCACGAAATGAACGATATATATATGAGTGAACAGTGCAAAAGAGAGGGAGGGGAAAAATGGGAGGCAAGAGGCAGAGAGGGAGATCGGAAGAGGAGATCATCTTCGATCTAGATCTCCTCATCCTCAGTAATGACAGAAATGGAGCCCACCCAATAGTGGTAATCTCGTCTAGGACGCGCGAGGGGTGTTCGGGATGAGTCATGCTCGACAACCCGCTTGGACGAGCTCCGTTCTCTCCTTGGAGATCTGGTGCATCCTTTAAACCATGAGCTCGGATGAGTCATAGTTAGGCTCGCGTTCATCCACACCTCACGATTATTATCGACTCGTGACTCGAGCCGCATTGCTAGCTTCGGGTCGCCTACGCATTCCCACTCTTAAACCCATCGCGTGATCTTCCTTGCAGACTCAGGACCATCGCCCGCACCAAGCGGTCATTTCCGACTTGCGGCTCTAGCCGTAGCTCGCCTCGGCCTTGCTCACGACCATGGTCTTCGTTGCGGCTCTAGCCGTAGCTCGCCTCGGCCTTGCTCGCGACCATGGTCTTCGTTGCGGCTCTAGCCGTAGCTCGCCTCGGCCTTGCTCGCGACCATGGTCTTCGTTGCGGCTCTAGCCGTAGCTCGCCTCGGCCTTGCTCGCGACCATGGACTTCGTTGCGACTCAAGCCGTAACCCGCCTCGGCTTTGCTCGCGTCCTCGCCTTGTTCGCGTCCTCACCCTTCCGACCCGCAAGCTTAAGACAACTCACGTCTCAACTAGCGCATTATGGCCTTGCTCGCGAGGTATCGGTTGTGCTACGTCTCCGCCGTAGAACCTAGCTCGAGCCCTCTCACATGCACGCGTCTTTAGCATATTCGTTATGGCCTTTGTCAACTTCTAATACATGATTTATCGGCTTGCGAGGTAACTTATTTAAAGTATATAAGGTGGGATAAGAAAATGAGATTACAAGCATGTATATATATTACTTGGGTTTACTGCTCACGTGAGCATGCATGAATGCGGTTTGAGTATATCATTACTCGTGGGACTCCAAGCATATACGAGTAATTGAGTAAGTCGAAGTTATAGGTATATATATGGCTCGTGAGGCCATTTAGTCGAATAAAGCATTGAGCGTGAGTTTCACCTTCTCTTGGTGATGTAAAATCACCTTCTTAAATCTCCTTTCGGGTTTAAACTAATCATTCTAATTCCCTAAAGTATCATTTGACAGTTATGTCATTTATATAATTACTGACTTGAGCGTCGGAGTGCCTTCCCGGGGAGCCCCATCTCCGGGTTTTGGCTCTTGCAGGGATCTGAGGATATTCCGATCGAGAAACGAGAGAGCCATGAGAGCTTGTGGAAAGAAAAAAGACAAAAGACTCGGGAATCCGGAGTGTTGCCGGTTTCCCTTCCGTTGGAATGAGGTTCCAACAAATCCGAGTTCCAACAGGACCAACGACTACATTGTAATGAAGCATTTCTGAGGTGGTGGATTATATATTATACGGTTCAGGAATTGACTTCACTAACTTTATAAAGACAGGAGAAACTCTCAACATCGATTGAAAATGTTATAAAGGATATGATGTTGTCTGCACCCAATATTCAGAAATTGGCCGATAATTGATGACAACCGTGATCTTGACATTTTAAATTTTGCCGCAACATTATTTTAGAAACGTCGATCAATAGGATTTGGTATAAGGACTTGAATCTGGTGAGAATGATTTTATTTTATAAATATATAAATAAATAAATCTTTTTTTATATTTACATGTATATTTTTTTATATGTATATGTCTATGTGCATGTATTTTTTTTATATTATCAAAGACGTTCATGTGAATATAAATGAATGTGCATGTATGTGAATATAAAAATATTGTACATTTATTCATTTATTCATATATCCCTGTGATAAAAATCATTCTCATTTACTTGCTACAAATTATACTAGTCAATTTGGATTACTAATTGCCTCTTGTTACATTCGGATTATAAATTAGTTTCTTTTATAATGAGGAATTCACCTACATCTGAAATAAAAAGAATTTGCATTTTTCACACTCGAGTTGCTTCCTTTTCTGATCTTGTTAATGATGAATCAGGATCAACGCTTAAATCGAATTGTGGTTTAAGAAAAGAAGACCCTATTCCTCCTTTTATTTTCATATTAGCTATGAAATATTTGATCAGAGCTCTTCAAAAAGAAATAGAAAAAACAAATCATAAAATTGATATACAACTCACTCGTTTGATATACAAATCATAAAATCCAAGCCTTGATTTTTCTTTGGTATCAAATCTGGCTGCATAGAAATTCGGTCATTTTTAAAAATAATCCAACTCAGAAGAATGATGCAGCACAATATGCTTTTTCATATTTCAAACAATGGGAATCGGTATCGAAAGTAAACCCAAGACCAAAAAATGAACGTAAGAGAAACAAGAATAATAAAAAACAACAATGTTGGAAAAGTCCACCAAACAATTGGATTAAAATAAATAAAGATTTTTTATGGAATAATACAAACCCTGTGTACAAAGTCACTACCAGCTGAGATTCAATTTGCAGAACTAATGAGTTCGGTGGTCTAGAATTGCATAAAACAGAAAATTTGAATAATGCGCTCCAACAGAAACTACTATGGAAATTAGCTACAGATAAAACCAATCTATGGGCACATTTAATTAGTTAGAAATATCTCCAGTCTGATTACAAAAAGAAGAAGAAACAATTATGGCAGTTCTCAAGACTATTACATCTGGGTAAGGACTTCATCAAAGGAATTGGTTGGGAACTTGAAAAAGGCAAAACTATCAATTTTTGGACAGACAAGTGGATCCATAACGGTGATCTCAATAATTACTCTGATTAATAATAATTTCAGTAATAATACTTATAGTGATTTGGAAAATGAAAATACCACCAAAATTACAAAATTTTGTTTGGAAAGCTGTATCGGACAATTTACCAACAACAAAATGATTAAATAGATTCTATATTAGGGTGTCATCTTACTGTTCTCTTTGTAATCACCCAATTGAAACCAGAGAATATTTGTTTTTGAATGTCAATACATGATCAACCAGATTCAAAAGTTTGAACATATCTCAGGACGATCATTTCATATTACCAATAAGACCTCTTTTGAATACACCTTAAGCAACATTATCTGCAATGTCCGCCGCTTTGGGCCGGCCCAATCCCAAGAACTGCAGCCCATACACTCCAACCCATCTTTGATAGCTCCGCTAATTAATAAAGCAGCTATTTCACAAGAGGTTGTTGGTGAGGCTCGAACCTGAGACCTCCACCCTTTACCAAGCGACAACGTTACTTGGTAACCAACTACACTGCAAAGCGGCGGACGTTACATTATCAATCCGTATAAAGGAGATCATAACATAATAGAAGCATTAATTTTCATGTGGTACCATGTCTGGCTTCATAAGAACTCAGTTATATTCAAAAAACGTACCAGCTAACAAAAATGAAACAACACATAATGCTTTTATTCAATTTAAACAGTGGGAGAATACCTTAAGACAAACCAAAGGTACTAAGTTAGATAACAAAAGAAACACAGATAAAACAAAACCTAAAAGATGGAAAAATCCTCCAATGGGATGGATTAAAATAAATTTGATGGATCTTTTTCATCACAAACCAATTCATTTATTGCCTGCATTGCTAGAGATACCAATGGACATGTAACAAATATCTACAATAAACAAATTCATTCTAAGTCGTCATTACAAACAGAAACAATGGTCTTCCTCTATGCGGTAAAACTAACAATCAAGTTAAAATACTCTAATGTTGTCTTTGAGGGTGACAATTTAACGGTTATTAACTCTATTAATAATATGTGGAAAATTCTTTGGAAAATCATAAATATCATTCAGGATGCTAAACAAAGTTTAAATAATTTCCAGAATAGTAAAATCAACCATTGTTTCAGAGAATCAAATAGGGCGGTTGACTTGTTAGCGCACCCTGACATAAGTTCTCATTTCATTAAAACAATATTAAACTATAATTTCGATTGCAGTTTGTCTTATGACTATATCAGAACCTTTAGGCCACTCCTTTTGGCTTTGAGCTTATACGAGTCGTATCGACCCTTTTTCAGGATCATCTATGAGAATGGTCAGAGGTGGACATCTATTCGTAGATGACACCTCGGTTCTTGCCTATTTCAAAAAAAAAATGAAATAAAAAGAATTAGGAGTACGTAGTATCAATTACTTATATATATACTCCCTCCGTCTCATAATACAAGTCTCATTTGTTTTTTTAAATCTATTCACAAACCGAGAGAATTTTTTAGATTTCTTCTGATATATAAGAAAAAACATAGTCGTGTGAGATCTTGTTTTGATTCGTCTAGATATATACTTTGACAATATTAAAAAATTATAATATTTATTAACATACAATTAGAGATAATCACGATGTACAAAACGTGCATCGACATACGTGTCAAAATAAAATGGAACTTATATTACGGAACGAACGAAGTACTAAGCATTATAAACTAATTTTAGGAAGAAGTTTTTATTGTGTAAGAATTCAACACAATTCTAATCGAACGTATACACAATCAAATTAATAATCAGCTCAACACTATTCGCATCAAGAATCAAGTATACACACAAATAAAATATTCACATCAGTTCATCATTGTTGACAACACAGTTCAATACAATTTTTCTTGTCATACAAAAATCTTAAAGCATAATCTTCTATAGACACCAATTGAAGCAAAATATGCTTCTATCTTTTGACTCTTCAAAATCAAACAACACATGGAAAAAAAAGTAGTTTGTGACTCTTCAAAACGAAACAAAACAAGAAAAAATGTGTAAGGAACTAAAAAGAAAACCTTTTGTTGCGTCCCTGACCTGAAATAGTTCGGAACATACCCTCTTGATCGATTAACCTTCTATTGCGGCAGCGTGGTTTACAACATGTGAAATTTTCGTATTTTGGGATTTTTATGGGTCAAACGAGGTCCGATTTTGATGATTTTTATATGCTGAACTCGTCTTGAAAAGATATATAATTTCGTTCCTTTTTCGGTGTCAGTTGGAGCACATGGACATTATATGTAGGTTCGCCTCTGATTGAGGGTCAATTGAGCGAAATGGGATTCTTGGTGCCCAAGTGAGTTATAAACAGTGGCGGATCCAGGGGGTGCTTGAGGGTGCGGCCGCACCCCCTCCCTCCCGGAGAGCCGCTATATTTACCTGAGGAGGCCGGAAACGAAGCCTAATCGCACCCCCTTGAAACTGTTGAACATGGATGAAAAGCTCGGGGTGGAGAAGACGAAGTGAGGTTTATTCTGTTTTGGGTAAATCAAACTGCAAAACGACGTCGTGGGATGACGGAATCATAGGGACTACTTAACTCCATTTAAATGATTTACATATAAAAAAAGGAAATCTTGTACTGGTTATC
Organism: Oxyria digyna; assembly: GCA_029168935.1. Lineage (NCBI taxonomy): Eukaryota > Viridiplantae > Streptophyta > Magnoliopsida > Caryophyllales > Polygonaceae > Oxyria > Oxyria digyna. The sequence continues at coordinate 18,439,922 of JAPVLV010000007.1, read as the reverse complement.
CGCGTGAGAACAAAACAAACAACACTTACAAATACAATGCAATAAAATATTAACATGTACTACTCTGCACTAGCTTACTTTAGGTATGAATATAAATCTAAAATCTAAAAATGCATCAATCATACTTATTTTCGTAATACTCCGTATAATTTTTCTACTTAGATCATTGCCAATATTTCTTATTTTTGACACATACTTTGGAATTAACTAATTTTGCTTAAATCTATAACAACTCTTTTAGCATAGAATCTATAACAATTAGAATCTACATTAATTAAATATATTTGTTTAAAATAAATTGTGAACACAATTCTTTGATTAAATAATTATGATATTGTTCTGTCTTGTGTGCATTAAAATATTGATAGCAATATTTAACATTAAAAAAGTATTCAAAAAAATTTCAATTTTTATTTTAAGGATATTGAGCTGTAAAAATCCGACCCTCCTTCGTATAATTTCTGGCTCCGCCACTAGTTATAAAGGATGTGTAAAAGATAAGCAAAATAGAAAGAACAATTTTACATCTTAAATATAAATACGACATACATATCCTTCGTTCGAGCGATTCACGAACTTTAACGAGTTTTAATCTCGATTCATGAACTAAGCAACAAGAGATACCCTTAGCTTGACATCATGACTTTAAATGTTGAATTCGGTGCAACTCAACTAGTAAAGAAAGCTGTTAAGGTCTTAACTTTTTTCTTTCTCCACTATAATATACACCTCCATAATAAACCCTAAAATTATCAAAATGAGAATAAAGAACATAATTAAAGTTACAATAAAGAAATTGCATGTTCTAAGAAATTAACCAAAGGAATAGGAAAGAGTAGAATTGTTTTTCTCTTTCGAGTGGGCTGACTGATGCAACAAATAAGCGAATATCCTCTTTGTAGATGCCATTGTGTTATAGTATTTGTGTAGTATAAATTTCCCAACAACATTAGCTTTGCAATATCACTGCTACAACTTCAACATTAGCTTTGCAATATCACTGCTACAACTTCAACTCTACACATTTCCTATAGCACTTGCAAACAAGTAACTACAGTGCAGGTTTGCCCTTAATTTCATTTGCTTAGTTTTATTAATTTTTTTGTCATATAGATAGCTAACATTTAGTTCTTCATGAATTCTTTCTTCAAAACCTATCTCGTTTTCTATTTTTGTAATGCATGCAAATAAATATATGATTGCTGAAAGATCATCAGTAAATTTTCTTGTCTTCTTACGGTCGTTACCTAGCTTCCATCAAGCAAACCCACTATTTTGTTTTAGGGTTTACTATAAATAAGGTGTAGAAAAAATTTAAAAACAAAATTTCTAAAATTGAAAATATAAATCCGCCATAGGAATTACAATGCATCAAGGACAATTTGAAGTTAAGAACTTAAATCTTGTGATGAAATTTATAATCTCATTACATAGAATTTACTATTATTTAACCTCTTTGTCGCGCTGGGAAAACAAATAAAGAATTCATATTTGTACATGACAAATCTCATTGCTTTTACTATCATCCGGCTTAATATCATCAAGAAAGTAACATGCATCATGACTTATACTTTGCCTTGATGAACATAAACTAGGTAGCCAAGAGACACAAGCAACTGAAAAGGGTTTGTCTAAAACACAAACCTTAAATAGGTCCACATGGCTAAGCAACGACTCCAAGTACTGAACACCCTGGATGTGGCCAAGACCCAATGGTACCACTTCACAGCCGTAGTCATAGCCGGGATGGGCTTCTTGACTGACGCCTACGACCTTTTCTGCATTTCCCTTGTCACTAAGCTCCTTGGACGCATCTACTACCATGTCCCAGGCTCTGATAAGCCTGGGACACTTCCTCCAGGTGTTTCCGCGGCTCTCAACGGCGTAGCCCTAGTGGGCACTCTCGCCGGGCAACTCTTCTTTGGCTGGTTAGGGGACAAAATGGGACGCAAGAGAGTGTATGGGGTCACCCTCATGCTTATGTCTCTTTGCTCCATTGCCTCTGGCCTCTCCTTTGGAAGCTCTACTAAGGGTGTCATGGTAACCCTATGCTTCTTTAGGTTTTGGCTTGGGTTTGGGATTGGTGGGGACTACCCTCTCTCTGCAACCATCATGTCTGAGTACGCGAATAAGAAGACGCGTGGCGCTTTTGTTTCTGCGGTTTTTGCTATGCAAGGTTTTGGAATCCTTGCTGGTGGGATCTTTTCTATTACCATCTCATCTGCCTTCAATGCATGGTTTCCCGCTCCTTCATATGAGGTAAGAAGATAAGATTTTGGTTTTCTATTAAAGGAGGGGTGCTACTCTCAAACACTTTTATGGATTACTAATGATTTAATCTTCTAACCAGGTTGACCCGTTTGGCTCAACGGTTCCACAAGCGGATTATGTTTGGCGGATCATCGTAATGGTAGGCGCTCTTCCAGCCACCTTGACCTACTATTGGCGCCTCAAGATGCCCGAGACAGCTCGCTACACTGCCCTTGTAGCAAAAAATGTCAAGCAAGCAGCCAATGATATGTCCAAGGTCTTGCAAGTTGACGTTGAGGTCGAACATGGAAAGACTGAAGACTTTTCATTTACCCTAAAAAAGGGCCACAACGGAAACAATTGCACAGTCAAGAACAGCAATAAAAGCAGCTCTTTTGGTCTTTTCTCTAAGGAGTTTGTTCGTCGTCATGGCTTGCATCTCTTAGGCACTGCTAGCACTTGGTTCCTCTTAGATATTGCCTTCTACAGCCAAAACCTGTTCCAAAAGGACATTTTCAGCGCAGTTGGTTGGATCCCACCTGCCAAGTCCATGAATGCCATTACAGAGGTTTACAAGATTGCAAAGGCACAAACCCTTATTGCTCTTTGTAGCACTGTTCCGGGGTACTGGTTTACAGTGGCATTCATAGACAGGATTGGGAGGTTCTACATCCAGTTGGCAGGGTTTGCCTTCATGACTATCTTCATGGCCTTCCTTGGTTTGTTCTACGATCATTGGACCCATCCTGACAACAGAATCGGGTTCATCGTGATGTATGCCCTCACCTTCTTCTTTGCCAATTTTGGGCCTAATGCAACAACATTTGTTGTCCCCGCTGAGATCTTTCCTGCTAGATTGAGGTCCACTTGCCATGGAATCTCCGCTGCTTCAGGGAAGGCTGGGGCCATAGTGGGCGCGTTCGGGTTTTTGTACTTGGCTCAAAACAAGGACCCTAAGAAAACTGATAAGGGATATTCTGCAGGGATTGGTGTGAAAAACTCTTTGATGGTGTTGGCTATGATCAACTTGATAGGGTTGTTTTGTACGTTCCTTGTTCCCGAAGCGAAAGGAAAGTCATTGGAGGAGGTGTCCAAGGAAACCGAAGCCGAAGAAGAAGGCCCTACACCACCATAAATGGCTACTACGCCCTGGTATTCTCATGCTGGTTTCACTTCCACCATATGGAATCAACAACAGAGATTTTATTACTCTTGCTTCTCTGTTGTGAATAAGACTCTTGTTTCTCTTTTTATAAATGGAATGGTACAAGAGTGCATTTCTTTTACTATGTCTCCGTCAACGAGTTAAGAATTAGATAATACATAGGTGTTAATCTAAGAATCAGAACTTCGGTTCGAATACTGTTCAGTTTCATTTTCAAATTTTTTTTAGCTATTTTAAAACATTCAGTTTTCCGTTTAAGTCGAGCAATTGAACATCTCTAGGTGGAAATAGATTGGTAGGTTTTTGCAAAAAAAAAAAAAGAACTAAACCGTTGAACATGCGTTTTAACATGATGATCACATAACAGAAATCTCTTATTCTTTGTTGTCAGCAAGAGGGCTATGACCCTTAGTTTTATATAAAATACTTAACGAGTGTATTTCTATTTATTATAATATTAGAAATCCAAGTTGTAATGTGTTAGTTGTGACTTTACTTGAGTTAGATTAACACTGATACGCTACACTTTGTATGGCGTAACTAGGGGTTATTACATTAGTTTAGGAGTATTATTATATGTGTTTCGAGTCATTGTTATATTCTGAGATATTTATTAAGAAGTGAAGAATTGAAGATCAGAACCAAAGAATATTGAAGAGTTGAAGAAATCACCGACGACGATCGTCATGGATCAGCGGCGATCGCGGTGGAGCAACAGAGAGGAGCCGAGAATATTTAATAAATCCACGACCGCGGATTAATATCCGCGATCGCGGGTATTATGTTGGATTCCCCTTCGTACGCAAGACGGGCCGTGGATTTAAAGTAAGAAGCTGGGCCGTATTTAATGAAGAAGGCCCACATATGAAGCTTGCAGCCGTAATTGGCTATTTGAAGCAAGCAACATTGGTCACACTTTTTGCTACGTTCTTTTCTAGGGTTTCTTTACCTTATTTTCCTTTTTGTTTTATTTCTTTCTTTTTTCCTTTTTCCTTAATTAGTTTTAGATATATCTTTTACCATATATTTTTAGGGTTAGTCTCTATTTAAGAACCCTAGTTCTATCATCTTTTCTATCATCTTTTCCATCAGACAATTTAGTTCTGCAACCATGAGCAGGAACTAATCTCCATTGTTTTACTTAGCGGTTGAAACCTTCAGTTATTAAGTTGTGAGATTTCTAAACTCTTGTTCTTTTCCTATGGGTTTGTATTAATTCTCTTGTTCTTCATCTATTGATTTCTATTAGTTTTGCTAGCTTGATCACCTAGTTTGATTGATAGTTTTCTATTGCTAGACTAGGAATATACGGTGGAATTCCTTGTCATTGTAGCATTCATATCTGCATGATCTGGTAGTTGATTGCTTTTATGAAAGAGAATTGATTGCATGTTAATACTTGACGGTTGTAAGTTATTGCATGCATCCTTATGATTCATGTGCCCTTTGCTGCTATTTCATCTAATCTTGAGAGGTTTCCCTGATTGTTGAATAGTAAGTATTATCAGGACCGGTTGGCCTGCTGATATATTAAAGATTGGAATAGGAACATTCCCTAGGATTGAATAGAACTTGAGATAAATCTATGATCAACTTGATTGACTATTGTGTGAATACTTGCTAGGTGAAACCCCTTCTCATCATATTCTCACCCAAACTCCATTTGTTTGATACTTGTTACTTTTGTGTTTCATACAATCAAAACCCCCTGGTTACTAGTTGATATTTCACTTGACTGCATTGATTTGGTGTTTTGATTTCCTTGAATTCGACCTCTACTTACTTGCTATACTCTAGTTAGTGTTTAGAGTTTATTTCTTTGATTTGGCAGAGCCTGATAAGTTACTTTATCTTAACATAAGGTTAGGTTTTAGAAGTTGAGTTAAGTGAGAGAAGTTAAATATAAGCTTTGCCTCTGTAATTGGTTCATATTGATTTTGATCGAATACAATACACAAAATTCTCAATCACTTTCTCTTCTCTCTCGATCACAATTGTAGATCTCTCGATTTCCACATGGTATCAGAGCTTATAGGCTGAATTGATAATTCAATGCAAGAGCGTCAAGTGATTGATAACGACGATGGTGGAACCGGGAGAACACGCAGGGAGGCAACTCATCACACAGTTGACACAAATAAAGCCTCAAGGTCGTGTGGGTGAAGAATCTATGTATCTAGCCAATTATGATAATCCAAAGACTCTAATTAGCATAGTCAAGTTTGATGGAAGCAAATTCTATACTTGGAGTGGGCAAACTAGAATTGGATTGGGAACATAGCTAAAGTTAGGGGTTTCTAGATGGATCATTAGCGAAACTAGATGAAGGAACACCATAGTTCTTGCGATGGACAAGACGAGATGGAATGGTGGCATGTTGGCTGCTTGGTTTGATGGATCCAAAAATCTCAAGCACCTTTGTTTGCACAAGATCTACACAGGATCTCTGGAGTGAAAGCATTGAGAGGTACAATCATGGTATTGTGCCTTTAGTTTTTCAACTGAGACTAGAGTTAATGCATACTATGCAAGGAAATCTTAGTGTCACTGCTTATTATTCCAAATTGAAAAGATGTTGGGATGAATTCGATTTTATGAATGGAATTCTTGCGTGTACTTGTGAAGCTTTAGTTAAGTGTGTTTGCAAGATTATGACTAGAGTGCAAGAATTGGATATGTAGGATAAGGTCATGTTGTTTCTTGCTAATCTGAATATCGATTATGACAGTGTTAAGACATGAATCATGGTCGGTGACTCATTGCCTAACATAAACATTGTGTATAAAAGACCACCAGATTATTCTAATCTCAGGGTAATGGGGTGTCTTTGATATGGAGCAATGATCAAAAGGAATCTGGATAAATTTGATGCAAGAGGAAGAAAGAGCATCTTGCTTAGGTATCCTAATGATCAAAAGGGGTATAAACTATTTGACTTAGAGTCTCAAAAGGTTTACTGTAGTAGAGATGTGGTGTTTCATGAGCGTATATATCCTTATAGTACTCAAGTGGAAAATTAAGAATGTGACATCATTCCTTAGATACCAGAAGATGATGAACTTATCATGCCAGAGGTAGAGACCACAGAGAAGGAATTTGATGAGGATATCAATGAATCAGAAATGCCTATAGTGACATTTGATAATGAGGTGGTTGATCATCTCGTGGATAGTAATGCAAACACAAGGTCTGAAATAATAAGAGAGCCTCCGTTGTGGTGTAAAGGTTATGTCATGACTGTCATTGATTCAACTTCTGGAATACAAAAGGAAAGAGAGTTTATTCCTTCTCTTGCACAAGTTATGACAGTTTTTGAGCCTACAGGTATACAGATGCACAAGGAAAACCAAAGTGGGAAGAGGAAATGGAAAAAGACTTGACAACCTTGGAATGTAATGACACTTGGGAGTTGACTCAGCTACCACCAGGTCATAAAGCTATTGGTTCTAAATGGGTTTTTAAAGTTATATTTAGACCAGGTGGAACCATAGAGAGACATAAGGCAAGGTTAGTGGTTAAAGGGTATAATCAAAAGATTATAAAGGATTATATGCACACTTTCAGTCTAGTAGCTAATTAAGCTACCCATTTTTAGAATTGTGATGGCTTTTGCCACTTCAAAGGAATGGCCTTTTGCTCAATTGGATGTAAATAAGTCTTCCTTCATGGATTTTGATGAGGAAATTTATATGACAGTGCTAGAGGGTTATTAAAAGGCTAAGAAAGGAGATGTGTTCAAATTAAAGAGATCTCTCTATGGATCGAAACAAGAATCCATGCAGTGGAACCGGCCAAAAGTTAACCACATTCCTAGTGTCACTTGGATATACTCAATCCTACGATGATATTCATTGTCTATTAGATTCAAAAAAGTCAGTTCAATCGTGCTTCTTGTCTATGTAGATGACATATTGCTCATTGGAGACAATACAATTGAGATTACTAGAGAAAAAGAAGCCATGCATCAGATATTTTCTAGGGGTGGGTTTACTTAGAACTAAAGAAGGCACTTTTCTAAACTAGAAGAAATACATCCATGACATTCTGCAAAATGCTAGAATATATGTTGGAAGCTAAGGAGGCAAAGTTTCCTATCCAGACAGGTCTGGACTTAGAAGATGCACCTAGAGCACCTCTTAAGGATCCTGTACAATATAGAAGGATGATAGGAAGGCTGCTCTGTTTGGCCTTCATAAGACCATGCCTTAGTTATGCAGTGCAACATCTGTCACAATTTGTCTCACATCCCAAAGGGCCACATCTGGCTGCAGGATTGCATGTAGTTAGATATTTGTGAGGTAGCATGACTAAAGGCATGTTCTATTCAGTGCAATCAGATCTAAAGGATGTGGAGTTTACTGATTCAGACTGGGGTAATTGCAAGACCTTTGGAAGATCTTTGACACGTTGGTGTATTTTTCTTAGGCATTCACTTGTTTCTTGGAAAACAAAGAAACAAACTATTGTGTCAAGGTCTTCAACAAAGTCTTAATATAGGAGTGTGACAGAAACCACAACAGAGCTTGTTTCGACAACTTTTGCCTTAAAGGATTTGCAGATACACGTAGAGCTCCCTATTATTATGATCTGCGATAATATAGCAAGTAGCCCAGCAGATTGCAACAAATCTTTGCTACCATGAAAGAACTAAGCACGTCGAGATAGATATGCATTTCACAAGGGAGAAGGTACAAACTAGCTTTCTCAAGACAACTTATGTTAACACAAAAAGGCAATTGGCAAACTTGATGACTAAGACTTTGTCTCGAACACAACATGATATGTTTTCTTCTAAGTTAGGATCGGTAGAAATTCCAACTTGAGGGATGAATCTTAGAATATTAGAAATCAAAACTCTAACATTTCTCCTCTTTCGATCGGATCTCTCAACTTATATACGGAGTACTATTAGAGACTACATTAGGAGAATAATTAAACAAACATCCCTTACACAAGAGGAGGAGACAAAAACATAGCATAAGATACAGATCAGTATGCAACTAGAAACAATACCTCCACCTTCACAAGATGTTATTTATCGAATGTTATAATGCAATACACAAATGACTAAATGAGCTCTTGCAACCAAGTTCGTGGAAGAACTTTATTGGAGTATCTCGTACCTGGTTCGTATAAATATAAATCAATTAAATTCAAACATGATCGGAGCAAACTCCAACCCTCGCAAGCCTAAAATTTCCCGGAAACCTAACTATTAATCGCCTCAAATGGATCCGCAAGGTTCATACACCTTTCTTTCTAGAATCCTTCCGATTTGAGATTTCATTATCCTCAACTTTAGGTTTCCCTCTCTAACTTTACGCGATTCTGTTTTAGGGCAATGGAATTCGTCGAATCCGTCGACTATGCTAACGACTTTGCTAAGTAGAAGAGCCAAACTTGTCGAAGAGCAACGCAGCATCGAAAAGCAGGTTTCACTCCATTCTTGATTGATCGACTTTAATGAGCTTCATCTGATTTTATTTTCTCGTTTTGATATTCGTTTCCGTGCTTGTTTTTCCAAATTGAACATATTATTGATGTCCATGAATCATGATACAGGTGTATGATATGGAGACCGCCTATTTACAGGATCCGAATCAATGTGGAAATGTGTTGAAAGGCTTCGAAGGATATCTGTCTTCTTCTAAGAGTACTGCACTGTATGCCTGAATATCACTTTACTCATTTTTGCAGCAGCAATATCTTTTATTGTGATTCACATAACATATGTTGCGACTTTTGAGTTATGGCCATTGCAATGGTTTGTCAAGTAGGAATGACTTCAGTGGACTTAAGTTTAGGGGTCAGGGTTTCCAAAAGAAGCAGATGAACTTTTTGAATAAATAGTGTTTGATGTCATTATATCCTTCATGTATGTCCATACTTTGATATTAGTTTCGTGTAGAATTGACTGCTAAGTATAAGAGAAGGGTAGCTGTGTAGATAGTCTGGTTCGTTTAGTGATTGTCAGAACTTAGTTTGAATCAGCTAATATTTGGTGGAATGTGGTTGTCAGATTGAAGCGGTCAAGGAAGTTTCAACTTGAAGATAGATTGTTCTCATTATCTTCTATTACTTCGCAAGCGGTATGTATTCTGATGATTGGTTTTTAACCTAAATAAATTCCATCACTTCAACCATATATTGCAATGGATATGTGATAAGCTGTATCAATACTTTGGTTGAAGAATTAACTGCATTGCTCCATAAAGTTTGATTTTACGCCTTTACTCTATTGCTTTGCCATTTGGTTAATGAATTCTTACAACATTTCTTTTCACAGGCTGAAGATCAGGCACTAGCAAGAGAAGGTAACAAAGGCTGTTTCGCCTATTCAACTCGTAAATTCTTCTTCTTTTTACTTTCTAATATTAGTGTTCTGATCATTTGACGCTTAGATGGAAGATTGGAGTCTGGTCCAGGTCGCTACAAAGGAGGCTTAGTTGGATCAACACAGTATGTTTTTTGTCCTCCATCTGTCTTAAAAGTAAAAGAAAGCCCTTTTAACCTTAATGCAACAAACTAAACATGACAAACTCAGATGCAATTACATTGGCGTTGTCGAACATTTACTTATATACACTTGAAAAACAATTTCAGCTGCTAGAATCTATTTTTCGTTAGTAAATATTATCATCCCCTATTCGTTTATTCATCAAAATAGGGGAAAACCGAAGAAGGGAAGAACAGGCGCTAGGGAAGGAAAGAGAATCAGACAAGCTGATCAGGATTATGACTATGAAGATGATCCAGACATGATGTGAACGACGAGTGTTCAATTTTTTTTCCGTTGCAAGTGATCAGTGAGATGATAAGCGGTATTATAAATGAAACGGATGTTTTTTGGAAAGTAGATGCATTTATTACCATCAAATGAACTTGTTCCTTTCTTCAGATTCAGCTAAATAGACCCTTCTTACATTGACTAGTGCATCTTTGTGTTCATTGAATCACGGGCATATCTGTTTTATGAATCTCTTGCTTTGTACATGAATAAAATCATGTATTATTTGAGAAATGAATTTCGGAGATAGTTTTCTAAATTTTGACAATAAAAAGGGTCATTATTAACTACTGTTTTTTGGAAAAAATAAAATTATGCCAACTGTATCCCATAAATTTTGCTTGTGATCTTACTATATTGGAAATGTATTAATTACATTCTTGCACCATATATTGAGGCCATTGTTAGTTTTTAAGTACTTCTGAAAGATAAAAATCCCCATCTGTACTATGTGTTAAGTGTTGTATTCAGTCTTTATTCTTCAGAAGCAATTGAATATAAATGGGGAGAACTCCATGTTGTGAGAAGAAAGGACTGAAGAAAGGGACATGGACACCTGAAGAAGATCAGATTCTCATCTCTTACATCCGTCAATTTGGTCATTCCAATTGGAGAACTCTCCCTAAACTCGCTGGTAATCTTTCAATCACAAATCTAAGTTGCCCTTAATTTGCAATTTCTTTGATCTTGTTGAAATGAAGAGAATATTTATTTTCTTGATCTTAATTAGGATTATTGAGATGTGGGAAGAGCTGTAGACTCCGATGGACCAATTACTTACGACCTGATATAAAGCGCGGGGATTTTACTGCAGAAGAGGAGGAGACAATCTTAAGCATGCATGAATCGTTAGGCAACAGGTTTGATTTTATATATTTTAAGTTCAATCTGTCCACTCAAATTACAAATATTGATAGCAAAATCAATCATCAATGCAGGTGGTCAGCCATAGCCGCGAAGCTACCAGGGCGAACCGACAACGATGTAAAGAACTATTGGCGCACACATTTGAATAAGAGATTGCTCAAGAACCCCATCAAGACAAGCACTAACATAATCAACAATCACCAAGACGACTCAGGAATCGATTGTCCCTCCAAATCTTCGAATGATGCCAAGATTGAACCAGTTGTGGGTAAGGATTCTGGTTGTTTGGACGATGATTTGTGGGCAGATGTGTTGTCAGACTCAAGTTTTTCCATGGCAGATGAAAGTGGATTTGAAGTTCAATCTATGGTGGCGCCACAAATATCTGATGATGTTACAGATATCACTCATTCATGGTGGCTTAAGGATGATCATAATGTTATATGAAAATTATATGTTTCAGATGATTCTAAGTTAACATTATTTTCATTTGGATTAATCAAATTTGTTGTTTCATTTTTAAAGTAGTGATATTTTTTCAAGTTATAAATAGTTTGCACCATTTATAAGCCCGCCTAAGCTGTGATGGCATGGCAAGAATAGGGTCAATCAGACAAATTGTGAGCGATTTCTCCTTTTCAAATTCATCTCCTTTTGCCAATTTACTCGACTGTTGCATCAAATCGAAGTCGCTCAACGATGCTCAGCGCATTCATGCGCGCATCCTCAAGACCCAGTTCGCATCAGAAATCTTCATCCAGAACAGACTCATTGATGCCTACGCCAAATGTGCCTCCCTGGGGGATGCACTCAAGGTGTTCGAAAGAATGCCCATAAGAAACACCTTTACATCTAACTCCATTATTACTGCTTTGACTAGGCTTGGGTTCCTGGATGAAGCCTCGAGGCTATTTTGGTCCATTCCAGAGCCTGATCAGTGCTCGTGGAATTCAATGGTGTCCGGGTTTGCACAACAAGGTCGGTTCGAGGAGGCGATTAAGTGGCTAGTGAAGATGCACAGGGAGGATTTTTGTCTCAATGAGTATTCGTTTGGGAGTGTTATTAGTGCGTGTTCAGGGTCATTTGACTTGTGTATGGGTATGCAGATTCATGGGTTATTGTCAAAATCTCCTTATGTGATGGATGTGTACATGGGCTCTGCTCTTGTTGATATGTATGCAAAGTGTGGCCAAGTTAGCTCTGCTCGAATGATTTTCGATGGGATGAGAGTGCGGAATGTGGTGACATGGAATAGTCTCATTACATGCTATGAACAGAATGGACCTGCAAATGAAGCTCTAAATGTATTTGTTAGAATGACGGATTCCGGTGTTAATCCGGATGAGGTTTCTTTGGCGAGTGTGGTTAGTGCATGTGCAACTCTTACATCCGTTAAACAAGGCAAACAAATTCACAGTCAAGTTCTGAAAAAGCAAAGGTATGTTAATGACACTGTTTTATCAAATGCATTGGTTGATATGTATGCAAAGTGCGGTAAAATAACTGAAGCCCGGAGAATTTTCGATCAGATGCCCGTTAGAAATGTTATATCCGAGACGTCAATGGTATGCGGATATGCAAAAGCATCGAGTGTTACAGCTGCAAAATCATTGTTCATGGAAATGGAAGATAAGAACATAGTGTCATGGAATGCACTTATGGCAGGATATACAAAGAATGGTGAAAATGAAGAGGCATTTGGCCTCTTTCGCCTTTTAAAGAGCGAATCTGTTTTTCCTACTCACTATACTTTCGGGAATCTTCTCAATGCGTGTGCCAACTTGGCGAATCTGAATCTTGGCAGACAAACTCACACCCATGTAGTGAAACATGGATTTAGATTCGAGTCAGGTCCGGATTGCGACGTCTTTGTAGGGAATTCCCTCATAGATATGTATATGAAATGTGGGTCTGTTGAAGACGGATGTTGGGTCTTTCAACATATGCTTCACAAGGATTGTGTTTCATGGAATGCGGTTATTGTCGGTTATGCTCAAAACGGATACGGATCTCAAGCTCTTAGTTTTTTCAGGAAAATGTTGGAATATAAAGAAAATCCTGATCATGTGACATACATTGGAGTTTTATGTGCCTGTAGCCATGCGGGTCTAGTAGACGAAGGGCGTCACTATTTCAATTCAATGACCAAGTTACATGGTGTTGTTCCATTAAAGGACCATTATACATGCATGGTTGATCTTCTCGGTCGAGCTGGTTTGCTCGAGGAAGCAAAAGAGCTTGTTGAAAACATGCCTATGGCTTCTGATAGCGTTATATGGGCATCTTTGCTTGCAGCTTGTAGGGTTCATAGAGATATGGAGATAGGGAAGATTGCTGCAGAGAGGCTTATGCAAATTGATCCTACAATCTCTGGGCCTTATGTTCTTCTTTCGAATATGTATGCTGAGATTCGGAGTTGGAGAGATGTTAGTGATGTAAGGAATTTGATGAAACGACGGTGTGTGGTGAAGCAGCCTGGATGTAGCTGGATAGAGGTGAAGAATAGTCTCCATGTTTTCATGGTGAAAGATAAGAGGCATGGAGAGATAAATGAGATAGAGTTTATGTTGAAGATGCTCACTGGAGAGATGAAACTGGAAGCTGAAGAGGAAGCATTGATTTAATATGAAATGTATTCTGTCCATTTGCTTAAAGAAAATATTCATTTACTCTGTTTAATACGGAGAGAATTATTTATGGAGTTACAAGAAATGATTAAATACACTTGAGAATTATTTATGGAGTTACAAGAAAATATTCATCTACTCACAAAGGTTTTTGGGATGAGATGTTCAGTCATACATAACTATGTTGGCTGCTAATGGCAAGTACGCCACCTCTAACATCTATGGCTTGTTTCGTGGTCACCTCCCGAAGGTTAAATAAGCATTTACCGGTTTGGGGGAAGCTCTGCCTTCCTCGATGGAGCTTTATTCTTCGGTTGGTCATTCACCATCGGCTTCTCACGCGTGCTAAATTGAAATCTTGGGGCATTATTCAAAATGATGCTTGTGTGCTCTGCAACTCTGTCGTTGAGATCGAGCTGCATTTGTGGGGTGATTGTACCTAAACTTTCTTCCATTCTCAGTTGGCTCAACATCTCTACTCATCCCAAAAACCTTTGGGATCACTTCCTCTTTCAAGCTACTTGTGTCGCTTACTCTAGCTTTGTTTACTACACTTGGCATTTAAGGAACCTTAAGATTTTTGACAATGTGTTGATGCCTAGGATGGAAGTCGCATCTAGATGGAACAGGAATCTGAGGAATTCCATGATCTGGTTTAGAGCATTAAATATTGATTAGTGATTGTTCTTTTCGACATTTTTGTAGCTTATGTTAATTTTAGTAGTCCTTTTCTTCCCCAATTTTGTAAATCATCTCCACTGTCAATATATATATATATATATATGGTAAATCCTTTAAAAAGAATTCACACCTTCTGACTTTCTATTTTCCATAACCTTAATTTTCTTCGATACGGCTGAACATGAATTATATAAGGGTACGAAAAGAGTATATGATGGGCGGATAATTTTAACGGTGCGTCTAATTATTTTATATTTTTGTATAGTGAATTACAGGAGTTTGCTAACGAAAAGAACTACAGCTTAATCACTTCCTGAACTTAACACAGTGTGTATAAAAAATCTTCACAAGGCCATTTACACAATATTGGGTTCGCAATTCAACACCAAATTCATGATGGACCGGGAAGAGCAGCAGTTATACATTCAAAAAATAACTGCGAATTTGATTACCTTTGGTCCACAAGAATAAGGGTTTAAGCTGTGTTTATGAATTATGATTAGGCATCATGTCGTAATCAACAGAGTTTACCTGGTAAACAAAACTCTGGTTTGTGACCATTCTGAGGCCAGAATGTATAAAAAAGAGAGAATTTTGCCTTGACATTCCCCAGCGATAAACAAGGAACCAGAGAAGACTAGAATACAACATCCATGGATTCTCTACCACCATAACCAAACCTGTCAAAATCTTAGATCAGAGCTCGAATACCGAATTGTTGCATCTCTCTTAGTCTCCACATCGAGTAAATGGCGTCCTCTCCAATGTCTTCCGGATCCATTTGTTGCATTGCCCAGAAGAATATAACAGTTTGAATTGTGTCCTGATTACAGAAAATTGCTACTGATTAAATTGTCTAAGGACCCATGACTCCATGAGTACAAACATAAAAAATAAACGAAGCTTCAAAATTACCTGACTGCCATCCGTTATCGCTCCCTGTCTATCACGCACGCAATACACTTGCTGTGTCCTGAACTGAAGGATTTACAAAAACCGATTTGGATCATGTTCTTTTTGTCACCCGTCAATTAAGTAGAGATAAATATAAATAAAGGAGTTGCTTACTTCAAGAATAATTATGGGTGTACTTCCCATCATCTTTGTCTCTCTTACGTCCACCTCAGATACATGCAATATCTGCAAATATCCATCATGTTAAACTACATGAAGCACAAGACTAAACAACAAGCCAACAGACTAAACACGGAAATAAATCTGAAACAAGGAGGGTACTTGTTATTTAGTTCAAGCATATTGAATGATCCTCAAATACTCCAACTGCGTTTTTGTTCATTAATTAATGAAGTACAAGACTAATATAGGAACTCTCAGCAACATGTTGATACTTTAAAAATCCAGTGTAATTAAGGTATAGACAAATGCTCAAAGATGGTCAGATATGTGCACCTTCCAGATTAAGTAATGGTTTATGGCCCAAATTGGATTTTAACTTGTTCTTTTATACATTTACGCCAAAAACTCAGAATACTTTTGTTGGAAAGAAAAATTAGGCCAAGTTAATTATAATCACCGAGTGCATTTGGCTTTATTTTGTGTTTGGGCAAAACAAAGTTTGCAAACTTTAGTAACTATTAAATATAAATGAACCAGGTTATAGATGTGTGTGACCTGAAAAACTTAAGGTGAGCGAGAGATTTTCCTTAATTGACCATCAGAGGCTTTATTGGAAGTTACTGCCAACAATAAGTTTTAAAATACAAATCTGTCGTAGGGGGCATTTTTTGTTCTAACACGGTATGTTGGTGGTTCATTGGGATAAAATAAAGAACAGTGATGTAAGGGAGGATAAAATATTAGCAGACCTTATTATCAAAGAAAATGCCTTGGGTCTCATAAGCTTTATGTTCAGCTAGACAACGTTCAACGACTTCCCGACTGCAATACTTCGTTAAGACTTTATCATCCCCCTGGTACAGATTTAAAAGGAAGCTTTAGCATAGGTGTGCATTACAAACTCAAGACATAAAGGTGGGGCGAAATTTTACTTTAGAATATGCTTTTAGGACAGGCTTGATGACTTCCTGCACTTCAGCCACAAAGTCGGGCAGTGAAAATGAACTGGCACATGAAAAGAAAGAATTAAAAGCTTGATTAAACCAAGGAAAAACTCTACACTTAATAAAGTTGTAATAAACTCACGGATCACGCCGCCGTATTTCTTTGAATGACAGTGCAGTAGCATTTTCACCGAACACTTTATCATTTAAACTGCGAGAAATAACATAGAATGAGTTTAACTGCAAAACTCAAATATGTGACGATAACCTGCAAACTCAATAAAGAAAAGAACCACTCACTCTTGAATTTTGTGAACCACGGGACTATCACTAGTTTCCCACCTTTCTTGCAGATCCTCTGCCAACTGACAAATAGAAATTCAGAAACGTATTATTGAACAAGCTACCTACGGAGAGTATCCGGATAGCCCCTTTCCTAAGGAACATAAAACACTGATTATAATCTCATAAAGTAAATGAAAAACAAAGGTAGGGTCAATTTTTTATTACATTCACGTGAATATTTCATACTTTCATGTTGCTAAAAGGAGGTCATTAAATACTGAAAAAATGAACTAATAATTTCAGTAAACTGATAGTGCCATATATAATAGGCTTATTAGGCACCAAATTAAAATTCAAGATGCAACAACCCAAAGGAATTAATAAAATTGGCTTAACAACTGCACCTCTTGGCCTTTAACGACGACAGGTTCACTCATCTTAGTCACCTGCTTTAACATTGGATTGCCTCGTGCCTGAAAGGAACAATAACATATTAGATCAACAAAGAAGGTTTCAGTATGATGGGGGAAATGTGTATAATCACCTTATCTTTAAGATCACCCCACAGTTTACTCCATCTGGATTGTTTAGAGGGTACAATGACAACTTCAGTTCTATCACTGGTTTCAACTGTCGATGGATCAGCATGATACATCGGTTTCCTTCGTTTTGGCTTGCTACTTAATTCTTCCTTGACTATTTCATACCCCATCTTTGCATAGTCCACAACCCGTGCCTCCTTCAATTTTTGAAACGCCGTAGAAACTTTGGGAGTAGCAGCAGAAAACCCATATTTTAATTTACCAAATAATGTTTCATCACTAGGTCCAGACTGTTGGTTTGCTTCACCGGATGTAGCATTGTTTCCAGCTTCTGTGTTAGTGCCAGTATGAGCTGAGCTGTCTGAGGATGATGAAGATTCTTGCTTACCCATCCCAAAACTCTCTTTGACCTTAACAAAAGAGATGATATAGTAAGTAAACATGAATTTCTCAGTAAAAATAACGCAATAGAATAACATTTAGCATGCATACCTCCTCCGTAGCAGCTGAAAGCTTTTCTTTCATGTTGACAGAAACCTAAGCAGATAGACAGTACAGAATTAAAAAAAGATCATAAGGGTATGCACACCATCCTAAGAGCGCAAAAAACTGCTAGAAACTGAAAAATAACTCTTATACACTCATTTCATTCTTTAAAATCTTAGAAGAAAATTATTATCACAGCAAAGTGGAAATCCAAAACAGTCAACGATTGTTTTTACTAGAAAATATCACAAATAGCATTACCCTCTTTGCAGTAGCTTCAGCTTCCGTCCACACTCCATCAACGCTCTTGTACAGCTGCTCTGTTGTTTGTTTTGTTCTGCATTCGCCATTTCAGCATCTCAGAGTCCCCATTGAAGTGTCTGAGCCTTGACATACACGAGTATGCCTAAGCCTACGGACTATGAACTTCTAACCAAAACCGCATAAAAAGAATAATTGAAAGTAATGACCATAAAGTACCTAGCTTTGAGATCTTCTTTCACTACTTTCAACTCCTCAGTCTTTTCCTTAAATTGTTTAACTGTCTGTTGAAACTCTTTATTGCTAGCAAGAAACAAACAGTAAACAGAGCAAATGATATCAGTTAGCTGAGGATTAGCACATGTACATACATAAGGTTCAAACCAAAGACTTCCTCATAATCACATTTCATCATAAAATCAAGAGTCATCCTGATTTCTGAAAGAAATAAACCCCTAAAAACGCTAAATTCACCAATTTTAATCCAACATTGGAGAAATTCCAACAGAAGGCAGTGCAAAATTGACAGGCTGCAGGCTAACAGTCAAGCACACATCCTGAAACATTAACCAATAGAATGATAAGAAATCCTAGCTAGGGCGAGATACCTGGTGGCTTCGCCTTTAATCTTTTTCGAAAATTCATTGAAGACACTAAACTGACGACTATTTGTATAACCGCTTGGCCGGATTAATCTCAACCTCGCATTCGTATCCTGCGATAATCACATTAGTATCTTCCTCTGAAACTCTAAAAAAAACAAAGCGATAGAGAAGAGATGGAGAAATACCAATTGATACGACGTAACCTGCCGCCAAAGAGGCTGCTTGGAGAGCACAAAATCACGAACTAACTTTCGACTAGCCATTTCCAGCTGCAAACTTTATTTTGCCAAAGATGCAATACGAATTCTCGATACAGCGAAGAATCCTGTGGAGAAAGTTGGGAGGTTGAAGTTGAATGTCCAAGCGAAGGGACGGGACTTTTGCCCTAATGCCGTAAGGGTTTGTTTGGTTCGTCGTTGAAGAAGCGAGGGAAATAAAAAGATAATTAGAAAATAGGAAAAACTTATATTCTTGATTTCTTGCGCATGGGTCCATCGCTTCGCATAAAGAATTACGGTAAAATGCTTGTAGAGTTGTATACATACCTTCGACATTCAAATACTTTTTGGATTGGTAATAGATTTTTGTGAGGTTTACAGTCTAGATATTGAACTTAGATGATATTTAGTTTTTGATGTGTCAAACAATTTTTTATTTGATCCGTAGAGGGACTCCAATAAATTAAAACAATCGATAAAAAGTTATAAATTCTTCAACCATACCCTCGACCTCATTGCATCATATCTCATATTGCTTATGTAATATTTTTATCCAAGCAAGTCTATAAGATGTTAAAGGCTTGTTTGGTATTGATATCAGATATGATATAAGATATCACTCATAGACATATATGCGTTTGGTATAATACTGATTTATCCAAGCAAGTCTATAAGATGTTAAAGGCTTGTTTGGTATTGATATCAGATATGATATAAGATATCACTCATAGACATATATGCGTTTGGTATAATACTGATATCGATATTAAACTGATATTTGGTGTTTGGTTGCTAGAAAGGAGGCGCAAAAATTAAGGTCATTTCTCTTAGGTTATCATTGGTTGCATCATTACAATATATGGTGACCATGAGAGTTAGATCTAGTGACAAGTGTTCACAAGGACAATCATACATATCTAAAATAAATGGTCACAATCTAAAGGGCTTATATATGTAGGGAGCACTTTGCTCGGTTGTTCATAAGATGGGTTGATGTTGCTGCCATGGACTAATGTAGGGCTCCCAAGTTCTTGACCGAGAATTGTTTGGACAATGTGGCAATGAAGGCATCGCAAAGTAATGGTTTTGAGGCAACCACAAGCAAGTCATCCACATAGACTAAGAACACAAACAATGTTGTCCCTTAGGTGATGAATGAACAAAGATGTATCGGAGAGAGAATGATGAAAACCCATAGTAACAAGAGCATCACTAAGTTTGGAAAACAAGCTTGAGGGGCTTGTTTGAGACCATAAAGAGATTTTTGTAACTTGCAAACATAAGTGGGATATTGAGAATTGACAAAACTTGGTGGTTGGGCGATGTAGACCTCCTCGTGCAAGTCCCCGTGAAGAAAGGCCTTTTGTACGTCTAGTTGCGGGACTGACCATTTGTGCATGGAGGCAAGGGAAAGGAGAAGGAGAATTGTGGAGGGTTTGGCAACGGGACTAAACGTCTCTCCAAAGTCAAGGCCATGAAGTTGGTGAAATCCTTTGGCAACAAGGTGGCTTTACGTCTCTCTATTTGGCCATTTGAAAGACATTTGGTTTTGGACACCCACTTAACACCAAGGATATTTGAGGATTGAGTAGGAGGGACAAGTTTCCAGGTGTGGATATCAAGAAGGGCTTGGAACTCCTTTTTCATGGCGGCTCGCCACTCGGGAAAGCGGTTAGCCTCGGTGAAGGAAATAGGTTCTTCGGGAATAGTGGTGGTAAGGGAGTAAGACGGTTTGGTAGGCGGTCATGGGATGGTTGAGTTTGAGGTTATGGTGTGGGATTTAATTTAGGAGGAGAAAATGAAAATGTATTTTCATGGAATATGACATCCCAAGATGTGTAAACTCGATGAGAGATGTATTCTTTGTGATTAGGACTATACCCAAGGAAAATGGTTGGATGGAAGCGGAAGGCTAGTTTGTGGTTGTATTAGGGGCGAAGATTGGGAAAGCAAAGAAAAAAATATTTTGAGGAATTTGTAGTCGGGCAGACGAGAGAAGAGAGACTCAAGGGATGATTTTTGTGAAAGGACTGGAGTGGGAAGCCAATTTATGAGGAAGGTGGCGACTTGAAAAGCATAGTCTCAAAATTTTAGTGGAAGGGAGGAGTGTTTGAGAAGGATGAGACCCGAGTCAACAATGCCGCGGTGATGTGACTCAACACTACCATTTTGTTGGTGGGAGTAGGGACATGTGAGGCGGTGATTGATACCTTGTGTTTGGATATAGGAACGAAGAGGTTTAAATTTCGTCCCTTCATCGGTTTGAAGGGATATGATTTTGGTGGAAAGGTAATTTTAAATGAGATTAAAAAATGTGATGGTTACTTCGATTACCATAGATTTAGTTGTAATAGGAAATAACCAAATTTAGAAAAATTGTCAATAGCAGAAAGATAGTATGTGTTGCCATTGATGAAATAAATGTGAGATGGGCCCCATACATCAAGAAAAATGTGTTCAAGTGGGCGGGTGGAAATGTTTGGGCTAGCAGGATGTGGGAGGGCATGGGCCTTAGCCCAGCTACAAGATTGAAAGGGTCCATTTGCTATTGGGCCTTTAGGTTTGGAATCTGAAAGACAACTGAGAACTCTGGATACTACGGGGGAAGCAAGGTGGCTGAGACGTGAGTACAAGAGAAGAGAGACGGGGTCGAAGGTGGTGAGGTGGAGTTCAAGTGGTGGTCTCTTGGTCACCGGCAACACGTAAATCTCGTTTTCAACGGGGCCTTAGAAGAGCTCGAGTCTTGGAATCCTTCACCACAAAACAATTCAAATGAAATTCAAAGAATATTAGATTGTCAGAGCAAAATCGATTAACGGAAAGGAGATTTTTTGTTAAAGAAGGAGTATTTAATAGATGAGATAGACGAAAAGAAAGAGAAGATGAGTTGAGAGAAGAAGAACCCTGATGTTGAATGGGGATTTGGGACCCGTCACCAAGAGAGACTAGATCAGTGCCACTATATGGATGCGAGTCAATGTGGAGATCGCGTAGATCAGGTGTGGCTCGTCGCTGTATCAGGGTACCAGGGGCGCTGGTGTGGTGTGCCTAGAAGCTGGAGGGTGGAGGCTGCTGATGAGACTGACTATATCGGTGGTAGCACACAAGGGTCGTGTGTCCAGGTTTGTTGCATACCTGGCACACCGGAAGCTGATCTGGTTCGCCACTGAAGGTAGTTCCATTGTAACTCGAACCTCGACCTCTCCCTTGGTTACGGTGACAGCCCCGCTAAGAAGAGTAGCCTCGATGTTAACTTCGGCCCTTGTAGTTTTGGCTTGTGGTGTGGGTATTGTTGTGGGCTTTTCAGGACTCATGATTGAGTAAATAGGAGAGTATTTGAGTGTTGTTGGGTAGGATAAGCTTTGTGGATAAGGAAGTCACCGAGGATTCATACTCGGGGAATGAGCTAAGCCAGCCAAAATGTAAACAACAAGTTCACCATCAATAATATGATGTCCTGCAACATTAAGAG
The DNA here is from genome assembly GCA_029168935.1 of Oxyria digyna. Lineage (NCBI taxonomy): Eukaryota > Viridiplantae > Streptophyta > Magnoliopsida > Caryophyllales > Polygonaceae > Oxyria > Oxyria digyna. The sequence continues at coordinate 18,417,655 of JAPVLV010000007.1, read as the reverse complement.
AAGAGACCAAACCTCTGGCTTCGTTGAAGAAGGAAGAGACTGTGTCTGAGCCTTTCTTTAGGGTGGCAAGCTGCAAACGGTGAGCACGGTGTCTGAGCCTTTCTTTGGGGTGGTTTAGCTGAGCCCAAATCTCAGAGGTAGAGTTGCAGTCAAGGACTTGCACAAGCAAAGCTTCGGAGAGGGAGGAGGTCAATACCGCCATCACCAGTTGGTCTTTAGAGAACCACTTAAAATACTCGTCGGAGTTGGGATCAGTTGGCCTCTGTTTGGAACCATCGACGTAGCCAAAAAGCTTATGTGCACGCAGACAAGGAGTGACCTGCATTCGCCCGAGAGGAAAGTTGTTGGCTAACAACTTCACTATGATAAATGAAAAAAAAAATGGTAAAGAAGAGGAGGAAGTAGGTGTAGCCATGATATTTGTGTTTGTGGCTAAAGGAAGAAGAGGATCGGTGGCAATGGATCAAGTCGGCGTTGGCCGCATATGCTCAATCCATGCTAGAAAGGAGGCGTGGAAATTAATGTCAATCCTCTTAGGTTATCATTGGTTACATCATTACAATATATAGTGAGTTAGTGATCATGAGAGCTAGACCTAGCGACAAGTGTTTCACAAGGACAACCATACACATCTGAATGAAGCTTCTAGAATGTAAAATACAATATAATATGAGTATCAAATGTTATTTTTAATACCTTTAAAAAATTGAATTATCAAAGATATCATTCATTTCCATTTCCAACACGACAACATATACTCGATATATCACACATATCCGATATTCAAATATGGATATCAAACGAGCCTTAAAGACACATAAACCTTTGTGATTCTACTAAAGATTTGTTAACATAGTGAAGGCATTTCATTCAACTAGTAGATGAATGATGAATAACACATTACATCACACATCACTCATTCCTCACAACCAACTATGAGGCTATCACTAATAACAAGCCTCGTTGGCCTGTGAAAAAATCTGGGCCTGTTGGGCCGCATCATCCGGCGAAATCAAGGCCCGAAGTACAAGAGTCTTGATATCCCAGGCCCTAAACGGATAGCCCAATCGAGAATAGGAGTTTAACAAAGCAGCCGTGGACTGCTTCAACAGCTCCGCAAAAGCGTCATCAACGACGTCGTTTCGTGACGCAGCCTCCAATAGCGTCAGATCGGATTCGAACCCGAACACCTTCGCTACCGTCGCTTCCGGTGGCGCCATTCTCGGCCACGCTTCTTCTCCCCTGCTCCAGTATCTGACGCCACGAAAGGCTCAATCAGTCGAATGGTTTAGAGTTAGAGAAATGAGGGAGAAGAGCTTACAGAGGAGTGCAACGGCCTCGGTATCGGGTGAAGGCGAAGCCTGGACGATGAGCGGAAGCATGACCTAACAGATTGAAAACCAGAAACAGGAGAATCACTGACTCAGATCTCGCCATTTCTTCGGCTTCTTCTCCTTCGTCGTTCACTTATCTTCTCAGTCGCTCTCTTTCTCTGAATGTTTTGCGCTTTGGATTCTTCTCTGTTGCGCTTCTCTTCTTTCGAGATGATTTTGAATTTGATTGTGGGTGTGGGGCATCACTGCATCAGCAGTTAAGCACTATAGCGTCGTATTTTATGTGTCTATGCCTGTCACGTGAATCGGCGATGGTATTTTATGTGGGGCATCACTGTATCATGATTGTATTAAATTAAACTGAAACGATGCGTTTAGGGTTTGTTTTTCCGATTTTTTTTTTTCTAAAATGGACATTTTTTTATATACACTCATTTTTTTTTGTCTATATACACTCAATACCCCACGCAGTTGCGACGCGTGGGCGTGGGTATGACCCACGCATACACAACGTGTGTGCGAGACCACTTTATGGATATCCGAAACATTTAATCCACGGGTACGCAAAGCGTGTGCGTGGGTATAATTTTTTTTGTCAATCTCACGCTTCATATACGCGTAGGTCATAATCGGAAAAAAAAAAAAACTTAAAATCAAGACCCACGCACTTGCGTTGCGTGGGCGTGCCTTTTTTGTTTGGTTTTAAGACCCACGCGTACGCGACGCGTGGGCGTGGGTGTTTTCGTTTTTTCCGAATTTTTTTTCTGTAACCGACGCAATATCTTTTAAGGTAATAAATTTGAACGAAAGATTTTCAAAAGATTCTTTTCGGCGAATTTTGGAGAGTAAAATTTTAGTCTTGCAAGCATAAAACCTAAACCTATATTATTCTTTTCTTCTATCCCAATTTGAACACACCATAAGAAAAACAATGTCAAATCAAGATGGAGACTCATCGGTGCAAGGAGAATTGAGGTCAAACTATATTGATCCTAAGGAGGTAAAACTGCATGAAACTGTAGTATTTGTATTTATTGTATGGTTGTACTTAGTTTTGTAATCTAATAACGATGTGTCTATTTTCGAATAATAATGTTACTTTATCTAAATAACGATATTGTAAATAGATATGCACAAGAGACTACTCAGATGATTTTACTGTGGACTATGTGTGGGATTGCCCGAAGAAAATGTTCAATTGGGTTAGAGAATTTGGAAAAGAGTTGATGATGGTTATCGTTACTAAAAACTCAAATCTTAATAGAGTGATAATGGTATGTGAGAATTATGGTGTGTATAAGCTCAAGAATAATGTGGAAGGGAGGAGAACTCAAATAAAAAAGTGCAATTGTCGATTCATGGTGATTGGATATAGGTTGACCGTAGACAAGGTAACAAAAGCAGAAACATGGGGGAAGCTTGAAGTTGATTTCGGATACCACAACCATGCCCTTCCTACAAGTTTTCTTGGGCATGCATATGTTGGCAGAATGACCTCAGAACAAGAGAGACTGGTTAGGAGGTGGACCGAGATGGAAAACAAGGCAAGTTGGATTATTACTGAGCTTAGAGACCGGTTTCCAAGAAATGTTACATCCTCCAAACAAATCAACAACTTTCGCCAGAAGATGCAATTTGAGGATCAGGGAGAATTAACCATAACGCAATGGGCACTTAGATACCTAAAACAAGAGGGATACAAAGTGTATCACAGGAATGAGCGCCCTACTAATCAAGTGGATATCTTATTCTTTGCGAACCCAAAGACACTGCATCTGTTGAAGCTATTCCCTTATGTTGTTATTATTGATGGCACATACAAGACTAATAGGTATTGTTATTGTTTTACTAATCTTTTATACGATTCTTGTAGTAGTTATGCTATACTTGTAATAATATATATATATACAGGTATGGCATGCCTTTGATTGAGATGGTTGGTTTTACTTCCACGGGAAAGACATTCAACATTGCTTTTGCATTCACGAGGGGGGAGGATATTTCTCGTTACGTGTTTATACTAGAGCGGTTGAAGAAGTTATTTGCATTTGTGGGAGAGAAGCCAACTGCAATTGTTACTGATCGAGACCAGGCTCTCATATCTGCAATTCAAAGTGTTTACGGGGATACAGTGAAACATTTGTTGTGTTGGGTTCACATTAAGCACAACATTCAGTCATATGGTTTGCGTGTCATGAACAACGTGGACCAAGCTGACAATTTTGCGAACCAATGTTGGGGGTTATTTATGTCGTGCATAGAGAGGAGCTATGAAATTAGGCTCGAGAAGTTGCGAGAATCGTGGAACAATGGCCTTGTTCGGTATGTTGAAGTTACATGGCTCAATCCTTACAAGGAGAATATAGTCCGAGCTTGGACTGACCTTCATCTTCATTTCTTCACAAGGACCACAAACAGGTAACCTTGTATAAGATATGTATGCATGTTTAAGTTGATTGCGCAACAAAAGTTTTTAATATTTTTGTTTTCCTATAGGGTTGAGGGCATCCATAAAAGTTTGAAAGATATTTTGCAATCTTCTCGATATGGATTTAACTCATTCTCCATAACTCATTGGTTGTGAGGATACATTATGCTTTAGAGGCTCAACGTGATAGGATTAGGGAAACAATCGAGATGTCACGAACAAAGGTTTTGACGGGGAGGTATATGACCTTGACCCTGAGATATTTGCCTTATTTTCTCCTCTGTTCCGAAAAGTCACGTCGAAGTGCTTGATGATGTTGTTGGATCTGTATTACTCTATACTGAACGGCGAAATCCCAGAATCTTGCACTGATCATTGGTGGAGAACATGTCTTGGGCTACCGTGTATCCATAGAATTGGAACTGCCATGCTTCAAAATACTCCCCTTATAGAGTCAGAGATACACCTCTTTTGGAGACAAGTGACGTGGAAAGGGGTTACAAATCTGAATATCGAGCAAGATACCACAGTTCCAGTATCAATACCTTATATTAGATGGAGGGAGATGACATCTGATGTGGCTACTGGTGAAATGAGTGAAGACTTTTTATCAGAGGTCACCTCATTGTACAATACCTTGAAAAGGCCTCATGAAACATCTCTGAAGGAGCCTACAGGTGTCCTTCCCAAAGGTAGACCTCCAAAAGCTAGAGGAACCAAATGGGATAACAAATAGGGATGCCAGTGAGTGGGAACATACCTTGAAAGCTTGCAAGCCTAAACGAGGATGACCCCCAGGGAGCAAGACACGTAGTAGAGCGTCTTCTACGAATGAAGGTGAGACTCCAGATGAGCAAATTGTTGGGCAACTACCACATATGGAGTTGGAGCGTTGGGGGATTAAATTTCCAACCGAGAGTATAGACTACTTCATGTTTGCCTACATCACCCAAGCTGGAAATGTGGAAGATGACGGACATTGTGGTTATCGAAGCTTATCAGTATTGAAGAAATGGCCCGAGCATGAATTCTGGAGAGTCCGCATGGAGATCGGGATGGAGCTGGTGGAGAACCAACATATATACGAGAGCCTATCTCCCGTTGTTACCCCGTATGAGGAACTTTGCATAAATGTCAACTACTTGCATAGTCCTTGTTCTCGGACATACTGGATGGAGATGCCCATGGCTGGCTTAGCATTTGCTACTCGATTTCAAGTAGTTGTTGTGTTTTTGTCCTGGAGTGGCTCGTGCTTATGTTTGCCGATGACGGCTTCTAGTCATGATGCCGAACCACCAACAGAGATCTTTTCTATTGCTCTATTCGGTAACCACTTCATTCCGGTAAGTAAGTAAATTAAATAAATATTTTATTTAACATATGTTATTGAAAGTTATAACATAATTTTTTGTTTATCTTATTATAGGTGTGGCTCCGTGATACTGCTCCACTACCGCCAGTTTCATTGTATTGGAATCAATTCAAAGACAAAACTGTTGAAGGTTGGGATGACGGCTTCAAGGATAGGATTGAAAAGTGGAAAAAATATAGAATTAGCGCAGGACGGGAACCAAACACGCCGGTGTGATTAAGACATAGATATGGCTATATTAGCTCACCTTTTTTCTATAATCATTGCATTGTTTTGATTTTATCGTAATTTTTTTTCTTAAATTATGTTGTTAATCTTAATATTTTAATTAAATATCTCACCTTTTTTCTATAATCATTGCATTGTTTTGATTTTATCATAATTAATCTTAATATTTTAATTAAATTTAATTAAAAATAAGTTAAAGTAAAAAGTTAATGTTAGTAATTGAGTTGGATTAATGGGTTACACTGTAAATGGGCCCAAAAAATTATTCTCCCGCTTCTTTGAGATTGAAGGAGAGGCTGCCGAGTCCACGACCTAGGAGCCAGAGAGAGCCTCAGCGAGCTCCTTTGCAAAGCCTAACACGCATCTCTCTCTTCTCTTCGATCTAGCAGGCAGCAGTACTCATCTCCGCCAATCGATCTAGCCACACCACAGGTACTCTCTTCCGCCTTATCTGCTTGCCTTCGCCCTTCTGAACGGAAGTGTGCCCTTCTAGTGCTACGAATGAAGGTGAGCGTCTCCTTTGCAAAGCCTAACACGCATCTCTCTCTTCTCTTCGATCTAGCAGGCAGCAGTACTCATCTCCGCCAATTGATCTAGCCACACCACAGGTACTCTCTTCAGCAGTACTCATCTCACGCGATTGCTTATGGTAAGAAATTGATGCTCATAGAGCTACTAGATGATTGTTCTTTTGTGATTATGAAGTAGATTCAACTTTCAATTTATGACTGGGGAACCTTACCCCGTTCCGGATCCACCTCAACGTGCATCTCTTTTTCAAAACTCGGAACATGTGCGTGGTGAGGGTAGCGGTTCTGGGCGCGAGGAAGAGGATAGATCTGATCCACATTAGATTATGTAGTTTTTATACTTTATGTCAGTATGTTATTTTGGATATAATACTTTATGATGATAGATTTTGTAGTTATATGACCTCCTAATCCTAAAATCAAATTGAGAATTTGGGGGTAAATACTTGTCCTAAAACCAAAGTTTGTTTCTGTTTCGTTTTTCAATTTGGCTGTATCAACCTGAGGACACCTCAGTAGCTCAGTTAATCATTTCGTCCAGGTGTAGACCCTTATGCAGTTCGTTTCTGTTCATCATGAACATGACTCCAAGCTAAGCGCTATACAGTCACTGCTTATGTAAAAAAGTCTTTCCTTAATCTCGTTTATAATAAATTATATTAAACGTTCTCAAAAAGCATGTACCAATGTCAGGTACCCACGCACACGCAACGCGTGGGTGTGGGTATATTTTTGAAAACATCCTTGCACACGCGTTGCGTGTGCGTGGGTATATTTTAAAACACCCATGCCCACGCGTTGCGTGTGCGTGGGTATATTTTAATATTTCCGAAATTGCCCTACGGGTACAGTTTGCGCAGGCGTAATATTTTATCAAAATACCCACGCACACGCGTTGCGTGGGCGTGACTTTAATGGTCGGATATCCGTTTTAAACGTACGCCTACGCGTTGCGTGTGCGTGGGTACCTAGCCACGCCCACGCGTTGCGAGTGCGTGGGTATCTGAGTCTAAATAGACAAAAAAATGAGTGTATATAGCATCACCCTTTTTTTAAATAAATTTTCGTTGCACGCGTAGTTTGAAACAAATTTTCAATATAAACACTTTTATTAATTTCGGAAATTTGCAACGAAGAAGAGGCACTGTTATGGATAGCGCCTCTCTCTGAACCAAATTCCCTTTAAAAAATATTAGCCTTGGAAGGAAAAAAAATTCAAAAAATTTCAGCTTGAAAGAAAGCGTCTTTGTTCCTTTTTTTTTAATATTTGATATACTTACGCGGGATCAGGTAACTCGTCAAGGCTCGTTCGAAATCGTAATCGAGTGAGACACATATCTGGTGAAAATTGGGATCGATATGGACCCAACGGAACAGGTCTCGCTCGATTCCGAATCCGAACGATCCCTAACGAGCCACCTGAATCGGAAATGAAGCTAGGATTGGTACGCACGAGACTTACGCGGGTTCGGGTGGCTCGTTTGGGATCGTTCGGAACCAGAATCGAGCGAGATCAGTTTCGTTGGGTCCGTATCGATCACAACTTTCACCAGATATGCCTCTCCCTCTATTCCGAACGAGCCCTCAGAATCCGACATTGTCAACTTAATAAAGCTTATTAAGCTAGTGGAAGGGTTCGGGTGGGTTGTTTGGGATTGTTCAAAATCGAAATTGAACGAGACCAGTTTCGTTGGGTTCGTACTGATCTCATCTTTCACCAGATATGTCTCTCACTCGATTCAGATTTCGAACGAGCCCTGACGAGTGACTCAAACCCATGTAAGTCTCGCTACTGTAGATGGAGTGTTACAGATTTGTGCCTCAATATCAAACGACGAGACACATATCTGGTGAACGCTGGGATTGATACGGACCCAACGAAACTGATCTCGCTCAATTCCGAACGATCCCAAACTAGCCACCCGAACCCGCGTAAGTCTCGTGCGTACCGATCCCGGCTTCGTTTCCGATTCAGGTGGCTCGTTTGGGATTGTTCAAAATCAAAATCGAGCGGGACCAGTTTCGTTGGGTCCGTATCAATCCCAATTTTCACCAAATATGTCTCTCACTCGATTCCGATTCTGAACGAGCCCTGACAAGTCACTCGAACCCGCATAAGTAAGTTAAATATTAAAAAAAAAAAACTAAAGACGTTGTCTTTCAAGCTGAAATTTAAACAGCGCCATATACGAAGGCCCTTTTTTTTAAAGTGAATTTGGTTCGGGGAGAGGGCCCCTTCATTATAAATTCCCGAACCTGATAAAGGGCATATATTGGGAATTTGTTTCAAATTACGCCACAATTTGTTCCAAGAATTATGCCCAGTTTAGAAAAAAAAATTCTCTTTGATGCTATACACGCGTTTTGAACAATTATTCTTACAAAGCAAACAATATTGCTAATACAGATGCAGTTTACCATAACATTCCCTTGGCATATTGACATTCAATGGTGTCAAATGAGCTCTTGGTATAGAAATAACAGCAAGCACTAAAAAAATATACAAGCGTTGTGTTTTGTAGACACAATAAACAAAACAAGGGAGCAGACAACGGATTCGAAACATCAATCTAGAAGGAATAAATCAACTGATCTAGAGGTCATCTGGTAGTTCTCTAATGTTTTAACCACAAGAACTAAACAAGTTTAAGAGGTTTCTCTATACAGCATAGAAAGACGCTTAATCTAACCGTGGTTACCTTCATGCTACCAACATATACACAATCATACATGGAGGTTCTTTCAGGCCTCGGGGTGTTTAGTTAGGTCGTAGGTCAATGTTCTCGAGCAGCTGCAAAATAACAAGAAAAATTGTCAGCGCATTCAGCTAGATTGATTCAGGCGAGCATTTGGAAAGACTTCAATGCACAGTTTACCCATTTAAGCACTTGTCAGATATCTTAACAAAAAAAACTTACACGATCAGTAACACAACCTAAGACACTTAGAAACTCGTGCCAGATGAAACTAGCACAAGATCAATTTTCTTCTATTTAGTTTTCCGTAAAAAGGAGGTGGTGGCAAACTGGCAATTCTTTGACATTTAGGTTTCGTTTCGAAAACTTGTTTATTGTGTTAATAAACAATTTTTTTCTAAAACCTACACTGTTTTTCTACAAATTATATCTTGCTAAGCAACCATACTTTTCACCTATTTATAAACAAAAAAAATCTTTATTTATACACTATCTCCTAACAAACCCGGGAGATTTAGAAAGATGAAGAGGAAAATGAAACTAACCTTCTCTCTGCATCTCTGTAAACCCCAACCAAAGCTTCAGCCTTGTCATAAAAGATATCCTTGAGGGAAATCACAATACTTTGAAAACCATGGCCAATGTCTCCCTCCTGATTACTCTGAGAAGCTTGGCATGATTTTGAACGAATAAATCCAGCAACTTTAGCGACATTAAGATTGTCGAGGGCTGCGTCCACTTCATCCAAGATGAAAAATGGTGATGGCTTGAAGCTACATACAAACATATGCAGCAATTATTATCTGAGAACAGTACATGAAATCTTTTCAGCTTTCATTGCAAATAAAAGTTCTAATAGTGGCAAATATATACCTGTGTATAGCAAACAATAATGCAAGTGCAGCTACTGTTTTTTCACCACCAGAGAGCTGCTCCATTTCACGATAGCGCTTTGTTGGAGGCATAGCTGTGAACTTTATACCGTATAAGAAAGGGTCGTCTTCATTCTCCAAGTTCAAGTACGCAGTTCCACCCAGTGGATGCATGTTACTCTTAGTTAATTGTTTGTAGATCCTGTCAATATTTTCTGAGATATGCTTGAACGCGTCCATAAATTTTTTGTACCTGCACACCACAAAATGGGCAACGATTAACTAATTCCTACGAAAAATGCTTAAATTCAGTTCAGATTTATGATTAAGGGAGGCAAAATAAAATAAGCCAATTAATCCAATTCTCCGATTACTGAAATAGAATTCTTCGAGAGAGTCGAGACACATCAGATCAGATCTTGTCAAGTATTAAACCATTGATACCAGAGTTGTATCAAATGTAATGCGAGATAAATTTTACTAGTACCTTAGATCCTTAACACTGTTGAACCTATCAGCAATCTCTTTCTCCTTTCTTCTAGCAGCATCAAACTCCTCAGTCACAAGTCTTTCCTTTTCTTTCAGAGCCTCATACTGGTCAAGGGCTTTGAGGTTAGGAGCTGTTCTATCAATCTCTGAAGTTAAAGCATCCATTTTATGTTTGAAATCAGCGTCTTGTTTGTCCCTATCAGAAGACCTCATATCTCTTTGTAGAGATCTGTCTAGCTCACTAAAATCATATTTAGGGCCAGAAGTAGAAGAATCAATCTCCATCGGGTCTGAGATCACTGGAAGCTCTATGTTCTCTAACTCACACTGCTCCCTTATCTCTTCCTTCCTTGTCATTAAATTCTGAAGTTGTGATTCCTTCAGAAGAAAAGGAAAAAAGAAAGAAAGGAGAACAGTCAGTATAGTATTTTCACTAATATAAGATCCACTGAACGAATTAAATTAAGCCCGTAACCAACCTTGAGACCAATTTGACGATTAAGTTTAGTGAGACTTGTTGTAGTAGTGGAATTCTTCTTGTTCTGTTCCTGAATATCCTTCTCAATCTCTTCCCTCTTTGTCTTCCATTCTAAGAAATGGGGGTGACATTTTAGGTGAATTTGTCAATCATTAGAAAAAGTTAACTACTGTGTGCAAGGAGGGAGGGAGGGTAAATACCATCCATCACTTCTTTCAGTTTATCAATCTCAGTGTTGATATGATCCATCTGCAATCTGGCTTCTTCCTCCTTCTCCTGAGTCTTTTTCAAGGAAATTTCTAAATCAGAAATAGAAGACTGTAAATTTGTGATTTGTGATTCCATATTCTGTCTCTGCTCATACTCCAACCTGGCAAAAAAACAGGAAAGTCAATGAACCACGATCCTCCAACAGTTGAACATTTATACAAAGTAGATCTTAATATGACCTGCATTGCTTTCAAATCAACCAAGTTGTTTCAATCAGTATATACAAGAGCCCGCTATGGTCAAAGCAACGCGAGAGCAAGTGTTTAACAATGTCTAATGAAATTCTTAACAGAAAATGTTTATATTATCAGTTCAGAATTCATTTTGTTTTACCGCCCTACAAATAAAGCTTTCATCTTTGTTATCTTTCATTTTACAGTGGAAATTTTTGAAGTGGACAAACTTAAAGAAATAAAGTGCATCAATCAAAATAAGCATACTGGGATTTGAGCTTTGAGATCTGGCTACTCAAGGCAACCCTTTTATCAGCCAGTTCTTGTGCAACTGTCAACTGAGTCTCTTCATATGCTCGTATGTTCTCGACTCCAATTGACTCACTAAACTCTTTGCAGATACGATCAACAATCACATTTATCCTTTCCTCTAGCTTCCTGATTTCATCATCTCTTTTTTTGATGGCATTATTTAACTGAAATGTAGTCCATATTGTATAAGTCAGCTGAGAGGTAAGTTGATTCTTGATACTACAGCATACACGTTAGCTGCATCTTCACTTGAAGTTACAAACTCACAATAAAACTTATAATACCTCACTCAGCTCAGGCTCAATTCGACTAATTTCTTCTTCAATATTCCTCTTCTCCATTTCCAGCTTTGAGAGTTTTTCGTTTATATTTTTCTGCAAATGGACAGAAGTGCATCATGATCAGGCCTAGTGTGCAAGATATGGTACAAAACTAAGTCCAATTATTCATTACAGAATAGCATGCAGGATTTATATGAAATAGCAGCCACAATATCCCATCCAAACATTATAAATTGTGATTGATATGTATCATGTATCAGGTATGCCACATGCCATCACCTTGTTAACTCAACAAAGATAAAAAATCACGGCCAACATTGCCCAACGACTAGCTGTAACTCAACAAACAGTTACTCCCAAGTTATAAAACTGGAATTCCTTTAAAAAAAAAAAGTTATAAAACTGGAATTGTTTGATTCACTTTTCATATATAATCAACAATCCAGTGATGCTGCGTATCAAGTGCATGAAATTTATCCATAATACTAACTTACTTATTACTTTAGTGAATTTTCAAGTGAACTTATTATTGTGAATAAACAGCAGCAGGCAGTTCAACTGCACCACTGCTGAAAAACATAATAAAAAATGTATACAACATAAGTAGATAGTGATCAATAAGTAATTAACTGACAGATACAGCATAACGACAAATGGATAAAAAGATAATGAAAATTCAATCATATTTACCTCCTCTATCTCTGCATAGCTCAACTTCTTTTCAAGACCACTAATTTTACCAGATAGCTCTGACTCTTTGGCCTGCATGTCCCTCGGTGATCCAAGTGATTCAAGCTTTGCCTCTTCTTTTTCCTTTAATTTCTTAATTCCTGAAAAAGCTCACACCAATAGTTAGGATAGGGAGAACATAACTAAGGCAACAAATGTAAAGCCAAATACACAGACCTTCTATCTTCTTATCGTCCCATTTATTTGACCTTGCTTCCATCCCCCCAGTAGTACCACCAGTCATTGTCCCAGACTTTGTAAGTAAAATTCCATCAGCGGTTACAACTAATACAAGGTGGGTGGGCAGACATTAACCTCAAACACAATAAAAAAAGTGAGTAAAAAGATATCACTGCAAGTACATGATTATACCTTTAGATCTTTCCCCTGTCCAGCTAAGAGCCTTGGCTTCTTCCAAATTGTCACATACCAATGTATTTCCCACAGCAAATAGAACAGCCTTTTCCAGATCTGGATTAAACTTGTGACGGTTAAGAGAACAAATGTATTGGCTAACTTCTCATTCATTACCAACCATTCCTCATCAATACACACTAGGACTTTCATTGGATGAAATTTCTCAATACAAGATCTTTCCTTTACTGTCATTGATCCAAAAAAACAAATCTACTTCAATGAATTTAACTATTGTAAAGTTGTAACTTTAGCAAAAAATCTGCGGATCAATTTTAAACAGACTACCACTCGTAGACTGCAACATTCAGAGTAAAATATAACACTTTAGAAAAACAAGTTTGTTCTTTTATTCTGATATATCTTTTCTATAGCCCTAAGTTAGATTACATGTAAAACATAAGATTGTAGATGTTTTTTCACATGAGTCTAAGATAGTTCAGAAAATCTCAAGAAAAGAGAAAAGGATATTGTATAACATCATATACCAACTTTGCTGTACCCCCTAAGGTCCGCAACCTCTCAGTAATTGGCTTCACCCTAATTGACTGGATAGGTATGAAAGTTTGAGGAGGGAGCCTTTGCTCTTTGAGATACTGAATACAATAAACGAAGCATAATGTCATAATTCTATCCAAATGCTAGAAATAACAAAAAGTACAGTAGGGAAGAGATTTGTTAAGACACTCGTCTATATCTTTAATCTGAATATATACAATACATAAAAGTGAAAATGAAAAAGTGAGCTCCACAGAAGTCAAATCCCACAAAGGCACAAATGCAATCTATTGTTCTTATAGACAAATATCTCACTTCACGTTATAATGGAAAGGTAAGAACAAAAGAATGTTAACATATACTTCACAGTTCTTCCCTGAAAAATAGTATAGTGGGAGGAACCACCATCAACATTCAAGATTATTATCCACCAAATATGCAAGTCATACCTTAATGCACTCCTTTCCAGTGGCTTCATCTTCAACCACAACCGCATCCATGAATCTTCCCATAGCAACTGTTACAGCCAAGTTATATTTCTTCTGTGTTGGTCGGCAGAGTTCAGTCATTCGACCATGAACTCCATTAAACAAGCGCTTGAGAGCATCAACTGTCTGTGACATCCTAGCATCCCTCTCAGTATCATGTCGATCAGCCTTCAATTCACGCAGTTGATCTTCATATTCATCAATTTTGAGTTTGCAAGATTCATATTTGGAACTGTACGAAGTTTGGATTCAGAAAAATTAAAGAAAACAATAAATGTGACACAATCAATATAACATCCAGCAGAACCAAATAAGCAGAAAATCTAACAATAACAAGTACATAACCATATTTTAGAACAGGTAATCAGTTGAAAAGCTAAAAAGAAGATCACAAACCTAAATTCCTGATGATTGATTCTCATCTCCTCTCTTTCCCTTTTTAACCGCTTTATCTCTTCTTCATGCTTCCTTGACGCATCTCGAATTTTTTTAACCCTTTCTTTCATCTCCTTCTTCTTTGAATTGAGCTCCTCCAGACGGCCTTTTAATTGAAGAAAGTTTTCCTCTAAATTCTTTTGGGCTTCAGTGCCAGCACGTTGTTGCCTATCTAGTGTTTCTTTCTCATCCCTAAGTTTCACAGTTTTCCTCCCAGCCTCCTCTTTGCTGCAACATTAACACTTCATAACGGTCATCTTTGGTCCATTAAATAATAACTGAAATCTTGTTACTACATCATGATAGAGAAGCTTACATTCTGAAGTATTCTTGTAGCTGATTGCCACCTAGTTGAATTTTGCCTCCAATATCTTGGCCTTCTTCTTCCAAAACCTCTTTCCTTCGAGTTAGGGCTGACAACTCTTTCTTAAGCTTTTCTACTTTAGCATCATGTTTCTTTTTTTCCTCTCGCTTTTTATCAAGATCCTTTTTGGTACTTTTGATCTTTGATTTTATGCGAGAAATTCCCTCCTTCTGTTTCAAAATCTCAGGTTGCTAATCAAGCAAACCAGAAAGGAAAAAATTAGAGCAAGATAAACCCCTGATTGTGGACTGTATCACAGTAAGCAATCAAACCCTATCAAACTGTTTACATAAATTGTCAATAGGATTCTTGCCCTAACCAGAAATTTAGTTGCTTCTTTCTCTTTTTGCTAGCATATATTTCTACATATTTATCCTTATATGGCTTTTCTTTCATATGTGGAATTTTCTCCTAAAATGAATGCATAGCACATCAGATGTGTGCATCTTGAACTTGATAAGCTAAGGAAAGTAGCAGAAGCTGATGTAACTGCCCATTCAAGATGATTGAAGGCAACTCACGCACAAATAAATACAGGGTTTTTCCAAACTCCTAAGAATCCATAGTGTAAATCCTCTACAAATTAATGACAATAAAACAGCTAAAACAGCATATCCAAGCCACCAAGGAGAATGAAATACGAATAATTTTGTTTTATGTCTTATCAGAATTAAAAGACTATTTTTCAAGGTCAAAATACACAAGAATAAAATTGTTGCTTCTGTAAGGGCGATAGTTAAACACATAATCATGCAAGAAAGATCTAAGAACACTAGAAAGGCAAATGTTTGCTCTACAGGTTAAGGAATCTAAACAAGAGCCTCACAACTTTACATGGAGTCTCTACAGTAAAATTTGAGTAACAGCACACAGAAGTAACTCCACATCTTTGCATGGTACATAAAAGGAATATATACATTTAATGAGCACCAAAAAGCTAATGCCAAAAGAAACTGATATCAACTTACGTTCTTGTCAAGTTTATTCTTTTCCGCAGAAATCTTCATTTCACATTTGTTGATTTCCTTTTGATATTTTGCCAACTCCTTCTCCTTCTCACGCCTTTGCTTTTCATACCCATTCAGTTCTTGTACAAGCTCTTGTTGATTTTTCCTCTCAGCTTCAAGCTCCGCACTTATCTTTTCAACATCGGTTTCAATAGTAAACAATTGCCAAAGATAGTGCTCCTTCTTCAATTTTTTCTGCAGAAAGTCACTGATAATTGAAATGCATGGGAGAAAAGAGTATGTTTCTCAGAATAAACACAAAATGAGGATAATCAGAAATGGCGAGATGAATATTATTATTAACTTTTAAAAGTATTATAGGTCTAGTTTAATTAAAAAGAAAAGACTAGCATAGACAATAGACAGTTTACTCAATATTCCGTTTAAAACAAACTAGGATGTGGGGGTCGTACATCTGCATAAATTTAGTCAAAACCAACTCTTTAAGCACAAGGAATCAGTCCTACCAATTTTTCTTGCAAGCGAAGATGCTTCTCAGCCTCTTCTTTCTGTTCTTTCTTCTGTTTTCTCTCTGACACAACAGTTTTCTTCCTTTGATATATTAGGGCACCTTCTTCTTCAGCCCTTGCCTTCTGCTCTTCTAAATCCTCATACTCTCTCTTATGTTCCTCAGAGCCTGATATTTGCTCAAAGAGAACAGTTAGTTCTTTTGGGTTTTTGGATGCAATTGACTCCACATCACCCTGCACCAGAAATAAAGCTAGTTCATGAAATCAACTTTTAGGAATACAATAGCTAGCAGTAGCGGTGCCATCCATACAAGGAAGAAAGTTAGTAAGCGTTCTATAATAATAAACCAGCGGGATCGAACTTTGACTATCGATTTCTACACAACAACCTTACAAAACAATAATGAAAAATAAAATTTGAGCAAATCATATGTTGCGATCCCTATGCATTTTCTAATTCCAAATAAATAATGCATGTTATAAATCCCTTGTGAAGCAAGCAAATTTCAAACAACCATACAGAAGTTTGCAATCTTCACAGATTTTACCATTATGAGCATCATGGATCCTAATCTTTTAAAGGCCTTACTGAGACAGTTAAGACTATTTACATACCCTAATCAACCAACCCAGAAAACATCAGGAAATTTGCCAAAATTGGAATAGTCCAGCCTCACACGAACAGTTAAAATCTATGAACTGGGCATATTTCTATGGATGATAAAAAACTATTGATAGGCTCCAATTCCATGTAAAACATTATATACCTGAAAAACTAGAAAATTCCGAGCCTTGACAAGAACTCCTAGTTCCTTAAGCCTCTCGTTATACTGATCCCAATTCACAACTCTACTATCAATCCTATACTCACTCCCACCAGTGCCCGTAATGGTCCTAGTGAAAGCGATCTCAGCGCCACTTCCAAGCAAGTAAACAAGCTTGACATAAGCACGACGGCCCCTCTGCTCCTGCTCACGGACGCCGAAGGCGTATATAAGGTCCTTAAGCTGAGCGCCACGGAGCTGGCCAGTGCGAACTCCGAGGACGAAACTAATGGCGTCCATTAGATTTGACTTGCCGGCGCCATTGGGGCCGATGATGGCGGTGAAGTTGTAGAAAGGTCCGATGACCTGGTGACCTTTGTAGGACTTGAAATTCTCGAGCTCGATCCGGAGGATCCCCGGAAGAGTGAGATGCGGCATGGTTGAAATTCTAGGGTTTGGGGAGTGGAATTGAGTGGATTTAGGGTTTGAAGATGGAAAGAGGGGTGGAGGAGAGAGGAAAGGGCGGGGTTGGAGAAATGAAATTTGGGGGAATGGCGGGGGATTGATGGTTGAAAATCAATGGATTTTTGGGTTTTTGAGTTTTGACTACTGGCTTGGCTTGGCTTGGATAGGAAGAGCGATCTACTAACTGCTTGTAGAGATGGTTACCTCCTTCGTCTTATCAGTGTCGGATACCCGGAAAAGAACTGGGAAAAAATCCGGGTAGTAAAGAACGTATAAGATTGTTTCTCACCAAATTAAACTCATTAGTTAAAGACAAAGAAACGTGGAATAACACTCAAAAAAAACTTATTTGTGTGACCGTCTATATATCGAGAAAAGTTCTGGTGAGAACAAAGCTTAACGTAATAAAAACGAAGTTTTCACGTTCACATATAACAATTTAAACTTCATAGTTAATGTTCATAATTTAACGATAAATTTTTTTGAGATCATTTTCAGAAAGAAAGAAAAAACTCAAAAACTCAAAGTTAAATATGTCACTGCGTTGTCACTGAAAACGTTCAAAAAACATTATGGCCAAGATTATGAACATTATCATCCAGAATATGAACATTGACGTGTAATCTATGAACGCGATCGGTTCGTTTTTCCTACGTTAAGAGTTATTTGAATGGGAACTTTCCTCTATATATATCTATACACTGGCATAAAAGGCTCGTTTAGGAGAACCCCATTAAAACAGTAATTTAGAATTTTTATAATGGTTTTCTTCAATGTTTTATACGAAGTATTACTCTAATTGATTTCATAATAATTGGAAATGAATCCGATTGGATAGAGTCCGTGGGAAGCAATCTGACATGCCAGAGGAATCAGAAAAGTGACCGTTAGGTGTCAACTGATAAACAATCTTTCGTTAGGTAATGTTCATAACTTGTTAACAGTCTTTTTTCCTGAAGATTATCGATACGG
Source organism: Oxyria digyna (assembly GCA_029168935.1). Lineage (NCBI taxonomy): Eukaryota > Viridiplantae > Streptophyta > Magnoliopsida > Caryophyllales > Polygonaceae > Oxyria > Oxyria digyna. The sequence goes on along the minus strand of JAPVLV010000007.1, from coordinate 18,399,586 downwards.
ACATGATCGCCAGATTATGAAAATTACAATCTAAAATATAAACATTAGCTTGTAATTTGTGAACGTGAACGTTTTATTTTTCATACGTTAAGCATTATTTCCACCCGAACTTTTCTCTTGTTTGGATTCTATTTTATACTTAGATTTTGTTGTACATTTAACATTAGATAATAATTTTCTCTACTAATCAAATACAAGCCTATGATATGAACCGTTCGGCTCCGGTTGAGGTTTATTTGTTTTTGCCTAATCCGATTGAGGTTTATCAATTTTATTTTCTATATTTTATATTATTTTCTTGTTTGTACTATGTTGTATTGATCCATATCAATAGAACATTTGAATATATTTGTGCATTCAATGTGTTATATTAAGCTCTTCTCTGACCTTGAGTTGGGGCGTCATCCTTTCACCCTAATTTTTTTCTACCACAAAAAGAATGTGTTAGACTGAGGTTTGTTGTTTTATTTAGGATGTCAAAGAATTCACCAATGATTTGACTTGATGAGTCAAATGAAAATAGAGGTTTGTTGTTTTATTCAAGATCTCTTGCATATCCCCTTTCTTTGGGTTACTTTGGGACACATGAGCATTGGTTAAACTACAGTGAACAGAATCTAGAACATCATTATCTTCACCATCCAGGTCGAGGTTGTTCAATTGCTCATAGTTCAACTCTTCGATCAACCTTGCATCTGTGTCGACATTTTCCTCAACTTGAGAAGCATCTTTAAAATGAGGATTCAAGTTTGTCCACTTGAATCTTCGATAAGCCACACAATGTTTATCAACAGTTGCAATAGACTAGACCCGTAAAATAGATCTCACAAGTCATTGATTTCATGGATAACACAATTTTTTACATAAACGCTTGTACTTATCATTTCCTCCACCCGTAAATAAAATGGTAATAATGTTTAATTATTTAAAATAAATAAAATCGATACCTTCAAAAAAAAATCCCACCATGTTTGATATGCCTCGACAATGTGAAGACTCTATAGCGTACTTGACATGATTTAGTGTACTATCAAATCATTGTAGCAGTAGTTCACGAGATTGCTAACTATCTTGTGGTAGGGCATGCGTGCACTAGTGTTGCATTACTTGTCTGTTGAACATCGCAATTTTTGTATGGACTGTATTTATATATGTGATTTGCATGAAACAATGTACTAGAGTTAAACTTGGGTACATTTACTTCAAGTAACTTATTGATTTAACTAAGTTTGACCACCATTTTTTAGGTCAACTAGGTTATTGCCCGCGCTTCGCGCGAGCCTAACGCATTTTTACTTGTTTGTCAATTTTTTTATACTTATACATTATTTTCATATATTTATGTGGTAATTTTTAATAAAAGAATAGATGTTCTTAATTAATTAATTAAATAAATTTTAACATAAAAATCTTGTCTCAGGTTGATGGTGCAAGAATTAGTGCTCGAATTGTTCTCCATCGTCATACTAATTGGAGGTGAAGTGCGAAAAAAGATGGAAAAGGTGGAAGAAAAAAGATGGAAAAGGTGGAAGAGTAAGGGTGTAGGAATATGATTTAAGTAGATAATATATATATATAGAGAGAGGGAGGCTCCAGTAAGACCATTTTTGTAGTAAAACGGAGTTAACGAATAGGAGTCATAGGATGAGATTAGATGAAGGACTAGATTAGAAGTCTTGTAATTAAAAGAAAATAAGGAAAAAAATAGCATAACCCATTCCTTAATTCACGTTGTCTCTCTCTCTCTCTTCCATCAATTCACGTTGCCTCTCTTCCATCGTCATTCACGTCCAGTTTTTTCTTTCCGACAATAACAATAGTTGATTGATACAACACCACTCAAATCTCCATGGAAGAAGGTTAGTATTGAGATATGCATCAAATTTGTTTACTTAAATCGACTTTGGTATAATAGATTCATAGGACTTGATTAGGGTTTTATTAGGGTTTGAGTATATTCGACTTTGATTTATGCATCAAACTAGGGTTAAACAGGGTTTCGTTCTGATATGCGACAACACCAAAACGATATGCATGTGACATTCGGCGGTATGTAGTAGCAGTTTAGGGTTTCACATTAATTTTGTTATGCAGTAAAACTGTAGTCGTATGCGTTTCGGAATACATGTTATGCAATTGGATATAATTGATATGCAGTAGATACGTTTTGATTCTAACAATAACATTCGCCTATCAAATCGAATTATTAGCCAAGTGGATGTGACATTCGACTTTCACATTATATTTTTGAGGTTATGCACTCTGATTTATTTGGTATTCCATTGTACTAAATGAATGTGCATTTACGGTTCACTGATATGCACAAAACTGTATCAGGTATGCAGGAGAACCGACCTGATGATGTGATATATTCTTCCTCAGACGATGGTGTTGATTTTATGTCAGATGATGATGAAGAAGCATTATATGGCACCGAATGTGTTATTGACGCGAAAGACACAAACGAAAAGTATTGGGTTCCTCATTGCCCCGATGACATTAAACCAAAAATTGGAAAATCCTTTAATTCCTTGTTGGAAGGAGAAACATTCTATAGTAAGTATGCAGACACTGTTGGTTTTCAGATTAAGAGAGGCAACCATCACAAATTCAATCACACAAAGGTTAGAAAGATTCAGTACTTACAATGCAATAGGGAAGGATCCAAGAATACAACTAACAGTTTAGGGAAGCATAAGACAACATCGGATAGAGTACAGTGTTGCGGAAGTTTGTCTCTCAAATCTAGTGATGGTATTACCTACGTTGTTGATAGATTTGAAGAGAAACACACCCACGACATGATTCCTAACGTAGCAAAACATTTGATGAAGGGCAACAGGAAAATGGATATTGGCCACCAAAAATTTATGTTGGCTTGTGCTAAGGCGAACTTGGGGCCAGTAAAGTCTTATAATCTCTTGAAGGAGATGGTTGGTGGATATCATAACATGAGGGTCATGGCAAGAGAATTTAAGAATTTCAAGCGGGATCTTATGGCGAACATCAAAGTTGTTGATGCGCAAATGGTTATCAATCGATTTACGAAGAAGAAAGAACAATGTGACTCTTTTTACTTCGAGTATGAAGTGAACGACGAACAACAACTAACAAGGTTGTTTTGGGCGGATCCAATCTCACGTCGAAACTATGCTGCATTTGGGGATGTCGTCTCTTTTGACTCGACTTACAAAACTAACAGGTAATCCCATTCACATTATTTTAAATTATGTCGATTTCAATTTAATATGCAGATAGGAATACGAGATATGCGCATAACATTACTTAATATGCATATAGGTATTGCATGGTATTTGCACTATTCACTGGGATTGATAACCACAAGAAAAGTCTTACTTTTGGTACTGGCTTAGTCATGAAGGAGGACGTGCAATCATATGAATGGCTCTTCAAGAACTTTCAGAAAGCAATGGGGCCACCACCGAAGATCATTGTGACGGATCAGGATCCGGCGATGAAGATCGCCATTGAGAATGTAATGCCTCATACTAGACATTGGTTATGTATGTGGAACATCATGGAAAAGGTTTCAAAGAAGGTCGGTGCAAAGAAAATTAATTCCAAGGATATCAGAAAGAGGTTGGGGAAGTTGGTTTGGGATGACACCCAATCTATTGAAGAGTTTGAGAAAGGATGGATCGAATTTATTGTTGAATATGAGTTAGACTGTAAACCATGGTTCGGGGATATGTATGCACTACGTCGCTATTGGATTCCAGTGTATTTTAAGGATATCGTGCTTGGTGGGCTTGTTCGCACAACATCGATTTCAGAATCTCAAAACAGTTTTTTTGGGAACTATTCGAACAGGAACTTCAGCCTTGTTGAGTTATTGATGCACTTTGATAGTGCAATGGAAACCCAACGTTATAACCAATTGAGGAACGATGTTGCCTCAGCTTCACGAGCACATGATTTCTTAACACCATTGTTGATTGAGAAGGATGCATCTAAGGTCTACACCTTGAATATATTCACTATGCTGCAAGCCGAGATTTCTGCAGCGTGTTTTGAATGTTCAACCACTAATGAGGATGAAGGTATGTAGTGGTTTCTTGCATATCGTTATATCTGCATATTGTGACATGCACAAATGCATATCTGTGTTATTATACTGCATATCAGTACATTGACATATACTACTTATGTACATTTAATTTTATTCTTATTGTTGATACGAATATATATACAGATGAGGATAGGGTGACGTACACTGTAAAACAGCCTTGTGGAAACTTATATGTTGTAGAACGTGCAAATTTTGAAAACAACTTCACTACATGTAGTTGCATGATGTTCAACAAAAATGATCTACCTTGTCGTCACATTTTCACCGCTCTGAAATCTGGGGGTGTTGATATGATCCTTGAATGTCTAATACTAGATAGATGGAGAAAGGGTGCTGCAAAAAAGGAGAATATTAATATTCCTAATAGTGTTTGGGATCAAAGTATGCAGATAGAAGAGAAACAAGCTATGATGAATGAACTGTGGTCTTTAATATACTCATGTGTAGGTGTTGTTGAGGAAGACCAAGAAAAGATCAGTGATTTATTGTTGACATTGAAGAATAAGAAGGTAGAATACACTACATGTGCTAATGATGTGCACAGCCAAGCAGATATAATGGGATCAATGGTTGAGACCTTTGCGGAAACTAGTGCACCAACTGAGATTCTTGTCCATCCTCCGGAACAGGCAAAAAACAAGGGAACGGGGCTTAGGTTTAAAGATGGAAAGGAGAGGTCTGTGGCAAAACAGGCGAAGAAGAAGGCTCTAAAGGAAGTCGCAATTCAGAATAAGGGCAAGAGGAAATGCAAGAGGTGCAACAAGTATGCAAATCATGACAGCAGAAATTGCAAAGAAATCCTTTAGTTCTGTAATATGCATTTTAATTTTAAAGATGTTGGAATTCGTATTATGCAGTACATTTGAATAACTTGTCTCGTTTTTTCCAAGATTTAACTTATTTGACGTTATGCAGTTCATTTGTATAGATATGGAGAAACTACCGAGAGATATGCAGTTCATCCATATTGTTGAGGAATAAGCTCTCATGATTTTTCCCATGGTTACAACATTTCGGTTGTTATGGAAATCTTTTCTACGGATATGCAATAACTCCAAGAAAACTAAGGAAAAATTCCTAGATTTCAGTGGAGATATTGGTGTTGTTTCTCTTTTCCCAACTTGTAAAGTATTCTGTAGATATGCAGTTCATTTGTATAGATATGCAGAAACTACCTAGAGATATGCAGTTCATCCGTATTATTAAGGAATAAGTTCTCATGATTTTTCCCATGTTTACAACATTTCGGTTGTTATGGAAATCTTTTCATAGGATATGCAAGAATTCCAAGAAAAATTAAGGCAAAATTCTCAAATTTTAGTGGAGATATTGGTGTTGTTTCTCTTTTCCCAAGTTGTAAAGTATTAGGTAGATATGCAATTTTTGAGTTGAGATATGCACAAAATCAGTCGAGATATGCAAACAATCCGAAGAGATATGCAGATAATCTGCAACATATAGAATGATCCTTAATAGTAGAATAAAACTATCTATTCTCAATTAAATTAAGGCAACACAAGCTGTTCGCGAGATTCTTAATTGTTTGTAATTAAAATAAAGAATATGACATTAAAAATGATCACTATTGCATATTGAATGCTACCCTGCCACTTTAGCGTTAGCCTTAGCCTTGTTAATGATTTCATCTCTCAACATGTTCCTCTTAAATGTAATAAGTGCATGCAGATACTTATGACGCAAAGGAAGTATACACTTCGATGAGTTACGCTTGAATCCAGGGTCCCAGTGCGAGCCACCCTCAAAAAATGTCTCCATATGGCGCATTACGTAGATCCCGCTATCAGTCTTGTTTTTTGTATTCACCCATGACAGTGATAGGACATCTTGGGCTGGGTGCGATCCAAGGATTTTACATCTTGATGAAAGATTCATCAATTCCATATATTTGAAGAACGTCTTTCTCTGTGGACAATAAAATTAAACAAACGATGCTTCCTTATGCATATCAATTATGGAATTATAAAACATAGCATACCAAACTGATTTAAAAGAAAGTTCATTACCAGCTTGTGAACTAGATGATACTTGTCATTCACGTCCATAACCTCGTCATCGAATTGTTCGTCAATTATGTCTATAGTTTTACGCCAAAAGTTGAAGCATACCAAGTAATACCGACCTTGTCTAAAAACGGGAAAAAACACATGTCATCCATGTAACATGAATTGAGCATGAGATCATAAATAAGATGTTTTAAATAGTAGGTCGGGTGAATGCTTACCAATTCTGCGTCTACAAGGGATGTATGTTTCGTTTTGGCTACCACAACATTCATACCATCTCGGAATATGCCAAACATTGTGGCCAAATCGCTTTTCGGTTTGGTAACAAATTCAATTTGTAAGTGCATATCGAAGGTAATTAATTGCATATCCTTGTTATACATCTGCATATTACTGTATATCATATGCATACGTACCATACTTGACGGGTAGACGAAAAAACGTGATAAAGTGGTATTGTTTCGAAGCTCTTCTAAATCATTTAGATACATACACCACAAGTCGACGATTTTACTTGAGACAAGATTATTTTCACATAGCGACTTGAAATCTCTTGCTAGAACCGCTTCTCGATTGTTATCGAATAGAACCTACCTGATTAATGGGTTATAAAGCAATGATTTTAATTATACCATGTAAAAAAGAATTCAATGAATAGAAGAAGTTCACGCATACTAAATACTAACCCATCAACCGAGCATGTAGTCACATAATGATGTAAATCACGTTGTTCCTTAGTGATGCATTTCATGGGGTTTATAACCTTGTCAATCCAAGGGCTCTAGTCTGTAAAATGGACCTTTGCGTCTCGTTTCGGATGTAATATCACATTCTTCATAGGTGTTGTGAAATCATCATCATCATCATCGATTTGTATGGGATTTATTTGTGCCTGGTTGATCTGAGGAAAACCCAAGGGGTATATAACAACATGCATATTTGAAATAATGGTTCACGTGAACTTCGTGAATATCATTGAGAAATTAATGCATATCAGGACCTACTACATGACTAACAAAGCATAACTTCAGCATACATAACTAGACTACAACAATCAAGATTTCTAACATATAATCAGTATGATTTATTTGGTATGCACTTCCTCTTACTGAATGTGCATTTCAGGTTCATTGATATGCACAAAACTGTATAAGGTATGCAGCAAAACCGACCTGATGATGTGATCAATTCAACAAAAACATAATTACATATTATGTCGTTACAAAATTGTGGCTTTACAACCACCATTCTTGTTCCTAGTCAGCAAAATATAAAACAGAATAACACATGACTTCTAAGTCACAAAATGGATAATTACACCTTAATAGATAAAATCATAACTTCTCATCCACCCTACTCCTCCTCCTCAAGCTTACCTGAGCATATTTTTGATTTCCACTGCGTTGACCACTACCTTTCTTTATAGTTTTGGTAGATTTAGTCCCAACTACTGTAGTTTGGTCCAAATCCACTACTTCAACAGGAGGATGGGTGACAACAGGATGGGTCACAGCAGGAGGATGGTTAACAACAATGTCATTCAAAACGTCATTGACAACATTGTTAGCATTAACCTGATCCTGCATTTGGAAAATATGATAACTTTTATATGCAAATCATTTAGTTAGGCAATATGCATAAACCACTACATACCTTGTCATGTGCATGTTTTCCTCCAACGACTTCTGCATCCTCTGGTTCAGCAAGACTAGTGGCGTTTTCCCCTTCATTGACTTGGACAGCTGGTTGTTGGTTGAATATTGTCTGATCAGCACCCAGATCAGCCTGATTGGAAAGAAACCATATCAGTTTATGACAGCATTTATCCAAGTTCAATACAGAAAAATGATATGCATATAAACATACATCAAATGCATATAACCATAACTGAAATGCATATAACTATATATGATTTGCATATTAATTAAAACTGACCGGATTAATGTTTTCATTGAATCCAAAGTTGAAGTTTTCATTGTAGTGAGGAACTTCAGCCTCGGTCTTCAGGATATCAGTCTGCATCGACATTGCAGCCTCGATCTCCTCAACCAACTTGGTTAGCTCCGGACTAGTCCAAAAGGGATCTTGAGTTTGAGTGAACACATCACCTACTTGTGTAGATGCATCAAATGGTACTTCATTGTCAGAACCAATCCTAGATCTGAGTAATGCCCTTGCAGACTCAATCAATGCATTCGACACCTCGTCGTCCTTGCACTCGTCGGGAATTTCCTTGGTCCTATTAGCTATTCTGACTATGGCTTTTTCCACAATACTTAAATCCTTCGCCATGCCTTCATTGAACTTCTACAAGTTTCAGAATGCAGAAATATCAACACAATTTAACATCAATATCAACATAATTTATGTATAACATTTATTGGCTAACAAAGCTAGAGAAAATCCTTTGGTTTGAGTATATAACGTTTGCTGCATATCAACACAGTTCATCTGCATATCGACATTGCTAACATACAAACAAGAAAACTGACCAGAACAGGCCCCTTTTTAGGGTTTGGTTCTTCAGGAGTTTGACGCGGATCCTGAATCTTTATGTCGTTAATAGGCAATTGAGGCTCCAAATTTCCATCCCCGAGTTGTCCATACTTCAGTCCAACCAACAAACGCAGTAAACATTCTTGGTATCGCTCGGTTGGAGTACAACACCACACGGTCTAGATACAGAATCTGAATTTCCAGCAATGGAATTTTGGTCAACAATATACATTATAAAAAAGTAAGAATAAAATCAAAAAGTTCCAAAGAGAGTTACCGTCGAGAAGTAGAGTGGACCTATGAAGAAAGCTTTTCGATTTTGATCCCATTTCTTCTTGGCAATGATAAGACTGCTTATAACAAAGCGACACCTGTTCAGTTCACTCATTACAGACATATTCTCAAAGCAGCCACAGATGAGGGTTTGGTTTGCAGCACCACTTTGCGTCGGTTCAATGACGCAAGACTGAAAACTGATCATGAACTCCCGTAAGAATTCATCACCTCCTTCTTGGAGCGATAGCACGCGATTCACTACATCCTCGTAAGAGATTTGGTGTTTTTTCTTGACATAAAGATCCCTCCAAGCATCAACCACAGCCAACCTACAATTCTTATCAAGCTTGATTATTTCTCGGGGGCCACGAGGAATGCCAAGACAAATCTCGACATCCGACTCTGTGACATCCAACTCAGACTTGTCTGGAAGTGTAATCTTACCCCTTCTGGGGTTGTAATTCTCAACTAACCGCCTACACAGAAAGCTGGAAAAAAAGAGGATATTTATATCAACATGAATATACATTAACACCTCTTCTGCATATCAGACTAACTATACTGCATATACATTAACAAATATTACATGGTTAAACAACAAATACAAAACCTATATCCTCCCTCAATTCGATGTACGGAAGCAAACTAGGCACAACTGCTATTCATTGTACGAAAGCAAACAATAAATCAAACAACAAATCATTACAGCAGAACCTCTTAAAGGATAAAAAGTCAAAACATAAATTCCATTGTTTTGTTATGCAGTAAAACAACAAATCACTATGTTGACAACAGAACTTCACTTGATAATCAAACTAACTATACTGCATATACATTAACACCTCTTCTGCATATCAGACAAATTATACTGCATATACATTAACAAATATTGCATATGAACTAACAGATATGTACCTAGGTATCTCAAAGGATGTCATCTGGAAAAGTCTCCCAAAGCCTGCCTCCTCTATGCATTTTCTTTGGGCATCATTTAGTTGGTTGATGGCCCATACGAAAAGTGATAGGTGTCCACGGTGTCTGATCACCTCAAAACCATCTTTTTCAACGCATCTCCTTCGGATAGGTGGTAAGTTTGTCTCTTCGTCAACCATCTTATCCTTGCCTTTATCCATCTTATCTTGTGCAGTTGTGTTTGAACATTGCCCTTTGTTCTTTGACCGCTTTCCCAATCTATTAATTATAATTTCATCCTCATTGATGCTATCCTCAGACGCTTCTACAAAAATAAATGCATCAGCTTTAGTAAAACCTAGTATCAATCATGATAGAAATATGTGCAACAACGATTAAAAATTGAGTTTTACCAAATTCTTTCCTCTTGGCATTGCTCTTCCTAGACAGCCCATTCTCTGTTGGTTCATCATCTTGAATGGATGCATTCACGGCTTTGTATCTCATTCTCACGCCACTGTCACTACAATGCCTGAGATTGGATGATCTCTTCGACCGTGGAATGTCGGTGAGGGGAGAAGGAGGAGTGAAGAGAACAATTTCAGTACTTTCTTGTGTTCCAGATTGTTTAATTTCTTTGTCGCATGCTGAATATAGAGTAACAATAGTCAATGGATAATTCTTATCATTAAATCACTACTGAAAATCTAAATAGATTGTGAGCAGAGACTTGTGATTACCTTTGACAAGCCTTCGTTTTTTTACCTCCATTTCCTTTAGGAGGAGACATGTGTTTCTTCGGAATAGAACCTCGCGCCATAATGAAGACCTTGATTCAGACATGACAAGGCCGAAAATGGTTAAACAACAAATACTTAAATCACTATATATGAAATACAAAACCTATATCCTCCCTTAATTCGATGTACGGAAGCAAAATTCAACAACAAATCACTGTTTCATTTACACAGTCACAAATTTTTTGAATAAAGGTAATCACTGTTTCATAAAAACTACGTAAGTCAAATGCATTGTGAATCAATTTCAATACATCTGACTATATCATCCATTCGGCCATTCATCCATTCACTAATCTACAAAACAAATCAGCAACAATTCAACAAAACAAATTGGAGAATTGATTCAGCAATTCAGTAATCTACCACAGTTCAGTAATTCAGTAATCTACAAGTCAACAATACAGTTAGCAATTCGGTAATCTACAATAGTTCAACAATTCAGCAAAAAAACAATATGACATTAAAAAAAAATTGAATCAACCATCCAAATTTACAAATTGGATACAAAATCAACAACAAAATAGATCAAATAGAATCCGACCCTGACTGAATTAGAACTAACAAAAAGAGAGGAAGTATATATGAAAAAAAACTAAGAATCGAACAGGATCATGTGTGGTTTCAGAGAAACGAAATAAAAAATGGAAGCAAAATTCTACTACCAGATTCTCAGACCGAATCTACTATCAAAAATCGAAATCGAACAGAATCGAAAGGGAAGCAAAATTCATCAACATATAAGTAACAGGTAATCTCAGACCGTACTAATTCATCAACAGGTAAACTCTACTACAAGATTTTCGATTTGTTTAATCTCAGACAGAACTTCGAATTTTATCAAAATCTAAATTCGAAATAAAAAATGGAGATGCAAACAACGAATGAAGAAACGAGAGAGGAAGAGGTACCTTGGAGGGTGTAGCCGGATGGAAGAATGCAGTCTCCTTTGTCTCCGGCGACGACTTGCAGATTTAGGGCAACAGTGAGTGGGAGAAGATTTAGGGAAAGAGAGAGGCAGAGGAGAGGAGGAGGAGGACGAATGAAGAGAGGCGGAGGAAGGCGGAGGAGAACAAATGAAGAGAGGCGGAGAGGCGACCTGCAGAGAGGCGGAGAGACGGCTCCTGAGGACTGGTGCGGTTGAAGAGAGGTGGAGGAGAGGAGAGGGCTTGGAGAGAACGAGAGAGAAGGGTTTAAGGAGGAGAGAGAGAGAGTTGAGATTTGATAGCGGGATTTAGGGGAATACTGATAAAAATTAAAACGTTTTTTTATTATTGAAAATTCTGAGTTAATCCTTGCCATTCATCCGAAGTTGATCCAACGCTTCTAAATTGTTAACTCCGTTTTTCCCTAAAAGTTGGTTTCTCAGGATCCTAAATCTATATCCAAACTACAATAAATGAGAGAATGCAATTGAGTAAGAAATACTTTTATCAATGGCTGTAAATATGCCACATAAGCTAAAAAAACAATGGATGACTGAGATTACATATCAAGTTTTTGCCTTTGTAATGTAGCTTGGATTTCCGTAGGAATTACGAAAAATGTCACTGCTCTTCTTTAGCTTCCTGAAAATTAGAAAAGGGTAAATCTGACTTTTCCCTCTTCTCTCTTATCCCTTCTCGCTTCCCTTCTCGCAGTCATCCCCAATCTGGCATCTCCGCTTGTCACCCTTCTTCTCTATCGCCGGAGCCGCATTCGTAGGTGAAACACCCTCCCCGAGCTCCAACTGTCAGCTTTATACCAACTGTTCGGTCCTCCCGAAACCCTAACCCTCACCGCTTTTGCGCATCGGAATCCATCTCCACAAGCACAGAGCAGCCAACCATGGAAATGGCGGGGAGAGCGATGAACCTAGCATCGAGAGTGATCAACAACAACATCTTTGTTGACGTATGCTTGGAAGGATGCTTCGCCGCCCTCGGATTGCGATCTCTCTCCCAGCAAAGGGACATTGAAACCCTAGAAGCCGAGAATCAATCCCTAATTCAATCCAACAAAGCTTGTTTTTTACATATGTGTTGTCTGTGTTGATGCTTCCTATATATACTGATGAGTTTTTTTCTTGTTTCATATGACAGTCTGATTCAGTGATACTTGAATCCTTGAGGAGGCTGCAATTAATGAGACTGACATTTGATGTCTTAAGGGTTCAATATGATTACCCTTCCGAGGATCAAATGCTTGTTTTTTACAGAAGTGTTTGAATTGAGACTCTGAGTGCTGGAAATGATTTGTTTTCAGACAACAGAGATTGGAAAGATTGTAAATGGCCTTAAAAGACATAAAGAAACATGGATCCGATGTCTTGTTCGCGAATTGATTGAGTAAGGAACTCTATCATTTATGCTTTCCTGAATCTTTGTTGATGATGAATGGAATAAGTAATCTTACAAATATGGTAGTCTGTTAAAATTATGCCTAATCCCACTTGATTGAATGCAGTCAGTAGTAAGGAATTATTGTTATGGTTTCATGGGTTGATAACTTACTACTTCAATGAACTTTAATCGAGTACGAACAAATAGTGAATTTGTTGCTTCTTATTTTGATCAATGGTCCAAGTCAGTCCTTCAATATTCAGGTATCTTCATGTATTTTTCTTCTTAACGAAATGGAAATGTGAAGAGGGGATGAATTCCTTTTATGGCTATACGAAAGTTGAAGTTTAAGAAGTTATTAATTGATATAATGAACATGTTGCTATTTCCTTTGTGATAGTTGAATTCCTCTTAAACTGACATGGAATTTATGTTATGTTCTTTTCATGGTACTAGGGAATGGAAGGCTATAGTTGATGACTATATGGAAACTATACTTGTACGTGATACTGGAGATCTTGCAGGCAACAAGTATTTCCAGGCTTCAGTTATTTATAGAAGTTCATATTTCTGTTTCTTAACCTCTTATACGAAACTTTAACTTGTTTAACCATTATCTATTACAGGCTTTGAAAAAGCCACACCTGAGTCTGTCAATCCATTTGTTGTTGATGATGAAGAAGGGCTTCCTTCTCCTCCACTGGATGATTTTGTTTTCATCACTACACAAAATATGGATATGTCCAAGGTATATCAGTTTCCTAGATCTACATTGTGGAATATGGGATTAAATTAGTTTGAAGCTTCGCTCCGCCACAGAATATTAACTGAATCTTTCCGTTTCGTGCAGGCTCTTCATTCGTATTGCATGAAGTTCTTTGATGGCATGGGCGATTTTGGAAGTGAGTGGAACTAGCCATTCTTTATACTTCTGTTAAATAGCTTCTTAGCTTTCACTTTGACTTCCCCACTTCCGAAAATCATGATTTTGATTGGGGAATGTTGTTTCAGATCCTCAAAATAGTGGGGAATTCAACAAGAACCGGAAGAATGGAAGAAGGCCTCCTGCCGTTAAGCGGGATGTTGCCTTAAACAAAGAATCTTCTAAACAGGAAGTTGTCTTGACGAAGGAAAACAAGGTTTCATCCGTAAGGAAGCATGAATTTGTCCCGAAACTGAGTAATAAGCCATTGAGTACAGCATCTGGACCAAGTAGACCTGTAAAACCTATTAGTGAGAAAAGGGTCAACCCAACACAAAAGCTCCAAAATAACTCAGAGAAACCCAACATCCCAAGGAGGCCATCCATTCAGTCAGAGGTAAACGATTCAATCACTAAACTACAGTTATAAGCTTGAACTTTAAAAACCTCTGAATTTAATATCCACTTTCTTGTATGTTCAGAAAATAAGGTGTTCAAATAAAGATACTGTCCTAGAAAAGTTAGAGGCTTCAAAAAGAAGGCTTCAAGAAAGATACCAAGAAGTTGAGAATGGTATGCAACATTTATCTGTCTTTTATGATTCATTTGATGGATCATGCATTATATTATTTCTCAGAATGAGATAGAAATGACTTTTGAGTTATAATTTGCTTCTTCCGGTAAAAGCCAAAAGGCAGAGGACAATACAAGTCATGGAGTTGCATGATCTACCCAAGCAAGGTCTTGCTAGGAGAAATTCACACCACAAATCTGGTCATTCTAATCGGAATTGGGCAAATGGGCGAAGATAAAACACTTTTCTTGCGTAAACTTCTTCTATTGCTCCATTTTCAGGGCTTCAACATTATAGAGATATAGTTTGGAAAGCATTTTTTTCTCAAGCTGGTATACTTGAAGTCGAAAGGGAAGTTCATACTGAGACTTAAGACAGGTTAGGTTATATACTTTAGATGAGCACTGCTTCAAGTTGTATAACCTTCTCCTTGTTATAATGGAGAGTCCTGATACGAACCCATCTCCCTAATTTACTGTTGGGTCAATAGTTTTCATTCCCAGAATGCTGAAGCTGCACATAGGGCTTGCAAAGGGAAACAAATTATGTAAGAAAAAGGAATTTTCTATTAATAATAATATTAATAAAGAGATAATTTTATGCTTCAATTCTGAATTTGTGGTGATCTTTTTTTTTTTGTGAAATGGAAAATTCATCCTTGGAAGAGCCTTAAGTTCCATGACAATGGCTACTGGCTTCAATGTCGGGTTGTAATAGGACATTGCATTATATAATTTCCCCTTTGGAGAAAAACAGGATCACATGATTTGTTCATGTGTCCAAGAGAATATTTTACTTATATTTTCTGTTGATGAAATGAATTTGAAATAATAATTTCCTTGTAATGTCTGAGATCTCAAAACTGAATCTAGTTCATCTGTTTAACTCTAATTCTTTAGACTCACATGTTAATCGAGTTCTGATCAACAAAGCTTCATGGTAGTAACTCTAATTCTTTTCCATGTGAGTCTCTTCAAAATTGTTGAAAAATTTCAGTTCTTTTAGAGTTTTAGTTGTAGGGTTTACTTTAAAAAATTATTGCTATAATTCTGTTTTGCTGCATAGTTCATCTATTTAATATCATCTTTCTTTTTCACAAGGGATGTAATCTTCGGAACACAGCGTATATCATTGGTGTTGTTATATACACTGGTCATGAAACCAAGGTTTGTCCAAAAATCACTTTTGTTCTTTATCTCCAACTGAATGTGTATTTGAGTTTGGGTGCAAATGTATTAATCTTCTTTATGTGTTTTTGTTACATTTCGACAACTATGCTGATGGGATTATATCATGCATTTCGACAACTATGTTGGAGGTCCTCATGATGTTGAGTCATAGTTGTTTGTTGTTGATAAGTTGATACAATATCATCTTTCATTTTATTGTTTATATGCCTCTATATGAAGTAGTGATTTTTCCCATCGTCTTCGCATTTTTTCATCCATGATAAACATATATTTACTGTATTTTTAGTAGGAAAGACAAACCTGCTCACTCATACATTCTTCTTTTCACTTTAGTTGCCTAGAAGGTCAACTCAATGTGTCAGATGCCACCCTTTTATTTTACTCCCTCCGTCCCATAATATAATTCCTCTTTCACTTTTCACATTTTCCGATACACGTTTTGTATAGTTAATATCTCTAACTATATGTTAATAAAAAATTCTAAAATTTTGATATGTTAAAGTACTCAGCAAGACGAATCAAACAAGACTCCATATAACTATGTTTGTTCTTACATATTAAAAGTTATACGACAAAATGTATTAAAAGGTGAATAGTGTCAAAAAATGAAACAAGAATTATATACCGGGACAGAGGGAGTAGCTAGAAATTTACAATAGACATAAACAAATACCAAATGGTCCCCAAACTTTCTAGCTATTAGCAGTTTTGCACTTATATTCTATCCTGCTACTATGTATCCTGAAATATGCATTATCTACTCACACAAAATGTGGAGCTAACTGATCGAGTTATCTCTCGGTTTGACATCCTCTGTGTTGTTAAGGTTAGTGTGCAAACTTGATACAAATCATTTTCTGCTTTTGATTCTTTTGTTTTGTTTACTTGCATTGACAAAAAAATTAATTGATAAAAGGATATCATTGATCCTGTAACAGATGAGATGCTAGCAAAGTTTGTAGATGACAACCATTTCAAATCACAACCAAAGGGTGCCAATATGGATGATAAAGCTGCAAGCAACACCCAAGAGAATGCTGATATTTCCCTACTGAAGCTGATCACGAGGTTTGTATTTAGGTTTAGAATCTTCTGTGTATAGCACACTCCTGAATGTTAGAAATCCTAAACTGCAGTAGAGTAAAGTTTGGTCTTGTTTATTGTAGTGAAATAAAATCTCTCTACATATTATGACCGCCCTGAGCTTGGTTGGGTTTGGATAGTAACCAATCTCATTAAAATGTTGAATTTACATGCACATCACAACGTACACTCATCATAGATGTTGATTAGTATCGTCTGCCATAAAAACAAAGAGACACTGATGACTGATCAATCTACCTTGGAATAAATCTAAATATTAGAGTAGTATGTATCTGACTATGGTCTTCATATTGTAATTAAAGTTTTCTGAAGATATTTCTGATAGTTATCTTAGTTAGTCTTTTATGTCACCGGTTGTGGCTCTAAAGTGAAATATACATGTAATTCAGTTCAGTTTAATAGAGTCGTGTTCTTGTTTATGCTTGCTGATTGTTAAGCTGAAATTATGTAGGTTACTCATGTTTGACATGGAAAGAGAAGAAGGATTTGGAGAATAAGAAGATTGTACAACTTGGTGGCAAGGTAAATTTATTTGTCAAACTGTTCAGTTGTGTCATTGTGTGTGTGCTTACAAGTTTTTTTCTTAATCATTATGCACAAAATTAAGGCTATAAAGAACCAGAGATTTCCACTAAGTGTGTCGCGACCTGCTATGAAAAACCAGAAGCAAAGAGAAGATAAATTAATAAAAGAGGTAACCAACCAACCAACGACCCTTAATCTTCTGTTAAAAAAAATGAAGTAACTAGTTTTTATATATTCAGAGACTTGCTCTTGGACGATTTGGGGCGTTGCTTGGAGAAAATAGTACCAGCAACAGCAAGAGACATTTAAATAAAAGCAAGCCCATTGAAATAGGTTTAAAGCCAAGTGAAGGGACTTTTGTAAATGGATGTCTTCATGTTGACCGTTTGTTGAATCATGCTTCCTGCAATGAGGTTGACATTAGTTTTTCCAGAGGGAAGAAAATTCAAGGGAAAGGAAAGAGGGGAAATAAGAATCAGAAGAAGAAGAAGAAGAAAGGAGGACGAGGAAAACCACATTAGCTGCAAACTTGTAAGTTAAGGTTGCTTGCTTTATCCAAGTTGTATTAAGTATGCACTGACTCTTGCTTATAGCAAATCATTTTCTTGTACATTTGAGACTTGAGAGTACATGCTGAACCATAAATGGTGAAAACTTATCAACAGACAGGTCTGTTGATCTTTATTTCCATTCAGATTTGGATAAAGATCCTATTTGAACATCATTAACCTAAAAACGTACGAATGTACAGAGTGCATGGATGTTAATGATAAAGAACGTGCATGCGTTCGTAGGTTAATAATCATTCCTTCAGATTTTGGTTAAAGTTTTTTTCTATAATTTGTCATCAACTTATCGTTTGTTAAATTATAATCATTCATTTTCTTGAATTATAACATATCCTCTTGTATGAAGGTCGTTATTGTAAAATTTGTCCTTAGGATGGTTTTATTTTTTATTATTTTCATTTCCCATGTCATGATACTTATTGAATTTATACTGGCATTCATCTTCTAGAATATGTTTTTGCCTGTTAGTTCATTCGCCAGTGACAATGCTATGTCAATCTGTTTAGGCTTTAGGGGCACTATTTTTTTCAGTTCATTTAACTCTACATTTTATTTCTCTTAGAAGAAAGTTTTATTTTCCATAGAAGAAAATCCTCATGTTTTACTTTGTGACAGTAACCAAAGGTCCACTTTTAATGCTTCTTTACAAATTTGTGGGTTGATTCTTGAATCACTATGTTTGGTGTTCTAAGTTATATTCATCTATTAGTATTCATTTATTTTTTCTATAGCTTTCTTGTTTATTCAAATGGGTTTGTCGTCATATCTCTATGATAAAAAATACCACAAAACTAAAATTGAAACTGCTTTAGAAGAAATTGAAATGTTATTCAAAAATGTAATACTTCAAAATTGTTCTTGAGCAACTATAGACAAGGCCAGAAAATCCTGCAAAATTCTCATTAATTTCATGCATGCATAAACGAAAAAATTACAATATACTCCAACAACCAATGCTCTTTCTCAAACCCCTACCCTTGATCATTTTTCTCACCATCTCTGCCTCTTTCCATTTACCAAACGAATCAAACAAGCTCGACATTATAACAGAATACTCATCATTCTCTAGATCAGATTCAATAGCGCGTTTAAAAACCCGTTCCAATCTCTACTTCATTGTAGGCTTACATGCACTCAACAGAGTTTTCCGGATTCCTCCATTAGGAACTATAGGCATTACCATAAGTCCATAACCAGTTCTTCAGCCTCCTGTACATTACCTGATTTTGCAAGGAATCAACCAAATCATAATGCTTTAATGTTGGTGTCATAGAATAATCTTACATCCTATAAAAGAAATATTTTCCTTCTTTAATCATGCCTAGATTTTTACGAGCAAGTAAGAGTGCAAGAAATGTGACGCTATTTGGTTGCACACCATAAATTTTCATGTCTTTAAAAACTTTTATAGCAGATAATGCATCTCCATGTATTCCATAACAATATATTACCACATTTCAAGAGATGACATCTCTATCAAACATTGAATTAAAACACTTGTCTAGATTCACTAAGTTATCCACGTTTCACATACATATCCACGAGTACAGTCATGAGTTGTAAGTTCAGTTGTAAGTCCAATTTCATTTATGCTTCCTCAATATATTTGTGTACTCTTTTTTCCTTCTTCTAAGGACACGGCATTGGAACAAACGAAAAGGAGAGTAACTAAGGTAGCAGAGTTTGGAATCTCAGAAAATCAGGTTCAGGTTTCTTTTGATGCAATGATCTCATAAAATCAGGTAAGTATTGAAATCTTAATACAACCTTTATCTTTTTCTAAAACAAATTCTTTCTTATATATAAAAATAATTGTGTAGCCCGTGCGGTTCGCACGGGGCCCGGAAACTAGTATATATATATATGTATATAACTTGTCCCCTTAGTTCGTCAATATTTTTATACTTATACAACTAGTAATGTTTATTATTTTCGTTTGCTCCTCTACATTTATGTTCTTTACCCTTAATGAGCTACATGAATTGTAAAATAATAGATGGCCTGAAATATTATATCATACACTAGACTTCTAAGTATTACTTTCAGTTCGTTGATGTCAGTTATGTTATCATTGATGAGCTGATTTCGCATTGTTTGTTTTGTCTATATCTTATCACATATACCTACTAAATGCAACAAATATATATATCCTCACAAACTACAAAGAAAAAGGAAAAGAGGAAAAAAAGAATGAGAATGGAGATGATATAACAACGGTGCGGTCTGAAAGTTGAAAAAGACATTGTTGGAAATTTGTCGTGATTATCAAAAAATTCATGGTCTAAGTGTGGAATTTAAAGACAAGACTAGAAAGATCTATCCTCATCTAATTGTGCAGAACAAATTCGACAATATGAGACTATATGACTCACTTTGAATGATATAAGGTACAATGAGACTATAATTGGATTGAATCTAGTTACAAGATGTGTAGAGGCAGATCACGCATGTTGGAAGAAATTTTTTTGAAGGTATCGATTTTTATTTACTTTAAACAATCAAACATTATTAACATATTATCTATGTCTTGGTGCATGAAAATGATAAGCACAGACGTTTCCGTAAAAATGGTGTTATCCGTGAACATCGATGGACCCTAGTGCACAGGCTGAAATAACTCTTATCGAGATTCAAGTGGACAAGCTGAAGTCCTCATTTTAAAATATGCTTTTCAAGTGAAGGAACATATTGACGTTGATGCAAGGTTGATTGAGGAGCTGAACTATGAGCATTCGAAATTCCAAGAGCAGTAACGGCAGCTGTGACGTATAAGAGGAACATCTTGATGTATAGTCAAGAGTCAGGTCACTGTATACCTGTACAAAAAATACACAAGGAGTTGGAAATTTAAAGAGGTTACTGCATAAGCAATTTCAGAGCCATCATACTTATAAGGCAAATAAAGAGAGATATTAAGATTTAACTTAAATTCTTATGCAACTACAAAAATTTCAAATCGATAATACTCACTCAATATATTTACTCTATGCAAGATGACCAACATGGATCATCAGCTGCGATAGTGATCAAAACAGCCAGGTTGGTCATAATCATGAATATATATCAATATAATCTCAATTTGAATATTGGCAACATGTTACAGACTCATTGTTTAGAGAATGAAAATTGAACTTTGAAATTAGTTTTGAATCACAAATTAATTCTCACAAGCGATTCCAAGCAACCAGTAACACGAGTCAAATGATGCTAGAGCATACCTTCCTACTACGGAGACTGCATCGTGGACCCTCAACAACAATTTGACTACCTTCAGCCTGTTAGATGTCATTTTAGTATTTGAATGGTAAATAACAGTACAACTTCGAGTAACACATAGATGAACGGAGTCATCATATCAACCTTAACTTTCAGCTTCAAGGCATCATATTCAACATCATTCATTATCGGGTTTCCAGCTACATAAGCCATTGATGCTTCTAGAAATCTTTGTTCATCAGAACCTACCATTTACCGATCAAGCAAAATCCACCAGAACCAAGACATTGTTTCACTTTCATGTAGTAAAAAAGGGTAATATGAATATTTTGATTTGGTACATACTCAACATCACAACAGTGCTTCCTTTCCACATAAGTTCTTTCCCTCAAAGGTGGAAAAATCCAAGTACCAACCTCTATATAAGAGCACATTTGAGTTTCTATCTTCTCCTCACACTTGAGTACTAATACACTCATCCTCTTTTTTTTGGTAAAAGAGAGACGACACTCTCCGTCATCCTCTAGTACAAGGAGAAAGCTCAGTATTTCCAATTACATCACGCTTGATCAAGTTACAGACTTTATGAACTTCAACTCAATCGTAGTAAAAATCTAATCTTTTTAGCTTCTAATGCTATAATCTTTAATCTCTTTCAATAGACAAGAACGATATAAGAATAGGTCAAGTCTTAACATGCTTTTCTACGGTGAACATGCACTGATTTTGTGATGCTTTTAAGGGCTTGTGTCGAAAACGGGGGTGATTATGGCGACTCGAGCTCGTTTACATGGATGCTATTAGGGTGTGAATATATTGTCGTTTAAACCGTAAAAAAGATCCAACTATAGTTCCTAAGAGCCACTATGATTATTTGAGCAAAAAATGGGATAAGTGGGTCACCTAAAACACTATTTCTGAAGTCGTTTGTGATGCCACAACCGGTGCTATCATTGGTGATGACCAATTGTGGGAAAACATTTTAAGGGTTAGTTTGAAGTTATCATTCATCCATTCTTCCAACTTTGATGACATGTTTGTTTACTTAATATCGTTACATTATAGGTCAATTCAAGTCTAGAGGTGCTCCGTTCGAGTCCGTTAACCCCGACCATAAAGAACATATGTCTGATTGTTTTCTAGCTGATGCCAAATAGTATGGATTAATGGTTCTTACGAGGGTTGTAACATTTACTTGACCCTATTTGTAACATCCTTTGTTTTGTGGTTTTTAATGTATACGTTGAACTTGTGAAATGAGTGGTCAAATGTGGGGTTGTTCAGTGGGCAAATGAAAATAAGAAGTTGAACTCTCCAAATCCACTCTATATCAACTTGGGTAACGAATGAAAAATCAATTCAATGTAGTAATCAACTCTTCCAAGGCCAAATACAACCTCTAAAATCTCAAAATTCTAGATAGCCAAGGAGAAGCCGACTTCAATTTCAGGCTTAGATTTGAAATGCGTTCTCCCTAGGAAACCCTAGATCTGATTACTCTACCATATGCAAAGTCGGATCTGGGTGGGAGGCGTCAATTTCGTCGGAAAGAGAGCAAAATGAGAGACTTGATGGTGCTACGAGTGAACAAAGCAGTAGCCGTCGCCAACGGGCTTGAGATCTGAAGAGGAGAAGTTTCATCGTCGGCGAAGAGATTAGTCTAAGAAGGGACCAAGTAGGTCAAGAGGAGAAGGGATGGGGTCATGGGATTTGTGTGAGGAACGGCTTGAGTGTTTGAGATTTGTTTGAGGAGAAGGAATGAAGACCACATAAGGAAGAAATGAAAAGGGGATTCAAACGGGCACCACTTTTTGAAATGCCCTAGGGTGTGAATTGATCTGGTGTTGTATTTTATGAAGGATCAAGTTTGGGTTAAGCATAATTGAGGTGTTGATCTGATTCTTTTACTCAAATCATAGTTAATCTAGGGTTAGTAGCATGTGGTCAGATTAATTATCGTTGCCTAATCCATCTCTAGACTACCATGTATGGATCTAGTAAAATATCTATATGTATATGGTTACAGTATTATGCTTAATTAGGTTTGATATTGCATTAGAAGGGAAAACCACTATCTTAATTTATTTAACTATATAATTCTACTGCTAGTTCGTAATGAAGAGTTGGGTATGTGAAAGTTCAATTGTAGTATGTGTATGTATATGACTTGTGAATATATTCATATGTATACGATTAGACGTAGGTGTGAATTTGGGTATGACTTGTGAATATATTCATATGTATACGATTAGATGTAGGTGTGAGTTTAGGTGGTTAGAATTATGTAAGCTTAATTTGGTGATCTTTCACCCATTAATTCTTATTACGTATTGGTATATTTTTAGGCATCTGATAACTTTCGGTTCTAGTCTACTCGTGCTTGTGTCGAGAGTTCGTCATTTTAGGTAAGTCTTCTGGACTTACTTAGCTTTCGATTCTTATATGCGCTAAGATTGTAGGTGAAGTGGGTAGGACCGTATTTTGGGACATAGTACTCCCTAGCTAATATCGTTTGAAATGTTTTAGCTATTGTGTGCATTGGTTTCCATCGGTATGGTTATGGGTGTGGGGTAAGTCGTTGAGGAAGTGACCCCGGGTATAACCATGCGGCGAGGAGGGACCCCTTCTAAAAGTATTAGTGTTTTGGCGAGTGCTCTAGTGGAGCTCAGCCGGGGTAAGAAGGTGATGCGGATAATGAACAACGTGTAGAGTTGTATGCTGATCGTTGTGATCCATGAGTTGAGGCCGGAGGGTGCCATGTGGGTGTTTGAGCTTATGAGTTATGTTGATTAATGACTGTTGTTGTTGGTGATTGTATGGGTGAAAGAACTGAACGTCACCTTTGAAGGGCTTCCATGCAGTTTTGATTTTGTTTGCAACGTTGATCTGGTCTTGGGGGCCGTTAACCGTCCGGATCACCAGTCCAAGAAACACCAGGTGGTTAATTAAGGTTGCTCTGGAGACCTCTTATAAACTCATCTTCCGGCACTTGGTGAAACTGAGAAGGGTTAGGGTTTTGTTGAATTTGGTGAGGCTGAGGAGTGAAGTGTGGAGGGTTTTCATCTTCATGCATGTGCTCTGGGCTCGTGATAGGGATGCGGGCAAAATCAGTGGGTTCTTGAGACATGGGAAGGCTGAGGTCTGGGAGGTTCTGAAGAGATTCAGTGGACTTAAGCATAGTGTCTTCAATGGTGATTTGAGGTGGAGCTAAACAGTAAGAAGCAGTAGTAACATTGAAGACGACTTCACTGGATGAACTAGGGTCAACCTGGAGAGCATTAAGGTTGGTCCCGTACGGGAATCTAACAAGTGCTTGTGTGTAAGACCTGTCATCCGCCATTGACAGGTGATGGAGAAGAAAGTGGGGAGAAGTTGAAAAGGAGCCGGGCGTGGGTATGGGAAGAAAGGTGAATATTGGGATTATTAATAGCCAGAGTAAAAACGTACTAATGGTTTAGAAAAGTAACCTTGGAAACACCATGTGTCATCATCTCAAAGATTTGGAAAAATTTCCTATTGTCATCAAACGCGACCTCATGCCAGAAATAAGGGTAAGAGATTTCCAAATTCAAACATCTACGGTGAAAGATGGATGGGAAAGAAATGAAAGGCTAAGATTTACATACAGGGGCAGTCGGTTAAAATACATTGGTGGATTTCATATACCAGAAATCATACAGATTACAACAAAAGAAGGATTTAAAAATATTGTAATCATGGTTTTGATGTTGAGTGTGTACGTTAGTGTAGTAGTACAAAGGATCAAGGAAGGAGAAGACCTTACCTGGGCCATGGTAAACACCAGAGGGCCAACCGACGACGAAGATCAACACGAGGTGACTATGTACATGTGGGGGTTGTAGAAGGTGGTGGAAGGTTTCAGTGTTACGACTAAACTTACAGAGAGGAGAGAGTTTTATGTTAACTAGTTTTTTTATACGCCCCTATCATCATTCTCACTCTCTATTATTATCATATAATATATAATAACAAAAATATACATAAATAAATATTTGAACCATACAGATGCTAGAAGAGCACACCCAAACATTCGTCACGAAGGTATATGACCCTAAAAACAAAACAGTCGTTTTTGTTAAGTTCGTAATATTTAAACATAATGCATAATTATACGTTATAAGTAATAAACTAGTGATATTAAATGATAATATACAATTATAGTATATAAATTTAATTGCATGATTTTTAACTATAATTAATAATTATACAAATACTAAATTTATATAAGTTTTTGCTTTTACGAACTTAACGCATGCAACTATTTTGTTTTGGAGGCTTTTGGAAGGGCAAACGATGTCCGTTTTGGACGTATTTTATATGTACGGACTCGTATTGAAATTATCTACAAGATTCTGAATTTTTTATTTTTTTAAAAAAAAAGATTCTTCACGGATCTCTCCAATACCTTCGTGATGGATCTCCCCAATACCTTCGTGACGAATGTCCTTCGAACCTTCGTGACGAATGTCTGACAATATACCTTCGTGACGAATGTCTGACCAAATACCTTCGTGACGAATGTATGGATGTGTTAAATAAACTTTTACTTTTTAGGGTGTTCGAAATAGTAAGCCCCAAATAAAATTCCGAAATAAATTAAACGTTTACCTTACTGCTTAAGCTAAGCTGCGTTCATCACAAAAAAAAATTGAATACGCTGCTTCATTATTGACCATTTTAAGTGGTTTTGGGTCGTTCATCAATAATCACCGATCATCTTGGCCTCCAAGATGGCTGATATGTTCTCCAAACCAATTGGAATTTAGAGTGGAGAAATAAACAAGGGCGATTAGGGTTCTTCATCCTGTGACGAACTCCCTTCGATTTTAACAGATTCGGGTGGTAATCAATTCGATTCAGTGATACAATTTTGAGTTTAAGGACTAGTAGTTTAATTCTGCTTGAAAGATGGGGCAACAGCAATCGAGAGATGAATTGCTGTATCAACAAGCGGTTGAGGGTAATGTCGACAACATCAAAGCTCTTTGTTCAGAAGGCGCTGGTCTTGAGGTAATTTCCATCTTGACTCCCTCTTATCTCTCCGAATTAAAAATCCTTATGCTAAATTATGTGCACAATGTTCCTTATTTCAAAAAATGGACTCTACAATAGTGGATGGATAAAGATGGAAAAACTGCAATGATTGTGGCTTCGATGGATCCGAGGCTGTACATTGTTGCCAAAACCCTGATTGAAATGGGCGCAAATGTGAACGCATACCGTCCTGGTAAGTTTTTCCAGGAATGCATTGTATTCAGTTTTTGCCGCTCTTCATGGTTCTAGAAATACAGTTTTGGAACTTGTGTATGATAATGTTTACTGCATAGTTGATCAGCTTAGAATTTGCTTGTCAAATGTTGGTTCAACAATGAGCAGCTCTTGGAGAATTTTCTTCTTTTGTGTCAAAGATGTCTTGTTGTATCTAGGAATCCCAGGACATTTGTTGGTAGAGTTTTTTTCAAGTGTTTTTATTATGTCTCAGGTCGTCATGCGGGAACGCCTTTGCATCATGCTGCAAAGAGAGGATTGGACCAGACAGTTAGACTGCTTCTCTCACATGGAGGTAACATCGCTTGAGCGTAGGCATTAGGCTGTGGTTTGTTAAGTTGCATTTAAGGGCATTAGGTGTCCTAAATATAAGTTCTTTGTAAGTGAATATAGGATAGTCATACTGTTGGTAAGTTTTTTTAATGTATATGTTTGCAGCAAATGCTTATGTCAGAAGTGATGATTGTCAAACACCACTTGATGTTGCCAGAGTGAAAGGGTACAACAATGTTGTTCGAGCAATTGAGGTCTCTTATTTTACATTTCATCTGTGTGAATTAAGGAATATTACGTCTGGAGCATTTGGGCATTTTGGTTTGACATGAAATTCACTTTGCAGGGACATATATCCTATTACTCTGGGCATGTACGTGAGGTTTTGGCTCCAGGATTTATTGAAAAGTTGGCTCCCCAGTTTTCATCAAGAAAATGGTTAGTTATCTCTCCTGTAACTTTTTTCATAGGGTATGGAGAGTTGGAGGTTCAGCTTTTATTTTAAAAGTCAATTTTCTAGTTCCTTAGACTTCTAACAAGTAGATCGGCTAACCATAAACCATTTATATAGCAACATAGATATTATTGTTCTCTGAAAGAGGGAAGTAGAAAAAACAGGAGTTGGATAATATGACCAATGAATTTCCTCTCTTTGTAGTTAGGATGTTTTTCTGTAATGATGATTTTTTCTCCACTTTTAGTTGGGCAGTAGTTGTACCTTGTAACCCTCCTAATCCAGCAGCACCACCCAAGCTCGAGCTTGCTATATATCCTACTGAACAGGTAACTTCAAGTTTAAAATATTTGCACTTTAAATCATGTGGTGATCTTGGTCATTGCTTTAGTAGGTTGCAGTTAGCTGTTCTTCTTAAATTGTAATATTCAGTTAGTGGGTTGTGGGTTGATATTTTTGCCTTATCTAATGTTGACGGGTCAATTGTTTATTCTTACTATGAACAGGATCCTAAACCTCAAGTAGTAATACCCCTTTGGAAATCAAAAATAGAGGACCCAAAGTTCCATCAAGCAGATCCAGTTTTGATAGTTTTTGATCAGACATCCAGTAAGTTCTAATTACAGAGTATTAGCTACCTTTTCAATTCAGCCTTAATGATAGGCTGTGTTTAGAGTACAGTAGTTTTATTTGTAAAAGCTTGGGAAGAACTTGAAAATTTCCAGACTTCTTAAATTTCACGTCTTTACAAAAATATTTTCCTCATCATTGATTGTTTTCTTATTGTTTTCTGATCTTGTTCTTATATATATGGCCTTACTAGAGACTCGTCATAAATTTGGATCTGCAATTGTGGGTGACAAGCAGCAAATTCGTAGGCTCTACAATGCATGCAAAGGGATTTCTCAGGTAATAAGCTTAACTCTGGATCATTTTTCCCTACTTAACTGCTTTACTGGTGAACTGGTCATGTGAATTTGTGATATCAAAGATGGATTATAGTATTGGGAGGCCAAAGATGAAGTGTGTGATCGAGTGCCCTTTAGGCTGTATGCTCTAGGTCTATATGCATGATATTTGGCCTGCATTCTGATTCTTTGATACGATGCTGTACAAATGTATGTAGTCCGAAATTTCATGATGGGACGTGGATTCTGATTACTTGTTTTCTGATATGGTCGAAAAAGTTACAAGATTTTTTCAAGGTTTGTTTGTGGATTCATAGAACCACAAGCATAGAAAAGGAAAAACTTAAAAAAGGCATAAGCCATGAATATAGGTCTAGTATAAAATTCATTCTGGGGTCTAGATTAAGCGTTCTACAGATCTAATTTGTTGGATATCCAATTATTTTTGGTGATCATAGGTCATGCCTTCCCCCATCCCAACCACTGATCATACAGCTCCAGCTATTGTGGCAGAGGATCCTCAGGCTACAAATTCACAACCTACCTCTTCAATAAACGACAACGGGTGGGGCGTTCCAACTCCAACTGCTAGTCACAATGATTGGAGTCCATCCAACCCACCTTCTACAAAGGCAAGCAGCAGCGGTTGGATGCCTGAATCAACAACCGAAGAATTCAATGGCTTGGCACTACCAGAATCAAGCACATCATCACCTCAAACTGCACCTATTCTCCCAACAACAAGCGAACCCGTTGATTCAAATTCTTCTAACCCATCAGCCCCGCCATTGCCTTATGATGACGGACCCATTCACTACCCATCAATAGACATGACACCTGTAGACGTCTCTGCTCCCACAATACCGTATGAAGCTCCTAAACCGATCGAGTCGAAAGATAACGAAGAGAATATGTGTATTATATGCTTTGAAGCTCCAGTTGAGGGAGCATGCATCCCTTGTGGTCACATGGCGGGTTGTATGTCGTGCTTGAACAAAATCAAGGCCAAGAAAGGCGATTGTCCTGTCTGTCGAGCCAAAATCAGTCAGGTGGTAAGGCTTTATGCTGTTTAAGGACCAAGTTTTTTTTGTATTTTTTGCCTTTCTTGTTTGTTTCCATATCAAGATCTTAGTTGGACAGGAGAAGCTGGGATTTTATGCTGTGCTTGCTGTAAATTATATGTGCCTGTGATGTTACTTTCAGCTTTTTGTATCTATTGTAATGTTTTCTGTATACCCAAAAATGTTAAATACTCCGTACAAATTATAGATTGGGAGTGAAAGCAATGGGGTCCAGTTGATATTAAGGTCCTTTGTAGGGGTCCAGAAAATGTGTTATGTTCATGGAATGCCCTCTGATCAAAGCAAGGTATCCCCCACCCTCCACTGTGCTTCAAATTGAAAGACTTGCTTTTGTTGAAGTTAAAACACATGACATTGTTAATTTTCAAACTTATGCATCTTACAGAATATACTTTCTGCTGCAATAGTTTGTGATTCACCCCTTGATCTTAAATTAATTCCTAATGGAAGTCAACTGTATAAAATCACAAATTCAGCTGCACTCTGATAGCCACACCATCAAAATTTACTGCAGCATGTATAATTATGTTGCAGACAAAAATAGTTTCACATTTTGCTAAGATATGTTAAGAGTGTCAATGTTCCTCAACAATTTGGTTGGTTATTGTTTAACAAAAGTTGGCAGGCAGTAAAGAAAATCAAGGGTTAAAAGAAGTAAAGATGAAAAAACAAATTGGGGCCAAATCAAATACTGATATTAGGTGAATCAAAAGCTCAGAGTACTTTGCACAATTAGTTACCCCACACAGCACATGGAGAGTATACCCTCTTCATTTATTTTGCTATCATTTGTGGATTTGTAAAAGCATGGCGTGGACGGCAGTCATATGTAGCCTTTATCTTCATATTTGTAATTAATTTTGATTAATTGCCAAAAGAAACATTTATAAAAGAGCACCTGTGGAGTACATAGGAAGGCAAAAACTCTGTTAACAAGACAAAAAATAATCAACCAGTCTTCATACTTGTTTAGTTTAATGCTAATATACTATCTTTGCTAAAAGTTCATGAAAAGTATCCATAATAGTTTACAAGTTCTCCTCTAATGACGCAGGATATGATGTTTGGAGTTGGTAACATGAATGGATTAAGATTTTTGGTTTATACTCCTCAGTCCCTTTAAGTTCTTCCCGTTTTCGTTTTAGATGACCCCTTAAGTTCTTTCCATTTCCATTTATATTCATTAATTTCTCCCCATAATACCCTTACTTTATTTATTTTATTCATAACTTAACAACACTTTATCAATCAAATCAACATTTTTCCCTCTAATAATTTTTCTATTAGTTGGATTTTATTATTTAACGTGTCATTGCTTATACTCTTATTTTGATTAGAAATAGCCTTAATCGAAGTGAAAAGTAGAAAGTGAGAAAAGGGAGTATCATCTGCTTATAGTAACCCAGATCAGAAAATAAATAATAATAACAAACTGCATTTTTTTTTTCTCTTACCCAATAAATATTTTTTTAGGGTGTGTTCATCTGGGCCCCAATCCCACATCTACATTTCCTCTCTCCTTTTTCCCCTTCTCTGTATTCCAGATTTTCATGGAACACTGCTGTGGGAAGCTGCGGAAAATGATGAACAGAGATTACATTGAATTCGGAATAACATTTTGAACCTTTCTTTCATGTCTGTTGGTATGGACTTTTAGGGTTCATTCGCCTGTTCATTAAGGATTTCCTGCCCATCTCATATCATGCAAGGTATGTTCTTCCACACAAATTTCTTTTTGTCCCTTTTCATCCTCCTTAGTGATCAATCTTTTTTGTTGTTTTCTTGGGTTCTGTTGTTTCCATATCCTCTATATTTCGAAGTACGAGGGGGATTTTGTTAGGTATTTTTTCCCGTTGGTATCTTGATTATAAGAAGGTTTGATGTTCATGGCTTTGAGGATTATATGTGGCCACCTCTTAATTATATAGTACATTTAGGTTTCGGTTGGTTTTGAGTGTCTTATTTTATTTTTCGTTTGAATCATTTTGTTGTAGAAAGCAATTAAGCTGCAGAATTTGCAACATTGTAATCCTATTTCATTAATGGAGGACAATCATTGTACTTGGATTTTGTTTTCACTTGTGTATTACAGTAACTTTCAAAAGAAAAGTTTGTTTGAAGTAAGAAGATTTTTACTTTCCTTGGAATGTCTTGGGTGTTATTACTTGGCTGCAAATGAAGGTTATGCAGATGGATTTTAAGATCCTGAAAATTGAACAGAAGGATATCAGCTATTCTCTCTTTGCTTGGTCAAGTATGAATGGAAGTTTTTAGTTGTTCATTTCAGCTGGCTCTGAAGGGTCCCAAAAATTTGCTGCATACAAGTTTTTCTTATTAGATTCTTATTTGATACTTCCTTAAGTTTTAGTTTCTCTTATCAATTTTCTTATTCGTGTAAAGTTATAGTATGTTAGATCTGCTAGTTATTTTTTTTGAGCATCTAAATGCTCTCCTGAATCATATGCTTAATTGATATTGTTCTTATTCATGTAAAGTTTGTAGTGCAATAAATTTACTTAATGTTTCGCTATCTCCGCCATTTGCATAACTGGTCTATTACTCTATTGTCTTCATATAATTATCTTGCTACTAAGTCCTGTTTGTAATATTATTGATACTTGGCTTCTTTTGATTTGGTAAATGCACAGATCTCATGGGCACTAGATTCATAAGCTGTCTTATCAACAGTGTTTCTCGGTTTATACATCTGGTTTCATGTCAGACGTCGAAATCACTGCCAACTGTAAAAGATTTTCAGAGTATGGCCGGGCTTATGAAACGTCTAAAGCCATTGTTGGATGAAGTTGTTGATGGAAAGATAATCCCTGATGATTTTTTCCTGAAAGGATGTCAAAAGCTTGATATTGATGTTAATGAGACTCGAGAGTTCATGGAGAAGTGGAGTCCAAAAGCAAGCAGGATCCTCTCTGTGAGTGTCTGTCCTAGATTAAAAAGATATCTTCTTCCCTTTTTCAGCGTAGTTATTAAATCAATGAGAAATGATACTGGCACAGAAAATTAAACGAATATACTTACTTGAAACAAAAAAATTATCACTGCATCATCTGATTGGTCTAGTGCTTTTGCACAACTTAAAAAATTGAAGAATCTTTGAATTAAAGAGTTTATTGATTTCAGATCTTGTTCACATTTCAGGTTTGGCAAAGTGAGCTGGTTTTAAACAAAATAAAAATGTCTTCACTTGATCTCTGTCAAATGCTCTGCAGATTGCAACGAACACCGTCATCGCCTTCTAGTCTAGCTGAATTGCAAGTATGTACATATTTATTCTATATTGAGTTTGAGATGGATTTCCTCTTTAAATGTCTTTTTTTTTTGTTATAATCTTGCATATTAGACTAACAACTGTCGTACATTGTTAGATCTGCATGCAGGAGCTTCAAAACTGCAAACCAAACAGAGTATTGGCCCACATTGAACAGGTTTTAAGAGATCAAAGTGACAAAGCAACATTCCATTCTGAAAACTTGGTAGAAATCATTGAGTCCCTCGGTCTGAATTCCAACCAAGAGTTGCTTAGAGAGAGCATCATTGTTGAAAGGGAGAGGACGAAGGCCCAAGATCATCAAACAAAGGGGCAAATAGACCAAATATTCCGTGTTGCCGATCTCATCCCCCTCATTCGTGATTACATGCTGAAAAGTGGATACTTTGATTCTTCCCTTGGATTCTCCATCCCTTCCTACTTTCGCTGTCCTTTGTCATTAGAGATCATGCTCGACCCCGTGATTGTGGCCTCCGGTTTAACGTTTGAGAGGGCTTCTATCCAAGAATGGTTTGATCATGGCCTCAATATCTGCCCCAAAACAGGTCAACCTCTTTCACAGACTAATCTCCTACCCAATTACACCATTCAAGCTATGATATCTGACTGGTTCGAGGAAAACAACCATAAGATTCCAAATCATGGGTCAAGACACGACGTTATCCGAGCAGAAAGTTTTCATGGTTCAGTTGACAGTAGTCATTCCACCTCACAGTCTTCAGTTGAGCTCGGAGATTCCTGCACTAGGCAAAAGTCCGATGAGGAAGAATCGAGTGTTTGGAAGAGCAGAGAGTCCTCTGGACACTCATATATGCACAGCAGGGCCCACTCGGAGTCTAGTGCAATCACAAGCTATGAGCATCCATCCAACACTCCCGAAAAGGCGGATGAGACCACTACATACTCGTACATTGAGAAGGTAGTAGAAGATCTCAAGAGCCAATCTGCTGAAACACAAACCTCAGCTGCAATGCGGCTTCGTCTCCTAGCCAAAAACAATGTTGAAAATCGCGTCATTATCGGAAAATGCGGCGCAATTGGCCCCTTGGTTTCACTGATGCACTCTGATATGGAAATAACCCAAGAGCATGCAGTAACAACCCTTTTAAACTTATCCATCAATGAGGAGAACAAAGCAATTATTGCTGAAGCAGGAGCAATCGAGCCGTTGATACACGTTCTAGAATCAGGAAACGATGCAGCAAAAGAAAACTCTGCAGCCGCCCTATTCAGCCTATCGGTTCTTGAAGAACACAAGTTGAAGATTGGGCGTTCGGGAGCCGTTAAAGCTCTGATCAATCTTCTAGCATCAGGTACAGTAAGAGGCAAGAAGGATGCAGTGACGGCTTTATTCAACCTGTCAATCTGCCATGAAAACAAGGCCCGTATTGTCCAGGCTGGCGCTGTGAGCCATCTAGTTAAGCTATTGGACAAGGAATCAGGATTGGTTGATAAGTCCATTGCGTTGCTTGCAAATCTGGTGTCGGTTTCAGAGGGAAGGTCGGCTGTTGCACGAGAAGGAGGGATTGGTTCGATTGTGGAGATACTCGATTGTGGGTCCCGAAGAGGGAAGGAGAATGCTGCCTCCACTTTGCTGCAATTGTGTGTTAATAGTAATAAGTTCTGTAACATGGTTCTTCAAGAAGGTGCCATCCCGCCCCTTGTTTCACTTTCTCAAACCGGGACTCTCCGAGCACAAGAGAAAGTAATGCTGCTATCTCTTTCTCTTGCTGCTTTGCTAATCTCTCTTATATTTTTGTCAATTGGGTTTAGGACAGAATCTCACTGTGCTTTCTGTATTCGGATTGAAACTTATTCCGTTTGTGATTCTGCAGGCGCAGCAGCTATTGGCTCACTTCCGCAGCCAACGAGAAGCAACCACTGCAGGGAAGAAAAAACCGTCGAGGTCGACATGATTCATAGGTTATGTTCGAAATTTATGTAAGCTGAAAACCCCAGTCTCTTAAGTGAAATCAGTTTTCGTCAATGTAGGAGGCGGGAACTAGATCTGTACAGTCAGGCTCTTCTTAGCAATAAATATTGTTTTGATTGTTTCTGTTTAGATTAGGCGTAGCTCAATCTGTTATAGACAGAGGTGGCGTTTGTTTATAATGTTGGAAACGGAAACGGAAAGGAAACGAACCTAGTCCATTTTAGTGAAATTGTTCGGTTTCAAAATTCCCTCGCCAACTCACCTCCCTCTCCTTGCCAACTCACCCCTCCTTCTTCCCCCTCTTTTCTCCCGGTTTTTGGGTAAATACCCTAAAACTGTTATGTTTTTTAAGTTTTTGCATCACTTTTTTAAGTTATAAGAAAATATCTCATTTGCTGTCAACAAAAATTTTAGAGCTGTCAATAATTTTTTTTTACAGAGCTGTCAACAATTTTTTTTACAGAGCTGTCAACAAATTTTTTTACAGAGCTGTCAACAATTTTTTTTACAAAGTTGTCAACAATTTTTTTACAGAGCTGTCAACAAAATTTTTAATAGAGTTGTCAACAAGAATAATAATAAGTTGTCAACACGACTAAATAAGTTGTCAACACGACTAAATAAGTTGTCAACACGACTAAATAAGATGTCAGCACGACTAAATAAGTTGTCAAAACGACTAAATAAGATGTCAACACGACTAAATAAGTTGTTAACACGACTAAAATACGGTCAACAACATACAACACGACTAAATTTTAACAGAGCTGTCAACAAGAATAAAACATTGTCAACACGACTAAACAAGTTGTCAACCCAACTAAATAAATTTTTTACAAGACTAATAAACGGTCAGTAACATACAACACGAGTAATATTACAAAATTGTCAACATTATCAACACTTTAAAAAACTTGTCAATACTTTACAAAACTTGTCAACACACTGCGAAAGTTGTCAACACAATAAATAAAGATTAAAATTATCTGCACAAAGATCAAATTAATCAAGACACACCATCAATATTCCCTGTCTCCTGTAATTCACTAATACGAATCACTTGAAGCTAATCCCTTAACACTTGGTTACTTGATTCGAGCATAGTTCATCAGTCTTTCAATTGTTTAACCAGTCAACTACGGTGGCAGCGAGATTTCATACCGGGAGTGGGAGTTGCACTGCCAATGCTCCTGTAACAACAACAAATCAACAATTTTAATAAAAAAATGGTTCATACAAAAACAATCTCCAAAAACAACATCTAGAACAACTTCCTCTTTGCACGAGATGCAAAAAGGCATTTAGTTGACTGGTTCATGCTAATTCTCGTGCAAAAAGCTGTTGCAAAAGGTTCATACTAAAAAATGGCAGTACAACAGGCATTTAGAACATCTAAAAAATGGTTCATACTAAATGCAAAAAGGCATTTAGTTGAAGAAGTTGTTGCATCTCGTGCAAAATTCAGCCTCTCCATTGCTCTACAATAGCAATACAACAGTAAACAATACAGTAAGCTAAAATTCTAAAAGCTCTAGGAAGATGAACAAGTAAATTAGAGAACAAATCCCAAAATTCAGTCATCCACAAGTCAGAGCAAACCAATACCGGACATTCATACACAAATCCACAAGTCAGAGCAAAACACCAGCTATTTGTAATCACCATTCAATACAATTCAAGCCTTAAACCCATGTTTCTTTGATAAATCAACAAATTGTACAGTATAGTCCTAACAACTACGATCCAATGGCCAAATCCAACCTACTAACTTGACCTAATCCTAAAATTGGCGCA
Source organism: Oxyria digyna (assembly GCA_029168935.1). NCBI lineage: Eukaryota > Viridiplantae > Streptophyta > Magnoliopsida > Caryophyllales > Polygonaceae > Oxyria > Oxyria digyna. The sequence goes on along the minus strand of JAPVLV010000007.1, from coordinate 18,363,551 downwards.
AAATCTTCAGAATCAATTAGTAATCCAAGAACCTCTTGTAAATCAAAGCGACCACTATAATCGGCCTCAAAATTAGCGGAGATTGGAAAGAGAAATACCTCGAATAGGCTTCCTTGATCAGTCGCAATTGATCTGCATTTCTGTGTCTGATCACCTAGATAATCCTCTTCTGCAACCTCAACACGAATTCTTCCAAGTTTGAAAACACAGTTAGTTGGCGCCGATACGGGAGAGAAGACAGATCCGGGAGGTGGACGGGAACGAGCGGCAGTGGAGGTGGACGGGAACGAGCGGCAGTGGAGGTGGACATGGACGAGTGACGGCGGACGGGGACGAGCGACGACGGATGGGGACGAGCGACGGCGGATGGGGACGAGCGACGGCGGAGGGGATATATGACGAAGTGGTAGAGAAGAGAGGAAGCGTGTGTGAGAGTAGTGGTGGGTGAGGGAGAAGGGTATTTCCTTAGGGTTTAATAAAGGAGTGCAGAAATCACATATTTAATCCCGGATGTGGTATTGGACACAAATATTTCTCTTTTCTCCCCTCTTGGCATATAAATTTTAGAATCCAAAATCAAGTTGTCAATGTATCCACTTAATAATGGTCTAGATTCATTTACGTTTCCTTTCCGTTTCCGAACACTACAAACAAACGAGCCCAGAGTTGCTGTGGTAAATCTGTTAGATGGTTGAACCTTTTTTTTGCTATTTGCTACTGGACCGTCTTTGTCTATTGGGCCGCTTTTTGGACCATTAAGCCCATATACAATCGCTTATTCAAACGGAAGGATTTGTGCCCAATGCCCTATTGGGCACTATAAATTTAACAACTACACCTCCCAACTAAACATTCATAAAATACCCTAGTATAAAATACTTCCCTCTTTCTTCCAGACCTAATCTCATCCTTTCTTCACTCCCCTCTCTCCTGCCTCCTTCCGCCTCCTTCAGCCTCAGAGGAGTACTTTCTCTCTGCTCCCGACTCCCAAAAGGAGTAAGCCACTTCCGCCTCGGTCCTCCGAGGGGTACCTTCCGCCTCGATCCGGCACCGGAGGGGTACTTTCTCTCTGCTCCCGACTCTCAAATCCAATGGCTCCTGTCCACACAACTACACTCAGCCTCGTTCAGTCACATTCGATCTCATTCGGTCGCTCGTTGCGCCAAAGCTTCCGTGCTCCTCCTGTCTCTGAAACAATCGCCGGATCTCAGCTCGCCTAATTCCAAATCCGAAGGATCTCAGTTCGCCTAATTCCATGCTTCTCCTGTCTCTGATTACGCCTTCGATACTGATTCTCGTCTCTCGATTCGTGTCTAGGAGGCCTGAGATCAACGATTTCAGCTCCGGAGACGTCCATATCCGAAGTTTTGTTGATCTGCGTGCTTGATTCTTGATTCAGTTGGCTACCAGTGGCTCTCCAGCTTTTCCTCTAATGAAGATCTGACCTCTAGTGGCTCCATACAGGCAAGTGTTTCTTATATAAATTTAATAGTTATTCAGTTTTCGATGTAGTTTTGTTGATTCAGTTGGCTTGCAATTGTTGATAGTGAATCTTGAAATTGACTGCAATTGTTGATAGTGAATATTCCTGTACATAGCCATCAGAATATTGATTGCGTGCTTGATTCTTGATTCAGTTGGCTTGGAATTGTTGATAGTGAATCTTGAAATTGAGAAAATTGCAGTCAATTTTTATTTAGTTTATAGTTTTTAAAATATGAGAAAATTGCTGATAGTTTATAGTTTTGCAGTCAACATTGATTCTTGATAGTGAATCTGATAGTGAATCTAGAAAATGTCAACATATTTTAGATGTAGTTTTGTTGACTTCAGTAGGCAGACTTAGGAACTTAGCCTTACTCAGGTCTTATCTGAATTCCTTGTTATTGTTATGTAATGTGGTGATATTAGTATGTACTGTTGTGAATTCCTTGTTAGGCTATGTTACTAAGTTCATGAGTAAAGCTAAGTTCTGAGCTAGAAATGCAGGATTCCTTGTGATACCTTTGTGGTGATTTTTTTTCTGTTTTGTTGTTCTGAGCTAGACATTAACTCTTTTTTATTGTATTCCTTGTCTCCTCATGCAAGTATCCCTGTAACTAGCATCCGAAGACCAGAACAGGGATTGTGTGCATTTCTATTTCTTCGTACGTATTATTTTTCGTTTTGACAGATCATTACTCATGTTCACAGTTTAGTTACATTGTGTTGACATTTTATTTACTCATGGTGACACTTTTGTTACTTTGTTGACAAGCTATTATTGGCATCATTTCTTTTCATTCAAGTAGATTAGTTTTGCTCGTTGCAGGGACTGATAAAGAACCTGCGTTGTTGCTTTGTTGCAGTGCAGTGAAGTTTGCTTTAGATGAGGAAGAAGTAACCAAACTATTTCGAATTAGGAAACTGGGATGGAGATGCTTCATGATCCAGGTTCAACAGACAAAGTAGGGAGATATACTGTTTTTCTAGTGTGTTTAGTTTGTTGACAAGTTTTGTAAAGTGTTGACAATATTGACAATTTTGTAATATTACTCGTGTTGTATGTTGTTGACAACGTATTTAGTCGTGTTGAGTTGACAACTTATTTAGTCGTGTTGACAACTTATTTATTCGTGTTGACAACTTATTTGGTCGTGTTGACAACTTATTATTCTTGTTGACAGCTCTATTAAAAATTTGTTGACAGCTCTGTTATAAATTTTGTTGACAACTCTGTTAAAATTTTTGTTGACAACTCTGTTAAAAAATTTGTTGACAACTCTGTTAAAAAAATTGTTGACAACTTTGTTAAAAAATTTGTTGACAGCTCTGTAAAAAATTTGTTGACAGCTCAGATAAAAAATTTGTTGACAGCAAATGGGGTATTTTCTTATAACTTAAAAAAGTGATGCAGAAACTTAAAAAACGTAACAGTTTTAGGGTATTTACCCAAAAACTGGTATTCGAACGCATACAATTACACAAGATGGACAACATCATGATAATCTATCTATATATAAAAATGGATGTGTTTGAGAAAGTAATGTCAATTTGGACTCATTAATGTTTAAACCTAATTTTTCCTTTTTCTTTCTATCTCTATTATCCAATGATAATTGAGGCTTCTTAAATGTCTAATAAAACCATAATTATGTGCTTAATTAATTAGTATTTCCACCATTTTCATCTTTTTTTTCTTCGCTCTTCACCTCCAATCCGTATGACGATGAAGAGCAATCCGAACAACGGAAACAACTATGTGATTTTAGTACATATATAAGAGATATTCAATTCATTTTATTATAATTTACTAAAAAATACATATATGAAAAAATATATTAAGTATATGAATATAGACAAAAATAAAATGTGTTTGGCTCGCGCAAAGCGCGGGTAATGACCTAGAAATTAAAGTTGACATTAAGTCGTCATTACTATGTGGCCTCTTGAATTCTTCTTCTAATTTCAACTTTTGATCTTCCGACTTCTCCGGCTGGGATTTCGTATTGAATTCTCTCATCAAGTTGTCGTTACTATTTTGCATATTGTATTTCGCCGTTACTCATGGTTATTGTCATTTTGTAATTGAACCAATCAATATGCTATTTTATCACTTCTATTGTTCGTTTATTTTTGTGTTAATATCTTGATCTGCATGTTAGATTTGCTTTGGCCTGAATTGGATAAAATTATTCCCTGAAAAAGGTTGTAAATATATAATTAGCCCAATCTAATTTTGAGACGAAAAATCGTAATTAGGGGGTCCGATTCTAGTAGCTTGCTAACACACCCTAACTAAGTTGACTTAAGTACGTACACACAACATGATATTACAAGAATGTAATTATTAATTTACTAAAGCACAATACCTTACCATCTTCAAATCCCATATCACCAAACTCATTAGGATGATGATGACCTTGCCATCCTGCATTTTTTTTTTTAAAGACTAAAACAAACTGCATTATCCTGCATAATCCTTGTCAATACTGTCAAATTTTACACACATTAACTCACTCTCCCTCTTTGTTCGGAATTGTTCCATTTCCATTTGTAAATGGAAATGGAAATGGAACAATTCCGGGATAGAACGTAATGTCCCTCTTTTTTTTTATGGTCTCCATGGAGGGGAGTTAGCTTGAGGAATAGCGGGATAGAACATAGATGAATAGACATAGTTCGGAATTGTTCCATCCCCACATCATCGATACCCATGACCATATACCATAAAATCTCATACTGATACATTAGTTTCGTGTGCTAATCATGTCCATTGATATCATTTTTTGATGATATCATCAGTATGTTTAAAATTGTTCATCACTTTTATTCTGGAGTATATGTTCATCATCTTGTCTGATACTGTTCATGATCTTTGTTCTATATGTTTATCATGTTTTTTGATATTGTTCATCAATATGTTTAATAATGTTCATCACTTTTATTTTATAGGTTCACCATGATATTTCTAAATGTTCAACAATATCTTCATGAATGCTCATCACTAGAATTCAATTTTTTCATCACTTTATTCTATTTGTTTACCAATGACTTTTATCTTTGCCTTTCATTTCTATCTATTAATGAATGACTTTTAATATTTATAGACACTCCTCAAACAAACAAACACAACCAGAAAAGTTCCAGCTGAGTCATGCAAGCGCACAAGAATTAGTCAAAGGCTTCAAAAAGGAAAGGAGATAGAATTGTATGACAAGCATAGCTCTGATGTTCATGTGACACAGATTATGCATAACTTGAGAAGGCCATCTGGTATAATTATAAAAGATGTCCAAGATCAAGTTGCACAGGCTTCCAAGACCAAGATGTCCAACAAATCTGAAATTGTGCAATCAAAGAAAGGGAAAGAAAAAATGATTGTAGTTGAATCAAGAAAGAAGGAGGAGTTCAAGACCCAAAAGTGTAAAAGTTCTCCTTTGTTTCTTGTAACGACATTGCGTTCAATGAATACTCTTCAACAAAATGTATAAGGGATATGAGATTTGGATGTTTGCTTGACTGGACAATAGATTGGCCAGGTGAGATGCGCCACCTACACATGCTAAATGTTGCATGTGTAGGCACCACCTACACATGCTAAATTTGTAAAATCAGCTGGCCAATACTATTCGATATATTGGCCAGCCTGAGTTCTGCGTGGAACCTCTCTATTTGGGCAAAGCGCAGTGATAACTCTCTCTTGAAAAATATTGCAAAGATCCGGACTGAATTGTGTTGGAACTGATTTTTGACTGGACTTCCGGGCACTTTTCTGGTGGGCTGCGGTCACCGGTTGTGCCGGATTATGGGAGCGTTGGCTTCGTCTCCGCGAGCACTACGCCGTAGTGTACTCACACGTCAAAATCGGGTTCCGTTTGAATGAGAAATGAAGGCTCAAAGTTGGTTGCTTAACTAAGTTCAAAGAACAATTTTGGAGCTGAATTTTGATATGGGTTTTATCCCACATCGAAAATTGGGGTGGGAATATGAAGGGTTTATATACCCCAAACCCCATACCCTTGGTAAGCCCTTGGGAGAGGTATGGAGAGAGGACACGGGGGGCCCTCGCGCGGTCCGTCCGTCCGTCCGGTCCTGGTCCGTGGTCCGTGGTCCGTGGTCTTGGCTCGTGGCTCGTGGCTCGTGGCTCGTGGCTCGTGGCTCGTGGCTCGTGGCTCGTGGCTCGTGGTCTTGTGGTCTTGTGGAATGGGCCGTAGGCCCAAGCAGCTTAGCTTAGCTTCTTTTTGAAGTGGGCTGGATCTGGAAGTTGGGCTTCCAGATTGGGCTGTGAACTGCCTCGTTGGGGACGCCCAACAGAGTCAGCAACCTCCTCCACGATTTTCTCCACTTCCCACATCTGCCTCTCCACGATCTCCTCCTCTAACAAACCAGATTCTCTACTTAAGAGAAGTTCTGGCTCTCATTCTCACATCCGAAAATTACACAGTCTCCCATCTCTTCTCTTCTTCTCTTTCTCTGAGAGTACGACACAGAAACTGGTTCGTTTGGCTTCTGCTTTTGATTGTGCAAACCAGAAGAATTCGTAGTTGTATCCTGAGATTCTCAACGCCGGTAACCGTCACATATACGGGGCGTTACAGAATTAAGGAAAGAGATTCTTTCTCGACTCTACGCACCAGATTCGTCAAGAACACTTCGGTATAATTTTTCCTTAATTCTGTTCTTTAATTATTTCTTTACAGATTGTTATAAACGCGGATTACAGGTCCTACAATCTTAATTCTGTAAAATTTTATCCTGTCGCTAACAATCTGTTTGAGTTTTAAAGGAACAGAAAGTTACATCCCGAAGAAAATTGTCTGTACTTTTACAGTTTCGGATCTGTGTTCAGATTCGAGTAAAAACGCAAATTCATCCTTTTAAATTGTGAGGTTGCTGTTGTATTTACAGAACCAGGTTGCTGTTGTATTACAGAACCGAAAAACTGTGTTTACAGTTCACAGATTTCTGATTCTGTATTTACAGATTGCAGAATCTGTGTTTTACAGTTCGCAGGAATTCAGATCTGTTTTACAGATTCGTGATTTCTGGAATTTTTTACAGTTCGCAGGAATTCAGATCTGTTTTACAGATTCGTGATTTCTGGAATTTTTTACAGTTCGCAGTTTTCAGTTCTGTTTACAGATTCGTGAATTACTGGTTCTGAGTTTAACAGATTCGCAGAATCTGGTTCTGTAATTTTTACAGTTCGCAGATTGCTGGTTTCTGCATTTACAGATTCGCAGAATCTGGTTCTGTAATTTTTACAGTTCGCAGATTGCTGGTTTCTGCATTTACAGATTCGCAGATTCTGGTTCTGTAATTTTTACAGTTCGCAGATTTCTGGTTTCTGCATTTACAGTTCTGCAGAAAACTGTGTTTTTTCAGAATTTTGAAATCTGTTTTGCAGAGTTACTTCTAAGTCATACTAATATTTGTTTGTCTCATTGAACAGATACAATGACTAACGAAGATGAGAAAACTGCTGCTGACGCTGGAAAGGTCACTGGGTCGCCCCGAATTCAGTTTGGGACTGTGCCTCTCGATCAGGCTCAGATACTTGATAGGGATCAAGTTCAGAACAGTCCGGGTCATGAGAGTCCGATCAAGGAAACCCCCCCGGTTGTCCAACTGGATCTGCCACCAGTGTCTATTCATTCGGCTGAACCGAGTCATCCGGCTGAAACGAGTCATCTGGCTCAACCTCTTCATCCGGGTCAAATGAGCCATCCGGTTCAAATGAGTCATCCGGGTCAAATGAGCCATCCGGTTCAAATGAGTCATCCGGGTCAATTGAGCTATCCGGGTCAAACAAGTCACCCAGGTCAAACGAGTCATCCAATGGATCTGCCTGATGTTCAGTTGCCTCATCTGTATGTTCCCCACAGACCGTATGTGACAACTATGCCGAACACAATCCATGCTGGGATCCTACCCGAAAAATTTGACGGGAAAGGGTTCAAAATATGGTCTCAGAAGATGGAGTTCTTTCTGAGTATGCTGGGTTTGGACAGGTTCTTGAAGGAGGGGAAACCTAGGTTCTCCCCACATGACACTGATGCCCTATCTGATTGGGCGAAAGGGGACTATGCATGCAGAGGGTATCTTACTCATCGCATGATTGACTCGCTGTACAAGGTCTACTGTAACCATAACACCGCTAAGGAATTGTGGGATACTTTGACAAAGAAGTACAGGACACAGGATGCTGGCTCAAAGAAAGCGGCAGTAGCAAAGTTTCTGAACTACAAGATGGTAGATTCAAGGTCAGTCGTGGAACAGGTTGAAGAACTACAACTGATCGTCCATGAAGTAATCTCGGAAGGAATGACCATCTGTGAGGCTTTCCAGGTAGGTGCCATCATTGAGAAGCTTCCTCCATCCTGGGAGCAATTCAAGGTTTACTTGTTGCTGAAACAAAAGGCAATGAGGATTGAAGACCTGATCGTGAGGCTTCGGGTCGAGGAAAACAATAAGAGGGCAAATCAAGTTGGGCTCTCTAACAAGGCAAACCTGGCTGAGCATCGAGACAAGGGGAAGAACAAGAAGTTTCAACCTCAAAACACCACAAACTTCAAGAAGCAAGGAGCAAAGAAGTTCAGTGGAAAATGCCACAAGTGTGATAAGGTTGGTCACAAGGCAGACGAGTGTCGCAGCAAGCCCGACAACAGAAGAGACAAAGGGAAGAAGTCTCAAGCAAATTTAGCTGAAAACTCGCTGACAACAGACGATCTGTGTGCGGTGACTGAAGTGAATTTGGTTGGGAGCAACCCAAAGGAGTGGTGGTACGATACAGGTGCCACTAGACACATCTGCTCGGATAAGGGATTGTTTACCACTTATCAGAAAAGCCGAACAGATGAGAAGCTCTTCATGGGAAACTCCGCGACATCCAAGGTTGAAGGTATTGGGAAGATCGTGCTCAAGATGACTTCTGAAAAGGAGCTGACTCTCAACAATGTGCTTCATGTGCCAGACATTCGAAAGAATCTGATCTCGGGGACTCTTCTCAACAAGAATGGGTTCTGTATCAAGTTTGTGTCTGATAAGTTAGTTCTTTCTAAGAATGGGATTTATGTGGGGAAGGGTTATGTGAAGGATGGGCTGGTCAAAATGAATGTAATGACAGTCCTTCCCAAAAAGGTTGTAACTGATGTTTCAGTGAATGAGAATAATCCTATTGCTTATGTCGTTGAGTCTTTTAATATTTGGCATGAAAGATTGGGACATGTTAATTATAAATCTATAAGTAGACTAATAAGCATGAACATGATTCCAAAATGCAAAACAAGTAAAGACAAATGTGAAGTATGCGTACAAGCGAAACTCACAAAAACGCCATCACCCCATGTAGAGAGAACAACCGAACCTCTAGGACTAATTCACACTGATTTATGTGATTTAAAGTTCGTGCAAACTAGAGGCGGTAAGAAGTACTTTGTAACCTTCATAGACGATTGCACACGATATTGTTATGTATATCTGTTACATAGCAAAGATGAAACTTTGGAAAAGTTTAAAGAATACAAGTTGGAAGTTGAGAACCAACTTAGTAAAAAGATTAAAATGATCCGAAGTGATAGAGGAGGCGAGTATAGTGAACCATTTAATGCATTCTGTAGAGAACATGGAATCGTTCATCAAACTACTGCGCCTTACTCACCTGAATCTAACGGGGTTGCGAAACGAAAGAACCGAACTCTCAAAGAAATGATGAATGCAATGCTGCAAGAATCTGGGTTATCCCAGAACATGTGGGGGGAAGCGCTGCTAACCTCCAATTACATTCTCAACAAAATACCGCATAAGGTGACTGGAAAGACGCCTTATGAGTTGTGGAAAGGTAATGTACCTTCATACAAATACCTCAAAGTGTGGGGGTGCCTAGCAAAAGTGGCGGTACCACCCCCTAAGAAGGTCTCAATAGGACCAAAAACCATTGATTGTATCTTCATCGGGTATGCACACAATAGTAGTGCGTATCGTTTCTTGGTATACAAGTCTGATATACCAGACATACATGCAAATACAATAATGGAATCAAGAAATGCATCCTTCTTCGAAAACACGTTCCCGTGTAAGGATAAAGAGAATCCGAAACGGACTCGTGAAGAAGGCGAAGCAAGCACTTCTGTTCAACCAACAGAAGAGGACAATGATGAACCTAGACGTAGCAAAAGAGCTAGAAAGGAAAAATCATTTGGTCCTGATTTCGAAATGGCTTATCTTTTGGAAAATGAACCTAGAACATTCAAAGAAGCCATGTCAACACCAGATGCACCTGCTTGGAAGGAAGCGGTAAAAAGTGAAATCGACTCCATTATGCAAAATCATACATGGGAGTTAGCTGAGTTGCCATCCGGTTCGAAAGCTCTTGGGAGCAAATGGATTTTCAAAAGAAAATTAAAAACCGATGGCTCAATCGATAAGTACAAGGCTAGGCTTGTGGTGCAAGGATTTAGGCAAAAAGAAGGCTTGGATTTCTTTGACACCTACTCTCCAGTAACGAGAATAACTTCAATAAGAATGCTAATAGCCATTGCAGCTATACGCAATCTAGAAATACATCAAATGGATGTAAAAACAGCTTTTCTAAATGGAGAACTAGAAGAGGAAATTTATATGAAACAACCTGAGGGTTATGTTGTCCCTGGACAGGAACACAAAGTGTGTAGACTTGTGAAATCCTTATATGGACTTAAGCAAGCTCCTAAGCAGTGGCACGAAAAATTTGACCAAGTAATGATGTCAAATGGTTTCAAAATAAATGAATGTGACAAGTGTATCTATGTCAAGGAAACTGCAAAAGGATACATTCTGTTGTGCCTATATGTGGATGACATACTCATCATAGGCAGCAACAATGACATGATCAAACAAACCAAGAACATGCTTAATGGAAAGTTTGACATGAAAGACTTGGGACTAGCGGATGTGATCTTAGGGATCAAAATATTTAGACATTCAGAAGGAATAGTCTTGTCTCAACAACATTACGCCGAGGCGGTACTTGAACGATTCAAGAACCATTCAAATGGGATTGCAAAAAGTCCGGTGGACCCGCATCTCAAACTGAAGAAAAACTCGGGTAATGGCATATCACAGTTAGAGTATGCTCGTGTGATAGGAAGTCTTATGTACTTGACAAATTGTACAAGACCAGACTTAGCACATGCTGTCAACGTACTGAGTAGATATACCAGTAATCCAGGACACAATCTCTGGAAAGCAATAACTCGAGTATTAAACTACTTGCGACATACTCGGAGTTACGGGCTGCACTATGGAAGATACCCAGCCACTCTGGAAGGCTATAGCGATGCTAACTGGATATCGGATTCAAAGAACTCAAAATCCACCAGTGGGTATGTATTCACGCTGGGTGGTGCAGCTGTATCATGGAAATCCTCAAAACAAACGTTATTGGCCAGATCCACAATGGAATCTGAGTTCATTGCTTTAGACAAAGCAGCTGAAGAAGCAGAATGGCTTCGAAACTTTATGGAGGATATTCCTTTGTGGGAAAAACCAGTGCCAGCTTTAGGTGTACACTGTGATAGTCAATCGGCTATCTCTCGGGCACTGAACACAATATATAATGGTAAGTCTCGCCACATAAGACGACGACATAAAACCATAAGACAATTGCTCTCAACTGGTGTAATCTCAATCGATTATATCAAGTCAGCTGACAACTTAGCAGATCCGTTCACTAAGGGACTGTCAAGAGAGCAAGTTGTAAAGTCATCTAGAGGAATGGGTTTAAAGCCTATGACTAAAGAGGATGCTTGATGGCAACCCTACCTAAGTGATTGGAGATCCCAAGAAATAGGTTCAAGGGGAAAACAAATTCAAGTCGAATCTAGAAGCGCACTTGGAGATATTATATCTTCTTCCCCAGTTCCTAGGATGATAAAAGTGCGATGGCAAAGTAGAGGTTAAGCATTTGCTTTTAATGATTCCATAAACTTTGAAAGAACAAAGTAGGGTATTGGTAATACCATTTATGGTCAATCACCTTATGAGTGTGAAATGGGGCCGTTTCTAGGAGAAAGAAGAGAGGCTACTTTCTCCAAGTTCACTCATGAATAACCAGGGATGTTCACGGCCAAAATGAACACAATCAAGAACCTAGTTCTGTGAGAAGATGAAACTGTGTGATAGTTATTGTCTAGGTTTACGTCAAAGTCCGGGTGGTTCAAGACATCATGTTCACTACCTGGTCGAGTAAATCCGATAGCTACTCACAATGGGTGGTTCAAGGCTGAAAAACGCCACCAGCTCAGATGCAGTGATTCTTCGCCCGTACTCTCAAAATTTATGTCTGTCTTGTCTAAGCACGTGTAATAGAATCATTTCTATTCATGTGGGGGATTGTTGGAACTGATTTTTGACTGGACTTCCGGGCACTTTTCTGGTGGGTTGCGGTCACCGGTTGTGCCGGATTATGGGAGCGTTGGCTTCGTCTCCGCGAGCACTACGCCGTAGTGTACTCACACGTCAAAATCGGGTTCCGTTTGAATGAGAAATGAAGGCTCAAAGTTGGTTGTTTAACTAAGTTCAAAGAACAATTTTGGAGCTGAATTTTGATATGGGTTTTATCCCACATCGAAAATTGGGGTGGGAATATGAAGGGTTTATATACCCCAAACCCCATACCCTTGGTAAGCCCTTGGGAGAGGTATGGAGAGAGGACACGGGGGGCCCTCGCGCGGTCCGTCCGTCCGTCCGGTCCTGGTCCGTGGTCCGTGGTCCGTGGTCCGTGGTCCGTGGTCCGTGGTCCGTGGTCCGTGGTCCGTGGTCCGTGGCTCGTGGCTCGTGGTCTTGTGGTCTTGTGGAATGGGCCGTAGGCCCAAGCAGCTTAGCTTAGCTTCTTTTTGAAGTGGGCTGGATCTGGAAGTTGGGCTTCCAGATTGGGCTGTGAACTGCCTCGTTGGGGACGCCCAACAGAGTCAGCAACCTCCTCCACGATTTTCTCCACTTCCCACATCTGCCTCTCCACGATCTCCTCCTCTAACAAACCAGATTCTCTACTTAAGAGAAGTTCTGGCTCTCATTCTCACATCCGAAAATTACACAGTCTCCCATCTCTTCTCTTCTTCTCTTTCTCTGAGAGTACGACACAGAAACTGGTTCGTTTGGCTTCTGCTTTTGATTGTGCAAACCAGAAGAATTCGTAGTTGTATCCTGGGATTCTCAACGCCGGTAACCGTCACATATACGGGGCGTTACAGAATTAAGGAAAGAGATTCTTTCTCGACTCTACGCACCAGATTCGTCAAGAACACTTCGGTATAATTTTTCCTTAATTCTGTTCTTTAATTATTTCTTTACAGATTGTTATAAACGCGGATTACAGGTCCTACAAATTGCTCATCAACAACACAACTCAGGCTGTGCTGGACATCGATCATGACCAGTTCCACTGGCAAGTACTCCTCATCCAACGTCTATTTTGCAATTGGCCCTCTTGGTGGCTGAGGTACGCCGCCTACACATGCTTCATTTTTGCACATTTGGAAAACTAGAAACTATTGCATTTTTAGAGAAGTGAAGCCTGATATTCAGCCTTGCACTACTGAGATCATCTAGACCATGAAGGTGTTTGCTGCTACTAGCAAATGGAAGAAACACATCACGCAAGACACCACCACATGGGCCTCACTCCTAGGAATCCATTTTGACAACAACCATAACTAGGATTTCTTGATTGCTGAATTTTTGTGGACTCTGACCTTCACTCCTAACTAGATTAGATTGACCTGAGTTGACTCTTTTGTATGTATAGGGTCTCTTTCGATTTTGTGGTGGTAATTACGTAACAGATTGGTTCTTTGGAACCAACATCTTGTAACCCTTCTCTTCATTTCAATGCAACGTAAAAATTCAAAAAAAAAAAAAAAACAATTCATTATTCTAATACAATCTTATATTATATAGTCAATCCAACAATTCATTATTCTAATACAATCCTACACACAATATATATAGATACAACACCTACACTATAATTATGCAGTATGGCCTTTTTCTAGGATCCAATTGATAATAGCTACTTAACATACCCTAAGTTGCTAAATACGTACACGTACGTACACAACATGATATCACAAGTAATGTAATTTTTAATATTACTAAAGCACAATACCATTACCATCTTCAAATCCCATATCACCAAACTCATTATGGTGATGATGATGATCATGATGAGCTCCATGCGCAAATCCGGCATCATCGATGCCCATCGCCATATCCCATGGAAACTCATACTGATTAGCTTCATGTACTTGATTATGTTCATTGACATCATTCCTTAATGAATTTGTCATGGTGTAGGCTGTGGAATTACCCTCTTTGATGAGTTGCAGTAAGTGAGTAGTAGGGTTTAGCAAGGTAGGATCTACAACATTCGGGTTCTGGATTAGGGTTTGGATTTGAGAAGACGGGTTCAAAGAGAACGGGTCGGATCTTTGATATACGCCATTACTGAAGTTGTCAAATATTTGATGGATATCTTGGGTGTTGGCCTCAGCTTTGCTCTTGTGGAATACTCTACACAGAACCCAGTCTTCCTGCATTCAGTTATGTACACCATAAATTGCAAACTAGTACTTTGTAAGTACATATATCTAGAAAAAAGCTCCCCTTGACATAGGAAAAACAAACAGTTCCTGTTCACAGATTACACGTCAATGACTCAATATTCATATTTTGAATAGTAATATTCATAATCTGGGCCATGATTTTTTTTTTACGTTTTCAGTGAAGGACGTGGTGACATACTTGTAATTACTACGAACTTTGATTATTATTATTTTGGAAAAGATTCAGGTGAGAATGAATTATAATTGTATGAATATACGAATGGAAAATTCACGTGCACAATCTACTGTATTCACATGCACATTCATTTACATTCACATGCACACCCGCGCGCACATGTGTGCATGTCTTTGACAATATATGAAAAATACATGCACATGCCTGCGTGTGCGTGTGTAAGGTTGTGCATGCGAATGAAAAAATTATATATTCGCACCATATTAATTATTCTCAGCAGATCTGAATCCTATTATTTTTCTCAAAATGACCTAACAAAATTTCATCGCCGAGATTATGAATATTTCCGCCTAAATTATAGGCAATGACTATATGCACGCGATTTTTTCCCTAAATGCACGCGAATATGTGCGCATAACTTGTGCGCACAAGGTTTTACACTGTAAAGATCTGTGCGCGTATGTTCTGCGCACAGATTCGCGTGCATTTAGGGGGAGAATCGCGTGCATATAGGCCGGACGAAATTATATATTAACATCAACTTGTTCTCACCGGAACGATATATGTATGGGATTAGTAGCTTGGATACACAAATAAGTTCATGTTACCAATGCAAGTTAACATATATGTATGTATTGAATTGAATATTACCTTAGGAGGTATGTTGGGAGTCTCCATGCGAAACTCATGCATGATCCATTGAGTCTTGAATCCATTAGGAGCCCGATTCTGATAGAACACCAACGTCTTCCTCATCCCAACTATTTGTCGGGTTTTCGGGTCAAGTATTACCCGATCCTTACCCGTTGCCTTCCAATATCCACTTGTCGTCGCCCTATTCGTCCTGAACCCGGTTGCATACTTCCGGTCTCTGAAGCTGAAAAAATACCACTCGTTCGTGTTCAGCTTTGCCACCTCTGTAAAAATCCAAACTTATTATTATTGTACGTTAAACAATGGTTAGTATACAAGCAAGTGAATAGATAAGTTAGAGAAAATAATAGGCAATGGTCCATGGATGACATATAATACAAGGTTGTACGGAGAGAAATATGTGATACAAGTTACACAACCCACCAATGATTGATGGTATAGTAGGGCACATATGATCATTAGGGAAAAGAAAAGAAAAAGAGACCAATAATGAACATTAATAATGAATATGTAAACCGGTTTGAATTAATCATGTCATGTGAGAACGGTTCGCGCTTCTCTGAAAAATGAAAATAATGGACATTCCATAATATATATAAGTTTATAAATATTATTTTGTTTATAAATCACTCTTATTTATCACTAGGACGTACATTTTCACGCATTCATTTTTCTATTTATAAAAATACATTGAATAGACCAAATAATTGATATAATCTAAGGTTGTGTGTGTATATACATCTGCCTAGACGTATGACTTGCATATAAGGTGAGTCTTAATGTTAGACTTATAAGTCAATAACGTTAATATATTAATTGGTGCAATAAATTTTTTAATATCCTTTTTCTTAGACTATGAAGCATATTTCCTAAGCAAAAACAAATTAAATTGGCGTGCCCTCAAAACTATCCATATGATCGACCGATAATAATAATAAAAAAATACCATATTTGCTATAATATTTGATTACTTTCAATTAAATTATATGATAGATATATTGATTAGAAGCCGTGTTTTCAATCATATATGAAAGAGAAAACAAAAAAGGGGTTTAGAAAGTCTTGATCAAAATTCAAAAGAGAATCTAAAGATGATGGGAAGGAGGCTTCTTTGAGACTTCACTTAGAAGAGTGAACTTGAAGAAATATCTCTTAATTGAATCTGATCTATCTCCAATCTCCATTTCTACAACTCTCAATCCTAATCTTCGATCGATCTTTCGAGCACATATATGCATGTACATGTGTTTGTAACAATATAATCTTCTCATGCTCAAAACATCGAAGTTATTATGAGACATGCATGATATATTGATCTAGATATATGAAAGTACACATATATATAAGATTAATGAAAGAAAACCCTTAAGAAGATAATGCCACACATCAACTATAAGTTAATGAAGATCAAATCTAAAGAAAAAAAGGGATATATATAATTAAGTAAATTACCAGGGAGTTGCCATGGCTCACAAATATGCAGATCAACTTCAACCAAAGTTCCCTTCAAAATCTCTTCATTTGCAATCTTCTTGTAGAGATAATGACAAACCAACTCCTCATCACTTGGATTAAACCTAAATCCCGGTGGAAGCGTTTCTCCGATATCCTTCAAACCCATCTCGGTCAATCGACAATATATCGTGATCTCTACAATTAACTCGTTAATATAGTGTTTTCTTTTCCTTTGTTTGGATGAACTCTTTATCTTAATCCTCAATCTACTTCTTGAACATAGAGAGGTGGCCTATGACCATTCTTAGCTAATAAGAAATATGATTTAGTTAAGCAAGAAGAATATACATTTGTATATATATACACATAAGGAGAAGATAGGGAATAAAATGGGTCCCCAAATTATTTATAAATTTAGTGTCATTTTCTAAGGTACATAGCAATAAGATGAGAGATGCTTGTATGGTTAGTTAAAGTGTGAGGGAACTTTCAAGAAAACCTAAAGCCACAAGAAATCTAGTTTAAACCCGGTGAAGAGGGAGGATATGGGTCCCAAAGTATGTTAGTGGACATAATCAATGCCACATATGAGCAACATTCCAAATTTATTTATTAGAGAGAGGGATATACTATAATCTTCCAATTTAATTAAATAATCAACTATCTATATACCTAGCTAAATTATATGCACCTACACGAATCATAAATATTAATGATTAGCTAAATTGATCATCAATGCATGCACGAGCTGACTTCGGGCTAGAATTTGTTCATCCAAAATTGTCATTTTAAACATTTGTATAATAATCAAGGATCTAAATAATTATTTATATGTTTATTAGTTCTCTTAAAAATTCATAACTCACCTCATTTTTAACCAACCAACCGTCACAATTTGCATAAAAAAGTGAAAGATTACAATTTTTAATAACAAACTTCGTAATTTTATTTTTAAAAATTGAAAGATTTTGATCTCCCAATATCCTATTATGTTATTTTACAAATTTATAATTTTATTTTTATGATATAATATATCTTCAAAAGATTAATCTCTTTATAAATAAGAGAAACAATTATATTTTTGTGTTATGGTAGTGTTTTAAGTTATATTGTTTTATATATGTTGAAATCAATTTATTTAAATTTGTTAAAAATTGACCTATGATAGTTTGATCAAATAAGATTTTTGGTGTAAAAATTCAATTATTTTCGTTGTTTATTATATTTAAAATTTTAAAATTTAATTATATATCAATATCATTTTAAGATATCAACTTATTTTTATATAAAATTATATATTACATAATACTCCGTACTATTTATTAATTATATCGATTTATATAAACTCGCACATGACACGGGGACTAGGCTAGTTATACAAACATAAATCATCTTTGATCGTCCTCGTCTAAACGCTCGTCCTCCGCAAGTAATATTTCTCCACAAAATATAAATTCAACTAAGGATATAATTTGATTGGAGAGAATATAGTATAATTATATATATATATATATTAAATTGCTAAATTAATATAAAATATGGAGTAATACAGTACGTAACATCTCGTGACAATAAAATTACGATGTACTGTAAATGTCATGATATAATGTCATGATAAAACACTGAAATGACATTTATTAATGATCTAAGTACATGAAGTGAACAATAAACTCTCTCTATTCCCTTTTATAAGCCTCATTTTACTTTTTAACATTATTCACAATTTAAGAGAATCTTCTCGATTTCTTCTAATATATAACGAAAAATATGGTCATATGGGGTCTTGTTTGATTCGTCTCAATGATTACTTTAACAATATCAAATTTTTATATTTTTTACTAATAAATATTTAGAAATATTAACGAAACAAAACATGCATCGACATCCGCAACGGGGTCAAATAAAGCTTATATAATGAGAAGGAGGGAGTACATGGTGCAATTTTGGAAAATCGTGTAGACTTATAGCCTAGATCACAGTTCTCGTTACATAGGCGACAAATGGCAATCAAACTTCAAACATTATCTATCTTGACCTTTCCCATTTTCACATCTACGGAAAACTCGTTTGATTAGTGTATCATCAATAATCTCTTAGTTAAAATCAATATGATATACTCATTAATAAGATGAAAAATATTAAGATGAGAATAATTATTACTATGCAAATATGCGAATGAATGTACATTTAAGTCATTAACATGCATTTTTTCAATAATGACATGCACATTTAAGTCAGCGATATGCACTATTGACAAATTTACATGTCATTGATAATATGTGAAAAGTACATGCACACACCCCGCGTGATGCATGTCATTACTGAAGAAAATGCATGTTACTGACATATTCGTACAATAAAAATCACTCTGCAAATTTCGCATATGGCGTGAGAATAAAGCTAGTCGAAAACATATGATGAAGGATCATCTGAGCATCAACCGACACCGGTGGTTCCCGAGTTTGAAGGCGCGTTGACTCGTTCGAGAGCTAAGGAGGTCCAACAAGAGCTAGACAAGTTGGTGGCTTACTTTTTATCTAAAGAGCTTAGCATTGCAGAGGAGTCTCTGGAAACACCATTGAAGATGGTTCTCGAAGTTGGAGTTCAAGGCGAAGCTGAAGTCGAAGCTGCAGAGGCAGCCCCCGCTGCTTTGCCACCGGCGACCGCCGCCAATTAATTTTCAGACATTTAGCTACGAAGAAGAAACGGCGACCGCCGGCGATCGCTGCCTTGCCACCGGCGACCGCCGCCCGCCTGCTGCCACTGTTTCGATCTTTTGTTCTTTTCTTGCGGGATTATTTCTTTAATTCGGTTTAAGTCTAGGATATACTTTTATTGGTTTTATTTCTTTAATTTGGCACCTTTATTGACTCTATATAAGGTTTGCCCTAGCTATTGTTTTAGGCCCCCCAAACTTTGATATTGAATACATCGTTTATCGTTTTTCCTCCCAAAAGAGAGCTTTTGTGAGCAGAGTACCCTGTGTGCATTGTTGTTGAACTCGCCCTAGTTGTACTTGTGTGTGTCAATCTCTTCCATAAGGTTTGTGCTATTGGGACTCCATAGAGCATCCTCCAGGTGTCTTGGCCTACCATAGCCGTTGTGTTTGGTTGTAATCCATTGGGGTTTCTTCATCATTCGGTAAGGTTCTTGTTCCTAAGTTCAAAGGTTTTATCGTTGTTTGATTTGGTTCCAATTGGCCTATCATTCGACCTATCCTTCTTTCATTTCATTCTAATTCCGCCTATCTTCTCTGTTCGAGTTTCTGTTCGAGGTTTGGTGTCTAGATCGGACAACAACGGCTTATCCCCGCATCAACATATATCTTGTACGATTCAAAAAACGTATATATTTTGGAGTTGAATAATTAGGTGCTAATTTGTTTATACTACGAATATACGAATACACACTCTTTTATATTCACATGTACACAGAAACATGCGGATGAATTTTTTCATATATTGTTAAGGACATACATTAATCTGCGAATGTACATATATTTACGTTTATATGTATATGTCAATATGAAGAGATGTCCATGTAAATTTTCCATTTTATATAATAAAAAATTATTCCCACATGATCCCATATACTGTATTTTGAAACATTCCAATATAGTTCATGCATAAGTATACGTATATATATTTGTTAAACATAAAAACAGGTATATATAAAAAAATAAGCATCATATGCACAATTATTTTAAGTGGAGTTCACCATCACAAACTTAAATAACATTAGATTTTAACTTGTATGTCCATGTATTTATTTTTGTGTGGTAGTATACTTAGTAAATAAAACATTCCTAATTTATGGGTGAATATTTGTTCGTATCAGATCCACGTTTGTACTTTTTCCCTAAAACAAATATTGTAAGTTACAAAATCTAATGATCAAATATGGAGTATTTAAGTGCGTGTTTGGCTGAAGTCTAAAATCACAGGAATTGAAAATCTGCATGAAATAAAAATGAATATTTGTGTTTGGTTTGAAAAAAATTTGTGAAAATTATGGGATTACACTTTCCTGAGATTTTCAATTCCTTCATTATGTGAGAATTGATTTTACCTAGTCCAACATAGGTAATTCATTTTCCCCCGTTTTTACACATGAAATCTTAAATTCCCCTATTTTGATCTATCTAGTGCAAATTTTAACCAAACACATTTTCTCAAAATCCCCTATATTACAAATCACCTTAATTCAATTCCTATGCATTACAATTCCCATTTTCAACCAAACGAGCACTTAAATCGTTTTGGTATTAGATTTGGTCTTGTTTGATAAAATCTTGGGTTAGATTTTAAAATTTAATATTCAAAACTGAAAGCATTCTAAATTTACTTGTAACTAGCCCCTCCTGCCCGTGGCAAATGAATTTTAATAAATAAAAATTTAGTACTCTATAAATATGAATTAAAGTGTGTAATATTGTCCCGTATGTTTCACTTATATTTTACTTTGAATCCGGATAATAATTTTTAAATTTATTATTGTGTTCAACTATTTTGTTATATCTTTAAAAGCATTAAATATAATTTGAAAAATTAAATAATAAAGTACATAAACATACTAAATGCGTACACGACACAAGAAAAATATAGGCTTAAACTTTAATTGTTTAGGAAAAACTAATTAAACTATTTTCAACTTTTACCAGAAGACCAAAATGTAGATCAAACGACTATTTTCATTAAAATTTTAAAAAATTCAATAACAACATGACACATAATAATAGTTTTATGTACGTTGCAAAACATTCATCTTTGAATTTGTAAAATATTTAATTGAAATTGTAATTTGGTCATTTTTTGTTTATAAATTCTAAGTTGAGGTTCTTAATTTTTGATTGATTTAAAAGTTGAGATTAAGTCTATCTAAAGTAAAAATTAAGTTTATATAGTTTAACATTGGGCTTTTTTTTCATGTGACCCAAGCGAAAGCCCTATTAAAAATGAATATATTGATGAATATCTTGTTGAATATTTTGGGTGAATATTTTTCAACCACCCCCAAAAATTATATATATTATGATAGATTTGTTTGAAAAATATATGTGGAAATTTCTTTTTAAAATATCTTGTGTGAATATTTTTCAACCACCCCCAAAAATATTTTTCAATTATATAATCCTTATAAAATATAATTTTGTTTTTAACTTAGTAAAAGATAAAATATTTATTAAGAAATAAAATGATGTAGTTCCTTAAAAGATAATTTTTAATTTAATAGTAATAGATTTGTTTGAAAAATATATGTGGAAATTTCTTTTTAAAATATCTTGTGTGAATATTTTTCAACCACCCCCAAAAATATTTTTTCAATTATATAATCCTTATAAAATATAATTTCGTTTTAACTTAGTAAAAGATAAAATCTTTATTAGGAAATAGATTGATGTAGTTTCTTAAAAGATAATCTTTAATTTGATAATAATAGATTTGTTTGAAAAATATATGTAGACATTTTCTTTTTAAAAAATGTAAACTTTAATATTAGACTTTTATTCGGGTGACCCAAGCAAAAGCCCAACCCAAGATGAATATATTCATGAATAATTTGTGATGATCTTGTGTGAATATTTTTCGACCACCCCCAAAAATTATATATGATATGATATGATGATTATGATATGATTATTATAATACGATGATTATCTGTGTGGCAAAGAATTTATTATCTTTTTACCATCTGTTATATAAATTTTATCCTCTATTAACTCATTAAAAAAGGTTTAATATTAAATCCAAATAGATATACTATGATAAGATAAACAAATTTATATATGAAATCAAAATTCATCATCCACTCAAATGTGTTCTACAATACGGAGTACTATATACCTAATCATGATATTAAGAAATTAAACATATCTTCTCCCTTTAATACTTTTTATTATTTTTTAATAATATTATTTTCGCTGGTCCAAGAAAAAAATATTGGGTATTTTTTCCGGTGGCCCAAGCAAAAGTTCAATCCAAGATGAATATATTGATGAATATTTTGGGTGAATATTTCTCAACCACCCCCAAAAATTATATATATTATGATATGAATCATGAGTAGAAAAGGGAAATTACAAATAATTTTACCAATTTTACTACTCCTTGGTACTCCATCCGTCCTATAATGTTAGTCTCATTTAATTTCGTGACACTATTCACGAGTCGAGAGAATCTTGTAGATTTATCTTAATATATAAGAAAAAATATAGTCATGTGGAGTCTTTTTTTATTCGTCTCAATGAGCACTTTAACAATACTTATATAATTATAATTTTTATTAACATATAACTAGAGATATTAACGATACAAAACGTATCTCGACATATGTGTCCGGTTGAAATGACACTAACAAATTGGGGAAGTACATGAGCGAATAGATGGGCCACCTGGGCTGTGTGTAAGAGTTGGGCCCCATCGTGATTTAACTGCGATTAGAGGTCCATAAAGCCCATAATGTGGCAACATTGTCGAAGCTCTAGCTCCTAACATCTTATCATTGCTACATTGAAAATAAAATAATAATTGGAACAAATTATGTTTCTTGTAAGCCAAAAATTGCCAGATACCTGAATAATTACGCCAAAGTAGGGACTAAAATGCCAAGTCGATCGATCTGTCACAACTTGTAACACGTATATTAAAATTCTTTTTATTTATGTTGGTCATTCGAAAATCCATGTATGATGATTCGTGAGACTCCCAAGCTTGATATCATTACTTGAATTATTTCAGAATAATTTGTTGAATTAAATTGGTTCGGATAAGCTAGCTAAGACTATAATAGTGAAAGTAGACATGTATGTGTTATAATGAGACATACTTGGCAACGGATAACAATGATTTAATCGTGTTCATAACTTAAATTGTAACTATTTTAGTTAGGATTATATTAGTTTTTTGGATCTTGTCAATTTGTACTCATTAATTGTCTTACATAGTGAAAGGGGATTTATGGTTTAATGGAAACATAAAATTATTAAATTTAAAATGAAACCCACGTATATATACTATGAACTTATCATAAAGAGAGGTTATGAAGTCACCTTCACCATATCCTAATAGTTGGCTACTTGGCTACAGAATATGACTAATCGAGATGACTTGTATCTAGTTACTCATTTTTAAAGTTTCATTTTCACCATATGAACTTATATGATCGATCTTAACTTAACTGATACACCTCATTTATTTCCTTATCATCTTTTCTTTTGCTTTATCTTCAACGATCCATGCATCTAGCACATATAACATCATACATTCATACTAGTATATATGATTTTCATCTCAGATAAGGATCAAATGAAAATAGACCCTTAGATAAAAACCCACAAGAATATCCGTTTTTATAATGATAAGAAACACGGAGAAAGAAAATATCATCGTATTATATTTTAGAAACTCATATTTTGCATGTAAATTGAGGTGAATATATATATTTTTGTAAGTTAAGAATAATTGTTTTGGAATATAATCTAAAATGGTTTGCAAGAGAAAAGGTATATAATTTGAGTAAATGTTTAATATACGGAGTACTTCTTAACCTTGATATAAATTAGAAAAAAATGTATTCATTAATTAACTCCAATTCACATCACGACGACGGAAGATGCATGTGGAACTGTAGATCGATCCAAAATACGAGCACCTCTCCTCCTCTATATATCTATATAATTCACTTGTTAGAATTTAGGATTTAATCTATGGTAGATTGGTTGAAGACATCTATTTTTTAAAAAGAAGTTAAAGCAAAGGACACAGATGACAGATGTGAGATAAATGAATAATCTATAAAGTACGCATGCACACAAACACACAACCTGAAATTAGATCTGAATAATTGAGAATCTCATTTAGACAAATGTGTATAGTTTTTATTCTCTACATGTATTTATATTTAATCATGTGAGTATGTGACTATATATATTATATTTTGTTTATATCAATACAGAAAGCAAACAACAAAGTTGGAACTAATTAAACAATCTTCACCCTCAAAGCATGTTGTTGAAATTGAAAATGAGGTGTTTGATAGTCTAATGTATGAGAATGATTATCTTAAGAGACCAATTGGTTATAAGTATGGTGTCAAACAAAACCCAAATCTTTGGAGTACAAGACATTAGGGATGGCAATGGGGGACCAACGGGGAATCCCCGCTACGGGGACGGGGATGGGGAATTTATACGGGGACGGGGATGGGGAATTTATACGGGGATGAGGATGGGGATGGGGAAAATTATTTCCCCATTGTGGGGACGGGGATGGGGATGCTCTCATCCCCATACCCATCCCAAAAGATTTTTTTTTTATGTAATTCTTTAAAAATACTTCTATATTATTTAGCAATTATTTGTAATTTACGCCAAAATTATGTTCTAAATAAAAAATTTAACGGGCGTGAAAAATCCCCATTAGAGAATTTAAATGGGGAAAATTAACGGGGATGGGGATTTCCCAATGGGGACGGGGATGGGGCAGGGACGGGGACGGGGCAAAATTTTAGAAAAAAACGGGGATGGGAATGGGGATGGTACTCCCCGCCCCATTGCCATCCCTACAAGACATCTTGAAGAAATGAGGAAATAGATTTGCTACTATACCCAACAACTCTAGTCAGTTACAAATCATGAAAGCAAAATTGTCAGATATGGAAAAAAGAAAATCTGAAGCTTCGAAGTAAGATTGATCAAAATAATTGCTTCAAACACTTCGAGCATTCCGTAGTGGAAAGATCTTTGATGAGGTTTTTAATACTCTTCAAGCAACATTATCAAGGCCTAATTTGCATGTATGTTTATATTATATGAATTAATTTCTTAAAGAATCATTGAACTAACACTACTAGAAAAATGAAGTTTGGCGACTCTTGTATTCGTCACAATTACCGACGTTACATGGATGTGCATGTCGCTTGAGCAACAAGTGGTAATAGTACTCGGATGGATTAGATGATCTGCCTTCTTCAAGTAAATCATGAATCTGCATGTTTCGATTCTATGGTTTTAGAAAAAAAAACTGAATGGAAGTTCGAATATATGTACTTCTTTGACTATTTCGCCTTTGAATGGTTATGGTTTGATTAATGGGTTTAGAACATTAATTACTTACTTGTTAGAATTATTTAGCCTTTGAATAGGTTGTTGTTTTGGAATTTTTGTGTTGCGTGATGATATTGGTTAATATATGACTATTTATTATTTAAGAGCTTGATGTATTGTATATATATCTAGATTTTTGGTGAAATACAGGTGATTATGTCATATACCTAGCTATACTATATATACTAGCATTTTTAATTACAGGATCAACAACCGACGCTTTATTATAATAGTGTAGACATTGTTAACGGTCCTGACATTTTTTTGCACCGAAATCCAATTTTTTAGTCGCGGGAACATCATATGCGTAAAAAATGCGTCGATAGCATATGTAAATGGTTGCGCTTTAAAATGTCGATCACCTAACTACCGCTGGATAAACTATTTCACTAAAAGCGTCGAGAAGAGATCTCGCAATGTACACCGTTGGCATTTTGTAACTCCTGGCGTTTTAGAATGTCGCAGTTCATCAATTAAAAAATAAAAAAAGCGTCGAAAGCAATTTAAACGACACTAAAAGTGTCGAAAGCAATTTAGCGACACTAAAAAGTGTCGACACTGTCGTCAGAAACAAGCGTCGATGTTGAAATTTCTGACGCTGAATATCTCGGTGCTTCGAAAAATTTTGAAGCTGAATATCTTGACGCTTTTACGAAGCGCCGGATGATTATTAGCGACGCTTTTAAACGTGAAAACTCATCCAAAAGCGTTGGCAACCGACACCTTTTCCCGTAGTGCCGAATTAAAATAGTATTATAATTCAATTTTGTAAAAATAAATTTATAATTAACATTATAGTTTTCTAACAATTTTTAATTTGTTTATAAATATGAAAGCATTAGTTAATAGTTAGAGATTGAATGTGTGAATCTTCTTATAATTTATCTATTAAAATAATAAAATAGAGATAATGACAAGTGACGACAATTATAATTGAACTACAGTAGCACCAGTTTTGATTGTGTACTTCAAATGAAATTAAGGTTTCTCAAAAGATTGTGTACTTCAAAATCAATAAATCAATCAGTTTTTCTATATTATACTACTCCCTCCGTCCTCAAATTAACTTTTGACACTATTCATATTACAAGAAAATCTTCGATATATCGTCTAATATATAAGAAAAAACATTGTAATATGAGATCTTGTTTGATTCGTCTTGACGAGAACTTTAATAATATAAAAAAATTATAATTTTTATTAATCTATATTTAAAGATATTAACGTTACAAAACGTGTCTCGGCAAATGTGTCAGAAGAGAATGGAAAAACATTAAGAGACGGAGGGAGTACTCTGCAATAAAAAAAAAATCCAAAACAAAGGCCGCCCAAAAAAACAACTTAAAAACAGATAGCAATAAACACCGGGTTTAAAAAAAAAAACCAAACAACATAGTATAAAAACCACAAAGCACTGGCATTTGAACCCCTAATACACATCTATTGAAACCAATTTCTCAAAATGAAACATACCGTAAACACGTTACAGCAAACGGGACAAAGACAAACCTAAACTACATGATCCAAAGGGAATTTTTTTAAAAAAAAAACAAAAGTTCACATAAACGAAACAGAGGCACGATAGAAATGAAATAGCAGGATCACTAAAAAAACACACAACTGATTAATAATATTGGGCTGTAAATCTCCAACAATATCAAGGTTGAACACCAAAACAAGATCACACACACATATAAGAAAAATAAACAAAACGACATAAGAAACCATAGCACAACAACATATAAACACTAAAGCAAAAAGAAAATAAAGGGAAAAAAACATAAACAAAAAAATGTGGAATCAAATCACAGATTACCACTACAACATAAACAATATAACAGCATACAAGCTGAATCATTGCAAAAAACACCCCAACCACACAGAAAAATGAGGAATAAGGCAAAATTATCAAACATGATGACATACGTAATGGAAAATAACACCAAATTAAAAAAAAAATTGAAAACCTCTGAAGATAATATACAACATTGCTATGAAAGAATCGAAACCAGCATTAGACATAAATCTAGAGATTACATAGACACAAATAAACACCAACATGGAGCGTTAAACAACATCACTCGTTCATGAAATTCAACCAGTTTTGAAATTAACCACAACATAATAACATATGCACCAAAAAAGGAGTCAGGAACAATAAGAAACAATACACAAAACAAGTAATAAAACTTAAAAGAAAAAATAAAACAAATGTATAACACAAAATCACAGGGGGAAAAATCAATAGAGGAAACGCCTGATAAAGACGAACAGTAAAAAAAACCCGGCTGGAACAGGGATCAACAGGGTAGCTTAAAAAAGCCATCATCATATATTAATTGCCATGGCAATAAACTCAAATGTCACAACTCTAATTGACAAACTACCTCCAAAGTTCACAAAAAACAGACCATACTACATAATAGATTAATATTCAACAAACAGGGTGCTAACAATTTCTCAGAGCAAAATCCTGGTGAGGATGATGATGATTAACGAAGCTTGCTCAGTACTTCAGAGGTGAACCCTGGGTAGGAAGCAGACCAAATCTCTTCTTCAGTAAAACTCTCTGCCTTGAGTACTTGTCATCCGGGGAGAAACGAGCTGAGAAAAACACGGTTTTATAGTCAGAAAAGAGCTGCAGAGTATTAGCTTAATAGTATCACAAGCACATTCAGCTTGCAAATACAGTGTGTCTGCAATTTAATTTTTTTCGCATCTGCACATCATCACTTTCATTAATATACCATACAATGTGTCTGCAATTTATTTTTTTCGCATCTGCACATCATCACTTTCATTAATATACCATACAGTAGCACCAGTTTTGATTTCCTGCAATTTCCAAGGAAATCAAAACTGTCTATCGTAATCACTTTAAAATTACATTTCTCATCGTTGTGATAATATAGCTGAAAGATTGAACATTTTCTAGAGTTTATTAAATCATGAGTTTATATAATCAAAGACAATAGGAAAACTCATTCTTCAAACTTTCCAAAGCCATCTCATCAAAAAGCTGGATCAAACTTTAACTGTCAATGTAGCTATTTTGTGATAGCATTGTTACTTTATGATCCAAAATGAGAGTTAAAACACAATTACCAGCAGCAAGTAGCAACGCTTTCAAGCTTACAAGTTTATCAATTATACTCTTCATGAGTTATACATGGTGCACTAATCCAGAAACCAGAGAGGATATATAAGCAATTTGTAGCTGAGTTTACCTGGGTGAGCAGACTCTGTGGCCTTCCCAAGAGGAGATTCCTTCTGCATAAACACACAAGAATTTCTAGC
Source organism: Oxyria digyna (assembly GCA_029168935.1). NCBI lineage: Eukaryota > Viridiplantae > Streptophyta > Magnoliopsida > Caryophyllales > Polygonaceae > Oxyria > Oxyria digyna. The sequence goes on along the minus strand of JAPVLV010000007.1, from coordinate 18,334,783 downwards.
TTAACAACATTAACTTAATTAACCGAACCTACATGCTGAGCTATTCTTAATAATAAAAAAAGGAGCCTTCACACTTGAAAACCAAGTACTTTAAATCCTATTAACTAAGAGCTGATATAATGGGATGAAAATCGAAGGAACAACCTTTCTAAGAAATTAACTTGAATAATTGATTAATTAAATAAACAAGTACTAGCCAAAGCTAGGAAATCAGCAAAACTCTATTCCAAAGCCCTAGATAACTAAACAAAATAAGGACAATAACAAAGATATCAATCAACCGAAATAAACACGAATGAGCTTCGATCAAAACGATTGAATACAAACAGAACGAAGGTTAAAGAGTAGAAACAAACCTTGGTAGTGTAAACTTTATCGCCATTGTCATTGATGTAATACTGAAGATACATCTTCGCTCTTGTATTCTGCAATCTAGAATGAAATACACGGAGAACACAACAGTAAAAAGATGAGAAATCAACGATAAACAAAAAGATTAGGGGTTTGGTTTTGCGTAAATCAGAAAGAAAGAAAGTTCACAGAAACAGAGAGGGGAAGAGAGAAGTGGAGAAACGGAGAAGGAGACTAACCAGTTGGAAATCTCTGCCGCCAGAATCAGGGTTTATAGAAACCCTAGCCCTCTCGTATTTATTTGTACTACTCTCCTTCGGTATTGTTTTATGCTTTATTTTATTTTTGTCCCGCTAATTTCGGTAAATTACATGAAACTGCTCCTACTGTTTCCTTTACACAAAATCACCATATATTTTGGAAATTCAAATTGTTTCTTCTAACAATTCAACACCATTATTAATTAAACGAGAATAAACAAACGGAGGAAGCGTTTTGATTTTTCTGTTCAAAATTAGTTAAACGCTATTCCGCAGCGTTCGTACTATCGGCTCAATGATGAATAATATCGGTTCAAAACTCACTCCCCTAAACAAAAGGAGGAATTGTTTGCGCAAAAGCACTCTTGTCTATCTCTATATAAAAATTCATGACTTGATAAAGTAATGATAATTGGTACCGGGTCAATCATTGGGCCGTTCCATTAATTTTCGGGCTTCTGGGTTTCCTATTCTTAACCCTAAATTTTGCTTGATTTTGCATCTTCCCGATTGTTCTTCTGTCTCTTCAGTGGCAGGCGTCGCTTGGGTTTCTCCAGTTGGCCTTCTTTTAGCTACCGTAGATTTCGGCAATTACTTCTGCCTGCTTTAATGCCCTCCTCCTTCAACTGTCTTCGCCTGAATTGCCATTTCTCCGGCGTCTGTTCCTCTACTGCAATTCGTAACTCCTACCGTAGTTACTCTTTCGTCCATTACTTTTTGTGTGCGCCCTTATTTAAGCTCCCAATATTTAACTTTAAGTTGTTGCTTCTTCCACCCCAATTTGCTTTAGTCCTCCGTACAAACGATGTGTCTTCACAACTCTTTGCTTTCATCAGCGGCTCCGGAAAATCGAGGGGGAAGGGATTGCTAAAACACTTGAGTGCGGCCGGTGTATCAAGCCACCGTGAAGAAGTTTTCTCCCCTTTCCGGTGTTGACACGCGATTCCGAATATTCTAATGATAAATGGTGTGCATATCTAGAGAAATTCCAAGATGCAAAAGCATCAGATCTAATGTAGGTAATGTCTTGCTATACCGTTTTTTAGTTTTGGAGCTTTAATACTGGATATGTTCTATCTCCAGTTATTTGTTTAAAAACTAATCTAACTTATCCTTTCTACTCCCTATATGGTTGGCCGAGTTGTCATTAGACGAAATAAGTCTTAAAAAACTTCAGGCTTCTTAACAAAACATCAGGAGAAAAAAGGAGTATTTCGGGTTGCCTTTTCTTTGAAATTTGATATTCACATTGACATTTGTTTGATAAACAGGGCAAGGTGTTCTTCTTTGATGATATTGGAGATGTCGGGCCTGCCGTTGTTCAGTTGTTCGCTTGCTTCTCTCCTTGCAGTTTTGATGCCTCGTCCGCTCACTTGCTCATCGTATTGCGGTCTCCATATCACAACACCGCATCTCCGTTCAATATTTTTTTATCTCCTTGAACAATACATTTGATTTTTCTAAACTGCCTGTAGGTTCCAAGAAAACAACAGTTTACGCTACTGTCAGTAATTTGACATCAAGCGCCTTGACCGATTTCGTTTTCCTGCTGCAGTACCAAGGTGACATTTTGATTAACAACTTTTTTGCAACAATCTTTCCTCAAAATTCAAGCACAAAATTCAAGACGTAAGGTGTTGAGAGCGGATCTACTCCTATACGTGGCCTAAGTGAAGGGAATTTCTGTGAATTATCCATGCGTGCAATATTTACCAGATGTTGAACATTTCCACACCCACAAGTAACATGAAGACTCTGATGGTATATAGAACAGATAGAAAAACTAACGACATATGTATGCATGTGTCAAATGACTCAAATATGATTAATATGATAAATTTGTGCACTCAACAATGGTATTTGGAAGCTCATGGAGGAGGTACTGTTAACGCAAAGTTGTTTGCATTAAACTCTACTTCAGATAAAACTGGACCTCATAGGACAGATGCCACCTTTTTTGAGGGAGGGGATAATGGGGAGTATCAAGAATAGCTTGCCTCCATACTAACCTTTTTAGTTCCAATTATTGGAATTTCTTTCATGTGACAATGATGGTTTGATAAGAGCAATAACTTCAATCTAAACTTAGACTTCTATGTCACTAAGAGTCTAGAAAAAAAAATTGTAACTTATAAATCCGTGAGGTGTGATAACAATGCATACAACTTTCTGTGCATTAGATTATTGAAATTTAGGAGCAAATTGCAAACCATGTTAAAACTTTTAGAAAAGTGTTATGTGCATTACAATTGAAAGATTGTTGTTAAAACTTTTAGAAAACTTTTAGAAAAATTGCAAACCATGTTAAACTTCTTTTGCAGTGTTATGTGCATTACATCATCCTCTGCCAAACAAAAATTGCAAACCATTAAGAAAAGATTTCCCATGCTGCTAACTCCACCAAATGCAAACAATGTTAAAACTTTTCCATGGATTATATGGGTCCATTGTACATGATTTGATGATGCCAAGCAGCTTAATAGTGGGGTGTTTCTTCTTTCTACCAATTAGAATGATCAACATTGGTCTCATTTTCTAAGTAAGGCTTTGTGAGGAAAGTTCTCGTGAGAACAAGTCTTAACGTAGGAAAAACGAAATTTTCGCGTTCATAGATAACAAGTTAATGTTCATAATTTTAGCAGTAATATTCATAATCTAGGTGATAAATTTATTTAAGGTCATTTTGAAAAAAAATCAAAGTTCGGAAAAATTACAAGTATGCCACCGCGTCCCTCACTTAAAACGTTCAAAAAAAAGTTATGGCATAAATTATGAACATTACCATCAAGAATATGAACATTGACGTTAAGGTAAAATCGGTCCGGTCCGGACCGGTTGGACCGGAATTTTTGAAACCTTAGACCGGAGACCGGACCGGATGATATCGGTCCGGTCCGGTCCGGGTCTTGGACCGGTATGGACCGAAATTTCTATTTCTTTTATTTTAAATTATTTTAATAAATAAAAAATTAATTTTATTTATATTTTAATTTATATATTGTATAGTTTAACATTATATTAATTTATTTTTCTTAAAAATATAACTATTATATATATTATTTATATAAAAAATATTAAAATATACAAAACTGGTCCGGTCCAAACTGTTTTTTTCCGGGTTTTGGACCGGACCGGAACCGGAATAAGGAAATATTGTGGACCGGGGACCGGACCGGAATAGTGTCGGTCCGGTCCGGGTTATTCCGGTCCAGTTCGGTCCGGGCCAATTTTGTACAACCCTAATTGACGTGTAATTTGTGAACGCCATCTGTTCGTTTTTCTTACATTAAGAGTTATTTGCACCCGAACTTTTCTCAGGTTTTGCAGCATGCCCGGAAGTTTGTCCTTGATGGGAATATTGATGTTGATTTAGTTGTTTTACGTGTTTGTTTCTAGGTGATCTATATCATATTAATGTATGTTACTATACTTTCAACAATCACATTATCATATACTTAAAACTCTTTAGATTTATGCGGTGGCGACAAAATATGTTCTTCAAAGTCCACACAAACCACACCCGGAATTAATTCAATTAACTTTTACTTTCATTCACATAACTAAACTTTTATGGAGGAGCTTATTTCATTTAGTATATGTCCAGCATGCATGACAATGGTTGTTTAATTGGGATATATACTACTATACAATAATTTGAAATATGAATTAATTATAAGAAATACTAGGTGATTGAGTATTACAATTATATGGGAACGAAGCACTATAATATGACAAAATTACATTCAATAATACCAACTATCCACCTTCAACCCAAAATAATACCAACTTACAAAATTACCAATTTATATACAAACTATACACATATATACTAATAATTATATGATGGAGATTCTGATAGAAATTCCGGCCAAAATGATGACTAGGATCCCGAAATTTAGTGACTGGACGTGATAGAACATTGTTAGTTCAAATAAAACTTGGAATCACCTACACCAAAACAAGCAACACTAGAGTTCAATAGTTCATACTTTAATCAACGGAGCAATTAAAAAGACAACTTTAACCCAACATCATAACTACGCAACAAACGGAAACAACTGAATCCGAACAAAAGATTTAGAAAATCCTAATCTCAGAGCGAGTAATTAGAAAACGCTACCAAATTAAACATGCAAGAGGAACAAACACACTGAAAGCACATCTAGGTTGAACCTAGAAACCGAAAATTAGAGTCAAAAGGGACAAAAGCGAAAACTTAAAACCATTCTTTGCTGGAGGCAGACTCACCATGCTATTCACCGGCGGAGACAAAGGACGACCCCTCCAAAGGTGAAGCCAAGAAAAAACGCACCAGGACCAACAATAAAAATAGGAGGACGAACATAAACAAACAAGAAATTGGCGATGACAATGGGAGAATGGACAAATCGTTGCACTAAATAACCAGAAATACACGAAGAAAGAAGCCAAACACACCATAGACTGTGGGTTGTCTCTTCTCCTGTGTTATGTGGGGATTTTATTTTGTATAAAACGCTAAAAATACACCTTGATTCAATTTATAAAGTGGGTTGGCAACATTGAGGGGAGATGAGCATGTACATATCAAATGAGTTATAATCAAGAAAAATTACATGTCCAAATCAATATATCAAGATTCAAGATAAATGGAATAATATATTAACATCCAAATATATACGGTCCATGTTCTTTGACATTACAAGACTTACATGAAAACATTCTACACATGAACTGAATGACATCTGCATATCATTAGTCGATAACAATATTTCAACACAATTACACGGATATAATTGTCATCAGTAACACTTACGAATGCTACACAAAAGAAAATTAATCATTCAGTAATAGGCAAATAAGCATACAAAAAAAAAAAGCAAAACAAAACATTTATATGCAGCAAAAACGTAACTGCAACATAAGACTTAACACGCGGGTTCCTGTTAGTGATATAAAATAAAAGAGAATCAAAGATTACCCGTTTCATACCCACGGGTTTCCGAGTCTAGTTTACTAAAGAATAATTCATTGGATTACTATTACTAAATTCATATTTTTTGGTCTGAGTACTCATATCTCATTGTAAACAGCCAAATGCCTCCTCTAAAGAATAATGCATTGGAGCATCGGATTACTATTTCACTAAGATATTAATGTGGGTTACTATAGGTCTGAATACGCATATTGAATGCACACCAATTTTTTGTCAGTTGTGTAATACAATATAAAGACTCCGTCCCTTAATATAAGACCCATTTGCTTTTTTGACACACAAATCAAGAGAATCTTCTCGTTTTCTTTCAATATATAGAAATAAATATAGGCATGCGAAATATCATTTGATTCGTCTCAATGAGTACTTTGACAATATAAAAAAATTATAATTTTTTTCATCGTATATTTAAAGATATTAACGTTACAAAACGTGTCTCGACAAATGTGTCAAAAGCAAATGAAAAGATCAATAGAGGACGGAGAGAGTATAAGTCACTCTACATACAGCACTTTAGTACTTTTGACACTGTCTTATATTTGTACCGTGTCGAATAGTTTGGAATTTTTCAAAGTTATTATGCTGGGAAGATGATGAGTAAATCCCTTGACAAAAAATAGTATGCAAATGCAAACAAAATAACAACAAATCATAATTATTATAATGAAAATATTATAATAATACATAGAAACTTATAGGGTCCATCAAAAATAGCTTGCACTGGTAATTGGATGGGCCTGACCCTGTTACACATTCATGTTTGAAGCTCCATTGTCTCAAAATGCCGCCCATCCTCCTGCTACTGTGCTCTTAGATGATCCAGACTCTGTTGCAGAGGGCAGATTCCGCTGCACACAATCACACAAACAAGTGTGATGAAAATACATGCATTTTCAAAATGCATTAGAAATTATACACCCCCTTTAAGAAAAATATCTTCTTACAATAAGATAATCAGAAAAGAAACAGATGAGCAAGATCAAGCGATTTAAATGTACCTCAAGATGAGAAAAATCAGAGAGAGGGTCTCTGGTTTGAATTCCGGTTTCTTTTGGAGTTTTGAGAGTAGTGGTGAGCTTGGAGGCCGTAGCGTCGTTTGGAGGTGGAGGAAGAGGAGAACGGATTTTGGCTGTTCCAGACGGAGGTGGAGCAAGCCCTAGCGGTTTTGGTTTCACATGATTCCCACCTGACGCTCCAGAAGAAGAAGAAAGCATGCCTGATCCACTTGCTGGTTTGTGCTTTACAGTTATGCGAATGGTTTCACCTTCCTGATTACATTTTGTATAATTCGTCATAAAAAGGATTTGAGTGCAACTAGATACTAATAATGAACATGTGATTGACCATTTGAACTTCATATCATGTAATGCCATATTGCCAATACTCAATAATGTGTAGTCATCTTAATTTCCTGATTGCTTGGAAAAAATTGTGTTTAGGTGATTGACTACTGAGCATTGCATATATGAGAGAACAAAACCCCAGTTTAACAATTTGAAAAACAAGCACATTATACAAATATAACAGTGCAAATAGATGATATTCAGCTACTCATTTACACAAGAAAGAAAGATAATTAGCATGTCATCATTGGAAGTTACAGCAGAGCAGATCCCTTAAATTTGCAATTCCAACCAATATCAATGACTTTGTTGGAATTGCAAATTCCAAGCAATGTAGTAAGCAATCAAGTCAGCCAGGATGGATGTGTTAGCTGAACTTGGTACAAACAAAGGCAGATTAAGATGAGCCAAAACCTCAAATTTCGTGGTACCTTTCCTGTCCTAGAGTCCTACAACATTGGATTATTGTCAATTCGGCCGTTCAAAACTCTATTGGAGATTCAAATCAATCACACCTAATTTTAAAGTATCATATCCCAATCACCCACCGCATCTCATGAATCCAAAGTCCCATATTTTTCCTGGCCTACAACACTGGAGTGTCACTTCAGCAGTTGATATTTCATACACCTAGATCTAAAGCATCATCTCCCAAACCCTAAATCGCCACAGATTGAAATTGGCAAAATTCTGATAGTACAGTCAACGAAATTACAACCAAAACATACCTTTAATCGATGATTAACAGCAGGATGGATCCCAATCTGGCTCTCCTCACTCCCAGGCCTCCCACCACCACTCGCCTCCTCTTCAATCTCCCTCTTCACATACTTCTCATGATCCGACAACGCAACATTGAAATCAAAAGCCTCATTACGCTCAGCAAACCCTAGCCCAATAAACGCGTGCTTCCCATTCCCATCCTCAATCCTAAGCACAAAGTACCTGGACGAGTCAAGAGCCGGTTCAACAGCAGACTCACGGTGGCCGGGAGGGACAGAGCAGGCGGCGAAGAGGTCACCGGAAGTGGGATCCTCCAAGCGGATCTCGCAACGAAGCTTACAGGAGACGACGCGAAGACGACCAGTCCAGATTTTGTCAGTCTGGAGCCAATCGCCGCACTTGGAGCCGCCGGAGGTGGAGCGAGGCGGGATCTTGTAGATGGAGACTTCGCGGACTACGAGGAGGGTGTGCTCGAAGGAGTCGTCTTCGGCGTCGTCAAACGACATCGTTTTGGGGGATGCAGAGAAGAGAGGATGGGTTAGAGAGAGAAAACGTGGAGGTTGCGTATGGTGAAAGCGTGTTGCAGAGTGGAGGGATCGGATTTCGGCGAGGAAGAAGAATATGCGGGAAATGTTGGAAAATTGCTCTTCACCTTTTCTAGGAATTTTGTATTATATAAAAAATCTAGTATGATTCTAAATTAAAAAAAAGAGTAATTTTTAGTGTAAATGATGTTTATTAAAATATATATAAAATATATTTAAATGTTTATTAAAAAATATTATTTACATATATATTTTTGTTGAATTTTCTTTAGTTTCTCAATAAATATTTTAAAAAAATTAATGTTTTTCAATTTTTATATGTTTTTAAGTTTGTCAACGAACGAATGTTCATCAAATTACTCCCTTCGTCCCTTTAAGTTAGCCCCATTGCGTATTTTGCACTTCGATTAAGGCAAGTCTAATCAAAACAAGAGTGTAAGTGATTGCACGTTAAATCATAAAATTCAACCAATGAGAAATTTATTAGATGAAAAATGTTGATTTGATTGATAAAGTGTTGTTAAGATATGAATAAAATAAATAAAGTAAGGGTATTATGGGCAAAATTTAATGGATAGAAATAGAAATGAGACTAACTTTAGGGAACGCCCAAAAAGGAAACGAGACTAACTTAAAGGGACGGAGGTAGTAGTATAATTTGTAGTAAATGTCAAAATTCCCATGTTCTCATTTTCAAGTTTATTCTCAATTAATATTTTGATTCCTATTTGGCACGTAGCAAAATTCTCATTTAGCACAGACCCAGGTCCGTCACGGACCAAAACATGAGGCTCGTCACGGATCAAGCCATCGATTTGGTCCGTCATAGAGCATTTATGTTTAATTATTACAAATTTAACGGAAACAACTGTTTTGTTTTTTAGGTTTTTGGAAGAGCAAACGATGTCTATTGAATTGTATATGCATGGACTCATGTTGAAATTCACTACAAGATTATGGAAAAAAATTGGTTTGTCATCTCCTGTATTGTTTCGTGATGGACCGTATCGATAGCTTGATCTGTGACAGACCTCTTGTTTTGGTCTGTGACGGACCTGGTCTGTGCTAAATAACAATTTTGCTATGTGTCAAATAGAACTTTTGTAAAAAAAATTTACAGTAAAGTTTTTGCAGTTAAATTACGAATGACCATAAGTTTGGTGGATATCACGACACTACAAATAGACAAGATTAACGAAATGTCACATTTTTTCCTATATTCTCGGAAGGTATTCGGAAACAAAAAAAAAACTATTCATAGGTGGTCTTTTGGGTGCTAAAATACGACTGATTTGATATGTCGACTCAAAAGTGAAACTCCAGTTTGTAGTCCTCCAACGTCTACACGACCGTCTAGCTATCCAGATGGTTGTTAGACGATAAACGACGACTAATTAAAATTTATGTCTTACTATTGAGTTTATATTGAAAACATAGATATTATGTCGAGAACTTTAAATTAATTTTATGTTGAAGATTGTAATTTTTATGATTTGCTACTTAGTAAAGGACAAGTAGTTGAAATATAAGATATTGCTTTATTATTTTCATAATCTGTCTAGACTTTCGTCTAGCGTCTAGACGCTAAAAGACCATCCACTGTGCAGTTCCGAGTCTTTTTTTAGAACCCTATCTTAGCTTAGAGCCAAAGTATTTCTTTGTGGGCCTAAAAAGGTGACATACAAGTTAACTGCTCTAAAATTCTACGCTCCATAGTCAAATGCATATATTTTAAGCGAAGGATCAAGGCTTCAGTCCCAAGCAATCAACAGTAAGTTGTGGAGGACTAAGAAATGGTTAAAATTAAAAATATGAGACCCTACACTTTACACATTTACAAAAAAAGAGTAATTACTAGCTACTACTCGAGCAATGAACTGGTAAAATTGCAGTTGCAGTTTGGCAACAGAACATCTAATTCTACTCCGAATCGTTTCAGTCCCGATATTCGGGTTTAAGAACCCAGAATAACCCATCAACACCTCTCTCTAATACGGCAATTTCCTTCAAAAGATTCTTAAACAAAGGCAAATCCTCTGAAGGTATCCTAGGCCTGAAATGATCAACTATGCTTGCAGAATCTGTTCTCCCTCCTCTTTGTTGGATGAATGTACATATTTGTCGAATCAAGATTTCAGGCTGAGTCCTTGTAGGATTCTTAGACGAGCTGGCCACAGGCGCACGGTTTAGTTGATGCTCAAGCCCATCAGCTACAGCATTAGCTCGGTCACCACGGATTCTTGCTAGCAATTCAGTTGAAGATAAGGCTTTCCCAGAAGACGCTCCAGCTACAGGACCGTTTGTTGTTTGTGTCTCGTTTGAGGCTAGTTGAGAGTTTACTGTGGACCCGAATTTGCGGCGCACGGTGGATGGTGCACCAGCTGCTCCTGATTTTCCGGTCCATGTCGGGATTGATATGTCCTCTCGTCTTCTTAGCATTCGTGACTGTTTTAGTGCTTCTGCTGCCCTTTGTGCAATCTGATTCGCCTGCTCTTCTACCCGTATTTTGTCTTCGTCATGGGCGTTCATGATTGCATCATGATCCACAGCACTCTGAACAAGTTACCATAATATGATATTATATGAATATATGAAAGGACAATGAAATATAAAGGGATAGGAATCTGAAGAGCAAGCAGGTCGCTGTTCATTCAGTTTTCGAGAATCCTCCCATTTTGTGATTCATTTCATTAATCAAGTCCGCCAATTACAAGATGTACAGCCTCCTTTATAAGAGATAAAACAAATAGCTAACTCCTACAACAAAATTAATAACAATAATGATGCAGATAATGGAAAACATGGAGGGAGTTGATAAGATCCCACTATGCCAAGATGAAGCTTAGTTAGGACTCTACTTTCCTGAACATATATTTCATTTATTTGTTTAGTGCTGCTTTTTAATTATTTACTTCATAAATAGTTAGTGGGAGACGGCTATTTGCCTTATATATTCTAGGTCCTCATTTGTAATCAACAGATTTAATGTGAATGCATCAATAACTTGGAGATTCTCCAGCAATTTCCTGGTATGAGATTCTTACATTCTTGGTCTCCTTTAGGTGAGACTCTTGCCTAAAGTGGTTTCTATCAGAAGTGGCAATACTACTATCATCGAAAATAGATCAGATAGAAAATGCATTGGATGTGAATACAGCCATTGAGGAGGGAGGAGCAAGGTTAAGAAGCTTACATGTATACCATGAGCGACAAAAAGAGACTTCAAAAAGTTGGTTTCATCATCAGCTTGTCTGCCGTTTTGTTCATCGCCTTCAAGCACTGTATTATTTTCTTCATTCTCCTCCCTGGTGTTTGAATGTGGCAGTGATGTATCAGGAGAGTTTGCAATTAGCTGATTATCTAAACCAGCACCTACAACGTTTAGCTCCGTAGATATTCCACCAAAGAGATTTGATGTTTCAGTTGAATTAGGATCTCCATCATCATTCAAAATAAAAAGATCCTTTAAGTCCCGAGCTTTAAAGAATCTCTTCTGCTGCGGATTCTTTAATATCTTGTTGGTTAAAAAATGCTTATAAATTTGCCTGTGATAAACCTTTTCCTCGATGGTTCCACGGGTGATAAGTCTATAAACTATTACATCACGCTTCTGACCAATACGCCAAGCACGCTCTCGGGCCTGTCAAGCAAAATTGCATATTGAAGTCATTGTCAAACAGATCTACAAAAAAGCTAGCCCTTGTATGATAGCTGATTACTGGAAATTTGGAAGTTTGTTTCACTGCTAAGCTCAAATATGGAAATAGCAGGCCTGAAGACAACTTTTGAGAAAAGCCCGATTTATGATAGGTCAACAACAGCAACATTATCATTAGAGATAATAGCCTATCAATTAACATTGTATGGTCCTGTCCTGTCAGAGAGAAAGAGAGCTTTGCAATATACCTGCATATCTGTCGAAGGATTCCAATCAGGGTCGAAAATGATGACCCTGTCTGCACCAGTAAGATTTGTCCCCAAGCCACCAACTTTTGTAGTCAATATAAATATGAAGACATCATTTGAATTATTAAATTCATCCATCAAAGCTGACCTCTGCTTGACAGCAGTTAAACCATCCATTCTTCTGTAGTTGTAGCCATTAGCAATCATGAAATTCTCCAGAATATCAAGCATCTGCTGAGTTTGTGCAAAAAGAAGAACATGATGACCCTGCTCTTTCCACATCTTCAGAACTTGAGCTATAACTTTCATCTTCCCACTACGTTCAGGATTTCCATAGTCTGGATTGCTTAAAGAGTGTTCTCTCTCAAGGAGATCAGGGTGGTTACAGATCTTGCGCATTACATCAATACCATAAAGGGAGTTTTTTCTGCCATCAAAGATTTGTTCAACCTCTGAACTGGCCAGAAATGCTCTGTAAACAGATCTTTGCTCAGGGGTGAGGCTACAGAAGAGGACATGCTCAGTCTTTTTTGGCAGTTGAGCATCAACATCTGCCTTCATACGTCGAAGGAGGTAAGGCATGATCATGTCACGCAAGACAACTGCACACCTGTCACAAGAATCAAAACTTAAGGCTTGAAGAAATCAGGAGTTAAAAAGACTTAGATTGCAATCACACCACTGAAGTAGAAATAAAAAGAACCTCAGTAAATATAGCTCAGATCAATGCACCTGTAAGCGGTGGAAACTTGCAGTGGCGAAGCATTGGCATAACCGCCAACCGCTATTGGTGCTGCAAATTCTGCCTCAAATACAGGAAGTACACCCAACTTTCCGGGGAAAACAAAATCAAACAACGACCAAAGTTCACTAAGTTTGTTCTGAATGGGTGCTCCAGTCATTATGATTCGATGAACTGTATGCAGCTGTTTACACACTATCGTTATATCTGCATTTGGATTTCTAATACGATGGCCTTCATCAAGTACAGCATAACCCCACTTAATATCAAGAAGAGTTCTTCCCAGAATACGTAGTTGCTCATATGTTGTTAGAAGCAGCCCGGACTCAGATCCCAAAACTCGTTTTATCAACGAGTCCCATCTTCTTAAGTTTTTTGAGGATGTACCTTTTTCATAATCACTGTCCATAGAGCTTTCACTATGTTCGCCACTATCACTCTCATCAGAATCAGTTTTTTTCTTTCTTTTAGGAGCAATATCAACAGCAGAATCATGAAGGATTTCAACATGGAAGGCAGGGTACCACTTTTCTGCTTCTCGTTTCCACTGACGTAAAAGTGTCACTGGACATATAACTATGCTTGGTTTATACAGATTACTACAATGTAATGATCCAAGGAAACCCAACACCTGAATTGTCTTGCCTAGGCCCATCTCATCTCCAATTATCCCACCTACTCCTTGGCAATGCAACTCCCACAGCCACTGCACACCAACCTGCTGGTAGTCAAAAAGTTTGCTGAAAATTGTCTCTGGGATTTTTAATCCACCTTCTAGTGTTACATACGGCAGCTCCTCGTCATCTTCATTCCGGACATCTTCATTGTCTTCTTCCTCACAGCCCGATGTCGCTGAATCACCAGGTACACATTCTGCACCTTGGTATATTATAAAAAAAAGGTTCTATGTCAAGACCAAGTAAATGGAAATTTCAAAATTGATCAAGCAAACAACAGGTATTTCGGGTAGCTTTCTAGGATAACTCATGTTCAAATGGTTTAAATACAGATGCATCTGTATCCATCGTAATTGGATAGGTAACAAACAAGGGGTGAATAAATAGCATAGAGGAAATGAAGAAATACAAGCATACTCTACAATCTAAAAGACAAACTGCTCATGCTGATGGAGCTAAAAAATGTGAGAATACTTACTGCCACTTCCATTTTGTTCTTCACGGGAGATTCGCTTTGTCCATTTTTTTGCAGCTAAAGGCCTTTTCTTTTTCATTTTTGCCCCTTTGTCCTTCTCTTTACTAATATCAAGTTTACTTTTAAGTTTAAACGGTGTCTGAAGTCTTTGAAATGGGAGTGTCGGTGCATCAAGTTTGGGCAATTCGTTTGTTTCAAGAAGCTTAGTTGTTGGACGGGCTTGTGCAGCCTCAGCCAGAGAACGAGCAGCTCTTTCAACACTGGCAGAGACATGGTCTGTTTCCTCCTCCAAAGGCCCTGTCGATAACCCTGTACTTTGAATTCGACGTTCAAATCCCTTAAGCTTGTGAAAAGGTGTTAGAACACCTTTCCGTATCAGCTCATCTCGTTCCTAAGTAATCAAAATTTAGATTATTAGATCAATGCCCATGCATAACTAGAGATGGAATAAAACTCCATACATAAGCAAATACAACACTCAGTTATTCATTGCAGAATCAATTATATATAAGATCTAACTCACTGTTTCAATAAGTCCCCCAGACGCTGCATTCAGCACATCGTCGAAGCCATCATCCTCATCATATGAAACTATTTTTCTTTTCTTTTTCTGCTTCTTGATTGATTCCTGACCTGTTTTTGGTTTTGATTTAACATTCGACTCGTCTTTTACCAGATCTGCTAACAATTTTGCATCCCCAACGCCACTGGATAAGCAGTCTTCATTCAGATCACAAAGCTGTTTCTGAAGTTGGGACCTTGTCCTCTTGAGGCTTCTAAGCCGATCAGCAGCTAGGGCATGCTGAAGGGTATAATCATAGTTAGGAATCCCTTTCTTTCCCTCTGCATCCTCCTTGATGCCATTCTTCTCAGACTTAGACTTTTTTATTCTTGCCGCATTCCCTGTGTGTTCAATTGAAGAGGCCACAGCATCTATTTCAGTCTCTATGGCCTTTAACTTCATATGAAGTTCCTTCTTATTTGCACAGGAAGAATTAAGATCTTTTGAATCATTATGAAATTCTCCCTCTGTGTGCTGAACAGATTGAGACGTGTTCTCATCACCTCTTGCCTGACAATTTTAGAAGCACTCAAACAAAGTGTGGGAATAAATTTGTAATCTCCCCAAAGAAACAGAAGAAAAAGGTTTCATCGCACTTTGATAAGGGGAGAATAATCTGGTCAACTGCCATATTATTTCGCTTTCAATCACTAAAAAACAGAAGAAACAGCCTTAATCCATAGCAACTGTTCTACATCAGAAAGGAAAAACTTTCACCTTATTTTACTTAAAGAGTCCCTAAAATAAGGAAGCCCAATGCCCTAATCCACCCACACTCTCCAAGGAAAAGAATAAAAAAAAACAAATGAAATGCAAAACTGAAATATAAGAAGTGTATAACACATACCTTGTCTAGTATATTCCGTTCAATATCCTCAGGATTCGCAGAGGTGACACCTAAACTACGTAACAAAATTTTGTCATCCTCTTCCACCATAATGTCTCCACCCCCCTATCAAACAATAGATAGATATACCCTTCAGTACCAGATTCAGAAGTCATAAACAATGAACTATTTGGATATCACCACAAAAAAGGCAACATATGCAACAACATTCAGTTGAAAAGAAATACTGTTTGCAATCCAATGTTAAGGGAAATAGCAGTAACTAGTAAGATAGATATATGGTGTCCGGGAACATTCAACATTCTCATTCCTTGGTACTATAAATGAGCCAAGCTTGAGGACCTCTTCCCAACAAAATGGTTCCTTCGTAGTTCAATTTTTACTCATTTAACATCCCAACACATTGATAGAAAAAAAGAGAAAATACCTATCTAAATAGTAAGGTTTTCACTCAGCAAACCAAACCAATTAATCCAGTTTCTTATATATTTCAGTCCATATATGTAGTTAAAAATACATCCAAATCCCTTACAAAAATCTTTGCTTCCTCTCGTCACTGACATCAGAACTAAGTTCCAATTCCAACTATTCACTCCACAGAAAGAACAATAGGTTTATAGTGCAGCATAAATAAGGTAGCACTTTAACAACCAAGATAGTTTTATAGATCTTTTTAATAATATATATCATTCTTTAGTTTAATGCCTCTCTCAATCAAAATAAATTATATGTTATCTAACATAAAATCCTTTAAAACTAAGCTTCCTTTCAGTAGGGAAAGAGGAGGACATAACTAAAACCTTCAACATTGGAACAAATATTGGTGTTTTGTAACATTCGCCACAGTTACATATTTCTTGATGCCAAAGCTCCAACCAGGCGACAAAGCTAGCTTCTTAAGCATAAATTTGATATGTTCCCTTAGATATGCATTCTTCTTTACCTACATTGATGAGATCCTCTCTAGCACGCACTCTCTCTTTCTCAGTTACGCTTCAATCTGTTATAAGCAAATTAGCCATACGGAGTACTTTCCATTCACTCAGCCACCAAACTGTATAGAATCTTGGAGTACGCATCATAATCGGAATCAAATCGAATAATGGAAACAAAATTGATTGTAATTCTTCACTAGCATATCGCCAACCCCAATTCTGTGCTTTCGCTATCAAAACAACAAGAAATCGCTAGTGCAAGTCTAACACAATGAGAGATTACGTCTCTTAATATACAAAACAACAATGTTTCTCAAACAACGCTGAGAAATTAGTATTCTATCGGAAGTGCGGACTAAACCCTAAGAAATTACTATACAAAATCCATTACCAATTCAGTCGAAGATGAGATTGAGAATCCGAGAAGAATAAGAGGACGGCGTCTGCTTGAGCTTCGCTCTCTCCTTCTCGCTTCTCGTTTGCGATGAAGGTGACGTGGTAAGGAAGCCTGAGAAAAGAAAAGAAAAAAGAAATAGAAATTGGGCGTGGGAAGGAAGAAAACTGAAGCTGGGTTGGGACCCGCCCGTGAACTTTATTCTATGTTAACGTGGAGGCTTCTTACTCGGACACGTATGCAGTGGGGCTGCATCTTCTAAGCGACGTCGTTTAGGGTTCACCGGTTATTCGCTTCCTCAAAGTTGACCCGGTTGTTGATGGACCGGTAAGCCTGGTGGGCATGTGCCATATCATGTGTGATTTTAAGCATTATCGAGTATTTTGCTGTGATCGAAATTAGTTCACTCCTAACATAGAAGCGCACGTGTGCATCTACATATCGTCGGTTTGGAAACCGTCGGTTCAAGGTTTAATATATATTTGAACCTGAACTTAAACCAGCAAAAAATCGGTTCAGTCGGACCGATTTCGGTTTTGACCGGAGAAAAATAAACCGAAATAATTTTTTTTTAAATAAAAAATATATATGGAATTTATATTTTAAAATTTTACTGTTGTTACAAATGTAATATGCTTGTAGTAGAAGGAGAGAGTAGAGAGTAAGGGAGTAGGAGAGAAAGAGAGAAAGAATATGTCTTGTTCTTCTCTATTGTCTAAGTAAACTCAAGCCTATTTATAGGTCAATACATGGAAAGACCATAAGTCATGTAGTTACATGTACATCCATAAAATAAGGTAATATAACACTCCCCCTTGGATGTACATAAGTGACTGCCTCGTTAAAAACCTTATATTGGAAAAACCCATTGGGATAAAAACCAAGACTAATGGAAAAAGAGTGCAGTCGTACTCCCCCTGAATTATCATACATCCTTTAAACGACACATCTCGATGCCACGGACGAGTTCTTTGAAAACTTTTGTCGGTAATGCCTTTGTAAACAAGTCTGCTAAGTTTTTGCTAGATTGAATTTGACGAACGTCAACCTTTCCTTCGACTTGAAGCTCGTGAGTAGAGAAAAAATTTGGAGCTATGTGTTTCGTCCTATCTCCTTTGATGTAGCCTTCTTTGATTTGAGCGATACAAGTTGAATTGTCTTCATATATCACTGTTGCAATTTATTTGTTTGATTCCACCCCCAAGATGTCTCAACGTGGTGGATAAATGATCTCAACCACACACATTCTCTTCTGGCTTCGTATAATGCAATCAACTCTGCATGATTTTGCCGATGTAAATACCAAGACCTATTTTGTTGATCGCCATGAAATTGCTGCTCCTCTATGCATAAATAACCCGCTTGTGAAATGGCTTTGTGTGGGTCATACAAATAACCCGCATCAACATAAAACCGACAAATTCTCGAACTACCGGTCGAGTTGATATATTAAGTCGTGTATTACATACACATTATCAAGTTGATTGTATAATGGATCTCTTCTGGAGGTATGAATCAAAGGCTACACAAACTGCCTCATTAAAAACCTTGCTCGGAAAAACCCAATGGGATGAAAAAACGATGCTAAGGGAAAAAGAGTGCAGTGAGAGCAACAAACCCCCCCCCCTAAAAAGAACATTTACTCTTCATATGGTCAAAACATAAGATTTTGTTCCTGCATAGGATATGGTACTTCTGGACCATTCATAAGATTATCTCACATCAAAAGACATTTTACCTTAATCTTTCAGATTGTCAAATCCTTTTAATGAACTAACAAGTCAATTTATTAGTTTTCTAATGGTGTCTGCTGGAGCGCCAATTTTTACCACTTGACTTGTTTCTCTTTTGATAAATTTGTGACAATCACAATATTCACAACTTTATGAGTAATAACTTTCACTACAAGTGAATATATCGTCTTTAGCTAAAAATATATATTAACAAAATTCACTACAGGTGAATAGAGTTTTATATCTAGTATAGACTCTTAAACCTTTAAGAGATCGCTCTATCTTCAGATCACAATATCATTACACTCATAAAAACAATGCATGTGTGTCTAATTTCATATTTTCTGGTGTTCACCCAAAACATACCATGTCATTTACGAAAATTGACTTCCTTACTTTTCCTCGTATTAATAAGGAGTCTACAAAGAACTTTCTATTGATACTATTCGTAATTGGCTCTCATCACAATATGTGACTTGTCACACAATAACAATAATAGATTTGTTAACATGTAAGTTATACACATTGAACACCTTGTTCATTCCCTTGAACTTCTAGTTCATTTCATCACTTGAACTTCTGGTTCGTTCACTTGAACTTCTGGTTCTTTCACTTGAACTTCTAGTTCTTTCACTCAAAGTTCTGGTTCGTTCACTTGAACTTCTAGTTCATTTAACTCGAAGTCTTGTCGTATTAAGATTGTATACCATACAAGTTCTTAGATACTAGTCTTGTTTCCTTCTCCCCTTAAAGTTGGAATTTTCACCTTGTCAAATTTGTAATCTTAATACCGAGCATTACATTGATCACCCATTCACAAGCTCTAGGTATTAATAAACGATAAGGAACAACGCCTCTCGTATATTTCCAACTTTTCATGTGGCATTACTTAAATTTGTCGAGGGAGGTAAGAGGGTGTATACCGCATATTTGAATAATATTTTGCTCTCTTCTAGAGACAAGTTTAAAGTAGGAGAATTGTAAACAGTCGGTCTTAGTCGAATTTATTTCTCGACATCCAAACTTTATGATTTGATATGATCAACGACTCTACCAGGTCGTGTACGTCATATATTAGCATTCGTCAATGCAAGCATATACCTAAGGACATTACCTAGCCATTTTTTTCCATTTTGACTGTATAATAAGCGACACTACTAGGTCGTTTTCTAAATGTATAGGAGCTACAAGACGCTCAACTACTACACTAATTAAATAATCACATTTCCCCCCTTAATTTGTGTAGCCAATGTGTTGAGACATCTATCAACATCATACAATATATGATTATTCTCATCGGTCTACATGCTAGTATACTCAATCCTCATTTATCTCTTGAACTTAGTCAAGGATCATAGGAAACTTTACATACGTGGTCACCCTTATCCTTTAGGAGATGAAACTTCAGGTCCTTTACTTATTAATGTAAGTAATCAAGTTTATCATGCCGCATAATATTCAAACTTAACTTCATGTTAGTTTATAATGCGTATTGTAGGCATCTTTTCTTTAGACTTTCTTCAGGCTAGTCTATGAGATGAATACTCAAATATTTGACTCAAATGCAAACTTGCAGTCAATATCATCATACGACAACCATTTTGTCAAAATATATCTTCATAAATTCTTGTATCTTCAGGTAACAAGATAGATACTCTTCTAGAGTCTTTTATGAGATCGTTCCCTTAGAAAATAATATCCACAACAAAATTTCAATTTTGCATGGTAATGGAAAACTTTCGGTTTCCAATTAAAATAACTAGTTCAGTTTCCCGTGCATCGCACGGGTTTTATAAAATATAAGTTTAATTTAAATATAAAAATAGCTTCGGTTAAAATATTTTACGAAATTTATTTACCTTATACAAATTTAGTATAACTTTTAAACATAATTGTCTAATTTAAATTATTATCTAAAAAGATATCAATTCTTCAATATAATTTTTTGAATTAGTATGATAAATATTTTTAATAAAGAGAGTGTTAATCAAACATTTTTTAAATATTTAAATATATTTCAGTTTAAAGTATTTAAAATTTATAAATTATAAGATAAATTTTCTATATAATTATTAAATAACAATTTTAAAGGAAACTTGCGGTTTGTAGCAAAGCAATACAAAGATTAGGAAATATCGTGTGATTTAAGATATAAAAAAGGCAATACAAAGATTAGGATTAAGGCTTGTCACGTGGCGATCTAAGAAATTAGGAAAAAAAATTAGAAGGCTTGTTGAAAGAGGGAATACCATGTGGCAAAAAAGGAGGATTACTTTAATAGTTTAATAATAGATTAAATATATTTCAGCTTAAAGTATTTAAAATTTATAAATTATAAGATAAATTTTCTATATAATTATTAAATAACAGTTTTAAAAGAAACTTGTGCTTTGTAGCAAGACAATACAGAGATTAGGAAATATCGTGTGATTTAAAATATAAAAAAGGCAATACGGAGATTAGGATTAAGGCTTGTCACGTGGCGATCTAAGAAATTAGGAAAAAAAATTAGAAGGCTTGTTGAAAGAGGGAATACCATGTGGCAAAAAAGGAGGATTACTTTAAGGAAAAGTATCACATGTGAATATATTATATGGTGAGAATTGAGAATGAATCTCCACTCTCCATTTTGAACCAATCGGACGGCTCACATCAAGTAGCACTTGATTTTCTCACGCGCGCGTGGCCTTCTCCATTAAATCCTTTCTCTTATTCCGTTCTCCTCTTCTCCTCTTCCTCGCACTTTTCTTTATGCCGTCGATCTCCTCTCTTCCTCCTCTTCTCCTCGTCTTCTTCTCTTCCTCTTCTCCTCCTCCTCTTCTCCTCCTCGCTCGTTTTAATCTCGACTCTCCATTCTCCTTATCATTGTTTATTTCTCTCGATTTCTTCTGTTTTTGATTTGTAATTGATTTTTGGTTTTGTTCATGTGTTGCAGGTGTTCTTAGCTCGTTACACATCAATTGGCGTCATGGAACCAGGTTAATTTGTTTAATTAGGCTTCATTCTCGTTTTTCATATTGTTTGTTTATCTTTTGTTGAATTTTTGCTGAATTATTGTTTACGAGATATCCTTTGATTGATTTCAGTAATTTCAGTGATTTTCAGTGTTGATTTCGTCTTATTAGTATTCCTATGTATGATTGTTGCTTCAATTTTGACTTTATGTAGTTGCTTGCAACTGATTCCAGGTTTTAGGTCTTTTAGCCATTATTTAGTTTTTCCTCATTGTTCTGTATTTGATTTTGTTTTTGCTTTGTTGATATTCAGGAAATTGCATTCCTGTTTGCAATGATGTTGATGTTGCTAAGCCTTTTGTTGGTCAAATATTTTCTTCACTTAATCAAGGGGTTCAGTTTTATTTGAACTATGCAAATGAATGTGGATTTAATGTTCGTATGGGTACACGTACAAAAGCGAATGATTCCAGTAAAGTAGTTCTCTGGAACTATTTGGTTTGTAGCAAGGAAGGATTCACAAAAACACGTGTTTTAACCCCAAGTTCCCAGATGTCAAAGAAAAGAAAAAGGATTTCAGACAGATGCGGTTGCAAAGCAAAGATAACTCTTCGATATGGTGGACGTGATGGCTATTGTGTAAAGAGATTTGTGGAATCTCACACTCATGATATGGTTCCTAAATCTCATCAACATTTCTTGAAGAACAATCAAAAACTGACTCCATTCCACCAGGACTTCATTATTAACTGTTTAAAGTCAAATCTTGGTACAAGTCAAGCATACAAGCTGCTCAAGAATTCTGTTGGTACATACTCCGATATTGGTGCTACAATGATTGACTTCAAAAACTTCAAGAGGGATTTGAACTCGTATATGATTGGTTGTGATGGTCAAATGATAATTGACAATATGGTTCATAAGAAGGAAATGTGCGAGGCGTTCTATTTCGATTATGCTGTCAATGAAAAGAATGAGTTGAGCCGTTTGTTTTACTCTGATCCCATCAGTCGCAAAAGTTATTCATTCTTCGGTGATGTTGTCTCAGCCGATGCAACATACCAGTTTAATAGGTATGTACAATAAAATCACATTCACATGCACACTTGAGTAATTCACATGCACATATGTACAAATTACATGCACCTTAAGTTTGTATGTGATTAATACCTATATCCAATCATTCTATTTTGTTTATTCACATGCATACCTGAGTAATTGACATGCATATATGTTCAAATTACATGCACCTTAAGTTTGTTAGTGATGCATACATATACCCAGTTATTCTGGTTTGTTTATTCACATGCATAATTGAGTAATTCACATGCACATATGTTCAAATTACATGCACCTTAAGTTTGTATGTGATGACTAGCTATACTCACCTTCTGTTTTTTGTTTATTAACATATTTTTAGGTATGATATGGTTTTCATCCCATTCACCGGAGTTGATAATAACAAGAAATCAGTCACTTTTGGTTTTGGTTTACTCTTGAATGAAGATATTCCATCATATGTGTGGTTATTCGAGAACTTCAAGAAAGCAATGGGTCATGAGCCACCTGTCATTTTAACTGATCAAGACGCTGTTGTTATAAGTGTTGTGGAACAAGTTTTCAGTCATGTCGTTCATCGATTTTGTATGTGGCACATAATGTTCAAGGTTCCTGTGAAGGTTCATCTTAATTCACCATCAGAAACTGAGGATTTCAAGAAAAGGTTCAATGAGATTGTGTGGAGTGATGAGTTGAAGAAAGATGAGTTTGAAGAGGCTTGGATGCACATAATCGATGACTACAACCTTGAGTCAAACAAATGGTTGGCAAATTTGTTTGATTTACGTCAGTTTTGGATCTCTGCCTTCTTTCAAGATGTTTGCATGAGAAGTATGCTTAGGACAACTTCTAGGTCTGAAAGTCAGAATGCCTTCTTTTCTGGTTTCATTGGAAGAAGTTCATCACTGGTCGTCTTCATGTTACAGTATGAGAATGTTGTTGATTCTCAGAGACTTACTCAACGAAGACTTGACCTTGAATCATCTACAAGTGTTCCAACATTTAAGACTCCGTTTCTTTTGGAGAAAAAACTTGCAAAGATTTATACTATCAATGTCTTTTATGATATCCAGGATGTACTATGGGCTGCTATATATAATTGCATTCCTGTCTGTCAATCATTGGATGGAGATGTTAGAACTTGCAACATTCTATGTGGTGGGCAAGTTTATGATGTGCATTATGCTTTATCCATCAAAGAAGTGAGTTGTGGTTGCAACAAGCTAATAACCACTGGAATGCCTTGTTCTCATATGCTTTCAGCTTTAAGAAGTATGAATATTGAAGACTTCCCTAGCAATTTGATCAAGTCTAGGTGGACGAAGAAGTCAATGATTCAGCCAACATTTGAGATAGATGGTGCCATCTACAATCAAGGTTTAGATATGGATGAAAACAAGGTCTTTGTCTCTCAACTACTTTCTGAGATGCATGGTTGTGTCAATCTTATTGAGGATAATCCGATTGCCATGAATCATCTATTGAGTGTGGTAAGACGTGAGAAGGAATTGTTCCAAAATTCAATTCTTCCTGATTCTACACTTGCATGTAGATCAACACAAAGTAGATTTGAGAAGTTTGTTGGTCCGGTTCCCGAGGTTATTAATATTCTTCCTCCTCCACATACCAAGAAAAAGGGCAGACCAAAATCTACTCGCTTAGTTGGTGTTGCAGAGGCAATCCGGGACAATGCATCCAAGGAGATTAGGCGTTGCACAATATGTCATGAGATTGGGCACAACAGTAGAACATGCAAGAAGGATACTGAAGTTGTTTGAAATTTATTTCTGTTATTCAAAACAACAATTATTTTCATGATATTTTTGTTGAATTTGGTATACGTGTGACAGTTGTTTTACTTTTCTGTTAATGATATACACTTTCATTTACATGCACATTTATGGAATTGACATGCAAATATTGGAAATTCACATGCACATACTGTAAAATTGCAACTTTCTGTACAAGTGTCCATATATTGGTATTCACGTGCACAATATGTGAATTCCCATGCACAATATGCATATTTACATGCACATTTATGAAATTCACATGCAAATTTTGGAAATTCATATGCACATCCTTAAAAATTGCAAGAAGCAACATGGTTGAATTGGCTTAATATCCAATATGACATTCTCCAAGGAATTTTTCCAATATTCCATTCCAACATGCACCCGAAACCCATATCCTTAAGGGCTTGCTTTTGTACTGGTTCAAGATTATTAATTGTTTCAACCAACAGTAGAGGTGAACTTCTTGTCTTGATGGTTACGTATCCAAATTTCATCTCTCTAATTCCAACTCTTGTTTTTTTGGGATTCCCCACATCCTGTCTTGATGAACCTTCTTGCCTTCGAAACTTTTTCATAATTTTTTCCACAGGATCCTTGTCCTTATGAACCATTGGTTCCTTACCTTTTCGTGTTGAAGTAATCGAAGCTTCTGCTAATCTAGGACTCGTCCTAGTTCTTTCTCTTATAACCAATGGTCTTGATGTTGGTTTTTTGTTCTTCATTGCTGTTTGCTTTACTTTCTTTACCTTTACAATTGTAAAATTCATAAATAAATCAACAATTAGTCAGTTGTTACAACTTCCCAAACACATAGAAATACATGCACAAATCAGAGAATTACATGCACATATATGAAATTCACATGCATAGTTTGTAAATACACATGCACATCCTGTAAAATTGAAATTTTCTATGCATGTCTTTATATGGGAATTCACGTGCACCATATGTAAATACACATGCACAATATGCATATTTACATACACACACATTATCATAACCAGAGAAAATACATGGACTAGTAATTAACCTTTTCCTTTATCAATCATATGCACACACAAGCAAAATTTGATGCACTCCCAACATAAATTCCATGCACAACAATATAGAGTACATTTATATGAAATCTACTTTACCTTGCGCTTCATTTGTTGTGATTGGATTCGGATCTTTT
The DNA here is from genome assembly GCA_029168935.1 of Oxyria digyna. NCBI lineage: Eukaryota > Viridiplantae > Streptophyta > Magnoliopsida > Caryophyllales > Polygonaceae > Oxyria > Oxyria digyna. The sequence goes on along the minus strand of JAPVLV010000007.1, from coordinate 18,309,332 downwards.
GGTTGTTGACTTGTGTTTGGAACTTCACTTGTTTCTTTTTCCAAGTCTGATACAACACCCATGACTGTATCAGTGACATTGGTGTCTTGTACCTTCTTTGTCCTGCCTTCTCGATTTGCATCTTGAACAAAAACAATATAAGATTAGTAATGAACGCAGTACAATATTTCTTAGGAAGACATAGATTAAGTACTAAATTATCAAAGTTGGAACTCTATGCAAAGTTGTTTCCCCAATAGTCATGGTATCGTCCCATAAATGTATTACTCTAGGTGTGCTACCCTTTTCATCATCCTTTTTCTGTTTTTTTGCAGCTGCTACTTTTTTAGTTTTTGCTTTACATTTAGCTATCAATATAGGAATTTTTTTTAGTAAATAAACCTTCAACTACATGCACTTTCTGTCCTATTAACATGCACATTTAACATATCCACATGCACATAATCACTCAGAATCAATCACACATCCTAGTTGGCACCTCTTTTTCAAAATCAAGTAAATACACCTTCAACTACATGCACTTTCAGCTAATTAACATGCACATTTAACATATTCACATGCACATAATCACTCAGATTCAAGCACACATCCTAATTGGCACCTCTTCTTTCAAAATCAAGTAAATACACCTTCAACTACATGCATTTTCAGCTAATTAACATGCACATTTAACATATTCACATGCACCTAAACACTCAGATTCAATCACACATCCTAGTTGTCACCTCTTCTTTCAAAATCAAGTAAATACACCTTCAACTACATGCATTTTCATCTAATTAACATGCACATTTAACATATTCACATGCACCTTGACGAGGCGAATTCATCGTGTGCCAAGTCAAGTAATCCTAACATGCAAACTAAGTAATATAGTGCGCCAGTAAGGGTCGAATCCCAAGAGAATCAGTTTATCAAATTCTTAAGTTATCACAATGACTAACCAATAAACGTAACCAAAGGGGGGTTTTTGTGGTTTTGATACGAAGTATCGAATGTCAACTTGGTTATAACAAGATTAAGCGAAGTGTTCCACTTAGCGATTATCCACAATTAGATTAACAAGTTGATCTTAAAATCCTTTTTATCCCTATGTCAAGTTCTCAAGTGATCGTTCTAATTCCTGTTCTTGAATAGTTATTAGTCCAACTAGTCGTAATAACCCTTACTCGATTATAACCTCGAAACTATCAAAGTTCAATAACAAAGTAGCAATGCATTCATGAATAGATAGATACATGCAATATCATGGACAACTAGTCAGATACTCGACATGTACTCAACTCTCTTCTCTAATAACAATCACAACTAGTTCATGCAAATAGATTGTGCTACACAACAAGTATGATAATTCAACTAGAAGTATCAAACTCTAGCAATATGAACAAGACACAACTAACTTAGGTGATCAATCTAAAGTAGTAAATCTAGTTCATCGACAATACAAACAAAAGAGTTGAGAAAATCAAAGAGTAGACAAAAGGAAAGGATAAACTCACAACTTGTTGAATCCAAAAGCTTCAAACGCCAAGTGAAACAAAGAACCTTAGCAACTCATAAGTTTGTGAAATACTCTCCAAAAACTTAAGCAAAAACAAAGACTACATGATCAAGGATGATCATCCACTACTTATATAGTATCCACTAATGTAACAGCCGAATTAAGGTACTAAAAACGTATGGAAAGTTACAGAATTAAACACAAATTACTTCAAATGGCAAAGACATCAATTTGATTCTTCTGTCGAGGAACCGCATCCGCGGGTTGAGAGCCGCGGGCGCGGTTTTGGGTTTCTTCAGATTCTCAGGATGGCAGAGGGCCGCGGGCGCGGTTTGAGACCCGCGGGCGCGGCTTGAGCTTTCTCGAAAGCCTTGGCTGAAGGTGAAACCCGCGGGTGCGGCTTGATACCCGTGGGTGCGGCTTGATACCCGCGGGTGCGGCTTGAGCTTTCTCGAATCCTTGTCTGAGGATGAAACCCGCGGGTGCGGCTTTGTTATCTGAGGCAGAACCTGCTGATTTCTTCAAGTCTTCGTCTTCGTCTTCAGCAGCTTCTTCCTTATGCTTCAATGCTTCCAATGCTTGTATCATCTCTTGGAATCTCGTATGTAAATCTTCTCTCGAACAGCTCCATGATACAAATTACATAGAAACAAATAACATAATCCTATACAAAACTAGCTAATAATCCATAGTTGCGGTATGTAAAACACCGCTTATCAAACTCCCCCATACTTAGACCTTGCTCGTCCCCGAGTAAGCTAAAAGAAACTTACTCTTTTACAATAATCACTCAAAGATCTCAGGAAGTATGAAAAAGAAAGAAACTACAAATCACTAACACATTTAGTCTACAAACAATATGATGAGAAAGAAATCTATCAATTTTGGTCTTCCATAGTGGTTAACATGCAAAACATTTTGTCCTAAGACACTCATTTCACTCATTTTGCCTAGGCGCCTCGAAAGGTTTTCACCTAGCCACTCATTTCATTTTCAATCTCACCATTCCTTACCGCCCTCAAGCCCTTTTTTGCCAAGCCTAATGCAAGCCGAACTACCCGCTTATTGCATGGATTTTTCCATCCCAGGATTTTCATTTGCCTTTTTTTCGTATTTTTGTGGCTTTTTCTGTTTTTAATTCCATGCAAAGTACAACAAAATAAAAACCGAAGGGAAATAACAAGGAAATGAAACTACTCTAGGATAAGCAATGAACTAATTTCCCTCCCCCATACTTGTAGTGCACAATGCCCTCAGTGTGTAAGACATAGAAAAATAATGAGGAAGAGAGAAAGAAGCTCACTGATCCGGGTCATCCCGGTTTGGATATTCGGGCCAACGAGCATGCATGTTTGATTTCTGGCGAGGAGGGAGCCGCGGGCGCGGTTTTTGAGCCGCGGGTGCGGTTTCTGCGAGCTGGAGATTTTCTTGGCAGGGCGAGGCCGCGGGTGCGGGTTTGTAGCCGCGGGTGCGGTTTCGTCGAGACAGAGAACTTCTGGGCATGGCGAGGTAGCGGGCGCGGGTTTTTGAGCCGCGGTTGCGGTTGGATTCCGGCGCGGGTGCGGGTGCGGGTGTGGAGGAGGACTTGGTGGGAGGTTGTTGGTGTTGGGAAAGAGAAGGGTTTGGTGGGAGGTTTTGAGAAAGAAAATTGGGAGGTAGGGTATGAGGGAAGTGGGAGATGGGAGAGTTTGATGTGGTGGGAGAGTTTTATGTGGTGGGGGGTAGAGAATGAAATTTGATATGGAGAAGGGTAGAAGATGAAATTTGATATGGAGAAGGGTAGAAGATGAAATTCGATATGGATAAGGGTAGAAGATGAACCGTCAATTCCTTTTCTTTTTTTTTTCTTTTTTTTTTTCTTTCATAAACGAAAAGAAGAACCGTCAATTCCTTTAGTAGCAAACGACCATCGTCTTCTCGTCTTGACTTCCTGGAAAATAGAAAACAAAACAATTAAAAAGAAAATGAAATTCAAGGGAAAAAGAAGAATACCCTGGGTTGCCTCCCAAGCAGCGCCTTGGTTAGAGTCGTGGCTCGACTTGGTTTCTCGTCTTCAATTTTCAAAAGTTGGCTCTTCTAGAGCCATTTCATCGAAAGACACTTTGGTGAATCCCTCATGGTAAGGTTTTAACCTTTGACCATTCACCTTGAAGACGTTGTGGTTGTCTTTGTCAAACAACTCCACGGCGCCATGAGGAAAGACGCGAGCAACAACATACGGGCCATTCCACCGGGATCGCAACTTACCCAGAAAAAGTTGAAGACGAGATTGGTAGAGCAAGACCTTGTCTCCCACCTTGAAATCTTTCCTCAAGATGTTCTTGTCATTCCAAGCCTTCGTCTGTTCCTTGTAGATCACCGCATTCTCATACGCATCCCGGCGTATCTCTTCAAGCTCTACAACCGGTGCCTGCACAATAGAAGGAAGAAGCTTTTCGCTCTCCAAAGTTAGTAGCATGGGCCGACCGGCCAAAATTCTACCCGAAGCGTCTAGACGAGCTAGAACACTTTGAATCTCAGGTGGAAGAGACAAATCAAGTGTTGGTGAGTGAACGATGCTGTGTTCCAATACACTTTGTAATTCATCTAAGCCAAAGATATTGAAAACATCTTGGACTATAGGATCAATTACATCAATTGAACAAATAGACGCAGCATCTTCGACGGGGTGTTTCATAGCATCAAAAATGTTAAATTGAACTATTTCCCCATCGAACTCTAAAGTGAGAGATCCACTAGCCAAATCAATCTTTGTGTTAGCGGTGCACATGAAGGGTCTCCCAAGCAAAATAGGAGCAGCTTGCCCATCATGTTCCATGTCTAACACAAAAGAAATCAGCGGGAAAGAACAAATTATCCACCATAACCAGAACGTTTTCAACTACACCTTTAGGATACACGATGGACCTATCGGCTAGTTGAATAACAATTCCGGTTTCATGAAGTGGACCTAACCCGAGAATCTTATAGAGAGAGTAAGGCAACACATTTATCGATGCACCCAAATCGAGCATGGCTCGTTCAAAATGTGTGTCGCCTATACGGCAAGGTATGCTGACCATGCCCGGATCGCTGCACTTCTTAGGCATTCGCCTTTGAAATACAGCGGAGACACGCTCGCTTACCGTCACCTTTTGTTGCCCTTTCAACTTTTGATTCCTCTTTATTGTGCAAAGTTCTTTTAAAAACTTTGCATATCGAGGAATGCTTTTAATTAACTTGAGCAAGGGGATGTTTACCTCACATTTGCTAAACGTCTCAAACAGCTCCTTGTCGTTTTCCGGCCTTTTGGTGTTCCTAAGGGCATCGGGAAACGGGGAGGGAGGCTTGGTGGAGTCGAGAGGTGGAAAGTTGGGGCGAACGTAGTTGTCCTGTCTCAACTGGAAATCCCCCCGATCCTCCACTTCGAGTTCAGCATTTTGTGAAGGAAAGTCTGTAATATTTACCTCGATGGATGAGCCGCGGGTGCGGCTTTCAACCCGCGGGCGCGGCTCGTCGGTGCAATTGCTTTCTGGCGCAGTGGAGGAGCCGCGGGCGCGGCTCTCGGCTGTCCTCAGAATCCAATTTTTCTGCAGAAGCCTCGACAAGGTTTTTGGTTTCCCCCAAAATCTTACCACTTCTTGTTGTCACTGCACTTACATTTCTGGTTGGATTCACCACCGTTTGGGACGGTAGAGAATTGGAATTTTGTTGTGCAATGGTGGTAACAGCTTCAGTCAACTGCCCAATTTGCTTCTCCATGTTCTTGATGCTCGACTCAGTCGTTTGAACATGAGTTGTGAAGTGTTGAGTCAAGGATCTCAGCAGCTCCGCAGTAGATGGTCCAGCATTGGGTCGAGGGTCTTGAGCTTGTTGTTGGGGCTCATTTGGATCACGCCATCGAAAATTGGGATGATCTCTATACCTCGGGTTGTAGTTATTTTGTTGATCACCACGAGGTCGTGGGGGTCCATACCCACCAGCAGCAGCATTGACTTCAGCAACGTCTTCACCTTCAAGCTCATGGCATTTATCTGTAAAATGAGAAGGGTCAGAACAAATACCACATACCTTTACTTGTTGTTGTCCTTTTTGCAACTGAGACACCATCTTCTTCAACTCTACAAGCTCAGCTACAAGAGCGGGATCCCCTGAACTTGCTGCGTGCACTCCCTTTTTGGTGTATATCCTACCAAAACTCCTTGTGCTCTCAGCCATATCTTGCAATTTCTCCATGGCATCCTCTGGCGTCATGTTGAGAATATTCCCACCACACGCAGCATCAACCATCCTACTTTCTTGGTTAAGGAGACCATTGCAAATGTAAAGCACAAGATCCTCGGTATCATACCCATGAAAAGGGCACGAAGCACACAACCCCTTGAAGCGTTCAAGGTAGTCATAGAGCGTTTCGTCTTCACTTTGCTCGACATGGGTGATAAGCGGTGTTTTACATACCGCAACTATGGATTATTAACTAGTTTTGTATAGGATTATGTTATTTGTTTCTATGTAATCTGTATCATGGAGCTGTTCGAGAGAAGATTTACATACGAGATTCCAAGAGATGATACAAGCATTGGAAGCATTGAAGCATAAGGAAGAAGTTGCTGAAGACGAAGACGAAGACGAAGACTTCAAGAAATCAGCAGGTTCTGCCTCAGACAACAAAGTCGCACCCGCGGGTCTCAAGCCGCACCCGCGGGTTTCACCTTCAGCCAAGGCTTTCGAGAAAGCTCAAGCCGCGCCCGCGGGTCTCAAGCCGCGCCCGCGGCCCTCACCTTCAGCCAAGGCTTTCGAGAAAGCTCAAGTCGCGCCCGTGGGTCCTAAACCTCGCCCGCGGCTCTCTGCCATCCTGAGAATCTGAAGAAACCCAAAACCGCGCCCGCGGCTCTCAACCCGCGGGTGCGGTTCCTCGACAGAAGAATCAAATTGATTTCTTTGCCATTTGAAGTAATTTGTGTTTAATTTTGTAACTTTCCATACGTTTTTTAGTACCTTAATTCGGCTGTTACATTAGTTGATACTATATAGGAAGTGGATGATCATCCTTGATCATCTAGTCTTTGTTTTGCTTAAGTTTTTGGAGAGTATTTCACAAACTTATGAGTTGCTAAGGTTCTTTGTTTCACTTGGCGTTTGAAGCTTTTGGATTCAACAAGTTGTGAGTTTATCCTTTCCTTTTGTCCACTCTTTGATTGTCTCAACTCTCTTGTTTGTATTGTCGATGAACTAGATTTACTACTTTAGATTGATCACCTAAGTTAGTTGTGTCTTGTTCATATTGCTAGAGTTTGATACTTCTAGTTGAATTATCATACTTGTTGTGTAGCACAATCTATTTGCATGAACTAGTTGTGATTGTTATTAGAGAAGAGAGTTGAGTACATGTCAAGTATCCGACTAGTTGTCTATGATATTGCATGTATCTATCTATTCCTGAATGCATTGCTACTTTGTTATTGAACTTTGATAGTTTTGAGGTTATAATCGAGTAAGGGTTATCAGGACTAGTTGGACTAATAACTATTCAAGAACAGGAATTAGAACGATCACTTGAGAACTTGACATAGGGATAAAAAGGATTTTCAGATCAACTTGTTAATCTAATTGTGGATAATCGCTAAGTGGAACACTTCACTTAATCTTGTTATAACCAAGTTGACATTCGATACTTCGTATCAAAACCACAAAACCCCCCCTTTAGTTACGTTTATTGGTTAGTCATTGTGATAACTTAAGAATTTGATAAACTGATTCTCTTGGGATTCGACCCTTACTTGCGCACTATATTACTTAGTTTGCATGTTAGGATTACTTGACTTGGCACACGACAAATTCGCCTCGTCAAATTTGGCGCCGTTGTCGGGGAATCAAATTTTCTTATTTTTAAGTTCTTATTTTGACTAACTTTAGTGTTGACTAGTGAATGGTCAACACCCGTTCTACTAATCAGCCTCTTTCTATTCTTGATTCAGAGATCGAGAGAACTTTTCATCGGAATCGAAGAGAGAGCAGAGTCGGGACTGAGACAGTAGAAATGGCCGATTGAGAAGCTCTTGCTGAAGTGCAACGTCAATTGGCTGACATGCAGTTGGTCGTTAATGCTCAACGAGAGCTAATTGAGACAAGGTTACCAGGAGGTGGTGTTACTCGCACTTTGAGAGAGCGGCAAACACCGAACCTGACACAACAACCTCAAGCTGTGGTTATTCCACCCCTTGCTCATGGGGTGACTTTCGAGCTCAAGTCGGGGGTGATCAATTTGCTCCCAAGTTTCCATGGTTTGGCTGGTGAGGATCCAATCATGCATTTGAACCAATTTCATGACATTTGCATGACAACCAAACCGCCAAACGTCACGGAAGAGCAGATTAAGATGAGAGCCTTCGGGTTCACTTTGAAGGATGGTGCTTGTTCTTGGTATTACCATTTGCCAACCGGTTCGGTTGATAATTGGGAAAAGTTGCACAAGGTGTTCTTGAGCAAGTATTTTCCGGTGAAGAAGGCAAATGCTCTCAAGAAGGAGATAGCCCATGTCGAGCAAAGTGAAGACGAAACGCTCTATGACTACCTTGAACGCTTCAAGGGGTTGTGTGCTTCGTGCCCTTTTCATGGGTATGATACCGAGGATCTTGTGCTTTACATTTGCAATGGTCTCCTTAACCAAGAAAGGAGGATGGTTGATGCTGCATGTGGTGGGAGCCGTTCTTGGTCAAAAAGTCGGAAGAGCAATGCACGTCATCTACTATGCTTCCACGACTTTGAACGGAGCTCAGAGGAATTACTCCACCACGGAAAATGAGTTGTTAGCCGTGGTGTTTGCCCTTGAAAAATTTCGGCAATATCTTTTGGGCACGAAGGTGATTATCCACACAGACCACGTTGCTCTTCGTTATCTCACGACGAAGAAGGAATCAAAGCCAAGACTCATTCGATGGGTTTTGCTCTTAAGCGAGTTCAATGTAGAAATCCGGGACAAGAAGGGAGTCGAAAACTCCGTAGCTGATCATTTGAGCCGGATTGTGCCAGAGGACGGTAAATTACAAGTTCAAATTCAAGGTACGTTCCCGGACGAAAACTTGTATCAAATTAATTCTGCAATTTCTGTTTCTGCTGAGTACAAGCCGCACCCGCGGCTAGGGAACCGCACCCGCGGTTTATGCTCTCAAGAATTTCCGGAAAAGAGAGAGCCGCGCCCGCGGCTAGTAAACCGCACCCGCGATTTGTGTCTGCCAGAAATCTCATTGCAAGGAGAGCCGCGACCGCGTCTCAATAACCGCGATCGCGGTTTTCTGACGGCCGAGTATGCAGAAATTGACCCCGAATACAAGCTTTTCGCCCTCCGGTCGTTCAAACCATGGTTTGCCGATATCGTGAATTACCTGGTTCGCGAAGAATTCCCGCCGAACTACACCAAAGCTCAAAAAGATAGGATCAAGCGGGAATCACGTTTCTACGTTTGGGATGACCCCTACCTTTGGAGACATTGTGTTGACAAGGTAATCCGACGATGCCTCCCGGATAACGAGGTACAGTCTGTCCTTACTTTTTGTCATTCTCATGCATGTGGGGGGGCATTTTGGGGCTAATAAAACGGCTAGGAAGGTATTGGACGCCGGCTTCTATTGGCCACACATCTTTCGGGATGCGTTTGCCTTTTGCAAAGCTTGCGACCGATGCCAAAGGGTCGGGAAAATTTCTAAACGAAATGAGATGCCACAAACACCATTAGTCTTTTGTGAGATTTTTGATGTTTGGGGTATTGATTTCATGGGACCCTTTCCTAGTTCGTTTGGGAATTTATACATTTTACTTGCGGTGGACTACGTTTCCAAATGGGTGGAAGCGAAGGCCACCAGAACTGATGATTCCCGAGTAGTAGCAGGTTTCTTGAAGGAGAATATCTTTTCTCGTTTTGGGATTCCAAAGGCTCTTATAAGTGACCAAGGTACTCACTTTTGCAACAAGACGGTGAGTGCACTTTTAAAGAAGTACCATGTCACTCAACGAGTCTCAACTGCTTATCACCCCCAATCCAATGGACAAGCTGAGGTGTCCAATAGGCAAATCAAGGGGATTCTGGAAAAGACGGTGGCTCCTAATCGAAAGGATTGGAGTTTAAGGTTGGATGATGCACTTTGGGCGTATAGGACCGCCTACAAAACTCCAATAGGAATGTCCCCATATCGACTTGTGTTTGGGAAGGCTTGTCACCTTCCGATGGAGTTAGAACACAAGGCGTGGTGGGCGGTGCAAAAATGCAACATGGAGTTGGATGAGGTAGGCGACTTTAGGAAGTTGCAAATCCAAGAGCTTGAAGAGATACGCCGGGATGCGTATGAGAATGCGGTGATCTACAAGGAAAAGACGAAGGCTTGGCATGACAAGAACATCTTGAGGAAAGATTTCAAGGTGGGAGACAAGGTCTTGCTCTACCAATCTCGTCTTCAACTTTTTCCGGGTAAGTTGCGATCCCGGTGGAATGGCCCGTATGTTGTTGCTCGCGTCTTTCCTCATGGCGCCGTGGAGTTGTTTGACAAAGACAACCACAACGTCTTCAAGGTGAATGGTCAAAGGTTAAAACCTTACCATGAGGGATTCACCAAAGTGTCTTTCGATGAAATGGCTCTAGAAGAGCCAACTTTTGAAAATTGAAGACGAGAAACCAAGTCGAGCCACGACTCTAACCAAGGCGCTGCTTGGGAGGCAACCCAGGGTATTCTTCTTTTTCCCTTGAATTTCATTTTCTTTTTAATTGTTTTGTTTTCTATTTTCTAGGAAGTCAAGACGAGAAGACGATGGTCGTTTGCTACTAAAGGAATTGACGGTTCTTCTTTTCGTTTATGAAAAAGAAAAAAAAAAGAAAAAAAAAGAAAAGAAATTGACGGTTCATCTTCTACCCTTCTCCATATCGAATTTCATATTCTACCCTTCTCCAGATCAAATTTCATTCTCTACCCCCCCACCACATAAAACTCTCTCATCTCCCACTTCCCTCATACCCTACCTCTCAACTTCTCAAACATCAAAAACCTCCCACCAAACCCCTCTCTCTCCCAACACCAACACACTCCCACCAACTCCTCCTCCGCACCCGCACCCGCACCCGCGCCGGAATCCAACCGCCACCGCGGCTCAAAAGCTACCACCCGCACCCGCACCCTCACCCTGCCCAGAAGTCCTGTCTCGACGAAACCGCACCCGCGGCTACAAACCCGCACCCGCGGCCTCGCCCTGCCAAGAATTCTCCAGCTCGCACAAACCGCACCCGCGGCTCCACAACCGCGCCCGCGGCTCCCTCCTCGCGCTCGCGGCTCCCTCCTCGCCAGAAATCAGACGAAAGAAAAAACCGCACCCGCGGCTCCCAACCCGCGCCCGTGGCTTTCGCCTCTGTCGTCCATTGTTTGCTGATTTCAGTAAGTTTTTTTGACAACCACCCTCGTCATTGTTGATTTTCTTACGCCTCGGGGAGGGCTTTTTGCTATTGTGCTGCTGCTGCTGCTGCTGCTGCTGCTGCTTGGTATCTTTGTTGTGTGCGGATTTGTGGTAGTATTTGCGTTGTGTATATACTGTGATGGCTGCAGCAGGAACATCTCGAGGCCACAAAAATGATTTGTGGCAACAACAGGTTCAGACCAACTTAGCTTATTTAAGGGCTAAGCAGTGTGTAGCCACGAGATTTTTTCATCCACGTACCCTCGATGATTTGGGTATGACTGCATGCACTGAGGCCATGCTTGAGCACGCAGGGCTGCAGGGTTTCTTGTACAGGTCAGCTCCCACTCATGCCGAGGCTACCTATCAGTTTTTGGCAAGCCTCAAATCCAAGACCGTCTCGGAGACCACCTTCATCTCGGCCATCCAGTTCATTTACAATGGACGGTCCTTTACGGTTCAGGCTGAACAGTTGCGCCACATCTTGGGAATCTCTCAGGTTCCCTCTGCAGATTATGACACTACAGTTGGTGACAGCCCTACACAGGTCTGGTACACATGGACGGGACAAGTTCGGGACACTCATGGTAATGACTATAATGCTAAAATGTCCCATCCATGTCTCCGCCTGACACAGCGGGCCCTATCTATGGCCTTCTTTGGGCTTTCTGAGGTGAACAAGGTGCCTGCCTACCAGCTGAAGTATTTATATGCTCTTATGCCGGAATGTCAGGTAATTCCGGATTGCCTCTCACTTTTTGTTCACTCCTGTAAGACAGCCCGCTCAAAACCAAGGGGACAGATTGCTTTGGGTGGCATGATCACCCTCATCTTAGAGGCTGTCGTCCCCGACTGGGAGACGCTTGACTGCATAGGTAGTCCGGACCCCTCAATGGGTCCCTATTTGCTGGATGCCACATTTCTGCAAACTCGACTTAGGTGGCTCAAGTCGGTTACAGTAAATGAAGACGAGCGGATGTGGGTTTGGCTCGGTCCTCCCGAGATTGCTCTCACCGAGGATTTTGCTTATGGGCCAGCCCATACTTTTAGGATCAACCCCACACCCGCTCCCCCTCGTGCAGCTGCTCGACGACGAGCTCGCGGTGGGATCAGCATCCAGGAGCCGGTTCCGCAGCTGGATCAGCAGCCAGCTGACCTTGAGGATGATGACGACTTCCAGGAGCCTGCCCCTCGTTTTCAGCCTCAGAGGCAATGGGGTGAAGGCTCATCATCTGCAGCTCCTGCTGACATACCTTGGGAGCAGCGTCTTTTCGAGCGGATTGAGTATGTCTACCAGTCGGTTCAGACGGTGAACCAAAATGTTGAGAGGCTGCAGCAGTCAGTGGATGACTTACGGCTCGACATGCATGCTCGTTGGCCCGAATATCCAAACCGGGATGACCCGGATCAATGAGCTTCTTTCTCTCTTCCTCATTATTTTTCTATGTCTTACACACTGAGGGCATTGTGCACTACAAGTATGGGGGAGGGAAATTAGTTCATTGCTTATCCTAGAGTAGTTTCATTTCCTTGTTATTTCCCTTCGGTTTTTATTTTGTTGTACTTTGCATGGAATTAAAAACAGAAAAAGCCACAAAAATACGAAAAAAGCCAAATGAAAATCCTGGGATGGAAAAATCCATGCAATAAGCGGGTAGTTCGGCTTGCATTAGGCTTGGCAAAAAAGGACTTGAGGGCGGTAAGGAATGGTGAGATTGAAAATGAAATGAGTGGCTAGGTGAAAACCTTTCGAGGCGCCTAGGCAAAATGAGTGAAATGAGTGTCTTAGGACAAAATTTTAAGCATGTTAACCACTATGGAAGACCAAAATTGATAGACTTCTTTCTCATCATATTGTTTGTATACTAAATGTGTTAGTGATTTGTAGTTTCTTTCTTTTTCATACTTCCTGAGATCTTTGAGTGATTATTGTAAAAGAGTAAGTTCCTTTTAGCTTACTCGGGGACGAGCAAGGTCTAAGTATGGGGGAGTTTGATAAGCGGTGTTTTACATACCGCAACTATGGATTATTAACTAGTTTTGTATAGGATTATGTTATTTGTTTCTATGTAATCTGTATCATGGAGCTGTTCGAGAGAAGATTTACATACGAGATTCCAAGAGATGATACAAGCATTGGAAGCATTGAAGCATAAGGAAGAAGCTGCTGAAGACGAAGACGAAGACGAAGACGAAGACGAAGACGAAGACGAAGACTTCAAGAAATCAGCAGGTTCTGCCTCAGACAACAAAGCCGCACCCGCGGGTCTCAAGCCGCACCCGCGGGTTTCACCTTCAGCCAAGGCTTTCGAGAAAGCTCAAGCCGCGCCCGCGGCCCTCACCTTCAGCCAAGGCTTTCGAGAAAGCTCAAGCCGCGCCCACGGGTCCTAAACCGCGCCCGCGGCTCTCTGCCATCCTGAGAATCTGAAGAAACCCAAAACCGCGCCCGCGGCTCTCAACCCGCGGGTGCGGTTCCTCGACAGAAGAATCAAATTGATGTCTTTGCCATTTGAAGTAATTTGTGTTTAATTTTGTAACTTTCCATACGTTTTTTAGTACCTTAATTCGGCTGTTACATTAGTTGATACTATATAGGTAGTGGATGATCATCCTTGATCATCTAGTCTTTGTTTTGCTTAAGTTTTTGGAGAGTATTTCACAAACTTATGAGTTGCTAAGGTTCTTTGTTTCACTTGGCGTTTGAAGCTTTTGGATTCAACAAGTTGTGAGTTTATCCTTTCCTTTTGTCTACTCTTTGATTGTCTCAACTCTTTTGTTTGTATTGTCGATGGACTAGATTTACTACTTTAGATTGATCACCTAAGTTAGTTGTGTCTTGTTCATATTGCTAGAGTTTGATACTTCTAGTTGAATTATCATACTTGTTGTGTAGCACAATCTATTTGCATGAACTAGTTGTGATTGTTATTAGAGAAGAGAGTTGAGTACATGTCGAGTATCCGACTAGTTGTCCATGATATTGCATGTATCTATCTATTCCTGAATGCATTGCTACTTTGTTATTGAACTTTGATAGTTTCGAGGTTATAATCGAGTAAGGGTTATTAGGACTAGTTGGACTAATAACTATTCAAGAACAGGAATTAGAACGATCACTTGAGAACTTGACATAGGGATAAAAAGGATTTTAAGGTCAACTTGTTAATCTAATTGTGGATAATCGCTAAGTGGAACACTTCGCTTAATCTTGTTATAACCAAGTTGACATTCGATACTTCGTATCAAAACCACAAAAAAACCCCTTTGGTTACGTTTATTGGTTAGTCATTGTGATAACTTAAGAATTTGATAAACTGATTCTCTTGGGATTCGACCCTTACTGGCGCACTATATTACTTAGTTTGCATGTTAGGATTACTTGACTTGTATCATCTCTTGGAATCTCGTATGTAAATCTTCTCTCGAACAGCTCCATGATACAGATTACATAGAAACAAATAACATAATCCTATATAAAACTAGCTAATAATCCATAGTTGCGGTATGTAAAACACCGCTTATCACACCTAAACACTCAAATTCAAGCATACATCCTAGATAGCCATTATCTCTCATAATCAAGCACATATATGACTCAGTGTGTCAATTTTCGTTAATTTTAGATCTAGTAGATATACATGCACAAGAGTTAATATCAACAGGAACACATTATATTTGCAGACGCAGTTTGTGTCAATTTTTGAACAAATTCAGTGGGAAAACCAAAAGACTTACATTCTAATCAAACAAATTGATCACAAAATTAAACTCATCACCTTTACATACACATTAAGCTGAGCACGAAGAGCATATTTATGAGCAATATTCTCGGAATTTTGAAGAGTTATCTTGTGATTCCAGTGAATTTTTTGCTGGATTCTCCATTTTTTCTCTTGAAATTTGTTTGATTTTGGAGAGCACCTTGATAACTTGTTTGATTTTGGAAGTGATCTAGGTTTTTTGTTCGTATAAAACCTAGGGTTCGTAATCGTGAGAGTTCTGCGGAGGATTCTCTAAATTTTGAAAGAAGATTTGAGAAGATTTTGAATGGAAGAGAGATTTTACGGTTTGTGAAACGGAAAGAAGGAAGGTTAATAATTGAGCGCGTGTTGCAACGCAATGAACTCGACAGAATCAGGCGCGTGATAACAAACGTTCCTTGTTGGGCTTCTTCTTTGATGGACCGTGTAGTCCATTGGATTGCATTTCGTGATCGGGCCAGATTCATTCCCAATTCGCACGTTATAATTCCTTCTCACCGGATCCGAATTCTTACTTTTATAGTTTAATAGTAGATTAAACTGAATGACATCATCGACAAACATAATTGTCTACCATTAAAAATCCGCACCTGGGTGATCCATTAATAATTTGGAAGATCATCAACTCAAAATCAAATAAGCCTTATATTAGATTTCTTGAAAAAATTATGCCTCGATGGGTGCATTCAGAACTAAATTGCGTCTTCAAGACATTCGAGTGGAACCATCCATATATAGGTTCGATTTAGTAATCATTATCATGACTTACGGTTGCGCGCTTAACCGTAACCTCTTTCACACCCTCTTCCAGAGGAGACATGCTTCTAGCATGCGAGAGGTTGTCGTATGTATACAAGACCATTCTTTAGGGTTGAGCATCGGTCCAAACCCGGACCGGACCGGACCGACCCGGACCGGAATTCCGAAAATGTGTGACCCGAAACCCGGATCGGAATGGACCGGTCCGGTCCGGTCCAAGATCCGGTCCGGGTCGGGTCGGGTCCGGGTTTGGACCGGAATTTATACTTTTTGCAAAAAAATTTTAAAAAATTAATAAAAATTTTAAAAAAAATATTATTTATAAATATATTGAAGAATATTAGTATAGAAATATATAATTTTATTAAAAAATATTTATAATTTATATATAATATGTAATATATTAATTTTTATATTAAAAAATAAAAAAACCGGGTCGACCCGGACCGGACCGGATTTTGGACCGGACCGGACCCGGATTTTCATAAACATGTGGACCGAAACCCGGACCGGAATGGACCGGTCCGGTCCGGTTCGGTCCGAACCGGACCAGACCGGTCCAAAAAACCGGGTCGACCCGGTTTTTGCTCAACCCTACCATTCTTGGTGGTCATTGATAAATTGTTCTGAATATGATATAACCCCATTGTTATTGTACTACTACTAGAGTACATGATTTGTTAGGAGATCATGTAACTCTTCCGGAGCTTATAATGATCTCTTATTGCCAATATCGAGTCTGCAGGATCTCGTATAGTTGATGATAATTAAGTTCATGCGTAACACAATTCTACCCGAATTCTAGTGTTGCATGTTTCTCCCAAAATTTTACCAAACTCATATCAAGTTGTTTCTTGCGGAAACACTTAAAGTGTGCGAATTAAAATGCAACAATCATAACAAATATTAGACATTTTTTCATATTCATCAAGGATAGAAATCTCGTGAAATCTCAATAGTCAACTTCGAGTGACAAAAAGGAAAGCTTTTATCATCTACCACCACAGACGCTTCCACGGTAGCCACCACGGCCGCCACCACGACCTCCACCATGATCGCCACCACGGCGATTACCATGCCATCGAGCTCTACCACGTCCTCTACGGGAGGAGGTAGCATTTGCATTAGGGGCAACTCTATATGAGTCAGATAGCGGTGTGGAATCAGTAGGTCGGGTTTGATTATTATTGAGAAGCAATTGGTTGTTTTCTTCTGCTAAAATCAAGCAAGATTATTAGCATGGAAAGTAGAGAATGTCTTCTCAAGCAAATCATCATCTTCTATACTCTCGCCACATAGCCTTAATGTAAAAACGATACGAAATAATTCAGAGTTATATTCAGAGACCTTTTGAAAATCTTGGAACCTCAAATGCATCCATTCAAACCTTGCACGAGGTAAAAAGACAGTTTTGTAATGCTCAAAACGTTCCTTCAAACTCTTCCAGAGTTCAAAAGGATTGTTGAGTGTCAAATATTGAGCTTTTAGGTCCTCATGGAGATGATGACGAAGCAAAGTGATTGCTTTGGCACAATCCTGCGGGGATGTGCTAGAATTTTCTTTCACAATTTCTTCCAACTTGTTGCTTGAGAGATGAAGTTCAACATCTAGGATCCATGTAAGATAGTTACTTCCGGTAACATCAAGGGCCGTAAATTCCAGTCTAGCCAAATTAGTCATCTATACATATATAGAGAAATAACATATGAGATATATGTGCAACCATGTATAATTGCATTGTAAACATGCGGTAGTGAAACTGAAACTATATATATCCTCATATAATTAAATGTATAATGTATATACACAAAGAATAAAATAATCAAATGAATAAAAACTTACTAAAAAAAATCAATCTATATATATATATATATAAATTCATGGATTTGAGAAAATAATGGTAATTGAGACTCATTAATGTTTAAACTTAATTTTTTTTTTCTATTTCTCATTATCCAATGATAATTGAGACTTATTAAATGTCTAATAAATCCATAATTATGTGCTTAATTGGTTAGTATTTCCACCATTTTAATCTTTTTTTTCTTCGCTCTTCACCTTCAACCCGTATGACGATGAAGAGCAATCCGAGCAACGTAAACGACTATGTGATTTTGGTACATATATAAGAGATATTCAATTCATTTTATTATAATTTACTAAAAAATACATATATGAAAAAATATATTAAGTATATGAATATAGACAAAAATAAAAAGTGTTTGGCTCGCACAAAGCGCGGGTAATGACCTAGAAAGTTGTCATTAAGTCGTCATTACTATGTGTCCTCTTAAATTCCTCTTCTAATTTCAACTTTTGATTTTTCGACTTCTCTGAATCAGATTTCGTATTGAACTCTCCCATTAAGTCGTCGTTACTCTTCTGCATATTGTATTTCTCCGTTACTCATGGTTATTGTCAATTTGTAATTGAACCAATCAATTTGCTATTTTTATCACTTTTATTTTTCATTTATTTTTATGTTAATGTCTTGATCTGCAGGTTAGATTTGCTTTGGCCTGAATTGGATAAAATATGCCCCGAAAAAGATTGTAAATATATAATCAACCCAATCCAGTTTTGAACCAATCAAGTTTTGAATCGGACCCCCGCGATTCTAGTATATAATAAAGTATATATATTAGCAAGTGAATAATGATAGTAATTGATAGAAAATTACCATACCCAACATAATTGTTCTCGTCACACAAAAAAAACGTATAGGAATTTAAGTGGTTTGACTAATCAATTAAATGATTTGGGTAGATTAATTGTATTGTATTAAATTACTAATTAATACTAATATGAATGTTACAAACGTTCAAATCTACCTAACTACAATATAAGGGGATAAGTCATCCCTTTGTTAAAATTTTCGCCACATCAGCACCACTTAAGCGTCATGTCATCCTATTTATCAACAAAAAAAAATCAAAATTTCCCTAAAAAACCTAACTTCTCACGTGCTTCCTTCTAACTACCCTCTCCATTATCTCCTCAATTTTTTTTCCACTCTTCTCTCTTAACTACGCTTTTCTCTTATCCTGCTAATCCTGCAGTCTCTAATACCTATTCTACCCTCTTTTTAAACCTTCTCCTTCAGTTTCTCCAATTCAAACCGCCAAGCCCCGTAACTCGAATGCAGACTACACAAGACTAATAGCCCTGATTCCTCATAAAGAAGACGACATCGAAATTGTTGACACCAAAATCGTGGACTGCGGCGGGGAGTTTAAGGTAACTATTCTCCTCTCGGGTCTTATTCTCTCCTTTGCAACTAAATTCTTTCTGTTTTGCTGCAAGTTAGGTTGATTAAGGTTTTGTTCAGTGTCAGAGGTTTTGATATATGTTTTATCTTCGATTGTTGGTGCATTGGTTATTATCTCCCTCTTAATCATTCCTTTTGTCTTGGTTCTTATGTTCCCCGGTTGAACGGTGCTTTCTTTTAAAAGTAAATGAATACTGAAATATGGGTTTGTCTTTGTTCAAGCATTGGAGGAGTGATGTCAATTTTCACATGCTCTCCAGCATAAGTCACATGAGGAACAACAATGATTCACCTTTTGTTGGGAAAAATACTCAACTTTTCCGACTTATCAGATTTGTGTGAATGCAAAATAATAGAGAAAAATAACACACAGTATCAATATTCTCTAATACTACAAAGTTTCCTTGTGCTTATCTCTTGTAATCTGCATCCCAATAATCTTTTTCGCTGGACCTAAGTCTTTCATGTCAAACTCCTTCGACAATTGTTGTTTCAGCCTTTTGATATCATCAAAATTTGAACCTGCTACCAACATATCATCAACATAAAGTAGTAAAATGATATAGCTAGATTTATAGCTTTTCACGTAGCAACAATGATCGGCGTTGCACTTCTGGAAACCTTCCTTGTGCATGAAGCCATCAAACTTTTTATACCACTGCCTTGGGGCTTGTTTCAAGCCATACAAACTCTTCTTGAGTTTACACACCATATCCTCTTTTCCACTTTCTGAGAAACCTTCAGGTTGGTGCATGTATATCTCTTCATCTAAATCACCGTGAAGAAATGCAGTCTTCACATCTAACTGTTCTAGATGAAGATCTTCAATGGCAACAATACTCAAGACTGTTCTGATGGTATTGAGCTTCACAACTGGAGCAAATATCTCAGTGTAGTCTACTCCTTCCTTCTGTTGAAATCCTTTTACAACTAGGCGAGCTTTGTATCTCTTAGAGCCATCATGCTCATCTTTGACTCGATATATCCATTTGTTATGAAGTGCCTTTTTCCCCATAGGTAACTAGGAGAGCTCCCATGTCTTGTTTGAAATCAAAGATTTCATCTCATCTTTCATTGCAAGCTCCCACTTGCTTGCATTTGTGGTCTGACATGCTTCTTCATAGCATTCAGGCTCTTCTCCATCTGTCAACAACAGATAATTCATGTATTTTCTATTAGGAACATGAGGCCGTGAAGATCTTCTCAATGCTGGAGCTGGAACTTGTGGTGTGCCTGAAGGTAGAACACCTTGCCCAGATTCTTCGATCACATGACTTGTTACAATTGGTTCTGTCACAAGATTATCTGGAACATCCTCAACTTCTGCAAATATCGGCCATCTTTGCTCTGCATCATCATCTTCTATTTTATGCCTATCTTTATACATGATCCTTTCGTTGAAAATCACATCTCTACTACGAATCATCTTCTTGTTTTCGTCATCCCAAAGGCGATAGCCAAGCTCATCACCACCATAGCCAATGAACGTGCATTTCTTGGATCTGGGATCAAGCTTGTTTCTGCCGTGGTCACCAATATGCACATATGCTGCACAACCGAAAACTTTAAGATGCGACAATGTAATCTCTTTTCTACTCCATACCTCTTCTGGTATCCGATGCTCTAACGGAACTGATGGACTTCGATTAATCAAGTAAGCTGCTATATTGACTGCCTCTGCCCAAAACTGCTTTGGTAAACCTGATTGTAAACGAATGCTTCTAGCTCTCTCTGTCAATGTTCGATTCATACGCTCAGCTACACCATTTTGTTGAGGTGTACCTAGCACTGTTCTCTCCATTCGGATCCCATGCTCATAGCAGAAATTCTTAAATGTGATGTCCACATATTCACCACCATTGTCAGTTCTAATTCGTTTAACCTTCAAGTTTGTCTCATTTTCAACCATTGTTTTCCATCTCTTAAAAATCTCAAAAACTTCAGACTTATGTTTTAGAAAGTAAACCCATACCTTCCGAGAGTGATCATCAATGAAAGTAACAAAATAGTGTTTCCCACCAATGGATGAAATACTTGTTGGTCCCCAAACATTAGAGTGTACAAGCTCTAACCTCTCCTTCTTTGGGGTTCTGGAATTGATTTGAAAGCTTACCCTCTTTTGCTTTCCAAATATGCAGTCCTCAAACATGTCTATCTCAACTGAACGTAGACCTGGGAGTTTTCCTTTTGAAAGCATAACTTTCATTCCTTTCTCACTCATGTGGCCAAGTCTTTGATGCCATAAGTTGGAATACTCATTTCCTTCAGCAACTGAGATTGAACAATAGCCTCCTGTCGTCATGTAAAGAGTACCACTCTTTTTACCATGAGCTACTATCATCGCACCCTTTAAAACCTTCCAATTGTCACCGTGGAATATTGTAGTGTAACCTTCATCAGCCAACTGACCAACTGATATTAAGCTCTTTCTTAGGTCGGGAATGTGTCTAAC
Source organism: Oxyria digyna (assembly GCA_029168935.1). Classification (NCBI taxonomy): domain Eukaryota; kingdom Viridiplantae; phylum Streptophyta; class Magnoliopsida; order Caryophyllales; family Polygonaceae; genus Oxyria; species Oxyria digyna. The sequence continues at coordinate 18,288,174 of JAPVLV010000007.1, read as the reverse complement.
ATCCCTTAGCTTCCAAACAGACTCGTTCAACTTAATGTTTACTGCACCCTTTCCAACCACTTTGCATGGTTGATCATCTCCAAGGTATACATACCCATGGTTTCCCGAGACATAACTATCGAAGTTCTCTTTCTTCGAAGTGGCGTGAAATGACGCTCCAGAATCTATCACCCAAGATTCTTTCTTGCTCTCTAAAGAGCAAATCAACACATTGTCTTTTTCCAAGCTGGAAGTTATATTCGCCTCTGCCTTCGTCTCTTGGTTCTTTGGTGCACTCCTGCACTGATTCTTGTAGTGCCCAGTCTTCCCACGATTCCAACACTCAATAGTCTTTGAGCTAGAGGAATTATTTGGGTTTGTAGATCTTGACTTCTTGTCTCTTGACCTACTATGATGGTTTGATCTTCCGTGTCCATTCCCTCTGGTTGAATTTCTTCCTCTAGACTCTGTATGCAATACTGAAGAGGTTGATGATTCACCCGACCCTTTTCGTCGGATCTCCTCACTGAGAACCAGATCACGAACATCATCATATTTTAACTTATTACTTCCCGATGAGCTACTCACAGCTGTGACAGTAGCATTCCAACTGTCTGGAAGTGATAATAAAAGTATCAGTGCTCGTACTTCTTCATCGAATTCAATTCCAACGGAACTTAATTGGGTTGTGACCGTATTAAGTGCATTCAGATGTTTAGCTACTGATGCATCTTCTGTCATTCACAAATTAAATAACCGCCTCATTAAATGAACTTTGTTTGAGGCTGATGGTTTCTCATACATATTGTAAAGAGCTGCCATGAGACCTGCCGTGGTCTTTTCTTTCGCTATGTTGAAAGCAACATTGCGAGATAGCGTCAAGCGAATGACTCCAAGAGCTTGTCTATCCAGAAGATTCCAATCTGCATCTTTCATGTCCTCTGGCTTATTCTTTGACAGAGGTAAATAAAGATTTTTCTGATATAGGTAATCTTCAATCTGCATCTTCCAAAATCCAAAATCTGCACCATCGAACTTCTCGATTTTGACCTTTCCTTCATCTATAGCCATTGCTCCCACTCAAATCTGACTTCGTTGGATCGTGTAGAACCAAACGCTCTGATACCAATTGTTGGGAGAAATACTCAACTTTTCCGACTTATCAGATTTGTGTGAATGCAAAATAATAGAGAAAATAACACACAGTATCAATATTCTCTAACACTACTTTAACTATGAAGAAAACTGAAATGATTACAATGTTTGAACTCTCAACCCAATATTCCCTTACAACAAAGAATTCTGAAAAGCATTCCTGTTTTAATCTAAACTAGTTTTTCTCTTTTGTTTCTGGAATCCCTTTTTAATTGAATGCACTAACAAAATAATTACAACATTATTTATACTTGCAAAACAACTAAAAATAGTTTGTGGAATTACGTAGCTCCTTAATTCCATCACACATTCTTCTCCTAATTTTAACTCCATAAAATCGGGTTGTATTTATTCTTCTTAATTGTAGTAAAAATAGCTAATTGTTATTTCCAACACCTTTCAATTTTTTTTACCTGGATTTGCTTTCATCTCTTAGTTGCAGTTCTTGAACAGAAATCCACGATTCCACAACTTTCTATTTCTTAGTTTGACACCTGACATCTTCCTTCCATAAATTACTGGGAAGCCAATAATAAGACAGCGGTATGCAACTCTATTTGTTTAATTAATTAGTGGATTGAGATTAGAAATTTTGGTTTGGTGAAATGCTTTGCTTCTCATGGGTTGCAATATTAATTAGCTTCTAATGTTCAACTGTATAGGTGAGTTTTTATTTGATGGGTGAGTTTTGTTTAATTTCCTGAGAAATTAATGTAGAAGAATGCAATTTTCTGGTTTTAATTTGACTCAGTTCTTCATATTTTGATTTTTGTAGGTCAGAGGAGGCACAAAAGCTAAACAATCTTTACAGTGAGTTGTCTGATATTCATGGTAGTTGACTTATAGATGAGTTTATTGCAATGTTCTATTTTTGTAATACAGACTGCAAAACTGGCTTGGCTCCTCTCTTGAACTCGCTCGATCCCGCAAAAAGGCCAATCTCAATCAGCAACCTGTTGCTTTTAATTTCCTTGTGAGTGGTACTATTTCTTTCCCTCTTCTGTTTGTGTTATTATTTTAAGCTTTGGAAATATTATCTATTATAATAGGATCATTTGTGCATATCCTCCCTCTGAATCAAACAAATAGAGCAATTCCAAATCATAAAACGTATGGAAGACATCAAATTACGTCAATCCATTGATCCAAAGATCATGAATTCATGTCAAGTGCTTGGTACTGAAATTGACAAACAGATTGAGGTGATCCATTATGTTTAAAGATTGTGTAATTATGCAGTTTATTATTTTGCTTTTCTCTTCTAGTCTCTTACATTAATAGGTTCCTCTTGATGGGAATGATCAAAACGTTTTAGATAAATTTCCCTGAACAAGTTTTGCCTGATATTGCACATGTTTGTCTGATATTCAAAACGTTTTAGATAGATTTCCTATCTTTAGGTATGCCTATCTTCCTGAACAAGTTTTGCCAAATTCTCTCCAATGATAATTTGGCAATCTTCCTTACTCTTATGAAGAATCTATCACTTCATATGATTAATAGTGTTTGTTGATTAGTGTTTAGCATATTGAAGAGAATAAGCAATCTTCCTTACTCTTATGTTAATTCCATTATTACTCTTCTGTTTAATTTTCTTATTAGTATAGGTTGTTGATTATTGGTGTAATAAAATTATGTGGAATAATGTCATTGAAAAATGCAGATCTGTATTAAGTTCTTTTCTTCAACTTTTCTCTCTATTCCAATGCTTCAGGCCATTAGTAAAATGTTTTCTTTTGTGGTGGTTGGTTTGTGTGCAGATAAGAAGTTGAAAGGGATAGCCTAATTAGAATCTGTATGGTTCCATTCAAAACTGTAGTTAAGCTAATATAAGAGAAGAGAGAAATTAAGTCATCTGAGTCTAATTCAGGCAAGCCAACTGGCCGATTATGATTTTAAAATACTGCAAAAGCTTATGACTTCATCCTGATTCGTGATGATTTTAAAATTCTCTGTTACAGGTATTGAATGGAATCATTCAAAAACAGTTAATAATGCTGCAAAAATCTGAATATCGTGAACACTATATCTCATTTTCAAAAACAGTTAATAATGTTGCACAAATCTGAATATCGTGAACTCTATATCTGATTTATAACAATGTTCAGCAAGTGTTTTATTTTGTGCTCCAGTTGGCTTGCCTGAATTATCTTTGTGCTGAAGAGGACAAGTTACATGCAACTTTGAAACTTGCTGAGTTTTCTGGTGCAAACAAATTCTCAACAAAAGTAGTTTTTTTTTTTGTAAAAGCTTCTCCGCACATCTATCTCCAACTACAACAACTTCCTGTTTTTGGCCATCAGTTGGACTTTTCTATGACAAATCATAGCATTCGAACAAGACCAATCTTAAATGCCAAGGTATCTGCATTTCTATCAAACCAGCTCTGATTTTAAAACATAAGGAAAGCACAATACTTACGCTGGTGATTTATGCTTAGTGCTTTTGGTCAAACATGCATTGTGTTTTCTGAAGTATGGCTCGAGTTGTTTTCTTTAAATTGAAAATTCTACCAGCCTCGACTTTTCTTGAATCCGTATATTATTAAGACGGGTATGTTTAGTTACGAAGATAAAGAGGGTATGGTTAAATAATCCAAACACTTTTCATAAGATATGTAATCTTTATAATAAGAAGCTGAAAAGATATGGTATACTTAGACTGCTCTACCAAGTTGAAAAAATACTACTAGTCTAACTTGTGAAATAGAGGAATTTATCAACAAAGGGGTTACTTAAAGAAAGGGAAGTAAATGAATAAAGAAGAATGGGTCAAGGCAAGTAATTTGTTTTGCTAGTGATTATGCATAAGGAATGTGGAGAATTTCGGATGCAAAGATTACTTAATGACAACATTGTCACTTCTGAGCAATCAAAAAGAATTTTTACCCAATCTAATAATATATTCTGTTTTTTTGAACAAATTTTTATCATTACTCGATGATAAAATTCTATTATCATTTATACCAACAAGGGCACTTCCTTTATTATTTGTATGATTATTACAAAATACTTACAGGAGTCCTGCATTTCCTGACAATTTGAAGCTTTTGCTAATGAATTTTTTTATGCTTATATGAGCTTAAGCAAACCTATGGTTATTGAGAAGCAGGTCAAGACTAATATTATTGCAAGGAACAGATACATTACATTTTCCTGTCTTTTTTTAACTATCTTTGTAAAGTGATGTTGCTGATGAAGAAACATTTGTATGGTACTATTATTGAATTGTGATAATGCCAAAGGGAATGTGAATCTGAATGTTTTTTAAGGTGTTGCTGCATTGATATATGATAAAGAGGAAATGTGGCATATGGAAGCAATAACTATCCTCTGTCTGAAGAATATTTAAACCCTTCCAGATTCATAAAATATAATAAATAAAAAACTCAGCAAATTATTTTACATGTTGCGAGTATAGAATATGTTTTGCTTTCTCGAAATGTCTTTTGTTCGATTGATATCAGATTTGGGATTGATGTTATGATTATTGAAAGCTAATGATAGATGATGGAATGATCACTAAAATCATGCATTGAGTTTGTTAACGCTGAATGATAAATATAGTGTAGGAAACTGAATTAATGGCTCTATGATCAAACTGTTCAGATTTCAAAATTACCTTCTGAAAGTTATGCACTATGTATTAGGATTTTAACGAACAAGGCCATAGAAGCGAATGGTGCTAAGGCATTGCCACTGTATTAACTGCAGGAGCCATTGGAGCATGTTTTGGAAGTCCAGCAGATCTTGCATTTATTCGTATGCAAGCGTATGATAGGTTCGTATTGTTTTTGTTGCTGCTATAGTTTTGCCTCTGATCATGGAATTATGGTCCCCTATATGGAGGATATTCTAGCCGATATATGTCCTGAAACAGATTCTGTTTGAAACCTTTCATGTGAACAGTTTGAGTCAGATTTTTTGGGGATCCCATAAACAATTTTAAAGGGCATTTTTCATTCATATTCACAAACAAATCAAACCAGATTTAAATTTTTGTAAAAAGGTAAAAAATTCAAACATTCAAACGACTCTTTTGCTTCTCATATTAGAATATAAAGACCAAATAAGATACAATTTGGCTGTTATATTCTTCACGTGAAAAAAAACAAACAAAGCTAACTTCTTGAAGATCAATTCCAAGCTAAGACAGCAAGGTAAGTTCTGTTTCATTTCTTGAATTTCATCATCATCATAAGCCTCTGAAATTAGGATTGTCAATGTTGAAAGGTGTTAGCTAAGTTGAATAACTTATAAGCCTTTAATAGAATAAGAGGTTTTTGCAGGAAACCACCCGTTATTTATCCGAATTTACACAGAACCACCCGTTATATAAAAATTTGCATGGAACCACCCAAATGTGCTCTTCCGTTAACAAAAAGCCATCCATGTCAAACTTCCGTTAGCTTTTCCGTTAAAAATTATACAATTACCAATTTAACCTCACTTTATAATAAAATTTAAGGACAAATTTGTACTTCATAAAATATTTCAAATTTAAAGGACATTAAAAATAAAAAGGGTCATCTTCTCCCTCGAAAATCGGTCTTGATGTTTCTTCTGGTGCAATAAGCGGAGGCTCTGTTTCACAAAAAAAATAAAATAGGCGGAGGCTCTGTTTTATCACTTCAAAGAACAGGGCATTAGGCATTCCACCTAAATCACGAATACACAACCAAAAAAGCCGCAATTCGGAAACCTAAATCACTCAAGATGTAAATTAAGAGAAGAAAATGCCACCTTCATGCATAGGCACGACATGAATCGGAGGCGGAGCGTCATCAAACCCCAGCGAAGCTTCCTAATCACCGACCATGGCTAAAGCAACATTCTCGGCGAACGAATAGTACTCCAAATTGAGGCCACCGTCAGCCGCCATAGCCATGAACGGAGAAGGTCGGTTCAGGGTCTGTTGCACCACCTTCGTGTAGCGCGAGCGAGAACCAGACATTGTTGAGAAAGTGTGGTGATGAGAAAGCATGATAATGATGAAGGAAGAAAGTGAATGTGGAGATTTGATAATTTCACAGAGGCAAAGATTGGGATTTTTTTGGCTCACGAAGAAGATGACCCTTTAAATTTTTTAAATTTTTATTTTTTTAATATCATGGCTTTTTCAATTTACAAATTCGCCCTTGGATTTAATAAAATAGTGAGGTTATATTGGTAATTGTACACCTTTAACGGGAAAGTTGACAGAATTTTGCCATGGTGACTTTTTGTTAACGGAAGAGCACATTTGGGGGGTTCCATGCAAATTTTTATTTAATGGGTGGTTTTGTGCAAATTCGAATAAATAACGGATGGTTTACCGTAAAAACCTCAATAAAGAGGATAACTTATGGGGGGATACTGTGTGTTTGCTGTCTTAGCACATTTGGGTAGAACTATGCATGATAACTTATGGGAGTAAAAATCCCATCTAAAGAGGATTCTTGCCAAGATATATGAATTCAAAGTTACCTGACTCGGTCATATCTTGCTGAAACATTGAAGCTATATTCTTAAAATCAATATTGGGTTTTGTATGATTTAATTTGAAAGCTCGAATTTATGCTCCGTGAAAATCAGAAATCTCTGTTTGTTTGTCTGTTTCGGAGTTGATTTGTATACGCTATAATAAAATGACCAATTGACCATATAGTTTGTTTTGTACAACGATCATAAAACTCAAAGATTCGAGTGCTATTTACACTATCATACACAATACTTATTTGTTGTCTTTCCATATATATATATGATGACAAAAAGTTCTAATAAATTACAAACTTTTGGATTGATTTTAAATGCTTTTTATAAATACTAAAGAGATCCGAAACATGTAGTACATGTTGCTGATATTGGACAAAAATGGAAAAACAATCTCTAACACAATAAATGTGGTTTATAAAGAAGTGTTGCAAAACATATGATCTACATGTTTTAGTGTTTTAGTAGTTATAAATTTGTTATTCATTTTATTTTTTTCATTTCAATAACTATTGTTCACGTGTTTTAAACATTTTCTATAATAATAAATTCATTATTATACTTTATATTTATATAATCAAATTATAACCCCGTACATGGTACGAGTCTAACACTAGTTTGAAGACTAAAATGTTAAACCATCTCCTTTGAACCAGTGCAAATTCGCATGAATGATATCAAGTTAGATTACTATTAATCCAGATCCTCTACGGGAAAATAATAATAAATAATTAAAATTAAAATTCATGTAAATTTATCCTCTTTTCAGAGATAATATAAAATTAACCACACAAATTTATCTTCTTCGAGGGATAATAATATATATATCTACTTCAGAAGATAATATAAGATCAATCGCGGAAATTCATCTTCTTCAGGAGATGATTATATATATCCACTTCAGGGGACAAAACAAGATCGAATCACGTAAATTCATCTTCTTCGGGAGATGATTATATGTAGATTATATATTTCCACTTCAGGGGATAAATCAATATGCATCGCATCGGGGATACAATTTAAGCGAAATTGGATTAAACTTGTCTCTACGGGGATAAAATAATCACTTCATGGATCATAAAGAAAAACTACCACTTCATGGATCATAAAAACTTAATCGCTTCAGGGATAAAATGAGTTTTAATCGCTTATACAAAACTTAATCTCTTCAGGGATCAAATGAGTCCTAATCTCATTAGGATCAATTGAAGTATAATCGCTTTAGGGATTGATTGAAACATGATCGCTTCAGGGATCGAATTTAAACATGATCACTTCAGGAATCGATTGAAACTTACATCACTTCAGGGATCGATTAAGAATAAGATCGCTTCAGGGATCGCTTAAAACTTAGATCGCTTCAGGGATCGTGTTCTTCTGCATAAGATCAATTACAATAAAATAAAATAAAATCTCTTCTTACCGTCTCCTTGGACATAGATGATTATGCGAGGTGCATATATAATGATAGGAGATGCATCATTTCCTATGTGAGCGATATCGTGCTGATAACGTGTTACAAATCTAATGTGCTTGGAGTAGAAGGAGAGATTAGAGAGTAAGGGAATAGGAGAGAAAAAGAGAAATAATATGTCTTGTTCTTCTCTATTGTCTAAGTAAACTCAAGCCTATTTATAGGCCAATACATGGGAAGACCATAAGTCATGTAGTTACATGTACATCCATAAAATAAGGTAATATAACAACTATCTTATTTTAATGAGCTTAAATATTTAAGTATAATCAAGGAATTGAGTCATTAGAGGCTTGAAATTTGAAAGTAATTTGTTGTTTTTATATACACAAACATAAGAGTATTTTTTTTCTTTTTAATTTTCCAATTTCGAAAATGACTTTGCAAACATAACTTATATAATTACGGTTTTTCTAATTTATAGGTAAAGACTCGTAAATTTAGAAAGAATCTGTATATTTAAAATTTAATCAGTTTTTTTATTATTCTCAATTTAAGATTTAGTTTCTGTATTGGTGTTATGTTTTTACTATATGGACAGAAAAACCTACGCTTAGTTGAGCTCAATCTAATTATTCACGTGATCAATGATGTCTCTTAAAAAATCCCTTTGGACTCTCCAAAAGAACGCGCTTCCACGCGCGATTAAAAATCCCCAAATTCTACCCCGACTCCGAAACCTAGCTCTAAACCCTAGCCCCAATTCCCAGATCTGGAGCGATTTCTCGAATGAAATCCCCAGAAGTAGTAAAATCTGCACTAGAAACACCACAAAAGAACCTCCCCAAGTTCGATTTCATGAAAAACGGAGTGGGAACCGAGCCCTAGCCATTGACCTAGGCCAGGTCGCTTTCCCTGCCTGTGAGTCAAATAGGAAACGACGACCCTACTGTAGACCTCAACCGCTTGCCTTGGAAGCCCTGACGCCATGGCAACTATCCAGGAAGAAGAAGACAAACATCTCTCGCAGCCAAAGCACAACGTTGAGGAAGAAAAGAAGAAGAAATACCCGAAGTAGCGCTGAAGCCCTATCCCTTTGTCGATGGCAGCAGCATTTGCCTAGCTGCAGTCCTAGCCGATGGCACACCAAACCCAACTCACTCTGGCTGGTGCTCCCGTGACCAGCTGGTCATGGCCATCTTGTGCGGCTCCCTCTCCGAGAAGGTCTTGGCTCAGGTCTTAGACTGCTCCACCTCAGCCCAGATCTGGACTGCCCTTCATCAGCTCTTTGCAGCCCGGTCCCATGCTCAGGTCGTTCAAACTCGACTCCAACTAGCTTCACTTAAGAAGGGGTCCAAGCCGGTGTCCGACTACTTCACTCAGGAACGCGGACTGGTGTCGCTCCTTGCAGCTGCCGGCCAACCTATCTACGAAACCGACTCAGACAGTATACAACACAAACTATTCGGCTCCTTGCTCCTTGTCAAAATTCATCAATATGTTTGCAGCTAAGTTTTTAGCCGCCCTACAACTCGACCAAACAAGAACACATGTTTACCCCTTATTGAGACTCATCATCCATCTGTCCATCCTATTACTATAGCTTTGCACACATATAGTATGAGGTAGGAATATAAAGCTTTTCAGTTTTCACTCTCTCCATGTGGCTCTCTGCATGCTTCATTATGAAGCAAACATGGTGGGTCCTCCTCTTCTCTCAATTATTAAATTTTATTTTGTGTAGTAGGTGGCATGTGCATCCTATTTTTATTTCTTCCAACATATGTTGATAATTAATCATCATCTCAAAACCCCAAGAACTAGCAGGAGGAGGAAAATGAAAATTAGCCATGAGTTGTTGTACGAAGATGTGAAATAGGTGCCACCAAGCATCACAGAAAGCGATGTGTCGCATCTCTAGCTCCCTCTCATGAAGAATAGAACCAAGTGTCATACAATCCAAATCATCGAGAAACTATAAATTCACCATCGACGAGTCTGACAACTGCTCCTTCAACCTTCTTCAATTCATCACCGATCGCAGGCCTCTTTCTCCGTCAAGATCGTCGAACAACTCCCTCGACCTCCGCTGCCTTGATTCAGATCCAAAGATTCACTTTCTCCTCTCTATTAGCTGGCTTGGGCACCGACTATGACTCAGTGGTCACTTCTCTCACCACCCAACTCGACCTCCCCACACCCACACAAATTATTTCCCATCTTCTTACCCACGAATCCTGCCTCCTTCGCCAAACACAAAGCCTGCAGAACCACATCAGTATCAACCATACGTCCCTCCCCTCTCAAACACCCGAATCTAACTACACATATGCCCCTAGAGGTCGTGGGCGCTGGAACGGAGGACGCCACAACAACAAGAGGTCATCGGGGAGGCAGTCAAGGTCGAGGTCGCAGCCGAACAACTTTCTTTGGAGCTCGGGATGCTCGTCCCGTATGCCAGCTCTCTAGGAAACCATGACACATTGTCATGAAGTGCTGGCACCGCTTCGATCACGCCTTTCAGGCTCCACCGCCGGCAAGCTTCTAGGCGAATCACACAACTCTAGCCCCGTGGTATGCTGACACCGCGGCTACGCATCACTTTACTCCCGATCTCTCGAATTTTCAGAACCAAATTCAGCAATATGGATGCACTTATCAAGTAGCTTTGGGGGATGGCTCTCAAATCCCCATCCAACACTATGGTTTCACCACTCTCTTCTCTAACTCTCATCCTTTTAAACTCACTCATTTGCTTCACACTCCATCCATCACTAAGAACCTGCTTTCAGTAAATAAATTTTGTTCAGACAATGATTTATACTTTGAATTCCACTCATCTTTCTTTCTTGTGAAGGACAAAACTACCCAGACAATTCTCCTTCGGGGTCCCGCTAGGGAGGGGTTGTATGAGATCCCGACCACCACCACGGCTCCGCCGTCATTGTCACCGCAAGCTCACGCCGTCACTGTCTCCTCTGCTTTGTGGCATCAAAGATTAGGGCACTCCTCTTATCGTGTGGTGTCTTCAGTTTACCAGTCTCTTTCAAGTTCAACAAAAGGCCTTGCTCCAAGCCCAGATGGTTGTCCCGACTGCTCATGGGCCAAGTCCCACCAGCTTCCCCATCCACCCAGTCCAAGCCAATCTCCTAGTAATAGACAAGGCTCTCAAGCAAACAATCCAACTCACACAGCCATGACTGTAGTCTCATCCGGAATGACATTTCATCACGAGAGCCGACACACAACTTTACACGCAAAAAATGAAAGTAACTTAAATGATTTGAAAGGCAACAACAAGGCCACTTATTTTTATCTTTGGTGAAAACGTTTTTTTGATATTCATTTTATCTTTGTTCTAATTTTCTATTTTCAACTTGTACAACAAGCTAGAGAAAGGAAACTATTAAACTACTTTTTTTTTTCCAAATGTTTTAACTAGGTAAATTAAACCTTGTTATAATAAGGGTTATAATTGTTGTGTCGGATTGTGTAGTACAACTTGCACTTCGATTTTTTTTTTTTGCCTTTGTTTCTCTTTGAGCTTGATTGCTTGAAAGTTAGGAGTTGAGATTTGGTTTTTGGTTTTTGGTTTTTAGTGAGAAGAGGAAGTTTCTCTCCCTACACCATACTTCCTCTACTTGATCCTTTTGCCTTTTAAGGTAAAAGTAAAAGGTAGGGGTGGGCATGGGTGATTAACCGGTGTTTCGGTTAACCAATCTTCGGTTAACCGGTATTTTCGTTAGTGATTTAGGCATAACGTAATTGTACCGTTAACATCGGTTAACCATCAGTTTTGATACGGTTAATTGGTTAATCAAATAACCATAATATTAAAAATACTTAAAACTATAAAAAAAAATTAGTACAAAAAATTGTAAGCAAAATACTTAAATAACAATATCCCTTGCATTGTTCTATATTAAAAACCAATAAAACATAATAGTAAATAAACTTACCATTATCCTCCAAATAAAAATCTTAATAACAATACAAATCGTCTATTTGTACGTTAAAAATACTTACCGTCGTTAACGATATCGTGTGGGTGTTAATTTGGTGAAGGATCGGCAGAGTTAAATTCGGTGTATGTAGTGAAATGATGAATTAAACGAGACTAAGGTTGGGGAAGGCAACCAAGAATTTGATCGATTGTAAGTTTGGGCTTTCGATGGAGTAAAAGGGTTATTATAGTATATTAGACAACCTTTTTAATATTCTATTAATTACAGTAATATCATCTATCTATATACTAAAACAGAACTTTGTTTTGCCACATGTCGCCCTTATATTCAATTCGCCTATGTGTCGACCTCTAAGCTATTTATATATTTATATATTCTCGGTTAATCGGTTAACCGAGGTTAGAAAAGCTCAAAACCATTATCATACCAAATAACCGTAAAATATTTCAGTTGATTAAATCGTACGTTGGTTTTTCTTCGGTTAAAAATATTTTTATCGACTTTTCGATTATTCGATACGGTTCAACCAGTATAAAAGGTGTCCGAATATCATAAAGCTTCCCCTCTTTTCCTCATCCTATCCTCCCATCACATTTTCCGTTATTTTATCGTAGAGATGGTCTTGATGTAATTATCTTATTTCCAATTTAATATATATTTTTTTTTTTGATTTTCCGCTCTAGTTCAGCGGTTAGGGGACTCCCTACTACCCTTACATCTAGAGTTCGAGCCGCGTGAATGTCTCTCCCAACAAACAATTTTTAACCTCCACTAAGTCTCGAACTCGAGACCTCATGTTGGGTGATTGACGTCCCTTACCACCCGACCACATGCTTGTTGGTACTCCCCCCGTCCCATAATATAATTCCTCTTTCACTTTTCACATTTGCCGATACACGTTTTGTATCGTTAATATCTCTAACTATATGTTAATAAAAAATTCTAAAATTTTGATATGTTAAAGTAATCGTCAAGACGAATCAAACAAGACCCCATATTGTTTGTTATTAAATATTAAAAGTTATACGATAAAATGTATTAAAAGGTGAATAATGTCAAAAATGAAACAAGAATTATATACCGGACGGAGGGAGTATTTAATATCCTTATTTATATACTCGGCCAAATGCACTTGGCATGATTGCGAAGCAGATAGCTTTTTAAGCTAGGGTTTCGTTTTCCAGGGCTGTGTTCAGCTTCAGATTTTAGGGTTCTTCTTTTTTCAAGTATTCTCCACCTAATTTTTGACGGTGGAGGGGAAGAAGTAGCAGTGAGTTATGATCAGGAGCAGTCAGGGGGAGGGCCGAGGTTGATTTGGGTGTTCATTTCATTTATTGCCCTTTCTTTTCTTGAAGCTGGAAAGAAGCTTTTGGCGATCCAGTTGACTTACAAGTGCAATTCTGAGTCAAAATTGGTAATTTCTGTGGTTGCTATCAGCGTTCTGTTCCTGGTAGTTGTGGGGTAAGTTTGTCTGAGGTAAGGATGGAAGAGAAGATGGATCGCATAGTGGGCGGAAAGTTTAAGATGGGGAGGAAAATTGGAAGTGGTTCATTTGGGGAGCTGCATTTAGGTATATGCTTTTGTTAAAAAAGGCTCTCTTTTTTGGTAGAGGGTGCTTACCCCTTTATTGATTATAGTTGCTTCATCTTCTTAGAAGTTTTTTTTATTCTGGCTATATATCCAGGTATCAGCGTACAGACTGGTGAGGAAGTGGCTATCAAGCTGGTGAGTTTATGAGTTTGTTGGAATTGGATCATTGTATGCTGTATTCCTGTATGTACATTGGGTTAGCTGAATAAATTGCATTTATGTGGTTCATGATTGATTTTGTGGATGTCTGGTTGGTTTGTTCCTTAGTGTTTGGGATTTCAGAAGCATCATTTCTTGAATTGTATCTGTGTCATATGGAAAAGCAATGCAATAGTGTGTTAGTTGGTACTCAGTTTTTTAAGAATTCAGAGCTTCGGAAAATGTATTAACCAAGCATGCTGTAAGCACTAAGAAAGGGTTCTGAACTTCTGATGCATTCCGATGAGAACAAAAGGATTTCAGATGTAGGCAGAGTGATCATTATGATTCCTCAGGGAATATAAGCATATTTTACATTAAACTTGTTCTTTTCTTTCACCCCCAGCTTGTTAAGACTGAAGGAACAATCTGCCATCTACTGGATGAATAAAGGCTGGTGCACCAATTCCAGCCAACATTGAACTAAACTTTTCTGTAGATGATTAAAGACATATTGACTCAAGTTTCCCAATGTCTCTACTATATGCTTAGCACTCAAGAGCTCTTTGTTTTATTCCTTTTTCAGGAGTCTGTGAATACTAAGCATCCACAACTGCGCTATGAATCAAAGTTGTATATGCTTCTTCAAGGAGGAAGTAAGCTGTGTATATCTTTCCAAAAATCATAGTCATCACAGTTGGAACTTGCTTTCTTTGTTTTCTTTCTTCTGCTGTCAAATCCTTTATCTTGCTAACCTGGATAAGATAAAGAATGAAATAGAATGCTTTTAAAAAAAATCAGGTTTTTTAAGTACTATGTATTAGAAAATTGATGTGTTGGTTTGGTTAGCAATTGGCTAACTGGCATAGAATTCAACAGTTATGTCTGTGTTATATTTGTTGGGTGTGTATTACATCCTTCTTTTGTAAAGACTAGGTGTATGAAGCTGGAGGCTAAGTAACTTGGAAAATTTAAAATAGAACACCCATGCATAGAGTTAGACTTCAATCTAGTTCCTAATACTTTATTATGCAATTCTCTTATCATGTTGAAGCTGGCATTCCACAAATCAAATGGTTTGGAGTCGATGGTGAATACAATGCCATGGTCATCGACCTTCTAGGTCCAAGCTTAGAAGATTTATTTAATTATTGCAACAGAAAATTTACTCTGAAGACGGTTCTGATGCTTGCAGATCAATTAGTAAGTTCCTAGCTACTTCTAGTAGTGATCAATGATCATTTGTTTTGAGCCACTCTAAATGATGTTCCTTGTATAATGTTTTTCAGATTAGCAGGGTTGAGTACTTGCATAGTAGAGGTTTTCTTCATCGAGATATAAAACCAGATAATTTCTTAATGGGCCTTGGTCGCATGTCACTTAAGGTATTAATTCAGTGGTAAAAAAACCAAATGATGTTTGTAGCCATGTTTCTTGTATATTTCTGGGGTATCTGTATTAAATTGAGACATAATCTATGGTTTATCCATGAAAACCACAAAACGTCTTCCTATGTTCCTTGTACAAGGCCCACCTTTTTACTGTATATCCTTCTTTTGAAAAGCTAAGACGTTTCTTCTTTTGGATGCTTTCTTTGTTCCATTGCAGGTATTTGCTATTGACTTTGGGCTTGCAAAGAAGTACAAGGATCTTCAAACCCATAAGCACATCCCATACAGGCAAGTAGTCAGTCAGACTTCAGGATTTTTATTTTATTTTCTCGTGGTTTGTTTCCATGATTCAACTTTATATATATATTGCTTTAATGAGCAGCTTCCAGATCTGTACACTCTTTGACATGTGGTGAACTTTGTCTTTACCTATCTCACTATATGACATCTTTGGTCTGTATATTTCAGAGAAAATAAGAGTCTAACTGGTACAGCTCGATATGCAAGTGTCAATACTCACCTTGGAATCGGTGGGTTGACTCTTTCCTTAAAATGATATTCCTATCAAGCAAAACCAGCTCACCTTTGTATTTCGTTTGCAGAACAAAGTAGAAGGGATGATTTAGAGTCTCTTGGATTTGTGCTTATGTATTTCCTACGAGGAAGGTTGAACCGAAACTCATAAACTTCTTGCTTTTGGATGCAAAACATTAAAATACTTTTTCACTCTCGTCATTTCTGACATTTCCTGTTTTTTTATATATAGTCTCCCTTGGCAGGGCCAGAAAGGCAATACTAAAAAACAGAAATATGATAAGATCAGTGAAAAGAAGATGTCGACACCCATAGAGGTACGATATTATCAACACCTTTCTTATGACTGTCATATTTACATTAAAATGCAAGTATAGAGATACTTGTATTGACTTGGTAGTTCATGGAATGGGTTTATGTTCTGCAGGCTCTTTGCAAATCCTACCCACCAGAGTTTGCATCATATTTTCACTATTGCCGGTCATTGCGCTTTGAAGATAAGCCAGATTATTCATATCTAAAACGTATTTTTAGGGATCTAGCTGACCGAGAAGGTATAAGCCTGTGTCTTTGACACCATGAATATCAGAATTCCTATATCACTATAGCAGGACTTAGATTCTGATTCTACCACTGCTGCAGGCTATAGATATGACTCTGTATATGACTGGACTGAATTGAAGTATCCTCATGTTAGAGGACGGGTAAATCTTTGTCTCCTCCTACCTCTCTCCAAGTGATAGATCTCACTTGCTTGAAAGTGTTTAGCTGACTATTTTCTCTTTCATATTTTCTTTCTGTTGCTATTAGCTTCCTGCTCCAAAACCAGGTTTAACGCCAGGACCTTCTGCAGAAAGACCAGAAAGAACTTCAGGTTTGACTTCACATTTCCCTTTCAAAACATAAACGAGTTTTTAACTTCAAATTTCCCTTTCAAAACATAAACAAAAAGACGGGTTCTTAAATGTTCTTTGTTATATCCAGTAGGGCGAGAGCTACGGGACCGAATCTCCGGTGCAATGGAAGCCATTTCTAGAAGGAACGCTTTGGCCTCTGGCGACCATATCAAGCAAAGAAGCTTGCAGGATGTATCGGCATCTAGGGACGTGGTAAATTTGTAGCAATGTCTTGTTTTCGTTATAGTGGTGTTATCTCAGGATTCCAATTGAGTTATTAGTGTTGTAATTTGCAGCGTCGGGGTTCAGAGAAGGCAAATTCTTCAAGAATAAGTGGATCTTCCAAGAGAGCTACTGTCCATTCTACAAACATGCAGAGACTTCAGGGTATTGAGGCTCGGCCTGCATCAAGAACTCGGGCTTCAGCTACAAGGGGCAGCCGGGACGATCAGCTTCGAAGCTTTGAGTTCCTCTCTCTTCGGAAGTAGAGGATGATTTGATTATTGGGTGCTGAGTGGAATTAATCAAAGATTTAAAGAGTATTATTGATCTCAATTATGTATATCAAGAGTTGTGGAATTTATCATTGTGTGTGTTGTGTGTATTCTTGCATTCCTGTTGTAACATTATGTCTTCCTCAAAATGTCAATGACCGAGAGGGAAAATGTTATATTGTCAAATATTGGTCTAGTATGATACTATTTACTTTGCTAGTATCCCCGTTTTTATACTCCCCATCTTTTCACAATATAAGCCGTTTGCCCACTATAAGACGGGTTTGGTTCCGGTGAGGATGAGTCTTTAGAGGAGGACTGAGGATAATGAACACAAACGATACGAGTTATAACTCATGCGTGCATCAACAAATACTATGTGCATTAGTTGTAATGTCTATGTGCATTAATTATAGCGTTTGTGTGCATCATCCTCAGTTCTTATCTAATGACTCATCCTCACGAGGTCTTTTCCCCTATAAGATCACTCACAATGGGGGTATGTAACTCATGCTTGGGTTACATAGGAATGAGAGACCACTTTTCAATTATCTTCAACCATTGATTAAAAATAATCCAATGGTTCTCATAAATTTGTATTTAAGTAATATAATATAATTTTTCAACAAAATATTAGGCTTATATAGATTATAAAAATACAAATAAATATTTTAATGTTTATAATTTTTTTTATCTACACATAGACACTCATATTCCATATATACATGTTACTTTTTTCTATTAAAATGAATTGAGTCAATCATATATAGATTACGTTAAAAAATACTATTTGATTTAACATTCAAGCTCAATACAAAATAAAAACATAATTGTTGTATAAATTATTCTCCACTTAGGAAAACTAGAAACATAATTGCTAATTTTGAATCATAAACATAAAGTTATTCTTCACTTATGAAAACTAGAAACATATATTAGTTTCGAAAATCATAAACATGAAGTTATTCTTCATTTAAGATATATGTATTATTATATTGTGTAAATATATGATGGTTAAATAAATATGTATACATGTAACACTCCTCATGTAACCCTATTATGGGGAAAAAGTGAGATGAGTTACATGAGTGATGTGGAAAAGAGAGAAAATAATAAAATATGCTATGCGATTAAGGTTTTGTTTTACAAGCTGTTTGTGCACCATGCTTTTTTGTTTGCGGTTAATATCATTAAATAAACTATTAATGTTCAATTTGATTTAGTGATTCAACATGGAAGTAGGTGTATTAATGAATGAGTAAATGAACCGGGCCCGGTACCGGTCTCATTTACTTTCAGCCAAGACCGTCCAGTTTTTATAGATGGAGTAAAATATATAAAAATTGTAAAAATCTTAAAAAGGGGAGAAAAATATATAAAAATTGTAAAAATCTTAAAAAGGGGAGTAAAATATATAAAAATTGTAAAAATCTTAAAAAGGGGAGTAAAATATATAAAATTTGAAAAAAGCTCCGTTGCCGGGAATCGAACCCGGGTCTCCTGGGTGAAAGCCAGATATCCTAACCGCTGGACGACAACGGATTTGTGATATAATTTGTAAACTAAATATTTTCGATAAAAAAATAACAATGAAAGCTCAACCCGAATCCGGTTTAGCGGAGCTAGAAATTGGGCCACCACGAAATAACTTTGTCGTGTGTTGAATTATTAGAAGAAATGAATGAATGCGCCGCTCTTATTTAATTATTGTTGCGTCAAATATTAAATGAATATGTCGCGCGCTCGTATTTAATCATGGTCTAAACGTATAGACTCACTTGAGTATATATATATACTATAGGAGATCCAACGATGTGGTCCGTCGCAAGCCAACTAGCAAGTCTAGTTGAACTTTTAAGCTTCAGTAAAAGCACGAAAATTTATTAATATAGCTGTGTTGCTTATTATTTTGGACCCAATGAATTGCCTACTTGCTCAATGCTCAATGCTCAATATATTGATAGTACATGTATCGTTAAAGTGTGTACGTACTCTTTTTTTTTCAATAGCTTTATTGAAATTAAAAAGAGTTAATTGTAAACTAGTAGGAGAATAAATAAACCCTCTACATCATCCAACAAAAGATGAGATAAACTACTAGGAATGTTGTGGATAATATAGAGTTGTAATAATGTCAATATAATGATGTAATTAGTTAGTAGCCAATTAGAGTATAAAAGGACTTTAAGTATGTTGTTAGAAGGTACTTCGTTCATTTCTGTTACAGAGCTTACTTTCTGTTTTGCTCTCTTTCTTTCATTTCTTCAGTTGTAACTAGATACATGTTGATTACATGAATGAAGTATTATCCATGAGAATGAGTTTTCATAAATGTTAACAAAGAAATGAAATCCTAACGACAAAGAAAACACATAGTTAGCTAATCTATCAACAAAACGATTAACCTCTCTATACACATGAGTTACCCGGACTATTCAATCCCTTGTCAGAAAGCCTTGAAAGAGAAGTAACCACCCTTTATGTAAAATACCCACCACCAACTCTTAACCAACCTCGACGATTACTCTGTGATACCCCGTATAACCATAATAAACACCTCAAAGCTCAGCAAGAGACGCCGAACAAACACCAATATTTAACGCAAAACCTCTCCTCCACAAATAGCACCGGCTGTTGTCGCTCTGCCCGGATTTCATGCTTAACTAATTTTACAATTTATAATTGGTTTTCCATAACTATGATCCCTCTCCATATTTATTACGATTGATTACTTTCAGTTTGCAAGTTGATTGATTTCATCCAATATCCATGTATATATATATATTCACGGAGTATATATAGATTAACTTATTTTAATTCAATTAAATCGCTGTATATGTATGTACGTAGAGGTCCCATGCATGCATGCAACAATAAATGCCATTCTTTTTGTCTCCCCTTCAATCGCTTTCTCTCCCGCTCTTTTTTCATGAAAACTGTGAGGGAGCTAGCATTGCATTAATGAGTTACGGTTATTATTTAGCACCTCGATCTTAATTGCTGCACTGAATTGATCCAACACCTCCATATATCTACCATTCACAACCGGGCAGCACTTATTTTACACCAGGCAGCACCATCTCGTTCGGAACGTTCCGAACGAGATTGTCCGAATATTTTTTTTTTTAATTTTGTTTCTCGTTCGGAACCCCATTCCGAACGAAACCGGTCCACAAAAATCAATTTTCATTTAATAAATGCCGAACCGGTTCGACACTCGTTCAGAACCCCATTTCGAAGGAGATTTTTTTTTTATGACGTCATAATCTCGTTCGGAATGGGGTTCCGAACGAGATTCGGCTATATTTTTTGAAAATGCGAACGGCTATATTTTGACGGAGTCTATAAAATCGGAGTTGTATGACTTACATTATCAAACCCAATCGGAAGATTTCCAAAAATGACGTCTGAAAGCGATTCAACTAATTCTTCAAGGGCGGGTAGTTGGAAAGAAAGACGAAAGTGTTCTTCTAGTGGGACGTCGGTGGAGGAGGAGGTTGATTTGTCTGCGCCGGTAGATGATACATATTTCCATGTAAGTACCTGTAAACCTTTTTTTATAGCGTTTCATTAGAATTTATTTTATTGGTATAGTAGTATTGAAATTTGAGTAATTTTAAATAGGGATACTGTTGTGATGAGAAATATTTAAAAATCGACTATAGTGCCCATTTTACGACTAGTGAGAGATTTCCTACTATGGATCTTCTGAGAGAGTGGGTTAGGAAGGTCGGTTATGCCTTGTGTATGGTTATCACCACGAAATCATCAATGGCCAACAAGAGGATATTTCTGCACTGTGAGCAATCCGGTAGTTATAGAAAACATCGAAAGAACGTTAATCTTGAAGGAGATGTAGCAGAACCATCGTCGCAGCGTAGCAACCTTAGTAGGTTAAGGAAGTACAATTGTCCTTTTATGTTAAGAGGATATTATCGACGAGCAACTCTTGTTGAGCCGGCTGGGTGGATACTAAAAGTTGAGAAGGCATGTCACAACCACTGTCTTTCCAGCAGCTTGATTGGCCATGCATTTGCTTCGAGGATGACGGGAGAGCAGAGACGAAAAATAATGATTGCATCAGCGGCCGGGGCAATGCCGAAGGTTATTTATACACAGTTGCTTCAGGAAAATCCGACTTCCACAATATCAAGGAGGCAAGTGTACATTGTGAGGGAAAAGGAGAGGAAGAAAGCATTGGCAAATCTAACCGTGACCCAGTGGTCATTAGATTTCCTCCATCAAAGAGCTTATCGTAAAGGCATTCACTACGAGACGAATCCGGAGACCGGGGAGAAAAAGTTGTCAGCGTTTTTCATATCTCATCCGGATTGTGAACATTTGTTGAGAATGTTCCCTCGAGTGGTGATCATGGACGCGACGTACAAGACTAATAGGTACACTAAATTTCATTATTATGACTTCAAATACCATTTTTGAATTATAATATTAAATTTGAAATTGATAGGTATGGTTGGCCGTTACTTCAGTTTGTTGGATTCAATTGCACCAACTATACATATTGTATTGCGCTAGCGTTCATCTGTTGTGAGACAGCCCCATACTATGCATGGGCATTGAAACGGCTCAAGTATTTGTTTGGTGCACTCGGAGGACCGGATTGCATCATGTCTGATCTAGAGCTGGCAACAATTAAGGCGGTTGACCATGTATTTCCTAGTGTTCGTCATATGCTTTGCCATGTCCACGTTGATCGGAATGTTAAGGCATTTGCTAAATTGAACAACCTGGACGAAAAAAGTGCATCTGCTAGCGTTCGACGGGTGATGCGGTCTCACACAGAGAAGCAGTATGAGGAGAGACTTGATCACTTCCGAAAAACATGGAGGAATGGTCATCTTGTACAATATGCTGAGAGCACATGGTTTACTCCCCATAAGGAAAAACTTATAGCTGCGTATTGCGATGATATACGTCATTTTAGCACAAGAACGTCTAACAGGTAAGATATTTGAATTTGTTTTTAACGAGAATGATCATGACACTCGATGTTTAACATGTACAATGTTGTTGTCAGGGTTGAAGGTCAACACTCGATGTTGAAGCATATGTTTGACTCAACTGTTGGAGGGTTCGACACTTTAGTGCAACACATTGACAATATGTTTGTCGATCAGCACCGTCGAATACGGGCCAAGATGGAAATGTCCAACCATACTAGCCCGAAGGAGATACAAGACGGGCCTCGGTGGATGAAGACTATTTTCATGCGCATATTGAGGAAGTGCTCCGACAAGTGTTTGAGAATGCTACTGAAAGAAGTCCTTAAGGCAAAAGAGGGAAAGATACGTGGCCCATGTGAGGATCCTTGGTGGGAATCAACACTCGGATTGCCTTGCCCACACAGGATTAAGGTGTTTGTAGAAGAAGGAACGCCATTGTTGCCCAGCGACATTGATATCTTCTGGAAGCAGATCAAGTGGGAAGGAGTGGAATTGAAAGACTTTGACTCTGACGACGACGTGCAATTGACTGCAGATAAGGTTCTTATGGATGATTTCTTTGAAGGGGTGTTTACCGGTAACGTTGATGATTTCGATATGAAGAGGATGGCTGATAAGTGGCGTGAGTGCAAGGATCCTTCTTCAGTTGATGTCCAGGACCCCCCTCGGGGAGAGACAAAGAGAGGAAGGCCTAAGATTCATGCGAAGAAGACGGGTACAAAGCGAGATCCGGGTTGGGATGAGAGGGCTCAAGCTAAGAAGGATAAGGAGAAGGCAGAAGCAAGGAAAAAGGGGATGAAAGAGGAAGAGGGTGCAACTGTGCCACCGAAAGCCGATTCACAAAAGAAATCGTCTGTTGCATCCAACAGAGCTTCAAGTGGGGCGACGACCGTAAAAGGGAGTGCAACTAAACCACCGAGGGCAAGAGGAAATGCTAGATCGAAATGTAGCGGTGGCAATTCAATCATTTATCTCGACTTCGACTGGGGGATAGATAATATAGACCTTTTCATGCTCGCATACATAGCTGCTGTGGAGAAAGTAGGTGATGACGGTCATTGTGGTTATCGATCCCTTGCTCGCTTACTAGGTAAACCAGAGCAACAGTACGTTGAAATACGATTTGATCTTTCGAAGCACCTCCAACAAAACGGGCATATGTATCATGAGATGCTAGAGGGTTTCAAGACTATCCCGCAACTCATTCGAGAAGTGAATCACATTCGATCGCCATGCTCTCCTGAATTCTGGATGTGCACACCTACAATGGGATTGGTATTTGCCACGAGGTATCAAGTTGCACTAGTGGTGTTATCATGGTTTGGTCCTTGTACATGTCTTCCGATGTTTGCTCCTCCCGGTTCAGAGCCTCCTACCACGGTGTTCGGCATTGCACATGTAGGCAGACACAACCATTACGTACCGGTACGCATCGATATTTTCCGCTCTTGTACCTTATTTCACATATGTTTTTTAGTATACAATAACAATTTTGTGTTGACAAATTTGGTTGGTTGATGACAATTGTCCAATTCCACCCCCTCCAAGGCAGTGGAGTATCTACAAACAACCATCGGTGGACGGATGGGAACATCGCTTTCAGAGTAGATTCGACAACTACGTATCTGAGAGAGAGTTTCATGGTGGCAGTCCCATAATGACCTAAATCTTGTATTAGTTTGCTTCATGCTCTCCTGAATTATATATGTTTGTTTAATGTTTTGGTGGACAATTTATAAATATTTGAGTAATGTTTTTTCAGAATGATGTCAACATAATCATAGAAGCATTAATATTGAAACAACAACATAATTGAAAAACAACAGCACGAGTACAACGCAGACGGTGAACAACTAACGATACAAGAAATTAAAAATACTTAATTCTCTATTTGTTAAGTGTTGCTGCCAATTCTGCAGCAAGTGCAGCGTTTTCCTCCATGAGCTCGGCGTTTTTGGCTTTCAGTTCATCTATTTCGTTGGCCCATTCTTTTGTTCCAATCCTCAGCAGCTCCATCCCTTCCTCAATTCCTTCAGCCTTTGACCAGTTGCATAAGTTGTCTGCATTTAGTTCTTCAATAACGACCCTTGCACGACCTGTGTAGGGTGGATCGATCCAATGTTTGTATTTGCACCCTTTCTCTTCCTCTTCTTCAGTAAGAGCATCCCAACATGCATCCGGGCATCCCCAAAATCTTCTCCCATAGTTGACCTTGTCCCACTCTATTTGTTCGGTACACATATGCACCGTGGGCTTTTTCTGACAGCAACACAATTTCGGACCAGGATCCATTGTCGAGGAAGAGGCGGGAAATAGAGTTGGACGATTTGGATACATATCGAAATTTGAAAGAAAATAAATATAATGGAATGATAGTGAATGTGTGTTTGAAATGGTTTGTTTTGGAGGTATTTATAGACGAAAAGATAAGAGGTATTTGGGAAATATCCGACCCGGTCCCACAAAGTCTCGTTCGGAACCCCATTCCGAACGAGACTTTGTGGGACCGGGTCGGATATTTCCCAAACCTATTCTCTTTTCATCTATATATATGTCCCGGGTTTGTTTAACCGTGCAAACCAATGCCGCCTCTAAATATTAACCCGATACCCCAAGATGACGATGATGACGATGATGTAGTTGAAGATGGTGGTGAAGACGATGAAGAAAGCGAAGGTGAAGACGACGGTGAAGACGAAGGTGAAGGTGAAGACGAAGGTGAAGACGAAGATGAAGACGAAGGTGAAGACGAATCGGAAGAAGAACATGAAGATGATTATGATGACGTTGAAGAAGATGGTGGGGAAGAAGATGATGATGATGATTAGTAATGCTCACGTTTATATACTTTGTAATACTTTCGTTACGCATAATTAAAGTGTTGAATTTCACCTTCATACGTCTTTATAACATTAAATCAAAACGTAAGGAAACCAAATACATAAAGCATAATATCCATTAACACTTAATCAACGAAAATGAAACATAATATCCATAACACAGGGGACATAATATTCATTAAAACTTAAACAACAAATACAACGTATCAAACCCTCCAATAAGGTTCCGAATCGTGACCCAAGTTAGCTTCCCATTCATTATGCCTTGTTTGTTGTTCCGGAGGGGCTTGTCCCGCACCCATCCTTGCCCGCTCCCATATAGAATGTGTGGCTCTCTCTTCTGCACTCCTGGACGACTCTGCTTGTGACATCTGTTGAGTTTGAGTGACCTCCTCAGCTGTAGGCGGATCGTCGATACTGAGCATCCGAATGTAGGAATCCAAATTCTCCATGGATAATATCCCCTGTTGTCGATGTGTCCGCATCATAGCGAGTGTCGTCGATACACGCTGCAATACCAACAAATAATTAGGAGATGAGTCATATAGAAAACACAATACCAACAAATAAAATAATATAAGAATTACCCGGTTGAAATCGAGGGTAAGGATCGGGTTCGGGTTACGTGGCGGTCGAGGTCTTGCCGGGGCGTTTGGGCTCACATATGGATGTGAGACTTGAGCAAACCAATCGAGGTATGCATCCTCAGCATCCCAAGGGATAAGAGCTGGTGGGCTGGACATGATGTACAGACACAGGTTGTCATAACGCTGGTCCCATCTATCCCATTCCGGGCCATACCGTACAGTGTATTCCCGGCCACCTCACATTGATTTTGGCGGACAATAATACTCGACTGGCTTGGGGACATCCAAAGGTCGGGACTGACGGCATCCGAACTGTCTGCAAAACCGATCAGGGTTGTACATCTCCATAATGTCAAAGCACCGGATCCCACCACGATAAGTGGCCACTCTATGACGCCCTTGCGGTCCCACGTTCAAATCCGGATACAACATCCAACACACCTACAGCAATAGCTTATAACAATTAATAACAATATTGAAAACAAATAACTTGGAATGACATTTAGACAATTGACTTACATCTTCCGGTGCATACTCATCCAGGATGCGCCTGTACTGTTGTAGAGTCCTTTTTTGCCTCAGCGGGGCCCGTCCAGTGGAATAGCGGGACACACGAGCAGTAACTTCTTGGGAGCTCACATCCAGGTTTGGGTTCCCAGGAAAATACGGGAAATGTAACCAAATCCAAATCTCAAGAAGCCTTACGCAACCAGAAAATTGCACGCATTTCGCCCTGGATGCTATACCCAGCTGCCTGTACAACAATGCCAAACAACCTGTACCCCATGCGTACTCATGTATCCTGCTCGGATCCTCTAGTAGCGGCAAGAAGCATGTGTCTAACAGGTTCGAGGTCTTGTTCACGAACAGAGACTGCTGAATGAGGTGCCACAAAAAGCCTGTTGCAATAGAGCCCGGATCGGATCTTCCAGAGTTGATCATTGAGACAACGTGGCAAAATAATTCCCGCTCGCCGACTTTCCCCCTACCTATGAACTTGACCATCTCTTCCTCCTCATCGTCAAACGGGTTGTCCAGGTCAACACCAAACAAATAGGAGAACAATTGGGCACACTCCCTTGAGTCTGCATCTAGACCCAAATGCGTCCATGGAGTGGTGACAAGTGACAGCACGCCCGTCAATAGGCAGCTCCAGAATCTCCAAAACGTCATGGAGACCGATTCCAAGCTCCCCACAATTCAGATGAAATGTGTTCCTCTCTGGGTGCCACCTTTCCACGAATGCAGATAGGAGGTTGTGGTCCACATTCCAAAATTGACCCTTAAGGATGTGAAGCAGCCCCGACTCCTGGGCAATAACAAACCATGAATCTGGCTCCGGGTCGGTAGGAATTTTAGGAAACCATAGCTCGAAGCACTTCTGCCTTGTCTGCGTCTTTAGTTGACGGGGGGCACTTTCATCGGGATTCGGATGTATCCAAATCTCATGAGCAATGTGTTGCCCATAACGAGTCAATATAGTACCCTCGTTGAGTCCTGGAAGAGGAGGAGCCGCAGCAGCTCCTGACTGCAACGGAACAGGACCTGACTGCCGAGTCTGTCGGGATCTACCCCGCGAAGAACCTGACCGACTCGGAACATCTGGGTTCCTAACCCCCGCAACACTTGACCCCCGAGTACCTGACTGTTGCGGTCTATCACCCCGAGATCTTCTATCCCCCCTCCTCTCAGAAGCAGTAATTCGCCTATCACCCAGGTTTCTGTCTTCTCCTACTCTAGATCGGATGTTTCTAACTACCTCCTAGTTTTAACGAAATACATACAAATTTAGCATCGATTATTATAACTAAAGTCCATATATGCAATTTTAAGTAATTTTCAACCTTTTTTGTATTTTCTAAAAAGTGTTGATACACTTTCCACATGCATTAAACTAATTCTTTTTACCATGCATTGCAGTTAATATTGAAATTAAGCGTTTTCCACTATTAACTAATTTTAGCATGCATTTGAAATACTATTGATCATTTTCCACTATTTCTACAAAATTAAGCGTATTTCAGGTTTTTAGAAATACTAACCGACTCAGTGTTCCGTCTGCGACGTGGTGCTCGGACATCCTCCTCCTCTTGCTCCGGCTCTTCTTGAGGTGTTGCTCCGCCTATAATAGTTGCATCCCAGAACACGTGTTGTTGATGCCTTTGGAGATCACTCAAAGTGGGGGTGGGGAGGTTGTAACTACTACTACTTGCTCCATCTATGTTGAAAAATCCACTACCAAAAGAACCAGCGTAACTTGGATTTGGAACACCATAACCCGACCACCAATCGTTTCCTACGTAAACTTCTTCATCTGCAGTCGTCGGATCAGAAAACAAAGGATTATGAGGAGTTCCAGCCATAATCGAGATGAGAGAAAGCGTTTTTTGAAAGATTTGAAGGGAGCGTTTTTTTGTAAGATTGAGAAGAGAGCGAATTCGAGTGTGGTTCGGAATGCCATTCCGAACGAGATTTTTTTTTTAACCCGGGTATTTTTTTGTATTATTTAAACCCGGTTCATGAACCGGGTTCACAAATATTCTCGTTCGGAACACCATTCCGAACGAGAATATTTAAAAAAAGAAAATACAAAACTCGTTCGGAACCCCATTCCGAACGAGGGGGGATGTCCGATGTAAAAAAGGTGATGCCCGGTTGAATCGCCTATATCTATGCCTAAATACATATACATACGCTTATAGATAACTCTTTTGATGATTAAAAATAGGCAGCGGATACTATATGATATATTTGAGCTAAGGTAGAACTATAAATGATTCATGTACATATATCTTGAATGAGTTGTTGATCCGAATCCCTGTTCCGAAAATAGAAAGATAAGATATACTGTGATTGTGAATAGAAGTTAAGGATATTGTTCTTCTTTCGAGGTATAGCTTGAAAAGTCCAGGCTGGCCATATATGAACATGATTGTTGGGGTCAGAAAATCCACCACTAGATCGACCGACGTACCCGACTTAAGACTAAGACGTCGTACACGACTTAAGACTAAGACGTCGTACCAGACTTAAGACTAAGACGTCCTACGACTAAGACGTCCTACGACTAAGACGTCGAACGTTGTCTTCAGCCATAACCGAGATTCTCTCCTTTGTTGTAACAACTCCGAGATTTCCGGGATATCCAACGTTCATATGCATCCTCTCAGCCAACAGAAGCCTGACTCTTGCTTATTCAAAGTGAAGACCCACGTTCATCTGAAGTTTGTTGTAACTGCCTCCTAAAATCAAGGGACTGGCCTGTCCAACAGTTATCTGTCCACAAATATCGAACCTGCCTCCAAAATGTGGGATGCTTATGATAAATAGGCATATTAAGGTTTAGAGAAGCCAACATGATGATTCTTAGGCTCACGAGCCCTTTCTTTATAGTTAGACACTCTCAATCTAAATCTAGGACACCTCGATTCATTGTATTATGCCGGTCTGATCATCAATAATGTAAGACTACATGTCTTACCCTTCGGATTATCAATAGATAAGTTCTTTTTCTTGTTCATTCGTTTCAATTCAATATCCAGTCTTAATCATTTCGTTATATTCATATATCATTGTCCTAGTTACTATTGTCACCTTTATCTTACGATTGATTGTCATTCTCGATTGATTGTCACCTTTATCTACGCGACGGGTCTGATGATTCGACCATGTCAGTCCGACCTGACTACGCGTCGGGTCTGACGATTCGACTAAGTCAGTCCGACCTGACTACGTGACGGGTCCGACGATTCGACCAAGGCACCCTGGCCTGGCTATGTGATATATGGATCCGACTAAGTCAACCTGGTCTAACTACACGATTGACCAAACCTAGTTAAGTGACCAGATATGAAAGTCTTAACAACTAGGGCAAATGTCAACCGCGATCATAACGCAACAAAATACATAGGATGGTCAAACCATGTGGCAATCTGACCATGATGTCACAAGTAACTATTCATAAACACGAAATGCTATCACAAGCAATGGATCAATACAGAGTCGTCCGGCCAATAATGGTCAAAAACTTGTCGA
The DNA here is from genome assembly GCA_029168935.1 of Oxyria digyna. Taxonomy (NCBI): domain Eukaryota; kingdom Viridiplantae; phylum Streptophyta; class Magnoliopsida; order Caryophyllales; family Polygonaceae; genus Oxyria; species Oxyria digyna. The sequence continues at coordinate 18,258,721 of JAPVLV010000007.1, read as the reverse complement.
GTGCCTTAGTCGAGCATAAAGGCGACATTGATGACCATCCACACGGTCTAAATAGTAGTGATCTTGAAATCACATTATCAAGAACATCGGATCGACTAATGGATTAGACTGTCACATGTCAGTTCGACCGACATATGTTAGGCCACGATCTCAAGTAGTTGACTAGCGGAATTCCCCGTCTTGAGCAATTGAAGACCTCCAATGAAGGGACGTGTCAAACCGAAGCACACGATCTTCTTTTATCCAAACGATGGAAGCAGCCAAACCATTTAAAGCATGCACTCATAAACCTTGAGAGATAAGTCCCTTTCGATACAATTTCAATTAATACTATTGTTCAATCTTGCTTTATGAATACGTTCACTTAGCTTGTTTACATAAGTCATAACTCAATCTCTTTAATAAATTTGCATACATGTCATCACTATTATGCTTAATATACGACTTTATCATTGCTTAAACCCATGCATGTGTTATATACCGTAAAAATGCACGAACATATACCTTCACACACTAATTATATTGCGCTTGTTCACGGCCCGCGAAATTCATTTTTCACAGTACTCTATTAGTGTGACTAAAATATTTGAAAACATAGGATTTAGATAAGTCGGGCACTTGCATGTTTTATATACGGTAAAATACATACGTATTTGTACAAAATCATTATCTCATGTCACTTAAACAATATATATTAATAAAAATTCTCTTTTACGAATATCTAACTTATCTAGTGACATAAAATTGTACATCTATGCATGAGTTAGTATTCATATGTATCATAGCTATAATAATACATTTTGTTGTGTCACTTTGTTACATGCTCTCCTTTACAATTCTTGCCCTTGACATACTAGATCACAAAACTGGTCGCCTTTAGTGTATTTGCTACTACTCACTCCCTCATTATATTTCTCGACCCCCGGTCGAAACTCTAGTTATCTAGTGACTATCCAGAGAACTCATTTCCACTCGTCTAATGCATGTCCACCCTTTTCATGACACAAAACACTCAGTCCCAGTCACACCTCCTACCACAGTGTTTTCACATCCTCAACCCCCTACTCCTATCAATGATGATCTCTTTTTATCAATCCATAAAACCAATAGAAAACGTCCATCTAAATAGTCAAACAGTAAAAACAACCATCTTGCTAAACATCCATGGTCGCGAGCAATCACGACTGCATGACATCTATTGAGGAAGACATTTGTGCAAATCGAAGTTCTTAGAAACTTTGTTTACAAATCTAAACATAGAACGTCCACCTCTCCTAACGGGTCACGACGACTTTTGAATAGTGGCAAGCGAAGAAAAGAAGATAGAAGCAACCGGAAAGTTGTCAACATCGACAATCAACTTTGTACCTGATCTTGAATCTGCGACATGCACCTTCAAAATCAATACAAAGGGGGCAACTCCACTCGTGACAACCGACGACTACAACAAAGTGGCCAAGATATAGAATTTTTCTAGTAGAAAAGACATTGTCTAATAGGCGGCACAACCAAGTCTCCCCAACACATGGCACAAACAAGTTGAAATTAAAATGCATGATAGGTCAAGGAAACACAGAAGTGCGCTTAGGTCGGGTCAAAGCAACCATCATTCTGAGTTCACATCAATGATCGATTAAGTAGATAACAATCACCTAATTACCAGAAGAAAAAGTTTACAAACAAAGTGACAGGTTAAACGTAGCTCACAAGCACCATATCGCTTTGGAATAGAAGAAGACCACGCAAGGCAAACTTCATGAAAAAGATGACAAATAAAGAGTCATAAAACAAGAAAACAAGATGGTTCAAGACATTCGTTATGGTTGAAAGCGATCAACAACGAATCAAGACTACAAGACTTTAATCTCTTGGCTTAATCCGCCCGAAGATCATCCATACAAGTTATTAAAGTCATTCTTAACTCATTGTAACATTCTATCAAGTCCAGAAAACATACACCTACAAATGCAAGAGAACAACAAACATAATCTTGTCAGTCTCCATAACCCATAACAAGAACGTGCATTGCGACTGAACAACAAAGATGGCCAATCAATATTGATTCTGAAAGAACTACCCTTCAAAGCAATAGTCTTGGCAGAGGCAAGAGATAACGTGAAGTACAGAGTCATTGGTGACCTAGACCATTGGATCGTACCATACATCAAATGGTTAAAGAGACGAAGTCCCACTAGATAAACCATAAGTCGACATAAGAAAGGTACAACTGTCATCCACTCACATTACAAATTACGCTCAATTCATACAATATGTCACCAGACCAGTTCCAAGACACCGAAAGCAATACGAGTTGATTACACATGGCAATCTCTACACGATAAAGAGCATGGTCAAAGCTAACGTTGCAACGCACATCCGTCGCACGACTATACATCACCAGCTGTTGTGGCCATACATTCAATATCAACATCATAAATGTCGTCGATAAGTCGACCTCCACATTTGGACAACGAGTCTTCCCCTTGGCCAAATTCGACGCTTCTCACAAAACATATACGATAAGGACTCTCATTCTTAAACAATATCATCATGTGAGCAAAGTAAGCTCTACTCATAGACGACCAAATGGGCAATTCAAATGGTGAAAAACAATCGTCGTCTATGTCATCGAGAAACATTTTAGAGCCAAGACAAGCCATCACAACATGGCCTCACGGTGTACACTCACCAACAAATACAATACAAACCATCGTGCGTCACCCTATCCGACGATATCGCCGCAGAGGTCACAATGGGGCAATCACCCTCATCGTCATCTCACAAAAGCAAAATTCATCATGGACTCGTCATGGATTCAATTGATCAACCCATACCTGCGAACCACAAAGATAAAGGGTAAGATCAAGAGAGGTGCAATACCAATGACAAATAACCATAGTTCACGGTACATCCGTGTAGCATCTCAAAACTCTTCATTTTTATTTGCTAAAATACATTTTCTGCTTGAAACTTAACCGTTCATCCCAAGCAAATACGTTTCAATGGGATAATCAGTGGAAAAGTTAACAAACTACTACATTTTTGAGCTTTTGCAGCGGTTTTGTGTGGCGGTTTAGATATTGTAGCAGTTTCTTGCAGTGGTTTGGATATTGTAGCGGTCTTTGTAGCGGTTAAGGATGTTGTGGAATCCTTAAGCTCGCTCGCCCTCTCACTCGACCTTCAAGATCGCTCGGCCGCTCAGAGGCTGCTCGCTCGGCCTCTCAGAGGCTGCTCCCTCAGCTGCTCAGAGGTAGCTCGATCGTTCGCTCAGAGGTTGCTCCCTCATCCACTCAGAATGCGCTCGCTCGGCTGCTCAGGTTGATACTTGCTCGGGTTTCAATCTCCTCCCCCCCCCCCCCCAAAAAAAAATCAGGTTAGAACTCGTGCCCTTCTTAATTGATGGTCTAGTATTTGGTTGCAGTAGATCTTATGTGTATTATATAGAGGTGGGCTACTCTCTTTTTTGGGTAAGGTTTGTGGAGAAAAAGCCTGAAACAATGCCTGGAAATCAAATGTGATGGTTTTGTTGGGCAATGTATGTACTTGTTTTACAGGCTGTTGTGTTGAAATTACAAGTTTCTATTTTTGTGATTTTTAGGGTTTTAGGGTTTTAGTATGGCTTGTGAGCTTGTTTAATCTTAGGATATGGGATATAGGGGTAGATGATTATGCCGCCTCAATGAGGAAGTAAGAAATGGGTTTTCTGTGTGATCACGGAATCATTAACCACTAGGACACTTTCTTGAAGTTCATCAGGTTGGCTTCTCTAAACCTTAATATGCCTATTTATCATAAGCATCCCACATTTTGGAGGCAGGTCCGATATTTGTGGACAGATAACTGTTGGACAGGCCAGTTCCTTGATTTTAGGAGGCAGTTACAACAAACTTCAGATGAACGTGGGTCTTAACTTTGAATAAGCAAGAGTCAAGCTTCTGTTGGCTGAGAGGGTGCATATGAACGTTGGATATCCCGGAAATCTCGAAGTTGTTACAACAAAGGAGAGAATCTCGGTGATGGCTGAAGACAACGTTCGACGTCTTAGTCGTAGAACGTCTTAGTCGTAGGACGTCATAGTCGTAGGAAGTCTTAGTCTTAAGTCTGGTACGAAGTCTTAGTCTTAAGTCGTGTATGACGTCTTAGTCTTAAGTCGGGTACGTCGGTCGATCTAGTGGTGGATTTTCTGACCCCAACAATTGCCCCAAATTCATCTTAGTCATTGTTGCGAGGCGGTGGATGAGATGAATTTTCAAATCTTTTCGGAGGATACCTCTCGACGACTCTGATTTGGGAGATAACTGAAAAGCCAGTTTACTTCCGTTCTTACTTGAAATCTTGATCCCGTCATAAGTCAAAGCAACTACGAAGGAACTTGGTTTGATGAGAATACTTCAGGTTGCGGGATCTTGTCCCTAGTCGGGGCGCTAGGCTTTCTAAAAAGCGAGCGAAAGAATGAAGTACGTCTGGTTGTGTCCAGTGACAAGAATATGATCTCTATAAGAGGATTTCGACCGACATAAGGTCTCGTAGTCGAGCCCGACATCAGGGAGATTCATCCTTTGAATGATGTTTCTTGGAGAAGTGTAGTACTCGAACTGTCTTCCTACTAAGATGGTATGGTGAATTGATGTGATATCATTTCTTGTTGTGCTATGTGAGACACAATGTCATAAAGTTAATGTATCGTAGTTTGTATAAGACATATGTGGATTGCATATAAGTTCATAGTCGTGAGGGTATCCGCTAGTTTTGCTTAACTCAGACGTATTGACATTCTGAAAACGGGGATTTTGAGTCGTTGAATGTAAGGCGTTTTCCTGTTTAAATATTATGATCATGTATTCTTAATGCGTATGGCCGGTCTCGTGTGTACGTATGTAGGTGTTGTCTATGAGGATTTATCCATTATATAAATGGTTTGTGTGTTTGCATGTAAGTTGTAGCCTTGTGAGGCGTTAACAATGTAGATATGCGATGTGCATGTTTATGTATATGTATGTAGGTACCGTGTGTAGGGTTTGTCACCCGTATTGTGTGTTTGTCATGACATTCATGTAGACCGAGGAGGAAAGCAATTTGTTTGCTGCGTATTTGTAATAGGGTTGTTTCCCTTATGTAAGGCGTAAGATCGTATGTCATCTCCTCGTGTACCGACCGATCGTGTAGTGTAATGTTAAGGGTCGTCACCCGTATGTATGTAAATGTAATGTGACATGTCAAATCGATTTTGTTTGTGGTTGCAATTGGTGTCTCGTGCGCGCTTGATTTTGTAGTCTTGTTGCCTCTGGAAACACAAAAAACAATGCTAGGAGCTTGCGCTCGACAACCCTCAATGTCTTAGTTAGTAAGTGTTTAGATAAATAATAATGACTAGATGAGAATGTAGAGGACATGTGGAAAAATCATGTATTCATCCGGAGAGAAGGAGACTTTACCTCGATATGATAGCTTCGGCGTCAGGTGGTGTCGCCAAGTAAACTTACTTCGTAAGGTCATCATATCGGACCTATTGCTTGATTCGACAACGTTGATTAGTTTGATGATCATTGTCTACGAACCTGCTTCATCCACAAGAAATAAAACTAGAGAAAATGTTGTGAGAAATGGACCGTCACTACTACATTTCTGATCTTTTATAGCGGTCAAAACCGCTACATAAGTATGTGAAAACCGCTACATAAGTATGTGAAAACCGCTACAAAAGACCTTATATAGCGGTTTTGTTCCGCTACATTTGCTGCCGCTACCTAAAGTCTTTTGCAGCGGTTTTGTATTTTTTGCGGCGGTTTTATTTTTTTTTGTAGCGGTTTGTCTGAAAATGAGAAAACCGCCACTAAAACTCAAAACAACCGCCACTTTAAAAAAAATTATAGCCATATGCTTTTTAATCATCTTGTGTAGCAGTTATATATATCTATTTTCATTAGAAGAATGTAACAACGATTCTTTATATTTTTGTTGTTGTCCTGTACATGTGTACAGTTAATTTTAGTAAACCATTTTGTGTAGCAATACAAAAGAGAGATTTTAATATTAATAACATAAAAAATGTCATCTACATATATCAGTCATATCAAGACATACAATAAAACTATAAAAGTGATCTCTATCTAAATATGTTGTCGTTTAATCATATATAGTTGCATAAATCTAAAACTAGTCATAGAATACATGTCTAGCAATTGGGAAAATGGCTTTCCTGGCCTCTAATACCATTGAAATTCAGAAAATTTCGGAAAGTTGGAGTAATTACACCTGCAAATTAAAAAAATGTTGGAGAAGTTAGCAAATGAAAAACAACAGCAACCTACGAATTTGTAGAAAAAACAGCAGCAAAGGCAGGTCAATTTCATGCTCATGAATCAAATAAACACTTGTAGGTCGTGGTAGTGACAATGCCACATTACTCAAAGGGTTTGTTAGCTTCCTGGACAAATAGAAGATCTTGTTACAAAATTTGTGTTTTCTTCTACAATCAGTTGTTCCATACTTAAGTATCAATTGATAAAATGGAAATCCATTGGAATTTCTTTAAAAGATAATACTGCTATAGTCATCAATGATCAATTCATAGGTCTCATCAGGATTTAAGAGCAATAGACTGATGTAAAGAAATTAGACTAACCTTGGCAGATCCTGAACTGATGACAAATCAAGAAGTTGAATAGTGTCGCTCTTTTGGCTATCAACATGAATCAGAGACATGATTTGAATCTCTCATCTAGTGTGTAGTGTGTTTTGAAATTGATGTCCATATCTTCGTTTTCTGAGGCTTCGAGAATCACATAAACAAAGAGGAGAAAAATCAACATTCCTTTGCTTGTCTAGTACAATGACAAGGATACACTGCAGGGTTTCAAAATTTTGAAGATCAACTGAAACATATAACTTATAGTTTAGAAACTTGGAAAATCAGTTGAATATTATACACGAAGTACCATAATAATATAAGATTCAAAAGAAACACACTTGTAATTTAATGTTGCTAATTTTTCTCTGATTGTGAAGTTGCAAGCAATATGGTTTAAAAATAATGAGCAATAATGCATGTGTTCAGTACTTCAGTGTAGAAAGTTCATGCAAGCTACCAGTGACTGAATTGGTTCATTACTATTTATTTAGTTATATTGTATCTTAACTTATTCTTTGCAATCTACATGAATGTTTGTTGTCTGCATTCTTTATTTGCTTTTCTTTTGGGGTTTAAACCATCTGAAATAATTTTTCTAGCTGAAAATGATTTATGGAGTTCACTCTGACTAAGTTTGGCCATACCTTTTCAGAGTAAGAGTTATTAAGGATGTGTTCGGACGAAGCTTTGACAGGATACTGGACCTACAAGGTTCTTGTTTATACTTGCTAAACAATAAAGTATGTGTACTTAGTTCATTGCTCCTTTGTCTTTGTTCATGTCCTTTTGTTTGCAGCTTGCATAGAACAAAATGCTTAATAGTCTGGTTTTTTTTTACTATGTTGTAACTAGTAAAAACATGAAAAGAATGCTTAATTTTTTCATGCTTAACTAGTAAAATACACCGTTATCTGAATTTCAATCTTATACTTCAATCTTCACCAATAAAAACATTCAAACAGAACAAAATGTTTTGGCTTAACTACTGCATAATATTCATCTCAACTAAAAGTTCATGAATTAGTGTGTAGGAAAATAAATGCTTATCAATTGGTTTTTATGTCATAAAAAGAATCTCAGATGGGTTCTTTTCTTTCTACTCTGATGCACATCATTCAAAACATATAATTTCATTGTGACATTTTTGTTTACTAGCTAATTGTGAAGTCATTTCTTTGCCACAGGAACATATCACTATACCAGTCAAAGATACCAAAGGAAAGGAAAGGGAAAACTGTGAAGTGAGCTAAAATTTTACTTCTCGTATGCGTTAAGTTTTTGCAATGTATATATTATGGTGTTGTAACTAGTTAGTCCTTATTATTATTTTCTTGTAATGTATGAACCCGCAGTTTGATCCATATATTCCATATATGCTTAGATCATATTAGTTTAGCATTGTGCTATTACTATACTATCTATATCTGCTTTGGAAAAATGACTTGGCATTAGGCATTAATTAATTAGTTATGCAAAAACCTCCATGAATGATTTTCCTAGTAGCTTCACAAAATGCTTCTTGATTCATTTGTAAATTATGGAGGAAGTGAATCATCAATAATGTAAGACTACGTGCCTGTTCGGTAATAAAGTTTTTCCCCTTAATTTCAAAGAAAAATAAGCTAGCTTATGAAAACAATAAGCTAGGTTTTCAAGCTTTTTGGAAAAATAAGCTAGCTTATCATAGTTATCCCGAACAGAGCCTACATGTCTTACCCTTCGGATTATCAATAGATAAGTTCTTTTTCTTGTTCATTCGTTTCAATTCAATATCCAGTCTTAATCATTTCGTTATATTCATATATCATTGTCCTAGTTACTCTTGTCACATTTATCTTACGATTGATTGTCATTCTCGATTTATTCAATAGTCTTGGTGTATGATTGATCGATATGTATTAATTATCTTTGCCCCACAATTTAATGAATTCGGATCGATTGGTATAAATTCGTCCAAAACAATGATCATGTGTAATACTGTATATACACTCAATGATAATGTGCTTGCGTGGATTTATTATACTTCACACCAATCATACGTATGGGCAAAAATTGAACAACAATGCAGTATATGCATACGCTGCACCGTCTCATTACTCTTACGTCCCATCGAATCAGAATTTGCATAGACTAGGTCATTTTTTGTCTAGCCAACTTAAATGACACTCTCAAAGTACTCGTAATACGGAGTAGATCATGTTTTATAACTTGTCAGTAGAGATTTTCCTATCAGGCAAGTACATAAACAAAATCAACAACTGTAAATAGAACAAAAGTATTCTTGACACACATCATGTGGTACGAGACGCCACTGCCGAGGATCCATATGGAAAATCCGAATTATCGGAAGAAGGGTTTGGTTTATTAGATTAATTAGGATAAAGTGAATGTATCTCTTACGATCCAAAATACGAACTTTGAACATTACTACCTTATATGTACAGTTAAGGTTTGTTCAAATATAGGATACTACGTAATGTTTATAGTTCACATTTTACACCATAAGATATGATTGTTTTCACTGAAAACTTTGTCACTAAACCACTTAATAATTTTTTTATAAAGGCGAAACAAACTGACTGTTGTAACAGAATCGAAACAAGAACAATAAACGCAAGAAAGACACAGAGGTTTACGTGGTTCACCAAATTTGGCTACGTCCACAGGAGAGAGAGATCAGATTATTACGGAGGCTGATTACAGTTTTCGGTACAATTAGGGTTCACATATAAGCCGTTATATATAGTGTTAAATAACCCTAAGCCCAACTACGAAACTGATAGGCCTAATAAAACTCATACAACAGATATCGTATATCGTTTGACCCGAGGGCGACTCCCGTGCTACCTGTCGCAGTGTGTGATTCAGATTCAAGACATACTAACAGTGACCGTAACGAGCAACGTGCATGCATAGAAGGAAAATGGCTATGTTTTGATCAATTTTCCTTCAATTGCTATATTTTGAGATGCATGCTTTCAAGTTTCAACCAATTTGAACGATTTCCCTTCAATTGCTATATTAGTGTTGGACGTTGTTCTGTCTCAAAAGAGTACGTGATACCCAAGAATGTATTCTTTGTCTGGTCGTGAATTGTCCATGTAAACCAAAATTAAAGTAGAGCCACATATATAAAAGGTACGTAGACCCTTACAGCCTGTATGATGGATGAATGGATTGATGATTAATGAACTTAAAATCTAATAATTATAGTAATAAAGTTTTGAATGATAAGGATAAAATGATTAACAACATATAGATGGACATACGTACGTAGAAGGTAGGGTGATTAGTACAAACATTTATTGAAGAATAAATTAGTCAGCATCCATAAAATTACAAATTAAGATCGATGATAAGATTGGAGTTATTCAAGACATAAGCCAAGCAACAATAGCTTCCGCAGAGTCCTCGACCGGCTCCTCGGCAGATTTCAGCGTTGACTCTTGATTCTCCGACAAGAAGGAAATAATCTCCTGCTTCTCACTTCCCGTGCTCCCATCCTGCTCCATCCCCATCCACAGTTGATCATAATCAATCTCTGGGTCCCACTCCCACTCCAACCGATCAGATGAAGTCGCTGACCCAAACCCGCTGCTCTCATGACGTGGGTCCATCTGCATGACGTCATTAAAGCACGTCATTATATCTGGCCCCACCAACAGCTCATCTAACATCTCTGTGCCACTTTCTGTAACAATGTTACTACAATTAGCCATTTTGTTGTTCTTGTGTTCTTTCTTCTTCTTCATCGCAGCACGACTTGTTCTTCCACAACCGCGACGTTTTGGGGGCGCCTCGTCGGTTCTGCTTGATATGTTTTTGCGTGACTCACGTGTTGTTTGATTGCTCGTTGTGTAAGGGTTGATCATCGGTTTTTTTAAGTAATGGATCTTTCGGCTTAAATGAGAGTTCCAGTAGTTTTTTATTTCATTGTCTGTTCTTCCTGGTAGGTGTCCGGCTATCATTGACCATCTGAATATAGAATTCAAAAAAAGAGTTATAGTACAATATAAACAAAGATATAGTCACTAATTACGTACGATCAATTCATCACAACAAAATATTGCACATATATGTTGTGACTCATGTACACACGTTGTACGTCAAAGATTATACACATCGTTTATTATATTTGTGTGCATATAAATTGCAATGTGTGTACCATCTTTAGTCACTCATTTAAGCCTCGTACGTACTTACCGGATAACAAAATTCAACGGTTAAAACAAGACTTAGGTTAGATCGAAAAAAATATGTTTTTTCTGTGTATGATGAACGATACAAAAAAAAATTGTTAGGTTTTTAGTTGATTTATTTCAACTATTTTTGCTACAATTAAATTCTACCTATATCTAGACAGAAATTGCAGAGATTAACACCCATCTTTCATACAGAAATTAAAAGCTGTACGTACATGAAAGGAGCATGCCAAATTAACTGCAATGAAAAAGACATGTAGGAAACGAAAGACAAATTTTTAGTACTATACTTTGCTTCTTCTTAATTTCTTCTTGTAAAACCAGCAATTTTTCGAGAGCAAATAAAAAACTTGTTACCATTATTTCAAGTGTTCACTAGAACAAACAAAAAGTACGAGTGAAATCGACATATAAAGTCCAAAAACTAATTGCTTAGTTGGAATTTCTATCAAAATAAATTTCATGTCGGTTTCAAAACTTTAGTGAGATTTCAACTAATCACTACATTTTGTTTCAAATCCAAAGAAAGCGAAAATCTTTTGTTGTTATGCAATATACATGAATGCTTACTTTTCTATATCTCTCAAACTTCAAAATTTTAAAATATTTTCCAGTAAAAATACATTATAAATAGAAAAGTCGTCAAAAAAAATCTTAAAGTAAAGTTAAAATAGAAGGTTCTTGAGCAAGATGGACAAGAGAACAAACCTATTTCCCATAGTAGTATGAAGTTTGACGATGACATCTTCTTCTTCTGGCGTTATGTTGCCTCTCCTCAGATCCGATCTCAAATAATTTATCCATCTCAGTCGACAACTCTTTCCGCACCTTAACAAGCCTAAATATTTTAAGAACAAAATTATGAACACATGAATCAAGTCACTATCACTAATAACTCTTCATGTTTTTCAAAACATAAATTGAAATGAACCTGCATTTTTGGGCAATGATCTCCAAGATCCCTCTCCATGAGTTTGAATGTAGTTCTTGAGGATTTCGTCTTCCTCGGTTGTCCACCTCCCTTTCTTCAGCCCTGTTTTTTCGCAGCATGGAGCTCTTCCCATATTTTCTGATCTTCAATCAATATCTTCTAAGTACAACAACTAATTATTTGTTGCTGTTCTAATTCGACCAACCCTCACACCAAGAGAATGAGAAGGGTGATCGAGAGAGAGGAGAAATAAGAGGGGAGTTGAAGGGAGCTAAAAAGAGTGTGTAGAGAATAGTGGAGTTCCTCACTTTAATATAGAGCCTTGATTTATGGCACCAAATCTGTTTTTTCTTAGGTTAATAAACTACATTCATATTATAAATCGATGTATTTTGAATAGAGTTATTAAATTTTGGTGGGGTACGTTATGGCTAATTAATGGCTACAACTAGTAATACGTACTTGTAAGCTAGGACAGCTTAGATTATATATATATATATATATAAGAGAGAAATATAGATAAATATACTATAGCATAAGCTAAGGATAGTTTTAGTACGTTATGACTAATTTCCCACGTAAAAGGATTTAGTTAACATCTAACAAGTGCATGTCTTTTTATTTATTTATAGTACAATACATATTAATTTTTACTATAAAAGACATCATTATAATCAATCTATGTCGTCATAATGTACACTAGCTAGCGTATCCACGTATAATGTCTATGTGACCGATCAACGATAGATCAAACATAAAAGACCTAGCTAATATGCAATAGAAATGTATCACAAAATACACGAATATATGCGGAATAATATGTGAAAAAATAGTACTGTAATTAATTATGGGAGTAGGTTAAAAATGGGTGGCTATAGCAAATTAGGAAGTGATGGAATGTGCGGAGGTAGAAATAGCCACGTATGAGTATAACAAGGCCGAAACTTGAACGTTTGGTGACGTCGAGAGCCTCGTGAGGAGATCCGAATTCCACGTCCTCTACACCATATGCCATATACAAAACATAGTTAAACAACTATCTTAATGTTACTTATGAGTTTTCCATAATACCAAATATTGAACTTGTTTAGGTGGTCTTCACTTTTGTCAGCAATCTTCTAACACGTAGTGCAAAATCCCAATATTCATCACGTCTTTATGCATGAATTCTTTTCATTACTTTCCTTTGCATAATATAACTAATATGAACGTACAATGAAGATAAGATCATTTTATAGTAAAGTTCGAGAATATAAAATAAGTATTTTAACATGGAAATACCGAAATAACAAGTTGTGTATTTTAAGTTTGAATTCCTTTTTAACATGTAGGTACTTTGAGATGTAAATTCATGTGTGATAGAGATGAATTTGTAAATTTATCTAATATATTAAAGTTGAAAGTTCTCAACCAATTGAAAGTGTGCCACAGAGGCCCAAAGCCAGCGCCCGGAACCATGAATTCTTGGTGTCGCTTGTCAAGCACCCATATTCCATTTCTGCTTCTGCCTCAAGCGATCATCATATGAGAAAGATACAAGCTTTGGTGCTCGAGCAAATCTGCCAAATGACCCGATAAGTGCAACCCGCTCTCAAATGAAATGCAACATCGAGTATCGGTTCATTTTGAAGCACACAAGAGAAAATGTGCCTATATTTCATGGAAGTTAAACTTATCTCTTATTTCACATACCTAATTTTCATATTGTTAAAGGACAAGTTGATTTCCCCTATTTTGTGTCTTTCACGCAGGAGCACATCGAGGACAATCATAACTACTTGGCAACCAACTCATGCTCTAGGTGACATTCACTACTAGAAAACAAGTTATATACCCCGGGCGTTTTTTAGATATACCCCGGATCCTCGTCCGGTGTAATGGTAGGCGGGGTTATATACCCCGGATAATATTAAAACCACGCCCGGGGTATTTGCTTCTATAAAAATTCTGAGATTCTTCCTTCATTTCTTTATCCGGGGTATTTGTATAGAATATACCCCGGTCCTCCATAATCTCCGGTGTATAAAATTGGGTAAATCTTGGGGTATTTTATAAACTTTGTACACCGGTCCTTTAAAAATCCGGGGTATATTACTTAGATTATGTAGTATACACCAATTTTAGTTGTTAATCTACACCGGCCTCAACTTAGCCGGGGTATATATGTAGTACTATATATAACTGCTTTTATATTTAGGGGTCGATACACCCTGGCTAGTACATATATCCTTCAACACATTACAATCAAGAAATAATTTCTATATATTAAATCAAAATTCAATGTAATTAACACAAACAAACATAAATCCCAAAACAATGTCAAATGCTGAATACAAGTTACAATACCCTTAAACATAATACTCAAAACACATAACAACCTTGATGTGCATGATTTTGACTCATCCGAAGTACCCTTTCAGACTCTTATCCCTTTTAAGATCATCATAAAAGGGGATATCAACTAATTTGTCACCATCAACATCTTGAGCTCCTTTAAATCCAGTCATAGGATGAAGAAGCTCATCCAATGCCTGGAAAATAAGAAAAGATTAATATATCCTTACAAGGGATTTGACAGTAGGTGTTAACTTTAAATGGAATATCAGTTAGCAGGAAGACATGTTTTACAATAAAACATGTGAATATGTAGTTGTTAAAATTTCGCAAAGACAACAAACTAGACATATTTGCTTGTAGCTCATACTTTTCTGTTCCTGAAACTAAGTTGATACAGGCAAGTAAATGTATATGAAACTTTTCAGAAAATTTTTGCAGCACAAAGACACAACAAGAAACATAAAGTTCATTGTTTCTTGATTTTCAGCTCCAAAAACAAGACATAATATACTTAATACATTTTATATGGCGATATGCTATACCTTTGACACAGGTGCTGCAATCTTTTCCATATTCAATCCACCACCACTTCCAACAGGTCCATTATCTAAAGGAACTTCAACAACCACAGGCCTAAGAATTTTTTTAAGAAGGCCTAAACTTGCAACCAACAAGAAAGCACTGAAACAGGATAACTGTGACACACGACTCTAAGGGTCTGCATGTTAGGCCTTTAGCTAGAGAAATTTCTTTTACCATTTTCACTAACATTTTTCCACCGTCGTTCTTATAGATAGCTGGTTGTATAAAATAAATGGGGACAAGCACAAAGATCAATTACAAAGCAAACCTAAATTAATCGGAAATAATGTTCTTGATCAAACATGGGACAAATATGCATTGTTTCTAAAGAATCAAACTATGGGGTGAGTACAGTCCAAATCAAACTCACATGACAACAAATATCTCAAAATAGACAAACTAACATAGCACTATGATAATTTCCCTAAAAAGACTAGTAATTCCCTTAGAAAATCAGATTACTATTGACAATGTAAATTAAAATCATTAGTGTACACAAAGTGGCTTAATTAGCGTACACAAAGAAAATCAGAGTACTATTCACAATGTTAATGAAAATCATTAGTTTCGGCAGAGCAGCTCCATAACCCTTTAGGTAAATTAAGATGGAAACAAAAACAAAAACTAAACAAAAGCATTCAAATGCAAACAAAGAGTTCCATTAAAATGCTAGTAATATCTTTCAATGATTAATGATTAATAGTAGTACTCCGTAGTAGTCAGGGCTAGCTACTAGCTAGGGTTTGATTTATGTAGTACATGTACAATTGTACATTAAAATGATTAATGATTAATGATTAATCTAATCCGACAGAGAAGCAAGCAAGTTTCTCAAAGAATGATTACACCATAATTAGTGTATGACTTAAATACCGACAGAGTCAATATCAGGTTTTGTGGAGCATACATGTTGTGCTTTAAATGCTCACAATTAGTGTATGACTTAAATACTGCACTGCACTGCACTGCACATATGAAGACTAAATTTTTTTTATTTTGAAATGAAAATGCTTCCTGGCTGTTGGACCCGATTCTCGCGGTGAGTATGAACCCGGTTCGCGACTGACAGGTGAACCGCGAGCCCAAAGAAGCATTGAAGGGATCAAGACGGAGAGACCCAATAAGAGGCCCAATAGGTATAAAGAATAACACCGAATTATGTGGGGCCCGCGACCTGGCTATAAATCCTTGTAGGACCTGTAATCCGCTGTTTGAACAATCTGTAAAGAATAAACAAAAGAACAGAATTAAGGTAGAAGTTTACCGAAAGTTTATCTCGAATTTGATCTGCAGAGGCGAGAAATAATCTCTGTCCTTAATTCTGTAACGCCCCGTATATGTGACGGTAACCGGCGTTGAGAATCCCAGGATACAACTGCGAGCTCTTCTGTTTCGCACAATCAAAAGCAGAAGCCAACGAACCACTGTTCTGCGCTGTACTCTCAGAGAAGAAGAAGAAGAGAAGGGAGGAGGATTGCTGTGAATATTTCGGATCCAGAGAATGAGAACCAGAACTTCTCTTAAGTAGGGAATCTGGTTTGTTAGAGGAGGAGATCGTGGAGGCAGATGTGGGAAGTGGAGAAAATCGTGGAGGTTGCTGACTCTGTTGGGCGTCCCCAACGAGGCAGTTCACAGCCCAATCTGGAAGCCCAACTTCCAGATCCAGCCCACTTCAAAAAAGAAGCTAAGCTGCTGCTGCTTGGGCCTACGGCCCATTCCACAAGACCACGGACCACGGACCACGGACCACGGACCAGGACCGGACGGACGGACGGACCGCGCGAGGGCCCCCCGTGTCCTCTCTCCATACCTCTCCCAAGGGCTTACCAAGGGTATGGGGTTTGGGGTATATAAACCCTTCATATTCTCACCCCAATTTTCGATGTGGGACAAAACCCACATCAAAATTCAGCTCCAAAATTGTTCTTTGAACTTAGTCAAGCAACCAACTTTGAGCCTTCATTTCTCATTCAAACGGAACCCGATTTTGACGTGTGAGTACACTACGGCGTAGTGCTCGCGGAGACGAAGCCAACGCTCCCATAATCCGGCACAACCGGTGACCGCAGCCCACCAGAAAAGTGCCCGGAAGTCCAGTTAAAATCAGTTCCAACAATCCCCCACATGAATAGAAATGATTCTATTACACGTGCTTAGACAAGACAGACAGAAATTTTGAGAGTACGGGCGAAGAATCACTGCATCTGAGCTGGTGGCGTTTTTCAGCCTTGAACCACTCATTGTGAGTAGCTATCGGATTTACTCGACCAGGTAGTGAACATGATGTCTTGAACCACCCGGACTTTGACGTAAACCTAGACAATAACTATCACACAATTTCATCTTCTCACAGAACTAGGTTCTTGATTGTGTTCATTTTGGCCGTGAACATCCCTGGTTATTCATGAGTGAACTTGGAGAAAGCAGCCTCTCTTCTTTCTCCTAGAAACGGCCCCATTTCACACTCATAAGGTGATTGACCATAAATGGTATTACCAATACCCTACTTTGTTCTTTCAAAGTTTATGGAATCATTAAAAGCAAATGCTTAACCTCTACTTTGCCATCGCACTTTTATCATCCTAGGAACTGGGGAAGAAGATATAATATCTCCAAGTGCGCTTCTAGATTCGACTTGAATTTGTTTTCCCCTTGAACCTATTTCTTGGGATCTCCAATCACTTAGGTAGGGTTGCCATCAAGCATCCTCTTTAGTCATAGGCTTTAAACCCATTCCTCTAGATGACTTTACAACTTGCTCTCTTGACAATCCCTTAGTGAACGGATCTGCTAGGTTGTCAGCTGACTTGATATAATCGATTGAGATTACACCAGTTGAGAGCAATTGTCTTATGGTTTTATGTCGTCGTCTTATGTGGCGAGACTTACCATTATATATTGTGTTCAGTGCCCGAGAGATAGCCGATTGACTATCACAGTGTACACCTAAAGCTGGCACTGGTTTTTCCCACAAAGGAATATCCTCCATAAAGTTTCGAAGCCATTCTGCTTCTTCAGCTGCTTTGTCTAAAGCAATGAACTCAGATTCCATTGTGGATCTGGCCAATAATGTTTGTTTTGAGGATTTCCATGATACAGCTGCACCACCCAGCGTGAATACATACCCACTGGTGGATTTTGAGTTCTTTGAATCTGATATCCAGTTAGCATCGCTATAGCCTTCCAGAGTGGCTGGATATCTTCCATAGTGCAGCCCGTAACTCCGAGTATGTCGTAAGTAGTTCAATACTCGAGTTATTGCTTTCCAGTGATTGTGTCCTGGATTACTGGTATATCTACTCAGTACGTTGACAGCATGTGCTAAGTCTGGTCTTGTACAATTTGTCAAGTACATAAGACTTCCTATCACACGAGCATACTCTAACTGTGATATGCCATTACCCGAGTTTTTCTTCAGTTTGAGATGCGGGTCCACCGAACTTTTTGCAATCCCATTTGAATAGTTCTTGAACCGTTCAAGTACCGCCTCGGCGTAATGTTGTTGAGACAAGACTATTCCTTCTGAATGTCTAAATATTTTGATCCCTAAGATCACATCCGCTAGTCCCAAGTCTTTCATGTCAAACTTTCCATTAAGCATGTTCTTGGTTTGTTTGATCATGTCATTGTTGCTACCTATGATGAGTATGTCATCCACATATAGGCACAACAGAATGTATCCTTTTGCAGTTTCCTTGACATAGATACACTTGTCACATTCATTTATTTTGAAACCATTTGACATCATTACTTGGTCAAATTTTTCGTGCCACTGCTTAGGAGCTTGCTTAAGTCCATATAAGGATTTCACAAGTTTACACACTTTGTGTTCCTGTCCAGGGACAACATAACCCTCAGGTTGTTTCATATAAATTTCCTCTTCTAGTTCTCCATTTAGAAAAGCTGTTTTTACATCCATTTGATGTATTTCTAGATTGCGTATAGCTGCAATGGCTATTAGCATTCTTATTGAAGTTATTCTCGTTACTGGAGAGTAGGTGTCAAAGAAATCCAAGCCTTCTTTTTGCCTAAATCCTTGCACCACAAGCCTAGCCTTGTACTTATCGATTGAGCCATCGGTTTTTAATTTTCTTTTGAAAATCCATTTGCTCCCAAGAGCTTTCGAACCGGATGGCAACTCAGCTAACTCCCATGTATGATTTTGCATGATGGAGTCGATTTCACTTTTCACCGCTTCCTTCCAAGCAGGTGCATCTGGTGTTGACATGGCTTCTTTGAATGTTCTAGGTTCATTTTCCAAAAGATAAGCCATTTCAAAATCAGGACCGAATGATTTTTCCTTTCTAGCTCTTTTGCTACGTCTAGGTTCATCATTGTCCTCTTCTGTTGGTTGAACAGAAGTGCTTGCTTCGCCTTCTTCACGAGTCCGTTTCGGATTCTCTTTATCCTTACACGGGAACGTGTTTTCGAAGAAGGATGCATTTCTTGATTCCATTATTGTATTTGCATGTATGTCTGGTATATCAGACTTGTATACCAAGAAACGATACGCACTACTATTGTGTGCATACCCGATGAAGATACAATCAATGGTTTTTGGTCCTATTGAGACCTTCTTAGGGGGTGGTACCGCCACTTTTGCTAGGCACCCCCACACTTTGAGGTATTTGTATGAAGGTACATTAACTTTCCACAACTCATAAGGCGTCTTTCCAGTCACCTTATGTGGTATTTTGTTGAGAATGTAGTTGGAGGTTAGCAGCGCTTCCCCCCACATGTTCTGGGATAACCCAGATTCTTGCAGCATTGCATTCATCATTTCTTTGAGAGTTCGGTTCTTTCGTTCCGCAACCCCGTTAGATTCAGGTGAGTAAGGCGCAGTAGTTTGATGAACGATTCCATGTTCTCTACAGAATGCATTAAATGGTTCACTATACTCGCCTCCTCTATCACTTCAGATCATTTTAATCTTTTTACTAAGTTGGTTCTCAACTTCCAACTTGTATTCTTTAAACTTTTCCAAAGTTTCATCTTTGCTATGTAACAGATATACATAATGTGCAATCGTCTATGAAGGTTACAAAGTACTTCTTACCGCCTCTAGTTTGCACGAACTTTAAATCACATAAATCAGTGTGAATTAGTCCTAGAGGTTCGGTTGTTCTCTCTACATGGGGTGATGGCGTTTTTGTGAGTTTCGCTTGTACGCATACTTCACATTTGCCTTTACTTGTTTTGCATTTTGGAATCATGTTCATGCTTATTAGTCTACTTATAGATTTATAATTAACATGTCCCAATCTTTCATGCCAAATATTAAAAGACTCAACGACATAAGCAATAGGATTATTCTCATTCACCGAAACATCAGTTACAACCTTTTTGGGAAGGACTGTCATTACATTCATTTTGACCAGCCCATCCTTTACATAACCCTTCCCCACATAAATCCCATTCTTAGAAAGAACTAACTTATCAGACACAAACTTGACACAGAACCCATTCTTATTGAGAAGAGTCCCCGAGATCAGATTCTTTCGAATGTCTGGCACATGAAGCACATTGTTGAGAGTCAGCTCCTTCTCAGAAGTCATCTTGAGCACGATCTTCCCAATACCTTCAACTTTGGATGTCGCAGAGTTTCCCATGAAGAGCTTCTCTTCTGTTCGGCTTTTCTGATAAGTGGTAAACAATCCCTTATCCGAGCAGATGTGTCTAGTGGCACCTGTATCGTACCACCACTCCTTTGGGTTGCTCCCAACCAAATTCACTTCAGTCACCGCACACAGGTCGTCTGCTGTCAGTGAGTTTTCAGCTAAATTGGCTTGAGACTTCTTCCCTTTGTCTCTTCTGTTGTCGAGCTTGCTGCGACACTCGTCTGCCTTGTGACCAACCTTATCACACTTGTGGCATTTTCCACTGAACTTCTTTGCTCCTTGCTTCTTGAAGTTTGTGGTGTTTTGAGGTTGAAACTTCTTGTTCTTCCCCTTGTCTCGATGCTCAGCCAGGTTTGCCTTGTTAGAGAGCCCAACTTGATTGGCCCTCTTATTGTTTTCCTCGACCTGAAGCCTCACGATCAAGTCTTCAATCCTCATTGCCTTTTGTTTCAGCAACAAGTAAACCTTGAATTGCTCCCAGGATGGAGGAAGCTTCTCAATGATGGCACCTACCTGGAAAGCCTCACAGATGGTCATTCCTTCCGAGATCACTTCATGGACGATCAGTTGTAGTTCTTCAACCTGTTCCACGACTGACTTTGAATCTACCATCTTGTAGTTCAGAAACTTTGCTACTGCCGCTTTCTTTGAGCCAGCATCCTGTGTCTTGTACTTCTTTGTCAAAGTATCCCACAATTCCTTAGCGGTGTTATGGTTACAGTAGACCTTGTACAGCGAGTCAATCATGCGATGAGTAAGATACCCTCTGCATGCATAGTCCCCTTTCGCCCAATCAGATAGGGCATCAGTGTCATGTGGGGAGAACCTAGGTTTCCCCTCCTTCAAGAACATGTCCAAACCCAGCATACTCAGGAAGAACTCCATCTTCTGAGACCATATTTTGAACCCTTTCCCGTCAAATTTTTCGGGTAGGATCCCAGCATGGATTGTGTTCGGCATAGTTGTCACATAAGGTCTGTGGGGAACATACAGATGAGGCAACTGAACATCAGGCAGATCCATTGGATGACTCGTTTGACCTGGGTGACTTGTTTGACCCGGATAGCTCAATTGACCCGGATGACTCATGTGAACCGGATGGCTCATTTGACCCGGATGACTCATTTGAACCGGATGACTCATTTGAACCGGATGACTCATTTGAACCGGATGGAGAGGTTGAGCCAGATGACTCGTTTCAGCCGGATGACTCGGTTCAGCCGAATGAATAGGCACTGGTGGCAGATCCACTTGGACAACCGGGGGGTTTCCTTGATCGGACTCTCATGACCCGGACTGTTCTGAACTTGATCCCTATCAAGTATCTGAGCCTGATCGAGAGGCATAGTCCCAAACTGAATTCGGGGCGACCCAGTGACCTTTCCAGCGTCAGCAGCAGTTTTCTCATCTCCGTTAGTCATTGTATCTGTTCAATGAGACAAACAAATATTAGTA
Organism: Oxyria digyna; assembly: GCA_029168935.1. Classification (NCBI taxonomy): domain Eukaryota; kingdom Viridiplantae; phylum Streptophyta; class Magnoliopsida; order Caryophyllales; family Polygonaceae; genus Oxyria; species Oxyria digyna. The sequence goes on along the minus strand of JAPVLV010000007.1, from coordinate 18,236,965 downwards.
TGACTTAGAAGTAACTCTGCAAAACAGATTTCAAAAATCTGAAGAAACACAGTTTTCTGCAGAACTGTAAACGCAGAAACCAGAAATCTGCGAACTGTAAATGCAGAAACCAGCAATCTGCGAACTGTAAAAATTACAGAACCAGAATCTGCGAATCTGTAAATGCAGAAACCAGCAATCTGCGAACTGTAAAAATTACAGAACCAGAATCTGCGAATCTGTAAAACTCAGAACCAGTAATTCACGAATCTGTAAACACAGAATCTGCAAACTGTAAAAAATTCCAGAAATCACGAATCTGTAAAACAGAACTGAAAACTGCGAACTGTAAAAAATTCCAGAAATCACGAATCTGTAAAACAGAACTGAAAACTGCGAACTGTAAAAATTCCAGAAATCACGAATCTGTAAAACAGATCTGAATTCCTGCGAACTGTAAAAGTTCCAGAAATCACGAATCTGTAAAACAGAACTGAATTTCTGCGAACTGTAAAACACAGATTCTGCAATCTGTAAAAACAGAATCAGAAATCTGTGAACTGTAAACACAGTTTTTTCGGTTCTGTAATACAACAGCAACCTGGTTCTGTAATACAACAGCAACCTCACGATTATAAAGAGTAATTCTCGTTTTTACTCGAATCTGAACACAGATCCGAAACTGTACGCAGTACAGACAATTTTCTTCGGGATGTAACTTTCTGTTCCTTTAAAACTCAAACAGATTGTTAGCGACAGGATAAAATTGTACAGAATTAAGATTGTAGGACCTGTAATCCGTTGTTTGAACAATCTGTAAAGAATAAACAAAAGAACAGAATTAAGGTAGAAGTTTACCGAAAGTTTATCTCGAATTTGATCTGCAGAGGCGAGAAATAATCTCTGTCCTTAATTCTGTAACGCCCCGTATATGTGACGGTAACCGGCGTTGAGAATCCCAGGATACAACTGCGAGCTCTTCTGTTTCGCACAATCAAAAGCAGAAGCCAATGAACCACTGTTCTGCGCTGTACTCTCAGAGAAGAAGAAGAAGAGAATGGAGGAGGATTGCTGTGAATATTTCGGATCCAGAGAATGAGAACCATAACTTCTCTTAAGTAGGGAATCTGGTTTGTTAGAGGAGGAGATCGTGGAGGCAGATGTGGGAAGTGGAGAAAATCGTGGAGGAGGTTGCTGACTCTGTTGGGCGTCCCCAACGAGGCAGTTCACAGCCCAATCTGGAAGCCCAACTTCCAGATTCAGCCCACTTCAAAAAAGAAGCTAAGCTGCTGCTGCTTGGGCCTACGGCCCATTCCACAAGACCACGGACCACGGACGGACGGACGGACCGCGCGAGGGCCCCCCGTGTCCTCTCTCCATACCTCTCCCAAGGGCTTACCAAGGGTATGGGGTTTGGGGTATATAAACCCTTCATATTCTCACCCCAATTTTCGATGTGGGACAAAACCCACATCAAAATTCAGCTCCAAAATTGTTCTTTGAACTTAGTCAAGCAACCAACTTTGAGCCTTCATTTCTCATTCAAACGGAACCCGATTTTGACGTGTGAGTACACTACGGCGTAGTGCTCGCGGAGACGAAGCCAACGCTCCCATAATCCGGCACAACCGGTGACCGCATCCCACCAGAAAAGTGCCCGGAAGTCCAGTTAAAATCAGTTCCAACAATCCTAACCGAAAGGAGAGAGAAAGGGTCAGTGGCAATTGAGAGCATTCCCCTTGAGCAAGAGAGAAACACAAGAGATGAACCCTCATTCTCGAGATCGTCTCATTAGTCCCGATTCATCTCTACTCATTGAGAATCGGATGATCGGTACCTGGATTCTGACTCTCGGTATCGTAGTCGTGCTTTTGAGGTGTGAATCGTGATGTTTGGCTGAGTTCTACTACTTTACTATTCCATTGTGCTGGTTCGTGAGGTTTCATTGTTTTGATTGTATACTTTGATCGTTATCTTCTACTTTGCTGCATTCTAGTGTTATTTGAGGTGTTAATCTCGTTTATCTGTGATCGTTACTGACTTGGGCGTCGGGGAGCCAAATCAGGGGGTCCAACCTTCTAGTTTGGTTGCGCAGGTGTTTTTGGAGCTAAAGAACACGAAGAACAGCGTGGAAAAGCATATTTTGATCCAGATGAAGATGAATTACAAGTTGTTGTTCCAGTTGGCGTAAAGGAGGTTTCCGGTACTTGAAGATTTATTACTGGCCAGATCTCGCGAGGTGTTGATTGCGAGATCGCGAACATCTGGGCTCCAACACTAGCAAATAACATGGTAGAATCTAAAGTGAAGTTGGCTTATTCCAAAGTCTGAACTAGAGAGAGGAGGATGAAGCTGAAGTCTAAGCTTTGAAAGACTACAAAGTCACAACCACTACTGGCAAGTATGATCAAATTAGACGACAACCAACAAACAATGAAATTACCTGTGTAGCAGAAGAATGGCGAGAGGAAGCAGTTGAACGACGAAGATGACGGCGAGAGGAAGCAGTTGAACGGCGAAGATGACGGCGAGAGGAAGAAGGTTAGCGTCGAAAGGAAGAAGTTGAACGAAGAAGATGATGGCGACAGATGACACCGGTAAATTTGGGAGCAAGTCGGGAACGGCAGCAAATTTGATTGAATTTGGGGATTTTACTTGGAAGTGAAAAGTAGGGTTTTACTAAGTGAAGAGACGTATACCCCGGTGCACTTTTTTTTATTTCATTTTCCTTTAATCAAATACACCTATTTAAGACATTTGTGATGTATTTATCATGGTCAAATACACCATACTACAAACTCCGGGGTATTAATTTCTTAAAATTTAATATCATTACTTTTATACCCCGGCTACTAAACGTACGCGGTATATAACAAGTAGCGATTTGAGCATCTTTATACCTCTTAAAATAAACGCCTGGGGTATATTACACGAGGTATTTCACAAATTTTGTAGTAGTGATTCTTCGGGATTTGATTGTTTCCGTGAGAATTTCTGAGTTCGACTTCATGTCATCCTCGTCGTTTGATTCAAGAAGTCGTCGACACCAATCCCGGGCCGCCTTGGTACTTGTCACCCACTTCGACACCCAAGGTGGAGCTCCATTGGCCCTACAAACGCAAAGGCAATCTGGAGCAACATGATCAACAAAATCTTTGCCCATGATCTATGCAACAACAAACTGGGGAAACTTCTTTAAGCCTTGCCTAGAACCAAGCCATGCCTCGCCTCTACGAGCACCTCCTGCCTACGCTCTTCATCAAGATCATTTTGAGGTTAAGCACCGTTGGTGCTAGCCTCGCCCGACGTCTCGTCCCTTCATGTGCCAAGCTTGGCGCCAACACCGACACCACAAACGTCACCACACTTCCAGCGTTCACCTCAGTTCTAAGAGCGCCTCCCCCAAGGACATCCAACCACCTCCTCTGCGCCGAAAGAAAACTTGTCGGCGCCGGCAACGCCTGCTTTAAAGCCTCCTCTAACATCTCGACGATCTAGTGCCTCGTATCCATGCCTCGTCTTTGGCGACCTCCTTAGCTCGGCACTATGGCGCCTCACCAAAAGCCTTGGTCAACTTGGTATGATCAAGCCATGGTTTTTCCATGCCTATCCTTATCTATTATCTTTTGGACTCTTTTGGCTATTTTTACACAGTCTAGGTAAACTTACTATATTTAATAGTTACTATTTTTAGCAGGTTGCTATTTTTAATACTTCTATTTTTAGTAACTTTACCTTTTTAGCAAGTTTTCCTTTTAGGAGTTTCTACTTTTGGAGTGGTCAAACCTTGCCTGGTTTGAGTCGTCCAAATGGACTTGTTTGGCCCAAATCCCTGTCGTCCAGCCCTAGACCTAGTCGTCATCTTCTTACTCTTGAATCCTTTATATGGCCAAGTGCCTCCATTGTAGAACTCATGTTTAGTTTAATTGAATTGAAGTATTGAGAAGAAGAATTCATCCTACTTTCAATTCTAGGCATCAACCCTCCATTAATTTGGCTCTTCCTTCTAAATAGTCCCTTGACTCCCTTCACATATCTTCTAATCCCACTCTTCTTACTTCTAATGTTTTTCGCCTATATCTTCAAACTCTTTTACCGTTCGAACTCATACTTCGATCACCATCATCGAATCCTTCACCCGATAGCTTATCGGGTTCATCTTGAGATTCATATCCCAATTTGACAAGTTCTCTTGTCAAATATATCCAAAACTTCTGATGCACTTTCCATTTCGACCATCCCCCACCACAAAAAGACATCCACATACACTTTCAAGATCAACGTCGAAGATCCTCAAGTGCTTCATTAGCCTTCCCGGAGACAAAGGGCGCATCAACTGGCATCAGAGCTAAGTGATCTTGTAAGGGTTAAATTGTCTTAAAGTTTCATTGCATTCACTCATTGTTTCCATCCCTTCCGCCATAAACCCGAAAAAAACTAATCGATTTCTGCCCAGATTTCGACGACCCAATTTTTTTTTCTTGCACAAATTTTCCCAAAATCTTATAGAGATTTTCAATACGAGTCCAATAATATAAACAACATCAAAAATGGACTTCGTTTGTCCCCTAAAAAGCGATTTTTACGAACCTTGTGCATGCTGAAAAAACCCAGATGCCGTGAATATAAACCCTAATATGAGAATCTTCCTTTTCCATAATCAATCCGGATTTGTTTTGCTTGCATACACTTGTCTAAGTTATGGAGTAAAGCCTCATACCCTAGCTTCCGAAGGTATGGAGTAACAATACATGGAGTACAATGGTTTATTGAAGAAAGATGGTGATTGTATGGGATGAAGATCCAATATTCGATCTCAGTCCAATATTATGCTTGCTCGTCTCGATTGTTTGTCTAAACTTGATAAATATTAGCCTTGTCCTATTGAAAAATTAGGGTTTATTGAGAAATTGGGAGATCTTGGAGTGTGAATCTCGGATTTTAGTCCTTAATCTCGGTCATAATAGTAATTTCAACTTGCTGCTTGTTGAAGAGGTTATAGACAAAAAATCAAGAAGAAGAGCATGAATCTTCCATTGCCTGTGATTTCGAGTAATACGACAAAAGGATTTCACATATAGATTAAGTAATGATTTTTCCTTTAGACTTTATTTTTAATTTGTATGCCAAATCAGAATTTTAAATGCATAGTCATTAAATAAACACGCAATTTATAATACTTTGTAGTAAATAATAGGATAAAATGAAGATAGAATATAGTTTTAACGATCTTTTTGAAGCTTGGGTTATATTTTTAACTATTGAAAGGTTGGATTATTTTCTTAACATGGAGGCAAAGTTCAGATTATTTTAAATATTTTCACCTACAAACTATTATATTACATCTCATATTCACATAAAATTTAAGATAACTCATATCTAATCTGATTCCTCTTAATACTAAATGAAATCTCACTCATTTTGTTTAGCGACTAGCATCGGACCCCGCGCTCCGCGCGGGGAAATTACATAATTATACATACGGTTTAACGTAGTTAAATAGACTTTCGAAAATTGAATCGAGATAAATTATGTTCACAATCTTCTAATGCAACAATATAACCCCAACAAAATTAAATTTATAAACAAAATCAATCAAGAAATTGATAAATGATAAATAATTTTTTTCGACGAAAAAGAGTCATTCTAGCTCATTTAAATAGGGGATATGAAGACATCAATGTTCATACATAATTTGTTTCCTTAATCTAAATAGTTGAACAACGCATCTTAAATGAAAGCAATAAACATGTCATGTCAAACCCTTATTAAATATCAACTTTTTCAAATTCATTAACTCAAAGCATTAACTCGGTACACAAACTCGTAAAATGCAAATACAACTATTGCAACAGTGGTTGCAACCGAAATATGCAACATAAAGTATTTATATGATGTTCATGTTTTACTGAGGCCAATGTTGTTTGGCGTGTTACATGTTTTACTGAGGTCATGCATATGAATCAGTCTTAGGTGTTGTCAATATATAGATTAAAAATATCTAATTAATCCAGATTAATTTTTAATCGGGGAAGGATGAGGCGTCGGAATGAAACGAAGGAATTGATGAACCTGATAGAGATGAGAATGAATTTGGAGATTGTGATAGAGGAAGGAGACGAAGATGGTGTGTTCTTAGTTGATGATGGAATTAACATTTAAGAAAATAGGTAATTAGGATAAAGATTTAAAATATATTTTTTTTGGTAAAAAAAAGATTTAAAATATTAGAGTAGCATTTATTAGGTACATGTTGTTTTTACTTCTTCAAACCCATCAACTTTTATATAGATAGATAGATTCTTCTTACCTAGATCCTTAACATTCCTAATTAAGAAACTGCATTCTACAAAGGAAAAGAAAAAAAAAATTATAAAATAAAAAAGCTTAAGATTAAATAAAATCTTCTTTTTTATGAGAGTAAAGTTCCGGTGAGAACAAAGCTTAACGTAGGAAAAACGAAGTTTTCGCGTTCACAAATAACAAGTTAATGTTCATAATTTGAGCGGTAACGTTCATAATCTAGGCGATAAATTTTTTTGAGGTCATTTTGAGAAAATAATTTTAAAAAATTAAAGTTTGCAGTAATTACAAGTATGTCACCGCGTCCCTCACTTAAAACGTTCAAAAAATTTTGTGGCCTATATTATGAACACTACCATCCAGAATATGAACATTGACGGTTAATCTGTGAACATCATGTTTTCGTTTTTCCTACGTTAAGAGTTATTTATACCCGAACTTTCCTCTTTTTATGGGGCATAAGTTAGAAAAGTTAGTATGTTTAGAAATAGGATAAGGAGGTGATTTCTTGACAAGAATACCGCGCAAAACGGGGCCCTTTGCCCCTTATTACACTTTTTGAGTGTAATATAACATCCCTTCTAATCTAGAGTGGTAACTAACCCTCTCCCTTTTTTAATTAATTTTATAAAAAAAAAAATTATATATACCTTTCTCTTTTAACCCTAATTAAACTCTTCCTTTCTCCATCTCATTCTTTCATCCGCCTCCATCCCCATCTCTTCCTTTCTCCATCTCATTATTTCATCCGCCTCCATCCTCATCTCTTTTGTCGTCTTCGTTTTCCATCGAAAAATCGAATCTGCGTCGATTCTTCCGGCTTTGCTGAGAAGAATTTCGTTATCCATCGAAAAATCGAATTTGCGTCAATTCCTCCGCCGCCTCTGGCTTTGCTGAGAAGATTTTCCATTGCCGCCTCCCTCTGTAAAACGGTCGTCGACTAAACCCTAGCTTCAAGGTTATGGAAGCGAATACGATGAATACGTGCAGATCTTGCATCTTCGTCCACGGATCTCCACTTCAATGTTGCAGATCTAGAAGATCAACTGCAGATGTGCTTAGATATTGTCCATAGAGGCGACATGTTCAACCACATCGAAGAAACCTTCAGATCTTGTTCAACCACATCTGTACGAAAGAGCAGCAAAGTTGAGCGCAGATTCACGCAGGCGTCGCAGCGGATTACTTCCTCTGATCACCTCTCACTGCCATCAATAGCGAGATTCTGTTCGCTGGAAAAGTCTAAGTGTTTCTTTTCGACAAAGGCAAGGATCTGCATCCATTTATGATCTCAGATCTCCTTGCATAATCGATTTGACCTTACGTTTCGATGACAGTTTTAATTAGTTGTGATTAGAGTTATAATCGGTCGTGATGACACTTAGTTAGCTACAATGACAGTTTTAAGAAGTTTGGATGACATCTTTAAGAAGATGACATTTTAATTTATGTGCTGGTGTCAAGAAGTGTAATCTACATCCCTTACATTGTGTTTTCTTCTTCTTCGGTATACTGCTTGCGTGAATGACTTCCTAATGTCAATGATTCACTAATATTCATTTTTTTCTCTTCAAAGTTTTCTGTTAGCTGTGGATATTTGATACAAGTGATGGTACTTTGTGAAGTTTAGATGACAACGTTATGATGACAATGACAATGACTTCCAAGCAACAAGTTGTAGACGTACAAAAATATATTAGGGTGGATGAGACACCATTAGGTGTTGAGGACAATTTATTTGACTTAATAATGTGTTATTTATACTATGACAATATTAACAGTGAAGATGAAACTCTAATTTAATATAATAATGATGATTTAATTTAATTTTCCAGTGCATGCCATTTTATTTATTTTTAAAAGTTTGTGTCCAAGAAAAAGATGATAAGATTTGTTAATTCGATGACAAAGATTAAAAATATTATTGTCGTCCGATGACAATTTATGTCGTCGAATGACAGTTCATGATCATATCGGATGACAGTTCATGTCGTTGTTGTTTTTATTCAACTTGCGATGACAATATTAATAAAAATGATGACAAAAATTATAATCAAATATGATATAAAAATATCAAAACGCAAACTGTCATCAACAAAAATTATTGTCATCAACAAAATTACTGTCATCAACAAAAATTACTGTCATCAAACCAAACTGTCATCAACCTAAGAGGTTAGTTACCACACTAAAAAAATTTAGGGTTAGAAAATACAATTCAAAATGTAAAAAGGGTTACTTAACCCGTTTTTGGAGAATACCGTGAATGATATTGGGCCTTAAAAAGATTATATTGACCCAAATCAAACTTCATATAAGTCCAGCATCCAGTCCTTTCGGCCCATTTCGTCGACGTACTAGACACGCGGAAGCACATTTTTTCCGGGAATGTCCTCTGCCCCATCGCCACATGGCTATATATGATTGGTCCAAACACCAAGCAGCGAGATCTGATTGGTCCGATTTGAGAGAGAACACGTCGGTAAACTGAAGTCAGTCGTCGTTGTTGCTCCTTCTGTAGTCCGTTTCAGAGAGAAAGAGTCGAAACAAAAGGGGAGAAAATCCGAGGATTGGACACAAGAAAACTTCAAATAAACGGCAAGTGCAATCGCCAGATCTATTGGAGGCTTGGAGGAGGAAGAAACCCTAGCGATCTAGTTTACGGACTCCTTCGAGGCCTTCAATGGCGCATCATCTGTCGAGAAGATCGAACATCCTCTTTCTTCTTTGCCTTTTATCTTTCACACTCTCCGCCATTGCAAATGCAGGGTATGGAATCTGTCTACCTCCATTAGTATGAGTTTAATGCTTTGGTCATTTCCGAATTGCTGTAACTGGATTTAGTTTTTTGTTATGGCAATAGAAAGAGTTACTATGATATATTGCAAGTGCCTAAGGGGGCTTCGGAGGATCAAATCAAGAGAGCTTATAGGAAAATGGCGTTGAAGTATCATCCTGATAAGAATCAGGGAAATGAAGAGGCTACTAAGAAGTTCGCCGAGATTAACAACGGTAGATTTATATGATCACGTTTGCACTCTGAATCGAAACTGTTTAAAATTTCCCATTAGTAGGTGGATCGGCTGTTCATTGTAATTTTGTCTTGGTTTTTGATAGCATACGAAGTTCTCTCCGACAGTGAGAAGAAGAATGTATATGACAAATACGGGGAAGATGGTCTGAAGCAGTTTGCTGCTAATGGTGGCAGAGGTGGTGGAGGCGGTATGAATATGCAAGACATTTTCAGCCAGTAAGTTGGAACATATCTGTTGTTCTATAAGTTCTTGTACGCTGCTAAATCCTTTAATTTGGAATCCTAGTCAATAGGTGCTGCTTCATGTCAACTGAACAGGGTTCAATGACTCATAATAAACAGATTTTAGTTGCACAGCTTATACTAAGAGTGAAAATGAAAAGAGTTTCAAAATGGACCAGTTTAGGATGACTATAAGGTTTTCATGTGTATACTGAGTGACTGACCAATTCTTGCTAATTTAAATGTTCAACAAGCATTAATGCATGACGTTATTCAGCTGATATTTAGTGGAATAAAATTTAGATACTCCTGGATAGAGTACACTGTAATTGGCAACTTGGATTCTATGACAAGTCTGACGCTGAATCACCTGAATATAGTTCTTCACTGAAGCAAATGCACTGAATCACCTGAATATGAGTTCTGCATTTGCAATTAATTTTTATGTTGAATTTGTATTTTTTGGAGTGTGTCATATGATGCTTGATGATTTAGTATTAGTCCAAATACATATGCATCCCACGTAAACTTCAGGTCATGAAGTTACTTTGGGTGCCAGTCTTGATTTTTATCTATCAAATTGTGTTACTTCTTGAAGAATATGACAATGGCTATATATATAAAAAGAATTCTAGACATAGATTACCCTTTAAGAAGCTTGTTCAAATGTGAAAGTCTGTTATGGAAGATGTGGTTATTTATGTGAATAAAACAATAGGTTGGATTCTAGACATAGATTATGCTTTAAGAAGCTTGTTCAAATGAGAAAGTCTGTTTTGGAAGATGTGGTTATTTATGTGAATAAAACAACTAGGCTGATTTCCAAACTATTAGTAACCAAATCAGCTGGCTTTATATTTGACGTGTATAGAGTAGTTGACACAATTAGAGAATGACTTACTTGATTCCCCTTTCTTCTTGTACGACAAAAAACATTTTCTACAATATCTACACTAAATATCTAGCAGGTATTCTGCTCTGATTTTGGCATGAATGCATGATGCCTTGAAAAAGAATATTTCTACTCTGCTGAGCACTTTGTAAAGTGCAACTATCTATTGTTAATAGTTAGCTGACTAGGTTTTGTGCTTTAAAGCTGTACCTCTTGTATTATTGTTGTACTCTTGTATTTGTGATTTCTTCAGACACCACTCTCTTGTATCCTTATATTTTCCTTTGTCATTAACAACTGTTTGAACTTTGATTTGTCAATATAGGTTTTTCGGCGGAGGTTCTGCTGAAGAGGAAGAAGAGAAAATTGTGAAAGGGGATGATGTCATTGTAGAACTGGAAGCAACATTAGAAGACCTGTACATGGGAGGTTCATTGAAGGTAAGGATGTGCCTTTTATTTTTAGTGTTAGCTGGACTGCTGCCTGTTGGAGCAGCTTCCATCTCACACATAAAAATTTAATTAAGGATTCTCTAGAATCAAGAAGAATGACGATCTGATGATCAAGTAGAATCGATTGTATATATGACCAATATAGCCATTACAACGAACTACAGAGAGAGTGAGAGCTAACAGAGTAAAGTTGAAAGTATTCTGTTACAACCAAATGAATAAAAGAGCCTAAGAAACTATATGTATGCCACTTGTGACAAATGATAGAGCCAATGGTAAGATGCCAGCTCAGACACAATAACCCCACTATGCTAAGCACCGGCTTGCATCAAAGCTGACCTGTCCATGACTTGGAATGTGTGGCGGTTATTCAACAATGATGGAATGACTCAACAAATTCTGATTTGCTGACTCAAAATAATCATGTTTAACTTTATGTATTGCAGGTGTGGAGGGAGAAAAATGTTATCAAACCTGCTTCTGGGAAGAGAAGCTGTAATTGTAGAAATGAGGTTTACCATAGACAAATTGGTCCTGGAATGTTCCAGCAATACACGGAGCAGGTATGCATGTAATGGAGAAAGCAATTTCTAGTCCTATGGCATGTTTCTCTAAATCTAGAAACAATAGATAGGAGCCCTTTGAAAATGCCTACTCTCCTATTTGTCAGGATACAATACTATTATGATGTAGTTGTTGCTCACTATGGACAGTTGATATTTTCTTTTAAGTGCAAAATCTCCTTTTGTTATGTCTCTCTGAATGCAGATGCTGTTGAAAGTCTGACTAATCGACTTCTTTTCTTATCTGTAGGTTTGTGATCAATGTCCAAATGTAAAGCTGGAGAGGGAAGGTTACTCAATCACTGTTGACATTGAGAAAGGAATGAAAGATGGAGAAGTAAGCTCTTTTTGACATGTCTTGTTAATGACAATAGTTTTAATTTGCAACAATAGCATCTTCCCTAACAAAATTAATTTCTGAATAAATTGAGGGTTACCCCATAAATTACTTTCTTGCTGGTCATCTGACAGACAAATCAACTTGAAAGTTTAGTCTGCATATGTAATCCCTCTAAAATCAACGTGGCTCAAGTATTCTAGTGAAATCACGTTGAGTTTTTCCTCACGGTCATATACCTTCTTCTTCCTGCAGGAGGTAGTTTTCTACGAGGATGGTGAGCCCAAGATCGATGGAGAACCAGGGGATCTAAAGGTTAAAATCCTTCCAACCTTATCAAACATTTCAACCAATTTGATTTTGTTTGTCAAACATTAAACTGGTTACTTCCTCTTTGTGCAGTTCCGTATTAGCACAGCACCACATGACCTCTTTGTCAGAGAAGGCAATAACTTGTACACTAATGTAACCATAACCTTGGTAAGTAGACGACTACACTCAATATCTGTATCATAAGCTCTCATTTAATTTGGATTAGCATCTGGTTAACACCCAATTAGCTAATTTCCTGCCATGTTTATGTTTTCAGGTTCAAGCCCTGGTAGGTTTTGAGAAAACAATAAAACATCTAGACGAACATCTAGTCGATATCAGTTCAAAGGTTGGAGAAAGACAACAATCCTACTCTACAAACTGAATCTATTAGCCATATAATTTACATCATTGACATTGTTTAAATTTTTCCAGGCGATCACAAAGCCAAAGGAGGTTAGGAAATTCAAAGGAGAAGGAATGCCACTGCATCTTAGCAACAAGAAAGGCGATTTATACGTCAAATTCGAGGTTCTATTTCCCACATCATTAACAGAAGAAAAGAAGAAGAAGATCAAGGAGGTCCTCAATTAGTATGGAATTCCTCAACTTGTTGTAAGATGATGATGATGATGATGAGAAGAGCATTCATTATATATTATAATATTCTTTTTCTTTCTTGTGGGTTTTGTTTCTAGACTAGAATGAAAAGAAAATTTCCAGGCTTCAATGGTAATAGGACGTTGAAGACAATGAGAAACATTTAACTTTTTTAACAATAGCTTTCATAAATAGTTTTGAACTACTCTCCACTGTTTTGGTAATGCGGTGACAGCAAGCAATGCCAGTTTTTAATATTCAACTGCATTCGACTGTGTTTGCACTATTTTGTGGATTTAACATCATCTGATTGCAAAAACTGCCAGACTTTTGCCTCAGTTTTGCCGTAGCATTAAAATCATACGACTGTTACACGTTTGCTTGAACTGGGGTTCCTGGAGCGGTGTATCCTCGATACTCGGACTTCTTGAAGTTGTGTACTCTTTCTCTCTTACTCTTTTTTTCTCTGTTTCTTTCTGTTTTCGGTTTTTAGGTCTTGTGGTAGTTTCTTGTACTTTTAGGTCATATCAGTTACTTCCTCCCAACCTGTTGGGATAAGGAAATATCAATCCCGACCACCCATACCCCGTTTTTCGGGATATAATGGGGATTGATGTTGTTGTTGTTGTGTGTGACTCTTTATCTGGCTCACCGTTACTTTTCTGTTTAACGCATCTCTTCATTAGTCACGAACGGAGAAGAAATGGTACAAATCTAAGGGCTCGTTTGTTATCGAGATAGGAATCGGGTTGGAATGAGGAATCAGTTTGGATATAAGAAATCGGTTTGAGTGATTCTTAGCCTTTAGTGTTTGGTAGAGAGAGGTGGTTTATAAAGGGCGTTTAACCCCGCATCCGAAAAATTATAACCTGCACCCGTTTTGGGCGCATCCGTAGCGCGCCCAAAAAACCCAGGTCGGTTATGGGCGCACCCTGGATGCGCCCAAATTTTTTTTTTTTTTTTTTTGCCTTCAAAATGCTTGAAAATTCGGTTTAGTTTTGGGCGCATCCTAGGTGCGCCCAAAACTGAACCGAGTTTTTTAAAAAAGGTTTGGATGAGAGTTATAATTTTCCGGATGCGGGGGTTTTCTCCATTTATAAATTTAGGTATAAGTCATACCTTGATTTTTATTTGGGTATGAGATCTTATGTAATTTGTTGGTATTAGAATGACTCATACTCATTTCCTATATCAATACATATTCTACCAAACACAAAAATAAGTTTAACTCATTTTCATACCGATTTCCTATATACAAGATATATAAACAAACTACCCCTAAAATTTTTCACTAACTCATTGAATTTATGTTATTTGTCGGGATAGGGGTTGTAAAAAGGTTGTTTTTTCTAATCAAAACGTATACATTAACATTTATCCAACTCAAAACGTGTCCAACAAAGTGATGCGTCAAAAAAGAAATTGAGTATGCCGATTAACAATTGTGTCTGTTTATGAGTTGGATGGACATTTCCTATTTCTGGTTTTTACCATTCTTGTCAAAAAACGAGGCTAGTTAGCTAGTAGTGGCCAAGAAAAAAATTGTTGTTATTTTTGTTTTTGTTGAGAAGAGAAAAATAAGTTGGTGACCAAGGAATGTTTATATTGAAAGAATAAATGATTTTGTTCTCTACGACAAGCTAAAGATCTTATAAACCGGATTTTCTCAACCTCAAAAGTTCTTTTCGAGTTACCCCAAATGGGGAAGTAAGCTTTGAAAACGTATGCGGAAGAAAAGAACTCTGGAAAATCAGAGAGAATGATGGAGTATCACAACAGAAAGTGAAAACCCACAAATCTGATAGAAAGTTTGTTACATCCTTTATAAAGGAAAGAAAGGAGAATGACGTAGGCACATGGCAGGCAAATAACAAACTAAAGATGTAGGTAAATGAAGGTAAACGAGAACTAGTAATGGGCAAGTAACTAGTAATCCAACACCCCCCCTCAAGCTTGTGGATGCTCAAGCATACCAAGCTTGGAAAACAGACTTTGAATCTTGACACCAGGCAAGGACTTTGTGAGGCAATCAGCAAGCTGAGCTTGTGTAGGCACATGGGAAAGATCAATAAGACCTTCAAGCAACTTTTCACGAGCATAATGGCAATCAAGCTCGATGTGCTTCGTCCTCTCATGGAAGACGGGATTGCGAGCTATATAAATTGCGGATTGGTTATCACATTTAACGGGAATGGGAGCAATACCAACGACACCGAATTCAGCCAGAAGACGACTGAGCCATGCCAGCTCAGTGCAAACTCGGCGGAGGGAACGATATTCGGCCTCGGCGGAGGATAAAGAAATGCTCTGCTGCTTCTTAGATTTCCAGGAGATCAGAGAGCCACCAAGAAAGATGACATAGCCACTAACTGATTTCCTGGAGATGGGGCAAGATGCCCAATCGGCATCGCAATATGCAAGCAAGCGTGTATCTGGGAGAGAATTGAGCAAAAGAGCCTTGCAACGAGTACCTCGGACATAGGCCAAACAATGAAGTGCTGCGTTCCAGTGTGGGAGATGAGGAGCCTGATTAAACTGACTCAAGAATTGCACTGCAAATGCCAAATCAGGTCGTGTGTGTACCAGAAAGTTCAGCTTCCCTATTAAACGTCTGTAAAGCAGAGGATCAGCAAGGAGTTCTCCATCGTCTGGAAGGAGTTTGAAGCGAAGATCTAAAGGGCTGGCAACATCCTTTAGGAAAGTGACATCAAACTCATCCAACATGTCTGAGATAAAGCGCCTCTGACTCAACAAATAACCAGCTTCAGTGGGAATAAATTCAATCCCAAGGAACAAATGCAATGAGCCTAAGTCCTTAATCTTGAAAGCTGAATGTAAAGAATGTTTGAGTGAGAGCATACCCTCTGTATCATCTCCTGTAATCAAGATATCGTCCACATAAATGGCCACAAAAATTATTGTAGAAGCAGTCTTCTTAGAAAAGAGAGAGTAGTCATTTAGACTCTGTTTGTAGCCATTAGAACGTAGGAAGCTAGAAAGCTTGGCATACCATTGCCGGGAAGCCTGCTTCAAGCCATATAAGGACTTCCTAAGGAGGCAAACCTGAGAAGTATCATCAACCATCAAACCTGGAGGCAGTTTCATGAACACTTCCTCGTCTAAATCGCCATGAAGAAAGGCGTTATTTACATCCAATTGAAAGATGTCCCATTTCTTCTTGAGAGAAACAGAAACAAGTGCACGAACTGTTGTCATTTTAATTACTGGGGAGTATGTTTCTGTGTAATCGATGCCTTCTTGTTGTGTGAAGCCACGAACCACAAGACGTGCCTTATAACGTTCTATTGAACCATCAGCTTGTCGCTTGATCTTATACACCCAACGACAACCTATAGCTTTCTTGCCCTTTGGCAAAGGTACAATATCCCAAGTATGGTTTTGATTCAAAGCTGAGAATTCTGCTGTCATTGCCGTACGCCACACTTCATACTTACAGGCTTGATCATAAGAGTAAGGTTCCATCTCAGGACGTGTAGTCAGAACCTTAGCATCTGAAGAGAAGGAGACTGTGGAAGTTAAGGTGTGACAGCAGAAACAAGGCTCTGGAACTGCAAGATTACACACATAATCTTGAAGGTATGAAGGAGCACGTGTAGTCCTAGTCGATCTGCTAGTGACAGGAGCAATAGTGGTGACAGGAAGAACAGGAGAAGGCATGGAACCTGCAGATTCGTCAACTGGGAGTGATGTGCTATCATCTGGGAGTGGTGTGCTGTCATCTGGGAGTGGTGTGCTGTCATCTGGGAGTGGTGTGCTGTCATAAATAGGTAAAGAAGGCTGTGTGACAAGCTGAGGATGATGAAAAGGATACACCTGCTCATGGAATTTCACATCCCTAGAGATAATGACTTGTTGTGTATCAAGATTGAAGACTTTATACGCCTTCTTGCCCAAAGGATATCCCAAGAAAATACAAGGCTCAGCCCTTGCCTCAAACTTGTCTCTCCCTGATTGTAAGGTTGACACATAACACAAACAACCAAAATTCCTCAAATGAGCATAGCTAGGAGCCTTGTGATATAACACTTCAAAGGGTGATCTGTTTTTCAGCAATCTTGAGGGCAATCTATTGATAACATGAGCTGCAGTCAACACACTTTCACCCCAGAATTTCTTTGGCAACTTAGAGTGGAATAAAAAAGACCTTGCCACCTCCAACAAGTGTCGATGTTTTCTTTCGACTATGCCATTCTGCTGTGGTGTAGCAACACAAGATGTCTGATGCTCGATCCCTTGCTGAGCAAAATAAGCTGCATTCTCTCTACTAGTGCCCAGTTCAAATGCATTGTCACTTCGTACAGTTTTAACTGTCCTGCCAAATTGAGTAAGAGCTAAAGCAATAAAGCTCTTGAGCAAAACAAAAGCATTACTCTTACTAGATAGCAAGTGAACCCAAGTAGATCGAGTAAAATCATCTACTATAGTAAGGAAATATCTATATCCATTATAAGTTGAAGCTCTATAAGGCCCCCAAACATCCACATGAACAAGTTCAAAAGGCAAGGTAGTAGAAATAGCACTAAGAGGAAATGGAGCTCTGGTTTGCCTAGACTTGGCACAAACAAGACAGGACTCCAAATCAGTCAAGGATTTGTCTAAAGAGTCAACAAAACTCAAGGTTTTAAGTTTGTACAGAGGCAAATGCCCCAATCTAGAATGCCATAGCTGAGCATCTACATTGTGCTGGACTGCTGCAACAAAAGGGGTCTGCAAATCTGTCTTGGCTTCTTGCTGTGTGTGAAGCAGGTACAAGTTCTTGTATGCCCTACCAATCACCAGATGCTTCTTCATAAAAGGAGCCTGAAGCAAGCAGTGTAAAGGTGTGAATAGGATTCTGCAAAACATATCTCTAACAAGCTTTCCCACTGACAGCAGATTACAGTGGAAAACAGGCACCAATAACACATCTGATAGAACAAGCTCAGGCAATACTCTAACTGAACCTGATTGAGTTACTGAAACACTTGTTCCATTTGGCAAACTGATAGCGAATGGTGAAGACAAATTACTAACTGAGCTGAAAGAATTAGCACTACAAGCCATATGACAACTTGCTCCACTATCCAATATCCATGTATTTTTATCAAACACATGTGTCATAAAAGAGGATGTACCTGCAAATCCTGCGAAATCATCTGTTTCCTGAGCTGATTGCTTGCTGGAAGATGTGGAAGCAAGACTTAGTAGGCGAGAAATCTGATCTGTTGTGAGATCTGCCAAAGCTGAACCAGCAAATCTACCATCCTGCTTCTTGTTTTTGTCCCTGTAATGCTCAGGAAATCCATTGAGAAAGAAGCACTTATCAACGGTATGGTTTGTCTTCTTACAATTAGTGCATAGTAATTGCTTCTTGTCAGTCTTAGGCTTAGCATTCCCCTGCCTATTAGCTACAGCATTCATAGCTGCACTTTCCATCAAAGGTACTGTCACAGGTTGCAATTCCCTTTGCTTCTCTTCTTGTAAAAGCATAGAGTAAGCCTGTGGAACACTTGGCAGGGGTTTCATGAGTAGTATACTACCACGAACAGAAGTGTAAACATCGCTCAGCCCCATCAAAAAATGAATTAGACGCTCATCGTCCTCAAACTTGCAAAACTCTTTCACAGATCCACAAGTACAAGCAGGAAATTTACGCAAGCTATGTAACTCATCCCATAAGATCTTCATACGAGTATAATAAGAAGAAATTGAACCTGTTCCTTGCTGTAAGGCATTAAGATCCTTCTTAACGGAGTAGAGCTGTGCTCCACTAAGCTGGCCGAAGCGGATCTGAAGCTCATCCCAGATATCCTTCGCTGTTTCTGAATATAGAACACTTCTTCGGATTTCCTTGGTCAATCCATTGAGCAGCCAGGAACGGATCATATCATTGCACCGCTGCCAACGCGCAAGAGTGGGATCGTCGTCCTTAGGCAAGGGAAGCTTCCCTGTGACGAAATCCAGCTTGTTCTTCGCAGAGAGTGCGATTTTCATACTCATCCGCCACTCTCCGAAGTTAGATCCATCAAACGTGTCTGTGACGAGCGATAAGCCTGGATGATCGCTCGAGTGAAGCCAGAGGGGATCGTTGCTCTGTCCCTGACCTGGAACGCCTTTGTCGCCGTTAGAATCTCCGTCAATTGTCATCGGAGAAGAAGACTGAACTCAGCGGACTCCGAAGAAGAAGCGATCGAGAATCAATCCCGATGCTCTGATACCATGAAAACGTATGCGGAAGAAAAGAACTCTGGAAAATCAGAGAGAATGATGGAGTATCACAACAGAAAGTGAAAACCCACAAATCTGATAGAAAGTTTGTTACATCCTTTATAAAGGAAAGAAAGGAGAATGACGTAGGCACATGGCAGGCAAATAACAAACTAAAGATGTAGGTAAATGAAGGTAAACGAGAACTAGTAATGGGCAAGTAACTAGTAATCCAACAAGCTTCTGCTATACTTTTGAATGTGTTCAATATTTTTATGAAATATTAGCACTGGTAAACCTAATTAGATTAAAAGGACTAATACAAATTGTACGGACAGATGCAGCACATCACAAGCCACGTACCACCCACTGTATGGACTATGGAATAGGGACCCCCTAATCTGCACCTAATTTTATTCTTGATGAATCAATATTTATTTCCAACCGTCAAAGTTAGGAAGATCCATACTCGATAATTTATTGGGATAAATTAGTTGGATTGATTGTGTTTAAGACGGTTAGTTAATGGATGTGAGTGTACCACATTAATTGCCTAATTCCTATTTATAGGTATGCTAATTTGGCCATTGATTAACCTGATGGTGGCGTACATATGAAGAGTAGAATAGGTAATTAAACAGTCCGAAGATAAACAAGGTATAGTATAGCGCGTTGAGAAAGAGCAACAGGGAACTACGACTTTTACCTCCTGGAAGTGGACGAGAAGTGGAATCTCAAGTCATCTACCTTCACAATGTTCACTTCTTTCTTGTGAGTCATTTCCCTTGCCTGCTTCAACCTCTAGCCCTATAAATGGAGCCTCACCCTTCAAGTTTAAGCTCCAACTTTTTAGAGAGATAAAATTTCTTCCTTGTTCTTCAACTCCTTTTTGTTCTTTTGGCTTATCCGAATAACGTGTAGGACCTGTATTTCGCAGAATAACAATCTGTAAAGAATTAAAACGAAGAACAAAATTAAGAAAGAATTGTACCGAATCGTTCTTGACGAAACTGTTGCGTCGAGTCGAGATTAGATCTCTTTCCTTAATTCTGTGACGCCCCGTATATGTGACGGTTACCGGCGTTGAGAATCCCAGGATACAACTACGATCACTTCTGGTTTGCACAATCAAAAGACAGAAGCCAACGAACCAATATCTATGCAGTACTCTCGAGGAAGGAGAAGAAGAGAAGAGAAGAGATGGGAGATTGCTGTTATTTTCGGATGCAGAGAATGAGAACCAGAACTCTCTTAAGTAGAGATTCTCGGTTTGTTAGAGGAGGAGATAGTGGAGGCAGATGTGGGAAGTGGAGAAAATCGTGGAGGCAGTTATGCTGACTCAGTTGGGCGTCCCCAACGAGGCAGTCCAAAATCTGATCTGGAAGCCCAAAACTTTCAGATCTGGCCCACTTCAAAAAGAGAAGCTAAGCTGCAGCCACGAGCCACGAACCACGAACCACGGACGGACGGACGGACCGCGCGAGGGCCCCCCGTGTCCTCTCGCCATACCTCTCCCAAGGGCTTACCAAGGGTATGGGGTTTGGGGTATATAAACCCTTCATATTCCCACCCCAATTTTCGATGTGGGACAAAACCCATGTCAAAAATCAGCTCCAAAATTGTTCTTTGAACTTAGTCAAGCAACCAACTTCGAGCCTTCATTTCTCATTCAAACGGAACCCGATTTTGACGTGTGAGTACACTACGGCGTAGTGCTCGCAGAGACGAAGCCAACACTCCCATAATCCGGCACAACCGGTGACCGCAGCCCACCAGAAAAGTGCCCGGAAGTTCAGTCAAAATCAGTTCCAACAATCCCCCACATGAATAGAAATGATTCTATTACACGTGCTTAGACAAGACAGACAGAAATTTTGAGAGTACGGACGAAGAATCACTGTATCTGAGCTGGTGGCGTTTTTCAGCCTTGAACCACCCATTGTGAGTAGCTATCGGATTTACTCGACCAGGTAGTGAACATGATGTCTTGAACCACCCGGACTTCGACGTAAACCTAGACAATAACTATCACACAGTTTCATCTTCTCACAGAACTAGGTTCTTGATTGTGTTCATTTTGGCCGTGAACATCCCTGGTTATTCATGAGTGAACTTGGAGAAAGCAGCCTCTCTTCTTTCTCCTAGAAACGGCCCCATTTCACACTCATAAGGTGATTGACCATAAATGGTATTACCAATACCCTACTTTGTTCTTTCAAAGTTTATGGAATCATTAAAAGCAAATGCTTAACCTCTACTTTGCCATCGCACTTTCATCATCCTAGGAACTGGGGAAGAAGATATAATATCTCCAAGTGCGCTTCTAGATTCGACTTGAATTTGTTTTCCCCTTGAACCTATTTCTTGGGATCTCCAATCACTTAGGTAGGGTTGCCATCAAGCATCCTCTTTAGTCATAGGCTTTAAACCCATTCCTCTAGATGACTTTACAACTTGCTCTCTTGACAATCCCTTAGTGAACGGATCTGCTAGGTTGTCAGCTGACTTGATATAATCGATTGAGATTACACCAGTTGAGAGCAATTGTCTTATGGTTTTATGTCGTCGTCTTATGTGGCGAGACTTACCATTATATATTGTGTTCAGGGCCCGAGAGATAGCCGATTGACTATCACAGTGTACACCTAAAGATGGCACTGGTTTTTCCCACAAAGGAATATCCTCCATAAAGCTTCGAAGCCATTCTGCTTCTTCAGCTGCTTTGTCTAAAGTAATGAACTCAGATTCCATTGTGGATCTGGCCAATAACGTTTGTTTTGAGGATTTCCATGATACAGCTGCACCACCCAGCGTGAATACATACCCACTGGTGGATTTTGAGTTCTTTGAATCTGATATCCAGTTAGCATCGCTATAGCCTTCCAGAGTGGCTGGATATCTTCCATAGTGCAGCCCGTAACTCCGAGTATGTCGCAAGTAGTTTAATACTCGAGTTATTGCTTTCCAGTGATTGTGTCCTGGATTACTGGTATATCTACTCAGTACGTTGACAGCATGTGCTAAGTCTGGTCTTGTACAATTTGTCAAGTACATAAGACTTCCTATCACACGAGCATACTCTAACTGTGATATGCCATTACTCGAGTTTTTCTTCAGTTTGAGATGCGGGTCCACCGGACTTTTTGCAATCCCATTTGAATAGTTCTTGAATCGTTCAAGTACCGCCTCGGCGTAATGTTGTTGAGACAAGACTATTCCTTCTGAATGTCTAAATATTTTGATCCCTAAGATCACATCCGCTAGTCCCAAGTCTTTCATGTCAAACTTTCCATTAAGCATGTTCTTGGTTTGTTTGATCATGTCATTGTTGCTACCTATGATGAGTATGTCATCCACATATAGGCACAACAGAATGTATCCTTTTGCAGTTTCCTTGACATAGATACACTTATCACATTCATTTATTTTGAAACCATTTGACATCATTACTTGGTCAAATTTTTCGTGCCACTGCTTAGGAGCTTGCTTAAGTCCATATAAGGATTTCACAAGTCTACACACTTTGTGTTCCTGTCCAGGGACAACATAACCCTCAGGTTGTTTCATATAAATTTCCTCTTCTAGTTCTCCATTTAGAAAAGTTGTTTTTACATCCATTTGATGTATTTCTAGATTGCGTATAGCTGCAATGGCTATTAGCATTCTTATTGAAGTTATTCTCGTTACTGGAGAGTAGGTGTCAAAGAAATCCAAGCCTTCTTTTTGCCTAAATCCTTGCACCACAAGCCTAGCCTTGTACTTATCGATTGAGCCATCGGTTTTTAATTTTCTTTTGAAAATTCATTTGCTCCCAAGAGATTTCGAACCGGATGGCAACTCAGCTAACTCCCATGTATGATTTTGCATAATGGAGTCGATTTCACTTTTCACCGCTTCCTTCCAAGCAGGTGCATCTGGTGTTGACATGGCTTCTTTGAATGTTCTAGGTTCATTTTCCAAAAGATAAGCCATTTCGAAATCAGGACCATATGATTTTTCCTTTCTAGCTCTTTTGCTACGTCTAGGTTCATCATTGTCCTCTTCTGTTGGTTGAACAGAAGTGCTTGCTTCGCCTTCTTCACGAGTCCGTTTCGGATTTTCTTTATCCTTACACGGGAACGTGTTTTCGAAGAAGGATGCATTTCTTGATTCCATTATTGTATTTGCATGTATATCTGGTATATCAGATTTGTATACCAAGAAACGATACGCACTACTATTGTGTGCATACCCGATGAAGATACAATCAATGGTTTTTGGTCCTATTGAGACCTTCTTAGGGGGTGGTACCGCCACTTTTGCTAGGCACCCCCACACTTTGAGGTATTTGTATGAAGGTACATTACCTTTCCACAACTCATAAGGCGTCTTTCCAGTCACCTTATGCGGTATTTTGTTGAGAATGTAGTTGGAGGTTAGCAGCGCTTCCCCCCACATGTTCTGGGATAACCCAGATTCTTGCAGCATTGCATTCATCATTTCTTTGAGAGTTCGGTTCTTTCGTTCCGCAACCCCGTTAGATTCAGGTGAGTAAGGCGCAGTAGTTTGATGAACGATTCCATGTTCTCTACAGAATGCATTAAATGGTTCACTATACTCGCCTCCTCTATCACTTCGGATCATTTTAATCTTTTTACTAAGTTGGTTCTCAACTTCCAACTTGTATTCTTTAAACTTTTCCAAAGTTTCATCTTTGCTATGTAACAGATATACATAACAATATCGTGTGCAATCGTCTATGAAGGTTACAAAGTACTTCTTACCGCCTCTAGTTTGCACGAACTTTAAATCACATAAATCAGTGTGAATTAGTCCTAGAGGTTCGGTTGTTCTCTCTACATGGGGTGATGGCGTTTTTGTGAGTTTCGCTTGTACGCATACTTCACATTTGCCTTTACTTGTTTTGCATTTTGGAATCATGTTCATGTTTATTAGTCTACTTATAGATTTATAATTAACATGTCTCAATCTTTCATGCCAAATATTAAAAGACTCAACGACATAAGCAATAGGATTATTCTCATTCACTGAAACATCAGTTACAACCTTTTTGGGAAGGACTGTCATTACATTCATTTTGACCAGCCCATCCTTCACATAACCCTTCCCCACATAAATCTCATTCTTAGAAAGAACTAACTTATCAGACACAAACTTGACACAGAACCCATTCTTGTTGAGAAGAGTCTCCGAGATCAGATTCTTTCGAATGTCTGGCACATGAAGCACATTGTTGAGAGTCAACTCCTTCTCAGAAGTCATCTTGAGCACGATCTTCCCAATACCTTCAACCTTGGATGTCGCAGAGTTTCCCATGAAGAGCTTCTCCTCTGTTCGGCTTTTCTGATAAGTGGTAAACAATCCCTTATCCGAGCAGATGTGTCTAGTGGCACCTGTATCGTACCACCACTCCTTTGGGTTGCTCCCAACCAAATTCACTTCAGTCACCACACACAGGTCGTCTGCTGTCAGCGAGTTTTCAGCTAAATTGGCTTGAGACTTCTTCCCTTTGTCTCTTCTGTTGTCGGGCTTGCTGCGACACTCTTCTGCCTTGTGACCAACCTTATCACACTTGTGGCATTTTCCACTGAACTTCTTTGCTCCTTGCTTCTTGAAGTTTGTGGTGTTTTGAGGTTGAAACTTCTTGTTTTTCCCCTTGTCTCGATGCTCAGCCAGGTTTGCCTTGTTAGAGAGCCCAACTTGATTGGCCCTCTTATTGTTTTCCTCGACCCGAAGCCTCACGATCAAGTCTTCAATCCTCATTGCCTTTTGTTTCAGCAACAAGTAAACCTTGAATTGCTCCCAGGATGGAGGAAGCTTCTCAATGATGGCACCTACCTGGAAAGCCTCACAGATGGTCATTCCTTCCGAGATCACTTCATGGACGATCAGTTGTAGTTCTTCAACCTGTTCCACGACTGACTTTGAATCTACCATCTTGTAGTTCAGAAACTTTGCTACTGCCGCTTTCTTTGAACCAGCATCCTGTGTCTTGTACTTCTTTGTCAAAGTATCCCACAATTCCTTAGCGGTGTTATGGTTACAGTAGACCTTGTACATCGAGTCAATCATGCGATGAGTAAGATACCATCTGCATGCATAGTCCCCTTTCGCCCAATCAGATAGGGCGTCAGTGTCATGTGAGGAGAACCTAGGTTTCCCCTCCTTCAAGAACCTGTCCAGACCCAGCATGCTCAGGAAGAACTCCATCTTCTGAGACCATATTTTGAACCCTTTCCCGTCAAATTTTTCGGGTAGGATCCCAGCATGGATTGTGTTCGGCATAGTTGTCAGATAAGGTCTGTGGGGAACATACAGATGAGGCAACTGAACATCAGACAGATCTATTGGATGACTTGTTTGACCCGGATAGCTCAATTGACCCGGATGACTCATTTGACCCGGATGGCTCATTTGACCCGGATGAAGAGGTTGAGCCAGATGACTCGTTTCAGCCGGATGACTCGGTTTAGCCGGATGACTCGGTTGAGCCGAATGAAGAGGCACTGGTGGCACATCCACTTGGACGACCGGGGGGTTTCCTTGATCGGACTCTTCTTAGTCGGACTCTCATGACCCGGACTGTTCTGAACTTGAACCCTATCAAGTATCTGAGCCTGATCAAGAGGCATAGTCCCAAACTGAATTCGGGGCGACCCAGTGACCTTTCCAGCGTCAGCAGCAGTTTTCTCATCTCCGTTAGTCATTGTATCTGTTCAATAAGACAAACAAATATTAGTATGACTTAGAAGTAACTCTGCAAAACAGATTTCAAAAATCTGAAAAAACACAGTTTTCTGCAGAACTGTAAACGCAGAAACCAGAAATCTGTGAACTGTAAATGCAGAAACCAGCAATATGCGAACTGTAAAAATTACAGAACCAGAATCTGCAAATCTGTTAAACTCAGAACCAGTATTCACGAATCTGTAAACACAGAATCTGTAAACCAGTAAAAATTCCAGAAAATCACGAATCTGTAAAACAGAACTGAATTCCTGCGATCTGTAAAAATTCCAGAAATCACGAATCTGTAAAACAGAACTGAATTCCTGCGAACTGTAAAAATTCCAGAAATCACGAATCTGTGAAACAGATCTGAATTCCTGCGAACTGTAAAAAATTCCAGAAATCACGAATCTGTAAAACAGATCTGAATTCCTGGGAACTGTAAAAAATTCCAGATATCACAAATCTGTAAAACAGATCTGAATTCCTGCGAACTGTAAAACACAGATTCTGCAATCTGTGAATACAGAATCAGAAATTTGTGAACTGTAAACACAGTTTTTCGGTTTTGTAATACAACAGCAACCTCACAATTATAAAGATTACTTTTCGTTTTTACTCGAATCTGAACGCAGATCCGAAACTGTACGTAGTACAGACAATTTTCTTCGGGATGTAACTTTCTATTCCTTTAAAACTCAAACAGATTGTTAGCGACAGGATAAAATTGTACAGAATTAAGATTGTAGGACCTGTATTTCGCAGAATAACAATCTGTAAAGAATTAAAACGAAGAACAGAATTAAGAAAAAATTGTACCGAATCGTTCTTGACGAAACTGTTGCGTCGAGTCGAGATTAGATCTCTTTCCTTAATTCTGTGACGCCCCGTATATGTGACGGTTACCGGCGTTGAGAATCCCAGGATACAACTACGATCACTTCTGGTTTGCACAATCAAAAGACAGAAGCCAACGAACCAATATCTATGCAGTACTCTCGAGGAAGGAGAAGAAGAGAAGAGATGGGAGATTGCTGTTATTTTCGGATGCAGCGAATGAGAACCAGAACTCTCTTAAGTAGAGATTCTCGGTTTGTTAGAGGAGGAGATAGTGGAGGCAGATGTGGGAAGTGGAGAAAATCGTGGAGGCAGTTTTGCTGACTCAGTTGGGCGTCCCCATTCCACGAGCCACTGGACCACGGACCACGGACGGACGGACCGCGCGAGGGCCTTCCGTGTCCTCTCTCCATACCTCTCCCAAGGGCTTACCAAGGGTATGGGGTTTGGGGTATATAAACCCTTCATATTCCCACCCCAATTTTTGATGTGGGACAAAACTCATGTCAAAAATCAGCTCCAAAATTGTTCTTTGAACTTAGTCAAGCAACCAACTTCGAGCCTTCATTTCTCATTCAAACGGAACCTGATTTTGACGTGTGAGTACACTACGGCGTAGTGCTCGCAGAGACGAAGTTAACGCTCCCATAATCCGGCACAACCGGTGACCGCAGCCCACCAGAAAAGTGCCCGAAAGTTCAGTCAAAATCAGTTCCAACATAACGCAGAATCGCCACACGTGTGTCAATGTACCTAACTCTGATTTGAATAAGAACGTCTTACAACAAGGCAAAAAAACTATAAGTTTATTGACTTAAAGACATAATATCAAGTTTTAATTAAGTCCGCTTCAAGGCACGTTAGATAGGTGAAATGAAATCATAAATTATTGACTAACTAGCTTTAACAAATATAGTGTTGGATATGTAACGCCTTAAATTGTATACACCACATACTTAAGAAACCTAACTTAACCACTATTACCAAATGTACATTGGTTAATTAACTACGGAGTATATCATTACAACAAGAAATAATTATACACGTTTCGTGTTGTTAATCATTTTGTCCACCTATATACATCTGTCAGACTGTCACGTGCACTCTTCCATTCTTTGCATGCAAAACACTTGTAATATTTCTATCAATTCGATTACATGATCACATTTTGCCATCTTCTACATCCACTCAACTACTCAAGCTTAGTGTAAAACAACTCTGCTATGCCATTAATGCCAACATCTGTTATTACCCGAGCCTACAGGTTTCTAAAACCACCACAAGTT
Source organism: Oxyria digyna (assembly GCA_029168935.1). Taxonomy (NCBI): domain Eukaryota; kingdom Viridiplantae; phylum Streptophyta; class Magnoliopsida; order Caryophyllales; family Polygonaceae; genus Oxyria; species Oxyria digyna. The sequence continues at coordinate 18,209,212 of JAPVLV010000007.1, read as the reverse complement.
TTACTAAATACAAATAAAATCATAAAAAAACCATTCCTTCGGATTCTCGATTCCTTGTATTTTACAAACGTGTGTTTTATTAGATGCATGATGCCACGTGGCAAGCCAGTCGTCAGAGTTGAAAGACACTTGTTCAACGCTCAAGCAACACGGTGGCGTTTAATACAGCTCAACCGATTTAGCAGCTGATCAAACGACGCCGTTTCATTAATATCTCAAAAGCCTAATTCCGCCCTTCCTTTAGGGATTGTTACGTAAAAGAGGGTTTGTACTTTATAAATAGTTTATTAATGATAAATATTTTGATAAAAAATAGGTTTTTATTGAAATATTTGTAGTTTTTTAAAATATTGATAAATAAAAGGTTAAAATATTTTAATTACACGTTTTTCGAAATCAAAAAAATAATTTTTTGAAAAAAAACTGTTTATAAAATGTTAGCCAAACAAAGCCTTAATCATTTCTCTTCAATTAATTTCTTCTTTCTTCAACCTGGCAACAACCCAGAAAGAAAGGGGGAGGAAATTAATATTTTAAAAAACCCAGGTAGAAGAAGAAGTTATTTTAACAGAGGAGTCGGTTAGCTGTTTAGCTCTGTTTTTGATTTATATATTGCAACAATCAATTCCTTTCCCATAACGCAAAGATTGTGGTCTCACCTATTTAAATTTCTCACCTCCTATAAAACAGCAAGCATCCACAACAACATCGCAAATTAAACATCGAAATCAGAGGAAATGGACAGCCTGTGTTTCAGAACAGGGCTTCACGGGATCACTCCGGCGATCACCATTCCAGATTCGCGGCAAAACCCATCTCAATTCTCTGCCGCCGGGAGGCATTCTCCGGCGTCCGGAGGTGAAAGGAAAAGGCCAACGAGATTCTCGTTCAAATACCCATCTAGATCTCTGTTTTCTGGGCCTAAGGTTAGGGTAGGGATAAAAGAGGTTGCTTTAGACGACGCCGTTTCGATGGATTCGAGGGAATGCGAGAAGGAAGGGGAAAAAGAGGGCGTGGGTAATTTTGAGGAATCAGAGGGGCAAAATGGGAATTGGGTTTTGAAGATTCTGCATGTGAAGTCCCTATGGTCAGAACAGAAGGTTGAGGAGGAGGAAGAGATAGAGGTGGGTGATGAGGAAAATGGGTCTTCTTCTTCTTCTTCTTCTTCGTCTCCTTGTTCTAGCTCTGAAGGTTGTGATTGTGAGTATGATAATGATGAGATTGCTTTTGACAGAGATTCATTCTCTAAGCTGCTTAAGAAAGTTTCTCTTTCTGATGCTAAATTGTATGCTCAGCTGTGTTATTTGGGGAACTTAGCTTATGCCATTCCCAACATCAAGGTATGCAATTTTGAATTTTCAGTATTTTTAATCAGGTTTTAAGTCAAGTAAATCAAATTTCTTCCTTATTTGCTGGAGTATCAAAGATTTTTTTGCTTATTTACTTTAATCACTTCGGGATTGAAAAGAGGAAGATGGTGACAGGGTAGTTTTTGAAGACGTGGGGTATTGTATTAGCTGCTAGGAGCCCACATTAGACTCTTTCAAACTATTTTGATTCTATGAATCAATTTGAGTTTTTTTTGTACTTTAAGTGATGCTGTTCTTAGCTGTAATGCATGTGAACTGTTTGTTATTATGTGCTGTTTTAGAAACTTTTGTTGGTAGTTAAACTAACCTAATCTTGGTTAGAGAATGAGTGATGTTTTATATGGAACAATGATTGATATGATATTATATCTTCGATATGTAGCCTAAGAATCTTCTTAAACGACATGGACTACGGTATGTAACGTCTTCAATCGAAATGAGAGAGCAGTTGGAGAATGCCGAAGAGAAGAAGCAGCCATCAACCGAAGGCGAAGCACAGGAAATTGGTCCATCAGAAGAAATGGAATCAGAGAATGTGAAGAGCGATGCCCCGCAAATAAGTGCTGGTGCTGCATTTAAGATAGCTTCATCGGCTGCTTCGTACCTGAATTCTAGAACCAAAAGTATATTTAGTTCATCAAAAGATGAATCTAATGATGATAATGGTGGCGATGAATCTAAGATGGCATCTGTCAAGGCTACTGCAGACTCGGTGACAGCAGTGGTGGCTGCTAAAGAGGAAGCGAAGCAGGCTGTTGCCGATGATCTGAATTCGTCTAGCTCGTGTCCGTGTGAATGGTACATTTGTGATGATGAACGAACCGCCACTAGATTCTTTGTCATTCAGGTAATGGTTGCCATTTTAGATTTTTAGCCTTTGACACACCTGCTAAGAATTACAATCATTAAGCTAAACCATCACAAATTAGTAAGTACCCACATCATTTCTAAGCCATAACTAAAGAAATTTGCAGTAACTCACCAATAAATCATTATTCAATTTGCATACGAAGTTTTGAGATATATTTCATTATGTTTAACTCAAATATATCGATATGCAGGGATCAGAGACAATGGCTTCATGGCAGGCAAATCTACTCTTCGAGCCCATTCAGTTTGAGGTAAACCAAATGCAAATCTCACATTAAAATTTCATTCTGTCTTCTCTATTCAACTCACCTTACATACCGTCATTGTTTCTATTTCAGGGCTTAGATGTTTTTGTACACCGAGGCATATACGAGGCTGCAAAGGGAATCTATCTTCAAATGCTGCCAGAGATCCACGAGCATATCAAAGTTCACGGACCACGTGCAAGACTCCAATTTACCGGGCATTCTCTCGGGGGAAGCTTGTCGCTCCTGATTAATCTCATGCTATTGACAAGGAATGAAGTTTCAGTTTCCTCTTTACTTCCCGCCGTCACATTTGGGTCCCCCAGCATCATGTGTGGAGGTGACAAGCTGCTTAGCAAGCTAGGGTTACCTAGAAGTCATGTGCAAGGTATTACAATGCACCGGGATATTGTGCCACGTGCCTTCTCATGTAGTTATCCTAGCCATGTTGTAGAGCTTCTTAAGGCGGTTAATGGTAACTTCCGGAGTCATCCGTGCCTACATAACCAGGTAACTTTCACTTAGTTCTACATGATTAAGGCTTGTTATGCAGTATCATTTAAACGTAGTGAAATTATCTAAGATAAAGCTTTAATGGCTAGTATGTTTTTAGACGTATTGCATATATGGTAGGAAATCTTCGAGAAGTATTAACATTGATTGTTTTTGGCTATGATGAATACTTTTTTGTGAGACAATATTGTTGGTAAGGTCACTTGTATTAAGAGTATGTCTGTAAGGTAGCAAAAGTGCATTATGGCCTTTGGAAATATTAGAATGCTCTTGTCCAATTTTTCAGTCTGCTAGAAATCTTAGTGAACATTCATATGTAATTGGAATATACGTTGAATGCTCCTCATTTATGTCTTGATTGATTACAGAATCTCTTGTATGCTCCCATGGGAGAGATGCTAATCCTACAACCAGAAGCAAATTTCTCTCCAGAGCACGACCTTCTTCCCTCGGGCAGCGGTTTCTACTTCCTCACATGCCCATTCTCAGACGCTGTTGAGGCGGAAAACAAACTCCGAGCGGCCAAAACCGCGTTCCTAAACTCACCTCACCCGCTCGAGATTCTAAGCGACCGATCTGCCTACGGAAATGGCGGGGCCGTTCAACGGGACCACGACATGAACTCGTATCTTAGGTGCATTCGTTCGTTAATACGACACGAGCTCAACCGGATTAGGAAGGCTAAGAGAGAAGAGAGGAGGAAGGTTTGGTGGCCTCTCGTCTTGCCACGTGTCGTTGGTGGAGGCAAGATCGTTATTGGCGGGTCCCGATCTAGTGGTCAGTTCGACTTCTCGGGAATTGTGAAAACGGGTAATGAGTCGTTGAAGAGGTTTAGTAGGCTTGTTGCATCTCAGCATATGCATTTGTTAGTAGTGTTGATGTTTCCTGCAAGGTTGTTGCTTATGGGTGTCTATAGCGTTGCTGGTGTCTAAGTTCATCCAGTCGGTTGTAAATATTTGTGTTTGTGATCATTTTAGGAAATGATAAAGTTGAGAAAAATGTGTATAGGAAGAACAAAAAAGAAAAATGTGTATAGGAAGATCTTAGAAGGAATGTTTGTTGTTTGCAAGTGGAAGATCAATTCATTCATTTTCTTAGTTTCTTAATGTGATTTTGTTTGGATTTGGAGCCTTGAGAAAGACCTATGATTTTCGTAGTCAATAGCTTTTGCGTGACCATTAACTCTTCCTCTACGATCTAGATTTGTGCAAGCAAGACCTTGCCCATTGATTTAACGTTTAATGTGTGGTAGTATATTAAATTTGGACAATAGTATGCAGATTGAAATTTGCTTGTAAATTGAATAAATGAAAATTTATTTTGTAAATTCCAGAATTTCTGGAAACACATAGCCTTGAAAAAGACTTCGATTATGATTATGATTTTGATTTCTTAAATCAAGTATCATGATATGAATTTATAGAAAACAACACAAAAATCATGGTTAAAAGATATAGACTTGATTGAAAGATTGAGGTTAGGAAACATAATTGGCAGTCATATTCTAGAAACACATCATTCAAATATGTTTGTCTAAAAAGTCTAAAGCTGGATTTCTGCACAAAGCACAAAGAAAGAACCGGAGAAGTTTCAGTACTAGACCTAGTGTTGAGGGATCAGTCTATGGTGGCAAGCTTTTCCTCATCCACATCGAACGCCTTTCTAGCTTGTTTCAGCTCTTCATTCATGGCCAGAAGTTCTGTACAGCGGTTCAATTTTGGCAAGTCCTGGGAAAAAACAATTACCAAAGTTCGTCATATGAACAACAATGGTGAACAATGGTCTCTCTTTTTTTAACGCTACATGGAACCCATATTGAATTTCCTGATATCAGTGCTAAGTTTCGACAATCTAGTATACAGACAGCTCTTGCATAGCAGTGGAAGATCTTCTGATGAATAAGTGAAGAAAAAATCTGAAAAAACAACGAGACTGAAAAGCAACCATTGAATTTATACAGCTGCACTGAAGCAATGGTTCTTATTTAGGTCTGGAAGCAAAAAAAATGTGTTTTCCTTTTATCCTGGAGCAAAATCGGAGTTTACAAGCCATCTGGCAATTATGAGAAATTTCTTCACACGCCAAAGATGAACTATACAGTCTATATAACATTTACTATAGGAAAGAAGCAAGAGTCTGGTTTCAAACTTATGTACATGGTCATATGACAGACTATATTATGTTGGTTCAATCATGAACATGGGCTGGCTATGACAACAGCAGGTGACATCAACTTTGGGTTCTTAACATTGAAAGTGGAGGCTAGTCTGCATTTTTCTTAGGGTCCATCTACTACTAATTTCCAGTCTCAATAATAACTGTCCACGGCTATGAGAGCCCTATAGGTTGAGGTGTAACTGCAACCTGAATCGTAGAATCTTGATTTCAGATTTTTATTTCTGGATGTGGAATCTGCCTTACGATGGAGCAAAATGTCGATTTTGTAGCAACCTTGAACTATACCTTGACTATTATACTAGGGGCAAAAATGCTGCTAAGTTTTGAGCTTCTTATACACTAGAAATGCCAGCTGAACTTACATGAGAGAAATGTTAGTTTTAAGCAAGCGCTATTCAAAGCTCAGAGCAGTGCAGTACAAACTCCCGCTCAAGCTTAGAATAGTTTCTACAGCATCCACTCTAACAAATTATCACATGTGATTTTTCTAGTTTGGTTACCTTTCGCATTAGAAACAGGAAATCTTCAGTCAGAAGCTTTCCCCTCTTTGAGGAAATATCTTGTGCCTTGTGCACCTGCATAAAGATAGTGCACAATGCATCAGAATTTTCTAGTGTTATCACTTATCAGTTATCACAAATTATAATAGGACCAGCTATCCAGAATATTAACTACTTATTCCTTTAAGATGAAAACAGGATATCTGAACCTAAAACATGAAAACATAGGGTACTATTTGGGATTTGAGAATTTCATTTTCTTGATCAAAGAATAGACCATATAAAGTTAAAAGTGATCTTGTAACATAAAGATTGAACTTACTAAATCAGTCACGTACTCCACAACAATATCCTCCAAAAGTGCCACAGACTCTGGAAGAGGCTGCACACACGAGAGAAAGCTGTATCACAGGTCAACTCCAACAAGAATGTTGTCAATGTTTTTTCATGTTATGTTGCTTCTTAAATTAGCAATTAACCCTTGAAAACGAGATAGAGATGCACATACATTGAATTCATCTCCATAACCATACATCATGTGCTGCACTGTTGCATCCAAAAGAACACAATCTCAATATCTTGATTAAACAGACATTTGATTAGCAAAAGATGGAAGATACTCACAATCTTTCTGGAACATCCCTCTCTTGCGCTTAAAAGAAGTTTCGGATGGTTTAGTAGGTTCGACTTTGGCCTTAGATGAGGTACCAGCAGGAGCACCACTCATTTTCACACGAAATTTATGTCTTCTCCTTATAGAAAGGGAAACAAAAGTAAACAATAAAGCACACAACTCCAGCAATTTTGCAGAGATTGGAGTTAGTTTGCATTTTGCAGAGATTGCACAAAAAACCCTAATATCAAAATTCCCTCATCTCAAACGCCTTATATCAAAATTCAAAATTGAATTGAGAAGCTAAATTAGGGTTTGTAATTTTACCTTGATACGGCAAAATTGACAATCGGCTGCTGGGGAAAAACACAAATTGAACGTAAGGGAGTTTAGAGGCGGATAAAGAGGGAAACACAACAGATCGCGATTACTCTCCGGCAGTAACGAGGGTTGGGATTTGGCGGGTAGGGGACGTCGGGAAATCGGTTGGAGGAGCTGTGATACTGATGGGCCGCTATTTATAAGAGCCCGTCTCAATCGGGAGAAGAAAAAAATATGTTATCTTTTTTTTTTGTGAGAACTATTTCCCCTACATTTTTATACGTTGAACTCCAATGTACGTTGAAATCCAACGTATAGGTAAAATATTTTGTATACGTATTATCCTCGGGGTATACGTAAATATAATTTTAAAAAAATATGAAATACACATGTACGTTGAAAAACGTAAAGGTATAATTTGAAAAAAAATAGTCGTTGAAAAATAATTGGAAAAAATAAAATCTCGTACGTTGATAATCCACGTACGTTGGAAATTATTTTATTTTATTTCAACGTACAAAACTTTTTAAAAAAAATTATTATTATTATTTTTAGTATATTATACAAATGATAGGTTATATATCACATCTGTCTCTTTGCTCTAGTGGTAAAGTGCAAAGCTTTTGTGTGTGTGTGACCTCATAGAGGTATAATGGAAGTGAAACAACTACGCTACTGTGTCTTATTGGTATATATGTAATATTAATACTACAAGACAACAAGGGAACTTACTTTTACCTCACCCTTTTATTAGAAAAACATTTTTTTAAAATATTTAACATTTCATAATTATTTGTACTATTTTTTTCGTTTAAAAATAATAATAATATTCATAAAATATTTAATAAATAAATAAAATATTTTAAAATAATTATAATATTTTAAAATTTTAATTTTAACATTTTAAAAATATACTAAAATTTCAAAAATATAATAAAATTTTAATTTTAATATATTATTTTACTTGTTTTTAGTAAAACTTATATATTTTTTAAGATAAAAAATAATGATAATCAATATTATTCCCAATATAATCTCTCTATATTTTTAAAAAAAAATTGAAATAATATATATTGATAATAAAATCAAAAAATATAAAGAGAATATAGAGTATAATCAAACCAAAAAATATATTATTTAATCTTTGTTTACTTATCAATACATTGTATAAATTTTGTAGTTTTATCTTGATTTTGGAAAAACAACGACTAAACGATGTTATAATAGATTGAAACTTGGTTACAATGAATATTAGAGGTATATAAAGTCACAATAAGGTCTCGCTGACACTGAACGAGGCTTGAAACTATGCGTAAACGCTAAAAGGCCTTAAATGGTCCTAAGGCCCAATTTGGCAAAACGGCATCCAAATGATGTCATAATAGAATGAAACTTGGTTTCAATGCGTATTAGAGATATTTGACCATGTGGCTAACTTACAATCACAACTTCTAACTGTTTGTAGCTAGATAATCAACGAGATGATAACGAAGCAATTGTAGGGCAATGATCAAACTAGACGGTAACAATCTTAACACTCAAGAACACGATGGGAAATTAGGGTTAAAGGCTTGTAATGGCGCGAAAACCGAGTAAAAACCACTTAGAACGACCAATGGCGCGAAAATCGAGTAAAAACGACTTAGAACGACTAATGGCACAAAAACCAAGTAAAACCTACTTAGAACGACTAATGGCACGAAAACCGAGTAAACCGACTTAGAACGACTAATGGCACGAAAACCGAGTAAAACCGACTTAGAACGACTAATGGCGCAAAAACCGAGGAAAACCGACTTAGAACGACCAATGGCGCGAAAACCGACTTAGAACGACTAATGGCGCGAAAACCGAGTAAAAACGACTTAGAACGACCAATGGCGCGAAAACCGAGTAAAAACGACTTAGAACGACCAATGGCGCGAAAACCGAGGAAAATCGACTTAGAACGACCAATGGCGCGAAAATCGAGTAAAACCGATTTAGAAAGACCAATGGCGCGAAAACCGAGTAAAACCGATTTAGAAAGACCAATGGCGCGAAAACCGAGTAAAAACGACTTAAAAAGAGAACCGGCACGCAAATGGAGTAAAATGTGGATAGGGTTTAGGGTATAGGGTATAGGGTATAGGGTATAGGGTTTGGATAGTGGATAGTGGATGTGATAAGTGGATAATTTGGGCCCAAATCGTTTAAACGCCTTAAAACGATAAAAATCAAAATTTCAAAATTGTAACATGATAACAAATAAAGCCCATAGTCGTTTTCATTTGTCGGAATCGGAAAAAAAATCATCGAAAACGTCAACGGGCCTAATAAGGCCGAATGGAAAATTAATGAGGCTCATTATAAAAAAACGACATAAAACGGCTTAATAAGACCTTAAACCGCAAAAAACTTGAAATGTAAAAGTAGTATTTGAGCATTACCAATATGACGCTTTCGTTTTTATAAGAAAATAACAAAATGAACACTTCGAAATATCTAAACAAGCACTTTCACCTAGTAACGAATTAATCTCAAATATATAAGTCGTATAGTTTTACTCATATGTGTGTGATATCACTTCATTACTCAAATAAAGTTTATATAAAACTTTCATTAAATGTTATGAAACACTCAAATAATCCAAAATAACGACATTTCACATCTTCGTATTGTCCTTATTGCTTGATTACTCGATATTTAATGAAAGTTTCATACATATATGATTAAAAGTTCAATAACGACAATACGAAGATGTGAAATGTCGTTATTTTGGATTATTTGAGTGCTTCATAACATTTAATGAAAGTTTTATATAAACTTTATTCGAGTAACGAAGTGATATCACACATATATGAGTAAAACTATATGACTTATATACTTGAGATTAACTCCTTACTAGGTGAAAGTGTTCGTTTAGATATTTCGAAGAGTTCATTTTGTTAATTTCTTATAAAAACGAAACTGTCATATTGGTAATGCTCAAATACAAATTTTACATTTCAAGTTTTTTGCGGTTTAAGGTTTTATTAAGCCGTTTTATGTCGTTTTTTGATAATGGGCCTCATTAATTTCCATTTGGCCTTATTAGGCCCGTTGACATTTTCGATGATTTTTTTCGATTTCGACAAATGAAAACGACTATGGGCTTTATTTTCTATCATATTACAATTTTGAAATTTTGATTTTTATCGTTTTAAGGCGTTTAAACGATTTGGGCCAAACAATCCATTTATCACATCATTTTTCATGTTTTTTTTTAAATACCCCTTCCCTTGTTAAGTTATTTTTTAGATTTTTTGGGCTAAATACCCCTACCATTATCTCTCTCTTCTTCTTTTTTTTTGCTAAATACCCTTTTCTTGTCATTTTTTTAAGTCCCTTTTATTCGATTTTCGCGTCATTTCTCCTTTTACTCGATTTTCGCGCCGCTCCTCGTTTTAATCCCGTTTTTTCTCGATTTTCGCGCCATTATTCGTTTTAAGTCGGATTTACTCGTTTTTTGCACCATTACTCGTTTTGTAAATGTAAAAATTTGTAAAATAATTACGAAATATTAAATATTAGTAAAACCGCTTTTATAATAAAATGATGAGGTGAAAACAAGTTCACTTGTTTTTACAAAAATTATACAATGTATGACAATTGATAAGTAAACTAGGATTAAATAATATATTTTTTGGTTTGATTATACAATATATTCTCTTTATATTTTTTGGTTTTATTATCAATATATATGATTTCAAAAAAAATAAAAAAAATATAGAAAAATTATATTTGGAATAATATTGATTATCATTATTTTTTATCGTAAAAAATATATAAGTTTTACTAAAAACAAGTAAAATATTATATTAAAATTAAAATTTTATTATATCTATCTCATATATTAAAGTTGAGCCTTTTAGAGCTCTTAGAGTGATTTTATGCTTAGTTTGTTACACAATTATTACTTTTTATCTTTAATTTCAATTATTAATAGATTGGATAATTATTTTAACAAATAAATCTTAAAAATAATCATTCCTTTCAACAACAAATATACAAGCTATTTTATTGAGAATAAATATTATATTGAAGGTTAATATATATTTTTACGATAAAATCTCTCTTATATATTAAAGTTGAGCATTTTAGAGCTCTTAGAGTGATTTTAGGCTTAGTTTGTTACACAATTATTATTTTTTATCTTTAATTTAAATTATAATTAGATTGGATAATTATATTAACAAATAAATCTTAAAAAATTATCATTCCTTTCAACAAAAAATATACAATCTATTTTATTGAGAATAAATATTATGTTGAAGGTTAATATATATTATTACGATAAAATTAGGATTATTTTCGATAACAAAATTAAGTCAAGGTACGTACATAACCTTCATGAAATTAAATATATTTTTATAAATAGTCTTTACAAGAAAAAAGTTAATCTTAATTTTTTGACGAACTCGATTTAAAGGATATACAATTTTCATACGACTAATATGTAATTTCCCGTGCATGGCACGGATCACTATACTAGTTATAATTATTTTAAATTATTTTATTTATTTATTAAATATTTTATGAATATTATTATTATCTTTAAACGAAAAAAATAGTACAAATAATTATGAAAGGTTAAATATTTTAAAAAATTGTTTTTCTAATAAAAGGGTGAGGTGAAAGTAAGTTCTCTTGTTATCTTGTAGTATTAATATTACATATAGACCAATAAGACACAATAACGTAGTGGTTTCACTTCCATTATACCCCCATGAGGTCTCAAGTTCGATTCTCCCACTCTCTTTTTCCATCATTTCCCCCTCAAATAAAATAAAATAGTGTGATATATAACCTATTATTGGTATAATATACTAAAAGTAATTATTATTATTTAAAAAAAAAACGTTTTGTAGGTTGAAAAAAAAATAATTAATCCCGTACGTTGGAAACCAACGTACGTGGATTATCAACTTACGAGATTTTTTTTTTCCAATTATTTTTTAAACGGCTACTTTTTTCAAATTATACCTGTACGTTGAAACCCAACGTACGTGGATTTACAACGTGTACAATTTACGTATTTTTCAATCCGCTTCACGTATTTCGTATTTTGCTTCACGTTAATTTTTTTTGTTTTGCCAACGTAAGAAAATGTAGTGTCAAAAGTTGAATTTTGTAGTGGAAATAGCCGTTGCCAATTTTTTTTGAAAGGCAAAAATAAATAAATATGTTATCTAATATATAAAATGTTAAAGTTGAAGTCATGTTTTCACAAAAATTTACGTAACTTGGTAAAATTTGAGTGAAGACATGTTTACTTCATTTTTATTATTTCTGTTATTAAAATAAGTTGAATAATTTTTTTTTTACTTACTATCTCACTCAACCTACAAGCTCTACTTGGTAAAATCGTTATTCCACTGACTCCAAATTTCAGTTTGATGTGAAGGCTTAGACTAAAAAGGGGTCTATTCATCTTAACAAAATCTCATATGTCAGAAATCACCCTTATGAAGGTGGTTTTTGATAATTAGTAGTTATAAGGGTGGTTTCTGACAAATGGCTTATTGGATAGGTGGTTTATGGAAAATCACTAACTCTAACCTTCTCAATATTGTCTAACTATTTATCGAGACGAATCAAATAAGATCTCACATGATTATAAATATATTAATATATTAACTAAAATTTAGAAGATTCTTATGGATTGTGAATAGTGTCAAAAACGAAAAATCCTAATCGTTTTTAATTGATCTATTTTTTTTCATTTTTTCCTATTTTTTACCAGATGAAGATTTTTTGCCGAACAACACATGTCGTGAATCCAAAACATATCATTATCTTCTAACCTTTGATTTGTGAAATTTACCTTCGATTTCTCAATAACAGATTGTGAAAGTTACATGCCGCAAAATCCGCGCGTAGCACGACCTGAAAACCTAGTCTAATATAAAGTTAGATGTCGGAGGAATTAAATTTCAATCCCCGCCATTACTTAGCCACATTAATCACCCTTATATTTCTAATGTAGCAAATTCCTGTCTCCTCCATCCGTTTATGTAAGTTGGGCCGATTGTGCCTTAATTTCCGCCATAATGCTATCGAAATACGAGTAGATATTATCCGTCAATCTCATCTGCATCTTGACTATCGCCTTCCCCATTCTCGATATCCTCGCACGCTCTCATCACCCATTTTGCTCACAACAACAATGCAAAAAACACTCAAAACAAAAACTATTAACAACTTAAATATAAACGACCCCTTTTCTATTCCTCTACAACTATATTCCTCTCTAACCCCATATATACAAAATTAAATATGTATGTGAATGTCAAAGAATGAAAAACTATCCATAAATGATGACAAAAAACATGCCAAAATAGAGGTTCACCAATAAATAATCAATATTACGCCACATATTTAAACCAAACTCTTTGTAATATATTTCATCAGTCGCAAATCAAGCATGGTCATCTCTTTCATAAACACCTTCATTTTAAATTTATGAAATATAAATCGCATTGTACTACTTATATGTATTATGGTTTGAACGACAGTTTTATTTAAAATTTTCACAAAATATCTTAATATGTTATAATTGAACTTTAACTCTAGCAGGAATTATATAATGGGACGGAGGAAGTAGGAAGTACAAGCTAATACTCCCTATGTATGTCCCATAATATAAGATTCATTTGTTTTTTCGACCTTATTCACAAATTGAGAGAATCTTCTCGTTTTCTTCTAATATATAGAAATAAATATAGACTTGTGAAATTTTGTTTGATTCGTCTCGATAAGTAATTTGAGAATATAAAAAAATTGCAATTTTTATCATCGTATATTTAGAGATATTCACGTTACAAAAAGTATTTCGAAAAATGTGTCAAAAATAAATGGGAAGATCGATATAGAACGGAGGGAGTAGTATTTATTACAAGTTATTCCGTATTTAAAGTTGTTTTTGCTTTTTGTAATGGGATTTCCCATTCCCGTCCCTATTTGTTACTCTCTACGTTTGTCCCTGAAGTCCAAATCATTTGTTAAAAATTACTTGTCCTTTAACATAATTTAACACCATTTTTTTTCAAATTTACCCTATTGTTATTGATTCTTTGCTTTATTCTCTCTTTATTCTTTACTTTATTCTTTATGTCATTACTTAAACTATGAAAGGTATAGTTGTCTAAAATTTTGATCAATAAATTTTCCCTCAAATTGCTTCAGGGACAAGTATTTATTAACTGAGGGAGTAAAAAAAAATTCAATGAAATAAAATTGACTCTACATAAGACGTCGGAAAGCAACTCATGACAAGCATGGGGACAGTTAAATGAAGAACTATAATACTTGAAGAACAAGTGAATGAAGTGATGAGAATGCTTGAAGCCTTAAACCAATTCTAGAGTTCTATTATCAAATTGCAATTACTATTATATCCAACCTACGCCAGAAAAGGTTAAGGCTGCATTTACAAAAACATTAGATTATACAGGAGGACTGTTGTTATATTTGATTTGATGATAAACAAAATCAATTCTGGATCTGTAGCTAATTGCCAATCATATACGAGGTATTTCCTTCATCTAATTTTATTCCCCAAGACACATATTGTTTCACAACTTGATTCCTCAACAAAAATACATAAGCATCATATAATTTCCAGCAAACTGAAGGTAACAAGAAACAAGTGAAATGTTCATGAATGCTTGATTGATCAACAACATTGAGTAACAATCATCTAGGTGTATGATGAAAGCTCATTCTAATGTATGTGGAACGGAGACTCAATAGATCAAAGGTTGAGTTTAGCAGCCAAATACCAGGAGTGCATCGAAAGACAGCCAAAGGAGAGTATGTTAGCCAATGAAGACAAGCCATGGATCATCCCAAACTTCTTGTTCATGGCTTTAAGCTCCGGGTTTACCTTTGCTGCTTCTCTGTTCTTCGACCACCCCACTTCTTCTCCAATGTTCTGCTCCCTCTCCACCTTGTGTCTTTTCTTCATCATCTGTTTTATACACCACAACAACAAACAATGAAAAATCATATGCAGTTGAATGCATATCACTTCAAGTATATCTTGATCTTATTAATTGAATCCTGGAGAGTGCATTATCTTCACAACAATAGATGCCAAGTTGTACACATAAGAAACCATGGCAATTCAGCATTTATCCTCACTCAAATTGATATGCAGATCCATCGAAACCGATTAAACAATATACCTCGACCGTCATGGGGGTGAAAATGAAGAGATTGGAGAGATTAAACAGGAAAGCGCCAGCGAGGAACCCTAATTGATACTTGTCAGACTGAGACGAGGACTTCCAGGGATGAAAATAACCGAAAGCGGCAACCGAGGCGGCACAACAAACCCCAACGAGCGTAAAGTAAGCCGGAAACATCTTACTCTGCAGATTCCCAAACTGATGCCTCGGCAGATTCCTATCGAAAAAGAAAACCCCAAAATCATGAGATTACTGATACATGTGCAATTGATTGAAGAATGGGGGAAGGAATACTTGAACATGATGATGCCGCCGATGAAGGTGACCCAGAGGGCGGCGCCGTAAGCGGTGGAGAAGGATAGGAGGTGGAGGAGCTTCAAGTAAGGGGCGAAATTGAGGCCGGCGTTGGTGTTGGAGCGGAAGGTTTCAGGCGAGAAGATGACTCCGACGGCGAGGAAGGCGACTGCTACCACGAATCGGGTTAGCCAACCCATTGAGTATGGAGTTTTGGTGTGAGTTTGAGGGTTTGGAAATGGAGAAGTTGGGGATTTTGAATGGAAGTAGGTGAGGATTAATAGACCAGTTGCCGAGGCGGTGCCGTGATCAATGCACCTTCTACAAGTTCGTTTCTATATACTCCCTCCAATCACAAATATAATTCGTTTTAGCTCTTAAGAAAATTTTAATACATTTTTTAATTACATTGTAATTAATTTTATCAAGTGTATGATGATTGATTCATCCGAAAACGTAAGAAATTATTTTCTTGATAAAACTAAATTTTTGTTTCTACTTCATAAAAAAACATCATTTATGTAATCCCCTTTACTTACAAATCTTTTTTCCGAACTCATCAACCTTGAAAAATCTTGTCAAGAACATATTTACACCCGAAAGAAACAACGACATATATCAATCCAAAATTGCAAGTTTTAGATACCCGCAAGACCACATTATTTGGAGAAGTCAAAATATCTTTCAAGTTTCAGTGGCTGCAAGGACCCTTCTTTAGGAATGAAAATCGCCCAAAGATCTGAATGCTTGACAATCATTCGCCTCAAATGGCGCAAATTGAGATTTCTAAACATTAATAGACGATTCACCCATGAGCTTGTATATCCTCTCCAATCGTCAAGCATTTTATTGAACATAGCAGGTCTTGGTTTAACCTTCAATTTCAGTGACTCTAGATATGGAGAACGTTTGTAAAGCAAAGCTAGAGTTGTGGAGTAGCAGACGCAATGGTGTCGTGCTTCCTGCATTCCGAATGGACCTCATACCATATGACGACAAACCCAATAGATGGCATCTCGATCTCGAGGGTGCTGAATGTAGCGATTAACGCGTTGAATCAAGTGAGGAGGATAAGAAATGCAATCATATTTATCTTTAATTGTTATGAGGTAGCCACACCGTCATTGTAACGCTCGAGCTCTAGCGAAACATCCAAATTAATATAGTTGTTTCAAAGCGTAGAAATCTAATGTGCCTTCTAGAACCTCTGGAAATGGGGGATGAATTAAGCTATTTATGGGTCTATATCTATATTACTTAAAGGGCCACAAAACCAGCCCACAACCATTAGCATACATGAGGAGAATTAAATTCATGACCAATCTGAACAAAGTAAAATTGAATGTGACTTTCATTTGTGAAAAAAGTGCAATTTATGTAGTAGATTATATTAGATTAGATTAGATAGATAGATTAGAAGATTAGATAGATGTAGTCATTGATTAATCTTTATTGTAAATAAATTTTAAAAGCAATAGTCATTGGTTCATATTTATTGTAAATTTTAAAAGCAATACGGGAAACATGAGAGAGAAAGAAGAAAATTAATGAAAAAGTCCTTGAAAATTAAAATAGCAATTTAATGAGACCAAAATGTACTCTAATTACGTTCAAGCTGACAACTCTAAAACGAACTACAATTATGATCGGAGGGAGTACCATGTACTCGACGTATTGGCCCCGCGCTACGCGCGAGTTTTACGGTCTATAAAACATCATAATAAGGCGTTGTGGTATCGGAGAGTAGAAGATGATGATATCTTCCATACAGATCCATAATAGACATGTGTTGGTGGATCAAAATCATCATTTGGACGACACATTCGTAAATGTAGAAAAGAAATAAGAAAAATAAAATCAAGAAAATGATACATAAAAAACAAATCATTAAATGCAGTGTGATTAATTTGGGGAACTCCTAACTTTATAATATACTAGACTTTTTAGGCCCGCGCTACGCGCGGGTTTTACGGTCTACACACCTTGCGAAACCGAAGAGTAAAAGATGATGATAAGTTTCATACAAATCTACTATAGATATATGTTGGTGGGTCAAAATATTCATTTGAGTGACATATTCTTAAACGTAAAAAAGAAATGAGAAAATAAAAAAATCAAGAAAATACATAAATTAGAAACAAAGCATTAAATGCATTGTGATTAATTGGAGAAACCCCTAATTTTATAGTATATTAAAATTAAGATTAAGATATTCACAGCATACTCAATTTGTTATTTACACTTCGGGCATCTATATGTTGGGTATGGATGCAATTGTTTTTTTTAAAACATACATATATGACGTATGAACACAATAATATGTGACGTATGAAACACAATAATACGCGACATATGAAATTATATATGTTAAGTGATATATATTAAATAAACTACAATGTATTTGATGTTAATTAAAGGAGAATAAGTCACTTGTAGTTTGTCGTGTCAACAGTGACTTGTCGTGTCAATAATGACTTGTCTAAATTTAAAGATATAATAGGGGCCAGTTCCGATTCCGAGTTTGACCGAAAACCGCCGGGTTTTTTAACCTGTTCCGGTTCGGCCTTGAACCAGATTTTTTTTTAAAAAAAAAATATAAAAAATTATAGTTTAAAATTTTACTATCTTTTTTTAATTAGCTCAAATATTTAAGTTCAATCAAAAAATTGAGTCATTAAAGGACTGAAACTTGTAAGTAATTTGTTGTCTTTATTTACACAAGCATAATGATGGTGTTTTTCTTCTTCTAATTTTCCAATGTCTAAAGCTCTTTTATTACTAATATAAAACATTTAAAAACTTCTCACAACAAAAACTACCTAAGAGATTGAAGTCTATATGAAATTCTTCCTCCTCCACTCATTTTTTTATATTTTTGGTGTGAGCTGACGGTTAATCAAGCGGTTTAGGTACCGGGCCAGTTCGGCTGGTTAACCTTCATTGAAACTGTCGGTTCAAGGTTTCATAATCTCATGAACCGGTATGAAGGCGGTTTGGTCGGTCCGGTCTCGGTTTCGGTTTTGACTGGGCCAGTTCCGGTTCGGTTTGGCTGGTCTGGTTTTTTATCACCTCTAGTAGTGATGATGTTGATGATGATGATGCCATGTTGGTTGTTGATCTGTAAGTACAAGTAAGAAAACAAGTTAGAAAGGTGAAAAAAATTGAAATCAGTAAGAAGAAACGACTTAGAAACATGAAAAAAACATTCGTTGAAGAGTTGATGTGGTGCAGCTTGAAGAAGATATTAGGGTTTTGCTCTGCTTGTCTATTTATAAACAAAGCAAAGCTTTGTTGAAGAGTTTTGGGACGAATTAGGGTTTTAAAGCTCATTTCCTGATCCAGTCCAACTTTAGATTCTGAAGTCGTAATGTATCACGGCTTAAAACGGTTAATGGCGCGAAAATCGAGAAAAAACGGCTAAAGGCGGGAAAATCGAGAGAGAAAACGGTTTTAAACGGGTAATGGTGCGAAAATCGAGAAAAAACAGTTTAAAACGGTTAATGGCGCGAAAATCACGAAAAACGGCTTAGTGGCGCGAAAATCGAGAAAAAACGGGTTGAAACGACTAATAGTGCGAAAATCGCGAAAAAATGCTTAAATGGCTAATTTCGCTAAAATCGAGAAAACGACTTAAAACTATTAATGACGCGAAAATCGAGGGAATGGTTTAGGGTTAAGGTTTTGGTTTTAGGGTTAGCATGATTTAGAGATTTAGGATGAAAATAGAGTAAAGAGGTTATAAACTTTATATTAAAAAAAATGAGGGTATTCCGGCTAAAAGATTTTAAATGATGAGATAGTGGGGATAATTTGGGCCAATTTGTTAATCAAATAAAGTGTGTAAAGGATAGTTATAGCCCTTATTATTTAGCACACCCTAAAATTCTATTTAGCACATCCAAACATTCGTCAGGTAACTATTGCATACATTCGTCACGTAACTATTGCATACATCCGTCACGAAGGTTATATAAACATCCGTCACGAAGGTATGTAAAACATACGTGACGAAGGTTTTCCAAACCTTCGTGACGAAGGTTGCTCAGACATCTGTGACGAATGTATCAATTTTGCAGATATAAAAGAGATTTTTTACCCAACCCTAATGTAACTTCTTCTTCTCCATTATACTCGTTTTCGGCGCAGCTACAACAAATCACAACACCATTCTCTACATTTCTTCATCTCTTTCACTACAATAATCAACAAATCAAGCAATAAGGTAATTTCTAACTCTCTTTTGCATTAATCTTCCATGTTTGATGAATATATGTCAAAAGCATTGAAATGGGGTGATTAAATTAGATTGATATGTGTATTAAGCATGTTTTTTTAGTTCAATTGGTGTTTGTTTATGTCTAATTGAGAGTTGTTTCAAATTTTAGATATAATCCCCAAAATTGATATTTGTTCATGAATTAGGGTAAATTTGATTTGATTAAGAAACTTATGGAATGAAATGATTTAGGGGCTAATGTGTTTGGATACCTTCATAAACTGTTTTTCTGCTTCAAATTGTGCAAATTTTGTGCAAATTCATTCGTCAGCGGATATGTTGGCACTTCTGCGTTTTTGCAATTTTGCAAAAACCTTCGTCACGAAGGTTTACAGAAGATACGTCACGAAGGTCCAGTATACATTCGTGACGAATGTTTACTGGTTCTTCGTGACGGATGTTATACTGAGATCCGTCACGAAGGTTTAGTAAACATCTGTGACGAATGTATACTGGACCTTCGTGACGGATGTTTTTGCATTTTTGTGATGTTTTTTTGTTTTGTTTTGTTGGTTTGGTATGCGTAAATTTACAAAATATTATGTTACTGTAGATGCATCCGTCTTCTAGAAGTGCCCGGAAGAATGCCCGTAATCAAACTCGTGAAGAAATCGTGGCTGGAGGAAGGCCCGCTTATCAGCCCAAGCCGAGGAAGAGGCGTGGAAGAGCTGACGAGGGTACAAGTGCAAGTGAAGAGGTCCCACAACCTTCTTGGCATGAACAACAACAGCTAGCTGACCCTAGTGCATATTCGAACCTTTACGAGAACATGGTTAGTTAATCTGAAATTC
Organism: Oxyria digyna; assembly: GCA_029168935.1. Taxonomy (NCBI): domain Eukaryota; kingdom Viridiplantae; phylum Streptophyta; class Magnoliopsida; order Caryophyllales; family Polygonaceae; genus Oxyria; species Oxyria digyna. The sequence continues at coordinate 18,189,031 of JAPVLV010000007.1, read as the reverse complement.
GCATTATATTACTGTTTTTTGTTTTTATTAAATTAATAATTTATGAAATTTATTTTATTACAACAGCAAATCCCGATGACTCCAACCTATGAGGCACATTATCCAACTTGGAGTCCGCAGAGTGCTGTAAGTATTAGTTTAAAATTTAATATATAGTCGATTATGAGTGAAAGTTGTACATTTTACTAATAACCAATTTTTTTTGTAATAGATCCCTACATGGGTTCCCCCCTCTTCTCCACAAGTCGCATGGGATGAAGCAGTAGGACGTCAACAGGCCTTTCAGCCAGAAACACCAGAATGGCAATCTGGTCCAACTGCTTCCTGGGCTGAAGGACAGTTTGAGGGCCATTACGGGGGGTCGATCTTAATGAACATGGCGATGAGAAAGACGAAATTTACCCGAAGTTACAGTGGGCTGTGCCTGGAGGTCCTAAGGAGATAGACTTGCTGCATAGCTTCAGCGGGCACACTGCTTATATGGTTTGGCAAGGACATGTAAGTAAATCTATCACCTTTGGTTGAATTGTTAATTGCGTAATCTCCATGCTTCGTTAATTTAGACATGATTTGTTAATTGATTTAAATGTACTTAATTTTTTTTTGAAATATGATAAATAGGAGAGACCGCAATTGAGAAATACGGTCAGAAAAGAAGGTTTGAAAAAATGGAAGTTACAGGGCGACTATCCTTGGGTTTCGTTGGCTAGGGCTTCTGGTTTGTCACATTTGCAGACCCTCATGTATCCCAACCACGACCAAGGGTTGATCAATGCATTTGTTGAGCGGTGGCAGCCAGAAACAAATTCTTTTCACTTGCCATTTGGTGAAATGACAATCACCCTATTAGATGTGCACAAGATTTTGGGTATCCCTATAAACGGAAAGGGCATGGGATTTCGCACATCTGCTGATGGAGTTGGCAAAGCTGACACGAAGGCTGTAATGGTCAACAGAGCAAAGAAGGCTTTTGGTATAGATTTACTTGACACAAGAGTCAAAGCTGGTAATGAAGTTTCACCGGAGCTTTTGAGGGAACAATGCATGGCAGTGGATAATGAGGGGAACTTTGAAATGGATCAAGTCTCAATCGCTAAGGGTTGGTTGACATACTTGTTGGGAATGACATTGTTTCCTGACAAGACGTTGTACATGATCAAGTTGATTCACCATGAATGGCTTAATGATATGGCAAATATCCATGGTGTGTCTTGGGGTTCGGGTGCGTTGTGTGCTTTGTATGGACAACTGGGTAAATACTCCCGCAGAGATTGTGCAACAATGTCTTTCTGTTACACCTTGTTGATGGTATGTTTGTCTTTAATTATATGCACTGATTTGAATACTGTTTCTTTTGTTTTCCTTAGTTTTGTTTGATGATGTAGGGTTGGATCTATTTGTACTTTCCTGCTTTTGCCCCTCCACAAAACTATGAGTGGGATGAGACAATGCCATATGCAGCCAAATTTGATTTGTCTGAAAGACCGGACAATCGTCGCAACTACAGAGAGGAGCTAGACAATATGAGCGTAGAAGGGGTATGATTATTTTTTCATTAGCTGTTAATTTGTTATTGTACTTTTGAACTTGTTTTAATGATTTATGTACAACAGGTTGAGTGGCAACCATATGGACGCCTAGATTTTCGTAGGGAAGAACTTCGGCCGGCTTTCTTTCATGGGATCCTGCATGTTTTGGAGAAGACCGAGCCTCACATGCCACTTCGAGTTTGCAGACAATTTGGTCGAGTTCAAGGTGTGCCAATCCCTCCCATTCAACCAATTAAAGCTAGAAGGTGTGGAAACAATCGTAAGTACGTAGTGGAGTATGATACCACCAACTGGAGTTGGGAGCAAAGGGAGAACAACTCTGTAAGCTTATGGGAAATGGGTGTAGAAGCAGATCCTCCATCTCTCTGCACTGATGATTACTTGGAGTGGTACTTGGCTCATACTCATCCAATAATCTCTCCTTATACTAAGGAGCAACTCATGCAGGTTTGTAATTAATCTTCAAATTCTATAAATCTATAACATAATCAATGTCTGACTTAATTTATTTTGCACTTCACTGTAGGCAATTCGGACTTCTGTGTACAATCTGGAGCCGTATCGGGATGCAGATAATGAGGAGGAGTATTCCCGTATGAAAGACGCTGTTTGTCACACTTTGGATGGGTTCTATCCTTTCCTTGAGTAGGTTGGATTGATGTTGGTGTTGGATTTAGTTTGTGCTTGAGTTTTAAGAACATGCTTTGTAGTGTTTGAACAAATTACTTGTTATTTGGTTTGTTTGCAATTGTCTGATCCAAATCAATGTCCGGCCCAAAACGCCATTTCACACTTATCCAAATCAATATCCAGCCCATCAAATGTAGATCAGAAGATGGTGCGTTACAGCTGATAGCATCCAATTCATATACGTGTTTGGTGTGTATTGGATGATATCTTGCAACAGGGGAGCTAAAGGACTCGACGAGGGACGCAACGAGCGAGGAAAAGAAGAAAGATGGTTCTGCACGGTTTGTAGCAAACGGTGTAAGATTGCTGCAAACCGTGCAGATCAGCAGAAGATGTTGAAGCCGTCCAGTGAAGCGGCACGGTTTGATACAAACCGTGCAGGATTGCTGCAAACCGTGCAGATCAGCAGAAGATGTTGAAGACGTCAAGTAAGTGAGTTACAGCTGTTGCTAGCTGTAACTCACTTAGTTGTTGTAAGTGAGTTACAGCTGTTGCTAGCTGTAACTCACTTACTTGTTGTAAGTGAGTTACAGTTGTTGCTAGCTGTAACCCATTTACCTTCAACTCTATATACAGGACGTTTCAGCATGGAATAAACAACACATTTCAAATTCGTACAGGAAAAAAATTATGGATCCAGGAGGGAAGCTTTGTTGGTGCAACAAAGTGCCAACTGAACAGACTTGTACTGAGCAATTCAATCATGATAAGGTGAACTACGGGAGAAGATATTGGGGATGCCCTGATAGGACGTGGAACTCGATTGATGAAGATGGTGGGTGCAAATACAGGCATTGGATCGACCGTCCATACTCAGGTCGAGCAAGGGTGGTTATAGAACAGCTGAATGAGGATAATTTGTTTCACTCTACAGAGGCCGCTGGACTGCAAGAGCTAACTGAAATGTTGAGGGCAATGTCAAAAAGCCTAAACGACGAGGTAACTGAACTTCAGGAGAAAAATGCTGAGCTCATGGATGAAAATGATGCACTTGCCGCGGAGAAGCAAGCCTTAGTTGATGAGAAGTTTGGAGCAAGTTCCAGTGGGACTAAGTAGTTTCAGTTGTTGTCTGTTTAAGTTGTTGTTTGTTTAAGTTCGATCACTTTCCAGTTTCTTGTATCCAACTACTTCTTTGAGCCATTCCAAATACATGCAAACATTAAAAATCTTAGTCATTACAAATCCTAAACAATCCATTTCGACTGAATCTTAAACGCTAAGATTAATTACGTTGTTGCCTTTCTTGTTTCTTGCTGGGGCTCTAGGCCTTCTGTACGCCGCTAGTTGCTCAGTAAAAGGGTCTATCAAGGAGCGAGCTGCCGGTGAACAGTGACGATGCCACATATGATAAACTTCAGGTAATGGAGAGTCATCGGCAATTGGCATCTACAATAAGGCAAATGATTTACAATACTAATATACGAGGTATTGATTTAAAAATATAAACACCAAATTGATAGAGTGGGTTAGAAATTACCGAAATGAAGTGTCTTTCATCTTCAACAAGGGCAATGCAACATATGGGCAATTTCTCTCCCGGAGCGATGTTGTCGTCCAATACTATAGGCAAATAAGTTTGCCAAATTGATTTCGCAAGCACAACTAATGCACAATTGAAAGTCGTAGCTACTACACACCCCATCGCCGGGACTTGTAACCATGTCTCTTCGGGTGCCATCTCTCCTGGTCCAGTCCAAGCTAGGTTTGTAACTGCTATATGAACATTAGGCGTTTCAACTGGCAATACCCAACAAGCTTGCAACCCATTATTCCAATGTGCAAATGTCGTTTGAGCCATTTCAGATCTAACTCTCCTCCAATTATCTTGGTCCCACCCTAATTGTTGTGCTATAGCTCTGTATCCACAATTTCCATCAGCGACAATGGGATACCAACCTTGCACGTAGGGACGCATGCATGGAGGTACGAGAGCATTATACTTTGTAAGCTTCTGCAAAGCCCACTGACCACTCTTACCCTTCCCGTATGAAGTCGGTTTTTGCTTCTTTGGAGGCGTTTCTTCAAGTGTTGCATCAGTGTGCTCCCAATGTGAAGGTTGTCTTTTCATTGGATTGTACTCTTTGTTTGGAGCTCCTGGAGGTCGTCCCTTCCCCCTTTTCACACGAGCTGGCTCCTGTAGGTTGGTCATTTGGGGGTTACCTATTGCCAAACACTTCATTGCACACTCGTGTTGGTCATAAGGTGACATTCCCTCCCATTGCTCAGCCATAAACTCATCCATCAAGTTTCTGGCTACTACCCCCCGCACTTGTAATTGGTCTTCAGTCTCTACTTCTTTCAAAGTCAATGTCCTCCAAAAGGCATGAACCGCTTCAACTGGAATTGGTTCTTGACGCCTCACATATTCATAAATGTCATGCACACATAGCAATCCATCTCTCTTCCTTATTACGCATTCACAATGATCAAGATGCATGCCGTATTCCCCTTTCTTGTATTCAGTTAGCAAGCGACTCAAACAAGTATAAGACACTCTGTATTTAAGAAGCTTGAAGAGATCAACGTCTGTAATGTTACTTACAGTCTTTTGCTGACTTTCATTGAAAGTACCCAAGATCTCCTTGAACTGATTGCGCATCTTCGCATTGTATCTTTGAAACACAGTGTCTATCTTCTGGCTTGGCAGTGACAAATAATTTTTGAAGCTAGAATGTTCACTTTCAACCCTACATAATAAAAACAATTTTTTATAACAACAAATATAAAGCTAACATAATTTGCAAAACAATCTCAAACGTAATCACATTACTAACCTGTTTGTGGTGTTGGAGCCTAATGTAAAGATTTTATCCACATAGATCGAAAGAAATCTATTGCCGTAGGGGTTTAGCCAATTCTTCTTCAGGTACCTAATCTCAGATGGATATGCAGCCCAATCTTGTTCAATACGCCCCAACTGAATGTTGTATGCCAAATTTGTCGACTGTTTGAATAAGTTAAGACAATCACTTGCAAAATGGGTCCCCCTTGCTTGTGACCGCATTGCTAGCTTAGCATGGTCCTCAATGTTCTTTTGGATGTGCCGCCTACAGAGGAGGAAAGTAGAATCTGGAAAGATCCTATCCAAAGCGTTCATCAAAGCTTTCTCTCGATCAGTGACTAAGCAAGTTGGCGTCATCTTAACAACCCTAAACAACTCAGCCAATTGATACATGCACCACGCATAGTTTTCTTCTTTCTCTTCTGACACGAAAGCCCCAGCAACGACATAGTTCTTCCACGTTGATGTTATTCCAACAATCTCTATGAAGGGCATGTTGTACCTTTGCAAGATAATACATTACTATAAGAATTTATAGAGTAAAAACAAACATCAGACTTTTTAACTTAATTATACTTACTGAATTGTGCTGTATGTTGCGTCAATCAACATTACGTATGGAAACGCCTTAAGCAGTTTCATCGACTCTGGGCTTGCGAAGAACACATCTGTGATCTTATTTGTCACTTCATCGCTCTTGTGTCTTACGAAGTAGTTCAACTCCTTCGAACGATAGAAGAATTCTTGGACCACAGTTCTTCCCTCCATCCTCTCTGTTCTGAACTTGTTACAAAAGTTGTAGACTTGTGACTTCTTAGTCATGTTGTCAGGAGATTCATTGAGCCTTGTGTACATCTGTATTGGTCTAGCATTTCCCTTCCTCATGTCTAGTAACACCTTTTCCTCCTCAGGTGTAAGTCTTCCAGCAAATGCGTTACCGTGTAAGGATTCACCAATAATATGGTTGTGAGTTCCATGATCAACCCTTATGATCCATTCCCCATTTTCAGTCTCTCTACATGCAATCTGAAATTTGCAACCACATTTCTTTGTGTGGGTGAATTTCCTAGTTCTCCCAACTGAACCAGGAATGTAATGTCCACTACGCTCGCATTTAAGCCAAGACCTTCCTAACTTCCCTTTCAAGTCAGTTCTACCAACCTTCAACATGAAGTTATGAGTTTTTCCAATATCTCTTGCCCACTGTTCTGCTTCTGCTCTTGAGCTGAAGATCTTATCAGTGACGAAAACTTCTGAATAATCTGATGATATATGTGGGTCCTCATAAGGCACAACACTGTCAAACTGTGGTACTGTCTTCAATTTCGGGAAATACTCAATGTCTTGATATGGTTGCGATAAAGATTGGTATTCAGGAACATTAGACCAATCAGTTTGATGGGAATGATATGGAGGAGGATCAAGTTGAGAGACTATTGGCGGAATATCAAAATCCAAACCAAGATCAAAAGAAGGCACTCCATCAGGTCCCAAAGGAATATCGGCATTGATCGATAAGTTCCTTAAACGATTGAACATTGGACTATTATTCTGTAAAAACAACAAAATACAGAAAACAACACTCAAAAACCTGTTTTTCCTACCTTCGTCACGAATAAACTGTTAACATTCGTCACGGATAAAAGCAATAGTTACGTGACGAAGAAAATTGCACATTTCTTGTGCAAATACCTTCGTCACGAATGTCTAGCAAACTTCCGTCACGAATGTTTTACTTAGTTCCGTGACGAATGTCATATTTACCCCATTTCAAAAAAAATTTACACTTTTTTACCCCTAAATTCGAATCAACCCCTAAATTCCAACACAAACACAAATTTCCACACAAACCCTAACTTCAACTTCATATTACAATTTCCACACAAACACAAATCATGCTCCTTGTATGTAACACCTAAAATAAACATATTTTCTACCAAACTCTATATTAGAACATGATTTTCACACAATCAACACAAACAACTAACTTCAAACTATTCAATTTCATAAAAAAAACATATATTTTACCTACAAACCCTAACATTAACATTATTAAAAAGAACTATAACATACCTTATTGTAGTTCCCCCATGATGGACCATCTTCATCAACATTTTGGTGTATGTAATCATCCCAATTTGCCATTTTCAATTGAATTTTGTGTTTGAATGAGAGTGTTTTAGGGTTTGAAGTGTTAAAAAATGAAGTATTTCGGGTTGAAGATGAAGTTTGTTGGATTGAATGAAGGTAATTAAATGTGGTTGATGTGGATTAGACATAATAGCTTCACTTTTGCAGATGTAGCTACATTCGTCACGAAGGTTTAGTGTTTCTTCGTCACGAAGGTTTGAAAAACATCCGTCACGAAGGTTTAGAAGACCTTCGTCACGTATGTTTTACATACCTTCGTGACGGATGTTTATAGAACCTTCGTGACGGATGTATGCAATAGTTACGTGACGAATGTTTGGGTGTGCTAAATAAAATTTTAGGATGTGCTAAATAAAGGCTTTGTAGTTATACTCATACATGTAATAACACTTTGTTAATCAAATAAAGTGTATATAACACTTTGTTAATCAAATAAAGTGTATATAAAACTTTCATTAAATCTTATTAAATACTCAAACATACTAAATAACGGTAATGTACGTGGATATCGACTTATTAACACACATATTATACAAGTGCATTAGTAAAATGGTGGTACTTATATACTTTTATATTTTTATGCTTAGTCAAGTTTCGTCCATCTTTGTGTATATAGTGATGCACATGATTACATGAAGCATGCAACATCCATACCCCCAACCAAATCGCGATAGGCACTAGGATGTCACATAAGCAAGCATACCCACGTAATAAAACGCGTAAAACTATAAGCCAAACTAAAATTGTTCAAACCAGTTTTCAACATACATCGAAAATTCTGCTCTCCTACTATCTTATTTTCCTATCCTATTATAGTATGATTTTTTTTATCAAACTTTTGACTTTGTTCAAGTGACAGAAATAAAACTATAGAAGTAGTAGAGCTTACAGTATGGCTGTAGAATAGCAAAAAAAAAATCATAAGATGCATAAAAATCTGACAGAAATAAAACTATAGAAGTTGCAGAAGCTGAACCAGAGTTGAGGTATGACAATTCTATTGCTCATCCTCCTCCAACCGACACAGCAAGGACTCAGCAAAACTCTGTTGCCTGCATAAAGTGCATCAAAATTTTAGAAGATATAACAAGGAAAGGTAGCCTGATGAAAATCATGAAGTAGAATTACACAAGATGCGTTATGCGTCCATTCTCAGATCTTTTGCCTATATTTACACGATTCTTAAATAACGCCCGGTACTTTATTCAAACAACGCCGGGTCACTCGCGTTCTGCGAGGACCCGTGCACTCGCGTTCTGCGAGATTAGCAAAAAATTAGGTTAATTACATGCATGCTAATCTCGCGTTCTGCGAGTGCACGTGTCCTCGCAGTCTGCGAGTGTACGTGTCCTCGCAGAACGCGAGCTTAGCATGTCAGATTGACGTTGTTGTGCGCCATTACTACATGTCTTGTCCCCACCTAACTATAATAACTACCCCCTTATTTTAAGTATTCCGTAACACCTATTAACCCTACCCTAACACCTCTTTTTATCATCTTTCACCTCTTTCACCCTCCATTAAAACCCATTTTCAAAACCTTAAAACTTCAAAACACTCTAAAAACACCTAAAATAATGGAAGATGAAGAGGAATTCAACAAAGGAGGGAATGAAGATGGTGGTTCATCAAGTTACCATTCAAATGAGGTAATGTTCTTACTTAATTTTTGAATTTTAATTTGTTTTGCACCATTAAGAGCTAAAATGAACTTATTATGTTGTATTTCATGTTAAATCTAGTAGTAGTGGTAAGTGTTGAAGAGATGACTTTTGCATATAATGTCAAAAACTTAGATGTGTTCATGTTTTTAGCGTTTTTAGGGTTTTTAATGTAGGAACTCATGTTATGTTAAATTATCCCGTTCAATAACTAGTTTCAGGAAATAGCAACTTCTCGCGTTCTGCGAGAGGAAGCCCCTCGCGTTACGCGAGAAGTGCCTCCCTCGCAGAACGCGAGAAGTTGCACATTACAGAGTATTAACAGAAGCACTGTGTATAGGTGAATTTTTCTTTGTTCACTGGATTGAATGCAATCCAGTTGAATGACTACACCTACCCCTCGCGGAATACGGTGCCCGTTTCGCCACCGTCATTTGATTTAGGGATTGACGACTTTGGATATTATCATCAACCATCTTTATATGAACAACATGTGCCATCTACATTTGAATTGCCTGTGCCATCTACTTATGAGTTGCCCGTGCCATCTACTTATGAATTGCCATGTACATATGAGGTGCCATCAAGCTATGATGCGTTTGATTCACAATTTGCTAACCCACCAACAAACGTAGGAGAGGAGATGTGTTTTCTTCCCTCTTTACGCACTGCACCAAAGTTTGATAGTCCCGTATGTGAGGAAGAGGTTGTTTCTAGGGATTATTCGGAATATTTCACTACGGAGCAAGTGTTTGCCTCTAAGGAGATTGGTCATTTGTGGGCTTTGAATGTTGCAAAGCAACACAAGTTTATGATCTCTATTGGAAGGACTGTACCATCTAAACTGGGGCAAAGTGGTAAGATTCAAATCATTTGTGAGAAAGGGGGAAGCCATAGGCCTAAAGGTGTCGGTGTTAGATCAAACACAAAGAGCAAGAAAACGGGGTGTAAATTTCAGTTGAAGCTCATGGAGAACCGGGTTGAAGAGAATTGGAGATTAGTGGTTGTTTGTGGTTTGCACAACCATCCTATTGGAGATAGTTTGGTCGGGAATGCATTTGCCGGGAGGCCAACCCCGGATCAAAAGAAAAAGGTTCGTGAGATGGTACTTTCACATTGTTCTCCAAATCAGATTTACACTGAGATAAACAAGGATCCCGGAAGTTGCACAAAGAAGAACCAAGTGTACAATTTGGTAAGACATATAAGGGAAGAGGAAATGGAAGGTAGAACCGTGGTTCAAGAATTCTTTCACCAATGCAAAGAGAGCAACTACTTCATGGAGTATAGGCCAAGTGCAACGAATCCTTCGATAGTAGGCGACTTGTTCTTTGCTAGCCCCGAATCAATGAAACTCTTAAAGGCGTTTCCATATGTCCTTTTGATGGACTCGACTTATAGCACGAACAGGTAAGTATTTATCATTCTGTTTTTATGTTGTATTTATCTTACTGTATTTTGGTTCCAGGTACAATGTTCCCTTCCTGGAGATAGTCGGTTTGACTTCTACATGGAAGAATTTTGTTGTGTGCGGGGTATGGTTAGAGGCTGAGAGCGAGGATAGTTATTTATGGGCGTTGCAGCAGCTGCAGACGATGTATTTGAGAATAGGAGCATCGCCTACTTGCTTCGTCACTGACCGTGAGATGGCTCTTATGAATGCAACAGACAAGTTATGGCCAAATGCAAAGTTTCTCTTATGTAGGCGACATGTAAGGAAGAACATAGAGGCGAGAGCGAAGATAGCTATGGGCACACAAGCATTGGGGGTTCATATTTCAAATGATTATTATAACGTGTTCGAACAAACCACTGAAGAAGATTACAAGAGTACTTTGAAGAAACTTGAGGACGAATGGCGAGCTTATCCAGCCGTATTGAAGTACGTGAGAACGAATTGGCTAAACCGTTACAAAGAAAGACTTGTTTCAGCATGGACGGATAATGTCTTCACTCTCGGGAATAACACAACAAACAGGTATGTTCTGTTATTTATGTCTACCTTCTACATATGATAAAAAGAGGTTCTGTAATGCACACCTCGCAGAACGCGAGGGCATACCAACTCGCAGAACGCGAGTAAATTCCTTGATTCAGTGTTGATGCATTTTCGAATGCAAAGATCCTGGAACAATGTATGAACTCGCAGAACGCGAGGTGTACACACCTCGCAGAACGCGAGGAGTTACACATTACAGAAGGATCCACAGGTTCTGATTTGTATTTGCATTTTATTGTTTTTCGAACATTTTAGAGTTGAAGGAGCACATTCATGTCTTAAGTCATACTTGTCAAGTGGAAATGCTAGGCTAGACACAATGTTCAAAGAATACAAAACAATGGCGGAGAACCAACTTAAGGAGATTACTGTGTCTTTCACCGAGAGTTTGAATAAGAGCTTCACAGTTGTTGAAGGGGCCGACTTGTTTAAAGTCTTGAAGTTCAAAGTCTCTTACAAATGCATAGAATTTTTGCTTAAGGAATACACGAAGGGGGAGAGATTAGGTGCGCACTTTAATATGTTTTGTAGCTGCGGGATCAAGATTAGAGATGGGTTGATGTGTGTTCATCAGATTGTAAGACATTGGAAGGAGCAAAGACCACTAAGAGTATCAGAGTTGCACCCTTTCTGGAGTACTTTGAGTTTGGAAGAAGTTGATGTTCCCGGCATACTGGAAGTTAAGAGTAAGGTGGCAAGGCGTCTTTTTCAGACTTTCTATGAGGAAACGTTTCCGAAATTGTGCCCCCATGATCAAGAAAAGTGTGCACAAACTGTTTTAGACATTGGGAAAGTAAATACTCCTCTAAAAGAGCCGGCTATTTCAAAGCACACCGGAGGTCGTCCAGTCGGAGCTCCTAACAAACAACCTAGGTCAACGCAAAGAAGACCGTCTGCATGGGAGCACACTAATGTTGAGATGGATGCTAGAGATTTGGAAGAAACACCCCCAAAGAAGCAAAAAAATGCTTCTAATTCTGAAACATTCAAGAAACCAAAGATTAAGGTGATTGGCAAGTACAAGTCTCACATACCCGCGTCAATGCGCACCCATGTGAATGGTTGGTTTGAGGTAAATGGAGATGGAAATTGTGGATTTAGAGCAATAGCTCATGAATTGCATGACAACCAACACTTATGGAGGGAAGTAAGAGATTTGATGATAGCTAAGGTCAAAGAGATTTGGCACCTAGTTCAAGGAACTTGGATTGGACCTCCACAACAACCAACTTTGGAGAGCGCTTTACACCAACTGACATGGGAAGGAATAGGAAGGGCTCCAGAAGATCACTGGCTAGCTACCCCGGAAATGGGATGCCTTGTGGCATCCACATTCAACATAGTGTTCGTAACGGTGGGAAAAAGTGCTAACTACACTTACCTTCCTCTACAACGTCCTACTTGGTTAGAAGATGGTGACACACTTCCGACGTTCTGCTTATTCTATATTCAGAGTGAGAGACATTTTGTTCCGGTAAGTTTTTGGATCTACTTATGAATTACTATCTAATATGCAACTTCCTAACGTTGTTGTTTTCTTGTAGTTGCGTCTTGAAGAAAACTGCCCATTACCTCATGTGTTTACTCCTTGGTGGCGAAACGCTGAAAGAGATGCTTTTTCTTTGCACGATCTTGTGTCACATCGATGTGCCGCCTTTGAAATGTAATGTTGAAGTTATGTTTTATTCGCTGAATTTGTAATGTAATGTTGAACTGGAGATGGTTTTTTAAATTCTTAAACTGGAACTAATGTCATGGACATTTTCCAGAAAATGTCATTCCTCGCGTTCTGCGAGGATGGTGTCACTCGCAGAACGCGAGTAACACCAACCGTGCCACAGACCGTGCATATCAACTGAGAGCACCCTGTTTCCTATAGGGCAGACTCGCGTTCTGCGAGTGGTGTGCACCTCGCGTTCTGCGAGGTTATGCAAAAAACGAACAGAATTGAAGCAACACCAACATATCCCTAAACATAATCCAACAAAATTATCCAATCAACAAAACACCTAAGAAAGCAATCCAAAACACAATCCAAAACACAAAACGAAAGGCTACTCGTCTTCTTGTGGTCGGAAGGGAGCGAGATTTGACATACTTAGGAGCATTTGGGCGTGATATGAATCAAAATCCTCTGGAGTGGCAAACCGATACCGGTCCATGTCATTGTACACCCGGCCAATCACCTATACGCAAGTAAACATTCATTCTATGTTAATATTCGAGACAAACAAAGACTAGAAACGCAAGATAAACCAAAACAATTAATATTACCTGTCTCTCAGTCATCATCCCAGGGATTGCAGGACGGATATACCTATGGGTCCTCTTGATGTACCAATCCATGTAATCATGGGAGCATTCATGTGGTGCATAGGCAACTGGCCCCATATCATCGAGAGACAAAGAGTGAACATCTCTTGACTCCCAAAGCCATTGGTTGGCGTCATAAAAAACACTATAACACCTAATGTTTTTCAACCTATGAGCTTTCAGCGGTTCGATGACTGGCCTAGGAATACGCTGCACTCTCCCAAATTGTCTGGGACACCTATCAGGCATGTGTGGTTCGGTGATGTCACAGCAAGATAGCACCCCGTGAAATAGAGCGGGAGCAAGCTCAGGATCGGTGAAGTCTTGTGCTCCATACGGGTTCCAACATACCTAACAAAATGACAGAAAAACGAATGGTGAAGTCTGTAAAACACCAGAAACTGCAGAAACTAGGACAAAATGCAGAAACTTGCATTTTCTCGCGTTCTGCGAGTGTGTCCATACTCGCGTTCTGCGAGAGGCCACAGACTCGCGTTCTGCGAGAAAATGTTGCATAATCAAACAAATTACTGCTGCGTACTAAAAAAATGCAGAAATCCCAGAAAATGCAGAAACTTACCATCTCCGGCATAAGAATATCGAGCGCTCCCCTATAGTCCCTTCCGACTTGCCCCTTCTTCAGCTTTACATTCTTAGGCATCCACCGGTATGCCCATGGTTGCTCCGCTCTCCACCGAGGACGTTCAGTTGGTCGGAAGTGTGGGAAGTAGTTGTAGATCCATGCCTAAGAAATACAAAGTACGTTAAATATGAAAATATATATAAGTATGTAAATTAAACGCTTAGAAAAAAGTATAATACCTGCAACAAGGTGTAACAGAAAGACATCTGCGCACAACCCTGTCGTGTGCATACCCCCAGCTGCCTATACAGATGGGCCAAAGCAGCTGAACCCCACGATATGCCCGTAGCATGGGCATAGGTTTCCAAATAAGGCCCATATCTAAGCCGAATCAAGTTCTGTGACTTGTCCGGAAATAAGAGCGAGGAAGCAGTATACAACACCCATCCTAAACCCTTTCGCTCTGGACCTAGGTTTTCACAATGCCTTCTAAACCAATCAGCTTTCACCCTCCCAGAATCTAAAGTGTGCGGATCTACTCCAAAAATTTCCGCCCCCTTCCTACCATAGTATTTTATAATCTCATCATGACTAAACTTGGCACCCAGTTTCTTACAAGTAGTCATTGCTTTCCCTTCTATAGGTAGGCCTAAAATCATATGTACATCCAGAAGGCCAATAGTGATCTCACCACAAGGGAGGTGGAATGAGTTAGTCTCCGGTTGCCATCGTTCGATGAACGCTTCAATCAACGGATAGTCGATTGCTTCGTACATCATGTCAGGTAGATCTGACAATCCAACAGCACCGGGAATCTCTGACCAGTCATCGTTGTCCAATGGCCAGTCACTGCTTTGCTTTGTCCGTTGTTGTGGCTTCATCGGACCTTTCAACTGCAGAAAAATACAAAATTACACACTGCAGGCCAAATTTACAAAAAATACAGTTTCTGCAGAATTACAAGCTTCTGCAGAAACCAAGCATTTTCTCGCGTTCTGCGAAGAGTAACACCCTCGCGTTCTGCGAGTATGCCACTCCTCGCGTTCTGCGAGAAAATGCACAGAAATTGCATTTTCTGTGCATTCTGCAGAATTTCTGTTAATGTATTAAAAATGCAGAAAATCAATAAATTAGTAAATTACCTCCCCTTTCTGGATGTGGAACGCCACATGTGCTTCAAATCCCTTAAGCAACTCGGGATCTTCTGGACCGCCAGGTGTGGCATGAGTGAGCTCAGGATCATACTTTGGCTCATTCTTCTTGGACTTCCTCTTTCTTGTTGGTTTCTGGACCAATTCTTCTTCTTCTTCTTCTTCTTCATCATCATCATCATCATCATCACCTTCTTCTTCGTGTTCTTCCCCAACACCTTCATCCTGGTACTCTTGTTCCATCGGTTCTGGTTGAGGATTGTAAGAAGAAGAACAAGCTTGTCCACTTCCTTGACCCATGTCTTCAGGAACACTTCCCTCACCAAATGCACCTCCCCACCCTTGTCCACCGACCCAACTTTGTCCACCCCACCCTTGTCCAACTTCCACTACAGCATACTGAGGAATGAAATTGTCCCAGCTTCCCGATTGTTCATATGGAGTTGATTGTGGTGCCCATTGAGTTGACGGTTGTGCACATGAAACTGACTCTTGAGAATAAAGGTCCCAATCATCATTTCGATACCCTTGATATGTATCTGCTCGTTCTATCCCACTAGGCACAGAACAGTCTTCCCCGGCATAACTATGGACACCACTGTACCGCTCTATGGGGCGATAATCAACGTCGGGGAGCCCCTCGGGGAAGAGCTCTACCGGTGTTGTATTCTTTGCTCTCCTTTTCCCTTTTGCATTTTCAACCGGTGGATTTTCTCTCACAGCGTTCCTATTTCTTCGACGGGTTGAACGTCCAGGAAGATCCATTACCTAAAAAAATGTAAAGTAGAATCAGTATATAAATATAACATTATATAAAGTAAAATCAGTATATAATAAAAATCTGCAGAAGAGGAAAGAATTTCCAGTTTTGTCAATTACTCGCGTTCTGCGAGTACCATGACACTCGCGTTCTGCGAGTACCATGACCCTCGCGTTCTGCGAGTAACATGACCCTCGCGTTCTGCGAGTATACTACACCCCTCGCGTTCTGCGTCAATTTGCACAATCATGAGTTTCCGGCAACAGTTTCCGGCGAGATTTTCCGACGAAAATTCAATATTTTAGCTAAAATACCTATCAATTTAAGTAAATTACCAAATAAACATCAAAACCCTAAATAAAATCAACAACCCTAATCAAAAACCCTAACCCTAATGAATTTCAACATAAAACAACATCCACTCATCCACCATAATTCAAAAATCATCATCTTTCATCCATTATACAACCATTTCTAAATCAACATTCAATATCAAAACATCATATAATATGCAATTTTCTATACTAACAACATATATTCATCTAAAAACAACATTAAAAAGCATAAGAGTATTAGAAACATACCTTATATGGAGATTTGAATTGAAAAGAGGAAGAAGAAGTAGGTTGAAATTGAGGGAGATGGTAAAATGAGAAGAGAGCGGCGGAATTTTGTAATGGTGGTTGTAAAAATGGGCCGAGTAGGGTTTTTCACCTTTTATAGGGAAAAACCCCCTCGCGTTCTGCGAGGATGCGCTCCCTCGCGTTCTGCGAGGGGACGCACGCTCGCGTTCTGCGAGGGGACGCACTCTCGCAGAACGCGAGGGACCGGGCGTTATTTAGAAAACGCCCGGGCGGTATTTAGCAAGGGCCTATATTTACTGCCTGTCAAATTGGTAAAAGCTTTTTTTTTTTTTTCTTTCCAGAAAATCATCCGCTATTAGTCCAAACTAGCGTGTGTTGCCGTACCATGTACGGGGTCGCATGTAATAAATATTTTATGCTATTAATTAATTTATAGATTGTAGTTTATACTTTATGGTTTATAATTTATAGATTATAGTTTATAGTTTACGATTTATGTTTTATAGTCTAAGTTCATTAATAATTCAACTTAATTAGATTGATAACATAATAATAGATAAAGATATATATTTATATATATATGAGATAAAGAAATAATATAATAAAAGATAAAAATCTATATTTCTTTGTGTTATATAACCTACTCCCTCCGTCCCTAAATTTCAGTCACATTTCTTTTTCGGGTGTCCCCTAATTTGAGTCACATTTCTATTTCTATCCATTAATTTATTCCCATAATACCCTTATTCAATTTACTTTATTCACACCCAACAATACTTTTTAGGGGTAAAGTTGTCTTTACATTGTAATAAGTTTTCTATTGGTTGAATTTTATGGTTTTTTGTGTCATTATTTACACTTTTACCTTGATTAGACTTGTTTTAATATTTGTGCAAAGTACCAAATGTGACTCAAATTTAGGGACGGAGGGAGTATTAGATATCTTTTTGATTTTTTAACTTATTTAATTCAAAGATATATATCAAAATATAAAGTCGGATGATGTGGATGATGACATGGTGGATGATGTAGCATAGCTTAGAGGTCGACACATAGGCAAATTGAATATAAGGGCGACATGTGACAAAACAACGTTCTGTTTTAATATATGTATAGATTTGCAGGTAACCAACCGCTATTAACCTATTTATTCTAAACCACCCAAAATGTTTAAGTTTCTTACAATTAACCACCCCTTGACATTTTCCGTTAGATGTTCCGTTAAAACTTGAGAAATTACACTTTTACCCCTCCATTTTTACAGAAAATAACAACTTTGAAAGTTATGGGACAATTTTTGTAATTTCCTAAAAATGGATTGAAAACGGAGCAGATCTATTGAATCTCAAGCTTAAGATAAAGCTTGAAGCTTTAACAATGGCAGAACCTCAAATCAAGTCCTAAACAATGGAAGGTTGGGGAGAGAGAGAGAATGGTTGTATCAACACAGTTTCTGTGGAGAAATTGGCGAATCGAGGAAGTATTCGTTGAATCAGCTTTGTTCTTCTTGAAACCTAGAAGTTCTCGCCACCGGACCGAGCATCTCGGCGCTCTAGGCGACTGCGGATACGGATCTCCGACGATTTCGATCCGCGGCTTCGTCGCCTCTGCCTTAGCCGGACGATTCGCTGTGAATTGGAGAGGGACGAGCTTTCCGTTGAAGAAGAGCTCGTCGGCTGGAAGCATTGTGACTGGATTGTCGAGGCGAAACTCGAAGCCGCAGTTGTCGTTCGTCGGATCTGGATCCTCCGGCGGAGCTTGAGGGTTTGATTTTAATAACGTCGTCTAGCACCGAAATCAATTTCGTCTAGCATCGAAATCAATTTCCTCAATTATTCAAGTCTTTGATTCGATTGAAGATTGAGAGGTGGATGGGGTTGAAATTGGGGAGGAACAACCTAAAATCTGATTTAGAGTGATGATAGTGAAATGTTTTCAATCCATTTTTAAGAAATTACAAAAATTACCCCATAACTTTCAAAATTGTTATTTTCTGTAAAAATGGAGGGGTAAAAGTGTAATTTCTCAAGTTTTAACAATACATCTAACGAAAAATGTCAATGGGTGGTTAATTGTAAGAAACTTAAACATTTTGGGTGGTTTAGAATAAATAGGTTAATAGCGGGTGGTTACCTGTAAATTTGGACAAATAGCGGGTGGTTTCCTGCAAAAATCCCTTCTGTTTTTATCTACATAAATTTAATGCTGGTGAGCAGAAAATGAAACTCTGAAGCGCGGAAAATTATCAAAAGTACAATGGCATATCATCACTATCATATAAAGCTGCCTCAAGAATAAAAAGAAATGAAACCGATAACAAGGATGTTGAGTAGTTGATCATACTTGCTTTCTGTAAGCTTTGGGCTTGGGCGTGAATACTTCAAATATCCGTCCCAAGGAACCTTCTTGAGACCTGCTCTGGCAGATATCATGTCCCTAACTGTGTACAACATTAAGCAAATGCAAACATAGGGTGAAGTCCACAGAGTTAAGCAAATTCACCGAATCAAAAAGGAAAAAACTCACCTCTCTGCAAATTCAATAGGCGTTTCTCCAGGATTTAACTTCTGTGGTTCCAAGTACCAGACATCACAAACAACTGCCCAGGATGTCATTAGCTGGAGGAGATGCATTGTAAATGATTGTCTGCATAGTATAAAGAACGACTTTAAACATCTCCTCTGAAAAAACAGTGTGTTCCGATCATCTGTGTGGATCACGAAAGTGCTAAACTAAATTCAAATTTATACATCAATCTACAGAGGGAAAGTGCAATTCATATGGACAGTGAGCTCATTTGGAAGGTTGTACTACTCAGTTATATGTTTTTCTCCCAAGTATGCAAAGATGTCTGTCAGACTGTATACTTGTACTCAATCTGATTTTTCAGAAGTGGTTCATTTTTTTTGTTCTTTAAAAAGAGCACAACTTCCTGAACACTATCCGTCTTAGATTGAGTACCAATTACACAATTGTAAGTACCTTGCACGAACTACATCATGAAAGCAATCCAATAAGTTCTCTTCAGAAGTGGTTCATTTATTTATTTTGTTCTTTAAATACAGCACAACTTCCTGAACACTCTCCATCTTAGATTGAGTACCAATTACAAATTGTAAATACCCTGCACGAACTACAAACATGAAACAATCCAATAGGTTATCTTCTTGTTTCCTCATTAACCACAAATGTCATGTCCAACTGGTCAACCGATTATCGGCCCTGCCACTAGTGTAAAAATCAGTCCATTTCTTTCTACAAGCTTCAGTTATTTCAAAGAGAATATTCATCTTTTTAAGAAGCATGGTAAATAGTGCAAATCTGATATGATAATAAGATGGAAAACAAGAAACAGAGACAAGCCAAGGAAACACAATAATCAATTCTGTTTTAATTGAGGAAGATACAGGAATCTTACTTCTTGCTGTTCCAGAAGGCATCTACAAAAACCTTATTATACTTGATTGCAACTGGACAAACTGTGCAGTCCAGTTCAAAGGCACCCTATTGCATCAAAGGAAATAAAGAAGCAGAAAAAAAAGGAGTCAATTAACTGTAGGACAATAATAATGAAGTAAACATACTAAACAAGGATTAGGAACAATAAATATAGACAGAACGGTGCCTTCTTAAACATAACAGTGTACTGGTTATTCACGCAAGTTCCTTCTGGAAATATCAATAGGGGATTGTTTTCGGGTCCATGAACATGCTCTCTTAACCTGAAAAGTGAAAAATGAGTTTAAAATGTGAAAAACACAGCTTATGTGAAACAACATAAAGGGCACATCCCTTATTCTTAACGTACTTCCTTGCTACAATTTCTCGGTCCTTTGCCTCAGTGCGGTTGAACCAGATGCACCCCAAACTATCTAGAATTGTACTCTGCAGTAATCCTGCACAAAAAGCACAAGAGAAACATTTTAGCAGCAACAATAAAGGGCTTTTCTGAAACCTAGTTGGTTTGACAGGACAAGTAGTGCTGCATCTAATATGCATATTTTCCCCATTGAGTTCAAGAGTTTTGCATAATAAGTCAGTATAGGGAATATAGTTAGTAATTATGTGATCAATAGTGATCCACCAAGAAAAGTAAACTGAAGGTAAGTATAAATATTTGGTCAATACAAAAAAGATGGTTACAGCATCTAGGAAAAGCAAAATGCTCACCAACCCAGCCAGGATGCTTTTGCATTATAACAGCGAATGCTGTCATCTGTTCTAAAACAATGAAATCAATCATTGAGGTATGGTTGGCAACAAAGACCTGTTAGATACAGCGAGCAAATAACTTACACCTATTCAGACCAACTCACACCGTCATTCAGTAAGCAAAATAAAGTAATATTTTATAGAACCTGGTGAGGCCTCCTGCTAGGCCGAGGACCATGATACTTGATCACACCAGTCCATGAAGCAACAAAGAAACTACATATCAGCTCCACAAGAGACCTCTAGAGGGAAAATAGGAAGGAAAAGCATTCATCAGCATCGAAGTAGAATGTTTCTGCTTCAGAAACACAACCAAAGATGAGTCATTTGCTATGAACCATGAGTCCATGACACTATTATAAAGATCATATTAAAACATCACAAGTAGAAAGGTCTCTGCTAAGAAATTGCTAAATGACACAATTGACCAAGAGTTCCTGTTTTTTCGTGCTAACAATGTGCAAAGTACCTAGTATAAGACTATTTACCTCCAATTCCTTCCTCATTTTATCATGTCCTTTCAGGAAGAAATGTACTGGAATGTAGAGGGAAAGGAATATAATCCATCCTAATGTCAAAACAATAACTCTGCAAGGATAGTTAAAATCTCCATTAGTGACCTAGAGACATAGAATATATAGCAACTTTTAGATATGGACCAAATAGGCACCATGGAAAAAAAACTACATCTCTAAATGCTGCAATAACTTACCTTACTGGGAAAAGAACTAAATACCGAACAATCACTCCGAAACACCATAGTGGAAAGAGATATACATTCCAGTTCCAAGGTTCAGGGGGATTTGACTTGAAGCAACGTGTGAAAGAGTCCTGTAAGCAATGATCAAAAAAGAAAACATGATTAAGGACTAATTTAACATGGACCTGCAAATATATTTAATGTACTAACTTATCAAATAGACAAGAAAAACCTGCTGATCAGGGATACTATTTGTCTGATCCCCACTAAGTTTTCTTACATTCAGAGAATCAAATTCTATGTACATCAGCATTTATTATAAGAAATAGGTGGCTAAAAAGCTTAGGTAGATATACTTGAAAATTATCTACATGGAGTCATGGACCTGGTATTGATCATAAACATTGATAAAAAAAAAAAACAGCGTGCCAATTCATTTAGGCCAATGTATATATTAAACAAAAGAATTTCCTCATCAACTTAGACATAGATGCATAAAAAATTCAACACATACATGGACATAAAAACACAAAAGGCAAGTGAAACCCAAGACTTAAGAAAACGTATGCATGTTGAAGTTCTAAACTACAGAGAGAGGGGGGGGGGGGGAATGTATAACTATTTTCCCCCAATCATAAACATCGACCTGTTTCTGTAACTACATTACATACATCAAAAAAATGCTGCAAGCAAACTGAACACCTGTCCATTTCAAGGGCTCAACGAGCCCAATGCTCCAAAACAATCGAATGAAACATAAAAGACATAGAAACGAGCTCACATCAACTATGGCGCCAGCAGCTTCAGTTAGGGTGGGCGAAATATCGAACAAATCACACCTGAATTTCAACGTTTCAAATCAAATTTTCATTTCCACATCTGAAACTACATAACAAAGAAACCTCAACCACACAAACTAAAAAAGAGAAACGATTTGGTACAATCGGAGCTTTCCCCTTGGCTCATGAATGGATCCGGTAGGAAGATAATCTTCGATATTGAGCCGATCCAAATCCAATTCGGAGCTCGAAGGAAGCAACTTCCGCGTCATACTCATTCCTACTTCAAAGCTCCTCTCCAGGGCGATTTCTTCGGTGGAGAAATTGGTAGGCTGGAGTTTTTCTTCCTGCAAAATTGCCCTGGAGTAGTACAGATAAAATTGCAAAATTGCAAAATTGTCAATGACATGGCTTCATCTTCACCGTTGATGACGGTATATTAAAGATTTAGATTGATTTTAAGTTTTTATAAGAGTTTTTCTTCCTTAAACGAGCCTTTATGTATAGATTAAACCACTATTTATTTCACTTTTTATAATAAACTATCTTTTTTTATTATTTTGTTAACATGGAACAATCTTTCTCTTCCATTGGTTAAATTTTCCGTTAATATATGTGAAATTACTATTTTATCCTTATTTTTTTCTAATTTTAAAAGACAAATATGTATTTTTGTAGCTAACTAGCGTAGTTCCCACGCCATGCGCGAATTTATTTTACTTATGATTTAGTAAATAAATTATGGAAAAGATTTCAGGTGAGAATAATTATTATTGTGCGAATATGCGAATAAATGCACATTTAAGCCAACGACATGCATTATTGACAGATTTACATGTCATTAATAATATTTGAAAAGTACATGCACACACCCCACGTGTGCATGTCATTACTGAAGAAAGTGCATGTCAATGGCATATTCGTACAATAAGAATTCTCACCTGATCCAGATTCATAAATTATCTCTTATATAATTTTATCTCCTAAATTAGTTTACAATTTTGAAATGACATTAGAACATAGTTATGTTTAAAATTTTGAAATAAACAACATACGGAAAAAGCAAATAACAAATTAGAATTAGTAAGAAAAGATAAAATTAACATTCTCATAAAAACACATATTTAAGGAAAAGTTTTATTTTAAAACATAACAACTTATATGTAGCATACATGAGACCCTCAAGTATTAGGTTTAACACTCCCCACTAATCTAAAATTCAATGTATATATTTAATAAACATTTTGAAAAGGGTAAAGATCAAATGAGAAATTAATCTTAAAATGAGAAGTGATCATAGCTAGGGAATTCAATGGCTAGGATTACACTCTTTTAGGGTTTTGACCCAAGTAATTGACCATTGACCAGGTTTGACCGGAATTAACTTTTTTTAATTTGTTTTTGGGCCAAAAACAAATTTTTTTAGGCCGGATTTTGTACTTACAAAAGTAAGTACTTCAAAATGCGTGAAATGTGCTACTATATGGTTGAAATATGCTATGATATTTTATGCCAAAAATTGAACTTTGTGCTACCACAAGTGTTATGTGCTTCTATATTACTGAAATATGCTACGCATTTGCCCATATATGCTTCTATATGGCTAGCTGAATTGTCCTACGATATTGCATATATGTGTTTCTCTATGCTAGGTGAAATGTGCTACACTTTTTGCCTAGATGTGCTTCTCTATGTCTTAAATGTGCTACACTTTTCACCTATATGTGCTTTTCTAGGCTAGCTGAAGTGTGCTACGGTTTTTCCTATATGTGCTTCTCTGTTAGGGATGCACAAAAATGACCCGGACCGGACCGGAATTTCCCGGGTCGGTCCGTAAAATTTAGCAATTCCGGGTTCCGGTCCGGTCCATGAATTTTCTGGTCCGGTCCGGGACCGGAAACCCGGATAAATTTTATAAATTAATAAAATAGTATAGAAAATATAAGTTTTTTATATAAAAAATACCGGTCCGGTCCGGACCGATCCGGGATTTTCCGGTCCGGTCCCCGGTCCTTAGGTTTGAAAAAATACGGTCCTCCGGTCCGGTCCCCGGTCTATAAATATCAGAAAATCCGGTCCACCGGTCTGGACCGGTTGTGCATCCTTATTCTCTGTGCTAAGTGAAAGATGCTACGGTTTTTCATATATGTGCTTCTCTATGCTAGGCGAAAGATGTTACGTTTTTGCCTAGATGTGCTTCTTTATTGCTTAAATGTGCTACGCTTTTCACCTATATGTGTTTTTTTATTGCTAGCTGAATTGTGCTACGATTTTGCCTATATGTGCTTCTCTATGACTAGCTGAAGTGTGCTACGCTTTTGCCTATATGTGCTTCTCTATGTTAGGTGAAAGGTGCTACGCTTTTGCCTCAATGTGCTTCTCTATGACCGAAATGTGCTACACTTTTTCGCCTATATGTGCTTCTCTATGGCTAGGTGAAAAGTGCTACGCTTTTGCCTGGATGTGCTTATCTATTGTTGAAATGTGCTACACTTTTCGCATACATATGCTTCTCTATGGCTGAAAGGTGCTATACTCTTTGCCTATATGTGCTTCTCTATGGCTGAAATGTGCTACACTTTTCGTCTATATATGCTTCTCTATAGCTGAAATGTGCTACACTTCTCGCCTATATGTGCTTCTCTATAGCTAACTGAAATGTGCTACACTTTTGCCTATATGTGCTTGTCTATGGTAGGTGAAATGTGTTACGTTTTTTCCTCGAAAGAATATAACACTTTTACTTACAAAGCATAACACTTTTTCTTACAAACCATAGCACAAAAAAATTGGTAGAAAAAACATAGCACTTTTGCTTATAAATCGTAGCAAAAAATATTTAGTTGCAAAAAAAAAAAGAGCATTTTTCCTTATAAAAAATAGCCCTTTTACTTGCAAATCATAGCACACAAAAAATTGAAAAGGAAAAAATATGAAAAAAAACAGACATTTAAAAAAAAAATTAAAAATTAAAAAGTCAACAGGTGGTCAACAGCCGGTCAATGGGTGGTCAACTCCAAGGAGGAAGGAGGGAGGAGGAGGAAGGGGGAAGGAGGAAGCTTGCTTCCTATTTCTCATCTGAAAGGCATTTCTCATGGGATTTGGACTCAAGAAATCATATTTATAAACCAAAGTTCCGGTGAGAACAAAGTTTAACGTAGGAAAAACGAAGTTTTCGCGTTCACAGATAACAAGTAAGCGTTCATAGTTTGAACGGTAATGTTCATAATCTGGCGATAAAATTTTTTGAGTCCATTTTCAGTAAAAAAACAAAAAAAAAATCAAAGTTCACAATAATTACAAGTATGTCACCGCGTCCCCACTGAAAACGTTCAAAAAAAAATTATAGCTCAAATTATGAACATTATCATCTAAAATATGAACATTGACATGTAATTTGTGAACGCGATCTGTTCGTTTTTTCTACGTTAAGAGTTATTTGCACCGGAACTTTCCTCTCCTAAGGTAAAATCAATTAAATTTACAAATAGAAGTTGATAGAATTCAAAGAGAGTTTACAAAGAGAGTTTATCTATTATTGAAAATTCATCTCGAAAATTAAGGAGAGGCTTAAGAAGGATCTATCTAATATATTAAAACTAAGACTGTTAGAGCCTTTAGAGTGATTATAGGCTAGGTTGTTAAGCTATTTTTATTTTTATTAATTAAAAACATATTGAATAATTAACTCAACAAATAAATCTTATAAAACAATCACTTCATTCAACATAAAAATTATACAGATTATCCTATCCTATTAAAAATAATTTTTAAATTTAATTATGATATTTATATATAATGAGATATTTATAAATATATATATATATATATATATATAATTAAATTATATATCATTCATGAAATGAATATATATTAATTAGTATTCACAAAAAAAGTTAAATTCATTTCGCTTATTTGGTGAGACTTAAACTTAATTTTTAGACACACTTGACTTAAACCGTATGAATTTTTACGATGAACAATCTGAAATACCCATGCATGGCACGAGTCTCACTACACTAGTTTGGTTTTTTTTTAAAAGGGATAATGCTCACAAATTAACGCTAAAAATAATGGATTCATATATGATGGCTCCAAGTCTAAATATGAATTTTTTTTTTGAAGTAGGCTTTTTTTTAAAAAACTTCTCGATTTAGGCTCGTTTTGAAACTTATTCCCAACATAGGCGCTCTCATGTGGTTCAGAAAAATTTCACGTTGGAGAGACGCTGGTTTTTCCCAGCGTCTCCCAACCGAAGCAGAACTCTCTTTTTTTAATTCCCCCGTATAAGAGACGCTTTTGCCAGCGTCTCTTACACGGAAAAATTTAAAAAAAATTGTTTTGCATAAGGCGTCTTATACAAAGCCTCAAAAGTTGCTCGCAAAATTGAATTGCAAGTGCTAGTTCCCTACACGTGTAGGTGAAGATGCCTCATTTTTGTTTTGATTTTAATTTGTGTATAAGAGACGCTGGCAAAACCAGCGTCTCTTATACACAAGTGTTTAAAAATTCCGAACCACAAAAAAGTGCCTATGTTGGGAATAAATTTTCAAACGAGCCTATATCGGGAATTGTTTTAAAAAAAAAGCCCATTTAGAAAAAAATTCTCTAAATATAAGTTGGTTAAATTAATTTATATTTTAAAAAATAAATTAAGATTTTGTTAAGACTTTATGGTTAAAAATTATATTTAGAAAAAAGTAAAAAAAGAAGACGAGAGTTTTAAAGAGAAAATGACACATCATTTTTGTGGGGTCAGAGTGAAAGAGAATGCTCTAATTATCTTTATTTTAAGATATATATATATATAGATGATATTTTTACGGGATGACGAAATATTGACTGCCGAATTGCTTTCAACTTCAACGAATCCTAATAAAATCCCCAAAATAATGTGAAACCTTTTTGTAAGTAATGATATTTTCAATTGTGTTTACCCCTATTTTCTTCTTCAAGCTCTATTGTTCTTCTTTCTTTCACTTTCTCTCTAACTGTTGGGAATTAATCTTCACCATTCTTGATCTTGAATTTGCGAGATTCGAATGGGTTAGGATTAGGTTTTGGGTTGGGGACTTGGGGCTAACATCTACCCTTCTTGGCAAGAACACGCCCGTTCCAACGCTCTCTCGTTTGGAGGTGGAGAGATTATGCGGCGGCGGATGTGGTCGCATGTTCATCAAGCGTTGAAGCGGCGGCCAAGTTGCCGGTGACAGACCGAGAGGGAGGTTATGGAGGTTGTTGTGAGGCCTTCTATTCCCTTGTGTCAGCGACATTTGCAGAAACTGAAAAAGAAGAGGAATAAGGCTTGTTTGTTGCTTCATCATCAGGAGGAGTAATCCGAGTCTGTTGTCAAATTAGTCGGTTCCTTTGGGATGGTGTTGGTTCTGCTCTGTTCTCATCTTCTAATTCTCCCAGATCCCCTTTTCTCGTTCCTCCATTGCCGCTTGTGTCGGAGAATTCCAATCCAGGCAAATCGATGGCGATGGCGAATACTCCATTACATGCGAGATGATCAAACGCCTTGTGAAATACGATCTACATCCTAAATGATAAGCATGCTTTCGGAGGCTTTGGCGCCTGCGGAGTAAGTGGAGACTTCGATTGGAGATCCGTTAGGGTTTAAGAACTATCAAATGATGATCCGACCTATTGGGTGATCTGCAGAGAGGTGAGAACTATTTGTGACCAATGCGGGCACAGTAAATTCAATAACGGCACTACTTTATTAAATGCTAAGAAAGTACCCTAGTCTCCAATGACAAGCGCCTCTCTTTTTTCTTCCTTCCAGATTATACTAACGCTACTCTCAGTCTTCTTCTCCAGTCTCCACCTCTTCCTTTCTTCTCTCTCACATTTCTACGAGAAAATGGATCTCTCAAATCTCAAGCAAAGAGAAGACATGGATGTCGTTGCATCGCTAGGGTTTCAGAGAAGGAGAAAGAAGGAGGAAGACGAAGACAAATCTGAAGCGGAGAAGGAGACAGATCTGAAGCTTGATGAGGAAGACGAACTCACCACAACACCTCACCACTGAGGTATCGTCGTCAACAAAATAATATGTCTGCCAAGAAAACTGTGTTCATCATCGGTGCCACCAACAGGCCGGATATTATCGATCCGACTCTGCAGCTAGTTTAGATTGAGAATTCGAGATTGGGGATTTTTAGATTTTGATACCTGCTTTCCTTCTTCAGTGTTTACTGTTGTACGAAGTACATGATACTGCACTTCGAATGTTCGATGTTAAATAAGATTGAGATTGTGGATTTTCATATTTTGGTTTGGTGGTATGTGAATAGGATTTTCAGATTTTTGTACGGTGGTGCTGACAATTTATATGTGTTGACAAGTTATAAGTTATGTTGATAGATTTCGTGCAGTACTAATTCAATGATTGTTGAGGTGCATTTTCTTGTTGTGAGGAGGATCTTAAGCAGTTTATTTCTGCGAAGTGATAGGTCATACATCATCTAGTGCTCTAACTATTCGAGATAACTAGCTTGCTTTAAGCGAACTAGATGAATCTTACTCATGTTTCTGTTTACTATATTACAGAGATCCAGTTGCTGAAGATCATGGCTCCATCAGCTGACTGCATAAAGCCTCGAAGTATTTTAGCTGAATCCATTTCTTAATTGCTGCAGTGTTATCTTTGTTGAGGAGGACTTATATATTGGTGTGATAGCCCAAGATGTGTTTGGAAATCATATCTAACTAGTTTAAGTATTTGTTTTATTCTTTCATTTGTTAATACTGCAGTGCTACATTGATTTTCATGGTTCCTTTTTTGCTTAGGCTTGTCTGCTCTTTTATAATACTATTTAATATTTGTGTCGTTTGGAATGTTAGATAGCTAGTTATTTGACCTTTCATGGTGTCTTTGTCGCAGATGTTTGTGTTGTTGGCGTTGCTTAAGATTTTGTACGGTGTGTAAAATTTGACAGTGTTGACAAGGATTATGCAGGGACAATGCAGTTTATTTTAGTGTGTAAAAAAAATTAATGTGTTAGACATTTTTTTTTTTACAATGTTATTTAGCGGTGTTGACAAGTTTTGTAAAGTGTTGACAATTTTGTAATATTACTCGTTTTGTATGTTGTTGACCATTTATTAGTCGTGTAAACAATTTATTTAGTTCGGTTGACAACTTATTTAGTTGTGTTGACAACTTATTATTCTTGTTGACAACTCTGTTAAAAAATTTGTTGACAGCTCTGTTAAATTTTTTGTTGACAACTCTGTTATAATTTCCACGTCAGCAAAGGGTTATTATTGGTGTTGACAACTTATTATTTTGTTGACAACTCTGTTAAAAAGTTTGTTGACAACTCTGTTATATTTGTCACGTCAACAAAGGGGTATTTCCATATAACTTAAAAAAGTGATGCAAAAACTTAAAAAACATTATAGTTTTGGGGTATAAACCCAAAAACTAGAAGAGGGGAAATAACCTTCCCACATCGGAAGTTGAGTTAATAATAGCCCACTATATAATACTATGAATTACTCCTCTTATTGCCAATTGGTGTATTTCAGATTGTTCTCCGTAAAAATCCATACAATTTAAGTCAAGTTTGCCTAAAAATTAAGTTTAACTCTCACGAAATAAATTTAACTTTTTGTTTGTGAATACTAATTAATACATATTCATTATGAATGGTATATAATTTAATTATATATATAAATATCTCATTATATATATATCATAATTAAATTTATAGTTTATTCTTAATAGAATTGGATAGTTTGTATTGTTTTTATGTTGAATGAAGTGATTGTTTTATAAGATTTATTTGTTGAGTTAATTATTCAATGTATTTTTAATTAAAGTTAAAAATAAAAATAAAAAATAGCTTAACAACCTAACCTATAATTACTCTAGAGACACTAAAAGTCTTAGCTTTAATATATAAGATAGATACATATTTTCCCTTTTAAATTAGAATAAATTGAGGGTAAAGGAGTAATTTCATATATATTAACGGATATCTTAACATTTGAAGGAAGAGTGGTTTCACGTTAACGGAATAGTGAAAAATGGTGGTTCCTTGCAAAAAGTGAAATAAGGGGTGGTTCGACGCAAATTCGGCCAAATAAAGGGTAGCTTGGCGCAAAAATCTCTTAATAGATTATGGGTAATGATAGTCATACTTATTTTTTGGACCTTTACGCTCAATCCGTCACGCACTGCGGGACCGTAAAAGAGTCACGCACACGTAATGCAAGAGAATGATAATCAAACGGATAACCGATTTAGAGAAATTTAAAATCGGAAAATAGTCTTGTACACGTAGTGCTGGTGTAAGACTAGACCTGATCAAACTGGGGCCGTCCCGCACGACCCTCCCAACCCACCCTAGAAAATGGGAGGATATGGGCAACGAGTTTAACCCGTCAGGGTCGGCCCTATCTGGCCCATATAAATGGGAGGATATGGTTTTAGAGGTTGACCCTACCCGGCCCTTGTTATATATAATTAATATAATTTTAATAAAATAAAATAAATAATATTATATAAGTAATATGTTAGTAATAATATTAGACTATTAGTAAATTGAATTTACCACGACATAGAAGTGAAAAACTATTTAATTATGAAATTTTAATGGTTATGTAAGCAGGTTTTGAATGTTTTTTGTATGCGTTTTCGAAGTATAAACTTTGAATTATATAAACGTCAAACAGGTTTTGAACTATGAAGGGTTTTTTAATTATTAAAACAGATGTAGAGGGTCACCCTTAAGGTCGCCCTACTGACCCTTGTGGGAGGATATGCGCAAGGGAAATGTCCAACTTAAAATGGGAGGGCTAGGCCCGACCATGCTAAATTGGCAAAATTTTGATTTTGGCCCGACCCTGGTCCAACCCTAGCCCTATTTTGATCAGGTCTATGCAGGACAATATTTTTAATTATTTTTATTTCGATTTAACTCATTATTAAAGTTGTAAATTTTTTTTAAAAAAAAATATGCGTGTGTAGGGAAAAGTTTCGATTTTTATCCATTTACTTTTATACGGTCTCGCAATGCATTCACAGAAGTATCTAAATAAAATAAGTCTAAAATTCGGATAAATTTAACGTCTCCGATTGAGGTGAATTTTTTCGATTTTAGAATTTTAGTTTTCCTAACCGAATATTTAGGCCTCATTTGGTAGGTTGTCTGTAATCGGAATCGGATTCGGAATAGGATTGGAATTAAGATTCAGAATAAATCATTCATGAAGCTCAATGTTTGGTATGTTGTCTGGAATGAACGATTCTTGTAATTAGTATAAATAAATATTAATTATAATTTTATTATTAATAATATTATTACTAATAACAGTAATAAGTAAAGGGAAAAGATCAAATGAGAAGTTAATCTTAAAATGAGAAATGATAAGTAATCCTAGCTAGAGAATTCAATGACTAGGATTACACTCTTCTAGGGTTTTGACACAAGTGATTGACCATTGACCAGAATTGACTATTGGCCGGCGTTAATCGACGTTGACTTTTTTAAAAAAATTAAAATTTAAAATTTTTTTGGCCGGATTTTGTACTTACAAAATTAAGTGCTTCAAAATGCCTGAAAATGTGCTACTATATAGTTGAAATATACTATGATATTTTAGGCCAAAATTTGAACTTGCAAAGCATGTGCTACCACGAGTGTTACTCTATGACTGAAATGTGCTTCTATATTACTGAAATATGCTACGCTTTTGCCTATATATGCTTTTATATGTCTAGCTGAATTGTGCTACGCTATTGCTTATATGTGCTTCTCTATGCTAGGTGAATTGTGCTACGCTTTTTGCCTGGATGTGCTTCTCTATATGTGAAATGTGCTACACTTTTCACCTATATGTGCTTCTCTAGGGCTAGCTGAAGTGTGCTACACTTTTGCCTATATGTGCTTCTCTATGGCTAGCTGAAGTGTGCTACGACTTTGTCTTTATGTGCTTCTATATGCCAGGTGAAAGGTGCTACGTTTTTGCCTAGATGTGCTTCTTTATAACTGAAATGTAATACACTTTTCGCCTATATGTGATTCTCTATGGCTAGCTGAATTGTGCTAGCCTATATGTGCTTCCTATGGCTAGATTAAGTGTGCTACACTTTTGGTTACATGTGTTTCTATATGTTAGGTGAAAGGTGCTACACTTTTGCCTAAATGCGCTTCTCTATGTTAGGTGAAAGGTGCTACGCTTTTGCCTGGATGTGCTTCTCTATAGGCGAAATGTGCTACACTTTTCGCCTATATGGTTTTCTCTACGGCTGAAATGTGCTACGCTTTTCGCCTATATGTGCTTCTCTATAGCTAATTGAAGTGTGCTACGTTTTTGCCTATATGTGCTTCTCTATGATAGGTGAAATGGGTTACGCTTTTGCCTAGAAAGAATATAGCATTTTTACTTACAAAGCATAACACTTTTCCTTACAAACCATAGCACAAAAAATTAGGAGAAAAAAAAGAAGCAATTTTCCTTACAAAGAATAACACTTTTACTTACAAATCATTGCACAAAAAAATTGAAACGAAAAAAAATCCGATAAAAAAAAGTCAACGACCGGTTAACGAGTGGTCAATGGTGATCAAAGAATGGTCAATGAGCGGTCAACTCCAAGGAGGAAGGAGGAAGGAACTTCCTTCGTCCTTCTTATGGGCCATTGATAGGCGCACCAAGAGGATTTATTGCGCGCCTGTCCTCAACTACGTTGAGAACAACTGTATTTTTTTTAAAAAATTAATTGTTTTTGTCCTCAACGGAGCAGAAATTAATTGGATATTGGATTGGTCCTCAACCTTGTGAAGGACAAATGTAAGAGTTCATTTTGGTTCAACATAACCAAACCGGAGTCATATAAAAAATCGGAGGATAAATGTAATTGTTTATTTTGTCCTCTATTAGGTAGAGTTAGGGATGGCCGGACCGGACCGGAACCGGTTTGGTCACGGTCCGGTTCAGGTTCACGAAAAACATATTTTTTAACCGCCGGTTAACCGCCGATTTTTTTTTAAAAAAAATAAAAAAACTAAACCTCCGGTTAACCGGTTTTATACAATTAGCCGTTAGGAAATAAAATAAAAAATTAATTTTTTAATATTAAAATAACCCATATCAAACCCCTATAAATACCATACCATACAATCTTCAAATCACACATCCAACAACAACAATCTCTCTTCTCTTTCTCAAATCTCAATCTTATAATCTCTCAAATTCCATCAACAATCTCTCTTAATCTCTTCCTTTTAATTAGCTTTTGTCTTTCAATATTTTATTGCTTTTACATTTTTAATCACATTATTATATTTTTCTAAGTTTTATTGTTTTATTGTTTTAATTGCTTTTAATCATATTATTTAATTGTTCTTAATCATATGGCGGAACATTTTGACACCCAAGAGAGTGATAATGTCCCTTCTCCCACTCCCACCTCCCAAGTTAGGTCCGGTAGGGGTAGGACCGCTAGGCCTCAAGGGCAAGCTAGCGGTTCGAGGCCGGCTAGGGCCCCTAGGGGGGGGAGGTCCGGGTCCTCCGGGAACCAATCCCGGAAACTAACATCTCCTATTTTTGTAAAGTGGTTTACTAAATTAGAAACCGGTCTCGAGGAACTCGAGGCCGAGGATTATGATCCCGATCTAATTATTGTTTCTTGTAACTTTTGCGAGGCGACATTCCAATGGAAGAAAAGTGGAGGATATGGAACCCTTCAACGACACATGGAGCACAAACACGTCGCCGAGATGGGAATGCTAGGGGGACAAACACAATCTTCCGGCGGATTTGCATCTTCTACTAGTGGTAACCCTTTATTTCGTTTTGATCATGAAGCTAATAGTGTAGCATTAGCCGAAGCTATTTGTGTTGATCATTTGGCATTTCGATTTAGTGAAAATGTAGGATTTAATGAGTATATTAAAGATCATACACAACCCGCTTTTAAATCCGTATCTAGGAAAGTGATTAAGAAAAACGTAATTAAGGCTTATAAAAGACGCAAGGCCGAATTAGTTTCTTATTTTTCGCAAAATGATATGCATGTTTCTATTTGTAGTGATATATGGAGTGATAATACTCAAACCCATTCTTACATGGGTGTTACATGTCATTTTGTAGATCATCATTTTACAATGCAAAAACGTTTATTGGCATTTAGAGTCTTTGATGATTCACATACCGCACAAAATATTGCTATGATGATTCGTGCAATTTTAGAAGAATATAGACTACTTAATAGAGTTTTTTCAATTGGATTCGACAATGCATCTGCTAACACCGCATCTATTAGAGATTTACAAGAAATGTGTCAACCTTTATTTGGTGGGAAATTTTTTCATATTCGATGTGCTTGTCCTATTTTAAACTTATGTGTTCAAGATGGTTTACGTGCTATGAGTTTTCATTTTGAGCCAGTTAAGAACGTTATTAAGTATATTTGGGGGCATCCTAAAGTTACAAGAGATTGGATGACCTTTTGTAAAACTAACGGGGTGCACCCAAAATGTTTTTCAAAAGATGTGGGTACCCGATGGAACTCTACTTACATATTACTATGTGAATGTATAGAATATAAACAAGTTTTAACGTCTTTTGTTTCTCAAAACCTTTCTGGCTCTCCTTTCTATTTTAGCGAATCAGGTTGGGATATATGTCAAAGTATTGCAACGTTTTTAAAATGTTTTAATGATGCAACAAAAAGATTTAGTTATGTTTATACACCAAGTAGTAATGTTTTTGTCTTGGAAGCTTGTAATGTTATGTGTGGTTTAAGTGAGGGAGCTAAAATTCCCGGCATTGAGGAATCCGTTGCAAGCATGAGGAGTAAGTGGTTGCTCTACTATAGATATATTCCCGATTGTTTTCTTGTTGCTTGTGTTTTAGATCCTAGACTTAAATTATCCGGTTTACACGCTCTTTTAAATGACTATTATGCATATATTTTAGCCGAAGGTGAACTAGATGATATTTTAGGTATGGTTTCTAGAACTAGAACAAACATTGAAACTTTATTTACTCATTTTTCTGATTCTCCGACTACTTCACAATTACCTCCGGCTTCTTCGGGCTCTACTAGCTTGGGGGCCTTTGGAGCTAAGTATTTTAGTAAAAGACCAAGAGTTACAAACACGAATGCGGAAATTGATAACTATCTTAACACCAACTTTGAGTTTGTTAGTTGTGAAACTTTAGATGCTTTGAAGTGGTGGGAGGATCATAGGAGCATGTTTCCAACGCTTGCGAAGATTGCGGCTCAAGTTCTTGCCGTCCCCGCTTCAACCGTGGCGGTGGAACAAACTTTTAGTGCAGGAGGCAACACTTTAACGAGGAAAAGATCAAATTTGGCACCGGAGTCATTGGAGGCGCAATGTTGTGTTTGCGATTGGAAGAGAGTCGCAATTAGGCAACAACGTAACATTATCGAGTCATCGGAAGACGAGTAGATTGGAGATTCTACTACGATACGCACCGATTCATCCGCCGAAGATTCGACTTAGGTAACGGGTTTTGAAAAAAGGTAAAGAACTACGTGGGTTTTGATTCCTCTAACCCGAGAGGATACGTAGGCAACTTAACAAGTAAGTCACTGTTAAGTGCAAGCCCAATTTTTTTAATTTTTTTGTTCCTTCATATTTAATTTAAAAAACTTAAAAAAAATGATTATAAAAAAACGCTATTAAAAAGAATGTTTTGTAATTTTTAAACTTAAAAAAAATGACAAAACATTCTTTTTTAATAGCGTTTTTTTATAATCATTTTTTTTAAGTTTAAAAATTATGTTTACATTTTTTTAGGTTTTTTTTCAGTTTTATAAATTTTAAAAAAAAAAAATTAAAAACAAAACCACCGGTTTTATTTTTTTATTTTAAATAAAAAACCGGTCCAGAACCGGATTGAACCGGACCGGACCGGAACCGGGACCGGAACCGGACCGGGAGCCACCTCTAGGTAGAGTACATAACTAGACCGGGTTTAGAATTTTGGGATAATTTTTTGTCCATGTGGAAGACAAAAATCAGATATTTTTCGGATACTTTTGTCCTCACCCGGATTAAGAAAAAAAAAGGTGCTCAAATAAAAATTGGGGGTGCCGGAATCATAGTTGTTCTTAGGGCATGTTTATCAATGAGACCCAAGAGGGTCTCATTGATTTTATTTCATTAAAATAATAGGAATAGGGCATGAGACTATGTGGAGAGTTTCAAGAAACACAACAATTTTGAGACTCTGTATGAGACTTTCTTTGTTATGTGTTGTTTGATGGTTTAGATAAAATTTCCTAGATTCAAACTAAAAAGTTGTGGTTTTGAGTGTGCTACCAAACACACCTTTGAAATTACAGAATATGCCACATGATTCTATGTAATTGGAGCGGGTTTTGCATAGTTAATTTTGTTAAGCTAATTTATCTTGAAATTTACACATCAAAATAATAAAATAAAATAAACATAATTCTAATTACATTTTTATCTATCTATAAACACCCATTTGAATATATTTAGAAGTTTAAATATTTTATATTATGTATAAGTTTTATTGATAAATGGACAAAACAAAAATGAGTCTCATCTAATCTTATCTATCTTATCTATTGACTATCCAATGCCAAAATTGAATGAAATTGATATCTCATAAATGTTGCTCCCTCAATATCATTTTTTCTAATTTAAAAAGATGTCCAAAAGATCAAAACAAAGCGTTTTGCTAAAAAATTAAACACCCTCCTTTTTTTTCTTTCATTAGATCCGTGGTAAAACTGTACAACGGTTAAAATTTTCCAAACTAGAGATTCAATTGTTTTAAATTTTAAGTAAAAATGTGATATACTGATTATACTCCTTTGGTTTAGTATCATATAAGTAGTTAGCTTTTTAATATATTTTTTTAAAATTCAATTTACACAACGGTAATTAATTACTAAGTAATTAATAGAATTACATGAAGTTGGTTTGATTTTATTTTTCATGTAATATAACGTAAGTCATTTTAGCCTTTTAATTTTATACACAAACTAGACTAGGTCTCGCGCCATGCGCGGGTTTATATAACTCGATATAGTGAATTAGTAGTAAGGAGTATTATGTAATATAAAATTTTATATGAAAATAAGTTTATATCTTAAAATGATATTGATATATAATTAAGTTTTTACATTTTAAATATAATAAACAACGAATATACATGAATTTTTAATACCAAAAATCTTATTTGATCAAATTATCATAGGTCAATTTTTAACAAATTTAAATAAATTGATTTCAACATATATAAAAATATATAATTGAAAACACTACAATAACACAAAAATATAATTATTTCTCTTATTTATTAAGAAATCAATCTGTTTGTGATACGTCATATCATAAAAATAAAATATATATTTGTAAAATAAAATAAGAGGATATTGAGAGGTCAAAATCTAGAAAATTAACACATAAAAATCTTTTTGTAATCTGAAAGATCTTAAACAATCTTTTTGTAATATTTTTGCACACGATTTTCCAAATTTAATTAATTTTTTTTGAGAAAATTACAATAAATTATAAAAAATCATGACCAATGAAATGACGACAGGTGCATGGCCTGAATGTAGAGTCTGCCACGTGACATAGCTAGAATTGAAGAAATGTAATTTGCTTTAGAGATTTTTTCTATTTTATTCTTGAATTTTGGTAAGAAAAGTAAGAGGTGTGTTAAACAGAGAAACATGATTATTAAAAATGTAAGGAAACTAAATGTAATTTTTACATACAGATTTTTTATATTTTTAATATCTATCAAACCCACTAAATATCGGTAATATTAGAGAAAAAGAATAACTTTTATATGATATTTCTATGTACAAGAATAGAAAGTAGAAGAATATTTATTATTGATTTTACCAAAAATAAATTAAATTAATTTAAAATTTAAATGTGGGTTAATATTATATTGAATATGTTTAAATCAAATTGATAATACTCAAGAAAAAGAGAACATAATTTATAATCTTAATTCTAATACGAGCCCCGACGGTAGAAATTTTCTAGATTCGCCACTGCCGATAACCCCCAATTCCTCGATCCCCACTATCCCTTTCAAATTCACCGATCAACCTCAATTTTGACTGTGGTAATTTTCTTCTTACATAGATGACAATGAATGATGTCTACTTGTCTTTTCTCCCCCTCGCGCACATACTTGACCGTATGATTGTGGGGAAAAATCCCGCACTCGGAAAATTTTAACTGGCACCCCAAACCTTTTTTTTAAAACCCGATTCAGTTTTGGGCGCAACTAGAATGCGCCCAAAACTAGATCGAATTTTTGAGCATTTTGAAGGCAATAATAAAAAGAAATTCCATGACAATCACTCTTGTACACATGAAATTCAATGCCTTAACATCACTCAATGTTGTATGTTTTCATTGACTCTTTTTTTCATGACCTCTTGTAATTAAGATTAGTCAAATTAATTTGAGTTTCTGATTTCAAAAACTGAATTATGTGCTATCAATTTGTGTTTTCAGATCGAATATAAATATAAAATGCAAAGAAAGATGTTTGGACAAGAAGGTTGTGATCACATGAGATGGGCTGCTAACATTGTTGTTGGATTAGATATTGGTGTTCCATGGTTAATGTGCAAGGAAGATGACTCTCTTGATCCCGTTATAAGTTCCAGTGTTCTTGTTGACAATCTTAATTCTTTTCAAAATTAATTTTTTAATAGTTAATGATCTTATTGTGACAAATTAATATACTTGCAACGACTTTTACTGTTATGTGTTTACTAAAACAGACCTTACAAACCTCTCATGTGGACAGAGGTTTGGAGTGAATGGTATGATTTTGCAGTAATTGACTTTATCATTAGATTAATAAAGTAAAAAGTAAAAAGTCAGATCAATAATTTTTTTCAAAGGTACACATGAAGACTTTAGTAAATTATACTCCCTCCTTCCCAAAATATGAGTCCCATTTTCCTTTTTGGGCGTCCCGAAATGTTAGTCTCATTTCTATTTTTTTCCATAAACTTCTTCCAATTATACCCTTACTCATATTATTTTAATATTTTACATTCATCATTTCCAATGCACTTATGTACTTTTCATTTGTAAACTCTTCTCCCATTGGTTAATGAATTATTTTAATATTTTACATTCATCATTTCCAATGAACTTATGTACGTTAAAGCATTTGCCTTAATCCAACATATTTTTGTACAATGAGACTCACATTTTGGGACAGATGAAGTATATATATATACAAATAATATGCAGGTTTACAGAGTTTAGAGGACCGACTTACCAAAGAATCTAAATTCCCTATATTCAATTCATGTATCATGTGTCTTTGTAAAAGGATTTAACTTTTGCAATTACTAAATTTATACAAAGAGGGAGATCTGTTGTGAACTATATGGTATGCATTTTTTCCTCTTTCAATTTCTTTGTGCTTGAATTGTTTACTTTTTACTTATCCTAAATTACATTTTTCGTCATTAGTACCAAACTTTGAGCCCTTATCGGAGGCCGTTTGCATCTAATTTTAGTAATTGTAAACAATATTACATATTGCAATATGCTAGCATGTTGTTTTCAAACATTTACACTCAGTTTCCAACAAGCATGATAATTTAGTAAACACGTCAAAAATGTATACAATGGGGAAATGACATTTAATAACTGGTCATCGAGTTTATTCAATTGTAATGAGTTATAGACAGAAAAATAGATCATATATTCACCAACTTGGCTATTAATAAATCAAAATAGATTACCTTATTTTATATACCAAAATCTGTGGAGTTGGTAATAATACTGCAAACAAGACTTGAACAAAAATTTAGCATATATAGCATTGAAGAAATTGCATACGCAAATAACATATATTTAAAAACTTTTGTCCCGTACATTACAAGAATATTAAAAATCATATTTTTAAAAACTTATGTCCCGTATATTACAATAATATTACAAATGATATAACAATTTGGTGAATTGAGAGAAGAAGTACAAATCATCAAACTCATTTGATTATATGATATAATATCATTTCAATATCTATTATGAAACATTTAAGAAATTATAATTACGCAAGACCCGTACGCGGGTTTCAGTCTGTTGATTTAAGCCCTAATAAAATAGGAACACCAATACACGAGCTAATTGTTTGGCAAAAAAAAAAACACTGAGCTAATTAGGTAATGTGATGATTTTAAAGGGAGAGACGAATTCATAGGTAGTTGTGTGTCAATTGCTAAAATGATTAATAAAACATTCAGGAAAAACATAATCACTAATTAAACTTTTTTTTTTTTTTTTGATAGAATAAAGATTAGAGACTGTTTTGTCGATGTTAGATTCTATATCATAAAGGGTTGTGAATATGATTAGCCCAATCTAATTTTGGGACGCCTATTAAACAACCTTAAATCATATTAAAAACTATAATTTCCCCGCGCGTAGCGCGGAGGCCCGTTTCTAGTCTAATATAAAATTATAAGTTCCTTCAAAATCCACTCAATGCATTTATTACCTTTGTTTTGATTGATCAATATTCATCTCATTTTTTTTTTTTTTGTTTGTTTGTGAGGATGTGAGACCTAATCTATGGATCAATTTATACCCCATTAATATATAAGTCTAATATGTAACAAATACATGCAATCACATCATAAATCAAATTGTCATTATCATCGTAATCTATAACTTATTTCCACATAGTAGAAGACTTGAATGTCGTTTACGACGGTTCAACTCTTTAACGTCTGCGATTATATCACCCGTTGAAAGAAACAATTATAATCGATTCTTCATTTTTATTAATTATATATGTTTCGTCGACACAATTAAGTGCGCGGGCGCCTTCTCCCTAGTAGAATATAATAATACTTTCTATGGTTTAATGAGACCCTCAATGGTCTCATGGATAATGTCTCATCGCATTTCTGAGATTTAAACCTAGAAAGACTGTTGTTCTGCTACCGACCTCAGACATCCCAAAACCAGCTGCACTCGTTCTTTTACCGACCTCATAAGTCGTACACACTATTTCTAGCTTCAAAAACAAAAGAAATAATGTGGAGTATTCTACCATCAGTCTTCGGTCGGCACAAAAGTAGAACATTCCCTTTTCTTCTTAGTTCAATTTGATTTCTTACAAAGCTCATCTTAGATCTCATACTGCTTTACCCCCAAGCTGGATCGTGTTTTCCGGATTGAGCAGAAACCCAATTCCCACAATCTGCTGCGATCCAATCGGATTAAGGCCTTCATCTTTGCTGGGAAACCTTTGGATCTTTTAAATCTCGATCGTTCTCAACTCAGGTATGTTACTTTGCAATCTCATGCAGTCATGCTTGCTTGCTTGCTTCTCATCATCCTAATTGGAATTCGTTCATATACAATTCAATTTAAATCTAAATCATACAAGCTTTTTTGCCCCTTATAAATTGCTGATTCTCCTGGCTTTTAGCCTATCATTGACTTTCTTACAAATTACTTGGTTAGTTAATTGCTTGGTTAATCTGGATACTCAGGATAGATCCTATCATTGTAACTATACAGAGATGATCAAAACCTCCAATATGTTCCTACACTCACATCAAAAACTTGAATAGTTCCCAAATTCATTCTTGCATATACCTGTCTAATACTGAGATTGCTGCCAGCTTGGTGAGGATTTTCACTTGTAATTACAGTATTTTTTTCAGTGAGTTGGGTGAATAACCGTTTTGTACGTTTTTATTAGGAAAATGAATCATTTATAAACTTACCCTCTACCCAAGGGAAAAGAAGAAACAAGGGGTATTGGGACACATTCCCTCTATTTTATTTTCCTCAAAAATGAAAATAAAATATAAACTTCCACTACTTTGATTGTCTTAGCTGGGCTGTAGACATGTAATAGAGCTTGTATTTCGATACGGTTATATATCAAAGTATGGGTTATGAATATTGAGCCAGTGATATAGATACTGAAATAACATTCTGGTATCACATACCAGGATATTGATGTCCTATTACCAATACCAGGCGGGCTGTTTTTATATCCATATTTAGTTTGCTATATATTTACAGTAGCTTCAGATGCTTTGGCCTGCTTGGCCTTTCTTTGTTTTTTTACTTTGCTATTTCTTCTGTCAATAAAGAGTTGCAGTTATTTCCTGCTTGCAAGAATTTGGTGATGACTGATGAGTGACATTTCAGATTTGACGGTGGACGAGGCTGGTAAAAAACATCTTTAGCGTGAGTTCAAAAGTGCCGATATGGCATCTGAAGCACAGGAAGGTAGTCGAGCAGTAGAAATTGAAGTGAAGGAGGATCATTTTGTAGCAGTAACAAAGGATGATGATCAAATTCAAGAAGCTAAATGTGATGAAGAAAAACATAAAGGTGTGAATGAGGTGGAGAGCAAGCACAGAGATGAATTTGATACTGCAGAAGTGAGTGAAGATAAAAGCAGTGAAAGAGATATAAAAAATACTCTAGATACAGAATCAGATGGAAAAGTCAAAGAGAAAGATGAGGCGGAGGAGAAGAAAGTAAAAAAAAGTAAGAAGAAAGTGAAGTTTGAAGACGAAGAAGATATAGAGAAGGAAAAGACCGATAAGAAGAAGAAGCCTAAGGATGAAAACAAGGAGAAGCCTAAAAATGATCATAGTGATGGGGAACAAAAACTGAAGAAAGAAAAGAAGAAAAATGGCAAAGATGAGCTGCATACGGAATCTGAGGGGGAAACAGCTGAGGGGAAAGGTGACAACAAAATGAAGAAGAAAGATAAGGCCAGTAAGAAGAAGAGTAACAAGGATGAAGATGAGCCCGAGGATGAAAAAGTTTACAAGAAGGATACGAAAGAGAAGAAAAAGAAAGACGAAGGTGATACTAAGGACGAAAACGGTGATAAGAAAGATAAGAAGACCAAGAAGAAGAAGAAGAAGAAGGATGAGGGTGATACTGAGGACGAAAACAGCGATAAAAAAGATATGAAGAAGAAGATGAAGAGCAGTGGAGGTGAGACTGATGAAAAATGTGTAGATAAAAAAGATAAGGAGAAGAAGATTGATGACGATGAAGGTGAAACTGAGGAAGAAAGTGTAGACAAAAAGGATAAGAAGAAAAAGAATGATGAAGGTGACAAAAAGGATAAAAAGAAGAAGAAGAATGTTGAGGGTGAGACTGAGGATGAAAGTGAAGATACAAAAGATAAGAAAAAGAAGAAGAAAGAGGACAGTAATGAGAAAAAGAAGGAAGATACCAAGAATGACAAGAAGAAAGATGAGACTGAAGAAGATTCCGAGGAATCAACAAAGAAAAAAGGGGAGAAAAAGAAGAGCGACAAGAAAGACAAGAAGGGTAAGGATAAAACTAAATCGAAAGACAGAGGAATAGAGGAAGACTCGGAGGGAGAAGCCGAAGAAGAAAATCAGAGTAAGAAGAAAGACAAAAAAGACAAGAATGGTAAAGAGGAGGGAGAGGATGACAAGATCAAGAATCTTGCAAAGCTAAAAAAGAAGTTGGGGAAGGTGGAAGGTAAGATAGAAGCACTTGTGATAGAAAAGGCGCGTATCCTCAAGCTTATGAAGCCATTGGAGGAACAAAATCTGGACATTGTTACCAATCTCAAGGAAGTTGTTAGCAATGAAAATTAAATTGGGTGTTCAATTGAGCTAGGCAAAGATCAAGAATGATGATACAAAACAAAGTGAGTGGCTATCACGCCCACTTCTGACATAGTGTAAGATTTATGTTCTTTGATTTTGCTTGAACTCTTGGTTGTTTATATGGTACGTTAATGTTGTATGTTTGTTATCAAGATGGTGATGGTACGAATTTTG
The DNA here is from genome assembly GCA_029168935.1 of Oxyria digyna. Lineage (NCBI taxonomy): Eukaryota > Viridiplantae > Streptophyta > Magnoliopsida > Caryophyllales > Polygonaceae > Oxyria > Oxyria digyna. Next base: position 18,145,305 of record JAPVLV010000007.1, on the reverse strand, counting down.
GTTGTTTATTTGGTGCATTAATGTTGAATCACTTGAATGTCAAGTGTGCATGTATTGGATGTTTGAAATTGAATGGATTGAAACGACGTCGTCCCGTAATATGTTTCGTGGAACTATAGCTCGCCGCCACGTGTATTATATAATTTTTCCTTTTTTCGATTTATTTTCCGGGGGAGGAGCCAAAAAATTTGGACTCCCGCCCGCCAGTAGCTCGAAAATTAAAAGGTTACCCCACATTTCGTCAAAACTTCTCCTGCACACTTCTCACAGTTCCTTTTCTCTCTCACAAAAACCCTTACGCGAGGTTTTTACATTTCCATAGCACTTCTCGTGCTTCTCTCAATTTCTCACTTCCAGATTCTAGAAATCCATGTTACCTGTCAAGCAGGAGATTCAATCGAGCACCGCCTTCCATGGCGTCCGATTCGCGCTCTTCGGATTCGATCATCCCAAACAAGACGAGGTTTCGTATAGCCTGTCGAATTTACTATCTAATTGAAGTTAATTTCATTGTTTGGAACTTTAATTTGCCGTGTGTTTGTGAATTTGAGCAGATCCGGTCGAAATTAATCGGTGGCGGTGGAGTGGACGTCGGCCAGTACGGGCCGAAGTGCACGCATGTTATCGTCGACCAACTCGTCTATGTAAATTCCCCTTATCTCTCGACACATTATTCTTCGGCGATTTGTTGATTTGTTTCGTGTTTCATTTAGATGCCTGCAGAGAAGCATTTTGGTCTAATTGGTGGATTATACACTGAAACGAACTCAACATTTCTATTGGCTGTTGCTGTACTGACTAGCATATGTTGTTTGTAGGATGATCCAGTCTGCGTTGCTGCAAGACAAGATGGGAAGGTCCTGGTTACTAGTTTGTGGGTTCACCATAGTTTGGATGTTGGGATGCCAGTTGAGGCCTCCCCGGTAAGTTTTACTGCTCAATGTATGTAACTAGATAGTTAGGATTACTGCAGAAGAGTATGAGTTGCAAATGCTACTTGCCTACTTCTTCTACTTTTTGAGTTCTATAAGAGTTTGTATACTAATAATAGGTACTATAATTTTGCTTTGTTTGTAGGTCATGTACAAACCCGTCAAAGACTTGAATGGAATTCCAGCTGCAAAGAACCTTATTGTGTGTTTGACAGGCTACCAGCGACAGGATCGTGAAGATATCATGGTATTCTGTTGGCTTGTCAAATTGATTGTTATAGGATATAATTATACTTAACATCTGTACACATGGTAGATAAAATTGATAGTACAAATGCTGCATCAGTGATAATTTAATGAGTCTAATTTTAACTCTACACATTTTCTCTAGACCATGGTAAGCTTAATGGGAGCTCAATTTTCAAAGCCACTAATTGCAAACCGAGTTACTCATCTTATATGCTACAATTTTGAAGGTTAGTGCTACCCCTTCTTCAGTCTCTTGCATTTTGAATTGGTCCTTGGAGCATATAGCCTTTTTCAGTTTTCTATTGCGCTAAACTGAGAAATACTTGGGTCAATCATGAATTATATTTTTTCAGAAGAGTGTACTAGTTCCATGTCAATCGTTAAAAATTAAATTCAAGCATTATATTAATAAAACCTAAAATGCTGATTGTGGTATGATGATATCAGTAAATTACTAAATAATGTTGAACAGTACAAGAAATCCTATCGAGTAAATTTCTTTAATCATTCTGTTGTTGTCATGCTGTAACATTTTTTTCTTTGCTACAAGAGTTTAGCCTCTTTTTTTTCAAATTCCATTTAAGTATATGTTTCTAAGCAGTAGATTTGTATTTTGCTTGTACCAGCCTTGGTAAAATAGTCAATTGTATTGTTACACAGGAGAGAAATATATACTTGCAGAAAGAATGAAGAAAATAAAACTTGTCAACCATCGTTGGCTGGAAGATTGGTATGTAACTGATATCTCCTTAGTATTGGCTATTACATCAGTATCAGCTGATAAATTATTCTTCGCATCTCTCATATTGTTAACCTTTGAACTGTATGCCTTGTTTGATTGCAGTTTGAAGGCCTGGGAAATTCTTCCAGAGGGCAAGTACAGTAAAAGGTGAGATATATACTGTTTCTTTTTTTGGTCAAAGATTTATACTCTTTGTTTTGGTTGTTGATAAGGATGTGAGTTGTAATCCTTATAGAGCAAGCATTTTCCTGCACTTGAACCATTTATAATGCTAAGTTAGAAGCTCTTCTTTTTTCCTACAATGTTTATTGAACTCTTCATATATATCTCTGTTCTCTTTCAGTGGATATGAGTTGGAGATGATGGAAACTGAAGCAGCTAAGGATTCTGAAGATGAAACAGAAGAAGAGAATGTGAATTATATTGGAGAGATAAGCACCAGAACCGGTCCTCTAGGGTTGCAGAATAAATTGCCTCATACCCATGCATCTCCTATACTTGGACGAAAAACATCCCATCCAGGCCAAACTGAGGTTTTGCCAGCTTCTGATCATGTAAATAATGTGGTCATCGGAAATGAAGTTCATATGTCTGATCATGCCTTAAACACCACCCATATCATTCAGGTGGATAAACATCTATCAAGACTGCAGGACAATGAAGGTAGTAAGGATGCTAAATCTAGTGATCATCTTGCTCAACATATTACAGCTTCCTCACCAAAGAAGGACCTGTTATCTTCTTGTTCAGCTGGTAAAAGATCAGCTGATTCTAATGGGTCGAAGTATGGAAGTCTATGTTACTCTAGGAAATCACCAAAGAAATCTGCACTGAAGCATTCAGGCAGTGATACTGCCATGGTCAGTCCCTCCAAAGAAAAAAGTATGAAAGAGAGTTCTGTTTGCCCTAAAACTCCTTTAGCCGTGGCAAGTTTACTCGAGCAAGGGTCAAATGATTTGCTAGGCTATAAGAGGAAGATGGATGATCAATCTGATATTTCTCGTGGTAGTTCCAAATCACCTAAGTTGGATTCTGCTACCAAGCTAATGAGTGATGTTGATATTCTGACCCCTGGAAACTCTGCTTCCAAGAAGCCTGGCAAATCTGCTTCCATTGAACAAGTCAGCAACCATTTGAGGGAGAGCTCTGTTCCAAAATCAATGTTGGAAGCTTCCACTGAAAAGTCCTGTGCTGAGAAGAATTTGGGAGAAAGCAAAAATGGCGGATTTTCAGCTGTCTCGACTTCAGTCACTCTAGATGGGAGCAGAACAACGGGAAAACAAGCTCAAACATCAGACAGGAAAAAGGGATCATCACCGTTCTTTCGTGAGACTAGTTTAATGAGAAGTGCAGAGAAAAAAACGCCACAAAAAAAGTTGTTCAGTCATGAGGCTACACTAATAAGCAACACCGAAAAAGAAATTCCACCCAACAAAGTGCTGGTTCCTGAGACTAGTCTGATGAGCAATGCTGAGAAAGAAACTCCACAAAACCAGGAGCCGATTAATACCCTGTCCGCAGAAAACAATGTATTGGAGGTCACAAAACCTAGGAATTCTAAGCTGGTAGCCTCTGTAGCTGATAAGTCTATTTCAAGTTCGCCTAGGAAAAAATCTGTTGCTAAGAAGACTTTGGGTTCTAAACAAAGGTCAAAGATGGGCTCTTCCAGTAATAAAAAAGGTTCCATTTGTCTGAGTGGAACATCTCCAAGAGTTAACAATTCTGTACACCAGGATAATGAGATTCCAGTCAAAGCTTCTAATTCCAATGTCCCTGAGATATCTATTGTAGATGCTGATAGATCTATTAAACAGCAGAATGGCAGCATTGAAAGTAACACTGATAAAATTGCTAAATGCATGGACGATGAAACTGAGGCTCCGCCTGAGTTGGAGATGGATGAAAATGATAATGGAAAGAGTGAAGAAGTTAAACTCTCTGATGATACTAAAACGCCAGAAGAAGACCAAGGCGCTGCATGTACGGTGGTTAAAAATGCATTTGAGATTAATGAGCAGGGTGGTTCAGTCACTGGAGAAGACACAAAGAAGAAATTGAACAAACGAAAGAAGGCGGTTGGAAATAAAACGAAGAAACCCGATCCTACTGTATCCAAAGTTTTGGAACCTAAGTCGGCAGTCAATGCTAAAAAGCCTGTAGTCAAACAAAGCATTGATATTTTACCTAAGAATAAGGTCTCTCCCCCAGTGGAAGCAGAAAAAGAGAATCAACCTGTTGAGAATGATCAAAACACGCCCAAATCTGGAAAACGAATTGGGGAGGCAATTGCTAGATCAGCTAAAATTATGAAGAAGGCTAATCTGAAGAAGGTTGTGAATGTGGTGCAGAAAAAGAATGCAGTAAATGTTGAAAAACAGCCAGCTTGGTTTATTCTGAGTGGACATAAGCTGCAGAGGAAGGAGTACCAGAAGATCATCAAGCGTCTTAAAGGACGACTCTGCAGAGATTCTCATCACTGGTCATATCAAGCAACACATTTTATCGTTCCTGATCCTGTTCGCAGAACCGAAAAATTCTTTTCTGCTGCTGCATCCGGAAGGTTAAGCTTCTTACCTTAATTGATTCAGATTACAATTAGATACTTCAGTATTATCCAATTACTAATACGTTTGGATTGTAATTTCATTCATTTATTGAACACAGTTGGATTCTGAGTACTGATTATCTCACTGCAAGCGACCAAGCTGGAAAGCTTTTGCCAGAAGAGCCTTATGAATGGCACAAGACTGGCCTTAGTGAAGATGGAGCTATTAATATGGAAGCTCCAAGAAAATGGCGTCTTTTGAGAGAGAGAACCGGCCATGGCGCCTTTCATGGGATGCGTCTCATCATCTATGGAGAATGCATTGCTCCTCCATTGGTAACTCAACTTAAACCATTCTTTCTTTATTACTTCCTCTTTTCAAAAAATAAATCTCATTTTAACCTCTCTTGCAGGATACTCTGAAGCGTGCTGTGAAGGCAGGAGACGGTACAATCCTTGCAACATCACCACCATACACTAAATTCCTAAACTCGGGTGTCGACTTCGCCATAGTCTCTCCTGGGATGCCGCGTGTCGACATCTGGGTGCAAGAGTTTCTTAGGCACAACATCCCATGCATCTTAGCCGATTACTTGGTCGAATACGTTTGCAAGCCCGGGTTTCCTCTCGACAAACACGTCCAATACAACACCCATGAATGGGCGACCAAATCGTTCTCCAACCTCGTAAACCGAGCCGAGGAAATTGTAACACAGGAGAATGAGCCCGCCACGTCAGAGGATAATGTCAGTGATGATGATCTGAGGTGTCAGGTATGTTGGTCCAGTGAAAGAGGGGAGGTGATGTTGATTTGTGGGACTGAGAATGGCTCGTCTGGGTGTGGGGTTGGGACCCACATTGATTGCTGTGATCCTCCGCTTAAGGAAATTCCAGAGGGAGATTGGTTTTGTAGAGCTTGTGATGGAAGTAGAGCAGATGAGAAAACGAGTGGAATGAAGAAGAAGAAGAAGAAAGGTACTAAGTCAAGAAAGAGATAAGTTATTTTTACATAGCATTTGTATCTAAATTACGTACTGTTGTTGCTTTAGGATTTGTACATTTGTTATGTGATGTTTGCTAGTTTAAGGTTGATTTAGAACTTTTATGTGTACTCGTTTCGTGAATGTAACAATGTTGAAAGTGAGCGCTGGGCTTGGGCCTGCTCTTGGCCTGGGCCGAGAAGGCCCAAAGTAAAAAGATGGGAGAAAGACAATGTCAGAAATTATGCTCTGCAAGATGAAAAAGAAAGAGATGAGATGATTGAGTAACATGGGGGTCACTGACTGACATCATCATGTACGCTCTCCCTCTTTCCAATGTCGCAAACATTGAAAATTTCACGTGTTCTTCTCGTTCCAAATTGTGACCACCTTAAAATTGAGTCGTTGAATAACATACGGCCAAAAAAATTCAAATCTAGTGCTTAGTTTCCCACTGGAATTTCTTATTCTACTTTATTTGTTTGTACCATAGCGGATTCTCCCCGTTCATTCAACATTATATTAATTCCCCATGTAAATCACTACTCCAGCTCGATTTAGCTAGTCATTGTAGATTTTGTGCCATAAAATTGTAACTTACATAGTCGAGAATAGATCTTCAATCCAAATCATGCTCGAATCCTTGAAACACACGAACAAATGTGAACGATATAGTAGGTTCCATTTAAAGGTCTCTCGGACACTAAAGTTAGGTATTTGCCTTTTCAAACTCAAGGAAGGTAGAGATCACATATCAGGGTTTATAATCATTTGTTAAAATATATATTCATAAAAAAAAAACTGATGTCTAAGTAATTTTTGTGATGTCTCTACTAATACTCTATTATTATATCTTATTTAATTATATAGACTAACAACTTATTATTTGAACAAATGAAGTAACATATAAGCAAAATTAATAAAATCGGGCTATCAATTCATAGTTATAAATGAAGTAGAAGCAATATGAAAGGTAGGTTAAAGAAGAGTTGACCCATTTGATGAGCGCACGAGTAACTATGTGTTAACGAGTGTTTTGAAAGCTATAACGTCAGCATCCGTCACCTAAACCTCATTAGCCAATCAAGAAACCAAATCAAACATAATTTAAAACGAGTAAAATTGCTGCCATTTTGGGAACTGCTCATATGAGAACAAACGAATAATTGCAAAGTTCAAAAATTGACCACACTTGGTTTGTACTCACTCTCTTTGCATACCAAATTTTATGGCTTTAAAAGTCTCATGAAAGATTCTCAAGTTTCCTTTTGCAAGATTCTTAATCTACGTACTAGTGTGTGTGTGGCCAATGAAGAAGAAACTTGAATCATGCATGTGTCTTGATAAAGAAAAAAGGCATCTCTTTGTGTTAAAATTTGTGCTACACACCAAGCTGTTCTTTCGGAGCAAGAAAACAAAGAAAATACTTTCAAAAACAAGGAAACTTGCTTAAATTAATGCTCAAGTTTGGGTGAATGCATTGTATGATGCATTGGCCAATGATAAACTGCGAAAATTTGGTTGAAGACAAGTGTTGTTGTCAGAACAAGTCGTTGAGGATTTCTAAAAGATAATTGGCCTTTTCTTTTCTTTGGATAGGGAGGTGTTCATACTTTGATCCACTCTCAAGTTAAATAGCAAAATACATGAATTTAACCCTCATTTTAAGTTTTACCAAAATAAAAAAACACTTTTTTTTAGTTAATTGCTCAAATATACCGAAAGAAATGTTCGCATAAAACCATCTCTTATTTACAACAATCACTCAAAATTTAGGTAAATTTCATTTGAAGTATAACCTATAAGTTGTATGATAAACCATGCAGTTCATAAATAGTAGATAGATGGAGGGTCGTGTGAATAAATGCGTATATGCGGATATAAAATAGTACATATAAATCTATTAAGAATCCATTTTAAATTCAATTAATAAGTCCATTAATATATTATTTATATAGTTATATGATATCTATTTCAAGAGAAATGTTGTAGGGAAGTGATAATTTTGATGGTTGTTTGACTTTGAATTGGTAGTTTTGTACAAGCTAGTGGAAATAAATGGATAGTTTCATGCATTTGATTAAATTCAAATCTGTTATTCAATTCACTGCATTTTAAATGCTATCATGTGGAAAGGCCTACGATGTGTATGAACATATATAAGTGTTTCTCCACTTCTTCACCACTATTTTGATATTCTAACTAATGGGAAAACATATCTCACATTATTCCAGCTAAGTAGCTAGCTCATTTTCATAAATCATATGGGTGCATGAGTCTGGCGACCCATGTGCAGCCAATGAATAAGGCATGATATTAATTCTTATGTTTACTCAAAAAGAGTTCTAACATTATCTTCTTCATTTTCTGTTACAATTAATTAATTTGTATTGCATTTATAAAATTTAATTTCAAAATAAAATCACCAACATTGAAACATTTGATTAAAAACAAATTTAAAAAATGATTGATAGTTAGAAAAAACTCACATATATATAAATTATAGTGTAAATTACGAATATGTGATGTGATAATCTGGGGTCCATGGGTAATAGTGTAACATGACCTGTTAGATAGACTGGGGGCGTGCACACATGAACGTATATGCGTATTAGGCCCGAAAAATAAACCCAACGAGATTCCACCCTAAAACTATTTGGGCTTGTTTAGTCTCAACTTCCGATGTGAGATAATATTCTCAGCACACCTCTGCAAGTGCAACGGGTGAAGCCCAATTGATACTTGAACACACGGGCCTTCTCAGTCTCTTTATAGCCAAACCCCACAACCCAAGGGTCCAGGACAGAACATGTCTATGACACCATGTGACAGTCTGGGATCTACGCGAAAGAATGCAATGTGGACCGGTTAGATAGACTAGGGGTTATGCACACACAAGCGCATATGCGCATTTAGTCCAACAAATAAGCCCAATGAGGTTCCACCCTAAAACCAATTGGCAACAGGGGAGTAATTCATAAGCTTATATAGTAAACTTGCAGGAACTTATATTTCCACAACTTATAAATTGTATAAAATAATGAAATAAAACAAAATAAGGGAAGAGAATTGTTAATCAAACCAATATCAAACTCGTACGGTTGAACTGAAACGGAGTCGAGATATGATCTCTTTCCTTAATTATGAAAACGCCTCGTAGTGTGACAGTTATCGGTGTTTCGAATCCCAGGATAAAACCGCTATCGTTTCTGAACTCTAATACTATGTGTACTCAGACTCGAAAGCAAGGTGAGGAAGAAGTGACGATACCAAGATGTGGGGGAGGAGAAAAGAGAAAGAGGAGATTGATTTTGAGTGTGTTTCAACTGAGAGTTCTGCAAGCCTTTTTATAGGCTGCTAGAGGAGCCTCTCTCAGGAGAAGAAAGCCCAATCCACGTGGATTAAATGGGCCGATCTGCGTGTCATCAATGTTTGGTTCCTTCGCGTGGCATAAATGTCTGGATCCTCTGCGTGACATTAATACAGTCAAACGACGCGTGAAATGAATGCTTGGTCGGTCAGTTTGACTTTGAACGAATCCCAAAATCATATATGAGCTTGAATAAAACCCAAAAAGAAGACCTCCTCCTCGGACCTACGACCCATCCAAAGAGCCCAATGATCTACGAGCCGAACCGAACCGAACCACGCGCGTGTGATCTTCGAAGGCCCAGGCAGACCAGGATAACCTCCTCTAGCCCAATCACATCCATTATCATCTACTCCTAGTTTATATACTAGTGAGTTTATCTTCTCCTAATCAATGTGAGATAGACATTAATCCTCAAAACTCAACTTAGTTACATTAAATGTAACTCCCTCATTTCTCATTCAAACGGAACCCGAATTAGACATATGAGCATACTACGAAATAGTACTCGCGGAGACGAAGCCAACACTCCCATTATCCGACACCAACAGTGCTCGGAAAATTCAGTTCCAACAATCCCCCACATGAATAGAAATAACTCTGTAACACGTGAAAAAGACTCGACAGAAAGACTTTTGAGAGTACGGTCGAAGAATCACTTCATTTGGGCTGGTAGCGTTTTTTCAGCCTTGAACCACCCATAGTGAATAGCCATCGGATTTACTCGACCAGGTAGTAAACGTGATGTCTTGAACCACCTAGACTTTGTTGTAAACCTAGACAACAACTATCACACAGTTTCATCTTCTCACAAAACTAGGTTCTCTGATTGTGTTCATTTTGGCCTTGAACATCCCTAGTTATTCATGAGTGAGTTTAGAGAATTCAACCTTTATATTTTCTTCTAGAAACAGCCTCATTTCACACTCATAAGATCATTTTACCATAATTAGTATACTATTATACTCTACTTTGAGTTTCAAAGCTTATGGAATCATTAAAAGCCAACGCTTAACCTATAATCTACCAACACACTTTTATCATCCTAGGAACTGGGAGAAGATGTAAATCTCCAAGTGCTCCTTAGATTCAGCTTGATTTTGTTTTCCATTTGAACCTAGATCTTCAATCACGTAAGTAGGGTTACCATCAAGCGTTGTCTTTTGTCATAGGCTTTAAACCCATTCCTCCGATGATTTCACAACTTGCTCTCGAGACAAACCTTTAGTAAACGGATCCGCTAGGTTGTCAGCCAATCAGATATAATCAACCGTGATTACTCCGTTTGAGAGCAATTGTCTTATGGTTTTATGTCGTCTTCTAATATGACGAGACTTACCATTATACATTGAACTCAGTCCTCGTGCTATTGCCGCTTGACTTTCACAGTGGATGCCCATAGGCGGCACTTGGATTTCCCACATTGGTATATCCTCCAGAAAGTTTCGAAGTCATTCTGCTTCTTCTGCTTCTTTATCTAAATCAATAAATTCATATTCCATTGAGGATCTAGCCAGTAGTGTTTGTTTGGAGGCTTTCCAGGATATTGCCGCACCACCTAGAGTAAAAACATACCCGCTTGTGGATCTTCTATAGTGCAACCCATAATTTCGAGTATATCGCAAACAGTTCAATGCTCTAGTTCTGCCTTTCCAGTGACTATGTCCCGCATTGCTAGTGTAACGACTTAAGACGTTCACCGCGTGTACTGGTCTTGTACAATTTGTTAAGTACATTAGACTTCCAATCACTGGTGCATACTTTACTTGAGATATCCCATTACCCGAGTTTTTCTTTAGGTCGAGATGTGGGTCCACGAGACTCTTAAAATTACCGTTTGAGTACTTCTTGAACCGTTCAAGTACCTTCTCAGCGTAATGATCTTGAGTTAGGATGATTCCTTCAGAATGTCTAATGACTTTTATTCCTAAAATGATATCCGCTAATCCCAAGTCATTCATGTCAAACTTTCCACTAAGCATGTTCTTAGTTTGTTGGATCATATTTTTGTTGCTACTAATAATGAGCATGTCATCAACGTATAGGCACAACAAAATATATCATTTTGGAGTTGTTTTGACATAAATAAATTTGTCACATTCATTTATACTGAAACCGTTTGACATCATGACGCTGCCAAATTTTTCATGTCATTGTTTAGGTGCTTGTTTTAACCCATATACAGATTTCACAAGTCTACACACTTTATGTTCCCGTCCAGGCACGACATACCCCTCAAGTTGTTTCATATAAATTTCCTCTTCTAACTCTCCGTTTAGAAAGGCCGTGTTTACATCCATTTGATGTATTTCTAGATTGCGTAGAACCACAATCGTTATTAGTACTCGAATAGAAGTAATCCTTCTTTTTGTCTAAATCGTTGTACTACTAGCCTTTCCTTGTACTTCTCTATTGAGCCATCAGTTTTTAATTTTATTTTGAAAATCCATTTACAATCCAACACTTTTGACCATGGTGGTAAATTAGTTAACTCTCAAGTATGATTTTGCATAATGGAGTCTATTTCACTTTTAACCGCTTCCTTCCTTGAAGGTGTGTCTGGCGCGGACATGGCTTCCTTAAACGTTCGAGGTTCATTTTCTAGAAGAGACGCCATTGTAAAGTCTGAGCCAAATAATTTTTCCTTTCTAGCTCTCTTGCGACGCCTAGGTTCATCATTTTCTTTTTCTGTTTCTTGGATAGAAGTACTCACTTCTTGCATAGTGCTTGCTTCTTGACCAAGATCGATCGCTTCTCTTGGTCACGAGTCCTTTTGCGATATTCTTTATCCTTGCATGGAAACACATGTTCAAAGAAAGATTCGTTTCTTGACTCCATTATTGTATTAGCATGTATATTCGATAAATCTGACTTGTATACCAAGAAACGATATGCACTACTATTATGTGCATACCCGATGAAAATACAATCAACGGTTTTTTAGGAGGTGGTACCACTACTTTTGCTAGGCACTTTCATACTTTGAGGTATTTGTACGAAGGTACATTACCTTTCCATAACTCATAAGACTCTATGTGGTATTTTGTTGAGAATGTAATTTGAGGTGAGCAGAGCTCCCCCCCCCCCCCCCCCCCCCCGCATGTTCTTGGCTAACCCATATTCTTGCAACATTGCATTCATCATCTTTTTAAGAGTTCGGTTCTTACGTTCCGCAACTCTGTTAAATTCAGGTGAATATGGAGCGGTCGTTTGATGAACAATTCCATGTTCTCTACAGAACGCATTAAAAGGTTCACTATACTCGCCTCCTCTATCACTTCTCACGATTTTAATCGTTTTACTAAGTTGGTTCTCAACTTCCAACTTGTATTCTTTGAACTTTTCTAAAGCTTCATCTTTGCTACGTAACACGTATACGTAGAAATATCTTGTGCAATCATCTATGAAGGTCACAAAGTACTTTTACCGCCTCTAGTTTGCACAAACTTTATGTCACATAAATTAGTGTGAATTAATCCTAGAGGTTCGGTTGTCCTCTCTACATGGGGTGATTGTATTTTTTTGAGTTTCGCTTGTACGCATACTTTACATTTGTCTTTAATCGTTTTGCATTTTGGAATCATATTCAAACTTATTAATCTATTTATAGACTTATAGTTAACATGTCCCAATATTTCATGCCAAATATTAAAAGACTCAACATAATAAACAATAGTTTTTGGGAGGACTGTCATTACATTCATTTTGATCAGCCCATCCTTAACATAACCCTTACCCACATAGACCCCGTTCTTGGAGAGAACCAGCTTGTCGGACACAAATTTGATCATGAACCGGTTCTTCGAGAGAAGAGTTTCCGTAATCAGGTTCTTACGAATGTCTGACACATGAAGGACGTTGTTCAATGTCAACTCCTTCTCGGAAGTCATCTTCAACACGATCTTTTCATGTCCTTCAACTTTAGAAGTGGCGGAGTTTCCCATGAAGAGTTGTTCCTCCGTGTTGCTCTTCTGATATGTCGTGAAGAGATCCATATCCGAGTATATGTGCCTAGTGGCACCCATGTCATAACACCACTCCTTTGGATTTCTACCAACCATGTTCACTTCAGTTATGGAAGCACACAGATCATCGGATGTGAGCGAGCCTTCAACTAGGTTGGCTTGGGACTTGTCTTTGTCCTTCCTTGTGTCGACCTTGCTCCGACACTCATCCGCCTTGTGCCCAATCTTGTTGCACTTGTGGCATTTCCCACTGAACTTCTTAGCTCCTTGCTTCTTGAAGTTGTTGGAATTTTGAGGTTGAAAATTCCTTTTCTTCCCCATGTCCTGATACTCTGCGAGGTTTGCCTAGTTAGAAGGTCCATCTCTATTGGCCTTCTTGTTGCTTTCCTCAACTCGAAGCCTTACAACCAAGTCCTCGACTCTCATTGCCTTTTGTTTGAGCAACAAGTAGACCTTGAATTGTTCCCATGATGGAGGAAGCTTCACAATAAAAGCATCTACTTGGAATGTCTCGCAGATGTTCATGCCTTCGAATATGATCTCGTGGACGATCAGTTGCAGCTCTTCAACTTGATCCATGACTGGCCTTGATTCTACCACCTTGTAGTTCAAGAATTTTGTTGTTGCTGCTTTCTTTGTGCCAACATCTTGAGTCTTGTACTTCTTGATCAGAGCGTCCCACTATTCCTTAGAGGTAGTGTGGTTACACTTTGTTCATAGCCTCTACACCCATAGCCCCCTTTGACCCAGTCAGCAAGAGCATCAATGTTGTTCGGGGAGAACCTCGGTTTCTCCTCCGTCAGAAATCTGTCCAGATTCATTGTGCTCAGGAAGAAATGCATCTTCTAAGACCATATCTTGAATCTCTTCCCGTCAAACTTGTCGGGCAAAACTCCAATATGAAATGCACTTGGCATGTTTGCCATATAAGACCTATCTGGTACCCTCACGTGGGGCATTTGCACATCCGACAAGTCCATATGATGGCTTGTTTGAGACTGTACAACCGGTTTCGGTACGACCAGAAACTTATCAATGACCAGAGTCGTTTAAGGAATCTGAGCCTGATTCAGAGGCAGAGTTACCGATGGCAGACCGTCTCCAAACTGAATTTGGAGTGTCGACTCACTAGTCTTAGTTCCAGCGGAAGCATCCACCACGTTGTCTTTTTCGTTAGTCATTTTTCAAAATCAAAGACGAAACAAATTTGAAACAGATTAGAACAAATGCAAAAACAAAAAAGGAAATAAGACAATTATTTCTGATTTAATTTAATTAATTAAATATCCAATTTTAATTTAATAAATTAATTAAATATCCGATTTCAATTTAATCAAATTTGATTAACTTCCCATTTATTTAATCAAAATAGATTAAATTAGAATTTATTAGATATTTTTCCGGAGTTTCTCGTACAAAAACGAGAACAACGCTTTCATCAATTACGTAACAAATTTATTAGTTGTAGAAACGTAGGTAAAAATTTTCAGAATTAAGATTGTAGGAACCTATTTTTTCACAACTTACAAATTGTATAAAATAATGAATTAAAACAGAATAAGGGGAAGAGAATTGTTAATCGAACCAATATCAAACTCGTACGGTCGAACTGAAACGGAGTCGAGATATGATCTCTTTCCTTAATTTTGAAAACTCCTCGTAGTATCACAGTTACCGACTCTCCGAATCTCAGGATAAAGCCAATATCGTTTCCGAACTCGCACAACCCGGATCAGAAACCCAACAAACTCTATTACTGTGTGTACTCCAAGACTCGAAAACAAGATGAGGAAGAGGTGACGAGACCAAGATGTGGGGGTGGAGAAAAGAGAAAGAGAAGATTGTTGTTGAGTGTGTTTCAATTAAGAGCTCTGCAGGCCTTTTTATAGGCTGCTGGAGGAGCCTCTCTCAGTAGAAGAAAGCCCAATCCGCGTGGATTAAATGGGCCGATCCGCATGTCATCAATTTTTGGATCCTCCGCGTGGCATAAAGTTCTGGATCCTCTGCGTGACATTAATATAGTCAAACGACGCGTGGAATGAATCCTCGGCCGCTCAGCTTGACTTTGAAGGAAGCCCAAAATCATATATGAGCTTGAACAAAGCCAAAAAATAAGACCTCCTCCCCGGGCCTACGGCCCATCCAATGAGCCTGAGCCGAACCGAACCGCGCGCGTGTGGTTTTCGAAGGCCCAAGCCCAACAGGATAGCCTCCTCTATCCCAATCACATCCATTACAATCTACTCCTAGTTTATATACTAGTGAGTTTATCTCCTCCTAATCAACGTGGATACACATTAATCCTCAAAACTCAACTTAGTGACATTAAATCTATGTAACTCCCTCGTTTCTCATTCAAACGGAACCCGAATTAGACGTATGGTCATACTACAAAAAAGTGCTTATGGAGATAAAGACAACGCCCTTATAATCCGACACAACAATGTCCGGAAAATTCAATTCCAAGAGTCCCAACTTCCAATGTGGGATAATATTCTCAACATGATACGTAATTCTTTGACACAATGATTATGTATTACTTTACTATTCTGAAAAAAATAAAAGTCAAGTTAGAGAAGAAACAACCTTCTCTCTAACTCTAAATACTCACACAAAACGTCCATAATCAAGTCTAAAAACTGAAACAAACATAAATGCAAAACATAAAAACGTAATAAGGCAGAAATGGAAAAAGCTTCGGTTGACTTCGACGCAGGCGGCGGGTGCTGCCTTCCAGAATCTTCAACATTTTCGTTTCTTCAGCTCCAAGAACTCCTATAATGCGTCTTCAGCCACTCCTCGCCAATGCTCCATAACACCTCAAATGTATCCTAAAACACCACTAAAACAATGCTAAAACCCCGTCTATATACACAACATAATCGTGTATATCAAACTCCCCCACACTTGATAACAGCAACTGTGGGGGAGTTTGATGAGAGGACTTGAGGGCGGTAAGGACTTCTCTAAGATACTCACACCTTATTGCATTAGGCTTGGCAAAAAAAGGACTTGAGGGCGATAAGGAATGGTGAGATTGAAAATGAAATGAGTGGCTAGGTGAAAACCTTTCGGGGCGCCTAGGCAAAATGAGTGAAATGAGTGTCTTAGGACAAAATTTTTTGCATGTTAACCACTATGGAGGACCAAATTGATAGATTTCTTTCTCATCATATTGTTTGTATACTAAATGTGTTAGTGATTTGTAGTTTCTTTCTTTTTCATACTTCCTGAGATCTTTGAGTGATTATTGTAAAAGAGTAAGTTTCTTTTAGCTTACTCGGGGACGAGCAAGGTCTAAGTATGGGGGAGTTTGATAAGCGGTGTTTTACATACCGCAACTATGGATTATTAGCTAGTTTTGTATAGGATTATGTTATTTGTTTCTATGTAATCTGTATCATGGAGCTGTTCGAGAGAAGATTTACATACGAGATTCCAAGAGATGATACGAAGCATTGGAAGCATTGAAGCATAAGGAAGAAGCTGCTGAAGACGAAGATGAAGACGAAGACGAAGACTTGAAGAGATCAGTAGCTGCTACCTCAGACGACACAGCCGCACCCGCAGGTTTCACCCTTAGCCAAGGATCCGAGAAAGCACAAGCCGCGCCCGCGGGTCCCAAACCGCGCCCGCGACCCTCTGCCATCCTGAAATTATGGAGAATCCAAAACCGCGCCCGCGGCTCTTAACCCGCGGGTGCGGTTCCTCGACAGAAGAATCAAATTGATGTCTTTGCCAATTGAAGTATTTTGTGTTTAATTCTGCAACTGTCCACACGTTTTTATTACCTTAATGTGGCCGTTACAATAGCTGATGACTATTTAGGTTGTGGATGATCATCCTTGATGATATACCTTTTGTTTTACTTAAGTTTTTGGAGAGTTTTTCACAAAACTTATGAGTTGCTAAAGTTCCTTTGTTTCACTTGGCGTTTGAAGCTTTTGGATTCAACAAGTTGTGAGTTTATCCTTTCCCTTTGTCTACTCTTTGACTGTCTCAACTCTCTTGTTTGTATTGTCCATGAACTAGATTTACTACTTTAGACTGATCACCTAAGTTAGTTTTATCTTATTCATATTGCTAGAGTTTGATACTTCTAGTTGAATTATCATACTTGTTGTGTAGCACAATCTATTTGCATGAACTAGTTGTGATTGTGATTATTATTATACATGACTTACTCGTGTTTGGATGGCTCGTATGGGCTCGTTTGAAATCGGAATCGATCACGACCGATTTCATTGGGTCCGTATTGATCCCAGATTTCACCAGATATGTCTCTCGCTCGATTCTGATATCGAACGACCCCATACGAGCCACCCGAACAAGCGTAAGTCTCGTGCGTACCTTCTACTGTAAATGGATATTTACAAATCCGTTCCTCCATATCACGCGATGAGAGACATATCTGGTGAAAGCTGAGATCAATACGGACCCAACGAAACTGGTCGTGATCAATTCCGATTCCGAACTTGTGAAAGAAGGTATGCACGAGATTTACGCTTGTTCGGATGGCTCGTATGGGCTTGTTCGGAATCGGAATTTACCACGACCAGTTTCGTTGGGTCCGTATTGATCCAAGCTTTCACCAGATATGTCTCTCATCACGTGATATGGAGGAACGGATTTGTAAATATCCATTTACAGTAGAAGGTACGCACGAGACTTACGCTTGTTCGGGTGGCTCGTATGGGGTCGTTCGATATCAGAATCGAGCGAGAGACATATCTGGTGAAATCTGGGATCAATACGGACCCAATGAAATCGGTCGTGATCGATTCCGATTTGAAACGAGCCCATACGAGCCATCCAAACACGAGTAAGTCATGTATAATAATATATATATATAAACTTTGAAAAAAAAAAAATTAACAAAAGCTTTGTATACAAATAAATTTTTTTTTTAAAACATTTTACGTGTAAGAGACGCTGGTTCGACCAGCGTCTCTTACACGGGGAATTAAAAAAAAAATATGTATAAGAGACGCTGGTTCGGCCAGCGTCTCTTATACATAAAAAATTCAAAAAAAAAATTACCAGCTTCGGACGAGAGACGCTGGTAGAACCAGCGTCTCTCACACATAAAAAAAATCCGAAGCTGGCATAAGTGCCTATATTGGGAATTTCTTTTGAAAAGAGCCTACGTCGGGAATTTTTTTTGAAAAAAAACCCATTTTAGAAAAAAATTCCATGAATATGCATATGTTTTCCCTCTCCCTAAGTCTTATTTTGACGACTACACATGTTTTTGGACTTAAGGTCGTTTGTGAATGTTGGATTTGCAAATACATCGAAGAAAAAAGTACATCACGCTCTGGATTTGATGAGTGCTCATTCCTACGCACATGTAACCTAGAAACAAAATCAATAACACTCACACATCCAACACAAAAAAACAACCAAGGAAACACATGTTCTTGTAAGTACGGATGAATTCTCCTGTCTATCAAAATATAGAGCTAAAAACAAAATTCTTGTTTTCTCTTTCCCTCTTCACACCTTTTCTACAGAAGAATTCACGCCGGTTGAAGTACGAAAGTAGAGCATAACGAAAACAATCACAAGCATAACAAGTGTGCCCGACCAATAATACAATAAATTTTAGTACACCAAAACCACCAACATTAGAAATAAAAAATTAAGTCAAACACTTTAGCATAGGGGCCGTGTATCGCACGGCCTCCGTAGGGCTAGTAAATTATACAATACATTTCTATCGGATCCCATTCATTAATAACAATTAAAAAGATTACGATAAGATGTTCATAGAAATGCTTTCGTATACATATACCTTTTAACTTCATGAACATGTGATGTGATAATGTGATGGATTCTTTATATCCAATTGGTGTTTGATTGGTTATAAAGGGTAAGCATTAGAATATTTGTTGTAAAGTGATAAAATGAATGCGTAGAATGAAATCAAAGCAATAGACCTATCTTCCACCCTTAACATGGAAGGGCCTTTACTCTAGATCAACCAATTAAAGATATTGTAATAACTTAAAATATAAAAATCACTTGGAAGTAAAGCAAAGGTTGTTATAAATCTTCATGTAAACTTATAAAATAAAATCACATCGAAGTACAAATTAAGGGTTTGTTTGGCGAATTTTTTTCTGAAATGGGCTTTTTTTTCAAAAAAAATCTCGTTATAGGCTCGATTTGAAACATATTCCCAACATAGACACAAATTTTTGGTTCGGAAAATAAACACGTTGAACCAGCGTCTCTCAACCGAACCTAATTTTCTTTTTTTTTAATTCTCACACGGAGGCCGTGCGATACACGACCCCTATGCTAAAGTGCTTGACTTAATTTTTTATTTCTAATGTTGGTGGTTTTGGTCATGTACATGGTTTTTGTGTACTAAAATTTATTGTATTATTGGTCGGGCACACTTGTTGTGCTTGTGATTGTTTTCGTTATGCTCTACTTTCGTACTTTAACCGGCGTGAATTCCTCTGTAGAAAAGGTGTGAAGAGGGAAAGAGAAAGCAACATATAATTTTTTTTTAACCCCACGTATAAGAGACGCTGGTTTACGTGGGGTTAAAAAATAAGTATTTCAGTGTAATAACTTTAAAAAAAAGTTTGCATAATTATAAATGCAAGACAATCAGTACGTACGTACTACACCTCAAATGATAATTGAAGCCTTTGTATAAGGAGCTGGTTTTACTAGCGTCTTATGCAAACTTTTTTTTTTTAAGGTTATATGTGTAAGAGACGCTGGTCTTACACTGAAATACTTATTTTTTAACCCCACGTATAAGAGACGTTGGTTTTACCAGCGTCTCTTATACGTGGGGTTAAAAAAAAAATTATATGTATAAGAGACGCTAGTAAAACCAGCGTCTCTTATACATAAGTTTTTTTTTTTGAAAATGAAAAAAATCCGACCCTCCCAAGAGTGCCTATAACGGGAAATAGTTTCAAAACGAGTGTAGATTGAGAATTTTTTTTTAAAAAAGGCTTACTTCAGAAGAAAAAAAAGGGCAAACTCATTTATAATGGGATTTTTGAAAATAATGGCGTTTTTGAAAAAAAAGGTTTATGAGACTTTGAAAAATGTGTAGAAAATGTGAAGTAATTGTTATGATAAAGACTTTATAAACGAGGTAACCAAACAACTTTATTTGGATTAATTTCTTTATAACTTTTAAACCTATTATAAAGAACATGCCAAACACTTTAAGTGAGAGTCGTAAGACCACTAGAAATCGTAGGAATAATAATTGTATAATCAACCTACCATACAATTTAAACAAAACCAACAATTAACAAAAATCAAACGCAAGTGGCAGCATCATTGGCGTTAGTAAAATATGAGAAAAAGAAGTGGATGCTATAAGACTTAGACAAAAGCGAGATCTAGATGTTATGAGGTGTGTTAGAATATTATTTTTACAATGTTAAATGTTTTTATGATGAAAGTTTATTAAGTTTAACACATAGAGAAAAATTTCGATGAGAACAAATCTTAACGTAGGAAAAACGAAATTTTTTCGTGTTCATAATTTGGACGGTAATGTTCATAATGTGAGAGATTAAATTTTTTGAGAAAAAAAAACAAAAAAATCAAGTTCACGGTAATTGCAAGTATGTCACCGTGAACCTCGTTGAAAACGTTCAAAAAATTTAATGGTCTAGATTATGAATATTACCATATAGAATTTGAACATTAACGTGTAATTTGTAAACGCGAATTGTTTGTTTTTCCTACATTAAGAGTTGTTTTTGCCTGAACTTTTGTCTTCACACATATGTCTATGATATGAGCTCAAGTCAGCACGAACCCCAGTTCATCTACTCATGAACTTTTTTCTTCCCAATTCTCAGACATTTACACATATTCTCCAACCATCAAAATCTTTAATGGTCGGTCCTAAGTCCAAGTACACTCCTCTCCAACTCACACTGCTTATTGCCTGCCCAACTCCTTGTATTTTCTTTGGCCACAATATATGACTTCCATGCTCGTTTTTTGTTTATAATACTTTTCCTGCCTACTCTATAAATTAATATTTGACCATCTATCAATAGTATTTGCCTCATTAATGCCTAGATCTTTCCCATGTCTAAGAAGTTTATAGACAAGAAGAAGAGTCTTACAAGTCCTTCTATATGTCATTTCACTTATCAAATTATTCATTATGAAAATTACACATAAACAAAGGAAAAACATTATATCATGTTATATGGAGTAATATAGAAAACAATAAAAAATAATTTCAACTTTCAAGTAAAAAAAGAAAGAAATGATCTCAACTTTATAATAGGATTTGATCCAGTAAAGGATAACTTTTATTATCAGTAAAAGATCTCTATTTATATATAATAAATGACTTGGAGAATAATCTAACAAAGCCTAAAATATCTTCACAATCCAGTACATGAGAGATGGAATGCATAATGCCAAAGACTAAATCAAAGCTAACAACTAACTACATAATTAATTGAATTATTCTTAACATTCTCCCGCAAGTTGATCGTCGTTAACAAAGATCTAACTTGAAAATGAGATTTGTTGAAGTCGGTGTTGAACCGATTTTGGTTTTGATGGAGTCGGGTTGATCCGTTCTTGAATTTTGTTGAAGTCGGATGACGTTTAATCTTGGATTGTTGAAGTCGAACAACGCCGATCTTCGGTTTTGTAAGAGTTGAGCCGTCCTGGATCCGGTTTTTGTTAGCGAAAGCATTAGGTGTGCCCTAAGTCTTCCTAGGCGACTGGAATCAGGGGTTCTGATGGTTTGGGTGAGTTGAGTTGAGATGAAGTAGGCAAGATCGTAATCATCCATGGGTTTTCCGAGCAAAGCAAGGAGATCGGCGGTGGACTTTATGGATTGAATGCACTCCAAGATGGGTTGTTGGAGTTGTGGAGGTCGGTCTAGCCTTGTTGTATGAACAAGGAGGGTTAAAACCGATGTTGAGGTTGTTGAAGTCGGACTA
This sequence comes from Oxyria digyna, assembly GCA_029168935.1. Taxonomy (NCBI): domain Eukaryota; kingdom Viridiplantae; phylum Streptophyta; class Magnoliopsida; order Caryophyllales; family Polygonaceae; genus Oxyria; species Oxyria digyna. The sequence continues at coordinate 18,123,568 of JAPVLV010000007.1, read as the reverse complement.
GACCGATCTCGAGTTTGTTGAAGTCGGATGGAACCGCTCTTAAGTTTTGTTGGAGCTGTGGAGATCGGTCTAGCCTTGTTGTCTAAACAAGGAGGGTTAAGACCGAGTAAAGTATAGTATGATTTTGTAACCATAATTTTGTATGAAGAAAAAAAAAACAAGTGTGTGGCTGATTAAGGCGAAAGCATGCATAAAATGGTTGTTGATGGATTGTGGAGGTGGGAGCGTATAATGCTCATGGAATTGGTCTATGGCAATTGACAAGACTTTTTGGAAGAAGTCGTTGTGAGCAGATTTAAGGTAAGCGGGCTGGAGTTCTGCTAATCTTTGGTTTTGTTATCATTTCTCCATGAGAAGAAAGGATAGGAAGAAGGAAAAAAAAACGTTGGTTTTGTGGGAGGAAGAGAAAATTTTATGTCCTAGAATCTTCAAGCTCATGATACCATAATAGGATTTGATCCAGTAAAGGATAACTTTTATTATCAGTAAAAGATCTCTATTTATACATAATAAATGACTTAGAGAATAATCTAACAAGGCCTAAAATATCTCCACAATCCAGTACCTGAGAGATGGAATGCATAATGCCAAAGACTAAATCAAAGCTAACAACTAACTATATAATTAATTAAATTATTCTTAACACTTTAAACTATGTAGTAGTTCAAATGAATTTTTTGCTTAATTCAATGGGATTGTTGTGTAAGTCTACTAGACGATTCACTTTCACATATGAACTTTTATTATGTGTCTTGTTGTTATCGAATTAATTTAAATTTCAAAGAAATAAATCATTTCTACTATTTTCCGTGCATGAATTCAAAGTTCAATTTTTTTTGCTTCGCTTATAAGTTCAAATAAATTTTCATTTTCAAAGTCTAAGATTTTTTTAGTGATTTTTTAAAATAATATTGAAGTTAACATTTGACATAAATCATAACTATGATAGTATGATATCACCTTAATTGTCTTAAAAAAAACTGTTGATATCCTGCACCCTGCATGAACCCATATGACTCCCATGGGCAAATAAGGTCAGAAAAATCAGAGTCGTGGGATTTTTTTGTGTGACTAGAAACCAGAGGTAGCATTTGTTGTTTGAAAGAAGAAATGTTCCAGAGGTTCCATACCTCATCATCTTAATTGCAATCCTCATCACACTTGTCTTTTGTGTGGAATTACAGAAGCATAAATAAGACCCACACAACAGAATCCAATGGAAAAGTGAAGCATGGGAATAAAGAAGATGGCAAGAGATAAGTCCCATCCACACTCTGCTTAGCTAGCTAGCTTTAGCTAAGAATGCACATTTCACCAAGCACTTAATACCAAAAAGTTTCTTATTTACACACTTCTATGTGGTCACACTACTCAACAACAAACACAACACACTGTCATTTTTTGTTGTATTAGGTCAATGATATGAAGATTTTGCATAATGCCACTTTTTTGTTGCTCTAGAAGTGTGTTTAGTGTGTTTTTATGCAGCATATCTATAAACACACTACGGAGTACATGATATAGGGATTTTAACTTATAGTGTGTATATATGGAAGCTTTTGTAAATTTCAAAAATTAAACCCTCTAATAAGGTCAATTTACACATAATCATCCTTTATCTTGAAGTAACTTGGAAATAGCTCTTTGTTCATATTGTGATAAAATCTAAAAAAGGGAACATCCAAATTACACCTTTAGAAGAATTATATATCTAAGGTGACACTCCTTTATGTTTTATTAATTAAAAAGGTACACAGTTACAGATGAATTATACGAGTTAAAGAAATATCTGATGAATTATCTAAAAGAAAAAACAAAACACTATTAAATAGTTCAATATAAATATGTAAACCATAAGAAAAAAAAACAATGATGTAGCTGATTAACAACCATATTAATCTCTATGTACACATATGACAAAATTAAACGACTCGATCTCTACTTATGAAGCTTCAGCAAGATAATACCAAGCTAGCAGAGTGAGAAGAATCAATCTTCATAGCAAGCTAGCTCATTAGCGAGTGTAAAATCCGACTCAAGCCAATCTGTCAGTAACCTTGTCTTTGGAAATCCGACTAAAAACCATGATGAATGCTCCAGAGATCACCATTAGAGCGCTACAACACTAATGTACTTGCCGAAATCCTCAATCAAAGCTCTGAACGTGTCTATAATAAGACCACAAGTGAGAATTACACCAATAGAATCTCTTCGCCCTACCTCTGTTGGCCTCTTTTTACAAATGTAATTATTCCCAATCTTTGAAAAATTAGGTAATTGAAGGGCAACTTTGTAAAAACTTTCCGAAATGTAGATATCTTGTTGGTGTTAAAATACAACTTCATATTAAATATTTTGTTATGATTCGGAAAAATACATGAGCCAAGCAAAACCGAAATATAACCATATGGTCCATACATAAGATGGCACGAATTCAAAAAATTATTCTTTTGTACATGTACTACTCGTAGAATATAGAAATACGAGGGACAACAAGATTTAAAATAAAATAAAATTGGGAAGTTCAGCCTAGGTTGCTAGGGATCTATTGATGAACTTATGCATGCAGGAGTTTGCAGAAGACAGAAGGAGAAGATATTTAATGCTACCTAGCACAGATGATAGGCCCCTCCCTCACCTCACCTCACCTCACCTCACCTCACCTCACCTATCCATAATCCATCCATGGATCATGCCACAATTTCACGCAGCCACAATATCTAACCACACACTTCATTTTTTCTTCACATCAAAAACAAATATTACAGTACTACTGAGTATTATAATAATATTTTATCAAATTCCATTTGAGTACTGTACTACGGAGTACGTAATATTTTAGGTAGTGATGTAGATAGATATAATTAAAAAAATACAAATAAAAATAAAAATTTAAAAGGCTTAAAATAAACTCTGTACATCTAAAGGTAGCAAAACTTTCCAGCAGTCTTTTTGAAATAATAATTCCCCCTCCTCTCCTTTTCAATTTCCACCCCAAACTTTTGTACAAATTACGCGAAATCCCCCAAAACTAATCACACTTCCTTCCCCTTCATCTCATGCTAGCAATCTGTTTTCTTTATTACGTCATCAGCAAGTCAACGCTTCGTACTTGACCGAAAGGGGGCGGTTAAACCCAGCCTGTGACAGCAAATTCCCCACCACCGCTAAATCCCTGCAAAACACTCCCTGATAAACCTTATTACCCGACCCGGTTCCCTCCAACCCGACCCGATACGCCTTGTTACTCTCTTCCGCCTCACTCTTTTGTCTCTGTTGCTGGGCCTGAATATAGGCTTGGGCCTGGGCCTGGGCCTGGGCATGGGCCTGTGCTTGGGCTTGGGCCTGGGCCCTCTCGTCCTCGGCGATGAAGGTGGTGACGCAAGAGTAGCCTTTCTGAATAAGGCGGTAGAGAAGAAGTGCCGACATACGAGACCGGTCACGCGCCTCGTCCCGGTCCGGTTCGCTACAGAATTCGCACCGGTCTATGAAATTCAAAGCCCGGTCCGGTTTATGCCTCAGGACAAGCAGTAAATGAGCCCGGTCCAGTTCAGACCGGGAGCATCCCTTCCGAACTCCAATCAAAGCGTGGTAATCGACGCTTCCGATCTCGCCTGCAGCGATCCGTGCCTTCAGTCGCTGGATCTTGGCGGAGACCTGGCATAATCGGCCGGGGATTTCACGGTACGGAACTCCAGTTGCGGAGCACGCCGATTTCCAGATCGGGACGCCGGGAGGCTTCCGATCTCGGAGAATCGAGTTCAGAAGAAGCTTCGCGTGCTCCAGATCGTGGACTGAGTCGGTGAGGCATCCGATCAGCTCGAAGAGAGAAGCGCGTGCGATTAACGCCGCGACTGAAGAAGGCTCCAGAGCTAGGGTTTTGTTCGTGTCCGCGATCGATTCGGCGATACGGCCTGCGGATCTGCAAGCGGATGAGCGTTGGAGATAACATTCGGCGAGGAAGGCTTGCGGAGCGGGGCGTCGTCCGTCGAGGATCTTTGAGAAATGGCGGATGGATTCGGTGTAGAGACCTGCGTCGAGCGCAGCTATGGCGGATGTGCGGCGACGGAGGAGATGCTTGATCTGTGCGATCATGTTGTTGATGGAGTCTGATTCGGTCAGAGGCGGAGGTTGAAGATGATGTTCTGTAATGGATTCGGGGATTGGGAGAGGGATGTGGGAGGAGAAGCTGTCTTCCGATTGGTGGTTGCTTTGGCGGCGGAATGCGGCGGAGGCCAGGCGTTTGCCTGTTTGGAGGAGAACCATTGCGTCTTCCATTAGACCCAAATGGCAGCAAGCTTGTCCTAAAACGATGTACCTGAGTCAAAGAAAAAACGGATGAGTTAACTCGTTGCGATACAGATTGACCAAAATGCCCCTAGATTTAGAAAACAGCGAAGCATTGGAATCCGAGACGGTGGCGTACTCAACAAGAAGATGTTAATTACCTCCATTGTCCTTCTTTCTCGCAGCTCTTAGACAGTCCGGCGAGCACCTTCTTCTTCAAATCAGACACAGAGAAGCACTTAAAACGCAGCGTATCGCCCGAGTCAGACTCGGCTTTGTGCAGAAGCTTGACTCGCTCCCTGTTAAGAAGCTGCGACGAGTTTTCCGACGATCCGGACGACGAGTCGTCGGAATCGGAGGACAAGCTCATCTTGTAGCTCGGAATGTAGTCCTGAAGCATATCGGCGACGTCCTTGAATCGGCGTAGATAGAGTAGGCAGCGAGCTTTGAGCTCGAGAGCGAGCTCGTAGCGTGGAGAGAGACTCAGTGCTGAGTCGAGTAGGATCAGAGCCGAGTTAATGTCCGCCGCGTCACGAGTTGAGATCAGGAATTTCGCTTCCTTCACATACTTGTCCACAATCTGAAGGCATGAGAAAATTAGAAAGTGAAAACAAAGAACAATGGTATGAACAGAGAAAGAAGAGATTGTTCACCTTTTTGGTACTGAGCCACCAGGGCTTCTTCTCAGAGGAAGGGAACAATGGAGAAGTTGACATGGATGATAATGAACCAAGCAACTTCCTCTGTATTCTGTTTTCTTCCTCCTGGTTTGAGAGGAGAAGAAGAAGAAGAGGGGGGTTTGAGAGGGAAGAGGAAGAAGGAGAGAATAAAAGGTGAAGAACAAGCTAGTGTTTCTCTTTATCTCTGTAGCTTTGGAGAGAATTTCTTTTAATCTTTTTTATAAAATAGAAATAATGGTGGACAGCTTTGACTCAGAGAAAGCTTTGATCCTTCAATTTCATCGCTGGCAATGGCAGCTCCCCCAGATTCTTCTCTCATTTCTCTCTCTAGCCTTTTTTTTTACTCCCCTGCCTACAGTATCACATTTACTGCTCCCCTCTGTTTTCAACCTTTTATATTAACTGCGGTAATGTTGACCTGCTGAGAGTATTCGGGTAACCGGCTATACCCGGTTTGTGGATCACGGGTCCTCTCCCCAACTCTTTCGCATTCAAGCAATATCTAGTGTGTACACTATCCTATTTTGATGAACCCCTTTCTTTTTTGGTGAATTGGTTGTTGGTATTAATTGCTTCCCGTTTTTGCTAGCTAGTGCAAATTAATGCCACAACCACTGGTTTTTCACCCTAATTTGATACTTGTTCATGTCAAAGTGCAAGAGAAACTCCTTAGTTTGTTAAGCCATTTAAGATTAGTTTGTAAGCAATGTTTTAAAGGGGAAATAGAAACAGTTAATCTATACACTTTCGTTGTGGCGTATCGCAGGATTCGAACCTATGAGTGACTAAATTATATATTAATAAAAACGTTATATTTTAGGAGATGCTATATCACAAAAAACGCTAATTTTTTGCATTAATTTTTTCCCTGAGATTTTTTTCGAGGGGGGACTATAGCCCATTCTGGGCCTAATGTGGGTTCGTTCCTGATCTTTTGGTGTGTATTTACTTGCATAGTAGTGTCTTGAATCTGAATCACAAACTGCAATATATATTAATCTAATCTTTTGTAAACTGACTTGTCCTCCATGTAACTGGCACAACGACATCGATCTTCGTGTCTACATATATATAATCGCTTATATTTCCGAAAATTTATTTTCCGTCTCTCTTATTTTATGCATGTTTTTCTCTTAATTTTCGAATGTAAGAGTATCTAAAATGAAAGAAACAGAGTATATATAAAGTGAAAGAAATGGAGTATATATAAAGAGAAACAAGCTTAGCTAAATTTATTATGTTAATGGATGAAAGTAGTAACAAGTTGTTATGATGAAATGAAAGTAAGTAGCTAAGTTCAATGAATTTAGAGGATGAGTAAATGAAAAATAAAAAAAGGTGAGGCATATAGATAATGTAGGTTCGAGTTCCCTTTTAAAGCACAAGAATCATGGGTTTACCAATTCGAGGGCAAAGGTGTTACCTTTGGTTTGCTTTTTGTTTCACCCAAATCGATTAATGAACCCACATGATGCTGTTGTACATTAGGCTTCCAACCAAACATTGTACTCCACTGTAGAATTGATAGGGCCCACATTGGGCCAGTAGCCCAATTAAACGGGCCCATTATGGGTTTTAGAAATAGCTCTGTGACGACACGTACGTCATACTATATGAGCAATAATTCCTTTGACACGTCACGTATGTGTACAGCTGGATGACACGTGGCGTTGCAGGATTGGGGGCCCACTACTGTGACAGGAGGAGTCCAGATCAGCCAGAGCAGAGAAAGATGGTTTTGGTGGCCCGGGCTTGGCCCATTTGCAGCTGGGTTCATCATAAAGACTAATGTTTTTGTTGTTTTCTTTCTTTTTTGAAACCTTTTATTTCCTTGTCGTCTAGCAGCTAATATTTGTTTAGACCATCTTCATCCATGAAACTATGGGTTTCATAGGCCTTTTTTTTAAAAAAAGAAATTAAAATATTATGTGAGAATTTTTTATTGTCCCACAAATGAGAGTTTCTCTAGAGTTTCAACTACTTGAAACTCATTTTATGGGGACACAAAAAATTTCTCACTTTTGATTTATTTTATTGCTTTGAAACTCAAATTATGTAATCCACAATTTCATGGTTGAAGATGCTCTTATTGAATATATGGTAAAAAACAGAAAATCAGTATTACTTTACTGAATAAATAGCTAATATAATTAATTTTATAAATTAATAAATTATTTAAAAAATTACTTGTTCAATATTTATTTTATCTAATATTTAAATAGTAAAGTTAGGAAATATAACTTGATTAAGCTTTGTTTAGTTTCCAAAAAAGCTTTGATGGCGAAGTCTATATATACATTAACGAAGCTTAATTTTATTTGCATCTACTAATTAAGTGTTCTACTAATTAAGTGTTCGTTAAAAAGTATTCATCTAACTTAAGAAATTTAAAATAGATCAATTTATTTTATTATGCCTCCTCCAAGATTAATGGAGTTTAACAAGTTAAATGTAATTTTTGACCCATTATTAGCATTTCTCACTAAAAGATTTATACAAATATTATATCTTTTTTTTCTCAATTTTACCATTATTAATATCACAAATTCAACTGAAAATATCGAACATTAAAGCAATTTTTAAAACAAACTTTCTAATCGTTTTAACTAATCGTTCAATTCCAATTCCAATTACTATTTCAGCTCGACACGTCGTACGAAGCCTATAGAAGAACGAATACCGATATCTTTTACGATAGAAATTTCAAAATATTAAAAGACTGATCTACAAGTATATTATATACGACTTCTATATGTATATATGTATGTTTATTGATCAATACACATGACTAAATACATTTGCATATAAACATAAAACCACGCACACTCATATAAGTAAAAATTGCTAACGCACACAAATACATATTCTAGGAATCCTTAATTCTGAAAACAAATAAACCACTACTGAAGTCGAACGGTAGAACTTGAACGGAGTCGAGATATTATCTATTTCCTTAATTCTGAAAACGCTCCGTAGTGTGACGGTTACCGACGTTCCGAATCCCAGGATAAAACCGATATCACTTCTGCTTTGCACAACCCAAAAGAAGAAGCCAACGAACTCTAGAACTGTGTGTACTCTCAGACTCGAACAAGAGAAGAGGAAGAGATGAGTAGAGACTGAAAATTGTGGGAGAAGGAGAATAGGAATGTTGTTTCAGCTGTTTGTATTGGGTGTTTTTTGAGTTCTGCAGAGCCTCCTTTTATAGGCTGCAGGGGAGAATCTGTGACATGAATGGCCCAATCCGCGTGGATTAAATGACTCAATCCGTGTGTAATGAATTGGCTGATCTAGTCCAAGTCAACTCCGCGTGACATTAATGTCCGAGATCTGCTGACTCTGACTTTGAACGAGGCCCATTTGAACGAAGCCCAAAAGTCATATCAGACTTGAGCTAGGCCCAAAAAGACAACCTCCTCCTCGGGAGGTAGCCCATCCAAGGAGACCAAGGAGACCACGAGCCCACGAGCCGATCCGAACCGCGCGCGTGTGGTCTTCCAAGGCCCAAGCCCACCATGATAGCCTTCTCTGGCCCAATCACATTCATTACAATCCACTCCTAGTTTATATACTAGTGAGTTTTTCTCCTCCTAATCAATGTGGGATACACATTAATCCTCAAAATTCAACTTAGTTACATTAAATGTAACTCCCTTATTTCTCATTCAAACGAAACCCGAATTATACAAATTTGCATACTATAAAATAGTGCTCGCGGAGACGAAGCCAACGCTCCCATTATCCGACACCAACGGTGCCCGGAAAATTCGGTTCCAACTTCCAACACATATATATGCACATATAAATTTTAACTTCTATTTATATGTATTTATTCATATCATATTAATATTCCTGTGTGATTGTGATATTCTTAATTCGTAGGTAAATATTAACAATCGACCATCTCTAAGACTTGTAACGATCAATTTACGCACTACCATATAATTGGGATGAATTATTTGAAGATTCACGTACCATATGCTAAAAGAAAGAATGATTCCAAGACATAATGTACCCTAAAGTTTAATTAGGTGTTTTGTTGGACTCAAGCTAGTCCAAAATTCGTACGCATATAAAACATGCATGAAAGTTGAAACTATGGTTTTAATCATGGCCACAAGTGACAGATATATTTTTTATCATAACCCGAAATAGGAGCAACGAGTCGATAATATAACTCAATGATGCACATGGAATCATGGATACCCATCTCCCAAAAGTAGGTTTAATTGGGACCATAGATTAGACCCATCGATTCATTGAAGATTAATGCCACTTAGCTAGCTAGGGTTTCAAAAGTGGCACGTTCACATCCATGTATATGTTCATATAACAATCATACAATCGAGCAACAGCTAATTAGAACAGTATATGAATATATTTATTTGGAAATATATCATGCATAAAATTCATGAGAGAATTTGTATCCCTTCCTCTTCCCTGCATGTCCCTTTGTTTTAATTGATTTATCCGGCCATATGAATGATGAATAAGCCAAACATACAAGCCAATCATTTCCTCTCCCCGGCCTAAAACATAAGCTGCCCCACATTTTTTGTTACTCATAAAATTCAATACGTTTAAATTTGTATAATTGTCAGCTCTCGATCGATTGCGCTCCTTGTTTTCATGTGGTAAGAATTCTGTTGGTTTCAAGCAAGAGTTCAAAAGCAACTACTACCTTCCTTGAATCCTTCTTTATGGACGATAATATTGAGTTATCAGCGATTCTAAAGATTATAATTGAAATATAATAGAGATTTTCAGAATCACAATTAATTAATTAGGTTGAAACAAATAACAATCATCTTAACATATTTTCTTTATGATTGATGTGCGTACGGAAATATGTGAGGAGATGGGAAGAGTTGACTATGGGATGGGTTTCAGGTGAGGTCTGGTCAATTAATGGGCAACAGTCGTAAACGCCTTCAATCCGCATCCGATCCGGTTGATACTCTTCGACGCGGGTCTTTTCTCAACGGCTCTATTCGTATCACTTGGAATCTAGGCCTTGAATTTGTATTGGGTTTTCTGGACGTCCGTATTGAATTGGACCATAAAAACTTGGGTCTAACACTGAGCTTCGGGACTCATGGTTAAAAGAAAATGCGGTTTATAGACCAAAAATTTGTTTTTTTAACAATGTGGGATTAGCAAATTACAAAGATTAGAATTTTGCGGGGCTCTTCGTCGATTTTCCAATCCCAACGTACTATGAAAACTTCTATTCTCATCTTCACGCGAGATTAAATCTTTTCTCCATCGATCACCATCTATTGACATATAGCTTAGGCTTCTACATACATAATGAAATTTCTGTAAATATATTAACATTCTAGTTAGTAAGCTGACTCAACTGACTCTTGTATATATTCATTTTGGAACTGATGAGCCACAAGAACAGAGTCAGATTTATTTAGCTCTTGTCTAGATTCATTCCCTCTACAATGGAGATGAATGCATATTCGATCTCTGATCTCATATTGCTCAGTTTGACATGGTATCAGAGCCACACCGGCTTCAATCTATTGTTTGAAAGTCTCTGCTCGCTTATTGCAGTGTTGATCGTCTCTAGTTTGTTGTGATCCGATCAATTTCTATTTTCTGGCATCTATGGACACTGGTAGTCAAACGAATTCTCCTAATGTGGAGGCGATCTATGGCGATCCTCTTACATTATCGAATTCCGATCATCCAGGTGGTAGGCTCATTGGAGATATCTTTGACGATATGAACTATCTCTCATGGCGTCAGAGCGTGTGTATGGCGCTTGGAGCGAAGAGGAAACTTGACTTCATTGATGGAGGAACGAGGATGCCAGAACCTGATTCCGATGATTTTGAGCCATGGATCAAAAAAGACTACATGATTAGGTGTTAGATCGTGAATTCCATGGAGAAATCCATCTCTCAAGGCTTCGTCTATGTTGATTCGGCTCGACAGTTATGGCTTGACTTAGAGGAAAGGTATGGAAAAGCTAGTGGCCCTCTCCTCTATCGGTTACGTTGTTCGCTAATCAGTTATAACTACTACGCATACTAGTTTATCTGTCACTGAGTATTATACTAAATTGAAGCGAGTATGGGATGAAATTCAGAGTTTGGAAGGATTTCCACATTGTACTTGCAGAGTCTTGAAAAACTGCACTTGTTTATTGCTCAAGCGAATTCTGGAATTGGACAATCGTGATCGTGTGCTCCAATTTCTTATTGGCCTTAATGAAGGTTATGAGAGTGTGCGAAGTCAGATTCTCACCATTGAACCACTTCCTACCATTAACAAGGAATTATACCTTTTTCAGCAAGTGGAGAAGCAAAGACAAGTAACAAATACCTCTATGACTCATAATGAGTCTTCTGCAATGGCTGCTAATGATCCAGAAAAGAAGTGGACGAGCAAACAAGATTACAAGAGGATGAAACTTGATAGAGTCTGCACATAGTGTAATAAAAAGGGACATGCCATTGATCAATGTTTCAAACTTATTGGCACACCTGATTGGTTCAAAGATCGAAATGAAAAGAAAGGCTCTCGTCCATCTGCTAACAATGTTGGTGTTGATCAAACACCAAGCATTGCTTCATCAGTGGAGAGCGTCATCAATCCAACCAATCTGAACTAGTTAATTCTGTTCTCCGAGAGATCTTTCGAGGTATGAAAGGCAAAGGTCTAATTGATTATTCTTATGGTGACTTTGCAGGTATTAAACATTCCTCTTTTAACACTTCATTTAACCAGTTAAATCAGTGCATAACTGATACAAGAGCCTCTGATCATATGGCTCGTTTTGGTAATATGTTAGCTGAAACTCGAGCTCTTGAGAAACTTGTACACAATTGTCTTCCTGACGGCAATACAAAATTGGTCTCTCAAGTTGGTAATCTACAACTTCCAAACTGTATTATGTTGAAGGATGTATTTTTTACCCCTGAATTTAGTCATAATTTGTTCTCTGTGGGCAAAATTGTAACTAACAATGAGTTAGTTGTTGTGTTTGATAAGTTACATTGCTCATATCATGACCTTGAGACAAGTAAGAAGATTCTGACATGAGAGAAAATTGGAGGACTATACTAGTTGTTTTTTTTGAAGAATCCATATCCATCTATACAAAGACTTCATGTGATTTCATTGAATAATGAACAATGTAGTGTTGTTTTGTCTGAGGTTGATTTTGATACTCTTCATGCTAGACTAGGTCACACTTCTATTGATAAACTGAAGCATTTGTCTCATGGGATTTCTATTTCTGACAATACTTGTGATACATGTGTTTGTGTTAAACAACATAGGATTCCTTTTCCTACTAGCACTTCTAATGTTGTAAATATATTTGATCTGCTACATGTTGAAGTTCTGGCCCCTACAAGGTTTCAACTTTGAATGGTTCTCATTACTTTCTAACCATCCTTGATGATTGTTCAAGAGCAACATGGACTCAGCTCTTCCATCTTAAGCATCAAGTTGTTCCTATTCTGACTGATTTCGTCACCTTAGTAGAGAATCAATATGGAGTCAAAGTGAAGAGTGTGGGCAATGATAATGGAAGTGAATTTGTGAATTCTAAATTCGATGATTTCTATTTTGCTAAAGGTATCATCCACTAAAAGAGCACTCTTTACACTCCCCAACAAAATGGTCATGTGGAAAGGAAGCATCAACATCTTATTGAGATGGCTCATTCTCTTTTACTTCATGCTCATCTTCCTTAGAAGTTCTGGGGAGACTATATGTTATCAGCAACCCACAATATAAATCGCTTTCCCTCTTCAGTACTGAATTGGAAATCTCCTTATGAGATTTTGCATAACAAACCTGCCTCATGTGATCATCTGCGCATCATTGGGTGTCTCTGCTATGCACTGGACACCAACAGACACAAAGACAATTTTTCTTCCAGAACAAGGAGACGCATCCTTATAGGCTACCCTCATGTAGGCCAAAAAGCTTACAAGTTCTTTGATCTAGAGCATAAACGAGTATTGTTTAGCAGAGATGTTCAATTTGATGAACAATCCTTTCCTTTCAAGAAAGAGGTTTCACAACATATTTCAACACCTCCTTCAAATCATGAAACCTTGCCTTCGGTAAATCCTACTAACATTCATGTCACTCCTATTTCTACACCTATTCAACCTTCTATTCCTTCTCCTACATATAATTCTGATATTGCTCAAAATTATGTCCCTAAGCTTCCTACTACCAATCCTATTACATATCCTATCATTGATATTATTCAGGATTCTTTATTATCCATTCCTCCTTCACCTCCATATCCTAATCTCAAAAGGTCATCCAGACCCATAACTGTGCCTTCAAAACTAAGACTTTGTATGTCCTACTATTCCTGAAGTCTCATAACAAACTTCCACTTTCTTAGCCTATATTGGTGATCTTACACATTATTCTTCAGGATTTGTGGCTTCCATATCTAAGACTTTATCCATCAAAGAGCCACATACCCATAACCAAGCAAAGGATAATCCCGCTTGGATTGAAGCCATGAATAAGGAATTAAAGGCACTAGAGGATAATCACACGTGAGAACTTATTGAACTTCCCAGTGATAAGCATACTATTGGGTGTAAATGGATTTACAAAGTGAAGTTTCTTCCGCATGGATGTGTTGAACGTTACAAAGCACGTCTTGTGGCTAAGGGTTACAGTCAAATTGAAGGTGGTGACTTTCACCAGTTGCTAAGTTTACTACAGTTAGACTTGAATTGACCATTGATGTTAACAAACAGTGAGAGATACATTAATTAGATGTAAACGCCTTTTTGCACGGATTTCTGGACGAGGAAGTGTACACAAATGTTCCTCCAGGGTATACCTTAGCAACACCTGGTCAAGTTTGTCGCCTCAAACGGTCTCTTTATGGTTTGAAGCAGGCATCAGACCAATGGAATCTTGAATTGACAAGATTGCTGACTCAATTGGGCTATATTCAGTCTCATTATGATTACTCCATGTTCACAAAACTGGTGCCTAAAGGATTAGTTGTAATTCTTGTCTATGTGGACGACCTCATAGTTATTGGTGATGATGTCCAAGAGATATGTTCAGTTAAGGATGCTTTGCATCAGACTTTCATCATCAAAGACTTAGGTCAAATCCGCTATTTTCTTGGTTTAGAGGTTTCTCGCACTGTTGCATGCACCATGCTAAACCAACGCAAGTATGCCATTGATTTTATTGAAGACACTATGTATCTGGACTACCGACCATCACCTTTTCCTTTGCCTCGAGGGTTGCAATTATCTACTAAAAAAGGAAAAATCCTTGTTGATCCAGGGTTATATCACCGGTTGTTAGATCGACTTCTTTACCTTAATCTCTCTCGACTAGTTATTTCTTACTTTGTTCAACATCTCAGCCAATTCATGAGTCAACCTCGCCTTCCCCATTACAAAGTTGCACTTTAGGTTCTTCGATATCTGAGAGGACAATTGATTTGGGTTTATTTTAACCAACCACCAATGCTTTGTCATTAATTGCTTACAGTGATGCAGATTAGGGAATGTGTGAGTTTTCTGGTCGATCTCTTACTGGATTTTGCATCTACTTGGAAAAATCCTTAGTATCATGGAAAACCAAGAAGCAAAAGGTTGTCTCCAAATCGTCCATTGATGGTGAATATAGGAGCACGTCACACACTTCAAGTGAACTGGCTTGGTTGGACAGTCTTCTTTCTGAATTCAAAGTGGTTGTTCCCAAACCAATTCCTCTCTTTTGTGACAATCACTCGGCTTTGCATATCAGAGAGAACTCAATTTTCCATGAGGGCACAAAGCATTTTAAACTGGATTGCCATTATGTGTGGGAGAAATACAATGAAGGCTTTCTTCTTCGCTTACATGTCAAGACTGGCCTTCAATATGCTGACATCATGACAAAACCCCTGAGAGAGCAACTTCATCGGCTCTTCACTGGCACGTTAGGTCTTCTACTCGTTCCACCTGATCCAACTTGAGGAGGGGATATTGACATATAGCTTAGGCGTGTACATACATAATGACATTTCTATATATATACTAACATTCTAGTTAGTAAGCTGACTCCGCTGACTCTTGTATATATATTCATTTTGACACTAGAGTCAACTTTATTTAGTTCTTGTCTAGATTCATTCTCCCTACAATGGCGATGAATGCATTCGATCTTTGAGCTCAGACTGCTCAGTTTGACATTTCCATTACCCAATTTCAAAGAATTTTCCATGAGAACGAGAATCACCCCATTACCGGCCATTCCTAGAAATTGGAGTAAAACTTCCTAGTTTACCTCTCAAGTTAGAAATTGCTCGCCCGGAGTTCTCTAGTTAATTAAATTGAACTAATTAAAACAAATCAGGTATAGTTTATGAGGCTAGTTATTTAGTGGTCTCTCAGTCGATCCGAAGCCTACCCTACATAAAATGTACATGGATATGAGTTAATTGCTATCCACAAGAGGGGAGATGTGAAATTAAGAACACATGTTGTGTCTCCGTCCACCACCACCACGCTTTGTCCATTCATTCATGGATATTGGAGATCACCCATTTCCTGCATTTCTACTAGTTTAATTTTGTGTTATCCATAATCCATAATGTATAAATAAACCATTTTTATCTGGCCCGGTTAGTTAATAAGCCTAATTATTAATGTACGATTAATACAGTACTCTGTATGACAACGTTACAATGTAGCATTTGATAGAACTATACGGAGTACATGAAATAATGATACATAGAAACAAAAAAGAATCGACTATTTTGATTTTAAAGGAAAAGGGGAAACGGACAACCCCACCTTATGACTTTGCATAAATAATGCACATGTATTATGGGAAGATTTTATCTAGTTAATTAGCTAAACAATCTAAACAGTAACAACAATAAATAATACAAAGTAAGGTTTTGCTACTTAAATTACGAGAACAGATTTACTGAGAATGAATTCTTAGATGAAGACTAAAAATAATGTACATAAACACTATAATTAATACAAATGTTATAACTCATGCATATATTAATTTTATTGGGGGGTTTGTGGGAGGTTTTTGAGTTATAAGTTTAGTTGTTTAATAATATTTTTGTTTGAAATGATATTCTAAAACTATTTTTAATAATAAATAAGTATAGTAAAATTATTATTAATATTTGAATTATAGCATCACAATGTTCAAATAGCCATATATAATAATTTTAAAACAATTTATAATGAGTTTAGGATATAGAAAATGTATTTTTAAATTATAAATTTTCAAACATAAAATGGGTGTCTATTAGACCTGGCAAACGGGTCGAACAGGTCGGGTTCAGGTTTGGGTCAATCGGGTTCGGGTCGAAAACGGATTTGGATCAATCAAGTTGACAAAATTTTCGAATTGAACGGGTTTGGGTCGGGTCGACCCAGCGGGTTTCAAATGTTCATTTCTTTTATTATGAACCTTTAATATTCACAAGAATGAACAAACATCTATATTGATTCCAACATGAATTTAATACCTTTTTTGATATGTACGAACACAATATTTTATCCCATATACACTTATGCAGATTGACATGATAAAAAAACACTGAAATTACTTGTGTATATTCATGTTCAGAATCTTTATCTTCGTTTAATTAATTAGTATATCAATCAGTATCTATTAGTCTCTGTATTGAAACTTTAAATCTACATACCTGACATTCAGTTGTTCAGGAGATTGTTCAATTCAGCATTTGCTTCTCAATTGATTGTTCGACTCTTCAGAGAAAATCAAAGAGCGACAACTTCTCAATTCCAGAGCATGGAATCAGATCGTTTGAGGTCGTGGGTAGTCCTGGCCAAACTCGGGCCAGCCCGCCCGGCCTGGCCGGACCGCTATGTCCGGCCCGTAAGGGTACGAGGGTCGGGTACGGTTTAAGGCCGATAGGCCCGGCCCGTATTATATATTAATTAAATATATATATATACTATTTAAAAATAATGTAACCTAGGTTTTGTTTCATGCACCTCCGCCTCATTTTCTTTCACTCGGTCTCACTCTTTCTCTTAACCTATGTCACAAATGACAATGTGTATATATGTTATTCTTTACTCATGAAAGATGCATCTTTCATTTAATTACTTCCTCATGTGTATGACTGTATGTATAGTTAAACATTTGTTCTCTTAGACTTCACGGTTAGTTGCTGATGTGGATGCCTAATGTTCGAAGAAGTTGATGTTTTATGCCGTATTTTATTCATCTTTTTTCTTTAAAAATCATTAAAAAAAAGTTTTGACATAATCGGGCTACCCGCACTAGTAGAAAAAACACCTGTTGAGGCGGGCAAAAACCCCTCTGTTGAGGCGGACAGGGGTCGCTGCAACTGAGGGGGCTGCAACAGGTCATATGGTTTTTGAGGCGGGCGCGGTACGCTGCAACAGATTGGTCTGTTGAGGCGGGCGCTTAAATGCCCGCCTCAACAAGTTGTTTTGCAGGTATATAAAAAAAGCTTTTGTTGAGGCGGGCGCTTAAATGCCCGCCTCAACAAGTTGTTGTGCAGGTGTAAAAAAAAACTTTGTTGAGGCGTACTTTTGAGTGTACGCCTCAACAAGTTTAATTATTATATTAAAAAAAAACTTTGCTGAGGCTGAGCCTCAACAAACCCATTTCTACTTGAGAAAAAATATTATTTTCTATTACAAAACACTACAATTTCTGAATCTGTTTACACAATTAAGATTGTAAACAAATATTTTCTACATCGACTCGGGTTCATATGCATTCCGGCTGACATCCATGGATTTGAAGTTGTGCTATTATTCTTTTTCCTCATCTTCTTACACCTGCAAACAGCAAAAATACCTGGGTCAGTAGTGTTTCCTCCTCTTTGTTGCTCAGTTTTTCAAGTGTTTTGTTTCAATGTCTGTTTTATGCATAAACTTGTAGGTAAAGATTAGAAACATATAGTGCAAATTGAGAGGGTAAGCAAGAACCTTCCCAGCAGACATCGCTAAATCGCCTAACTGTTTCCACTTTGATTCACTGTGAACTTCCCAGCTGGTTGAGGCTTCTTAAAGAGCCAGTTGATAAGAAGAGAGTCCATTAGGATCTGCACAAACAGATCATATAACTTTCTGGTTAAGTCGAATCGAATTGGAAAATATACAAAAATGACTATCAGGAAATTGAAATTAACCTGACTCAGATGTGCTGCAACACAAGGAAGAGTGAGCAACCCAGATGCACCAAGAGATCCATCTAGTTGATCCACAACTGCTATTAACACTGGCAGAGTTTTCTGCCAAAAACATACAAAGAATCGAAAATCAAGTCTCGGTAGGATTATGCATGATGAATGCGAAAAACGCTGCAATTACTGCAACAAGAGTGATATGAACTTCCTAGCAGAACCACATGCAAAACGCTGCAATAAGATAATAAGGTAAAGTTAGTTGTCAAGAGATGTCCAGTTTATGCTAAGAGATTGAGTATATGCAGTGTGTACATGCTCATTACTGCAACAAGAGTGATATGAACTTCCTATTAAACTGAAAGCAGGGATAAAGGTCAATACTATAATACAATCTTCGAATTGAAACTTCATTCACAGACGTCGATTATACTGAGACAATAATACAGGAATGCTTATATTTTCCCTCGAGTAAGCACCAAACCATTTTTAATTACTTCATTGAGACCTCACTTATAGCACATGATAGAGTACACAAGCAGTAGGTGTTATTAACTTCTACATTTTTCCATATTTTGGGACACGATAAAGATTTGAGGAAAAGCTAGACTGTTACATATGAGAATAAGTAGTTGCACTGAGAAAAAATTAGAAGTTTTCTATTGCTTAAGAAACATATTCACAAACTGGAAATTTTGTGAATAACTGATTCAAAGGGAGCATGTAGGAAATGATTGAAGGTCGAACAAACAATCAATCAACAAATCCATCCACTTTTCTACAACATCGTCAAGTTTAATAGCTTCAATTAGACATCTCAAGCAAATTTTAGATGAGTTCTCAAATATTTGCACATAGATGGTGAATTGAAATATTTGCATATTTTAGAGAAAATGACTAAATGATGAACTTGGATGCATAGCTAAAGATCAGATAAATTCTTCAAATATTTGCACAGAAAAGCTCAAAACAGAGAATTTAAGAAACTAAGCTACCTCTGCGCATATCACTTTCATCCAACACATCATCGTGCATTAAGCTAGCAGTGTGTATCACCTCTATGATTTCTGCCAAACGCCAATGTTTAGTTGTAAGCTCCCTGTTTCACAAGAACCATTCAAGTTAATCTTCATTCCTCAGACTATTATAACTCTGAAGAGGCAAGAAAAAAGTAAACAGGATTGCTTACTTTAATCCTACAAGCTCTGTTGTAGCCCAAGATACAAGGAACACCATAGCGGGTCTCATCCTCTTCCCTCCTGCACCAAATATTTGTTTCGCTGCTTACATCAGTACAAGGTTTTCTGCAGCAACAATCTAGCAGTAAAAACAGATTTCATACGAATTAATGCTAGATATTTCACTCTCAACACATTAAATTTTCTGGCTGTACAAGTTCCTTAAATTGCCCAAATTAGAATGAACTACAATAACCTGAACTTTGCATCAAATCCCAAACAGTTCTTCAAGCAAATTTTAAGAGCCAACACTAAAATCAAACCCAGAAATTACCAATAATCCTCTGAAAGCAGTTTGGATACGAGTAGCAGCCCAATCTTCTCTAACAGCCCTAAAATCCCTAGGAGGAGCTCGAACAACAGCAGCATAGCCTGAATGAAACGCGTCGTTTCGAGAAGGCGAATCCGCGCCTTCAGACGCTACTTCAGCTCGATGACGACGAGCTTTGAACCCCTTCTTCCATGTGCTCAGATCTCCAGATGGAGTTCTCCATAGCTTCCATTTCTTCCCTTTACCTCCACCCACCTTCTCCTAAACAAAAAACAGTACATGAGCCTAGACAAATTTGAAATCAGAGAGATGGGAATTAGGGTTTTGCTTACATCTACGGTTGTGGGTTGTTGTTTGTCCAGCTTCTTGAAGCCAATGAAGGTCTTCATCCAGTTTGCAGAGCCTAGACCTAGATCGAGGGTGAGAAATAGAGATCGAGGGTGAGGTTGAGCGTTGCAGAGGATGATTTCTCTTCCGACCTTCAGTGTCGATGGTGCACATCGAGTTGCAGAGGAGGTGCTGGAGGGTGGCGAGAAAGAGCTGGGTGCTGGAGGCGAGAAGGAGGAGGAGGCGGGAAGCGGAGGTGGGTGCTGGAGGCGAGTAGAGGAGAGAAAGGAAGGCTAGGGTTTTTTTGTTGCCAGGGTGGAGAGAAGGAGACTACTTAGGAAGAATGTGTAGTAGCGTAAGAATTGTAGAGGCGAACTCAAGTTGAACGCCTCAACAACCATATTTTTTAATTGAGAAATAAAATAATTTTTGGGTTCTGTTGAGGCGGGCGCCTACCTGCCCGCCTCTAATTTCTTTGTCGCAGCTGTTGAGGCGGGCGCCTACTGACCGCCTCTAATATTTTCGGTGATTTAGAGGCGGGCGCATTACTGACCGCCTCAACAGGTCAAAAACACACATATTTGTTGAGGCGAACGAAAAGTTGCCCGCCTCTAAAGCACCTGTTGCAGCGAACTAAACGACTGACCGCCTCAACAGATAGTAGAATAAGACTTTTTGCGGCGGTTTTTAAGGTGCCCGCCTCAACAGGGGGGCTGCAACAAGTGTTTTTTCTACTAGTGCCGGCCCGAATAGAGGGCCGGGTATGGGCACTGTCACAGGCCCTTAGACCGGGCCTCGGGCTAGCCCGGCCCGCAAATATGGGCTGAAAATTTGAGTCTTGCCCGGCCCGAGCCCGGGTATGGCCAGGTCTAGTTGTGGGGTCTTCAATCCACTAGATCGTTACAGTTTGTTGCTTCTTCAAATGGATCGATTTCTTCAATTCTCTAGATCTGAATTTCAGGGCAAGGAACCAGATAGTTCGAGGTTGTGGGATCTTCAATATACGAGGTCGATGGAGTTTGTTTCTTCTTCAATTGGATCGAGTTCTGGATTTCAACGCCCTAAACTTCTGAATCCCCCCCTTTCAAGAATCATAAAGTGGACCATGAGGGTACCACGTTATTTGAGGTGCTTGAATAAAGATATTATACACGACTCAGCTTTAACTTGAACGTGATGAGAGGAGTTTATTAGATTGATATATGAAACACTCAAAGTTACAACAACAATTCCTCACAAAGATTTCCCTTTCCACTCTTTTTCTCTCGAAAGTTTTCAAAATTCCTTCTCCTAAATGGAGGTAGAAAAGTATTTATAGACCTACTCCCTCCGTCCCTTAATGTTCTTCCCATCTCTAATTTTTACACTATTCACAATTAAATACAATTTACTAGATTATTCTCAATCTATAAGAACAAACATGGTAATGAAGGATCTTGTTTTGTTCGTCTCATTGAGTACTTTAACAATATTAAAATTTTATAATTTTTAGAAAATATAATAAGAGATATTAACGAAGCAAAACGTGTCTCGACAAATGTGTCAAAATAAGATGGGAAGAACATTAAGGGACGGAGGGAGTATATTGCTCGGTAACTTGGACTCCTTTGGAACATATGTGTCATCTTGTGGGTGTTCGAATAAGCATGTGGTGGCTATAGTGAATAGTGGCAAGACATACAAGTAGGTTTCTTGAAGATTGATCGCGTTGGTGTGGGAAGCGCGATGACATGATTAGCAACTATCTCTCTCTATGAACTCGATGTTCAGAACTTAGTTTCGTGTTTTAGTAGGTTTCAAAGGTCTTTTGGGGCCCTGTTTTAGTAGGTTATATCTCGATCTCATTTACCACCCTTTGTAGGTTGGTTATCGTCTTAATACATTGCGTCGCTTCCCTAACTCCCTTGACAAGAACGCGGTTGATGGTCAGAAGAAAGCGTGCCTTGGTTGCAATGAACTGCTCCCCCTATTTTAAACACACAAATAACAAAGTCCTAAATAAAAGCAATCCATAGCAAAAACATCATATGCTTCTTTCTCACATTTCCTTTTGTGGGGGGGTTGCACAACTATAAGATTCGCATGATACATAGTATATTGTTTGTTTGTTGAATATGGTATATACGTAGTTATTTTTTCACTACGTTAGTAACTAAATTTCACGTTTCGTAACGTTTTTTATCTCGTTAGCTAGCTCGTTACAATTTCACAATTTTAATGTTATACGTTTTTTTACTCAATCTCCTTGGATCATTAATAAGTTTTTGCCCTTATCAAGAGACAAGAAGTAACTTGCGATTTCATTGCTATTTACTTTCTTTTATCTTGTTAGCTTGCTCGTTGAATTTTCAAAATTATAATACGGTTTTTTCACTCAATCTTCATGGATTATTTATAGGGGTTTTTTGCAGGAAACCACCCGCTATTTGTCGGAATTTGCAGGTAACCACCCGCTATTAACGTATTTATACTAAACCACCCAAATTGTATCATTTTCTTACAATTCACCACCCCTTGACATTTTCCGTTAGATATTCCGTTAAAACTTGAGAAATTACACTTTTACCCCTCCATTTTTACAGAAAATAGCAAGTTTGAAATTATGGGGCATTTTTTGTAATTTCCTAAAAACGGATTGAAAACTAGTTCATCTTCTTCTTCCCCAAATCACCACCGCCATAACCTTCAAGAAACCTCCGGCAATTGCATTTCCAATACCGTTACAACATCTTCGTCTCTTCTTCTCCCGCCATGGATGCCCATCAAGCAACCTCCGGCAGCAGAAACTCTCCCTCTTCAACCTACATGGGACCCAACGCCTCTCGGTCACCCACTTGGACCTCCCCAAAGCCCAATTGCTCGGCTCACTCGGACTTGTGTGGGAAGCCATTGAAGGAATGCATGATTCCTTCTACTCTAACGACCCAACCGAAGGTGTCTGGCTCCATTTCGCCTGCTATATCAGTGATTCCCAGACAAATTGATTCAGACAATTCGTCGAGCACCTCGTCTGCAACTTCACTTAACGGAGAAAACCAAAGCGGAACCCAAAACCACACAACCGGGATGAGGCCGCCGACGATTGTTGGGATCACAATGGCTGACTTGGCCGGAAGCGGACTACTAGGACTGCTGCTAATGTATGTTTATCGATGGAGGAAAAACAGAGTAGAAGAAAACATGCCTCATCCACCAACGAAATACGAAACCTACCCTGTAAAAGACCACCAGGTGTCAGTCCATTTCAGCGCGACGCCGAGCCCAGTAGCACCAACCGGATTCTGCTGCATAAAGGGGGCTGACAAGGAAGCGACGACGACCGATGGAAGGTCAAGGTCCGGAAGTCAGGAAGAGGAGAAGGAGGAGATAGGGAACATTAGCAGTGGAGGAGGGAAGCTGGTGATGGTGGACAGAGAGACGGAGATGGAGATGGAGAGTCTGATGAAGGCGTCAGCCTACATTTTGGGTACAAGTGGTTTAGGGATTATGTTTGTGATTGGGCGATTTGATTTGGGGGTGATTTTGCCCTAATTTTTGAATTGGTATCACCATCGCCATGGCAGGAGGAGATTGAGATTTGGGGAAGAAGATGAACTAGGGTTTTAATCCATTTTTAGAAAATTATAAAAACTGCCCCATAATTTCAAACTTGCTATTTTCTATAAAAATGGAGGGATAAAAGTGTAATTTCTCAAGTTTTAACGGAATATCTAACGGAAAATGTCAAGGGGTGGTGAATTGTAAGAAAATGATACAATTTGGGTGGTTTAGTATAAATATGTTAATAGCGGGTTGTTATCTGCAAATTCTGACAAATAGCGGGTGGTTTCCTGCAAAACCCCTTATTTATAAGTTTTTGCCCTTATCAAGAAGTAAGTTGCGACTTAATTGATATACTTTTTTTTTCATTCATCAATGTGGTATACTATAAAATAGTCATAATTAAGTTATTAAATATGTTTGATGCAGTACATAGGATCTGATGAGCATTAACGGATATATGCAAATTCAGAATTCTGAGATTTGGCCATTAATGCATGCACTGTGTATGTGGATAATGAATGGTTGAGTAAAACTGCAACATCAAATTAACTTACTATATTCTTATTAATCAACGATCCACTGGTGAGGAGCTGTTGTTTCTAGTTCATATAATTAAACTAAATTCGAATATCTTGGCACTTCACTGCATGATTCATAGGTCAAATGCTCATTTTCTATTCCTCTTCTTCATTTAAATGAGTTGGCAGAATAATTTTAGTTTGATATACTCCGTAATAATTGCAAAGGGCATATAAAAAGGCGATTCCACAGCAGACACCAAGCTCAAGACCAACTGCAAAGTAGCAAATTTGGTTTAAAAATATCTATGTTCATCAGTTCGAATCAGCATCCTAGGAGATCGATTAACTTCTATTTTATTTTAATTCTTGTGCAACTATTTGATGATGAATCTATAATAGACTTCCATCAACAACTCAAAAGCATATATTCTCCTATATATCATTAGGTTTTTTTTACTTATTGAATTATATCAATATGTTTAGGTTAAAATATTATAAACAAGGCAAATAAAGATTTCATATTCATAAAATATTATAATCAAGTGCTACCAGAAATCGCAATTTGAGTCATCTATCTTATATATTGAAGTTGAGCCCTTTTGAGCTCTTAGAGTGAGTTTAAGAAAGTTGTTAGACTATTTATTTATTTTTATTTAAAAAAAAAAAATTATTTACATATTAACAAATTACATTAAGAAAAATAAAAATATTAATTTGGAGCAAATTATTTTCTAGGTTTAAGTAAAATTTAATCTATCTAATTATTATTCATCTATTTTACTTTTGATATATAATGAAATTTGAAGCAGATAAAAACTATAAATATCTAACCAAGTTAAAGAATAATAAGAGCTTAATAAAACTCAATATTAATTATGTTAATAATTATCCACTTAGTTAACCAATGAAAAAACACATAAATATATTTTATTTATTGTAAATATTGTTTGAGGTTATAGCAATATAAAATACTATAAATTATATAAAACATATGTCAAAATCGATTATAAAATTATTATTAAGTAATTATATAAATATGGCTAATGCATATGTATGATATCAAGCTAGTTTCAACTAGATTTATGAAGTTTGAAGGGATCGAAGTTTGAGGACAAAACTAAAGCCGAAGGAAATATATACATGGCTCATGCACATTTGGAGATATCAAAGTATGGGTATGAACAAATAATAATCTTTAACAATAAAACATTCAATATTATGTTCATCAGTTTTCACGTACAAGCTTGATATCAGTTTTCGTTAAGAAGAAGATTAATATCTATTGTTATTCTGATGTTTTTCTCCTTTTTAATTATAATCAACTTACCACAACAGACTCAACAGTAGTGAAATTAACATACACAGAATAAAGAATAAAGAGGGGCTTCCCATTATCTACACATGTCTTCATCGAGGGGAGCATTAGGTGATGAAACAACTGTACTGATTCTCTCTTTCCTCCCATAACAACGGCTTTGGATAAAATCCCTAGATTATATACGGAGTTACTATATTCTAATTTAATACAACTCGTATTATTTTGTACTCGTAATAACTTTATCGTGACGTTTGTTGTAGCGATCGTATCGTATAATTGGTCATTTAAGCTAATCCATACTACGGAATATTAATCTCATTCTAATCATTTCTAACAAACTTTTACGGAATATATTAAACAATTTTGTTATAATTAAACTGAATTACTTGTTGTATTATTCATAACATGATAATGGAGGATCATAATAGATAGTGTCATGGGCCGGTTCAGTGCAGCGCACGTGTCCAGTAGAGCTAATCACGTGGAGAGGCATATACTTCCTTCATATGCTTATATGGGCTTGTTTGGTATGATAGCAGGAATTGAGTTGGAATCAGGAATCGGGTTGAGTATCAGGAATGAGGTTGAGTGATCCTGAAACATTTTGTTTAGTATAATTCTGGAATGAGTCATTCCAGAAACCTGTTGTTTGGTAAAAACTAGATATCGGAATGACAAATACACTAGTGATGTATATAAATTAAAGATAACAAAAGTATAGATTAAAATTAATAAAAACTTGTGCATAAATAAACTAGAATTTCACATTTATAGATGTGACTAGTGTTTTGCAAGTGTCCTACAATATCACAACCGACCATGTCATTATAACATGTCTCATACAACAAGAGACTACATACAAAATGATGTTTGACATATAAGGTTTTGTGATACACATTAAAAAAATAGCAACTTGATCACATCAAAATGGCTACGCAATCACTCCAAAAATGATTATCCAACTTTCATCCAGTTAGTATCCACCAAGGCCTCCACCTGAACCTCAAACGGACTGAATAAGATTGCTTATCTAACGAGCCTTCCATTCATCATTGGGACAACTATAGAAGATATCAAGCTCATCCGAGGATTTACATATACAATAATAAAAATCAGCACAAATTTGACAAAACAAAACTACATATACAGCAAAACTAAGACAAGGTACAACCAGCAAAAAACGCAGCCAAAACAGAAGCAAAAGAATGTAGGAAAATACACAAATTTGACAAGGTACAACCAACAAAAAACGCAGCCAGAAATAAAACCAAGCCAGCAAAAAATAGAAGCAAAAAAACGCAGCCAGCAAAAAACAAAAGCAAAAAAACGCAGCAAAAAGCACGAATTTGACAAAATTACGAAGTTGGAGAAGGAAGATTACAAACCTCGACAAAGAAGATGGAGATGGAGAATCTCAAGCTTGAGGAAGATGATTCACTGCTGCAAAGAGAAAGAGGCGTAGAAAAAAAAATTAGGTTTCACTCATTCCAGGATTTTTTTTTTGGTATGGGAATAGTCTTGTGGGCTGGTATGGCCCATTCCATGGAATGAATTTGATACCCATTCTCACGAACTATTTGTGTCCAATACATCCTTTGAAACTAAAACTTAACTTAGTAAACCTGTTTATTAAACCCTTAGTATATACCCCTTTCCCCAACACTCCACCACCGCACTCTTGAAAACAGATCTGAGCTGCCCACTCCACCCACTGCGTCACTTCTCCGGCCACTCCCCCACTGGGCAGACTTCGCCCCGCTGTCGTCGTCGTCCGCTCTCTTCCTCCTCTATCGCTGACTCGCTCCCGTTCGCCGTCGTCGGTTCGGGAGTCACCGTCATCGCTCTTCCTCCTCACAGGTGCCACGCACGGGAGTCGTCGTCTTCGCTCTTTTCAGATCTGGCTTCCACGCACTGGCGAGCTCGTTGGTGGAGATCTCTCTATCGCGAATCCACCATGAGAGCTCCAAAACTCAGAAGATCGATCCATTCCAGAGTATTCTTCCCCTCCCTTTCTCGCTCACTACCTGAAATGCTTATGGTTTCTGTGTCTTATGGTTGATACCAAAGTCTAAACCGCAATAATTGTTTTCTAGTGAGAGATGATTGTTCATTTCTTCATAGCAGCTAGCCCGAAATCTGTGCAATGAAGACTTGTGTAGCTTTTTGCTTGAGATCTGGATCTGGAAACTTGTGTAGCTTTTTGCTTTGTACAGTATTACGTTTTGTATCTCCTTTTTTGTATCTTCTTTTTTCTATAAAGATGCTGAAGACAAATTTTTGTTGACAGCTCTGTTAAAAATTTTGTTGACAACTCTGGAAAATGAGAAGCTCTTTTTCATCGTCTTTCTGAATAAGAGCTTCTTTATCCTCATTGAAATGCCCATACCAGATCCAATCCATGATCGCAACATCCTTGAATTTGTCACTGTTTTGGTTTATATGCTTCCGGAAGAAAAATAATGCTTCAGAGATATGTTACATAACAAAAAACAAAAGAAAAAAGAAAAAAGTTAAAGAGAAATAAAAAATAAAATAAAACTAAACAATAACAACACCAATAATAAAAATTTGCAAACTGAAAGTAGAAGAAATAATACAAGACTGACAACACAAATATGAAGCATACGTTGACAGGACCAACAAATATTCAAAACTTTTAAAATGTTGACAGGACATATACAAAATAATTAACTTACACAATCATTTAACCACTTGGCTTGTCCAACAGAACTTGTGCTTTTCAACAACAATTTGTTAAAGAAGTCCTTGGTGAAGTCAAAATCATGTTCCTTACGCCTAATAACCGCCTTCTTACCACTGCGACAAAGAGAAGAAAATTAGTAAACACAAATATGAAAAATATAGAAAATAAAATAAATCAGAAATATAAACATATGTCAAAGTAAACCATTCGTAGAACTTTCTACGATCATCGTATCCATAGAATGAATAAGGTGGACGACTAGGCATTGAAATTTTCTTCTTCTTCTCAACAGTGAAAGGGCTTTGAACAAGAACACTTGGGGTTGCGACCCTGGAAGACTTCCTCACTTGAACTTCAACATTAACAGTATTTTTAGGAGACTTCTTCACTTTCTCTTCTGACTCAACAATGTTCTGGGAAGCAGGAAGAACGGTATCCAAAGTGTCTTGAGAAAGACTGATTCCATAAGAGATGAGTATAGAGTCCTTCTCTGAAAATTCAGGGATGCTGTCAAGATATTGATCAATACACCCACTGTCATCAAGATATTGACTAGAAGCACACACATCAGAAGTGTCAACACCTTGTGCATCAGGTAAGCTGTCAACATCTGGCCCAAGTGTCATGTTGTCAGCATCTTGAACCACTTTCATGTTGTCAACATCTTTCCCCACTGTCAAGCTGTCAACATCTGGCCCCACTACTTTGTTGTCAACTTTAATGTTGTCAACTTCAATGTTGTCAACATCTTTGGCATTTGAAGGAGTGTCAGCAATGTCTTCATTGGGCTCTACAGATTCAGCTACTGGCAGATGTTCAGCACTATCAACTTTGACATCCCTAACTTTCCCCATAGCACATCCACCAACTACAGCATCAGACATTGAAGGAATTTCAACACCTCCAGCTTCACCCAGGTCCCCTTCCTTTTCTGGAGCTCTATCTTCCTTCTCAGAACGGTTAGTTCCATCAAATTCTGAAGAAGTCACCAAGCTGTCAACATTGTCATGTGTGCTGACATCTACAAAATCTTCAGATTCATATTGGGTGCTCTTATCTTGGAACGAGGCCTTGACGTTGCTCTGCATCAGACTAGATAGGTTGTGCAGCTTCTTTGCAACTTGAACCAATGTCAAGCCATGTTCTTTGGTGGAAGATTGAACTTCGGACATGGCATCGCACAGAAGTTCAATTTTTTGGCTCAAAACTTCAAACCGTCCAACCCAAGCAGCATCGTTTCCTTCTATGTCAGCTGAGGGACGAACAGACGATGTCCTCTCACTGTCAACAGAATCACATGCAGGGCCAGCTGCATTTGTTTCCATGTCAACATGAAAAGAAGAAGATGGTGGTTGAAGAGATGATGGCTTACCACTCTCATATGAGGATGAGAACTGAACAATAGGTGGGGCATCTTGGGCGGCTAGCTCTGTGATGTCTAACCTTAGCTTTCTGATGATGTTGTCAACATCAACTTTGACAGGGTCGTACACAACAAGGGTCTTCACAGAGTCCTGATTTGCCTTCTTCAATTCTGGCTCGGAACCACTAACTTTAAATATGACCTTGGGGCAAGCAGCAGGCGGAGACTTCCTCTTCTTAATTACAACTTTGAGATTAGCAGAATGTTGTTCATCTTCAACCTTACCAACAGATCTTGTTGCTCTTCTGGGAGAAAAATGTAAAGGGACAGCAGAAACACCAGCAGAATCCTTTCCATCTCCAACCTTCTCCGGAGACTTTGATGCTCTTTTAGGAGAAGAATATGCAGGGACTGAAGAAACACCAGCAGGCACCTTGTGCTTGCTGGGCTGATTGCTCTCAAGTTTACTTAATCTTGGAGATTTTCTTGGAGAGTGTTCAGAAATAAGGATTTTTCGATTTTGTTTGGTGAGCCTACGTGTATAAGTTCTGACAACTAGAGGGGAATTTGTCAACAAAGTATAAAGAACTGTAAAAAAAAGAAAAAACAAATGTCAACCAAACAAAACATGTGCAATAGAAAAAACCAACAACATGTCAACAGTGTATAAAATTGCCAAACATATCATACCTGGAGTGCTGACAGGTTGCTTTCTCTTACCAACAGCTTTTCCAGCCTTTGACACATTAGAAACTGGATTGCCGACAACTTGCTTCTCTTTACAATCACCTTTGTCAACCTCTGCAGCATTATGAACTGAACTGCTGACAACTTCCTTCTCTTTGTTGACAGCTTGGACAACATTCCCCGCCTTCTGAACTGGTTTCTTGACATTCCTTTTGGGAGCGGTTTTCACTGGCTTAGACGCAACCTTCTTGGCAGTTTTATCTGGTCGCTCAGATATTACCGTGTCAGAAATAGCTTGCTCTGAATTCTCACGAGCAGTGGCAAGAACTTTTTCAGCATATGCATCAAACAAAGGATCTTCAACCTCGTCGACAAAATTGAGGTGCCGAAATGTAGAATGTTTCTCGTATGGAGACGATCTGCACAACTAAAATAATGAAAACATAGCAAAAGAGTTATATAAATATGTTGTCAACAAAAAAAGTTAAATACAAAAATAAAACAGACAAGACAAAAAAATGTATAATAAGATATAGAATAATACCAAAGGATGAAGATCAAAATGATCTGAGACAGAATGATACCAAACATTCTTGGAATTATCTCTTGATAACCAACGTTCGCCATATGGAATAGTCTTAAGAGAGGCAGTAGCAGCTCCAACAAAATCGCGAAACTGATGAAAATGTTCAAGCACCCAAACCTACAAAAAAATTAAGGATTAAAAAGGAAAAGGGATAAGAATGTCTTCAAACAACTAATTGAAATAGAAAAATGATAAAATAAATATCTGAAAAGCAATATGATAACCATGCAAAGTATACCAAACTCTATCGTTAGAAGAACCACCTCCTGTACGTTTTGCATTGACTGGAGCATCTTGAAAAGCCCGGATAGTCTCTAGATATACTTCCCTACCCCAAGGGTAGTTCACAGAAGCTTCATAGTTGCTAGCAAGCTTTAGAAACTTCAATCTGACAGCAGAGCCTTTCCTCTGAGGCATCAGCACACCTTCAAGAATAATAAGGTGTGCTAGAACCATCTTGCGCTCACCAGTCAAAATGGCAAACTCTGCAATAATGTCGTCAAGAGTGACCTTGCTTTTGGTTCCAAGAGAACACTCAAAGACATCATCTGGGATGACATGGCCTTCAAAATCAGTGCACTTCAAACCCGTGATCGCAACAAAGTCTTGAAGTGAAAAAGACAGCACATTGCCTTGCATATTAAACCACATTTCGTACTTCTTTTGTGTCTTAACTGCACACATTAAATCATAATGAACTATGATGTGCGAATAGTTGAGTTGGGATGTCATGCTTAAGATGGTTTTGAAGACACCAGTAGAAAACAACAGATTACTGACATCATCAAACTGTCCCTCAATCTGATCAATTACAGAAAATTTGTGGTATGTTGTAACCTTGGGAGCCACAAACAAATCTTTGGAAGCCAAAAACTGTAACTTAGACACATCCATGACACCCTGTCAACAAAAAAAACCAAATACAGAGTGTCAAAAAATATATCACAAAAAGAGATAAAAGCAGAGCAAGGTGTCAACCATAAAAAAAAAGAATGTTGGAAATCTGAACAAGTTGTAAACATGAACAAGTTGTCAACAATAAAATCTGCAAACACCAAAAGCTGTCAGCATGCCATATTCAAAGATGTAAATATGAACAAGCTGTCAACAATAAGCTCTCGAGACACAAAAAGTTGTCAGCACGTCATATTCAAGATGTCAACATGAACAAGCTGACAACAAATAAGATCTCAAGACAAAATCAAGCTGTCAGCATGCCATATTCACAACATAAACATGACAAAAATGCCAAAAATAAAATTTGCAGACACAAAAAGCTGTCAGCATCCCATATTCAAGAGCATAGACATGAACAAACACTCAACAATTACATCTACAGACACAACAAGCTGTCCCCCATGACAAATTCAACAACAGAAACTAAAAAACAGTAAAGAATCAACAAATAAAGTGAAAAATTCAAAATAAAACACAACATGACATATTCAACACACATTTGCACAGTGCAAATGCTCTGAATCTGTCAGCAAACTTAAAAACAGATTATAACAAAAAAAAGCAAACATAGACAGTAACAAAAATGAAAAACCTAAAAAACACACAGATAAAGACGCATGCAACTAAAAACAACCTTCAAAATCTAGGTTTCGAACAAAAACGAACTCGATTTCGACTTGAAACAGAGGAACGAACACAAAATCACAGAAATCATCCAAAAAAAACAAAAAAAAAAACAAATAGAAGAACGAGAGAGCTAGATACCTGATTTGATCTGAGAAACCGCCTCATAAACTGGAAAATAGAGATGAACTGATGAGAACTCGAGCAGGCGAAATCTGA
Organism: Oxyria digyna; assembly: GCA_029168935.1. Classification (NCBI taxonomy): domain Eukaryota; kingdom Viridiplantae; phylum Streptophyta; class Magnoliopsida; order Caryophyllales; family Polygonaceae; genus Oxyria; species Oxyria digyna. Next base: position 18,091,090 of record JAPVLV010000007.1, on the reverse strand, counting down.
GAGAAATCAGAGAGAGAACTCGGGCACAGAAACTGAAGCAAAGCGCGAGAAGACGACGACGGAAGCAAGGACGGCGAAATCCGGCGAGGAAGGAGAAGACGAAAATCGGGAGAAGGTGAACGGTTTGATTTTTTGATTTTGGGAGTGAATGAGGGGAGAGGAAGGAGAGAAATAATTAAGCGTGTTTTGAAAACTGATCCGGAAAAAAGAGCGCGTGCAATTGGGGGTGGGTAGGGGTAGAAACTAACAACTTAGTTTAGCAGTGCATTTGTTAAGAATATAGTGCCCTGTCACAAATCCTTGAATACATACTCCGTATAATATATGTGATGTACTCTGTAGTATTATGCATATTCTCGTACCTCAATTGGATCCGTCTCGTCACTTTCACGTACTATTAGTATTAATGGTAACCATACAAATACATTTTTAATCATATCCTACTCTAGCTAGCTAGCTACGAGTACTTTCTCGTGACTTATTGGTTATATCTATCATACAAAATTTAATACATTGTACATATATAATGAAATCGATCAATACGTACGGATCCAGGTAACATTTAACTCTTGCATGCAATTCATACGCAAAATTCTCATACAATTCTTAGCATTTAATTTTCTTGCACCTAAATCATTGAGGTGGTTGTACTTGTACTCCTTAGCACGCGAATAATAATATACATGTTGATCTTCTAAAACATATTCATGGTAGTTTTTTTTTCGGCTTATCAAACTAGAGATAAATTTCACATTTTGATTCTTGCAAGGCGAATTAGAGACGAGAGAATACTTAGGAAACGTTGGTATGTGAAAACCTCGAATCACCTGAGAAAACACAAAAAATGAGCCGAAAAATCTTATATTAATATAGGGTGTTTTTAATATTTGCTAAAGAAGTAAAAAAAAGAAGAAGGAAATACCTTGTAAATCACATCAATTTTTTCTTTCTTTTTTACATGATAGTTTTATTCTTGATTATGATCAATTAGGTCAGATCAATTCTTCTTTTTCCTATATATTCTATTCATTTCTTGTTCAAATCATTATTGATCGATCGAGTTGAAACTTGTTTTGATTTTGATTGTCTTTCCAACAACATGATTGATTCAAGCAACCCTTCATATATGTAAATCCCTCTTATCGATTTTGGCTGTCCTCCCTAATTAACACGCTTGGTTTTTGTTTTTAAACCGATCATACTCGGCAGTAATTTCGTAACTATACGGGCTTGTTGAAAGGCTTTTTCGTATACTTATCAAGCCCATCAAGGCATCAACCCACGTTTATACACTTTTATTTGTCAGCTTTTATTCCCACATAAAGAATTCCAAAGTAATACGGAGTATATATTGAGACATAAAACGAGAAAAAAGAGCAAAAATTCCTACTTTGCTCGTAATGCACATGATGTATTCGTTCCTTGTGCTGGCCTTTACTTGCACTAGTTGGGCTGCGCACGCGAACGCTGAAGGTCTGACTCATGACACGCGAACTCTTATGTTTTAACTGTGCGCATGCGATGCGTACACTGATTCTCAAACCGGGATAGTATCTCAAGCAAGTTGAATTTCAGTCTATCTCATAAATAAAAAACGAACCTCTAAAATCCCGAGAAGAGTAACAAAGCTTCATCTACTAACTAATACAAACAAAAATAACAAGATAGTACAAAATTAAAAACACACAAATCATGTTCGGCAAGTAATTTTTTGCCTTTATTTTTGTTAAAAATAAGCTACGATTTAAGCTTTTTGGAACAATAACATGCTAACATATGTATGGACCCAAGTATGGTGAGCAAAAAGGGAAGATTGGCGAAGGGGCATACCTAATCCAGATTATAAATTATCAGCTTGCTCAGTAAAGTAAGACTCCTTACCAACCAAATACACCTTGTACATCTCATCACTTCTAATTTTGCGCATGCTATCCGCATTACGTATTTCCCGACAATTTTTATGAATTAGCATACACTCACACCCCAAAGGATGTAATATAAGCTTATAGAGCATGTATGTGTGGATATATAATAAGGATTAACTATTATATTCAAAAAATAAGTTCAAAGAATATGCAGTATTATATGCTAAATTCATTAATATTACTTTGATCCTTTAGCTTCTTGAATCCGAGTAAAAAAAAACAGAAGGTTAGTTGTACCTGTTGATAAGCATAAGACACAGATATTAAGGCCTCCTTATGTCATGTAGTTAATTGACGGGGTGAAAAAAACTTCAAGACTCTCATAAAAAAACCAAACCAAGTGTCCTCTTTCCTGAGTGCGTGTTTATATAGAGTATCAGATGACAAGAATCTACACCAGCGCACTCACATTGATTTGTCATCAGAGAGTGCAATAACCTAAAAGATGCTTTTCTTATGCTTACCCTGCAACAAGCGCAATATTAGAAAGAAATAATAAAAGTCGTTGAAAAAAGAAGGTTACATAAACAGAAGAGGAAGTAATTCACAGAGTTGTAAATCCGAAAAAGGGGCTTTCATGCTAAGTGTGCAACTCAACACTTAGGTAAGTCCAACATAGAACGAAATCAGCAGAATCTTTTACACACTCATCATTCTTCAAAGTTCAGTACAAGTGAACGTGTATTTTAAACAACGATTTCAATTATCTCTCATCATTATTAGAGGCCTTGTCTCCTTGGCAAAAAGATCTGACATTTTACATTGTTACCAAATAGAGAGTTATCACTGTTGTCATGTGCTGATAAATATTAAGCTAACATATTCGACCACTTGACAACGTACCTCTTGGAAAATAGGCAGCTTTGGACTGTGAGAAAGATGCGAATAAAATCTTGCAAAACGAGCAATATAAAGCAGTAAAACACAACAACTGAAAAGCCAATGGTTAGTCAATCTGTGGTTAACACTCCTTGCCACCAATACAATTAATGATCTTTAACAAGAATGAAAATTTATCCACTAATTGAAGTTATGTTAGTAATTAGCCAGTCCAAGAAAACCTACCAATTGAAATATATATAGTAAACCCACACTTGTTCTCTTTAATTTCCTAGACCTTGAACCATAAATGATTACAACAAAAATAGCTCAAATAGAAGGTATATCATGATGCAATGATTTTAAAACTTCATCTGCAAATGCTTCATACACTTAGTCATTATCTCCCTCCATTTTGTCTAGCAGGTATATTATTTCAATATCTAGGTATTGTCAGTTTAGTGTTATTATCACTCATCATCAATACTCAAATATTTGCATCTTGACACCACACATTATCTGTTTGTTAATGCATACAACTATATGTTAGTATAATAGGAAAAGATTTGATTATTTAATGTCTACTTTCAATTATTGATCACCAAATTATAAATGGAGGGAAGCTACAACCTACTTAAATAAAGCACAAAACTAAATGAGTAAGAACTTTATTTGCAAACAATTAAAACATTGTGAAATGTTTAAACTATGCAATTGTTGATAAAAACAACAAATTAATCGAGCAATTTAAACTAAAAAAGTTGAAGAATTGAAGAAAACAAAAAGAGGAAAACATAGAGCTAGATGAACATATACCTTGTAGAGTTCAACCCGCTGTTGGACGACCAACTCCAATGCCCCACCACCGCCTCTATTTTATTTGGCTTCTTCAACACAAAGGCACCTGCAACGACATCTTTTTATTATCACACAATTGACAAGAATTAAAAACAAATTGAATAAATTGCCAAACAGAAAACAAGAAATCAGAGTCGATAGAGAGATTTGAGATATAATTATCAACTAACCAGACTACTGATGCAGAAAAGCCGGATTAACACTTATTTCGTCATCCGCAAAGATCCAAAAACAGTCACAAAAGGGTCATTGGTCTGATAAAAATTCCACGAAGGGATTGCGGATGCAAAAGAAAGAGCTTCACCGACAACCATGAACAAATTAAGAGAATGATGGCGGTGAAGTAGGGGGCGGTGGCAAGTACAGGAAGAAACACGTAGATGTAATAGGCACGATTGTAATTATAAAGAAAGGTGAAGGGCAGAATTAAAATTGCACTATTGACTTTGAAAATATTGTTCACTTGAGAGACCTTGACATTTAAGGTAGTAGAGAAGTAGAGAAGTAGAGATTGAAGACTAAAACGACATTTATTTGGTACGGATGGAGTATATATATTTATGCATCAATATCCTGATTTTATTGATTTTTTTTCTTATTTAAACAAAAATCGATTGAATATATATAAATCACTATGCTAAATCTATTGATATCATTTTCTTATTTGAACACTTATCAATTAAAAAGATTAAAATTTCATAATTTCCTTTTATTTTTATAATGGTGTTTTAAAATCAAACCAAATTAAATATAACTATATAGTACATAATTTGGTTTATATTAATGTTATTTCTATGTACTTATAAATTATATATACAATTATAAAAATTATTATTTTAATTCGTGCATGACACATGAATACCTCTAATCGAAAATAGTAAAAGATTACCACACATCGAATGAAAAAATTAAGTATAGGAGTGTAGTTTTATAAATAAAACCACACCTATCCAAAACACCACAAATTAACATGTGAAAGGAAGAGGGGAATTTTGTTATTTTAATCAATTTAGTTACTGTTCATTAGAGGGGCTTCCTCTTTTAAGTAGTAAAACCACACCTATCCAAAACACAACACAAATTAACATGTGAAAGGAAAAGAGCAATTTTGTCATTTTAATCAATTTAGTTACTGTTCATTAGAGGGGCTTCCTCTTTTAAGTAGTAAAAGATTTCTCAAAATGCCAAGATAAGAAAAGAGAATTTTTTTTTCTGAAATGGGCTTTTATTTAGAAAATATTCCCGATATGGGCTCGTTTTAAAAATAATTCCCAACATAGGCACTCTTATGAGGTTCAGAAATTTCTCACGTATGAGAGACGCTGGTTTTACAAGAGTCTCTCATCCGAAACAGTTTTTTATTTTTTAATTCCCCCGTGTAAGAGACGCTGAATTTAAAAAAAAAAATTGGATTCACCAGTTCGGAATCGGAATTGATCACGACCAGTTTCGTTGGGTCCGTATTGATCCCGACTTTCACCAGATATGTCTCTCATCGCTTGATATGGAGGAACGAATTTGTAAATATCCATTTACAGTAGGTATGCACGAGACTTACGCGTGTTCGGGTGGCTCGTATGGGGTCGTTCGAAATCAGAATCGAGCGAGAGACATATCTGGTGAAAGCTGGGATCAATACGGACCCAACGAAATCGGTCGTGATCGATTCCGATTTCAAACGAGCTCATACGAGTCATCCAAACATGAGTAAGTCATATATAATACTCCCTCCGTCCCACTTTGTTTGTCCTATGACGAAATTTGACACTATTCACCTATTAACGCAATTTGCTCGATTATTCTCAATCTTTGTGTATTAATATAGTCATGTAGGGTCTTGTTTGATTCGTCTCATTTAATACTTTAACAATATCAAGATTTTATAATTTTTAATAATATGTAGTTAGAGATATTAACGACGCAAAACATGCATCGACAAGTGTGTAAACGCGTAAGAGGACAAACAAAGTGGGACGGAGGGAGTAATATATATATAAAAACTTCTTCTTTTTTTTAAAAACAAATCCTTTTTATAAGGCGCTGGTTCTCCCAGCGCCTTATACAAATCTATTTTTTTTTTTTAAATTTTATTTAGGGGAATTAAAAAATAAACCAGCGTCTTTCATATGTGAAAATTTTCCGAACCTCATAAGAGTGCCTATGTTGGGAATTATTTTCAAAACGAGCCCATATCGGGAATATTTTCTAAAAAAAATTCTAAGAAAAGATACTCTATTCTTCCCATGCCTCTCACAAGTTTATAAAATAATAAATGTAGTTTAAATACAAAAATAACATAGATTAAAAATATTTTATCAAATAGATTTAGTTTATTTATCTCATATAAGTTTATTATAAATTTTTAAAAATAATTGCTTAATTTATATTATTACCTAAATAGCTAAAGTAAAAAGATATGGATTTTTTAATATAAAGTTTTTGAATTAGTATGATAAATATTTTAATGTAAAGAGGGTGTTAATCAAGTATTTTTTAAATATTTAAATATATTTCAGTTTAAAGTAGTTAAAACTTATAAATTATGAGATTAAATTTTTCTATATAATTATTAAATAACTCTTTGTATATTAAAGCACACAATATATGGTTTGAAGAAGGTTAAAAGTATAAATAAAGAAATAAATAAGCATAATATCTTATAAATCTGAATTATCCTAAAATAAACATACACATATTTATAATTTTTTTATTATATGATTTTGTTTATCAAAAAGTAAAATGAATAAAAATGACATGTGACAAAATAAATAATGAAATAACATATGACGATTTTAGTAAAGAGGTGACATATGGTGAAAATTGAGATTTGTTTTAATATATATATTAAAAAATTATTTAAAAAACTATTTTTAACTATTAAAAAACTATTTTTTTACAATTAAACACAAGTGCACTTTGCACATGCTACCTCCTCTTATCTTAAACACAAGTGCACCTTTTTACTTGTAAAGTGTGTTCACATTTATTTCTCAAACCATTTTTATTAATTATCTTAATTTCCACATGCTTGCAAATACAATTCCTTTTCTTGATCGGTCTACCACTAAATCTTTTTTCCCCTTCTTTTTAGCGCACAAGAGACACAAATTAAGATCTAGTAGAGCCACAACTTAAATAGATTTAAATATTACTTCCAATTGACATGTTTGATTTCGTTTTAGTCATCAGAAACTCAACGTCTGTGCATCCTTGTTACTCTAAGTAACACATGATTTTATTTAAAGGTAAAAAAAAAAGGAAATGTCAGAAATTTTGTTTAATTCAAGACATGAGTAACAAGAAGATGTTACTCCTCCTGACACAAATCACTCTCCTTCTCCAGTACCAAAATACATTACTTAACTATTGATTAAATATCCTATAACTTTCATAATACATGAAATTTTATTGTAATTCTTTTTTTCTTTTTTTAAATTATTTTTATCTACATTTTGACATCCATATTAACTATATAATATATTATCTAAATTTACAATAAAAATAAAAGGAAAATACATGTTATTAATATCAAATAATATGATTGTAGAATAAAAGTGTTTAAATATTAAAATAATAAACTATGTTACTTAATATGAGTAACACCAATGTAGATGCTGTTACAATTAGTAGTATGTATTTTCACGATCACCATCATCATGAGCAAATTGTAACAAAAAAAGAAGCAAAACTATAACATAGCATGATTGATTATTTCCTTCTTCAATTGATTAATTAAATTACAAATTGTTGATGGAGCTTAGATTTGCATATATGATCTAACATAATTCAAGGGAGGTACCCGTTACGTCTTCTAAATCTTTAACATATATATCAGACATTACAAAAAGAGTAGAACGAAACCTGATCGAGCATTTCAGATTTGTTTTGAATCTTTTATAAATCAATTTATAGAGCAAGTACTAATTTCATGAGTTTTAAGCTCGTATGTTTCCGGAGGCATGCAACGTAATAGAGTGCTTAATACCACCAATGTGAATGCGATGAACTCCCAAAGGAATCCTCCTAATCCCATTTCTATCCACCACACTTAAGAGCTTGCAAACATGTATGTCCACCCTAACCGTCCTCGATCCCCCCGTTGGGACGGTCACTTTCTGGAACGCCACCAACTGACGATGTGGGCCCCACTCCCCGGTGGAAGACTCGGGCGGGGTCGAGAACGCCATGAGCGTGTGGGTCCCATCTCGCTTCCCTGTGTTCCTCACGTTCACGTGGAGACCGATCGAGAGAAACCCACACTTTGCATGGGAAACCCTAATTGCCTTCCTGTATGCTGACCCGAACGCCTCTGTTGTGTTCGTCTGTCCATGTCGTTGCCCACCCATGGGAATTGCTAAGCTCATTGGCGCCTTGTTGATTGTGTGCTCGAATACCGTGTAGCTGAGTCCGTGGCCAAATGGGTAGACGACCGGTCCCTTGTAGAACCTGTAGGTCCTACCAGGGTACCCTTTCGAAGGCCGCATGGCCATGGACGTCATTGGGAGGTTGGCTAGGTACTCTTGTGGATACCAAGTCATTGGTAACTTACCTCCTAAGTAAAGTGAGATACAACACATTTACACTTGTATTGAATAACAACATATAAAGATAGTTAGATAGAGGGTCAAGATTTACCTGGATTGGTGGTTGCAAAGAGGACATCTGCTATCGCCATTCCACCGGCTTGGCCCGGATACCCGGCCCACAAGATGGCTCCAATTTTGGGGTCGTTCTTTGCAAATGTGATATCAACGGGCCCACCGCTCATTAGGACTAGCACAACTGGTCCTTTCGAGGCTGAGGCTACTTGGGCTATCAGCTCTTGTTGATGGCCCGGTAAGAGAAGCCCAGATCGATCCCGAAACTCTGCCTCAATGGACTGGTCCAGGCCCATTATCAGCACCGTTGCATCAGCTTCACGGGCTGCATCAACTGCTGGGCCGAACATTTGGGCCGTGTTGCAGCCCACATCCGGACAACCCTGCTGGTGGATTGTTTTGGCGTACTTTGATATTCCTTGGAGTGGGGATGTGTATTCACATGCAATCCCTAGTTCATTACGAAAGTTACGCAACGTCAAAAATGTGAGTATATATATATATAAACATATTTTTTTAAGGGAAAATTCAAGTAAACAAAAATAAATGCCAAGTGTTAAGTGAAATTGAAACGAATTTTAGGATAGTTCAAGCTAGGAATAACGTTATATGAACCATTTATACATATTAGTTTTATGTAGGACATATGTTATTAACTATATATACCAATTTTTTAGCTTCATTGATGCTATATGTTTTGTGTAAGTTTACTTTATAAGAAGTACACTAACCAGCATAGTTTCCGATCATCGTAACGGTGGCGTCGGCATTGGGACCAATGACGGCGACGGTCCGGTGCCTGATTCGTGACAAGGGCAAAGCGGGCCCATCATTTTTCAGCAGAACAATGCCTTGTCTAGCTGCTTCAAGGGCCAACTCTTTATGGGCCGGACTACACACATCATTTGGGCCAAGATGTCCATATTGATGGGCCGACGGGCTTCCGTCGAACATTCCTAATCTCATTTGAACAGTTAGTGTATTTTTCAAAGCAGTATTAACATCATCCTCTGTCAACAGCCCCTTTCTCATCGCTTCCTCCGTATGGATCCCAAGAAACGCACCACAATCCAAATCCAAACCTGCAGAAAAGCCCATTAAGGGTGCGTTTGGTTCCCTTTTTTATATAAAATGTTTGATTCTTTACTAGTGTATAGTTTATAGGAAGATATAAACAACCTGCTTTGATAGAGTCTGCTGCAGCTTCTTCCGGAGTAGATGTATAATGTTGATTGTTATAGAAGACATCAACCGAATCACAATCGGAGACGATATAGCCGTTAAGTCGCCAATCGCCCCTAATAGTGCCCTTTAAGAGGTTGGGGTCAGCACAAGTGGGGACGCCATTAACTTGATTATATGAGCACATGACACTAGCCACTTTCCCTTCCTTGACACACGCCCTAAATGGCACATCAAAAGTGTCGACAGTATCTTGTTTGGTCACCTAATAAGAAGTGGTTAGATAAAATAAAAGTGGTTAGAAAGCTAATTAATTAATTAATATGATAGTGTGTTAAACTAACCTTGGCATTGAAGTGAAAGCGGTCGACTCCGCTCCAATTGTCGAGATCATAGGCGGTATAGTGTTTGCAGGAAGCGGCGACCTTGAGCGAATTGGCTCGGTTTCCTTGAAGGCCTTTGACGTATCTGACAGCATACGTGGCAGCGACGAATGGATCTTCGCCAGGTGTCTCTTGGCCTCGGCCCCACCGTGGGTCCCGCAGAATGTTGACGTTGGGGCTCCAATATGTTAGCCCTCCCGCTCCTCCGTTGTACATTGCCCTACCCTCGTCTGATACTGCCTGTTTACATTTGCTTTCACACACATTATTGCTGGGAATACTACTATATATGGAGTGTTGTTATTTTATGTTATCTTTATGAGTCTAGTGAACTCTGCAACTCAGATGCAACTTGCAATCTGCAGTAACAGCCGCAACTTGTGTTTTATATATATTCCATCATAAAGCCAAAAACAAGTAGTAAATCCACACAGCTAGAATTTGTAGCACTAAAGTTTGACAGAGTGAACATGTAGGTCAGTAAATTAAATGATGCACTCATCCTGAGTTGTGATACAGTTAATAAGTAAAGGGAGAAAGAATCTGACCCGTCCAATGTCCTGCCACAAGGAAGCATTGAAGGAAGCAACGGTGGAGATGACTTGAGGGAAGCTAGTGGCGGCAGGATATTTGCCGCCGAATTTAGTACCGGGTCCGACATTAGAAACACCGTGCAGCGCCTCTGACCACCACTCGTACTGCTTAATCCCCAGCCTCGGCACCCCCGCTGCGCCGCTCACTAGCAGCTTCACTTTCTCGGCCACCGTCATCCTCCCTATTAAGTCCGCCACCCTCTTCGCCGCCGGAAGGTCGCTCCGGCAGAATGGCAGCCCCGCCGTCGCCGCGTGTTTAGGGTCGCAGGCGAATGGGGCACGTGCATTTGTCACGACGGCCACCAGGAGAAGGCTGGTGAACAACGCGGCGGCGGGCACTCGGTGGCAGAGCATCTTATGTGTGTTGAGTGGGATGGTGTATGTTTTACAAGTCTCGACTCGTTTTTATAAGCCCTCACTATTTTACGCCCACTCAAATTGCTATTTACCGCCCAGTTATTTGTGCCTCACGCATGGAATAAAACCCTACGTCGCGCACATGCGTCACGTATGGATTTTTTTTTGTTTTTTTTTGTTTTTTTCCATAATCTTGTAGATAATTTCAATACGATCGCGTGTATATAAAATTCGTCCAAAACGGACATCGTTTGCCCCTTCAAAAGGCCAAAATACAAATTTATCACACATAATTTCTTGTATCAACAAGTCCGTTAAAACAACACACCATTTTTCAATTTTTTTTATAATATGGTAGATAACTTAGCAAAGATTTTATTTAGTGATGGTAATACTTAAATAAAATTAATAACTACAATTTATAAGTACGGAGTAATAGATTTGTTACACTTAATCATAATTTCTTCACTGTTTTTTGTTTTTTAGCCTTTTGAAGGGGCAAACGATGTCCGTTTTGGACGAATTTTATATGCACGCGATCGTATTGAAATTATCTACAAGATTATGGAAAAAAAAGCAAAAAAAAAAAAAAAAAATCCATACGTGACGCATGAATTTTTTTGAAAAAAAAAATTCGTGCGCGACGTATGGTTTTATTCCATGCGTGACGCACAAAAACTGGGCAGTAAATAGCAATTTGAGTGGGCGGTGAATAGAAAGTATGTTTTTATACTTGCACAAAGAGGTAATGTTTGATTTACTCTGGAAGAGGTAATTACTCATTAGGGGTAGTTTAGTAACTTATATCTATAAAAATGGAAGAATAGTTATATAAAGACACTATGATATAATATTGTAAGCACGCGATTTAGGGTATAGAAAGACAGCACACGAAAAAAGACGAAGATCTTCAGACCGAGGAATGTGACGATTAACTACCCTTTTTCTATATTTTTAACTTTTTCTTTTCATGCATTAAATAGTGTATTAAATCGGTATCGGTTGACATCACTTTCTCAGTGACTAACAACTATATATGAGATATAGATAGCTTGAATGTGTATATCACACGAGCGCATGCGTTATAAGTTATAACATCTATATACATCGTCTATGTTTTTCATTTAATTTTTTCGTGCTTATAGAAACCACGATTGTGGGACCATGATAAGCGCAACTTGCATTGGATTAGCGTTATTTGTGATTGAGACAATTTCATAAGTCTATGAGGTTCCATCTTAAAACCAATTCACAATAGAATGAGTAATCTATTAGTTTATACCACTAGATTAGATTATTAAGACTATACTTCAACAAAGGTTATGTAACATAAATCGAAAGTTTATAAAGTTATCAATTGTTTGATACAAAATTTAGTTGCAAGTAGTTATGATTTCAATTACTGGGATTATGAAGAAAAATCATTTTAGGTAACTAAACTAAATTGACTTTAATCATTTTAAGTAATTGTTCATTTTATTTCATTATACTCACACACGTAGATTCTTTGTTAATCAACCAAATCTTTTACTTTTATCTCATATGCTTTTTAATATCCGTAATGTTCAGGCTTGCTCTTCAAGATTAGGTGGGGTTGCATTCGTATTAAGCAATTGTTTAGTAAGGTTTATTACGGAGTACTTCATATGCACGAATTCATTTGCTTATACTCCCTCCGTCCCCTAGCGCTTCTCATCTCTAATTTTTACACTATTAACAATTTAATACAATTCGCTAGATTATTTTCAATCTATAAGAACAAACATAGTCATGCGGGATCTTGTTTTGTTCGTCTCATTGAGTACTTTAACAATATCAAAATTTTATAATTTTTAGAAAGATACAATAAGAGATATTAACGACGCAAAACGTATCTCGACAAATATGCTAAAATAAAATGGGAATAATATTAAGGGACGGACAGGGTAATTTGATAAGGAATGGATTTGCAATTGCATATGCAGATCTCTGCATAATTATCGTTGGGATTTGAAGCAAATATATAAAGCACTTCTGCAGGTTTGGTAAATGCAATTCTGAAGCTTGTAGTTGGATGGATTTGCACCTTAGGATGTGTGCAATTTTTATTTATAATGGACATCTAAGGAAGAGATAATATGCTCGTATATTGCTCTGGTTGACTGGATTCGAACACAATTTATTAGAGTTCAGACTTCACGCTTCATACAGCATATTAATAAACTGAAGGGAAAGGAAAGCGTGAATCAGTGAATGAATATTTGTCACCCTCGGAAAATTTGTGATCAGACCAAGCATATACATCACTTTTTACACAGTTGCATATCTTTAATATAGTCGCGGTATAAGAGGTTTTTTGTCAATTAAAAGAGTACGCGCGGCGCGTGTTGATTTCTTCTTTCCCCCTTCTCGCTTTTCCGTAACCCTAATCCATGGCGTCCCCGACGCCGACCCCAGACGTCCCTATGCAGGAACAACCCCCAGAAAAGCCACCTTCTCAGGATCCCGACCCCTCAAAGGAGCCCACATTCGCCTCGAGTCTGAACGGCGGATCTGATATGGCGGTGGACCTGTTTCCCCCCTTGTCAAGATCAATGGTCCTGGCGGTCAGAACACGGGCCCGATGCCCCAAGCGGCGCAACCCCCGGTAGTGGCGACGAACCCTCAAGAGGACACTGCTCAAGGACTGGAGACCCCCTCGCCTTCCCCCCCCAAGTCCTTCATTCCTCCAAAAACTCAAGCAGGGGCTTCCGACGACCCAACAGAGTAAAGAGAAATATGAGTTTATTGACAAACACATTACGATTGATTTTCCGAATGGTGAGGCGGGGATTCCTTCTGTCACCATTGGTCTGGAGGTCATGGATTGTTTGGCAAAGGCATGGAAGAACTCAATGGTCTTGAAGGTTTTGGGTCCCCGGATTGCCTACCAAACCTTAGAGAGGAAAATCAAAGAGCTCTGGAACCCCATGGGCAGGTTTGTGATTGTGGACGTGGCCAAGGATTATTCGATCGTCCGTTTTGAGGTCGAGCAGGACTACCTGAACGCTTTGACGGGAGGCCCGTGGACTATTTTCGATCAGTGCGTGATGGTGAGGAATTGGGACCCGTCCTTCAATCCTTCCAACGATCAAATACAGTCTATATGCGCGTGGGTGAGGCTGTCTAATCTCCCAGTCATCCTGTATGATGAAGGTGTTATATGTAAGATTGTTTCGAGTATTGACAAGCCCATCAAAGTCGACAAGAATACCATGCAGGCAACGCGGGGTAAATTCGCTCGTGTTTGCGTAGAGTTAGACCTTAGAGTTCCCCTGAAGGGAGCTATTCTCGTCAATGGAGATCCTATCGTCGTTGAGTACGAGGGTGTTGGCGAGATTTGTGAGACGTGCGGTAGACAAGGCCATGCTGCTGACTCTTGTCCTAGTCTTGGCAAAGCTCCTCCGCTAACAGGTCCTCTCTCCTCGACGGGAAAGCGTATCGTGACGGCGGCTCAGTCAGATAAGTCTAACCCCGAGGTCCCCATGGATAACGGCTATATTGGTTCTTGGTCGGTGGTTCAGTATGGTAACTCTCGTAATAGAGCACGTCGCTCTGATGCGAGTCAGAGGAAGAGTACAACAAATCAACGTAATACGGGTAATAGCTTTGAGAACCTGGAGGTCGAGCCAGACATGTCACAAGAAGAGGCTCCTTGCTCTGAAAACCCGGAAGTCAAAGAGGTGGAAAGAAGCTCAAAGGAGGCGGTGTCAGGTTCTACTAGTACCAGGTCTACTGTCTTTGTACAGAAAGGGAGTGGTTCCCAGAAAATTTTAGTCGTTGGTTCTAACAAGACAAAAGGGAAGCAAGACCAACATTTTTCTTTTCGGGCTAACAAAAAGAACAGTACGGTTTATGTGCAGAAATCCTATCCGAGCTCTGCCACGTTTGGTTGATTGTCTAAAGCTAACAAAGGAAGAGAAATAGTTACTGAGGCTGGATTGGACCCGAATTCTAAATTTGGATTGGGCTTGGGCAAGAGGGCACGACCCAATGATCTTCTGAATCCCTTTCCCCCTCCTCGGTTTAGTGGGCCTTTAATCCTTGCTAACAAGCAAGTTGTTCTCTCCTCTAGTGATAGTGATCCAATTGTTTTGGATCGCTCTGGAGGTGTGGAGCAAGTTCAGCCCGATCCCAACAGCAGCCCAGTTCTTGGGTTGGACCCCTCGTCTTCTCAGGTGATTTCTGAGTCCAATCATATGGAAGGGGTCCAGGTTTCTAATGTGGTCCAAACTACTGAAGGTCGAAGTGTTGATGGGGAGCAGTCCCCGGGAGATCTCTCCATATGATGGAACCAGGTTCTGTGTTCCTCTTTCTTCCTTTTTAATCGTGTTTATTATGAATTGCCTTTTTTGGAATGTGCAGTATGTCAGACAACATCAGATTGATATCCTTGCGATTTTTTAGCCTCGCATCTCCGGGTCTAAGGCGTAGGATGTCTGCAATAGGTTGCTCTTCAAGAACAGTCTTCGTGTGGAAGCTGCTGGCTTTTCGGATGGGCTTTGGTTCCTCTGGAAAGATGATAATGTTCAGATTGATATCATTAATGTGCATGACAATTTCATCCATTCCTTTGTGACGATGGATAAAGGGTCTATGCACCTTATTGCTGTGTATGTGCCCCCTAGTCCTTCTCTTCGGGTCAGTTTCTGGCGGGATCTCAAGGAGGTTGTCAAGTCTTTATCTCTTCCCCTATTTCTTGGGGGTGATCTTAATTGTATTTTGACGCTGGATGAGAGCTCTGGTGGGGCCGGTTCTTTATCTCCTGATTCGGTTGTTTTCCAGGATTGGGTTAATGAGCTTGAACTGATTGATCTTGGCTTCTCGGGTCCGAAGTTTACTTGGTCGAGGGGTCTATCTGAAGCTACTAAAGTGTCGAAGAGACTTGATAGCTTCTTTTCGAATTTGCCTGGCAAACTCTCTTGGGAGGAAGCGTCGGTTAGACATCTTCCCGATGTGTCTTCCGACCACAACCCTCTCCTCCTCAGACTTTTTCCTTCTCTCAACCATGATCGCGATCGTCGTCCGTTCCGTTTCGAGGCTGCCTGGATTCTCCACCCTAACTTCCTGGATTTTGTGGGCAGTAACTGGGACTCTTCATCTGAAGCTTGCCGTGTGTTGGCTTCCCTTAAGTTCAGCTTGATTGAGTGGAACTGCAGGGTTTTTGGCAATATCCATTACCGCAAGTCCAACCTCCTTGCCCGCATCTCAGGGGTCCAAAAAGCTATTGAGAAGCGCTCTCACCAGGGGCTGATGAATCTCCAGTCTAGCCTTCAGTCTGAGTATGAGCTTGTCCTCCATCAGGAAGAGGCTCTTTGGTACCAAAAATCTCGGATCGATTGGATCGCCATGGGAGACAAGAATACCAAGTTTTTTCATCTTAGCACCGTTATCCGAAGAAGACGTAATAAAATCGTGGAGCTTCGTGGTGATGATGACTCTTGGATTAGTGACAGTAAGGAGTTGGAGGATTTGGCCGTTGGCTTCTTTCATAATCTCTATGCGTCTCCTGAGGCTCTTCTGCCGGTGCAACCTCTCCCCCGGGGTGGGTTTCCTGAGATCTGCCCTATGGATTTGGACCAGATTGGCTGCCCGTTTTCCGAGTTCGAAGTGTGGGATGCGATCAAGGCTATGGGGTCCTATAAGGCCCCTGGTATTGATGGGTTTCAACCCATCTTCTACAAGTCTTGCTGGCCCATCATCAAGAATTCCGTCATGAGCTTTGTCTGAGATTTTGCTTAGAGGAAGTCCTTACCTGAGGGCGTCAATGACACTATAATCGCACTTATTGCTAAAACTGAGAAGCTGGAACTCATTAGCCAATTTCGCCCATCAGTCTCTGCAACGTGCTTTTCAAGATCATCTCCAAGACACTTGCCAATCGTATCAGACCCCTCATGCCTCTCCTTGTTGGCCCCACCCAGAACAACTTTATTCTGGGTCGATCCATTACGGAGAATGTGGTTTTGATGCAGGAGATTGTTCATTCGATGCGCCGTAAGACTAGTGGTAAGAAATGGATGCTCTTGAAGCTGGACCTGGAGAAAGCGTACGATCGGGTTCGATGGGAAACGGATGCACTTATTGAAATGGTATGCTCTTGTTGGCCCCACCCAGAAATGGATGCTCTTGATGCGCGCCTGGTCTCCGGAAAGCCAATTGCGCTCGAAGATCTTCGACAAAAACCTTGGAAGTGTTTGATGGATGTCTTTTGAGGGGAAACAAAGGTAGATGTGGGAGTTTGCAGCGGAATTGTTTGGATATAGACGTCAAGTTTCCTTGACGAATTGGGGTATGAATGAAGAGTAGCACTCGACAAGCTAGTTGGTGAGGGTTTCGGCAATGGTGATTGAGGGACTCTCAAACGAAGGGAAGTTTTGGCTAGAGATGTGGAGGAAAGATGCTAGAAGATATGGAAACTTTTGGCTAGGGATGTAGACGAAAGAGACTAGAAGATATGGTGAAGGAGATGAGAAGACAAAGCCCGAAGGAAGGTGACGCCCAGACCTAGAAGATGGAGGAATTCATTCGTCTCAACAATGGTTCTAGGTTCTTTAATCTAAGCGTGAGTTACAATGATGGAGGCGAAGCCATTATAAAGGGAAAAACAAAGGGAATAGACGACTTGACCTAGGGGGGTGACGGCTAGGGTTAGGTTTGGGCTAGGGTTTGGACGATCTTGGGCTTGATGGCCAAGAGTCCAATAGGACGGTCCAAACCATGCAAGGCTGGACCACCCCATATTTAGAAACCTTCTAAAAATAGAAAGTTCTAAAACTCTAGCAAAAACCGAACCTAGACTTCCCAAAATAGAAACCTTGCTAATAATGGAAAGTTACTAAAAATAGAAAGTTCAATAATGCAATTCTATCTCGGGAAACGAGGACTAAAACTAGTACTTACTATAAATAGCTCTGCTAAAAATAGTAACTGCTAAAAATAGCAAGTTTTCCGAGTGTGCCTAAAAGAGTCTCAAATGAAAGATAAAGGATAGGCATGAGAAAACCATGGCTTGATCATACCAAGTTGACCAAGGCTTTTGATGAGGCGCAATAGTGCCAAGCCAAGGAGGTCGCCAAGGACAAGGCTTGGGCACGGGGCGCTGGATCGCCAAGATGCTGAAGACGGCGTTGGAGCGACGTTCCTGGACCTGGAGGAGTCTTTTGTCGGCGGCGATTGGTTCTTCTCCGGCAACCAAGGGGCGGCGCTCAAGATGAGCCGGGGAGCGCCAGTGGAAGTGATGTTGGTGCCGCTGTTCTAGATCTGGTGGTTTCGCTGACGGGCGCTCGGGAAGACTCGGCCTGGGATGAGTGGTTCTGGTCGGCGCTGATATGACCATGGCTGAACAAGTGTGGAATGTGCTTAAGATGAGCCAAGGTGCGCCACTGGAATCGAGATGTAGGGCGGGAGGCGGCCATGGTGGAGGGCGCATGTGAGTGCAAGGTAACCTCCACTTGAAACTATAGAGCGGGGCACGAGACAAGATGCTATAAAAGAGGCGCCAACGGTGCTTTACCTCAAAATAGTCTTGAGGACAAGTAGAAGCAGGAGGCGCTCGTTGAGGCGATCCATGCCTTGTCTCTAGGCAAGGCAGGGGCGCATCTAGGGCTGGGCACGGGTTGGGTAAACCCGAAACCCAAACCGGATTGAACCGAAAAAACCGGACCGAACCCGGACCGAAGTAATTTCGGGTCGGTTTTCGGGTTAAGTTATATGAAATTTCGGTTTTCGGTTTGGGTTGGGTTCGGGTTCGGGTAAACCGAACTATTTGGGTAAACCGAAGATGATTTAATTAGGTTAGGCCAGGGTTGGATAACTTGGATTTTATTTGGGATTTGCTGAGCAAGAGCAAATTTTGCTTCAAAAAATTCTGTTCCCCGCCCCCGACTCCCCGAGTCTTCTTCTTCCTTGAGTCTCGCCCAGTCGCCCGCACCGCACCGCAGTACCCCACACCGCACCGGAGACTTCCACTCAAGGAAGTTCCTTCTTCCGTTCTTCGAGTCTTCTTCTTCCTTCTTCCGTTCTTCGAGACTTCGACTCCAACCAGCAACCAACAACGGCTCGCCCAGTCGCCCAATCGCCCGCACCGCACCGCAGTACCCCACACCTTGAGTCTCGCCCGCACCGCACACCCTGCATCTCGCCCAGTCACCAGACACCAGCAGCCCCGCCCCGCACTCAACAGGTCAATTCATTCCCTTCAATTTGATTTTTTTTTATTCAATTCAATTTTTTTGCCCAGCCAACAGAAATTCAGAATCAGAAAGTACTGACTTGTCTTCTTTTATTGATTTATAGATTTCTAACAAGTTCATAGTACTATATGGTAGAGAGTTGAAAACCAAAACAACGGATCAATTTTCATCAAATGTAAGTAAGATTTTTATTTTCGTGTTATGATTCATATGATGTAAATTATCTACATTAAACTGACATATTTTTTTAATTTGTAGATGTCGAGCTCTCAATCCAAAAAGTTCCAAGCTCAAACAAAAAAGAATCAATCCAGAAAGAGATCGAGAGCGGCTACTACTAATACTCAACATGAGTCTCGAGACTTGGTTCGATCAATTGCTTCAGAAAATTCGCTGAATAACTTCGAATCAGACATGGATCCTGATTTTGATGAAGACTTTGAGACTAATGGTCTAGATGAAAGGGAGGGCCTAGAAGAAGAGCAACCTCCAAAAAAGCGGCGAGAAAAGGTTATTGAGGAGGACTGCGAAGTTACTGGATTTGATGAGGCTAAATATTTGAAGGGAAAACGAAGTGCTGTTTGGAAGCATTTTGTTCCATTTGTTAATCCGAATGACAGTGAGAAAGTAAGGGCAAGGTGCAACTATTGCAAGAAGGATTTTGCTGCAGATACCGCAGGAAATGGAACCTCAACTCTTAACAAACATCTACTGAAGTGCGTTGAGCGTCCAGAAAATAAGGGTGAAGGTACGCAAGCTAAAATTGTGTTTGAGAAAGTTGCTGAAACTGATCTGGCTAAGATTAAGAATTGGATGTTAGATTTAGATCTTGTTAGGAGGAATCTGATTAAATTGATTGTTGGAGAAGAGTTGCCTTTTATGTTTGTGGAGAAGCCGTTTTTTAGGGATCTTCTGCTGTCCATGTGCCCTACTTTTAAAATACCTTCACGATATATTGTCGCTCGTGATTGTTATAAATTGTTTCTTGAGGAACAAGAGAAGATGAAAGATTATTTGAGGATGCATTGCCAAAGGGTTTGTCTCACTACTGATACATGGACTTCTATTCAGAAGGTCAATTATATGAGTTTGACTGTTCATTTTATTGATAAAGACTGGAATTTGCAGCGGAGAATAGTGAATTTTTGTCCTATCACTGGTCATAAGGGAGACGACATTGCTAGAGATGTTGAGGATTGTTTGAGGCCATGGGGTTTATGTGACAAAATATTTACAGTGACTGTGGATAATGCAAGTGCTAATGATTCTGCTTGTAGAGAGTTGAAGAGAATGGTTATAGCAAATGGTAGTAGCATTTACAAAGGCAAGTTTCTGCACATGAGGTGTGTTGCTCACATTGCTAATCGTGTTGTCCTAGCTGGTTTGAAGCTTCATAACAAATGTATTGACAAGGTCAGAAATGTGGTGATGTTTATAAGGAACTCTCCTGCTAGATTGCATATTTTCAAAGAAGAAGCCTTGAGGATAGGAGTTGACTGTCGTCTTGTGTTGCAATATGATTGTCCTACAAGGTGGAACTCATGTTATACAATGTTAGAGGTGGCTTTGAAGTACAAAGATGTGTTCCCTCGTCTAGAAACTCCAAGAGATGTTGATGGTGTGCTCTTAGGACATATTACTACAGAGGAGTGGAACAAGATTCAAGTTATTGTGAATTTCTTGAAGGAGTTCTACATTTTTACAATGAAGGTGTCCGGGTCCTCTTATGTGACGGTATGTAATGTTTTCTATTACATAGCTCATCTTTTGCGTTTGTTGGATAAATGGGCATCTAGTGAGGATGAGGTTTATGCTAGTATGGCTAAACCTATGAAAGAAAAGTGTGATAAGTATTGGGGGAGCATGGATAAGATGAATATGTTCATATTTGTTGCTATAATTCTTGATCCTAAGTACAAGTTTGAAGGATTGGAGTTGGCATTTCATCACCTATATGGTGTAGAAGTTGGAGATGAATTGGCAAAGACAGTTAAAGATGTTACAAAGGAGTTATTTGAGGAGTATAGGAAGAAGTATGCTCCTTTATGTGTTGGAGAACAAAGTAGGACAGACTCAAGGTCTGAAACACCAAGGTGTGATTCATTTGGAGACGAGCCAGACTTCTTGTTGGAGTGCAATTCTCAATTACAGAAGCGGGTTGCATCTGTTGGCTCATCATTTACAAATGAGTTTGATAAGTATTTTCATGAGACGAGGGATTGCGAGTGGAATAAAGGCAGCTTGCTATGGTGGAAATGCAATGAGAATAGATTTCCAATTCTTGCACATTTGGCTCGTGATATATTAGCCATTCCTATCACTACTGTACCATCTGAGTCTGCTTTTAGCACAGGAAGTCGTACTGTTGATAAGTTCAGAAGCTCCCTATCTTCTAAGGTAACATATTTAATTTTGTACACACTTTGCCATTTTGGTTGATAATAATATATATTATGTATCTAATGATTTTAATCATGAATCAGACGGTTCAAGCCTTAATATGTACTCAAGATTGGCTTCGTGCTGATGGAAGGAAACATATTGTGTATGATGAAGTAATAGAGCTTTTGCAAGAGTCTGAGCAAGTAGAAGAAGGTAATATTATTATTTTTGTAACTTCAAATGCTATACTTATTTCATTATTGTTTTCAAGTAGAATAAATTGTTTTTTTGTAACTTCATTATTTTTTTTAACATGGATTGAATATATGGTTTTTAGAGGTGGAAAAAGAAATGGAGTAAGGAGTTTGCTTAGCAAAGCAAGTACGCTATGAAACAGTTACGATAATCAAAGGTATTGTTATAGTTTTTATATTTTAGTGGCTTGTTGCATTGTTAGTGAAAACTAAATTATTGATAATTAAGTGTTTATAATTTACTGTTTTGCTTTCTACATAATGACAGTTGAATGGAGCAGAGTTTGCTTAGCTCTTTTTGATTGGTTCAACTTGAAGACGTTGAAGTTTTATATTACAGATTATTGCAGCTTGCAGTTGGTTGTTGGAAACTTTGAGTAAAAAATTTCTTTTTGGATGATTGTATGAAACATTAAGAAGATGTGGAACTATCAACTATTTTGGACTATGTAGTTGTTATTTTATCTTGTTTTGAACTTATTTTGAATTTAGGTGAACATTAAAATGTCATCATTTATCATTTATATGTGTTTTTGAGTTTACAGCTTACAGGAATAACTATTCTAAAGGTCATATACTTGTTTTGTACTTTGACCCGTTCGGTCCTATTCGGTTTTTTATTGGACCGGACCGAACCGACCCAAACCCGGACCAACCCAACCCGAAAGATTTCGGTTCGGTTTTCGGTCCAGATTTTTTGGGAATTTCGGGTTTCGGTTTTTCGGGTTCGGTTTTTGACCCATGCCCAGCCCTAGGCGCATCAGGAATGGTCACCCCAATTTAATTTGGCCATGTAATCTATGGTGGTTTTTACCGCCTCTTTTCTACCAAAAAAAAAAATAGTAGCGGTATAATAGTATTGGAAAAAGATTCGGTGAGGATAAACTATTAAGTTAAGACCAGAACATTTTTGTGTTCATGAGTTATAATGTGTGTGTTCATCAGTCATAACGTCTGTGTTCATACGCCAGAATATTTGCATGTTATTGAGTGTGTTCATATGTCATATTGTGTGTTCATTGACGAAAATGTTTTCATACATTATAACGTGTGTTCATACGTAACAATGTTTGTGTTCATCGTCCTTATTTCTCACGGGAACTGAACCCTATTATTGCTTTGTTAATACTCTCTCTCTCTATATATATGAAAATATTGTCACATTATGATCTTATTACTACTTTCTCATCTGAAATTTTGCATATGTAAATATTGTTGCATTAACATTGAGAAGATTCTGTAGGGCATGCATTTTTCTACTCCCTTCGTCCCTTAATGTTCTTCCCATTTCATTTTGACACATTTGCCGAGACACGTTTTGCGTCGTTAATACTCCGTATCTCTTATTATATCTTTCTAAAAATTATAAAATTTTGATATTGTTAAAGTACTCAACGAGACGAACAAAACAAGATCCCGCATGACCACGTTTGTTCTTACAGATTGAAAATAATCTAGAAAATTGTATTGAATTGTAAATAGTGTAAAAGTTTGAGATGAGAAGAACATTAGGGGACGAAGTGAGTATCTTTTATTTTGCTTGGTTTGCGTAAAAAGAAAAAGAGCACTGATGTGATTTAGCTCTTATCCAAAGATTGGAGGCTGGCCCAGTGGCCCTGTACATGAAAAAACTGAACTTAAATTATCAAAACAAATTATGTTTGTGACTGGCTTTACTTTGAAGCAACACTATCATAGAAGTGCTACTTTTTGTTATTACAAGTATGATTCTCTTGGAAGGCTACCCACCCAATTGGCCATTGGCCAAGTCCTTGAAAATATATGTAACATGTAACTTGCATATTTGAGATCTACGCAAGAGCTAAATCCACATGTATTTACAAGCTGTTATTGGTTAGTTACTTAGTTGGTTTACCGTCCTTTCAAGAAATACTAGAAAAAGCATGACAAAAACATAAAGTCTTTGAGAAAGATAATAGATGAGTTAGTTCAACAACATCATCATGGGCACTACTCATTGTCAAATAGGTTATATTCTCCCTTTACTTCACTGAGTATCCAAGTAATGTCCATAAATTGATCATCATATGATGGCCGCCCAGTTTGTTATCTGCTAATAAGTCCAATTTCTGTTACAAATTTATGATAAAAACATAAACTATCAAACTTCATATTCGGGCCGACCCGATTTTATACGGGTCTCATTGCAAATGGGAGGTGGTGACAATAATCAATAATGTCAGAGGATGATATCATTATTGGGAACAAATTAGCAGTACGATAAGATAATTAGCAGTACAATAATGAAATCCAGGCTGGTGGTGATAATGATATGAGGAAAAAATGGTGAAAGTAAACCATATGGGGCATGCCAATTTGCAAGTTGGAGGTAAAATATGATTGTATAATACAGTATAATTTTATTTTTTTCCTACTGACCCATCCATAAATCTGCTATCAATCAATGTCTTCTTTGCACTGAACAAAAAGTTGAGCGCTGTTGTTATCATTGTCCTTAAGTTCACAATCTTCCAGTTTAATGCTCTTTCGAAAGGGTTTGTTTGGTAGATAGTTTATAAACTAGTTTTTAGTTTATAAAATGTTTTTTTTTTCACGTCTTTTTAGATACGAGGGTAGCGGTTTTCAAAAAATAAAGTGTTTATGAACAAAAAAACAGTTTATAAACCCATTACCAAACACACCCAAAATGGATCAGTTTATAATTCAAATCTTCAAAGATTATACTGAACAAAATCTGCTGCATTTGAATTATTCAACACATACTCTAATCAGTTTCATCACAGGAATAAATTCCTATACTCATCTCATTCCATGAGATAGCATCTTTAGAACATTGAAAACAAGAAACAGGAAGCTTCCATAGAAAAGACTGAGTTCTTAACTTATCGTTATGCTCAGCGTTTGGCTTTGGCCTTAGCTTGTTGTGCCTTAATGTGTCCAGCATGAGGCTTTCTTTTCCGGGTCAATGCAAACTCTCCAAATTTATGGCCAACCTTTCCTTCGGTGATCTTGCAGCGAATGAAATTTTTGCCGTTGTAGATTTG
The DNA here is from genome assembly GCA_029168935.1 of Oxyria digyna. Lineage (NCBI taxonomy): Eukaryota > Viridiplantae > Streptophyta > Magnoliopsida > Caryophyllales > Polygonaceae > Oxyria > Oxyria digyna. The sequence continues at coordinate 18,066,500 of JAPVLV010000007.1, read as the reverse complement.
TACCACTTTACTAACAAATTCGGGTAGAATTGTGGATCCCCTTGACCAAATTTTCTTGTTTGGGGGCATGGTTCCCTTCTCCTTCATCTTCATCAAGAAGGCGTCTACAAACGCACCCTTCCATATTGACCTTCTAGGCATGATGTGTTTTGAAGAAATAGAAACCTAATGCCACATACATATAGAAATTACAATGTCAAATTTGACGTATTGCATATTCAAGATTGTTCAAGAATTTTACTTGAAATGCCGAGGAAAAAAATTATACAATGCAGGAATTTTTTCAATCATATAAGAAAGGTCAAATTTTCATTTCAATGGATTGGACTTGCAAAAGCAACTCATTACTAAAATCTAAGTTAAGTCAATCACAAGAATGTGGCGTTAGCCATCGGAACCATAGATGGAACAATCACTAATGGAACTAAAACAACATCCATAAAAGTGCTTATACAGTTATACTGCAGCTTCATTGTTGTAGTTTTTTTTATTCATGTGAAAAATTAAATCACTATTTGCCTTCAGTTTCCAAATGATTAATCAACATATGCAAAAACAAACAGATCTCAATGCAAAATTCAGTGGAATGGATTAATTTTTAAACCGAATATCATTTTCAGTTGCTGCAACAAACAAGATGGATTTCCTAAGCTTTAGAGTATACACTCATCTCCTCCATTCACTAGACCTTCCATTCAAATTGAAACCACGAAACAATCAATAGCACTTTGAGATGCTCACACTTTTTAAAGATTCAAGGTATAATTCTGATAAAATCAAATGAACTAATCAACAAATAAATAAAGCTAGCTATAATCAAACGGTCAATTCTGAACGACACTGAAGCAGATGCATAAAGAATCACTCTCTTTTCTCTCTCCATATGCTAGTTCCCAATACTTATCAATAAAAAGATCAATGTACTCCATAAACACAATCCAGAGACGTAGAGGGCACAGTTTGAGATATGCAAAACACATCCAAAATAAGATTCACCTTGGGGCATCAATGGAAGAAAAGCACGCGAAGAAGCAACAGAATCAGAGAAAGAGCAGCCAAATTTTCCATATCACCATTATACAATCATCAGCACATTCAATTAATTCCTTTTGTTTCTCCAAACATACGAATTGAAATAGATCAGCTACCTAAAATGCTAAACACAAGTTCACATAAAGAAATCGGGGTAACATAACAAACTAGATGTACACACACAGAGACAGGACAACTCACTTGGGCAACGTCTGTTTCAAACTTAGCTCAATTTCTACCTATCTGGAAATATTAATGGTAATTTCTATCGCATCTTGAACAATAACAAACTTGTATATACAACTCCACCGGCTTACTTAAAAATCAAACCGAAAGACAATCCCCTTGTAAACAGTTTAACAGTATTCTTTTGGGTATTGTCATCCTAATTGAAACCCTAGAGAAAAGCATATTGCTTGTGGAGAGAAGTAGCCGAGAAAGAGCAAAGCGGAGCAATAGAGAGGCGTCTAACCTGTTACAGTCGCCGCCTTCTTCACCGGCGTTCTCTTCTCGTGTGAGTTTGCAGAGAGCAGAGGCGAGATCTGGGGTGTTGCCTGTGTTTGGAGAAACGAGGCCCGGCCCAAACTTATCTTCATATAACGGGCCTGGCCCAAATTGCTCTTCGCCAATGTGAAAATGGGTTAACTATTGTCCATCGGATTTATGTTTAATTATTTTGTATGTTCAAAACTTTGCTTAATTTTAGTCTATGACAGGTTAGATTTGATTTGTTGTTGTGCTTGTACTAGCAATGTAATGTAATGTAGCAATAGCATCAAACTGAATAAAGTTTGGATGCTTGTAGGTCGATTTTTATGACGTTACTTTCAACATCAACGTAAGAGAAAATGTATATTTAACCAAGATGGGCATTCGAAGAAGATTCGAGTGAAATAAAAAAAGATTCTATAATCAATAATCAGATTATTCATGAATCATCCATTCAAACCCGATCTATGGATTGGACAAATTATTCACTGACAGAAAGAAAAACGAAAGATCTGACTGATAGAACAAGCACAATAAGAAATCAAATAGAAAGAATTACAAAAGACAAAAAAAACGGATTTCGAACTCTAAAGATAAATATTAGTCCAAACAAAACAAGTTATGGTGCTCAAAAATTAGCATCACTAAAAAAGATTTTTCAGATATTAAAAAGAAGAAATGATCGATTAATCTGTAAATCACATTATTTTATAAAATGGATCGTGGAAAGGATATACACGGATATCCTTCTAGAGAGCTTTCCATATATCATTAATCGTCTTACTAATAGTCTTTATAGGCGCGAATCGGACACCCGCGCTACGCGCGTGGTAATTACAGTTTTTTGTCTCAAAATTGGATTGAGCTAATTATATATTTACAACCTTTTTCAGGCATAATTTTATCCAATTCAGGTCAAAGCAAATCTAACTTGCAGATCAAGACATTAACACAAAAATAAACGAACAATAGAAGTGATAAAAATAGCAAATTGATTAGTTCAATTACAAATTGACAATAACCATGAGTAACGGAAATACAATATACAGAAGAGTAACGACGACTTGATGGGAGAATTCAGTACGAAATCCCAGTCGGAGAAGTCGTAAGATCAAAAGTTGAAATTAGAAGAGGAATTCAAGAGGCCACATATAATAACGACTTAATGACAACTTTCTAGGTCATTACCCAAACACATTTTATTTTTGTCTATATTTATATCCTTAATATATTTTTTCATATATGTATTTTTTTAGTAAATTATAATAAAATGAATTGAATATCTCTTATATATGTACCAAAATCATATAATCGTTTACGTTGCTCGGATTGCTCTTCATCGTCATACGGATTGAAGGTGAAGAGCGAAGAAAAAAAAGATGAAAATGGTGGAAATACTAACCAATTAAGCACATAATTATGGTTTTATTAGACATTTAATAAGTCTCAATTATCATTGGATAATGAGAGATAGAAAGAAAAAAAAAATTAGATTTAAATATATATATATATATATAGATGATCATTATAAAACTTTTTCGTAAATTAAAAAAAAAGTATTTTTTGATACAAAAGAGAAAAAGATAATTGAGCATATTTCAACTATACAAAAAAAACTTTCAGCTTCTCGTATTCGTCATAAGATTCAGACGAAGTCGAAGGTTTCTTTTAAATTATCCCTCGTGCCACAGGCATACGGTGAGTTGGGTAAATGACTAATGTATACGTTTTTATTAGAAAAATAACTCATTTAGAAACATTCTGGCGTAATCCCCGCGCCTTGCGTGATGATTTAAAATTCATATATTTATTAGCGATTATTTATAATATTATATTTTAAATTTTAAATTTTGTCCATTTTCATTGCTAATTGATTTTCACGTAGACCATCTATCTTATATATTAAAGCTGAGCCTTTTAGAGCTATTAGAGTGATTTTAGGCTTAGTTTGTTACACAATTATTATTTTTTATCTTTAATTTCAATTAATAATAGATTGGATAATTATATTAACAAATAAATCTTAAAAAATTATCATTACTTTCAACAAAAAATATACAAGCTATAAACGAGAAGGGCCAAACCATGTTTGGTGCCATACATGGCACCAAACATGTATGGCACCAAACAGTAGTTTTTGTTAATTATATTAACAAAAAGTAGTTTTTGTTAATTTTTGTTTTACCTGTGTTAAAGCCCATTTGTTTGGTCTTAATGCCAAACCAGAAGGGCCAAACCATGTTTGGTGCCATGTATGGCATTGTTCGTGTGTCCCTGGTAAAACACCTATAAGATGTAGTGCAGAGAATTACATATTCACAAACATACATTTGTTTTCTAAAATAAACAACATGATCTATTTTCCTCGGGCTTGTGAAAGCTTTTTTTGGTACATGACCTTCTTCTGTCTTCCTCTTTTTAGTCTTTTCCTGTTGTGGGAGTGTTTCCTCCAGACAAAGGGAGCTGGTTTGTAGGTAGATGTTGCCTTGGTGGTTAGAATCATTTGTTTTGTCACTTTGTCGATTCCACTTGAGAGGTTTGCGTAAGAGATCATTAAGATCATCCAACCAAAGAAACACTCTATCAAGAGATAACCTAAGATAAATTAGACACATCTCATAATATTGGTAAGTAAGAAAAAGGAGATAGGGTGAGTGATCAATCTCCTTTACAGAACAGGGATTAAGGATCAAGTTTTTACTAAGATACATCAATTGACAAGAGTAGTTATCTGCAGGATGGTTGCCAGGACAATCCCAACACACGCAGAGTATTGATTGATAATATTTGGTGGAGATAGAGTAAGTTAAGGAATAAAAGGTGATAGTTATAGTAAGATTGTAACAGAAAGTACCAAATTCCAAAGTCCAGTACCAAATACCAAATTCCTCTAACATTCCAGAGGGAGATCTTCATAATGACATGTTATATGTGTTGTGTTCAGCTGAATTTGTACTGAACAGTTTGGGGATATCTTTTACAATGTAAGATGTGTTGTCTTTGGAGACAGGGCATAAATCATGCCATTGTTTAGTCTGCTTATAGTGATTGTCCCTGAGTCGTTCTTTAATTTTTTGTTGTTGATAGTTTTTGTTAATTTTTGTTTTACCTGTGTTAAAGCCCATTTGTTTGGTCTTAATGCCAAACCAGAAGGGCCAAACCATGTTTGGTGCCATGTATGGCATTGTTCGTGTGTCCCTGGTAAAACACCTATAAGATGTAGTGCAGAGAATTACATATTCACAAACATACATTTGTTTTCTAAAATAAACAACATGATCTATTTTCCTCGGGCTTGTGAAAGCTTTTTTTGGTACATGACCTTCTTCTGTCTTCCTCTTTTTAGTCTTTTCCTGTTGTGGGAGTGTTTCCTCCAGACAAAGGGAGCTGGTTTGTAGGTAGATGTTGCCTTGGTGGTTAGAATCATTTGTTTTGTCACTTTGTCGATTCCACTTGAGAGGTTTGCGTAAGAGATCATTAAGATCATCCAACCAAAGAAACACTCTATCAAGAGATAACCTAAGATAAATTAGACACATCTCATAATATTGGTAAGTAAGAAAAAGGAGATAGGGTGAGTGATCAATCTCCTTTACAGAACAGGGATTAAGGATCAAGTTTTTACTAAGATACATCAATTGACAAGAGTAGTTATCTGCAGGATGGTTGCCAGGACAATCCCAACACACGCAGAGTATTGATTGATAATATTTGGTGGAGATAGAGTAAGTTAAGGAATAAAAGGTGATAGTTATAGTAAGATTGATAAAATATATTTTTATAAATAGTCTTTACAAGAAAAAAGTTAATCTTAATTTTTTGACGAACTCGATTAAAATGATATATAATTTTCATACGAATAATATGAAATTTTTTGTGCATGGCACGGGTCACTACACTAGTTTTATGTATAATTGTGATTGTACGTGTCTGTGCTAGTCTATCAACCCTCGAACTTTCACATTTATATAATCCACGATCACATATCATACACTAAACTTTCATACTCATACACTTGTTATACAGGTACTTCAAGCCAATCGATCTCCATACAGGCATATATATGACTTGAAATCCTTCATCAGCTATCTCAATCCATTTGTTTAAGCGAAAAGAGACATGAATTCCAACTGCAATGGGATGATGGATCAATGGATGTTGTAGCAATGAGGGTGCTTGACAACCACCACAGGACATTTCACATTCTTTGTGCAGTAGTTGCTAATACTTCCCAGAAATGCCCTATTATTATTACACACATATATGCACAACATAAATGCACTATCCACTCATAATTAATCTAGTTTAGTTACTTGTTTAGATTGTTTAGTTAGTAATTACCTCTTAAAAAAGCCATAGTTATGGCTTCCCATTACCAAAATATCAGATTCTACTTTTTCGTGCCTTGAATCCCAAGTTAGACTTGTTGGGCCCAATTGGGTCTGCTTAGGTTTTGTATATTAGGAGAGTAGCATATATACTCTCTATTATCTCATAACCTAGTAGAGAGAAAAATTAGGGCTTTGATAACCGTCACAAGTTGCAAGAGAGAATGTTCTTAGATCTAGAGCGTTTCTTGTGAGTCTTGTAATCAGTTTCCTCCTCTGAAATATAGTCTGATATCTTCTGTCCGTGGATGTAGCCAACACAACGTTGCTGAACCACGTAAATCTGTGTGTGCTTTGTTATCTTCTCGTTTATATCTGTTTTCTGTTTCGCCTTCCTCACATCCGTCGTAACATCCACACATCTACAAATCACATCCTTGGCATTTCCACTCCCTACTTTCTTTTCAACCTTAAGCTGGAATCCAACATCAACAATACATTAATATTCATTTTTATGAATTAATCAACAATAAATGAGATTATATATTTAGTCCATGCATATATCTTACGTAATTGCAACTGTATTTTGTGCAGATTGCATCAGCTTTACTCATAACTGAATCAACAAGCTTCTTGGAGTATTCCTCCATGGTTACCACCGCATCACTCCCAAATAAATAGCCTAAAATAATTTTATCATTAATCAAGAAGTTCATAGAAGTAAAAAAAGAAGATGTGGACTGAAATTAGGAGTTAGTTACCGGTGAGGTCAAGAGCAGAGTAAACAGGGGGAGGAGGCTTAACATAGAGAAGAATCAGAGTTATAGATTCCGAATCAGATTCCGATTCCGAGGAGGATCTTTCAGATTCTGAATCTGAAGTTTGTGGAGTTTGAGGTGAGGATGAGAGTTTTAGAAGATTAGAGAGACACCAAGAAAGTGCAAACATGCTCTCTTCACTCTTATCACTTGCCACTACTATTTTGTTCTCCCTCTTTCTCATCATTGCATCCATTTTTTTGAAGTGGGAATGTGAAGGCTTTGTGATGAAGAAGAGGGGGTTTAGGTGCCTATATATAGGCAAATGGAGAGGATTAGGAATGTGGATAGTGCCACATGGATAGCAAAGAGTGGCTGGGTTCTAGCTAATCAAATGGATATTTAAGTTAAGCTCAGTGAACTGAAATGACAGTAAGTTTGTCCATTTGGTTTGGCAGATGTGGATGTCATGTGGCTTGTTGAAAGATAAAATGTCATGTGGCAAAAAAAGAGGATTGATTTAATAGTTATATAGTAGATTGCACCTCATATCCTATTTCAATATCTCATTTGCAAAAATACCTACTTGTTTCAATGTTTGCAAATATTAGCTGGGCTGCGTGTGCGCGTGCGCTCGCGCATGCGAACGTTGAACGTTTAACTCGTCTCTGTCGACTCATCTTGAATTTGGAGAAGCTAAAACGTCAAACAACCATATATGGTATACTGGATAGATAAATATATTAAGTTGTACAATTACGACTCATACATTGTTACACTTCCTTAATTATATCATATCTCACAAATTTTATTTTATTCAACTTGGATAGATAAATATATTAAGTTGTACAATTTGGAGAAGCTAAAACTTTCTCATTAAAAAAAGAAGAAGAGAAAATTTCTTCATAGCAACAATGATGAATATGCGTGCTACTAAATCTATTTGAATACTCCATAATCCATATGGTATGTTCATTCACCACGTGTTCATGGGTTACTACTGGATCCATTTGAATCATCCATAATCCATATGGTATGTTCAATCATTGACTTCCTTAATATGCATGCTAAGATTATCATCTTATTGTTGAATCTCTGTATCTCTTTTAGCTTTCTTTCCATGGACCATTTTCAAATGGAGGAAACCGTTGTAATAACCCTCATTTTAAATAAGGGTATTTTGGTAATTCATCAATTTATTTCTAATAAAAAAATATTTTCCATAATTATGTTATTAATTATATGATGGAATAAAAACTTGTTACATAAAATTGTACAAGAATGTAATGTCACACATGAATGAAATTAATGATTATTAAATGTAGAATTTTAAATCAAATTAACAAATTAGTGTTAATATTTAAATATGCTTAAATCAATATGAAAATATAGATGAAATAATCTTAACCTAAGTTACACCTTCGTAACTAATTTTCATTCATTTTCGTTATTTCTTAAAACTGAATAAGAGCGTTTTTTCCATAAATCTAAACGTGTGAGATTGTTTTTTAAATTACTTGAAAATGGATTAACACCCCAACCCAATCCTATATATCCTCCCCCTCGAGAACAAATTAGAGTCTTAAACCCCAAAATCAAATATCCTCACATTTAATTCGTAACTAACTAAAATCTTCAATCTCCAACATTCAAATTATATCTCTATCCTTCAAAGAGTTGGTGCAGATTTAGATTTATTTTCCGATTGAAATATAAAAGAAGACACCCTAATTTCTATTTTTGTTCTTAAAACAAGACTTCATTCGTCATCCCACCTCCTTTCTTTGTTTTTTCTGCATAATCGAGATTCAAACTCCAATTTCTCATTCTCGTTCGATCAACCGAGCTCTCGCTCGTCCTCTCTTATTGACGAAACCAAATCTCCGTCCTCTTTGTCTTGCTTGATGCACCAAGTAGTCAAATGTTCTCCATTAATTCCTCTTCATCCTTTATTCCCTCGCATTCGTCTTCCTCGTTGGTTTCTCTGGGAGAGTTGTAGCCACTACCCTCCACTCTTCGTTGTTCGTTTACGGGAAGTTTCTCCTTGTTCTTCAGTGACAGAAATATATGTATCTTGTGGAAGGGGGCGGTGGGCGATTGTGCTTTGGACATAAAGATTAATTTTATCCCGAAACTGAATCAGAATATGGATTTCTAAGGTCGAGGCGTCCAGCTCATGGCGTTTTTCATTTTTGCATACTGATAAGTATTTCAAGGTTTAGTACTGTAATATTTATAAACGGGATTTGAGACAAGAGGAAAAAACTGGAATAAGGAAAGGATTTTAATTTTGAGGGCAAAAAAGTAATTTTATATGATAGCTACTATTCATTAAGACAACATTGACATTTAAGTAGTAAAAGATACCTCAGTGACATTAATTTTTATAAGGGTGAAATTTTTTCTTCATTTTTTCTTCAGTACTTATTTAATAAGACCGACATTTGTATTAATAAGCCTCACATTTTTTCTTCTATATATGTTCATTTGCAAATATACTCTATGTGGTGTCGCTCTTGCACTTTTTTTTTCACGAAGAAGGAAAGTATTTAGAGACACATTTAGCAAGACTAATATAATTTTAGAGCATTTCAAAGGATGAGATCTGAAAGTTTTGAAAAGGCTGCAAAATGGAGTTGGGGTGTCAAATGGTGCATTTTATCTATCAGATCTGCTACATCATTAGTCTCCCTAAAATATGAGATATTCGACTATCAGAGAAGAAGCGTAAATCCATTAAGATATCATTCATGATCAAGTCAATTTCTCATGGGCAGTCTCAAACGCAGTTTATGACATTAATAAGGCAAAGATTATTGCATTCGATCTCGTAAGACCAAGTTAAATAGCCTCCCTAATGCCATAACGCATCGCTATGGCCTCAACCATAATTGGTGAAACGTTACCTAGAGTTCTGTTTGAGATTTTGATCGGGTTACCTTGTTCATCTCGAATGATGAATTCAAAGGATGTCAGACCATTAGTCGGGCATGAGGCATCTACATTTAATTTGGTGTAGGTCGGTTTCTTCCATCTTATAATTTTTCATTTCCTCCTAGTGGGACTTGGGTTCTCCTTCTCCATGTCATGTCTTTCTTCTTTGCCAACCAATTTCCAATCACTTATTTGATGTCTTATAAATTGGTGAATATTTTGTTGTGTTCTTATATGTTAAAGATTTCTTTGTTCCTATAGAATCATAAAGTCCACCAAATTGTCGTCCGTTCTATAAAGTCCTTTTCTGGGATCTTACTTCTTATGTTATTTAAAAACTCGATTGTTGATTGATTATGACTGACAACTTTAGCCAATTCTTTGTAGAGTTTTGAGTTATAATTTTTTATGATATGTAAAGTTCTAGGACATTCAATAATGAAATGTTTTAGATCTTCATACTGATTATTGCAACCCATGTATTCTGTAGTAAGTAGTACGTGTTTTTGATGAGGCTTTGCTTTGGTAGGGAGACCATCTCTCGAGATTTTTCATAAGATGCTTTTTATCTTTGGTGATAGGTCTAATTTTCAAATCCACTCGTTCTGGGATGAGATGTGATTTCGTTTTGTGTAGATCATTTTCATGGCAACTTTTGTGGAGAACCACCCGTTTTTGCTAAATTTCCAGCATAGTCGGTCTTGAATATAATTCTTCGGAATTGAATATGTCATTATCTTGTTACTAAACGCATTATCAAAATATAATATAATTCTACGGAATTGATTGTAATGATGTATTAATATTCTATGATATGCACATCATCAACACATTTTTTGTGCTCAATTACAAACATAACTAGTGTAGTGACCCGTGCATGCTAAACACATTTTTGTGTGCTCAATTACAAACTACACTAGTTATGTTTGTAATATTCTATCCTATGAAAATTATATATCCTTTTAATCGAGTTCGTCAAAAAATTAAGATTAACTTTTTTCTTGTAAATACTATTTATAAAAATATATTTTATTTCATGAATGTTATGTACGTAGCTTGACTTAATTTTTATTATCGAAAACAATCCTAATTTGATCGTAAGAATATATATTAACCTTCAACATAATATTTATTTTTAATAAAATAGCTTGTATATTTGTTGTTGAAAAGAATGATAATTTTTTAAAATTTATTTGTTAATATAATTATCCAATCTATTAATAATTGAAATTAAAAATAATAATAATTGTGTAACAAACTAAGTCTAAATCACTCTAAAAGCTCTAAAAGATTCAGCTTTAATATATAAGATAGATATGTGAAGAGCCAAATTGGTCAGCCGGTCCCTATTAATATCATAATATTAATAAATAATGATATTTGTATATGTTGAAGCTCTCAATTTCCACAATTCTATTAGAACACCATATCTATCTATATATAAAAGTTGATGAGTTTGAAGAAGTAAAAACAACATTTAATATTTTAAATCTTTTTTTTACCAAAAAAAATATATTTTAAATCTTTATCCTAATGACCTATTTTCTTAAATTTTAATTCCATCATCAACTAAGAACACACCATCTTCGTCTCCTTCCTCTATCACAATCTCCAAATTCATTCTCATCTCAATCAGGTTCGTCAATTCCTTCGTTTCATTCCGACGCCTCATCCTTCCCCGATTAAAAATTAATCTGGATTAATTAGATATATTTAATCTATATATTGACAACACTTAAGATTGATTCATATGCATGGCCTCAGTAAAACATGTAACACGCCACATGTAACACGCCAAACAACATTGGCCTTAGTAAAACATGAACATCATATAAATACTTTATGTTGCAGATTTCGGTTGCAACCACTGTTGCAATAGTTGTATTTGCATTTTACGAGTTTGTAGAATTGAATTATATCACCGTTCACTCATTTTAAATTTATGACATGTTTAATGACTAACCGCAAACGAAAAACTGTGATTTTCCCGCGCGAAGCGCGGGTTTCCATGTCAATTGGGACTCATTAATGTTTAAACCTAATTTTTTCTTTTTCTTTCTATATTTTATTATCCAATGATAATTGAGACTTATTAAATGTCTAATAAAACTATAATTATGTGCTTAATTGTTTCGTATTTCCACTATTTTCATCTTTTTTTCTTCGCTCTTCACCTCCAATCCGTATGAAGATGAAGAGCAATCTGAGCAACGTAAACGACTATGTGATTTTGGTACATATATAAAAGATATTCAATTTATGTTATTATAATTTACTAAAAAATACATATATGAAAACATATATTAAGTATATGAATATAGACAAAAATAAAATGTGTTTGGCTCGCGCAAAGCACATACAATGACTTAGAAAGTTGTCAATAAGTCGTCATTACTATGTGGCCTCTTGAATTTCTCTTCTCTCATCAAGTCGTCGTTACTATTCTGCATATTGTATTTCGCTGTTACTCATGGTTATTGTCAATTTGTAATTGAACCAATCAATTTGCTTTTTTTATCACTTCTATTGTTCGTTTATTTTTGTGTTAATGTGTTGATCTGCATGTTAGATTTACTTTGACCTGAATTAGATAAAATTATGCCCTAAAAAAGGTTGTAAATATATAATTAGCCCAATTTAATTTTGAGATAAAAAATCGTAATTACTCCGCGCGTAGCGCGAGGGTCCGATTCTAGTTGAGACATACATGCTGTTTGGCTTGTAGCAATTATTGCATAAATCATCAACATAATCCAAAATCCTTGCGTGACTCAAACTAATTAAAATAATCCCACGTCCAAATATATTTTTGTACTCGAGATATTTATTGCTCATTAGCTCCCAAATTCCCCTAAACGGGACCAATATAGAGTGGGCTTTGATCATAGGGGACTGAAGCTGACATAATCTGAAGTAAAAGTTTGTAACTGTCTGAAACTTAAGTGTAAAATATAAGTTGGTAACTGAGTTGGGCTGAGTATGAAGTTGTGAAGTAAAAAAACGTGTTCGGTTCGTCAGGACTGATCGAGAGTAAAATTCAAACAAAATACCCATAATACCCTCAAAATTAATAGTATGAAGGGCATCACATGGCTAGCACGTGCTCTCCTAATTGACATCCCATATCCCTATGTGCAGCAACCATTCTTGCAAATCTAGGGTTTATAGATCTCGTTCTTCTTCTTTCAATTGAAGTCGAAGAAGCTCTGCGTCATCGGCGACTGACGATTGAAGCCCACCATTGGCGATCATAGCTCCGACGAGCGAAGCCCACAACTAGGGATCTGAACACCGACGAGTGAAGCCAACTACCGACAACTCGTAGTCATAAGAACGATTTGCGGGTAAACGAATCTGGAGACGAAGAACGATTTGCGCCATATCTGTGTGTAACGATTTGCGGAGAGATAAGCAGACGAGGCGAGAGATCCGATTCCCAAATTCCCAAATGTATGCGAAGAACTTTGAAGAACACAGATGAGAGAGAGAGAGCAATGGCATCGGGTTGTAATTAATGACACTGGGATGATAATTTGTTAAGTTATGATGACTTATGTAGATAAGCTTCATGATGAAGCTTATTTTTTTTTAGGCTGATCAGTCATTTTAGTCTTAAAAATTGTCAATTAAGTCCTTCTCTAATTGAACAGGTTTTATAAATGGACTTATTAAAAATGGGCTGAATTTGTCACTTAAGTCCACTTAGACTCTTTAAGCCTAAAAGTGACTATATCCGAACGAACCCATAGTCTATGTCCATTTACACATCGAATATCTATTTTACAATTGTTAGGCCTTAATTTCCTAATTTGATGGGATACGATGAAGGAAATAACGTGCATCACAGACAACCTTTTCATGTGCCTTTTTTATTCCCCTATCCAAACTAATGGAGGCATTCATAACCTAAAAACAAACACCTTATCCTAACCCTATTACAAGGGTCAGATTCCATGGATCTAGTTATGTACTTATTTTTAAAATAATTTATATTATATAAATATTAGGGTCGTTATATATCAAGTGAACGTTTCAGTTCAGCGGTAATTTTAGACAATCACTTATGTGGCGGACGTCTGGGATTCGAGTTCAATTGTAACATCGGAGTCGGAGTTCAATTGTTCCAAAGTAGCATTCTAGTTGCAAGTTTCATGTTCAACCTTCTTTATCCGTCTTGCAAGCATGTTACATCCCGGCTACATATCACCTTGCACAATATAAGTGAAGATAAAAAATCGAAATCTATATATCGATCAAGATACATACAAGTTTGTGGAGGGAAATACGGTAAAGATTAGGGCTTGGATTGAAGAAAATTTTGTGTGATTGCGTAATCATATTGATGATGCCACAATGCGTATGTACATACATCTTAGAGTATGTACTAGTAAAAGATGTGTATATACTCCAATGTGACATTTACATTTATATGTAAAGTGAGCAAAAGTATAATGTTGGGCCTCAAAACCCACTAGACTGAGACCTACTGAAAATTTCATCTTATTTGGGCCAATCCAAACATGATGGTATAGTCCGGCCCAAGTTTCTGCTCGTTTCAACCATGGGCCAATCCAAACTAGCATTGACTAACATACAACGAAGCTCAATTATACCATTCTGGTCTCTGCTAATAAATTTCATATGAACTTCATTGGAATAACATCTTTATCTAATGGATACAAAATAGGATGGATGAATTTTCGGCGGCTGATTCAATAAGATAGGCTTCGTTCGGCAGAGTTTTTTTTTTTCACGTTACGGAGCTTAAATTTTTATTACATCTAGTTATTAATTGTCCTGTGAAAAAACATTCATCTAGCTTAACAAGCTTAATGTATATTAAAGTAGATTAATTTGTTAATGTTACACCCCCTAGATTAATGGAGCTTAACAAGCTCAATGTCATTTTTAATCCACTATTACCCTATCAATAAAGATTTAAATAATTCACTGTATCCTTTTTTCGTAATTTTACTATTATTATTACAAATTCAGCTAGAAGGTGTTTTTTAAACAACATTTTCATCTTCAACTTCAACTATTCATTCAGCTCCAGCTCCAGTTTCAGCTACTTATTCAGCTTCAAGTACTATTTCAGCTCAATATATCGAACGGAGCCTCAGTCTCTTTGTACGTAGTTGAACATGCTAATATAGTAATTTGACAAGATCTCTGATTAGATACTCTCTTTTTCTTCCTTTGCAACTACAAGAACTCTTTGATCAAAAAATATCTATGTATAACTAATTTGCAACCAATAAGATCACAAAACAAGTCATCAACTAGAGAGGTAAACGATTTGTCTTTTCCATAGTCCACCCATTTGAAATCATCAAATTTAAACCGAAATCACAAAACTTCAATAGCTACTCCTAATTTTATGCCATAACATAATAAAGTCAAAGTTCAATAACAAATTATACAATCATCATGTAGGTACGGAGTATACTACATGTCCAACTCAAGCTAGGATCCCGGCCAAAAGATATGAACAACTATTAAAATGCGGTTTAAATTCTCTTATTCTCGATGATTTGCACAACAAGGTCTTTATCAAATAGTACATTTATTTCAATCGACATGCAAAGAATAATTAGAATGTTGATGAATATACGTGGGTGTCAATCAGAGCTTGCTTATATACGCATGCAGTTAGGGATGGCCGGACCGGACCGGGACCGTCGGTTCGAACCGGAACCGGAACCGGATCGGGAGCCACCTCTCTACATGCAGTCAACTCAACACGTAATCAAACCGGTTTTATTTTTATTTAATTGTATCTAGTGGGTTCAAACCGGCCAGGTGTAAGTATATAAAATATGGTTGTAAAACTCAAAGTGGAGTTTTCCACTCTGAAATTGAACCGCCTTTTTTAGACCCACCCGGTTCACCCCCACAAAAAAAAAAGCGACAAGTGTGGATAAAGATAGATAAGAAGGAAGAAAAGATAAACATTAAGAGTCAGCACTTATTCAAGGAATCACAATCAACACTTGTAAGAGAACAACTTGATTCCTCAAAATTAAGCTATTATCTTAACGAATAAAACAACGGGATTTGTAAATTTTAGTAGACTACTGATATGCTGAATAGACTAATCACATACACAACCATAGTTCATTGTAGATATTTGTTGTTATTGAATAATTTATTATCTTCGCTTCAGATAAACTTGACACTCGTACCTGATCAGTGAGCTTGATTGCTGAACACATAAATATACGGGGTAGTTTATATATGTGTTACAACTTATTAATAAAATATCTATAATATAGAGAATCATAAAACTCTTGGCAGCCCTAAACACGGTGATATATCATGCTCAAAGCCCAAAAAATTCTTATATTATTGGTTTGAATGTACTTCCTCCGTCCTTTTATTTCCTTCTTGTTTCTCTCAGACACGTATGACGATGTGCGTTTGGTTTTATCAATATCTCTAATTATAGATTAGTAAAAATTATAAATTTTGAATTTTATTAAAGTACTCGATAAAACGAATCAAACAGGACGACACATGACTATGTTTCGATTTATATATTGCTCGGAATTACGAAAATTCCATTGATTTGTGAATAGTGTGAAAAAGAGAATCAAGAAGCAAATAATGGGACGGAGGGAGTAGTTGATATGAGGCGATTCCCACGTATTTTATTCACCGATTTATGAATCTTTTCGCACGCTGCCTATTAATCTACTGTACTCTTTCTTATGACTAATATTTTAGGTAGAATCTTATCGACATCAAAAGTCTTAATTTTGCGTATAAAAATCGGTAGAAGTTCTGATGAGATTTTGATTAAATGACAAATTTTCACTAATGGTTTACTTGAGTGCGTAGGTATTGTTACTAGTTTGTGTGCAGGAACGAAGGAAGTCTACTTGTGTGTAGGCAAGAACAAAGGAAGTACAAGCATGTACGAAGGAAGTCTTGCTGGAATCCATGAGACGTAAGGTTACGTCGAATGGAAGACAGCTGTGAAAAATAAGATCATCCGAGGAAGATTATTGGTCGAAGATATCTTGGAGGATGGCCTTGAAGAATTATGGAAGAGTTGCATTTCAAAGAAGGAAAAAAGATCTTGTCAAAGAAGGAAAAGAAGATCTCGTCAAATAAGGAAAGTGGCAACTCGGAAGAGAATGGGCATTGGACGCGCGTGTGAGTGTTGCCGAAGAAATAACGAACTATTACGCGGAAGGAATATTTCCTTATGCGCTTTGTTTCCTTATTTGATCTAGGCGGCGTGCCGAAGTGTAAGGCCCATGGTGACTACTTGGAGAACAAGTTGGAAGGTCACACAAAAGGAAAGATTTCTTAGGAAGATATTTCCTTGTGAAAAATATTTTAGTAAGAGATTTCCTTGTGGAAAGATATTGTGAGATTTATGGTAATATTAGAACGGCTAGATTGGTAGTTAGGTTTGAACTATTTCGTGTGTTATATATTGTATGAGAATTACATAGCTTAGCAAGACTTTGAAGAGCGAAAACCTAATACTCGGTTTAGAGTTGTTCTACGTGTGTGAGATTGAGATTCAAGTGAGAAGAGTGATCTGAGATCTAACTAGGAAGTCTAGGTGAGTGATCCAAGTTCTATTGTAATCAAGATATCAATACAACAAGTAGACTCGTTCAAACTCTCTTTAGTGAAAGCTAGAGAGGAGTGGTTTTTCGCCTCGAGGACTTTTTGGTACTTGGGGTGTTTCCACTATTTATCATTGTGTCCAGGTTTGATTTACATTATTGTTTGTCTTTCTGCATAATCTACTTATCAAGGAACAATAGCTTTTGTTCCTTGAGTTTTTAAACGCTAATCGATCCAACAGTTCCCACCCCCAAAAAAGCGGGATCTTATTTGTACCGAGTTTTATTGTTTCTACACCGAAATAGAAACGCTATTACGTGACGTTTAACTTTTGATTTTTTTAAAATTGATTTTATATCACGGTTCTAAAAATTTCGGGGATTTCAAATAGTTCATGGATAAGTTTGTCAGAACCGATGTAAAAGTATACCTTATAACCCGAATTTCACATAACCGTGATATTAAGTCAATTTTTAAACTCCACGTCGTGTCGATTTAAATCGGTGCAAAACTCAATTTTTTGGCTCAAAAGTTTATCCCCGATAGTATATAATTTCGCTTCACATACGATTATATAACGATTCTTAGGATATTTTTTTACTGTAGGATTGTATATATGTTAGAACAAAAAGGACTGAGACATAATATGTTCAGTTTCTAGGCATAACGGAAATAAGTATGCACATTATCAGCACAATTATTTAAGATAATCAACTAGTTATCTTTGGATGAAATCACTCATCTTTAGAGGATTAAAAGTCTACTTGTATATTGAAGTTGGAGTTTAGAGAAAACAATAGATTACAATCTTCTTCCTAAGATCTAATCTAGTTTCTATCAGAAACACACAAATCAATAACAATACTACTTACTTGATGTTCTTGGGTAAGAACATCGTTTTCTCTTCTTAATCAGATGCATCTTAGAAGCTCTTAAAAGCATAGTGGTTAAGACGTTTAGCCTTGTGTATTTAAGCAAGCAAGATCACAAGTAAAGATCTCGGCTAAGAGATATTGCTTGAACCATCTTCATTCCTAAAAATACACAAATCACACGTTTGCAAGTTCAATAAATTAATCTTGTAATCTTTTAGTTTACTAAATTACAATCGATTACAATCAATAAGATATTCTAAATAAGATCAAATCTTTATGATATTTTCTAGTCCTCGCAATCCACGCATCAAATCTTCTCCAAAGATATTGACTGTTGTGTTGATGCGGTTCTCTTACATTTCTCTTACTTTATCAGTTTGCGCGAGTCCTTATAGCCTTATATCTGAAACTCGATAGCAATACTAATCTATATATATCATATGTAATTATCATCTTCAAAATTAGAGAAATCGCAGAATGAAACACGAAGAAAACTGACCTCTATAAGTTCCTATTCCAAGAGACACAAAGCTCTCAAATTCAATATATGACATCATAATTCGTTGTTGCAAGTATATAAATAAAATGAAAAATTCTAGATTTTTTTTTTGATTAGGAAAGCATTTAGGGGGGTCCATCTATCTAGAGTGAAACCGCCCTAGGGCATCCCGAAGGATGAGATCCGAGAGATCTGGAAAGGATGTAAAATCAGGTCGGGGTGACAAATAGTACATTTTGGCTATTAAGTCTGATGTACCATTTATTTCTCGAAAAACATGAGAAACTCGACTATCGGAAAAGGATCGAAGGTCCATTAATATATCAGTCATAATTAAGTCAATTTCCCATGGGTATCTCCAAACGCCGTTTATGGCATTAATAAGGCGAAGATTATCGCCTTCGATCTCAACATGAGTGAGACCCAACCGAATAGCCTCCTTAATGCCATAACGCATAGCGAGGGCCTTAGCCATGATTGGTGACACGGTCCCTAACAGCCCGTTCATAATTCTTGTTGGTTCTCCTTGGTCATTTCTAATTATAATGCCAAATGAGGCTGGTCCAGCCGAAGGGCAGGCAACATCGACATTGATTTTGTAGTAATCTTTTTTTGGTTTGGACCATCTAATTACTTTTCTTTTCCTTCTAGAAGAGGGAGGAGAAATTGGTTTGGGTTCATTCTCCTCACAATCCTCCTTTTTGGCCAATCTCCAGTCTTTAATTTGATTTTTGATAAAGTGGTGGATATTTGGTAGTTGGTTATGCTCCTCTTTGTTAAAGATCTGTTTATTCCTATAGAACCAGAGAGTCCACCAGATGGTAGAGAGCTCTTCAAATTCTTTTGTAGAGATTTTAGCTTTAATTTCATTTAGTATCTCACTAATCGATAAATTGTTGTATGCTATTGTGTTTATTCCTTTTAGAATATTCGTATAAAGATTATTTATAATTCGTTTTGTTCTTGGACATTCAAAGAAGAAGTGTTTGAGATCTTCATAGTAGTTAAAGCATACCAAGGATTCAGTTGTTATAGGCATATGCCTATTCTGTAATTTAGCTTTTGTTGGTAGCCCATCTTTTGACATTCTCCAAAGAAAGGATTTGATTTTTGGGGCCAGATCTAGGTTCCAAATCCATTCAGTGTATGAAGGGTTTAGGTTCCGTTTTGTGTAGATCATATTCATTGCACTTTTGGTGGAGAACCAACCATTTTTACTAGCTTCCCAGTATAGTCTATCTCGAATATGATTAGTTGGGATTGGATAAGATTTTACCTTCTCAATCGTCACGTCGTTGAAGTAGAGTTTGAGTTTACCTATGTCCCATGTTCTATCTTGATTTAGGAAAGAGGAAATTGTAGCTAGTTCATTGACTTGTTCATTTGTTACTATTTGGTTTTTTAGAGATTCTGGGAACCAATTATCTTTCCAGAATTTAATTGTTTCCCCATCCCCCACTTTCCAAATGAGGCCTTGTTTAAATTGTACCAATAATTTGGACATTTGGGTCCATTGCCAAGAATCACTTTTCTTAGGATTTTTTGCATAGTCAAGGATATGAGTTTGTTTGAGGTATTTTTCGCATATAATTTTAACCCATAAATTTTCTGGTTCAGCAAGTATTTTCCATATTAATTTCATTTGAAGTGTTGTGTTGATATCTTTGCTTTTTCTTAGGCCTAGGCCACCCTTATCCACTGGTTTACAGATGTCGTCCCATTTAATCATTGGTTTATAATTATCACCCTTATTCCAAAGGAATATTCGATTAATTTTATCTAATTTTTTGTGTGTTTTAGAAGGGAGCATGAAATTTTGCATCATATAATTTGGTTGAGCTGCTAGATTTGCTTTTATCAGGACTTTCCGCCCTTCCATGGAAAACGTATCAGCTTTCCATTTAGTTAATTATTGTGAAGTCTTTTCCGTAATTGAGAAGAAAGTGTTAGCATCTACTTTACCGGTGATGATTGGGCAGCCCAAATATTTCTCCATGGCCATTGATTGGTTGATATGAAATGTTTGGGTTATTTGTTGGATGGCATTATTGCTAGTGTTTTTGGAGACTTGGAAGGTAGATTTATTAAAGTTTACTTTTTGTCCAGAGACTTCACAGTACCCATCTATAATTGATTTTATCTTTTGACAAGTAGTTTGTTTAGTTTCTACAAAGATAATAATATCGTCTGCAAATGCTAAGAAGGGGATTTTAGTGCCACCTCTTGTGATTTTGATTCCAATTGGGTTTTTCCTATCCTCTGATGCTTTTTGAAGGCATCGGGATAAGATTTATGCACTTATGATGAAAAGGAATGGGGAGAGGGGGTCACCTTGTCTTAGACCTCTGGTTGGATAGAATATTTTTGTTGGTCTTTGGTTAACCAAAATTGAGAAGGAGACAGTCTGGATGCATTCTTGGATCCATAGAATAAATTTCTCACAAAATCCAAATTTCCGTAGTGTTGAGATGAGGAAGGTCCAGTCGACCCGGTCATAGGCTTTTTCCATGTCCAGTTTAAGGGCAACCCATCCATTCATTCCTGATTTATTTTTGAAGGAGTGGAAGATCTCATGTGCAACAAGGACATTATCCTAGATACTTCTATTCTGTACGAATGCACCTTGCAAGGGATGCACTATTTTTTGCATTACTGTTTTGGTATAAGAGTGATGAAGGTGTGATTAATTTGTTTCAACAACTTCCCAGAATGAAAGAAACTCTTGGTAGCTTTGATAATGTTAGGTCCAATTATATGCCAGTATTTTTTGTAGAAACCAGCCGGCATGCCATATGGTCCTGGTGTCTTATCGTCTTTGATTTCATTTAGTGTCTTCTATATTTCACTATTGGTTACTGATTCTGTTAATTTGGTATTATCTTCTGTCGTGATCTCAGATTGAATATTTTCCAGCAGTAGTTCAATCTTTCTGTTAACTATGTGGTGCTTAGTGAATCTTTTCCCGAAGTCCCTTTTGATCTCTTTCTTAATATTTTCATATCCAGTAATTTGAGTGCCATTGCAGGAAGTGATTTCCTTAATATTTTTCTTGTTTCGTCGTCCTGTAGCAATTCTATGGAAGTATTTTTTATTTGAGTCATTGTTTTTAATATGTTTTAATTTTGCTCTTTGTCTCCAATAAGTCTTTTGAAAAGAAAGGAGACATTGTTTCTTTTGTATTAGGTTATTATGTTTAGTAACATTACTCTCTAGGCAAGAGGATTGGGGAATACTCTGGATAATAATTAGTTCTTCTTCTACCTTCTTTAGTTGTTCAAAAATATTACCGAATCTGGTTTTATTCCACTCCTTAATTCGAGATTTTAGTATTTGGGTTTTTTTCACCAGCTTGTATTGGGGAGTTCCATTAATCTGGTTTCTCCATGTTTGAGTAATAAGGATATTCATATCTTTTCTTTTGGTCCACATCATTTCGAATTTGAATGGTTGAACTTGATGTGTGACCTCGTTGGTGATGTCTAGTGAGATGGGGCAGTGATCAGATGAAGTAAAGGCATGGTTTTTTTGTGACCAAATTAGGATACCAATCCGCCACTTGTTGGTGTATGAGTGCTCTGTCCAGTTTCTCCTTGATCGTGTTAACAATTGTTTTAGACTTTCTCCACGTAAATCGATTTCCTATTGTTGGTGGATCAAATAGGTCATGTTTTTGGACGAAGTCATTCAGCCTTTTTAGTTTGTTGTTATTTGGTGCGATGCCACCTTCTTTATCTCCACTGATTAAGATGCCATTTAGGTCGCCAATGATAATAAACGGACCAATTATTGTGGCAATGTAACGATTTATTGAGATCGAGAAATCATCTTTATCTTTCTCTTGTGGGGGGGCATATGCAAAGATTATAAAAAATTGTGTGTTGTTTTCTGTATTTCTGTAGATGAGAGATATAAATATTTCATCAATAGTATGAAGGGTAACTATTTCATTTCTTAGTTGGAATTCTTTCCAGAATACAATTAAGTCCCCCCGCATATCCTTTGGACGGGGAAACTACAATATTGTCGAAACCCGCCTTCCGCCATTCTTTTTCATTTAGGTAGTTAGGGGATTTAGTTTCAACTAATCCTATTATTTGGATGTGGTTAATTTTGCAGAATGTATCAATGTCTGTCCATACATTACTTCTTTTGATTCCTCTAACATTCCAGAGGGAGATCTTCATAATGACATGTTATATGTGTTGTGTTCAGCTGAATTTGTACTGAACAGTTTGGGGATATCTTTTACAATGTAAGATGTGTTGTCTTTGGAGACAGGGCATAAATCATGCCATTGTTTAGTCTGCTTATAGTGATTGTCCCTGAGTCGTTCTTTAATTTTTTGTTGTTGATAGTTTTTGTTAATTTTTGTTTTACCTGTGTTAAAGCCCATTTGTTTGGTCTTAATGCCAAACCAGAAGGGCCAAACCATGTTTGGTGCCATGTATGGCATTGTTCGTGTGTCCCTGGTAAAACACCTATAAGATGTAGTGCAGAGAATTACATATTCACAAACATACATTTGTTTTCTAAAATAAACAACATGATCTATTTTCCTCGGGCTTGTGAAAGCTTTTTTTGGTACATGACCTTCTTCTGTCTTCCTCTTTTTAGTCTTTTCCTGTTGTGGGAGTGTTTCCTCCAGACAAAGGGAGCTGGTTTGTAGGTAGATGTTGCCTTGGTGGTTAGAATCATTTGTTTTGTCACTTTGTCGATTCCACTTGAGAGGTTTGCGTAAGAGATCATTAAGATCATCCAACCAATGAAACACTCTATCAAGAGATAACCTAAGATAAATTAGACACATCTCATAATGTTGGTAAGTAAGAAAAAGGAGATAGGGTGAGTGATCAATCTCCTTTACAGAACAGGGATTAAGGATCAAGTTTTTACTAAGATACATCAATTGACAAGAGTAGTTATCTGCAGGATGGTTGCCAGGACAATCCCAACACACGCAGAGTATTGATTGATAATATTTGGTGGAGATAGAGTAAGTTAAGGAATAAAAGGTGATAGTTATAGTAAGATTGTAACAGAAAGTACCAAATTCCAAAGTCCAGAACCTAAACGCAAAATTCTCAAAACACAGATAGCTAACTAAATCACAGGAATAACAGGTAGAACTAATCTTGTGTCTGCAGAACCAGCACCAGATATCACATGACCAATTAAGCCAGTTGAGGATCAAATTTATGCAGATGTAAGAATTACTTATCTGAGCCTGAGACAGTGTCCTACTTGAGACCTCCAGAGAGCAGTTCAGATCCATCCAAACTTCCTCATGAAGGAGAGCATTCAAACACCATCTAACTCCTTGGTAGTAGTAGGTTATCTGGTGTGCCCAAGGACTCTTACAAAAACCTGGACAAGACAAAAGACTATAAGATAAACGATTTTTCCTGTAAAAACACTTAGTAATCCAATTGTTGTGTTTATCCAAAGCTACTAAAAATTCTTGCGAAATGGGAGCACACAACTTCCCAGTACAATCAAGAATCCAGTAGAAGCCAGATAAACCCCTTTGTTTACTTATTAGATCAGTAGTAAGACTGCCTTTAAAATTATCAATGCATTATGAATTTTTGGTAGGCAGGAAGAGAGATTCAGGGCTTCTCAAATTCTTGCTTCGGCTGTTAGTGTCACCAGATTTTTTTGAGCTAGTTAAATTTAAGGATTTTGTTTCTGGTGTAGTACTGTATGGTAGCAAATTTATTTGTTGGTTCTTTAACCTCACATTATCAGAATGTACCTCAGTAAGACACAAACCTGAGCTATGGTATATAGAATAAACTGGACAGAGAATATGGTAAACCCTCTTCTCGGGCCAGAAATGCAGGATCAAGTAAGTGGTAATAAAAATTAGCAGAAAAGGATCTTTGCAGTGGATTTGGTACCAGGACAATTCCAAGACAAGTAAACCTTCTCCTGAAAAATATAGAGGCTACAAGGCCAAGATGCAAACCACTCATGGTCATTTATTTTAACAGTATAAGGGTTATAACTCAGCCACCAATTACTCAGATCAGAGGTCATGAGACATAAACAACCCAGTTCACCAGTCAAAGTTAAGATTAAAACAATCCTAATTATGCAGAACACAAAGCACACTGCATAGGACCAATTTAGATCATTATAGTTAGGTATAAAGTAAATGTAACATAAACTTAGCTGGGGTTGTTTAGACAATATGGAAGACACCTTCAAGAAGAAGATCAGGTCCAGCCAAATTTCCATCAGATAATGACTATCTTTATTCAACCTTGTTCCTGCAAGCCAGAGATCATAAGTGCTAGAAATAAAGCTAATAAGTTTTGATTGCAGATTATGCTGTGTAAATGTTCTATTAATACTGTTATTGGTATGTTCAGTTATATGGTTATTATTGCTAGAATACACATTTTTTTGATCAATCACATAGGGGCTTACAGAGAGGTTCCAATTAGTGTTAATAATTTTGACAGCAATAGTAGTAAGATAAAACCAATAGAGAATCCAAGAATGTAGATAGCACCAATAAGGACTTCTCATTAATTTCATCAGATCGGTTACATGAGCATTACATAGAAGATGCTTGTTCCTAATACATAGAATTCTAGGGTGCTTGCTAATTTTTCTAATAAAGAAAACAGATAGATTTTTGCAAAGATATTGGGTGGGCGACATTCCAAGTCTAGAGGTGGTAAAGCAATTTATTTTAGTGGGATGATGGATGAAAAATCCCCTCATAGATCTAGTAATGTTGCAGTTGGTGTATGCTTTTGGTGGCCAACCCAATTTCTTGTTGTCAATCATTTAACTTTTGGTTTCTTGCATCCCAATTGGTGGGAGGATGCAGTGTCATCATCTGCTTCCTGTCCTTTCCTCTTGCTAGAGCCAGAGGTTGACATATCTTTGTTGACACCCATGTCCTCCATCTTAGAAGCCACAGAACCAGTAGTATGAGTAGTATGGTAGGAGTTTTGGGAGTTTTGGGTTGGGATAAGCTCAGCCAAAGCTTCCTCAGTCTCCATTAGTCTTGCAAATTCAGTCTTAGATAAATCATCTTCCATCAGCAGATGGTCATCATCCAAAGGATCCTCTTCTTCTGGTAGGAAACCCTCCTCTTCCTCTTCAAGGATGTAGTTGATTAAGTACATTTGGTGTCTAGTGCCAAGGATAATATCACCAAGAAGGCCATCATTACCATGGCTGGGATAGAGATCAACTTCAGAGTTGTTATTATCTTCAAGAGGCAGTTGGCACATGGGGTTAGGTGGTGTAATTATCATTGGTGGAGATGGGTTAAGATCATAGACCAAGGGGTTATTTATTGGGGGTACTCCTAGGTTGTTCATTGGAGGAATGTGACTGATAGGTTGGGCCTCAGTCATGGTTTCTTTGCTGAAATTTTCTGAGTTGGTGGTGTTTTTAGAACTTGACAAGGAACTCCTTGAACCAGACTGATCAGATTGGTAAGAAACTGAGACTCCCCCATTTCCATTAAGGTATGGTTTAACTCCAAAATTCATTTTGGAAGAGCTGGACCCATACTGTTTGTTCTTAGCTCTAGTTGTTTCCCACTTATCCTCATTTTCCTCTTGAATGTTGTTTTTTCTGAATTGGAACTGAAATTTCTTTGGTATGAGATTTTTGAGTGGACATTTGTTGAAAATATGGTCCTTTAGCCCACAGTTGCCACACCCCACTGGAAAATCTTCAAACAATACCACATATTCTTTGTATTATTGTTCTTCATCGGGAATGATTACTGAGGTGTTGATGCATTTTGAGAATTGAATATTGGTACATATTCGGTTGAAAACAGCCCAAGACTGTTTTTCAGGCATAGGGTCAATCTTTAGAAGGGTACCCAACCCATGACACTCTAAGATGATTTGCATAGCTTTTGGATTGAGAAATTCACTTGGAAGCCAAGGAATTCTAATCCACAAGTCTATTGTGGTTAATGGCTCTAGGACATGATTGAAGCTAGGGCTCCATTGCTTCATAACCACCAGTTGCCCAAAGATATGATAGAGTGTTAACTCAACCTCCTCGTGGATGCTAAGGCGCGCTCGGATCTAGACTCAAGATGGCTAAGTCGTCTTGAAAGTGATGAAGTGTTGCCTCGGGCGAGACTAAGTGTTGGCGGTTTTGTGGATGAGAGTGTAAGCGGAAGACTTTGGATAAGAAAACACAAGTAGATCTTTATCACACGAGTATTTGAGAAGGGTTTGAGGTTTTTGTGCTTGGTAGATCTTTATCACACCAAGAACGAGGGAAATATAGTGTTGACGCAGAAATTACAAAGGAAGGAGAGGCTCTCAACTTAAGCTTTGTATTCAAATTCAATGTACTTACAATGGAAGCCAAGAGTGGCTTTTATAGAGTGAAAACGTCCTTGGGCTGAAAGCCAAGGATCACTCTTCAAATCAAGCATTAAAGAGGCTAAAATCTAGGAAATAAATGCTAAGTGTGAACAAATCAAAAGGAGGGATCTAAGGGATTATGCTAGACACTTATTAGGATGATCCAATCGCTGAAATTGGTGATCCATGTGACCCTCACACAGATTGATGACATGGCAATTCAGCTTGGAGGATTTTAAGAGATCACATTGAATGCTTGATGGCGCAAAAATGGGGATTGTGTCTCTTCCGGGTCCGAGGCCTTTGGTACGCGCGCTTGGACCTTATCTTGACTCCTTGGGTCCATTTAGGACCAATGGAACCATGTGCGCCGAGCCAATGTGGCTGGAAGGGATCGGACGCACACAAGCTTTCTTTGACGCGTAGGCGGCGTCGGGCGTCAAGCATGGCCTTGGTCACTTTGAACTTGTGAGGCACTTGTATGGGAGTTCTTGACCTTATTGGACTCCTTTGATGCCTTTGAGTCCAATGGTAGTGGCTTGATGGGATTGAACCCCATGGTGAGATCACATCATTGTCCTCCTCTTGGATGTGAAACGTCCTCGTTTCACGCTTAGAGAAGTGTTCCCAAGCATCCTTGTGCATAGATCATGGGCAATGTTGATCTTTTGGCTTGAGAAAACCTTTGGATTTGTAGGGCCAATGGAGCTCCACCTTGGGTGTCATAGTGAACGACAAGTACCAAGGCGGCCCGGAATTGGTGTCGACCACTTCTTGAATTAGTCGAAGGCGATGGCTTGAGGTCGAACTTAGAAATTCTCCCGGAAAGCAAGCAAAGGCCGAAGAATGTTGCAAGACGCAATGATTGTTGGTCACTTGGCCATGCTCGTTCTCGATGTGATCTTGGGGGACAAAAGAAATAACATAAGGGAGATCAACTTGTTCTTGCTTTGTAATATCAAAATTTGGAGTATCAAATAAGAGACAAGTAATACTTCCCTGAAAATATGGATTGTTTTCTCTTGTGTACTCCAAAATGAGCCGGACGTTGATGTTGTTTGCCATATGAAGGCGGGGAATACTTGTCCGGACATTTTTCATCTTCTCCCGAGCACCAAAGAGATTATTTTCCTCATTTGATGATTTAGGATGATTGCTCAAGACAGAATCAGAATTGGAGCAAATGTTCTCGGCAAGCACCAAAGAGATTTTAGGTTCTCGGGTGCGAGCGTCGGGAAGTTGTGCCTCACTTTCAGTTGGTCGAGCACTTGAAGACTTTTCTCGTGCCAAATTTTCCTGAGAGTTTAAGCAAGGCCAAATAATAGAATGCTCCGAAACAGAAAGTGGAAGATACTTACCTTCAAGCAAATGGCGAGGCAAATGTGGATTTGGCTTGTCAAAGGCATTGGTCCTCGGAGCTTCATTAGCAATACTAGGAATTTTTGAGCTATTCCAATTGCTTTGGTCTTCTAATGTTGATTCTGACCTTCTGCCAAAATTTGGTTGCATTTGGCCAAGTTTGGATTTTTGACCTATGAACAATGCACCAATGTTGTCACTATGGCTTTGAACTCCAGAAGTGTGAGCTACACTCATATCTTCTTGATCAACCTGTGAACCAGGTGTAGACACTTGAATTTCATGAACATGGCTCGAAGCAGAACTTCATTTGGATGAGCCATTTGCAATTTGGCTCAATTTTGCTTCAGCGACGCCATTTGTGTCCTTGTTGGAGAAATTGGAACCAGTTGTCCGAGCACTTGACAACTTTTCTTGAGCTCCACTTTGAGGACATATTTGAACCCTATTTTTAGGATGAGGGCCCAAGACAGAACCGGATTTTCCTGAACCATTTGAGAGTTGGCTCACTTTTCCTTGCACATCGTCTTCTTGGTTTCCCTTCTCGGAAACTTGAGTTCCATGGGGATTTTCTCGAGCACCCTTTTGTCTATGATTATATTCCTGCATTTTCAAGGGAGTACTCGAGTGAGAATGTCTAGCTTCCCCATGAAAAGGCTGGGATACCGCTGAACCATTTGAGGTCCCTGTGCCGCGAGTCTTTTCACAGGAGCTAGCGCCAATTGGTGGGGTACTCGAAAACAAGTCTTGAGCACCCCTTGTAGACTCATCTAGGAGAGGACTGAGTGGATTTTGTTGATGTAAATGGTCCTCTTCAGTGAAAGGAATTGGAGTTACCTCTCTATGGCGAGAATGGTGGCGTGATGGATGCCTAGAATGCTCCTTTGAGCAATGGATTTGGCGAAGGTGTCGGCGCGCCTCTCGGATAATTTTTTGGTTTTGTTCGAGCACAATTTGCCAGTGCTCCCTTTCTTCTTCTTCTTTTGTTGGCCTATGATGACGCCCTGATCGATATGCGCTGGTGGAAGAGGAATATCGCCTAGTGGAGTAGCCTTGATCGCTCTCGTCGGTGCTTGAGGGCGAGTGGTGTCGGTGCGTATGGGTCTCCTCCTCCTTTAGCCCTCTTCTATTGTAAAGGAAGCTCTCCTTGATTGTCGGTGGAGAATGGTGTTGATGTGAAGAGTAGCGCCTCTCCTTTGTGACATCTCCACGGTCAATGTATAGTGGAACATGACTTGTTTGCTTGATGGGTGGCCATGGGGGTGGAATCCAATCAGGATGCCTTCGAGGCACATTGTAACTCCACAACTCCTCTTCGTCCTCATAGCTCCATGGAGGACGCCAATCGGAATGTCTCCTTGCCATGGTACCTTTCATAATATGGGACATGCACGAGGATCAAAGCGCACAAGAAATATGCAAGAGTATGGCAAGAAAACAAGATAAGACACACTTGAGAATCAAACAAGCACTTAGGGTATAAGGCTGATTTTTAGTGATTTTGGTCAAGTGTTTATCAAATCCAAGTTCAATTGCCGTCAAAGATTTCTTTTGCAAAATTAACTCAAAGTTGCATGCAATATTGAACTTCTAAGATTGAAAAGCTTCAATTATCATGCAATCAAATGAAAAGATCAACTTTGCAAGTGAGAACTAGACGATGAGAGATAGGGAAATGGAAGAATGCTCAAGTGAATGTCAAGTACGTTACCTTATTTTGGCTATGGTCTTGACTAGAAAGAAGGCTTGCCTTCTTTTGACTTTTCCCCTCTCAAATTTTCAGATTTCTTTTTTTTTTCTTTTGATTTTTGTGCTCAAAATCGAGAGCTATACTAAACTTGAACGTGAGCAAAGATAAGCATGCAATACTATTGATGCGAGAAGAAGTAGTTAGACAAAGGGATCTCGTCTTACTAGTTAATCCTAATCAATTTCATGCAATAATTCGATCCACTATGATCTCACAAAGAAATTCAAGATTAAAATGCAGTTTAAATCGATTTTACAAAGAAAAAAATTCAGCAATTTAATCAAGGATAAGATGGCGAAATTTGTGGGATTGAGGGAGTAAATGGTGGATCGGTCAATATGTGTTTAATGGGCGGGAAGGGTGGGTTTAAATGGGGCGAAATTTGTGGATCTTGACTGATTTTGATTATGGTAATGGTGATGGTGATCGAATGCTTAAGGCTTCAACAATGGTGTTTTGGCCAAAAACGAGATGGAAAGGTGATAAGTGCTTGAATGAAAAACAAGATGACTTACTTGAATCCCTGATGCTCTTGATACCAAATGTTAACTCAGCCTCCTCGTGGATGCTAAGGCGCGCTCGGATCTAGACTCAAGATGGCTAAGTCGTCTTGAAAGTGATGAAGTGTTGCCTCGGGCGAGACTAAGTGTTGGCGGTTTTGTGGATGAGAGTGTAAGCGGAAGACTTTGGATAAGCAAACACAAGTAGATCTTTATCACACGAGTATTTGAGAAGGGTTTGAGGTTTTTGTGTTTGGTAGATCTTTATCACACCGAGAACGAGGGAAAGATAGTGTTTGACGCTGAAATTACAAAGGAAGGAGAGGCTCTCAACTTAAGCTTTGTATTCAAATTCAACGTACTTACAATGGAAGCCAAGAGTGGCTTTTATAGAGGTGAAAACGTCCTTGGGCTGCAAGTCAAGGATCACTCTTCAAATCAAGCATTAAAGAGGCTAAAATCTAGGAAATAAATGCTAAGTGTGAACAAATCAAAAGGAGGGATCTAAGGGATTATGCTAGACACTTATTAGGATGATCCAATGGCTGAAATTGGTGATCCATGTGACCCTCACATGGATTGATGACATGACAATTCAGCTTGGAGGATTTTAAGAGATCACATTGAATGCTTGATGGCGCAAAAAGGAGGATTGTGTCTCTTCTGGGTCCGAGGCCTTTGGTACGCGCGCTTGGACCTTATCTTGACTCCTTGGGTCCATTTAGGACCAATGGAACCATGTGCGCCGAACCAATGTGGCTGTAAGGGATCAGACGCACACAAGCTTTCTTTGACGCGTAGGCGGCGTCGGGCGTCAAGCATGGCCTTGGTCACTTTGAACTTGTGAGGCACTTGTATGGGCGTTCTTGACCTTATTGGACTCCTTTGATGCCTTTGAGTCCAATGGTAGTGGCTTGATGGGATTGAACCCCATGGTGAGATCACATCATAGAGTCTATTAGCCTAAATGATATTTCTATCATTTGGGTTAGCAAACCTAATCTCAAACCAGTGGTTTTGTCTCTCTATGAGTTCAAAGTCTCCTTTTATGTCCCTTCATTCACCTTTAAGTTTAGAAGTAACCTTAGAGAACTCAATGTTCTGGCCTAAGATTAGTCCATGAGGGAGGATTCTCTAATTGGATCAGTTTTTTTTGTGACTTTTGCTAATTTAGATAGGTATTCGGCAGTATCAATGGTGAGTTTTGATTTACCTTTGTTTTTGGGTGGGCCTTGCCTAGTTGGTGATTGGTTTTTTTGTTGTTGATCAGAAGGTGTTGATCCTTTGTTTCTTTGTTGCTTCTGTTTGGTTCTTCCTTCAGTTGGTACTTCCTCATCAGTTTTTGTGGCTTTGCTTCTTGGTGACACATCCCTGGTGACTTTACTAGCATGGCTAGTCTCTTTGTTAGCTTTGGTAGATATTTTCCCCCTGGAGAAACTTGCTTCCTTGTTAGCAGTAGAGGCTTGTTTCCTACTGCCAGAAGGGGTTGTTGGGTGAGGACTGTTGTTGGTCTGAGTGTTTTGGTTGGCTTGGTTATTGGTATTGCTAGTATTGTTGTTAGTAATAGGATTAGCTTGGTTGTTAGTGAAATCATTGATTTCTGTTATTGATTTCACTATTGCTCTTTGATTTAGGACTAGAGCACAATGCCTCAGCAAAACTCATTTTTCTTCCTTCCATAAGTTTTGTTGAGTGGTCAAGCTTGATTGTAGAGTATCTAAAGACCTTAAGATTTATTTTAGAGTGGATTCCTATCTTACTGGGATTATGAGGGATACTGGAATTAAATTTGGTGGATTTAGTTTGACTGTATTTATAGAGTTTCGAAACTGATATGGACTTGGGAAAATTTAACAATTTTTCATAAGAGTTTAATATTATGATAAGAAGGGTGTCTAACCTGGTGAAGCAAAGCCTCAGCAAAACTCATTTTTCTTCCTTCCATTAGGGATTTGATAGAAATTGGTCGACGCGCGTGAGAGCGCGTTCCAATTAGGAGAAAAAGAGGGTTTTTTACGAGTTGCCATTTACGATTGTAATTCGCATATGAAAAATTCTAGATAGATAGACGATAATTGCATCAAATTGAACACTTTCAATGATTACAAAAGAGTTATGGTACGCATGATTCATACGATATTTATATAACAGTTGATGCATCAAATTTGACAAATGTCACAAAGTACGTCTTAACTTAACTGTTGGGCCTCACAAACTAGGCCGCCAACATTGGGTCGGCGCGTAAAGTGGGACCAACATTGTAAATTCTGGTTAACGAATACAAAAGTGAAGATTAATTCAAAAAATATTTAATTGAGTATGTTATCTTTTTTAGTTTAGTGGGTTTTCATTCACAGGCGCCGAACTTATATAATTGTTTTTTTTGTGAAGTGATTATATGGCGATAACGATGTTCCATGAAAACCAAACATTTTATAATGTATTTGCTAATATTCCTGAATAATAATAGTAAAATAAAAATATTAGATTATCAAAAAAAATATTACTCTTAATGATGGTTGATCACTCACCTATCGTTAGACTCCCGCTCTCTTAATCATAACATCACACATTCAATTATCCAACTTAACTTAGATTATAGAGTATAATAATTCAATTTTCTAGTTGTATAATACTCCCTCTGTCCCACTATACAAGCCTCATTTCATCCCCGCACGTATGTCGATGCGGATTTTGTTTTGTCAATATCTTCACTTACATATTAGGAAAAAATATAAAAATTCGAAATTGTTATAGTACTTGTTAAGACGAATCAAACAAGACCCCACATGACTATGTTTTCGCTT
The DNA here is from genome assembly GCA_029168935.1 of Oxyria digyna. NCBI lineage: Eukaryota > Viridiplantae > Streptophyta > Magnoliopsida > Caryophyllales > Polygonaceae > Oxyria > Oxyria digyna. The sequence goes on along the minus strand of JAPVLV010000007.1, from coordinate 18,033,234 downwards.
GTAAATTGGAAAACATCGAGAAGTTTCTCTCGGATTGTGAATAGTGTAGGAATATGAAACGGGGCTTATATAATGGGACGGGGGAGTATTAGATAACAATACATAACCTAGAATATATATACACCAAGAGAGAAAAATGAAAGACATTTATGAAAGAGTAGACTTTGTCAAGATGAGCTTTGACTTTTACATTGCATAACTTGCAATCTCTCCAATTTGTAGTCAACAAAGTCCTTCATTACAAGAGAAGTACACAACGAACAGGGTGGTGGTGCGCCCCCCAAACGCCGCGTTTTGACGAACCTTCCACTTAGAATATTATTGCTTCATTTCTTGGCTTACATTTAGCTTCTTCAAATAATCAAACTTGGGAGTCATCTACAATTTTGCCCATTGCAAGTACTTATTAGGTCGGTGAGTTGCAACAAATCATTTTGGAATTTGGCTAGTGTTTTCATATAATATATAGTATAATGAGCACAGATATAATTTTATATAAGAATGTATAAATTTAGTTCACTAATGTACACAATAATTATGAGTGCATACACATACAAGCTAAGGATTATCCACTAATTGAAATTCGAAAGCACATACAAACATAATTATATGAATACATAACTGAAGCAGCATGTATATACATCATACATGTATTTGCTGGAGTAATATATATTCGTATATGAATCTTTCTTATGATATAAAACGTTTTAATCCTTTCTTTTTTTTATAATCTCTTATACAAAATTCTCCGGCAAAGATTAAAATAGTGGTACAAAAATTTCAAGGAAAAGTTGTTACAAGATCACAGCTGTGAGACAACCATAAGATCCAATACAAAAGATTTGTGATGATATATTTGACCATTTTAGTTTTTATGCAAAAGCGTTTTCTGTATAATTCCTTTGGATAGACTACCTTTTAATTTAATTTAATTTAATTTAATTTCCTTTTTTCTTATATTATTATTTAATTAAAGGCCTTGGTATGAAGGTAGTAGTCCACGCTTTCCCATTTTCCATCTCCTATATAAACTCCAACCCTGTAACAAAAGCAAACAACTGCCAAAAAGATTGAACCTTTCAAAAACAAAAAGAGACAGAATCAAGAACTCAGAGAATTGTTTTAGAGATGGGAGAAGAAACTGTTGTTTTAGTTCCAAATCCGCGATCAGCTTTCTTCTGCAGAATATGCCATGAAGATGATGAGCTTCAAGGGTCTCAAAGATTAGAATCACCTTGTTCTTGCTCTGGTACAGCCAAGGTAAATTCCCAATACCCTGTTTTAATAAAAAAACCTATGAGAAATTTCTTAACTCTATTTTGTCTGATTTTACTTTGTTTTTCTTGTAAATTTTATTCAGTTCGCTCACAGAGAATGTATACAAAGATGGTGTGATGAGAAGGGGAATACCACCTGTGAAATCTGCTTACAGGTTTGTATACAAAGATGGCTGTCTTGATTTTGTTAAATTTAGATGTAGGAAATTTGATTGTGAAATCAAAGTGGGTTTTATGAAATTTCAACTGGGTTGCCTTTAGTTTGTATCATAGAGTCATATGTGAAATCAAAAATTCATGCTCTGTTTTTCTATGGCTATCTTCCTGATTTTGCCTGAAGCTGAGGCTTCATCTAATTTTGCTTCAAATACGCGCTTTCAGAAGCCTGAAGTGATAGTTTTGATTTGGGAATTTTTTCCTTAATCATCAAGTATCCTATTTCTGATTCTTTCCTTTTCGTGTAAAGTTTGATTCGTATTTATCTCAATTTTTCCATTGAATCCGTTATTAAATCTTTGGCATTAATTTCCATAACATGAATTTAATGTAAACCAGTTTTGATTTTGTTAATCAGGAATATGGACCAGGATACACTGCAATTCCTAAGAAGGTCAAGGTGACAGAAGAAGTGGTGACCATAAGGTAACCTGTCATTTCTCAAAAATCAGTTTTTACAATAATATAAAAACAATATTTAAAACTGACACGTGTTAATTCAAGAGAAATGATCATCTGGTTAGCAATAGCATTGACTTGACTTTGTTTAAACTGATCATGATATTAACAGAGGGAGCTTGGAAATTCCAAGGGAAGAAGATGATGAAGATGATTTAACAGAGGATGAATTGCTTGAAACTGAATTTTCAGATTGCTCATCCGCGGCTGAACGGACAGCTTCGTGTTGCAAATCGATTGCTTTGCTTGTGAGTTTTCTTTTGCCTAAATGAAACCCAACATACACTAAATCCCTAAAATGCAATTTAGAGTTTAGGCATTGATTCGTCTCTGTAAATTGACAACTACTCTTGTGAAAAAAGTAAGATAACTGCAAATGGCAAGCCATACAAGAAAAGGAAAGGTCACCTTTTTCACTCATTGGGTTGTTGTAGTAGTGGTAACGGCCTAATGGGTGGGGGTACCCTCTATGAAATCTTGTCTTATGGCCTAAATCAACAATAACAAGTCATTTTCAATTGGTAACTTAGAAGTCGCTCGTACCATTGATATTCAGTTGGTCTAGTGATTTGACTTTACTTAACCGTTTTGTCAATGGTATTCCGAACTAGAAAAAACAGGGCCCTCATAACTAACATAGGGGGCATTCAAATCTATTACTGTCAGTTAGGCATGACTGCAACTTATGCAACTCCTTTAGCCAAAAAAAGAGGGCCTAACAACATACACCTTACGATCTGATCAAACCTAATATTCTTACACTGATTTTACATTTCAATCTATCTTTATGATAGGATTAACAGATTATTATTTTTAATATATTTTTTTTGCACATGTTTTGCAGTTGACAGCCTTCTTATTGGTGAGGCATATGACTGCAGTCATTTCTGGAGAAGAAGAAAGCTACCCTTTTTCACTACTAACAGTAAGCTTACTTCTTTTAGCTACTGGACACTAGCTGTTTGTGCCTCCCAGCCTAACTTTTATATCATGGAACAAAATTTGCAGATAATAGCTCTGAAATCATGTGGAATCATCATCCCTATGTACATAATCATCCAGACAATAAGTGGAATTCAACACAGAATAAGAAAGTATAATCGTCTGCAACAACTTCGGCATCTTCGTCTGCTCAGATACAACCGAAGCCTTGAAGATGAACAGAGCTTACACATAACAATTAATATTCAGTCTCAATAATTTACTTAAGAAACTCCAGTTCTTTTCTCCTTTCATTCTTCAATTTGTCCATAGAAACTTTCCAGAGTGTATAGAACAGGATACAGTATATATGTTAACCAGTTGATTTAAAAAATAAAGCATAATGGCTATTCAGATCAAGCAAAAGAGGCAACTCTTATATTGAAATTGCATTAGCTTTTGTACAAATTATGGGGAAATGCCAGTAAATACAAAATCTGGGATTTCACCGTCAAATCTATGTGAATAACGTGGATACTTGTCGTAGGCAATCTAGTTTAATGCTGTTTGAGAAGAATCATCACCTCGCTTTGAAGCTCACTAAGTGATGCAATGCTTGCATTTGTTCCTCCGACAAAATTAATCAAATTCTGGATAGAGATAGACATCTCTCTCTTAGAAATTGGAGCAGGAATATTTTTGGTTGAAGCCTTTCTATGTTTACCATATTCATCCTCAAAATCTCTCGACTTTGCAGCTGCTTTATGGAGTATGTCATCAGGAATTCCTGAAACATATTCAACTCATCAGTTAATAGTAAGATTTGTGAAATAATATTAAACGTTTTGAGATTTGTATTAGTCAGACTTAAACTACAGCATTTATAGTTAAAGAAAAATTTAATTGATCAATCATGCCCGTGTACCTGCTATACGAGCAACGTTCACACCATAGCTTTTCGGACATGAACCCGGCATGAGTCTGTGAAGGAATGTAACTTCTTCCACACCACTAGCTCCTGCCCCCACTCGACATGCCATATGGCACAGAGCAACCTACACACAATATACGGTTGATAAATTCATATCATTCTACTTGGTGAATATTATATTTAGAGTAGGAGAAATGGCTAACCGAAGGATCGGTTGCATAATCAACTGCCAGTCTGTGATAATGGGTAGAAAACATTCCTCGACATTTTACTTTGCGAACAAAATGTTCAAGAACGGATTGCCTGTTTAAGGAAATATAAGGGTATTATACATAGGAAATTGCATGGTTTAGATTGTAGATGAATCTGTGGAGTTAAAAGCTAATCAGGGATTCAGGGGTCTAATTATGGCACTTACGCAATGGCTTGGCCATCAGAAGTTGAAGTGCCACGTCCAAGCTCATCTAAGGCTACCAAAGAATGGCGAGTTGCACAAGTCTACAATAAAAACAAAAAAAATCACTCAATACTTAAGTGGTTATTGCATTCATTTTAGAAAGATATGTGCAAGTGTAACCCTGATAGTATTTAAAATCTCTTAGAATAAGGACGAAAAACTATATCAAATTGTTTTCCATATCATTCAGTCATTTCTATTCTCTTTTTCTTTAAGTGAAAGGTCTTGGTAAAAAAAATTCATCTACTAGACATATTAGCCCAGAATAAATGTTTACCAGCATTGAAGCAGTTTCTGAAAGTTCTGTGAGAAATGTACTTTGGCCAGCCATGATATGATCTTTTGCACCCATTCGCACAAAAATGCGATCAACAAGGGACAGCTCAAAATGCTCTGCAGGAACATCAGCTCCAATCTAGAAAAAGGAGGCAGCAGTAAGGACATTTAAGTAAATGAAGACAAAAAGGTACACGTTCACATAATCACATGAGATGAAATCGAACCTGAGCCAATACTACAGCTAAGCAAATTTGGCGAAGAAGAGTTGACTTTCCACCCATATTTGGACCAGTTAGAAGAATGAAGCTAGCATTACCAGAGCCACCAATGTTAATGTCGTTGGGGACAAAAGATCCCTTGCCCAACGAATCACTAACAAGTGTAGGATGCCCTAAGCTTTTAGCAGTCAAACGAAGAGCTTCATCTGGACTCACACCATCTGAAATAATTGGACGGCAAGTTGACCCTTCACAGTAGTCACTGGCAACTGCTAAACTGATCAAAACATCCAGTTCTGCAATGTGGGTCAAACCAAGTTAGCTGGACAATCATTCTGTATGATTTCCTTAAAATCTAATACATGCAATTTAACATACAAGCTTACAATAGAGAACCACAAGGTGAAAATAAATTCCTAATCATCAACCAAGGCGTGATGGCAAGAAAGCAAACTACACAGCTGTTGTTATGTTTGAAAATATAACAGTAATATGAAGATCAAGACTCTAAGAGTGAGATTATGCCATTATGGAGCATCAGGAGGAAAAGTTATGAAGACTTGGATTAAAAGTGTACCTGCAACTGCAGAAACCAGATGCTTCCACTTCATATGATGCTCACAAAAACTTTCAACCAACTTCTGTAAGATACATTTTAGCTTAGCTTCTTTTTCAGACTGAGCATGTGACAACTCTCCAACCATCTCCTTGATTTCGGGAGTCCAGTATCTATAGAAACCCTACATATTTACTTGGAATATGAGTTCAGTATAGTAGAAGAAGAACAATAATGGATTATACATATTCTTCAATCATTCTACTAAATTAAAATTCCCCATTTAAAAACACTGCAAAGCTTGATTAATGTGCTCCAGAAAAAAGTGAAAATTCCTTTTACCTTGCATTTCTAACTTGGAAATGTCATCGTTAAATGTGATTTTAGTTGTCTATAAAATGAGTAATGCTAATTCATATTAGCAGAAGAAAAGCATGAACAGATTAAAATAAGCTTAGCATTTTACTAGTTCTATCTAATAAAAAAGTGTCTGCAGAAAAGCTGTAGCAGCTTGCACCTTTTTAGATGACTTCAACTCATACTCTTTAGGAATGCTTCCGCACAATGCTTCTGGCATTTCTAGAAGGTACGTGTCTTTTCCAACCGTAACATATTTTATCTGCAAGGGTGTCCAGAGAAATCTAATAAGCCTTAGAGAAACAAAGAGAAAAGAAAAAGAGATGAAGAGAGAAGTTCTCTGAGTAAGATCATACAGATGAAATCCCAAGTATTTTGCGTTGTTCCTGCAAATGTTTCTTCAAACTGTCTTCAATTTCAGTGCTTCTCTGGCTTGCAGAATCGTATTCCAAATCAACTCCTTCACACGGAATTATACGTCCTGTACTATTGGCCTCTGTCCAATCAAAGGCGTCCTTAAAATACTTCAGAACTGAAATAAGGTCAGGAAACCCTTTACCTGCACAATATTTGCAATATTGATTAATGGCTGTCTTAACAAGACATCTACATCAAGACAAGATGCTATAAGGAAGCTGGACTTTATACCAGGAGCCAACAGACGATGCAGTAGTGCTGAATCTGTGCTATTCAAAATGGAACCCAAAGAAGAACATGCTTGGGATATTATTTCACAACCGCGCAGAGCTGAAATGAATTCTTGAAGCTGTTTTTTGGAAGAATCTTCATATAGAATAACCTTGTTAGAATTTCTTCCATTTGCTTCACTGCAAAGAAAAATGTAAAACAACATTAGCAAGCTTTTAATCAAGAGATCAGTCAGTCCACAAATATCTGTAGTTTATTGTGGGCTGCATGCCTGCTAGCATATAAGCGTGTGAGTAACCGCTCCATATCAGGCATCTTGGTAAGTTCTTTCCGGAACTCTAGAGCAAGTTGTAAGTTTTCTCTGTCCTGCAAAGGGTAAAGCAGAGTTCTTTACACTAGATTAAGGTATTCTAAAAGCATGTTTTGGTGGTTTTCTGACAAATGACAGCATGCACAACAAAGTGATAGCAAGTATAATAAACAATTGACAAATAATAGTAATAACTCGGCATTGAAGATGTCACAGAATGCATTGAGTTGCTAAAAATAATAGTAAAATTTTTGCATCTTTCTAGGTTTCGCTAAGTTACTTAAAGTAGTACATATTTATGTCTACACAACTAACATTCAAGAACTACATAGTAATATACTAGTGCCTATACCAGGAATATGAACACTTAACCAAGGAAAACAATTTGAAATAAACCTTGAATGAAGCTACAGCATCCTGCCGCTCTTTAATTAATCCCAAGTGATATAATGGTCTAGCCAGCCATGCTTTAAGTAACCTCTTCCCAGATGCTGTCACACAATGGTTGAGACGAGCATAAAGAGTCCTACAGAATCAGGAATAAGTGTTAGATTTACACTATAAAAAATACTGCTCAACTATACTAGTAATTATCCAAGAACATACCCTGTATGTTCTCCATCTCTACTGTTTTCAAATATCTCCAAATTTTCCAGTGCAGAAGCATCTAGAGTCATATAAGGTTTCTGAAATGCATCCTTAAACCCAGTACATGGAAGTAAATCATATTTTGCATATCTGAGCAATGCTTCATCAAGAAAGGCCTGCCTTAAGTAGAAAAGAGCACCTCCAAGAGCTGACAATGCAAAACTGCCACTACCACGCATACCCAGCAGCTCCTCCAAAGCATCAGGTAGACAATTTTCAGCAGTCATTGATGAATTCATGTTACTGTAAAACATTCTGACCTCCTCAACAGTTTTATTGGAATCCCAGAACTCTGAACCAGGGAGTAGTTCATTGATTAGAGGATTCCTTGTATATCTTGTAAGCACCTTTTCAGTTTCTAGACTAAGCTGTTTAGCTGGTTTTATAATTTCAACTGGCTTTAGTTCAGACAATAGGCAAGACAATGTGCTGCTCTCTGCATCGTCTTCAATCTGGAAGTTAAGAAAGCAAACACAGTAAGAATTTTTTTTGCAAAACATCTAAATATATCATAGCATGTTTTAAAAACTCCAGGCATACAAACTCTCAATAAAAATGCTAAATAGATGATAATTACTTCTGCCCTAAGAGAGCCAATACTTGTCAAAACAGAATCCGAAACGTCCTGAAGTCAAAAGGAAAGTGAAGCAAAAATATTGAAACAAGAATGTTCTAACCAAAACTTTCCTCTAAAATTGCAATTGTGGCGTAATTTAGCTAGAGAAGAAGATTTAAATAGCCCTTAATCCTAGAATGAGCTTCATGATACTAGAAATTTTTTCACCTAATTCATAATTTCATAGTAATGGAAAGTTTTTTTTTAAATTAAATGTTTCAATCAATGTGGAATGCTTGTAAAAGAAAATCTGTGCAGGAAAGTTTAACAGAAAAGGAAGAGAGATTGGAAAAGGTATCATCAATTTGCATATGATACCTGTCCAATTATAATTCTGCTTGTGGCAACATCAACAACACAAACACCATAAACATGTTCCTCTTTTTTGTGTGGAGGTGAAGGATAACTCTCAGTAATTGCCAAGATATAAGAAGCATCTGGATTGAGACACACCATCTCCCCTTCTGTCAAGGTTCCTTTGGTGACAACAGCACATATTTCACGTTTCACAACCTAATTCACACAAAAGATGTTATCTAGCGTTTCACATCAACTTTAGAACAAGCACTACTTACGAGAATAAAGTAACAAAATCTAAATATAATAACTTTGAGCATGTGCATGTATAGCAATTCCCATAAACACAGAGGTACTACAAAATTTAACCCTTCCGTCGAAACAAACCTTGTCTTTTGAACCTTCTTTCTTGCGACGAATATCAAGTTGATCAGGTGTTTCTGTCTGCTCAACTACAAGTACTCGATAACCCTGTTTCTCCAGAAAAGATTATATGAGCGCTATAGAACGGGTTGAATAAATACATAGCTAATGGACCAAATGCAAAAAATATAATTGTTTACCTTTCTAGCCAGCTTCTCCACATTCACTGAAAAATTCTTCTCTGGGAACCCACAATGAGGTTGTTCTCCCTAATACAATTTGAACATGACCATTTTATAAGTATAAGACACTACGAAATGGAACATAAACAAATTCTATTTACATTAGTGCAGTAAATCTTTCTTTTCTTTTCTTTTTTCTTTGTGAGATGGTAGCCATGGGAGAAGGGCATGCCAATTTTTTATTTTCCGATTGATGAAAAGAACAAAAAAAATGCAAAAAGCCAATTATAAATCAATGATGATCTGCTTTTCACCTTCATATACTGCAAGTCCAGTTCTTTCACTCCGACATGTGCATCCATTTCAAAAAGTTCATAAAATTTTCCCATCTGTACCAGGGGAAAATGAGATGAAAATTAGCTTTTGTATGGTTAGGTTTATATACATGCACAATAATTCGTGCAATGGATGTAACCTTGAAAAATATAACTTTGTCCATGTGCATTGACTTGAAATCCCACCATTGTCTCTACAAAAACCATAGGAAGATCAGCATTGTCAACAATCTTTTATAGCAAAGGATACAGATTAAATATCTTTCAAAAAATGCATTTGATACCTGACCACTTGATAATCCATTCACAAAATTAGGGGGCAAGTAGAGAGTTCTAGGATCGTAATTCTCATCGCTAGGGCGTCTCCTGTTAGCATCTTTTCGATCTCTAGCTCAAAGAAGTAAAGGAATTTTAGAACAAAATAGAAATTTATGAAGTGCATGATGCACAAAAGACCAGAGCATGCAAGGTTAATAAGAGAGACGAAGTGTGAGCACACCTTCCCAGAAACGGCATCTTTTCTGCCTCACGACTGCCAAACCTTTCCAATGCATTGTCACTTATTCCATTCACAAGGGTAGTAGATATCTTCTCATCTGCTGAGGAAAATAGGAGTTGGTTAAGCATCAGAAGGCGCACCAAATCAAGAATGTTTCTAAATACATTTAAGACTAAGATACCAAGGAAGACACAAGTCATAATAAATAAATAAAAGAACAGCACAAAGACATACGAAAAAAATGAATATGAAAATTTCTATTTCTTCAAATGATTGCATCTCGGGAAGCATATTAATAGACTAGTAATTGAAGTCAATGCTTATGCTTGAGGTACTATGAAAGAAACAGTGATTCACTGTCGTATTGATAGTTGGTTTAATCCGATCTGAAGTGATGAGAAGTCTATTATTATCAACGGAACAAGTGCAAGGTTCAAACATCTCAGAAGAAATGCCAATAGAAAGACAATGCCGAAATAAAATGGATCTAATTGTTCAAGTAACCCTGTCATGAATGAATAGAACATTTCTGTTTCAGTTTCAGAAAAATAAATACAGTCACTAATTTGGTAGATCAAATTGCTAGCCGACAGTAGTTTATTAATGAACTAGCAAACAGTAAAACTTATTGATTTAAGAGGACATACAAGTGAAGTTATATCACTTACTGGAGGTATTATTTGCAATCTTTGCCACATTGGCAGATTCACCAGTGCCACCCCCACCTTCTTTCTGCTTCTTAGCTGAAATTACCTTCTCTTTCTCACTAGCCTTCCTCTTCTTCGTCCCAGAGTTTGAGTCCTTCGTTTTGAGAGGAATCACTTTGACTTCTTCTTCCTCTTCCTGCTCCAAGTCCATGTCCTCCAAGCAATCTTCAGCATCCTCCGCCTCTGCATTCTTACACCAATCCTCGTCCTCTAAATCATCCTCTACAGTCTCTTTCTCCTTTTCCTCCTCCTCATTGACCACAAGCGCTTTTCTCAGCCGTTTAAATTTCTTCACAGATCCTTCCAGCCACTCGATTTTCTCCTTCGAGAGATCAACCGACTCCTCCTCGCCATCGTCATACTCAATCAAATGCTTACCGGACATCTTATTAAACGATTTCACACATCCTTCGTACCAGCTCTTATCGAGCGGCCAGTAAACCCTAATTCTCCTGTCTACAACCTCATCTCCGTACAACTCCTTGTCATTCCCGGCGGCGGTTGACGGAGAGGCGGAAGGCTGTTCTCCGATCACCAATAACGGCCTAGTGACGCTAGTATTGACCTTCGACTTGCTATTTAGAGGGGAAGGCGTGGTCGGGCTATGGCTAGGGTTAGGGCTCGTAACGGCTCCAGAATTAGGGCTAGATGTAGGTTTAGGGGGAAGAGGTTGAGATGGCGATTTGGATTGGGAAGCTTTGGTGAAGAAAGCGGTGATTTGGCGCTGGGGATTAACTAGCGGCGATCGGCCGTTGCTCTGTCGGCGGGAAGACATTGCCGGTTCGGCGTAGCCGGAATCTTGTTGGATTTGGACTGAAAGTGACGGAGAGAGAATGAGGTTTGGAGATGAAGATGAAGGGGTTTGGAGGAGAAGAAAACAGGGCGGATTGGCGGGAGATTTTACCGGGAAATGTTCCGGGAATATGGAAGCGTGGCGGGAAATAACTTTTTCTGCTTCTCCAGCTCTGGGAATTTGATACTTTTTTTTTTGGTGAAAAGGAATTTGATACTTTTAGTCTGCCATGAAGTGTGCCTAGTAAAATTTCAAAATTTTATGGGGAATTATTTCTTAACAACAAAATTAAGATACATTTATGGATGGTTATGTATGAAGTTTGATTTGTGATTAATCCTAAGTCGGTTTTATACCTAGTAACATAATATAATTGTCAAGGTTTTTTCTGTATTTTATAACACCAAAATTTAGTTAGCACTTAGCATAGATTCCAAACAAACAATTCAAAATGAAAATGCATAAAAAAGATAAAATTTGTGGCTGCTGGGATTCGAGCCCAGGTCTCCACGGCCACAACGTGGAATTCTTACCACTAAACTACAGCCACTTTGGTTGCAAACTAATCGCTAAAATGTATTATCATTTAAATGTGAAGCTGTGATGAGCGAATGACGTGAGACTTCTACTGAATATCTCACTCGATGTTTTGCGAATTAATTTAATGGATCTGCTTTCCAAAAGAATAAATTATTTAGTGGATCTTATCTTATCTTATCAATTATCAATCCCAAATTTTGTCCACTTATCACGTCATCATAGTAATTAATAAATTAATATAATATAATGAAAAGGAATTCCTCCTTGTGTAGTATCAATTATCAATCTCTATCTAACTACTAAAGCAAAACATTTTGCTTCTATTTTATCTATGTCACGTGACATACTATTCATTTACATCATCCACTTTTGGTTACGATTTTTTACTATCTATTGTAATTTTCTTAAAAATTGATTAAATTTGAAAAATAATGTGCAAAAATATCACAAAAAATGGTTTAAGATCTTTCAGATTACAAAAAAAAATTATGTGTTAATTTTTTATATTTTTATCGTCAATATCCTATTATGTTATTTTACAAATTTATAATTTTATTTTTATGATATGACATATCACAAAAAAGATTGATTATTTCGCCTATGTCTCCGCTCCAAACCATAACTTCTGGGACCGACGTCGCCGCCTTCTTTCCTCGTGACGAATGAGACTATCCGCTCCATTAATGCGAGAATCATTGATGAGGATTATGTCATTGATTGCGCTAGTGGTCCTGTCCAAGTTGCAGATTTGAACATTCCTCCTGAATTTTTACTTTCTCTCTCCAACTTATCCTCAAAGACCAACTTTCTCCAACAAAGAACTCTTATCTGCCTCCCAATGACTCTTCTTGTTTCGCCGACATCAATGGGCCTCCAGTGGTCCCCACCACCGCTTTTGTGGCACCCACTGCTGCTAGTACACCCTGTCGTCCCTTGCTGACCTCACAAGCTCCCCCACCTTTGTTCTCTACTGTTGTTGGCTCCCATAAGAAGCGCAATGTCAACCTGCAACTCGACTATGTTGAAGGTATTGTAGATGAAATCATTGACTTCTCCGATGATGACGTCGTTGATCATGTAGAAGATCTCTTATAAAGCCATGGAAAAGTATGTGCTGACAGCTTGGACCAACATTCTCATCCCCCAGATTTACCTCAACAACAATGGACTGCATATCTTCAAATTTGTCGTTGAGGACGACCTTCTCTGTGCTTGAATGAGGCTCCTGGATTCTCAGTGGCATGAAGTCGTTGATTCTTAAAAGATGGGCACCGTGTATGCAACTTGACATCACTTGCCTTAACTCATTTCCGATTTGGGTCACCTTGCCCAATCTTGACTTTTGCTTCTGTTTAGACCATATGCTCGCCAAGGATGCTTCGACGATTGGTAAGTCGGTTCAAATGGACCAAGCAACTGCTTCTTAGGATCGTATTTTGTATGTACGCTCGTATTCTCATTGAGGTCTCGACTAATAATGAACTGATTCGAGAAATCACTTACAGAAATAAGAACGGGGACTTAAGAACACATGAGCTTCTTTATGACTGGATCCCATCACACTGCTCAGATTGTAAAGTCTTTGGTCATACAATTTCCGAATGCCTTGTTGCTTCCTCAAGAGTTAATAACTAGATCTGCTTCACTTGCTAACAAGGTTGCTTAGCCAGGTTTGCGTGCTCCTGTTAAAGCTCCTCTGACTACAAGAGTGAATGGTTTGAAGCACAATCCTACTCCTCCCCCACCACCTCTCCCTTGCCCACTCAAAATAGTGTTGCTCCCTCTTTTAACCCTCCTCAAAATAGACAGGCTCAAGGAGCCTCTTCCTCATAACAAGATGTTCCTAATGTGTAATACAACCATTAGCTTCTGGAATATCAGGGGGCTGAATAAACTCCCTAAGCAATGCACCATATCTGATCTCATTCGTTACTCCTCCTCTGTTATTGTCGACATCCTCGAAACCAGTATTCAACCTCACAAAATTGATCATGTCTCCTCCTTCATCGCACCCTCCTGGAATCACTTTTCTAATTCCCTTTTTGGTGCTTACACTTGTATTCTCCTCCTCTTGGATAATAACCAAATCCAAATCACTCCTACCTTCACTTTCTCTCAAGTCATTCACCACACCCAACTCTACTCAACCCTTCTTCATCTCCTTTTTTTATGCTCTCAATGACCGCCATGGACGCATTGATCTTTGGAATGATCTATCCACGCTCTGTCGCTTGATCGCAGACCCTTGGCTTTTTTTTTTATAAAAGTAAGTATATTACCAAAAAAAAGGGACAAATGTTTTTACAAGATTATCCCTAACCTCACCTCCACTTTCTCACGGAACCTTACAAGTCAAGGTCTCATGGAAAGCACAACAAGCCCCCTCTCCTCCAAGGAACCTCACAAATACGAGGCCTCAAGGGAAGAAAACAATAACGTTCACCCCCTCTAGGACCCTACACGTCAGGGACTCTAGGGGGGTAACAAGAACCAACTCTCCCCACAACCACAACACCAAACCCAGCTCCAAGATACCAATTACAACCTAAGAATTCTTCTGTAAGCATCATTCCTCCTGTTACCTTCCTTACACTTCAAAGCAATTCGAGCCCTGGAATCATTCATAGCCATATTATAACATTTCATCACACTATCTTGCTTACCCCTGAAAATAGTATTATTTCTTACTCTCCCAATATGATAGGTAGCAGCGCTAATCACCATAATCAAGCCTTGCACTCTCCAACACTTCTTATCTCTGCTTCTATCAACCCAAGTAATCCAGTCCTCGAGAGTCTCCTTCCAAGTACTAACTCTGAGCCACCTCAACAATCTAATCAACACCTCCTTAGTGTAACTACACTTCCACCACAAATGAACTTTTGTCTCAGGTTCACATCTACACAAGACACACATATACGGGACATTAACCCTCCAACCGTGAAGTTTAGCTCTCGTAGGTAATCTCTCCTTCATAGCCAGCCACAGATGGAAGGACCATCTCCTAGTCTGTCTCTTACCCCAAATCAACTGTCATTTACCCTCACTAACGTTCCTCTCCCTAACATTGTCATACAAAGCATTACAATTCATCTTATCATTTCTCTTCTTGATGTCATCAAGACTAATCAATCTCTCAATATAGAACCCAACTGAGGGATTACTACGCATAAACTTAGATCTCCACTCATTCTTGATTCTGATAAGCACTCTCCAAATCCAAGAGTCACCACTCTTCTCCTCTTTTCTCCACAAATCTTCCCCTTTCAGTAACTTATTTCCGACCCAACTAGTCCAAATATTAGGCTTCTTCTCATGCACTTCATAAACCAATTTCATGAGAAGAACTTTATTCCCCGTGAGGACTTCCTTAATATCAATACCCCCCTCATCAAAAGGTTTGGTCACCTCTTTCCAGGCCACTAAACATCTCCTGCTATCACACTCCCAGCCCACAAGAAACTTCTACAAATAGCAACAATCCTATCCACCACCTGCTCAGGAAACAACATAGCTTGACCCCAAAACCCCAAGATACCCTCAATAACAGCCTTAATAGCATGTCTTCTCCCGACATAAGAAAGGTCTCTACAAGTCCAACTATGCACCTTATCAGTATAGCTTGACCATTGGCTTATTTGTAGCGATTTCAACTAAACTCTTCTTGCTAGTGAAAGAATCTTTGACATCTCGGTTTTGACACTTCGTCTTCAAATGAACTGCCTACCTTCATGGACAACAACTCTCTCAGTGATATGAACTCTCAAGGAGCTTTCTATACATGGAGCAACAAAAAGTCGATTGGAAAACGCATTTGGTGTAAACTTGATAGAGTCGTCAATAACTCTTCCTAGGACTCTTTGTTCCCTTCCTCCTCTGCTTTCTTTGGTGAAAATGGCTTGTCTGACCATTCATATGGCACCATTAGAATTGATGGTTCTCCTCCGAGGAAAAAGCTCATTTTTCGCTTCTATAATGCTAGGGATATAAATGAAGACTGTCTTCAAGAAGTTGATGCGGTTTGGAGCTCCCCCATTTATGGCACCAAGATGTACCAAATAGCGAGCAAGCTTAGGTCGCTCAAATTCAAACTAAGAAAATTTAACTCAACAACCATTGAGTCTTTATCCATCAAGCTCGCCTCACAAAAATTCTCTCTTGCAAGCATCCAACAGAGATTGCAAGCACCACCACTGAATCATGACATCATTTTTGAAGAGAACTCATGTATAAAATATTTCCTCCCTGAATCGGATATGCTTGATGATATTTTGAGGCAACAGTCTAAAATTTCTTGGCTTAAAGGTGGTGATCACTGCTCTAACACTTTTTATAACATCTTAAAGTTCAACGCTTTAGAAACTCAATCTTTTCAATCAATGATGTAGATGGGAAGCTTTTGACTAAACCAGATCGAGGATGTTGAGCACAAGCTTCTTAGTTACTTCACTGAGTTGCTTGGCACCTCGCATCATATTGAGCCTTTCAACTACTCCTTATTGAACCCCGACCCTCCTATCCATCCTTCTATTCTCCTTGATTCATTCAAGCTGGTCTCAGAGGAGGAAATAAGGGTTTCTCTATTCGATATTGATCTGAGCAAAACTCTCGGGCCAGATAGCTACAACTCTCTTTCTCTCTCTTATTTAGGAAAGCTTGGCCTATTGTGGGTTCTGACGTTGCGAAGGATTTATTTGCTTCATCCAAAATGTTGAAACAAATTAACCAAACAATCATTTGCCTAGTTCTCAAAATTGCCTCCTCTCTCAGTGTCTCTGACTTCTGGCCTATTTCGTGTTGCAACACCCTCTACAAGATCATTTAAAAAGGTTATTGTCAACCGACTCAAGCCTCTCCTAGCCTTCCCCACATCATTAGTGATTGTCAGAGTGTCTTTGTCTCTAACTGAGCTATAAATTACAACATTCTGCTATGCCATAATATCCCCAAGCATTATGATCGGCTCACCATATCTCCTTGATGCACCATCAAGGTTGATTTCAAGAAAGCTTTCGATTCCATTGAATGGGGGTTCCTCCACCATGTGCTCATCTTCTTCGCAAATCCTCCGCCGATTCAACGATGGATTATGGAATGCGTCACTGATATAGCGAATTTTCGTAGTGATAAATAAAAAAAACCCTATAATACTAACTACAATATAACAAGCAAGTAGAGGTCGAACCCAGGGGAATCAAGACACCAATTTTATGCAATAGCGAAATATCAACTCACGAACACTTATGGGGGGTTGATTGGTTCTGAACTAACTAATAGCAAGAAACAAAGAAAAGCAACAACCGTTGAGAATATGATTATGAATGGGTTTCACCTAACAAATATCCACACTACAACCATACAAGTTGATCATCGATTAAAAATCTCAAGTTCTTATCAATTCTAGGGAATGTTCCTATTCCGATCTTAAGTATATCAGCAGACCAATCGGTCCTGATAATACTTACTATTCAATAACCTAAAAAACCTCATAGGTTAAATCAAATAGCCACAAAGAGCATAAGAATAACAAGGATGCATGCAACAACTTAACAACCGCAAAGTATTGAGCATGCAATCAATTCTCTTTCACAATTGTAATCAACTACCAGATCATGCAATTGTGGATGCTACAATGACAAGGAATTCCAACATCTATTCCTGGTGTAGCAATAGATAACTATTAATTAAACTACGTGATCAATCTAGCAAAACCAATAGAAATCATATGGATAAAAGCAAGAGAATCGATACAACCCAAAGGAAAAGAACAAGAGTTATAAATCTTACAATTGAATCAACTGTTAGGCAAAGAAATGATATTAGTTACTGCTCATGGTTTGCAAGACAATAGTTCTAGATGGAAGAGAGAAAGCGTGAAGATGAGAATAGGGTTGAG
Organism: Oxyria digyna; assembly: GCA_029168935.1. NCBI lineage: Eukaryota > Viridiplantae > Streptophyta > Magnoliopsida > Caryophyllales > Polygonaceae > Oxyria > Oxyria digyna. The sequence continues at coordinate 18,015,729 of JAPVLV010000007.1, read as the reverse complement.
AAAAAGAGTTTAACCCTAAAAATCCCGAAATTACATAAAAGGAAAGTCTACTAAATGAAATAACAAAACAGAACAAGAAAAGAAATTCGGCTCCAAAGGTCGGCCCATAAAACGCGACCAGACGCGGGCTAACACGATCGCAGTTTCCCTTTGTAGCTTATGTTGGCTTCTGCTCCAAAACAGTGATCGCGGTTAATAGATGGTGATTGCGTCGCTCTCCAGAATCTTCATTCTTCAACTTCGATCATCTTCAAACACTGTCTTCAAATCACCTGTAAATCCTTGCATATCTTCACTTTGGCTCAGATCCTCCAAGTCACAAAATTGTCTTCAAAACCTCACAAATCAACTCTAAATATAGTGTAATAATATCTAGTTACGTCGTACAAAATGCAACGTATCAGACACCTTTGCTTCTTACTCCGTCAACATCAATGGTGAATTCAAAGGATTTTTTAGAGGATGACGTGGACTAAGGCAGAGAGACCCACTCTCTCCCTACCCCTTTGCCCCCTTCATGGAATACTTGCGCGTATTCTGAATGGTATGCCTTCAAGTTGCACCCTCACTGTATAAGGCCAAGGTTACGCACCTGAGCTTTGTTGACGACTTATTGGCCTTTTGTAAAGCAAACCATGCATGTGTTCCAAGAAAGCCTGAATGACACGTGATGATCTCTTCAACATCAATGGTGGCATTGTACAGACTCTTTGCACTGCCATTGCCAATTATGCTCCCAATGTGAGTATTCTATTTTGTTTATTTTTTGTATAAATTTCCAAAATTCTGCTAACTGATTTGGTTAATTATGTTCTGAAATTAGGCCATTGTCAACATGATCAGCAACCTAGTAAACTCAACAGTGCCTATTGCTGCTGAGGTATAGGATGAAAGTGACCTTGGATCGGATATTATCATCATCCCTGCATGTTGTAGGTATATGATGAAAGTGACCTTGGATGTAGCCTGCATAACCGTAAATTGGTTTCTTTAATAGCCTTCTTCTTCCCGTTGTTTTCCATCTAACTCTTAGATTTTTCGTTTGCTTCAGTTTGGGAATGGGGAGAAGTACTATAGTCTTAGCTTGAAGGTTTGGTCAAAAGTTGCTAATCCTACGAATTTCGTTGTTGGTTTGTGACAGTCAATGCATATATCATATATTTAGGATTCCCTGTATATTGCATTAATGTATTTATATTGAGATATTCTCTTGTATGTAATGCTATATATACCACTAATAATACAAGGCAACCTCAAGGGAGTCTTTTCCTAACTCACTTACATGGTATCAGCCAAATCGTTCCTCTAATCCATCTCAATTTTTTTTCAAACTCCCCTTCCCCCTCCCTCAACCATGGATACCAACGGACAACCACGAACCCCGGAATATGTTGCCATGGCCCAAGCCCTCCATGTCTCCTCTATCAAAACACATGTCCCTTATCCTCTCGATCAAAAGGAATCCAACTATAACACATGGCGAACTCTCTTCTCCGTCACTGTTGGGAAATTTGCACTCCTTCACCACATCGACAACTCCACCCCACAAGAACCCACCAATTCTCAATGGCGGATCCTCGACTTCACTGTCCTCTCCTGGATCTACGGATCCATCACACAAGAAATCTTCAAGATCGTCCACAAAAACGAAGCTACTGCTCAAGAAGTATGGAATCGAATCGAGAACCTCTTTCTCGATAACAAGAAAACTCGGGCGATTCAACTTGAAACCGAGTTTCGAGGTCTTGTTCAAGGATCTCTTTCAATCTCTGAATATTGCCAACGTCTCAAATCTCTTGCGGATAGCCTCACCGACGTCGAGAGTCCGGTCTCGGACGAAACTTTGGTGCTTCAAACGATCCGTGGTTTGAACGCTGATTTTCAAACCATGGCGACTATGATTCCTCTGCAGCGTCCCTTCCCAAACTTCCAAGAATGTAGAAGCATTCTCATTCTTGAAGAATCAAGGCGATCTAACGTCTCTTCCAAAACCGCGCTCGCCGCCGTTGTGCCACCACCTACAGCCCTCGCTCCTCCGGCACATGCTCCACCACCGCAGCAACAACCCGCTCATAACAATTACCGTGGTCGCCATCGTAACAACTTCCACCGTAACAACCACCGTGCTGGGCGTGGTCGAAATGGTGGACGTGCCTGGCCACAACAACAACAACAGTGGCAATGGCCACAAAACCAACAAAACTGGGCGGCTCCCGCTCAACCTTGGGCCGCAGGACTACTCGGACCGGCACCAAGACAGCAGCACCCTCAGCATGCCATGATCTCACAGTGGGATCAGCAAGGGCTCATCAATGCCATCAACAACATGAACCTTCAACAACCCCCTGATGGTTGGTTTATGGACACGGGTGCGTCATCGCACATGACCTCGAATTCAGGTATCCTATCTCCTATTTTTAATCCGGGCATTTTTTCATCTTCATCTATAACTGTGGGCAATGGTAACAATATCCCCATCACACACATAGGCCATTCTAAACTCTCAAATCACCCTTCTCTTAATCTCAAAAACGTTCTTGTCGCCCCGGGTCTCATCAAGAATTTAGTATCTGTTCGAAAATTTACAAAAGATAATAATTGCTCCATTGAATTTGACCCTAATGGTTTTTCTATGAAGGATCTTCCTACCAAGACCGAGATAATCAGATGCAATAGTCAGGGTGATCTCTAATTCTCTACCCCTTCATTCCGTCAAAATCGAGTCAAGTCGCCCTCTCGGCATTTCAAAGTCTTCCTCAAATAATATGGCATCGTCGCCTTGGCCATCCGGGTGCTCATGTTCTGCATCAACTAAAATCGAGTCAAGCCGTCTCCACCAGCGTTCAGTCGTCCTCCATATGTCATGCCTGCCAACTCAGAAAACATCAAAAACTTCCCTTTTCGGTGTCAACGTCCTCCTCTCGGGCGCTTTTCGATGTTGTTCATTGTGATTTATTGACAAGTCTTGTTCTTAGTCTTTCCGGTTTTAAGTACTATCTTGTTGTTTTGGATGATCATTCACATTATGTATGGTGTTTTCCTTTGAAGAACAAATCAGAAGTGTTTAACAAATTCACTCATTTCTATGCCTATGTTCAAACACAATCCCAATACACCATAAAACATCTCCAATGTGATCATGGTCGTGAATTTGACAATAAAGAATTTCACAATTTTTTTAATAAAACCGGTACTCAGTTCCGCTTCTCTTGTCCTCATACTTCACAACAAAATGGCAAAGCCAAAGGTATGATTCAAACCATCAATAACATTGTTCGAACCCTCCTTTTTCAAGCTAGTCTTCCACCACCATTTTGGACCGAAGCATTGCATGCAGCAACCCACATTCTCAACATTCTTCCCACAAAAAGTCTTATACATACCACCCCACATGCCATTCTCCACAAAACGACCCCCTCGTATAGTCATCTTCGTGTTTTTGGGTGTCTATGCTATCCCAATCTATCTTCTACTATGTCTCACAAATTATCTCCTCGTTCTAGTTCATGTCTTTTTCTGGGATATGCCCAAAATCATCGGGGTTATCGGTGTCTTGAAATTTCAACTGGAAAAATTATTATATATAGACATGTAATTTTTGATGAGACTCAATTCCCATACCAAAAAGAAAATCAAAAAGAAAATTCCTATGATTTCTCAAACATTATTACGGAAGAATCTCTACCCAATTACCAAATTCACTTCCCAAATCCCACCATTTTCTCTCCTATAACTCCCTAATCAAATAATTCTCTTCCCCCCTTACAAAATTCCCACGCTCCACAAATTGAAGGGGACCCACCACTTTCCTCAAATTCTGTCCCAATTCACCCCAATCACTCCCCTTCCCAAAATTCAATATCCCAAAATCAATCCATTCAAACAAATCGGATTGCCAGCCCACCAAATCTTCAAATTTCCACTAATCCAATCATATCCCAAGATTCTCTCCCCTCCATTCGAAATTCGGAATTAATTTTCAATACCCAAGCCCCTGCCCCCACTCCCCTTTCAACTCAAATTCAAACTTCAAACCCTAACCCTACTGCTGCACACAACCCAGATAACGCACACAACATGTGCACTCGTGCAAAAAGTGGCATCTCTAAACCAAAGGCAATCTTCAATCTCAACACCACAATATCCCCCATCCCAAAAACAAACAAAAGAGCCATCCAAGATCCACAATGGCGCCTTGCCATGCAAGATGAATTCAATGCTTTGATTAAAAATAGGACTTGGGAACTTGTCTCGAGGCCATTGCATGCTAACGTGATTTCAGGAAAGTGGCTTTTTCGCCACAAATTTGGAGCTGACGGATCATTGGCTCGTTATAAGGCACGTTGGGTCGCTCGCGGTTATTCACAACAACAAGGTGTAGATTTTGATGAAACCTTCTCTCCCGTTGTCAAGCCTACTACAATTCGAACAGTGCTCTCCTTGGCTCTTGCTCGTAATTGGCCCATACATCAATTGGATGTGAAGAATGCTTTCTTACATGGCACTTTAAAAGAAACCGTCTATTGTCAACAACCTCCTGGTTTTGAGGATAAGGCATTCCCACATCATGTATGCAAGTTACAGAAGGCTTTATACGGTCTCAAACAGGCTCCAAGGGCATGGTTCCAACGTTTTGCTCAATATCTGATTCGGATCGGTTTTAAAGGAAGTAAATCTGATCCCTCCCTCTTCATTCTCAAATCTGGAAATCGAGAGGCTCATTTGCTTGTCTACGTTGACGACATTGTTATAACTGCCTCTTCAACAACTACTCTTCAACAGATCATACAAGCTTTGAGTCGTGAATTTTCCATGACAGATTTGGGAGGGTTGCACTATTTTCTTGGTATATCCGTCATCAAGAATGTTGAAGGTCTCCTTCTCAGCCAAGAGAAGTACGTTAAAGAGATTCTGACGAAAGTCGGGATGCTTAGCTGCAAGCCTAGCCGCACTCCTGTGGACACTTCGTCCAAGCTTAGCCAAAATTCAGGCGTTCCGGTTTCCGATCCGACTTTGTATAGATCTCTTGCGGGTGCTCTGCAATATCTGACCTTCACAAGGCCAGACATCGCCTATGTAGTCCAACAATGTTGCTTGTTTATGCATGACCCACGTGTTGAGCACTTTCTTGCACTCAAAAGAATTCTGCGATACATACAGGGCACACCTCATCTCGGCTTGCAACTCAGCCGCAGTCCCATATCTGATTTACGTGCTTACTCCGACGTTGATTGGGCTGGCTGTCCGGATTCAAGACGCTCCACTTCCGGCTACTGCGTCTTCTTGGGTCAGAATCTGATTAGTTGGTCCTCAAAGCGACAGGCAACCGTCTCAAGATCAAGTGCCGAAGCCGAGTATAGAGCGGTTGCAAATGCCTTAGCCGAAACATGTTGGGTACGAAGCCTTTTGATGGAACTCAATTCTCCTATCACATCCACTACCCTGGTGTTTTGTGATAATGTTAGTGCAGTTTATCTATCGTCAAATCCCGTCCAACATCAACGCACAAAACATATAGAGATTGATCTCCATTTCGTTCGGGAGAAAGTCGCCATTGGCCAAGTTCGAGTGCTTCATGTACCTTCCCGACATCAGTTCGCTGACTTACTTACCAAAGGGTTGCCTTACCCGTTATTCTCTGACTTTCGATCCAGTTTATGCGTTCGACAAGCTACCGCTGCAACTGAGGGGGGATGACAGTCAATGCATATATCATATATTTAGGATTCCCTGTATATTGCATTAATGTATTTATATTGAGATATTCTCTTGTATGTAATGCTATATATACCACTAATAATACAAGGCAACCTCAAGGGAGTCTTTTCCTAATTCACTTACAGTTTGTTATGTGCAGAAAGAGCCAGAAAACAAAGGAGCCGAGAAGAGGGGCGGCGATGGCGGCGCTGGAGCTGGTCCTACGACGGTGGTGTTGAAGGTGGACTTGCATTGCGAGGGATGCGCGCAGAAAGTCAAGAAGAGCCTTAAGCACATCAAATGTAACTCCAATCGTTGCTGGTTTCTGCTGTTTTGAATTTAGGATATATTCGTTTGAGATTCAAAGTTCAAACAGATTTGTTGCTCAACTATGGAAGGGTTTCCTCTCTTCGCCCGCTCAGGACCACGCTCATACATCTTCAATGGCACCATCGAAGCGCAAGTAGGCCGCAGTGACTTCGTCCCCTGACCGCCCTGAGTTTCATCCCAACTGCAAGTCTTTGGAGTTCGGCACTCGCTGCAATTCCAATACATCAAGGTTTTTGCAATTCTATAGACCTTCACTTTTGGATCATGTGTAATGTATCATTACTTTGAGCAAATGACATTCCAATACATCAAGGTTTTTGATAACATTAAATCAGTAGCTCCTGCTGTCAAATAGGTCTATTTACGTGTGTGTCTATTTACGTGTGTGTTGTGATTTATAATTCGCATCATACTATAATTTTATAAATTACACAAGGCATCTATTCATGTATCAACCACACGACAACATTACAATTTTCTTGGAGATATTGTACATTCCTAATTTTGCAGATATCAAATAATATTAGCCACTAGAATACGATACTTAACTATCTTAAAATAATGGGCTTGTTTGGCAAAGAGTTTATAAACACCTTATAAACCAAAACCAGTTTTTTTCTCAACCTTGCACAAATCCCTATTCCTAACAAATTTCAAATTTCAAAACCTACATTTTCCAAAAAAACAGTTTATAAACAATAAACTCCTTCTACCAAACAAACATATCAGTCCTCCAACGAGATTGCTTCCAAGATTAGATTACAAACTTGCCATTATATTTTATGAGATGAAGTTAGATTAAGTTTTTTTACATAAAAGCTTAGTAGTTTAGCTGAAACAGATGCTACAAAATGACAGCATATTCAACAACATATTCAAGCTTCAAGCTTCTATACACCTTTACTTTTGGATCATGTGTAATGTATCTCTTTGTGTAAGGATGTGGGATCGGTATTGCCCTTCAGATATCAGCTAGCATTTTACCTATGGTACTTACTTAGTTTGCCATAATCAAGTCGGTGATGTGTGGTTTATATGCTGAATTATTTTCTCCACCGCCCCTATATATCGTAATTGAGCTGTTTATGAATACTGGCTTTTTTCTTTATCAGGTCATTCGAACTTACCATGGTCACCTGAGTGGGGTATACTGCTTGGCCCTTCATCCCACGATAGACGTTTTGCTTACCGGTGGACATGCATGATTATGTTTGTCAGGTATAAATTCGTCATGGAGCTAGCTGGTGTGTCATTTCACAATGATGTAAACTCTTATACTTTTTATATGATCTATCTGAAAACGTTTGTATATAAATTCAGGTATGAGATATTCACACTAAGATGCAGGTTCATCAGGACATCAAAATATCGTGTGCTCTGTCTTCAGACCTACGGTATGCTCTTCACACCAGAGATAGTATGCTCAAAACAGATTTATTCCCTCATCATTTGTTTAATTTGCATTTTTCTTGGAACTTCCTATTTATAAGCTCTCTCAGTTGCTCTACAATTTGCTTAGATCAATGATATTGTTTTCGTAACACTATGGTTAATGTTTATTATAGGATTTTGGTTTAGTCATCCTGATAAAAATCTGGACCCGAAATCGAAGACGTTGTTCGTCAAAATTGGAAATGCATTTGAGGAATGTATTGTAGTGATTATTTTATCATATAGTGACTCTTATCGAATATGCATATGGTAGCACAAAGATTGATTATCATACATTAGTTGAATGTATTTTGGGAATATTAAAATGTGTTGAGTTTTCATAATTAATGTATCATACCTCTTAAGTTGGCAGAGGGAACCCTTGAGGATATTTTATGAATCATTGTCAAATATTATTAGGAAGAATTACTACATTACTTAAAGTTGGAAGTTGCAATTTGGCTTATGTTGACAGGGTGGTCTACATAATATACACGATTCTTATATACAGCCCGGTACTTTATTCAAACGCAGCCTGGTTTCTCGCGTTACGCGAGGGACGTGTTTCTCGCAGAACGCGAGAAACACGTCCCTCGCGTAACGCGAGATCCGGATAACTTTATCCGGTACCGGATAACCCTCGCAGAACGCGAGGGTTACGTCCCTCGCAGAACGCGAGATCCGGATAACCCTCGCGTTCTGCGAGGGTCACGTCCCTCGCAGAACGCGAGAATACAATTTTAAATTTTTAATATTTTTGTTATTCTCGCGTAACGCGAGGGACGTGCTTCTCGCAGAACGCGAGAAACCAGGCTGCGTTTGAATAAAGCACCGGGCTGTATTTAGTAATGGCCATAATATAGTATGGTATATTATACCATACTATATCGGCTGTTTATTTGCTTTTTTGGCAACAAACACATAACCAGTGGAAGTGAATCCTATTCAGAGTTATACTGTATGGTTTAGAGGCTTTATTCTTGCTTCAACTCCTAAATACTATGCATGATGTCACATTTTCCTGAAAATTAAAGAAGAGATATATTCCCTCCGTCCCTTTATTATGTTCTCATTTCCCTTCTTTGTACGAGAATTAAGAAGAGGAGAGAAGAGATGAGAGAGAGATGAAAATAGGAGAGAAAGTGTATTGGGATAAAAGAATGGTGAAATATGAGAAATTAAAGGGTTAAGATTGAGTGAGAAAATAATGGGAGAGAGAAAAATTAAAGTGTATTTTGGATTGTTGTGGTTTTGGGGGAAATTAATGGGTTTTTATGAGGGTATATTGGTAAAGATTTGTGGTTAAAAATGGAAATGAGAACATCAAATTGGGACACAAAAAATGGGAAATGAGAACATAAAAAAGGAACGGAGGGAGTATAAAGCATGGAAAATACACCAATTCCTTTGTTTTGATGATTACTTCTATTTTGTACAAATTGAAATCATGTGGAATGAAATGAATGAACATCTTATGACTAATATACATAATATGGAAATTACACCAAATTACAATATATATCGCAAACTAAAAACTCAGAGTCAACAAATATGATATACAAAATGCCTAATAATATCGAAATCACATATCAATAAAAGAAAATATGAGATATAGTGAACACCTTCTTTCAATACTTTAATAATTTGATTAAAAAAAACACCTTCAACATTATTATTCTTCAACCTCCTTTTCCTCTTTCTATTAGCATGAATATACATCATCTCTCTACTCAATATGACGATCAAACGAGTGACGATTCCAGGTGGCTAGCATGAATATACATCATCTCTCTACTCAATATGACGATCAAACGAGTACCGATTCCAGTCGCCACCGGTAAATTTGAGCCACACGCCCCCCCTTCAATCCTTCATTAATAATATAAAAAAATGTCATGATTATATTGGGAAAATCATGCACATAATTATTTACTGCAAACATCCCTAATCTATTTTTTTTGCAAGACTAAAAACTCGCGCGTAGCGCGGGTGGCAAAGTCCTAGTGTAAAAAAAAGTAGAAAAAAGAAAATAAATGACCAAAAGATTAGTGAACAACTATTGAGAGTAGTAAAAATGAGTATAGATCGATGGGAGAGAGAAATATTATTAAAAAAATTGATATCCACAAGAAGTGGCCAATCATTGTTTATACTTTAAAATACGACATTAATCGAAGCATTATAATATAATCGACATTTACCTATTTCCAATCTCTTTTTCCATTCCAAACGACAAAAATAAAAAGATGAATAATATTTGTATTTGTCAAAAATTGTTTGATTATATTCAGTTTAGGAAATTTAATTGCAAATATTCTGTTGAGTTTACATTGTATGCAAGTCATTCAATTGTTTTTGGAGATATACTTTTATAAGTTTATATAATAGAAAATTGAGAAAATATTTCAATCACGTTATTTTATTGTTTAAATATTTTTCAAAAACACATGATCAATAAATACAATATCTAAATTGTTTACAACGTATCAATAAAATGCATTTTGTAAGGATGCGGGTCAATCTTTCCTAGTATATTGTAGTATACAAATTGTTACATGATTTTTTTTTGAGTGGACATGTCATTATAAAATAGTTTATTCCCACCGTCTCAATATATAGATTTCATCTTGATTTTAAACACTATTCACAATGTTTTTTCCAATATATAAGGAATAACATACTTATATACGGTTTTGTTTGATTCGACTCGTCGAATACTTTAACAATATTAAAATTTTATGTTTTTTATTAACATATAATAAGAAATATTGAGAAACAAAACGTGCATTGACATGTATACATGAATGAGATGAGATCTTAGGGCATCTCCAATGCAGAGGTAAAAATATCATTCCACGGATTATAGCAAGTTGGAATAGTATTTTTTTAGCAAATGCTATTTTTACCAAGGAAGACAACACCAACAACAAATGCTAAAATTAACTATTTATTTGCCTAATTCTCAAACTTGTCATTCTATATTAATTTTATTTATTAAATAAATTTAATACCCTTTTGACACATCATCGAAAATTCTAATATATAAAATGCTATATGTAGCTTTTGATTTGAAGAAATATAAAATCTCTAAAAAAAAATTCTTTATTTTTAACTTGCTGTTGCTATTGTGATTTTTAACATATTATTGGAATCATTCGAGTGGAGATACCTTATATTTTGGAACATTTGTGTCACCTTCCTGGTTAGCGGTTGCGTTCCATTTACCGCGGCGGTGGTAGAACCGTCATTTTCGTAGCAGTCACAGCTCACGCCAGCTCTCTTTCCTCTTTTCCTGCCTGCACTAAAGCCAAAACAGCTAACGTGTGCCCCACCAATTGCCTTTCTCTTCCCAAAAAGCCGCATTTGACCCTTTAAATCCTAATAATCCCGATAATACCCTCCCGTCTACCCCCAATTTCCCTCTATAAAACCCTAGTTCCTCTACTCATACAAACCTTCCTTCGCCCGATTTTGCATCGCTGCCTCTTTCTCAACTTCTTCGCCGTCTAGATAAGCTTTTCCTTCTTTCTCCTCTTTCAATTACGTTTTCAAACTTTCAGTCTTTCCTTTCCGTTCGTCGATTGGGTTGACCCCTGGGTTCTTGCTTCCAATTGATTTAGGGCTTTCATCCGATACAACGATAGGGTTTTGATTTCCAGTTCGGATCAAATGTTTTTAAAGCCTTTATGAATTTCTGCATACTGATGCGTCGGATTCGAATTCTTCATTCTTTCTCCGTTGTCTTCCTTTACTGGTTCTACGTCTTCTCATGAACTGTCTCCTTTGAGAATCGTTTGATTTAGATTTCCTAGATTGTTGCAGACTCCCCCTTCAATTTTTGTAATTTCCGATTCCAGTTTTACTTCTAGATCGATAGTCAATTCATTACTTTCCAAAGGGGAAAAGAGATCCCCTTTGAATTTGCATTAGAAAGAGACGTTCTAGAGATGATGAATTCTCAACGGCTGAGTCCGGTGTCAGATGAGGACCCAAGGTGTTCAAACATGGATGATAAGAAAAGAAAGCGTATGATCTCGAACCGAGAATCTGCTAGGCGATCCAGGATGAGGAAGCAGCAGCACCAAGATGAGATGATCGCCCAGGTGACTAAGCTGCAGACGGAGAATGTGGAGATCAATCATAAGATTAATGCTGTTTCACAGATGTATATGGCTGTTGAATCCGATAACAAAGTTCTCAGAGCTCAGTTGATGGAGCTGACTGATAGGCTGAGGTCTCTGAATTCTGTGCTGCAGATTGTGGAGGAAGTTAGTGGGCTTGCTATGGACATTCCTGAAATTCCTGATTCTTTGTTGGAGCCATGGCAGCTTCCTTGTCCAGTTCAGTCGATTATGACTAACTCTGATGTGTTCCAGTTCTAAGTCTGGGAAAAAGGTTACTGCTTCTGTTTGGAAATGTCTGTTTAAGTTTGTGGTGTGGTGTTCTTTGTTCGTTATTGGCGTAGTGCTTATTCGAGCTCATTTAAGTTTGGTTTGTGTAGCTTGGGTTTGTCTTTTTAGTATTGTTGAAGACTATAATAAGGCACTTGTGGATTGCTCGTGCTGGACTGTCTTGTTTGTCAGAATTGTAATTTCTGGTTTTCCAGTTTATTGTTTGAATGAATTATGAATGTTTGGTTGTCTTGTGTTAAATTGAAGTGTTCTAAGCAATTTTTTTGGTTCATTACATATGCATTTGTGGCTATCTGTTGTGCTTTGCGGTTCTTCATATGATAATCAAGGGGTCATGTCCGTATGGGAAATAGATACATCATATATGTGTATCTACCTTGTTTCTTGGTTAAGCGGGCTGTACTTGTGCAGCAGGTGGATAGAATCACACGAAAAGAATTGCTTCTGCTCGAATGCAAGGAACTAAGAATACAAGGAACTATATTATCCTGTCTGTGACAACTTTATTGAGGGAAAGTTTTCCTGGTAATCAACTTATCATCTAAACCCATTGATATTCCGATGCCAAAGGCTAAGTTTGGAGAAGACATTGTTTTTTTTTTTTTTTGTTAAAATTGCATTGAAATGAAATCATTTACAAGAGGAGAGCCCACGGGAGGGAAACAAAATGAGCAGAACCTACATCAGCAAAAATATTGCTCACATGAAGACTCTCCCAAAGGAGGCACTAAGTTTGAGATCATGGGCAATTTTACAAGGGCTACAATTAGACAAGTAAACTATGATTTTCCGCGAACAAACTCGAGGAGTAATGGTCATGTTGTTGAAGATGATGTCATTCCGACATTGCCAAATGAAGTAGACTTAAGCAGAAAGAGCAGCCGCATAAAGGGAGAACCGAGCCTTATCTTTGCGAATGCTATGAGAGATCCATTCGAACCAACCATGGATGTGGCGTTCACGATGAGAGATATTAAGCCAGTCGATGATGTCGGAGAGAACGGCAATCGAGAACCTACATTGGCTGAAAAAGTGAGCTAAGCTTTCAGTTGAGGAGAGGCAAAGCACGCAGTCGGTGGAGGGTAAGGAGCACCACCGGCTGAGACGATCACGGGTAGCAAGGCGTTGATGCAGAGCGAGCCAAGTGATGAAAGAGCATTTGGGAGTGTGCATTCCATTCCAAATGATCCTACTCCAAGGGCAAGGTGAGCTGGTCTTTTGGATAGCGGAGTAGCAATTGGCCGTAGAAAATCCACCCGAGGCAGTGGTCAGGTTGGCAAGGGCAGTGGCCGGGATGGAGTTGAGAAGGAGAGTGTCACGAAGATGGAGTAAGCAGCGCCATCCCCAAGCATCAGACGACTTCGCACCAACAGTCCAAATGTATTCAGATCACCAAGATGAAGAGATAAGGCGACAACGGATCGCCCTGACGAATGCCACGTTGTCCCTTGAAAAAGCCCTTGAGTTCGCCGTTGATGGAGACGGAAAAGGAGGAGTTGTAATGCAGCTGAGAATCCAGTGAACCAATTCCAGTCTATGGTATCAAACGCCTTCCAGAAGTCGATCTTCATGGCACACCTCAGGGAGATATTACGCCTTCCATAGTGGTTGAACAATTCCTGACAAAGCAAAATGTTATTACGAATGGAACGGTTAGGAACAAACGCACCTTGACATTTCGAGATAAGCTCCGGGAGGAGGAGGCGAAGGCGATCCGAAATCAACTTGGTAATGGTTTTGTAGATGGTTGTGCAACAGGATATAGGCCTAAAGTCAGAGATGGGGGATGGGTTTGGGATTTTTGGGAAAAGGTGGATGACTGTATGGTTTAGTTGCTTGAGGATTTTTCCATTCTGGAAGAAGTCTTTGATGGCCTTGACAATATCAGTCCCCACAACATTCCAAGCTTTACGAAAAAAGAATGCATTGAAGCCATCCGGCCCGGGGGACTTGTTCACACCAATAGAGAATACAACATTCTTTATATCTTCCCCTGAGAAGTTCTGAAGCAGCAAAAAGCCATGAGCAGAATTCAGGAGGGCCCCCGAAGCTAGAGAATGAGGAAAGAACACTATTTTGGTCGTTTTACTTGATTTTCACGTCATTAAGCTTTTTAAGTCGGTTTTACTCGATTTTTGCATCATTAGTCATTTTAAGTCGTTTTACTCGTTTTTCACATCATTGGTCGTTTTAAGTCGGTTTTACTCGATTTTTCTCGCCATTAGTCGTTTTAAGTCGGTTTTACTCGATTTTCACATCATTGGTCGTTTTAAGTCGGTTTTGCTCGATTTTCGCGTCATAATAATTTCAGTTAAAAATATAAAGATGAATTAAATTACAATAAACCTTTTCTTTTTAATTGCAAAAACACTATTTTGGACTATTATACCCCTCAAATGGATATTACAGTAATATCGAAAAAAAGTAGGATAATTACGCAATTAGGAGCGTAAAAGTGGGGTAGTATGAACATTATTTTCTAATTATTATTTTACTAGTGTAGAGCTGCAATTAATTTTTTCAAAATAATTATATAATTATATTGTCCAATATATTATATGTGTCAATGGATACTATAAAAACTTCAATAGTGAGAAATAACTCTGTTGATTCCATCAATATTTATTGATATATTAATAATTGGGAGGATTTATTAATAAATTGTTTTATTTTATTTTTTATAAAATTAGTATGAAAAAATCTAATCAAGAATCTTGTAATAAATTAGTAGTTTAATTCAAATAGTTATAAAAATTTATTTATTACAATTTAATAAATATAATACTCCGTGTATTGAATTTACAATTCTATATAAAAATATTAAGATCGGGTGTGATTATAAGTTTAGCACTCTCATAATTAAATGGAATTACTAAATAGCTGGACTCATAATATATACTCCCTCCGTCCCTAAATTTCAGTCACATTTCCTTTTCGGGTGTCCCCTAATTTGAGTCAGATTTCTATTTCTATCCATTAATTTATTCCCATAATACCCTTATTCAATTTACTTTATTCACACCCAACAATATTTTTTAGGGATAAAGTTGTCTTTACATTGTAATAAGTTTTCTATTGGTTGAATTTCATGGTTTTTTGTGTCATTATTTACAATTTTACCTTGATTAGACTTGTCTTAATATTTATACAAAGTACCAAATGTGACTCAAATTTAGGGACGGAGGAGTAATTATTAATAAATTATTTGAACTTTGATGATGGGAGTACTATATTACGTTGAATTCGGTAAAATATGAATAGGGTAAAAAAGACTTGTTTTTCACTTATGGTATTCTTAGTTTCTTACGTACGAGTTCATATTAGTTTTGGACTAGCCATAATGTCCATTGAAAAATGATAGTTGTTGTATAGATAATTATTTTATAAATTCAATTGTATTTTGATTAAAAAATTCTTCATCCATG
Source organism: Oxyria digyna (assembly GCA_029168935.1). NCBI lineage: Eukaryota > Viridiplantae > Streptophyta > Magnoliopsida > Caryophyllales > Polygonaceae > Oxyria > Oxyria digyna. The sequence continues at coordinate 18,000,434 of JAPVLV010000007.1, read as the reverse complement.
TTAGAATATATTTTATAAGAAAATTTTAGAATTTCGAATTAACCCAATCCCTTGCTAAAACGATATAGTTCTATCCCTCAAAATCAGCTGGTTTTGAGCCATATCTTCTCTCATGTGCACTCAGTAAGGTCCGTTTAATTTCCATCCTAACATTATTATCCTATGTTCCATTGAACCAACCAACCTATCAAAACAGAGAACATGCGAAATTGAATACCTATCTAGCTCACCACATGATAAGTTCACAACACAAATCAAAATCAAGCTCGCATCCAGAAGCATGATCAAACGAACACATAAACCAAGTAGAATTTCATCAGAAAAATACAGATCGAGAAGAAGCACAGACTTTTCAGCAGCACAGCTAATCATAAATCCACCCCCCTTTTCCCCAATCTCCATGAAAACCAAAAACAACAAACCCTAATTATCATAAGTGCGACACTCATCCGTCTCCGGATTATCCTTGCAATACTCCTCCAATGGATCCGCGTGCTCCTTCTTCCGATCCCGAGCATGACTAGCAGCAGCGCTAAGCTCCTCAACCTCATCCCACGCCGCCGCGCACTCGCCGCTCGCTGGATCTTCAGCGCACGTCTCCTTCGCCTCTTTCACGCTCTCCTCCACCTTCTCCGATAGCTTGTCAGGCACTGCTGCTACCGCCACCATTCGCCCGAAGCTCCGACGAGAAGTAGTCCTCCATGTCACCGCCTTAGGCATCGCAATCGCCATAGGCTTCAACTGGTGCAAACTCGTCGGTGCCGTCAGATGGATTGTCCCCAAAATTGCTGCCATTGTTAACCTTCGATTTGGGGATTTCTGTTTCTGTGAATGAATGGGAGAGTGGAGTTTTGTGTGGGAAGTATTGCAGTTTTGTACACACAATCCTTATCGATTTTGGACCAATGAAACTGCGCCACGTGTTCCAGATATTTTTATTATATTTTGACCTTTCCCGCGTAACGCATACGTCTTATTTTATGTTTAATAGACGTGGAAGAAATAATTCCTTGATTTGGGAATTAGGTTTGCGTTGATTCAATCCAACATTTGGTTAACTAATCCAGTAATACAACTCAAGCAACTAATCCTATGTCAATACTTTTCCTAGTTATGCGAATTCAATTAAAACGCCTAAATACAGATTCTGAAAATATTTTATTTTAATGGTACATTAACTACTTCCCGACATCATATTGAAGGTTTTGTCAGAGTTTTGAATTGCTGACCGTTGTTATAATCTGTGTATATTTAGAACTAAGCCATCGGAGAAAGAAGCAGCAGTAGAAGATGAAGATGCAGAAGCAGAAGAGCTTATCACTAAAATCCAGAAAGTTTGCAGTTCTTACTCTTACACTCACCTTACCTTTTTCTCTGCTAATCCTCTGTTTATTATTCTTTTGGGTATTGCAAGATACTTCTTTCAGTTCAGTCCCTTTAAAAACACACCTACACTTACACAAAACCTATCTGGATGTTCTCAATCTTGAACTGGAAAATCACAACTCTGTTACCCTTCATAGAAAACCTCAAAGTGTGTATATGGGTTCTAAGAATTACAAAAGTGATTGTGATGTTTCGGTCGGAAGATGGGTTTTCGATGAAAGCTATCCTTTGTATACAAACTTTTCTTGCCCTTTTATTGATGAAGGATTCAACTGTAAAGGTAATGGTAGGTTGGATAGTGATTACATGAGGTGGAGATGGAAGCCGCGAGACTGTAACATCCCAAAGTAAGTACTATGCAATCGCTTCTGTAGGTGAATGTAGCTAACACTCTGTTGGTGAACCACGTAAATCTGTGTTTTGTTTGGCAGGCTTAACGGGACGAAAATGTTGGAAATGATTCGAGGGAAGAGGGTGGTGTTCGTTGGGGATTCGATCAACAGAAACCAGTGGGAGTCCATGATGTGTATGTTAATGGGAGCAGTTAAAGATCCCAAGAAAGTTTATGAGACACACGGAAGGAAGATCACAAAGGACAAGGGCCATTATAGCTTCAGATTTGTGGTATAGTTTTTTGATGTTTAGATAAGGTAATGACAATTTCTTCAAGGCTAATGCTTTTCGTTGTAGGACTATAAATGTACAATTGAATTCCATGTAAGCCATTACTTGGTACATGAGAGCAAGGCAAGAGTAGGAAACAAGCGTGTAGAGACGTTACAAATCGACAATATTGATAGAGGATCATCGAGATGGAGGAACGCGGATATCTTGATCTTTAATACCGCTAATTGGTGGACTCATTCAAAGACTAGATCCGGGTTAGTTCAGTTGATCTTTATTAGGATAAAATCCCACTGGACTTAAAGGTTGAACCTATGTTTTTTATTTATTGAACTTGTAATGGTATCTCTTTCTTAATAACAGGATTAACTACTACCAAGAAGGCAATTATGTGCATCCCCATTTGGAGGTTCTCACAGCTTTTCGACGAGCTTTAACGACATGGGCGACATGGGTCGATAGACAAATCAATCCACATAGAACAAAAGTGTTTTTTAAAAGCTCAGCACCTTCACATTTCAGGTCAGCTCTTATCATTCATAAAAAACAGATTCCTGCATTGAATCTTGATCATGTCAAAACTCCTTTTCAAATGATTCTCTGTTGTATTAAACAGGGGAGGAGAATGGAACAATGGAGGACATTGTGAAGAAGCCAGCAAACCCCTTAATGAACCCCACATATCAGATCAAGAAAAAGATTTTATTGCAGTAGAGATCATCAACAACATGAAAACTCATGTTACATTCTTGAATGTCACAACCCTTTCGGCTTATAGAGAAGACGCTCACCCATCGGTTTTTGGAAGCAAATCCAAGGCAAAGATTCAAGATTGTAGCCATTGGTGTCTCCCTGGAGTTCCAGATGCTTGGAATGAGCGTTTGTATTATGATTTACTGTCAAATCAAGAAACCAATATGTACATAACTTAAAAATCATTTATTTCTATTAATTCAATTCATCACTTAACTTTTTACATTTACAACACATAATATTAGAAAGTAGTGTACTAGAATGAAATCTGAATTCAGAAACAAAGATGGAAATTTAGACTTGGTCTTGAACATCCTCCAAGTTTTCTCCATGAAATCTCTCTTCTCTCCTCTTGAAAAACATAACCATTACATACCAAAAAAGCCCTTTAAAAATCCTAGCCATCCCAATTGTGACAACCAAATAATACAACCACCAACTTAGGAAATCTCCAAACCCAATTCCCCAAACCATTTTCTCCATCTTAAGCTCCACAACTCCAACTAAAGACTCAACCTCATCCCTCAGCCTTAACCACCACAAACCGCCACAAACTGCAGCCAAAGCCGTCTTCTCGAGCCAACTCTCGGTCTTTGGACCGCCCCACAAAGTGTCGTCTACAACTGGCTTCACCACACTCCTACACCAATGCATCATGGTTTCATGGATCCCAACAAAGAACACCACTCTACTAAAAAAGCTCCTACCTTTGTTGGAGAAACCGGACCCGTCTACACCGGCTTCCATGGAGGCTTCGATCCCGAGCCCAACACATACTTGTAAAGTGCATAGGAAGATCCAAGCAATGTGCAATTTGGGTCGAGCCGGTTGGTCCGGAAGAAACGTGATTCTACCCGTTAAAGTGTGGATTAGGGATGATAAGGTGATGATAGACACAAGACCATGGAGAAGAGTTGGGTTTGTGTAGAGGAAAAGAGAGAATAAGAAGGAGGATTTTGAATGTTGAGATGAAGGTTCAGTTTGTGTGGAGATGAAGAAGTTGGCACTTGATAGTCTTGCTATGAGAAGAAAAGATAGGGGCAAAAGTAGGCTAAGTGTTGTGATTGAGAGGAAGTAGAAGGATTGTTTTAACACAATGGAGATTGATGAGGCTTCTGATTGTTTGGTTGTCTTCTTCTGCCATGGCTTCCAATCCATCTCTCACAAACAGAGGAGTTGATTGTTTTTTGTGTTTATACCAAGAAATGGAGGATTATGGTTGTTTATATATGAAGGTTGTATTATAATTATGAATATGAAAAATATGTTGTGGGAGAAAAAGAAAGAAACAGGGATGTAAAGTGGCAGCCACGACTATGGATTTGTGTGAAGTTGGCGAAATGGGGAGATTAGTATTTTAATTAGGGTTGTTTATGATTTTGCAGATTAGTGCAACTTATCTGTCCCGACGTTAATCATAATGTATAAAAATTATTGTAATAACTTGACATTTGGGGAATTAAAAAGGGGTTTGTTCCTTACCAGGTTGGCAAGCTAACAACTTGGAGGGTATGGCAAGAAACTTTTAAATTATTTAACTGATTTTTTGGGCATAATCTTCATTTACAATAAAGCCCATGTAAATCGTGAAATGTAGAGTTTTCAATATTAATTTTCATTTATGTAATTGTATTTGAAAGCTTCGTCTTGACATCTAAGTTATATTCATTTCAAGTTCTCATACTATCATCTAGGAGTATATCATAAGTCAATCCATTTTCATCATCAAAATGCAAATCAGTTTTCTTTTAATTTTTTTTAATTTTGCTGTTTATCAGCAAGCAATGATGAAGAAATCTCACAAGTCAGGGGCCACCATTCCACCAGCAAGCTTTAATTTGATCATTATTATATAAACTATAGGAGTACAACTTAAAATCATTATTAAATAAACTTGAAGATCAATCTTCGTTGTTAACTAACTTCATAAACTAATGTCTTGTGTGACTGGTCAACTAACTTTCTTTATATATAAACAAACAATAATGTCATTTTATAGCTAAGTGCATACACATTGAATTGTTTGATGATTATTCGAATTATGTTTGTATCATCATAAATGTTTATAGTTATAGACACATTATTTGGATGAGCCAACCAAATTGCTGAGTGATGAGCTGCATCATGTAATCATGTAGGGTTATCCAAAGTTCATTTAAAAAGATTCCTCCATAAATAATATAAACATTTCTTAAATGGCGGAAATTGTGATATTGGGTCAGCCCAAAACAAAAAAGAGCAACCTCATGCGCAAGTCCATCCCATATATGGTCCAAAGGATTAACCAACTGTCATGATTCATGATATTGACACAAAGGGTTTGTTTGTCAAAGAGGTTATAAAATATAAACTGTCCTTGTTTTTTCGAAAAACGTTATCCTCATACCAAAGAAGACACGATAAAAGATACAGTTTTTAAACTACAAACTAGTTTATAAACCATTTACCATCCAAATCCGAAGAAAATTAAATTCTTCCCGGCACTTTGTTAAACATGATAGTATATTTAATTTTATGAGAATAGATCAAGAATGGAGCTTAGATGAGGTTTACATATGTTGTGACTATGTATAAAGGCATTATAGATGATGCACATTAAAACTCTCTGCGTCCCTTTTTGTTTGTCCACAATTACGATTTTCACGAGAATTAAGGAATTGTAAGAATATAATGATTATAGGAGAGAGAAAAATATAAAGTGAAGGGTTAGAGGAGAAAGATAAAGAAAAATAATAGATAAGATTGGAATTTGGAAAAGAAAAAAAAAGAAAATGTGGTAATTATAGGTTGATAGTAGGGATAAAATGAGAAGAATAAAGTGACATAAATAGAATAGTGGACAAACAAAAGGGGACACCCGGAAAAGAAAGTGGACAAACAAATAGGGACGAATGGAGTATTATTTATATATGCAAGAGTCACATAAGGTGTGTATTGTCCTCAATTCTCATCTAAACCTTATCCTCACTATAATCAAATACATATTTTTATGAATCTTTTCTTGTAATTCTATAGTCCTATAAAAAATTAATTTAAAATTCTATGATACAATTTTTTGCAAATATGTGTGTTAATGTAGCTAGCTTCCACCAAAGTGAGGTTAGCAATATATTATTTATTACAGATTTATATACTTTACAACTTCATTAAATAGGAAGCAACTTGGATAGGGGATAGATATTTTCAGTAGCTTGCCCCACTCCTATCCCCTACTCTTGAGAGAAAATTTGTCATCTATGCATTAACTCATATCTTGTTTCAATCTTGTGCATTCAATCAATTTGAATTCTGACTTTGACTCCATTGATCTTCATTCCAAACTCTGTTTCACACTCACAACTTCAGTTACATCAAGAGGCAAAGATCAAAGGGAGAGAAATAAGCTCTGCAAATGGATGATCCTGCACACCCAAAACCCAAAAAACAAATCTCCAAGAGAAGGTGGGTCATGCTCATGCCTGATATGGGTGTGTAAAATTCATACATTTTATTAATCAGAAATTTTGGGTTGGTTTTATACAGCATGCAGCAGCAAAAGCGTCCTCTTTTAATTTGCATGTTAATGAGTTTTTTTTTTGTCATCTATGATCATGCAAACAGGGTGGAGTTGGAGAAGAGAGTGGTGAAGGTGAAGATTGGAGCAAATGCTGATCCGAAACTGAAGAGTCAAATTCCACCGTCTGATTCTTGGTCATGGAGAAAATATGGTCAAAAGCCCATCAAAGGAACTCCTTACCCAAGGCTAGAAATCTTTAAACTTTTTATTTTCAGTGTAACATTTCTGTTCTTATTTTTGTGTGTTGAACTTGAATGATCTTCTCGTAGAGGATATTACAAGTGCACCACATCAAAGGGATGTTTAGCCAAAAAACATGTTGAGAGGAGCAAAGATGATGCTTCAATGGTCATCATCACCTACACTTCTGGCCACAACCACCCAGGCCCAGGTAACCAGCCCATCAAAACTCAGCCCAAAGCTGGAGATGATGAGAGTATTGCTCAGAAAGGTGATCATGTGGAAGAGGAGGAAAATAAATCCTATGTGGTGACATTGGAGAACAAATGCTTTCAAGATAAAGCTGAAGAGGAAGAGAGTGTTTCTTGGTCTGAGATGATGATGAACTTATCGTCGACGGAACCGAAATCTGGAGGAGAGAATGAGTTCTTTGATGAGCTGGGTGAGCTTCCCACCATAAGTTCTTCATCTTTCACAAGCTTCATGAAAAACTATTTCTTTGATGAGCGAATGCTGGTTCCCCATCCTTGATCTATGGTTTGTTTGGCGCCAATTCCTTATAAGATCATTATAACTAATATAATGGGGGTTCCGCACAAAAAATCTATGCAGTTCTGTTGATAAACTAATGTGTAGTGTTAATGCAGAACTCAGGAGCACTTTGTACTTTGTAGTGCTTCTTGGTTTGATAAAATTAGCAGAAGAGTTCTCTGTTTTCTGAACAAATTTCAGCCCTTTTTTGTCGTAGTTGTTCAAGAAGCGCATGCTTGGTTACGAGTATAAAGATACTCCGTATTAAGCTGGGAAGAGACAATAGTACACAAATGCAGTGAAAGGGTAAACAGAATAATGGGCCCTAGACAGACTACAAAACTTAAAAAACTTCATCAACTTCCACAAGGGACAACAAATGGGGCACTAATTTTGAGTTTATGAAAAGAATGGAAAATATGGAGTATATGCATTAAAATCCAGTAGTGGGATAAGAATTTTCTTTTTTCTTTTGAGAATTTTATATTTTTATTGGTCCTCATTCCTGATTTTACAGTTGAAATATGTAGTTTCCTCTTCAGAATTCTTGTGGTATGAAACATAAACTTGCTTAAAAACATCCAAGGGAATTCAACTTTCCAGCAAAAACTCAGCAGTGAAGAAGCTTTTATAGCTCAAAACTATAATGGATTGAATAATGGTGTCAAGAATGACAAAGACAGTATTTCTGTAGTGCAGCAATAGCTTATCCTCATTTGTACAACTTTGAGACCCTATAGAATTAACAAAATAATCCACTTCTGCTGAAGCATTAACCATCAATGCTGAAGTAGGAATCATGGAGCTAAATTGCTGGCAGGGCTTGAACAGCCTTGTAGCACTGGAGGCTGCAAAGCGGAAGTTTGGTCTTAGAGTCTCGGTACTTGTATAGATTTGTACATGACGGACCAGCACATTTCTCGCGTGGAGGAGGATAACTGAATAATTCAAGAAAAAGCCCATCACATTGTGAAATAAAAAACAAAACAAATGAAGATGCACAAGTTCATCCATAATTCACAAGTAATGCATGGTAATAAATAACATATGGGTTATGGGTCCTTACCTGATAGGTTTGGAGTTGAATATACTGGGAAAGCCCATCTCAGTTGGAAATGTCATGGTATTGCCATTTGGCCCCATGGTCAATCGAACTGTGTTTGAAGCATGCAGAAGGGCGTCAGCAGCCTTTCCCTGTACACAAATGGTAATGGCATGAGAATTCCATATCCAAAACCGATATAGACAAACAGGGGAATAGTAATACTAAGGGCAGTACCTGTGCCAATTCTTCCCGGCGTTTCTTATTCTTTTCTTCTCGCTTCTTCCTATTCGAATCCTGACCAAGTATTTTTCTGATCGCCTCCGCCTGTAAAAACATCACAGCCAAGCTTGCTTTAGTCACCATATTTAAGAGGCACATTGATCCAGCAGTTGTACAGAATAGAGATTAAACCTCAGATTCCTTTGCAGCTTTCTCATTTTGCAATTTCCGTCTCTGGGCAGCCTCGGATTTCTTTAGTTGTAGCTCCACGTCAGTGAGTTTCTCCTTTTGCTCTGAAATCAATTGAGAAACAATAGATTGAGTTAAGATACTTTATCAGATACATAACCTGAAAATTAACAAGAAAATGTCACACACTTTTGGATGAAGGTGGAGGTAATCCATTGGGAAACTCAATCCCGCTTCCACCAGAGGCTGAAGCATCTCTATTGCCTGACTGAAGAGCTCTTTGCCGAGTTGTCAAAGCAAACTCCCTTTTAGGCTCAGCAGTAATATTATTATCAGCAGGTTCCTTTCTTGACTTCTTTTTTCTTTTATCCCCAGTTTCCCCATCAGAGAGTGCTTCACCCTCTTCCTCGTATTCAGTGTCCTCCGATGGAGATTTTCGTCTTAGCTCTTTACCAGATTGTGGCGATGCAGTAGCACCGCTGTTTAAATCATCGGAGTTTCCAGAAAAGTTGGACAACTTTCTAAGTTTTTTTCCAGATTCTTCTTCATCGTCCCTATATATTGAGGACAGCCTGGAATTTTTGAGTTTCTCAAGGTATCTGATCTCATCATCATCTTCGTCATCATAAAACTCCCCATCAGCCACCTGCTTCTTGGGGCCACGCGGCCTGCCCCTCCGAGCTGAATCAGCTATTTTTCCAGGCCTGATCCTGCTAGGTCCCTTCACTGATGCATCCTTCTTCCCGAGAGTGAATCCTCCAAGGGAGAAATCTTTCCAAGGGACTCCCTTTAAGCCACCCCTTTTATCTGATTGGGGTGGATGATTATCATCCGATTCATCCTGTGAAAAAAAATTTAATGGAATCAATCTTCTGATTGCCAAGGTATCATTAGAAGTTGTAGCTATATAAGGACAAGTCCCAGAAACTACACTGACAAGGCAATGTTACAATTTCAGTTAATCCAATTGCACAGTTAAATACGCCACTTTCATTTAATACAATTTAAGACAATAGAAAACAACAGTATGGCACTTTTACGGGATGTATCGGTGAATTTATTGCAGATTATCAAGAAGAAATGTAAGGTGAAAGGATATAAGCATTTTCATGAAATTAATTTTTTAGCCAAGGGGCAAGGTTGGAGAACTCCACTAGATAAACCCAATTAGACCTACTTGTATATAAATCTTGAAAGTATATGTATAGCGAACTGGCATTAGCCTATCTTCTGGGTTCCATTGCCAATTAGATTATCCAATAATTTTATGTTTATATAGTTCTAATTCAATTATGATAATCATGCATCTTAAGTCCAACTAATCAAATGGTTAATCATATAACATTTAATAGAGATGGAAAAAGGGACTACCTTGCCAGGAAGCTCTGAAGAATGAGGCCTTGAAGAATTGGAATTGGCATCAATTGTTCGTGGAGAAGCGCCAACCTTGATCTTAACCCTCTTTATTACCTTACTATCATTCACTGATCCATTTAAATCTCCCACAGATGTGTTATTAATCTCACCACTCTTTCTACTGTTTACAGACATAAACCTTGGTTGCGACTCAGAGTTTTCCTTTGTCCTGCTCGTGCTTTTCCAATTTGCAGGAGCAAGGACTCCTTCACTACTCCTTTTGTTGTTCATTCCACTACCGTCCTTCAATTCAGTATTGCTGTAGATCACATCAAGGCTAACATCTTCTTTCTTACTTCTTTTACTAGGTTTTTCACCCTCTGCTTCACTGACAGGAGGATATCTCGAGGCATATTGATTAACATTAATCTCCTTCCTGGTTGACCTGATGTCCCCACCACTGTTCTCATCACTGGATACCTTGCAAGCATCGTCAGACGGCGGAGTAAATGACAAAGACGAGATATCATGAATCTCTGGAGCCGGTAGTGATTCAGAGCGGATCCTACGAAACGTATGACTTCTTTTCTTCTTCACAAGATTATTAATTCTTTCAGATTGATGAATTCCTGACTCTTCCATTTAGAAAAAAGATCTATTGATCAATAACCAGCTTCTGTGTGAGTCTTCACCAGCTCAGAAATCCCATGCCACCAACGAACCTATGTTTAATTGAAGAATGGCAAAACAAATGATAAAAAATAAGAATCCTGATAAACACATATATTGCAATGAGTAATGAGTAATGACTAAGCACAAGCAACATAGAAAAAGAACAGATAGACCCCAAACCTGTGCCCAATCTAACACAAGACTAGATGCAAATGAAGTAAAACTCTCATAAACAGCTCAAAGGATAAAAGAGAAGTACATTCTAACGTAGGATGGAAATCAGGGATCAGTAATAAGCAAATTGGTAAGCAATAAAACAGAAAAAGATAAGGAAGATAACAGATTAAGTAATACAGGAATGTAGCAATTTAAATATTGCATAAGGCCATAACAAAACCATAACTACAGCATTCAGTTGCAATGGAGTAAAAGTATGCAAAGAGAATTACAATGACAATACGAAAGAAAAGCCCGGGTCTTCAAACGTAATTCATACTAAAAACTAAGAGAATTGCACATAGTGCAATTGACGGAATCAACAAACCCTTGTATCGAGCAACATAGAGATTAATCCCATCCATACTCCACCTAAATTGATCAACAACACAACAGAATTCCAATATAGCCATCACAATCCCCAAAATCGATTCAAAGAAACCCTAGAAGGACCACCAGGATCTAATTCAAACCCGAAACTCCAATCACAACCCAAATCGAGACCCACCCAACAACAGTAGAAAAGAGTATTTCATCAATCAACAGCGAAAAACACATCCGAGCAACATTACCTGGTGTGGCGAAACCGCAACGACGACCCAGATGAGAGAAAGACCCTTGACGAAGAACAACGGGGGGGTTCGAAAGGTGAACAGAAACGAAGAAGAGGGCAAAATCGGGAGTTGAAGAAAGAGGGAAAGAAGGGTATGATAGAGGAATAGAGAGAGAGGAGGAGGCGGAAGAAAGGGAGAAAAATAAAAGGAAGGAGAAGAAGAAGAGACGACTGTGAAAGCGAAGAAGAGGAGAAGGTAACCTAGAAGTAGTAGTACGGCAACAAGTAATAATCTTCACCATTTTTTTTGCAAAGTCCACAACACAACACAATACAAGAGGGCCTTCGGTTTGTGGGTATTTTTTGTGCGGGCAGTCAGATTATAGATAGATGAGTTCCTTGTTTTGGATTTCTTTCTTTCTCTCTCTGTTTTTGCTGCGCTTTCTTCCACACAGCGAGAGGTTGAGCTGAAAGTGCTGCGCAGGTTACTATCTTACGCATCCTTGGTTTATGTTAGTGGCACATGTGCCACGTTTGACTCTACTTTTTCTAAAATAATTAGCACTACGCTATTTCTTGCACTATATATTTGGAAATTTAGTTAATTGTCGGTTTTAATCTAATTTTTTTATATTGAGGGGTGGGCACAAAAAACCGTAACCGAAAAACCGATCAAATTCTTGGTTATCCATACCGAAGAAAAATCAACTTACGGTTACAGTTAACCAACCGAAACATTTTACGGTTATTCGATACGGTTACGGTTTTGAGTTTTTCTAACCTCGTGTAACCGATTAACCGAGGATATATAAAATATATTTTTAAAATTAGAACTATATAACTAAATAAGTTAAGTGTAATAGATTTAAATATATACTTCTAGTTTTAATTTAAAATAAGAAATAAAAGGCAAAAGACAAAAGTTGCTTTGTAAACTCACGATCTTTAGGGGTGATCAAAAATATCCGATCCGGCCGATCCGATCCGATAATCCGCCGATCCGATCCTTAAAAATCCGCATCCGAAAATATCCGATTAAGTTTTATCCGAATCCGGTCCGATCCGGGCGAATTTTCCGGATATTTGGACCGGATACGGATCGGGATATTTAGCTTACGGATATCCGAAAATATCCGGTACTATTATTATAATATATAAATATATTTTTATAGAACTAAAATATACTTTTATAAGTGTAGATGATTCAATAATTATTTTTATACATTTTTAAACAATAGGATATATTCTCTCAACGCAAAAATTCTCTTATATATAACAAAACTTTTATTGTTTTTCTCAAAATTTTATATTTTAATTGCTTATTTAAATTGTTGATTCGCTAAATGAATCAAATACTCCCTCCGTCCCATTTTATAGTTCTCATTGTTGCTTTTGCACGAGAATTAAGGAATTAAGAGAAGTGAAGTGAAAGAGAGAGAGTGTATGAGTGAGTGTGAGTTTTTATGTAGGAGAGAGAAGATAAAAAGTGGTTTTATGTGAGTTTTGAGGTAGAAAAGTGTGTAAGAGAAGATAAATTGGTGTAGTTTTTGAGGAAAAAGTAGGATAAAAATGGAAAGTGAGAACTATATTTTGGGACACCCAAAATAGAAACGGGAACTATATTATGGGACGGAGGGAGTATATTAATTTTCACATCTTAATTCCTCTATATAATATATATAATTATATATTTAACATTTATTTTATATTTTGTGAATTTTAATTTTAATAAAAATAAAAAGTTTAATTTAATTTTCATATACCTTCTAGAAATCGGATAATTCGGATATCCGAGTCAAATATCCGATCCGATCCGGACAATATTTACCGGATATCCGCTCCAAAATGGACCGGATACGGATCGGGGTTTTGTGGAAATTTTTTTAGCGGATATCCGGCTTACCGGATCGGATCGGATCGGATCGGATAATCCGATTGCTCTGCCCTAACGATCTTAGACAAACTCACACTCTCACATCCCCTATTTACCATTTTACTATGATATTAATAAGCCCGCTCTTTGCGTATCCCAAAGATGCTGGACACACCCCTATTTTCATTATTCTGACAAATTTACCGTTTTGGATTAACAAAGTTCCTACTCCAATTGTTGTACCGACCACTTCTCTTCGTCCAAACATGTAGTTACTATACCAGTATACCCTATACACATGCCGCTGACTCCCGCTTGCCCACGGAAGTCGTCGACACTCTCCTCCACAAACGTCACCGACCTAATGTCTGACACCGATCTCTCCTCCTTCATTGTCGTCCTCCGTTGATGCTCTTCTTGTAACATCCTCGTCTTCATGCATAACCTTTGTAACGCTTCGCTGACCCGCTCACACGCGGGTGAGAAGTAATTTTTACAATTAAAAAGGGTATATGTGTTCAAATGGGGGTGTATAAAGAAGCAATGGGTGCATGAAGTAACACCCTATTAATATTAATTAATAAAGCTTCAATATAACGCTGCTTAATTTATTGTATAATAATAAAAACAGATAATGTCAAGTCTTCCCCTTTTAATTCGTCTAAAGATGAAGTTCACAGTCACCTCACATTTGAAATGACATGTCTATTTTACACTATTTTATTTAATTATAGGCATGAATAATTTGATGGTGGAGCAACCACTAATTATGACGGATGATTAGCTTCTTGTTTGAAGAAGCATGCAAAGTTGTTTTACTGTTGGGGTTTCTGTTTGTAGGACATTCATGGTTAATGCAAGTGATGTTGTTATTTAAGTATGTTAATTACAGTTTTTGCACCCAAAAAATTACAGTTATTTAAGTAGTTTAATATTATGGTTATTTGGTTAACCGATTAACCGTATCGAAACCGACGGTTAACCGATATATGGTTAACTGACATTAACGGTATGGTTTACGGTATGCCTAAATCACTAACCGAAAGACTGGTTAACCGAAAGACCGGTTAACCACCCATGCCCACCCCTACACGCTACGCACCAGAGTCAATGATGAAAATTTGTGATTGAAACCAGCTTGTTTTCCGTGTTGTCCATGGGGTTTTTTAAGTTGTGATGATGTGTCATATCACATACAAGCGAAATTCCCTCAGTTTTACTGTTGTTTGATTTTTGTGTCTTCGTGCAACCCCGAGCCATTCCCGATCTTACGTTAGCCCTCTCAACTCTATCTTCGATCTTCATTGATATCAGTTGAGACAAGTTAAGGTACGCTTCCTTTGACCCTCTTGAGTTCTAATTTGAGTTGTATTAGTTGATTTGCAATCGTTTTGAGTATTTTTTCTTTCTTTCATTGAGTCTTTTATTTTGAGTCTGAACCTTGAGTTGAAACATTGCCCCTACACTAGCCATCTTCATACCATCACTCATATTAGTGATAAGAGCTTGTTACTTTCAATTTATTGAGATTTTTGGTATATACAATACAATCCATCAAAGAAAGCTTGTTACAACAATAATTGAGAGAGAGTGCACAGTGAAACACATGAGAGTAAACACTTGTGAGTTGATTCGTTTTCACTGACTTGACATTGTTATGTGTTAGTCATTTTTTTGATCATGTCTAAGACATTGAGCTATCCAAAAGGTTATCTAAGGACGACTACTGAGTTTCGACGATCCCCTGCTGATCGTCAAGCTCCAAGAGGTTATCAGAAAGAGAATAAGGGACAAACTCCTCAGAGCCAAAACCGAGCCCGCACTGCAGAGCCAAGATTCGTTTCTCCTTTGAGTGTCCTTTCAAAAATCACGTGATGGAAGAATTGCGAGTGCAATTGCAAGATAGTCTTGCCTAGTTCCATGCCCGACTTGAGCATCGGATTTGTCAAGTCAAAGAGATTGCCGAGAAGAAGGAAAGGGACAAGAAGCAAGAAAAGGATCAAAGGACAACCCCTCCACCGCAAGAATTTAACCAAGGAAGTACTTCTAATTTTTCTACTATAATTGAAGATGTTTTGTGCTTAAACTGTCAAAGTAGAAATCAAATGATTAATGACTGCCTTGATATGATTAATCACCTAGGTACAACTGAATCCAAATTTGAAAAAGGTGATATTATTGCTTGTGATAATGTTGCTTGTGTTGCTGGTCTTAAAACTGATTTAGATAATAAAGATGAAATTGAGTATGAGCATGTTGATTCATTGATTGACATGAAAGAATTGCATGTACAATCTGCTCATTGTGATGAAATTTTAGGAAAAACTCATTGTCCAGATAAAGTTTAGGATTGCAACATGATTATTGATGAAGGTAGTTGTAGTAATATTGCTAGCATGGAAATGAATACTAAATTGCAAATTATTTCAATATGCTACCCTAGTCTTTTAAAACTGTATTGGATTAATGATTGTGTTGATTTGCAAAAGAACAAGCATGCTAAAGTCACCATAGCACTAAAACATTTTGACGATACTATTTCGTGTGATGTTGTGCCTATGCAAGCTTGTCAAGTTTTATTGGATTATCCATGACAGTATGATAGGAGAGTTTTCTAGTCGTCATTCACTTACTTTTCATAGAAAAGATGTTGTTCTTTCGTGTTCCACCTATGATTCATTCTTCGGTCGCTGATGAGTATGACAAGAGGAAGGACACGGATAAAGGAGTTAAAAGAGTGAAGGAAGGCAAGGATTCCCCGCAACATCAAGTTTGTTCAGCAAAGTCGAGCTATGCACTCAAAGCATTCAAGAGGAAGCTAGGCATCAAAGAGGATGCCGCCTATGAAGATCGTTCTATCATTCATATCAAGGCTGATTCGAGGTCGAATCATTTTCAAGAAGGGGAGAATGATGAGGGAGCATCCGAGCTACTGTAAAGAGCATCCAAGCTAGTATCAAAGACGCCCCGTCCTATTTCTAGAGATGTTCTAACCACTGGAGCAAGAGCTAGATATCGTTATGAGTCATCATTGAAGTCGTCGCCCGCTTGACGTAGCGCAGTGGGAGTCTAGGGACATCATAGCCCCAATCCGAGCATGGGGATCCCACATCCGTTGTGAAGCCTCTGATCAAGAGGAACAACGTGATGACAACCCAAGCCACGTCCGTTGTAAAGCCCCTGATCAACCAAATACTTAAAGTCGTTAAAGGGCATTGAAGCTTTTTAACAAGAGCATGTGACAGTGCGAGGTGATTCTTCTCTGATGGTTTCGCTTTTTAACAAGGTTTTTACCTTGGCTTTGTACCTTATCATGACTAATTTTCACCACAAATGCTCATATTTTGCTCCACTAACCTCTACTTATATTCATCTCTTTAATTTAACTTTCACTATTATCCCCGACAATTAAAAATTGAAGCAATTCAATTCTTCATAGCTTTTCACATGCCCTTAATTAACATCAAAGGTTGTAAATTGAAATCCCTATCCTGCAACTTTCCTTTGACCCATCCAACTTTGTAATTATCAAGCCACATGTTCTTCTATTCCTCCACCTAACTCATGTCCTCAGTCTAAATTAATCTACTAGCTTTGACTATTCAAAGATCATGAAATCGAAAAGAGTTGAGCTCTTTGCTTAGTTTATCTTTCATCGTACAACATCAAAAAGTTATAAAGATAATAGCGAAGCCGCAACTTACCGAAGATGATAGTGAAGCTGCAACTTACCGCCTAATCATCGCGTTGTCCTCCTCCTTCAACTTACTGTTTGATATCTTCATCCTAATGGCATGTGCTAGCTTCTCCAATCTTCTCTTCCCAGTTTAGTCGCTTATTTGGCCACACAATACGCATCTTGCTATCATGAACCGACGTCAAGAAGCTCTAACCAGCCTTCCTCCCTTCCATCTGAACCTCTTTGGTCGTGTCTTGAGCTTGAGATAAATTTTTCTTGCGCCATGAATGATAGCCAAGTCGTATGAAAGTGAGAAATATTCGTTGTGGCGCCAATGTCGATTCCCGAGTTAACAAATTCAATAAAACATAAATATAAATAAACATTGACAATCAAAAGACCGTGTTTTTTATCTTATTGAACCTCCAAGGACAAATAAAAGATTGCAAATCAACGACTTTATTGCTTGAGAACCAACCACAACCCATCGATCATAAGCCTAGCAACAAGAGTTAGATCGAATTGAAGATCACTAGATTGAGAGCTTTTGAGGTCTATATATAGAAAAAGAATCTTTCATGCTAAGTAAAACCTCTAGACTAATTTTCCTGCAACAACTTGTATCACCAGCCCGCATCAACTATATGTATCAGCAACCTGCATAACCAACTTGGTTGCTCCTTACTCGATTAAAGTTTATGTATTCGTATAGACGCGAAAATTGAAGACAACACGTGCTATTTTGTAAGAATTAGCGCGTTCCATCAACACCAACGAACAATGCATAGCAAAAAAACAATTACACAAGAGTTAAGCACGGTCCTCGGCAATCAAAGAAACAACCTCTTTAGGAGGAAAAAGCCAAAGAAGCAAGATCATCAACAACAAAATTCGCAGCATGTGGGCATCCAAAGATTTGTTACTACAAGGGCTTGGATGTCGTGTAGGTGATGGTAGTCGGATTACTACAAAATCTTGTCGATGTATCCCGGATGGAGAGAGACTTAGGAAGCCTTTGTCTCAATCAAATATTTCCTCTACTACTCGTGTCTATGACTTTATTACCCCGGGTTACAAGATGTGGAATTCTGGTTCAAAGCTAGATTTGGTTATAATAAACCTTGTAAGTGAATGAGACTGTTTGAGCCGTATCAACAGGTTGCACAATGGAAAAACTGGGCCTTCATACGATTTGTGCCCAATGCCCTATTGGGCACTATATTCTCAACAAATGCACCACTAAACTAAGTCTTTAATTTCTACCCCTACCCCCAGGCCCCACCACCCCAATTTCACGCGCTCCACTTTCCCGATCATTTTTTAAATCACGCGCACTTTCATTCTCTCCTTCCTCTCTCCCTCATTCACTCCCAAAATCAAAAACTGAAACTGTTCAACTTCCTCCTCCTTCCTCTTCTGCTGCCTCGCTCGATTCCACAGTCGATTCCGTCTTCGTTTTCGTCTTTGCTCAGATTTCGCTCAGATTTCGCCTGCTCAAGTTGTGATCAGTACATCTCCATTTTCCAGATTTTGAGGCTCTTTCTCATATAAAATCAGGTATTTAGCCCTCTTGTTTTCCTACTTGTTGTTTCAGTTGTTTATTTTGGAAGATTTCTGTGATTGTGTCTTTGTTCCCCTGTTTCAAGTCGAAATCGAGTTCGTTTTTGTTCGAAACCTAGATTTTGAAGGTTGTTTTTAGTTGCATGCGTCTTTTTTCTGTTTGATTTTTAGGTTTTTAAGTTTTCTGACAGATTCAGAGCATCTGGACTGTTCAAATGTGTGTTGAACATGTCATGTTGTGTTTTATTTTGAATTTTTCACTTTATTTGTTGATTCTTCACTGTTTTTTAGCTTCTGTTGTTGAATTTTTCATGGTTGACAACTTGTTGTGTCTGTATATATAATTGTTGAGTGCTTGTTTATGTCTATGTTTTTGAATATGGGATGCTGACAGGTTTTTGTGGCTGGAGATTCTATTTTTTTGGCATTTTCCATGTTTATGTTGTTAATATGTCATGCTGACAGCTGATTTTGTCTTGAGATCATATTTTTTGTCAGCTTGTTAATGTTGACATCTTCAATATGGCTTGCTGACAACTTTATGTGTCTCTAGAGCTTATTGTTGACAACTTGTTCATATTTACATCTTTTGAATATGGATGCTGACAGCTTTTTGTGTTTGACATCTTATTCATGTTGACATCTTATTCTTTGTTGACACCTTATTCATGTTGACATCTTATTCATGTTGACATCTTATTTTTTGTTGACATCTTATTCATGTTGACATCTTATTTTTTGTTGACATCTTATTCATGTTGACAACTTGTTTAGATTTCCAACATTTTTTTATGGTTGACACCTTGCTCTGCTTTTATATCTTTTTGTGATAATTTTTTGACACTCTGTATTTGGTTTTTGTTGACAGGTGTCATGGATGTTTCTAAGCTTCAGTTTTTGGCTTCCCAAGATTTATTTGTAGCTCCCAAGGTTACAACATACCACAAATTTGCTGTGATTGATCAGATCGAGGGCCAGTTAGACGAAGTCAGTAATTTGTTGTTTGCTACTGGTGTATTCAAAACTATTTTAAGCATGACATCGCAGCTCAACTACTCGCACGTCATAGTTCACTACGCTTTAATGCGTGCAGTTAAGACACAGAAGAAGTACGAGATGTGGTTTAACATGCAAGGTAATGTGCTGTCCTTTTCACTTCAAGACTTTGCTGCGATCACGGGTTTGAAGTGCACTGATTTCGAAGGTCATGTCATCCCAGATCAAGTCTTTGAGTGTACTCTGGGAACCAAAAACAAGATCACTCTTGACGACATAATTGCAGAGTTTGCTATCTCGTCAGGGGAGCGGAAGATGGTTCTAGCACACCTTATTATTGTTGAAGGTGTGTTGATGCCTCAGAGGAAAGGCTCTGCTGTCAGATTAAAATTTCTAAAGCTCGCTAGCAATTATGAAGCTTTTTTGAACTATCCCTGGGGTAGAGAAGTATACTTAGAGACTCTCCGGGCTTTTCAAGATGCTCCAGCCCATGGAAAACGCACAGGAGGTGGTTCTTCTAATGATAGAGTTTGGTATACTCTCCATGGCTATCCTCTTGCTTTTCAGGTATTTAGTTTTTCATTTCTCTTTTTCAGTTAGTTGCTCAAATACATTTTCATATTCTCCTTTTTAATCCTTAGTTTTTTTTGTAGGTTTGGGTGCTTGAACATTTTCATCAGTTTCGCGAGTTTGTTGGAGCTGCTACTGCCTGTCTTAAGACCATTCCATATGGCGAACGCTGGTTGTCATTGGATAATAACAAGCTCGCTTGGTATCATTCTGTGTCAGATCATTTCGATGCTCATCCTTTGGTATTATTCTTTATCTTATTATACATTTATATTTTTCTTGTCTGTTTTATTTTTGTATTTAACTCTTTTTGTTGACAGCACATTTTTATAACTCTTTTGCTGTTTTTTCATTATTTTAGTTGTGCAGACCGTCTCCATATGAGGAACACTCTACATTTTGTCACCTTAATTTTCTCGACGAGGTTGAAGATCCTTTGTTTGATGCATTCGCTGAACAAGTTCTTGTCACTGCTCGTCAGAATTCAGAGCAACCTGTTTCTAACACAGTTATATCCGAGCAACCGGCTAAGACTGCCAAGAAGGTTGCCACGAAGCCAGTGAAACCTGCTCCCAAAAGGAATGCCAGGAAGCCAGTTCAGAAAGTTTCAAATGTTGTCAACAAAGTAAAGGAACCTGTTCAGAAAGTGGCGAAGGTTGTCACCAAAGAAAAGGAACCAGTTCAGAAAGTTGCTAAGGTTGTCAAGGTTGTCAACAAAGAAAAGGAAGATGTCAACAAGGATAAGGAACCTGTCAACCAAGAGAAGGAAGTTGTCAGCACTTCAGTTCAAAATGCTGCAGAGATGGGCAAAGGTGATTGTAAAGACAAGCAAGTTGTCAGCAATCCAATTTCTAATGTGTCAAAGGTTGCAAAAGCTGTTTCTAAGAGAAATCAACCTGTCAGCACTTATGTTTTGCATTTTTATACACTGTTGACAACTTCTTCTTTTTTCGTATTTCGCCATGTTTTGTTTTGTTGACATTTGTTTTTTCTGTTTTTGACAGTTCTCTATACTTTGTTTTCAGATTCCCCTCTAGTTGTCAGAACTTATAAACGTAGGCTCACCTTACAAGATCAGAAAGTCTTAGTTTCTGAACAAACTCCAAGGAAATTGATGAGGCTAAAGTCGTAGTGTCAAATCAAAGAAAACCCTAAACACTAACTAGAGTATAGCAAGTAAGTAGAGGTCGAACCCAAGGGAATCAAAATACCAAATCAATGCAGTCAAGTGAAATATCAACTAGTAACAAGTAACCAAAGAGGGGTTTTGATTGCAAGAACACACAAGTAACCAGTAACAAGCAGAGGAAGTTTGGGTGAGAATATTATGCGAAGGGGTTTCACCTAGCAAGTATCCACACAACAGTCAATCAAGTTGATCATAGATTTATCTCAAGTTCTATTCAATCCTATGGAATGTTCCTATTCCAATCTTTAATATATCAGCAGGCCAACCGGTCCTGATAATACTTACTATTCAGCAATCAAGGAAACCTCTCAAGATTAGATGAAATAGCAGCAAAGGGCACAAGAATCATAAGGATGCATGCAATAACTTACAACCGTCAAGTATTAACATGCAATCAATTCTCTTTTATAAAAGCAATCAACTACCAGATCATGTAGATATGAATGCTACACTGACAAGGAATTCCACCGTATATTCCTAGTCTAGCAATAGAAAACTATCAATCAAACTAGGTGATCAAGCTAGCAAAACTAATAGAAATTAATGGATGAAGAACAAGAGAATTAATACAAACCCATAGGAAAAGAACAAGAGTTTAGAAATCTCACAACTTAATAACTGAAGGTTTCAACCGCTAAGTAAAACAATGGAGATTAGTTCCTGCTCATGGTTGCAGAACTAAATTGTCTGATGGAAAAGATGATAGAAAAAGATGATGATAAAGATAGAAAGAACTAGGGTTCTTAAATAGAGGCTAACCCTAAAAATATATGGTAAAAGATAAATATCCTAAAACTAATTAAGGAAAAAGGAAAAGAAAAGAAATAAAACAAAAGGAATAAAGTGAAGCACAAATTCGGTGGTATTTGCTTCCAATTGTGCAGCCCAGCTGCTGCTTCTTCCACGTGGACTCCTTCCAACAGTTGGGCCGGGCTGCTTGCTTCAAATCCACGGCCCGTCTCGCGCACGAAGGGGAATTCAGCATAATACCCGCGATCGCGGATTTATTAAATATTCTCGGCTCCTCTCTGTTGCTCCACCGCGATCGTCGTTGATCCATGGCGATCGCCGTCGGTGATTTCTTCAAATCTTCAATATTCTTTGGTTCTGATCTTCAATTCTTCATTTCTTAATAAATATCTCAGAACATAACAATGGCTCGAAACACATATAATAATACTCCTAAATCAATGTAATAACCCCTAGTTACGCTATACAAAGTGCAGCGTATCTGAAATCACCAAGACTAAGCAAATCAGAGAGCAATCAGCTCGGCAAGCACAAGGTTTTTGTTGGTGCTTCGTCTGCCCCTGCATATAATTCTCGTAAAATACCATCAAAGTCTCCAGAGAAGGTTGGAGATGTAAAGGATTCTGCTAGTGTTTCTGCTGTCGCTTCCAAAAAATCTCCCAGTAGAGCAACAAGATCAGCTGGTAAGGTTGAAGATGATCAACATTCTGCTAATCTCGACGTTGTAAATAATAAGAGGAAGTCTCCTCCTTCTTCTTGCCCCAAAGTGATATTTAAACTTAGTGGTTCTGAGCCAGAACTTAAGAAGGCAAAGCAAGACTCTGTGCGGGACGTTGTTGTGTACGAATCTGTCCAAGTTCATGTTGACAACATTCTCAAAAAGCTAAGGTCTGACATCCCAGAGCTAGCCGCCCAAGATGCTGCACCTATTGTTCAGTTCCCTTCCTCATCTGAGAGTGGTAAGCAATCTTCAGTTAAGCAACAATCTTCTTCCATTCATGTTCCCATGGAAACAAATGCAGCTGGCCCTGCATTTGATTCTGCTGACAGTGAGAGGACAACGTCTGTTCGTCCCTCAGTTGACATAGTAGGAAATGATGTTGCAGCTTGGGGTGGTCAGTTTGATGTGTTGAGCCGAAAAATTGAATTTTTGTGCGATGCCATGTCTGAAGTTCAATCTTCCACCAAAGAACATGGCTGTCGTTAGTTGATGTCGCAAAGAAGCTGCACGATCTATCTAGTTTGATGAAGAGCAACGTCAAGGCCTCGTTCCAAGATAAGAGCACACAATATGAATCTGAAGATTTTGTAGATGTCAGCACACATGAAAATGTTGACAGCTTTGTGACTTCTTTAGAAATTGATGGAACTAAATGTTCTGAGAAGGAAGAAAAAACTCCAGAAAGGGAAGGGGACCTGGGTGAAGCTGGAGGTGATGAAATTCCATCAATGGCTGATGTGGGTGGAAGTGGTGTAGAGGGCAAAGAAGACATTGCTGACACTCCTCCAAATGCCAAGGATGTTGACATCATTCAAGTTGACAACATCAAAGTTGACAACATCCAAGAAGACATTGTTGACACTCCTCCAAAAGCCAAGGATGTTGACAGCAGAGCATTGGGTCAAGATGTTGACAACAAAGCATTGGCTCCAGGTGTTGACAGTGAAGTCTTGGGTCCAGATGTTGACAGCTTGACAGTGGGTAAAGATGATGACAACCTGAAAGTTGTTCAAGATGCTGACAACATTACACTTGTGCCAGAAGTTGACAGCTTCCAAGATCCACAGGGTGTTGACAATGCTGATGTTGGTGGTTCCAGTCAATTTCTCGATGAAAGCGGGTGTATTGATCAATATCTTTGCAGCAACCCAGATTTTTTAGAGAAGGACTCTGTTCTCATCTCTTCTGGAATCAGTCTCACTCAAGATAGCTTGGATACTCTTCCTGCTTCAAAGAACCTCATTGACTCAGAGGAGCAAGTGAATAAGTCTCCTAAGAAAGCTCTTGATGTTGGAACACAAGTGAGGAAGTCTTCCAGGCTCACAACCCCAAGTGCTCTTGTTCAAAGCCCTTTCACTGAGGAGAAGAAGAAGAAGCTTTCAATGCCTAGTTGTCCACCTTACTCATTCTATGGAGATGATGATCGCAGAAAGTTCTTCGAATGGTTTTATTGGACGTATGTTTTATATTTATAATTTAAATTATTTTCTTTATTTTTGAATATTTGTGTTTACTAATTTTGTGTTTTTGTTGCAGTGGTAAGAAAGAGGTTATTAAGCGCAAGGAACATGATTTTAATTTCACCAAGGACTTTTTTACAAATTATTGTTGAAAAGCACAAAATCTATTGGACAAGCCAAGTGGTTAAATGATTGTGTAAGTTAATTACTTTTTACATGTCCTGTCAACATTTTTAAAAGTTTTTGATATTTTGTTGTCTTGTCAACGCATGCTTCATATTTGTGTTGTCAGTGAGTCTTTTATTATTTCTTCTACTGTCAGTTTGCAATTTTTTATTTATATTGTGTTGTTATTGTTCAGTTTTATTTTATTTTTTATTTCTCCTTTAACCTTACTCTTTTTTCTCTTGTTTTGTAGCATATCTGTGAGGCTTTATTTTTCTTCCGGAAGCATATTAATGAAAACAGTGAGAAATTCAAGGATGTTGCAATCATGGATTGGATCAGGTACTGTCATTTCAATGCGGATAAGGAAGCTCTTATTGCGAAAGATGATGAAACAGAGCTTTTGTTTTTCCAGAAGTACTTTATAGGAATGTATCCAAAACATGAGGGCAAGTACTTTATAGGAATGTTCATATCAACTAAAAATGCTTTTGATATGATTTCCCCATCAGACACCATAACACCATCTCTTATTTTTATTTCTTCGCCATAGGAGACTGTCAGAATGTGCTTTTTTATCTTCATATATATTCAATAAAGTTTTGTTAGATAGGTATTTCTAATCTATCTGTCAACATTTTCCCTAATGAACATAAACATTTCTGTTTTACCTGTCAGCAATATTCTATCAGGTACAAATTTATATTTGTATTTTATAACGAAGCGCTCTCAACGTGCTTCGTAAGTTTATTATTCTTACGAGGCGCGCGTAGCGCGCTTCGTTCACTTACGTGTTAATAAAATCTAATCAATAAACATATTCCTGTCAACAACTTATATATGTCAACAACCTGAATATTTCAACAATATAAATAATATCTTGTCAACAACCAATAAAATGCTTGTATCGTTTACAGATTCACAGTAATATCTTGTCAACATTCTACATTGTCAAAACTTGTCAAAGTCTAATCAATAAACATATTCTTGTCAACAACTTATATATGTCAACAACCTGAATATTTCAACAACATAAATAATATCTTGTCAACAACCAATAAAATGCTGGTGTCGTTCACAGATTCACAGTAATATCTTGTCAACATTCTACATTGTCTAAACTTGTCAACAAAAGTTGTTTTTCATAATCTATCAATCAAATAAGTTCAATATCATAATTTATCATGATTTTACCTCTTGTTCGATGGATTTGCTGGTGTCGTTTTCAGATTCTGTGCTTATCATTGTATTTGCAGTTGATTCGCTGGTATCTTTTTGCGCTTCCTCTGTTTTTTATCTCTGTTCAATCTCTTATTCTGTTTTTAATCTATCTTCAATCTTCTCCTCACTCGTTTTTGTTGTACAATTTCATTGTTCTCCGTTTTGTTTGACAATTCGATGAAGAAGAAGATTCTGAATGTTGCAGGCGAGAGCTTTATCCACAAAATTCTTGCGATCCAGCCGCGATCAGCGTCGGTGAGCAGCTTGGAGGCAGTCGGCGAGTACTCTAGGCGGCGCTGGCGGAGGAAGAAGGCAGTCGACCGGCGGAGGAAGAATGTCGGCAGGAGAGAAAAAAGTTTTCGGCAGAGGTGAGTTATGAGATTGTGTTGATTTAATTTTTTCTTAATTGCTTATATAGTAGGGTATTTCCTGAAAACTTAATAATGTGTGTTTTGGGGTACTTGCCCAAAAACTGGTGGATTCTCTCATTACATATGTATATCAAAAGTGTAATGTCTAGAACTGTGTCCAATACACCATTACAAATTAAAGGGTAAGTTTACACGGTTCTTATATACAGCCCGGTGCTTTATTCAAACAACGCCGGTTCACTCGCGTTCTGCGAGGACACGTACACTCGCGTTCTGCGAGATTAACAAAAAATTAGGTTAATTACATGCATGCTAATCTCGCAGAACGCGAGTGTACGTGTCCTCGCAGAACGCGAGTGACCCGTCCCTCGCAGAACGCGAGTGTCACGTACCTCGCAGAACGCGAGATTAGCATGTCAGATGGACGTTGTTGTGCGCCATTACTACATGTCTTGTCCCCACCTAACTATAATAACTACCTCCTTATTTTAAGTATTCCGTAACACCTATTAACCCTACCCTAACACCTCTTTTTATCATCTTTCACCTCTTTCACCCTCCATTAAAACCCATTTTCAAAACCTTAAAACTTCAAAACACTCTAAAAACACCTAAAATAATGGAAGATGAAGAGGAATTCAACAAAGGAGGGAATGAAGATGGTGGTTCATCAAGTTACCATTCAAATGAGGTAATGTGCTTACTTAATTTTTGAATTTTAATTTGTTTTGCACCATTAAGAGCTAAAATGAACTTATTATGTTGTATTTCATGTTAAATCTAGTAGTAGTAGTAAGTGTTGAAGAAATGACTTTTGCATATAATGTCAAAAACTTAGATGTGTTCATGTTTTTAGGGTTTTTATGGTTTTTAATGTAGAAACTCATGTTATGTTAAAATATCCCGTTGAATGACTAGTTTCAGGAAATAGCAACTTCTCGCGTTCTGCGAGAGGAAGCCCCTCGCGTTACGCGAGAAGTGCCTCCCTCGCAGAACGCGAGAAGTGCCTCCCTCGCAGAACGCGAGAAGTTGCACATTACAGAGTATTAACAGAAGCATTGTTATAGGTGAATTTTTCTTTGTTCACTGGATTGAATGCAATCCAGTTGAATGACTACACCTACCCCTCGCGGAATACGGTGCCCGTTTCGCCACCGTCATTTGATTTAGGGATTGACGACTTTGGATATTATCATCAACCATCTTTATATGAACAACATGTGCCATCTACATATGAATTGCATGTGCCATCTACTTATGAGTTGCCCGTGCCATCTACTTATTCCATGCCATGTACATATGAGGTGCCATCAAGCTATGATGCGTTTGATTCACAATTTGCTAACCCACCAACAAACGTAGGAGAGGAGATGTGTTTTCTTCCCTCTTTACGCACTGCACCAAAGTTTGATAGTCCCGTATGTGAGGAAGAGGTTGTTTCTAGGGATTATTCGGAATATTTCACTACGGAGCAAGTGTTTGCCTCTAAGGAGATCGGTCATTTGTGGGCTTTGAATGTTGCAAAGCAACACAAGTTTATGATCTCTATTGGAAGGAGTGTACCATCTAAACCGGGGCAAAGTGGTAAGATTCAAATCATTTGTGAGAAAGGGGGAAGCCATAGGCCTAAAGGTGTCAGTGTTAGATCAAACACAAAGAGCAAGAAAACGGGGTGTAAATTTCAGTTGAAGCTCATGGAGAACCGGGTTGAAGAGAATTGGAGATTAGTGGTTGTTTGTGGTTTGCACAACCATCCTATTGGAGATAGTTTGGTCGGGAATGCATTTGCCGGGAGGCCAACCCCGGATCAAAAGAAAAAGGTTCGTGAGATGGTACTTTCACATTGTTCTCCAAATCAGATTTACACTGAGATAAACAAGGATCCCGGAAGTTGCACAAAGAAGAACCAAGTGTACAATTTGGTAAGACATATAAGGGAAGAGGAAATGGAAGGTAGAACCGTGGTTCAAGAATTCTTTCACCAATGCAAAGAGAGCAACTACTTCATGGAGTATAGGCCAAGTGCAACGAACCCTTCGATAATAGGCGACTTGTTCTTTGCTAGCCCCGAATCAATGAAACTCTTAAAGGCGTTTCCATATGTCCTTTTGATGGACTCGACTTATAGCACGAACAGGTAAGTATTTATCATTCTGTTTTTATGTTGTATTTATCTTATTGTATTTTGGTTCCAGGTACAATGTTCCCTTCCTGGAGATAGTCGGTTTGACTTCTACATGGAAGAATTTTGTTGTGTGCGGGGTATGGTTAGAGGCTGAGAGCGAGGATAGTTATTTATGGGCGTTGCAGCAGCTGCAGACGATGTATTTGAGAATAGGAGCATCGCCTACTTGCTTCGTCACTGACCGTGAGATGGCTCTTATGAATGCAACAGACAAGTTATGGCCAAATGCAAAGTTTCTCTTATGTAGGCGACATGTAAGGAAGAACATAGAGGCGAGAGCCAAGATAACTATGGGCACACAAGCATTGGGGGTTCATATTTCAAATGATTATTATAACGTGTTCGAACAAACCACTGAAGAAGATTACAAGAGTACTTTGAAGAAACTTGAGGACAAATGGCGAGCTTATCCAGCCGTATTGAAGTACGTGAGAACGAATTGGCTAAACCGTTACAAAGAAAGACTTGTTTCAGCATGGACGGATAATGTCTTCACTCTCGGGAATAACACGACAAACAGGTATGTTCTGTTATTTATGTCTACCTTCTACATATGATAAAAAGAGCTTCTGTAATGCACACCTCGCAGAACGCGAGGGCATACCACCTCGCAGAACGCGAGTAAATTCCTTGATTCAGTGTTGACGCATTTTCGAATGCAAAGATCCTGGAACAATCAATGAACTCGCAGAACGCGAGGTGTACAGACCTCGCAGAACGCGAGGAGTTGCACATTACAGAAGGATCCACAGGTTCTGATTTGTATTTGCATTTTATTGTTTTTCGAACATTTTAGAGTTGAAGGAGCACATTCATGTCTTAAGTCATACTTGTCAAGTGGAAATGCTAGGCTAGACACAATGTTCAAAGAATACAAAACAATGGCGGAGAACCAACTTAAGGAAATTACTGTGTCTTTCACCGAGAGTTTGAATAAGAGCTTCACAGTTGTTGAAGGGGCGGACTTGTTTAAAGTCTTGAAGTTCAAAGTCTCTTACAAATGCATAGAATTTTTGCTTAAGGAATACACGAAGGGGGAGAGATTAGGTGCGCACTTTAATATGTTTTGTAGCTGCGGGATCAAGATTAGAGATGGGTTGATGTGTGTTCATGAGATTGTAAGACATTGGAAGGAGCAAAGACCACTAAGGAGCAAAGACCACTAAGAGTATCAGAGTTGCACCCTTTCTGGAGTACTTTGAGTTTGGAAGAAGTTGATGTTCCCGGCATACTGGAAGTTAAGAGTAAGGTGGCAAGACGTCTTTTTCAGACTTTCTATGAGGAAACGTTTCCGAAATTGTGCCCCCATGATCAAGAAAAGTGTGCACAAACTGTTTTAGACATTGGGAAAGTAAATACTCCTCTAAAAGAGCCGGCTATTTCAAAGCACACCGGAGGTCGTCCAGTCGGAGCTCCTAACAAACAACCTAGGTCAACGCAAAGAAGACCGTCTGCATGGGAGCACACTAATGTTGAGATGGATGCTAGAGATTTGGAAGAAACACCCCCAAAGAAGCAAAAAAATGCTTCTAATTCTGAAACATTCAAGAAACCAAAGATTAAGGTGATTGGCAAGTACAAGTCTCACATACCCGCGTCAATGCGCACCCATGTGAATGGTTGGTTTGAGGTAAATGGAGATGGAAATTGTGGATTTAGAGCAATAGCTCATGAATTGCATGACAACCAACACTTATGGAGGGAAGTAAGAGATTTGATGATAGATAAGGTCAAAGAGATTTGGCACCTAGTTCAAGGAACTTGGATTGGACCTCCACAACAACCAACTTTGGAGAGCGCTTTACACCAACTTACATGGGAAGGAATAGGAAGGGCTCCAGAAGATCACTGGCTAGCTACCCCGGAAATGGGATGCCTTGTGGCATCCACATTCAACATAGTGTTCGTAACGGTGGGAAAAAATGCTAACTACACTTACCTTCCTCTACAACGTCCTACTTGGTTAGAAGATGGTGACACACTTCCGACGTTCTGCTTATTCTATATTCAGAGTGAGAGACATTTTGTTCCGGTAAGTTTTTGGATCTACTTATGAATTACTATCTAATATGCAACTTCCTAACATTGTTGTTTTCTTGTAGTTGCGTCTTGAAGAAAACTGCCCATTACCTCATGTGTTTACTCCTTGGTGGCGAAACGCTGAAAGAGATGCTTTTTCTTTGCACGATCTTGTGTCACATCGATGTGCCGCCTTTGAAATTTAATGTTGAAGTTATGTTTTATTCGCTGAATTTGTAATGTAATGTTGAACTGGAGATGGTTTTTTAAATTCTTAAACAGGAACTCATGTCATGGACATTTTCCAGAAAATGTAATTCCTCGCGTTCTGCGAGGAGGGTACACCTCGCGTTCTGCGAGGAGGGTACACCTCGCGTTCTGCGAGGAGGGTACACCTCGCGTTCTGCGAGGAGGGTACACCTCGCGTTCTGCGAGGTTATGCAAAAAACGAACAGAATTGAAGCAACACCAACATATCCCTAAACATAATCCAACAAAATTATCCACGCAACAAAACACCTAAGAAAGCAATCCAAAACACAAAACGAAAGGCTACTCGTCTTCTCGTGGTCGGAAGGGAGCGAGATTTGACATACATAGTAGCATTTGGGCGTGATATGAATCAAAATCCTCTGGAGTGGCAAACCGATACCGGTCCATGTCATTGTACACCCGGCCAATCACCTGTCTCTCAGTAATCATCCCAGGGATTGCAGGACGGATATACCTATGGGTCCTCTTGATGTACCAATCCATGTAATCATGGGAGCATTCATGTGGTGCATAGGCAACTGGCCCCATATCATCGAGAGACAAAGAGTGAACATCTCTTGACTCCCAAAGCCATTGGTTGGCGTCATAAAAAACACTATAACACCTAATGTTTTTCAACCTATGAGCTTTGAGCGGTTCGATGACTGGCCTAGGAATACGCTGCACTCTCCCAAATTGTCTCGGACACCTATCAGGCATGTGTGGTTCGGTGATGTCACAGCAAGATAGCACCCCGTGAAATAGAGCGGGAGCAAGCTGGGGATCGGTGAAGTCTTGTGCTCCATACGGGTTCCAACATACCTAACAAAATGACAGAAAAACGCATGGTGAAGTCTGTAAAACACCATAAAATGCGGAAACTAGGACAAAATGCAGAAACTTGCATTTTCTCGCGTTCTGCGAGTGTGTGCATCCTCGCGTTCTGCGAGGAGCCACAAACTCGCGTTCTGCGAGAAAATGTTGCATAATCAAACAAATTACTGCTGCGTACTAAAAAAATGCAGAAATCCCAGAAAATGCAGAAACTTACCATCTCCGGCATAAGAATATCGAGCGCTCCCCTATAGTCCCTTCCGACTTGCCCCTTCTTCAGCTTTACATTCTTAGGCATCCACCGGTATGCCCATGGTTGCTCCGCTCTCCACCGAGGACGTTCAGTAGGTCGGAAGTGTGGGAAGTAGTTGTAGATCCATGCCTAAGAAATACAAAGTACGTTAAATATGAAAATATATATAAGTATGTAAATTAAACGCTTAGAAAGTATAATACCTGCAACAAGGTGTAACAGAAAGACATCTGGGCACAACCCTGTCGTGTGCATACCCCCAGCTGCCTATACAGATGGGCCAAAGCAGCTGAACCCCACAATATGCCCGTAGCATGGGCATAGGTTTCCAAATAAGGCCCATATCTAAGCCGAATCAAGTTCTGTGACTTGTCCGGAAATAAGAGCGAGGAAGCAGTATACAACACCCATCCTAAACCCTTTCGCTCTGGACCTAGGTTTTCACAATGCCTTCTAAACCAATCAGCTTTCACCCTCCCAGAATCTAAAGTGTGAGGATCTACTCCAAAAATTTCCGCCCCCTTCCTACCATAGTATTTTATAATCTCATCATGACTAAACTTGGCACCCAGTTTCTTACAAGTAGTCATTGCTTTCCCTTCTATAGGTAGGCCTAAAATCATATGTACATCAAGAAGGCCAATAGTGATCTCACCACAAGGGAGGTGGAATGAGTTAGTCTCCGGTTGCCATCGTTCGATGAACGCTTCAATCAACGGATAGTCGATTGCTTCGTACATCATGTCAGGTAGATCTGACAGTCCAACAGCACCGGGAATCTCTGACCAGTCATCGTTGTCCAATGGCCACTCACTGCTTTGCTTTGTCCGTTGTTGTGGCTTCATCGGACCTTTCAACTGCAGAAAAATACAAAATTACACACTGCAGGCCAAATTTACAAAAAATACAGTTTCTGCAGAATTATCAGCTTCTGCAGAATTGTGCATTTTCTCGCGTTCTGCGAAGAGTAACACCCTCGCGTTCTGCGAGTATGCCACTCCTCGCGTTCTGCGAGAAAATGCACAGAAATTGCATTTTCTGATAATTCTGCAGAATTTCTATTAATGTATTACAAATGCAGAAAATCAATAAATTAGTAAATTACCTCCCCTTTCTGGATGTGGAACGCCACATGTGCTTCAAATCCCTTAAGCAACTCGGGATCTTCTGGACCGCCAGGTGTGGCATGAGTGAGCTCAGGATCATACTTTGGCTCATTCTTCTTGGACTTCCTCTTTCTTTTTGGTTTCTGGACCACTTCTTCTTCTTCTTCTTCTTCTTCTTCTTCTTCTTCTTCATCATCATCATCATCATCACCTTCTTCTTCGTGTTCTTCCCCAACACCTTCATCCTGGTACTCTTGTTCCATCGGTTCTGGTTGAGGATTGTAAGAAGAAGAACAAGCTTGTCCACTTCCTTGACCCATGTCTTCAGGAACACTTCCCTCACCAAATCCACCTCCCCAACATTTTCCACCGACCCAACTTTGTCCACCCCACCCTTGTCCAACTTCCACTACAGCATACTGAGGAATGAAATTGTCCCAGCCACCAATAGTGCTACCCGATTGTTCATATGGAGTTGATTGTGGTGCCCATTGAGTTGACGGTTGTGCACATGAAACTGACTCTTGAGAATAAAGGTCCCAATCATCATTTCGATACCCTTGATATGTATCTGCTCGTTCTATCCCACTAGGCACAGAACAGTCTTCCCCGGCATAACTATGGACACCACTGTACCGCTCTATGGCGCGATAATCAACGTCGGGGAGCCCCTCGGGGAAGAGCTCTACCGGTGTTGTATTCTTTGCTTTCCTTTTCCCTTTTGCATTTTCAACCGGTGGATTTTCTCTCACAGCGTTCCAATTTCTTCGACGGGTTGAACGTCCAGGACGATCCATTACCTAAAAAAATGTAAAGTAGAATCAGTATATAAATATCACAGTATATAAAGTAAAATCAGTATATAAATATGTATCTGCAGAATAGGAAAGAATTTCCTCTTATGTCAATTCCTCGTGTTCTGCGAGTAGCATGACACTCGCGTTCTGCGAGTACCATGACCCTCGCGTTCTGCGAGTACCATGACCCTCGCGTTCTGCGAGTACACTACACCCCTCGCGTTCTGCGTCAATTTGCACTATCATGAGTTTCCGGCAACAGTTTCCGGCGAGATTTTCCGACGAAAATTCAATATTTTAGCTAAAATACCTATCAATTTAAGTAAATTACCAAATAAACATCAAAACCCTAAATAAAATCAACAACCCTAATCAAAAACCCTAACCCTAATGAATTTCAACATAAAACAACATCCACTCATCCACCATAATTCAAAATCATCATCTTTCATCCATTATACAACCATTTCTAAATCAACATTCAATATCAAAACATCATATAATATGCAATTTCCTATACTAACAACATATATTCATCTAGAAACAACATTAGAAAGCATAAGAGTATAAGAAACATACCTTATATGGAGATTTGTAGTGAAAAGAGGAAGAAGAAGTAGGTTGAAACGAGATAGATGGTGAGAGGCGGCGGTAGAAAATTGTGTGTGATGTAAAAAATGGGCCGAGTAGGGTTTTTCCCCTTTTATAGGGAAAAAACACCCTCGCGTTCTGCGAGGTGACGCACCCTCGCGTTCTGCGAGGTGACGCACCCTCGCGTTCTGCGAGGTGACGCACCCTCGCGTTCTGCGAGGATGCGCTCCCTCGCAGAACGCGAGGGCCCGGGCGTTATTTAGAAAACGCCCGGGCTGTATTTAGCAAGGGCCGTTTTTTATACCCCTCCTAAATTAAAGGCAAAAGCTATACGCACTACATTTTGCAACTTTCCACACTACATTGTCGTACGCCCAAAATGGGCGTACGCTGGTTTTGGGCGGACAGTGCAAAATCCCAACATCGAATGTGAGGCAAAATACAAAATACGGTATTATGTATACGCCCAAAATGGGCGTACAGTATAAATTTTAATAATATAGCCGTTTGAAAATAGCCGTTGGGGAAATACAATTTTTTACTCGTACGCCCATTATGGGCGTACGAGTAAAAAATTTGGTGTAACGGCTATTTGTCCAAATTCAGAAGTGACCGTTGGGGTATATTTTTACCTGTATGCCCTTGCGGGTGTATATATCCAACACCCTCTTCAGCTGATGTACGAAAGAGAAATTAATGAATTAGAAAAGCGTGTGGATCGTTTTACCTCACAAATTCATTTAGAAAACAACGCATACCTTCGATGAGGGCGGTATCACATAAGCCGGGTCATGCTCAATACGCTCTGCAAGAGACGACGTCTCAGTCCATATCACCGGAGCAATGTGGGTGCTGTAATCCACCAAAAGCCGTGAACTGAGAGGACCTCCAGGATGCCCCACATAATCTGCATCCCCTGGAACCGGTACAGCTAAGCCCGGATCAATGTGCTGAACAGGCTCCTGAACAGGATCCTGAATGGGCTCCTGGAGGTCTGGCTGATCCTGAATCTCCTGTTGATGATCCTCTGCAGAAGGAGACAATGATCCAACTGGAGATGGCTCACGCAGAGGTGATCCCTCATAGTAATCATCATGCATCTGCGCCTCCAAATCTCCTAGATCTGCAACCTCTGGCTGATCTGCAACCTCGGTTGCCTCCGCCACCTCCTCTGAAAACTCCTCCGCCTCACTAACATCCAAATCATCCATCAAAGCTTTCCCTGTATCTCCTATATGCACTCCTGGAATGTCTGCAGGAGATCCACGACGTCGGGAAGTTGTGATCCCGCGTGCGCTAGGGTGACGAGGGCCCTTCTTCTTCTTTCTAACAGAACCACCCGTCGGAGCAATAGCCCTCTCTAAAGCCTATTTTCATATTTACGAATTATTATTTTATATTATTTGACGTTTTTCTTTTAAATATTTAATAATGTATTAATTACTAATTTTTTCTTAGGTACGACTTATTAATAATTTATTAAGACGCTATTTAATAATGTATTAATTACAAATTAATTCATTTCTTAGTAAATAACAACTAATTAATATTATATTAATAAATATTATTTAATATTATATCTTTTTCTTTTACAAGTTATTTATCGAATAACGTGAAACGATAAATAACGACTAATTATTCTTTAAATCGTTATTTATCGAATAACGTGAAACGTGAAACGACAAATAACGACCAATTAATAATATATTAATAAATATTATTTATTAATATAATATTATTTTCTTTTAGCTAAACGATAAATAACGACTAACTAATATTATATTAATAAATATTATTTACTAATTAATCTTATTCTTTAAATCGTTATTTATCGATTAACGTAAAACGTGAAACGATAAATAACGACCAAATAATATTATATTAATAAATATTATTTATTAATATAATATTATTTTCTTTTACCTAAACGATAAATAACGACTAACTAATATTATATTAATAAATATTATTTACTAATTAATCTTATTCTTTAAATCGTTATTTATCGATTAACGTAAAACGTGAAACGATAAATAACGACCAAATAATATTATATTAATAAATATTATTTATTAATATAATATTATTTTCTTTTACCTAAACGATAAATAACGACTAACTAATATTATATTAATAAATATTATTTACTAATTAATCTTATTCTTTAAATCGTTATTTATCGATTAACGTAAAACGTGAAACAATAAATAACGACCAATTAATAATATATTAATAAATATTATTTATTAATATAATATTATTTTCTTTTACCTAAACGATAAATAACGACTAACTAATATTATATTAATAAATATTATTTACTAATTAATCTTATTCTTTAAATCGTTAATTATCGATTAACGTGAAACGTTAAACGATAAATAACGACCAAATAATATTATATTAATAAATATTATTTATTAATATAATATTATTTTCTTTTAGCTAAACGATAAATAACGACTAACTAATATTATATTAATAAATATTATTTACTAATTAATCTTATTCTTTAAATCGTTATTTATCGATTAACGTGAAACGTTAAACGATAAATAACGACCAATTAATATTATATTAATAATTCATTAATAA
Organism: Oxyria digyna; assembly: GCA_029168935.1. Classification (NCBI taxonomy): domain Eukaryota; kingdom Viridiplantae; phylum Streptophyta; class Magnoliopsida; order Caryophyllales; family Polygonaceae; genus Oxyria; species Oxyria digyna. The sequence continues at coordinate 17,963,967 of JAPVLV010000007.1, read as the reverse complement.
ATCTTTTTTTAATCGTTATTTAAACGTTAAACGATAAATAACAACTAATTAATAATTTATTAATAAATAACAAATAATATTAACGTACCTCGTGGATCGAGAGCGTCTTCTCCGGCGATATCGAACGGGCCCGTTTTTCCGCACCGCCCCGATCACGACCACCCCGACCACCCCGAGCTCCACCCCGACCACCACCCCGACCACCAGCTCCACCAGCTTCACCTCCAGCCACCTCGACGGCGCCACCAACCTCCTCCCCTCCACCACCAGAGCCCTCGCCAGCGCCAGCGCCACCGACCACCGCAGCTCCACCACCCCCCCTTTTCTTTTTCGCCGGATTCCTCTTCCGCCCTACTCCTCCACCTCGCACCCTTGCGCCACCAGCACAAATACGGACGGGAGGGAGAACAGACGAAGCCGCAGCCTCCACCACCGCCGCAGCCTCCAGCGTCGCCAGATTCGAAGTTTTCCCCATTTCTTCGGATTGCATGATTCCGAGTGAAATTGAAGAAATTGATTGAGGGATTTGGATTGTATGAGAAAAACGAGTCGAATGGGATAGATTTGGGGAAGAAAACGAGTGAAATAGGAGAAGAATGGACGGCGGCGATTTTTTAGGTTAAACGTTGAACAGTAATCTTCAGACGAGAGGAGGAAGAAGAAGCTCGCTCGAGTTTTATATCCTGGGCGAAGCTCGCTCGAGTTTTATATCCTGGGCGTACGCCCAGGATTTAAAACTCCAGCGAGCTTCTTCTTCCTCCTCTCGTCTGAAGTGCTACGCCCATTTTGGGCGTACATACCATTTTTCAGTTTTCCACCGTATACGTATACGTATACGTATGTTCGACAAAATTGCACGGTACGCCTCCAAAATGGACGTACGAGAATGTAGTTTAAAAAGTTTCAAAATGTAGTGCGTATAGTCTGTTCGAAATTAAATTGTAAGTTTCTGCCTCTACACCATCCAGTCACACACACGCGCTTCCTTTCTCTCGCTCGCTCCCACTTCGAGTATGTCACCGGTGTGCCTCTTCCCTCTCCCTCTCCATTTTCCGGTTCAAATTGAAACAACTTCCCGGATCTGCATCCAAAGCTCCTTTTCGTCGTCGTCTTCCCTCGCCAAGACCCGCCTCCAACGCTCCGCGTCGGAGAATTACCCTAGATCCTCCGATGCGTGTGTGTTCCAGGAGGAAATCGAGACAGGTCAGTATGTTTGTGCAGAACAACAAGAGCGGTGAAATTAGATATCGGACGAATGGGGAGAAGATGAAGGATTGAGATTAGAAGAAGGAGTAATTGGGGGAAAGTTGCAGATCCGATAGACGGAGGAACGAACGACTTTCGCGGCCAAGTGAAATAAAAAGAGGATGAAAATCCATAAAAAAACAAACAAAGATAATAATCTTGTGTGTCCCTCCTGGTTTTCCTTCCTTGTTTTCGTTCCCTTCCTCAATCTTGTGTGCCAAAGATCAATGTAGCAGTTCAGCAACACTTTAAGTTTTCCCCCAATTCTGAATTTTTTGTGATTATTTTGATTTTGTGTTGTCGGATGTTGAATAGGGACGAAGAGTGCTGTGTATGAAGACTCTTGGCGGCAAAAGAGTTGGGATTAAGAAGCCTATTTATTGACAAGTTTCACAAGAAATTGCAGCTTCTATGGTGAATTGCAGCTTTTATTTGAGAACTTCAATCCTCCCATTCTACTTTTTTTATATCAAGTACTTGTATATGTAGATCATCGAGAAAAGTTTGAACTCATTGGACAAGTAAACACCCTTCCTCTCTAGTTAATTAATTCAAGCACCAACAACTTTGTGCCTGCTGCAATAAAGGAATAGTGTTTACTGTTTTAGTGTAGACAAGTTTTATTAGGTAGATACAAATTTTCAAACCTTTTGTTATAGTCTAGACGAGTGTTTATTGCTGTTTTATTTTTGATACACTACCCTTTTAAAAAAATGTGTGAGAGATTAAAAGTAGAATTTGACGGTGTGAATTATGCAGGGACAATGCAGTTTGTTTTAGTGTGAATTTTTTTTTTATGTGTTGACAATTCCTGATTTATTCATCAAAAGTTTGCAAGTATTGTTCAGAAGTCCATGTTGGACCTTCAGGGCATAAAGCTCGGCTTTGTGGTATATTCAAGTACGAGAGATGGCGTGGGATCCACTTTTGGGAGAAGGCGAGTGTGGATGATTTGGTGCCGCCTAAGATTGTGTGGAGGCGGAGGCCTCAGGACCCGCCTGTTCTTTTGGAGGAGGGTCGGGGGTTCTATGGGAAATTGCCTGCGTTGTTGGAGATTTGTGCACAAGCAGCGGGCGACCAAAGAAGAGTTGGATGGAGGTCATCCGCAAGGACCTTGCCGCTCTGGAGCTTTCAGTTGACGTGGCTCAAGACAGAGCTTTGTGGAGGGAAAAAATTCGAGTTACAGAAGCTTAATATGAGATTCTTGGAGTGGTGTATCCTTTTACTCGGGCTTGGAGCCGTATAATCTTTTTCTCTGTTTTGACCTTTTTGTTTTCGGTTTTTAGCTCTTGTGGTATTCACATGTATTGTTAGGTCATATCGGTTACTTCATCCCAACCTGTTGGGGTAAGGAAATACCAATCCCGACCACCCCATACCCCGTTTTTCGGGATAAATGAGGATTGATGTTGTTGTTGTTGTGTAATTTAGTGGTGTTGACAAGTTTTGTAAAGCGTTGACAATGTTGACAATTTTGTAATATTACTCGTGTTGTATGTTGTTGACCGTTTATTAGTCGTGTAAACAATATATTTAGTCGTGTTGACAACTTATTTAGTCGTGTTGACAACTTATTATTCTTGTTGACAGTTCTGTTAAAAAATTTGTTGACAACTCTGTTAAAAATTTTGTTGACAGTTTTGTTATAATTTCCACGTCAGCAAAGGGTTATTATTAATGTTGACAACTTATTATTCTTGTTGACAACTCTGTTAAAATTTTTGTTGACAACTCTGTTAAAATTTTTGTTGACAGCAATGTTAAAAATTTTGTTGACAAATTTTGTTGACATCTCTGTCATAATTGTCACGTCAGCAAAGGGGTATTTTCATATAACTTAAAAAAGTGATGCTAAAACTGAAAAAACATTACAGTTTTGAGATATTTACCCAAAAACTGGATAATCTCTATATGTAATCTCTATTTCTTTTTTACGTCGCTCTAGAAATATCTCTATTTCTTTTTTACGTCGCTCTAGAAATACGGTTGGATACTTAGCTTCTTTTTTTTGGTGAAATGGATACTTAGCTTCTAGACAGATGTTTAATCCGGACAATGCATTCATGTATCTTGATACCTTTCTCCAAGAAATTACGGACCTTGTGGTTATAAATGTAATATAAATAATGACGATATTTTTTACTATACATCTAATCTAATCTTTTATTCATCGGTTTAGAATTATATTAATCTAATCTTTTATCCATCTGTTTAGAATTATATTCATCTAATCTAATCTTTTATCCATCGGTTTAGAATTATAAAAACTTTTTTAGTCTCAATATCTTACGTATTTTTCTTAGTTTATCATCAATTTTAATAGACAAATTTATTTAAATAATAAAAATATTGTTATAATGTTTCACGAAGGAAGTAAATTGGAATACACTTTAATTGATTAATTACTTAAATCGAGTTAAGCCGCGTATTTCGATTTTTTTTTTCTAAAATGAGCTTTTTTTGGAAAAAATTTCCGATGTAGGCTCTTTTCAAAAGAAATTCCCAATATAAGCACTTATGCCTCTACCAGCGTCTCTCGTCCGAAGCTGATAATTTTTTTTTTGAATTTTTTATGTATAAGAGACGCTGGACATAAAAAAAAAAATATATGAGACGCTGTGGTCTTTTTTTTTTTATTTGAACATGTACATGTTCCCCCGTCTCTTATACAGATTTTTATTTTTTAATTCCCCCGTGTAAGAGACGCTGACAAAATCAGCGTCTCTTACACATAAAATGTTTTAAAAAAAATTTATTTGTATAAGGCCATGGGAGAACCAACGCCTTATACAAAGCATTTGTTTTAATTTTTTTTTTTCAAAGTTTTTTTATATATATTATTATATATGACTTACTCGTGTTTGGATGGCTCGTATGGGCTCGTTTGAAATCGGAATCGATCACGACCGATTTCGTTGGGTCCGTATTGATCCCAACTTTCACCAGATATGTCTCTTGCTCGATTCTGATTTCGAACGACCCCATACGAGCCACCCGAACACGCGTAAGTCTCGTGCGTACCTTCTACTATAAATGAATATTTACACATTCGTTCCTCCATATCAGGCGATGAGAGACATATCTGGTGAAAGCTGGGATCAACTACGGACCCAACGAAACTGGTCGTGATCAATTCCGATTCCGAACTGGTGAAAGAAGGTATGCACGAGATTTACGCTTGTTCGGATGGCTCGTATGGGCTTGTTCGGAATCGGAATTGACCACGACCAGTTTCGTTGGGTCCGTATTGATCCCAGCTTTCACCAGATATATCTCTCATCGCCTGATATGGAGGAACGAATTTGTAAATATCCATTTACAGTAGAAGGCACGCACAAGACTTACGCGTGTTCGGGTGGCTCGTATGGGGTTGTTCGAAATCAGAATCGAGCGAGAGACATATCTGGTGAAAGCTGGGATCAATACGGACCCAACGAAATCGGTCGTGATCGATTCCAATTTCAAACGAGCCCATTCGAGTCATCCAAACACGAGTAAGTCATATATAATAATATATATATATATATAAAAACTTTGAAAAATAAATAAATTAAAACAAATGCTTTATATAAGGCGTTGGTTCTCCCATGGCCTTATACAAATAATTTGTTTTTAAAACATTTTATGTGTAAGAGACGCTGATTTTGTCAGCGTCTCTTACACGGGGGAATTAAAAAATAAAAATTTGTACGAGCCACCCAAACACGCGTAAGTCTCGTGCGTACCTTCTTTTTATATATATATATATATATATATAAATTTGGAAAAAAGAAAGAAAAAGTAACCAGCGTCTCTTATACATTTCCATAATTTCCGAAGATATTAGCTCAACAAAAAACTTTCCTTGTATTGATCAAACCCCTCTGTATACATAAATCTCTCAACTCCATCCATCAAATCCCTAATACTTCAAACCTAGCTTCCCTAGAAACAATGGCTACCCACAAAATCTCCCGCACCTACGACAACGGATCCGGCTTCTACACCGCCAGACTCGCCTCTCTCCGGCAACCCAACCCCCAATCGCCGCCTTCCCAACCCCTCCGTGTCGATTTCACCTTAATCCGTCGTCTCTCTGTCAATGGCGAATTCAAACACGAATCCAAATCGTTCGTTGTAAATCGAACAATTCGGCTCCAATTCCATCGCCTAGCAACGCAACTTTCTTCGTGGCTTGACGCTGAGGAAGTCCCTCTCGACGCCAAACTCGACGCTCTGGTTCTGCTCAGGGACTGTTACAAATCGTCGAGGTTTTTCAAGCAGTTGAAGCGGGTGGCGTTGAGTTTGGAGATGACGGCGTTAGAGAAAGAGGAGATGGAAGATGACGGAAGAGAGTGCACCGTTTGTTTAGAGGGGTTTTCTACTGGGCCTCACTCACGAGCGATGGAGATCCCCTATTTTGGTTCGCATGTTTTCCATGGACATTGTATTCTTGGGTGGGTAAAGAAGGATCCTTCCTGCCCGTTGTGTAGATTCAAATTTGACAAGGACGAGATTCAAGATGTGTATCAACGACTCGGGTTCGGCCGGACCGGACCGGCTATCCTTAATTGCTAGGTAGAAAACTCGGATGTGTCTCTGTTTTTTACCTTCTTGTGTCATCGAATGTAATTTCTCTAGTTCTTTATCTGTATGATCTTGTGTGATCAAAAACCTTACTACAAAATTTGAAGGAAAAAATGATCCTGCCATTGATACATTAGCTACTTAACGAAGATGATACACCGCAAGTTTTTTTTTTACTAAGATCAAGTTGTTTTTTGCTATAGAAAGATCGAGCAATTAAGGCCCCGCTCGTCTTAGAAGAATAAGATCATACAGATAAAAACTCCACAAAAAGTCTCTAGATCTACTAACACTACGAACAAAAATCAAAATAAAATCCAAACCACCCACGTGAAAAAAACAATAAAATTGAAAACACTGAAGGACCCTAACTTAAAAGCTGATTCAACCGGGCAGCACGTTTTTTACACCGAACACCCCTCGTTCGGAATGGGGTTTCGAACGAGTTTTGTAATTTTTTTTTTTAAATATTCTCGTTCGGAATGAGGTTTCGAACGAGCCTAACCGGGTTCAAAAATGTGAACCCGGGTTAAAATAATACAAAAAAAATATCCGATTTCTCATTCCGAACGATTTTTTTTTTTTAATTTTTTCAATGACGTCATTATTGTTTTTTATTTTTTTTTAAATTTATATCGGATATCCGTTTTTTGTTCGGAATTAGCTGACGTCGGCATTCTCGTTCGGAACGCCATTCCGAACGAGGATGTTGACGTCAGCTAGCCGTTAGCCGTTGGACCCCAACGGCTAGCTGGTGCAAAATCGCCTATAAATACGGGTTCGGAATGCCATTCCGAACCACACTCGAATTCACTCTCTTCTCGATCTTACAAAAAAAACGCTCCCTTCTAAATCTTTCAAAAAACGCTCTCTTTCATCTCGATTATGGTTGGAACTCCTCCTAATCCTTTGTTTTCTGATCCGACGGCTGCAGATCCCGAAGTTTACGTAGGAAACGACTGGTGGTCGGGTTATGGTGTTCCGAATGCAAGCTACGCTGGTCCTTCTAGTAGTGGTTTTTTCGACATGGACAGAGCAACTAGTAGTTACAACATCCCCATCCCCACTGACAGTGATCTCCAAAGGCATCAACAACACACGTTCTGGGATCCAAATGTTATAGGCGGAGCAACACCTCAAGAAGAGCCGGAGCAAGAGCAGGAGGATGTCCGAGCACCACGTCGGAGACGGAACACTGTGTCGGTTAGTATTTCTAAAAACTTGAAATAAGCTTAATTTTGTAGAAATAGTGGAAAATGCTTAATAGTACTTCAAATGCATGCTAAAATTAGTTAATAGTGGAAAACGCTTAATTTCAATATTAACTGCAATGCATGGTAAAAAGATAGGTTAGAAGATAAGAATTAAATTCATTGTGAAATTTAGTTTATAAGAATTAGTTTAATGCATGTTGAAAGCGCATCAACACTTTTTAGAAAATCGCATATATGGACTTTAGTTATAATAATCGATGCTAAATTTGTATATATTTCGTTAAAACTAGGAGGTAGTTAGAAACATCCGATCTAGAGTTGGGGAAGACAGGAACCTGGGTGATAGGCGGATTACTGCTTCTGAGAGGAGGGGGGATAGAAGATCTCGGGGTGATAGACCTCAACAGTCAGGTTCTCGGGGGTCAAGTGATGCGGGGGTTAGGAACCCATCTCCTGTTCCGATGCCATCTCCTGTTCCGATGGCATCTCCTGTTCCGATGGCATCTCCTGTTCCGAGGCAGTCAGGTTCTTCCGGGGGTAGATCTCGACAGACTCGACAGTCAGGTCTTGTTCCGATGCAAGCAGAAGCTGTTGGGGCTCCTCCTCTTCTAGGACTGAACGAGGGGTCTATATTGACTCGTTCTGGGCAACACATTGCTCATGAGATTTGGATACATCCGAATCTCGATGAAAGTGCCCCCCGTCAACTAAAGGCGCAGACAAGGTAGAAGTTTTTCGAACTATGGTTGCCTAGAATTCCTACCGACCCGGAGCCAGATTCATGGTTTGCTGTTGCCCAGGAGTCGGGGCTGCTTCACATCCTTGAGGGTCAATTTTGGAATGTGGACCACAACCTCCTTTTTGCATTTGTAGAAAGGTGGCACCCAGAGACGAACACATTTCATCTGAACTGTGGGGAGCTTGGAATCGATCTCCATGACGTTTTGGAGATTCTGGAGCTGTCTATTGACGAGCGTGTTGTCACCACCCCATGGACGCATTTGGGTCTAGATGCAGATTCAAGGGAGTGTGCCCAATTGTTCTCCTATTTGTTTGGCGTTGACCTGGACAACCCGTTTGACGATGAGGAGGAAGAGATGGTCAAGTTCATAGGTAGGGGGAAAGTCGGCGAGCGGGAATTCTTTTGCCACGTTGTCTCGGTGATCAACTCTGGAAGATCCGATCCGGGCTCTATTGCAACAGGCTTTTTGTGGCACCTCATTCAGCAGTCTCTGTTCGTGAACAAGACCTCGAACCTGTTAGACACATGATTCCTGCCGCTACTAGAGGATCCGAGCAGGATACATGAGTACGCATGGGGTACAAGTTGTTTGGCGTTGCTGTACAGGCAGCTGGGTATAGCATCCAGGGCGAAATGCGTGCAATTTTCTGGTTGTGTAAGGCTTCTTGAGATTTGGATTTGGTTACATTTCCCGTATTTTCATGGGAACCCAAACCTGGATGTGAGCTCCCAAGAAGTTAATGCTCGTGTGTCCCGCTATTCCACTGGACGGGCCCCGCTGAGGCAAAAAAGGACTCTACAACAGTACAGGCGCATCTTGGATGAGTATGCACCGGAAGATGTAAGTCAATCGTCTAAATGTCATTCCAAGTTTTTTGTTTTCAATATTGTTATTAATTGTTATAAGCTACTTTTGTAGGTGTGTTGGATGCCATATCCGGATTTGGACGTGGGACCGCAAGGGCGTCATAGAGTGGCCACTTATCGTGGTGGGATCCGGTGCTTTGACATTATGGAGATGTACAACCCTGATCGGTTTTGCCGACAGTTCGGACGCCGTCAGTCCCGACCTTTGGATGTCCCCGAGCCAGTCGAGTATTATTGTCCGCCAAAATCAATGCGAGGTGGCCGGGAATACACTGTACGGTATGGCCCGGAATGGGATAGATTAGACCAGCGTTATAACAACCTGTGTCCGTACATCATGTCCATCCCACCAGCTCTTATCCCTTGGGATGCTGAGGATGCTTACCTCGATTGGTTTGCTCAAGTCTCACATCCATATGTGAGCCCAAACGCCCCGGCAAGACCTCGACCGCCACGTAACCCGAACCCGATCCTTACCCTCGATTTCAACCGGGTAATTCTTATATTATTTTATTTGTTGGTATTGTGTTTTCTATATTACCCATCTCCTAATTATTTGTTGGTATTGCAGCGTGTATCGACGACACTCGGTATTATGCGGACACATCGACAACAGGGGATTGCAACTCTGGAGAATTTGGATGCCTACATTCGGATGCTCAGTATCGACGATCCGCCTACAGCTGAGGAGGTCACTCAAACTCAACGGATGTCACAAGCAGAGTCCTACAGGAGTGCAGAAGAGAGAGCCACACATTCTATATGGGAGCGGGCAAGGATGGGTGCGGGACAAGCCCCTCCGGAACAACAAGCAGGGCGTAATGAATGGGAAGCTAACTTGGGTCACGAGTCGGACCCTTATTGGAGGATTTGATACGTTGTATTTGTTGTTTAAGTTTTAATGAATATTATGTCCCCTGTGTTATGGAGATTATGTTTCGTTTCCGTTGATTAAGTTTTAATGGATATTATGTTTTATGTATTTGGTTTCCTTACGTTTTGATTTAATGTTATAAAGATGTATGAAGGTGAAATTCAACACTTTAATTATGCATAACGAAAGTATATAAACGTGAGCATTACTAATCATCATCATCTTCTTCAACGTCATCATAATCATCATCATGTTCTTCTTCCGATTCGTCTTCACCTTCGTCTTCACCTTCGACTTGACCTTCGTCTTCACCGTCGTCTTCACCTTCGCTTTCTTCATCGTCTTCACCTTCGTCTTCACCTTCGACTTGACCTTCGTCTTCACCGTCGTCTTCACCTTCGCTTTCTTCATCGTCTTCACCACCATCTTCAACTACATGATTGTCATCATCGTCATCTTGGGGTATCGGGTTAATATTTAGAGGCGACATTGGTTTGCACGGTTATGACGTTAAACAAACCCGAGACATATATATAGATGAAAATCCGGGACTCACCTTCACCCGCATGGCTGCCATTTGTTCGACGAAAAGAGAAGAGGTGTTTGGGAAATATCCGGCCCGGTCCCACAAAGTCTCGTTCGGAATGGGGTTCCGAACGAGACTTTGTGGGACCGGGTCGGATATTTCCCAAACACTCTTCTCTTTTCGTCTATAAATACCTCTAACACAAACCATTTCAAACACACATTCACTATCATTCCATTATATTTATTTTCTCTCAAATTTCCTTCCTCAAATTTTGATATGTATCTGAATCGTCCAACTCTATTTCCCGCCTCTTCCTCGACAATGGATCTTGGTCCGAAATTGTGTTGGTGTCAGAAAAAGCCCATGGTGCATATGTGTACCGAACAAATAGAGTGGGACAAGGTCAACTATGAGAGAAGATTTTGGGGATGCCCGGATGCATGTTGGGATGCCCTTACTGAAGAAGAGGAAGAGAAAGGGTGCAAATACAAACATTGGATCGATCCACCCTACACAGGTCGTGCAAGGGTCGTTATTGAAGAACTAAATGCAGACAACTTATGCAACTGGTCAAAGGCTGGGGGAATTGAGGAAGGGATGGAGCTGCTGAGGATTGGAACAAAAGAATGGTCCAACGAAATAGATGAACTGAGAGCCAAAAACGCCGAGCTCATGGAGGAAAACGCTGCACTTGCTGCAGAATTGGCAGCAACACTTAAGAAATAGAGAATTCAGTATTTTTAATTTCTTGTATCGTTAGTTGTTCACCGTCTGCGTTGTACTCGTCCTGTTGTTTTTCAATTATGTTGTTGTTTTAATATTAATGCTTCTATGATTATGTTGACATCATTCTGAAAAAACATTACTCAAACATTTATAAATTGTCCACCAAAACATTAATCAAACATATATAATTCAACAAACATTAATCAAGTCAACCACAACATACTTAATACGAACATTAATCAAACTAATACAAGATTTAGGTCATTATGGGACTGCCACCATGAAACTCTCTCTCAGATACGTAGTTGTCGAATCTACTCTAAAAGCGCTGTTCCCATCCGTCCACCGATGGCTGTTTATAGATACTCCATTGCCTTGGAGGGGGTGGAATTGGACAATTGTCATCAACCAACCAAATCTGTCAACACAAAATTGTTATTGTATACTAAAAAACATATGTGAAATAAGGTACAAGAGCGGAAAATATCAATGCGTACCGGTACGTAATGGTTGCGTGTGCCTACATGTGCAATGGCGAACACCGTGGTAGGAGGCTCTGAACCGGGAGGAGCAAACATCGGAAGACATGTTCAAGGACCAAACCATGATAACACCACTAGTGCAACTTGATACCTCGTGGCAAATACCAATCCCATTGTAGGTGTGCACATCCAGAATTCAGGAGAGCATGGCGATCGAATGTGATTCACTTCTCGAATGAGTTGCGGGATAGTCTTGAAACCCTCTAGCATCTCATGATACATATGCCCGTTTTGTTGGAGGTGCTTCGAAAGATCTAATCGGATTTCAACATACTGTTGCTCTGGTTTACCTAGTAAGCGAGCAAGGGATCGATAACCACAATGACCGTCATCACCTACTTTCTCCACAACAACTATGTATGCGAGCATGAAAAGGTCTATATTATCTATCCTCCAGTAGAAGTCGAGATAAATGATTGAATTGCCACTGCTACATTTCGATCTAGCATTTCCTCTTGCGCTCGGTGGTTTAGTTGCACTCCCTTTTACGGCCGTGGCCCCGCTTGAAGCTCTGTTGGATGCAACCGACGATTTCTTTTATGAATCGGCTTTCGGTGGCACAGTTGCACCCTCTTCCTCTTTCATCCCCTTTTTCCTTGCTTATGCCTTCTCCTTATCCTTCTTAGCTTGAGCCCTCTCATCCCAACCCGGATCTCGCTTTGTACCCGTCTTCTTCGCATGAATCTTAGGCCTTCCTCTGTTCGTCTCTCCCCGAGGGGGGTCCTGGACATCAACTGAAGAAGGATCCTTGCACTCACGCCACTTATCATCCATCCTCTTCGTATCGAAATCATCAACGTTACCGGTAAACACCCATTCAAAGAAATCATCCATAAGAACCTTATATGCAGTCAATTGCGTATATCATCGCAATACGTAGCTATAAGTTTTTCCTTATGGGGAGTAAACCATGTGCTCTCAGCATATCGTACAAGATGACCATTCCTCCATGTTTTCCGGAAGTGATCAAGTCTCTCCTCATACTGCTTCTCTGTGTGAGACCGCATCACCCGTCGAACACTAGCAGATGCACTTTTTTCGTTCAGGTTGTTCAATTTAGCAAATGCCTTAACATTCCGATCAACGTGGACATGGCAAAGCATATGACGCACACTAGGAAATACATGGTCAACCGCCTTAATTGTTGCCAGCTCTCGATCAGACATGATGCAATCCGGTCCTCCGAGTGCACCAAACAAATACTTGAGCCGTTTCAATGCCCATGCATAGTATGGGGCTGTCTCACAACAGATGAACGCTAGCGCAATACAATATGTATAGTTGGTGCAATTGAATCCAACAAACTGAAGTAACGACCAACCATACCTATCAATTTCAAATTTAATAATTATAATTCAAAAACGGTATTTGAAGTCATAATAATGAAATTTAGTGTACCTATTAGTCTTGTACGTCGCGTCCATGATCACCCCCCGAGGGAACATTCTCAACAAATGTTCACAATCCGGATGAGATATGAAAAACGCTGACAACTTTTTCTCCCCGGTCTCCGGATTCGTCTCGTAGTGAATGTCTTTACGATAAGCTCTTTGATGGAGGAAATCTAATGACCACTGGGTCACGGTTAGATTTGCCAATGCTTTCTTCCTTTCCTTTTCCCTCACAGTGTACACTTGCCTCCTTGATATTGTGGAAGTCGGATTTTCCTGAAGCAACTGTGTATAAATAACCTTCGGCATTGCCCCGACCGCTGATGCAATCATTATTTTTCGTCTCTGCTCTCCCGGCATCCTCGAAGCAAATGCATGGCCAATCAAGTTGCTGGAAAGACAGTGGTTGTGACATGCCTTCTCAACTTTTAGTATCCACCCAGCCGGCTCAACAAGAGTTGCTCGTCGATAATATCCTCTTAACATAAAAGGACAATTGTACTTCCTTAACCTACTAAGGTTGCTACGATGCGACGATGGTTCTGCTACATCTCCTTCAAGATTAATCTTCTTTCAATGTTTTCTATAACTACCGGATTGCTCACAGTGCAGAAATATCCTCTTGTTGGCCATTGATGATTTCGTGGTGATAACCATACACAAGGCATAATCGACATTCCTAACCCACTCTCTCAGAAGATCCATAGTAGGAAATCTCTCACTAGTCGTAAAATGGGCACTATAGTCGATTTTTAAATATTCCTCATCACTACAGTATCCCTATTTAAAATTACTCAAATTTCAATACTACTATATCAATACAATAAATTCTAATGAAACGCTATAAAAAAAGGTTTATAGGTACTTACTTGGAAATATGTATCATCTACCGGCGCAGACAAATCAACCTCCTCCTCCACCGACGTCTCACTAGAAGAACACTCCCGTCTTTCTTTCCAACTACCCGCCCTTGAAGAATTAGTTGAATCGCTTTCAGACGACATTTTTTGTGCTTCTTCGGATTGGGTTTGATAATTTGGCCATACAACTCCGGTTTTATAGACTCCATGAAAATATAGCCGTTGGCTTTTTCCAAAAATATATATAGCCGTTTTCCCGTTCGGAATGAGGTTCCGAACGGGCCACGACCCGTAAAAAAAACCGGGTAATCTCGTTCGGAACCCCATTCAGAACGAGATTACCCGAATATTTATGACGTCATAAATATGAAAAAATAAAAAATAAATAAAAACCTCGTTCGGAATGGGGTTCCGAACGATTGTCGAACCGTCAACATTTATTAAATGAAGATTTTTCCGGACCGGTCTCGTTCGGAACCAGAAACAAAATTAAAAAAAAAAAAATCGGGCAATCTCGTTCGAAATGGGGTTCCGAACGAGAGGGTGCTGCCGGGCGCAAAAAAGGTGCTGCCCGGTTGCAAACCGAACTTAAATAAACGATGTCACCCTTCAAAACACACTATTCTAAACTTATGTAATTTGAATCCTTTGTAAAGCTTATAAGTTCAATTCAATTTAAAAGAGAAATGTTTTTCTAACTAACTTCCATCAATTTTTTTTACTAGCATGTCACTCGGCAAAAATCTCATAAAGTGAAAACCACACGAGTATGAACTGAGAAACTAAGCGGCCTTCTATAGACGAATGCATACTAGTCAATAGTCACCCCAATTTTGTCTAAGATATTTTCGTTTTATAGTCTTGTATAACAACACATCCAATTTAGCATATGCATCTCGTCTATCATAATATGAGACAAAATAGTAAAGTTTGATATAAAATATTTTCTAATCAATTGCTCGTAGTTAATTTTATCGTAATCAATTGCTCTATGTCTCTATGTGTATGAATTTATGTTTGTACAATTCCTAAGTTCGTTCGTTCATATATATTTCTCCTAGATCCTCGATTGCAGATAGCTTGGATGTATAAAAGATCAACTACAACAAGTAGGTCAAAAAAGGAAACATCTTTGTCATCTACAAGTCACATATAGGCTCTGTTCGGGAATAACTATGATAAGCTAACTTATTTTTCCAAAAAGCTTGAAAACCTAGCTTATTGTTTTCATAAACTAGCTTATTTTTCTTTGAAATTAAGGGAAAAAACTTTATTACCGAACAAGCACATAGTATTGGTAAAGAGTACGTACTTCAGTTAAGATGATAGCTTAGGTGTATAAAAGATCAACGAGAACTAATAGGTCAAAAAAGGAAACATCTTTGTCATCCACAAGTCACATATATAGTACTCCCTCTGTCCCTATATTTCCTTCCTCTTTCACTCGGGCACGTATGCCGATGTGCGTTTTGTTTTATCGATATCTCTAATTATACATTAGTAAAAATTATAAAATTTGAATATTATTAAAGTACTCGATAAGACGAATAAAACAAGACCACACATGACTATGTTTTTATCTATATATTGGTCGAAATTACGAAGATTCTCTTGATGTGTGAATAGTGTCAAAAACAGAATCAAGAACGAAAAAAGGGGACGGAGGGAGTATATGGTAAAGAGTACTTCAATTAAGATGAGGCGACAAATGGACAAACATGTCAATTTTGTTTAGGAAGACAAATAAGTCAATTACTACGAGAAAATAAAGATCATACCACTAATCTTAGCTTCAACGATTGAAGCCTCCAAACATCTCAATCTAGTGGATTTATTTTTAGAACTATTTACCCAAAACGACCCCAAAATATATAAATTCCATAACCATCACTCACTCACTCTCTCACTCACTCATTTAACAATCTGATCATACTAATGAGTTTATAATTATTTACTAATATTCATGACTGCCAATTCCTTAATCTGTGCCTCAAGAGGCTACTACAAATTTTTAGTTTTCTAATGTCATAAAAATTAACTTTATTATGCATTGTGAATTGTCGATACATATCAAATGTAGTGGTTAAGTACAGTTTTCAAATAATAGGATAGTTTTAGTATAAATAGCTAAAAAGAAAGGGTCGTTTTGCGAATTAACTAAATAAAGAGGAATTTTTATTTGAACTTTGAAGGGGTGATTCATGCAAAGAATATCCCTATCTGAAGAAATCGTGAGGTGGCATGATCTAAGCTAGCTTGTTGCTCAGCTGTAAATTGCAACGAAGAGTTGCTGACCTACCCCCATTTGCCCCCTTATCGTCTTCTCCCTCTCTCTCTCTCTCTCTGAGAGAAATCTCCATCTCCATCTCCAATGGCTTCCTCAACCCCTCACTGCTCTATCCCTTCCGCTTCCAAACCCTACGAATCCCACCCCAAGACCACCTTCCGCCACCGCTCTCAGAACCCCCGCCCTCAGCCTCCCTCCTCCTTCTCCACCTCCAAACCCTCCCACTCTCTCTCCACCGACTTCTCCGGCAAGAAATCCACCCGCATCGTCTCCAAATTCCACCTCAATCGCCTCAAATCCTCCGTCTCCACCAGGCACACCTCCGACGCCGAGGAGGCCCTCCATCTCGCTATCGGACTCCCCAATTGCAACTCCGGACTCGAAACCCTCTTGCTAGGGTTCGAGTCCAAGCTTCGTGGCTCAGATGATTACGCTTACCTCCTCCGCGAGCTCGGGAATCGGGGCGAGTTCGCTAAGGCCGTTCATTGCTACGAATTCGCTGTTCAGAGGGAGAGGAGACAGATTGAGAGAGGTAAGCTCGCTAGCTCTATGATTAGTATTCTCGGTAGGTTGGGGAGAGTCGAATTGGCTAAGAATGTGTTCGATAATGCTGTAAGACAAGGGTTTGGGAATACTGTTTATGCCTACTCCGCTATGATTAGTGCCTACGGACGTTGTGGATACTGTGAGGACGCTGTTGGTCTGTTTGAGATGATGAAGATCACTGGCTTGAAGCCTAATTTGGTTATTTATAATACTGTCATTGATGCTTGTGCTAAAGGGGGAGCTGATGTTGAGAGGGCTATGGATATTTTCAATGAGATGTTGAGTTTCGGGATCTCTCCTGATCGGATCACGTTCAATTCGCTTCTGGCAGTTTGTAGTAGAGGTGGGATGTGGGAGGTTGCCATGAAGTTGTCCTTGGAGATGGGTGATAGAGGGATTGATCAAGATATTTTTACTTATAATACGCTGTTGGATGCCATTAGTAAAGGCGGACAGTTGAATTTGGCGGTTGAGATCATGTCTGAGATGGCTACGAAAAATCTGGTGCCGAATGTTGTGACTTACAGTACGGTTATTGACGGCTATGCTAAAGCGGGTAGATTGGACGAGGCGTTGAAACTGTTTGAGAAAATGAAGCTTTCTGGAATTCGTTTGGACAGAGTTTCGTATAACACGAAGCTATCCATCTATGCAAAGCTGGGAAGGTTTGAGGAGGCACTGAATGTTTGTAGGGAGATGGCGAATGCAGGGATCAGGAAGGATGTCGTGACTTATAATGCTCTCTTAGGTGGGTTTGGGAAACAGGGGAAATACGATCAAGTTAAACAGGTGCGAGATCAGATGAAGGGTGAACGTGTTATGCCTAATTTATTAACTTACTCTACTCTAATCGATGTGTATTCTAAAGGAGGTATGTATCAAGAGGCTATGGAGGTTTTTCGAGAGTTTAAGAGCGCTGGTCTGAAAGCTGATGTTGTTCTCTATAGTGCCCTCATTGACATTCTGTGCAAAAATGGATTGGTTGAATCAGCTGTTTGTTGGCTCGATGATATGACAAGAGAAGGGATTAAGCCAAATGTAGTCACATACAATACCATAATTGATGCACTTGGTAGGTCAGTGGCAAGTGAATGTGTTCTTGAACCTTCTAAAGAAGCAGGCGTAAATGGAATGGAGATGATGAAAGGAGATGACAACTATAACAGTATTATTCAGAGTTTTGGTCGGTTGGTTATTGAAAGATCTTCTGCACGGAACAGAAATAGCAGGATTAAGCAGGAAATCATGTGCATCTTAGGAATTTTCCACAAGATGCATGAGCTGGATATCAAACCTAATGTTGTCACCTTTTCAGCCATTTTAAATGCTTGCAGGTGAGAAATTTTCTTTTACTCTGTTGTTAAAAAATTTGGATACTCTTTCCTTCACTAAATTGTATTTATTTATATAATTTTAGTTTATTATATGTGAAGGTTTGTATAAATCTACTTATTTGTATGAGAGATGGCTCATTGTGTCACCTCTTTTCTCTAATTTGTGAGCTCATACGCTCTTTTTTTATCTGATGCAGCCGTTGCAATTCTCTTGAAGATGCTTCCATGTTACTAGAAGAACTTCGCCTGTTTGATGACCGTGTTTACGGTGTAGCTCATGGACTCCTTACAGGCTCCAGGAAGACTGTCTGGCTCCAAGCTCAATCCCTTTTTGATGAAGTTAAACAGATGGATTCTTCAACTGCATCTGCCTTCTATAATGCATTAACTGACGTGCTGTGGCATTTTGGTCAGGTAGGCTTTAAGATATAGCTCATTCCTGGCATATCATCCATATTTACTGAACTGCAACTTACATGATCTAGTATGCCCTAAGTGAGAAGTTAAGCATTAGACACTTGAAATATTGAAAGGAACTAACTCATATTCAGTCACTGCTTAGTTGGAATTTATCTGCTGATTGGGTCAGAGAATGTGTAAAGCATGATTGCTCATTTTATAATTCATCCATCAGAAACAAGGTGCGCAGCTGGTTGTGCTTGAAGGAAAAAGCCGACATGTATGGGAAAATGTCTGGTCTCCATCTTGCCTGGATTTGCACCTGATGTCATCTGGAGCTGCTCGAGCAATGGTCCACACATGGCTGCTTGACATACGCTCAAACGTGTTCAAAGGCCAAAAGTTGCCAGAATTGCTAAGGTAATACTCATATTTTTAGAATTCCACTTTTCTCCCTAACCTAACATACTATACTCAATTTTTTTTATGAGCAGCATTTTGACTGGGTGGGGAAAACACAGTAAAGTTGTAGGCGATGGCACCCTGAGAAAAGCGGTTGAAGCTCTGTTGAATAACATGGGATCTCCCTTCAGAGTTGCCAAGTCCAACCTGGGACGCTTTGTGTCCCCTGGTACCTTGGTGGCAGCTTGGTTGAAAGATTCGGAGACGCTGAAGCTGTTAGTTTTGAAAGATGACAGAACCCATTCAGCTGAACCTGAAAATGCAAGTCTTGATCATAGTTCTCATTTGCAAGCTCTGCCTACATAGCAACTTTTCATGTCAAAGTCAAAGTCGACTGCCCATTTTGTAGTGATCAACTGATCATCCTTGTATCATAATCTCAGCCTGTAATCCATGGGTGAAAAAGGATGAACCTGGTCAATTTGTATTGCTTGAATGGCTTCTGTCAGCCATTCAAGATATATGTAATTTATGGGGCCAGGATGGGTGGAGTTGGATTGGGCTGTTCAGTGGGCCCAATGAATCTGGGCCCAGTCTGTTGGCACTGGATCACTTAGCTCAAGATTCAGCCGGAACCCGTCCCGGCCCATTTTGTGTATGCGCTCTTCTACAAGTTAACCAGGGTGCTATTTGAATTAAGAGAGATGCAGAGTTAACATAGCTTGCAAGTTATGTATTATGTATTAATCCGTCTGTAGCTGTAATATTGTTGTAAACTTGGAACTTTTTTTTTTGTTAATATTATGCTGCAAGTTCGAATTCTTCCAAGTATACGAACTTTTGTGTCTAGAGAACTCCACTTGGATCTATCTAGCCTGGTTTCTTCTGAAAAAAGAGTAGATAAAGCTCGGGGATAAACTTTTGAGCCGGAAAAATTGAGTTTTACTCCGATTAAAACGCTACGGCGTGGAGTTTAAAAATTGGCTTTATATCACAGTTCTGTCAAATCCGGGTTATAAGGGTCTTGAAAAAGTCCGGGTTATAATGTCCCTGAATTGTTGAAATCCGGGTTATAAAGTTGATTTTAAAACGCCACCACGTAGCGTTTTTAATACTTTATACCCCGGAAATTTCAGAACTGTGGTATAAAGTTACTTTTTTAAAAATCAAAAGTTAAACGCTACCACGTAGCGTTTTTATTTCGGTGTAAAAACAAAAAATCTTGGTTCAAACAAGACCCTTGTAAAGCCCGCACCGCACTTGGTTAAGAGCGTATTAGAAACGCGCAAGATGAACCCGTGCCATTTTTTATTTGCAGATTTCCAGATTTAAAAAAATGATTTTTCTAACCAGGCATAGATTGTAAATTGTAATAGATAGTACTCCCTCCGTCCCTTAATATAAGGCCCATTTACTTTTCCGACACTATTCACAACCCCAGAGAATCTTCTCGTTTTCTTCTAATATATAGAAATAAATATAGGTATAAGAGATCTCGTTTGATTCGTCTCAATGAGTACTTTGACGATATACAAAAATTATACTTTTTATCATCGTATATTTAGAGATATTAACGTTACAAAAAGTGTCTCGACAAATGTGTCAAAAGCAAATGAAAAGATCAATAGGGGACGGAGGGAGTACTAGATTAATTCTCGTACCATGTACGAAATTTGTATAATTTTTTAAAATTTTAAGATATTATATATTAAGTTTTATCTTAATAATTGATATAATTAGTATTTAGGCAAAATTGGATTAAACTACCGGTTATATAGACGATATAGCCCTAAACCACCAACTTTATTGAAAATAAATTTTAACCGCTCATAAAAACAACCTAGTAAACAATTAACCATCCATCGTCGCCATCAACATTCTTCGTAAAAAAAAACCCGTTACATGTGGGAAAAACAACTTTCAATAGAACGGGTGTCTTGAGGTAATATTGTCTATATGCCCGGTGATTTAATCCAATTAGATTTAGAGCAGTCAATCATATCAATCAAGTAGGATTCGATCTTTCCACGTTCAAGTTGAGAACGTATAGGGTTAACAACACTATTTTTTATTAAAACAATAAATATTAAAAAATAAATTAATATACATAATAATTATATTAACATACTCTACTTTTTTTAGTCAGATTCGTGACGCATATTCTTGTGTTAGTTCGGGTTCGATAATTTCAAGTTTTGAGAATTTTCGATCAAAAATTAAAAAATGTCATTTATGTATACAATCTAGATAAATTAGAAATGTAAATTTATGTTATAAAATTTATAAATTGATTAAATATTATCATTAGAGAGATATCAATAACAAATAATAATGTATATTGAAACATAAGTATAGAATATTATAGTTATTATACATATTTGTTTATATTTCAATCTTTAATTGTTTACCATTTTGCAATATTTTTTACTTTTTACCTTATATTTTAGTGTGTTTAAGACTATAGAAAAGATATACGACAATCAACTATTTAATAATTTGTGATATATATATTATTATTTATTTTTATTTTTGTATTATTATTATATTAATGGATTATAATCCAAATTTGGCACATAATAATATCTTAAAATATGACATGTAATATCATTGTGATATTTATTTGCCTTGATTTTCTAAATTTCCATATCTGGGAGATTTTATTGTGATATTGTTTCTCTTTCTTTCTAAATTTGATTAATATTATTTTGAAAATAAAAACGGTAACCAATAGAAAACCGACAAGTGGGTTGCTCTAATGAATGTTACCTACGCGGCATAGCTAGAATGAGAGGAAGAGGTTTTGTTTTAGTAGTTATATAGAGATTGTTTGATATTAGATTTATAGTTGTATTTTGTTGTGATGAATTGATAAGTTTCAAATCAGAAAAACATTTTCTCATAAAAGAAAGCTTAAACTATGTCCCTAAGGAAAAGAATAGAAAAATTATACCGGTTTAGTTTCGGCGCATTACAAATGCGTCAGAAATTGAAACCATTTTTATTAAAAATGTGGTGCACTTAGCTTGAGATATGCGGCGTACACTCACCATGTTTATCCTCAGGTCTAAGAATGTCATTAGAGTCTCCTATTATAATTGGAGGTTTATAAATGAAAATAATAATATATTTGGTAGATAGTACAACAATATTATATTTATGGTAAATAAGATTAATATAAAAAGCCTTAATAAAATTTGTGCATAAAAGTCAAAGTCCACCTTAGTACCATCAACTGGTGAGATGATAATATTTTTTAAATCCATTTTGCTAAAAATTAGTTGCTCTCTCATTCATTATTTTTGGTTTCTGCTAAACAGAAAAGGTCAATTTTATAACTTTTCTACTAAACAGGAAAGTGAATCCTCCATTTCTATAGCCACATTGTTACTGAGCATGTAAAATGTCATGTACTTCTTATCTTTTAAAAAGAAAAGAAAAGAGGATTGCATACTTTCCATCCTTGATCGAAGGCACACCTACTCTAATAGTCTAATGTATACTCCCTTCGTCCCGGTATATAATTCATGTTTCATTTTTGACACTATTCACCTTTTAATACATTTTGTCGTATAACTTTTAATATGTAAGAACAAACATAGTTATATGGGGTCTTGTTTGATTCGTCTTGATGTATACTTTAACATATCAAAATTTTAGAATTTTTTATTAACATATAGTTAAAGATATTAACGATACAAAACGTGTCTCGGCAAATGTGAAAAGTGAAAGAGGAATTATATTATGGGACGGAGAGAGTATTTTGATACAAGATTAATATTAAATATCTTTTCTAAAGCGAAGGCAGATCTAAAGGATAATATTTTATATTCTTCTATATATACCCTCGTGACAGAAGCATTCATAAATTTTATTGAGGTGTCATATTTTTATCCTCGACATGGTTGAATATAGAATTTTTTTGTTAAAATCTTATACTTAACAAAGTAGAGTACAAAAAAATAGTGTCCAAATAATTTTTGTATTGCTCCTGTAGACACCTTTCTATATAAGACACATTGACATTAATGGGAGGTAAACTTGCGAGACAAGTGGTAATGAAAAAAATTAACGTGGATGAGGATGGGGTGGGGATAGGGACGAGGACTAAATTAAATCATAAACATGGATGAGGACGGGGGCGGGGATCATATTTCTAAACGTGAATGATGATAGTAATCATACTCCCTACCCCTAACCTGCCCCATTGTTGCATAGTGTGTACCAAAGAATAAAATATAGCATTTTTATTTTGTTCAGCATATAAAATATACTTAGGTATAAAATATTTCGTATATTGTTAAGGATTTGAGGTTTAAAGTTTTGAGTTTAGGGTTTAAGAATAGGGCGATAGGGTTTAGAGATTTAAAAAAATAAAATAAACTGAATTTATGTGTAGTATCTATAGTTGGATGTAGAAGATCCAATCCGCTAAACCTCATACTCCGTGTATGAGTATATGACATACTCCTTATCAACTTGTCTAGAGCAAGTTATATATTTAATTATCTACCTAAACTAGGCCCTATCATCTCCAAACAAATCCATGAAATCCAAATTACCTTTTCATCTAAGACCCAAATCTCATGAAAAATGTCATTAAGATGAGAAATAGGAAGCAAGGAGGAAGGAGCCCGTTGACCACCCATTGACAGGCCGTTGACCGTCCTTTGACCACCCATTGACCGTCCGATGACCACCTGTTGATCGGCCATTGACCATCTGTTGATTTTTTTTTTTTTAAATGACAGTTTTTTTTCGGATTTTTTCCGTTTCAATTTTTTTGTTGCTGTGATTTGTAAGTAAAAGTGCTATTCTTTGTAATGAAAAATGTTTTTTTTTTTTTGCTACCAAATATTTTTTGCTACGATTTATAAGCAAAAATGCTATGTTTTTTCTACCAATTTTTTGTGCTATGGTTTGTAAGAAAAAATGCTATGCTTTGTAAGTAAAAGTGCTATATTCTTTCGAGGCAAAAGCGTAACACATTTCACCTAGCATAGAGAAGCACATATAGGCAAAAGTGTAGCACACTTCAGTTAGCTATAGAAAAGCACGTATAGGCGAGAAGTGTATCACATTTCAGCCATAGAGAATCACATATAGGCGAAAAGTGTAGTACATTTCATCCATAGAGAAACACATTTAGGCGAAAAATGTAGCACATTTCAGCCATATATAGAGAAGCATATGTATGTGAAAAGTGTAGCACATTTCAACAATAGAGAAGCACATCCAGGAAAAAGCGTAGCACCTTTCATCTAGCCATAGAGAAACACATATAGGCGAAAAAGTGTAGAACATTTCGGTCATAGAGAAGCACATCCAGGCAAAAGCGTAGCACCTTTCACCTAGCCATAGAGAAGCACATATAGGCGAAAAAGTGTAGCACATTTCGGTCATAGAGAAGCACATTGAGGCAAAAGCGTAGCACCTTTAACCTAACATAGAGAAGCACATATAGGCAAAAGCGTAGCACACTTCAACTAGTCATAGAGAAGCACATATAGGCAAAAGCGTAGCACAATTCAGCTAGTAGTAGAGAAACACATATAGGCGAAAAGCGTAGCACATTTCAGCAATAAAGAAGCACGTCTAGGCAAAAACGTAGCACCTTTCACCTAGCATAGAGAAACACATATAGGAAAAACCGTAGCACACTTCAGCTAGCCTAGAAAAGCACATATACGTGAAAAATGTAGCACATTTAAGACATAGAGAAGCACATCTAGGCAAAAAGTGTAGCACATTTCACCTAGCATAAAGAAGCACATATACACAATATCGTAGGACAGTTCAGCTAGGCATATAGAAGCACATATGGGCAAAAGCGTAGCATATTTCAGTAATATAGAAGCACATAACACTTGTGGTAACACATACTTTGCAAGTTCAAATTTTGGCCTAAAATATCATAGCACATTTCAACCATATAGTAGCACATTTCACGCATTTTGAAACACTTAATTTTGTAAGTACAAAATCCGGCATAAAAAATATTTTTTTGGTAAAAAAAGTCAACGCCGGTCAACGGTCGGCCAACACCAGTCAATGTCGGTCAATGGTCAATTTCGGTCAAACCTAGTCAATGGTCAATTACTTGGGTCAAAACTCTAGAAGAGTATAATCCTAGCCATTGAATTTCATAGCTAGTATTACTTCTTATTTTTCATTTTAAGATTAATTTCTCATTTGATCTTTACCCTTTCATTTATTAGAATAATATTAATTTTTTTTTTTTTTTACGCGGAAGAGAGACTCTTGCATTTACAACTTCAGAAGATCCAATTTAAACATACTCCGTATATTCAAAGAAATTATATAACTGCTCATGATTTCACACATTTTTTATTGTATCATTTCTATCTACCTACTTCCTTAACAGAAAGATTGATGTAGAATATTGGCATGCAAATTATCTTATCTAAGCGATTAGTACAACTAGGAAAAGAAAAGAAAAGAAGCCACACAAGTTTATCTTCCTCAATATATCTCTCTTTTATTTTTTAAAATATAAATTTTAGACATTTACTGTATATTTTTAATAAGAATAATGTTTTCTATAAATACTTTTTCCAAATTATGAAATCCAATTTTATGAGATAAATGTTGGTAGAAAGGAGGTTCAATGTGTCACGAATTAGTTTTGTACTAAGTGCTTGTTTGGTTAGAGTCTAAAATCATAGGAATTGAAAATCTGCAGAAAATGAAAATGAATATTTGTGTTTGGTTTGAAAATTTTTTTGTGAAAATCATGGGATTTTGATTTCCTAGGATTTTCAATTCCTCTATTATGTGAGAATTGATCTTACCTAGTCCCCCTAGATAATTCACTTTTCCCCATTTTTAGTGCTCGTTTGGTTGAATGTAGGAATTGTAATTCATGGGAATTGAATTCATGAGATTTGAATTAAGGTGATTTGTAATATAGGAGATTTTGAGAAAATGTGTTTGGTTAAAATTTGCAATAGGTAGATCAAAATGGAGGAATTTAATTTTGCATGTGTAAAAATGGGAGAATTGAAAATCAATTTAATTTTCAAATCTGCAGAAAATGAAAATTAATTTTGATTTGTAATATATGGAGGAATTTAATTACCTCGAGGAGACTAGGTAAGATCAATTCCCACATAATGGGGGAATTGAAAATCCCATGATTTTCACAGAATTTCTTTCCAACCAAACACATATATTCATTTTCATTTCCTGAGATTTTAGCCTCCAACCAAACAAACACTTATCTATGAAATCTTAAATTCCCCTATTTTGATCTATCTACTATAAATTTTAATCTATCTACTACAAATTTCAATCAAACACATTTTCTCAAAATCCCCTATATTACAAGTCACCTTAATTCAATTCCGATGAAGATGAATTCAATTCCGATAAATTCAATTCCTATGATTTAGGATTCCCACGTCCAACCAAAGCACTAAGGTTAAAAAGACGGTTATTCTTCGAATTTGCCGAATCGAAGATCCGATTGCAATCCAAATCTTAGACTAAAATAATTAAGGACAGGGCCCCAGACCGACATCACATTTTACTACTATGTGTGCATGGGGACATGGGTACAAATATTAAATAAACTATCTTGCCTTTTTTTAGTTTTATCACTACTACTTCATCCGTCCCATTATTTCCTTCTTGATTCTGTTTTTGACACTATTCACACATCAAGAGAATCTTCGTAATTTCGACCAATATATAGATAAAAACATAGTCATGTGTGGTCTTGTTTTATTCGTCTTATCGAGTACTTTTAATAATATTCAAATTTTATAAATTTTACTAATTTATAATTAGAGATATTGATAAAACAAAACGCACATCATCATACGTGCCCAAGTGAAACAAGAAGGAAATAAAG
The DNA here is from genome assembly GCA_029168935.1 of Oxyria digyna. Taxonomy (NCBI): domain Eukaryota; kingdom Viridiplantae; phylum Streptophyta; class Magnoliopsida; order Caryophyllales; family Polygonaceae; genus Oxyria; species Oxyria digyna. Next base: position 17,937,573 of record JAPVLV010000007.1, on the reverse strand, counting down.
GGACAGAGGGAGTACCATTTTTTTTAAATAGGATGTTTATAGAGGTACCATAGAATTACATAATTTCTATTCACCGCCCACTCAAATTGCTATTTACCGTCCAGTTTTTGTGCGTCACGCATGGATTAAAACCATACGTCACGCACGGATTAAAACCATACGTCACGCACAGATTTTTTATTTTATTTTTTTGCTTGTTTTTTTTCATAATCTTGTAGATAATTTCAATACGATCGCGTGCATATAAAATTCGTCCAAAACGGACATCGTTTGCCCCTTCAAAGAGTAAAAAAACAAAGAATAGTGGAGTAATTATGATTAAGTGTAACAAATCTACTACTTCGTACTTATAAATTATAGTTGTGAATTTTCTCCAAACCAAAGAAGGAGTTCAGGCACTTCCGTCAGATATGAGATTGAAAGATATGGCTTTGTCCCGGCCGTTAGAGCGTTAAGCCACTCATTCTCTTAGGCCGTCTCAAAGCGCTTAGTCGAATTTTGGTATCCGAGCTTAGCCGCTAGGCGAAGGGTAGACGGAAGAAGGTCTCCGAAAGCCCTATTTTCGCGAGACCCTTTCGGTCCACACTGGAGAACTCGTCTCTCGGGCGTTGCTCTATTGGGCAGAGGTTCCTCGATTAACTAACTTACTTAAAGAAGAAAACATTTTTTTTTTCGATCTTTAAACACTGAACACCACATCTCGACAAAGAAATTAAGTATTACCATCACTAAATAAAATCTTTGCTAAGTTATCTACTATATTATAAAAAAATTGAAAAATGGTGTGTTGAGTTTCAACGGACTTGTTGATACAAGAAATTATGTGTGATAAAGTTGTATTTTGGCCTTTTGAAGGGGCAAACGATGTCCGTTTTGGACGAATTTTATATTTACGCGATCGTATTGAAATTATCTACAAGATTATGGAAAAAAACAAGCAAAAAATAAAAAATATCCATACGTGACGTACGGTTTTAATCCATGCGTGACGCATGAATTTTTTTGAAAAAAAAATTTGTGCGCGGCGTATGGTTTTAATCCATGCGTGACTTACAAAAAGGCCCTTGCTAAATACAGCCCGGGCGTTTTCTAAATAACGCCCGGGCCCTCGCGTTCTGCGAGGAAGCGCATCCTCGCAGAACGCGAGAGTGCGTCCCCTCGCAGAACGCGAGGGTGCGTCACCTCGCAGAACGCGAGGGTGTTTTTTCCCTATAAAAGGGGAAAAACCCTACTCGGCCCATTTTTACAGCCACCATAAAAAAATTCCGCCGCTCTCTTCTCATTTTACCATCTCTCTCAATTTCAACCTACTTCTTCTTCCTCTTTTCAATTCAAATCTCCATATAAGGTATGTTTCTAATACTCTTATGCTTTCTAATGTTGTTTTTAGATGAATATATGTTGTTAGTATAGAAAATTGCATATTATATGATGTTTTGATATTGAATGTTGATTTAGAAATGGTTGTATAATGGATGAAAGATGATGATTTTGAATTATGGTGGATGAGTGGATGTTGTTTTATGTTGAAATTCATTAGGGTTAGGGTTTTTTATTAGGGTTGTTGATTTTATTTAGGGTTTTGATGTTTATTTGGTAATTTACTTAAATTGATAGGTATTTTAGCTAAAATATTGAATTTTCGTCGGAAAATCTCGCCGGAAACTGTTGCCGGAAACTCATGATTGTGCAAATTGACGCAGAACGCGAGGGGTGTAGTATACTCGCAGAACGCGAGGGTCATGGTACTCGCAGAACGCGAGGGTCATGGTACTCGCAGAACGCGAGGATCATGGTACTCGCAGAACGCGAGTGTCATGCTACTCGCAGAACGCGAGGAATTGACATAAGAGGAAATTCTTTCCTCTTCTGAAGATACATATTTATATACTGATTTTACTTTATATACTGTGATATTTATATACTGATTCTACTTTACATTTTTTTAGGTAATGGATCGTCCTGGACGTTCAACCCGTCGAAGAAATTGGAACGCTGTGAGAGAAAATCCACCGGTTGAAAATGCAAAAGGGAAAAGGAAAGCAAAGAATACAACACCGGTAGAGCTCTTCTCCGAGGGGCTCCCCGACGTTGATTATCACGCCATAGAGCGGTACAGTGGTGTCCATAGTTATGCCGGGGAAGACTGTTCTGTGCCTAGTGGGATAGAACGAGCAGATACATATCAAGGGTATCGAAATGATGATTGGGACCTTTATTCTCAAGAGTTAGTTTCATGTGCACAACCGTCAACTCAATGGGCACCACAATCAACTCCATATGAACAATCGGGTAGCACTATTGGTGGCTGGGACAATTTCATTCCTCAGTATGCTGTAGTGGAAGTTGGACAAGGGTGGGGTGGACAAAGTTGGGTCGGTGGACAATGTTGGGGAGGTGGATTTGGTGAGGGAAGTGTTCCTGAAGACATGGGTCAAGGAAGTGGACAAGCTTGTTCTTCTTCTTACAATCCTCAACCAGAACCGATGGAACAAGAGTACCAGGATGAAGGTGTTGGGGAAGAACACGAAGAAGAAGGTGATGATGATGATGATGATGAAGAAGAAGAAGAAGAAGAAGAAGTGGTCCAGAAACCAAAAAGAAAGAGGAAGTCCAAGAAGAATGAGCCAAAGTATGATCCTGAGCTCACTCATGCCACACCTGGCGGTCCAGAAGATCCCGAAGTGCTTAAGGGATTTGAAGCACATGTGGCGTTCCACATCCAGAAAGGGGAGGTAATTTACTAATTTATTGATTTTCAGTATGCCGGGAACATCAACTTCTTCCAAACTCAAAGTACTCCAGAAAGGGTGCAACTCTGATACTCTTAGTGGTCTTTGCTCCTTCCAATGTCTTACAATCTGATGAACACACATCAACCCATCTCTAATCTTGATCCCGCAGCTACAAAACATATTAAAGTGCGCACCTAATCTCTCCCCCTTCGTGTATTCCTTAAGCAAAAATTCTATGCATTTGTAAGAGACTTTGAACTTCAAGACTTTAAACAAGTCCGCCCCTTCAACAACTGTGAAGCTCTTATTCTAACTCTCGGTGAAAGACACAGTAATCTCCTTAGGTTGGTTCTCCGCCATTGTTTTGTATTCTCGCGTTCTGTGAGGGAGGCACTTCTCGCGTAACGCGAGGGGCTTCCTCTCGCAGAACGCGAGAAGTTGCTATTTCCTGAAACTAGTCATTCAACGGGATATTTTAACATAACATGAGTTTCTACATTAAAAACCATAAAAACCCTAAAAACATGAACACATCTAAGTTTTTGACATTATATGCAAAAGTCATCTCTTCAACACTTACTACTACTACTAGATTTAACATGAAATACAACATAATAAGTTCATTTTAGCTCTTAATGGTGCAAAACAAATTAAAATTCAAAAATTAAGTAAGCACATTACCTCATTTGAATGGTAACTTGATGAACCACCATCTTCATTCCCTCCTTTGTTGAATTCCTCTTCATCTTCCATTATTTTAGGTGTTTTTAGAGTGTTTTGAAGTTTTAAGGTTTTGAAAATGGGTTTTAATGGAGGGTGAAAGAGGTGAAAGATGATAAAAAGAGGTGTTAGGGTAGGGTTAATAGGTGTTACGGAATACTTAAAATAAGGAGGTAGTTATTATAGTTAGGTGGGGACAAGACATGTAGTAATGGCGCACAACAACGTCCATCTGACATGCTAATCTCGCGTTCTGCGAGGGACGTGACACTCGCGTTCTGCGAGGACACGTACACTCGCGTTCTGCGAGATTCTTTTTGCTAATCTCGCAGAACGCGAGTGTCACGTCCCTCGCAGAACGCGAGTGTCACGTCCCTCGCAGAACGCGAGTGTCACGTCCCTCGCAGAACGCGAGTGACCCGGCGTTGTTTGAATAAAGCACCGGGCTGTATATAAGAACCGTGTACAAAAACTGGACGGTAAATAGCAATTTGAGTGAGCGGTGAATAGTAAGGGTCTAGAATTAATCGGATACCACTTTTTTATATAAAATTTTATAGACAAAAATGTAGTGTCACGATGCATCTAGGGATTTTTCTAGGACATTATTGTCGACCTTATTGTATACAGTTTATGATCGCTTGCAAGTTGTGATGATGATGGAGTATCTGGAATCAACTTCAGCTCGTGTACAGAGCAAAGCTAACCGAAGTATCTCTTTTCGGGTGAAATTGCGAATTCAGAGCTGTTTTCACACAAATTCTAGCCTGAAATCGGTATCGAAATTCCTTTTTTCATCCACTGCTTGCTCACCATCTGTTTTCTTCATGCTCACCATCTGTTTGTTTAAATGTCTCCACCAAGGCAACTGTAACTTCTCTCTTTCTGGATTCAACTCTCTACAGTATAAGATATTGCAGATCTCCTTAGTAATTTTACACAATCGTTGTTTACACAGACTTATCCATACATAGAAATTCTTTCCATTTCTGTTGTACATACCAAATCAAATTTAAACGTCTGCACAAAAAAGGAAGATCTTGATCCTCAACGTTTCCTTAGTATTAACTATATTTGATCTTCTAGGATTTTGGGTATTTTTCCATTGTCATCTTCAAACCCGTACTCATCTATTTAAACGCACGGCTAATACTTTGTTAATCAAGCATTCAGCCTCCCTCTTAACTCCATTACAGTTATTATTCTGTGTTTTCCAACATGTCACCTCCAAATGAAACCATCATTCCTCTCAGTAATTTCAAGTCCAAATCTTCAGACCAACTGTTTGAACTCTCTGATGGAAAGCTAAGTGTGAAAGGCTTCTCATTTCTCTCTGAAGTTCCACAAAATGTTTCCTTCACAAATTTCTCATCCATATGCACCTCCTCCACTGCCCCATCAACTCTGTTCAACCGTGTCCAATCCATGTCGTCTCGAGGCGGTTTCTTGGGATTTCAAGCACAACAGCCCTCCAATATCCTCATCAACTCACTGGGTAAGCTCAAAGACATTGATTTTCTCAGTATTTTCAGGTTCAAAACTTGGTGGTCAACACAATGGGTGGGAAGTTCAGGCTCTGATCTTCAAATGGAGACCCAATGGGCTCTTCTTAACCTCCCTGAAATCCAGGCCTATGTCATCATTGTTCCTGTCATCGAAGGCGGGTTTCGATCCTCCCTTCAACCCGGTGAAGATGGCCATGTTATGATCAATGTCGAGAGCGGTTCGAGCCATCTTAAGGAATCATCTTTCAATGCCATAGCCTATGTTCATGTGTCTGACAACCCGTACAGCATTATGAAAGAGGCTTATAGCGCTATTCGAGTTCATCTCGACACATTTAAGCTGTTGGAAGAGAAATCAAGCCCAGATTTCCTGGATAAGTTTGGTTGGTGCACTTGGGATGCATTTTACTTGACTGTGGACCCCATTGGTGTATGGCATGGTGTTGATGAGTTTGCTAAAGGTGGGCTTTCACTTAGATTTCTCATTATTGATGATGGGTGGCAGAGTATCAACAGAGATGGAGATGAACCAGGTCGTGATGCTAAGAATCTTGTTCTTGGTGGCGAGCAGATGACTGCTCGGCTTCATAGGCTCGATGAAGGAGAGAAATTTAGAAGCTATAAAGGAGGATCTATGCTGTCTCCAAATGCTCCATCATACAATACTCAGAAGCCCAAATTGCTTATCTCAAAGGCGGTTGAGATCGAGCATGCTGAGAAGGATCACAAACCTGCTGTTGAGATTGAGAGGCTGAAGAAGGAGCTTGATGAGTTGGCCAATGGAGGATCATCAGTTCAATCATGTGATTCTTCATCTTGCAATGGGAATCAAGAGTTTGGTATGAAGGCATTTACAAAGGATCTCAGAACCAAATTCAAGGGATTGGATGACATATTTGTTTGGCATGCTCTTTGTGGGGCCTGGGGTGGAGTTAGACCTGATGCCACTCATCTGAATGCTAAGGTAATACAATGTTTTCCTTCCCCGGGACTTGATGGAACCATGGAAGATCTTGCTGTGGTTAAGATTGTTGAGGGCGGGATTGGTCTTGTTCATCCCGATCAAGCTGCCGACTTTTACGAGTCAATGCATTCGTATCTTGCAAGCGCAGGAATCACCGGACTAAAAGTTGACGTGTTTCATGTGAGTCTCTTTCTTTCTCTCAATTCATTAATCTTTTCTTGCTTTTATTAATTCATATTTTTTATTGAATTCAGACTCTGGAGTACATGTCAGAAGACTATGGGGGCAGAGTTGAGTTAGCTAAAAAGTACTACGAAGGACTATCGAAATCCTTGAAGAAGAATTTCAGTGGCACTAATCTTATCTCTAGTATGCAACAAGCCAATGACTTCTTCTTCCTCGGAACCAAACAGATATCCATGGGTCGAGTCGGTAAGAAACTTGCAATCCTTTTTATTATTTGGATCCTCATTCAAATTTACAGTAGTTGAATCCACTATACAAATCTGTAAATGTTTCAGGTGACGACTTTTGGTTTCAAGATCCTAATGGTGACCCAGATGGTGTATTTTGGCTACAAGGAGTACACATGATTCATTGCTCATACAACAGCTTATGGATGGGTCAGATCATCCATCCTGATTGGGACATGTTTCAAAGTGACCACGTCGGTGCCAAGTTCCATGCTGGATCCCGCGCCATTTGTGGTGGACCTGTTTATATAAGCGACTCCTTAGGCGGTCACAACTTCGATCTCTTGAAAAAACTCGTCTATCCTGACGGCACTATCCCTAAATGCCAAAAGTATGCTCTCCCAACTAGGGATTGTCTCTTCAAGAATCCCCTCTTCGATAAAAAAACCATCCTCAAGATATGGAATTTCAACAAGGTAAGAACTAAGAAGTGAAAACTATGTTAGAAGTTTTCCACTTTGGTTAAAAATCTTACATTTTGTTGTTGTTGTAGTATGGAGGAGTGGTTGGAGCTTTTAACTGTCAAGGAGCAGGGTGGGACCCAAAGGAAAAAAGGATCAAAGGATACAAGCAATGCTACAAGAAAATGGAAGGAACAATTCATGTGAATGACATAGAATGGGATCAAAATATAGAAGCATTAGAGATGGGTGCTGCTGAAGAATATGCCCTCTATTTAAGCGAGGCTGGCTCCCTTTTCTTGATGGGTACGAAGTCAGACCCGATGAAGATAGAAGTGAACCCGACTACATACGAGATTTTCACGTTCGTGCCGATCGAGAAGCTGAATGGAGGTGTGAGTTTCGCGCCGATTGGTGTAACGAGCATGATCAATAGCGGTGGAACTGTGCAGGGATTGGAGTACAAGAATGATGCAGGTGGATCGAGTGTTGTGATGAAGATTAAGGGAGGAGGAGGATTTTTGGCTTACTCGAACCAGTCGCCAAAGAAGTGTGTGGTGAATGGAGAAGAGGTTGAATTTGAATGGGTGGAACAGAGTAAGCTGATGTTCAATGTGGCTTGGATTGAAGAGAATGATGGAGTTGCTGATGTGGTTGTTCACTTCTGAATAATATTCTAGGATTAAGAACTGGTTTGTTTTCTTGAATTGTTTCGGTTTGAATAATGTTAAAGATATGGAGATTGATTCTTCGTTATCTTTTGATTTATAATTTTCAGAAACAGTCCACATATGATTTTTTTGACACGGACAAATTAAAGATAGCATCTACGTGACCAAACTTGATAAAATTTTCAAAAACTCATCTATCCTATGAAATCGCAAACCATATATATATATATATATCTGACACAAAATCTTGAATCCAACCCAAATTGTTTGTAACTTGTTTCAATGGACGTCGTATTCTCAGGCAACAGGCTAGTGTCAAACCCTCCGTCGGGAGACATCGAGGAAATGGAAGACTCAGTGGACCGCAAATTCCGATCATTCAACAACTTCGACGTGGCAATGTCTCCGCCCTCCGATCACCAATTCCTTAATCCTCCGATGGAGACCTCCTCCTTGGTCTGCACCAATAACTTGAACTTCCTAAACTTCCTATGGAGATCCAACGGCGGCGCTGTCAAATCCGGGGGCCGGAAAGAGAGGATCGAGAAAGAATGGAAGATTCTGAAAAGCAGTCTCCCAAACAGCATCTTCGTCCGGGTGTACTCAAGCCGACCCGAATTAATGCGTGTTGCGATAATGGGCCTTCCAGACTCAGCCCAAAGTAATCCATACGCGTATGGGGTTTTCTTCTTCGACATATTTCTTCCGGCCCAATACCCAGCGAAGCCGCCGCAGATCCACCACCGGTTCAACGGGGTAGCGGTTGAGGTGCCCCGGTTCACGCAGAGCGGGTGGGATCCGAAGCGGTCGAGTTTGTTGCATGCGCTTGGGGTTTTGCAAGGACACGTGGAGGGTAGAGGGAAGGAGTATCAATATCATGAGGTTTTGATGCTTTCGCATAGGGCGATGGTAAGGACTTTGAGGGAGCCGCCTATGGGGTTTAAGGATTTCGTTAAAGGGTATTTTCGGAAATATTCTCATGATATTTTGATGCAGTTGAAGGGGCATTTGGAGGGTCAGGGTTTTAGGAAGAGTGCTGGGGAGGGCCAGGAGCTTACGGGGAGGTTCACTTTTCTACAGCTCTTCAACGATTTTGTGAACAATGGGTCTTATTGCACTCATATTGAATAGTTTAGTTTTGCTGCTAAACTCAATTTTGTTATTTTTTTTTATTCTCGCTCCCGTGCCTTTAAACACTTAAGTTGTATGTTTCATCAAAACATTTGTCTACAAAATTTACAAACATTTAAAATATAATTTATTTGAGAATTCAACTAAAATACATAGGAATATGGAAAATATGAGTATATTTAGTTTTGCACTTGAAAAAATTTGGGACAACTTTGAAGTAGGTTAAAGTTTGGATGAGTCAACGATAGATCACGAGACAATGGAATCAGATTCAACAAAACCCTTGCGGAAACATCAAGACCAAAACAACTGTTTAGTGTAAATTATTATACGCTTGTGTATATGTGAAATTTGAAACAATGATGTTATTATGTAGTTATACCCCTGGATGCATTGTTGTTCAATATAATAAAAAAATTCATAACTTAAATGTAATCAATTATACATGTATAAACTGTTGCAACAAAATATAATCACGTTAAGGAAATTCATCTACTAAACGTTACATTTAAACAACACTTTGATCACTAAAGTCAAATCTAGATAATCTTAAACGCCACCTGCGTATTCTCTTCGACACGTGCTTTTCGGAACGAACATCAACTCTGATGCCGAAGCAGATCAACCAAAACCGAGGAAGAGGAAGCCTCGTTTAATCCTGTTTGGAGACTTAATCAAACCCGAGATCATGGTTCCTCTACCGAAGCCCCAAGATTTTCCTCCAAAATATCTTGACTTCATCCTCAAGAATGGAGCCGAAAAAGAACGCATGAATCTGAAGTTGATCTTAATCAAGACACTCGAGGCAGCAGACCTATGCAAGCATCAAGGTCGTTTGAGTCTTCCAAAGGCGCGGTAGCTTTTAACATTTTGTACTAATTATCAAGGTGATTCGAGATACGATATGAGATGCTATATATTTATATATAATCGAAATATTCTATATTTATATGTAATCGATGCTTCCTCTTTCGAGCACAATTATGGTAGAACCATTTTCCTTTATATAGCTATGCAATAAGAAAACATAAAAAAATCTAAAAATTGGAGAAAGAAGTGTGAAAAAAAAAGAAACATGTGACATAAAGATTTTAGTAGTAGAGACATTACCTACAAGCTACTGGCAAGATATAAATTTGGAATTGAAGCTATATTCTAACCTTTTTTCTTCCATTCTCAAGCCAAGCATCCCCTTTGCTATTTGTTATTTGTATTCTAATTAAGGTAAAAGGCGATTGAATTGAAGCCAAAATTCTAAAATAACCTTTGTTGAGTTTCAAAAGTCAATGTTATTAGTACTCTCCTAGAATTCCCATCTATGTGCCTGGTGGTTAACATAATTAATTTATTGAGTGGTTTAAAATAAATACGAGTGACTTCCTAAAAAAAGGGACAAATAATAGTTGGTGATTTAGTGGAACAACACTTTGCTCAAGACTATTGTTTCCATTCCTTTAGAAATCTTACGCTCCCTTATTTCATGATTTTATTCTACTTGCTAATTTTGTAGGGTAAATGAATTGGATATATTAATCTTTTCCCTTCGTTCACTTTTCTACCTCGCCCCATATTTCCCCTACTCATGTCACTCTCAAACAAAACACAACACAACAATTCAATTTCTTTGGCTCTTCATCCTCATTTACTTCTTATGCCAAGCACAAGCAAACCAACGATATTCCTACGACTTCCTCCTTGTTCTTTCCATCAAAACTGAACATTATGTTATAAATAGCATATTGACCAAGTGAGATACGAAACTGATTCTAAGAGTAAGAAAGGGAAAACAATTTTTTTTTCTTTAACCAAAAGGAATAGAAAAAAATGTAGAATGAGAGTGTTACAGACTTAATTCTATATTATCACACCTATATCCCATTGCATGTGATCCAACATACAACTTGAGCTTTGTTTTTCCTTTCTCTGAGTAAATATAATAATCAGATATTAGATGGCGAAACAGATGATTACAGTTGATAAACTAAGATGCCTCACATAAAGCATCAATACATAAGAAAGTGGATCCATTCAACTTAATTAGTTTCCACAAAATTGGATCTCATACCTGCTTAATTCCTGAAGAGCACGACAATTGGGTAGAATTGTGCACCCCATGTCACTGATGACAAAATGATAACCAAATGAATTGTGCACCACATGTCACATGCTTAAGTTTTTATTCAAACTAAAATCAGAAGAATATATGCATAATTTGTGACCAATAATCCAATGAAATGAATCTAAACAAAATCCACTCAACTAATAAATCACACACTAAATTTTACTATAAAACAAAGCCAATAAGAGAATTCACGAGAACCACAAAAGCATATAAAAAATAATTAAACATACCTGATTGTTAAAGATGTTTTGGCTGATGGAATTAACAAACGATTCTTTTTTTTTTTTCTTATTCAATCAACAAACTACAAACTCAAAACACTATCTCTTTCCCAAAAACATCAGGATAAATTCAGCAGCTTCGATTCCCAGATCCTTCCGCAGATCTATTTTATTTTGCCAAAACAATATTGTAACACAACTTACAAAATGACTGGTTTTAAGGAATAAAAAACTAACAAAATTGATCGGTTTCAAGAAAAAACTTACAAAATGATGAGATGTGTGCAATATCTGACCTCAACTATGCCCGATACTTCATAGCCTTCAATATTAGTTTAAATCCATACATTCAACATGAAAGGCCGTGTTGTGTGAATTATCACAGTTGAGAGGAAGATAGTGAATATCTGGACGCATGAAAACAAACAGAAAAAATGAATAAGCATATAAAACTGACCACTTTGCAAAATTACTAAATTCAAAAGATGAAGCAAACAGTTCAGCAAAAAACAACAAAGTTAGGCAAAGTTCTGCAAAATTACGAAATTCAAAAGACGAAAAAACAACAGTTTTCAGAAATTAATCGAATTCAATCACATGAAGACCACCTTCTTTGGACTCTGAGTTGGATCGGCAATAGCAAGCCCTAAGAAGATAATTTGTGCCTCCTACAATAGATCAGAGAACGACATTCAAAAGACGAAACAAAGAGAATGACATTCAAAAGACGAAACAAACAGCAGTTTCAAAAAATTGACCACATGATGAAACAACATACACACTACAACAACCGAAGTGTTGGATGCTCTACCATGTTCGATATGCAGTAATGATGCATAAGTTCTGTTTCTAAAAAAGCAGAGAAAGTTGGTTTGTTGACTTTGTTCCCATAAGCAATATACACACAACAACAAATGATTTCTAATCTAAAGATAATGTTAATTACTATCACTTACAATTTATAAACAAAACTTGCAAGCATCCTATAAATCAAACACAAATACAAAAATCATGTATAAGAACAACATACATATATATGATAACTGAAAAGATACTTTGTTTTATGACAACCAAATAGATTATACAAAAAGAGAGGAGATTAGTAAACTAATAACCCCAGTCTTTAGTAAATCTTGTTTAGTCACAAAGGAAAAACAAAACAACCTCAAATTTAATTCTGAGACTGCATTATGGGGGACAATGAACTTATTAAAAAGGGTTTAAGAAATAATCTTTACAATGAGCTAGCATGAGATTTGCTAATACAAAAGAAAATCCAAAAAACCATGGTGAATTGATGCAGAAGTTGTCAAAAAAGAAGTTGTAGTATTCATATATCCGAAGAACATAAAAATAGATATTTATAATGAGTTATGATTTTGACTCAAGCCTCTAACTTATTGTTAGTTTGGACACTTGCTCTGCGGTAATGTCAAAATAGTATCCTGTATAGAAAATTATAAAGCTGCATTTCCCCACAAGACTGGATTATCTAACCTCTGCTAATCCTTTCGGCCTCACTCAACTCCAGTTTACATCTTTGACGGTTGGACACCTGCAAGAAGCAATTCGTACAACCTTTTGGTCACCTGGATTACATGGATCAATCAACACAGTTTTAAGCAAAGCTAACAGTTGGCAAATAAAATTTTCATATAAACACTTAAATCTTTATTCAAAATGATATATAATGCATGATGTAGAACAAAACTCAACTTTGTTCAAAATTCTTCAGGAGATTTCGCAAACTGCTATTTCAGGAATAGGAAAATGTAAACTAATTGTAATTGAGAAATAACCTTAGGTTAGTTGATCAAAGTTAGGAAATATTGTACTATGTGACCTACTTGAAAGTGCGAAGGGAACTTGCAAATCGTTCATCAGTTTTAGAGGACGAGCAAGAAGTTGATTTCGTCAAATTTACCATAGTAGAAACCATTTCATGTGTTTATCTGTCACCAAAATAAAAAATCAGTAAGAAATCAGAAATTTTAGCATGTTAACACTAAAATCAACTCCTCAGTCCCAGAAGATGAACACAAGTACCAGAACTCAATGGGCATACCTGTTGATGGGTCAGGGTGTAATACTACGTCTTTTTGGGAAATTGACGACGAACTTGAAGTGCTACCTCCTACAACTTCTTCTGTAAGAGGAAAACTTGATAAACTAATTGAGAAATAACCTTGGGTTTAGTTTTTTTCCACTAACAACAGCACATTTCCAACCGAGCAAATCAAAATCCATTACAAACTGTAAGAGGAAAAATTGATTAAAAAAAAATGAAGTCAGCCCACATACTTGTTAGCGTAATCCATCACAATCGGTGAAGAAAGACGATCGAAAGTGAAGTAAGGAGACAGACCCAGAATCCCAAAGAGCTTCTTCTTCCTCCGCCATTACTGAAAAAATTAACCTCTCTCTAAATTTTTATCAATCAACAACAATACAAAGGCAACACATGAGCCACATGATACGCTACACTTTGTATGGCGTAACTAGGGGTTATTACATTAGTTTAGGAGTGTTATCACAAGTATTTGGAGCTATTGTTATATTTTGAGTTGTTTATGAAGAAGTGAAGAAATGAAGACCAGAACCGAAGAAGAAGAGGATCAAAGATTGAAGACATGAAGACGAAGACATTCTGCGGAGCAGCGGCGATCGCCACCATCACTATGGCGATCGCCATTATACAACAGAAGCATTACATGAGGTCGAGAGATCATGGCAATCACCATGACTCTACGGCGATCGCCATGGGGCGACAGAGACAAGGCAAAGCTTTACATGAAGACCGCGATCGCCAGGCATCTATGGCGATCGCCACAACAAGGCCGAAGACATTCCAGACTTTCCTTATTTTCCTTTGTTTGTTTTATTTCTTTTTCCTTATTTTATTATTTCGTTTAGGATATATCTTTTACCATATATTTTTAGGGTTAGTCTCTATTTAAGAACCCTAGCTCTATGATCTTTTCCATCATACAATTTAGTTCTGCAACCATGAGCAGGAACTAATCTCCATTGTTTTACTTAGCGGTTGAAACCTTCAGTTATTAAGTTGTGAGATTTCTAAACTCTTGTTCTTTTCCTATGGGTTTGTATTAATTCTCTTGTTCTTCATCTATTGATTTCTATTAGTTTTGCTAGCTTGATCACCTAGTTTGATTGATAGTTTTCTATTGCTAGACTAGGAATATACGGTGGAATTCCTTGTCATTGTAGCATTCATATCTGCATGATCTGGTAGTTGATTGTTTATATGAAAGAGAATTGATTGCATGTTAATACTTGACGGTTGTAAGTTATTGCATGCATCCTTATGATTCGTGTGCTCTTTGCTGCTATTTCATCTAATCTTGAGAGGTTTCCCTGATTGTTGAATAGTAAGTATTATCAGGACCGGTTGGCCTGCTAATATATTAAAGATTGGAATAGGAACATTCCCTAGGATTGATAAGAACCTGAGATAATCTATGATCAACTTGATTGATTGTTGCGTGGATACTTGCTAGGTGAAACCATTTCTCAATATATTCACAACCAAACCTTCTTTGCTTGATACTTGTTACTTTTGTGTTCCATACAATCAACCCCCCCCCCCCTTGGTTACTTGTTACTTGTTCGTTAGTTGGTATTTCGCTAGACTGCATAGTGATTGGTGTTTTGATTCCCTTGGGTTCGACCTCTACTTGCTTGATATACTTTAGTTAGTGTTTAGAGTTTTCTTTGATTTGGTACTACGACTTTAGCCTCATCAAATTTGGCGCCGTTGTCGGGGAATTGAATTATTCCAATTTTGTGCTAATTGTGACTTATCAACTGTTTGGTGTGAACCTTTATGGTTCAGACCCGTGCTACTAACTCATCTCTTGTTGCTTTTGATTCAGAGATTGAGAGGACGTTCCACAGGAACCGAAGAGCAGCTTTGAACCAAAGTAGCGAGATGGGTGATCGACATGGACCGCCACTGCCTACTATGAGGCAACTCACTGCCCCGAACTTAGATCAACAACCTCTGGCAGTGAGGTTTCCTGAGATAGCTGAGGGTGTGAATTTTGAGCTAAAAGCTGGATTGATTCATGAGCTTCCACACTTTCATGGCTTAGCAGGTGAGGATCCAAACAAACACTTGGCTCAGTTTCATGCCATATGTTCTAGCGTGAAGCCGAGGAGTGTTACTGAGGAACATGTAATGTTGAGAGCTTTCGGATTCACTCTGAAAGACGCTGCTAATGATTGGCTTTACTATCAAGCCCCTGGGAGTATTGATACTTGGGCCAAGATGAAAAAGGTTTTCTTGGAGAAATACTTTCCAGCAACTAAACTGAGCAGCCTGAAAAAGGACATCACAAATCTCCAACAACACGCAACTGAAAGTCTCTATGAATATTATGAGAGATTCAAGAAGTTGTGCTCAAGTTGTCCTTTCCACAACTACACTGATCAGGACCTTCTCATGTATTTGTTTAGTGGCCTGATTGATGAGGATCGTCGTATGGTGAATGCATCCTGTGGAGGTAACTTTTTAAGATTAACTATACCTCAGGCTACTGAAATGTTTGAGGAATTAGCTGAGAGCTCAAGGCAGTTTGGTAGCAGGCAAAGAACACAGTCAGTAAGTTCACTTGACCCCGCTAAAATTCAAAGTGATATGAATGAACTGAAAGATATGATGAAGTCTTTTATGCTGCAAAGTGGTGGTCGACAACACGTGAGAGCTTGTGGGGTATGCACACTTACAGGGCATCTTACTGATGAGTGTCCACAACTCCAAGAGCCGAATGCTGAGGTAAATGCTGCAGGAGGATGGCAACCTAGGCCTAGATTTGATCCTTATGCTAATCATTATAATCCAGGTACAAGGAATCATCCTAACTTGAGGTGGGATAATCAGGATAATGTTCAAAACCCTCAAGTATTGAAAAATCACCAAAATCAGCCTAGACCTCAAAACTCTCTGACTGCTGAAGAGATGATTAAGTCCTTAGCTCAGTCTGTGATGCAACAAAATGCTAAAACGGAGTCGAGTATTCAGAATCTTGAGAAACAGATAGGACAAATCGCTCAAGCTGTGAGCAACTTAGAAGCTAGAGATTCAGGAAAGCTACCATCTCAAACGGTAGTAAACCCGAGAGAAAGTGTCAGTGTTGTGACATTGAGAAGTGGAAAATTATTGGTTGAGGAATCTAATGCTGAAAAGGGCAAACAAAAGCAAAATCTCGAAACAGAAACCCCAGAAGACCGACCGCGATCGCCAAACATTGGTGGCGATCGCGGGAACATTACAGAGAGCAAGCAGAATATGGCCGAGAAGGAACCGCGATCGCCACATATCATTGGTGATCGCCACATATCATTGGCGATCGCCACATATCATTGGCGATCGCCACATATCATTGGCGATCGCCACATATCATTGGCGATCGCCACATATCATTGGCGATCGCCATACTTCAACAGAAGCTGAAGGGTCGCGACCGCGATCGCCGTACATTGATGGCGATCGCCATGAGTCATCTGAGCCGATTGACAATTATGTTCGCCCCAACTTTCCTCCTCTGTTCTCACAGAAGCCTGTGGCTCCCTTCCCCGAGGCATTGAAGGACACTCGAAGGCCAGAGAACGATAAAGAAATCTTTGAAACCTTTAGTAGGTGCGAGGTAAACATCCCTTTACTTAAACTTGTCAAGAGTATTTCTAGATTTGCAAATTTTTTGAAAGAAGTTTGCACAATTAAAAGGAATCAAAAACTTAAGGGAAAACAAAAGGTTAAAGTTAGTGAACAAGTTTCTGCTGTGTTCCAAAGACGTATGCCTAAGAAATGTGGTGACCCAGGCATGTTTAGCATTCCATGTGTGATTGGTGAAACTAAATTCGAAAAAGCTATGCTAGATTTAGGAGCATCAATCAATGTTTTGCCTTATTCTCTGTATGAATCACTAGGCTTAGGACCATTGCATGAAACAGGAATTGTTGTTCAACTTGCTGATAGATCTAATGTGTACCCGAAAGGGGTGGTTGGAGATGTTCTTGTTATGGTTGGTGACTTGATTTTTCCTGCTGACTTCTTTGTTTTGGATATGGAGCATGACAAGCATGCAACACTTATTTTGCTAGGTAGGCCTTTTATGAAAACTGCTCAAACTAAGATTGATGTGAACAGTGGGACACTGACAATGGAATTTGATGGGGGAGAAGGTTGAATACAACATTTATGATGCTATGAAACACCCCATTGATGACCATTCTTTATGTTTTATTGATGTGATTGAGCCTATTGTGCAAGATGTGTTTGATGTTACTTGTTGTGATGAGCTGAAATCGATCATTGAGAATGATGTGGAGGATCCACATGCATATATGTCTCTATCCACTAACATGCATGTAGTCTTGGCACAATTGAATGTTGAAGGTAAGCCTTCCTACACTTATGTGGGCAATGGCCCCTTAGAACTAATAGTGCCGAGCGAGAAGCTCCTACCGCAGGCACCAGAAGTTGAATTGAAGGAGCTGCCCAAACATTTGAAGTATGCTTTTCTTGGAAAAGGTAAAACATTACCGGTTATTATTTCTAGCCATCTTTCCAAGGAGCAAGAGGAGAAATTAGTGGCAGTGCTTGAAGAGCATAAGATATCTTTGGGATGGACCATTGCAGACATCAAAGGGATTAGTCCCTCGACATGTATGCATAGGATTTTGCTAGAAGGGGATCCCAAACCATCCAGACAACCCCAGAGGCGACTCAATCCACCAATGACTGAAGTGGTGAAGAAGGAGGTGCTGAAACTCCTGCAGGCAGGTATGATTTTTCCTATCTCTGACAATCAATGGGTTAGTCCTACAAAGTGTGTTCCCAAGAAGGGTGGTATTCAGGTTGTAGAGAATCAACAAGGAGAGTTAGTTCATACCAGGTTACAAACAGGTTGGCGAGTTTGCATTGATTATCGTAAGCTGAATGCGGTAACTAGAAAGGATCACTTTCCTTTACCATTTATTGATCAAATGCTTGAGCGACTTGCTGGTCGCCCTTTCTATTGCTTTTTGGATGGATACTCAGGGTATTTTCAGATTTCCATAGCTCCAGAGGATCAAGAGAAAACGACATTTACATGCCCTTTTGGTACTTTTGCATACCGCAGGATGCCATTTGGGTTGTGTAACGCACCCGGTACGTTCCAAAGGTGTATGGTGAGTATTTTTCTGAGTATGTGGAAAATTTCATTGAGGTTTTTATGGATGATTTCACAGTTCATGGTGATAGTTTTGATGCATGCTTGAACCATTTGACATTAGTACTTAAAAGATGTGTAGAAACCAACTTGGTTCTTAATTCTGAAAAGGGTCATTTCATGGTTGAGCAAGGTATTGTGTTAGGTCATATTATGTCAGCTAGGGGTATTGAGGTTGATAAGGTGAAGATTGATGTAATTCAGTCTTTGCCTTATCCTACTAATGTGCGGGAAGTTTGTTCTTTTCTAGGCCATGCAGGTTTCTATCGCAGGTTTATTAAGGATTTTTCAAAGACCTCATCACCACTATGTGAGCTGCTGAAAAAGGAGGTTGATTTTGAGCTTAATGACGAGTGCAAGAAGGCGTTTGATGAGTTGAAAACTCGTTTGACAAGTGCACCAATTATTCAGGCGCCAGATTGGTCTCGACCTTTTGAGATCATGTGTGATGCTAGTGACTATGCGGTTGGAGTAGTTCTTGGACAAAAAGAAGCAAGATCTTCCCATGTAATTCATTATGCTTCTATGACTTTGAACGGAGCGCAAAGGAACTACTCCACCACTGAGAAGGAGATGCTAGAAATTGTGTTTGCCTTGGAGAAATTCTGACAATATCTACTTGGTACCAAGGTAATTGTTTATACTGACCATGCAACACTTCGTTATCTTATGACGAAGAAGGATGCCAAGCCAAGATTGATTCGATGGATCTTATTGCTGAGTGAGTTTGATGTGGAAATTCGAGACAAGAAAGGTGCTGAAAATTTGGTGGCTGATCACTTGAGTAGATTAGTCAGCGCAGATGACAAGCCAGATATGCAGGAGCAAATTCAGGGAAATTTCCCTGATGACAATCTGTTCTGAGTAGCTACTGTGGCCATGACGCGATCTCTACCATCTGGTGACGATCGCCATGATTATTCTGATGTTTACAGGAGTACTGAGTCACGACCGCGATCACCATTGAACTATGGCGATCGCCATGCATCCACAGAGAGTTCCTCCTCTCTCGAACCACCACCGCGATCGCCACATGTCATTGGCGAATGCCACCTTTCCACAGAAGCTTTCTTCGACTCTGGACCGCGACCGCGATCTCCATACATTGACTTTGATCTTGAAGCTACGCTCGTCGCTCTAAAAACCTTCAAACCCTGGTACACAAATTTAGTGAACTTTCTTGTCATAGGCGAGTTCCCCCCTAATTTTTCCAAGGCTCAAAAGGATAAGATGAAAAGCGAAGCTAGATTCTATGTGTGGGATGATCCCTATCTTTGGAGACACTATAATGATCAGGTGATTCGTCGATGCCTTCCTGACAATGAGGTACAATCTGTCTTGTCTTTTTGTCATTCTTATGCATGTGGGGGTCACTTTGGGGCAAATAGAACAGCTAGGAAAGTGTTGGATGCAGGTTTGTATTGGCCACACATCTTTCGGGATGCTTATGCCTATTGCAAAACCTGTGATCAATGCCAATGAGTTGGGAACATGTCTCAAAAGAATGAGATGCCTCAAGCACCAATCATCTTTTGTGAGATTTTTGATGTTTGGGGGCTTGACTTTATGGGACCTTTTCCTAGCTCATTCGGGAACTTATATATTTTGCTTTCGGTGGACTACGTTTCCAAATGGGTGGAAGCGAAGGTCACCAAGACTGATGATTCTCAAGTTGTAGCAGGGTTCTTGAAAGAGAACATATTTGCTCGTTTTGGTATTCCCAAGGCTCTCATAAGTGACAGGGGTACTCATTTTTGTAACAAGACGGTGAGTGCATTGTTGAAGAAGTATCATGTCACTCAGAGGGTCTCCACTGCCTATCATCCACAGACCAATGGACAAGCTGAGTTGTCAAATAGGGAGATCAAGACCATCTTACAGAAGACAATAGCTCCCAACAGGAAGGATTGGAGCCTGAGACTAAATGATGCATTGTGGGCCTACCGTACAGCCTACAAAACTCCTATAGGTATGTCACCCTATCGATTAATTTTTGGTAAAGGTTGTCATCTTCCAGTGGAGCTTGAGCATAAGGCATTATGGGCTGTTAAGAAATGCAACATGCAAATTAGTGAAGTTGGAGAATTCAGGAAGTTGCAATTAAGTGAGCTAGAGGAAGCAAGACTCGATTCCTATGACAATGCTGTCATATATAAGGAGAAGACGAAAGCTTGGCATGACAAGAATATTTTGAGAAAGAACTTCAAAGTAGGTGATAAAGTTCTATTATTTCAGTCACGCCTGAAACTTTTCCCAGGTAAGCTTAAGTCTAGATGGATAGGACCATATGTTATTGCCCAAGTCTTTCCCCATGGAGTAGTGGATTTATATGATGAGGAGACTCATAAGGTATTTAAGGTAAATGGGCAACGGTTGAAAGCCTATCATGAAGGTTTCACCAACGAGGCCATTGATGAGCAATATTTTACTGAGCCTATTGATGAAACTTGATTGAAAGGCATGAGGTCGAGCCACAAAGTTAAATAAGGCGCTACTCGGGAGGCAACCTGAGGTTTGAGTTTGTTTTTGTTTTTGTTCGGGGTAATTTTCTTGTTAGTTTTTCTATGGAGAGAAGGAAAGCACCGAAGCTTAGGGTCCACTACAGTCAGTAGCCAATCCCGTTGTAAGTCCTCTCTCTCATAAACAAAAAAAACGATGACGTGGATATTCAGGATGACGTGGCACTTACTCTGTGCTGACTGGACGCTGACGAAATGGTGACTGGGCAGCAGCTGATGTGGAGATGTTAAAAAAAATAAAAATAAATTAAAGATTTGGGCCGAAAGCTGGTGGGCCGGATTTGAGCCATGGGCCGATCAGTTGTGCATGTGGGCCGGCTGAAAATGTCCATGATAAACAAAAATCCCAGCACATGTACCTTCCCCCAAATCCCAATCTGATTTCTTCACCCCCTACCTACCCTCACAAATAAAATCCCAGCAGCCCCCCTTATAAAACCAAACCCTAGCCACCCCTAAAAACTCCATAGCCACCAAGCTCTCATCCTCCCTCAAACCACCACAAAAATATCGACCCTCTCCCTTAAAACTCCCCAAAACCGACCTTAATCCACCACTCCTACCGGAATCACGCAGCAGTTCGCCGGAAAGCGCGACCGCGATTGCCTCACTCTCACGGCGATCGCCCTCTGTTGACAGAAGCTCAAGTTCGGAAACCCAGCGTGACCGCGATCGCCACTGGATCACCGCGATCGCCATTGCCCTACAGAAGCTGTTCGTGAAGAATTCCAGCAACCGTGATCGCCATCAAGCAACTGCGATCGCCACACCGTTCTGCAGCACAAATTTTTCTTCGAAATTTTGTGAGTGCGACTTCGTTTCTCTCCTTTGTTATTCATTCCCTTATTATACAATGGTGAGAGGAGTCAAGAGATGTATGACTAAAAAGCAGAAAGAGGTTCGAGATTTTGTGGATTCTAAAACTGTAGTTACTACTAAGTTCTTTTGCGTGCCCACTTTGCAATTGTTGGGTTTGGAAGAGTGCACCTTGGCATTGCTGAGCCATGGTGGTTTAGGTGGACTTATGACCAAAAACGCTCCCACTGACGAGACTTTGACACGAGACATTATTGCTACTTTCTCATTCAGTGCAGAGGAACGGAATATTATTTTTATGCTGCAGGGTAAAGAGTATGTGCTTGGTTTTGATGATTTGAGTATACTATTTGGGGTGACCAAGGACCCTAGTGAAGGTTGGATTGAGACTGATCAGAGGGCTGCAGATTTCTGGTTTCATGCTACAGGGCAGGTACTGAACCCTTCTGTTACCCGGTACAATTACGAGTTCACTCATCCTTGCCTTAGGCTAGCTCACAAGGTGATAGCCATGTGTTTCTTGGGGCATGGGGGAGGTGAACAAGGTCTCTGCTCAGGATCTACAGTTTTTATGGAGCCTCACACCTGAATGTGGGACCGTTCCAGATTGGATCCTGCTTTTTTGCCATAGTGTGGCCAAATACAGGAAGATGGGAAAGAAGGTGGGCAAGATAAGTATGGGAGGGATGGTCACTCTCATTGCCCGACTCTGTTTAGGAGATGATGCTATCCCTAGTGGTAGCAA
The DNA here is from genome assembly GCA_029168935.1 of Oxyria digyna. Taxonomy (NCBI): domain Eukaryota; kingdom Viridiplantae; phylum Streptophyta; class Magnoliopsida; order Caryophyllales; family Polygonaceae; genus Oxyria; species Oxyria digyna. The sequence goes on along the minus strand of JAPVLV010000007.1, from coordinate 17,915,315 downwards.
CAACTCCAACTATGTTTATGATGTTTCAGGGCTGAGGCGTGCACTGCTTCTAGATGTACGCCAGGATGTTTATACTTGGTTATCTAAGCATGAGGGGACACACAAGATGCGTCTACCTAGATTCATCCCCTTTGGTCCTCTTGCAAGGGATTTTCGACTATTGCCTGATGGTGCTGAGGTTGAGGAGTCTGACGAGGAGGCGGAAATGGAAGTTGACATGGGAGGTCATGATGGTGCTCCGGGGGCTGATCAGGGCGGTCCTCAGGCTGCTGCCCTGGGACTTGATTATGAGCAGATGTACAGTTTGATGGAGAGTATGTCTCTTCAGCAACAGGCATTCGAGACACAGCTAGCTGAGGTGAGCCGGACTGTGAGCAGCTATGACAGTCGGTTCACCAATTCCTTAAGTTGTTCATTCTATGAGAAAGAAGCAAGGCAAGGGTGGCTGGATGGTTCTCAAGATTGACCTCGAAAAAGCTTACGATAGATTGCGGTGGGATTTTGTTGTTAATTCGTTGGTTGACGCGGGTTTCCCGGAGGAGTGGGTCAGCTGGATCACTGAATGCTTATCCTCGCCGTCTCTCGATGTGCTTTGGAATGGGGAGACCACCGGGAAGATCTTTCCGACTAGGGGTATTAGACAAGGTGATGCGATTTCACCTTATCTTTTCATCCTTTGTATTGAGAGACTAAGTCATCTCATCATGGAATCTATTGAGCAACGCCACTGGAAACCTATTAAAATCTGCAGGAGGGGTCCCCCTATTTCCCACATTATGTTCGTTGACGATTTGTTGTTGATGGGCGTCGCTTCTGTTGATCAAATTAAGGAAATGAAGAGAGTTTTGGAGGTTTTCTGCAGATCGTCTGGGCAGAAGGTCAATACTCTGAAATCAAAGTTATTTATCTCACCGAATATGGATGAGGATTTGGTGAGACAGATTCAGGAGGAGTGTGGATTCCCAGTGACTTCTGAGTTGGGTATTTACCTTGGGATCGCTCTGCTTCATAAGGCTATGGATCGGTCTACGTTTGCGCCACTGCTGCAGAAGATTAATGGGAGGCTTAGCGGCTGGATGAGCAGGCATCTGAGTATGGCGAGTAGGCTCACACTCGTTAATTCTATTATTAGTTCGATTCCCGTCTATACTATGGCTTCCTTAGTTTTGCCTAAGGGGATTTGTGATGAGATTGACAAGCTCACACGGTCTTTTGTGTGGGGGAGTTGGGGTGAGCACCGCAAGGTTCACTTGCTTCATTGGGACGATATCTCTAAGCCTAAAAGTGTGGGTGGTTTAGGAATCAAGCGACTGTTTGAGCTGAACAAGGCCCTTAATGGTAAGCTCGCTTGGCGCTTTTTGAGCGGGATTGATAGCCTTTGGGCTAATGTTTTGAGAGTTAAGTATGTTCGGGATTCTTTGAATGAACATAGTAACCCATCGCCTATTTGGCGATGTATCAAAAATGGCATGGACTCTGTGGTTGTGAAGGGTTCGAGCTGGCTGATTGGCAATGGCATGACGACTAGGTTCTAGCTGGACGGTTGGATCATGGACAGTCCTTTGAAGGACTGGGTTACCGAGGATGTCCCGCTTCCTTGGAGGGAAGCCACAGTGGATCAGTTTTGGGCTCATGGAGAGGGGTGGAACTGGGCAGTTCTGTTTCCTTTGCTTCCGGCTGGGGTCTTGCTGAAGTTAGCTTCTGTTGCGGTTGCGGAGGATGTGGCGAGGGAGGATGTTCTCTCCTGGAAGCTCTCCTCGGACGGTAACTACTATGTCGCTTCCGCTTACTTGATGGTTCATGATAGATGTTCCGAGGTGAATATCGATGGTTTTATGTTCAACTCTATTTGGAAGCTTAAGGTCCAGGAGAGGGTTCGAGTGTTCACTTGGCTTGCCTTTCGGGGAGCCATGTTGACTAACGCTGAACGCTTCCGGAGACATTTTAGTGTTTCAGCTAGACCCGGCAGAAATTAACCCGACCCGCAAACCCGACCCGACCCAACCCGATTTTTCTGGGTCATAACCCGTCAAATTGAACCCGTGACCCGTTTTCGACCCAACCCGATTGACCCGATTTTTTTTGGGTCAAAAATGGGTTGACCCGCCCCAACCCGTTTTTGACCCGAAAATTTGGCCAAAAAGATAAAAGTAATAAAGAAGCGGAAATTGTAAATTTTACCCAAAAAATTGTCAACACACTAGATAACTATTGTCAACAACATTAATAAACTGTCAACACGTTGGACAAATTGTCAACACACTAGATAATAAATTGCAAACATGACTAATTAATTAGTCAACACAATTAAATAAACTGTCACTAAGACTAATCAACTGTCAATATGGATAATTAAACTTTTAGAGAACTAGTAAAGTAAACTGTCAACATGGCTAATTAAATTGTCAACAAGACTAAATAAACTGTCAACAGGACTGGTTAAATTGTCAACACGACTAATTAAACTGTCAACGAGACCAATAGACTGCCAACATGGCTAGTTAAGTTGTCAACACGGCTAACTAAATTGTCAACATCATTAATACTTTGTCAACAACACTAATAATCTATCAATAACACTACTAAAATCAAGTGCCAATACCATTAATGTACAACTTAGTCTTATTAGGCATATAAAGTAAGGTCTCGCTTATTAGGCATATAAAGTACCAATAATGTACAACTTAGTCTTATTATACAAAACGAGGCTCGAAACTATGTGTAAACACTAAAAGGCCTTAAATGAGATTAAGGTCCAATTTGGCAAAACGATGTCTGAATGGATGGAAACTTCATTTCAATGTCTATTAGAGATATTTGACCATGTGGGTAACTCTCAATCAAAACTTCTTCATGTTCAAGTAACACCTCCTTTTCTAAACATCAAACTAGTCATCACTCTCTAACTTGTGGCAATATGTATGGTCAACAACATCGATGTATTATTATGATTGAAAAAATTATACAACTTATTCTTATTAGGCATATAAAGTCTCATTAAGGTCTCGCTTACACTAAACGAGGCTTGAAACTATGCGTAAACGCTCAAAGACCTTTAAAGGCCTTAAATGGGCTTAAGGCCAATTTGGAAAAACGACGCCCAAACGATGTCGGAATGGAATGAAACTTGGTTTCAATGCTTATTAGAGATATTTGACCATGTGGGTAACTCTCAATCAAAACTTCTTCATGTTCAAGTAACACCTCCTTTTCTAAACATCAAACTAGTCATCACTCTCTAACTTGTGACAATATGTATGGTCAACAACATCGATGTATTATTATGATTGAAAAAATTATACAACTTATTCTTATTAGGCATATAAAGTCCCATTAAGGTCTCGCTTATACTAAACGAGGCTTGAAACTATGCGTAAACGCTCAAAGACCTTTAAAGGCCTTAAATGGGCTTAAGGCCAATTTGGAAAAACGACGCCCAAACGATGTCGGAATGGAATGAAACTTGGTTTCAATGCTTATTAGAGATATTTGACCATGTGGGTAACTCTCAATCAAAACTTCTTCATGTTCAAGTAACACCTCCTTTTCTAAACATCAAACTAGTCATCACTCTCTAACTTGTGGCAATATGTATGGTCAACAACATCGATGTATTATTATGATTGAAAAAATTATACAACTTAGTCTTATTAGGCATATAAAGTCCCATTAAGGTCTCGCTTACACGAAACGAGGCTTGAAACTATGCATAAAAGCTAAAAGACCTTAAATGGACTTAAGGTCAATTTGGAAAAACGACGCCCAAACGATGTCGGAATGGAATGAAACTTGGTTTCAATGCTTATTAGAGATATTTAACCATGTGGGTAACTTCCAATCACAACTTCTAACATTTCAAATAACACCTCCTTTGTAAAACCAAACTAGTGACAACTGTATAACTTGGCGCAATATGTATGGTCTACAACATCGATGTTGATTATTGTTCGAAAAATTATACAAGTTACAAGAATGGACATCAACAATGACAGTGAAGATAGTCCAATGTCAATGGACATGGAAGATTGACAAGAATATGAAGAACATGTTTTACTTTCTAAGTTATGAGATTGTTATTTTTTTGCAGTTTGAATTATGTGACTAAGTTGACAGATTGTTTTCATTTTAATACTCTATCTATCTTGAGTTACATTAAACGATGGATTGATTATGGTTGTGAAGATGTGTTTTGATTTTGAGCAACATATCAGGTCTTTATTTGCCGTCGCATTGAACCTACCGTGTTTTATTTAGTCGATGGTTATTGACTTGTCCATAGGTTGTAAATTGTAATTTATAAATGTTTTCATTCGTTTTTTTTTTCAAATATTAGCTAATCTACTAAAAGTTACTATGCCAAACTTATTCAAATAAATGAAAAGAAGGTAATGTAGTGGTGTTGCTATCGAAGCATACATTAAAATTTGCAATTAAGATTGACCCAAATTTAACATCAATATTTCGTAACGACTCAACTTGTTATGTCTCGGTAAGTTTTTACTCAAAGCGACTCGATCTGACAATAAATCCGTAACAAACGACTTGTTTGACTCCAAAATTTTCGACCCAAACCCGACCCGCCTATAAACCCGTAACAACCCGACCTGTTTGACCCGGTAATTTTAGACCCGAACCCGACCCGACCCGCCTATAAACCCGTAACAACCCGACCTGTTTGACCCGGTAATTTTAGACCCGACCCGCCTATAAACCCGTAACAACCCGACCTGTTTTGACCCGGTAATTTTAGACCCGAACCCGACCCGACCCGCCCATAAACCCGTAACAACCCGGCCTGTTTTGACCCGGTAATTTTAGACCCGAAATGACCCGACCCGAAAAAGACCCGACCCGGAGCACCCTTAACCCGAACCCGACCGACCCGACCCGATTGCCAGGTCTAGTTTCAGCTGATTGCCCTCACTGCCCGGGTGTGCCTGAGACTCAGTTGCACATCTTCAGAGATTGCGTGAAGAGTCGAAGATGGTGGGTGAAGTTGTTGTTGGTGCACCATATCCAGGATTTCTTCACTGTGAACTTCCCACAATGGATGAGGATGAATGTGAGTAATTTTTGGAAGAATGGCCATGGGGCTCGCTGGGCCGATATTTTTGGGTATGCTATTTGGAAATGGAGAAATAAGTGGGCTTTTGAGCAGGAGGGGTTTCATGGGGACAAGTTGGTCTTCATTTTGGGCTTGGAAACTGAGTTTCGCTCAGTTTGGAAGTTGGGTGTTCGCTTTAGTCTTGATCATACGAGACACCTGGAGCTGATTTGTTGGTCTCCCCCACTGTCTCCTTGGGTCAAGCTGAATTCTGACGGTTATGTCAGGGATGGTAGGGTTGCGGCTGCAGGTGTGGTTTGAATGAACGTAGTAACCCATCGCCTATTTGGAGATGTATCAAAAATGGCATGGACTCTGTGGTTGTGAAGGGTTCGAGCTGGCTGATTGGCAATGGCATGACGACTAGGTTCTAGCTGGACGGTTGGATCATGGACAGTCCTTTGAAGGACTAGGTTACCGAGGATGTCCCGCTTCCTTGGAGGGAAGCCACAGTGGATCAGTTTCGGGCTCATGGAGAGGGGTGGAACTGGGCAGTTCTGTCTCCTTTGCTTCCGGCTGGGGTCTTGCTGAAGTTAGCTTCTGTTGCGGTTGCGGAGGATGTGGCGAGGGAGGATGTTCTCTCCTGGAAGCTCTCCTCGGACGATAACTACTCTGTCGCTTCCGCTTACTTGATGGTTCATGATAGATGTTCCGAGGTGAATATCGATGGTTTTATGTTCAACTCTATTTGGAAGCTTAAGGTCCAGGAGAGGGTTCGAGTGTTCACTTGGCTTGCCTTTTGGGGAGCCATGTTGACTAACGCTGAACGCTTCCGGAGACATTTTAGTGTTTCAGCTGATTGCCCTCACTGCCCGGGTGTGCCTGAGACTCAGTTGCACATCTTCAGAGATTGCGTGAAGAGTCGAAGATGGTGGGTGAAGTTGTTGTTGGTGCACCATATCCAGGATTTCTTCACTGTGAACTCCCCACAATGGATGAGGATGAATGTGAGTAATTTTTGGAAGAATGGCCATGGGGCTCGCTGGGCCGATATTTTTGGGTATGCTATTTGGCCTTTTTGGAAATGGAGAAATAAGTGGGCTTTTGAGCAGGAGGGGTTTCAAGGGGACAAGTTGGTCTTCATTTTGGGCTTGGAAACTGAGTTTCGCTCAGTTTGGAAGTCAGGTGTTCGCTTTGGTCTTGATCATACGAGACACCTGGAGCTGATTTGTTGGTCTCCCCCGCTGTCTCCTTGGGTCAAGCTGAATTCTGACGGTTGTGTCAGGGATGGTAGGGTTGCGGCTGCAGGTGTGGTTTGGAATCACGCGGGTGCGTGGTTGGGAGGTTTCGTTCAGAACATCGGTTCTTGCTCCGTTCCCATGGCGGAGTTATGGGGTATTGTCTCGGGGTTGGAGTTCGCGTGGAATCAGGGGTTCAAGAGGGTTTGTTTCGAAACAGATTCGCAGGTTGCGATTTTGTTGCTTAATAAACCTATGGAGAGGTGTCACCCCCTTTTTAGTCTCGTTGTTATGGCTCGGGATCTTCTTCGTAGGGATTGGGTCGTCCAATGCCGTCATGTGTTCAGGGAAGCCAATAAGGTCGCGGATTTCATGGCCTCGTTTGCTTTCTCTTTTCCTATTGGTGTTGTTGTTTTGCCTGATCCACTTGATGGGTGGTTTCTTTGATTTCAGAGGATGCTCGGGGTTTGTCGACTCCTAGTTTAGTGCCTTGTAACTCGGTTTCTGCCTCTTGAATGCATGTAGGGAGCTGTTGCTCCCTCTCTTTTACCAAAAAAAAGAAGAAAAGTTGAAGGCTTATAGGCCCATACAAGTGTTCATCCAATCTATCTATATCTATATAAAAATTATTGGTTTATGAAGTAATAATAATTGATACTTAGTTAATATATTGTTTTTTTTTAAAAGGCTAATACATCAAGTTAATACATTAAAAATTATCAAATTAGGCTCCTACAATAGTCGTCTCACGTCTGTTCGTTTCTGCAAGTTGTTATTCCTTTCGTTTAATCTCCTAATTTGAGTCTTTTAGTTATGTTTTGAGTGTATGTTCGTGTGTTCGTTTCTGTATCGTATTTCCCTCACTGATTTTATTTGTTCCATGTGTATGCCTTTCGAGATTCTCCTTGGACATGATGGTTGTCTTTTGAGATTCTCTTTCAGCATGTTGTTATTATGTAGATAACGGTTTTAAAATATCGAGATGCCATCTATAGGGTTTGTCTTCATATGGTACGAGGTCCATTTGGACTGCAGGAAGCACGACATCATCGTGTCTGCTACTCTACAACTCTAGATTTGCTTTACATACGTTCTCCTATCTAGAGTCACCGAAATTGAAGGTTAAACCAAGACCTGCTATGTTCAATAAAATGCTCGACGATTGGGGAGGATATGCAAGCTCATGGGTGAATCGTTTATTAATGTTTAGAAATATCTATCCACGCCATTAGAGGCAAATGATTGAGAAGGATTCAGATCTTCGGGCGATTTCCATTCCTAAAGGAGGGTCCTTGCAGCCACTGAAACTAGAAAGATCTTTTGGCTTCTCCAAATAATCTTGTCTTGCGGGTATCTAAAACTTGCAATTTTGATTTGATATATGTCGTTGTTTCTTTCGGGTGTAAATATGTTCTTGACAAGATTTCTCAACGTTGAGAAGTCCCAAAAACAAATCTGTAAGTAAAGAGGAATGGATAAATGATGTTTTACGCATTAAGAAAATAATTTCCGAACATGTTCGAATGAGTCAATCATCGTACACTTAATAAAATTAATTTCAATAAGCAATGTGAAAGACCCGCGCTTTGCGCGGGGATCTTTTTCTGGTGATAGTAAAATTTTGAAAGATTATTCAAACCTCTTTTAATGTGTTGTTAGTGATAACAATAAAAAAAGTAGATTTTTAGTTCTTAAGAAATTAAAAAATAATGGATTCATGAATGTTGTAAGATGATCCTCTCTCCTATACCAACACCAGAGAATCTAAACATAAATTCCTCACTCAAGAATGTGTTTAGCTTCATGTAATGTATACAAAGAATACAATTTATAAGTATTTGATTGCAATTTTAGTAAACGTTATATCAATTATCTAGTGCCATATATGTTTGGTCTAGGAGGAATTTGGAGAACCTTTTTCAAATTAAATATATACTAGTATCATTCAATTAATTTGAGTAAATAGTAATATGCATGCAATGAATATAGATGAATTTTGAGTGTAATGAAAAGGAATAATCCAGGGTGTTTGGACTTAAGGGTGTGTTTGGCGTGAAACAATCATGTGGAACCATGTGCAAATCTTGGCTATCCATTTGCCACATGTTCATGATTCACTTAAATATGCTTTGTTAATGAATCTAACGTTACTTGTACATTAATTTTGATTGATTTACAATTCATTTATCCAACACACCATCATCATCATCATCATGATCCTGGTCATGGAGGCTAGTCATTGGTTCTTTATTAAAACCTGTAGAATGTTTGGGTCACCTTTTAGGCTAAATTATCCTATACTTATCCTCTTAATGCCCACTAATTACTCTCCCTAAACCAGCATTGACACTATAAAAAGCACCCTTAACCTACTTGATTTGAAACACATAACACATCCAACAATGGGAGCTTCTTCACATTCCATTTCTTGGATGAGTAGAACAAATTATAAGAAGATGTTGGTGATGAAGAGAAGGAATGCTGCAATAATGAAGAACAGGGCGAGATGCAGAAAGGGCGAAGACGATCAAGGGTTGGAGAAGAGGGTTGGGACCCTAAAGAGGCTCATTCCTAAGTCCAGATCCGATTCGAATGGGTTAGACGTAGAAGGATTGTTTGGCGATACGGCTGATTATATTTTGGACCTTCAAATGAGAGTTAGGGTCATGCAAATGATGGTTGATGCCTTGTCAAGTTTCAACACTTCACTCGAATGATCCATTAATCTTCAATTCTTACAATCATATCCTCTCTTTTAATTCTCTCTTATATCATGATTATGCTGGATTAATTAGGATTGGCATTTTGAATAGCTAGGCTATGTAGATGGACTACTTATTTGGTAAGTGGTTCATTCGCGACACAACCGAGTCATGACTCATGGTATATGTGTTGCTTCGATTTTTTTTTCTTTTACTCTCTTTCGGATTACGCTACTCTCCGACGCCAAGGACGGGGTCGATATAAGCATGATATCAATATAAGCATGCAAAATATGAAAGTAAGTAAGTAAGCAATAAGAATTAAGAAATATGAATATAAATATAAATATGATTTCGGGATTTCTCGTAGACCTGATTATATTTATTCCTTTTTATACCCTTTATCCACTTACCTTTACCATTCATCAACAGTTCCCTCATCCTTATCCACATCTCTCTTATCCTCTCGTTCCAACACCCAATTTTCCGGTCACTCCACCAGCTCCTCCTCAGACACCGGTTCACCATTCGTTTCCAGATTATCAAAGTCATGTCAGAAACCGATTTGATTTTTATAGGATCTTTATGTTAGTGTCAAGGGAACTGTGACAAAGAGTTGTCTAGTTCCTATGCACAGCGGAATTAATGAAACAAGTTATCAACGCAATTACTTAAGGTGGAAACCCTAGATAACACTACTACAATACCGAGCAGATGCAACGGTCAAGTGCAACGGTTTAAGATAAGGCAACGGTTATTTGCAGCGGTTAAATCAAATGCAGGGGAATTGAAGCGGTTGTTTAAAAAAAATCAAATGAAGCGGTTATTTGAAACAGTTTACTCAAATACAACGAATTGGCAGCGGTTTATTTATTGCAGCGCTCCTCTTATCTAATCAAGGGCACAAAATCACGGTTGGGAGAAGAAGCTGCAGTCGCTCGCTGGGGAGGAGTGAAGTTGCCAAATCGTCAATGAGTCGCCGCACTTGTCGCCGGTTCCAGTCAGCCCAAGAAGAAGCCTATTCCGCTGGTGAGGATTGTGCCACCACCACAACCTACACAAGCCTATTCCAGTCAGCCCAAGAAGAAGCTTCACAGAATTATCGATGACTATACATCACTAGAGCAGGTAACATTGGAGCTTCTGGTGTAATTTGTATAAATGTTGTGCTCACATTTGTAGACTTATAGCAATTTGTATGTGACCTAAGTTGATGTACTTTTGTTGTGTGTGACTTTGGGTGAACGGTGAACCTTAGCTTTACTGTGTCGTGCCTTTTCATAAAGGAAGTTGTGTATGTTCTGGTGCAACTTTTTTGATGTTATGGATCTAGTCCTGCAAGAACTAATTCTTCGATCATAATTGTCTCATAACTTGAATTATGGATCTTTTTTTACTCTGGGCACAAAGCAGATTGGATCATACAAGAAAACTATTGTTGTATAGCTTGAACAAATTTAATTTCAATGAGAACTTTTGGACACCACAAAATGTTGCATGAATTTATCGAAGCAGGTAACAGATAAGAAAATTCCACCATCACCTGTTCACCTTTTGTATAACAAACCAATGAAGTTGAGTTTGTGTATTGAACAATATGAGTTCCTGGTTTGTGCAGGAAAGGATTACATGGGTATATATACCCTTTGTTCAGTAACTGTGCAAACCAGCGGTTACTTAACTAAAGTACGAGCGATATGAAGCGCAGACTGGCTGTCACAATGAAGTGGGATGGGAGCTGAATGAGAGACTTGGAGATCGTCCAACAACCCCTTAAGCCACTTGAGTTCACACGTAATCATAGCCATGGATCTATATTCGGCTTCAGCGGAAGATTTAGATAAAACATGTTGTTTCTTTGTTTTCCAAGATATGGGCGAAATTCCAAGGAAAACTAACCATCCAGATAGCGATCGTCTCGAAACAGGACAGCTGGCCCAATCCGAGTCCCACCATCCTTCCAATTGAAGAGGGCTCGGAGACCTAAGTAGTATGCCTTGTCCCGGATGTTTTTTGAGATAGCGCGTAACTCGTAGGGCGGCTTGCCAATGATCTTGTGTATGATGCTGCATAAATTGGGACAGAATGTGGACGGAATAAGCTAAGTCAGGTCGAGAGAAACATATGTAGATAAGACGTCCCACAAGTCTCCGAAATTTTTCCGGATCGTGCAACATATATAGGTGCGGAAGAAAGCGCTAGTTTGTGGTGTGTGTCCATAGGGAAGTCGACTGGTCTGGATCCTAACAAGTCGGCATCCGAAATAATATCGAGCGCATATTTTTCGTTGACTAAGATAAATACCGTCCGGAGATCGAGCAACCTCGACGCCCAGGAAATATTTTAGGAAACCTAAATCTTTCATTTTAAAACATGCGTTCAAATAAGCTTTTACCTTTGATATTTCTGTAGGATTATTCCCAGACACAATCAGATCGTCAACGTAGATGAGAATATAGACTTGAATATCATGGTCAATGAATGTGAAGAGAGAATAATCATGGTATGATTGATAAAACCCGTATTCACGTAGTTTAGTCGACAGTGTAGCGAACCAACACTGTGGCGATCGACGGAGTCCGTACAAGGATTTTTGTAGCTTGCACACGAGAGAAGAATCTGACGGTTTAAAACCCATTGGCGGTCGCATATACAATTCCTCGTCTAAATCACCGTGCAAGAATGCATTGTGAACGTCCATTTGGTGTAATTCCCAATTCCGGATAGCGGCGACCGCCATGAAAGTCCGCATTGTCACCATTTTAGCGACGGGAGCGAAAGTATCTGCGAAAGTATCTGCGTAGTCGATCCCGGCTACTTGGTGATTGCCTAATATGACGAGCCTTGCTTTAAATCTTTCTATGGTCCCATCGGATTTGTATTTGATCCGATAAACCCACTTACACCCTAATGCTTTCTTTCCATTAGGAAGACGACAAAGGGTCCATGTGTTGTTTTCTTGTAATGCCTGAATTTCCAACTCCATGGCTTTTCTCCATCGAATATCTTGAGCTGCTTGAGCGTAGGAATGTGGTTCGACATGCTCGGAGATGCTGGCCATATATGCACGGTGGTTGTAGGAAAATTTGTCACATGTCACATATTGAGACAACGGGTATATGTTGCTGGAGTCAGAGGTTGTAATTAGCTTTGCTGTGTTGGTCACAAAATCTTGCAAACGCGTGGAAGGAATTTTAATGCGACATCCCCTTCCTTCCTCAGAATTTTCTGCATTGATGTCTAATTCACAAACATTAGGTGATGAATTTAGTAAATTTGAGGAGTTGTTTACCTCAGTATTTTGGTGAATTGACCCAACTGATGTCCCAAGAGGCAGTTCCTGAGAGTTCAGCACCTGAACACATTCATTTGATGTCTCAAATGTGAAGTCAGGGGATATTTCCTTAGAATCTAATGCCTCAGAATTTTGTGTTGGCAACCTCTCATGATTGGACCATGTATCTATCAAAGGATCATCTTGTACGATGGAGTGTTCTTCATGTAACAAGTTATTGTCATCCAAGGGCAAACACAAATTATTGTTAGATGGTTGTTCAGGACATAAAGTGTAGGGATTTTAGATGCTTAAAGCGGAATTTCAGGAAACGTTTTTCTAACATCTAACCAAGAATCTCATGCATAAACTAAATAAATCGTATATAGAAAAGAATAAATACCTCTTGATGTGTGTTTGAATCTCGCTGTAATGGAGAGATTAGAGCCTCAAGTGTGACTCCTCTAATTAGTCCACACGAGCAATAAACTGGATCACCTTTAAGTCTCTTCTGCTAGACCGAGTAACTCAAAGGTATGATACTTGATACGAGGGAGAAGTGCGTACGAACAACCCAAGAAGAAATCGTTCTCTCTGTTGTTTTACGTGAACTGAATTGTCTCACAATTCTCTATTATCATCTAAGCACTCATAAAGAGACACTCATAAAGAGACTTGTCTCTTCAAATCATGTATTTGAACTCACGTGAATTACGGCTTAGGCTATCTTGACCTAATTCCCACGTCCATCTATATATATAGATCAATATATAAGCTATATCCTAATCTTGCATTAAGTAGCCTTATATATATTTGGTATATAATATCTTTTAACTTCTTGAAATATATATCTAATATATATTATCTTATACCATATATCTCTCAAGATATATTTCTTTCTATCATTAAGTAATAGAAAACTATTATCTTTTACTTGATAAACAATCTATATCTTTAATTCTCCCAAGTACTTCAAATCCAATAGGCTTATCGGGCCTCGTTTGATCCAGTTCATAAACTCTAAGTGTGTGACCTCATAGGACCCAGTTATTTTAGTCATGGGTTTAACTTGATTAATCCCATAAGTCGTATTGGCCACTAACAATAGCATGCAACTCCTAAAATGTCTGGATTATTAATCTCCATATATAGTCCTATTTCATAATTAGTAACCGCACCTTTGATTAAAGGACACAATTCCTTCAATCTCCCACTTGTCCTTAAAACAAGTATGCAATGTTAAAAATTCCTTTGTCGCTTAATGTCTTATTTGACTATATGATGAAACTCATCTTTACCGTCAAATATGTTTCTTGAACTCCTGAGATCGAACTGTCAGTACAGATAATTACTTATAATCAATCTGAGCATGGCCATGCGTTTTCACAGTTCTCACTCTTCAAGTGGCCGAGACACCAACCCTTTCCAAATGTATCATGGTAGACATGGAATAGGAGGACATATCCAATCTTGTACGACTATAGCTCTCACTCAACTTTTGGCAATCCCAATCACTGCCTTTATAACTGCATGTTACGGTCAACGTTTAACAGCGTCAAAGACATACCAGCAGCCAAATGATAACTATATCATACTCATGTCTAAGGAACTCACTAATCATGAATATTCCTAGAACTCTACAGTAATGTCCTGAAGAATCCTAAGATCGGTATGTCCGACATGTATCGCTATACACATTTATGTAATTGATTAGACATCACTATGTCCCTATAACACATGAAATCCGGTGTTATCAATCAATCTCACAATATGGTCTTTAATAAAGTCATTTGTATCCAAGTTAATGACTCGGACCATGGACTTCTAACAATTTTATAATTTCAGTTCACTTAATGGGTTTCATTCACCAAAACAGTTTTGATGAACCCATTTGTTAACTATTAAATTGTTTGGATACTTTATCTAATCCCAAGCATTGATTAAACAATAATATGAAACTCATATATTAGTCAAGCATAAATGTATGTGATAACGATAAACAATATTTATCATAAAACAAATAATGTCTTGAAAGAGGTCTCCAATGTGTTTGAGCCCCTTGACTCGAATGTGACTGTCACACTTGGGTCTAGACATAGACTTGGTTAAAATATCTGCAATCTTATCATCTGTGCAATGTGCACAACCTCATGTCTCCTCTATCAACATAGTATTGAATGATGTGGCACTTCCGTAGTACTTGTCTGGACGACTGACTCGTCATTATCTCCATAAACCAAGAATTCATCCTTAGTCCTTCTTAAGTACCATAGGATGTTCTTTCTTATACACCATTGACACTAACTCTTTCTCAGACTAGTAGGTCTTGTATGTCTATCTCCATAGACTTTAATGCCTAGTATGTACTCAGCATTTCCCAAGTCCTTCATTTAGAAATCTTTCTTAAGTCAGTATTTAAATGTCTCCAACATATAGATGTCATTTCTAATGAGTAATATGTCATCCACATATAAAACTAGGAAAATCTCTTTTACTTCGAGCTCTTCTAGATGACAACTCCTCCATTCAGAATGAAGACGTATCCAGACTGAGATGGAAAATCATCTTTGTCTGTCTGGAAACTCGCATCAGTATAGCCCTTGACGACCAATTCGTCATCACCTCCATTCACCAAGACATCATCCTTAGTCCTTCTCAAGTACTTTAGAATGTTCTTGGCTGCACACCAATGTGCCTTTCAGGGTTTGATTGGTATCTGCTGCACACACTCAAAGCGTGCGCAACATCTGCATGAGTACACGTCATAGCATACATGATGGATCCTATGACTGAAGCATAAGGAATCCTACTCATTTTCTCATTTCACCAAATGTCTTAGGACACTGGGTTTTACTGAGACGTAAGTCATGTTGCATAGGAAGGAATCCTTTATTAGAATTCACCATATTAAATCCATCAAGGACCTTATCTATATAAGTCTCTTGACTTAGACCAATAAGCCTCTTAGACCTATCTCTATAGATCTTAATGCCTAATATGTACTCTGCCTCTCCTAGATCCTTCATTGAAAAATACTTCTTAAGCCATTCCTTTACTGCCTCCAGCATAGGAATATCATTTCCAATGAGTAATATGTCATCTACATATAGAACCAGGAAGGCCATTTTGCTCCCACTAAATTTCTTGTAAACATAGGGCTCTTCTTCGCATCTAATGAAATCAAACTTTTTGACCTTCATCAAAACGAAGATTCCAACTCCTAGATGCTTGCTTAAGTCCATAGATAGACTTCTTAAGCTTGCATACTTTCCTAGAATTCTCTGGATCCTCAAAACCTTCTGGTTGCATCATGTATACATTCTCTTCTAAATTACCATTTAGAAAAGCGGTCTTGACATCCATTTGCCATATCTCATAATCATAATAAGTGGCAATTGCTAAGATTATCCTAATGGACCTGATCATTACGACCGGTGAGAACGTTTCATCATAGTCAATACCATGATCTTGTCTAAATCCTTTGGCAACTAACCTTGCCTTATAGACATAAACATTTTCATCCTTGTCTGTCTTGATCTTGAAGACCCATTTTCATCCAATAGGTTTTACCCCATCAGGCAAATCTATCAAGTCCCAAACTTGATTTTCAGACATGGAGTCCATTTCGGATCTCATGGCTCCATGCCATTTTTCGGAGTCGGGGTCCGTCATTGCTTGTTTATAGGTAGCAAGCTCATCATTCTCTAAAAGTAGAACATCAGCAGTCAAGACAAAATCCTCATATCGTCTAGGTTGCCGTCTTGGCCTGTTTGTTGCTCCGCTTGAATCTCATCAAGCTGAACATTTCTCCCACTTGACTTCTTGGAAAAGAACCCCTTTTCCAAAAAGATACTATCCCGAGCAACAAACACTTTGTTCTCAACGGGATTGTAGAAATAATAACCCCTCGTTTCCTTGGGTTAACCTATAAATTACATTTGTCTGATTTAGGTGCGAGCTTATCACATAGTAAACGCTTTACATAAGCCTCCCATCCCCAGACCTTCAAAAAATGACAAGCAAGGAGGCTTCCCAAACCATATCTCATGTGGTGTCTTGTCAACTGATCGTGACGGAGTCCTGTTTAGTGTGAATCTAGCGGTAGTGAGGGCATAACCCCAACAGGATGTAGAAAGATTAACAAAACTCATCATTGAGCGGACCATGTCTAACAATGTCCTGGCTTCTGTGCTCATAGGTCCACACACATCAGTATGTATGAGAGCTTAAAGCTCATTAGTCCTTTCACTTGTACCTTTGAAAGGTGACCTTGTCATATTACCCATTAAACATGATACACATGTTTCAAATGATTCTAAATCAAATGATTTTAGGCTACCAACTGATTGGAGTTCCTTCATGCATTTAATGCTAATGTGGCCTAAGCAACAATGCCATAGATTGGCTTCACTTATGTCATTCGAAATTTTCCTTTTTGTATTAACGTTATAAACTTCAGATCCAATATGTATAGTCCAGTATTACACATATGGGCTTGAGCATAATAATCTCCAATGGCAAGTGCAACAACTCTTGCTCCATTTCCAACGCGAAGATCTATCTCACCCTTTTGCATCTGTCTCTTATTTCTTGCACATTCGAAATAATGTGAGAACCACATCCAGTATCTAATATCGAAGAATGAGACTTGCTTGTTAAGATTTCAATAACGTAAATCCTTTCCTGATCCTGTTGACCCTCAATTCTGAGAACAATTCTCAATTTATTTCCCAATCAAATAAATTTGTGTTCAACTTATATTTCTCAACAATTGAGTGGAGAGTGATTTTGAGGTGTTCAGAAGACGTAGTAAGTACAGAAACAGAATAAAAAATGCAGATAAATTATGCTTGACATGCAATAACTTAAAATTTAGACAAGATATAAAAATTAAGGTATTGCGCATTCTACTCAATTAAGATTGTCCCTTCCCGAGTAAAATGATTCCAAGATCCTATCTTAAATGAAACTTGAGCGTACTTAGGCACTTCCCCAAATCTCATGTAATCAAGTTAAGTAAACTCTTTACTAATTATAACCCTTTATAATTCTTGGTTGACGGTCACATCTTATGTTAAACTCGTCCTTATGCCTCAAGATCCAAAACGAAGTCTTTTGGTCTCTTGTTGAGTATAACCGTATCAAGGTTTACATGCCCCTATTAGACATGCCCGCACTATCCCAAAGTCAAAGAAGGACACCTCGCTAAGGCGAAAACTATTCAACAAATTCTAAGGGTCTCATGGGTTATGATATGGAAAGGCAATATCTCAATATTCTTTTAAGGGACCTAAGCATGCAATGTTGTCTATCTATAAGTGAACTAAATAACATAAATAGACAAGCAAGCATGCAAAGTGGGAAAATATTAAAGCATTCAAATAATGCAATAAATAAATAAAAATTGTGATCCTAGTATGGCCCCTAAAAAAACAAATAAAGATCTAATCTTTAAGATCGTGGTCCTTCATGGATCATCATCCTTGGATCACCTCTTCTTGGATCTCCATCCTTGGTCTCCTTAGGATCACCTTCTTCTTGTTTTACATATAATTGAAATAAACTCTCTTCCAGAAATTTAAATTACAAAAATACATAACGATACGCAAATCGTGTACAAGAAAAACATAACGATACGCAGATCGTATTTATCTATCCTAATGTGGGCCATACTAGTCACTGCATGCAATAATATCATAATATTAAATCTGCATGCGATAATAACATATAAAATTTCATCTAAACAAAATATGCTATTAATCCAAATTTAAAAAGCATAAACAATTAATCAAATTAATTATTTAATATAGAAATTGATTTCTAATTATATTAATTCAATTAAATTGTGCATGAAATTAATATCATATATTAATCATTAATTTGCTAAAATTGATGAATCTAATATTCAAAGATAACATTTAATATGGTAACTCAAAATTTACCAAATAAGATATCAAAATATCTTGTAACATTTAACTAAATATTTATTTACCAAATAAAATATCAAATATCTTATTGATTAAAATAAATCTAATTTATTAAGATAGAATATCATATATCCTATCTTATCTTGGTAAATAATATCTTTTTAGTGTAATTTCGATCCAATCAGAAGTTTTTCCGGAAGCACAAAACCCTTGGGATCGTTAGTCGGCCACCGACGGCCACAACAGCACAACCACCGGGGTGGTGCTGTTGCCGCGCATGTCCAGGCTGCACCGCCATCAGAATGGCAATCAGGTTGACTCATTTATCCCGAACCATCTTTTCCGTTTGTTTAACGGTGTTTCTCCCACTTAAAGTTTGTAACTTTTACAACTCTTGATAGGAAAATTTATGGTAATGGATTTTCATAAAATTCATACTTCTTGATTCATAGTTTAAAAATGAAAAATCAGATTTTAACATGTATGTTCAAAACATATACAACAGATTGCATAAACTAATCAAAAGAATCAACTTTAGGGCAAAATCATGCATAATTTTCAAAAAATCAGCAACTTACCCTACTTGTAATTAATGAATTCTATGGCTAGAAAATTCAAATTTTTTCGTTTCAGTCATGCAAATTAATCCATACAAACAATTTCTACATAATTGAATCAACATAAAACATGAACATGCATCAAAATTTAAACCTTTAAATTTGATCTAATCAATTTATGCAAGAGGCAACTGATACCACTGTAGGGATTTTAGATGCTTAAAGCGGAATTTCAGGAAACGTTTTTCTAACATCTAACCAAGAATCTCATGCATAAACTAAATAGATCGTATATAGAAAAGAATAAATACCTCTTGATGCGTGTTTGAATCTCGCTGTAATGGAGAGATTAGAGCCTCAAGTGTGACTCCTCTAATTAGTCCACACGAGCAATAAACTGGATCACCTTTAAGTCTCTTCTGCTAGACCGAGTAACTCAAAGGTATGATACTTGATACGAGGGAGAAGTGCGTACGAACAACCCAAGAAGAAATCGTTCTCTCTGTTGTTTTACGTGAACTGAATTGTCTCACAATTCTCTATTATCATCTAAGCACTCATAAAGAGACACTCATAAAGAGACTTGTCTCTTCAAATCATGTATTTGAACTCACGTGAATTACGGCTTAGGCTATCTTGACCTAATTCCCACGTCCATCTATATATATAGATCAATATATAAGCTATATCCTAATCTTGCATTAAGTAGCCTTATATATATTTGGTATATAATATCTTTTAACTTCTTGAAATATATATCTAATATATATTATCTTATACCATATATCTCTCAAGATATATTTCCTTCTATCATTAAGTAATAGAAAACTATTATCTTTTACTTGATAAACAATCTATATCTTTAATTCTCCCAAGTACTTCAAATCCAATAGGCTTATCGGGCCTCGTTTGATCCAGTTCATAAACTCTAAGTGTGTGACCTCATAGGACCCAGTTATTCTAGTCATGAGTTTAACCTGATTAATCTCATAAGTCGTATTGGTCACTAGCAATAGCATGCGACTCCTAAAATATCTGGATTATTAATCTCCATAAATAGTCCTATTTCATAATTAGTAACTGCACCTTTGATTAAAGGACACAATTCCTTCATGAAGGTGCTGTTTGGGCAAATAGAAAAATATGCTCATAAAACAATACGTCTCTTGACACGAGAAATTCATTTGTGGAAGGATCATATAGCCTCCATGCTTTCTTTCCCGTTGGGTATCCAATGAATACACACCTCCGCCCCCTACTAGCGAATTTACCGCCCCTGGTTTTTGATGTGTGGACATAACATAAACACCCAAAAACTCAGATGTGATCGTAAGTAGGTTGAATTCCATATAACATTTCAAATGGACTTTTACCTTGCAACAGTGGCGTTGGTAACCGATTTATTAAGTACACCGGCGTCATCACACACTCACCCCAAAAATCGATGGGAAGATGTCCTTGAAATCTCAAGGCCCGAGCGGCATTTAGTATATGTCGATGTTTTCGTTCCGCTCTTCCGTTTTGTTGAGGGGTATCGACACATGAAGTTTGTAATACAATTCCCTGTTCTTCGAAGTGGTTTTTTAAGCATGTGAATTCGGTTCCGTTATCGCCACGAAAGACTTTTACTTTGGAGTCAAATTGTCTCTCAATCAAAGCAAAGAACTTCAACAACGTCAGTTTTACTTCTTTCTTATCGCTGAGCAAATAGATCCAAACTGCTCGTGAGTAGTCATCGACAATGGTCAAGAAATAATGTGCTCCACATGAGGACGCTTCGCGATACGGTCCCCATAAGTCGCAATGGATTAAATCAAAGACACTTTTGGCCCCCAAGTAGCTTAACGGGAATTTATTCCTTGTTTGTTTCACCTTATGGCATACATCCCAAGCTGAAGTAGAATTTGAACTTGAACAATCCTTACATATGCTAATTAAATTTAAAACATCATCTGAGGGATGCCCCATTCTTTCATGCCATCTTTCTTTGCTTAGAGTTGTTCTTGCTGCAATGTGTATGTTGTAGTGGATCGGCATGAAATAGTATAGATCACCCTCACTGTCTTCGTACGTCGGTCATGGACAACACATACATTTTCAGAGAATTGAACAAGGCATGAGGACTGCGCTATCAACTGACTCACGGACACTAGTTCACAAGAGAGGTTTGGTACGTAAAGCACATCATTGAGGTTCAATTTATCACTCATTGAAACTCTCCCTGTCATGTCTGTTTTAGTAGTTCTACCGTCTGCCAATTGGACAAGCCAACCCAATGTCTTGGCTATTATGTTAAATCGTTCTTTTTGCCCTGACATGTGGTTAGTCGCACCGGAATCAATTATCCAACCAAGATCGAGTTGCATACCTGTTGAGTTTTCAATATCTGTCGCCGCCTGACTTTGAAACAGATTAATCAGGGTATCGACTTGGTCAACCTCCAAGCCTGGAATTTCCTTAATTTCATTCTCCACATTGATAGAAGAACTTGATCCACCGTTTCCATCAGTAATCGCCATGTTTGCTCGGGCGCCGCTGTTTCTTCCTCGCCCTGTTAAGATATGATTCAAGCTTAATCATGTCTTGAATTTAATCTCATTTTGGTCCTAATTAAGCCAGTTTTTGGAGCAGTTGTAATAGTGGTCTTTTGGAGCAGTTGTAATAGTGTTTAGGAGATCTTTTGTGAAGATCTTGTGTAGTAGCTTGGTAAGCTACTTGTGATCTTTTGTAGTAGGTTTCCTAGATATATATTATCTTGTATTGTGTTTGTTTTAATGTAATGAAAGATCAGAAATTCAGAGAAGGAAAAAAAAAAAAGCCATCTCTCTCGTTTTCTTTCATTCTCTGTTCTTGCACTGAGGTGTAGTGAACTGATCTTTGCCTTAACTAACAGTTTTGGCATTGGTATTTTGACAACAAATTGGTATCAGAGCTTGTTACTGGGTTTCGATCCTAGGAAACAAGAAGGAGTTTGAGTGTTAAACACAATCAAACACAAGACGAAAGGATGCAGAATGTACCAGGAAGCAATGGTAGTAACTCGTCTCAATTGCCTATCTTCAAGGGCCTCAAATACCAGTTTTGGGGGTTGAAGATGAAGACCTTGTTCAGATCACAGGAGCTGTGGAACTTGGTTGATGAAGGGTTCGAGGATAACAACCCAGATGAACCAGATCAGGCCTTGAGAGAGAAGAGGAAGAAAGATGCGAGGGCTCTGTTTATGATTCAACAGGCACTCGATGATGAAATCTTTCCACGAATTGCTTCAGCCACAACTGCAAAGGAAGCTTGGGATACTCTCAAGCAAGAATACATGGGTGATAAGAGAGTTATCACAGTGAGACTTCAATCTCTAAGAAGGGAGTTTGAAACTTCTCTTATGAAGGAGAAGGAGAAAGTGCAAGACTATCTGTCTAGGATCTCTGGAATCGTTCAGCAAATGAGATCATATGGAGAAGAAGTTTCTGAACAAAGTGTGGTTGGAAAAGTGCTAAGAAGTCTTACTAGTAAGTACGACCATATTGTGACAGCCATAGAGGAATCCAAAGACATGGAGGAGTACTCATTTGATGAGCT
This sequence comes from Oxyria digyna, assembly GCA_029168935.1. Lineage (NCBI taxonomy): Eukaryota > Viridiplantae > Streptophyta > Magnoliopsida > Caryophyllales > Polygonaceae > Oxyria > Oxyria digyna. Next base: position 17,892,997 of record JAPVLV010000007.1, on the reverse strand, counting down.
TATGGGGTCACTGCAAGCACATGAAGAAAGGCTGAATAGATCAACTGAGCAAAGGGAAGAAAAGGCTTTTATGAGCAGTGATGATTGCAGAGCAACGTCAAGTCATAACAGCTATAGAGGTCGAAGTAGAGGAGGCTTCAGAGGCAGAGGTCGAGGAAGAAGTGGCCATAGAAATGATAGCAAAGAAGGTGAGCATCAGAAGAAGGTGTTCAAGTGCTACTATTGCAAGAAATCAGGGCATAAGGAAGCACAATGTTGGAAGAAAGAAAAAGATGAAGGTGAGAAGAAATCTGAGCAAAAGTCCAACTATGCTGAGCAAGAAGAGAAGCTATTCATTGCTGAGATTGTTGAACAGGAAAGGAGGGTATTGTCTACACAAGATGATGCCAGAATCTCATGTGGTGTGTGGTTTGTTGACAGTGGTTGTTCAAACCACATGACAGGAGAGAAAGAATTGTTCAAGGACCTCGACATGTCAAGGAAGAATGCAGTCAGGTTGGGCAATGGAAAGAAGCTCTCAGTTGAAGGAAGAGGAACTGTTGCAATGATGACAGAAAAAGGTACAACTAAGCTCATAAATGATGTTCAGTATGTACCAGAATTGACTCAAAATTTGCTCAGTGTTGGTCAGCTTTTGTGCACTGGTTTTTATCTTGTCTTTGATGATTTCTGTTGCTTCATAAGAGTCAAGAAAACAGATGAACTTGTTGTGAGTGTTGCTATGGGAAAGAATAGAGTCTTTCCACTTGAGTTGTCATTGAATGAAGGGAAGGCTATGACAGCAAAAGCAACAGATGACAGCAAGCTTTGGCATCTAAGATATGGGCACTTAAATGTGCAAAGTCTGAGGCTTCTTCAGTCCAAGGAGATGGTGTCTGGTCTTCCAAAGATTGGAGAGCTAGATGTATGTGAAGGATGCATGTATGGAAAGCAATCAAAGGATTCTTTTCCAAGTGGAAAAGCATGGAGAGCAAGCAAAGTCTTAGAGCTTCTTCATGCTGATCTCTGTGGGCCTATGCAGACTGATTCAATGGGAGGAAGTAAATACTTCTTCATGATTACGGATGACTATAGCAGAATGAGTTGGGTGTTCTTCATCAAAGCTAAGTCTGAGGCATTTGAGGAGTTTAGAAAGTTCAAACTGCTCATTGAGAATCAAAGCAACATGAGAATCAAGGCTCTGAGAACAGATCGAGGAGGTGAGTTTCTATCCAAGAAATTCACTGAGTTTTGTGATGAAAATGGCATCAAGAGAGAGTTGACTGCACCTTATACACCAGAGCAAAATGGGGTGGCAGAAAGAAAGAATAGGACAGTGGTGGAGATGGCTAGAAGTATGCTAAAGGCAAGAGAAATGCCTAATGAATTCTGGAGTGAGGCTGTTGCAACAGCAGTATATCTTCTGAACATTTGTCCAACTAAAGCTGTAAAGAATCAAACCCCTTATGAGGCATGGTGCAAGAGGAAACCATGTGTGAAACACTTAAGGGTGTTTGGTAGCATTGCCTATTCTTTGATCAACCTGAGAGTTAAACTTGATGACAAGAATGTGAAGTGTATCTTCATTGGATATGCTACAAATTCAAAAGCATACAGGCTGTATGATCCACTAGAGAAGAAAGTTATCATCAGCAGAAGTGTAGAGTTTGATGAAAACTCTAAGTGGGATTGGAAGCTGAGAAAGTCAGTATCCATTCAGAAAGAAGTGATCTTGATAGATGGAAATGATGAGACTGAAGCAGGGCATGAAGGTGAGCCTCATCAAGAGCAAAATGTGTTCAGTCCTTCACCATCGACTCCTGCCACAGGATCTTCATCAAGCTCAGAAAGTTCTAGTCCTAGCACAGGGGTGAGTAGCTCAACATCAGCTTCAGATGAGTCTACTCCAAGAAGATACAGAAGCTTGTCTGAAATCTATGACAGCTGTGATTTTGCCTTGAATGTCTGTGAGCCAAATGGCTATGAGGAAGCTGCAAAGAAAGGTGAATGGCTGCAGGCAATGGAAGAGGAAATGAATTCAATCCAGAAGAATGAAACATGGAAGCTCACTGATCTACCAGATGGAAAGAATGTCATAGGGCTGAAGTGGGTGTTTAAAACAAAGCTGAACACAGATGGCAGTGTACTGAAGCATAAAGCAAGGCTCGTGGCAAAGGGTTATGCTCAAAAGGAAGGGCTGGACTATGAAGAAACCTTCTCACCTGTTGCCAGATTTGAGACAGTAAGGCTTGTGCTAGCTATAGCTGCTCAGAAGCAAATCCCAGTGTTCCAATTTGATGTTAAATCAGCTTTTCTGAATGGTGAACTTGAGGAGGAGGTATTTGTTGAGCAGCCTGAAGGATTCATCAAAGAGGGAGAAGAATGCAAAGTTCTTAAGCTGTATAAGGCTTTGTATGGATTGAAACAGGCCCCTAGAGCCTGGTATAGCAGAATTGACGAGTTCTTTATCAAGAGTGGATTTGACAGAAGTGAGAATGAACCAACACTTTATGTCAAGAAGGAGGAGAATGAAAGGTTCATAATAGTGTGTCTTTATGTCGATGACATAATCTATTTCAGCAACTCAGAAGTGTTCTTACTTGAGTTTCAGAAGGTGATGAAAAGTGAGTTTGAGATGACTGATCTTGGTCTTCTTCAGTACTTCCTGGGCTTAGAAGTGAAGCAAGGAAGGGAATGAATATTTCTTTGTCAAAAGAAATATGCAAGAGACATGATAAAGAAGTTTCAGATGGAAAGCTGTGAGAAAACAATCACACCTATGAACACAAATGACAAGCTACAAAGGCTTGATGGAACTGAGAAAGGAGATGAAAGACTCTTTAGAAGCTTGGTAGGTGGACTGAACTATCTCACTCACACTAGACCTGACATTGCCTACAGTGTGAGTGTGGTGTCAAGATTTATGCACTCACCAACAAAGCAACATTTGGGAGCTGCAAGAAGAATACTCAGGTATGTTTCTGGTACAGCTGAGTATGGGATCTTGTATGATGCAAGGCAAGATTTAAGGCTTGAAGGGCACACAGATAGTGATTGGGCAGGCAGCCTAGATGACAGGAAGAGTACCTCTGGTTCAGTATTCACATTGGGGTCAGGAGCAATCACTTGGAGCTCGAAGAAGCAAGAGACCATTGCTCTGTCATCAAGTGAAGCTGAATATGTGGCAGCTTGCTCTGCTGCAAGACAGGCAGTTTGGCTGAGAAAGATGCTTGCAGATCTGTGCTGTGATCAGAAGGAATCAACCTTGATTTGGTGTGATAATCAATCTGCAATAGCAATGGCAAAGAACCCTATCTTCCATGCTCGAACCAAGCATATTGAAATCAAATATCACTACATAAGGAAGCTTGTTATGGATGAAGTGATTGCACTCAGGTTCTGTGGAACTAATGATCAAAATGCTGATATTTTTACAAAGGCTTTAACTCAGGTTAAGCACATGTTCTTTATGAACAAAATTGGCATGAAGAAGTTTGAATCAAGAGGAGGTGTTAAGATATGATTCAAGCTTAATCATGTCTTGAAGTTAATCTCATTTTGGTCCTAATTAAGCCAGTTTTTGGAGCAGTTGTAATAGTTGTCTTTTGGAGCAGTTGTAATAGTGTTTAGGAGATCTTTTGTGAAGATCTTGTGTAGTAGCTTGGTAAGCTACTTGTGATCTTTTGTAGTAGGTTTCCTAGATATATATTATCTTGTATTGTGTTTGTTTTAATGTAATGAAAGATCAGAAATTCAGAGAAGGAAAAAAAAAAAAGCCATCTCTCTCGTTTTCTTTCATTCTCTGTTCTTGCACTGAGGTGTAGTGAACTGATCTTTGCCTTAACTAACAGTTTTGGCATTGGTATTTTGACAACACGCCCATGGTTCTGTCCAGAGCCCCCTCTTGTTATTCTCTCTTCACGACGTCTTTCGCCCCACCATTCTCGATATCCTATGAGGCGGAAGCATCCAGAAACATCATGTCCCTTCTGATTGCAGTTACTGCAATACTGATTAGTCGGTCGTTGTTCATTCCTTCCTTTGTTGCGTTGGTTCAGTTGAGACGCAAAAGCCATGGAATCTGGCTTATCTCCTTCACCACGGCTCAAGGCGTGCACTCTCTCTTCCTGAATCAGAATAGAATAAATCTTGTTAAGAGAGGGCGGGGGCTCCATGGTTAAGATTGTAGACTGAGCGGTGCCGAATGTCGATTCGTCTAACCCCATCAACAGGTTGTGAATCTTCTCTTCTTCACGCCTTTTGGCATTTTTTATTCCAATGTCGCAAGTGCATTGGCCACATGAGCAAGTCGGTATTGGATCATACGTCGCCAATTCTTCCCATATCTTCTTTAATTTGCCATAGTAATTGACTATTGGCATGCCTTTCTGCCTTGCATCAGCAAGTTCCTGTTTCAGTTGTTGTATTCTCGGTCCGTTTGTGACAGAGAATTGCTCAGTTATGTCGTCCCAGAGATCCTTCGCACTTTCCATGTATGTAAGTGATGATCGAAGGCTCAGTTCTATGGTGTTTAGGATCCACACAACCAACATGGAATTTACCGTCCACCAATCATCGGTTTGGTTTGCTTCTGCGGGTGGCTCCTCAATCGATCCATCGATGAACCCCCATTTTCTTCTCGCACGCAGAGATGTGCGTATTACTTGTGCCCATTCATCGTAATTTTCCCCTTTCAGTTGGACTTGTGTAATCACATTCCCGGGGTTGTCGTTGGTGTATAGATCGAAAGGGGAGGCCACTCTGTTTTTCCTGTCAACCTGTTTCAGAAACTCATCGTCTGAACCATCATCTTTCTTTGTTCCATCATCTTCGCTTTTCTTCCCGTCTTTCATGTTGATTTGATCTGAAATTGCTTGTTGCTCTGATACCATATAACAAACCATTGAAGTTGAGTTTGTGTATTGAACAATATGAGTTCCTGGTTTGTGCAGGAAAAGATTACATGGGTATATATACCCTTTGTTCAGTAACTGTGCAAACCAGCAGTTACTTAACTGTCGTAAGAGATAGTTATTCAATAACTGTATACAATAACTGTATACAAACTAAAATATAAGCCTAATAGAAATAAATGTTTATAACTTAATTTTCTAATACATATCAATTATGTAATTCAATATCCAATATTTTGCAAGTTCAAAATGCTTGCACTTTCATTGACCTTTCTCTTTAGCTGATGCATTTGCAGTTTGCTTAGCTTGAATAAAATTATATTTTATTAAGTTATTCATTTGTAAACCAAAACTTTAAACATAGAGGTGCTGATGCTTGGGGTCGCAAGAAGTGGATAGAAAGAAGTGATGGTCTCTGATTGACGGATGGCGTTATTTTATCAGTCAAAAGGGAATCCTTCAATCTCCTTAGATGATGCATCTCATATTCTCATCTTTGGCTGCCTGAGGAAGAGTTTTTCGTTCAATGTTTTTCATCTAATGTAGGCCATAAAATTATCCAGCTAACCAACTAACCTGAGCTACAGATGATTAGATCTGTGCGCCACTATTTTTTCATTTCAGTTTGGTACTTGAACGAGTAGAATATGGTTTTGTAAATGTTGCTTCTTGCCTGGGGAAAGGTGTTGTCCTATGGTGTTTTTTTACATGCACAGTACTAAAGGATTACACTGATGTGTTTCATTAGGTGACTGAGGCTCTTGCACGTGCTGGTCTCGAGTCTTCTAATCTCATCATTGGAATTGATTTTACAGGGGGATCCTATTTGCACTCGGATTTGACGGAAAATCAGGTCGAATGACCATTATGATTTTCCGGCGAATCTGAGCTCCGCTCGGACCGACCCGGCGGATTTACAATCTGCCAGCTTTATCCGCTCGCTTTTCAAAGCCAAAAAGCGGGCGAATTTAGGATTTTCTAGATTTTCAAAGCTTAAAAGCGGGTGGAGTTGGGATTCGCCAGCTTTTTCAAAGTGAAAAAGCGGGCGGATTTAGGATTTGGCAGCTTTTCAGCCTAATTCTTTTACAAAATTTTCAAGTATTCTGGCAGATTTATAATCCGCCCATTCCGTAGCTCCGCGCGGAGTCAAACTCCGTGCGACCCCTAGCTCCGCGCGGATTTAAGCCTGCAGCAAATCCGAGTGCAAATAGCCTCCTCGTTTTACAAAGAGCAATGAGTGGACAGGTGAATGACTGTATTTCTATCATTTCATGTGAAGCCTGACCGGAATTTAACTCATTGTTTGCTAATAGGTGCCAGGTCATTTAATTGAAAAAGCTTGCATCACATCAGTCAAGTCCATAATCCGTATGAGCAAGCCATATCTATTATAGGGAAGACATTGGTAGCTTTTGATGAGGATAATTTGATCCCTTGTTATGGATTCAGAGACAGTGATGAGCTCTCACTTGAGTGCTCAAGCCCATAAAGTCACAAGCACTCCCAACTATCTCAAGACAAGTGGAGGTTCAATGCCAAATTCAGGACCCCGGAGCCATTCACTATTCATCCCGGAGCCAAACCTCAACTGACGCCTACCAAAACACAACACGGCGCGCCACTGGTCAAACCATCACACTTGGCCCGAGCACTATCTATCCCAATGGCCTCAAAATGTCCCAAGGAGTCCATCAAGACCAAAAACGCTCGGCCCAAACCTCCAAAACTTCAAAGTGACCAAGTCAAACCTCGACGCCAAGCGCCGACAAGCCCAAATGAGGTCCTTCCGTGCGTCCGAGCCCTTAGAGCCATTTCTACCAGGCGTTCTTCATTCCATTGGTCCTAAATGGCCCAAAAGAGTCTAGACAAGGGAAGAATGCGCGCCAAACAACACTTTGACCCAGGAGAACCAAGATCCCCTTAATTTCGCCATCAACATTAATAGGGATCAAGCAAATCACTCCAATCTGATTCAAATCAGATTGCCAAGTCATCAATCCGTGGGATAGGCACATAGATCACCATTTTCAGCCATTAGATCGTTCATCTTAAGTGCCAACACAATCCCACCATTTTCTCCTTTTGATTATGCATTTACTTCCTTAATTTTAGCCTCTTTTATGTTGATTGAAAGAGTGATCCTTTGGTTGCAGCCTAAGGACGTCTTCACTAGTATAAAAAGGCCTCTCAAGGTCCATTGTAAGCACGTTGAATTTGAATACAAAGCTTAAGTTGAGAGCCTCTCCTTCCTTTGTAATTTCGGCGTCAAAAACACTATCTTTCCCTTTGTTTCTTGAGTGGTTCGAGTTCCTCTCTAAACACAAACCTCCAACCTTTCTCAAGCCTTTGAATCACCTTCAAAGTCTTGCTTATCCAAAGTCTTCCGCTTACACCAACTATCCACCAAATTTCGCCAGCACTCAACCTGTCCAAGGTCTCGTCCATAGCCAAAACAAGAGAACTTCCCACCTTGAATCTAGATCCGAGAGCGTCTTAGCATCCACAAGGAGGCTGAGTTAACATTTGGTATCAAGAGCATCAGGGATTCAAGTAAGTCATCTTGTTTTTCATTCAAGCACTTATCACATTTCCATCTCGTTTTTGGCTAAAACACCATTGTTGAAGCCTTAAGCATTCGATCACCATCACCATCGTCAAAATCAGTCAAGATCCACAAAATTCACGCCATTTAAACCTACCCTTCCCGCCCATTAAACACATCTTGACCGATCCACCAATCACTCCATCAATCCCACAAATTTCGCCATCTTATCCTTGATTAAATTGCTGAAATTTTTTCTTTGTAAGATCGATTTAAAGTACATTTTAATCTTGAATTTCTTTGTGAGATTATAGTGGATTGAATTATTGCATGAAATTGATTAGGATTAACTAGTAAAACGAGATCCCTTTGTTTAACTATTTCTTCTCGCATCAATAGTATTGCATGCTTATCTTTGCTCACGTTCAAGTTTAGTATAGCTCTCGACTTTGAGCACAAAAATCAAAAGAAAAAAATAGAAATCTGAAAATTTGAGAGGGGAAAAGTCAAAATAAGGCAAGCCTTCTTTCTAGTCAAGACCATAGCCAAAATAAGGTAACGTACTTGACATTCACTTGAGCATTCTTCCATTTTCCTATCTCTCATCATCTAGTTCTCACTTGCAAAGTTGTTCTTTTCATTTGATTGCATGATAATTGAAGCTTTTCAATCTTAGAAGTTCAATATTGCATGCAACTTTGAGTTAATTTTGCAAAAGAAATCTTTGACGACAATTGAACTTGGATTTGATAAACACTTGACCAAAATCACTAAAATCAGCCTTATACCCTAAGTGCTTGTTTGATTCTCAAGTGTCTTATCTTGTTTTCTTGCCATACTCTTGCATATTTCTTGTGCGCTTTGATCCTCGTGCATGACCCATATCACAATAGGTACCATGTCCAATTCGGAGGAAGAAAGAGAGGAGCCAAGACAAGTTGCACCTCCACAATTTGCACCCGTGTCTCTAGTGGAAAAGCTCATGGCGGAGATAGAGCAACTAAAGGCCACCGATAATGCTAGGACGTAGGCTGAAAGGGTGGCAACGGGACCACCAACACATTCAGTCCGCCAAGCGCCAAGCAATCCCAAGGAGCCATCCACCGGGCTCGGCATAAGGGCGCAAGACAAGGGAAAAGGGGTAATGCCTTCAACATCTCAAAACCCCAAGTTTCAGAAGCTACCCTCGATCAAGGAAAGCTACCTCGACAATAGGAGAGCCCTAGAAGAGAAGCAGACCCGTGTGCGCCGACACCATTCACCGTCAAGCACCGACAAAAGGGAGGAAGGCTACTCCACCGGGCGCTCTTCACCATCCACCGGCGCACATCGATCCAGGTGCCATCATAGGCCAACAAAAGAAGAAGAAGACAGGGAGCGCTGGGAAATTGTGCTCGAACAAGCCCAAAAACAGCAGCGAGATGCGCTCCGACACCATCGCCGAAGCCATCGCTCAAAGGAGCATACTAGGCGTCCATCACGCCACCATTCTCACCATAGAGAGGTAAGTCCTATTCCTTTTAATGTAGAGGATCATTTGCATCAACAAATTCCACTAAGCCCTCTACAAGATGACTCCTTTGGTGCGTCGTCACGTAATCCTCTCGACGACGACCAAGTGGAGTTCGATGAGTTTGATCTAGAAGGAATGGAGAACGTGGGGCTGCCTAATCCTCACAACATGATGCCACTCCAAGATCCAATTTAGCTTCAAAACAGACCAAGTGATTGGATCCCGGCGCCATGGCCACCATTGAATGAGAATGACAATGTCCAGGCGCCAAGACAACAAAAAAACGCCAACAACCATGTTGAAAGGCGTCAAAGAAATGCCCCGACTATGCCTCAAGAGCATCCACAACGCTACAACTCGCGTCGAGATATCAAGGTACGTATCGAACCCTTTGAAGGTTTATATGACGTTGCTTTGTTTCTTGAATGGGTGCAAGGTACCGAGCATGTACTCAACCATTGCCACTACGAAGAGCATGCAAAAGTGGAGATCGTAACCATACACTTTGTGGGAGCGGCAAGGAGTTGGTGGCATAGACTTGTTGCCGATAAAAGAAGGCGTAATGAACCATTTATTGTACGTTGGAACCAACTTCTGCATGTCATGACAAACAAGTACATTCCAAAGAACTACAAGGACAAGATGCGCTATGAAATAGCCACGGCAAAACAAGGTACATCCAACCCTCAAGAGTTCTTTGCAAAGCTTGAAGATATGTACTACAAAGCAGGAGTAGGTGTATGTCCCGCTTCATTAAGGATAAGGTTTTTAAGTGGTCTCAATAGTTCTATTCGAGATCAATTAGAAATCCATCCTATCACTGACATCAACAGTCTTGTGCATATGGCAATGCAATTGCACAATCAAGTGTTGAGGAAGCGCACTGCACCTTGGTCATCATCATCCAACTCAAGGTACAATCCTAACCCTTCTAAACCTTTGTCTACTAATACTTCTACTCCAAGTGTTCAAGGAAAAACAGGCAATGTGTCTAGTTCAAGGGCCCCAAACAATCCAAAAGACACAACTCATGAGAATTCAAGGCAAAGGATAAGCGACTTGGAATGCTACAAATGCGGCGGCCATGGCCACATGCAAAGAGACTGCGTCAACCCCAAGCGTGTACTTTTCTCACAAAATGAAGGTTTTATCTTGGAGGAAGAAGAGGAAGAGCATGACCCTCCAAGTGACGAGATCATTCCCGCCAATGCTCCTGCCGACGGAGGAGGCACTTTGGCTTTGATGCAACGCCATGTGCTTGTGCAAAAGGAGGAACCCAACATGTCACAAAGGCACAACTTGTTCCAAAGCAAGTGTAAGGTAAGAACGGCTACACTTAGGTTGATTATTGATGGAGGAAGTTGCTCCAACATAGTCAACAAAAAGGTAGTCACTCATTTCAATCTTCCTACCACTCCTCATCCATCTCCATATGGTCTTCTCGGTATCAACTCCGATGATGGTAACTACGTCACTCATCAATGCATTATTTCGTTTTCTATTGGTGATTACAAAGATGATGTATTGTGTGATGTTGTTGCAATGGACGCCACCCATATTCTACTTGGGCGTCCATGGATTTTTTACCGACGAGTTCTCCATGATGGGTATCTAAATACCTATTTATTCACCCACCATGGACAACGAGTCAAGCTCTTACCCATGTCTCCAAGTGAAATTGCGCAGGATGATAGGGACATGGCGGCAAGAAAGGCAATGCAAGAGGCCAAGACGGCACAAAAGCTAGGCGAGGACACACTCATGCCCAAGCAAAGCTTAATGACCACCAAAATGGTCCTCACCATTCTGCCTCAACAACTACAAGAAAAGAATCTAGGAGACAAGTCCGGGCCGCCTTGGTCAATGCCTCATTCTTTGGCAACCAAAGTGGAGCTCCCTTGTGTCCCCAAGCCAAGACCAAGCTTCGAAGAATGGCTACAAGGACTACCATCCATAGGAGCTGGAAACTGCGTGGATGGCTGGCTATGCAAGCTACCATCACTAGTGGAAAAAACACCTGTTGAGGCGGGCAAAACCCCCCTGTTGAGGCGGGTAGGGGTCGCTGCAACAGGGGGGGCTGCAACAGGTCATGAGCTGTTGAGGCGAACATTGCCCGCCTCAACAGACCCCTCTGTTGAGGCGGGCGGAAGGGTGACCGCCTCAACAGGTTCAACATTTTCCACCTCTGTTGAGGGGGGCGGAAGGGTGCCCGCCTCAACAGACCCCCTCTATTGAGGCGGGCACCCTTCCGCCCGCCTCAACAGAGGTGGAAAATGTTGAATCTGTTGAGGCGGTCATTCTTCCGCCCGCCTCAACAAGTTTTTTTTTTTTTAAAATATTCGATTTGTATTTACAGCAACCCAGTCTGTACCAAACAGAATAAGCAACTTGCCGTTCCATTTCACAAACTAACAATCTGTTTCAATTACAAAAGAGTTTACATCATTCCGAACTTCTCGTTCCACTTGCACATACATTTCACATACAATATGTGTTTCAGTTTCAACAGAATGCAAGTACAAAAGCTATTATTCAATAATATCCAAAATGTAAGCTCAAACTAATAGATACTTGGTTGTAAAGAAGTTAGCCCATTGCTCACGAACAACATCGAGTTCCTCACTAGTATAAGGCGTACTCCTCTAAACATAGACTTTCAAAAAAATATAAATAACATGACAAAAATTAGATTTTACATATATGAAATGAAAGGACTAGGTAAAGTAACTACCTTATCTAGTCGCTCATTAGACTCTTGATATATCGTGATAATCTCTAACATGAACTTCATCACGTAATATCCACACTCGGTTCCGCCAATTTGTTGAGCGCACTAAATTAACAATATAATACATCGTCTTAGTTTTAAGATCAATAGATATATAAAATAAAGAAAAAGGTAATATATGATGGTATACCTCTATATGAATGGGTCTCCAAGACTTAAAATTAGTCGCTTTACCCGGACGCACCCCACCATTAAACTTATACACTTGGTATGTCCTGTAAAATGAACAACATACAAGTCAAAAATTCTTATTTTGTAAATATTTAAAAAGACTATTTTTTAAGTAAAAAACTTAAGGATCATCTTTGAGATCAAAAACTCTGTTGGGATACTATTTTTTAAGTCAAAAACTCTGTTGGGACACCAGGATCAACCTTGATTCTAGTGCTTGACATCATCTCAAGACATAAGAATCCAATCTGAGACCTTTCAAATGCCCAGCTGTGATCATGCAATAAATACCTACAAAATATGCAAGATTACACTATTAGTATCTGTGAAGTAAAAATCTCAAAGAAAGCATAATTAACAACTAAAACATAAAGATTGATGAAAATATTTACAATATGTAGACTTGGATCATTGAAATGTTTAAGCACGCCCCTGTAAGGAACTCTCCAACATTGGACTCAGTTACATATGTATCTTGATCTTGCGAATAATGCCAAACCGAAGCAACCAACTTGATGGGAGTACTATCGTAAATATCACCGGGACCTGAAGAGATGATAAAATGCAAGTATTTGCATGACGGGCCAAGACCTTGAATTGCTTCGTTTTCAAAATTCGCTTTCTTGCTTTTGGCGGCTGACTCTTGAGTTTTACCATCACAACTACCCACTACCTCTTTGTTTGACTTAGACTTCATTGGATATGAAAATAATAACAAAGTATAAGAACAAAAATAATACAACACAAAAAGTGAACATAAGGTGTGCTTCTAGTGTTAATCAATATATACAACAGTGCAAAACAAAATAAAAACCAGAAAACCAGTGAAAACTGTAACAACAATGCAGAAAAATCAGAACAACATTCAGTAGTGCATAACCATAACAAATAAACAAGAACAATTGCAAATTGAACATATGTCATGAATAAAAATGCAAATTGTATACTTTATGTTTTAATGGCTAATGACTACTTTATTCTATAAAAAAAAAGGAGCTTGTTGTCATTGTGGCAAGAGGAAGCGATGGCTCCATCGTGTGTTATCCTGTCGTTGAAACCATTCACAAGTAAATATTTTCAAAATTACTAATTACAAGATACCATAAAACCTCCTCTTGTTAAAAATTCACTATTTGCTTGTTTAAAACCGATAGCCTCTGTCAGCAGAGCTGTAAATATATAGCTGTGGGCAATAGGGTTGATTTGATGACAGTAATCCCATTACATCTGATAGCCTCATGCAAGCACAAACCAAGGGGGGGATATAATGTGCTTAATTCTGTAACTATTAATATTCAGAAAAATTGTTTACAAATTGTCAAATACAGTTCTCTTGTAACCCTCATAAGTTCTCTACAAGTGTATGATTAGGAGATGTGTCACAAATTTTGAACCAAGGAAAAAGGAGTGATAGTTTTAATCAAATGCCACTTAATGGATGTGTTGAACAATGGGGAGTGTTAGTGTTCTAAGACTCTGTTTTGGCATACAAACAAAAAGAACGTTTACAGATTGATATTCTAGGTTAAGAAAAATCATACTGACCTATTTACGGAAGGGAAGTTCAATACGACCTTGAAGAGCTTCACAAGAACAACAAGCAATGTTGTTTCTGTTGCAGCAGGCTTTTGCTCTACAACAATATAGAAAGGTGTCTGTTTAGGGAGCTCTTGCAAATTTGGAGTTCCTTTGGTGGCTACACTTTGCTTTTTAAGGATTGCAGCAGAGAAACCCGAGGCCCAAACCTGAAAAAAAGAACAATTTCTTGTTTGAAAAATGGCAACCTTTCTGAAGCAACAAGCAATAGTTTTAGGGGTTGCCAATATTTTGACTATAACATCCAAGATTGCTGATTTACTTAAACAAAAAAGCTTGCTGAGATTTGTGAACAATTTTTTTTATTTGACCCTTCTCACCTCTAACTAGTAATTTGGTTTAGGTTGGCTAAATTACACGAACTTAATGCTTTTTCTGTTTGAGTTCACGAACTTCATGATTTCACCCTTCAATTTCTAAGGTCTATTCTGCAAATGCCCCTTACTAAGAACTATTTGACCAAATTCAAGAAATATGTTGAATCTAATATAAGACTTGGACAGTTGCAAGAGATATTTTTTTCTCTGCAGAAATTATTGATGAAAGTTATATATTTTGAAAGCACCTTACTATTTTTGTGTAATTAGGGTAATAATCTAGTGAATCTTGAGGATCATCTTTGAGACAGTGAGATATTACTATTGTATTTTCATCTTATTTGTGTTTACTTTTAAAAATTAAAGAGGCTTGTTGTATCTACTGCTACGTTCATGTATAGTCAAATTACATGGCCCAAACTGAAACTCTTAAGAGAGAAAATGGATGACACATATCTCTCATTACCAAGAATCGATTAATACCCAAAACAAATTTGAACAACATACAAATAGTCAACCAAAATCAGATTACAGAAACAACACGATAAAGTCAGAATCACTCAAAAAAGATCAAACAACATGATCTAAACAAACAAGAACTGATTTTGATGAATACTGAACCAACAAATCAAGCACCAAGACTGAAATTTCGAAAACATAATATTTTGCTTGCGATCTTATCATCTGAAATTAGTTTTAGGGTTGATGATGACGATCGGAACAATGAAGTCAAACCCAACATGGATGAGGCAAAACAATGAGAGGTAGAGGGAGATGATTCATTACCTTGTGAGGAAAGTGAAGGAATCAAAGATGAGTTTGGAAGAACTTTAATCGGGTGACAGACAGGATGTGAAGAATAGTTCAGGGATGCGTCGGAATTGAAGGCGACAGATTGGAGGGACGGGGCTGGGCGGCGAATTGCGGAGTCGGAATGGGGAGAGAGGGGTGGAGGAGCGGCTCGGGCGGGCAGCAGCGGCGCAAGGCAAGCTGTGCAGCAGCGAGGCTCGCCAGAACAGGCTCGACAGTCAGTCGACGACAGCGACGAGGCAGCGAGGCGAGTTGGAGGAGGTGGCGAGGAGGAGGAGGCAGCGCGGCGAGATGGTGGTGGCCGACAAGGAGTCGCGCCGTCGAAGTACTTAGAAAATTTTGAGGAAATAGAATGTCGAGACAACCAGAGGGAGCCCTAACTGGTTTTTGAGAATTGTTTGAGGCGGGCACTAACTGCCCGCCTCTAATTTTGTTTGAGACGAGTGTTGTTGAGGCGGGCACTAAACGCCCGCCTCTAATTGTTTTGAGACGAGGGCTGTTGAGGCGGGCAGTTAGTGCTCGCCTCTAAATTTTGAGGCGAACGCCCCGGTGACCGCCTCAACAGGTCAAAAACACACATATTTTTGAGGTGAACGAAAATTTGCCCGCCTCTAAAGCATCTGTTGCAGCGAATAAAATGACTGACCGCCTCAACAGATAGTGGAAAAAGGTTTTTTGCGGCGGTTTGTAAAGTGACCGCCTCAACAGGGGGTTGCAACAGGTGTTTTTTCTACTAGTTCATTTTGCGCCTCAAGAGCCCAGGATCAAGCCCTCAAGAGGTACACAAGCACACGCCATGAAGTCTTCAAGCGCGCCCAACAAGAAGAGCCTTGGTCCACAACTCGGATCTCCGACAATAAGGTCCTCCTCCTCGGCGCACCCAAGCCAGAAATGCCTTACTTAGGCATCCAAATAAGTGCTCATCATCAAGACATTCCTCATGGCAACAACGCTCGGCCAATCTACAACAACATAGGCCCATTCCGAGCGCAAGAAAGCCATTCGAGTCACTTCACCAATTTGGCTCATTTGCACGGCGCCAACTACACCAATGTTCATCAAATTGGCGTCCCTGAAGTGCATCAACAAAGAGCCTACTTCAATGCCCAAGGCGCGCGGTCAAGACCGGGAGCGCCAACTTCTTCCTCGGCTTTCAACAACTTCATCGACGCACCATGTCTCCAATCATTTTGCTTCGGCGTCGATCATTTATATGCCACAAAGGAAGCAATTCAAGACCCCAGGGAGCTTAGTGTCCGAGGTATTTCAACTCATTATCCTTTTGACACTCACTCTTCTCTCCACCCCGGCATGCTATCAAGGGTCTCAAACAAAGGTGAGACGGGGACGTCTCACAACAAGTGGGGGGTAATGATGAGCTCTCACTTGAGTGCTCAAGCCCATCAAGTCACAAGCACTCCCAACTATCTCAAGACAAGTGGAGGTTCAATGCCAAATTCAGGACCCCGGAGCCATTCACTATTCATCCCGGAGCCAAACCTCAACTGGCGCCTACCAAAACACAACATGGCGCGCCACTGGTCAAACCATCACACTTGGCCCGAGCACTATCTATCCCAATGGCCTCAAAATGTCCCAAGGAGTCCATCAAGACCAAAAACGCTCGGCCCAAAACTCCACAACTTCAAAGTGACCAAGTCAAGCCTCGACGCCAAGCGCCGACAAGCCTAAATGAGGTCCTTCCGTGCGTCCGAGCCCTTAGATCCATTTCTACCAGGCGTTCTTCATTCCATTGGTCCTAAATGGCCCAAAAGAGTCCAGACAAGGGAAGAACGCGCGCCAAACAACACTTTGACCCGGGAGAACCAAGATCCCCCTGATTTCGCCATCAACATTAATGGGGATCAAGCAAATCACTCCAATCTGATTCAAATCAGATTGCCAAGTCATCAATCCGTGGGATAGGCACATGGATCACCATTTTCAGCCATTAGATCGTTCATCTTAAGTGCCAACACAATCCCACCATTTTCTCCTTTTGATTATGTATTTACTTCCTTAATTTTAGCCTCTTTTATGTTGATTGGAAGAGTGATCCTTTGGTTGCAGCCTAAGGACGTCTTCACTAGTATAAAAAGGCCTCTCAAGGTCCATTGTAAGCACGTTGAATTTGAATACAAAGCTTAAGTTGAGAGCCTCTCCTTCCTTTGTAATTTCGGCGTCAAAAACACTATCTTTCCCTTTGTTTCTTGAGTGGTTCGAGTCCCTATCTAAACACAAACCTCCAACCCTTCTCAAGCCTTTGAATCACCTTCAAAGTCTTGCTTATCCAAAGTCTTCCGCTTACACCAACTATCCACCAAATTCCGCCAACACTCAACCTTGTCCAAGGTCTCGTCCATAGCCAAAACAAGAGAACTTCTCACCTTGAATCTAGATCCAAGAGCGTCTTAGCATCCACAAGGAGGCTGAGTTAACAGACAATATGTAATTTTTCTTCCATCTTCATTCTTTATATTGATTGACATCTACTCCCTCTGTCCCTATAAGTGAGTCACATATTGTACTTTGCACTAATATTAAGAAGAAGTTTGCCACTTAATAAAGAGAAATTTGCATAAGGAAGATTGTCCAAACCCATTTTTCAACCAATCAATACAAAGCTTAAAAAAATTAACAGCCAATCACAAACAAGCATTTCATTCACACGGATTACCACTTTTACATAACCTAAATACCCTTACAGTTTCTGTTTACAAGTGCACAGCTGCACTAAGGCATTAACACACTATAAAACCCATAACTGAGCAAGCAAAAGCATTTATTGCTGCTAAACACAAAACAGAGCAAAAAAACAGAGAGCAAAAAAAAAACAGAGCATTTAGTGTTGCATCATTGTCGAAGGAGAGGATGGCTTCAGCATTTATGTACAATGACGCTTAAGATCCTGATGATGACGACATTAATAATGAGGAAATGGGGGACTTAGGAGCATAACATGTTTTTCCTTTTGATCTGAACCAAGAGCCAGCAGCATCAGAATATGAGGATCATGGAGAGGCAACCCAACATCATCAGCCCCGAACTCCCAGATTCAACAGTTGCACAAAGATGCACATTCTCAATTATCTTCTCACCAAATTTTCAGAGGACAGACTTCCACATGGAGCCATCAATGAAGCTGCAGAACTGTTCAAAGTACACGGAAGAACTATTAGTAGGATCTGGATAGCAGCAATGAGACAAAAGGAGGCAAATCAATGCTACAATGTCACCACAAGGTATCACAATGGTGGAAGGAAGCGAACTCAAGTTGATCAAGCAGCAATAACAGCACTAAGCATGGGGGACAGAACATGCATCAGAGATTTAGCAAGCAAATTAGACATTCCCAAATCAGTTTGTCACAGAATGGTGAAGATGAAATTAATAAAGGCACACACAAATGCACTACACCCTGGTTTGATTGAAGCTCACAAGAAAACCAGGATGGAATGGATTCTCAATCTAATCACAGGGGGGACAGTGGCAGAAAAAACAGAATATCATCTAATGTATGATTTCATTCATATTGATGAAAAATGGTTCTTTCTTACAAAGAAGACACAAAGATGTTATCTAGCAAGCAGCAAAAAGGAAATCAGTGAAGAGGCCAAAGGGGACAATTGTTACAAAACTTATAGAGTCAATTAACAAGCATGTTACCAGACGAATGTTAATTGATCAGATCATACCAGCAATCAAGGCTAAATGGCCACAAGATGGACATAAAGTCATATACATCCAACAAGACAATGCAAGGCCTCATATCAATCAACAAGATCCAGAATGGCAAGAGGTACACAAACAAGATGAATTTACTTGTATTCTAATTCAACAACCAGCAAATAGTCCTGATTTAAATATCTTAGACCTAGGATTTTTTAGGAGCATACAATCACTGATGCACAAAAAGATGCCTAGAGATGTTGATGAAATGCTACAAGCAGTTTATAATGCATTTTATGAGTTGGGTGCCACTACTCTAAGAGATGTATGGATTTCTCTCCAAAATGTTATGAATCAAGTGTTACAAGTCAAAGGAGGAAATGATTATGATCTGCCTCATGTCAACAAAAAGAAATTAAGAGCACAAGGTCTTCTACCAAAAATAATCAAGGCAACTACTTAGGCTGTTATAGAAGCATAAGAGATTGTTCATGGGGCTTCAGACAATGAAGACAATCAAGACAGCCAAGCAAATGATGCAACGGAAGACATTCCATATGAAGACAATGAAGACAACAAAAGACATTCCATATGAAGACAACCAAGCAAATGATGCAACATAAGACATTCCATATGATTTAGGAGACATCGAAGCTAATGGTTTAGGGGACAACCAAGAAGATTTAGACAACTTCATAATTATGTAAGCATTTCATCATAATTATCTAGGATTATATGACTATTGTAAGCATGCATAGACTATCAGTTTTTGTAAGCAAGCTTACACTAGTCATATTTTTGTAAGCAAAGAAAATCAGATAAATATCAGTAAGTCATGCAATAGAATGGTAAGTGATTAAGGCAACCAATTTGTCTCAGGTGTCCCCATGACCATCATGATTAACATTTAATTCCAAGACTTAACATTCCATATAGGCATCAGTCAGTAATAAATATCTAGTGTTCCTATAGCACATCCAGGCAGTGAAAATTAAGGGTTTGTATCTCAGCATTGACATTTTCATCATTGATTATAACAGATGTCCCCATTCCCTCATTGATATCAAGCCCCTAAACACTAACCTAAACATACCAGATAGGCCCAACAAGACACTAATTATTGTGTTCCTATGGTACATAAAAGAATTGGAAATTAAAGGCAATCTCAGATCATAATAAACAGACTTCATCATAGACATTTCTCAGGGAACACAGATTATTCTTATGCATGATATCTCTGATTATTTATCAGATTTCCAATGCCTACCTCAGTTAGTCTCACCTCAGTTCATCAGATGAACAACAACAGCAGCAGCAACACAAAATCACCAAATGAACCTCAGTTCATCAGATGAACAACAACAACAACACATAACACCAAATGAACCTCAGTTCATCAGATGATCAACCACAGTAGAAATTTAATCACAGTTCAAGCACATTAAAAGAGCAAACCACAAATACATAACTCCATAAATACATAGTCCAGTTTACATACGCAAAATATACAGTCCACATCAGGACTTCCACATAGGCAAAAATCAGTCCACACGAGGACTTCCAGATACGCAAAAAATTACCATTGCAATACCAGTGTTCATAATCAAGTCAGATAACAGAAAATATAAACAAATCCCCAAGAAGACTTAGCTAGATTTCTTCGGAGTTGGAGGCACAGTGGGAGTGAGAGACAGACGGCGAGTCCGGAATGACAACGATCTCAGGGGACAGTGGAGGAGCAATCTCCGGCGTCAGGGTGTCAGGAATGATAATGATCTCCCGGGGACGAGAGAGGCCTTCATTTTCCGACAGCTCTGACATCTCCGGCGACCGCTGCATCTCCATCGATCTTTTCTTCTGCTCCGGCGTCCACAACATGTCGATATCAATATCCTCCGATGGGTGGTTGCTCCAAGTGTGATCTCAAACGCAGTCGGGACCCCAGTTGCAGGGGGGACAATGAACACCCTGATCAACCGGAGTCAGTGGTCGGGTGATCAGGATCTGGAGAGTCGTCTTTGAAAAATATATTCAAAGCCACCTCTGAGTCGTTGTTCATGGAGGAGAATGATGGAGTCGCCGGCAGAGGAGAAGATGGGTTAGAGACAGTGAGAGATTGATGACCAGTGGAGAGTGGAGGGGTGCCACTGTGGGTAAAGCTTTGGGAGGGCCTGGTGTTGGTTGAGGAGTCCATCGGAGAAGAAGAGAGAAGCACTTGTAATGGGAATGTCGCAGAGAAGAGATCGAAAGAGAAGAGCGGAGGCGGTTAGGGTTTGCACAGAAGAGAAATGAGGGGAGGAATTAGGGTTAGGAGTATATATATGGGGTGATTTGTGGGCCGGTAATTGGGCTACATTTTTGGGTTGGGTAATGGCTTAATTATGGGTTAAATGGGTTTAATTTTGTTAAGTAGAGGACACTAATCCAAGTGCTTAATTATATACGGGATTATTTGTGTTTTTAAGTTAATTTGTGTTAAGTTAGCTTAGTAAAAATGGAAGAAATTTAATGGAGTTTTAGGTGGTTGATGAGTTAATGGAGAAATATTAGATGAAGAAGATGATGTAGATGGTTGATGTGATTGATAAAGTAATGTTAAGATATGAATAAAATAAATTGAATATGAGTATTATGGGAAGAAATTAATTGATAGAAATAGAAATGTGACTCACTTTAGGGGACGTCCGAAAAGAAAACGTGACAAACTTAAAGGGACGGAGGGAGTATTTATCAAGCTGAAACTGATAGCCTTCTTCTTTTGGCAGCATCTACTCATGACCAGGATGTCTTCAGTTTTTTTCCGGATGAAAGATATTGCAATGGCTTTGAGGAAGTTTTGGCTCGTTACAAGGAAATTGTACCGCATTTACGGCTTGCAGGTTCCTAGTTTTGGTCTGACATGGTAATTATTGCTTTTAAATTGTGAATTGTACATGCTCCTGTATACATATATGTAAAAGCTTTGTATTATGTTGTTTAGCCTTGTTTGATGAATCCAAGTGGAGAGTCTACTGGATTGAGGCATACTTGCTCTTTGAAATGACAATTTGAGACAAACATTGCTAAAGTTTGGATAAGAATTTTTATTGGAAATGTATGATTTTCCTATAGATTTGATTGCACTTGTTGCAAATTTCTCGCATGGAAATCCATGTCTCATTTTTTTTTTACCATTGCCACTTCTTACTCCTAAAAAATGGAATATATTCCAAAAAAATGAATGCACTTAAATGGTATCTAGCACGTTGTAGTCTGATTTTCAATCCCCTTGTTTTCCAGTTGCTAGCTGCCACTCTATTCATGTTATTATCTAGGCATAATACATTGAATGTTCTTCAATTGTTAAAAAGAAGAAGCTAAAAGCATGTCCTAATAATAATGCTTATGTCCCTAGGTTGGATTTTGTCTGTCAAAGCCATTCATGATGCTCTAAATTACTAGTACTACTTTCATGGGATGATTTGCATAATTTGTTGTTACTTGTTCATGAATTCTTGTAACAATGTATTCCATTGGTGTTTCTGTGGGGACAAGGTAGTGATCCCCACGACTGCACACAAGAAATAGAGATCCTCATTCTTTACTTAATATTGTTGTTTCTTGCATTGAATGTGCTGGTGATATTTCTGTTCACGTTTGCACATTGGAGTTCAAGACGAATCTGTTTAGATTGGGATTGTATGCTTGTTGATTTGATTACATTGACTGCATTTGTTGAATTTCTTGGAAATTGAATCATGCTTTTCTCTACATGAATAGATTTTTCATAAGGCTTATAAAAAAAGAGAATTGAGGCATGTTTTAATCAATACTCTATGCACAAATTTTTTTTCTGAAATGGGTTTTTTTTTAAAAACAATTCCCGACGTAGGCTCTTTTCAAAAGAAATTCTCAATATAGGCACTTATGCCAGCTTCGGATTTTTTTTATGTGTGATCTCGTCCGAAGCTGGTAATTTTTTTTTTGAATTTTTTATGTATAAGAAACGCTGGCCCGACCAGCGTCTCTTATACGTTAAAACATTAAAAAAAATAATTATATGAGACGCTGGTCGAACCAGCGTCTCATATAAATGGTCTTTTTTTTTTTATTTGAACATGTATAAGAGACGCTGGTCGAACCAGCGTCTCTTACACGTAAAATGTTTTAAAAAAAAATATTATTTGTACAAGGCGTTGGTTCTACCAACGTCTCTCACACATAAAAAAATCCGAAGTTGGCATAAGTGCCTATATTGAGAATTTCTTTTGAAAAGAGCCTACGTCGGGCTTTTTTTTTGCATTTCAGAAAAAAATTCCTCTATGCAGCCTTGCACTAAGTTTGTCTCTTTCAGAATTAGTGTGCAGGAAATTGATAGTATTGTAAACTTGTAAGTTGTATTATTTGTAGCTTTTGTTTTTTGTTTTTTGTTTTGTTTAACCAGTGCATATAAATACTCGTATATATAAATTGGTTGTTTGTTTGCAAGCATATTTTGGGATGCCTTCATTTTCCTTGTTGTTGCTAATGAATTAAATAAACATGTTGTTTGTCATTTCTTTATCAAAAAAGCTTGTTTTTTATCTTGTGTGTTTTTATATTGTAGGTTTGCATACTTAATGTGGACATAATGCACTAACTAGACTATTCTTGAATCTGATGATACTTTTGAAGAAGAGGAAGCTGTTTTTTACAGAACTTGGATCTAATTTTGGATAGCATTTTGGTGAAGTGATGATATATGTAGAACTTATCCATGTACTTATTAAATTTGTAATTCAAACATAAAAGTTTGTTATCTAATGAATTATGAATTTGGTGGATATTGTGTTTCTTATTTAATTTATTCAAGTATATGGGAAATGCTGTTATATAAAATCAGCATTCCAAAATTCATTTTAAAAACCGCTGCATTAGACTTAAAAAACGTTGCATATGGTAAATGACATAACCGCTGCGTAAAGTTGAATAAGCGTTGCATAATGAATGACAAAAATCGCTGCAACAGGGCATAAATCCGCTGCAAAAGAATACTTTAAAAACCGCTGCAAGAAGTAAAATACCGCTGCAAATGAAAATACTAAACCGCTGCAATTAGCCGCTGCAAAAAGCATATTCCAGCGGTTTGTTTGCCTTTAATATATTTTGAGAACTTAAGTGGATTTAGAGCTCGTACCAAAAAGAGAAATAGAAAGCTAATACTAGAACTTCTTTGTATGAGATTTAGCAAGTGCTTAAGTGTTTTTTGTTTGTGTGTATTAGCCATAAAATGTCCTCTATTTATAGAAAATGATGTACTTACAAATCAAGGAAGATGTCCCACTAATAGTAAGGATATGCTTACAAGTCAAGAGTAATGTCTCACTAATAGTAAAAATTAGATGGTAACACTAATGAAGGTTAATCTTATATAATATATGTATAACGGATATGAAATATTTGACTTCCCTTGACATAGATTATTGTTGTGTAAGTGTATGCCCGGTTTTTTCGAAAAAGGGAGTTGAGTGGGTGTAAAATAGTCAAATTGGAGAGAAGATGGAGTCGATGATCTTGATGGGACTGACGTTTTACCAAAAGTTGGTTCACATGGCGGAGGACGAGGTGAAGTTTCGGAAGGAGGGGTCGGGTTTGGGGAGATGGAGAGGGACGGGATTATGACCTACATAGCGTCGATCAACCTTAAGGGGCGTCTTTTCACCCTAAGCGATGCCACATGCATGCACTTTTGTCGCGCTTGAAACAACATAACCAATGTCGTAGTGCGATCTGTCGGATCCACAAGGAGCTGTGAGGGAAAGAGTTAAGCTCCACCATCCAGCTATTGTTGTTCATCAACGTTCTGATCTGCTCCAAGTAATCACGATGAATTGTCGGCGTTTTCGAGGCATATTTCACCCTTTTTACAACTTCCTGCGCATCTAATTCAATCAACATTTTTGTGATTCCCAGTTGCCTTACCATAATTATTCCTTGAAGGAGCCCCAATAGTTCAGCTTTGAAGGCTGACTTGCCTGCAGTCTTAGCAACAAATACCTTCCCAATTTTTTTGGGGGAATTGCAAATCAGTTCCCCGACGCATACCTAATCGCTTCCCATATGGTACGGCCCATCTGAGTTGAGCTTGAACCATTCGGACGATGGTCTTGTCCAGCACACCAGTGCAGCAGCTCTACTGATTCCCCCACCTTGTCTCTCCTCACTCAGACGCAAGTATTCCATGGCACGATCATGAACAAAGTTTGATCTCGCTTCCGGAACGTACATGTTGGTATTGAAAACTATGAAGATATAAGTGTGATTTAATATTATTATTCACTGGCGTGGCATTGTATGTTAACTTTTGTCAAACGAGAGGTTTGATCAAAAGGATTCAGCAGAAGAAGAAGATAGAAAACTCTCTTTGAGAGTGTGCTTAGCTAGCTCCATTGATGAAAAGCTGTTTAGCTTGTTTTACAACCTTCGTGATCAACACGCTAAGGCAAAACAGAAATATTGTCTAACTCTCTTAGTCTGTTACAGAAAAGGACAAAACCTTATATACTAATACAGAAGAGTTAAAATGAAAGTTGTGCCGGCTTGCTCCTCAACATCCCCCCTCAAGTTGAAGCGTGGGACAACAGATTCAACTTGGACAAAGCAAGCTTGTGTTGAACACCAGATAAAGGCTTTGTGAGAACATCTGCCAGCTGAGTGTTGGAGGGAGTGAAGTGCAGAGAGATCAATCCATTATTGAGTTTCTCCCGAACAAAATGACAGTCTAACTCCACATGCTTGGTACGTTCATGATAGACTGGGTTCCTGGCAATGTAGATGGCAGCTTGTTTGTCACAGAAGAGAGGAATAGGAGTTATACCAGGAACTTGCAGCTCATGTAGAAGTCTGGAAAGCCAGGTGAGTTCTGCCACCACTCTTCTCATGGACCTATATTCAGCCTCAGCTGAAGAAAGAGATATTGTGTTTTGCTTCTTGGATTTCCAACATAAAGGACTAGAACCAAGAGCAATGTAGAAACCACTAACAGATCTTCTAGTGGTAGGGCAAGCTCCCCAATCTGAATCACAATAGGCAGAGAGAGTGAAGTCTGGACTCTTAGAACAAACAAGACCAAAAGCTGGTGTCCCTTTAAGGTATCTCAAAGTATGCAAAAGAGCATTGTAATGGGGAACCCTTGGTGTTTTCATGAATTGGCTTAAGAATTGGACAGAGAAGGCTAGACATTCACCTCAAGAGGACTAGGAGCAGGTTTATCATAAGGAAGCTCAACTTCTTTCAACAAATCTAGAGCAAATTTCCTTTGAGTAATGATGACAGCAGAGGGTTCATCAAGAATTTCTATGCCCAAAAAATAATTCAGATGTCCTAGATCCTTAATCTTGAAAGTAGTATGCAAGAATTCTTTTAGAGCATTAATCTCATCAGCATTATCACCAGTCAGCAAGATGTCATCTACATACACAGTAGCCACAGTAAAAGATTTACCAGTGTTCTTGATGAATAGAGAGTAATCATTCTTTGAATATTGGAAGCCTCTGCTTTGAAGAGCTGTGCTGAGTTTAGAATACCACTGCCTAGATGCCTGCTTAAGCCCATATAAACTCTTTTTGAGTTTGCAAACAGCAATGCCATCAACAGAATGAGGAGGAGGAGTGTACCCTTGTGGTAACTTCATGTAGACATCTTCAAATAAGTCTCCATGCAAAAATGCATTGTTGACATCTAGTTGAAACATAGGCCATTGTTTCTTTGCTGCAACACTGATGAGACATCTAATTGTTGTCATTTTGACAACTGGTGAAAATGTCTCATTATAGTCTATTCCTGCCTTTTGAGTATTGCCCTTTATGACAAGCATGGCTTTAAATCTCTCCACACTGTCATCAGCTCTATGCTTTATTTTGTACACCCACTTGCTAGCAATAGGTTTCTTCCCTGCTGGCAAAGAAACCACCTCCCAAGTATCATTGGCTTCAAGAGCAGCAAATTCAGTTTCCATAGCTTCCTTCCAAGCAGGGGTCAAAATAGCCTCACCATAGGAAAATGGTTCATGAGTCATGTCAACAGAATGAATTAAAGACTGATTGTTGCTAGTAAGACTGTTGAAACAAACAACATTAGAAGGCTCAATATTATCAATGAGAGAACAGCCATGAGAAATAACATTTGTTGAATGACAATGATAATCTTCTAGATAAGAAGGAGGATTGCTAACTCTACTTGATCTTCTAGGCAAAGAAGTAGAGACATCTGAAGGTGCCATTGGCTGTAAAGAAGCACCAAGTGGAGAATCTGAGCTGCTATTTGGTCCTGGTGATGGTGAATAGTCTGTTGAATGACTATTAACCATATCATCATCAATCACAGGAATAGGAAGAGCATCCAGAGAAACAGCTGGTGAATTCTGGTTGGCAAAAGGTATAATGTGCTCATAGAAAATAATGTCTCTGGAGATAGAAAATTTCTTGGCTTCTAATTCATACACTTTGTATCATTTCTTCCCACCAGGATAGCCTATAAACACACAAGGAACACTTCTGGCCTGGAGTTTATCCTTAGCTGGCCCAATAACTGTCGTATAGCATAAACAACCAAAAACTCTGAGTTGTCCATAATCTGGTGGAGCACCAAATAAACACTCATAAGGTGTTTTATCTTGCAGTAGAGGTGTAGGAAATCTGTTAATGAGAAAAGTTGTTGTGAGAAGGCAATCTCCCCAAAACCAAGTTGGCAACTTAGAATGAAAGAGTACAGCTCTGCAAGTTTCCAACAAGTGTCTATGTTTTCTCTCCACAATACCATTCTGCTGAGGAGAATGAGAACAAGAAGTTTGGTGCAAAATTCCTTTAGAAGACAAGAACTGTTTGCCAGAAATGCTAGATCCCAATTCAAAAGCATTATCAGTCCTTATAATCTTGACACTCTTGTTGTGTTGTCTTTCTACTAAAGAAATGAAAGCTTTACCCAAATCAAAAGCACAAGATTTAGTTTTCATTAAGTGTGTCCAAGTTGCACGACTATAATCATCCACTATAGTAAGAAAATATGTGTGCCCTCCATGAGTGCTTACACGAAAAGGACCCCATACATCAATGTGGATAAGCTCAAAAACTTCTGTACTGTGCCTAGAAGAAGATGAAAAAGGCAATCTATGCTGTCTAGCTTTGTGACAAACCCCACAAGCATCATGCTTATCATCATTTTTATTCTTAAGAAAAGAAAACAGTTTCAACAACTTGTAACTAGGAAGATGTGCTAGTCTGTGATGCCAAAGAAGATAGTCATCTTTTTGAACATTGTTGCAACAAATTGTAGACTCTGAATCTGCTCCTGTCTTATCTTTGGACATCAAGTAAATTCCTCCATTGGCTTTACCAATCACCACTGGCCTCTTCATTGAAGGGGCCTGCATGACACACTTATCATGAGTAAAAAGAACCCCACAAGCAAGCTGAGAACATAACTTCTGTATGGACAATAAGTTGTACTTAAAACAGTCTACCAGAAGAACATTCTGTAAAGAAAAACCTTGCTCAGTCTGCACAGTACCACATAGATGTACAGAAACTTTCTGACCATTTGGAAGAGAAAAAAGACAAGGATATCTGAGCTTTCTCATATCAGTGAGCAAAGATCTATCATGTGTCATGTGTTCACTAGCACCAAAATCTATAATCCATTCACTATTTGACATAATGACAGGCTTCTTAGAAGAATTAAGACAATGTGTGAGAATAGATGTTATACCAGCAAAATTGGTTGTAGTATTGGTGCTTGGCTCAGGAATTCTCAAACTCCCAATCAAGGACATCAGTTGGGCATACTGATCTTGAGATATAGAAGAATTTCCTGAGACAGAAGAGGATGAAGTATTCTGGTCTGGTTGCTCTACCTCTGCATTATTGGCTTGCCTTCTCCCCCTATTGTTCTTGAAATTAGGTGGAAAACCTATAATCCTGAAACACTTCTCCTTTGTGTGCCCTTGTTTCTTGCAATGATCACAAATGATTGTAGATGGTGAGGGAGCATATTTCATGTATGCACTCTTACCATTGTCATCTCTTCCTCTTTGCACATTAGCATTTAGAGATGAATTGCTAAGAAACTGAGTGTGAGACTGAATTACTCTCTGCTTCTCATCTTGAACCAACATAGAATAAGCTTGACTCACATTTGGTAAAGGAACCATCATCAAGATGTTTCCTCTTACAGAGACATAAGCATCATTTAATCCCATTAAAAACTGTATTAGCCTTTTATCCTGTTCATTTTTAACAGAAACGCCTCTTGCACCACAATTACACATAGCAAGATTTTGCAGACTGCTCAATTCATCTCATAGTCTCTTCAATCTAGTGTAATAACCAGAGATAGTATTTGTACCTTGACTCGCAGAAGAAAGATCCTTCTGGATTTGGAATAGCCTTACACCACTCGGTTGACCAAACCTTTCTTGCAACTCAGACCAAATTTCCTGAGCGGTGGAGTAATAAAGAACACTCTCAGCAATGTCCTTCTGTAAGGCATTCAAGATCCAAGAAATGACCATGTCATTATTCCTATCCCAAGCTCGTTGCTTCTGCAAATCCTCCAATGGACGCTCCACTGAGCCATCCAAGAATCCAGCCTTGTTCTTCGCAGAAATTGCAATGAAAATCGCCCTTTTCCACGCACAAAAACCAGAAATGCCATCAAAAATTGCAGACACCATAATCTCACCTGGATTGTCTGAATTTGAGGCATAGAGTGGATCAGAATTGTCCGATTGAGCAAAACGTTGACCACCAGCATTCGATCGATCATTATCCATGATTCGATCAAGAAGAAACTCAAAAACCTAGACGAAGAAGATAGAATCGTCGTCTGAATGAAAAATCAGAGTAGTGGCTCTGATACCATGTTAACTTTTGTCAAACGAGAGGTTTGATCAAAAGGATTCAGCGAAAGAAGAAGATAGAAAACTCTCTTTGAGAGTGTGCTTAGCTAGCTCCATTGATGAAAAGTTGTTTAGCTTGTTTTACAACCTTCGTGATCAACATGCTAAGGCAAAACAGAAATATTGTCTAACTCTCTTAGTCTGTTACAGAAAAGGACAAAGCCTTATATACTAATACAGAAGAGTTAAAATGAAAGTTGTGTCGGCTTGCTCCTCAACATTGTGCAGTTAGTACTAGTATAAAAGTTGAGTTATTTAGTACTTAGTTGTCAAATAAGATTTTTGTAACAACTTTTATCACTCATAATATTCTCTCAAGCTACTCTTCATTCCAACCATTACTATGAGTTTCTGATTGATCTAGTTCATTGATTCCATGATGAATGTTAATCTCTTACAGAGATTTTACATGGTATCAGAGAATAATGGTGTTCTATCTGGTAAATTGAGTGATTTCTAGTGATTGTTGTGGCTTTTTTGCATACAAAAGCTAGGTTTTTCGGTGATCGGTGTTGTTTTTCGCTCGATTCAGTACGATCGAGTGTAGATCTGAGATTTTTTGTGCTTCTTTTTTGAAATTCTGGTTCGCACTTGTTGTTGTTGTGATTCTTTGTTGCAATTCAGCTGAACAGTGAACTCATGGATCATATTAACAAAGATGGTCTAGGTTTGCAGGATGATGCTACTGGACGAAGACGGGATCGGTTCGCGCTTCAGGAACAAAATGGACAATCAAATGGAAACTATTCTGATCCATTATTCTTATCCAATTCCGATCATCCAAGTACACAACGTGTGTCTATGTATTTCAATGGATCTAATTACCATAGTTGGAGTCATAATGTGATGATTGCATTAGGATCTAAAAAGAAGCTAAGGTTTACAATTGGAAAATGTGTGAAACCAGACAGAAACTCAGCTGATTCGATCGCTGGGAGCGATGCGATTTCATGGTGATGAGTTGGCTGATTAACTCAATGGTGAGTGAACTCAGTGACAACTTTCTCCATGCGCACTCTGCTAAAGAGCTCTGGGATGAGATAATAGAGTGATTTGCCGAATCAAATGCTCCACTTGTGTTTCAGTTGCAGGAGGATGTTAGGCACATCATATCCCACTTGTGTTTCGGATGTTAGGCACATCATATCCCAAAGAAGATTTCTTGTTTCTAGACTCGTACCCGTAACTAGACAAGCATCTCATAGGTAAATTAGGTTTCTTTATTATCGTTAATTTTCTTAAACTCCTTCTTATGATCACACACCCACATGGATTATGGTGGCGGACAAGGATCCGGATGGCTTCTACCGCACTCATAATTTATGTTAATGAATAGGGAATCTGATTAAACCTTCACCATGATTTCAAGGAAAATTTGGATTAGGATTAAGTTTGTTGAAATAGTAGAGGAGATTTTATATGAACTTCATCTTCGTTCGTCTAATATATCAAATTGGTTGACCAAAAAGTCTTGAGTGCTATTCGGTCCCAGAGATATATCATGCTTATTTAGTCTAATATGTACTCTAGTTCAATTAATTAACCAACAAGTTAACCACATGTGATTAGTTGATTATATCATATTAGTCCAATTACGGTTGTGGGTGCAACCCATTCTTTTTAGAGGGAAGACTCATGATTCTGCACATATGTATACATATGAAACTTGTTCGGCCTTCTTTACCAATTTCAACCCAGATTAATTGAAGTTATTGGTTGGATCTACCAAAATTTCGGCATTATAACGGCCTACAAAAGTTAACCTGTATTTTTTGGATCCATTCGGTTCCATATGTGTGGTGTTCGGAACCCTACGGTTCCGTCCAGGCCACGATTTGAAAATTGTGTGGTGTTCGGAGCCCTATGGTTCCGTCCAGGCCACAAAATCTGTAAAGGAATTGGGTTGGGATAGATTGACAACATGAAAATAAAGAAGAGTCGCGAGTCCCGTGCGGGTGATCCTCTATTTACCTTTCTTCAACAAGTGACTGATCTTGGTTAAAGTTCTTCTTCGTCTTCAAACACGATCTGCTGCTTCTTAATGGAGCTTTTGTTATTTGTTTTTGTAGTAACTGCTTCACTTTTCTGTTTTCCTGATCAATCTTCACCGACCCCAAAAAAAGAAACTCCCGTCTATATATACATGTATGCAGCGGTTACTAATTGCAATCAACCCAACTGCCCTTTTTCTTTTTCTTTTTTCTTTAATTTTTGGTCGTCAGTGCCGAGTAAACTCGGTTAGAGCATATAACTAGCACTTGTAATATATTTAACACCACCATTAGAAATAAGTCATGTACTAGCCATTAATTGATTAGCCACATATTTGTCTTATTCATCATATATACGTAACCTTCACTTTGTTATACATATATAATGCACAATGTTTCATTCGATTTATAACGAACGAACAATTATATAATCAACATTTTTCTCGTCAAACACACTCTGCTAAAGAGCTCTGGGATGAGATAATAGAGTGATTCGCCGAATCAAATGCTCCACTCGTGTTTCAGTTGCAGGATGACTTGATCAATTTGAAAAAGGAGAACTTATATGTAGTAAAATGAAAAAGGTTTGGGATGAGTTACAAGCAATTGAT
This sequence comes from Oxyria digyna, assembly GCA_029168935.1. Classification (NCBI taxonomy): domain Eukaryota; kingdom Viridiplantae; phylum Streptophyta; class Magnoliopsida; order Caryophyllales; family Polygonaceae; genus Oxyria; species Oxyria digyna. The sequence goes on along the minus strand of JAPVLV010000007.1, from coordinate 17,861,185 downwards.
GAATTGCCTTTGTGTGAATGTGGTGTCATGGTTGGATGCTCTTGTGTTCTTTTCAAGAGGCTTATGGATCGAGAGTCCACTACTAGGCTAATGCAATTTCTTATGGGGTTATCAGACACTTATGAGCATCTCATAAGTCATATTCTGTCATCTTATCCATTGCCTACTGTGAATAAGGCTTTTCATATGGTTTTTCAAGTGGAAAGAAGCAAATGAATTACTATGGCTCTACCAAATCAGCATGATGCTTTGGCTGTAAACAGATCACAGTAATCTAATAGCAGGCAAGGAAGTTCTGGTTACAACAGAGGATATGGAAATTCTGGAGGACAAGGTTCTTATGGATATCCACAAGGGAATGGATCTATGGACAAGAAAGAATATAAGAGGCAAAATTTTGACAGAAATTGTGATTATTGCCAAGAGCAGGGACACTTGAAGGAAGTTTGTTTCAAGCTTATTGGATATCCAAAGTGGTGGAAAGGGCCAAGATCTCATAATACTTCAACTGGTAAAATGGCAGCTAATGTGCATGAAATGATGAGTCACAATGATCCTTTGAAATCTGATGAACAAGAAATTTTTAAACCAGATTCTGTGCTAGTCAATGCAGTGTTGCAAGAAGTGTTGAAAGCTAGTCTCGGACCAGGAGATAGAGGCAATCATGGTAAGCTTCAATTCCAAGGACCTTATATAATTCATTAGACTTTGAATGGTTCTGTTTTGTCCAATGACATGTAGGTTTGTGTGTCTCTTGCTTTATGATTAACACAACGTCTATTAGTTCAATCGGGAGAGCAGAGAGCAATGTGATATACACATAGATGTGGGTTTGAATTCCACATAGACTTATGTATGGTTAAGTCTTATAAATATAAATGAATGTATTAAAATTTAAATTATAATGTTTTAAAGTTATATATATAAGCATATGAAATGTGTTATATGGCCTATTGTTTTTCTTTTATGTATATGGATATTTTTAATATTCAATTATTTAGAACAAAATGTTTATTGAATTTAATAAATTAAGTCTTTTATTTATAATCTAAAATATACTCCGTAGTTTATATGAATTGTTAAATTTTAATAAACTATTTTAAATATTAACTTTGAATTATTAAATTAAATAACTACATTTCATACAAACAAAACACAAATATAACACATAAACACTTTAATCTAAAATTCATTGACAAAATTATATCCATACCATTTTTTGTAATTTGACTTCACAATCACTCAACTTCAACTACCGTTTTTTAAACCTTACCGAACTACTTTTTTCAATTTCAACTCAAAAATCAACTTCAGCTACTAACTTCAGATTCAACTTTCATAAACTACTTACTTCAGCTTCAGCTACCTTCAACCCCGAAAAACATCAGTTTTATCGAACGGGGCCTAAATTTGTTCAACATTTTTTAAGGAAGATACTGTACTACTAAAGCCTGATTATTGTATAATCAAATCGAACTTTCTGACAGATGTGTTGATGAAGAGATTTCGGATTTGTAGCAATGTAAATCATTTTAATAATGGGCCAAAATTACGGGCCAATATCCTTCGTCGGCCCACTCAGCTAAACTGGCCTAAATTACGAAATACAGATGTGGTGGTCTTATGTACTTGAAGAAATTAATATCATGGTTTCATGGCAAAAAAATCAAGAAATCCACTATGTACCCTCTCTCTTTATGAAAAAAGTTGGCTTAGTAGTTCAGTGTACTTTGATATGGTAGAGAAAGAGTTGGTGAGTCGATATAACCTAGTGTTCGAGAAAAGGCTATGCAACCCTACCCAAAGCAATTTAAGTATGTTCTTTGCTATCGCCTTGCAATTTCTCTATATCTTGCTATGGATAGTTTTGTAGATCATGTTGTGCATTGTAACAATGATATTGACCTTAAATTTCATCATAACAGAGTATGGGATGTGTTAGGCGATATTTGCAATCAGGATGGGGTTATTGTGCAAAAAGAGGTGCCCCTTGGTTTTTTTTGTGAGGACGGGAAGGATCTTCGGCCCGCGGACCTCCTTATCTATTGTTTGGACAATGGAAAAAATGTTTTACATGTGTTTCTCCTTTCACTGTTGTTGGGGTTGGTGCTTTTGTCCCTGTAGCTGTTGTTTCACAATGTGACCAGAAAGAGAAAAAATACGAATCCAAGTGCATTGACAACGAATATAGTTTCATCGCTTTTTGCTTTTTCAATTTTGGAGAACAGGGAGGTGATACTCTCGATTTCCTGTCTAGAATCACACGAGTTACTTAGAGCCATACAACCCATGCTAATATTAGCTCTTTTATTTTTAAACGGTTGTATTTTGCTTTGAACCAGAGTGTCGGAGCCTCGTTAGTTGCTAGGCTTTCATCCAATATTTTGCTTTTATATTTTTTTAAATATCATAAAGTTATCTAAAAAAATCTCCTTCTTGTTAAAAAATCATTATCATTTTCAAAAGCTTTCTATCTAGATTATGTGTTTTTGTCGAAGTAATACAAAATTCAAATTTAAGATTTTGTTATACAGCTCTTGAGTTGGATCAATAAGAATTAAGAAGTCAGGGCTATATACATTTCATGAGTGATGTAAGCATTCACAATGGTATATTTCGTTTATGAAAGGTGACTCACTAGATAATGTATTATTAACCAATATTTTAAGTTTACTAATGACTCATCATGTCAGCAACGTATAATAGTGTTTCCAAACTATACAACAAGTTCAGAAACGCATACAAAATTGAATGTACAAAATTTCAAACTACAAAGCATGCTTCTTCTAGAAGCCCAAAATATACGCTCGACTAGTGAACGAATGAAATGATTCATTTTCGATAAAAAAGAAGACCAGTAATCAAATTGTTTTATAAAAGAAAATTATAGAGTAAAACGCAGTATTTTATGGCGATTGAGTTGATACGTTATTTTTTTTAGCCGTTAATTATGGAGGGTGACATTTTCTTCTCTTTTCTTTTTTTGTGAAAAAGAGTTGCAAGTTGGTGAACTTAACACTTAAAAATTACGGATTATTAAACCGTTTGCTATAGATTATTTGTTGATTGGAGTGATAGTACTAATGAGGTGATAGCTCTACGTACCTAATAATAGATTTATAAAAAATTATCATTTATTCAAATGAATAGATCCCGTCCCGGGCCTATGTATTCTTAGGATAATGTATGTGTAGAGATATATTCGTGTTTATCGTAATTTTTTCACGTCTCCTATAATTGAGTTGATCCACATTATAAAAACATCAACATAATATTCTACTATTCATTGTACGTCGAATAAAGTATGCATATATAGATTAAGGTTATTGTGATAAAATTTACATTTTTAAAAAACTACATTATGACAGTTATATTGAATTGTAAAAAGATAATTTTCACATTTTAACTACTTTAATTTATTTGGTCGAAGGTAGTTTTCAAGTCCGGTTGCGTTTATGGGGATGAGATGAGCATTATAAACAATGCGTATAATGTTTTTAACAGTATGTCGCCTAAAAGGTTTTTAGTAGGTTAAAGACATTTGTCCCGTTTTTGTAGTCATTTAGATGCGTAAATCCGATTAATTGAATATATTGACTAGAAAGTCATTTTTTATTAATCATCCTCCAGAGTCTAAACAATAGACGACGACTAATTACAATTTCTATCTTATTTAATTATTGAGTTCATATTAAAAACATGAAGTCTGTATCGAGATCTTTAATTTAATTCTATGTTATAAGAATTTGCATCATACTTTATCAATCATTCTAGATTCCGGTAAAAGACGACTCTGTATTGTCTAGCTCCCGACCAACGTCTTTTAGAACACCATATGCATTATGTATATATGTGTCCACATCGTATGTATATACATGACATCTATACGTCATCTACCTACAATATGGCATGTATTCATCATCTACAATATTTATATGCAATTTTAACCTAAAAAAAAACAATATTTATATGTATCATCATGTATACCAAAACGTATGTAAGTTCCTCGTGATTTTTCCACTTCTTGTAACTAGTGGAGATTGTCTACACTCTTCTAGCATTTATTAACAAAATCGTAGCTCCCACTAAGTTAGTACGGTAAATCAAGCAAATTCAAAAGATAAATTATTGGAACATTTTCACAAGCTTATGCTAAAAATAAATAAATGCTGGATTAAAGACACTGCACACAAACACAACCTTTTAACGCGTTTTCGGCAAGCAAGCAAGCAAACTCGTTGAAGAAAAGAATCTTTCGAAAACGCGTTAAACGTGGCGGGAAAACCACAGCCGTCGGATCTGGAACGTGGATGGGACCCATCCTTTGTGGGGCTCAAAGTGAAACAAGCCGATCTTTGACACGTGGAGCCTTCTCATACGACAGACCTCAACTGTCCTCCATTTCATTTTATTTATTTTTTTAATTCTTTTTACATTGATATCCGATAGCCGCATGTCGGGGCCGTCGGGCACTTTAGGGCCCACTTTTGTAGGCCCGGGCCCAGGCCCACGTGAAGCTGAGTTTAGATTATGAAGTTTATTACAGTAGGTTTTTGAATTTAAAATACATAATTCATTTAGTAGCCATGCAACGGGTATATCAATATCATACTGTATTTGGATTTTGTCCACATAACAAATCTTGCATGACGTATCTTAGCTTATTTATACTCCACAAATTATGTCTAAGACATTACATTTTAAATTGTTGTAATATAAGTTCATATCATATTATATGCTCATATATATTCGTTTTCATTCTATTAATGAAGCCCTTATATTCTTACAAACAATTAAAATAGCTAGGTATGTAAAATAATAAAGAAGAAAACAGGATGAACGCACGTAAAAAGAGATGATCAAGTCGGATCAAAAGGAGATCATGATTCATAATAATGTAAGCATGAATTTTATATCACACGTGCACGACATAACATGTTCATTTTGGAGTATAAAGGTTAAAACATTAGACAAAGTACGCCTATTTTCTCATCATTCTCTCCATCTTTTACCTTGCAAACGTTTTCTTTATAATTTCCTCTTTGTTTGCCTCTAATTGCTTTATTTATTCTCCTTTGAGTTCACACTGTTGCTATAGTTTTAAATTTGTCCATCGTCCGATTATCATATTAATAATAGAAACAAACAAAAACTATATTCGTTACATTACAAAAAGTTGCATACACTGACACAATTTAATATACGAACTAGCATACCTAACGGTTTGGCTGAGTGGAGTTTCGACATACAAAAACAATAAAATAATTCCTTTCCCATATATACTTTGAAGTTCAAATTTAAATCAATAACTCAGCATTCAACGTTTAACATGTACAGCTTCCTGGTCAAAGCCTGTGAGTTTGACCAGGCTAATGTGGGCCACTCGCCCGTTATACAGTGTGGGCGGATCAGGGTTTGGGCCGACCCGAATATGGCCCATTTGTACGTAGCTAAACTAGAGCTGTCGACAAATCTTTCACCTAGCGAGCTGGTCAAAACTCAACAAAACTAGACAACGTGTGAAAGCGGCGACCAACTCGCATTTAATGCAACCGGCCAAACCCGCCGATTAACCGCCACGTGTCCGTCGACCCCTCTAAAATAAACTCCATCATATCATATTCATTCATATCTACCCATGCGTGTTCTTCAAGCCGCTTCTTCATCTTCTTCTCTTCTCTATATCTTTCTTTCTCTTTAACCTCTATTTTTTTTTTCTACTCCAGAGTAGATTTATTGATTAAATATACAAAGTGAATATCCTCTTTTGATGTTGATTTGGATTTTAGAGTTCAATATATTGATTTGAAGCCATTACTTTTTTTTAATCCATCTGAAAATGGAGTCTGCTACTACTAGCTGTTTCAGTGATGCCGCCCAGTACCTACAACCTCTTCCGGAGTTAGGGTTTATGGAGTTGTTGGGTCTACAAGATTTCCAAGGCTTCTCCTCTCTCATGGATGATAATAATAATTGTTCTGGATTTGTGGAAGGTGGTTGTAATTCTGAGGTGTTGAATCAAGCTCCCAACACTCCTAACTCCTCCATTTCTTCTGCTTCAAATGATGAACACAACACTCCCAAGGAGGAAGATGAGGATGACCAAGATCAAGATCAAGACCAGAAGAAGACTATGAAACAGTTAGTACACTCTTTAATTTCTTCATCTCCTTTCATCTTTTTTACACTAGATGTGTTCATATCATGGATAATTAAAAATAGGGTTTTCCATTTTCAACCCTCTTTTTCAACTATTATTTGCTCTGGGTTTTTATCGTTTTGAAGTATATGTAGCATTTCTTTGATGGGTATGAATTTTCAAGGTGACCCATGTGAGGAAATGCAACTATCTTTAGCTAGTCCATGTATACTACTACTAAATCTACATGCTATCTAGCTAGTTTAGTTCCTTGTAATTTATGGTATGTACTTAATTATCAGGTTGAAGCCTAAGAAGCCAAATCAAAAGAAGACTAAGAAGAAAGAGCCAAGGGTTGCATTCATGACAAAGAGTCAAGTTGATCATCTTGAAGATGGCTATAGATGGAGAAAATATGGCCAAAAAGCTGTTAAGAACAGCCCCTACCCAAGGTATATATATATAACTAACTTTATACATAAAAAGAGTTTAGTTACTTGATTTTCTTGTATTAATCTTCTCTAAATTAAATGATCTTGTAATTAGGAGCTACTACCGTTGCACTAGTGCATCATGTAATGTGAAGAAGAGAGTGGAGAGATGCTTTAAAGATCCCTCCATTGTGATTACAACTTATGAAGGTCAACACATTCATCCAAGTCCATTCACAATCCGAGGTGGTGGCGGCGGCTTTTTGGCCAACTCCGGTCGTTTTATGTCCGTCCCCGAAAACTTCAACTTGCCTCTTCAAATGGGTGTTAATTATAACCATGCTAATCTCTCTTTCTACTCTCATGATCATCACAACACTGCAAATGCTTGCTTGCCCTCTTTGAGTGTGAACCAAATCGCCATGACTACTTCTAGTACTATAACTACCATTCCAAACGCCTATGTTGATCAAGGATGGAAGTTTTGCAACCAGCCAACTCAACTTAGTGATTTTGGGTTGCTTCAAGATATTGTCGCACCTTCTAATATGAGACTTAATGAAGGTTGATTGAGATTAGGGATATAGATGACGAATCGCTAAGCACCGGAACAAGAAGATCCAAGGCCAAGCTTGCATTGGGATGTATCTCTCCACTGTTTTTTGATATGTTTGTATATTATAAGTCTATTTTTCTAGCTTCTTTGAATATTTTGTTATGTATTATTAGCATGTAAGGCTTGTTTTTAGAGGATGGTTATGGAATTTGGGAATGTATAATGGAAGAAATTTTAAGAATCTTGCTATTGTTTCCTTCTAATCTACTCCTTATAAGTTGTTTACTTACATTTAGTTATTTATGGGACTTTTGCGAATTTTTTTCTGAAATAGGCTTTTTTTTAGAAAATATTCCCGATATGAGCTCGTTTTGAAAATAATTCCCAACATAGGCACTCTTTTGAGGTTCGGAAATTTTTCACTTATTTCGAAACGGATTTTTATTTTTTAATTCCCCGTGTAAGAGACGCTGGCTCTTACACATAAAATTTTAAAAAAAATAATTGGATTTGTATAAGGCGCCGGAAGAACCAACGCCTTATACAAAGGATTTGTTTTAAAAAAAAATTCAAAGTTTTTTTATATATATATTATTATATATGACTTACTCGTGTTTGGATGGCTCGTATGGGCTCGTTTGACATCGGAATCGATCACGACCGATTTCGTTGGGTTCGTATTGATCCCAGCTTTCACCAGATATGTCTCTCCCTCGATTCTGAGTTCGAACGACCCTATACGAGCCACCCGAACACGCGTAAGTCTCGTGCGTACCTTCTACTGTAAATGGATATTTACAAATTCGTTCCTCCATATCAGGCTATGAGAGACATATCTAGTGAAATCTGGGATCAATACGGACCCAACGAAACTGGTCGTGATCAATTCCGATTCCGAACTGGTGAAAGAAGGTATGCACGAGATTTACGCTTGTTCGGATGGCTCTTATGGGCTTGTTCGGAATCAGAATTGACCACGACCAGTTTCGTTGGGTCCGTATTGATCCCAGCTTTTCACCAGATATGTCTCTCATCGCTTGATATGGAGGAACGAATTTGTAAATATCCATCTACAGTAGAAGGTACGCACGAGACTTACGCGTGTTCGGGTGGCTCGTATGCGGTCGTTCGAAATCAGAATCGAGTGAGAGACATATCTGGTGAAAGCTGGGATCAATACGGACCCAACGAAATTGGTCGTGATCGATTCCAATTTCTAACAAGCCCATACGAGCCATCCAAACACGAGTAAGTCTTATATAATAATATATATAAAAACTTTGGAAAAAAAAAATTAAAACAAATCCTTTATACAAATCCAATTTTTTTTTTTTAAATTTTATGTGTAAGAGACGGAGGAATTAAAAATTAAAAATCTGCTTCGGAAAATTTTTGAACCTTATAAGAGTGCATATGTTGGAAATTATTTTCAAAACGAGTCCATATCGGGAATATTTTCTAAAAAAAAGCCTATTTCAGAAAAAAAAAATTCGACTTTTGCAACTATAACTATTTACTCCCTTCGTCGCAATTTGATAGTCCCATTTGATTTTGTGACACTATTCATGAACCGAGAGAATCTTGTAGATTTCTTCCAATATATAAAAACGAACATAGTCGTGTGGGGTCTTATTTGATTCGTCTTAATGAGTACTTTAACAATATTAAATAATTATAATTTTTACTAACATATAATTAGAGATATTAACGATACAAAATGTGTCTTGACATATGTGTCGGAATCTAATGGGACTATCAAAATGGGACAGAGGGAGTAGTAAACAATCAAGGCTGCGTTTGGATACCTCGTTGCATTATGCAACATTATAATGCATATAACCCAGTAATCCAAACAGACCCTAAACGTTTATGTTTATCTTCGTCATTGAAAGCTTTTGCATGGTTTTGAACATCTTTTCAATTAGTAGGAGTGTAGGACTATGTTTGGTTGTGTAATTGTTGTGTACATACTATTTTGTCAAAAGTTTCTTTTAAAATAATCTCATAAGATAGTACTTCATCCGTCCCCAAAAGTTATTCTCATCCTGAATTTTGACACTATTCACGTTTTAAGAGAATCTTCGACATATCTTCCAATATATAGGAAAAAATATAGTAATATGGGGTCTTGTTTGATTCGTCTCGTCAAGAGCTTTAACAATATCAAAATTTTATAATTTTTATTAATCTGTATTTAAATATATTAACGTTACAAAACGTGTCTCGGCGAATGTGCCGGAAAGAGATGAGAAGAACATTAAGGGACGGAGGGAGTAGGTGTCACTCTTTTAAACCATATAATTGATCCAAAACAGATAAAGTTATAGCCTATACTAAAACTAGGTGAGCTTGTAGTCAAAAGTATGGGATAATCAAACGTATGCACAACGTGCATGAGGTTGTAGGGACCAGTCAATTTAATGACAAAAACATTTTGCTGACTGCTGAACAAAGCTATGATCGAATGTACAGAGAAGAACAATAGTTAATACACTAATAATTCAGCGGAGGAGGAAAAAGAAACCCTAGGGAACTTCTTTCTTCCTACCCTTCCTCTTTTTTGTGGATCCCTAAAAAGAAACTGTGTTATCTTTAACAGCAATCCCCAAAAAGAACTCGAATCTGGACTAACAAAGTGAGTGAAGTAAATGGAAACAAGAGAAAATCCGTGTGAACATATGATGTGATGTTTATTGCTTCATCAGATTTACATATTTTGAACATTTTTATCTTAGAAATTTGAGGGGGTCAAGATGTACACACACATATCCCGAGCAAGTAGAGTGTTTTCCAATAAATCCAAAAGAAAATAAGGAAAAAGAAATCCAAGACGACTCCTACTAAATGTTCCTATACTGTCACAACTCACAAGGTATGCTTGGTAATTGGACATGGTGAAACCGATCGCAGTTTTTTTAGACATCATGAGACTGGTGTTATTTTAAGGTAAGAGTCATTCATGTGTACTGTGTAGTTAGTTACATGTTGCAATTTGCAATGATGGAAGAAGACTACAAAGAAAAAGAAAAAAGGGCCCCCCACCATTCCCAGGATGTGATTTAAAGTAATGTTTTTGCCACTTTTGGTGCTGCCTTATTATTCTCTTATGGGTTTGGTTCAATGAATGCATTCAAGTGATCTGAACCATACAAAACATGCATAAGAGAAGACAAAAATGTACAAAAAGCTACTAACTCAGATAACATGATAGCAAAAGGACATGAGATGAATTGAATGTCATGTCTCTGCAAGCATCATTTGTCTAGTTTAGGCCTGCTCGCTTACCTCTTTAACTCATCACATTTATTCCTTTGTCCTTCAATTTGTAGAACTGTATCAGATATAGCATTTCTTCTCATTCTGTAATTGGAAGATCATAACAAAGTAACATACTAAACAGAGAAATAGTTTGAACAATAATCTTTATGAACTGAGCTGCAAATTCTGGATAATCATAGCTAAAGTTGAAGGCTTGCAGTTGCAAAAAACGATGCTGCAGGTTAGTTATCCTCTTCAATGTACATTTTCTTTGGAGAAGAAAGCATACTCTGCTGAAGATGACACCATATATAGCATGTCATTTCAATGCACATAGTTTAGGCCTGCTCTCTCTTGGCTCTTTATCTTATGACATTAATTCCTCTGTCCTTCAATTTGTAGAACGTTTATTTGATGTAGCATATCATAACAAAGTACAATACTAAACAAGTAAATAGTTTGAACAAGAATCTTTATGGATTGAGTTGCAAATTCTGGATAACCATAACTGAAGCACAGATTGACAATATTTGAAAGGCATATAACAGTAGCTGCAGTTACACTGAATTAATAAGGAACATGATTCTTCTGACTGTTTTTTTGGGCCTTCTTGTAATGCTTATTTAAAGATGAACTTGCCATGTTGCAGCCTGTTGTGCCTGTAAGTCTGCAACTCTCTCATCACTTTGTTCTTGCTGGATAACAGAATTGGTAAGAGCTGATAACTACTAGTATAAGTGATTGAGCTGAGGAAAGTTATACAGTCAGATTGGATTTGAGTGTGCAGATTTGCAAATGTATGCAAAGAAACAGATCAGCAAAAACAACATGTTATAACAGCATAAGCAATATGAGGAACTGTTTGATCAGAATAACAATAAATTCTTCTTCCACAACAGTCTACGACAATTGAACAGCTTCGACTAAAAAATCTCTGAACTTGGCAGAAAAGAACTGAATAATTCATAACATCGGGCAATTTCGCAAAAACAAAAAGAAATCCGAGACCTAGACCTAGATCACAACAAATTTTCAGAAACGAGAGAGATTCGAGATCACCTAAACTTCGTCATCACAGCGAAAATCATAGTCATGTTGTGACGGCGGGAACAGAAGTCTCCTTCTCCGGGATGAATCCGGCCGCCGTGAGGATAGTGTCAGACCGCTGAGAAGGGTAAGAGAATTAAGAAACGAAAAACTTGGGCTCGATTGTGGAGATTGTAAAGTTCAGGGCTATAGTGAAATAAAATAAACTTTGTGGGACAATTATGTAATTATGTAAAAGACTGGGGAAGGAAATCAAATACAACTTCATTGGCTCTAGAAATCTAAAATGATGCATTTTGAGCCCTAAAACGCACACAATCGTTCGACGCCTTCCACATCATTCGCCCCCAACCTCAAATCTCTCCCTTCCATATCTGAAGTTCGCTTTCTCCAGGTAATCTTATCTTTCTCTGTTCGTTTTACATTTCGATCAAATTCCCTTTATTTCTCAGTTTTGCAATTGGTGATTTGAGCTGTGCGAATGATTGCTGTATTTAGTTGCCGTAGATATTTGTATGTCCGCTGATAATCAGATGTTTTAATCTTCAATTAATTTCTGCTCTGGTATGCATAGAATGATTAAAGACTACTCATGAGTTTTTGATCCTCTTGCTTTATTATCAATACCAATTCGACTGCCTTATCCGAAATCCGCTTCATGTCACAAAATGAATTGGCGTGCGTGACTCTTGGTAGCTTCCAGTTCCATAATATATCTCTCAAGTTCTTCTCGACCGTATATATATGGCTGAAAAATTAGAGCTCGGGTAAATCTTACATAGAGGGACTGCTCTGCTAGTTTGTGTTATTTCCTTTGCTTGAAATGTGAATGCCTGGGAAATGCTTGACATTAAGACTTTGACACTGACAATGTTCGGCGTTAGCATGCTGCTTTGATATGCATATGACACTAGACTGAATGACTGATGTGACTTTCTGTGGACAGATTTGAAATGGCTACAAATAGACCAGAGTTGGATGATGATGATGATGATGATGATTTTAGCGATCTTTACAAGGAATACACGGGGCCTGGAGGATCTTCTGCTAAAGTGCAAGACAAGACATTACCAAGTAAAATTCCTCTTGCAAATGATGATGTGGAAGAGGAGATGGATCCTAATGCTGTCCCAACTGATTTTACTAGCCGGGATGCTAAAGTATGGGAGGCTAAATCTAAAGCCACTGAGAGAAATTGGAAAAAGAGAACAGAAGAGGAAGGGATATGCAAACTCTGTGGTGAATCAGGTCATTTCACTCAAGTAAGTTGTATGTTCACCTTATGGGTTTAGTTTTGTGAATAAGGGTTTAGTTTTGTGAATAAGGGTTTAGTCATATGCCATTAATTATGTCCTTTGTAGCTGCTTCTTTTTGTTCATTAACAGCATTTCCTATATCGATATCTTATACTTTTTTTTTTTATCAATGAACATTATACTCAAATTTTTATTATTGGATTTTCAACAATTTAGGGTTGCCCAACAACCCTTGGAGCGAATCGCAAGTCTCAAGATTTTTTCCAGAGGGTACCAGCTAGAGACAGGCGTGTAAGAAGGCTTTTTACTGAAAAAGTAATTGAGAGGATTGAAAAAGAAGTTGGCTGTAAAATCAAAATGGATGAGAAATTTTTATTTGTCCATGGAAAGGATGGTACAATTTTGTCAAAAGGTGTAGATGCAGTGCATAAATTCATTCAAGAAGAAGGTGATGGTAAGGGATCTCCTGGTTCTCATAGAGCCAGATCTCGTTCTCCTGAACGAATTTCTGCTGGCTCTAAATTTACTCGTTCGGATTCCGAACTTTCTCATCTTAGTCCCAGAAATGCATCTCAGTCTCGTCAGAGGTTTGGTAGGCAAGACAGTAATGTCGGAGGTCGTCTGCATGAAGAATTGCATAGGCCTTCTAGAAATTCTCCACAAGGTAGGGACAGCTTAAGCTATACATATGATGTCTGCAGAAAAGTGACAGTTAATTTTATCACAGCACCTAGTTAGGGTCATTTAGGCTGAAGTGAAGCATTCTTCTCTACTTATTATTCTGATGACATAACGTAATACACAATGCCCATCTTGGCATGTTGTGTATTGTTTGGGTTGCAGCGAGAGGTAAGTTGTTATATTGAAGTATATACTCTGTTGGATACTGGAGCTAACTCTTGTGGATGGGTCTGAATTGTCTGGATTGTCACCAAATGAAATATTGTACATCAACAGATGATGGGTTGTATCTATAGCTTTTAGCTAGGGCTACTGTAAAAAAGATGGTTAACATAGTATTCATTTGATGAAGCTTATGTTAATGATGGAGCACGTCGCCGTTCAAGCAGATCAAAATCTCCTATTCATCACCCCCATTCTGGTAAGTCATATGATTCACATGATGCTGATAGACATCAAATGGGGTCCTATCAATCTGTTAGCTGGAACAATGAGAAGCGAGCGTCAGAGGTGGCTACAGACCGTAAGTTTGAGCATTTGGCAGGTTCGCAAACACTAGAGGAATTAGAAATGGAGTATGAGAAAGAGGCAATGGATCTTGGAAGAATCCGTGATCAGCAAGAAGATGAGGAAAATTATAATCATCGTAAGGTAAAACCAAATCCTAAATTAAGTGTCCTTTATAGTGGATAATGAAACACATAGATAGTGTTTTATCTGAATGCTAGGATTAACCGTTTGCAGTGGGCAGTATATACTACGACAAGTAACCTGATGCAAGGAAGTTCTTCAGCTAATCTTTCAATTTGATTATCTGAAAACCTCTAAAAGGAATGTTTACAAGTTGTAGCTTAAGCTTACTGCATATTGAAAAAGATCAAGACAAGAATGATATTTACTGTAAATGGTTTGTGTTCTACAAATTTAGTGCCAACCCATAACTTATGGTAATGGATGACACAGATGACTGATAGTTGAGTCTGTTTTTCCTACTCTGTAAATTTTAGAATATACCAATACCTGGGATGACAAGCAGATGCTTCTCTTTTCTTACTTCATCTCCTTGGTCGGTTCATACAATGAATAACTTGTTTTTACCCATTTCAGGCAGTTGGAGAATTAAGGGATACTCATATGAAAAAACTCGCAAGTCTGAGAGGTACACATGCAAAACAATGGGAAGAGTTTCTTCACAGTGATTCACAGAGGCAGAGACAGCGACATCTGGAACAGCAACAGTGGCCCACTTCTGGGTACCCTGATTATCCTAAGTCTGGTTATGTTGAATATGATGACAGCCCATCAGCCAACTCCCATGGTTCTGGACCAAATTATCCTATGGATTCAAGGTGCAACTTCCAGCATTCAAGACCCCGTGATGGGTACAATGATTTTCAGAGGTCCGGTGATTACGGGAGATCATACAATCGGTACTGAATGTGTGTAATTGGGTTGAACATAGGTGAGTTGCTGTAGCCTGCAAATCAAATTATCAATCTACGCACTTGTTTAGGTCATGCTTGTAAGACTTTTTTACGGTTGACGTGTATTTTGGTGATATTTCTCACATGGAAAATGTACTTAATTGGTTTTAGCGTATCATGTGTGCACCCTTTTACAATCTTTTGTAGTCTTTTTCAAAGAAATGCTGGTAAGGTGTGGTGGTCAGGGCTGTCAAAATTGACACGGAGTGAAAATATTTATGTCTGAGATGATTCCGACCCGACCGACTAATTTCGAAATCTGAAAATAACCTGAATGAATGGATTAGCCTGTTTTCTAACCGAAACCCCAAATTTGTCCGACCCGGATCTGTACGAAACCAGAAGTTGTCTGAAGCCCGAAATTGTCTGAAGCCCGAAATTGTCTGATCCAAACTTGTTTGAAACCCGAAGCTATCCGAAACTAGACATTATTCGATCAATTCCTACTTAATTATAGACAATTAGTAATTCATTTTTCAATTAAATCTCCTCTTTTTCCGAATAAAAAACTAAATTCATCGGATCCGAATACATCCCGACCGAAATCGACCTAACTCGAAATCATTTCGAACAGAGCATGGCCCGATCCGGATACAACCCGACCCAAAAAATGACTGGACCGAAATCGTTCTGACCAGAAAACTCTCCGACTGAAATTAGTCTGAAACCCGAATCTCGGCCGATAAGTAGGTTGTACGTCCGAATTCGACCCAACTGGACCCGAAGTTGTCCAAAATCCGAAATCGTCCTACCGGCCCCGACCCGATCGCCCGATTTGACACCCCTAGGTGTGGCTCAGTGGCTATGAACCAACCTCTCAATACTTCATTATCAATTTTTCATCTAATAAAAATCCCTAAAAATCATTTTTGTTTTTTCTTGAATTTGTAATTTACACCTGTTATGAATCACCATGTATTTCGACAATATAACTGAGGTGACGTATCAGACAAGAGTCTAGACTTAACGGATTAAAAAATATGACGTAATTTAAAGTTCACCATCAAACCTTAGTTTTCAATATAAATTAAATAATTAAAAATATCTCATGAAAAATCAAATTCTTTTTCGTCCCGCCTAAACCTTGAAGAGTTGGATACTCCACTTACATTAAGGACTTTTCATACTGGCGGAGTATTTACAAGGAATACCGCAGAATATGTACGAGCCCCTTTGAATGGAAAAATAAAATTCAACGAGGATTTGGTTCACCCCACACGTACACGTCACGACCATCCTGCATTTCTATGTTATATAGACTTGGCTGTCACTATTGAGAGTAAAGATTTTATACATTGCGTCCTTGAATCGATAACCATCTTTGAAGTAACCTAGCTTGATCCGTCCATCGGACCAACAAGGATTAGTACATGAATATTCACCCTTTGTCCATCGACTACACCTTTCAGCCCGATCTTAGGCTCTGGCTCACCCTCCTTGGACGAACATTGCAGATAAACCCTTGGGTTTTCGAGACATTAGCTATCAACAATGTTTTTACTCAAGCCAGCATTTTTCCCATAATTTTTTACATCCCACAGTTTCGGAGTATCACTTAGCTCCGTTCATACACTACCATTTTTGAGATGATTCATTGACCTTAGTAAGCAAACAAAACCAATTTACCAATCCATTGGTGTTTGAACTTGAGTAGTTGGTGTTTAGCGTCTAGACAACCTTCTAACCGTTTACACAGCCGTCCAAAAAGCAATTTGTTCGAATATCTTATAGAAATCATAGAGTAAATTATAAAAAACGAGACTTACGAGTATATATATCGGTGACTACTAGACAGCCTGATTTCAGAAGATGGTAAACCAAAACATTCTGATTTGCTGCCAGCCTGGCAGCATATAGTCCGTATATATACATATAGTGAGAACGTGTTCGTCTTCCCTGTGTGTAGGGTCAACATTTGCTCAACAAACCACGATCAAACCCCCTGCAATTCTCCCAACATGACATCGCCGCCGTGCCCGCCACCTCCACCACTCTCCAGAGCAAGAACAATCCGACCTCCTCTTCCACCACCACCAACAATAAAACCAACTACACCGCCACCGCCACCGCCACCGCCACCTCCTCCTCGTCCGCCATCCACCTACAAGTTCAGAGTCGAGAACAGAGAGATCAAAACCACCGTAATCTCCACCGCCTCAGATCTCTCCTTCTACCTCTCCGATTTCCTCTCCTACATCTCCTCCGACCGCCAAATCAAGCGCATTGTCGGCCTCGACATCCAAATCCACCACTCCTCTTCTCCCCATCCATACTCCAAAGTCTCCCTTCTCAAGCTCTGCGCCGCTCGACGCTGCCTCATCATCCACCTCCTCCACTTCGACTCCATCCCTCCCTCGCTCTTCTCCTTCCTCCATCTTCCCGACCTCTCCTTCATCGCCATCGGAATCAGCCACTGTCTTGATGCGCTGGAAAGAGACTACGGTCTCAAATGCCGCAACTCCGTCGATCTAGGTCAGCTCGTGGCGACAATCAAGGATAAACCCTACCTGACTGCGTTTGGGATTGTGGATCTCGCCAATGAGGTAGGTCTCTTGAATGTCGCCGTTAAGCCGCCGACTGCCGCGCTTAGCGATTGGGGGACCAACATCTTGAGCTCCGATCAGGTGAAGTCGGCGACTGTTGATGCCTTCTTGTGCTTTCATATTGGTAATCTGTTGCTCGGTGGAATTAGCTTGTAAAAGCAACTACAGATTTTTCGTTTTTGTTCTTCATCTGATGATCAGTTGATCACACTTTGTTTTTTACCTTTTTGTGTTCTGCAATTATATATGTCAATGGAAGAATCATCATCACACTACCAATTTACTGCTCCTGTTTTAGTCTTTATAAAGTACCACAAAACAAGAACAGACTTCCAAAATGGCAAAAGCTAAAGAAACTAAACATAAAACAAGGCATGTTTCACCAAGGGGCAGTAGCAATCCTGTTGAACTCAGAACGAGCTTCTTCAAGAGCGTCTTTCACAGGATTAAATCTGGACTGTAATTCACCAATCTTGGAATATTTCTCCACCCTTTTGAGAACAATCAATGCTCGTTTCTCTCTCAGCTCCGCTATCTTCTGGTCTATTTTGTCTAGTTCAAGATCGATTCTATCTTTCTCTTTCTTTTCTTCGTCGATCTCTTTGGCTAGAGATTGAGACTGGTCATGCTTCCTCTTGATTGACAAAAGTGCATTCAACCGATTCTTCAAGAGCTCAACACTGAATCCCTGTGTTTCCAAATCCGAGAGTGTCTCCATGCTGTCTTCTAACATGTTTATAGGGCTGTCAAATTGGAAGTTGGATACGTCTTCTGCTAGGCGAGAGAATGTGACCATACTGCATATAGCTAATCCCTCACGACAGTGTTCCTTGGTATCATACAATGGTTGGAAATGTGGGTTCTGTGGAATTTGCAGAAAGATTTCCATTGATTCGATCACTTTCCAAATTGGAGATGCCTTGACGAATGGAAGACTATTTACAGCGATGCCAATCAATTTCTCTTCATCATTTTCGGTGGTACCGTATTTTTTATTGTCACTTGGAGATAAATCAGCAGCATTGTCCTCAGATGTCTCTTTGTTGCATTCAACAATTGACATCTGACCGACTTCCAAGTCAATGTTACCACTTTCGCCAGCATTTCCACCTGGACTGAGTTCTGCAAGTAATATGCCTCACATCACATTCTAGACAGAAATTACCGAAAAAATATGCATCAACTAAGACTGTAAATAAATTACTGAAGAAATTACTTGTGTAAGGCAATGAATGTGCTTCACCAAACCAGGTTGATAGAGGCCTATCATCATCAGAAACATTGCCAGAAAAACCATGTGGAACTGGCTCGACATATTCTAGAAACGTATATGTTATAACACCTTTGGCTTTCTCTTCTAGATTGGCTTCAGTTTCTGAAAAATTAGAAGGGCGATTTATAATATGCATAAGCCTATTTACCTACACATGCCTCAACATTACAAGAAATTTACAGTTGTCATTTTCCAATTAAAAGCTTTTTCATCACTATCCTGGCTTTTGAAGAAAGAGATCCTAACTGTATGGCTTCGAAAGTGAGGAGACATGACATGAGAGATTTTTTACTATATAACTTTTTGAGTTGTCAAAGTATGTTGATAAAAAAACAGGTCACAAATATCAACAATTATAGATTGTTCAACCCATTCCTAAAAAACTATTGGAGAACTCATTTCTACAAAATAATTGATGGTTTACTCCATTTTTGATATTCAAGAAAGCGTGCATTTATTCAATGGATCCTATTCAACCCATAATAATATTGGCTATAATTTAAGTGACAGAATATATGAACAATATCTTCACATGATATCTGCAGAATTTTTACGGTCTGTATTTTTTGGTTTAAGATACAGGAAGAACAAGCAATAAAACAAAAGCGAAATCAAACTTCTCACCTAAGGTAGACGATAAAATCTCATTAGTTGCTTTCAGTTTCTTTCCTTTGGGCTTCAGGGTATCAGTAGCTGATTTAAAAACTTCTTTTCTTTCTCTTGTAGATCTTCGTGCACTATCAAGAGCGGTAAGCGTTTCAGCAGCCTCATTGATTTTTCTCTTAACTGTGGGTTGAGATGAATGTATCAGTAAATAATATTTAGTTACTTTAGCATGCAAAAATCAGGGATCATTTTTTGAAGCAAAAAAAAAACAGGTTCCACAAACTGATGCTTATCCACAGCATACCTCCTGAGAGGCTACCAAAAGGTCTGCCCCTCTTTCTTTTGGGGGCACTATTTCCTTTTTTTAAACCTTTAACATCCTGCGCGTAAACGGGGAGAAAAGGAGAACATAATAAATTAGAAGTATTTTAGAGAGAAAGAAAAGAGTCACAATTAACATCTTTACTACAACCATGATGACAATACAGTGTACTTACAGGAGGATTGCTAGGATTAACATCTTTTACAGTGCTCACGTCACTAACAAAATATGGAAGCTGCTTTTTTCCGTCTTGCACCTCTTCTTGATCAGCAATCGGAAGTTTACTGGGGTTTTGAGCATGCAACTTGTTCCCAAGACTATTAGAGCAGGGTAAACTTATAACTATAGGTTGCTGAATATAACTCTGGGAGCTATCTGCAACAGGCTTTGTTTTGGCGGCGACTACTGCATGCCAAAACATTGACCAATTATCAGTGAACTAACTTTTCCCATTGCGCCGCAAGTGCTGACTGGCCAGGGGTCCAAAGATTTGAACCCTGGTGGTATCATATGCATATCCTATGTAGGGCTTGTTCAATTTAAAAACATCATCTTTAGAAAGAAAAGTTCTATATACCTCCCGCTGAAGTCTTTCGTTTTCCAGAATCTGATCTCCGTGGTCTTCCTGGCCCTCTTCTCTTCTGCACATCGTATCAATAATAATATAATGAAAACTCGCACAGAGTGAATGGGAAGGAAAAATAGAAAGACAACATTTTATTTCCCAACAGCATATTAATAACAGATCTGCATGAACATTCACAAAAAGGACGGGGGAAATCAAAGGAACTGTCTAGGCCTATATACGCATGTAAATTAATCAGTAATCACTTTTGTGGGCACAATTGACAAATAGTATGTGTAGATGATTATAAAAAACTTAATGGTACACTGGAAACTCAAGTGCTTCTGGATAGTTTCTAGCACCTTGGTAGTAACAACAATGATAAAATATGGATTTGACAATGAAACTTTCCTCAATCATCAGTATCAATACAATCTCTACGAATGAAGACAGAGTCTCCTTCAGAAACTTGGTGTTATCTTCAACCTTTGTAATTTATAGGTTTGGGGATTTCTTTAAGATCGTCCACTTTGATGATTTAGGCATGCCTTATTCTAGATAAGGGCCTTTTGCTTGCTTGTACACAAAATAAAATAAAAAAGAGAGTAATTTAACTGGAAAGCAATTTTCATCAGATTTCTATGATATCTGATATTTATATCGACTAGAAGCAAGAAAAGGTATAAACTGTTACAGAAACGAGGAAATTTGCAGCCAATCACTCAAATCTACAGCCATGCACCAAAACAAGAAAATGGTTTTTCCTTGGTATTATAAGAAATTGGCCTAGCCACGCCAAATATCTCAAGTACATTTGAAATGAAGCATTGAAGGACTTCCATACCATCAGAGTTCAAAGTTTAACCTTTTGATTCAAATAAATATTAGCAATTAAGGGTAAAGACTAGCCCGATAATTCAGTATTCGAGACTCAAGAGAATGACCCTTATTAATAACCTAAAATTGGCTTCATGGCATTGTAGCTCATAAAACTAAATTTCATAAAACTTTAATCTTCAACATGGATAAATCAACATACCAGCTTTTTCCCTGAATTGGCAGATTTAGCATAGGCCTCATTTCCATTTTCAGATTGTTCCTTGCATGTATCTACTTTTAGATCAGAAATAGGGACGTCCAGTGTTTCTGGCTGATCTAACTGTTCTATTGGAGTCATTTGACTCATTTGTGTTTCACTTTCATCAGGCGATGACTGCAATTCTTTAGGCAGGGACTCTGTGTCCAACTCTTTAGAGGTCCTATCACGCAGAAGCTCATTTTCAGTGACCCCTTCAATTCCCACGCTGCTTACAGATTTAGAATCAAAAGATGCTTTTCCAGATGGCAGTGCTTGCTCTTTCTGAACATTCCCTTTACCATTCGTGACAACATCAGAAATTTCAGGCAGCACACTGATTTTTCCATTTTCACCATGAGTAATATCTTTTCTTTCACCGGGATTTATCACACCAGCATCCTGATAATGGGGAATAACTCCCTTAGCTATGAGATTCAAAACAAATGTATGCTCACAAATTGATTGGAGATTCAACTCCTAAGCTGAAGAGCTATTTACAGTGATTTATTTCAGGAAGGCCCGTTCTTTAGAGTTTAAAAAGGAAATTTATGATACACCGATAAATTTTTAAAATAGAGCAAATTGCTTCAAACGTTTTAAAGCAATCTGGCAGTATGAGAGTCAATTATAGAGCATCATTAAGAGGTAAGAGATGGACAGAAACAACAAATATATATAAATATAGTAATATAATTCTGTTAAACATATCAAATAGAAAGAATAATGATAACAGAATCAGACCTGTGAAGAGAGCATCCATCTATTATGGAATTGCACCATAGGCAGTCTAAGATCGTTGTGCTTAAATTCTTTCTCCTTTCTCGTACTTTTGAAATAAACAATGTATCTTCCCTCGGAAAGAATTTTGGTAAGTACCCCACTTGACCAGCCAAAATTACAGAATGCATCAACTTTCTCCAAGAGCTGGAATTTTGTGTCAGGACATACAGGAGGTGAAGGGCGAACGTGACGACTATCCACAACTTCAGTCAGAAATCCAGCCTCATCCGATCTTTTGTACTTTACTACATAGCCGAGACGATTTTCCTTGACAACAGTAGCAGGATACCAAATATCAGATGAATCCTCAGCACCTAGGTTCACTTCTACAGCTGCTCCAGGAGCAAAAGTCCTCATTCTCATTCAGGATCAACTATCTAGAATCCTGATTAACAATCAAATTAAACCCTGTTTACACAGCCAGCAATGGTTGACATATGAGTATCATATTTCCATACCACAACAACAATCACATTGGAGGGCAGGAAGAAACATTTTAAGAATATCAGCTTCTGAAACTGAATTGTCAGAAGACCAAGTAGTGTTACATTTTTTTTATGGTTAAGAAGTATTGTTACAATTGCACAAAGAAGAATTACCATTTACCATTAATTCCCACTCAATTCTGATTCTTTTCCATGTATAGTAAAACAAATCATCCATTTACATCCAAATGTGGGTATATAGGCAAGAAAATCTCCAGAAAAACAGGCGAGAAAATTCCACATAGCCTTTCAAGACTCAAAATCTCGCCTTGGTAAAGAAAATCAACCAAAACGAGTCCAAATTAACCAGAATTCTGCTTCCAATCCCACTAAAAAAAACCTAATTCATGAACCCTAACAAACCCTAAAATTAATGAAAAATCCACATCACACTGGAAAAATCTCAGACCTGCTGGTTGAACCTCTGGCAAGCTGAAACTGGAATTTCTGTAGCAGGGAAGAACATGCAGCTACTGTTGATCAAAACCTCGGAAAAAACCCAAGAAGAACATCTGAGGTGGGGCGAAGCGGAATCGCGAATCGGCGGAGACAACGATGATGATCTAAGATCCAGTTAAGGAGTGTGGGCGGGATTTTTAGTGTTCAAACGAATCGAGTTCGCGAAGAGAAGCAACTCAAGGAGCTCGATTTGGCATTCTCGCCATGCGAAATTGTCAGAATTTGGAACGGGCTATGAATGGTGAGTGTAAAATATTTTCCATTATAAACCCAAGTTTTAGAAGGCCTTCATTTTTGCCGTGTTAAGTTCAGAGTTGTTTATGAAATCGGTCAAATCCGGTTTGATTTTTATTATTTTTTATTCGGTTAAGGACGCGTCCGGTCGTAAATGTCATTGTTAATGAATTTACGTTCATTTGTTTTGCATCGAAAATCAAAGAATTGTGACATTTTCTGTGACTAAACACAATCCTATATTTTCTACTCCGTACTGAAATTAATTTAGCTTGTCAATAATATAGTTTGGAGATCCATCAAATCCATATTGAAGTAACAACTATAAGCAGTGGCGGAGCCAGAAATATATTGAAGGAGGTGCTCAATTTTTTTTGATCAAAAGGAGGTACTTAATTTTGTATATTGTTACAGCTATTAATAGTTTTAGGGATGTCTTGTTTGCACCGAAGTTTTTTACATAAAGAGCCGAAATTTTAAAACGCTACAGGATAACGCTTTTGATTTGTAAGCATTTTTTTTCAAACGCTATGTAATAATGTTTAACGACTATGGCACAATTGTTAAAATAACTGGCTTATATACAAATTCCCTAGTTTTATGAAGTAATTGATTTTTAATTTACTTATATATTTTAAAAATGTAATAATTAGTATTATTATATTTTATTGAATATAATAATTGAAAAATTATAATACAAAAGAAGTTTTATTTTATTTATATAGAAGATTAGTTATGTGATAATGTTCAACCTTACAATCTAACAAACAGAGCTTAAAAAATATAATTCTCCATATTAATCTGAGAGCCTTACATTATTTTAAATCTTATAATTGTTAGGAAAATTTAATAATCAATTATCTTCTTCTTTTTAATTTAATAAAAGCTAAGTTCAATTAATAATCTTCTACGGAGTACCTATTAATTAAAATGAAACTATGGACCTAGTCTATAAACAAAACCAGGTTATTTTTGCTGGGCTTTTTATCATGGGCCCGTGATCTGCAAAAAGGCTGAAATAATAAAAGGAACGGGCTGAAGTTTTGACGCTGTTAAAAAACAAACGGGTTCACTTTAATTAAACAGCTAAACCCGTCTTCTTCCCTGACTTAAAACAGCCGGCCCTAGTTTTACAAGGAGGTGCTTTAATGGCTATTTCTGAAAATCGAATATAACCTTAACGACTTCCGATGGCGGAGCAGGTGCTTGAGCACCCTCAAGCACCCCCTAGCTCCGCCACTGAGACTATAAGAGCATTTATACCCACAACATAACAACAATAGTTGCATAACACAGATCTAGCTAGCATTTGTTTGTTCATCTCTAGCACTTTATATTGAAAGAAAAAAACTTGTGATAGGCATAGAAAATCTTGTCAAATTGATCAAAATTGGCATAAAAAAATGGCATACACACAAAGTAGCAAGTCGAAGTCCAATTCACACCCCTGCATGATGCTAGAGAACTCATCCATCTAGCTTTGCCTCTAGTTGTCAAGACTTATTTCGTAGAGTTTGGTCCATCAAAGTTCGGCATGTCGTCCGGGAAGCAAATTATGGGGCAGACTCGTTGGCCTCTTTGACCCTCTTCGTTCCCCTAGGACTTTTCCTTTTTACTTCGCCTCCTTCTTGTGTTGTGAACATTCTTGGAGACAATATAAGGAGTCGGACTACACCCCGGGTTATCCCAAAGTAGCCTAGGGTATTTATTCGTAGGATTTCGGCCCTCATTCTCACCAAAAAATATGTTTTGGTTTGAGATCGAAGTAATTAATCACCTGTTCTAGAATTTCGACATTTGATTCACCATACTACCATATGTAGAAATACATGTGATGGAATATTAATTCCACATTAGAAGATATAATCTTTTGTGAAAATGATCCATACATTTAATACTCATGAATTCGTAATGCACATAACATTTCCAGGAACTTAAATTAGTACTACCACTAATGGTGCTGCGGTTTTAGTTAGACTTCTACTAGTCGAATCTGAAGGCGCTCTTTTATCTGAGTACAATTGTAAGATTCATATGGTTGTGTAGAACAATCCTAATAAAATGCTACCATAATGAATAGTATTTTGAGATTTCTACAATAACATTATTATAAAAAAGAAGAGTTGCAAAGTTTTTCTTTGTACATACTACAGACCCAGATGTTGGCGTGAAGAGGACCAATGTCGACTGACCCATTTTGGTATGAGACAGAGATTGACGCGCGCGAGTGGAAGCTGGATCCAAATAAGGAGAGTGAGATAGTAGCAGGACAGGTGCATTTCTTCTGCCTTGATCTCTGCTAGCTTCTGCAAATGTGTGTTCTTGTATGAAGTTTGGCGCAGTGAAGATGGAAGAAGAACATAAAAAATGTGAGATTGCATGTCTTTTTAGTTAAAAGTACAATGAGAGGAGATTCATTGTATAATGTTATCCATACATACAATTTCACAATATTATGTGTGGGGATTTGATTAATGTCTATATCAAATCTTCCACAAGAAATTTCCTCTCTTTTGCATTTAAAAAGAATTATCAAAGATATTTCGTGAATTGTTTTCGCGCTCCAACAATAAGTAAACTCCATAAATAATAATTCATCTCGTTCATTGAAGTGGATAAGAACTAAAGCATGAAAATATAATGCATGTCAAAAAAGTTCAAGCCGTCGTGATAAAAAGTGCATGCCATAAAAGTTCAAACAAAAATATACCTTAGATTTTAGTCATGATAAAAAATAATCAAAAGTGCAAGTTAAAATTATAAAAGTGCAAGTCCACGAGAAAAAAGTGCAAACCTATGTGATAACAAGAGCATGCCAAAAAGTCCAAGCAAAAAATGTCAAGCTAAAAAATAGTGCAAGTTAGAATGATAAAGTACAAGCTAAGGTGATAAAAAGTGAATGTCACAAGCCAAAAAATGACGTCTCTAAGGCATTTTTTGTCGTGCATTTTTTCGCCCAGCGAGTTGCACTTTTTTCTCTATAGAGCTGGCACGTCGGCCTCCGACCAACATTCATATTGACATTCATAATCTCACTCAACCACAACCCCACACATATAGCTCAATGTACATGGATGATTTCCCACATCCCCGATATACTCATACACTACATTCATAGTTACGTATCGACAAACACAATGGTTGATGAAAGTGAGCGAGAATATCGTTTGCAGAATAATCATGCGGCCAAAACAAATAGAGCAAATCAGATAAATTGCATCATGTTCAATAGGAAATTCACACTATTAGCTACGACAAATCTGGATAAGCATGAATTAAACTAGACAAAAAATGGTTACCTAAGTTGGAGAGATAGTCGCAACTCGCAACAATAAGGGAGAGTAGGTGTACACCAAAAGAAAGCAAGAAGTAAGAACGATAAAAGAAGGAGATAAAAAAGAGTGAGGTTAAATAGTCCTTTTGAGGGAGTTTGCAACAATGAGCACCCACCGAAAGGGGAAATGAAGATGGTTGAAGGGAGGGGTGTGAAGACATTTAAAGATGGGAAGAACAATTGTCAGGTAGAATCCAGCATCATTTCGATGAGTAACATTTACAAGAAGTCAATGACATTACTACCCAATTTAAAGAATTTTGTTTCACATTTTCATATGAAAATGATGAAACAGAAAAATAAAGCAAAAAAAAAACATTACAAATAACCCCTTACTAACAACAATAAAAATCACTCTCACGCATAGATAAATAAAAGTAGTCCATAAAATCATAAAAAGAACATTTTTTTTGGTAAAAGAGAGGCAACACTCTCGAGAATTTTATAAAAAATTCTACTTGACCACCAGGCGGGGTGTAGCGAAATCCCTAACATCGTCCGAAATACAAAGGGACACCCAATCGGGCGGAACAATAATAAAATGAAAACCACACGGAAAATGAAAAGCAAGAGAAGCAAGACGGTCAGCCACCGTATTAGCCTCACGGAAAATGTGCCGAAACTGGATATCCCAGTCTCTACGAATGAAGCCTAGCGCCATAGAGACGAGGCTGAAAAGGGGGTGGCAACGATCCATAAGTTTATTGAGAAGCTGGACCGTCAGCTGCGAATCAGTTTCCAAAACAACCCTCCTGTAACCCCTCTCCCAAGCAAGCCTGAGACCCGAAACAATACCCCAGAGTTCCGCCATAGGAACAGTGCACATACTAATGTTCTGAACAAATCCTCCAATCCACAAACCCTTCTCGTCCCGAATGACACCAGCAGCAGAGGCCCGACCATCTACCACCGAACCATCAGTATTAACTTTCACCCAAGACACAACCGGGGGGACCAATGAACCCAAACAGTTTCCACGTTTTTGACAATCTTGGGCTGCGTGCGAGAAACAGCAAGCTCGTACTCCCCAGAAAGTTGTAAGATATGGGTCGCTTTATCTCTAGCAAAAATAATTTTGTTGAACACCCAATCATTACGCCACTTCCATATACTCCAGATGGAATTAGCAAAAATGCACGCCCACCTCAGACCACCAGCTAGGACAGACTTATCAGAAAAATTGTGACGCACCCACTGCGCCCAATTCCAACCAAAAAACTCATCCCAGGCAAACGGGGGTTGGAGAACCGACCAAATGCGCTGGACAACAGGGCAATCCCTGAACAGATGCAGCAGAGACTCCAGAGCAACACGACAGAGGGGGCAAGCATCACAGGAGTTGATATGGCGCCTAACCCTCTCCATATTAGTCATGATCCCACCCCGGAAAACGAGCCAAGAGAAATACCTCACTCTCTCCTGCACCCCTAACTTCCATATGGATTTGAAAACCAAGGCATCCAGGTCAATCAGAGAGCATCTGGGAAGAATAAGAGAATAAGCCGACGACACGCTAAAATTCCCGTCACTCGAGAGACCCCAAGATTGGACATCCACCTGCTCATCCTCATTAGAAACCACAACGACAACAAATTTCAGAAGAACCTCATGCGGCAACAACCTATCCAGTCGACTCCAGAGCCACCCATCATCATGGGACCAAAAATGTTCCACCAACACATCCGCATGGGCACCCAGAATAGGCTGCCTAGCAACCTGAAGTAACTCAATATCAAGTAACCATTTGTCCTTCCAGAACCTGATTCCCTTACCATTGCCAACCAGCCATTTAGATCCAAGAGCAATGACCTCCGAATTCGCTCTCATAATACTTCTCCAAGCAGGCGAGAGGTGCCCATGGATAGCCCGGGACGGACGTATATACTTGGCTCTCAAAACGGAGCCCCAAAGGCTGGACTCATCCTTAAGAAAACGCCAAGCAAGTTTACCCGTGAGCGCCAGATTCATATCCTCCATACTCTTCAAACCCAAACCACCACAATCCTTAGGTTTAGAGATTTCATCCCAATGAAGGTGGTGGATCTTCTTCTGCTCACCCAGCTCCCCCAAACAAAAGAGCGGGTGATTTGGTCAATTTTCTCACAAGTAGACGCCGAAAGGTTGATTGACGCCATCGAATAAACAGGGAGAGAGTGCAAAACAGATTTAGCAAGAGTCACACGACCAGCAAAACTGAGACGTCTACTCTTCCAACCCATGAGACGGTTACAAATCTTCTCAAGTAGAGCATCAAAAACAAGTAGAAAACAAGTAGAGCATCAAAAACAAACTCGAGCCACCGTGTAGGAAAATAGATTTGTTTCTTACCTAAGGTAGGCGCCCGAAAACGAAACACATACCTAAAAAAGAAAAACAAATAACACGTGACTCGATGATAATGACACACCCTGCACACATCACCTATTACTTATACTTATAGGACACAATCACCAACAATTACACATTCCTTCGTTTACATATGCTAATTCAAAAATATTTATAAGACAATAGGATAAATCGCTCCATGAATCTCGTACCAGAATGTTGATATCTAATTTTCCTTAAGACGACAACCGATTTAACGACTTTTGCGGGTGAATCATTTTAATAATGTCCTGACATCCATTTGTTTTGCACCCACAACACAAACAATGATAAAATCATTGACATTTTCTATGACATCCAAGTCTAACACATCAGCCAAATGAACAAAAGTGATACATTCCTGGATTATAATCTTCTATATATCCAATGTACGTATCAGTTTCAGGATTGGCCTTCATATTGGCATCCTCTAAGACTGATCTCAGCCACCCATGACAAATTGTTAGAAGATGGCGTATACACAAAGTAGCAGGTCAAAGTCCAACTGACAAGCCCCCCTGCAAACAACAATTTCGACATTTGCTTCAGTATAGTACCAAGGAAGCTGAAATGTGCCTAGAAAATAAGCAATTCCAACCAAATAAGCTTCAATGATGCCTGCACAAGTGCACATTCAGTACTTCAAAATTCATCAGCACTCACCTCAATGAACATTACCAAAGACCTCACAAAATGCTCTACACATTAAATACTTGTAAATTCATCAAAAACCGAAATCAGTACCAACACTAATGATGCTGCGGTTTTTATTGAGACTCCCACAAGTCGAATCTGAAGGTGCACTTTCATCTAAGTACAGTTGTAAGATTTAAATTGTTGTGTAGAACAAACCTAGTAAAAATGGTACATGCATGGGTATTTTTGAGATATCTGGAAACAAGAATTGCACAACTTGTTTAGACACAAATGCTGGTGTGAAGAGGACCAATGTCAACCGTCGCATTTTGGTACGAGACAAGATTGACGTACGAGCGGGCTGTTTATCAATTGGTCTAAGACGAAGCCAAACCCGAATAGGAATCTCCTCTAACTCCTGATGGCAGTCTAGTTAAGGCTGGATTTTATTTAATTGGCGTGAAAGGAGATATGGAGCGAGCAATTTAGAGATGAAGTGGATGTAAAGTAGTGTTTATGAAGTTATGATAAAGGATTCACCACTGAGGGAGATTAGAAGTAAGATGATGATTCTGTCACTTTCTTTTTCAGCTCTTTCTGTAGACACTTTCGTTGAACATCAATCTTAAGGTGCATAGCTCTCCCATTTTGAGCTAAAAGACCAAACAAATTGTAATGGTCAAACAAGCCAATCAAATAGCAAATCAAATAATTCACTACTAAAGAACTATCACAATTCACAAGTACAAACTCATTTAAAGATAAATAGAAAATAGATTCAATTCAATCAAGCTTGCCATCAACTCTCAAATAATAGATTCAGTTAAGTTTACTCCATGCCCTCGTATGGCTCAACAAATCAAGCTTGTCATCTACCGTGAAGCATAGATGATACATTTCAATAAAATCAAGGTTGCCATCACCAGCAAACTTGTCAGTCATCCTTTCATCTTGTTTCAATTATAAATCCTTCTAGTTCCAATCATGAAAATAACATTAAACTTATTTCAATGTAAAGCAGCAGAAAACTGGATACAACCAGTTGTATTCACCTATTTGTATATGTTAGGATGTGTGTTCTAAGTGTTGTAAACAGGCTAGTATATCTGTAATGGGCCTCGGCCCAATATGTGTGCAGTCTGTGTCTTGGGCTAGAGATGCCCTTGATCCGACCCGTTTCTCTCTCGGGGCTCCGCGTTAGGAAGTAAGGCTGAGTATATAAGCTCTGTAAAGAGCTGAGCTCTAACCTACCTTTCTCATTCTCTTCTCTCTGTGTTGGCTGCGCCGCTCCTGAGAAATCCTTTGG
Source organism: Oxyria digyna (assembly GCA_029168935.1). Taxonomy (NCBI): domain Eukaryota; kingdom Viridiplantae; phylum Streptophyta; class Magnoliopsida; order Caryophyllales; family Polygonaceae; genus Oxyria; species Oxyria digyna. Next base: position 17,830,348 of record JAPVLV010000007.1, on the reverse strand, counting down.
CGATTCTTGAGTGTGAGGGTCTCTCTGGCAAATCTCTTGCCTGAGAAGTCTTGTGTGACGACGGTGGTTCGTTGCTTGAGTCTGGTGGTTGTGGTCTGTTCCTGGCGACGTTGAGGCACCGAGAGCTCGACGGTGGATCTTGCTGGTGACTCTAGTTGTAGACTAGAAAAGGGAGTTTTCTTCTCTTCTGGTTCTTTGGTTTAGATTGCTTGTTGTTTGTTTCAGATTGCTAGCCTGTTGTTGTGTTTGGTTTGTCTCTGTAATTGTTCGAACCTTGCATAGTGGATTTGGTTCTCGTCCTGAGGCCCGCAGACGTAGGAGATATTCTCCGAACTGCGTAACAACTCTCTTGTGTCTTCTTCTTTCTCTTCTGTTCTTCAAACGCGCTTGAATCTTTGGATTGAAACCAATATTACAAATTGGTATCAGAGCCAGGTTGATAGTGTTCTTGCATGTTCGATTTCTGGCTTGTTCTTTGACCAAGATCTGCATGCACAGATTCTATCATTACTTTGCTCTTGATTGATCCTGTGTTCTTTGCTTCCGCTGTTGATTGGCAACTCTGAGTCTTTTCTTTGCCTTTTTTGCGCGTCTGATTACTGAGTTATAGTTAAGTCTGGAGTGAACTTGTGTGTCCTCTTGATTCTTGCTCACATTCCTGAAATTGATCTTGATCCTAATTTGTGTCTTGGAATCGTGACAGTCTATTTCTGGAATTCTTGATCCTTGTCTTTTACTGAGTTAAACTGTATAGATAAGGATATCTGCCTATACTGATCTGTGTGCTTGGTTAGGTACTATGGCTGAAAACAACATCAGGATGAAGCTATTTGATGGCTCGACTGACTTTGCTATGTGGCAAGTCAAGATGAAAGCTATCTTGACCAAGGAAAAATGCCACAAAGCTATTACTGGGGACTACCTTGTGGAATCCTCACCTGCTAGACGACAGGAAATGGATGAGCAGGCTCACTCTGAGATAATGATAAGGTTAGCTGATGATGTGGCTAGACAGGTAATCCAGTATACTACCACTAAGGAATTGTGGGATGCTCTTGAGTCCCTATATTTGGTTAAATCCTTGCCTTCTAAAATCTCTCTTCTGTGTAGACTGTTTACATTTAAAATGGATGTCAATCATACCTTGAGTGATAACCTAGATAGATTCTTGAGAATGACACAAGACTTAGCTAGATGTGAAGATAAAATGAAAGATACTCATGAAGCTGTTCTGTTACTTAATTCTCTTCCTGCTCAATTTGATAATCTTAAAGATGTCATCCAGTTTAGTTCTGATAACTTGACTAAGACTAAAGTTATTGAAGCCCTCACTGAAAAAAATGAGTCTCTGAAAATCTTTAAGAATAAGAATGACAAGAAAGGAGAATTTAAGTCTGAAGTCCTACTCTCTGAGGGAAAATGGAAAAAAAAACAGAAACATAAAGATGATAAAAAGAAGGGTCATACTTCACCTAAAGATACTGATGAAAAGAAAAAATGTTTCTATTGTAAGAAAGGTGGTCATTTCATTAAGGACTGTTATAAGAAAAAGAAAGATGAATCTGCTAAACATACTAGTGATAATTCAGCTTCTATCTTAGAGTCCCCTGATATGTTTGACTGTGACTTGCTTATGTGCACTCACTTACCTGCTAATAATGATGCTTGGATCTTGGATTCTGGGTGTACTGTTCATGCTACCTTTAATAAAAACCTCTTCAGTTCTTTACATGAGATTAATGGAGGTGAAGTGATGTTAGGAGATAATAGCTCTCTTAGGATTAAAGGAATAGGGAGTGTTCCCTTAAGAATGCATGATGGTAAAATTAGATTACTTCAAAATGTTAGGTGGGTCCCTAAACTGAGAAGAAACCTGATGTCTGAATCTGTATTTGATGATCTACAATGTCAAATTGTCACCAGTAATGGTACTAGGGAAGTCATCAAAAATGGACTTACCCTAGTTAAGGGGATCAAGAAGGGTGGGTTGTACCATGTTATCACCACACCTGAATTGAACTTCTCCACTACTAGTGATACTATGACTGTTGTAGAAACTCAAAATTGGCATAATAGAATGGGCCATATTGGATCTAAGGGTCTGAACTATCTGTTTAAGCTAGGTTTACTAAATAAAAAACCTAGTGACTTAGACATATGTGAATATTGTATACTTGGAAAGAAAACTAATGCTCCATTTCCTAGGTCATCTTATGTGGCAAAACACCCTTTAGAATATGTACATTCTGATCTTTGGGGTCCAGCACAAGTAAGTACACCTGGAGGTAAGAGGTATTTCATGTCTTTCATTGATCATTTCTCTAGGAAAACATGGATTTATCTGCTTAGGACTAAGGATGAGGCCTTTATGACCTTTAAGAATTGGAAACATGCTGTTGAAAACCAAGTTAATCACAAGTTAAAGTGTCTTAAAACTGATAATGGCTTAGAATACTGTAATCAGTTATTCAATAATTTCTGTCTTGAAAATGGAATTAAGAGGCACCTAACTGTTCCTGGGACTCCCCAGCAGAATGGTGTGGCTGAGAGAATGAATAGAACTCTTTTAGAAAAGACTAGATGCATGCTTATAAGTTCTGGTCTTAAACATACTTTCTGGGGTGAAGCTGTAATTACAGCATGTTACTTGATAAATAGATCTCCCAGTTCTACTATTGAGTTCAAAACACCTCAGGAATTATGGACTGGACACAAACCTGATTTGAGTTACCTTAGAATTTTTGGATGTGTTGCATATTCAAAAATCTCTCAAGGCAAACTTGAACCAAGGGCTATAAAGTGTGTCATGTTGGGTTATCCTGAAGGAGTCAAAGGATATAGACTCCTTGTAATTCAACCTCATGGTCTTAGGGTTATCACCTCTAGAAATGTAACCTTTGATGAGAAAAACCTATATTTTAAGACCAAACTAACAAGGGTGAATGAGGTGACAGGTACAGCTGAAGATGACACTATTGGAGTGGGTTCATCTAGACAGACAGAGGAAGTAGCAGGGCAGCAGCTTCCACATGATGAGGAATTCGATCTTGCTCCTTCTACACAAGATCAAAGTGAATCCACAACTGAACCCAGGGCAGAAACTGAGGCCTCAAGGGAAGTGGTAAATACTGAAATTGAAGGAGCTGCAACAGATAACACTGGCTCATCATTAAGGGGAGTAAACAGGGAAGAATCTCTCTCTCCTTCTACTTCTTTAAATTCTGATCCTATCTCTGAACATGTTAGTGAGCAGGATAATATACATAATTACCAACTCACTAGAGATAGAGAACCCAGAACTAGAATACCAAATAAGAGGTTTGCTTCCATTAATAATGTTGAGCATGTTATGAATACTGTTGAATATGCTTTTACCACTGCTACAGAGGTTAATAATGTCTCCATTCCTGTCCCTGACACCTATGAAACTGCTATAAGTTGTAGACATGCTAAAGAATGGCTAAGTGCCATGAAGTCTGAACTAGAATCCATGTATATTAATAAAACCTGGACTTTGGTTCCCAGACCTAGAGATGCTAAGCTTATTGACTGTAAATGGGTGTATAAGTTGAAAGAAGGAAATAGTGTCAAGGATCCACCTAGATTCAAAGCTAGGTTAGTAGCAAAGGGTTTTACTCAAAGAGAAGGAGTAGATTATAATGACATATTTGCTCCTGTTGTCAAATACAAGACTATGAGACTATTGTTAGCTATGTGCACTGTTTATGATTGGGAATTAGAACAGATGGATGTTAAAACTGCTTTTCTACATGGTGACTTAAATGAAACTATTTACATGGCTCAGCCTAAAGGTTTTATTGACAAGTCTAAATCTGATTATGCTTGTTTATTGAATAAATCCATTTATGGACTTAAACAGTCCCCTAGGCAATGGAACTTGAAATTTGATGCCTGTATGAAAAAATTGGGTTTCCATAGAAGCAGTTATGATACATGTCTGTATTTTAAAAATGTTAAAACTGCATCTCCTTTGTATGTGTTATTATATGTTGATGACATACTGATAATGTGTGACTCTAAGGTTTGCATTGCTGGTGTTAAAAGGGATTTGAAGATGCATTTTGACATGAAGGACCTTGGTCCTGCTCAGATGATTCTAGGTGTAAGAATTATTAGAAATAGGTCTAAGAAACTTATGTGGTTATCTCAGAAAGACTATGTTCAGAAAGTTATTGACAAGTTTAACATGAATGAATCTAAGCCTACACCTATACCTTTAGGAGGGCATCTGGAGTTGACCAAAGATAACTGTCCTAAAACTCAAGAAGAAACTGATAGGATGTCTAAGTTCCCTTATGATGTGGCAGTTGGGTCTGTTATGTATGCTATGATTTGTACTAGGCCTGATCTTGCTTTTGCTATTAGTGTTTTAAGTCGATTTATGTCTAACCCTGGTGAACTACACTGGACTGCTATGAAGTATGCCTTGAGATATCTGTGTGGTACTAAAAACCTGTGTTTGTGCTACTCTAATCACTCAAGTGAAAAGGAGTTGTTTGGTTTTGTTGATAGTGATTATGCTAGTAATAAAGATACTAGGAAATCTAATACCTCTTATGTTTATACTTGGGCTGGTAATTGTATTTCATGGAAGTCACAATCACAGTCTGTGGTGGCTCTTTCTAGTACTGAAGCAGAATATATAGCAGCTACAGAAGCTGCTAAAGAGGCAATATGGTTGACAGGTTTGCTTAATGAAATTCAGAGTGTGAATTATGTTCCTGTTTTGCACATTGATAGTCAGAGTGCTTTATACCTTTGCAAAGATCCTGTATACCATGAAAGATCTAAGCATATAGATGTTAGATTACATTTCATACGTGATCTAGTTGATTCAAAACAGATCATTGTTAAAAAGGTTAAAGGTGACAACAACCCTGCTGATTTTGGAACTAAGATAGTGACATCTGATAAGTTTGCTTTCTGCAGGGATTTTCTCCATGTTTGGGACGTTCCCTAATGAAGGCAACAGCTGAGATGGTCCGACGATGGTGAAGATCAAGATTCCACTCTCTGTTCAAGATATGGCTGTGTTCTACAGCTAGAATAGAGTAATGCAAGGTGTAGAATAATTAGGAGGGCAAATTGTTAGGATATGTGTGTTCTAAGTGTTGTAAACAGGCTAGTATATCTGTAATGGGCCTCGGCCCAATATGTGTGCAGTCTGTGTCTTGGGCTAGAGATGCCCTTGATCCGACCCGTTTCTCTCTCGGGGCTCCGCGTTAGGAAGTAAGGCTGAGTATATAAGCTCTGTAAAGAGCTGAGCTCTAACCTACCTTTCTCATTCTCTTCTCTCTGTGTTGGCTGCGCCGCTCCTGAGAAATCCTTTGGCGATTCTTGAGTGTGAGGGTCTCTCTGGCAAATCTCTTGCCTGAGAAGTCTTGTGTGACGACGGTGGTTCGTTGCTTGAGTCTGGTGGTTGTGGTCTGTTCCTGGCGACGTTGAGGCACCGAGAGCTCGACGGTGGATCTTGCTGGTGACTCTAGTTGTAGACTAGAAAAGGGAGTTTTCTTCTCTTCTGGTTCTTTGGTTTAGATTGCTTGTTGTTTGTTTCAGATTGCTAGCCTGTTGTTGTGTTTGGTTTGTCTCTGTAATTGTTCGAACCTTGCATAGTGGATTTGGTTCTCGTCCTGAGGCCCGCAGACGTAGGAGATATTCTCCGAACTGCGTAACAACTCTCTTGTGTCTTCTTCTTTCTCTTCTGTTCTTCAAACGCGCTTGAATCTTTGGATTGAAACCAATATTACAGTATAGATGGTTAACACCTAGCAATAACAAAGATCAAAATGAAACAGAAGCTGAAAACAGTAGATAAGTTGCTTACCCAAATTAAGGTTGTTAGCGCATCTCATACAAATATTTTGGAATTGTCCAAGCATTTTTAGACATCTTAATTCTCATGTTACCCTAATGTCTTGGAAGCAAATCATAGGTAAATAGAAATTAATTCCAACTTAAAATTTTGCAGTAGAAAGACAAGTAGAACAGATAAAAAATGGAGGGAATTTGCAAATGGAGAAACCAGGTCCAGAAACTGCAAATAAAGTTCACCGCATAATAACCATCAACTAGAATAATAAAAGTTTAGTCCAAAATTCTAAATTTGTAGGTCAAGGATGGCAGGATGAGATTTGGTAAGGGGAAACAGTATACTCCATACTTAAATGGTTAATTTATAGCAAAGATGGGAACCATTTCTTTCAAGCGAGGAAACAAAAGCAACCTCGCAATTTGAACTTTCATGCAGAGCACCCAAAAGCTGTAAACTTTCTCTGTTCTTTCAGAAATCACCTAAAGACTGTAATTTGCGCACAAAGCCAACACCATTTATTTCCAGAGCTTTTCACAGTTGGATATTTTTTGGTGGATGGAACAAAGGTTCTAGTTTACCTACCTTAAACTAAGTTTGGGTTTTGGTAAAATAATACACTGTCAAATCTGGAGAACTCTACAGCATATTTGCCAATCATGCTAAACAGTGGCATCCCGTTCCTAAACAATTGTTTCACGCTCAAGGAAAAACAAAATCAATAAACTTCAGCTTTATTATGCCAGAAATACCTGCTTTTATCAACCACTGTAGAGCGCTCTTGATCAGAATTGTAATTGTAATGGATGATTATCATGTTTGTTGATGATCACTCCTTATTTATTATGTTCAGATCATTATACGTAGTTCAGTTTTTGGGCTGAAATCTGTAAATGGGCTTAGTCCACTATTTGAAGTCCAGAAGCCTGCTGTGGCCCAGGTGCTCGACCCGACCCGTCTGAGGTTGCTGGGGCTCCGCGTGTACTTGTTGGGCTGAGGTATAAAAGCTCTCAACCCTTGGTGCTTCTCTCTTATCAGAATCATTCTCCTTCTCCGCCTCCATCTGTGAAATAGAGCTTCTCCTAGGTTTGGGTTTTTCCTGAGTGTTCTTGACTGTGGATCGAGAGCTTGATCTTGACAGAAGCAAAACTTTTGCTTCTAGAGATAACTTCGAGTAGATTGTGTTCTTGCTTGGAGTTGGAGGCCTTTGACGAGTGGTGAAGCTTGCAGATGCTCGACGGGTTGAGGTCTGGAGGAGATCTGGTCACACGCGTGGTTTAGGGAGTTTTCTCTTCTCTTGTTTTACAGATTCTTGTTGTCTCTGTTCTGTGTATTTGATCTGAACCTCGAGCTTTGCTCTCTTGTAAGATTGTGACCTACTTAGTGGATTTGGCCATCAATCTTGAGGCCACGGGGAATAGGCTGAGTCCGAACCTCGATAACAACTACTTGAGTCATTTACTTTCTGCATGCAGCTCTTTATGCGAGTTTATGGTAATCTGATTCGAATCTAGACAATCTCACAAGAATCATAATCCTCCCCGCTCCAAATACTAGGCCTTGGTCTTTGATCCTTATCCTCTTCTGCCTGCAAGACAGTAATGTTGAAAAAGAATCAGCACTGGCTAATAAAATCATATGGAAACAACAAAAAACCTCTTCTGGGACCCGAGTAGTAGCTGGTGCTGTCTGAAAGGGAACGCTTGGGGCGTGAGGTAATCTAGAGAGTTGCTCTAGCAGCATGTTCCTGAAATTCTTGTACGTCAGATGATTATACATATAGGCTTACTTGAGGAGTAAATATACTTCAGGAAATGACAGTCCTACATTATAGCTAATTTTCATATCTATACCAAATAGCATACATTACGCAGAGAACGAACTTCACATACTTACAACGGTTGAAGAGCCAAATTGATATGAAGAAGATTCGGTTAGAACGGTCAGAACAGTATGCACAGAACTTGCAGTCCTACATTACAGCTAAGTTTTATATCTACAGCATGCAGTATGCACAGAACTAAAAACCACAGACTTATCACGATTGAAGAGCCAAATTTGATGTAAATAAGATTCAGAATGAACCACAAAAGAAAATGAGACACGATATATTTTGGTACAATTAATCTTCCAGTCAATCAAACAGAATGAAATTTAAACCTGCTGCTGCTGTGCATCTGGTGGAAGAATTCAAGGAAATTAGCAGAGACCTGACCAAGGAAAAATAGCAGCACTGAGCCAGAGGAATATATAATCCAGCCACTAGCTAGTAACATGTCTCTCCTCCTCCTTTTTTCCGGGCTTGGAACCGGTTGTGTAACATATGCACAAGCGGAGTTAAAAAGTAAAAACATGTTACCACCTACGGCAACCAAACAAATACATAACAAGCATGAAAACAGCAAACTGTGTTCAGCAACAATATTAGCAGTGTAATGTAAATCAAACCATCAAATAGCACAGGAGCATGTAACCATATCCAACCTCTTAACCAGAACTTGATCTTCAACAACAAATACAACCTTGAGGGAGCCTGAATATAAGCTTACTAAACCAATTTCACTTCTAGCACATGTCCAGAACATAAGACATCCAAACTACTACCTTCTTCTAACCAAGTAAGCATAATATCAGCAATCTAGCTCATGCAAGATTCCATGGGCAATTCTGGGAGCAATGAGTAGCAGATGCGCAGAAGCAAATCAAGAACAACACAGAAGAACCCAGAACACAGATGCAGTCTTGGGAAATGATAAGCTGAACTCAAACTCTACACATCTCTCTCCAGGTGTTGACGTTTTGAAGGAATGTACCTCATATTAAATAAAAAAGTCTCATGCAACTTCAAATGAAAGATCGACACTGGCTACATATAATAACAGGTTCAGGAGGCAAAGGGATATGTAATAGCAGTTGAGATCTGATGGTAAAGAAAGCATTATCCAGCTTGATGCAGAACTGTTAGAAAGGATTCCCACATCGGGTTTGAGTTATAAAGATTACCCACTATATAAGCTAATGGATTACTCCCCTATTGCCAATTGGTTTTAGGGTGGAACCCCATTGGGCTTATCTATTGGGCCTAAGCGCATATGCGCTTGTGTTGTGCGCGCCCCTAGTCCAGTCCGTGGTTGTCCCTATGGGCCCACGAAGTTTCACATGGTATCAGAGCGGGTTCTGTCCTGGGCCATCTATTCGGGTTTGTTGGGGTTTGACTATAAAGAGACTGAGAAGCCCACCCACACCTATTTGTCCAAGTGTCAACGGGTTTGCACTTGCGGGGGCTTGTTAGAAAGGATTCCCACATCGGGTTTGAGTTATAAAGATTGCCCATTATATAAGCTAATGGATTACTCCTCCTATTGCCAATTGGTTTTAGGGTGGAACCCCATTGGGCTTATCTATTGGGCCTAATGCGCATATGCGCTTGTGTTGTGCGCGTCCCCAGTCAAGTCCGTGGTTGTCCCTATGGGCCCACGAAATTTCACAAAAATTATTTAGAGAAGCTCAACATTCTAACCGTGGAACAATTCAAGCAGAGCAACAAAAAGCAAACTCTTCTCCCTAGGATCTGTCAACGATAATTTATTTATATGCCACAAACCAAATGATTTTCTTCGGGTAAGAAGCTTCCATAGAGCCTATGCTATTGCACATTGTTGTAACAGAATCGAAACGAGAACAAAGTAAACGCAAGAAAGACGCACAGATATACGTGGTTCACCAAATTTGGCTACGTCCACAGGAGAGGGAGATCAGATTATACGGAGGCGGTAATACAGTTTCGGTACAATTAGGGTTTACACATAAGCCGCTATATATAGCGCTAAACAACCCTAAGCCCAACAACAAAACTGATGGGCCCAATAAAACCCATACAACAGATATCGTGTACCGTTTGGCCCGGAGGCGACTCCGCCCGCCCGACCCCCAGGCCAGGGGCGCATCGCCCCCCTGGACCCCCGACTCGCTGACCGGACAACGAGACCCCCGTGCTACCTGTCGCAGTTGTTGAAATGTGATTCAACCTTCTTAAACAAGATTAAGCCAAGTAAAGGAAGATTAGTTTTGAAGAGGAAAATCAGCAAGTTGAGCTGACTTTTCTTTATGTGTGTTGTACTTGTGTGTTTAAGTCGTTGTAATGAGTAATGCAGAGGTATGGCCTTTGTGTGTGAGCCATGCTTATTGCAGTAGTTGGAATATGGGAGTCAGTAAGAGTTGTTGTTTTTTTCCTGTAGTGTGTAAGCTCTTATAGAGCAGTTTTCTTTATTTTCAGATGTGATGTAGTTTTGCAATCTTTCTCTATTTTTTGCTTCACTCTCGTTTGTTTCTGCTTGCTGCACATTGAAACTTCTTCCAACAGTTTTGGTATCAGAGATAGCTGGGTTTCAATCCTAGGAAACGTTGGTGAGTTTGAGTGTAAAACACAATCAAGCACAGAAAGAAAAGATGCAGAATGTACCAGGAAGCAATGCAAGTAACTCGTCTCAACTGCCTATCTTCAAGGGCCTCAAATATCAATTTTGGGGGTTGAAGATGAAGACCTTGTTCAGATCACAAGAATTGTGGAACTTGGTTGATGAAGGGTTCGAGGATGACAATCCAGATGAGCCAGATCAGGCCTTGAGAGAGAAGAGGAAGAAGGATGCAAGAGCCTTGTTTATGATCCAACAAGCTCTTGATGAAGAGATCTTCCCAAGGATTGCTTCTGCTGCAACTGCCAAGGAAGCTTGGGACACTCTCAAGCAAGAATACATGGGTGATAAGAAGGTTATCACAGTGAGACTTCAATCTCTGAGAAGAGAGTTTGAAACTTCCCTTATGAAGGAGAAGGAGAAAGTGCAGGATTATCTTTCAAGGATATCTGGAACTGTGCAACAGATGAAGTCATATGGAGAGGAGATCTCTGATCAACATGTGGTAGGCAAAGTGCTGAGAAGCCTCACAAGTAAGTATGATCACATTGTGACTGCAATTGAAGAGTCAAAAGACATGGAGACCTATTCATTTGATGAGTTAATGGGCTCACTGCAAGCTCATGAAGAGAGGCTGAATAGGTCCAGTGAACAAAAGGAGGAGAAGGCCTTCATGAGTTCAAATGAATTCAAGGAGAGAAACAATCAACACTCAAACAGAGGAAGAGGAAGAGGTGGCTTTCGAGGCAGAGGCAGAGGAAGATCAAGTCACCAAAGTGAGTGTTCTGACTCTCAGAAGAAAGTAATAAAGTGTTACTACTGCAAGAAGAGTGGACACAAAGAAGCTCAGTGTTGGGCAAAGGAGAAAGATAAAGGCAAAGGTGTGCAACAGGAGGATCAGAAACTGAATTTTGCTGATCAAGAAGAGAAACTCTTCTATGCTGAGCTTGAGGAATATGAAGGATGTTTGTTTCTGGATGAAATAGAGGAACCAGAAAGAAAGAGTTTGTTGTCACAGAATGCAGAAGCCAAGAACAGTGGAGGAGCTTGGTACATTGACAGTGGCTGTTCCAATCATATGACAAGTGAAAGAGAGCTGTTCAAAGATCTTGATGAATCAAGAAAGAACCATGTCAGATTGGGCAATGGTGTTAGAATTGAAGTTGAAGGAAGAGGTACTGTTGCCATGATGACTGAGAAAGGTACAATGAAGCTAATCTATGATGTTCAGTATGTGCCAAAGTTAGCTCATAACTTGCTCAGTGTAGGACAACTTTTGTGTGCTGGTTTTTATGTCTTGTTTGATGATCTGTCATGCTTTATTAGAGACAAGAAGTCTAATGAATTAGTAGTGAGCACAGCTATGGGAAAGAATAGGGTGTTTCCCCTTCAACTGTTGTCTAAAGCAGGGAAGGTAATGATGGCAAAGAGGAGTGATGACACTCAGCTCTGGCATGACAGATATGGACATATTAATGTTCAAAGTTTGAAGCTTTTGCAAGCTAAAGAAATGGTGTCAGGTCTGCCTACAATTGGTGAACTTGAAGTGTGTGAAGGCTGTATCTATGGGAAGCAGTCAAAAGAATCTTTTCCAAAGGGAAAAGCCTGGAGAGCAAGTGATGTACTCGAGCTACTTCATGCTGATTTGTGTGGCCCAATGCAAACAGAATCATTGGGAGGAAGTAGATATTTTTTGATGATCACAGATGATTATAGCAGAATGAGCTGGATATACTTTCTGAAAGCAAAATCAGAGGCATTTGAGAACTTTAAGAAGTTCAAAGCTCTTACAGAAAATCAGAGCAACAAGAAGATAAAAGCCTTGAGAACAGATAGAGGAGGAGAGTTCCTATCTACCAAGTTTTGTGAGTTCTGTGATGAGCATGGAATCAAGAGAGAATTGACAGCACCCTATGCACCAGAGCAGAATGGCATAGCTGAGAGGAAAAACAAAACTGTGGTGGAAATGGCAAGGAGCATGTTAAAGGCTAGAGGAATGCCTAATGAGTTCTGGAGTGAGGCTGTAGCTACTGCAGCTTATATCCTGAATATATCTCCAACCAAAGCTGTAATGGGAAAGACTCCTTATGAAGCATGGAGTGGAAAGAAACCCAATGTGAGTCATCTAAAGGTTTTTGGGAGCATTGCTTACTCAATGGTGAATTTGAGATCTAAGCTAGATGACAAAAGTGTCAAATGTGTATTTATTGGATATGCATCTCAATCGAAGGCATATAGACTGTATGATCCAATTGCAGAGAAGGTGATCATTAGTCGAAATGTGGAGTTTGATGAAGAATCCAAATGGGATTGGCATCTGAAGCAATCTGTAACAGCTCACAAGGAAGTCACTGTCATTACAGGCCTAGATGAGGCTAGCACAGAAATGACAGATCAAGGGCAAGGCTTCAACACAGAGAATAACTTATCAACTCCAATTCAGTCTCAATCCTCTTCACGCAGCTCAAACCAATCAAGTGGTGGCATTAGTAGCTCTAGCTCAGGATCAGATAGCTCAGACACAAACTCTTCAAGTGAATCTGGGCCAAGGAGATTTAGATCACTTGTTGAGCTTTATGAAAATTGTGACTTTGCTTTAAGTGTTACTGAGCCAAGTAACTATGAGGAAGCAGCAAGAAAGAAAGAGTGGCAGCTAGCTATGACAGAAGAGTTAAATGCCATAGAGAAAAATGAGACTTGGAAGCTAACTGAGCTTCCAGATGGAAAGAATGTGATTGGTTTGAAGTGGGTGTTCAAAACCAAGTATAAAACAGATGGGAGTGTTCAGAAGTATAAGGCAAGGCTAGTAGCCAAGGGATATGCACAGAAAGAAGGCATAGACTTTGAGGAAACCTTTTCACCTGTGGCAAGGTTTGAGACAGTGAGATTAGTATTGGCAATTGCAGCTCAGAAACAGATTCCAGTATACCAGTTTGATGTCAAATCTGCCTTCCTGAATGGTGAACTTCAAGAAGAAGTGTTTGTGGAGCAACCTGAGGGCTTCATCAAGAGTGGAGAAGAAAGAAAAGTGTTGAGGCTGTACAAGGCACTCTATGGGCTAAAGCAAGCCCCTAGAGCATGGTACAGCAAGATTGACAATTTCTTTGTTAGAAATGGATTTGACAGAAGTGAAAATGAGCCAACTCTTTATGTGAAAAGAGGAGAAGGTCATAGCTTTCTGGTGGTATGTCTATATGTTGATGACATCATCTATTTTAGCAACTCAGATATGTTCTTAGTTGAGTTTCAGAAGGTGATGCAATCTGAATTTGAGATGACAGATCTTGGCAAGCTTCAATATTTTCTTGGGCTAGAAGTTCAGCAAAGTGAGAGAGGAATTTTTCTATGCCAAGAGAAGTATGCTAAGGATATGGTGAAGAAGTTTCATATGGAAAGAAGTGATGGTGCAATCACACCTATGAATACAAATGACAAGCTTCAGAGGATTGATGGAACTGAGAATTGTGATGAGAAGCTGTTTAGGAGCTTAGTTGGAGGCCTGAACTATCTCACACACACAAGGCCTGACATAGCCTATAGTGTGAGTGTAGTATCAAGGTTTATGCATTCACCATCAAGACAACACCTTGGAGCTGCAAAGAGGATCTTAAGGTATGTGTCAGGAACACTTGGGAAAGGAATCCTCTATGAGTGCAGGAAAGAAGTGAAGCTAGAAGGATTCACAGATAGTGATTGGGCAGGCAGCTTAGATGACAGAAAAAGCACGTCTGGGTCAGTGTTCAATCTAGGCTCAGGGGCTGTCACTTGGAGTTCAAAGAAGCAAGGAACCATAGCCCTCTCATCAAGTGAAGCTGAGTATGTAGCTGCCTGTGCTGCTGCAAGACAAGCTGTCTGGCTGAGGAAAATGTTGGGAGATTTGTGCTGTGAGCAAAAGGAGCCAACCATGATATGGTGTGACAATCAATCAGCAATTGCAATGGCTAAGAATCCTGCATTCCATGCCAGAACCAAGCATATAGAGATCAAGTATCACTACATCAGAAAGCTTATAACTGATGAAGTTATCACACTCAAATTCTGTGGAACTAATGATCAAGATGCAGATTTGTTCACTAAAGCTTTGTGCCAGGTGAAGCATGAATTCTTCTCTAGGAAGATTGGAATAAGGAAGATTGAATCAAGGGAAGGTGTTGAAATGTGATTCAACCTTCTTAAACAAGATTAAGCCAAGTAAAGGAAGATTAGTTTTGAAGAGGAAAATCAGCAAGTTGAGCTGACTTTTCTTTATGTGTGCTGTACTTGTGTGTTTAAGTCGTTGTAATGAGTAATGCAGAGGTATGGCCTTTGTGTGTGAGCCATGCTTATTGCAGTAGTTGGAATATGGGAGTCAGTAAGAGTTGTTGTTTTTTTCCTGTAGTGTGTAAGCTCTTATAGAGCAGTTTTCTTTATTTTCAGATGTGATGTAGTTTTGCAATCTTTCTCTATTTTTTGCTTCACTCTCGTTTGTTTCTGCTTGCTGCACATTGAAACTTCTTCCAACAGCAGTGTGTGATTCAGATTCAAGGCATACTAACACACATAACCACCCAGTCAACAAAGCCTAGCAAAAAAAAGTATCAAGTTATGCTTATGGGGTCTGAGATACCAAAATTATAGGTGTAAGAAGCTAGTACCGGGAAACTCCTTTAGAAAATTACCGGTCAATGGCAAAAAAAAAATCATCAAATCAAATGTAAAATAGAATAGCTAGTGTCAAATCGGAGGTTAAAGAACTTCCCCAAGCATTTAGACTCTTCGGCAAGTACGAATTATCCTCCCAACAAAAGGTGAATAGCTAATATAACAATGACAGCACTTAGACTCTTAGAGTCTTAGGCAGAAGAGATTTGTTGATGTGATAATGTATTATGATCATAAGCCTCCTTATAGCCTAGCAAGTGAAGCTTACAAACTTCTGCGACCTCTGCACAACCAAATACTCCAATCCTAGCAGAAATAAAAGGGTTATCATTATCAAGAAGGAGGCACAATACAACTGGTTACAAAATCAAGTACAAAAATTCAAAAGATATCCATTCTGTAACAAGTCAAATGGCTCGGCTTGTCATGTTATGCATGTTTCTTAATGTAGAGTCAATGGGTAGAAAACTTCCATGTGGCCAAGAAAACATTTATTCCATATCGTATGCCCTTCAACAGACTAGACACGATTAAATCCTAGCAGAAAAAGGTAGTGTTCATCAAAGAAGGCATCCAAGACTGTTTAATCAGAAATCAACTATAAGAAGATAGAGCACAAGAAGAGCTTAGCCATTAACAAATATGATGGGAACATCTGGAAGTCGCTAAAACTATCAGTTGTGTACTGCGACATGATAACTAGGAACCTATCAAAACCCACCAATAACTATCAATGACACGCTTTTGTTGGCGTTCGGGTTTGTTGGAACCTCATTCCAACGGAAGGGGAAAACCGGCAACACACCGGATTCCCGAATCTTTGTCGTTTCTTCTTCTGGTGGTCCCTCTATTCTCTCTCTCATTGTAAAGTAATAACGTCCATGTTCCTGCAAAAGCCAAACCCGGAGCTGGTGCTCCCCGGGAAAGGCTCTCCGACGCTCAAGTCAGTAATTTTATAAATGATATAACTGTCAAATGATACTTTAGGGAATAAGAATGATTAGTTTAAACCCGAAAGGAGTTTTCGGAAGGTAATTATACATCACCAAGAGAAGGTGAAACTCACGCTCAATGCTCTATTCGACTAAATTACCTCGCGAGCCATATATGTACCCATGACTTCGACTTAATCAATTACTCGTATATGCATGGAGTCCCGCGAGTAATGTCGAGGCGAGCTACGGCTAGAGTCGAGGCCGAGGTGAGGACGCGAGCAAAGGCCGAGGTGGTGACGCGAGCCATGCCGAGGTGAGCTACGGCTAGAGTCGAGGCCGAGGTGAGGACGCGAGCAAAGGCCGAGGTGGTGACGCGAGCCATGCCGAGGCGAGCTACGGCTAGAGTCGCAAGACGGACTACGGGCTTCGACCGAGCTCATGGCTTCCTTGGCGTGCCGACCTTTTCTGGAGCGCCTTGCTGGCTCCGATTTGGTGGCGATCGCGAGGGAGGCGTCGACGACTGCGGAAGAAGAAGAGGGAGGAAGGAAGGGCAAATCGTTGTTGTTGTTGTTATTGGGGACGAAATAGCTGAGGCGGGGCGGTGAGCCTAGCGGTAGCGGATGAGGCGGTGGGGCTGCGGGAATCCAAACCGAGAGCCCCCATTTGAGGGTTGCTCCCCTCTAGCCACAAAATAACCCCCATTTGCCTCTCTTTTTTCTCTTTCTTTCTTCCTTCTTATCTTCTTTTCTTATCTTCTTTCCTCCTCCTCTTCTTAAGTAATTTACCCCCTTTTTATATATCATCCAATTTGTGACCTAGGAGAAGTATAATAGGCTTTGGGCTTTGGGCTTGTCTTAACGGGCTTGTTTTAACGGGCTTGTTTTATCCGGGTCCAACAGCTTTGACAGTCCAACACTCCAAAATCAAAACTAGAGAGAGGAAGAGATTAGTCCGAGGAGAATGGTCTCCCAATGAAAAGGGCCGGCACGTGAAATCGTAACAAGAATCTGTCTATGTTACAGATAAACGTGGATGAGAATAAGAACCAAGAAGAATGATAATTCAAGCTATCGTTCAATGTAAACAACAACCTGTTCAATCACTTCGCAGATTGCCTAGAAGAAGAATAGCAATCACGCAAGAATGACAATGAGCTGTAAAAGACGAGAGAGGAAGAAGGAGTATTTCATTACTTTTCTGAATGAATAGTTTGTTACAGAAAGTTCAGCTTATAAAGCAGGCAGCAACTAATTCCCTTTACAGGATTACAATTCTTTAATTTGTTCTATACACGTGGCAAGTGATTACACCTAATCACTTTCCGTGTAACAAATCCTGCCGCCCAAAGCAACCTTGTCCTCAAGGTTGAAATTGAGGAAATCTTTGCAGCAGATCGTAATAGAACTCCCATGTGGCTTCTTCAACCGGAAGCGTGGTCCATTAACTAGAACTTTTGTAGCTGCCTTCCCTTGCCTATTGACCATCTGTCTTTCTAAAATCATTTCTGGTTCTTTGACCAATACATCAGTGGCTACTGCAGGAAGATCTTGGGACACCACAGCAGCTCCTATATGCTTCTTGAGTTGAGAAACATGGAAGGTTGGATGTATCTGGGAAGAAATCGGCAATTCCAACTTATAAGCCACTTTGCCCACATCTGTCAATCACCTTGTATGGGCCAAAGTACTTAGGTGCTAATTTCTGATTTGATCGTTGTACTACAGATTTCTGTCTGTAAGGTTGTGGTTTTACATACACCCAGTCGCCAATAGAATATTCCCTGTCAGATCTGTGCCGGTTAGCAACCTGTGACATTCGGTGTTGAGCTCGAAGAAGGTGGAACTGTAGAATTAGGATCATGTTTTCCCTTTCCTGCAAACATTTTGCTACCACGGCAACCTTTGATTCACCCGGGAGATAAGGAAGATGTTGTGAAGGAATTTGACCATAAACGATCTCATATGGAGTAGCTTGTGCAACAGAGTGGAAGGTGGTATTATACCAAAATTCTGCTAGAGGTAACCATTTACTCCATAAATGAGGCCTGTCACTAGTCATCTGTTTACAACCTCCGTTTGACCGTCAGATTGAGGATGATAAGCACTCTTCAGATCAACTCCTTGAAGGGTAAACAATTCCTTCCAAAATTCACTCAAAAACACTGCATCTCTGTCGCTAACTATACTCCGTGGAAACCCATGAAGTTTGAACACATTATCCAAAAAAGCTTGTGCCACAGATGCAACTGAATATGGATGTGCTAAAGCAATGAAATGAGCAGCCTTGCTTAATCTGTCTACTACCACTAATATGACAGATTTCCCAAAAGAAGGTGGTAGACCATCAATAAAATCCATGGATATATCAATCCATACACCAGTAGGTATAGCTAATGGTTGTAATAAACCAAGATAAGGTACTGTCTCATACTTACATTGTTGGCAAGTTACACAACTTCTAATGAACTGCTGCACATCCTTAGCCATCCCTTTCCAATAAAATAGGTTCTTGACCCTATGAATTGTAGCATCCCTACCCGAGTGACCGCTAGTACTTGAACCATGAAGCCACTGCATAACAACTTGTCTCAGATCACCAATACCAGTCAAAACTAGCTTGCTTTTCCTCCTCAGTAAATCATGAGACCAAGTATAGTGCTTCTTAGCAAGAGGATCAACTTTAAGAGCATCAATGATTTCTACCAACTTAGGATCAGTTTGATAGCTATCTTTTATCTTCTGCAGAAGTTCACATTCCAAAACAGAAATTGCCATATGTAATGGTTATGAGCCCTCCTTCCTAGATAAAGCATCAGCTACCAAATTATCCTTCCCCTCTTTATACTGAATTTCGTAATCGAACTCAAGCAACTTAGGAAGCCATTGTTGTTGGATGGGTGTATTGAGTCTCTGTTCAAGTAAATACTTCAAGCTTCTCTTATCAGTTTTGATTATAAAATGGCCATTGAGTAAA
This sequence comes from Oxyria digyna, assembly GCA_029168935.1. Lineage (NCBI taxonomy): Eukaryota > Viridiplantae > Streptophyta > Magnoliopsida > Caryophyllales > Polygonaceae > Oxyria > Oxyria digyna. The sequence continues at coordinate 17,811,554 of JAPVLV010000007.1, read as the reverse complement.
TAGTGGCGCCATTTTTGCACAGCAAATACAACCGCAAGGAGTTCTTTCTCATAAATTGATAAGTGAAGTTGTCTACCTTTGAGGTGTCTACTAATATAAGCTATTGGATGGCCTTCCTGCATTAAAACGACACCAATTCCTTCACCGCAAGCATCAGTTTCAATGATAAATCCTTTATCAAATCTTGGAAGAGCAAGGACAGGGGCGTGACACAGTGCTTTCTTGAGTGATACAAATGCTGATTCTGCCTCTGAATTCCACTTAAAACCTTCTTTCTTAGTCAACAAGGTAAGAGGCCTAGCAATAACACCAAATCCCTTCACAAATCTCCTGTAATAACCTGCCAACCCAAGAAACCCTCTCAGCTGCTTAATGTTTTTAGGTGTAGGCCATGCAGATACAACTTCTATCTTCTGTGGATCAGTAGCAACGCCCTCAGCTGAGATATAATGTCCCAAGTACTCTACTCTGTCAGTAGCAAAGAATCATTTACTACTCTTGTCAAATAGGTTGGAGTCTCTCATTAATTCAAAGACAGATCTTAGGTGAGCCACATGCTCCTCCATGGTAGCACTATAAATCAATATGTCATCAAAGAAGATGAGGACATATTTTCTCAGGAATTCTTTGAACACTGCATTCATGAGGCTCTGGAATGTTGCTGGAGCATTTGTTAAGCCAAAAGGCATAACAATATATTCATAATGGCATGTGTGGGTTTTAAATGTTGTCTTGTGAATATCACTTGGTTCCATTCTCACTTGGTGGTAACCAGCCCTTAAATCTATCTTGGAGTACACCCTTGAACCCCCTAGTTCATCCATCAAATCCTCTATTAAGGGAATAGGAAATCTGTCCTTAATAGTCATGGCATTCAAACCCCTGTAATCAACACAAAGTCTCCATGTTCCATCTTTTTTTTGGACCAAAACTACTGGAGATGCATAAGGGCTCGAGCTTGCTTTAATGATGCCATTCTTTAGCATTTCCTCCACAATCTTATCTATCTCATTTTTCTGCTGAACTGCATACCTATAGGGCCTTTGGTTCACATGAGTTGATCCCTCCATAATAGGTATCTTGTGGTTGTGATGAGGTCTGAAAGGTGGTAATGATTTTGGCTCTTGAAACAGATCATCAAATTCCCTAATCAACTCACTTACAGCTCCTGGCCAAACCACCTTTTGAGAGTGACCCACCAAAGAACAAAGCTCCACAGATTTGCTCTTGACTTCTTGCACACATAACAAGGCAAGCTGGACATTGTCACCTTCCCTCTTGTTCAACTTAGCAGCCTTGACTTCCCTCACAGAATTGAGATTGATTCCATTCAGTACCATTTTCATGTTGCCCTTCTTAAACTTCATAATGAGATTCTTGAAATCCCATTTCACAGGACCTAATGTTTCTAGCCACTGAATTCCCAACACCATATCACAACAACCTAATGGAAGAACCATTAGTTCAGAAGTGAAAGGTTCATTATGAAAAGTCCATTGGAACTTCTCCACCTTGGTAGTAACATTAATAGTACTACCATCAGCCACTACTACTTTTGTCAATCCAGTTTCAGTGATCTTGCAACCCAATCTCTGAGCAACATCTTTGTCTATAAAGTTATGAGTGCTTCCCGAGTCAATAAGAATGAATAATACTTTCTTACCACTCACACCACGCACCCTCATAGTTCTATAATCTGATACCCCAGCCATGGCATTAACAGAAATCTGAACCTTGTCTTCCTCCTCTTCACAAGCAGTTGTGTCAGAATTCTCCTCTTGTTCTACCTCCATCATAAAGAGTTGAGTCTTCTTATGTTTGAGATAGTGACCAGGAGTGTACTTTTCATCTCAAAAATAGCACAATCCTTTATATCTCCTCTCACTCATTTCCTCATTTGTGAGAAATTTCCTTGTGGCCATTCCATCTCCTGTAGGTTTCTGTGACTCATTAAACCTTGGTTTTCCACTGTCATTCCCAAAGTCCTTCCTTAATGGAAGTATGCCCTTACTGTTACCATTGAACTTGTTGTTTCCCTGAGCAACACTTTTCCTAGGATGTGCTGATTCATACAATTTACCAAGCATCAAACATTGCCTAACTGAAGTGGGTTGAAACATCCTTATATGCATTTGAGTCTCATTCCTCAATCCCGCCAAATAAGCACTCACCAAGTATTCCTCTGACATAATCACTCGAGCTCTTATCTGTTCAAACCTACAATGATACTCCATGATTCCATCAGTTTCTTGCAAGTTCTTTAACTCTGCTATGGGATCATCCAAAATTTCCCCAAAATGTTCCAGCAACAGATTCTGATAACTCTTCCAATCCAATTCCACAGAACTACCAGATTGCGATTGAATTAAAGACTGATGCCAAGTAGCAGCACTATCATCAAAATGAATAGAAGCTAGTCTAACCTTTAGTTTCTCAGGAGTTTTATCAATCTCAAAGAATTGTTCAATCTTGAACAACCATTCTTTCACTTTTTCTCCATTAAATCTTGGAAAGTCCAATTTGGCTAACCTAGTTAACCCAGAATAGCCTCCAGTCATATTAGGGTTACCTGATCTCTGTTGTACATTATCCCTTTGCACATTAGGAGCGCCATTATTGCCCCCATTTGCCACCAGAATCGTTGTTGAGGAGCTTGCATATCCAAGATTACAGATCACCCTCTCTACATTTCCGGTTAGCAATCGAATAACTTCGAATACCCCTGCTAAACTGGTACTCACCGTTTCGTTCAGCTGTACAATTTGCTCATCGAATCTTGCCCCTAATTTCTTCGATACAGCATCCTCCACTTCTTTGGCTGTGGATTCCTTCAATTGCGCCAGCGAACGTGTTCCTCCCATAGCTGAATGCCCAGGCGATGGTCTGATACCAATGTTACAGATAAACGTGGATGAGAATAAGAACCAAGAAGAATGATAATTCAAGCTATCGTTCAATGTAAACAACAACCTGTTCAATCACTTCGCAGATTGCCTAGAAGAAGAATAGCAATCACGCAAGAATGACAATGAGCTGTTAAAGACGAGAGAGGAAGAAGGAGTATTTCATTACTTTTCTGAATGAATAGTTTGTTACAGAAAGTTCAGCTTATAAAGCAGGCAACAACTAATTCCCTTTATAGGATTATAATTCTTTAATTTGTTCTATACACGTGGCAAGTGATCACACCTAATCACTTTCCCTGTAACAGTCTACTGCGTCATCATAAGAAAACCTAGCAAAATTTCGAATAGGTTACCCTTCACAAGAAAAACCTAGAGCAGTAAGGAGATAGGATATTTTATGAAGAAGAGATAGCCTCTCATCAGTCCCATGTAATGTGGTCATGCTTGTATAAATGTTTCCTTGCAATTATCATCGATAGAACCCTACCAAAACAAATTAGGGTAATCAGTCAAGAGCTCTGTCATTGCAAATTCAATACTAACAGGAAAAAAATCTATTAAGGAACCCCAAATTGTTATATTATTCTGATGAGAAGAATAGATGCCCATCAAAAAATATTCCATCAGATCTAATCTCCTTCAGCAGGATGTTAATTACAAATCCTAGCAAAGCAATCACATAATGATCAGCAGCTAGTTGTGAAATCTGTAACTTAATAATGAACTGAAGGAAGAAAAAGAGTTCTCGTTGTCCAATCATTTAACAGAACCAAAACCAACAATAGAGAACTTTAGCCACTGTAAGAATGTCGTTGATGCCATTGTGCTGTTGAAATGTGATTCAACCTTCTTAAACAAGATTAAGCCAAGTAAAGGAAGATTAGTTTTGAAGAGGAAAATCAGCAAGTTGAGCTGACTTTTCTTTATGTGTGCTGTACTTGTGTGTTTAAGTCGTTGTAATGAGTAATGCAGAGGTATGGCCTTTGTGTGTGAGCCATGCTTATTGCAGTAGTTGGAATATGGGAGTCAGTAAGAGTTGTTGTTTTTTCCTGTAGTGTGTAAGCTCTTATAGAGCAGTTTTCTTTATTTTCAGATGTGATGTAGTTTTGCAATCTTTCTCTATTTTTTGCTTCACTCTCGTTTGTTTCTGCTTGCTGCACATTGAAACTTCTTCCAACAGTTTTGGTATCAGAGATAGCTGGGTTTCAATCCTAGGAAACGTTGGTGAGTTTGAGTGTAAAACACAATCAAACACAGAAAGAAAAGATGCAGAATGTACCAGGAAGCAATGCAAGTAACTCGTCTCAACTGCCTATCTTCAAGGGCCTCAAATATCAATTTTGGGGGTTGAAGATGAAGACCTTGTTCAGATCACAAGAATTGTGGAACTTGGTTGATGAAGGGTTCGAGGATGACAATCCAGATGAGCCAGATCAGGCCTTGAGAGAGAAGAGGAAGAAGGATGCAAGAGCCTTGTTTATGATCCAACAAGCTCTTGATGAAGAGATCTTCCCAAGGATTGCTTCTGCTGCAACTGCCAAGGAAGCTTGGGACACTCTCAAGCAAGAATACATGGGTGATAAGAAGGTTATCACAGTGAGACTTCAATCTCTGAGAAGAGAGTTTGAAACTTCCCTTATGAAGGAGAAGGAGAAAGTGCAGGATTATCTTTCAAGGATATCTGGAACTGTGCAACAGATGAAGTCATATGGAGAGGAGATCTCTGATCAACATGTGGTAGGCAAAGTGCTGAGAAGCCTCACAAGTAAGTATGATCACATTGTGACTGCAATTGAAGAGTCAAAAGACATGGAGACCTATTCATTTGATGAGTTAATGGGCTCACTGCAAGCTCATGAAGAGAGGCTGAATAGGTCCAGTGAACAAAAGGAGGAGAAGGCCTTCATGAGTTCAAATGAATTCAAGGAGAGAAACAATCAACACTCAAACAGAGGAAGAGGAAGAGGTGGCTTTCGAGGCAGAGGCAGAGGAAGATCAAGTCACCAAAGTGAGTGTTCTGACTCTCAGAAGAAAGTAATAAAGTGTTACTACTGCAAGAAGAGTGGACACAAAGAAGCTCAGTGTTGGGCAAAGGAGAAAGATAAAGGCAAAGGTGTGCAACAGGAGGATCAGAAACTGAATTTTGCTGATCAAGAAGAGAAACTCTTCTATGCTGAGCTTGAGGAATATGAAGGATGTTTGTTTCTGGCTGAAATAGAGGAACCAGAAAGAAAGAGTTTGCTGTCACAGAATGCAGAAGCCAAGAACAGTGGAGGAGCTTGGTACATTGACAGTGGTTGTTCCAATCATATGACAAGTGAAAGAGAGCTGTTCAAAGATCTTGATGAATCAAGAAAGAACCATGTCAGATTGGGCAATGGTGTTAGAATTGAAGTTGAAGGAAGAGGTACTGTTGCCATGATGACTGAGAAAGGTACAATGAAGCTAATCTATGATGTTCAGTATGTGCCAAAGTTAGCTCATAACTTGCTCAGTGTAGGACAACTTTTGTGTGCTGGTTTTTATGTCTTGTTTGATGATCTGTCATGCTTTATTAGAGACAAGAAGTCTAATGAATTAGTAGTGAGCACAGCTATGGGAAAGAATAGGGTGTTTCCCCTTCAACTGTTGTCTAAAGCAGGGAAGGTAATGATGGCAAAGAGGAGTGATGACACTCAGCTCTGGCATGACAGATATGGACATATTAATGTTCAAAGTTTGAAGCTTTTGCAAGCTAAAGAAATGGTGTCAGGTCTGCCTACAATTGGTGAACTTGAAGTGTGTGAAGGCTGTATCTATGGGAAGCAGTCAAAAGAATCTTTTCCAAAGGGAAAAGCCTGGAGAGCAAGTGATGTACTCGAGCTACTTCATGCTGATTTGTGTGGCCCAATGCAAACAGAATCATTGGGAGGAAGTAGATATTTTTTGATGATCACAGATGATTATAGCAGAATGAGCTGGATATACTTTCTAAAAGCAAAATCAGAGGCATTTGAGAACTTTAAGAAGTTCAAAGCTCTTACAGAAAATCAGAGCAACAAGAAGATAAAAGCCTTGAGAACAGATAGAGGAGGAGAGTTCCTATCTACCAAGTTTTGTGAGTTCTGTGATGAGCATGGAATCAAGAGAGAATTGACAGCACCCTATGCACCAGAGCAGAATGGCATAGCTGAGAGGAAAAACAGAACTGTGGTGGAAATGGCAAGGAGCATGTTAAAGGCTAGAGGAATGCCTAATGAGTTCTGGAGTGAGGCTGTAGCTACTGCAGCTTATATCCTGAATATATCTCCAACCAAAGTTGTAATGGGAAAGACTCCTTATGAAGCATGGAGTGGAAAGAAACCCAATGTGAGTCATCTAAAGGTTTTTGGGAGCATTGCTTACTCAATGGTGAATTTGAGATCTAAGCTAGATGACAAAAGTGTCAAATGTGTATTTATTGGATATGCATCTCAGTCGAAGGCATATAGACTGTATGATCCAATTGCAGAGAAGGTGATCATTAGTCGAAATGTGGAGTTTGATGAAGAATCCAAATGGGATTGGCATCTGAAGCAATCTGTAACAGCTCACAAGGAAGTCACTGTCATTACAGGCCTAGATGAGGCTAGCACAGAAATGACAGATCAAGGGCAAGGCTTCAACACAGAGAATAACTTATCAACTCCAATTCAGTCTCAATCCTCTTCACGCAGCTCAAACCAATCAAGTGGTGGCATTAGTAGCTCTAGCTCAGGATCAGATAGCTCAGACACAAACTCTTCAAGTGAATCTGGGCCAAGGAGATTTAGATCACTTGCTGAGCTTTATGAAAATTGTGACTTTGCTTTAAGTGTTACTGAGCCAAGTAACTATGAGGAAGCAGCAAGAAAGAAAGAGTGGCAACTAGCTATGACAGAAGAGTTAAATGCCATAGAGAAAAATGAGACTTGGAAGCTAACTGAGCTTCCAGATGGAAAGAATGTGATTGGTTTGAAGTGGGTGTTCAAAACCAAGTATAAAACAGATGGGAGTGTTCAGAAGTATAAGGCAAGGCTAGTAGCCAAGGGATATGCACAGAAAGAAGGCATAAACTTTGAGGAAACCTTTTCACCTGTGGCAAGGTTTGAGACAGTGAGATTAGTATTGGCAATTGCAGCTCAGAAACAGATTCCAGTATACCAGTTTGATGTCAAATCTGCCTTCCTGAATGGTGAACTTCAAGAAGAAGTGTTTGTGGAGCAACCTGAGGGCTTCATCAAGAGTGGAGAAGAAAGAAAAGTGTTGAGGCTGTACAAGGCACTCTATGGGCTAAAGCAAGCCCCTAGAGCATGGTACAGCAAGATTGACAATTTCTTTGTTAGAAATGGATTTGACAGAAGTGAAAATGAGCCAACTCTTTATGTGAAAAGAGGAGAAGGTCATAGCTTTCTGGTGGTATGTCTATATGTTGATGACATCATCTATTTTAGCAACTCAGAGATGTTCTTAGTTGAGTTTCAGAAGGTGATGCAATCTGAATTTGAGATGACAGATCTTGGCAAGCTTCAATATTTTCTTGGGCTAGAAGTTCAGCAAAGTGAGAGAGGAATTTTTCTATGCCAAGAGAAGTATGCTAAGGATATGGTGAAGAAGTTTCATATGGAAAGAAGTGATGGTGCAATCACACCTATGAATACAAATGACAAGCTTCAGAGGATTGATGGAACTGAGAATTGTGATGAGAAGCTGTTTAGGAGCTTAGTTGGAGGCCTGAACTATCTCACACACACAAGGCCTGACATAGCCTATAGTGTGAGTGTAGTATCAAGGTTTATGCATTCACCATCAAGACAACACCTTGGAGCTGCAAAGAGGATCTTAAGGTATGTGTCAGGAACACTTGGGAAAGGAATCCTCTATGAGTGCAGGAAAGAAGTAAAGCTAGAAGGATTCACAGATAGTGATTGGGCAGGCAGCTTAGATGACAGAAAAAGCACGTCTGGGTCAGTGTTCAATCTAGGCTCAGGGGCTGTCACTTGGAGTTCAAAGAAGCAAGGAACCATAGCCCTCTCATCAAGTGAAGCTGAGTATGTAGCTGCCTGTGCTGCTGCAAGACAAGCTGTCTGGCTGAGGAAAATGTTGGGAGATTTGTGCTGTGAGCAAAAGGAGCCAACCATGATATGGTGTGACAATCAATCAGCAATTGCAATGGCTAAGAATCCTGCATTCCATGCCAGAACCAAGCATATAGAGATCAAGTATCACTACATCAGAAAGCTTATAACTGATGAAGTTATCACACTCAAATTCTGTGGAACTAATGATCAAGATGCAGATTTGTTCACTAAAGCTTTGTGCTAGGTGAAGCATGAATTCTTCTCTAGGAAGATTGGAATAAGGAAGATTGAATCAAGGGAAGGTGTTGAAATGTGATTCAACCTTCTTAAACAAGATTAAGCCAAGTAAAGGAAGATTAGTTTTGAAGAGGAAAATCAGCAAGTTGAGCTGACTTTTCTTTATGTGTGCTGTACTTGTGTGTTTAAGTCGTTGTAATGAGTAATGCAGAGGTATGGCCTTTGTGTGTGAGCCATGCTTATTGCAGTAGTTGGAATATGGGAGTCAGTAAGAGTTGTTGTTTTTTTCCTGTAGTGTGTAAGCTCTTATAGAGCAGTTTTCTTTATTTTCAGATGTGATGTAGTTTTGCAATCTTTCTCTATTTTTTGCTTCACTCTCGTTTGTTTCTGCTTGCTGCACATTGAAACTTCTTCCAACAGCAGTGTGTGATTCAGATTCAAGGCATACTAACACACATAACCACCCAGTCAACAAAGCCTAGCAAAAAAAAGTATCAAGTTATGCTTATGGGGTCTGAGATACCAAAATTATAGGTGTAAGAAGCTAGTACCGGGAAACTCCTTTAGAAAATTACCGGTCAATGGCAAAAAAAAAATCATCAAATCAAATGTAAAATAGAATAGCTAGTGTCAAATCGGAGGTTAAAGAACTTCCCCAAGCATTTAGACTCTTCGGCAAGTACGAATTATCCTCCCAACAAAAGGTGAATAGCTAATATAACAATGACAGCACTTAGACTCTTAGAGTCTTAGGCAGAAGAGATTTGTTGATGTGATAATGTATTATGATCATAAGCCTCCTTATAGCCTAGCAAGTGAAGCTTACAAACTTCTGCGACCTCTGCACAACCAAATACTCCAATCCTAGCAGAAATAAAAGGGTTATCATTATCAAGAAGGAGGCACAATACAACTGGTTACAAAATCAAGTACAAAAATTCAAAAGATATCCATTCTGTAACAAGTCAAATGGCTCGGCTTGTCATGTTATGCATGTTTCTTAATGTAGAGTCAATGGGTAGAAAACTTCCATGTGGCCAAGAAAACATTTATTCCATATCGTATGCCCTTCAACAGACTAGACACGATTAAATCCTAGCAGAAAAAGGTAGTGTTCATCAAAGAAGGCATCCAAGACTGTTTAATCAGAAATCAACTATAAGAAGATAGAGCACAAGAAGAGCTTAGCCATTAACAAATATGATGGGAACATCTGGAAGTCGCTGAAACTATCAGCTGTGTACTGCGACATGATAACTAGGAACCTATCAAAACCCACCAATAACTATCAATGACACGCTTTTGTTGGCGTTCGGGTTTGTTGGAACCTCATTCCAACGGAAGGGGAAAACCGGCAACACACCGGATTCCCGAATCTTTGTCGTTTCTTCTTCTGGTGGTCCCTCTATTCTCTCTCTCATTGTAAAGTAATAACGTCCATGTTCCTGCAAAAGCCAAACCCGGAGCTGGTGCTCCCCGGGAAAGGCTCTCCGACGCTCAAGTCAGTAATTTTATAAATGATATAACTGTCAAATGATACTTTAGGGAATAAGAATGATTAGTTTAAACCCGAAAGGAGTTTTTGGAAGGTAATTATACATCACCAAGAGAAGGTGAAACTCACGCTCAATGCTCTATTCGACTAAATTACCTCTCGAGCCATATATGTACCCATGACTTCGACTTAATCAATTACTCGTATATGCATGGAGTCCCGCGAGTAATGTCGAGGCGAGCTACGGCTAGAGTCGAGGCCGAGGTGAGGACGCGAGCAAAGGCCGAGGTGGTGACGCGAGCCATGCCGAGGTGAGCTACGGCTAGAGTCGAGGCCGAGGTGAGGACGCGAGCAAAGGCCGAGGTGGTGACGCGAGCCATGCCGAGGCGAGCTACGGCTAGAGTCGCAAGACGGACTACGGGCTTCGACCGAGCTCATGGCTTCCTTGGCGTGCCGACCTTTTCTGGAGCGCCTTGCTGGCTCCGATTTGGTGGCGATCGCGAGGGAGGCGTCGACGACTGCGGAAGAAGAAGAGGGAGGAAGGAAGGGCAAATCGTTGTTGTTGTTGTTATTGGGGACGAAATAGCTGAGGCGGGGCGGTGAGCCTAGCGGTAGCGGATGAGGCGGTGGGGCTGCGGGAATCCAAACCGAGAGCCCCCATTTGAGGGTTGCTCCCCTCTAGCCACAAAATAACCCCCATTTGCCTCTCTTTTTTCTCTTTCTTTCTTCCTTCTTATCTTCTTTTCTTATCTTCTTTCCTCCTCCTCTTCTTAAGTAATTTACCCCCTTTTTATATATCATCCAATTTGTGACCTAGGAGAAGTATAATAGGCTTTGGGCTTTGGGCTTGTCTTAACGGGCTTGTTTTAACGGGCTTGTTTTATCCGGGTCCAACAGCTTTGACAGTCCAACACTCCAAAATCAAAACTAGAGAGAGGAAGAGATTAGTCCGAGGAGAATGGTCTCCCAATGAAAAGGGCCGGCACGTGAAATCGTAACAAGAATCTGGCTATGTTACAGATAAATGTGGATGAGAATAAGAACCAAGAAGAATGATAATTCAAGCTATCGTTCAATGTAAACAACAACCTGTTCAATCACTTCGCAGATTGCCTAGAAGAAGAATAGCAATCACGCAAGAATGACAATGAGCTGTAAAAGACGAGAGAGGAAGAAGGAGTATTTCATTACTTTTCTGAATGAATAGTTTGTTACAGAAAGTTCAGCTTATAAAGCAGGCAACAACTAATTCCCTTTACAGGATTACAATTCTTTAATTTGTTCTATACACGTGGCAAGTGATTACACCTAATCACTTTCCGTGTAACAAATCCTGCCGCCCAAAGCAACCTTGTCCTCAAGGTTGAAATTGAGGAAATCTTTGCAGCAGATCGTAATAGAACTCCCATGTGGCTTCTTCAACCGGAAGCGTGGTCCATTAACTAGAACTTTTGTAGCTGCCTTCCCTTGCCTATTGACCATCTGTCTTTCTAAAATCATTTCTGGTTCTTTGACCAATACATCAGTGGCTACTGCAGGAAGATCTTGGGACACCACAGCAGCTCCTATATGCTTCTTGAGTTGAGAAACATGGAAGGTTGGATGTATCTGGGAAGAAATCGGCAATTCCAACTTATAAGCCACTTTGCCACATCTGTCAATCACCTTGTATGGGCCAAAGTACTTAGGTGCTAATTTCTGATTTGATCGTTGTACTACAGATTTCTGTCTGTAAGGTTGTGGTTTTACATACACCCAGTCGCCAATAGAATATTCCCTGTCAGATCTGTGCCGGTTAGCAACCTGTGACATTCGGTGTTGAGCTCGAAGAAGGTGGAACTGTAGAATTAGGATCATGTTTTCCCTTTCCTGCAAACATTTTGCTACCACGGCAACCTTTGATTCACCCGGGAGATAAGGAAGATGTTGTGAAGGAATTTGACCATAAACGATCTCATATGGAGTAGCTTGTGCAACAGAGTGGAAGGTGGTATTATACCAAAATTCTGCTAGAGGTAACCATTTACTCCATAAATGAGGCCTGTCATTAGTCATCTGTTTACAACCTCCGTTTGACCGTCAGATTGAGGATGATAAGCACTCTTCAGATCAACTCCTTGAAGGGTAAACAATTCCTTCCAAAATTCACTCAAAAACACTGCATCTCTGTCACTAACTATACTCCGTGGAAACCCATGAAGTTTGAACACATTATCCAAAAAAGCTTGTGCCACAGATGCAACTGAATATGGATGTGCTAAAGCAATGAAATGAGCAGCCTTGCTTAATTTGTCTACTACCACTAATATGACAGATTTCCCAAAAGAAGGTGGTAGACCATCAATAAAATCCATGGATATATCAATCCATACACCAGTAGGTATAGCTAATGGTTGTAATAAACCAAGATAAGGTACTGTCTCATACTTACATTGTTGGCAAGTTACACAACTTCTAATGAACTGCTGCACATCCTTAGCCATCCCTTTCCAATAAAATAGGTTCTTGACCCTATGAATTGTAGCATCCCTACCCGAGTGACCGCTAGTACTTGAACCATGAAGCCACTGCATAACAACTTGTCTCAGATCACCAATACCAGTCAAAACTAGCTTGCTTTTCCTCCTCAGTAAATCATGAGACCAAGTATAGTGCTTCTTAGCAAGAGGATCAACTTTAAGAGCATCAATGATTTCTACCAACTTAGGATCAGTTTGATAGCTATCTTTTATCTTCTGCAGAAGTTCACATTCCAAAACAGAAATTGCCATATGTAATGGTTATGAGCCCTCCTTCCTAGATAAAGCATCAGCTACCAAATTATCCTTCCCCTCTTTATACTGAATTTCGTAATCGAACTCAAGCAACTTAGGAAGCCATTGCTGTTGGATGGGTGTATTGAGTCTCTGTTCAAGTAAATACTTCAAGCTTCTCTTATCAGTTTTGATTATAAAATGGCCATTGAGTAAATAGTGGCGCCATTTTCGCACAGCAAATACAACCGCAAGGAGTTCTTTCTCATAAATTGATAAGTGAAGTTGTCTAACTTTGAGGTGTCTACTAATATAAGCTATTGGATGGCCTTCCTGCATTAAAACGGCACCAATTCCTTCACCGCAAGCATCAGTTTCAATGATAAATCCTTTATCAAATCTTGGAAGAGCAAGGACAGGGGCGTGACACAGTGCTTTCTTGAGTGATACAAATGCTGATTCTGCCTCTGAATTCCACTTAAAACCTTCTTTCTTAGTCAACAAGGTAAGAGGCCTAGCAATAACACCAAATCCCTTCACAAATCTCCTGTAATAACCTGCCAACCCAAGAAACCCTCTCAGCTGCTTAATGTTTTTAGGTGTAGGCCATGCAGATACAACTTCTATCTTCTGTGGATCAGTAGCAACGCCCTCAGCTGAGATATAATGTCCCAAGTACTCTACTCTGTCAGTAGCAAAGAATCATTTACTACTCTTGTCAAATAGGTTGGAGTCTCTCATTAATTCAAAGACAGATCTTAGGTGAGCCACATGCTCCTCCATGGTAGCACTATAAATCAATATGTCATCAAAGAAGATGAGGACATATTTTCTCAGGAATTCTTTGAACACTGCATTCATGAGGCTCTGGAATGTTGCTGGAGCATTTGTTAAGCCAAAAGGCATAACAATATATTCATAATGGCATGTGTGGGTTTTAAATGTTGTCTTGTGAATATCACTTGGTTCCATTCTCACTTGGTGGTAACCAGCCCTTAAATCTATCTTGGAGTACACCCTTGAACCCCCTAGTTCATCCATCAAATCCTCTATTAAGGGAATAGGAAATCTGTCCTTAATAGTCATGGCATTCAAACCCCTGTAATCAACACAAAGTCTCCATGTTCCATCTTTTTTTTGGACCAAAACTACTGGAGATGCATAAGGGCTCGAGCTTGCTTTAATGATGCCATTCTTTAGCATTTCCTCCACAATCTTATCTATCTCATTTTTCTGCTGAACTGCATACCTATAGGGCCTTTGGTTCACATGAGTTGATCCCTCCATAATAGGTATCTTGTGGTTGTGATGAGGTCTGAAAGGTGGTAATGATTTTGGCTCTTGAAACAGATCATCAAATTCCCTAATCAACTCACTTACAGCTCCTGGCCAAACCACCTTTTGAGAGTGACCCACCAAAGAACAAAGCTCCACAGATTTGCTCTTGACTTCTTGCACACATAACAAGGCAAGCTGGACATTGTCACCTTCCCTCTTGTTCAACTTAGCAGCCTTGACTTCCCTCACAGAATTGAGATTGATTCCATTCAGTACCATTTTCATGTTGCCCTTCTTAAACTTCATAATGAGATTCTTGAAATCCCATTTCACAGGACCTAATGTTTCTAGCCACTGAATTCCCAACACCATATCACAACAACCTAATGGAAGAACCATTAGTTCAGAAGTGAAAGGTTCATTATGAAAAGTCCATTGGAACTTCTCCACCTTGGTAGTAACATTAATAGTACTACCATCAGCCACTACTACTTTTGTCAATCCAGTTTCAGTGATCTTGCAACCCAATCTCTGAGCAACATCTTTGTCTATAAAGTTATGAGTGCTTCCCGAGTCAATAAGAATGAATAATACTTTCTTACCACTCACACCACGCACCCTCATAGTTCTATAATCTGATACCCCAGCCATGGCATTAACAGAAATCTGAACCTTGTCTTCCTCCTCTTCACAAGCAGTTGTGTCAGAATTCTCCTCTTGTTCTACCTCCATCATAAAGAGCTGAGTCTTCTTATGTTTGAGATAGTGACCAGGAGTGTACTTTTCATCTCAAAAATAGCACAATCCTTTATATCTCCTCTCACTCATTTCCTCATTTGTGAGAAATTTCCTTGTGGCCATTCCATCTCCTGTAGGTTTCTGTGACTCATTAAACCTTGGTTTTCCACTATCATTCCCAAAGTCCTTCCTTAATGGAAGTATGCCCTTACTGTTACCATTGAACTTGTTGTTTCCCTGAGCAACACTTTTCCTAGGATGTGCTGATTCATACAATTTACCAAGCATCAAACATTGCCTAACTGAAGTGGGTTGAAACATCCTTATATGCATTTGAGTCTCATTCCTCAATCCCGCCAAATAAGCACTCACCAAGTATTCCTCTGACATAATCACTCGAGCTCTTATCTGTTCAAACCTACAATGATACTCCATGATTCCATCAGTTTCTTGCAAGTTCTTTAACTCTGCTATGGGATCATCCAAAAATTCCCCAAAATGTTCCAGCAACAGATTCTGATAACTCTTCCAATCCAATTCCACAGAACTACCAGATTGCGATTGAATTAAAGACTGATGCCAAGTAGCAGCACTATCATCAAAATGAATAGAAGCTAGTCTAACCTTTAGTTTCTCAGGAGTTTTATCAATCTCAAAGAATTGTTCAATCTTGAACAACCATTCTTTCACTTTTTCTCCATTAAATCTTGGAAAGTCCAATTTGGCTAACCTAGTTAACCCAAAATAGCCTCCAGTCATATTAGGGTTACCTGATCTCTGCTGTACATTATCCCTTTGCACATTAGGAGCGCCATTATTGCCCCCATTTGCCACCAGAATCGTTGTTGAGGAGCTTGCAGATCCAAGATTACAGATCACCCTCTCTACATTTCCGGTTAGCAATCGAATAACTTCGAATACCCCTGCTAAACTGGTACTCACCGTTTCGTTCAGCTGTACAATTTGCTCATCGAATCTTGCCCCTAATTTCTTCGATACAGCATCCTCCACTTCTTTGGCTGTGGATTCCTTCAATTGCGCCAGCGAACGTGTTCCTCCCATAGCTGAATGCCCAGGCGATGGTCTGATACCAATGTTACAGATAAACGTGGATGAGAATAAGAACCAAGAAGAATGATAATTCAAGCTATCGTTCAATGTAAACAACAACCTGTTCAATCACTTCGCAGATTGCCTAGAAGAAGAATAGCAATCACGCAAGAATGACAATGAGCTGTAAAAGACGAGAGAGGAAGAAGGAGTATTTCATTACTTTTCTGAATGAATAGTTTGTTACAGAAAGTTCAGCTTATAAAGCAGGCAACAACTAATTCCCTTTATAGGATTACAATTCTTTAATTTGTTCTATACACGTGGCAAGTGATCACACCTAATCACTTTCTCTGTAACAGTCTACTGCGTCATCATAAGAAAACCTAGCAAAATTTCGAATAGGTTACACTTCACAAGAAAAACCTAGAGCAGTAAGGAGATAGGATATTTTATGAAGAAGAGATAGCCTCCCATCAGTCCCATGTAATGTGGTCATGCTTGTATAAATGTTTCCTTGCAATTATCATCGATAGAACCCTACCAAAACAAATTAGGGTAATCAGTCAAGAGCTCTGTCATTGCAAATTCAATACTAACAGGAAAAAAATCTATTAAGGAACCCCAAATTGTTATATTATTCTGATGAGAAGAATAGATGCCCATCAAAAAATATTCCATCAGATCTAATCTCCTTCAGCAGGATGTTAATTACAAATCCTAGCAAAGCAATCACATAATGATCAGCAGCTAGTTGTGAAATCTGTAACTTAATAATGAATTGAAGGAAGAAAAAGAGTTCTCGTTGTCCAATCATTTAACAGAACCAAAACCAACAATAGAGAACTTTAGCCACTGTAAGAATGTCGTTGATGCCATTGTGCTGTTGAAATGTGATTCAACCTTCTTAAACAAGATTAAGCCAAGTAAAGGAAGATTAGTTTTGAAGAGGAAAATCAGCAAGTTGAGCTGACTTTTCTTTATGTGTGTTGTACTTGTGTGTTTAAGTCGTTGTAATGAGTAATGCAGAGGTATGGCCTTTGTGTGTGAGCCATGCTTATTGCAGTAGTTGGAATATGGGAGTCAGTAAGAGTTGTTGTTTTTTCCTGTAGTGTGTAAGCTCTTATAGAGCAGTTTTCTTTATTTTCAGATGTGATGTAGTTTTGCAATCTTTCTCTATTTTTTGCTTCACTCTCGTTTGTTTCTGCTTGCTGCACATTGAAACTTCTTCCAACAGTTTTGGTATCAGAGATAGCTGGGTTTCAATCCTAGGAAACGTTGGTGAGTTTGAGTGTAAAACACAATCAAACACAGAAAGAAAAGATGCAGAATGTACCAGGAAGCAATGCAAGTAACTCGTCTCAACTGCCTATCTTCAAGGGCCTCAAATATCAATTTTGGGGGTTGAAGATGAAGACCTTGTTCAGATCACAAGAATTGTGGAACTTGGTTGATGAAGGGTTCGAGGATGACAATCCAGATGAGCCAGATCAGGCCTTGAGAGAGAAGAGGAAGAAGGATGCAAGAGCCTTGTTTATGATCCAACAAGCTCTTGATGAAGAGATCTTCCCAAGGACTGCTTCTGCTGCAACTGCCAAGGAAGCTTGGGACACTCTCAAGCAAGAATACATGGGTGATAAGAAGGTTATCACAGTGAGACTTCAATCTCTGAGAAGAGAGTTTGAAACTTCCCTTATGAAGGAGAAGGAGAAAGTGCAGGATTATCTTTCAAGGATATCTGGAACTGTGCAACAGATGAAGTCATATGGAGAGGAGATCTCTGATCAACATGTGGTAGGCAAAGTGCTGAGAAGCCTCACAAGTAAGTATGATCACATTGTGACTGCAATTGAAGAGTCAAAAGACATGGAGACCTATTCATTTGATGAGTTAATGGGCTCACTGCAAGCTCATGAAGAGAGGCTGAATAGGTCCAGTGAACAAAAGGAGGAGAAGGCCTTCATGAGTTCAAATGAATTCAAGGAGAGAAACAATCAACACTCAAACAGAGGAAGAGGAAGAGGTGGCTTTCGAGGCAGAGGCAGAGGAAGATCAAGTCACCAAAGTGAGTGTTCTGACTCTCAGAAGAAAGTAATAAAGTGTTACTACTGCAAGAAGAGTGGACACAAAGAAGCTCAGTGTTGGGCAAAGGAGAAAGATAAAGGCAAAGGTGTGCAACAGGAGGATCAGAAACTGAATTTTGCTGATCAAGAAGAGAAACTCTTCTATGCTGAGCTTGAGGAATATGAAGGATGTTTGTTTCTGGCTGAAATAGAGGAACCAGAAAGAAAGAGTTTGCTGTCACAGAATGCAGAAGCCAAGAACAGTGGAGGAGCTTGGTACATTGACAGTGGCTGTTCCAATCATATGACAAGTGAAAGAGAGTTGTTCAAAGATCTTGATGAATCAAGAAAGAACCATGTCAGATTGGGCAATGGTGTTAGAATTGAAGTTGAAGGAAGAGGTATTGTTGCCATGATGACTGAGAAAGGTACAATGAAGCTAATCTATGATGTTCAGTATGTGCCAAAGTTAGCTCATAACTTGCTCAGTGTAGGACAACTTTTGTGTGCTGGTTTTTATGTCTTGTTTGATGATCTGTCATGCTTTATTAGAGACAAGAAGTCTAATGAATTAGTAGTGAGCACAGCTATGGGAAAGAATAGGGTGTTTCCCCTTCAACTGTTGTCTAAAGCAGGGAAGGTAATGATGGCAAAGAGGAGTGATGACACTCAGCTCTGGCATGACAGATATGGACATATTAATGTTCAAAGTTTGAAGCTTTTGCAAGCTAAAGAAATGGTGTCAGGTCTGCCTACAATTGGTGAACTTGAAGTGTGTGAAGGCTGTATCTATGGGAAGCAGTCAAAAGAATCTTTTCCAAAGGGAAAAGCCTGGAGAGCAAGTGATGTACTCGAGCTACTTCATGCTGATTTGTGTGGCCCAATGCAAACAGAATCATTGGGAGGAAGTAGATATTTTTTGATGATCACAGATGATTATAGCAGAATGAGCTGGATATACTTTCTGAAAGAAAAATCAGAGGCATTTGAGAACTTTAAGAAGTTCAAAGCTCTTACAGAAAATCAGAGCAACAAGAAGATAAAAGCCTTGAGAACAGATAGAGGAGGAGAGTTCCTATCTACCAAGTTTTGTGAGTTCTGTGATGAGCATGGAATCAAGAGAGAATTGACAGCACCCTATGCACCAGAGCAGAATGGCATAGCTGAGAGGAAAAACAGAACTGTGGTGGAAATGGCAAGGAGCATGTTAAAGGCTAGAGGAATGCCTAATGAGTTCTGGAGTGAGGCTGTAGCTACTGCAGCTTATATCCTGAATATATCTCCAACCAAAGCTGTAATGGGAAAGACTCCTTATGAAGCATGGAGTGGAAAGAAACCCAATGTGAGTCATCTAAAGGTTTTTGGGAGCATTGCTTACTCAATGGTGAATTTGAGATCTAAGCTAGATGACAAAAGTGTCAAATGTGTATTTATTGGATATGCATCTCAGTCGAAGGCATATAGACTGTATGATCCAATTGCAGAGAAGGTGATCATTAGTCGAAATGTGGAGTTTGATGAAGAATCCAAATGGGATTGGCATCTGAAGCAATCTGTAACAGCTCACAAGGAAGTCACTGTCATTACAGGCCTAGATGAGGCTAGCACAGAAATGACAGATCAAGGGCAAGGCTTCAACACAGAGAATAACTTATCAACTCCAATTCAGTCTCAATCCTCTTCACGCAGCTCAAACCAATCAAGTGGTGGCATTAGTAGCTCTAGCTCAGGATCAGATAGCTCAGACACAAACTCTTCAAGTGAATCTGGGCCAAGGAGATTTAGATCACTTGCTGAGCTTTATGAAAATTGTGACTTTGCTTTAAGTGTTACTGAGCCAAGTAACTATGAGGAAGCAGCAAGAAAGAAAGAGTGGCAGCTAGGTATGACAGAAGAGTTAAATGCCATAGAGAAAAATGAGACTTGGAAGCTAACTGAGCTTCCAGATGGAAAGAATGTGATTGGTTTGAAGTGGGTGTTCAAAACCAAGTATAAAACAGATGGGAGTGTTCAGAAGTATAAGGCAAGGCTAGTAGCCAAGGGATATGCACAGAAAGAAGGCATAGACTTTGAGGAAACCTTTTCACCTGTGGCAAGGTTTGAGACAGTGAGATTAGTATTGGCAATTGCAGCTCAGAAACAGATTCCAGTATACCAGTTTGATGTCAAATCTGCCTTCCTGAATGGTGAACTTCAAGAAGAAGTGTTTGTGGAGCAACCTGAGGGCTTCATCAAGAGTGGAGAAGAAAGAAAAGTGTTGAGGCTGTACAAGGCACTCTATGGGCTAAAGCAAGCCCCTAGAGCATGGTACAACAAGATTGACAATTTCTTTGTTAGAAATGGATTTGACAGAAGTGAAAATGAGCCAACTCTTTATGTGAAAAGAGGAGAAGGTCATAGCTTTCTGGTGGTATGTCTATATGTTGATGACATCATCTATTTTAGCAACTCAGAGATGTTCTTAGTTGAGTTTCAGAAGGTGATGCAATCTGAATTTGAGATGACAGATCTTGGCAAGCTTCAATATTTTCTTGGGCTAGAAGTTCAGTAAAGTGAGAGAGGAATTTTTCTATGCCAAGAAAAGTATGCTAAGGATATGGTGAAGAAGTTTCATATGGAAAGAAGTGATGGTGCAATCACACCTATGAATACAAATGACAAGCTTCAGAGGATTGATGGAACTGAGAATTGTGATGAGAAGCTGTTTAGGAGCTTAGTTGGAGGCCTGAACTATCTCACACACACAAGGCCTGACATAGCCTATAGTGTGAGTGTAGTATCAAGGTTTATGCATTCACCATCAAGACAACACCTTGGAGCTGCAAAGAGGATCTTAAGGTATGTGTCAGGAACACTTGGGAAAGGAATCCTCTATGAGTGCAGGAAAGAAGTGAAGCTAGAAGGATTCACAGATAGTGATTGGGCAGGCAGCTTAGATGACAGAAAAAGCACGTCTGGGTCAGTGTTCAATCTAGGCTCAGGGGCTGTCACTTGGAGTTCAAAGAAGCAAGGAACCATAGCCCTCTCATCAAGTGAAGCTGAGTATGTAGCTGCCTGTGCTGCTGCAAGACAAGCTGTCTGGCTGAGGAAAATGTTGGGAGATTTGTGATGTGAGCAAAAGGAG
Source organism: Oxyria digyna (assembly GCA_029168935.1). Lineage (NCBI taxonomy): Eukaryota > Viridiplantae > Streptophyta > Magnoliopsida > Caryophyllales > Polygonaceae > Oxyria > Oxyria digyna. The sequence goes on along the minus strand of JAPVLV010000007.1, from coordinate 17,790,832 downwards.
CCAACCATGATATGGTGTGACAATCAATCAGCAATTGCAATGGCTAAGAATCCTGCATTCCATGCCAGAACCAAGCATATAGAGATCAAGTATCACTACATCAGAAAGCTTATAACTGATGAAGTTATCACACTCAAATTCTGTGGAACTAATGATCAAGATGCAGATTTGTTCACTAAAGCTTTGTGCCAGGTGAAGCATGAATTCTTCTCTAGGAAGATTGGAATAAGGAAGATTGAATCAAGGGAAGGTGTTGAAATGTGATTCAACCTTCTTAAACAAGATTAAGCCAAGTAAAGGAAGATTAGTTTTGAAGAGGAAAATCAGCAAGTTGAGCTGACTTTTCTTTATGTGTGCTGTACTTGTGTGTTTAAGTCGTTGTAATGAGTAATGCAGAGGTATGGCCTTTGTGTGTGAGCCATGCTTATTGCAGTAGTTGGAATATGGGAGTCAGTAAGAGTTGTTGTTTTTTCCTGTAGTGTGTAAGCTCTTATAGAGCAGTTTTCTTTATTTTCAGATGTGATGTAGTTTTGCAATCTTTCTCTATTTTTTGCTTCACTCTCGTTTGTTTCTGCTTGCTGCACATTGAAACTTCTTCCAACATGTGCCTCTAACATGAGAGGCCACAAGATAACGGAGACCTAGATAAATCAAACAACGGTTTTCATTGAAATAGTTTGAATTCCATATCAAAACCCAAAATTAAATGTGAAGAAATTAGTATGGAGAAGAGATGATATGGCCTCCTGTATGATGTCAAACTTGTAAAAACGTCCCCTTGTGCAACAATGATCAGACTTCAGAGCCCTATAAAGAACAAATCACTGTCATAGAGAACGTGGTCTGACAATGCAAATCCAGAAATTGATGGAAAATAAAATGGAAACAGAAACTCCTGATGTTGTGTTATCTGGTCAGAACTATAGATTTGACTATTTGAGCACAAAATATTCCATATGACCTTCAGCTTTTTTGAAGACTCCTAGCAAAAACATTGGACTGCAGTCAATACTAAGGCCTGGTAATCCAAATATAGGTTCAATTATAATGTCAAAGGAAGAAAGAAATTTCAGTATCACTCATTTGAAAAGATGGTCTTGCAGTAATTGCTTGAAATCATCTGTACTTGTAATAGTTGCAAACTAGCGTGTGTTCCCGTACCATGTACGGGGTCGCGTGTAATAAATATTTTAATAATATATTTATATTTTATATTATTATTTAGTTTATAGATTGTAGTTTATACTTTATGATTTATAGATTATAGTTTATAGTTTACGATTTATGTTTTATAGTTTAAGTTCATTAATAACTCAACTTAATTAGATTGATAACATAATAATAGATAAAGATATATATATATATATAAGATAAAGATATGATATGATAAAAGATAAAAATCGATATTTCTTTTTGTTATATAACCTATTAGATATCTTTTTGATTTTTTTACTTATTTAATTCGAAGATATATATCAAAATATTAATTCGGATAATGTGGAGGATGACATGGTGGATGATGTAGCATAGCTTAGAGGTCGACACATAGGCGAATTGAATATAAGGGCGACATGTGGCAAAACAACGTTCTGTTTTAGTATAGGTATAGATAGCATGTCAACCCAGACCCTATCATATACCAAACTCATCAAGAAAAGAAATCCAATACAGATTTAAAAAAAGGCATTAAGAACATGCAAGAACTTCCCAGTGTTGAAACTTAGACCTGAGATCAGCTTTTACTGCCACATGATAATTGAAAACCTAGCACAATCATACGGAAAGCAACAGAAAGCAAAGAGTTTGAGGCTCCAAATCGAAAAGCAAAGACGCTACAAAGGAGGAAGAAATTGATATGATAATAGATAGCCTCCCCCAAAGTGACGTGTCAAGTTTGTAACTCATCGTTATAAACAGGATTTAGAACACCTAGCAAAAACAAATAAGAGACATCAAGAAAGAAATCATTATCAACGCAAACAGAAAGTAAGACCGACAATCAAATTAAGTAGGGATAATCACAAATTGAAAGGTTCTTGAGCTTCATATGCCATTTCGTAGGGCATAACTAGTCATCCAAGCCCTAGCAGAAAGGAGCAGAAAATTGTCATCGTACTGCAGAATGAAATAAATAAAGCTACACAAAGTTGATCAGAGAAGAACTCAGCCATATCCATAAACTTCTGGATGTTGTAACACTTCAAATCGACTGTATACTGTCACATGATAATTGTAAACCTAGCAAAATCCGTCAAAACTCATGTCAGCCACTTGCGCGGTAACTCCAAAAGCAAAGACGGGGAGAGAAGTGGATGAATTAGTCAATTAGTAGGAGATCGCCAGATAGTCTGATATTAGGCGGTTGAATATATCAGAGTCAAGTCGAAAGTCAGAGTTCCATCCTCATAAACCTAATACTGATCTTCACAGCTAAATAGATATCACGGAAGAAAATTGCGCTTCATCCCACAGAATAGGTCAAGCGATTACGATAGGTCAAGCGATTAAGTCGGCGAACATCAATTTCAACAAACACATAAATCGATCTGTCATCAATCAAGACTAATATGACAGGTCAACCGATCAAATTGGCGAACAACAATCCGAACAAACACAAAGGATCGATGATGAAGAGCATCGCAATCAATCAATAACGACGAGAGACTAGCAGTAGATCTGAAATTGAATGCACACGGCGACATCAAAGTAATGCTAAGCAAAGAGAGAACATAAACCAGGAAGCAAAGAGAAAGGAGAAGGAAACAAGCAAGCAAGCAAATTGTGAAATTGTGAAACATGAGGGAGGAGAGACAAGGTATTTAAACGCGGCGTCTATACGCACTACATTTTGAAACTTTTTGAACTACATTTTCGCACGCCCATCCCAAAATTGGCGTACAGTGCAATTTCTCGAGTATATGTATGCATACGTATACGCTAAAAAAATTGAAAATTGGTTCGTACGCCCAAAATGGGCGTACGCCCATTTCCAACGTACCGTAATGATAAATTTTTTTCCCAAATAAATTAAAAATTAAAAAAAAAAATTAAAGAATTCCGTACGCTGGAAATGGGCGTACGCCCATTTCCAACGTACAACATTTTTTTTCGAAATTTTTTTGTATTGCGATTTTTTTTTAAATTAATTAATTACGTTATTATATAATAACAATAATAGGTCATATATTATATCTGTCTCTTTGCTCTAGTGGTAAAGAGCTTCATTGATTGCGAGGTTTTGAGTTCGAATCTCAACACTAACATCTCACCTTTTTTATTTTTTGGTAAAAATTGATGAAAAGAGAGGTGGGGGAGAGTCAAACTTGAGACCTCATGGGATATAATGAAGTGAAACCACTAGACTAGGGAATCATATTGATATATTTGTAATATTAATAGTACAAGTTACAATCAAATCTGGGTTCACCTCACTATTTTATTAGAATAACAGATTTTTTGATCTATTTGTAATATTAATAGTACAAGTCTCATATATCAATAGAATTAATTATTTTAATAATTTCGAGAAAAAATATTTATTTAAATAATAATGTGTATCTTATTGGTATTATTTATAATATTAATACTACAAGTGATGATCGAACTTGAATCTACCTCATTTTTTGTTAGAAAAATAGATTTTTTATTTTTTTTCCCACATATTTATTGATTTAATTATTTTAATAATTTTGAGGAAAAAGAATTATTCAAATAAGCAGGTGTGTAAGCTTTTTTATATTTATAATATATTTTAAGATAAAAAACTATGATAATCCATATCATTCCCAAAATATTTTCTTTGTATTTCTAATATTGTTATTTAAATAATATATATTAATAAATAAATCCTTATTCAATATAAAACAAAATATATTTCAACAAAAACTACAAAATTTATACAATATATGACAAATGATAAATTATGTTTGAAAAATTTCAACACAAACTTGGATTAAAGATATCAACACCATCGATGGTTAATTATGTTTGAAAAATATAAAACTTAGTCTTATTAAGTAAAACACACTTAAAACGAGTAACGACACAAAAAATCGAGTAAAACAGACTTAAAACGAGTTGGCGCGAAAATCGAGTAAAACAGACTTAAATTGAGTTGGCGGAAAAATCGAGTAAAACCGACTTAAAACGAGCAAATCCGACTTAGGGTATAGGGTATAGGATAGTGGATAGTGGATGTGGATAGTGGATAGTGGATATTGAATGTGGATAGTGGATGTGTTAAATGGATAGTTTGGGCCCAATTCGTTTAAACGCCCTAAAACGATAAAAATTAAAATTTCAAAATTGTAACATGATAGAAAATAAAGGTCATAGTCGTAATCAATTCTCAGAATCGAAAATAAATCATCGAAAACGTCAACGGGCCTAATAAGGCCGAATTGAGATTTAGTGAGGCCCATTATCAAAAAACGACATAAAACGGCTTAATAAGACCTTAAACCGCAAAAAAATTGAAATGTAAAAGCTGTATTTGAGCATTACCAATATGACGGTTTCGTTTTTATAAGAAAATAACAAAATGAACACTTCGAAATATCTAAACAAGCACTTTCATCTAGTAACGAGTTAATCTCAAATATATAAGTCGTATAGTTTTACTCATATGTGTGTGATATCAGTTCGTTACTCAAATAAACTTTACATAAAACTTTCATTAAATATTATAAAACACTCAAATAATCTAAAATAACGACATTTCACATCTTCGTATTGTCGTTATTGCTTGTTTAATCATATATGTATGCGTATTTCATTAAAACTTTCATTAAATATAGAGTAATCAATCAATAACGACAGTACAAAGATGTGAAATGTCATTATTTTGGATTATTTGAGTGTTTCGTAACATTTAATGAAAGTTTTATATAAAGTTTATTTGAGTAACGAAGTGATATCACACACATATGAGTAAAACTATACGACTTATATACTTGAGATTAACTCGTTACTAGGTGAAAGTGCTTGTTTAGATATTTCGAAGTGTTCATTTTGTTATTTTCTTATAAAAACGAAACCGTCATATTGGTAATGCTCAAATACAGCTTTTACATTTCAATTTTTTTGCGGTTTAAGGTCTTATTAAGCCGTTTTATGTCGTTTTTTGATAATGGGCCTCACTAAATCTCAATTCGGCCTTATTAGGCCCGTTGACGTTTTTGATTATTTTTTCCCGATTTTGTGAATTGATAACGACTATGGGATTTATTTTCTATCATGTTACAATTTTGAAATTTTGATTTTTATCGTTTTAAGGCGTTTAAACGAATTGGGCCCAAACTAACCACTTATCACATTCACTATCCACTATATATCCACATTCACTATCCACTATATCATATACCCTACGTTATACCCTATACCCTATACCCTATACTCTATCCACATTTTTTCGATTTTCGCGCCATTAGTCGGTTTTACTCGATTTTTGCGCCGTTAGTCGTTCTAAGTCGGTTTTACTCGATTTTCGCGTCATTTCTTGCATAACTATTTGTACGTTAAGTATTATGCAAGATTTTATTCATCTTGCATAACTATTTTGAATCGAAAATACGTAAAACTATTATGCAAGATTGGTTGTTAGATGTGTTATATGCAAGATTTTATCCTTATCTTGTCTACAATTCGTTAGAATCCTATCTTGCCACTATATCAATTTTTAGATGTGCTATTTGAAAATATTTTTTAAGTAATTAATTCAATAAATATTTGAGACAAATAAGATACATCTTATTATTTAAGTAATTAATTCAACAAATAATGAGGTAGATTCAAGTTCGATCATCACTTGTAGTATTAATATTACATATATGTCAATAAGATACACCTTATTATTTAAATAATTATTTTTTAGAAATTATTAAAATAATTAATAGTCTATAGATATAGATATTTGAGACCAAGATTAAAAAAACTGTTATTGTAATAAAATAATGAGGTGAGCCCAAATTCGATTGTAACTTGTAGTATTAATATTACCAATATATCAATATGATTCATTAGCCTAGTGATTTCACTTCATTACATGTCCATGAGGTCTCAAGTTCGACTCCCCCCTCCTCTCTTTCCATTATTTTTTACCCAAAAATAAAAAAAGTGAGATGTTAGTGTTGAGATTCGAACTCAAAACCTCTGAGCAATATATGCAGCTCTTTACCACTAGATCAAAGAGGCAGATGTGAAATATGACCTATTATTGTTATTATATACTAACGTAATTTATTATTTATTTTTTTAAAATCGTAATAAAAAAAATGTTGTACGTTGGAAATGGGCGTACGCCCATTTCCAGCGTACGAAATTGTTTAATTTTTTTTTAAATTTTTTTCATTTATTTGGGGAAAAATTATCATTACGGTACGCCCATTATTGCCGTACGAGTTAAAAATTGTATTTCACAACGGCTATTTTCAAACGGCTATATTATTAAAATTTATACTGTACGCCGGTTTTGGGCGTACGCCCATTTTGGGCGTATACATACGACCGTATTCTGTATTTTGCCTCACAATCGATGTTGGAATTTTGCACTGTCCGCTTAAAACGAGCGTACGCCCATTATGGACGTACGAGAATGTAGTGTGAAAAGTTGCAAAATGTAGTGCGTATAGATTTTGCCTATTTAAAGACAGGAAACTTGTTATGCAAGTATCACGATTTTACGCGGTTGCGTTCATGTCCGGCAGGGTTTCCTTTTCGTTTTATATTCTTTTTATTTAATGGATAATAACTCCACCGCTCTTTCTACCTAATTGACCCATTTTAATAAATAAATTTCAGATAATATCTATCTTTCTATTATTATTATATAGAGATTGGATCATATGACGACAACCCTTCCCGTGAGGACATGAGGACACGATCTCAGCCGTCGATCTAAATCCATCCTACGCTCCAGATTAAATCAGAGATTTGCCTAGGTTAATATGGCACGGGGGTAGTATTGTCATTTTGCTTTGTTCTAAATTTTTTCTCTTCCTCGCTTCTTCTCTCTCAGCCGCGCGCGGCGATCTCTTCTCTCCTTCTCGCAATCTTCGTCTCTTCCTCGCAATCTTCGATTCCGTTGCTGATCTCTACTTCAAAGTGATTTTTCTCGTTCAGGACCGGTAGATCATCATTCAAATCATGTTTTCTGGTGGTGATTCGAGTAAGTTTTGCTTTTCTGATTTTAATGTCTTTTTTGCGGATCGATTTTGAGTTTCTGCTTTGTTGTTAGTCGATTTTAAGTTGTTTAAGTGTTTATAGAAGTTGTTTATGCTATATTCCGTTCTAGTTGTTGATCATCTCCATCAATTTTGTGTTTTGCAAGTTTACTGTCAATCTAGGTTTAGTACTTTTGCTGTTTCTGAGTTTTATCTTATTTTTTTGCATCTGAACTTGTTCCCAGATGATTGTAATTTTAATCTGATGCCTTTCGAATACAGTGATGTTGTTAATGAAGTTTTTGATGCTTTAATGCTGAAGATTTACTTAGGATTACTTGTTCATAGATAATGATAGGTGTGTATTCCTTGTTCACAGATGAACTTGTTCACAAATGATGCATTTGTTTGAAATTTCTTTGAAGAAGTTATCTTATACCTTTTGAATACAGTGATTCTGTTATTGAATTTTTTGATGCTATAATGCTGAAGATTTACTGAGGATCTGCTTATGATGATGATGATATGTGTGTACTGTTCATGAGGAACTTGAATAAAACCTAATGAACCTTTGAGTCAGAGTTGATGAGCCTGAATGTGTTTATTTTTATGTTCTTGTAAGTGTTAGATCATGATCAATGAAGCTTCTGTTCTGTTGAAATCTATACTCATTGTTCTCTATCTTTGTTTAATTAACTTTATTAGTTTTATATGGGTTTGATCTGAGCTTAACTTCTGTTGTTGTATTATGAAATTGTAGCTTCTACTTTTGCTGCTGAGATCTGTGTTATATCTAGTTGTGAAGAAGTGCCAGTTGTTCTTCTTGATTCTGGAGAGCAGAATGAACCTATTGTGTCTCAAGGTGGTTCCCTCTCCTATGTGCCTTCTTGTGATGATTCTCTCAAACCTGCAATTGGAATGGTGCTTCAATCATTTGAAGAAGGTATAGCATTTGATGGGGCGTATGCTGATGCTTGTGGGTTTGATATACGGAATGGAACCAAGCGCTTTCAAGGTGGTGTTGTGAAATACAAGTATGCCTTATGCAATAGAGCAGGCTACAAAGAGGATAGGGTTAATAAAGGCGTACGTTCTAGGGTATCTAGTAGGGTTGGCTGCAATGCTTTGCTTGGTCTTCGTTATTCCCAGGGCGTTGGATACAAAGTAATTACATTTGAGGAACGTCACTCCCACAACTTTGTTATGAACTCCCATCGTCAGTTTATGACTTCCTCTAGGAAGTTAGATGAAGGACACAAGAAATTTGTCCTTAACTGCCAAAAAGCAAGCATTGGCCCAGTTAGATCTCACCGTCTTTTCAAAGAAATTGTTGGGGGGTTTAAAGCAGTTGGTGCATCATCGGTTAATTTTAAGAATTTTCGACGTGATATGATGGCTTATATTGGGGGGTCAGATGCTCAGATGACTATTGATCGGTTCTTCAAAAAAAAAGAGCTTTGCTCGGCTTATTGTTTTGACTATGATGTGGATACCAGTGAGCGCCTAACACGTTTGTTCTGGTGTGATCCTGTGTCCAGGAAAAACTTCTCACTGTTTGGTGATGTTGTTTCATTTGATGCGACATATCGTACTAATAGGTAAGTAAAACATCCTTCTTCTGTCTTAGCTTCTTTGTATTGTTCTACTTTTATTGTTCTGTGATTTATGATGAATCTGGTCTTCTTTTCATGTTCAATTCTGTGTATTTGTAACTTATAGTCTGCATGAACGTGTAGGCGTATTTTCATGAACCTCTATGTATATGCATATTTTCATGAACCTAAGTTGATTGATATGAACCTCTAGGCATATTTTCATGAACCTCTAGTTAAATTTTCATGAACCTCTAGTTTTTGTTTGTCATGATCCTAATTGTATTGTTATGAACCTTTAGTCATAATTGCATGAACCTGTAGGCATAATTTCATGAACCTCTATGTATATTTTCATGAACCTCTATGCATATTCTATATTTTTTGCACATGTAAATTTCATCTTTGAACCTGCTTTCTTCTTTATTCTGATATCTCTATTTAAGGTTCATCAATGAAGATTTTGAATCTTTTAAATTCCTTTTTGTAGGTATAATCTGGTTTTCATCCCTTTTACTGTCCTTGATCACCACAAAAGGAGTGTCACATTAGGTGCAGTTTGATTTTTAAAGAGGATGATGGTTCCTATGTTTTGCTTGAAAGATTTAAGGAAGCAATGAGGAATGATCCTAAAATTATCGTCACTGATCAAGATGGTTCTATGAAGCTTGCTATTGAACAGGTGATGAGGCTAAAGTCGTAGTGCCAAATCAAAGAAAACCCTAAACACTAACTAGAGTATAGCAAGTAAGTAGAGGTCGAACCCAAGGGAATCAAAACACTAAATCAATGCAGTCAAGTGAAATATCAACTAGTAACAAGTAACCAAAGGGGGGGTTTTGATTGCAAGAACACACAAGTAACCAGTAACAAGCAGAGGAAGTTTGGGTGAGAATATTATGCGAAGGGGTTTCACCTAGCAAGTATCCACACAATAGTCAATCAAGTTGATCATAGATTTATCTCAAGTTCTATTCAATCCTAGGGAATGTTCCTATTCCAATCTTTAATATATCAGCAGGCCAACCGGTCCTGATAATACTTATTATTCAGCAATCAAGGAAACCTCTCAAGATTAGATGAAATAGCAGCAAAGGGCACATGAATCATAAGGATGCATGCAATAACTTACAACCGTCAAGTATTAACATGCAATCAATTCTCTTTCATAAAAGCAATCAACTACCAGATCATGCAAATATGAGTGCTACACTGACAAGGAATTCCACCGTATATTCCTAGTCTAGCAATAGAAAACTATCAATCAAACTAGGTGATCAAGCTAGCAAACTAATAGAAATCAATAGATGAAGAACAAGAGAATTAATACAAACCCATAGGAAAAGAACAAGAGTTTAGAAATCTCACAACTTAATAACTGAAGGTTTCAACCGCTAAGTAAAACAATGGAGATTAGTTCCTGCTCATGGTTGCAGAATTAAATTGTCTGATGGAAAATATGATGATGAAAGAAAGAAAGAACTAGGGTTCTTAAATAGAGACTAACCCTAAAAATATATGGTAAAAAATAAATATCCTAAAACTAATTAAGGAAAAAGGAAAAGAAAAGAAATAAAACAAGAGGAATAAAAGAAAGCACAAATTCGGTGAAATCAATTCACGTATTTGCTTCCTCCATTCGGTCGACATCACCGGCTTGCAAAGCCCATCACGAGCGGCCCAAATCCTCCAGGCCCAGCTTGCACACGGCCCATCAACTTGCTTCTCTTCACTTCTTCCGCGTGGGCCTGCTTCAATCCGAGTGGACTCCTCCTCCTTAATACATGGGCCGGATTCAAATAATGGCCCAACTCTTCAATATATATTAGCGTGGCTTCTGCTGTTGTAAGGTAGCGATCGCCATCAAACCATGGCGATCGCGGTCGCTCCTGATTCTAAACTCGTCTTTTTGTCTTCAACTCTTCTTAACTCCAATTCTTCATTTTATATCTTCTAAGTCTTTATAATAACTCCAATGATCCATAACATAGAAATGTCTCTAAACTCATATGAATATACTCCTAATTTAATGTAATAATCCCTAGTTACGCTATACAAAGTGCAGCGTATCAAATACCCCCATACTTAGACTTTTACTCGTCCCGAGTAACTTACAGAAAAACTACCCATACAATAAAATACTCAAAGCCTCAGGAAGTACAAGAATATCTCCTAGTGATTACATAACCAATAAGCTCCTCCAAAACACAACACAATAATCAAGAACAATGTGATAAAATAAGCACATACCCAGAACTACACCTTATTCCTCCAAGTGGCCTACCCGAATCCTCCTATACGCCTCCTTCTTATGTCTCCATACGCCAAGATGATGAAGATCCTAAAAACTCTCAATTTTTGTTTTTATAATACTCATCTTGCTTGGGCGCCCTTTTGGGTTTTCATCCTAACCACTCAATAATTGTTTCAGGCTCACAAAACTCACATCACTCAAGACTTATTTTTGCCCCAGCCTAATGCCGGTCAAGCCACCTTCTTATTGCATAGATCTTGCTACCCAAGGATTTTGTATGCCTTTTTTCAATTTTTGTGGCTTTTTCATACAATATATATTCAATAAGCTAATACAGATACAACCAACACCCAAATCATTACATGTGAATACATTCTCCTCCCCCATACTTAAACATTTCATTGTCCTCAATGAAATGGAAGACATAAAAACGAACCCAGGGAAAGAGACAGAAGACTCACATACAAGGTCGGATGACCTTCCTCCAATAAAACTCAAAGTGTGGTAGAATGAGAAACTAGATGAGCACTAAATGTAATCCAATAACGCAAAGCTCATCTAAAGCAAAAGAAAGAATACCTCCAATGTAGAAGGTGACCCAAACAAATCAACTCCTTGCAAAGAACATGGTTACCAACAAGCTAAGCTCCAGCGAATGTAGATTTAGAATGATAGTACCAATGAAACCAAACTTGATATAATACAACTTCTTACTTTCTTTTCTCTCATTTTTTTCTGCACTCTATTTTTTTTTTTAATCCGATATATATTTTTTTCTCGGAATGATTTTCGGATTTTTTTTTTTTTTTTTTTTTTTTTTTTTTTTTTTTTTTTTTTTTTTTTTTTTTTTTAGACGGGAGAGAAGACTTACAGCGAGATTGGCTACTGACTGTAGCTGACCCTAAGCTTCGGTGATTTCCTCCTGTCCAAAGAAAAACTAAAAAGAAAATTAAACCGAACAAAAACAAATAAAAACAGTTTCAAACCTCGGGTTGCCTCCCGAGTAGCGCCTTATTTTATGTCGTGGCTCGACATGAAACTCAAGAGATTTAACTAACGCCATTTGGCTTTGTAAAAACAGTCTCTTGTCTGAATTCTCTCTTGAACCACTCATGGAACGCCTTGAATCTCGTCCCTCTTACCTTGACCACCTTGTCTTTAGCAATGAAGGTGGTTTCATTCACTTTCTCCTCCTTGACCGTATCAGGCGGCTGTTTCAGCTCAATGTCAAGTGCCTGCACACTAGACATCAATGGTATCTCGCCTGGCGAGGTCAGTAATGAAGGGCGATTGCCCAAGGGATGTGAAGAGAGCTTACCTTTAGGCTCTGGCTTAGCCTGACACTCCTGCATGTTAGTAGACAAAACAATATCTACTTTTGGGGGCTCTAAGAGATTCTCTAAAACATGTTGCAATTCATCCTTACAAGTAGGCTTAATCACATCAATAACACAGAGAATACTTATCAATGGGATCCATATCATATATATTATATTCTACCTTATCCCCATCAAACTCCATAGAGAGAGTCCCACTATTAACATCAATTTTCGTTTGTGCAGTTTTCATGAAAGGTCTACCTAACAGTATAGGTGTGACATTATTAGCATGCTCCATATCCAACACAAAGAAATCAGCAGGAAAAATCAGATCACCAACCATAACAAGAACATCCTCAACAACCCCTTTCGGGTACACAGTACACCTATCAGCAAGTTGAATAACAGTTCCTGTTTTATGCAAAGGTCCTAAGCCTAGTGATTCATACAAAGAGTAAGGCAAAACATTGATTGATGCACCTAAATCTAGCATGGCTTTGTCAAATTTAGTTTCACCAATCACACATGGAATGCTAAATATGCCTGGATCACCACATTTCTTATGCATGCGTTTTTGAAACACAGCAGAAACTTGTTCACTTATTTCAACTTTCTTCTTTCCTTTCAGTTTTTGATTTCTTTTGATAGTGCAAACTTCTTTCAAAAACTTAGCAAATCTAGGAATACTCTTAACAAGTTTGAGAAAAGGAATGTTTACCTCACACCTACTAAAGGTCTCGAAGATTTCTTTGTCGTCATCCAGTCTTCGAGTTTCCTTCAATGCCTCAGGAAAGACAGCAACAGGCTTCTGAGAGAATAGAGGTGGAAAATTCGGGCGAACATAATCGTCAATGTACTCAGGGGACTCCCGGCGATCGCCATCAGCTCTTGGCGATCGCGGTCGCGAATAATTTTTCACCTCAACTTCTGGAATGGCATGGCGATCGCCATTGCCATATGGCGATCGCGGTTGCGATGCAGACCCTGTTTTGCTCTCTGTAATCTCATGGCGATCACCACTCAGATCTGGCGATCGTGGTTTCGGCACAGAACAGTCATTTAAAGTTTTTCCGCTCCTCAAGAACACTGCACTGACGTTCTCTCTCGGGTTTCTTACCGGTTCCCTGACCTCTAATTTACTCACAGCTTGAGCAATCTGTCCTAACTGATTTTCAAGATTTTGGATACTTGATTCCGTTTTAGCATTTTGTTGCATCACAGTCTGAGCTAAGGACTTGATCATATCTTCAACAGTCATAGAATTCTGAGGTCTAGGTTGCTGATAATTATTATTATGAGAGTCATACCTTGGCCTTGGCTGCCATCCACCAACAGCGTTTACCTCAGCATTCGGCTCTTGGAGTTGTTGACCACCACTTTGCAGCATAAAAGACTTCATCATATCTTTCAGTTCATTCATGTCAGTCTGTAATTGATCTGAATTAATTGCTTTGACTGAGTGGGATCCCTGTCTACTGCCAAACTGCCTTGAACTCTCAGCTATCTCTTCAAACATGTCAGTGGCCTGAGGTATAGTCAGTTTCAGAAAATTACCTCCACAAGATGCGTTTACCATTCGACGATCCTCATCAATCAGGCCACTAAACAAGTACATAAGGAGATCTTGGTCAGTATAACTATGGAATGGGCAGCTTGAGCAAAGCTTCTTGAATCTCTCATAATACTCATAGAGACTCTCAGTTGAATGTTGTTGAAGGTTCGTGATCTCCTTCTTCAAGTTGCTCAGTTTTGTAGCTGGAAAATATTTCTCTAAAAAGACCTTTTTCATCTTAGCCCATGTATCAATACTCCCTGGAGCTTGATAATAGAGCCAATCATTCGCAGCGTCTTTCAGAGTAAATCGGAAAGCTCTCAGCATGACCTGTTCCTCAGTAACACCTCTTGGCTTCATACTAGAACATATGGCATGGAATTGAGCCAAGTGTTTGTTGGGATCTTCTCCTGCTAAGCCATGGAAGTGTGGTAGCTCATGAATTAAACCAGCTTTTAGTTCAAAGTTCACACATTCTTCAATCTCAGGAAACCTCACTGCCAAAGGTTGTTGGTTTAAGTCTGGGGCAGTGAGTTGCCTCATAGTAGGCAATGGCGGTCCATGTCGATCACCCATCTCGTTATCTTGGTTTAGAGCTGCTCTTTGGTTCCAAAGGAACGTCCTTTCAATCTCTGGGTCAAAGGAAACAAGAGATGAATCAGTAGCACGGGTCTGAACCATAAAGGTTCACACCAAAAGGTTGATAATTTCACAATTAACACAGAATCAGAAAAAATTCAATTCCCCGGCAACGGCGCCAAATTTGATGAAGCTAAAGTCGTAGTGCCAAATCAAAGAAAACCCTAAACACTAACTAGAGTATAGCAAGTAAGTAGAGGTCGAACCCAAGGGAATCAAAACACCAAATCAATGCAGTCAAGTGAAATATCAACTAGTAACAAGTAACCAAAGGGGGGGGGGGGGGGTTGATTGCAAGAAGACACAAGTAGCCAGTAACAAGCAGAGGAAGTTTGGGTGAGAATATTATGCGAAGGGGTTTCACCTAGCAAGTATCCACACAACAGTCAATCAAGTTGATCATAGATTTATCTCAAGTTCTATTCAATCCTAGGAAATATTCCTATTCCAATCTTTAATATATCAGCAGGCCAACCGGTCCTGATAATACTTATTATTCAGCAATCAAGGAAACCTCTCAAGATTAGATGAAATAGCAGCAAAGGGCACAGGAATCATAAGGATGCATGCAATAACTTACAACCGTCAAGTATTAACATGCAATCAATTCTCTTTCATAAAAGCAATCAACTACCAGATCATGCAGATATGAGTGCTACACTGACAAGGAATTCCACCGTATATTAATAGTCTAGCAATAGAAAACTATCAATCAAACTAGGTGATCAAGCTAGCAAAACTAATAGAAATCAATAGATGAAGAACAAGAGAATTAATACAAACCCATAGGAAAAGAACAAGAGTTTAGAAATCTCACAACTTAATAACTGAAGGTTTCAACCGCTAAGTAAAACAATGGAGATTAGTTCCTGCTCATGGTTGCAGAACTAAATTGTCTGATGGAAAAGATGATGGAAAAGATAATAGAGGCTAGGGTTCTTAAATAGAGACTAACCCTAAAAATATACGGTAAAAGATAAATATCCTAAAACTAATTAAGGAAAAAGGAAAACAAAAGAAATAAAACAAAAGGAATAAAAGAAAGCACAAATTTGGTGAAATCAATTCACGTATTTGCTTCCTCCATTCGGTCGACATCACCGGCTTGCAAAGCCCATCACGAGCGGCCCAAATTCTCCAGGCCCAGCTTGTACACGGCCCATCAACTTGCTTCTCTTCACTTCTTCCGCGTGGGCCTGCTTCAATCCGAGTGGAATCCTCCTCCTTAATACATGGGCCGGATTCAAATAATGGCCCAACTCTTCAATATATATTAGCGTGGCTTCTGCTGCTGTAAGGTAGCGATCGCCATCAAACCATGGCGATCGCGGTCGCTCCTGATTCTAAACTCGTCTTTTCGTCTTCAACTCTTCTTAACTCCAATTCTTCATTTTATATCTTCTAAGTCTTTATAATAACTCCAATGATCCATAACATAGAAATGTCTCTAAACTCATATGAATATACTCCTAATATAATGTAATAATCCCTAGTTACGCTATACAAAGTGCAGCGTATCAACAGGTCTTCCCTAATTCTCACCATCGTTTGTGTATGTGGCACATTATGAGGAAAGTGCCATCAAAGACTAAATATGATGGTGAGACAAGTGATCAGTTTCAGAAGAAACTCAATGCTATTGTTTGGACTCATGAATTGGAACCGGCTGAATTTGAGTCACGCTGGAATGCTTTGTTTGCAGAATTTCCACTCGTAAACCGCAAATGGTTTGATGATATCTTTGCTATTCGGCATTTCTGGATTCCAGCTTATTTCCGGGACATTCTTTTTGGTGGTTTAGTTCGTACTACCTCTCTGTCTGAATCTACAAACAGTTACTTTAGTCATTTTAATGACAAGTATTTTCGCATGGTTGAGCTTGTGATGCATTTTGATATTGCAATGGACACCCAACGACATCAACAATCTAGGCTGACCCATGAATCTCTCACCAAACATCCAGATTTGAAGACACAATTGGTTGTGGAGGAAGAAGCATCCAAGGTCTATACTCAGACTGTATTCTGTCTTGTTCGCCAGGAAATTGCAGCAGCTTGTTTTTCCTGCTCCCTTGCTTCTATCTCAGAAAGTAATGGTAAGAATAATTTTTTCGTCTTTTTGCTATTTAATTTTGTAATGCTTTTATGAACTCCTGATACGCTGCACTTTGTATAGCGTAACTAGGGATTATTACATTAGTTTAAGGGTCTTATCATATATGTTTCGAGTCATTATTATGTTCTGAGTTGTTTATTAAAAAGTGAAGAAATGAAGACCAGAACCGAACAAGAAGAGGATCAAAGTTGTTTACATGAAGACCGCGATCGCCAGGCATCTATGGCGATCGCCACAACAAGGCCGAAGGCATTCCGGACTTTCCTTATTTTCCTTTGTTTGTTTTATTTCTTTTTCCTTATTTTATTATTTCGTTTAGGATATATCTTTTACCATATATTTTTAGGGTTAGTCTCTATTTAAGAACCCTAGCCTCTATTATCTTTTCCATCATCTTTTCCATCAGACAATTTAGTTCTGCAACCATGAGCAGGAACTAATCTCCATTGTTTTACTTAGCGGTTGAAACCTTCAGTTATTAAGTTGTGAGATTTCTAAACTCTTGTTCTTTTCCTATGGGTTTGTATTAATTCTCTTGTTCTTCATCTATTGATTTCTATTAGTTTTGCTAGCTTGATCACCTAGTTTGATTGATAGTTTTCTATTGCTAGACTAGGAATATACGGTGGAATTCCTTGTCATTGTAGCACTCATATCTGCATGATCTGGTAGTTGATTGCTTTTATGAAAGAGAATTGATTGCATGTTAATACTTGACGGTTGTAAGTTATTGCATGCATCCTTATGATTCTTGTGCCCTTTGCTGCTATTTCATCTAATCTTGAGAGGTTTCCCTGATTGCTGAATAGTAAGTATTATCAGGACCGGTTGGCCTGTTGATATATTAAAGATTGGAATAGGAACATTCCCTATGATTGAATAGAACTTGAGATAAACCTATGATCAACTTGATTGACTGTTGTGTGGATACTTGCTAGGTGAAACCCCTTCGCATCATATTCTCACCCAAACTTCCTCTACTTGTTACTGGTTACTTTTGTGTTCTTGCAATCAAAACCCCCCCCCCCTTGGTTACTTGTTACTTGTTACTTGTTACTAGTTGATATTTCACTTGACTGCATTGTTTTGGTGTTTGATTCCCTTGGGTTCGACCTCTACTTACTTGCTATACTCTAGTTAGTGTTTAGGATTTTCTTTGATTTGGCACCACGACTTTAGCTTCATCAAATTTGGCGCCGTTGCCGGGGAATTGAAATTTTTCTGATTCTGTGTTAATTGTGAAATTATCAACCTTTTGGTGTGAACCTTTATGGTTCAGACCCGTGCTACTGATTCATCTCTTGTTTCCTTTGACCCAGAGATTGAAAGGACGTTCCTTTGGAACCAAAGAGCAGCTCTAAACCAAGATAACGAGATGGGTGATCGACATGGACCGCCATTGCCTACTATGAGGCAACTCACTTCCCCAGACTTAAACCAACAACCTTTGGCAGTGAGGTTTCCTGAGATTGAAGAAGGTGTGAACTTTGAACTAAAAGCTAGTTTAATTCATGAGCTACCACACTTCCATGGCTTAGCAGGAGAAGATCCCAACAAACACCTGGCTCAATTCCATGCCATATGTTCTAGTATGAAGCCAAGAGGTGTTACTGAGGAACAGGTCATGCTGAGAGCTTTCCGATTTACTCTGAAAGACGCTGCGAATGATTGGCTCTATTATCAAGCTCCAGGGAGTATTGATACATGGGCTAAGATGAAAAAGGTCTTTTTAGAGAAATATTTTCCAGCTACAAAACTGAGCAACTTGAAGAAGGAGATCACGAACCTTCAACAACATTCAACTGAGAGTCTCTATGAGTATTATGAGAGATTCAAGAAGCTTTGCTCAAGCTGCCCATTCCATAGTTATACTGACCAAGATCTCCTTATGTACTTATTTAGTGGCCTGATTGATGAGGATCGTCGAATGGTAAACGCATCTTGTGGAGGTAACTTTTTAAGATTGACTATACCTCAGGCTACTGAAATGTTTGAGGAATTAGGTGAGAGCTCAAGGCAGTTTGGTAGCAGGCAAAGAACACGGTCAATAAGTTCACTTGATCCCGCTAAAATTCAAAGTGATATGAACGAACTGAAAGATATGATGAAGTCTTTTATGCTGCAAATTGGTGGTCAACAACTCCAAGAGCCGAATGCTGAGGTAAACGTTGTTGGTGGATGGCAACCAAGGCCAAGGTATGATTCTCATAATATTAATTATCAGCTACCTTAAACCTCAGAATTCTATGACTGTTGAAGATATGATCAAGTCCTTAGCTCAGACTGTGATGCAACAAAACGCTAAGACGGAATCAAGCATCCAAAATCTTGAAAATCAGTTAGGACAAATTGCTCAAGCTGTGAGTAAATTAGAGGCTAGGGAACCGGTAAGAAACCCGAGAGAGTACGTCAGTGCAGTGTTCTTGAGAAGCAGAAAAACTTTAAACGACTGTTCTGTGCCAAAACCGCGATCGCCATGAGATTACAGAGAGCAAAACAGGATCTGCATCCCGACCGCGATCGCCATATGGCTATGGCGATCTCCATGCCATTCCAGAAGCTGAGGTGCAAAATTATCCGCGACCGCGATCGCCAAGAGCTGATGGCGATCGACGGGAGCCCCCTGAGTACATTGACGATTATGTTCGCCCGAATTTTCCACCTCTATTCTCTCAGAAGCTTGTTGCTCCCTTTCCTGAGGCATTGAAGGATACTCGAAGGCTGGAGAACGACAACAAAATCTTCGAAACCTTTAGTAGGTGTGAGGTAAACATTCCTTTGCTCAAACTTGTTAAAAGTATTCCTAGATTTGCTAAGTTTTTGAAAGAAGTTTGCACTATTAAAAGAAATCAAAAACTGAAAGGAAAGAAGAAAGTTTAATTAAGTGAACAAGTTTCTGCTGTGTTTCAAAAACGCATGCCTAAGAAATGTGGTGATCCAGGCATATTTAGCATTCCATGTGTGATTGGTGAAACTAAATTTGACAAAGCCATGCTAGATTTAGGTGCATCAATCAATGTTTTGCCTTACTCGTTGTATGAATCACTAGGCTTAGGACCTTTGCATAAAACAGGAACTGTTATTCAACTTGCTGATAGGTCTACTGTGTACCCGAAAGGGGTTGTTGAGGATGTTCTTGTTATGGTGGGTGATCTGATTTTTCCTGCTGATTTCTTTGTGTTAGATATGGAGCATGCTAATAATGTCACACCTATACTGTTAGGTAGACCTTTCATGAAAACTGCACAAACGAAAATTGATGTTAATAGTGGGACTCTCTCTATGGAGTTTGATGGGGATAAGGTAGAATATAATATATATGATATGGATGCCATTGATAAGAATTCTCTATGTGCTATTGATGTGATTAAGCCTACTTGTAAGGATGAATTACAACCTGTTTTAGAGAATATCTTAGAGCCCCCAAAAGTAGATATTGTTTTGTCTACTAATATGCATGAGTGTCAGGCTAAGCCAGAGCCTAAAGGTAAGCTCTCTTCACATCCTTTGGGCAATCGCCTTTCATTACTGACCTCGCCAGGTGAGATACCATTAATGTCTAGTGTGCAGGCACTTGACATTGAGCTTAAACAGCCGCCTGATACGGTTAAGGAGGATAAAGTGAATGAAACCACCTTCATTACTAAAGACAATGTAGTCAAGGTAAGAGGGACGAGATTCAAGGCGTTCCATGAGTGGTTCAAGAGATAATTCAGAAAAGAGACGCTTTTCACAAAGCCAAATGGCGTTAGTTAAATCTCTTGAGTTTCATGTCGAGCCACGACATAAAATAAGGCGCTACTCGGGAGGCAACCCGAGGTTTGAGTTTGTTTTTATTTGTTTTTGTTCGGTTTAATTTTCTTTTTAGTTTTTCTATGGACAGGAGGAAATCACCGAAGCTTAGGGTCAGCTACAATCAGTAGCCAATCTCGTTGTAAGTCTTCTCTCCCGTCTAAAAAAAAACGAAAATCATTCCGAGAAAAAAATAATATATCGGATTAAAAAAAAATAGAGTGCAGAAAAAAAATATGAGAGAAAAGAAAGTAAGGAGTTGTATTACATCAAGTTTGGTTTCATTAGTACTATCATTCTAGATCTACATCCGCTGGAGCTTAGCTTGTTGGTGACCATGTTCTTTGTAAGGAGTTGATTTGTTTGGGTCACCTTCTACATTAGAGGTATTATTTCTTTTGCTTTAGATGGGCTATGCATTATTGGATTACATTTAGTGCTCATCTAGTTTCTCATTCTACCACATTTTGAGTTTTATTGGAGGAAGGTCGTCCGACCTTGTATGTGAGTCTTCTGTCTCCTTCCCTGGGTTCATTTTTATGTCTTCCATTTCATTGAGGACAATGCAATGTTTAAGTATGGGGAAGGAGAATGTATTCACATGTAATTATTTGAGTGTTGGTTGTATCTGCACGAGCTTATTGAATATATATTGTATGAAAAAGCCACAAAAATTGAAAAAAGGCATACAAAATCCTTGGATAGCAAGATCTATGCAATAAGAAGGTGGCTTGACCGGCATTAGGCTGGGGAAAAAATGAGTCTTGAGTGATGTGAGTTTTGTGAGTCTGGAACAATTATTGAGTGGTTGAGATGAAAACCCGAAAGGGCGCCCAAGCAAGATGAGTGTTAAAAAAAAAAATTGAGTGTTTTAGGATCTTTATCATCTTGGCGTATGGAGACATAAGAAGGAGGCGTATAGGAGGATTCATGTATGCCACTTGGAGGAATAAGGTGTAGTTCTGGGTATGTGCTTATTTTATCACATTGTTCTTGATTATTGTTGTTGTGTTTTGTATGTTTGGAGGAGTTTATTGAGTATGTAATCACTAGGAGATATTCTTGTACTTCCTGAGGCTTTGAGTATTTTATTGTATGGGTAACTTTTCTGTAAGTTACTCGGGACGAGTAAAAGTCTAAGTATGGGGGTATTTGATACGCTGCACTTTGTGTAGCGTAACTAGAGATTATTACATTAGTTTAGGAGTATTATCATATGTGTTTCGAGTCATTATTATGTTCTGAGTTATTTATTAAGAAGTGAAGAAATGAAGACCAGAACCGAACAAGAAGAGGATCAAATATTGAAGACATGAAGACTTTAAGACATTCTGCGGAGCAGCGGCGATAGCCACCATCACTATGGCGATCGCCATTCTACAACAGAAGCATTACATGAGTTCGAGAGATCATGGCGATCGCCATGACTCTACGGCGATCGCCATGGGGCGACAGAGACAAGGCAAAGCTTTACATGAAGACCGCGATCGCCAGGCATCTATGGCGATCGCCACAACAAGGCCGAAGGCATTCCGGACTTTCCTTATTTTCCTTTGTTTGTTTTATTTCTTTTTTCTTATTTTATTATTTCGTTTAGGATATATCTTTTACCATATATTTTTAGGGTTAGTCTCTATTTAAGAACCCTAGCCTTTATTATCTTTTCCATCATCTCTTCCATCATCTTTTCCATCAGACAATTTAGTTCTGCAACCATGAGCAGGAACTAATCTCCATTGTTTTACTTAGCGGTTGAAACCATCAGTTATTAAGTTGTGAGATTTCTAAACTCTTGTTCTTTTCCTATGGGTTTGTATTAATTCTCTTGTTCTTCATCTATTGATTTCTATTAGTTTTGCTAGCTTGATCACCTAGTTTGATTGATAGTTTTCTATTTCTAGACTAGGAATATACGGTGGAATTCCTTGTCATTGTAGCACTCATATCTGCATGATCTGGTAGTTGATTGCTTTTATGAAAGAGAATTGATTGCATGTTAATACTTGACGGTTGTAAGTTATTGCATGCATCCTTATGATTCATGTGCCCTTTGCTGCTATTTCATCTAATCTTGAGAGGTTTCCCTGATTGTTGAATAGTAAGTATTATCAGGACCGGTTGGCCTGCTGATATATTAAAGATTGGAATAGGAACATTCCCTAGGATTGAATAGAACTTGACATAAATCTATGATCAACTTGATTGACTGTTGTGTGGATACTTGCTAGGTGAAACCCCTTCGCATCATATTCTCACCCAAACTTCCTCTGCTTGTTACTGGTTACTTTTGTGTTCTTGCAATCAAACCCCCCCCCCCCCCCCCCCTTGGTTACTTGTTACTTGTTACTAGTTGATATTTCACTTGACTGCATTGATTTGGTGTTTTAATTCCCTTGGGTTCGACCTCTACTTACTTGCTATACTCTAGTTAGTGTTTAGGGTTTTCTTTGATTTGGCACTACGACTTTAGCTTCATCAAGTCCCTAAGTATCTTCATGAACCTTCTTGTTTTGTGTTGAGTATGATGTAGATTAATTGGTTAAATTCCCATAAATGCCCTCTGTTTGTTAATTATGTATATTTTCATGAACTATATCCCTGTTTTTATGAACCTTGTGGATTATTCATGAATCAAATCAGCAGAACACTATCACCTTTTTCTTTCTTATTTTATTTGGGTGCTTGAATTGATTTTATGCAAATGATTGCAGGTAAGACATTATATTTCTTTATGAGGGAAGAAAATGGAAAAGAATATAAGGTTGAATATATTTCTGTTGTTGATGAATATCACTGTAGCTGCAAGATGTTTCTGAGGCTTGGATTGCCCTATCGTCATCTCATTTGTGTGTTCAAGAACAAGCTTGTGCCAACAATCCCTTCTAAATATGTGCTTTCTCGCTGGACTAAGTCTGCTACAATTAGTCCAATCTTTAGTATTGATGATGTTGTTGTTGATCAAGGTGTGTCTTCAGATCAGAAGGAGTTTTTGCTCAACTCTGCTATTTCAGAATTTTATAGTTGTCTTGGTGTGCTTGAAGACAATTCAGATCAATTGGCAGAATTAGTATCCATGTTGAAGCTAAAAAAGACGTCCTTCCTTGGTCCTCCCAGTCATTCTTCTAGCTCTGTACCAGTAAATCAGCAACATTTGGAGAGTTATGTAGGAGTTCAGGTGCCTTCTGAGGTTAGCATTCATCCACCACCACAAGCAAAGAACAAAGGTAGTGGTCATATCCTTCTTCATCTACCAGCAATGTCATTGACCCTACCCGTGTCAAACGTAGGCGTTGTGGAAAATGCCAGCAACTTACTACTCACAACAGTCGCACTTGTAATGGTGTTATAGATGTTTAGGATTTTTTCTGTTGCTCAGTTTGTGTTTTTAGTCTTTAAGAACAGTTTTTGTTAGTGTTATGAACCTTATTTTAGTTTTATGAACCTACTAGAAATCTTGCAACAGATGTTATGAAGCAATTTATCATTTTGATGAATGTCTTTGTTACTTTTATGAACCTATATGCTTTTATTCTAGCTTTATTTTTTTGTATTCAAATTTATGAACTTCGACCCAAAACAATATGAACCTTTAGGCACATTTTTATGAACTTGTAGGTATATTTTTATGAACTTCTAGGCACATTTTCATGAACCTAAGATAATTGTTATGAGGTTCAGAGCATATTTTCATGCATAGTTGCATGGACCTCTAGGCATATTGTTATGAACCTGTAGTCAATTTTTCATGAACCCCCAGGCTTTTTTTCATGAACCCAATTGTATATTTGCATTATCCTCTAGGCATATTTTCATGAACCTAAGATCACTTCTATGAACCTCTTAGTATATTTTCCTGAACCTATATTCATTATTGCATGAACCTCTACACACATTTTCCTGAACCTCTAGGAAAATTTTCATGAACCTCTAGGCAAATTTTCATGAACCTCTATGCAAATTTCATGAACCTCTAAAAAAATTTCAATAACCTAATTGTATTGCTATGAACCTCTAGGCCTATATTCACGAACCTCTAGACATACTTTCATGAACCTTTAGGCACATTTTCATGAACCTAAGAGTATTGCTATGAACTTCAAAGCATATTTTCATGCATAGTTGCATGAACCTCTAGGCATATTTTCATAAACCTCTAGGCTAATTTTCATGAACCTCCAGACATTTTTTCATGAACCCAATTGTATTGCTATGAACCTCTAGGTATAATTGCATTTTTCCTCTAGACATACTTTCATAAACCTCTAAGGATATTCTCATGAACCTAAGAGTATTGCTATGAAGTTGTATTGGAATTGAATGATTACCAAGTTGAAGTTCAACTACACTCTTTTTTCCTTAAATCTTAGTTTTTGTCCCAATGAGTGTTTTTCACAATGTGATTTTTGAAGAGGCATTTGAAGAATATCATGAACCTTCTAGGCATATATTCATGAGCCTATATTCATTAGTGCATGAACCTCTAGGCAAGTTTTATGAACCCTCAGGCAAATTTTCATGAACCTCTAGGCAATTTTTCATGAACCTCTATGCTAATCCTTATTATATGCCAAGTTGTATTACGCATTGTTGAAAATGACAATGGACCAAGTGTCACTGTTTTTTTTTGTATCTAATGAACCTGTTTTTGAAATCTTATGAACCTGTCTACAATAAACATATGAACCTGCTTTTTTTTTAGATCAAACAAGCAAATCAAATTCCAACCATTCATCTGTCATTCTTAAAACCAAATTCAAACTCAAGTACCATTTCAAACCTAAATTCAAACCAAAGTACGAGATGAATCCAAATTCCCAAGTCAAACTACCATTTAAAAGTACCTAGCTACCAAGTATTTTTGTGAATTGTAAACTAGACAGCCTACATAACTACCAACTCGTCCCAGCTTTTTCAGATTCCCTTGATTATCTTCAGTGCTTTATCCTTAACCTTGTTCACATCCGATGTTATAATAGCATGCACATACTTTTGCCTCGGCAATTGCAAGCACTTCTTCCTATTCTTCTTTGTTATCTCTGGTTCCCATGTTTCTGTGTTTGAACCCATGAACATTTCCATGTTTCTCATTGTTAGCACTGCTGAGTTGATTACATCTCCTACTTCATTCCATGGCATCTTCACCAAAGTGGATTTTGTCTTTGCAGCTAAGATTGCTTTTGCTTTCTTATCGAAATCGTGCTTCCACAAGCTCCTTGTAAGGAAATTTGTCTACATGAATAGCAAAATATCACTATACTAGTTTGTTCTAATTTTGTAATTTTCTTAGAATTGTGTTAAAGAAGTAGTTGTAGATTTACCACTCTGTCAATAGCTTCCTTGTACCGCTTCAGATTTGGGTCATTGTGTGCAGAGTCAAACACTTGTATTTTTGCATTTCTTATGTCATAAGATATGCAATACATGTGTTCATTGTTCTCCAACACTGGGATTATAACCTGTAATAATCAAATAAATTAGTTTTCATATGTAGCATAATAATTCTATGAACCCTGATTGTATACCTACCATGTCAATATCACGCAATTCTCTGTAAGGGGTTTCCAAGATGTTGGTTTGCATGCTCTTGAGGAACGTTTCTTCTCTGTTCTTCGGGGAAATCATCTGTGTTTGAAAATGGAAACAATTAGACACTCTTAAAACTATTAATATTAATATTATGAACCTTTCTCAGAAATTACATGGAGCTGCAAAATATATCATATGAATCTTCACAATAATGAATTGAACCATGCTCAAGAAAACTTTTGTCGCCTCTTATAAACCTTATGAATGAGCCTTATATATTTCATGAACCTTCCTTATAAATTTCATGAACCTACACAATATGTATATGAACCTACCTTCTAGTTTTTACTGAACTTCCCTATAAATCATACTAAATAAAAAACATCTGAAAATGATATTGAATTTAGCATAGTTTACCATGAGATATGTGTTTAAAAATAGCCGGTTAGGTTTGTTGTCGCTTCTGTCCTTCTCATGGTAGTTCAAAATAGTCGTCCAAGCATCGATCACTTTGAAGTTGGCATCCATATCTACTTTCATTGTGCTGAACTCAAACAATGTTGTCTTTGTTTGTCTGTCTTGAAACAGTATAGTCCTGGACACATTTAAGTTATTTATTTTCAGTAATTAATTAAAACTTTCATAATAATATACAACTGCAATTAAAACTTCTACCGTCAGTTCTAGAAGATTTCCAAAGCCTATGCTCCTGATGATCTCCTTCTTTGGTTCAGACATTTTCTTGAGAGTCTCGACCAACTTTTTGGGCACATTCCGGAGGATAAAGCTTTCAAATCCAATCTCTTCTGTCTTCACCTCTTTCTTGACAGTCATCTCTGATTTTGTTGTCGTTTCCTTCATGGCATCTGCTTTTGCCCTTTTAGATCTGGTTACCATCTTCTTCTCTTCATTGCCTTTGCTTGCCAATTTGTTGTCAGTTTGTGTGTTCTCCACCTCGCTTCCCTCCTGAATCTCTTGTACTTCTTTTCCTTTTTCGAGCCTTCCCTTTCTCCTCACACTGTCTTGTTGTGGTACAGACTTAAATCTTTTCTTTTTTCTCTCTTCAGATGAAGTGGCCACTTGTTTGCCCTTTTTGTTTTGCATCTCTTCTTTTTGCAAAACCTTCTGCCTTTTTGGTGGAGGACCTGGACTCTTCACTGCCAGTGCCTTCTTCTTCCCCACTCTAATTGGTGGAATATACTCTGTAGTCACAAACTCCTCATTGCTTAGTACATCTTCCTCCATCTCACTGTCTTTATCACCATCTGCAAGCATAAATTTTAGTTGTTATTTTGTGTAGTTATAAAAGATCATAACTTATATGAACCTTAAATGTATTTCCATGAACCTATAGGTCTATGTATATGAACCTATAAGCCTATATCATGAAGCATTATTTAAACATGTATTAAAAA
Source organism: Oxyria digyna (assembly GCA_029168935.1). Taxonomy (NCBI): domain Eukaryota; kingdom Viridiplantae; phylum Streptophyta; class Magnoliopsida; order Caryophyllales; family Polygonaceae; genus Oxyria; species Oxyria digyna. Next base: position 17,763,468 of record JAPVLV010000007.1, on the reverse strand, counting down.
CTTGTTTAACCTCTTTCTTTTTACCTGTCTTATTGTCCAGTTTTTCTTCTTTGTCATCTTGAAGGTTTTGTTCTTCACTTGCAGCATTGGTTTGTTCTTCACTTGCAGGAATGTGTTCATCACTCATCTCTTGTGTTTCCGCTTCTTCTTCTTCACCTTCAGTCAGAGCAAAATTAATCATCACAATGATAAGTGTATATGTATCAACTTAGAAGTGCACTTTTATGAACCTTTAATTGTACTGTTATGAACTTCTACTTATATTTTCCTGAACCTCTAAGTGTACTGTTATGAACCTCTAAGTTTTAATAAATGAACCTCTAAGTGTTTTTTCACGAACCTCTAATAATGTTTGCATGAACTTCTAAGAATGTTTGCATTAACTTCTAAGAATGTTTGCATTAACTATTAAATCTATTTCTATGAACCTCAAGGTGTGTATGCATGAACCTTTAAGTGTATATGCATGAACCTCAATGTGTATGAGCATTAACCTCTTAGTTTCAATGAATGAACCTCTAAGTGTTTTTCCATGAACCTCTAAGTGTTTTTTCTTGAACCTTTAAGTGTTTTTTCATGAACCTAAATGTGCATATGCATTAATTTCTAAGTTATAATGAATGAACCTCTAAGTGTTTTTTCATGAACCTCTAACTGTTTTTTCATGAACCTCTAAGTGTGTTTGTATGAACCTCTAAGTGTGAATAAACCTTAAAGTATCTTACCTGTGCCAGTCTCTGCTTTCTGAGTCCCTTCCTCTGTAACGCACTTCTCTTGTGTTTGTCCTACTTCCTCAGCTGTGACATATTGTTCATGTGTATCTTCTTCTTCTTGACTTTTATTCTTTTGTGTAGAGTTGTCTTCATCATTCCCATCATCTGATCTTTCATCGTGACAGGGTTCCTCTTCACTTTTGCTCTGTTGTGTAGAGTTGTCTTCATCATTCCCATCATCTGATATTTCATCTTCACACGGTTCCTCTTCACTCTTGCTCAGTTGTGTAGAGTTGTCTTCGTCATTCTCATTTTCTGATCCTTCATTGTCACAATGATCCTCTCTTTGTTGTTCCTGACTTTGTGTCGCTGTTGAGTACCTTTCTTCACTTGTTTGAGAATTTCCCAGTTTAATTCCCATACTTCTTCTTTTGTTGTAAACTCTTTTAGGAGAGTTTTCAGCATCTTCTTTTGGTGTGTCTGCAAGGGAAATCAGTAAAGGGGTTAATAATCAACACTTATGTCACAACTTTTTTTCACAATTATGAATGCACTAGAAAACAAGTCTAGGTAATAATAATCAACATGAAGATAGCAAGGCAAAGCCAGCAGAAGCATTCACATATCATTCAGTAAAATTCAAAAGCTACTGATGTTAACTGGTTCACCCACACAGTTGTTAGTGATATTGTTTTCCCTGGTAACAAGATACAAACACTAGCACGAACACCTCAAACAACAAGCTTTATCTAGTTACTAGTTACTAGTTAGACATCTCAAACAACCAAGTAACAAACATGAAGAAAAATAAACGGATTTCTTATGAACCCTAGAAACTACATCTAACATTTCTGTTCAAAATAAGTTCATGAAAATGAGTAACAAACATGAAGAAAAATAAATTGATTTCTTATGAACTCTAGAATCTACATCTAACGCAAAAAATTCTTATGAACCCTAAAAAAATTTCGAAAACCCTAATTTTTGGTTTGATTTTCACTTACCTTCAACCGTGAGGTCGATGTAACTGCTTGGATCTTCCTCTGCCTTTGATCTGTTCTCCATTCTTTCTCCAATATCTTCCTTCTTGCTTTTCCCCATTTTCAATTCGTAACTGCTTGCAACTCCCTTCCTCTTCTCAAATCGATTGTTTCTCCCTTCCAGATGTATAATATCTTGAGCGAGATCGATTTGCTTCAATGAATTTTGGTTTCGATCTTTGATTTGTGGTTGCGTCGATCGAATTCTCTCCGAGAATTAGGGTTTTTCGCAAAATAGTCGATCGCCCTTCTTCTCTCCTTTCTCTCAAGTTTTTTCTTTTGATTTTTCCTTTTCTGTCTTCTTATTTTCTTCTTGCGAAATCTCTAAGTTGCCCTTAATATTATTTTAAATTTACGTCCCTGCCACCGTTTCCCACACCTGATCCCACGTGTGTGCATCTCACCGGATCACTTCTCCCTTTATAACTCAACCGTTGGTTGAATGATCTAAGGGCCCAGAAGTGTCATCACGTCCTCACCGGATAATTTGTCCTTACCCGAGCCCCCCTCTTATTATATATACTAAAACAGAGTGGTGTATTGACACATGTCGTCCTTATGGTCAATTGGTCTATATGTCGACCTCTGGGCTATGCCACATCATCTTCCACATCAGCGCCATATCATTTGTTTTTATCTTTTGTTATATATTTTTGTAAAAAGATTAAATAAGAAAAATAAAAAGATATCTAATAGACTATATCTTCTCTATCTTTTATCAAATTATAAAATTAAAAAGATATCAATGAAAATATATATATTTTTGTTTTCACATGTCATATCTTTTTTCTTATATATATATCTATATTTATTTATTTTTAAAACAGAGCGGTGTATTGACACATGTCGTCCTTACGTTCAATTGGTCTATATGTCGACCTTTGGGCTATGCCACATCATCTTCCACATCAGCGCCACATCATTTGTTTTTATCTTTTGTTATATATTTTTGTAAAAAGATTAAATAAGAAAAATAAAAAGATATCTAATAGACTATATCTTCTTTATCTTTTATCAAATTAAAAAATTAAAAAAATATCAATGAAAATATATATATTTTTGTTTTCACCATATCATATCTTTTTTCTTATATATATATCTATATTTATTTATTTTACTATTAATTTAATTAGAACTTAAACTACTTATTTAATATAAATCTGATTAGAACTTAAATTATAAACCACAAACTAAATTATATAGTATTGATATAAAGTACTTACGTAAGAGTATAAATATATATAATCATATTGTTAAAAATATTTAATACATGCGACCCTGTGCATGGCGGGGGAACATACGCTAGTTATAGGCCTAACTAGTGTGTGTTCTCGTACCATGTACGGGGTCGCACGTAATAAATATTTTAATAATATATTTATATTTTATACTATTAATTAGTTTATAGAATTTAGTTTATACTTTATGATTTATAATTTAGAGATTATAGTTTATAGTTTACCGTAAACTAAGTGGTTTGGGGATGTCTTTTGTGGATTGTAGGTCGAGATGGCAACAAAATTGTTTGGAGACGACGAGAGGTTCGTCGAATTGGGATATGGATGTTGACTTGGGCTTTCAACAAATTGGTTTGTGAAGGATTCGAAGATGATGATTGAGGGACACTCAAACAAAGGAAGTTTTGGCTAGAGATGTAGAAGAATGAGGTTAGAAGATATGGGAACTTATGAGGTTAGGGATGTAGAAGATAAGATTAGAAGCCTACGGTGAAGAAGATGAGAAACTAGAGCCCGAAGGAGTTGGTGACGCCCAGATCAAGAAGAGGAGGAATTCTTTCGTCTCAACAAAGTTCTTGAGGGTCGCCCTGCCCGCCTTTATGGGATGTATGAGCAGCAAAATTGTCCCATTTTAAATGGGATGACTTGACCCGACCCTGATAAATGAGTACAATTTTGAATTAGGCTCTGCCCAAACCCTAATTTGGTCCGATCTATTTTTAACGCATGAAAGAATGAGATAAATGTTGTTATAGAGCAACTTTCAAACTAATGAAAGTATAAGAGAAAAACTTTTATTGGTGTCGTTTCGAGCAACTTTCAAACTAGTGAAAGCATGAGAGAAAAACTTTTATTAGTGTCTTAATTGTATACTCAAGACGGTAATCTAAGTTTCGATTTTAATTAAGTTTAATAATAGGATTAACCTAAAGGTGTGGTTCGTATGAGAAGAGTTTTTAGGGTGAGAACGTGTGAATGAGTGATGTTTATCAAAATATACTTAAATGTTCATCAAAATACACTCAAATGTTCATCAAAAAAATTGATGCTTTGAAAAAGTGATGCAAATATACGTTTTTCGCTGAATATTCTTCAGTTTCTCAATAAATATTCTTTACAAAAGGAATATTTTTTCAAATTTTGGATGTGTTTAAGTTTACAAATAAATGTAAATGTTGATCGTTCTCAAGTTTGCATTATAAAGTTTATTTACACCCGATACTTTCTCTTAACCTAACTAGTTGTATACTATTCTATTTTCGGATTGTACACCTCATCATTGCTATTGAGTTTCTATAAATAATCGTAAAAACATATGTATTATTTTGTTAATGTTTAATACTTAAAATTTGGCATGATAAATACACTATACTACGAGAATGAATTCGGGCAGCGCAGAGCAGATACAGATTTTCATATGTTTTAACGCTTCACAAAGTGGTGGAATATAAATTTTATTTTACAATATATTAGAGTTAAATTTTATAAAAAGAGAATATGATACTCCCACGCCATGCGCGTAATTTTATAACACTAGATTTATTCCCACGCCATGCGCGTAATTTACTTAACGATTTTTATAACTTTGTCTATATAATTCATAAACACATAGAAATAATAACAATAACAATATGTAATATATAGTTATATTTATTCTTATTAATTATTAAATCAAATTTATATAAATAAAAAAAATTATGAGATTTGTAAGAATTTTTCCTGAAATAAGCTTTTTTTTAAAAATAATTTCAAATATAGGCTATGTTCAAAACTTATTCCCAACATGTAGCTTGGTTCAGATAAGAAGGGATGCGGAAGAGACGCTGGTAAAACCAACGTCTTCCAACCAAGTCAATTTTCTTTTTAAATATTTACATACAAGAGACGTTGGATTTGCTAGCGTCTCTTGTATATGATATTTATTTATTTCTATTAACAAAAAAAAAAATGAGACGCTCATTTTCAAATTTTTTTAATGTATAGGAGACGTTGACAAATCCGGCGTCACTTATATATGAAACTTTTTTTTGAAAAACAATTTGGCATACAAAGGTGTATATATGGATTTTTTTTTCAAATCCTTCATATATATATATATATATATATATTGTTGCATTAGACTTACGCGGGTTCGGATGGCTCGTATGGGCTTGTTCGGAATCGGAATCGATCAAGACCTGTTTCGTTGAGTCCGTATTGATCCCAACTTTCACCAGATATGTCTCTCGTCATCTGATACGGAGGAACAAATTTGTAAATCTCCATTTATAGTAGAAGGTACGCACGAGACTTACGAGTGTTCGAGTGGCTCGTATGGACTCGTTTAGTTATCGGAATCGATTGAGACCAGTTTCGTTGGGTTCGTATTGATCCCAACTTTAACCAGACATGCCTCTCGTTTTCTATTGATTAATTATTTCCTCCACTCTAACCGGGAGCCGTTCTAGCTTGGCGAGAATCGGGACCACTCATGAATTTTCAGAATGAGGCATTCGATTTCAACATTCCTCTCGCGAGCCAAGGGTTTTTCGATGACATTGGTAACTCTCTCTTCTAGTTCTCACTTCTTGCTTGCTTTTCCTCTTTCTTGAATCCTTTTACCTTGCTTGGGTTCTTGGTTGGTGAGTATTGAGAAGGAATTTATTTTTGGTGTTTATTTAGTGGTGAAATCGGGCTCCGCCGGGGGGCGGGGGGGAGTTGATAGTCGTTGAAGAAAAATGGCTTGACCGACCGGACTCAGGTAATGGTGCCTCGGATTCTGAGACAACGCCGGAGGCGTGCGGGAGTGTAGAAGACGATGATAGGTGTGCGTTGGTTGCTCCCTTGGTTGAGGGGAACTCACGCGTGTTCGAGTGACTCGTATGGGCTCGTCCGGAATCGGAATCGATCGAGACAGTTTCGTTGGATTTGTATTAAATTTTGATTTTAATAAAATGACATATGTCTCGAATGATGTGACATATGTACATATCGAATTGATAAGTTGATGACGTGGTATAGCTAATTGATAAATGTTTTGCTTTAGTTATTACTAGCGTGTGTTCCCGTACCATGTACGGGGTCGCATGTAATAAATATTTTAATAATATATTTATATTTTATACTATTAATTAGTTTATAGATTGTAGTTTATACTTTATGATTTATAATTTATAGATTATAATTTATGGTTTACGATTTATGTTCTATAGTTTAAGTTCATTAATAACTCAACTTAATTAGATTGATAACATAGTAATAGATAAAGATATATATATATATATATATATATATATATAATATAAGATAAAGATATGATATGATAAAAGATAAAAATCTATATTTCTTTTTGTTATATAACCTATTAGATATCTTTTTGATTTTTTTACTTATTTATTTCAAAGATATATATCAAAATATAAAGTCGGATGACGTGGAGGATGACACGGTGGATGATGTGGCATAGCTTAGAGGTCGACACATAGGCTAATTGAATATAAGAGCGACATGTGGCAAAACAACGTTCTGTTTTAGTATAGGTATAGATATAGAGATTTTATAAAATTAATCATTGTAAATATACATTTATAAATACATGATTTATATATTTAAAAATTTCTATTGATTAATTATTTTTATATTTTCAATCATATCTTGAAATAATAATTACACACCTAACCTATTTTATTTATTAATCTTTAAAATAATCATACACTTAATCTGTTTTAAATATTTTTTTATATAAAATACTCTCGTCCATTCTATAAATTTTTAATCTTTTTTTTTTGGTGAATAAATTTTTTAATCTTTTAGTATTAGTAAAGTGGAGTATATTTATTTAGAGAAATTAAAAATAACAAAATTTTAGATTAAGCAGAACAAGGGCGGCGACGTTTCAGGTGGCGGCCCGGAGGTGCATCCTTCTCTCAATCGGCGACGTTTCTTTCCGACTCATCACGCAGCCAACACCTCAAGCCCCTTAGCGATTCATCTATCTCTCGATCGGTACTCATAATCTGCTTCTCTAACCTAAGCAAGTTTAATTTGGATGATGTCTTTCCATGTTTGGTTGATAATATAATTCGACTTCTTGATAACTGTTGGTTGCGAACTTGCGATTGAATTCACTTACCATAGGTTTCTACTTGTCTTGTGAATATGAATACTTAGCTTTTTCGTGATAAATAAAACAAGTCTTCAGGTAGTATAGATTAGCTGATTAGCTAGCTCTTCCTGATATATACGTAGTGGAGATTCAAATTGCAGGTACAGCTCTTGTGCTTTATAAGTGCCTAATTGTAATTTCATTTGACTAAACATATCACTTGATGATGTTTTAGTTTGTTATAGTATTATGAGAGTGTAAGTGGTAGATATGCTGCACAAAGGATGTTATTTTACTGATCCGTTAGCAGTTTCATTTTTTTTGAAGCCTAATCAGTGTACGCTTCATATTCAATTAGAAGAACAAACCATGGATAGACATTCATCCAATGTGAGTGAGTGACTTTAAAAGTGACTCATGGTCTTGTGTATTTGATAGAAAACATGATTTGTAATTTAGTATAGTTGAACTGGTCTTTTATCATGTGCTTTTCTAATATAGATGCCAAGCTCTCAATCCAAAAGAAACCATGTTAACCGTTAGCAGTTTCATTTTTTTTGAAGCCTAATCAGTGTACGCTTCATATTCAATCAGAAGAACAAACCATGGATAGACATTCTTCCAATGTGAGTGAGTGACTTAAAAAGTGACTCATGGTCTTGTGTATTTGATAGAAAACATGATTTGTAATTTAGTATAGTTGAACTGTTCTTTTATCATGTGTTTTTCTAATATAGATGCCGAGCTCTCAATCCAAAAGAAACCGTGTTAACTGTTAAGTTATCCTCATAACCCTCATCTAGCACTTAACGCAGATAGCCTTAAGATTAGAGAATCTCACGCTGATACAAACATCTTCTTCTCAGCCGACCACTTCTCTTCTCCCGCGTCACCTGTTCTGCTCCAGCCTCTTTTCGGAGAGGTGGTGTCTCTCTCTCAGGTTTCATCTCCTTTCAAGTTTCGACTCTTTCAAGCATGTATGTCCCTGTTTTTACTTCTAGTATCTTTATCAGTTTATCCTATTTGAGATGGTGAATTAGTTTGAGCTTTGAGGAGACAAAAAAACTTCTATTGTTAATTACATGTACTGCTACAATTATTAATTAGTAATATTTCAGTTAGGTGGCTTAGGTCTGTAGGTCTTGGGATGTTCTGTTGACTGAATGAGCAATTTTAGTTTCAAGTCAGGATTCTTTCGATTTGGATGCTATATCTCCTCTAGACCTTCAAATTAGAATAATTCCAAGCCTTTCCCTTTCTGACAAGTTTGACATTGCAGTTTCCAGTTTACAATGCCGGGCAAAATAGGTTGTAGCTGATGTGTGAATCCAGTATCCGGTTTGCACTGGTGTTTGAAATGGCCTGGAGACAGGGGGCATTGAAGCCGGAAATAGTTGTTTCACTGAACTCTGAAAATTGCTTGTCTTAGTCTATGTATCACATTGGTCTCAGTGTTGAACTCCATTTATATGTCTTTTGCATTGAAAAGTTTGCACCTTTATTAATAGACATTTTGTTTTGTAGATTTTGTTAGAACATTGATAGATGGCTATGGATTTTATCCCATTCAAGCAGGATATTGATGAGCTTATAAGAGATTTTGAAGAGGTATTATAAAAACATTAATATGTGAATGAAATTGATTTTATCTTTACCGCTTTTCTGCTTTTACTGACACATTTTATGAACTTTGCAGGGTGCTTATAAATTGTTGTCTGATATGAAAAGAGTGTGGGTAGCTAGAAAGTTCTCATACATATTTGATGCTATACCTGGAAATTCAAATTTAGCATTGGTTATGCAAACTTTATATGCACATTGTGTAGGTATGTATATACAATACCTATGATAATTGAAAATATACATCCCTTGTTTTTGCCAAAGAGAATATGACTAGTAGGACATTAGTTTGCATGTCTTTTGGCAGTTTGGAAGTTCTTGAAACCCTTACTGTACTTATTTCATTTCATAGTTTACCATATATATATAAAAAAAAAAAGATCACAACCGATTTGCGTTGTTACATTATTAATGTAGTCTCGGGTCTCTTCTATCATAAATAGTCTAATGCAACACATAGAGAGCCACTGTATTATTTCTTTGATTGATCCTTCATTCATTCTTCTGTAGCTTCTCAATTAATTTCCCAAATATTGCCTTTTGAGTGAACATTTTGTGAATAATGCCTGTTTATTTGATGCCGGACTTCTGCATTAGCTAGGTGAACTGGAGGTTAAAGTAAATACAACTACACAACTAAGACAAAATGGTATTTCCTAAACTGTAGGTATTTAGCTCCAACATATGCTGAACACCTGAACGATGATCATAATATAAATACCTACATCATTTTATGTTCATATAATTCAAGGATAGTCGGACAAAACATTTGCAGTACCTTGTTTCCTGGTATCAAACTTGTCCCTCTATATCTGATTTCTGTTGGTTTTTCTAAAAACATATACTCAACTGGAAAGCTAAAGATAATAAATGACATTTTTCCCCCCTCTTTCTGTAGTGTTGGTGGAAAAAAGATCTTCTTGTATATTCTGTTATCTGTAGTGTACACCTGTATTAGTCTATACTGCTGCTTATAGAATTCGATTAGTTCCGCTCAACTAATTTTCATACTTGCAGGCCATATCGTTGCAACTTATTCCTTGTCACATAGACTGGGTGGCCTATATTGTCTATATTGCTTCTACGAGATTCAACCGTTCAAACCACCATTTAAGATATACTTGTCTATAGGTATGAATATGTTTTCCCCTGAAAATACATCTATGCTTTGAGATGTCGATGAATAGAAACTTATGTGCTTTTTGCTTTCTCTGTGAAATATTGGTTTTCTTACTGCATCTATTTATTTTCAGCTAGATGTTATGTTTGCTCCATAACTTAATGCTAGGTGTGCTTGGATGCTCATTTTTTTGTGTATGACCTTCTTTGGGGTAAAAAGTATCTGGTCAAAACATTGACATCCGAAAAAAGAAGAAGCAGTCACATAAGAAATTTAATGGAATATTTGTACGGATAGAGAGTATGTACATTCGGAGAAAATTACAACTATTAGTTAAATAAGAATGTTTTTCCTTGCCTCTCCTTTTGTATCACCCTTCTGAGTAAATTTCTATGGTTGTATTCTAACAGGTGAGCTGAGAAGATTAAAAGCTCTTCTTATTGATTCCAAAAATAATGAAATTAGAGGGGTATCTACTCTTATCAGGAGAATGCTCGAAAGGAATGCATTTTTATTTGGTTTTGTAGACATGAATGACTACTCTGAAACAGAAACGCTAAAGATCAGTAAGCACAAAGCTATGCTACAAATGATGCATGAGAAGTAAGTTTTTGGGTTATATGACAGAGTGCTCCATAACCTTGAACTTATGACAGGGATTTAACAATTGTGTATGTTTCACTTATAATATTTTTGCAGATTATTTGCAGATGATAGCATTAAGCAATACCTTTACGCTGATATGGTGAGCTTGCATCCTTACAAACTTTTATGTTGTAGGCTGCAACGAACAATTTACACCTTCTGTTGAAAAATCAAGAACCATGTGTTTAGTGATCATTAATGACAAGTCTGAACCATCATAGTAATAAATTGTTACCTTTAATCAGCACTAACATGCCGTTCATATGAATTAGTTTCTTCGAAATGAATAAGCTTCTAGTTTTACCCTGGTTACATCTAAAGCTACCATATGATATTCTGGGAAAATTTGAATCATCATAAATATCACTGCGACTATTTTGATTGGTTAAATGTACTTAATATTTGTGTCAGGGTAAGGAACTTGACCTGGACAGACTTCAGAACATTGCCACCGAGTATGCTGAAGCTAAAGCACTTGTCCTGAAAGGTACATGACAATTCGAAAACTACGTTTCTTTATACAGCTCTACGGAATTTTTATTTCCAACAAAAAATAGATCTCATTTGCTTAGCCTGCTGGACGTGCTGAGCTTTTAACATATGGAGGATCAATCAGAATTTTGCAGAGAAAAAAAAAATTGACTAGTGTGTTACAGAGGGCGTTTAACCCCGCACCCGAAAAATTATAACCTGCACCCGTTTTGGGCGCATCCTTAACGCGCCCAAAAAAATCGGGTCGGTTTTGTGCGCACCCTAGATGCGCCCAAAACTGCTCGAAAATCTGGTTTAGTTTTGGGAGCATCCTAGGTGCGCCCAAAACTGAACCGGGTTCTAAAAAAAAGGTTTGGGCGCATCCTTATTGCGTCCAAGAGTGGGTGGGAGTTAAATTTTGCGGGTGCGGGTTTTTCCTCGTTTCCTAATGTATTTGTTTTTCTGTTTGTTCTCCATGAAAGAGGCCAGTGAGTTAGTTGACGTACAAGACATCAAGCACTTGGCAGAAAATGAACCGTCAATTGGAGATGAATTGAAAATGATAGCCGAGACTTGGAATTTGCAGAAGGATGTAAGTGATAAACAAATAAGTTCTGTACAAAAGGTAAAACGTTCGCATGGGAATGAAGGTTATGGAGAAATAGTACCTCTGGAGCAACAGACTCCTGAGGATTATTGGGATGATGGAAACCTCCCGGAAAACGGGTTTGTGCACATGTTAACTGCTGGAGAAGAAGAAGAGCAGGATATGAGCCAAGAAATACAGATTGAAGAGATTGAGAAACTTCTTGATTGTGAAGATAACCAGGAAGAACAGTCGAGTTATGCAGATGATCTAGAGGAAATGTTGTTGAATACTTAGCTTCTGATTTTTTTCTTACTGGTATAGCTACATCTGAAATTCACATGTAAATACAAATTCTTAGAAGTGATCAAAACAGTAGAATTAAAACTCTTATCTCCTTGTACCTCCTTGTTTGCTCTCTGTATCTATGATCAACCTGAAGCACTATTCATTCAACAACGCCTAAGCCAGTTAGCTAACTTAGCTGGTGATACCTTGCTAAGACATTTTGAAATTTTGTTGCATGTGTATTACAAAATGAAATTTGGTTTTTTTATTGTAATTGGTTTGAACTTTGATCTAAGCAGGCATCTATGGTCGAGCTGATTATATACGGAAACCATCAATGAAAATGTAGTCGTCTACTGTGACTTGGTTTGGGTTTTTACAAAACACTACGACAAGAACATGATCATGTATTCATGTCAATATATTTTTTTGGTTTGGGTAAAACGGGCTTTCAGAGTGGAACGCTTACTGGAGTTTTGGGATTGCCGTTGGCTACGCATAAGTCTTGGAGTTGGGTCAGATTAGTGGCGTAGACCATCATGGAAGCCATATCCGCAAAGTGTGCGAAGCAAGAGAAACCCCGAGCTGCCATTTTCGTGATGAAGGACTAAATAAAGCTATTGATTGCTAAATGAAGAAGGTTTAAATTGTTGTAGGTGATGAGTTTGAGGTATGATATATATAATGGCGGGCTATTTATACAGTTGATAAAGTTTGAACAAAACAATGTTGGATTGTTTGTAAATGCTGTATTTTTTTTAAAAGATTCGGTGAAAAGGATCGAAAATCAGTGTTTTTTCCTTCTTTTTATCATAATCAACCTAATAATAAAAGGTAATAATCGAATATAAGTTGTCTAGGCCCGTTTGGTATTGATAGCTAGATATCAGGTATGGGTATGAGATATCACTCATATCCAATCTGCGTTTGGTATAATCAGTATATCGATATCAATCTGATATCTGTTGTTTGGTATGAGTCAAGTATATCAGGTATGAGTATCGAAATGATTTTATAGTGTGTTTTTGTGTGTTTTTTATATCCCTCAAAAACTTGGTATATCAAAGATATCACCCATACCCATACCCATCTCATATCCATACCCGATATCTCATACCCATATATTGATATCCATACCCGATATCTAGATATCTAATTAGATCCGCAGTAAAAAGATAATTTCCTCAAATATATTGAGAATGCTGGATTTGTCGATGTTTACATAATTTAATCCTCAGGAAAAGGTGTCTTGATTGATCTATTTCTTCTTGTGTAGTTTCGTTCATGTTCTGACTTCTGAGGGCTGCTTGTGCAATACCTCTATCCCTTTGTGTGGATAGAAATTGCCTCTTCTGCAATTTTTTTACCAAAAAACATTTATTAAAACTAAACCCTATTGATAGATAATACTTCTTCTCTTTCATTGAAGTGGATAAGAACTACAGCATTAACATATAGTTTACTCGAAACACATGCTTAAAAAATATTATGATATGTTTTCCTTAAATGCAAAACTTGAAATAAGGTAAATCCTTCGAAGAACAAGATATATCTCTTAATTAATCCAATCAATGCACGCTCATATATATAGAGAGGTTGATTCCGGTGTAACGAGTTTTATGGTGTAACGATTGGACAAATCAAGAGCGTCGGATTAGATAAATTGGATGGCTTGATTTAAAAGGAGAAAAAAGGGTAAAATAATTTTAAATCCTTAATTATAGGGAGTAACCAACTCAGATTGTTTTCTCTTAATTAATTAATTTAAATAAAATGGAAAATTATAAAAAATAGGAGAGAACCATAAATTTTCTCCAGCAAAATCATTCTGCGTTCTTCATCACAATCGTCCAATATTATTTCGATATTCAGTAATGGTTACTATCATGTTCGTCGTTCATTTGAATATATTAATTGTCCTGTAACCAGTACATATTCGATATCATGTAAGCAATATTTATGTTTTTGCGCTGTGTGTATTCGTATTCTAATGTGAGATATTCATCTTCCGTAGTTTTGTTCTACTCGTGATATATTAGGTTCTAGGGTTTCCATTACGAAAGACTTTTTGTTCCTAAATATAGAAGACGATATTCTGATGTTATTTGTGTTCTACTGTGGAATATTCAATTATAGGGGTTCCATTATAAAAGTATTTAATGAATATCATAAAGAAGACGATATTCTGATGTTCATCTTTGTTATTCGTGTTCTACTGGTGATATATTATGTTCTAGGGTTTCCATTACGAAAGACTATTATTCCTACGTAAAGAAGACGATATTATGATGTTCTTCTTTGTTATTCGTGTTCTACTATTGAATATTCAGTTATAGGGGTTTCATTACGAAAGACTTTTGTTCCTACATAAAGAAGACGATATTCTGATGTTCATCTTTGTTATTCGTGTTCTACTGTTCAATATTCAGTTATAGGGGTTCCATTATGAAAGTAATTAATAAAAAACATAAAGAAGACGATATTCTAATGTCCAACTTTGTTATTCGTGTTCTAGTGTTGATATATTCTGTTATAGTGGTTTCATTACGAAAGGCTTTTGTTCCTACATATAGAAGACGATATTCAATTTTTAAACTTTGTTATGCGTGTTCTACTGTTGAAATGTTCTGTTAATAGGGGTTCCATTGTGAAAGGTCTTTTTTCCGATTTTGAACATCATCATATAAACGAATAGTGTACTTCATTGTACAAAAGGGGTTCCATTACAAAATGTTATTGAGTGAAATCTCAGGCGAGATTAGACTCGAATTGACAAGAGAGTAGATGCACATCTTTTGTTTCTTAATATTCTTTCCTAATTCAAGTGTATGAGAGTAGATGCCACCAATCAACAAGATCAGCAGAGAATGTGGCGCACAGGATTACTGATGCTAACCATGAATTCTTTTCTAAATAGATCATTACAAGTTACAAGAATGACTTTACCCTTTCCCACACCTACAAGCACTGACACAGATTTCAGTGGTGTGCATAATTACTGATACTAACCATGAAATATTTCCTAATAGACTATTAAAATTTACAAGAATGACTTACCCTTTCCCACACCTTCAAGAAAACGCTCAGCACATTCTAGTGTTGGTTCATGCACATTCTCAGGAAACATTACATGCCCATATCTTGCAGCAGCATATCCCATCTCTCTTGCAAGCTCAATCTAAAATATCTAAATAAATAATCAGAATTAATAACTAATACATGCTAAATGATATCACGCCATAGTGAAAGGCTACTTTATGAACATAGCGTATAACAACAAATGAAGACAGACTCGGGGGAAGACAAGATAGGAATGAACAAAAAATCTATTTGCAAACAGTATATATATGAAGGCCTTTGTGCTACTTTAGGCTTGCATCACAATGACATCTGATCTTTCTCCAAGACGATATTGGACTAATACAATAATTTCCAAACCAAACAATTGATGCTTATATCAGATGGGAAAAAGGAGATTAAAGGTTCATCCCTGTTAATACCATACCACAAAATATGAAACAAGAGCCAAAGGAAAATTTAGCAAGAAAAAAGAACTCTCAAGCTTTATAAATGAAGGTTCAAAAAAAAAAAAAAATTGACAAAGAACATGGGAAGTATGACCTGTAGAGTAAAGTCGGGTCCTTGAGTCCACCAACTAGCACATGCATCAAACTGTTGAGATATTAGATTAGGGTTTTGGGCCTACAACGATGAGCAGTGAATTAGTTTTGAACCTACACTTGCTAGATTAACAGCAACCATGTCATTCAGTTATTTAAAATGTGAAATGGAATAGCTGAAACGAAAACATGTGAAATGATAATTCTGTCATTTCATAAATAATGGGATGTGGTATAAGAGAAGGCAGATAAATGTGAAATAATGGGATGTGCCCTCGTCCCCACTAAGTCGTCGCCGCCAAAAACCGCCACCAAGCTACCCGCACCACTTCCATTCGGCCACCACATCAACCACCAATCTCCATTCTTCACCAATCCATACAAACACCACTAAACCACCACAAAAACCCCTCCCATCGACCGACTCTACACCACCAAGGTCGCCAACGACCTCGCCGCCAACATGTAGCACTCCGGAGCACCGAAACAAGACTCAAACCCTCGGCAAAACACTTCTGAGCGGACAAGACGCGGCCCTTGCCAGTGAAAACGATTCTGACGACTGCTACTACGAGCGAGATTAGACGGTGAGGACGAAATTCGACGGTGAGGACGAAATTCACCGGCTATTTCGGACGATGAAGACAATTCTTATGGGGAAGGGGGAGATGCAAGAGTCAGGAAATTTAGATTTAGCAATTGTGGGATTTCAAATCCCTGTAATTATGGGATTGGTTCTAGCGGAAGATGAATATGGTGTGCATATTCCCATATTAAAACCGTACGACCCCTCTAATCAATCTCAACCATTTAATTTTTCCTAATCCTAGGGCTTAAATTAATCTCCTTATTACACCACAAAACCCCATTACACTAGAACCTAAATCTCTCTCTATATATATATATATTACACCATAGTTAACAGCACAACAAAATAACTTGCCGCTGAGCCACAAGAATATGTAATCAGTAGCCAGCCACTATTCAATAACATGTCTCTCCTCCTCCTTTTTTCGGGCTTGGAACCGGTTGTGTAAACTTGTACACAAGCGGAGTTAAAAACATGTTACCACATGTGGCAACCAAACAAACACACAACAAGCATGAAAACAACAAACTATTTTTCATAAACAAGTAGCACAAGAATACATAGTAAACCCCAACAACAGCTTACACAGAACAAGCTGGTCTTCAGCAACAAGTACAAACTTAAAAGAAACCTGAACATAAACTTAATATACAAATTCCACACTTCAAGTAACACATGTCCAGAAACATAGCCATCTTCTCCAAACCAAGTAAGCATAATATCTCTACTAGCGATCCAGCTCATGCAAAGTGTCAAGGACAATTCTGGGAGCAACGAAACAGATAAAGCAGACGCAGAAGCAAATGAAGAGCGACATAGAAGAACCCAGATGCAGTCAGTCTTGGAAAATGACAAGCTAAGCTCAATATCTACATATCTCTCTCCAGATGTCGAGAAATTTGAAGCATGTAGCAGTAAATTAAAAAGTCCTGTGCAACTTCAGAAGAAAGATCAGCACTTACATCACAAGGTCAGGGTCTGAAGGCTAAAGGATATGTACTAGCAGTTGAGATCTGACGGTTAAGAAAGCATTGGCCAACACAACATTATCCAGCTTGATGCAAAACAAGGTTGAACTAAAAATATGTAGAGAAGTACAACATTTGTGGACAATTCAAGCAGGCAACAAGGAGCATGAGAAACCAACTCTTCCACATAATAAGATCTGTCAACGATATTTGTTTATATCCATGGAAAAGTTAGTAAAGCCATCCATGAATACTGAAACCAATAACAAGATCTGACAATCCGAAAGGAAAGTCAAATGAAATAGAAAAATTAAAGGATCAGAAAAACCAAATGATTTTCTGCTGGTAAGGAGCTTCCATAGAGCCTATCCTATTGCACATAACCAGCCAATCAATAAAACCTAGCAAAAAGGGTACCAAGTTATGTTTATGGGGTCAGAGACGAAAAATATAGTATAAGAAGCTAAAAATTAAATAAGAAAAGAATTCAGCCAGCCATATTTAAGGTGTACAGCTCTGGATGCCCTTCAATTAAACATTTCAATGAACCTAGCAGAACAAAAAAAAGAAGTAATCAGGAATGCAAGTGGGACTCTAAATTGAAGTTGAAGTTTGGGATATAAATAGAGGGAAGTTAGTACTAGAAAACTCCTACGGAAAATTACATGTATCAAAGGTAAAATGATAAAAAAATCATCAGTTGAAGTTTGGGATATAAATAGAGGGAAGTTAGTACTAGAAAACTCCTACGGAAAATTACATGTATCAAAGGTAAAATGATAAAAAAATCATCAAATCAGATGTAAAATAGAACAGTTAATGTTAGGTTAAAGAACTTCCCCTAGCATTTGAGACTCTTCGGCAAGTAAAAAAAAATATCCTTCCCAACAAAAGGTGGATTAACAAAATAATGAAAGCAGTCTAGTGAGACTAAAAAACCTAACAACAATTAAGGAAGAAGAGATTTGTTAAATGTATTATGATCATAAGCCTCCGTATAGCCTAGAAAGTAATGCTTGCACACTTCAGCGCCCTGTACAGCCAAATATTCCAATCCTAGCAGAAATATCAGGGTGATCAAGAAGAAGACCCAATACAACAAGTTACAATATCAAGTACAAAATTTCAAAAGAGGGAGAGCTTAGCCATTGTCAAATTGGTCAAGTGGTTTAGTATGCTAAAATAAAATCCCTGACAGCTGCTTACTGCTGGAAAAACTTGAAACCTAGCAAAATACAATTAAGAAACATTTACACTCCAAAAATCAAAGCCAAGAAAGAAAAGAGTAGAAAGAGATGGGTCGTTGTCACAATCATAAGGTAGGATAGAAGATTAAGACACATTTTATTGGAAGGATTGACATGTGGCGTTGCCCATATCTCAACATTCATAAACCCAACAGGAACAAAATACAGTCAACAAAGAGCTAGTGATCAACAACAAAATGAGATAGTGATCAATCTGAAATCAAATTATCTGATGAGAACTTCAAATCCCAGGAAATAAATCTGCAGCGCATGTCCACCAAAAACTGTATAGGTTCTAGCAGCAAAAGAGCAAACAAAAATGAGTAGTAACTTATGGCCATTCAAATTTCATGACCAACAACAAGCAGAAGAAAAAGATACCCATTCTGTAACAAATCAAATGTTTTACAATGTAGTCAATAGGTAGAGAATGGTCTTCCATGTGGCCAAGAAATTCAAGCCTAGCAGAAAAATATGATGTTCATCAAAAAATGCATCCAAGACTGCATAATCAGAAATCAACCACAAGAGTATACAAGACAACGAAGAGCTTAGCCGTTCACAAATCTGATGGGAACATCAGGAAGCCGCTGAAATTCTCAACTGTGTACTGCAGCATGACAACTAGGAACCTATCAAAACCCACCAACAGCTATCAACGAATAGCTCTGACACTCCAAAATCAAAACTAGAGAGAGAGGGAGAGAGAGAGAAAGAGATTAGTCCGAGGAGAATGGTCTCCCATGTAAAGGTCCGGCACATGAAATCTTAACAAGCACAACTGTCTACTGCGACATCACAAGAAAACCTAGCAAAACCCACCACGAACAATAGTTTGAATAAAGTTCTGCCATTGCAAATCCAGTACTATCAGGAAATCAAATCTATAAGGAACGCCTGATGTCATATTATTTTGATAAGAAGCACAGATGTCCAAGAAAAAAATATTCTGTCAGATCGAATGTCTTTCAGCAGTGTATTATTTGCAAATCCTAGCAAAACAATCACACTATGATCAACAACCACTTGCGAAATTGCAACTTCATTATGAATTGAGGGATGAAAAGGAGTTCTCACAGTCCAATCATTTAACAAGCTGGCCTTGTACTTAATGCCATGTCTATCATCACTACATAACTAAAACCACGCAGTATAGAACTTAGCCATTGTAAGAATATTGTGGATGTCATAAGATATGGTGTCCCTAACATGAGGGTCATCTACTGTGTACTGAGACATACAAAAATCAACCAACAAATGCAAACTAGTCAACCAACCCTAGCAGAAAGGAGCAGAAAGGAGCAGAAAATTGTCATTGTCCTGGAGAATTAAAAAAGATAAAGCTACACAAAAACTAATCAGGAAAGAGCTCAGCTATAGCAATAAACTTCTGGATGCGGTAACACCTCAAGTCCTTGAAGTGATTGACTGTCTACTGTCACACATTATAATTGTAAGCCTAGCAAAATCGACCAAAACTCAAAAATCAACCACTTGCAGTAACTCCAAAAGCAAATTCCAACAGCAGAGGGGGGGAGAGAGGTGGATGAAGTAATCAATTAATAAGAGATTGTCAGATAGTCTGATATTAGACAGTTGAACAGTCAAAGGTCGAAAATCAGAGTTCCATCCTCAAAAACCCGATATGATCATCACATAAATAACTCCCTGAAACCGCAGCAAAATAGACATCACAAAAGAAAACTGCGCATCAGATCTACCACCATTAAAAAAAAATAGCAAGCGATAATGAGTAGTTACCTCTGGCCATGCAAATTTCAAGACCAAGAACAAACAGTAGAAATATATTTCATTCTGTGACAAATCAAATGGCCCAGCTTGTCATGTTATGCATGTTTTACAATGTAGAGCCGATAGGTAGAAAACTTCCATGTGGCCAAGAGAATGCAACGAAAATGCCATTCAACAGACCAGACACCATTTAAGCCTAGCAGAAAAAGATAGTGTTTATCAAAGAAGGCATCCGAGACTGCATGATCAGGAATCAACTATAGAGGATAAACACAAGGAAGGGTTTATCCATTAACAAATCTGATGGGAACATCTGGAAGCCGCTAAAATTCTCAACTGTGTACTGCCTCATGATAACTAGGAACCTATCAAAAACCACCAACAACTATCAATGAAAAGCTCTGACACTACAAAATCAAAACTAAAGAGAGGAAGAGATTAGTCTGAGGAGAATGGTCTCTAATGTAGAGGTCTGACACGTGAAATCTTAACAAGAACAACTATCTCATATGAAAACCTAGCAAAATCCACCAACGACAATAGTTCAAATAGGTCACGCTTCATCAAAAAAAAAAAAGCAGCAGTAAGGAAAAAAGATTTCATATGAAGAAGAGATAGCCTCCCGTCATTCCCATGTGATGTGGTCATGCTTGAAGACCCTCGCAAAGCAATCAAACTATAGTCAATATTGAGGTTTGGAAATCCAAATTCAGATTCAAATTATAGGTATAATGACAAATGAAGAAAATAATTTTCAGTGTCAAAAGCTGGTCTTACAGTTACAGTACTTGCTTGCAAATCATGCATACTAATATAGCATGTCAATCCAAACCATCATCAAGAAAAGAAGTCTAGTACAGATTTTAAAAATGGCATTAGTATGAACTGGCAAGAACTTAGAACGGTTGAAACTTGTGGATATCATTAGATCTGAGATCAGCTGCTACTTTGACATGATAATCGAAAACCTAGCACAATCATACAGAAATCAAAGAGTGAGACTCCAATTAAAAACGAGGCTGAAGGAGAAAGAAATTGATATGAAAAGTGAAGCCTCCCCAAAGTGAGGTGTCAGGTTTGTAACTCATCAATATATAAACAAGGATTTCCAATCAAAACAAATAAGAGACATCAAGAAAGCAAACAACCAATGCAAATACAACATAACATAACAATCAAATTATGCTATTGCACTTCATAACGATGAATTGAACGGAAAAAAAGAAGTAATATCCACTCATTTGACAAAGGCCCTTGCACTTCATAATTCCGTTTCCTTGCACATAACAGTCGTTCATCCCCTAGCAGAAAGGAGCAGCAAATTGTCATCGCACTGCAGAATTAAATATATAAAGCTACACAGAAACTAATCAGAAAAGAGCTCAGCCATAGCCATAAACTTCTGGATGTTGTAAAACTTCAAATCCTTGAAAAGATTGACTGTCTACTGTCACAAGATGATTGTAAACCTAGCAAAATCCACCAAAACTCAAATCAACTACTTGCAGTAACTCCAAAAGCAAATTCCAAAAGAAAAGACGTAGAAGGTGGATGAATTAGTCAATTAATAGTAGATCGCCAGATAGTCTATTAATATATAACAGTCTGATTTGAGGCGGTTGAATATATAACAGTCAAAAGTCGAAAGTCAGAGTTCCATCCTCAAAAACCTAATATGATCTTCACATAAATAACTCCCTGAAACTGCAGCAAAATAGATATCACGGAAGAAAATTGCGCTTCATCCCACAGAAACACATCGTCTTCTACACACTTAATCGAGCCGAAAGAGAGATCAATCAAGACTATTACGATAGGTCAAGCGATTAAGTCGGCGAACATCAATTTCAACAAACACATAAATCGATCTGCCATCAATCAAGACTAATATGACAGGTCAACCGATCAAATTGGCGAACAACAATCCGAACAAACACAAAGGATCGATGATGAAGAGCACCGCAATCAATCAATAACGACGAGAGACTAGCAGTAGATCTGAAATTGAAAGCACACGGCGACATCAAAGTAACCCTAAGCAAAGAGAGAACATAAACCAGGAAACAAAGAGAGAAGGAAATAAGCAAGCAAATTGTGAAATTGTGAAACATGGGGGAGAGACAGGGTATTTAAAGACGGGAAACTTGATCCGCAAGATCCGATTTTACGCGGTTGCGTTCATGTCCCGCAAGATTTCCTTTTTCCTTTTTCCTTTTCTTTTTTATTTATTTATTTAATGGATAAGATCAAGAACTCCACCGCCTAATACGGATTACGTACACTAAAAATAACAAAATAACAAAACAACAAAATAACAAAATAACAAAATAACAAAACAAAAAAAAAAAAGATTAAGCAATATCATACTCCGTAGTATCCTTTCAAAAAAAAGCAATATTATAGGAGAAAGTGTCCGGTGAGAATAACTTTTAAAATACGAACGTGAGAATGATGCACATTAGTAGTAAAGTGATGCACATTCAGTACTAATTTGGTGCATATTCATTGACAAACTTAAAAACATCCAAAATTTGAAAAACTTTTATTTTTAAAAGAACAATTATGGAGAAATTGAAAAACATAGGTAAAAATTGTATATGTGCATCACTTTTTCAAAGGATGTGCATCAAAAAAATTAATGCACATTTAAGATATTTTGATGCACATTTAAGTATATTTTGGTGCATATTAGACATTCTCACGTTCTCATTTCAAAAATTATTCTCGCCGAAACCAAACTCATATTATAAGAGGCAGAAAACACTCATAAACCCTTGCTTTGTTCTCGACTTTCTTAAAAATAACGAACTCAATTGCTTTTTATGGAAGTAAATAACGAACTCAATTGCTTAATCTAGAGAACAAACTCAATTGGATAATTTGAAAGGCCCATATATATGGGACTTTCTTAAAAATAAGAATTTTTATCCTTTTTTATGGAAGTAAATGACGAACTCAATTGCTTTGTTCTCTTATTTTTAAGAAAGTCGAGAACAAAGCAAGGGTTTATGAAATCCGCTATATACTTCTTAGATGTAATTATACTTATATCTGATGACTATATTAAACTTACAAGTATGGTGTTTCTCATATATATTGGCCTTTTTTATGGTAGTCATATATGTGGGCGTTAACCCCACACCCGTTTTGGACACATCCGTAACGCGTTCAAAAAACCCAGGTCATCCGGATGCGTCCAAGATTTTTTTTTTTTTTTTTTTTTGCCTTCAAAATGCTCAAAAATCCGATCTGATTTTGGACGCATCCTAGTTGCCCCAAAAACTGAACCGGGTTTTTAAAAAAAGATTTGAACGCATCCCGGATACACCCAAGAGTGGGTGCCAGTTATAAAAAAATGGGTGCTAGTTTTTTTTCCGTTTTATGGTGTTTTTTCAACTTATGAGAATTTTTATCCTTTCAAAAACATCAATATTAAAATAGAGGAATGATCAAATAAGAACCCTCTTGAAGAAAGGAAAAACCATTTAAATGATGTGGTGGTAAAATTGTAAATTAGAGAGATTTTATTCAAAAAGACTTTTTTACCCTCGTCATTTCTAATCCCGCAAACCCTCGCAGAAGAGGATCTGGCGATGGCGATCTCGATCTCGATCTCCGACTTCGAGTCCGTCCATGGCGAAGCCACTCGCCGTCCAAATCGAGGAGCTTCTGCAAATGAACTCGGGTTCATCGCCTCCTCTAGAGGTATCGACGCTGGGAACGAAGTAATTTCTACACAGATGAAGGTGGATTATTATCAATATGATTAATGGGATTTCATGGGTGACCTTGCAGGTGAGGAGACAGTGTCGTCTGTGCCTTCGAGATATCCTGCAAAGCTTTCAAGGAACATCCTTGTTGTTGGGACCCGCGAGTGAAGGAATCAAAAGTATGCTTGAAAGATTGATTCTTTTAGCTGGTGGATCCCAAACCGCCGCATCCGAAGGACCCAAAGGAGCACAAGAGGTCTTATATGTATTGGATATGCTTAAAGAATGCCTTCCTTATATGTCAACCAAGTACAAGTCAAGTATTCTGAAGTTCTATAAAACTCTTCTGGAATTGCAACAACTTGTTGTTTCTAGGCGTGTAAATGATAGTCTAAATGCCCTCTGTTTGCATCCTACTTCTGAGATTAATCCTGATATACTTCTTGAGCTGTTGTGCTTCCTGGCTATGTCTCTCTCAACAAACGAGACTTCAGCAGATACTATGACATTTACTGCTCGTCTCTTGGATGCTGGAATGAGGAAGATTTATGCTATGAATAGGAACATTTGCATTGCCTGTGGTGGTTGTATAAATGATGGTTGTATAAATGCTTGCATATGGCAGGGATTTCTTGCTGAAGGTCTAGCGAGGACATCTGCAGGCCTGGGCAGTGTATGTGTGATTTATCACTTGTGCTAATTCTCCAAGAAAATACAGTGCTGATGATGTGATTCATCTTGCAAATAAAAAGCAACATTCAATTCTCATGCACAGTTTGCTTTTTAATGCTAAAGGTTATGAGTTGAGGATAGGGGTCTGATCATATGGTTGAAACAAACTAGTGAAGGTGATCATTGATTCACAGCCTCTTACTGTGGCTATACTTGCGTCCTTGTTATTTGGCGAATCAATTGGATACGTTGGAGCTGCTGATTTGGTGCTTGGTGTTGTTGGACTTCTACTTCTCGAGGTACATTAAACATTTCCCTAAATGTTGCTTGTGGATAATTTGCTGGATTCATGTTGGCTTTTAACCCTGTGTTTCATGGAGATGTGTTTTTCAACAAATATGAGGCATCAGCAATATTTACATTTGAAGCTTGTTTAACAAATGCATCATTAGAGTGTTGTAACAGATGAATCATCCTTCGGACTGTTATGGTGCAGTTTGGTATCTTTTAAGTACTCGTAGGAGTTAGTTTATTTTGTTTTTCTTTTAACATATGACAGTCATTATATAAATTTCCAGGTACCTGCGTTTGAAGGTGACGAGAACAACTTTTCATTATGGGGCAGTGGGGAATGGTGGATGCTTCTTGCTCCACAAAGTATGGCAATTGGCACAGTCATGGTGCGATGGGTTTCCAAGTATTCAGATCCTATTATGGCAACCAGATGGGTAGGTTAAGCTTACAGGTTTAACATGGATACAAACAAAGTTGTTTTTGAGTTCTGTTTAACATGGATACAAAGAAAGTTGTTTACTGATTGGGGAAAGAATGTAGAACTTTGTGGCTAACTATGGTTCTATATTCTTTTTCCTATACAAGATTGTTTACCCTCCTGTCAACCCTGTTGGAGGTAGTGATCTCTTCCCTGGAGCTGGTGCTGGAATGTACCCTACAAGGTTCCATTTCTTGCTGCACCTAGTCATTTGACATTACATTCTGGATTATATATATGTTGACTGAACTTAGCTACATGAATACAAATTACTGTTACACTTTCTTACTTTTTCTGTGGGGTTGTTTCTTTGACTTTATGCAGACTCCCTAAACTCTTAATTGCAAATACAGTTAACTGTTGTAGAAGCCTAAGACAAAGCTCTGCTGCTGCTGTTCAATTTCTAATTCTGCAGCTCAATTTATGTTGCTTCTCAGTAAACAAATGGATTGAATTTAGTAATTCAGATTTAGAATATGACATCATTATGCACATCAGCCTGATATCTGTTTTCCTTCCTCTCTGATCTACAACTTGGATTTTATATAGTGTCTAGCAAAGTGGCATGTATTCAGTATATGATAAAAATAAATAAGTTGGATGTTTTCCAACTAATTAATTTATTAAATCTGTGGTATTTGGAAAATGCAGGTGGTTTTCCAACTAATTAATTTATTAAATCTCCATTGTAATATATGTTCAATATGTGCAATTCAAAATAATAAAAAAGCAGTCCAAAAATAATAAAAAGAAATACAGGTTCAACCATTTACACATACAAGTTCAACCATTTACACATACAGGTTCAACCATTTACACATACAGGTTCAACCATTTACATATACATGTTCATTTGTAAGTTCAGTAGTTTTTACTTGCAGGTTCATTTGTTTTCAGTAGCGGATTCATTAGTTTAGACGTTTTTTTCTTCTCACTTGTAGGCTCACAGGTTCAATGAACCCATAAACATGTAAAAAACACGATGAACCCATACGAAAAAACCGTATACGTGAACTAGGTTCATCGCATACGTGAGGTAGGTTCATCGCATACGTGATCTAGGTTCATCGCATACGTGAACTAGGTTCATCGCAAAGGTTCATGAACCTACATAATACAAGCCAAGGGCGCTATGCGCACTTTGTATGTTTATTATTCTTACAAGGCGTGCATAGCGCGCTTCGTTTTAAACCATTAATGATAAAATGACCATGCACTTTCTTGATGATAGGCACGAACCTACTTGTTCAAAACCATACGTGAACTAGGTTCATCGCATACGTGAACTAGGCTCATCGCATACGTGAACTAGGCGCATCGCATACGTGAACTAGGCGCATCGCATACGTGAACTAGGTTCATCGGGGGGTACGTGACTAGGTTCATCGCAAACGTGAACTAGGTTCATCGCAAACGTGAACTAGGTTCATCGCATACGTAAACTAGGTTCATCAGGGGTACGTGAACTAGGTTCATCGGGGGGTACGTGAACTAGGTTCATCGCATATGAACTAGGTTCATTGGGGGGTACGTGAACTAGGTTCACCGGGGGTACGTGAACTAGGTTCACCGGGGGTACGTGAACTAGGTTCACCGGGGGTACGTGAACTAGGTTCACCGGGGGTACGTGAACTAGGTTCACCGGGGGTACGTGAACTAGGTTCACCGGGGGTACGTGAACTAGGTTCATCGGGGGGTACGTGAACTAGGTTCATCGGGGGGTACGTGAACTAGGTTCATCGGGGGGTACGTGAACTAGGTTCATCGGGGGTACGTGAACTAGGTTCATCGGGGGTACGTGAACTAGGTTAATCGGGGGGTACGTGAACTAGGTTCATCGCATACGTGAACTAGGTTCATCGGGGGTACGTGAACTAGGTTCATCGCATACGTGAACTAAGTATCATGAACTTTCTTTTCTTTTTTCTTGAACCTTGTTTGACTTGCTTTTTGAACTTTCATTTTAGCCACTGTTTTTCCTTCTTAGTATCGTGCATGAACTTCAATGTATATTTTCATGAACCTATTGTTACCCTGCCATGAACCTAATCATTTTC
Source organism: Oxyria digyna (assembly GCA_029168935.1). NCBI lineage: Eukaryota > Viridiplantae > Streptophyta > Magnoliopsida > Caryophyllales > Polygonaceae > Oxyria > Oxyria digyna. Next base: position 17,736,276 of record JAPVLV010000007.1, on the reverse strand, counting down.
TATAGTTCACTTGCTTCTCTTTACCATTGACCTTTTTATTTGTTCTATATTAACATAGGTGTTCAACGTCCTGAACCTCCTAACTAAACTTGGTGAACTTGCACGTTCAACACAATGAACCTACTTTTTTTACACTATGAACCTTTACTTGAAAATTAATGTACCTACAATATTATAAATATACAGACAAATGAGCAAATTCAATAGAAACAATATTAGAAAAAATTCATCTGAATCAACGGTACAGTCAAATTTGGTCTTCGATGGCACTCAAATTCAAAATAACTAAAAACAAGATAGAAATCCATCTGAAATTCAAATTTGGTCTTCCATCTAAATCATCGCATACATGAACTAGGTTCATCGCATACGTGAACTAGGTTAATCGCATACGTGAACTAGGTTAATCGCATACGTGAACTAAGTAGGTTCACCGCATACGTGAACTAGGTAGGTTCATCGCTTACGTGAACTAGGTTCATCGCATACGTGAGCTAGGTAAGTTCATCGCATACATGAACTAGGCTCATCGCATACGTGAACTAGGTAAGTTCATCGCATGCGTGAACTAGGTTCATGTCGATAGCATTGCAGGTTCACTGATGTTCTTAACCGGGTTTTGTTTATTAGTAAAACATTGAACTAAAATGTCTTAGGTTCATGTCGATAGTCTTACAGGTGCATGCTCGTAGTTTTGCAGGTACATTTAGCCTTTTTTTTTAATGAACAAATTAAACTAAAAGACACTAGGTTCATGTTGTTAGTGGTATAGGTTCATGTCAATAGCCTTACAGGTTCATGCTAATAGTCTTGCAGGTTCATTTAGCCTAATTTATTTTTTAATGAACTAAATGCCTTAGGTTTATGTCGATAGTCGTGTAGGTTCATGTCAATAGCCTTATAGGTTCATGATGACAGTCTTGCAGGTTCATTTAGCCTAAGTTATCTATTTTAATGAACGCAATGAACTAAAATACTCTAGGTTCATGTTTATAGTCGTGTAGGTTCATGGCAACATGTTTGTAGGTTCATGTCGACAACCTTGCAAGTTCATGGATTTTTTACTCCGATTTTTTTTGTTATGAACATATTGAACTAAAAGGCCTTCAGTTCATTTTGATAGTCGTGTAGGCTTATGTTGATACTCCTACAGGTTCATGATTTTTCACAAGTTCTAACTTACGGGTTCATGAGTTCTATCTTCTGCGTTCATGAGTTTTTGTCTTAAATAATATTGAATTTTTGTTAGCAGGTTCGTGAGTTTTGTTTCGTGAATTCACATTTCGCCGGTTCAAAGGCAACAAAGAAAGGTTTATAATGTGTATCAGATTTTGTGGGTATGTTTTATGGCTTTGACAGTTGACCCTTGACACACCAAAGAAAGGTTTAGCAACATACCATGAACCTAGATATTTTAGCACCATCAACATGACACATAAATCCGTGCCATGAGTTCACGAGTTCTAACTTACGGGTTCATGAGTCTAACTTGCGGGTTCATGAGTTCTAACTTGCAGGTTCATGAGTTTTGTGTTACGTATTTATGAATTATTTTCTAGTAGGTTCATGAGTTTTGTTTTTTGGGTTCATCGAATTTTCCTTACAGGTTTAAGCAATTTTTTTTTGCGGATTTATCACTTTTAACTTGTGGATTCTTTAATTTTAATTTGCAGGTTTATAAAGTTTGTCTAATTGTTCATAGTATTTTCGATTTGAGTTCATCAACTTATCTTGCATGTTCATGAATTTGTCTCCATGTAATTTGACAAGCCAAGAGCAATGCAATAAATATCAAAAAGAGTAATGAACCTGCATTGTGAACCTTCATTTATAAGTTTGTGAACCTATGTTATAAAATTTATGAACCTCCATTCATGTTCATCGGTTTTAATGAACCTGCAAGTTACAACGAATGAACTTACATGGCAATCTCATGAATCCTTTAGATAAAACTAATGAGCCTAAAAAATAAAACAATGAACTTGCATGAAAAATCCTATGAACCTGCAAGGTGTTTCCAAATTGTCGAAAATACATGTTCAATATGTGCAATCCAAAATAATAAAAAGATCAAGCGGTCCAAAAATAATAAAAAGAAATATGCATTGTTGTACACATACAGGTTCACCCATTTACACATGCAGGTTCAACCATTTAGAAACTTCGATTCCTCGGGGATATAGCGTGTGTGCCACGAGTGCTCGTTCCGTCAACCATTTACACATGCAGTTCACTGCTACATAAACCAAGCTTTTTTTATCTGCTTATGCAAAGCGTCTAAGTTTACAACCGATGCCATTGTCGGTCGTCCATGAGCACACTGCAAAAAATCAAAACTTTGCATATAAAACTCTCTTTGTAGGTTTTAATTTCTTCTGGGAAAAAAACTTTTTCCTGCAAGGTTATCTGAAAACATTATGCATGCCTGAGTATTAATATCAAACTAGCTAAGTGAGAGGGACAAAAAACATTTCAAATTTATACATCAGCAGAAACAGGAGACGCCCCAATAAAGTCAAATCTCAGGAATCTTGTAGGTCAGTCGTGCTTCGCCGGAGCAAGGTTGATAAGGAAGAGGAGCGAGCAACTGAGCAGTAGGAGTACACTAAGGACAGTGATCATGGGCGGGGACAGAGCAGCGGCAACAATAGCAGAGTCGTCTTCCAACTCCAAGAAAGCAGCAGCAACAACAGTGAGGAGGCAAGTATCGGTGTTTGTCTTCATCAGAACCAAACATAAGGAGACTCTAATCAACAAGTTCAGAAATGCAGAAGTTAAGTAATGATAGTCATCAAAACTGATATACCAAATTGGAGTTTCATATACTGGAATTGTTGATCCATCACCAAACCCCCAAATTATACGCTCTAAAGCAGTCGGAATGATTTTACGGTGTTTTCCAAGATTTTACTGATTTTGTCTTGCCAAGTTCATCATCTGTGAGAATTCCTGAGAAAAAAAATCTTCAACCGACTCAGAATTACCAATAATTGATCTTCTTCCTCTATGAAGCCTTCTGCGGTGTAGGTCATCTGTTGAGGTGTCTAAATCTTCAAGCAACAAGAATTTACAGTGACCACATACACCAACAGTACCACCATTCACATACGAGAAATTTTCAGTTGAAGGTGTCATTTGACAAAGACTACATACTGGAGGCAGCATAGAGTGGTTAGTAGGCAACCCACTGTTCATGTGGTCCATTAAAAGGAATTGAGTTATGTTTTCTGAGATGTTTTCAGATTCCACTTCCATCTGGAAATATTAAGTAAAATAGACAAATTAGGCAGAAGAACAATAACTTTAAGCCACCAAAACATCATCGTTTTCAAATCCTTATAAGTCCTATATCTGTCTAAGCTTGACAATGCATATAAATGAGAGTAAAAAGAGATCTCACAGGCCAACTCAAATATGGATTCTGATCATCTATTGTACTGTAAATTTGTGATCCACTAGCTTAAGATACCTACTCAAGAATTTAAAGACCTCCGCGTGAATAAATCAACAAAAGACCTTTGTGATATCAAAGCACACATCAGCCAACACCCAATAATATGCTAATTCAATTTTGTGTGAAGGACTGAATGTATGCTAAGGCATTACATTTTACAGTCATTTGTAACACCTTAATGCGAATCAGTGTCGCATTGCCTTTAGCCGAGGTGACACTAAGCGAAATGATTCCAAATAATCTAATAAAGCGTCAATTTACTGCTTCTCTCATTTCATCATACACACTTGCTAGGTCTATAATAAGTATAACTCAAACAAAATCCAAATGGATCAAGTATGCCACAAGATAGCGTCTAATTTGAAGGGAAAAACACTACAGAAACTCAGTTTATTTCCTTCTATAACTTCTACATTCAAATAGTTCCATAAAGGAACACCTAGAAACTTTCCTAAGAACAAAGAACTACTGTACGAATCCACTAGCTTAAGATGCTGCTTCATCTAACAGCCTCTCTGCTAAGAACTCAGTTTAACGAATCGTAAAACAATATGGCAATTAAACCTCTGAATTTTATGAGAAAGTGCTACTTTCAAAAACTAATGATACAGCAAATAGCAACAGTAAATTGAATTAAGTGTATTATGAACTGGCGACTGACGTTGAAAGAAACGGAAGAATTGTCATTGCTCATCCGATTTTCAATCGCAAATCTTCCAAACTCGAAACCAAAGATCAAAAAGAGGAGTTTACAAGAGATAAGGGGGAAGCAGATCATAACCTTGTGGAGGCGATCGGGATGGAGGAGCGAGATTTTGATAGAGCGTTGAAGTAGCAAGCCCGATTCCATCGATGCAGGTGCCATTGCCGGACTGTGAAGCGTCAAGGCTGATGACGGACCTAACGCCGGATTCAGTGTCGGAATAGAGGCTTGTGCGCAGCGACTTGAGGGCGGATGCGAGGGATTCAGGAGTGGGTTTCGCCATGGCTTCTCGCGACAGAAGCAGCTAGGGTTTCGCCATGGCTTTTCGCGACAGAATCGCCAGTAGTTCTTCAGCTTTTTTTCTTTTTTTTGTGTTTTTATATCAGGGGTATAATCGTATTTTTGTCCGGTTTTTGCTTAAATTGCAAAAATACCATCGTTGGCTGATTCTTTATCATTATCTACGTGGCTTCATGAAGCATATAAAAAATAATGAATGGCTCATACGGATTTTTAGTTCTTATCTTAACAATAAATCCCTAGAACCCACTTCTATTATAATATATTTTTTTATGTTATTAGATGATAACTGACTACCCAATTGGAAAATTTGAAAAAACACCAGAGTAATTAGAGAACAAACTCAATTTGAGAAACACCAGTCTCATAAGTTTAATATAGTCATCAGATAAGATATAACCTTAATTACATCTAAGAATTACATATGCACAAAATAGACCCGGACCAGACCAAAATTTTCCGGATCGGTTCGGTCCCCGGTCCACATATTTATAAATTTTGGGTTCTAGTCCGGTCCAGGACAAGAAATCCGGATAATTTTTAAAAAAAAATTATTAAAGAAATTATAAAATTTTATACTTTTTATATCTAGAAAAACCTAGTCTTATCGAAAATGCCCGAAAATTTCATGTCCGGTCCGGCACCCGGTCCATGGATTTGAAAAATTCTGGTCCACCGGTCCAAACCGACCCGAGAAATTTCAGTCCTTCGGTTTGGTCCCCGATCCAAGTGTTTCAAAAATTCTGGTCTGGACGGTCCGATGGACCGGTTGTGCAACTCTACTAAGAATAGTTTTGATGAAGTGCATACCATCTGAACTAGTTCAGTTTCTCGTTCCTCGCACGGGTTTTTTATAAAATAATAAATTTAATTTGAATATAGAAATAACTTAGGTTAAAATGTTTTACCAAATCGATTTAGTTTATTTACCTCATATAAATTTAGTATAATTTTTAAAAATAATTGCTTAATTTACATTATTACGTAAATAGCTAAAGTAAAAACATATCAATTCTTTAATATAAAGTTTTGAATTAGTATGATAAATATTTGTAATAAAGTGATGCTTTTTTATAAAAGTAAGTATATTACCAAAAAAAAGACAAATCTTTTTACAAGATCAACTCTAACCTCGGCTTCACTTTCTCAAGGAACCTCACAAATCAAGTTCTCCGGGAAAACACAACAAGCCCTCTCTACTCCAAAGAACTTCACATATTCGAAGGCCTCAAGGGGAGAAAACATTAACGACCACTCTCTTTAGGACTTTACACGTCAGAGACTCTAGAGAAGTAACAAGAACAAACCCGCCCCCACAAACCAAAACACCAAAACACCAAAACCAACTTCCTAGAGAACATTTACAACCTAATCATTCTTAATCATTCTTTTGTCCCTTTGATTATTTTAGTGTGTGAACTTTTCACTTTTCCCATATGCTTATTCTAGAATGAGATGTTTAGCACGTTGATTCTTAATCATGTGTTCCTAGTTGGATAAGTTCATACTCCCTCCGTCCCCTATTGATCTTCTCATTTGCTTTTGACATATTTGTCTAGACACGTTTTGTAACGTTATTATCTCTAAATATACGATGATAAAACTTATAATTTTTTTATATTGTCAAAGTACTCATTGAGACGAATCAAACGATATTTCGCATGTCTATATTTATTTCTATATATTGGAAGAAAACGAGAAGATTATCTCGGTTTGTGAATAGTATCGAAAAAGCAAATGGACCTTATATTAAGAGACGGAGGGAGTATTAGTTATAAATGATGCCACCTCTTCCACATTTATTTATTTATTAAAAACCATATTCAGTAATGCTAATCTGAACATGTAATGATTTTGTACTACAATCTGAACATGCAAATGGCAAGGAAAGAATAATTTTTTGATGAAAAGTCTAGAACTAGCTTATTGTTGGCATCTCTATTAAAACCATAAGAGCATCAGCCATGGTTGATTTTTTAGCTTGAATTTTTTAGCTTATATATCATTTTTTTATTCTCAAAAGTCAATCAATTTGCTTTTCTTTGCTTTTCCTTTTAAATTTTGTTTTCAAAACCAACAAATCCTTAAGCCTTGGTTTTTACTGGTTTTTTTAGTAAAAACTAGCTAGTATTCTCGTGCCATACTCGGAGTCGCATGTATTAAATATTTTTAATAATATAATTATATTTGTACTATTATGTAGTAGTTTATATGAGTACTTTATAATTTATAATTTGAGATTTGTAATTTAAGTTTTAAACATATAGATAGTAATTATATAGTTTAAGTTCTAATAAGATTATAGTAAATAAATAAATTATTAAATAAATAAATATATATATATATATCTTAGAGAGAAGATATAATATGATAAAAATAAAAAAGATAATATAATCTCCTGTTTAATTTTACAATTTGAAAAAAGATTATAAAAATATAGTCTTAGATAAATTTTATTTTCCTTATTTAAACTATTTTTCAAAGATATATATAACAAAAGATAAATACTTATGACATGGCGGTAATGTGAAAGATGAGGTGAGATAGCTCAGAGACCAACACATAGGCTAACTGAACGTAAAGGTGATATGTGGCCAAACACCGCTCTGTTTTAGTATATGTAAGATAGATAAGCAACTTGGAATATGGTTTTTTAACTTTTTGGTACTGTAGCTAAAAAATCATATATATGAGCCTTACTATTTGGCACACCCTAAGAGTTTATTTGGCACACCCTTATCTTCGTCACGAAGAAAAACCACCATAGATTCGTCACAAAGAAACTGAGGACTTTCGTGACGAATCATTTTTTTTTTTAAAAAAAATCAGAATCTTGTAGAGAATTTCAATACGAGTCCGTGCATATAAAATACGTCCAAAACGGACATCGTTTGCCTTTCCAAAAGCCTCCAAAACAAAATAGTCGCATGCGTTAAGTTTTCGCCAAATGGTAAATTTTGTATTAAGGAAGGATCAACATCCTGAACTTACAAAGAGTAACAAAAATGAAGCAAACTAACAAGAGGAGCAACTATACATAATCTCCTCCTCATAGCATTGCCCCTCCTCCCAGAAATGCTAAGCTTATGTAAAATTCTAAGCTTACAAACACCTATAATCTAAGAAGCACAATGATCAACATTAATAGCACTAGCTTGAAAAATGACTTCATTCCTCATCTTTGAAGTGTAGTAGACAATGCACTCCAATGTCATAAGCTTGCTGAGGTATATATTGTTAGTCTTCTTAGGACACTTAGAAAACCAACTCCACCACTCATATAAATTTAGTAGACCACCCGCATGCGTTAAGTTCGTAAAAGCAAAAGTTTATATGAATTTAGTATTTGTATAATATAATTATTTGTTATAGTTAAAAATCATGCAATTAAATTTACATACTATAATTATATATTATCATTTAATATCACTTATTTATTACTTATAAAGTATAATTATGCATAATTTTTAAATATTACGAACTTAACGAAAACGACTGTTTTGTTTTTAGGGCTTTTGAAAAGGCAAACGATGTCCGTTTTGGACGTATTTTATATGCACGGACTCATATTGAAATTCTCTACAAGATTCTGAATTTTTTTTTTATTCGTCACGAAAGTTCTCAGTTTCTTCGTGACGGAAGTCCTCAGTTTCTTCGTGACGAATCTCTGGTGTTTTTTCTTCGCGACGAAGATCGTCTCTAATATATTTGTGAGGAAGATAAGGGTGTGTCAAGTAAACTTTTAGGGTGTGCCAAATAAAAGCTTTGTATATACTCTCTCTGTCTCATAATGTTTGTCCTGTTTGACTTTGGCACACTTGTCGATGCACGTTTTGTATCGTCAATATATCAAATTACATGTTATTAAAAATTATAATTTTTTAATATTCTTAAAGTACAAATCGAAACGAATCAAACAAGACCACTCATGACTATGTTCTATCTTATATATTGAAAGATATTTAGAAGATTATCTCGATTTGTGAATAATGTCAAAATTTGAAACAAGACAAACATTATGGGACGGAGGGAGTATAATACACCTAAAAAACTACCATTACGGGTGGTCTAACACATAATGTCATGAAGAGTCTGAAATTATTTGTAATTTTGCATCCATTTACTTCAAAGTTTTTCAAGAACATAAAATTTTGAGTTATAATAATAGGCTACAGGGACATGGATAATCATTGTGTTACTTGTATAAAATTGCAAGCTTGAAAAATAATGCATAATGGTAGCACCAATGATAGGGAAATTTGGGAGATTATGAAATTTAAAGGATGTTCACAGGAGCATGATAATTTTTTCCACAGAAACATTCTATCATCAAAGATAATATTGCTTTACTATTTTATATTATTTTCTTCGATATAGCATTTCAAGCTATAACGAATGCCTTAACTTTATAGTAATTTTCGTTTTAAGGTTTCGGTGTATCAGGGTGTATCAGTACGAGGTCTGTTGGACCCGGGATAAGATAAGTCCAAAGTCCGTTGAAGAAAAGCCCAATAGCCTTCTCTTGTACCATATACTAGTATATATGTGTGCTGTGCTCAAAGGAAAAGGGAAGAGGACGGGGGATAAGGACCAGAAAAAAGAGGATAAGACAGGGGAGGAGAAAGGAAGAGGAAAGGAGAAAAACCAGAGAAATGGGAGAGAAGAAGTAGGAGGAGAACTTGCCATAAGGTCTCTTCAACCGAGAGCCCTCTCACTCAGAACGGTAGTCCCCGGCAACGGCGCCATGCAAGGTATGATCGGCTCCCCTCTCCAAGCTCAGCTTTCTCTAAACAGGCCATGAGCTCGGTCGAAGCCGTAGCTCGCCTCGGCCTTGCTCGCGACCATGGTCTTCATTTCTAGAGTCTCGGCCTTGCTCGCGACCATGGTCTTCATTGCTAGAGTCTCGGCCTTGCTCGTGACCATGGTTTTCATTGCGACTCTAGCCGTAGCTCGCCTCGGCCTTGCTCGCGACCATGGTCTTCATTGCGACTCTAGCCGTAGCTCGCCTCGGCCTTGCTCGCGACCATGGTCTTCATTGCGACTCTAGCCGTAGCTCGCCTCGGCCTTGCTCACGACCATGGTCTTCATTGCCACTCTAGCCGTAGCTCGCCTTGGCTTTGCTCGCGTCCTCGCCTCGGCCTTGCTCACGACCATGGTCTTCATTGCGACTCTAGCCGTAGCTCGCCTCGGCTTTGCTCGCGTCCTCGCCTCGGCCTTGCTCACGACCATGGTCTTCATTGCGACTCTAGCCGTAGCTCGCCTCGGCTTTGCTCGCGTCCTCGCCTCGGCCTTGCTCACGACCATGGTCTTCATTGCGACTCTAGCCGTAGCTCGCCTCGGCTTTGCTCGCGTCCTCGCCTCGGCCTTGCTCACGACCATGGTCTTCATTGCGACTCTAGCCGTAGCTCGCCTCGGCTTTGCTCGCGTCCTCGCCTCGGCCTTGCTCGCGTCCTCGCCTCGGCCTTGCTCGCGACCATGGTCTTCAGTGCGACTCTAGCCGTAGCTCGCCTCGGCTTTGCTCGCGTCCTCACCTTCCTCGCGAGGTATCGGTTGTGCTACGTCTCCGCCATAGAACCCAGCTCGAGCCCTCTCACATGCACGCGTCTTTAGCATATTCGTTACGGCCTTTGTCAACTTCCTAATACATGATTTATCGGCTTGTGAGGTAACTTATTTAAAGTATATAAGGTGGGTTAAGAAAATGAGATTACAAGCATGTATATATATTACTTGGGTTTACTATTCACGTGAGCATGCATGAATGCTGTTTGAGTATATTATTACTCGTGGGACTCCAAGCATATACGAGTAATTGAGTAAGTCGAAGTTATGGGTATATATATGACTCGTGAGGTCATTTAGTCGAATAAAGCATTGAGCATGAGTTTCACCTTCTCTTGGTGATGTATAATTACCTTCTTAAATCTCCTTTCGGGTTTAAACTAATCATTCTAATTCCCTAAAGTATCATTTGACAGTTATGTCGTTTATATAATTACTGACTTGAGCGTTGGAGAGCCTTTCCCGGAGAGCACCAGCTCCAGGTTTTGGCTTTTGCAGGAACATGGACGTTTTTACCTTACAACGAGAGAAAGAATTGAGAGTCCACTAAAAGAAGAAACGACAAAGACTCGGGAATCCGGAGTGTTGCCGGTTTACCCTTCCGTTGGAATGAGGTTCCAACAAATCCGAACACCAACAAGGTCGTCAATGTCCTATTAATAAATTGCTTGTATAGTATGAGAATATGTTATTCAGGTTTGTCGCATTTTTGACAAACTGATTATCGAGCTTCACATGCAGTTAGATCTTTCTTATTATAATTGACTCCAGCTTATGGTCTTAAATTTTATGCAGCATTGAAAGGGGATGTATATGATGTGGTCTTAAAGTAGTGTACTTCATCAAAGTGATACAAAATGCATATCAAAAAAGTCCAATCCAAAAAATGAAAATTTTCCGAAAGTTAATCATAGGTTCTTCTCTTCATCGGAACAACATGGCTTTAAACGAAACTCTATTGTGATTTATAGTTTGAGGGAAATGGATTTCGTATCTCTCAAGGCATTTTTTTTGCCGTGCACATTTTCGCCCAACGACTGACATATTTTTTCCTATAGCTTCTTGTCTAATCCGTTAGATTCGGAACGTCGGCCACCGACCAACGTTCGTATTGACATTCACAATCAATTCACAACCTCACGCAACCACAACTCCACACATATAGCCTAATGTACATTGATGATTTCCCACATCCCCGATATACCCATACACTACATTCATAGCTTCGTATCGAACACAACTCTTTAACATAATATCCTAGATACAAGACCCGTGTGAGCGCAGTGGCTGATGAGAGTGTGTGAGAATGTCGTTTGCAAGATAATCATGCGGCCGAAATAAAAAGACCAAATTGGACAAATTGCATCATGACCAATATGAAACTCACACTATTGAGCTACGACGGATCTGGATAAGCATGAACAAAAAACAAAATTAGAAAAAATAGTTACCTAAATAGAAGAGATAGTTGCAACAATTAGGGAGAGCAGGTGTTTTGATCGACCTACACACCAAAAGAATACAAAAATTAATTAAGAACAATAAAAGAAGGCGAAACAACCGGGCAATACTTAAATTACGCCCGACAGCACGTACCCGTTTGGATCTATGTTCCGAACGGGTAGTCCCACACTTAATTTTTTTTTAAATTTTTTTTCCCATTCGGGAGGGGATGCCGAACGACTCCGGTTCAAAAAATTACTTTTTTTATTAAATAATTACATAACCGGTTCGTAATTATGCAAACCGGTTCAAATCCCGTTCGGAACAATATATTTTTTTTAAAATTCAAATGAACTGAAAAAATATTTCACAGAAGAATCTCCAGGAATCGGCTCCTTCAGCTGAGGCTTGTCTTGTTGAGGAGGTTGAGTCACAGCATGCTTTGATTGTGAGCTATTTGCACCATTATGAGGCGGTGCTTCGTCAGCAATGTTCAGTTTTAATTTTTTATTCTAACATAAACAAGATGACCGTTCACGCTGTTTGCTGGGGAATCAGGACAAGGACTAGTGGTGGCAATCGGGCGGATCACGCGGATTTCGGGCAGGTTATTTCAGGTTCAGGTCATTTCAGATTCGGGTCATATACGTGCATGATAGAACATCAAGTCAGTTCGGGTCGGGTCGGATCAGACAAGATTATAAGTTAGTCGGGTAACTCGGGTTATCAGGTCAAATTGGTTGGATTTTTTCAGATTTCGGTCGAATCGGGTTTCGGTCCCTTCGGTTTCCGATTGAGCCCGATTTTTCCGTTTCGGGTTAAATCGGATTTCGGGCTAGTTGAAATTCGGGCCAATCGGGTTCAGACGCCGAGACTGATTTTAGTTAAATCGAATTTTGATTGATTTCGATTTTTCCTATTCGGGTCGAATTGGATTTCGGCATGTGACCAGTTTCAAGTCGGGTTATCAGGTCAAATTGGAATTCGAATAAACGCGATTTTGCAAACGAAAGCCTGAGACACCTCGAAAACCAAATGCTTTTTTTTCGTTAACAAAATTAAAATGAAATAACGGTCATGTGACCAGTTTCAACTTGGAACCACAACGTTTTTTTACTTTTTTTTTAATTTTAAGCTATAGGAGTACTAATTTTTTAGTTATGCTTTTTTTTTAATTTTAAGCTATGGGAGTACTAAATTTTTAGTTATGCTTTTTTTTTAAATTTTAAGCTATAGGAGTACTAAATTTTTAGCTATGCTATAAAATAATAATTATTCCGTATTGTATGAATATGATAGGTTTTTTTTCTGATTAATAAAAGTGTCATGATTGATATTTTGGGTTCATCATCATAAAATATCTCTAGTTCCCACCAAAAATAAAAATAAAAAATAAAATAATTCTCTAATTGAAGGCTTTGAATATTTTAAGCCCAAAAATAAAATTGTTAGAGTCCAATTACTACTGAAGGCAGTGGAATTCCTATCATTATATAGAGATCTACCCCTTATATGTTTTACCAAAATTTCAATGTGGGATGGTGGAATACAAGAATTGAAAAGAAAAAAGTAGCAAATCCTCACTACCTCATCTTTTTTCCGATGTGGGACACGAACGAGTAACATAGTTTGTACTGTATAACTATAACTAACATAAGCATCATAGTACCCTCTCACTAGAAACTCTGGCTTCTCACTAGAAAACCTAAATCCCCACCCCTTCCCTATATACCTTCGAAACCCTAACTTTCAACGCCGCCAAATTTCCTCATCCCATATCCAAATCATCGCTCTCCTTAGCGTTTTTCTCAACGATTCTACCCAGCAATCAATCCGATCTAAGCAAAAGAAAAGACTCTCTCAAAACCCCCAATTATATCTCCCAAATTTAATTCGCCTCCCTCGTCTAAAACTTAGATCTAAATCCCCAATATCATCGAGTCAACTCGAACCCAATTCTATCCTCTTTCTTATTTATCTCTGTGTTTTCTACCCCCCGCTTGTGCTATGGTGGCGATTCCGAAGGCCGCCGATCAACAGAAAAGGCAAAACTGGACGAGCCGCTACCCGGAAACCTAGCAACACCAGAGACCAAGAAGATCGAATCACAAGTGCTCGCCTTGAAGCTCGTCTGAGGAAGCCTTACCTAGTCGATTTGAAGAAGAAGACCACTGGATCTGTGTATCGAAACCCTAAACGAAGAAAACAAGCAAAGAAGAGGAAGAGTTCGGGCGATCTTGGCTCAGATCGGGGAGCTAACAGCGACGTCTATGAAAGTTCCCCAAAAAGTCGGCCTTCAAGAAGATCTTCCTCCTGGAAGAAAGTTGTTGATGACACCGTCTTTATACCCAGGTTAGTTTACCCTAATATACCAAGGATTTATCATACACACTCTCTGCTATTTTTTTTGAGCCAAACCAATGGAAACTTATGCAATAAATTCTGGCATACAAATAAGATTGTTTGTGCACAGTCTTACTCTCATTATATGAACCATATCCTCTGTCCTTCGACTCCCCCCTCAAATAATACGAACTTGCTTGCTAAAAATTTCTTTAGGAGTACAGTTACGAAGATTATCTCATTGGAGATTAAGAAGAAAAATTTCTCTGAAGCCTTGTGCTCCAACTCCAAAGGTAATACAAACACCAACTCCACCAACACGACAAACAACAATACCATTCCATCCTTGAAGCTCAGTCCAAACACAAACAACATGACAAAGGAAGCTTTTGCTTGTGAGAAAAGAAACAAAAACAAAAGGGAGGGTGTGAGCTCTCCCAGAAAAAGCAACAATTTAACCAAGTCTAAGGTCATAGCCACCCTAGATTATTTATATTATCAACCTGCACCATACACATTAGCTAGTACATTTTATGAATCGAGCACTAGTCTAAACAATGCTACAAAGGTCTACAACTTACCAATGAGTTTTAGGCTGAAAAACCTTAATATGTATATCAAACCCAAACTAGCCAACTACTGGAGGATGGCAGGCACTAGTGGACAGATACTCAGGAAGGAGAAGAAAATAAGCCAAAAACTTAGTAGAAATCAGCTAAGTCAAACTCATAATCCTAAATCTGCACTAAATCTAATGACTGGTAGCCATAGGATCGATATTGATTGTACTATATCTTGGTGTTATCAGTTGGTCTACTCTATTGAACTATTCCGCTCTTCTTCTTCTTATATGTTAGTTGATTGGCAGGTTACTATCTTTCCAAAGAAGGTTTTTACTTCTTTTAAAATCCTTTTAAACTGGAGAAATACTAGTAGGATCAATAAGGTTAACAGAATCAAAACATTGCACAAAATGCAGTCTAATTTTATTAGATATGCAACTCGTTCTTATGCTCACTGGCTTGCAGGAACAAGTCTGTCTTTGAAAGCTTATTGTCATATGGAAGCTTGGTTGGCTCTGGATTACTTCTTGGTGGTGTCAATCAGGAATCTTCAGCAACCCCAACTAAGTTTCCTTTACACTAGTATTAAGTTGAACTATATCTGTCTAAGTTGGTCCTGTGTAGTGTGGTTTGGTATCTGCATGAATAGGATTAAATTAATCTTACTTTGGACTGGTGCATTTGATTGCTTGTGTCTTAAGAACTCTGAGCTGAGAAATTGTTTGATGAGTAATACCCCTTATAATGTTAATAAAATACACTCTGATTGGTCTTTGACATGGCCATGTAACCTTAAAGATTATTAGGATGTTCTCTGTTTATTTTGGGGCAGTCCAGGCACCAGATATACTCCTAACTATCCCTATCCTTTGATTAATATGACTACTAATTTTCTTCTGCAACCTTGGTCCGAGAAAGGGATATACCAAAATGTTTGTCTAATTAATATTATACACCAACGCTATGTACTGTGTCTTACTTATGTACACTCATATCATGATAGATTGGATTTTTCAGTGGGAAGGCTTGCTGTCGTTTTAAGCAGATTTCTCAAGAGGAAGCTGCAAATTACCAAAACAATCGACACCACTCACCAAGACTACTACTACTCAAAAACCAACAACAAACAAATTAAAATGGGTGGGTGTCCCTGGATTCCCAAACAAATCAAGTCACTAAATGACAGCAAAACACACAAGTTCAACATGTATGCTAAACTTAATATACTAGCCTCTTTAACACATCTATTCTTTCTTGCAGATAACAACAAAAACAGGAGTATTCAGGTTATGGAAGAAAGTGCTGACTTGATTCCACAAACTCAACTAAATACTAAGCACAACACTCGCAGAAGGGATATAGCCAAGATACCATTACTACAAAGAGAACAGAACCACCATCTTAATTGTAATCATCCTTTCTGCATCATTTATTGCTCAAAGAATGGGTTAGCCCGATTTTCTTGTAATAAGTGGAGTAGGGAATGGGCCTCTTTCTGGGATAAATGGGCTCAGACCTTTCACTCACAAAATAACTATAGCAAGCATAGAATGACTACCAAACTGCAAAGTCAAAAATATCAAAAAACAATACATATCAAAGATGATCATAAACAAATACAAGCAGAGATTCAACCTATCAAAAACTCTTGTTCTTCTAACCAATCGCAACAGAAGAGTACATTGAGACTTATCAATAAAAGCAATGCTTGTATGTCATGTTGTGCATGGAAGAAAGATAAACAAGAAAAGCATTGTGCATCCTCTCGCTCCCGGAGATACCTCCGGCGACCTCCGTCACAACGGAGCCACCTCCGGCGACCTTGTCCGACGATGAAGCCTTGGTGGATGGAGGCGGCCGGCGGTATGCGACTCGAGCGGCGTTGGCAGCGGCAAATGCTCCTCCGGCGACAATTCCGGCGAATATTCCGGCGAGGGCTAGGGTTCCGGCGGGTGCTCCGGCGGCTTGTAGGGTTCCGGCGACTCGGGTTCCAGCGACGACGACTACGGATCCGGTGACACCGCACGAGCTTTATTCGGTATATAATTTCTAAACCCGCTTTTTTCAAATTTTAATTGTATTTAATTTTGGAAATTTAATCGTAATTTTTTTAGTAATAATTACAATTAAATTTCAGTTTTTTATGAATTAAATATTAGAATTCGTATTAATTGTAATTTAATCGTAATTTTTCATAATTACGATTAAATTTCAGTTTTTTATGAATTAAATATTAGAATTCGTATTAATCGGAAATTTTCTTAATTACGATTAAATTTCAGATTATTATGAATTAAATATTAGAATTCTTATTAATCGTAATTTTTTATAATTACGATTAAGTTTCAGATTATTATGCATTAATCGAATTATTATGAATTCGTATTAATCGTAATTTTTTAGTAATAGTAGTGATTATTATTTCGTATTAGTTGAGATGTTTATTTTTTAGTAATTATGAATTAAATATTAGAAACTTAACATTCATAACTAGTTATGACTTAATTGTTAAGTTTCTAACAATTCCTATTAAAAAATTTAGTTTTCGTAGATATAAAGACTCGAATTTGATTACGAAGTTGCAAATTATTTCCGAATATTTTAGTATGAATTAGTCATACTAAAAATGTAAAAACATGTAGACTATACAAGCCGTCATGGATCAGACCGGCAACACGATGCCCGCACCAGTAGCGGAACGGCTTCCACGTCGACATGATGTGGCAGCCGGTGTGTGACTAGAGTTTGAGGCCCTCGAACGATTTTTCGGCACCGGATCACCTGAGCGTTGTGAGCCAGAGAATGAGTATGACGACGCACAACTGTAGCAGCAGGAGATAGATGGTTCGCATATGGAGATAGATGGACAGACAGGAGATTTCCATGACGACGTAGATTATCCTGGTCGATATCTTACTGCGTTCGACCCTATTGAGCCCACACCAGTACAAGCGCAGGTGACCACAGATGACTATGATATCCACGACGCACCTCTGTTTCAGGATGCTGTACCTCCCAGTTCAGAGCATATAGAGCAGGATTTACCTGCAGTGACAGATGCAGCAACGTCGACATCTTCTCCTCCTACGGTCGCATCTGCAGAGCCAGTCGCATCTTCAGAGCCAGTGTCGGGAGATTTAGACGACGATGACCATGCCGTAGCGACCTATTTTCCTTGGCTCGGGGACTCGATGCAGGACATTTGTCGTCCACGTGCGCCTCACCTACTGTGTTCTTATGAGACGCATATAGCGAGATGGATATGGTCGCGTGGTCC
Organism: Oxyria digyna; assembly: GCA_029168935.1. NCBI lineage: Eukaryota > Viridiplantae > Streptophyta > Magnoliopsida > Caryophyllales > Polygonaceae > Oxyria > Oxyria digyna. The sequence goes on along the minus strand of JAPVLV010000007.1, from coordinate 17,718,631 downwards.
TCTTCCAGGGCCTGCTCCCGATGTACCATTGGTGCCCCCGGTGCAGGTTAGGAAGCGTGCCCGTGCGGGGGAAGCTGTAGGCCGAGGCAGAGGCCGAGGTGGTGGTGAGGGTGTTGTAGGCAGAGGCCGAGGTGGTGGGAGAGGGAGAGGGAGAGGCCAGGAGGGTGCTGAGGGAGTTGGTGGTGAGGGTGTTGCTGCTGAGGGAGTCGCTGAGGGGGCTACAGTTGAGGAGGTTGTTGTTGAGGAGGTTGCGGCTCCAGTTAGAGGTGGTCGTCGTCCCAGGCAGAGACGACAAGTAGCAGATATTCAGCCAGAGGATGAGCCAGAGGATGGGGATGGGGATGAGCCCGAGGCTGATGCGGCTCCGTTAGATCCGGTATGTTCAATAACATTGATCTGAATGCTTATAATAACTTATACGTTTCATATTTACTAACCGGAGGCAATTTTTTTTCTGTACTTATTTAGGCTAGGAAGCTCCTGAGGGTGATGTACAGATCTCCACAGGTTCATGATTATGAGCATCATATTTCAGCTGAGGAGGGTACATGGTTCAGGCTTGCTGAGCGTTCTGGGTTGACAGAGCTGCGCCGAGAGGGCATAGCGTCTCAGATCGATGCTGCATTGATTTCTGCTTTTGTGGAGAGGTGGGATCCAGAGACCAACACTTTCCACATGCCATTTGCTGAGATGACCATCTGCCTACATGACGTGATGCAGATCCTCAGAGTCCGTATACATGGTCGTAGCTTCAATTCAACTATAACAGATGACCAGATCTATGCGGCGCTTGCGGACGCTATGGGTCAGGAGGCTGATGACATGAAGGCATGTTATAGCTCAGGTGGCATTCATTTCGGTGCCCTCAATGCTCGGTTGGAAGTTTTGTTTGATGCGCCAGTCAGGAATGAGAGTCACATTGCCACTCTGTATCTCCTTTTGCTTCTGGGCTCGACTGTCTTGGTGGACAGGTCGACAAAGGGTGTCAAGGTCCAGTACGCGACGCTTGTTCTCAACCATGATCGTACAGGGGACATTGCATGGGGAGCCGGCATACTTGCGTTAGTGTATCGCAATCTAGGGTCTGCATCTAGAGTCGAGACGGTAACCATTGGTTCATGTGGGATTCTTCTGAGGGTAAGATCTTGTCTTTAACGTCTTGGTGAATAACTCTTAACTATTCACGTAGTTTTACTAATAATCTGTAATTGTTTATATGTAGTGCTGGATCTGGGCATACTTTCCTCATGTTCGTGATCACTTTGTCACGAACCCTGCATTCGCCCATGGAGATGCTGTTGTAGGATTGTATACACCACTTAGCTCGGATACTGGGCGTTTGGTTGCCATCTGTCGCATGCTCGACAACATGAGATATGAGCAGGTTTGGATTTAATTTCTTATATTTTTTATTTCATTACCGCAATACGTGTCTAATTTGGCTTGTTATTTGTTTCTGGTTAACTGGAAGCCATGGAGAGATTTGGACTTCAACTCACCAGAGGTTTCTCCTACGAGATTTGAGGGCGTATTGAGCATCTGGAAATTTCATGAGGCCTACAACCCTAGGAGAGTCCTGCGGCAGTTTGGGCGGGCTCAGCCCGTTCCCGACCCTCCCATTCAGCCGTTGTCATTTAATCGGCCCATGGGTTGCTCGAGGTATGGCGTCTTTTATGCACCTGAGCTTCTTCTTGCATGGGACGCAGAGCCGAGGCCTCTGATCGATATGGATGGGCCAGTTGCAGAGCCAGCATGGAAGATGTCTGATGACTATATGGATTGGCTGGACGAGTTCTCACATCCCGTCGTCGATCCATCCTCTGAGAGGCATGATCGCCCGCCTCGCTATGGATATACCCCGGTGCCTATCGATGCATTAGCGGTATGTAAAATTTTATAAAGTTTGTACAAAACATAGCTTCAGACCTTAACTAACGATTAAATTTACGTTTTGTTTGCAGCGTTGTCAGATCCTTCAAGCCATGATGCACTCTTTTTTAGACACCCCTATCTCGGATCGACCTTGGAACACTGAAGAGGTGATTCGATTATGGCTTGAAGTCCTAGAGGCACCTCAGGCACCTTTGGCACCATCTCCCCCACGTGCATCGCAGATGGCACCACCACCACCTCCTGTTTTCCAAGATTCTGTTCATGAGAGGGGCCAGGGGAGTGGATGTGGCACTCAGGATGATACGACTCAGGAGGATGCGCACCAAGATGATATGACTCAGGGTGATGTGCCTCGGGAGGATGCTCCGCCTTATACTCAGGAGACTCAGGATTAGACGCTCGACTTCTATTTTTGTTTGATGGATGTTTTATGTACGATTGATGTTTTATGTATGCCTTTTTTTGTGTGATGGTTTTAACTTTTATGTTTTGCTTGTTTGAATATTCAAAACAACTCTGAACAATAATGCAAATACAAATCTGAACAACAAGACGTGAAAAACAACTCTGAACAATAATGTGATGGTCTTCAACCGTGCGCTTAACACCTACGCACAGGAAGTTGTGCGTACTCGAAATGCGCATAGAAATGTGTGCTCAGACCCAATGCGCATATAAGGCTTCCAAGGCTTTTTTGCGTTTTCGCGTATTTTCGATCAACTTTTTGTGAAGGGGAGACCTTATACACACTTTATATGCCTAATAACACATAATTGTATAAGTTTTTGAAACATAATCAACATCGATGTACTAGACCCTTCATATCTCAACTATTTCGAAGAATGAAAGACTACTGAAGGTTTACAAAGGAGGTGTTACTCGAAGAGTTCGAGTTTTTGACTCGAAGTTACCGACAAGGTTAAATAGCTATAATATGCATTGAAAACAAGTTTCATTGCATTCCGACGTCGTTTGGGCATCGAACCGCCTATTCTCGACCTTAACAAGCCATTAGGGCCGATAAGGCTTTTTTGCGTTTTCGCGTATTTTCGATAAGGCTTTTTGTGAAGGGAGCCGATTGAACATTACAAGGTAAAATACGTCTTCTACTTATTACATGACAATCTCACTCAGTCAGATATGTGAACGGGTTCGGTCCCTCCTTTATACATGAATGGATCTGGTGCCCGACCATTTGAAATGCGGTACTCTCGATACATCCTCAAATTGTCCCCAAATGTTTCTTCCCACCATGGAATGTTTGGATCTACGTGTTTTTTCCACGAACCGGGAGTATGCGGTAGTGGCGAACCAACCATCAACGCCACCTATATAAACACAATCGACTTAAGATATTAAACAAAAAACTATGATTACACAAGTATCAAGTACAATTGTCTACTTTACCGGTATGAAGTGGTCACGGTTGCCTACGTGTGCCATGCCGAAAATCTGTCGTGGAGGATCAGCGTTTTCTGTTCTACACCTTAGCGGTAAGCAAAAGGTCGGAGCATCCCAACACAATAACACGAGGCCAACTTGGTATAGGGTGGCAAATGCTAAGCCCATCAGTGGAAAGTGCAACCAGTACAGTTCTGAACAAGGGCTTCTGCAATGGTTAACTTGGAGAATAAGATCCTCCCAAGTACCCGGACGAAGACGACGGCGAATAGGCTCGTACAATTCTCGGTTCTCAAGCAGCTCCGTTACTAGCTCATGCCGAATGTTTCCGTACTCTTGTTCTTTTCTTCCCAGAAGTAAGGCCATCGACCTATAACCACAATGCTCATCAGAACGTACCTGTCTAACATCTGTGATGTATGGAAGCCAAAAATCATCCAAATTGTCAATGCCGAAGTCAATCCCCCTATGAATGAGAGGATCACCAAGTTCTTCAGGGCACTAATCGAAGTCAGTGTAGTTTGATCCTTCAGGCTGTGATAGGTCGGGCATGGGTTGAGAATGCAACTCCTCGGCCTCAATGACCACGGGAAATGATGTCGTTGTTTGCTTTCTAGGACGACCTGGTCGTTTTGCTCCTGTATTGTTTGCCTTCTTCTTTCCTTTTGATTTCTGCTTTGCCTCCTCCTTCTCATACTTCTCCAGCTCTTCTTGTTTGTGCTCAAAATAACTCTTCTCTCTCGATTCCTCCTTGTCATTTTCACTGTCATCCTCCTCCTTTTTAGGACGACCTGGCCGTCTTGCTCCTGTACTCTTCTTTCCTTTTGATTTCTGCTTTGCCTCCTCCATCTCATACTGCTCCATATCTTCTTGTTTTATGTCATCCTCCTTGTCATTTTCACTGTCAACCTCCTCCTTATCCTTGTTCTTTGCACCCTTTGGCCTGCCTTTTCTTCTCACATTTGTCGGTTCTTTCAAGGTAGTTAGTTCAGGATACTCCAAGTCCTGATACAACTCACCTAGCTGGTATGCCGTGCTTTTCTTCAAGGTTCCAAGTTCCAACTTGGTGAACATTTCATGGAGTCGCAACTCTATAATGTTCATTCGGACCTTCAGATCTGGGTCGTCTTCTGTTTCAGGAGTGTCGTCCCAATGCAAATCCCTCCAGAACGGGTGAATGTCATCCTCAATCAGGGGTGTGTTTGAAATGACAGCGTGTGCAATTTGATGGACGCACGACAACCCAAGACAGTTCCTCACCCAATGGTCGGTGCATTGTTCAGGAAATTTCCCCGTCAACATGATCTCATAAGTAGCCAACAAATGATCAAAACACCTGTCTGACACTTTGTAGAATAGTCGGGAAAAAATAGCCCTTCCAAGCGGATGCATGTTTGGATCATCAAAATCAGTTGGTCGTTTGGAGAGAGACATGTTCATGCTCGCCCTAATTGAATCAATCTGAAGGAGTACTGAATGATGGATCCGTACGATCACTCTGTTAAAGCCCCCTCTGCTGGAACCAATAATATCTTTCAAAACCTTGTGCATCCCTTCAACTCTAAAAAACAGTTAAGTTGGTAAGTTAAGAAAGTACGCCGTTATGATATAATCGTCTTAACTAAAAAATATCAATATTTACCTTTTTGAAGTCCTCGTAAGGAAATGAAGCTTATGATCTGTCCAAGCCCTCACTATGCTTGTCTTGTGAGGATTAAGCCATGTTCTCTCGATGTATCCCACAAGGCCGCTCTTCCAAGATCTCTTCAACTGTTCGAGCCGCAGTTCATAGGTCTCTTCAGTAGCTGAGCAAAATAGTCCCCAACATTGTCCTGCAAAGGCTTCCACTTTAATGTGTCTCTTTAGGATGGTCGAAGCATGTGCCTCAATGTTGTTTTTGATATGCACCCAACACAACAGATGTTGAACTTCGCTCCCGAAAACAGTCTTTATCCCTTTTATCAGCGCGTCTTCGCAATCTGTCATTATAGTCGTTGGCATCACTCCCAAATCTATGAATAATGACTTCAATTGAATCATTATCCATGTGTAATGATAAATCCTTTCCGCTTTAGTGAATGCATACGCGATGTTGAACGTCTTGTGTGTACTGGTGAATCCAACGATCTCTACGAGCGACATTTCATATCTATTGAAACATTAACATATATCACTACAGAACATATATCATTATCCGAACTAAATATCGACCAAGGTATTGTAGAGACTTACTTGTTTGTCGTGTACGTCGCATCGATAATTACCACGTACGGGTACTTCTTCAACAAATGCAACGACTCTTGGTTAGCAAAGAATAATATTGCAACATCGCCGTTTGTCGTGTCTCTATGTGGGTGAACTACGTAGTTGTGGTCTCGCAAAAACTTAAGCGACCACTGTGTCACGTTTAGCTCTCCGTGATCTTCGTAATTCACCTTCTGCAAAAATTTTGCAACTTGTCTCCTTGAAGTAACATTACCAGGGTACTTCTCCCTCAATTTAGAGATAATTTCTTTTGGCGTCTTGCGTCCAGTTCCATCTCCCCACCGCCTAGCACAAAGCTCTTGCTCCTCCGTCATTCGACCCATGAATGCATTCCCATGAAAACTAGCAAGTAGCACATGCTTATGCCGACCATCTATCACACCTAAAATCCATTTTTCTCCTGCGACCCCGGGAATGTTTTTCTTTCGCACTGCCAGTAGCTGAAATCTACACTCACACTTCTTCGACTTCGACTTTCTAAGCCTAGGAACAACCAACTCTGGATTCTCTTTGTTCACCTTTGGCCTCCCAGATCTTGGTTTTCCAAATCTATCGCACACAATACTTATTTGGTACGGACTTGAATTATGCGTTACCAAAGCTATCACTAACTCCTTTCCTCTATCTCTCGCCCACTCGTACAATTCTTGCGGAGTATCCCAATATTGTGCGGTTCTAAAATAATCCGAATAATCTTTCCCCTATACGTAATTGTAGAGCGACAATTACACTATTACCAAAATAACAAGGCAAAATACAAATCATTACTTTAAACTAATTAGGCTATCATATGAAACTAATTAGGCTATCATATGAAACTAATTAGGCTAGCATATGAAACTAATTAGGCCATCATATGAAACTAATTAGGCTAGCATATGAAACTAATTAGGCTAGCATAACAAACTAATTAGGCTATCATATGAAACTAATTAGGCTAGCATATGAAACTAATTAGGCCATCATATGAAACTAATTAGGCTAGCATAACAAACTAATTAGGCTAGCATATGAAACTAATTACGCTAGCATATGAAACTAATTTGAAACTAATTACGCTACCATATAAAACTAATTATAACATATTATACTAACCACAAATTCACCACTCGGATCCCAGTCGCCGAACTCTTCGTCTTCTAAGAAACCATCCAACCATTCGTCGTCGTTCGGGTCGTCTTCCTCTTCTTGTGATCCGCTATCCCAATCGTGTTCTTCATCACTATCTTCACAACTTTGATTAATCAACTCTAACATACGAGAGTTTTGATTACGACGAGACATTTTGAATGAATTTGTTGGAAAACGAAGAGGTTTTGAATGAATTTGTTGGAAACAGAGAGATTATGGCTTTATATAGGCACATTTATGACTGTTGTGGTCCAAATGGATGGATCCTAAACTGTAAAGACTCGTGCGCTAACCATCCGCGCACAAACCCAAACCCTAAAGCACCTGTGCGCAGAACCTAAGCGCACAGTTTTACATTTAACGGCTACTTTTTTCTAAAATTTCAACGGCTACTATGTTTGAACAGTGCGCAGAAACACAACGCACAGATTCTCAACCTGTGCGCAGTAGTTAGGCGCACAAGTTGTTACAGACTCTGAAAATTTACGAAAAGTACCCGTAATACCCCGTAAAACACGTATGCGCATAAGAACTGCGCACAGATGCGTGCGCATAAGTTGCGCGCACAGAATCGCGTGCATATATGCCTCGATTCGCGTGCATATAGACATAGCCTAAACTTAAACTATATTTTGACAATATAACCATAGATAAATTAAAAGAGTACCCAATCCCAACGAATTATATACAAGATAGACTCTATTGGGAACCCAACAATAATGGATGGTTTTCTACTAAGAGCGCAATGAATATGATCTATGAAAAACGAAACCTCCCACATTCAAGGTCTGAATGGATCTGGAAACTTGATCTAACACCAAAAATAAAATCATTCCTCTGGAGAATTTCCAAAGAAGGCCTACCAACCAAGGCTAAACTTAAGAATAGGCGAATGGATATAACAACAGATTGTGGAGGGTGCAACTGCCCAAATGAAGACCTAAAACATTTTCTCTTTGAGTGTCAAAGAACGAAGAGAATAATAAGAAATTTTGACAGAAAAATCCATCTAATTATTAACTCTCTTGTGCTGAGTAATCAAACTAGCATAGACTTACTAAATGAAATTAAGAGTAGGACTACCAATAGAGAAATGGAAGACCTTGCCACTATTTGGTGGACATTATGGTTCTACAGGAATAAACAAATATTTGACATAGATGAACATAACCAATTACCCAACATTCATCACTTCATAAAAAATCAAATTAGAGACTGACAATTATCAAAAATGGAGGCAAGAATGGACATTGACCCTGATATCCCTGTCTCAAAACAAACAAGAAGGAAAAGAAGAATAATAAGACGGACTAAACCAAAACCCAACTTCCATAAAATAAATGTTGATGCCGCTTGCCCTCCTAATGGAAAAGCTTCATTTGGCTTCATCATACGAAATGAACAAGGTAAACCAATTAAAATAGAGAATGGGTCTTTAGGACACGTTTCTCCATTGATGGCTGAAGCTCTCGCAATGCGTTACGACATTAAGGAGGCGATTCGGCTGGGTCTCACTCATGTTGAGATCGAAGGCGATAATCTTCGCCTTATTAATGTCATAAACGGCGTTTGAGACTGCCCATGGGAAATTGACTTGATTATGACCGACATTTTAATGGATCTCATATCATTTGCGGAAAATCGAGTAACCCATATTTTTCGGGAGACTAATGGTACAACAGACCTTATAGCTAAAATGTATCGTTTATTACCCCATCCTGATTTTGCAGCCTTTCCAGATCTTTCGGATCTCATCCTTTGATATGCTCTAGGGCGGTATCATTCTCGTTAGATGTGCCCCCTAAACGCTTTCCTCATAAAAAAAAAAAAACTATAACTAACATCTTTTTATTTATTTATTTAACTTTTTCAAAACCAAACCTTTCACATTTTAACAATAATTACTCCACCTTTCAAAAAAAACAAAACAATAATTTCTCTATATAACCTTTTCAAATCATGCGTTTATTTAATTATTTTTGCATTAAATGGAAGGAGTTATAAAACCAAAGTTTCAATTTATTAGTTTATTCGAGATTATAATATGGGAGAAAGTAAAAACTAAAATTTATAGTGAAAAAGAAAATCAATAAGAATGTCGGATTTAAAATTTGCACGATGCATTTTTATATACTAATTTGCTTTACATAAGAAATGTTTTAGTATAATTAAAATTTGTACTATTCAAGTTCAATCTGCCTATTAAGTATTTTTCATGTTTTGTTTTCGATGCAGGAAATAGAGTAGAGATGGTTGAGAAGATGATGTGGTCGCTTTTGTAGATCGTTGATCCATTTCCCTAGACTCCTAATTCTAGAATCTAGAATTTAGACTTTTTTAAGGTTGTTTTTAGACTTTGGTACTTTGGCTTTGTACTCTTCGTAACTCCTTTTTGCAATATGCTTGATTATATATACTCTAGCTTAATTTTAATTGAATTAGTTAATGAAGTGGTGCTACTAGCATTATACATGAAATATTTTATTTACCTCCACTTAATTGTAATCTGGTTTGGGTGGTTGCGGGTTCAGGTCGTCCCAGATTTATGTCTATTCGGGTTCGGGCCAATCCGGGTTCAGGTCGATTCAAGTTTGGGTCAATTCGGGTTCGGGTTGATTCGGGTGCGGATTTATTCAGGTTCAGGTCGTTGTCAGGTTCAGGTTGTTCGGGTTTCGGGTTGGCATCAGACGAGCCTATTCGGATACAAGCGGTTTCAGTCCATTTTTAAATCGGGTTTTTTTCCTGTTCGGGCCAAATCGGATCGGGTCAGATCGGTTTCAAATTTTATTTTATTTTCATTTTTCGGATAACGGTTAGGTCCGGGTTCGGGCGGTCCGGGTGGTTTTTTCGGATCAGGTCAGATTTTGCCAGGTCTAACAAGGACGCCCGTTCGGGTGACGTCACGCCTTGTTTTGAAATTTGAAATAATTTCAAATTCGGGAAAACCGGGTTTAAAAAAATATATTTTATGTATTTTTTTAACCCAGATTCAAAAACCGGGTTCAATTTTCGAACCCGGTTAGGGCCGTTCGGACGTTCCGAACGACCGTAATTTTTTTTTTTAAAATAAAAAACCCCCTCGGGATGTAGTTCCGAACAGGGGGTGTGCCAAACGTAAAAAGGGTGTTGTCCGGTTGCGACCCGTAAAAGAAGGGGATACAAAATTGAGTTTAAATAGCCCTTTTGAGGGAATTTGCAACAATAAGCATCCATTGGTGGGGGGGAAATGAAGACGATTGAAGGGAGGGGTGTGAAGATATTTAAAGACGAAAATAACAATTATCAGGTCAAATCCAACATATTTCGAAGAGTGACATTACAAGAAGCCTATGACAATGCTACCTAAATAATTTTTGAAATAGAAAAATAAAGCAAAAACCCCATTACTAGCAACAATCAAAATCACTCTCATGCATATATAAATAAAGGCTTGGTCTATATGCACACGTTTTTTTTTGCTAAATGCACACTAATCTGTACGGTAAGAGTTGCAGTACACTTCTGTGCGTTAAGGATTACCGCACAAAAGGGCTCCGGGGCATTGTTGGAATGTTTTCTGAAACGTATATGAATCTGGTGCGGTAATTCTTACCGCACAGATATGTGCGTTAACAATTAACGCACCACGTTAATACGAGATTAACAGAAAAAAAAACAGATTTTGATTAACTTAAACACCTGTGCGGTAACTCTTACCGCACAGGATTTGTTATTTTTTTAATTAATAATTTTTTTTTAAAAAGTATTTAAATAATAATATCATGTGCGGTAACAATTACCGCACATGTGTAATATATAAAAAAATATAAAATATGGTGCGGTAATCGTTACCGCACCATTTTTATCCATTTAAAAAATAATAAATCTGTGCGGTAACAATTACCGCACCAATTTAGGTTATTTGTAAACCAAAATTTTCCCTCCCCGACCTTTCGTCCTCCGTCCTTCTTCTCATTTCCTTCCGCCGTCGCCGTCCTTCTTCCTCCGTCCATTTTCCCGTCGATTAAGCCACCAAATCCACAAATTGATGATGGATTCGAGCTCCCCCGAGCAAGCCGCATCTTCTGGGCCCAAAAATCCGGCCGGAGACGAGGGTCCAAGCTTCCCGCCGACGGCAACTCTTCCTGCGGCGACGACGGCCGTTCCTGCGGCGACTCCGTGGCTGGCTGTGGAGGATGAAGACGAGGAGGAAGCCGAGGTGCCACTGATTTACAGTGGTGGTGCCCGGAACCGGCCAAAATCTCGAGCCCGACCCGATCCGATACACGTTGCCCGACCCGACCCGATACCAGCAGCCCAACTCGCCCCGATACCCGCACCCGAACCCGCTCCGAGGCCAAGAAACCGAAACTGACCCGTCCAAAACGTCGGTCCCGGGTACGCTACTCGAGCAAATAGAAGGTTGAATCCACAAACCGAGGCGCAACCGGAAGTTTTTTCGACTCCCGTAAATCTACATCAAGTATGTATTTTTATTAAATATTCTATAACTTTTGTAATGTTTTTAAATAGTTTAATTATTTTATTTCGTAACGTTATGAAATTAGTTATTCAATTTCATAACGTTATGCATTTAATAATATTTGATAACGTTATGAAATTTTTAAATAGATTTCGTAACGTTATCAATTTATTTAATTTAATTAATTTATTAAATTTATAACGTTGTGAAATTAGTTATTTAATTTCATAACGTTATGAATTTAATAATATTTGATAACGTTATGAAATTTTTAAATAAATTTCGTAACGTTATCAATTTATTTAATTTAATTAATTTATTAAATTTATAACGTTATGAAATTTTTAAATAAATTTCATAACGTTATCAATTTATTTAATTTGATTAATTTATTAAATTTATAACGTTATAAAATTAGTTATTTAATTTCATAACGTTATGAATTTAATAATATTTGATAACGTTATGAAATATTTAAATAAATTTCGTAACATTATCAATTAATTTAATTTAATTAATTGATTAAATTTATAACGTTATGAAATTAGTTATTTAATTTCGTAACGTTATCAATTTATTTAATTTATTTTATAACATTATGAAATTAATTTATATGGTAACGTTATGAAATTAAGTAATTTATTGCGTAACGTTATCAATTTATTTAATTTATTTTATAACATTATGAAATTAATTTATATGGTAACGTTATGAAATTAAGTAATTTATTGCGTAACGTTATGAAATTAAGTAATTTATTGCGTAACGTTATAAAATTATATTATTTGGTAACATTATGAAATTAATTAATTTATTCGTAACGTTATGAAATTAATGAAATTTTTTAACGTTATGAAATATAATAATTTCATAATGTTATGAAATATGACATTCTATATTGTAAAATTAATGAATTAATTATTTTATGAAATATGACATTGTTCTTCTCTTATTTTGTAACGTTATGAATTATTAGTATATAAAGTATTGAAATTAGGCGAATTATAACGTTAATTTCGTAACGTTATGAACAAAATGTTTAGAAATTAGAGATGATTTTGATTAGGATTGACGTTACAACAACTGTTTGTAACGTTACGACGTCATGGAAAAGACGTTTTTGAATTTGACGTTATTTTTGTAACGCTATGAAAATAACGTTACGCTATAACAACAACATTAGGGGGTGCGAGATACGATGGCTTCTAGTGGTTTTGTTCCGGGGGCTCCTGTTGCTGAAGAGCGTGTTAGGAGGACGAAGATTACAGCGTCCATACGTCAGAGTTTTGCTACTGCTCGAGACCAGCTGAATGCTTCTAGTTCGACACCCACTGATGTTACTGGGGCACTTACAGATACTGGGGCAGTTAGGGATTGTGGTCTAGATGTTGATCCGTCTGCTGATGATGAGGGTTACAGTGAGAGTGAGGAGGAGGATATGGACGTCGATGATACAGCTGTTGATTTGGATGATGATATGCTGGGAGACGGTGAGGGTTTAGGTACAGATTATATTGTATCTCATCCCGAGATACCGACAGATCAGCTTAGGAGAGACGACCCTCTTATTATTTCAGAGGATCATGCTGGTATGGGGCCTTCATCGCCAGCTCCTACAGATTTATGCCCTTCGTCTCATACGCCAGATGTACCAGCTCCCCCGACTATACCACCTCCCGATGCAGATCCTGTACCACCTCCTGCTGTACCTTGGATGCCCGGAGGTCCTTTTACAAATGAGTTGCTGAAGAGTTATGAAACGCACATCGCCAGGGCTATTTATGAGCTTACAGTTGTTGATCCTCCCGCACCTGTGATTCCAGCTGGCCCCCGTCCTCTTCCTCCATTTATACAGAGACAGCGAGGAGGCCGAGGAGCTCAGGCTAATGATGATGTTGCTGATGCAGACGCTGCTGATCCTCCAGCACGAGGTGGACGTGCTCCACGCGGAGGAGGAGGACGTGGACGTGAACGTGTTGCAGATCATGCTGATCTTCCACAGCCTGCTGATCTTCCAGAAGGCGAGGCTCCTCCTGATTTGGTATGTATTTGAACTATAATGTTCATATGTGAAATATTTTGGCATTCTGTAGAAGTAACAGTGTTATTTTTTTACTTTTTTTTCAGACACGGAAGGTCGTCAAGGTTCACTTCCACACCGCCTACTGCACTCCACTAGAGGCGTTTAGGAGACCTGGTCCAGATTCGTGGTTTCAGCTTGCAGAGCGATCTGGATTGACTGATCTACGCTATATCGGGTCCGGTCCTGTCGATCATGTGTTGGTTTCTGCTTTTGTCGAGAGATGGCACCCAGAAACCAACACATTTCATTTGCCATTTGGAGAGATTGGTCCTACACTTCACGATATGGTTGAGATCCTGTCGCTGCCTATACATGGCAGGAGTTGTAGCTCAGTTTTGATTAAGGAGGAGATCTTCACTTTTGTTGCTGAGATGCTTCACGTAGAGGAGGCACTGGTGAAGACTTGGTATAGGGATGGAGGCATTCCTTTGGGTTATCTTCAGCAGAGATTGAAGGATATGATGCGGATGGAGGATGGACAGAGAGATGAGAGCCTCATTGCGTCTATGTACTTACTGTTGCTTCTCGGCACTACAGTTCTAGTGGACAAGTCGACTACAGCAGTCAAGCACTGGTGGTTAGTTCTTTTGGCCGACCACGACAGCACTGGCCGATATGCTTGGGGAGCTGGAGTGTTAGCTCATCTGTATCGCAACCTTGGACAGGCGTCGAGGTGATTGGCTATGGGGATGGGGAGTTCTGGCATTCTTTTGCGGGTTAGTACGCAAACAACTATACGATTGGCTATGTTTAGGAAGTCGAGTTCTAATTGTCCTTTTTTTGCAGTCGTGGATCTGGGCATATTTTCCACATTTTCGTGGACATTTTGTGATAGATCCACTTTCTATGGACCACGCCGCAGCTGCTATGAGGGAGGGCAGAGAGGTGCCACAGGGGAAGAGCACGGATCGTTTGGTTTCCATTCGTGGCATGCTTGACCGTGTTCGTTATGAGGAGGTCAGATTTTAAGAATGTATGCTTTCGTTATATTGTGTGAATGTGAACTATACTAACTGTTTTGTAATGTTTTGTTGCAGGTTAACTGGTTTCCCTTTTCAAATGTGGATTTCAGACTTCCGCAGTACGCCCCGTCTTTGTTTGAGGGCATTCTCCGTTGTCTGGACATCGAGGAGCTCTATCAGCCAGGTCGCCTGCTGCGACAATTTGGACATGTGCAGGGTATCCCAGATCCTCCCCCAGAGCCCGTCCAGGTGACACGTAACAACAGGCTGGCGCATTATTCAGTTCGCTTTGAGAAGGATCTGCTTGGTGTGTGGGATCAGGACCCCAGGCCTTTGATACAGATTCGGGAGCCACGAGCGACGTACTATTGGGCAGTCACAGATGATTATCTCGATTGGTATGATCGAGTTTCTCATCCTCTGGTGGATCCCAGATCACGTAGACTCGATCGTCCAGTTGGTCCGCTGCGTATTCCACCTTCGGTTGACAGTTTTGCGGTACGATTATAAATTTCATTAGTCATATTCATTCAATTAGTATATTTGATTGTAATGTTTTGATATGCTGTTAATATAGCGGACCCAGCTAGTGACTTGTGAGATTCGAGCTTTCTTGGAGACACCACCAGAGAGGAGGCCTGCAGATATCGATGAGTTCATGAGGCGTCTCCTTGGAGTTTTGACTGACGGGGCTCCACCGATGGCTCCAGCTCCGGTTCGTCAATCTCAGCTTTTTCGGCATTCAATCCACGAGGAAGGCCAAGGTAGTGGGCAAGGTAGAGGGAATGAGGGTCGTGACTTGGAGTGATGTAAAATATTGATAGCAGAACTTGTGTTTTTTTAAAAAGGCGAAAAACGACCAAGTACATCAAATATTGATAAAAATGGTTCAAAACGTCTCGAAACGACTAAGAAACGAAAAAAATCGACTCAAAACGATATAAAACAAGCCAAATCGAAATTTCAAGGAATTCCGAACAAGTTGTAAAAAAGTGTAAAAATGTGGCCAAAATGATGGCATAATATGGTCAAATTGAGCAAATCTTAGCAAAACTTGAGTTTTTTGAAAAAAGGCGAAAAACGACTAAGTATGTCAAATATTGATAAAAATGGTTCAAAACGTCTCGAAACGACTAAGAAACGAAAAAAATCGACTCAAAACAATATAAAACAAGCCAAATCGAAATTTCAAGGAATTCCGAACAAGTTGTAAAAAAGTGTAAAAATGTGGCCAAAATGATGGCATAATATGGCCAAATTGAGCAAATCTTAGCAAAACTTGAGTTTTTTGAAAAAGGCGAAAAACGACCAAGTAAGTCAAATATTGATAAAAAATGGTTCAAAACGTCTCGAAACGACTAAGAAACGAAAAAAATCGACTCTAAACGATATAAAACAAGCCAAATCGAAATATGGATAATGGATAATAGATAGTGGATAGTGGATAATGGATAATGGATAGTGGGTAATGGATAATGGATGTCATATGTGTATAGTTTGGGCCCATATCGTTTTAACGCCTTGAAACGATGAAAATCGAAATTTTGAAATTGTAACATGACAACAAATAGGGCGAATAGTTATTTTCATTTTTCGGAATCGAAAAATTATTATCGAAAACGTCAACGGGCCTAATAAGGCCTAATGAATTTTGAATGAGGCCCAAACACAAAAAACGACAAAAAATGACATAAAACGGCTTAATAAGCACTTAAAACGTAAAAGTCAAGAAATGTAACATTAATATTCGAGCATTACCAATCAAACGCTATCGTTTTTTATAAGAAATTAACAACTTTAACACTTAGAAGTATGTAAACGAAGACTTTCACCTGTATGTTCACCTGTATGTTACTAAAATGAACTTCGTTACTAAAAGGGTTGGTGTGTTAACAATTAACGCACCAGAATCTGGGTTGGGCTTGAATGTTGGGTTGGTCGTCTTTGTTGGGCTGGGATTTTTCTGTTGGATCTTGACGAAGTTGTGTTATCAGTTGTGCGTTTATTGCTAACGCACCACCATATTTTGCTTCAGTGTGTTACAGCTACCACACAGCTGTAAGTCACTTTTGGATGACCGAATTACGTTATTGGACCTTTGTTGTTGTGGACCTTTTGTCTACATCGGCCCAAATCTAAGTTACCCTAGTAAAACCTCGGCTATAAATTCACTGCCTCAGTGAACCCTATTATCTCATTCTCACTGCGCCGTAAAATAATTAGGTTTTAAGTTCTTACTCTGTATTTCAATTAAAAGTCTCATTTTTTACTGATTTCGTTAGATATCTTCATTGTTTCTAACATGTTTTCTTACTTTGTATTACAGATTCAAACAACCATGGCATCATCTTCATCCTCCCCAGTTCCAGCAGAAGGCAGTGAGATCCAGTGCCCGAGTAGAAGGTGCTCAAGAACAATCAAGGTGTTCACTGGTAATGACAAGAACAATCCCCATACGTATGGACGAAGGTATACCACATGTCAGTGTAACTACATGATCGTGTATCTTGAGCCAGAATACGACATTTATCATCTCCGAGTCATTGCAAAACTGTTGAAGGAAATAGCTGACCAGCAGTTGAAGCTGGTATATTTTCACCAGGCTAAGAGTATTGAAGTAGCCAAACACTGGATACAACAGAGGTTTCCCAATGACCCTGTTCCTAGTTTTTATGACAGTGACTCCGATTAGGGATCTTGGTATCAAATCAGTGAATCTCTGTTAAGTCTGTGTTTAGTTTAAATTTCAAGAATGAGTCTGTTGTCTTTCCTTAATGAGTCTGTTGTCTTTTTAATTTATGCTGAGTGTGTTGTAGTTTATGGATTCACTGATTTCACTTCACTGTTTCACCTACCTCATCTAACTCTACTGAAAACACTATTTAAAGCAAACAAGACAAGTCATTACATATTTCAAAGCAGACAAGACAAGTCATTACATATTATAAATCAATTCCAATCGAAGTCTAAAGATCAAGGCTACTAAACTATTACAAATCAAGTCATGTAGTCCATACACTTTCCAGCAGTAAAGCGGTATTGTCGAAACAAGTCCACTTGGCCAGCATATATCCCTTCCCACCACTTGATGTTGTCATCTGCAAATCTTCAACCTCATTCGTCCTCGTGTTCCTCAAAGGTTGAAAAAAATACTTGTTCTCTTTCTGAAAATTTAGAGACCACTGAGTAACTGACAATTCACCACGATCTTCAAAATTGATCTTCTGCAAAAAATTGGCAATCTGCTTCATGGATGTCACATTTTGCGTGTCTCTTTTCCTAAGCTGAATAAGTATGTTTTTTGGCGTCTTGCGATCATCCCCCGCTTCCCTTGCTATTTTCTCCTCCTCTTTGCTCATTCTACCCACGAATGAATTCCCATGAAAACTAGTAGGAAGGGTGTGGTTGTGACGACCTTCTACAACATTCACGATCCATTTATAACTATAAGGCCCTTCTTTTATACGAACCCCATATAACTCAAATGTACAACCACATTTCTTCGATTTTCGGTCACGAAGCCTCGGAATCGGCAATTCTGGATTTTTTAAATTCACTTTCAGCCTACCCGATCTAGGTTTTCCAAACCTATCGCATACAAAATCAACGCAATATTTGCTAGATGTACGATGTACCAAAACTATCATTAAATCCCTTGCTCTCTGTTTTGTCCATTCCATCATCTCTTCTTTACTATCCCACATTTGCGCAGTACTAAAATGTGGTCTAAAGTCTTCTTCCTATATTGATTAAACTACATTACTTAGATACGCAATTTTAACTAATTAACCTAAATCTCATGCAATTAAATACAAAATTTAAATTCATAATATACTAACCAAAATCGGTAACGGAGTCCAATCGTCTAATGCAATTGATACATTTGCTTCGCCTTCTTCCTCTTCTTCGTCCACTTCCTCATCGACTTCTTCGTCTTCTTCGTCCACTTCCTCTTCTTCATCGACTTCGTATTCTTCTTCCACGACCCCTGATATCCAATTGTCGTTACCATCATCCTCACTACTCTCATAATTATAAGACATTGTGGTGTGCATTGCAAAACTTCAACAAGAGAGCTCAACCTCTATATACAACCAAAAAATGTCCGTTGGAATTTTATGCCCGTTGGTGCGGTAATAGTTAACGCACCAACGGGCATAAAATTCCAACGGGCATTTTTTCAAAAAAAACCTGTGCGGTAACAGTTACCGCACAGATTATGTTTTTTTTAAAATTTTATATATCTGGTGCGGTAATTCTTACCGCACAGATATGTGCGTTAACAATTCACGCACCACGTTAATACGAGATTAACAAAAAAAAACAGATTTTGATTAACTTAAACACCTGTGCGGTAAGGGTTACCGCACAGGATATATAAAATTTTAAAAAAAACATAATCTGTGCGGTAACTGTTACCGCACATGTTTTTTAAACCTGGCGCGGTATTTGTTACCGCACCGGGTTTTTTTAATAATTATTTGATATGCATATAATTAGTATTTGAATTGTAAAATGGCGAAAAAGGATATGCATATAATTAGTATTTGAATTGTATGTTAGAGTAATATTATGAGTTATTATTTAGCTTTGCTCACGTAAAATTAATATATTTAAATTTTATAAATCAAAATTAGTATTTGAATTGTATGTTAGAGTAATATTATGAGTTATTATTTAGTTTTGCTCACGTAAAATCGATATATTTAAATTTTATAAATCAATTTTGATGCTGCTTGGCTAAATTTCATAAATAACAAAAAAAATAACAGTACAAGATATTGACTAGAAGCAAGAGCTCAATTTAATTGCATCAGAAGGGCATACAAATTAAATTGAAGCATGAATTCAGAGGTTTAGCGTTACCTGATTTTGCCCCAAATAAAACAAACGAAGAACCCTAATTGAATTTTGCTCCAAATTGAAACAGATGAAATGAAGGAAAGATCAGGGGTAAAATGAGTAATATTCCACTTGCTTCAACGCTGCTAGATGAAGCAAATTCCTTCCCCTATACCTCCAAGGGTAAGGGATTTGCTTCAACCTCAACCTCGTTCAACTTCAACTTCGATTCTTCAACTCAATGCTTAAAGTTACCGAACGCGCCTAATTCTCTTCAACTCCCTGATTTCTTCAACTTCCACTCCTTAAACTCCATTTTTGAGCCTTACCGAACGGACCCCTAGACCAGGCGCCCGAAAACGAAACACATATGTCAAAAAGCATATGACCCGATGATAACGACACGCCTGCACACGACACCCTATTACATATGTTTATAGGACACAATCACCGTCAATTACACATTCCTTCGTTTACATACGCTGATTCAAAAGTAGTTATAAGCAGTGTTCTAAAAAACGATATACGGGAACGGTACGGTGAAGGAGAGTCCAACGTCTAGACGGTTTTGGTACGGTTTAAATTAAAACAACTTATTTTCTTACTTTTTACCCAACATAGGTGTTATTTTTTGTTAACAAAATTAATAATGAAGTATATTATTACAATTTAAACATGCTAAAGCCTTAATGGCATATATATGTTTGATTTTCCAAACATAATTCATAATGGAATATATATCAATAATTTAATTACATTAAATATAATAGATATGATATAATTATATACTTACCCCAGCATTTAAAACAAGTTAACAATTTATTCACCTTTACATTTGTTAATACTCCTACTTGTAATGATCATGTGATTTACAAAAAAATAAATATGATTATACAAAATATGTGCTGATGTTTAGAACTTACTACAATATTTAACAATTAATATTTAACAACTCATCAAAAATATCCAACATATAAACGATACCAATATTCTCCTACAAACTAAGATAGTACGTTCTTTGAATAAAAATTCCAAAATAATTGGCAATCCCTACATATGCCTTCAAATTTTAGACTTCCCACATCGAAATCTTTGGAGATACAAGTGCCATGTGAAATATATATAAGCGCATGGAGCTCAGACCCTCTTTCCACATCGAAATGTTTGGTAAACATGTGACTAATAAAAGTCTATATTAAGACTTGCAACTAGCACATACAAGCAAAGCCATTTAGCCTCAATTTTATGATTGGGCTACAAATCGCTTATTGGGCTTATAGTGGTTTTTCGGCCCAATCCGATTAATTCCCTAGACGGCGCTTTTAAGCACTCTCCGCGGGGTTAAAATGCAGTTTTGCCTGCATAAAACAAAATTTTAATGTCCTCCGTATTGTGACCCGTTTAATGCAAAAACGGGACAGTGGGCTGACATCCAACGTCTGGACGCCGTCTCAACGGCCGTTTTGTCTGTTTTTTAGAACACTGGTTATAAGACAATAAGATAAATCGCTCCATGAAACAAAGAAACAATGTCAAACAAAAACAAACAAAACAAATTCAAGATGACATGTTTGACGCAACATAAAAAACTGTCGAATCAACCCGAAAGAATCTCGTAAGAGACTGTTGATATTTAGTTTTCCTTTAGACGACGACCGATTTAACATCGTGTTTTGAGGGTGAATCATTTTAATAATGTCCTCACATCCATTTGTTTTGCACCCACAACACAAACAATGATAAAATCATTGACATTTTCCATGACATCTAACACATCAACCAAACGAACAAAAGTGATACATTCCTGGATTATCATCTCCTATATATCCAATGTATCAGTTTCAGGATTGGATCCTCAAAGACTGATCTCAGCCATCATGACAAATTGTTAGAAGATGTTGTATACACAAAGTAGCAGGTGAAAGTCCAACTGACAAGCCCCCCTGCATACAACAATTTCGACATTTGCTTCAGTATAGTACCAAGGAAGCTGAAATGTGCCTAGAAAATAAGCAATTCCAACCAAATAAGCTTCAATGTTGTCTGCACATTCAGTACTTCAAAATTCATCAGAGCACTCACCTCAATGAACACCACCAAAGCCCCCACCTCAATGAACAACCCCTCACAAAATGCTCTACACATTAAATACTTGTAAATTCATCAGAAACCGAAATCAGTACTAAATAACACTAATGATGCTTCAGTTGGTGAGACTTCCCCGAGTTGATTCCAAAGTATAATTGTAAGACTTAGAAAAAATGGTACATGCATGGGTATTTTTGAGATATCTGGAAAAAAGGAATCGCTTGTGGGACAAAGCTAGGATCCTCTTCCCTAACGGGGATGAGCAACGACGAAATACCCTGATGTTGGTGTGAAGAGGGTCAATGTCAACTGTCCCATTTTGATACGAGACAAGATTGACGCACGAGCGGGCTGTTTATCAATTAGTCTAAGACAAAGCCAACCACGAATAGGGAGTGGAAAACTTCAACTTTATTTAAAGGATTCTACTCTAACTCCTTCTACGTTAAGGCTTGATGTTGCTCAATTGGCCAGAAAGGAGATACGGAGCGAGCAATTTAGAGATGAAGGATTCACCGATGAGGGAGATTAGGGAGATTAGAAGTAAGATGATGATTCTATCACTTTCTTTTTCAGCTCTTTCTGTAGACATCAATCTTAATGGCCAAACAAGACAATCAAATAGCAGATCGAATAATTCACTACTAAAGAACTAGCTCATTTCATTAGCGAACAAGTAAATCTCTATTACTAGTACAAACTAATTTAAAGATAATAAGAAAATAGTTTCAATTCAATCAAGCTTGCCATCAACTCTCGAATAGATCCAGTTAAGTTTACTCCACATGCCCTCGTATAGCTCAGCAAAATCAAGCTTGTCCTCTACTGTCAAATAGAGATGATGCATTTTAATAATATCAAGGTTGCCATCTCCAACAAAATTGTCAATCATCCTTTCATCTAGTGTCAATTATAGATCCTTCTAGTTCCAATCATGAAAATAACTTTAAAATTATTTCACTGTAAGACAACAAAAAACTGGATACGACCCATTGTATTCACCTATTTGTATAGATGGTTAACTCCTAGAAGTAGAACAAATAAAAAATGGAGAAAATTTGCAAATGGAGAAACCAGGTTCAGAAACTGAAAATAAAGTTCACCGCATAATAGCATCAAGTAGAATAATAAAGTTTAGTCCACAATTCTAAATTTGTAGGTCCAGCTTCACCAAAAGAAAAGAATGGCAGGATGAGATTTGGTAAGGGGAAACAGTAACATGTACTTTCATGCATAGCACCCAAAAGCTGTAAACTTTCTCTGTTCTTTCAGAAATCACCTAAAGACTGTAATTTGCGCACAAAGCCAACAACATCCATTTCCAGAGCTTTTCACAGTTGATTTTGATCCACAAAAAAACTACATCTTATCCAACTATAGATCACCTTCAGCATCCTCCAACAACTACGCATCCCCCCCTGAAGTTGGATATTTTTTGGTGGATGGAACAAAGTGATAAAGTCCGGTGGGCCGATAAATACGGGGGTCGTGTATATTAGCGCATATGCGCATTGGGCCCACAATACAAGTTCATGGGGTTCCATCCTAAAACCAATTGACAATAGGAGGAGTAATCCATGGTATTATATAGTGGACTATTATTATCTCAACTTCCGATGTGGAAAGTCTATTCTCACACGCCCCCTCAAGTGGTAACTGACCTGGTCCAGTAGCCACTTGACGTCTTCAGGCCGACAAGCCAAAGGAGCCGCCCATAACAAGCCATCATGGCGGGCTAAGCTCAGATAAGCCAGGAAACGAACCCAGATCCGGAACCTGGCTCTGATACCATGATAAAGTCCGGTGGGCCGATAAACACGGGGGTCGTGTATATTAGCGCATATGCGCATTGAGCCCACAATACAAGCCCATGAGATTCTATCCTAAAACCAATTCGCAATAGGAGGAGTAATCCATGGTATTATATAATGGGCTATTATTATCTCAACTTCCGATTCCGATGTGAAAAGCCTATTCTCACACAAAGGTTCAGAGTTCAAGTGCATGAATCTTCTAGTTTACCTACCTTAAACTAAGTTTGGGTTTTGGTAAAATAATACACTGTCAAATCTGGAGAACTCTACAGCATATTTGCCAATCATGCTAAACAGTGGCATCCCGTTCCTAAACAATTGTTTCACGCTCAAGGAAAAACAAAATCAATAAACTTCAGCTTTATTATGCCAGAAATACCTGCTTTTATCAACCACTGTAGAGCGCTCTTGATCAGAATTGTAATTGTAATGGATGATTATCATGTTTGTTGATGATCACTCCTTATGGTTTATGTTCAGATCATTATACGTAGTTCAGTTTTTGGGTTGAAATCTGTAAATGGGCTTAGTCCACTATTTGAAGTCCAGAAGCCTGCTGTGGCCCAGGTGCTCGACCCGACCCGTCTGAGGTTGCTGGGGCTCCGCGTGTACTTGTTGGGCTGAGGTATAAAAGCTCTCAACCCTTGGTGCTTCTCTCTTATCAGAATCATTCTCCTTCTCCGCCTCCATCTGTGAAAGAGAGCTTCTCCTAGGGTTTGGGTTTTTCCTGAGTGTTCTTGACTGTAGATCGAGAGCTTGATCTTGACAGAAGCAAAGCTTTTGCTTCTAGAGATAACTTCGAGTAGATTGTGTTCTTGCTTGGAGTTGGAGGCCTTTGACGAGTGGTGAAGCTTGCAGATGCTCGACGGGTTGAGGTCTGGAGGAGATCTGGTCACACGCGTGGTTTAGGGAGTTTTCTCTTCTCTTGTTTTACAGATTCTTGTTGTCTCTGTTCTGTGTATTTGATCTGAACCTCGAGCTTTGCTCTCTTGTAAGATTGTGACCTACTTAGTGGATTTGGCCATAAATCTTGAGGCCACGGGGAATAGGCTGAGTCCGAACCTCGATAACAACTACTTGAGTCATTTACTTTCTGCATGCAGCTCTTTATGCGAGTTTATGGTAATCTGATTCGAATCTAGACAATCTCACAAGAATCATAATCCTCCTCGCTCCAAATACTAGGCCTTGGTCTTTGATCCTTATCCTCTTCTGCCTGCAAGACAGTAATGTTGAAAAAGAATCAGCACTTGCTAATAAAATCATATGGAAACAACAAAAAACCTCTTCTGGGACCCGAGTAGTAGCTGGTGCTGTCTGAAAGGGAACGCTTGGGGCGTGAGGTAATCTAGAGAGTTGCTCTAGCAGCATGTTCCTGAAATTCTTGTACGTCAGATGATTATACATATAGGCTTACTTGAGGAGTAAATATACTTCAGGAAATGACAGTCCTACATTATAGCTAATTTTCATATCTATACCAAATAGCATACATTACGCAGAGAACGAACTTCACAGACTTACAACGGTTGAAGAGCCAAATTGATATGAAGAAGATTCGGTTAGAACAGTATGCACAGAACTTGCAGTCCTACATTACAGCTAAGTTTTATATCTACAGCATGCAATATGCAAAGAACTAAAAACCACAGACTTATCACGATTGAAGAGCCAAATTTGATGTAAATAAGATTCAGAAAGAACCACAAAAGAAAACGTGACACGATATATTTTGGTACAATTAATCTTCCAGTCAACCAAATAGAATGAAATTTTGTAGAGAACTCGTATTCGCTCGAATCTACCTCAATCGTCCTAGATCTAGTGCAAGTGAAGTAATGAAACAAAGTTTTAAAGCAGTTTTGAACACAAGAGTTGTTGACGCAGTTCGGATAAAAATATCCTACATCTGCGGAGCCTCAAGAGAGGGAGACTCACCCAATCCACTAAGCAACAAAGTGTGATAATGAATAATGCCTAAAGTGAGTTGCCAGATATTATTGATAGGCTTATATACTATTACATAGGGAGATAATTGTCTCTACAATAAAAGTAAATTACAGGAAAGATAAATCCAATATTAAATATCTAACAGCCCCCCGCAGTCGAAGCGGGAGGTTCCCGTATGCAGAGACTGGATCTAAACTCCAAGAACAAAGGAGAGGGCAACCCTTTGGTAAGAACATCCGCAAATTGGCTCGTTGTGGGGACATGAAGGACTCTAGCTTGACCCAATGCAACTTTCTCCCGCACATAGTGTATGTCGATCTCAATATGCTTGGTACGCTGATGTTGGACGGGGTTGGATGACATGTACACGACACTGATGTTGTCACAAAATACTATAGTGGCTTTGGACGGAGGACAACCAAGTTCATGCAGGAGAGAGCGAAGCCAACACGACTCAGCAACAGCGTTTGCAACGGCCCGATATTCGGCTTCAGCACTTGAGCGGGAGACCGTAGCTTGACGTTTGGAGGACCAGGAAACAAGGTTAGGCCCAGTGTAAACACAATAGCCGGAGGTACTCCGACGAGAGTCCGGACACCCGGCCCAATCAGCATCAGAGTATGCAACAAGTTCATCAATAGGGCCGGGTTCAATGCACAAGCCTGGAGAAACAGTACCTTTGATGTACCTTAAAATCCGCTTGATAGCATTCATGTGGTCGGTGCGTGGATCATGGAGATGAAGACAACACTGCTGAATCGCATAGCATATATCGGGACGAGTTAGGGAAAGGTACTGCAAGGCACCGACTAGTGAGCGATACTCCGACGAATCTGCAAGAGGCTGGCCCGCATCAGAACTCAACTTCGGTTTGGTGTCTACGGGTGTAGTGCAGGGGTTGCACTGACTCATGCCAACCCTATTCAGTACATCGAGAGCATATTGCTCCTGGCTGAGGTGGAGGCCACGACTTGTCTTGGTTACTGAAATGCCAAGAAAGTGATGCAATTTTCCAAGATCAGACATAGCAAATTCCTTGCTCAAGGCCTGGATGATTCGTTTGAGAAGCAAGTCTGAGGAGGCGGTGAGAATTATGTCGTCCACGTACACCAAGAGATGGGCTTGATCTGTGCCGATGTTGTAGACAAATAGAGAGGGATCAGATTTGCTACCTTGAAAACCGAGACGATGAACATGATTGGAAAAGCGCTCGAACCATGCTCTTGGAGCCTGTTTTAATCCATAAAGAGCCTTTTTGAGTTTGCAAACAAAGTCGGGAAACAAAGAGCTGATGAATCCTGGAGGTTGTTGACAGTACACAGTCTCATTGAGTTTGCCATGAAGAAAGACGTTCTTCACATCCATCTGATGAATGGGCCACGAGTGAGCGACAGCAAGTGAGAGAACTGTACGGATCGTGGCGGGCTTGACGACGGGCGAAAAGGTTTCAGCATAGTCGATGCCATGCTCTTGAGAGTACCCGCGTGCCACCCATCTGGACTTGTATTGGCTGAGTTGACCATTGGCGTCAAATTTGTGGCGAAAGAGCCATTTGCCTGTAACAAAATTAGCATCCCGAGGCCTTGGTACAAGTTCCCAAGTCCCGTTAGTAATCAAAGCATCATATTCCTCTTTCATTGATTTAAACCAAAGTGGATCTTGGATGGCTTGTTTGTAAGTTTTGGGAATTGGGTGAATGGAGGAATTGAGATTGAAAATAATTTTTTGTTTGGATATGCCTGACTGTGACCTAGTTACCATCGGATGGGACGTGGAAGTTTTTGAATTCAGTTGAGATGGTGGGGTAGGTGGCCGGTATGGGTTACTGGAATTAGGGTTTATGGGAGATATTCGTGGGTTTGTGATTGAATATGGGGGAGAGAATCTTGGGATTTGTTGATTGGTTGGAGAATTGAGTGGTGGACCAGGGGAGATGGTGGCCGAGTGGATTGGTGCGGCAATTGGGGATGTGTGGGAGTTAATTAAGGGAGTAGGAGAAGTAGGCGGGGTAGGGGAATCAATTTGAGAGTTGGGATTTACCGGATTTTGAGGAGGGAGATTTGAAATGTGAGTACTAGGGCCGTCAGTTTTTGACTGAGAGATAATAAGAGGGAGGTGGGGGAGTGGAGCCGGATTATTTATTAAAAATTCTGTGACGTCATTAAGTGGGTTTGACGATTGGGAATTAGAATTTTTAAATGGAAAAACTTGTTCATCAAAAATCACATGTCTGGAAATTATTACCTTATTATTTGTCCAGTCAAAGCAACGATAACCCTTATGGTGCAAAGCATAACCGAGGAAAACACAAGGTGTGGTACGAGGTTCGAGCTTGTGTTTGGTGGTGGCGGTGAGATTTGGGTAACAAAGGCAACCAAAGACTCGTAGGTTATCGTAGTTGGGTCGTGTTTGGTGGAGTGTCTCGAAGGGGGTAGAGTTGTTTTGTGTAGTGGACGGAGTGATATTGATGAGATGGGATGCGGTGTTAAGTGCTTCAACCCAAAAACGAGGTGGTAGATGGCCATGGAAAAGGAGGGATCGGATAGTATTTGTGATGGTTCGAATCATCCTTTCAGCTTTGCCATTTTGTTGGGATGTGTGAGGACATGAGAAACGATATGTGATGCCATTAGAAGTGAAGAAGTTTAGAAGATATTTGTTATCAAATTCACCGCCATGATCAAATTGAATGGATTTGAATGGTGTTTTGAATTGTGTTGTGGTGTAGGCATGGAAATTTTTGATTATGTTTTGTGTTTCTGATTTTTGTTTGAGGGGAAAAGTCCATATAAATTGACTGAAATCATCAATGATCACCAAGTAATATTTGTAACCACTAACACTCAAAACAGGAGATGTCCAAAGATCACAATGAA
The DNA here is from genome assembly GCA_029168935.1 of Oxyria digyna. Taxonomy (NCBI): domain Eukaryota; kingdom Viridiplantae; phylum Streptophyta; class Magnoliopsida; order Caryophyllales; family Polygonaceae; genus Oxyria; species Oxyria digyna. The sequence continues at coordinate 17,690,864 of JAPVLV010000007.1, read as the reverse complement.
TAAGATCAAATGATGCAGTAGATTTAGTGTTTGAAGAATGAAATGACAATCTTGTGTGCTTACCCAATTGGCAAGCATTACAAATACGTAATTTGTCTTTATTACGTACATAGAAAGAAATTTTGAGAGATGAGGTTATTTAGAGCTTGGTTGCCAAGGTGACCGAGTCTGCAGTGCCATAAAGAGGAAGGAAGAACTTGTTGTGTTGAGAGAGCCATGGTTGGGGGACCGGCCGACTTATTTTGTGGTGAAAATCGATAGAGTTCGCCTCGACTATTGCACCGATGGATCACGTTCCTGCTGATAAGATCCTTCACAGAGAAACCAAATGGATCAAATTCAACTGAACAATTATTATCAATAGTAAATTTCCTGACAGAGATTAAATTTTTGATCAAGTTTGGATTGACTAGTACATTTTTAAGCAAAAGAGGTGGGTAGTTTGAAAGCTTTTTGTGGCCAATTTTTGTGATTGGTAAGGTTTGTCCATTACCCACTATGATTTTGGAAGAGGAATAGATACCTGGACTAAAAACGGGATAGAGAATACCTGAGTTTGAGGCCATGTGGGAAGAGGCGCCTGTATCCATATAGAACGAAGGATCGTTCACAGCATTCTGATGAGACATATTGTTAAGGGCATGAATTAGGTCTTGTTGACTCCACGCGGGCCCGCTTTGTTGGGCAAGATACGTTTGTTGATGTTGATGTTGAGGAGGACGTGGAGCCGAACCTAAAATTCCTTGTGAGTTCCATGGTTGATGTGAACCCCATGGCTGCCCACCCGAAAGGATCTGAAGGAGTTGTTGGACAGCAACGTTCTGGTGGTAGTTGCCTCTGCCGGAGCCTCGCCCACGTCCACGACCGTTGCGCCCGTGACCGTAACGACCACGTCCATGTGAAGAAGGATACTACGATTGTTGATGTTGTTGCGCGGGAGGTGGAGTAGGCGGGGAGGGAGCCATTCCCGATGAAGATGCGGGAGAGGAAGACACCGTGGTGGTAAGAGCGGCGGCAGGCTGAGGCTTAGTTGCTGCACGACGGCGCTCTTCTAAGAGAAGGGCATTGCGACACTGCTGGAATGTCGGGAATGGATCTTTGAATTGAATCAAAGCCGCCATGAACGAGAATTCTTCGTTGAGGCCTCCAATGGTTTGAAGGACAAGATTCTCGTCAGAAACGGGGTTTCCGACGTCGGCTAGACCGTCAGTGAGGTCCTTGAGTTGACGACAATAAGCAGTTATGGACATGTCGCCTTGATGGAGACTTCGGAATTCGGCTTCCATCTGAATGGCTCGGGTCTTCTTGTTGTCGCGGAAGAGGTTTTCGACGTCGAGCCATGTGTCTCGGGCAGAACAATCGTCATAGCGAACGATGGTGCTGAAGACTTCTTCTTCAATAGTGCCATAAATCCAAGATTGGACAGTTGAATCAAGGATTTGCCAGTTGTCTGCACCGGTGGGAGGAGATCCGTCAACATGGTGGAAGAGGTTGAATTTTTTGAGGGTGACAATGAAGAGATGCCGCCATATTTTGTAGTTTGGTGACTTTTGGGTGAGTTTGACGGTGACATGAGTCCCGATGCTAGACACATGAAGAGCTTGTTGAACCGCGATAGCGGAGGGGGTGAGGGAAAGAGTGGCTGATGACTGCGCCAGGGCACCGGCGGTGTTGTTGTTGTCGTCGCCAACTGAGGGAGTATTGGTAGGGATGGTCATGGTGGAAGATGTGGTGGGGAGAGGAAAAAGGATCGATTTGTTTGATTAGAGAGAAAAGAGGGAGAGTTGGTTTAAGGCTGATACCATGTGATAATGAATAATGCCCAAAGTGAGTTGCCAGATATTATTGATAGGCTTATATATTGTTACATAGGGAGATAATTGTCTCTACAATAAAAGTAAATTACAGGAAAGATAAATGCAATATTAAATATCTAACACAAAGGCTATGAACAAGTTCAGTTACAAGCAAGCACACACAGGCGGCAAAAACTAAAGACAAAAGCTCAGAGCAACAAGGCACACAAGCCAGAAAGAAAGCAAGGTCGAGCAGAGAGAAGTCCCCTGGATGGACAACCTCGAAGCTTTCAGAAAAGCTTCGAACCAACGTCTCAAGAGCTCACAAGCTAACTTTGATGTTCTCTCAAAGATTCAGACCAACAGCTCAAAACACCATGGATGCACCAGAGATCAGCTCACAGAATTGCTCTCTAGGGTTAGCCAAGGACATCTGAGGAAGAAGGAAAGAATGCGGCGATTAGGGCTAGAAGGAGAGTATAAGTACTCGATCTTCAAGGATGCCTTAAAACGCTGCGCTTCAGATCTGGGGGCCAACATCAGCAGACAGTGAGCCAAACAACAGAGGCCCAATATCAACACCAACATCAGAGGCCCAAATCACAAACTCAGCAAAACATGTCCAACATAACAAGAGCCAGAGCCAAATACCAAGCGAGAGACCATTTAGCCAAACATGGCTCAGTGGCTCAAGCGGCACAACGGCTCAATGGATCAAGCCACCTGGTCAGACCTGCCAAGCCTTATGTCCCTAAGTCTCTACCTAGCCTAGTGTGCTTGCAATAGTAAACTGAAACAAGTGGTTCATAGTTTAATACAACAACTTAGGATTAGAATACATAACAAATGCCCTCCTAATCCAAACGTTGGTGCAAATCCAATGTCGCCAGTAGCAGAATGGGGTCGTCATCTCCCTGTCCATCGTTGGCCACTCAGTCCTAGTTCAACTAGGTGGCTTCCCATATATGCAGGAAGTTCCTGCAAAATGAGAATTTATCAACACCAACAATCTTAGTTCCAAAGTCAGCAGGGTTTTCTTCTCCCTTGACTTTCTTAACAACAAGAGTTTTATCTTTAACTTTATCCCGAATGAAGTGATGTCTGACATCAATATGCTTGGATCTTTCACGATACATGGAGTCTTTGCAAAGATAGAGAGCACTCTGATTTTCCATGTGAAGAACAGGAATGAATGGCACAGTTTGGATTTCACTCAGAATTCCCTTCAACCAGATAGCCTCCTTAGCAGCCTCAGTAGCTGCAATATACTCTGCCTCTGTGGATGAGAGAGCCACAACAGATTGTTGTTGTGACTTCCAAGAGATGCAGTTGCCAGCCCATGTGTAATAGTAGGCAGTTGTGGACTTTCTAGTATCCTTGTTACTAGCATAATCCGAGTCAACATACCCATGCAGGTCTTCTCTGGAGTTGTGTTCACCATAGACAAGACAATGATTTTCTGTTCCTGACATATATCTCAACAAGTACTTCATAGCAGTCCAATGGGAAGGACCCGAGTTAGACATAAATCTACTAAGTACACTAATAGCAAAAGCAAGATCAGGTCTAGTGCACAACATTGCATACATGACAGATCCAACAACAACATCATAAGGAATGCTAGACATATCAGATTTCTCAGATTCAATTTTAGGGCAAAACTCTTTGGTCAACTCAAGGTGCCCTCCTAAGGGAATGGAGGTTGGTTTGGAATTAAGCATGCTGAATTTTTCTAGAACCTTATGCACATAATCACTTTGGGAGAGCCACATTTTTTTGTTCTTCCTATCTCTAGTGATGTTAATACCAAGTATTTTCTGTGCAGGTCCTAAGTCTTTCATGTCAAAATTCAGTTTAGGGTCACGTTTCACACCAGCACCAAGCACCTTAGAACTAGACATGATCATAATATCATCAACATATAAGAGCACAAACACAGGAGCAACAGTTTTCATGCCTTTGAAATAGAGACAAGTGTCATAACTGCTTCTAGAGAAACCTAAATCCTTCATGCAAGAGTCAAATTTAATGTTCCACTGCCTAGGAGATTGTTTGAGTCCATAAATGGATTTTTCAAGTTTACAAACATGATCAAGTTTAGACTCAATAGCAAAACTCTTAGGTTGTCTCATATATATAGTCTCATGCAATTCACCATGTAAGAAGGCAGTTTTGACATCCATTTGTTCTAACTCAAAATCAAAGACAACAGTCATAGCTAAAAGCAACCTCGAGTTTTATACTTCACTACTGGAGCAAAGATGTCAGTGTAATCAACACCTTCTTTCTGAGAGAAGCCTTTAGCTACAAGTCTGGCTTTATATCTAGGTGGATCATTTTTGTGATTGCCTTCTTTCAGTTTGTAAATCCACTTACAGTCTATGAGCCTTGCATTGTTAGGTTTGGGAATAAGAGTCCATGTGTTGTTAACAAGCATGGACTCATATTCTTCATGCATAGCATTCAACCAATGCTTAGCATGTGAGCACTTGACAACAATCTCATAGGTTTCAGGGGTAAATGAATTCTTAACATGCTCAGCAACCACAAAAGCATAACCCACATGACTCAGATCAGAATTTTCAGCAAGCAAGTTCATAAATCTTCTATTATGAATAAAGGTCATAGGTTGTCTATCTCTAGTCAATTGGTAATTTCTCAGATTATTATCCAGATTAACATGTTCAGACAACTCATGACTAGAAGAATCACTTACCTCCCCACCTGATTGGTGAGGGTTCTGATCTCCACTAACATTAACATTCTCACTGGGAGGAGCTATGACACTCAAGTTTGGCTCACTTGTTGCAGATGAGGAGGGGGAGGAGCTTTGACCACTGTAAAACTCTTCTTCTTCATCATTCCCAGTTTCATGAGGTAAGAAAAATCTGGTTTCTTCCACTTCATTGGTACCTGCATTCTCAGCTGAATTGTTAGACAAAGATTTGAAATGAAAAACACCCTCATTAAAGGTCACACTTCTACTTGTTATCACTTTGTAGCCATTTGGTTGAACAAGTAGAAGCTTGTAACCCTTAACACCTTCTGGATATCCTAACAAGACACCTTTTAAGGCTCTTGGTTGCAACTTACCTTGTGAGACTTGGGCATATGCAGTGCAACCAAAAGGCTTAAGATGAGACAAGTTAGGAGCCTTTCCAGTCCACATCTCTTGTGGTGTTTTGAAATTCACCACAGAAGATGGGGACCTGTTTATGAGATAGCAAGCAGTAGTGACAGCTTCTCCCCATAAGGAAGGTTTTAACCCAGCACTGATGAGCATGCACCTTGCTTTTTCAACCAAGGTTCTGTTCATCCTTTCAGCAGTTCCATTATGCTGAGGTGTGCTAGGTACAGTGAGGTGTCTCTTAATGCCTAATTCAGTGCAAAAATCATTGAATGAATGGTTACAAAATTCAAGTCCATTATCAGTCCTAAAGCATTTTAGTTTCTCATTAGACTCATTCTCAGCTGAGGCTTTCCATACTTTGAAAGTTTGAAAAGCTTCATCCTTAGTCTTTAACAAATAAATCCACACTTTCCTGGAAAAATGATCTATGAAAGACATGAAGTATCTCCTCCCTCCTATTGTGTCGACCTGAGCAGGTCCCCACAAGTCAGAGTGGACATACTCTAAAGGTTTTCCAACAACATATGAAGATTTGTTAAAACTATGATGAGTCTTTTTACCAAATACACAGTTTTCACAAAAACCAAAATCACTAGGCTTCTTGTCTAAAATGCCAGACTTAAACAGATAATTGAGACCTTTCATTCCAATGTGACCAAGTCTTTCATGCCAAATTTTTGTCAGTTCAGGTGTCATACAATCACTCACTGTAGTGTTAAGTTCAGGAGTAGTTATAATAAAATATAACCCTCCCTTCTTAACACACTTGATAAGAGAGACATCATTTCTTATGACCTCTCTTACACCATTGTAAGTGGTTATACAACAACCTAGATCATCAAAAACAGACTCAGAAAGGAGATTCCTCCTAAGAGCAGGGACCCACCTGACCTTTTGAATCACCCTGACAACTTCATCATGCATCCTAAGTGGAACACACCCAATACCCCTAATAGGTAATGAAGTGTGATCCCCAAGGAGGACCACACCACCATTACACTCATGCAAGTTCACAAAACATGACTTATCAAAAGCAGCATGCATAGTACAACCAGAGTCTAGGATCCAGTTCAAACTGGGATTGGAATGTGAACACATAAGCACTTCATGATCATAATGAGAGGAAGTTTCAAGTAAAGCTACAGTAGCTTCATTAGATTTAGACTTATCATCCCTTTGTTTCTTGTGACAGTCTTTAATGAAGTGACCTAGCTTATTACAGTAAAAACATTTCTTGACATCCTTCTTCTCATTTTCAGTTCTGTCACTTTTAACCTTATCTTTCTTCTGATAATTCTTAGTCTTAGTCTTTCCCCTAGACATTAGAACTTCAGCCTTAGCTTCAGTTCTTTTGGTGTCAGTTTTTGACTTAAACACTTTCATTAACTCATTATTCTCTAGTATAGCTTCAACAATCCTAGTTTTTGTCAATTTTTCAGAACTGTATTGAATGACATCTTTGAAGTTATCAAATTGAGAAGGTAAAGAGCTCAGAAGAAGGACAGCTTGATGAGTGTCTTTTATCTTGTCATCACATCTTTCAAGTTCTTGAGTCATGCTCAAGAACTTGTCCAGATTATCATTTAATGACAAGTTGACATCCATCTTAAAAGTAAACAGACGACATAGCAAAGAGATCCTACTGGGCAAAGACTTAGTCAAATATAAGTCTTCCAAACCCCTCCATAAAGTTTTAGCAGTAGAAAAACTTACAACCTGACGAGCCACGTCGTCATCCAACCTTATAATGATCTCAGAGTATGCCACTTCATCCATGTCAGCCTTGGCTGTTTCAGTTGTCTTATCTAGATATTCTTCAATCACAGTTTTCCAGTATTTTTCCTTCACCAGAACAGCCTTCATTTTGATTTGCCACATGGGGAAATCCATAGTGCCATCAAAAGGCTTTATCCTTGAGCTATTTTCTGCCATTACCAACACACAAGTCAAGTAGACAGTAAAAGGAAATTTTTGACAACACAAACACAGACCAACACCAGCAAAACAGACAAGCACACAAGCAAGTCCTCACATCTGAGAATGAAGACAAAACTTCACTCTCAGAGATCAACACCACTTGTTCACTGTTTAAACACAAGTTTTAGAACAGCCAACAAGCACCAAGTATCTTACAGACGAGAGCAGATGAGTAAAAAGAGACAATGTTGAGTCAATCTCAGAGTTTTTCACAATCTGAAAGAATACACTTTCGCTAAGAGCAAACAGAGGCTCAGAGTGACAAAAGTGATGACTTTTCCAGATTAGGAGCAAATAAAGATGAATCTCAACAAAAGTAGTCAAGCAGTAGCTGAAACAAGGTAGTAGAGCCAAGTAACAGTTAACCTGGCTCTGATACCAATTGTAGAGAATTCGTATTCGCTCGAATCTACCTCAATCGTCCTAGATCTAGTGCAAGTGAAGTAATGAAACAAAGTTTTAAAGCAGTTTTGAACACAAGAGTTGTTGACGCAGTTCGGATAAAAATATCCTACATCTGCGGAGCCTCAAGAGAGGGAGACTCGCCCAATCCACTAAGCAACAAAGGCTATGAACAAGTTCAGTTACAAGCAAGCACACACAGGCGGCAAAAACTAAAGACAAAAGCTCAGAGAGCAACAAGGCACACAAGCCAGAAAGAAAGCAAGGTCGAGCAGAGAGAAGTCCCCTGGATGGACAACCTTGAAGCTTTCAGAAAAGCTTCGAACCAACGTCTCAAGAGCTCACAAGCTAACTTTGATGTTCTCTCAAAGATTCAGACCAACAGCTCAAAACACCATGGATGCACCAGAGATCAGCTCACAGAAGAGCTCTCTAGGGTTAGCCAAGGACATCTGAGGGAGAAGGAAAGAATGCGGCGATTAGGGCTAGAAGGAGAGTATAAGTACTCTTCAAGGATGCCTTAAAACGCTGCGCTTCAGATCTGGGGGCCAACATCAACTGACAGTGGGCCAAACAACAAAGGCCCAATATCAACACCAACATCAGAGGCCCAAATCACAAACTCAGCAAAACATGTCCAACATAACAAGAGCCAGAGCCAAATACCAAGCGAGAGACCATTTAGCCAAACATGGCTCAGTGGCTCAAGCGGCACGGCTCAATGGATCAAGCCACCTGGTCAGACCTGCCAAGCCTTATGTCCCTAAGTCTCTACCTAGCCTAGTGTGCTTGCAATAGTAAACTGAAACAAGTGGTTCATAGTTTAATACAACAACTTAGGATTAGAATACATAACAAATTTAAACCTGCTGCTGCTGTGCATCTGGTGGAAGAATTCAAGGAAATTAGCAGAGCCCTGACCAAGGAAAAATAGCAGACACTGAGCCAGAGGAATATATAATCCAGCCACTAGCTAGTAACATGTCTCTCCTCCTCCTTTTTTCCGGGCTTGGAACCGGTTGTGTATCATATGCACAAGCGGAGTTAAAAACATGTTACCACCTACGGCAACCAAACAAATACAGAACAAGCATGAAAACAACAACCTGTCTTTCACAAACAAAGACAGCAACAACAATATTGGCAGTGTAATGTAGATCAAACCATCAAGTAGCACAAGAACATGTAACCATATCCAACAACCTCTTAAACAGATAACAGCTCCTTTATAGCAAGATCTTACATTTAAAAGAAAAGCCAAATAAAATGGAAAATTGAAAGGATCAGCAAAAGCAAATGATTTTCTGCTGGTAAGAAGCTTCCATAGAGCCTATGCTATTGCACATAACCAACCAGTCAACAAATCCTAGCAAAAAAGAGTATCAAGTTATGTTTATGGGGTCTGAGAGACTAAAATCATAGGAATAAGAAGCTAGTACCGGAAAACTCCTTCAGAGAATTACAGGTCAATGGCAAAAAAATCAAAAATCATGAAATCAGTTGTAAAATAGCATAGCTAGTGTCAAATCGGAAGTTGAAGAACTTCCCCAAGCATTTAGACTCTTCGGCAAGTACGAATTATCCTTCCAACAAAAGGTGAATTGACCTAAATATAACAATGACAGCAGTCAATATAGTAAGATTGTCAAACCAAATAACAATTAGGAAGAAGAGTAAAGTGATAATGTATTATGATCATAAGCCTCCGTAGAGCCTAGCAAGTGTTGCTTGCAAACTTTTACGACCTCTGCACAGCCAAATACTCCAATCCTAGCAGAAATAAAAGGGTTATCAAGAAGGAGACCCTATACAAATGGGTACAAAATCAAGTACAAAAATTCAAAAGAGGGAGAGCTTAGCCCTTGTAAAATTGGTCAAGTGGTTTAAGTATGCCTAATATAAAATCCCTGACAGCTGCTTATCGCTCGAATAATTGAAACCTAACAAAGTACAATAAAAAGCATATACATATCACTCCAGAATCAAAGCCAAGAAACAAAACCGTAAGGAAAAATTGGCTCGTTGCACAATTATAAGGTAGGAGAGTAAGTTTTAGACGCTCTTTATTGGAAGGATTGACATGTGTCGTTGCCCATAACTCAACATTCATAACCCTATCAGAAACAAATTACAGTCAACAGCAAAGAACTTTGGTAATGTACAATAAGAAATCAACAACAAAATGAACTAGTGATCAGTCTGGATTCAATTATCTGAGAACTTTAGATTCCAGGGAAATTGATCTGCCACGTGTGTCCACCAAAAACTGCATATGTCCTAGTAGCAAAGAAGAATAGAATAATGAGTAGTAACATTTGGCCATCCAAATTTTAAAACCAAGAACAAACCGGGGAAAAGATATCCCTTCCGTAACAAATCAAATGGCCCAGCTTGTCATGTTATGCAAATAGGTAGAAAAGTTCCATGTGGCCAAGAAAACAATGATTCCATATAGTATGCTCTTCAGCAGGCTAGACACCATTGAAGCCTAGCAGAAAAGGGTAATGTAAATCAAAGAAGGCATCCAAGACTGCATAATCAGAAATCAATATAGAGGATAGAGCACAAGAAAAGCTTAGCCATTAATAAATCTGATGAGAACATCTGGAAGCCGCTGAAACTATCAGGCTGTGTACTTTGACATGATAACTAGGAACCTATCAAAACCCACCAATAACTATCAATGTAAAGCTTTGACACAACACTTCAAAATCAAAACTAGAGAGAGGAAGAGATTAGTCCGAGGAGAATGGTCTCCCAATGAAAAGGGCTGGCACATGAAATCGTAACAAGAATCTGTCTACTGCGACATCATAAGAAAACCTAGCAAAACCCACCAACAAAAATAGTTCGAATAGGTTACACTTCACAAGAAAAACCTAGGGCAGTAAGAAGATAAGATATTTTATGAAGAAGAGATAGCCTCCCATCAGTCCCATGTGATGTGGTCATGCTTGTATAAATGTTTCCTTGCAATTATCATTGATAGAACCCTACCAAAACAAATTAGGGTAATCAGTCGAGAGCTCTGTCATTGCAAATCCAGTACTAATAGGAAAACAAATCTATAAGGAACCCCTGAATGTCATAGTATTCTGATGAGAAGAGTAGATGGCCAGCAAAAAATATTCCCTCAGATTTAATCTCCTTCAGCAGGATGTTAACTGCAAATCCTAGCAAAGCAATCACATAATGATCAGCAGCTAGTTGAGAAATCTGTGACTTAATAATGAACTGAGGGAAGAAAAAGAGTTCTCGTCCAATCATTTAACAGCACTAAAACCACGCAGTAGAGAACTTTAGCCACTGTAAGAATGTTGTTGATGCCATAACATATGGTGCCTCTAACATGAGAGGCCACATGATAATGGAGACCTAGATAAATCAAACAATAGATATCATTGACATAGTTTAACACTCCATATCAAAGACCAAAATTAAACATGAAGAAATTAGTATGGAGAAGAGATGATATGGCCTCATGTATGATGTGTCAAACTTGTAAAAACGTCCCCTTGTGCAACAATGATCAGACCTATAAAGAACAAATCACTGCTGACAATGCAAATCTAGAAATTGATGGAAAATAAAATGGAAACAGAAAACTCCTGATGTTGTGTTATCTGGTCAGAACTATAGATTTGAGCCCAAAATATTCCATATGACCTTCTGCTTATTTCAAGACCCCTGGCAAAACCATTGAACTGCAGTCAATACTAAGGCCTGGTACTTCAAGTTTAAATTCAAATTAGGAAGAAAGAACTTTTCAGTATCACTCATTTGAAAACTAGTCTTGCAGTAATTGCTTGCAAATCATCTGTACTTGCAATAGTTGCAAATAGCATGCCAATCCAGACCCTATCACAGAGCAAACTCGTCAAGAAAAGAAGTCTAATACAGATTTAAAAAATGGCATTAGTAAGAACAGGCAAGAACTTAGGCTCCACGGTTGAAACTTATGGATGTCATTAAACCTGAGATCAGCTTCTACTTCCACATGATAATCGAAAACCTATCACAATCATACAGAAAGCAACAAAAACCAAAGAGTTTAGGCTCCAAATCAAAAACCAAAGAGGCTATAAAGGAGGAAGAAATTGATATTAAAAGAGATAGCCCCCCATAGTGACATGTCGGGTTTGAAACTCATCATTATAAATTTCCTATCAAAACAAATAAGGAACATCAAGAAAGGAATTAAACAATGCAAACACAACATAAAGCGACAATCAAATTAAGTAGGGATAATAACCGAAAAAAAAGTAATATCCACTCATTTGACAGAGGCCCTTGCACTTCATAATGCCGTTTCCTTGCACATAACTAGTCAGTCATCCCCTAGCAGAAAGGAACAGCAAATTGTCATCGTACTGCAGAATTAAATATATATAGCTACACAAAAACTAATCAGAAAAGAGCTCAGCCAAGCCATAGCCATAAAACTTCTGGATGCGGTAACACTTCAAATTCTTGACAAGATTGACTGTCTACTGTCACAAGATAATTGTAAATCTAGCAAAATCCACCAAAACTCAAATCAATCACTTGCAGTAGCTCCAAAAGCAAATTCCAAAAACAAAGACGGAGAGAGAAGGTGTATGATAGTCTTATGCAACGGTTGAAAATATCACAACCAAAGTCGGAAATCATTCCATCCTAATAACCCCAATATGATCTTCACAACAATAACTCCTTCAAACTGCAGCAAAGTCGATCTACCATAAACAAAAAAAAGTTCCAATAAATCGATCAATCATCAATCAATACTACTATTATAATTGTTGCAGTAACTCCAAAATAAAATTCCAAAGCAACGAGGGGGGCGAGGGAAGGTGGATGAAGTAATCAATTAATAAGAGATAGCCGGATAGTTTGAGATATGAGACGGTTGAATATATTACAGTCAAAGTCGAAAGCCAGAGTTCCATCCTCAAAAACCTAATATGATCTTCACATAAATAAATAACTCCCTGAAACTGCAGCAAAATAGATATCACGGAAGAAAATTGCGCATCAGCCCACAGAAACACATCGCCTTCTACAAACTTGATCGAATCGAGAGAGATCAGATATACCACCATAGTTCCGACAAATCAATCTACCATCAATCAAGACTATTACGATAGGTCAAGCGATCAAATCGGCGAACATCAATTTCAACAAACACAGAATCCAATAAATCGATCTGGGACCAATCAAGACTAAAATGATACGTCAAGCGATCAAATCGGCTAACAACCATTCGAACAAACACAGAAGATCGATGATGAAGAGCACCGCAACCAATCAACAACGACGACAAGATTAGCAGTAAATCTAAAATTGAAAGCACAAGGCTACATCAAGAAACCCTAAGCAGAGAGAACATAAACAAGGAAGCAAATTCTGAGATTATGAGAGAGGAGAGGTAGGGTATTTAAAGACAGGAAACTTGATCCGCAAGATCATGATTTTACGCGGTTTGGATCATGTCCACACGATTTCCTTTTTCATTTAATATTTTTAATTTGGGTTTTTTTTACCGGAAAGATGTCCTATATTGCTCAAAATCACGAGTATCTTTCAATATTACCGAAAATCACCCCTATGAACCACTCCGTCACTCAACAACCACCCGTCGTCTAACTCCGTTAAATTTATTATTCTTTATTCAAAGAAAAGAAAAATAAATAAAAGAAAAATTAAAAGAAAGAAAAGTGATTTAAAAAAAATCAAAATTAGGAGGGAGTAAACAAAAATAAAAAAGTAAAATTACCATTATAACCTTGTCTTCATCATCTACAACTGCAAGCCTTCAACCCTTGAAGTTCCTCTCTCTCTCAACAATCTGGGTTTTTGTTATGCTTCCAAATTGATGAAATTGAAAAATAATTCTACGTTTATATGTTATTAAATCAATTCATTACTTTTTTCCAGCATTTTGGGTGAAAATTCGAGAGTGATTTAGACACTAAGTTATCTATCTTGACACCATGGGACTACATTCGGATATGCAAACAAGAGATGGGTTCTAAATCAATTTTGCAAGCAACCATATTATCATTATGAATTTGGGGTGTAAATCAATTTTGCAGATCTGCAAGGATGCTTAGCGAGCTCAATTAATGGCGGTACTAATTTCTCGATGGGCAACAATGGAGGACACAGATGGTTGGAGACGACCCATATGGGTCTCCAGTTTGGTTTGCTTGGATTACTCTACGGGCGCATTCGGAGTGTCGATACTTCGATGAGTTTATGGATTTTGAAGAACTGTGAGTTGGACAAATGGGAAAACCAGGTTTTAGGGTTCTTGAATTGGGGCCTCGACATGAACAAGGGGGGAAAAGAAGAACGGTAGAATAGGAACATAAATATGGAACATGAAACCCATCGAAGACCCAATTTCATCTCCATTGTTGAACAAAAACCTAGATTCAAGAATCTTAAAACCCATTTTCATCTTCTACTGTTGCACGAGAGAGAGGATGAAGAAGGCATCCTTTAACAATTTCATTTATTTTCTTACTTTCTTTTTATATTTTTTTTTGTTTTCTTTGAATAAAAAATGCCACGTGTAACGATTATTAACAGGGTTAGACGACGGGTGGTTGTTGAGTGACGAAGTGGTTCATAGAGGTAGTTTTCGGTAATATTGAAAGATACAGATGGTTTTGAGCAATATAAGATATCATACGGGTGATTTCCGAAAAAAAAACCCTTTTAATTTCATGTGACAGGAACTTCATCTTATTTCTAGCCTCGCCCACGTGGAGGGATTAATTCAAGAACAAATTATAAAAAAAGGGAAAATAACTCTCAATAATACAAAGTATTTGTGAACAAAAAATAATATGAACTTTGAAAATTATTAAATCATAGCCGAACTATTATCATATTAATCGAAAATAATAGGGTGGTTTTTTTCGATAAAAATCCGTTCATTTTACTAAAGGAACAGGAAATAAAAAAGAATAAACACATCATCAAATTAATTATACACCTAATATTTACAAATAATAAAAAGATAAAAAAATCAAACCCTACACCATTCTCGTTCTTGTTCCAGTAACGAAGAACACGAAAACGGCTACCTGAGAAAAAGACTATTCAGCGGCAACCTGAGAAGAAGAACCCAAAAGTCTCATTAGGGTTCTCCCTCTCATCATCCAACACCTCCCCACCTGCAGATTCTTCGGGGCAGGGGAAACCAGCAATCGGGCACTTGTGGCTCGAACAAGGCCAGGAAATAGGCGGCAAAATCGGTTCTCTTGCACCTGCTTTTTCGGCCTCGGAGTGTCAGAGCTTAATGTTATTGTCGGCGTCGCCGACCTCGTTTTCGGCCCCAAGAAGTTTCCGGAGGTTGGAAGGAGTATCGGCAATTTTGTTAGAGTTTTCAGCAGGTTAAAATTTCGAATTGCCTTACCAGAGATGGAATTTCTTCTATTCTGATGGGGGTTTGTGGATATCAAATGGGTCGTAGTCTGATAGATGTTTTCTAAATCTACTTACTAATTATTCAGACACATAAACACTTATTAATTGTTGATTTTTTTTGTTTATAATCAATCATGTGATGTTGCAGGTAGCAAAAGATTGTGTCAGCCCAAAGAAAATGCTGCACCAGTGAATGAAGAACCCACAACCAGTCTTCGTGTTTTTCGTTCCCGGAAGAAGAACAAGAATGGTCCTTTGGTTTGCTTTTTGCTTCTTTTTTTTATTTGTATATATTAGGTGTATAATTAATTTAATGATGTGTTTATTTTTTTCTTTCTCCGGTGCCACATCATCAGAGTGGCCGGATTAATATGATGATAGTTTGGGTATAATTTAGTAATTTTCAAAGTTTGTATTATTTCCTGTTGATAAGTAATACTTCGTATTATTCAAAGTTATTTTTCCTATTTTTGAAGTTTCTTCTTTTGGTCGGTTGGTAAAGATTACGACAAAGTGGACAAGAGTTATTGCAATAGCTTTTCTGCGAAAAACCCCGCACCCACTTTTTTATAACTGACACCCGCCTTGGGCGCAATCCGGATGCGTCCAAAATGTTTTTATCAAAACCGGTTCAGTTTTGGGCGCATCCAGGATGCGTCCAACTTAAACCGGATTTTTTAAACTTTTGACGGCAAAAAAAAAAAAAAAAAAAAAATTTTTCTTGGGCGCAGCCAGGATGCGCCAAGGAATGACCCGGTTCAAAAAAAAAAAATTGGACGCACCCGAAATGCGCCCAAAACGGATGCCAGTTATAAAAAAAATGGGTGCGGGGTTAAACGGCCTAGCTTTTTCGCCCAAAATTAAATTGCAATCTGAACCATAATTCAAGGGTGATGGTTTTGGTCAATGATCTCTTCCTGATTTTGGGCATCCAAGAAAACACGGGAATTCAGTCTAATCTAACCGATCTATCTTATCTTCTAATCTTCTAATCAATCTAGTCTTATCTTATCTATATAAAGATTGGTTATCTAATGTCAAAATTGAATGAAATTGGTACCTCATAAATGTTGCTCCCTCCATTGATAAATTTAAGATTTCACTAAATAAATTTACATCAACCATTTTTTCTAATTTAAAAAGATGTCCGAAAGATCAAAACTAAGCGTTTTGCTAAAAAATTAAACACCCTCCTTTTTTTCTTTTATTAGATCCGTGGTAAAACTGTACAACGTTTAAATTTTTCAAACTACAGATTCAATTGTTTCAAATTTTAAGAAAAATGCGATATACTGATTATACTCCTATGGTTTAGTATCATATAAGTAGTTAGCTTTTTAATATATTTTTTTTAAATTCAATTTACACAACGGTAATTAATTACTAAGTAATTAATATAATTACATGAAGTTGGTTTGATTTTATTTTTCATGTAATATAACGTATGTCATTTTAGCCTTTTAATTTTATACACAAACTAGACTAGGTCTCGCGCCATGTGCGGGTTTATATAACTCGATATAGTAAATTAGTAGTAAGGAGTATTATGTAATATAAAATTTTATATGAAAATAAGTTTATATCTTAAAATGATATTGATATATAATTAAGTTTTTACATTTTAAATATAATAAACAACGAATATACATGAATTTTTAATACCAAAAATCTTATTTGATCAAATTATCATGGGTCAATTTTTAACAAATTTAAATAAATTTATTTCAACATATATAAAAATATATAATTGAAAACACTACAATAACACAAAAATATAATTATTTCTCTTATTTATTAAGAAATCAATCTTTTTGTGATACGTCATATCATAAAAATAAAATATATATTTGTAAAATAAAATAATAGGATATTGGGAGGTCAAAATCTAGAAAATTAACACATAAAAATCTTTTTGTAATCTGAAAGATCTTAAACAATCTTTTAATTTTGTAATATTTTTGCACACGATTTTCCAAATTTAATTAATTTTTTTTGAGAAAATTACAATAAATTATAAAAAATCATGACCAATGAAATGACGACAGGTGGATGGCCTGAATGAAGAATATGCTACGTGACATAGCTAGAATTGAAGAAATGTAATTTGCTTTAGTAGTTATATAGAGATTTTTTCTATTTTATTCTTGAATTTTGGTAAGAAAAGTAAGAGGTGTGTTAAATAGAGAAACATGATTATTAAAAATGTAAGGAAACTAAATGTAATTTTTACATACAGAGTTTTTATATTTTTAATATCTATCAAACCCACTAAATATCGATAATATTAGAGAAAAAGAATAACTTTTATATGATATTTCTATGTACAAGATATTTATTTGATACAAGAATAAAAAGTAGAAGAATATTTATTATTGATTTTACCACTAATAAATTAAATTAATTTAAAATTTAAATGTGGGTTAATATTATATTGAATATGTTTAAATCAAATTGATAATACTCAAGAAAAAGAGAACATAATTTATAATCTTAATTCTAATACGAGCCCCCACGGTAGAAATTTTCTAGATCCGCCACTGCCGATAACCCTCAATTCCTCGATCTCCACTCTCCCTTTCAAATTCACCGATCAACCTCAATTTTGACTGTGGTAATTTTCTTCTTACATAGATGACAGTGAATGATGTCTACTTGTCTTTTCTCCCCCTCGCGCACATACTTGACCGTATGATTGTGGGGAAAAATCCCGCACTCGGACAATTTTAATTGGCACCCCAAACCTTTTTTTTAAAACCCGGTTAAGTTTTGGGCGCAACTAGAATGCGCCCAAAACTAGATCGAATTTTTGAGCATTTTGAAGGCAATAATAAAAAGAAATTCCATGGCAATCACTCTTGTACACATGAAATTCAATGCCTTAACATCACTCAATGTTGTATGTTTTCATTGACTCTTTTTTTCATGACCTCTTGTAATTAAGATTAGTCAAATTAATTTGAGTTTCTGATTTCAAAAACTGAATTATGTGCTATCAGTTTGTGTTTTCAGATCGAATATAAATATAAAATGCAAAGAAAGATGTTTGGACAAGAAGGTTGTGATCACATGAGATGGGCTGCTAACATTGTTGTTGAATTAGATATTGGTGTTCCATGGTTAATGTGCAAGGAAGATGACTCTCTTGATCCCGTTATAAGTTTCATTGTTCTTGTTGACAATCTTAATTCTTTTCAAAATAAATTTTTTAATAGTTAATGATCTTATTGTGACGGATTAATATACTTGCAATGACTTTTACTGTTATGTGTTTACTAAAACAGACCTTACAAACCTCTCATGTGGACAGAGGTTTGGAGTGGATGGTATGATTTTGCAGTAATTGACTTTATCATTAGATTAATAAAGTAAAAAGTAAAAAATCAGATCAATAACTTTTTTCAAAGTTACACATGAAGGATTTAGTAAATTATACTCCTTCCGTCCCAAAATATGAGTCTCATTTTCCTTTTTGGGCGTCCCGAAATGTTAGTCCCATTTCTATTTTTGTCCATAAACTTCTTCCAATTATACCCTTACTCATATTATTTTAATATTTTACATTCATCATTTTCAATGCACTTATGTAATTTTCATTTGTAAACTCTTCTCCCATTGGTTAATGAATTATTTTAATATTTTACATTCATCATTTCCAATGCACCTATGTACGTTAAAGCATTTGCCTTAATCCAAGATATTTTTGTACAATGAGACTCATATTTTGGGACGGATGGAGTATATATATATATACAAATAATATGCAGGTTTACAGAGTTTAGAGGACCGACTTACCAAAGAATCTAAATTCCCTATATTCAATTCATGTATCATGTGTCTTTGTAAAATGATTTAACTTTTGCAATTACTAAATTTATACAAAGAGGGAGATCTGTTGTGAACTATATGGTATGCATTTTTTTCTCTTTCAATTTCTTTGTGCTTGAAGTGTTTACTTTTTACTTATCCTAAACTACATTTTTCGTCATTAGTACCAAACTTTGAGCCCTTATCGGAGGCCGTTTGCATCTAATTTTAGTAATTGTGAAAAAATATATATATTGCAATATGCTAGCATGTTGTTTTCAAACATTTACACTCAGTTTCCAACAAGCATGATAATTTAGTAAACACATCAAAAATGTATACAATGGAGAAATGACATTTAATAACCGGTCCTCGAGTTTATTCAATTGTAATGAGTTATAGACAGAAAAATAGATCATATATTCACCAACTTGGCTATTAATAAATCAAAATAGATTACCTTATTTTATATACAAAAATCTGTGGAGTTAGTAATAATACTGCAAACAAGACTTGAACAAAAATTTAGCATATAGAGCATTGAAGAAATTGCATACGCAAATAACATATATTTAAAAACTTCTGTCATGTACATTACAAGAATATTAAAAATCATATTTTTAAAAACTTATGTCCCGTATATTACAATAATATTACAAAATGATATAACAATTTGGCGAATTGAGAGAAGAGGTACAAATCATCAAACTCATTTGATTATATGATATAACATCATTTCAATATCTATTATGAAACATTTAAGAAATTATAATTACGCAAGACCCGTACGCAGGTTTCAGTCTGTTGATTTAAGGCCTAATAAAATAGGAACACCAATACACGAGCTAATTGTTTGGCAAAAAAAAAGCACCCGAGCTAATTAGGTAATGTGATGATTTTAAAGGGAGAGACGAATTCATAGGTAATTGTGTGTCAATTGCTAAAATGATTAATAAAACATTCAGGAAAAACATAATCACTAATTAAACTTTTTTTTTTTCTTTTTGATAGAACAAAGATTAGAGAATGCTTTGTCGAGGTTAGATTTTATATCATAAAGGGTTGTGAATATGATTAGCCCAATCTAATTTTAGGACGCCTATTAAACAACGTTAAATCATATTAAAAACTGTAATTTTCCCGCGCGTAGCGCGGAGGCCGGTTTCTAGTATAATATAAATTTGACCTCTTGGTTAAGCATTTAATATTTTTAGTATTGTAATTAGGTGAGTTATTTGATTTTCTCTTTTTTACCGCACAATAAATATAAACATGAAAAGTTCATTGTGTCTCTCGCTCTCACGTATCTCTTCCTCTTCTATCTAAAAATCAAATTATAGATAAATTTGACTTTTTGGTTAAGCATTTGATGTTTTTAGTATTGTAAATAGGTGAATTATTTGATTTTCTTTTTTTCCCGCACAATAAATATAAACATGAAAAGTTCATTGTGTCTCTCGCTCTCACGTATCTCTTCCTCTTCTTTCTACAAATCAATTTATGGTGAAATATCATGGGTCTTTAGATTGTATTTGTAACTCCTTGGTTGCATAGTCCATCGGTCGAATCTGTACTATAAATAATGGCTCCATACTCTTTTCTCCATCTTTCACGTTTTTTTTCCCAATAGCTTAGGATAAGACCAAGCCCAAAGGAGGTTCCACCAACCACGATCGACAACTAAACACGAAGAAATTCATGGAATCTCCTCCTCTGAGTACAAATTTCTTATTTTTATTTGAATAGAGCGGTTGTTTTTCTTTTAGATTTCTCACTCAAGATTCCATCCTTAATGTTCTACTCCCTCCAATCGGAATTGTAGTTCGTTTTGAAAAATTACACAAATTAAGATAATAGGCCTATTTGATTGTCAGATGCAATTGATGTCTGCTATTCCCTTAATCATTAATTTAATACAACATCTAAACCCATCAAGCGTGACTCAAACCCAAATTTAATTTCTACTTTTTGAACCATCCACCAATCTGAGGGGAGCATTAATTACGAACACTGGAGGCTTTGAAAATGTGAGAAAAAACATTAATTAGATTTTTTGGAAAATGAGATAAGCAGACTTTAATATAGGAAAGGTCTAAAACGAATTGTAATTGTGTTCAAGAGAATAATGCTTAAAAGAACTACAATTCTGATCGGAGGGAGTATTTAAAAAAAAAAAATACTAAGGTAGTCAATGTATTTTTTCTCGGATTTTGAGTAGACGCTTTGTTATTGGATCAGTTCCTTGACATACTTCAGGATTCGTACGACGATGATATTCATGCGACATAGTAGAAGTTGTCCCAATCTTCAAAAAACTAGAGCTTCCAATTGCCTTCTTAGGAGATAATAATACATACATTATTGTTGAAATGAGATATGATATTTAATTACAAACATTATGATTGTCCATGTTCTATCGTTTCCCAGTATCACAAACAATGCAGACAATAATACAAATAATATTAACTTGCATACCATTTACATTCGGTACAAACCCTAAAATACTAACATTTAAAACCACACTTCCTTTGAAGCACTACCACACAGGGGTCGTGCATCGCGCAACCTCCGTAGGGATAATTTATAGTAAACCTGAATCTTGAATTGGTCAACGTATATTAAAATTTCACATAATTAATTTCAATTAAAGTGTTAGTTGTGAATTAGCACTATAAAATAAATACATGTAGTAGAACTAACATTCTCCTCCCAAACTAAAATTTCACATTTTTATAAATTTGAAAACTCTCATGAATCGTGAGGCCATTGAAATTAGTTCATCCCCCATAGATTTGAGTTCCATTTCAGAAGATAATCTTAATAATATCTCAACAACGGAAAAAGTTGAAAGATTCAAAAACCATATCTATAAAGTCTTGTAACTTGTCACAAATATCTTTTGTGATAAATTTTCATTTTTTCAACATTATTATAAGTTGACACAGTTTGACAAAGATTAAAATAATATCTTTGTGATAGACTATTATATGACACAAAAGTTTGCTTCAACCTAGTACTTCAAGTTGAATGATACATGTCACAAAATGCATCTTATCACCCTTATTATAATTTGTCACACTGTGACAATTTTTTATAATAAGTTGTCATAGACGACCCTCCTTTGATATGTGTTGGTCCAATTTTATTACAAGTGGTCAAATGAAAACATGCAATGTATTTATTTTCTCATCTAATACCTACACCAACCACCTTGTCTTTATGACAGTTAAACATTAGTTAACATTTTTGCTTTATATACCTATGTTTACCAAAACATTTCAATCACGAACATCCTTTTGATAACACAATACTTGTCACAATATCAAACAATGGATCACGAAGATAGAATATTTTGTATTGAGATGAAACACTCATTTGTTGGGGATTGTCGTATGGTATTATCTTATTCATCAGTAGCGTCATTTTATTCATTTTTTTGATGATCTTCATGAACAAGATTTACATGTTTCCTTGCGAATCTTACTATAAAAACTACATTTCTGATTCAGCTTTTTCCTCAAGCACACCGTGAGAAATTCTTGAAGAACTTCAAGGACCTTCCCATCAGACTTACAGTTAGACAACATCAATGGGATGTGGTACTGAAATACAGAAACAATATCTATAGATTTGGAAAAGGTTGGAGGAAATTTGTTGAGGACAATGAGCTAAAAGAGAGAGAGAGAGAGAGATGATTGTATATTTCATTTGGAAACACCATGGCCTCCATAAACAGAGAGATATTGTGCCGTCTAGAGTATGCATATCCAGAAACATACCTAAATATTGGTTGGTTTTGTTGTTTTAGTTTTTGGGTTTTCCATCTTTTGTTTCTTCTATTCTTCTTGTTATATGTTTCTGTAACTTTTCAGTATTTTATGACAAGTTGTTTTAAAATTAAGAATATGTCACAAATGTAACGAAAACAATCACAAACTTAAGAAACTTACAAAATACTATATAAACATGGTTGATTTAATTAAAAACCTGTCACAAATTCATCTTCACCCTTATTAGACACTTTACACTACTATTAAACTCGTCACATATGCATCTTCACCATATATTAGAACTTGTCACATTGTGACAACTTTCCACTTGTATTAAACCTGTCACAAATGCATCTTCACCTTATATTAGAACTTGTCACACCGTGACAACTTTCCACTAGTATTAAACTTGTAACATTGTGACAATTTTTCACTAGTATTAAATCTGCCACAAATGCATCATATAGTACAATAACTTATATTATAATTCATAATGCAAAACAACTTGCTCATCATACAATCCAAAACCTTACAAGCATCAAATATTTGCAAAAACCAAAAGATGAATACAAATACATAATTATATTATTAGATTTCTGGCAAATCTTTGTAGTGCTTGATCTCGTTAGTGTTGTATGACTTCACTCTGGATGCCAACAGACTTGCATATACATAGTGCCTTTGCATGTTGATTTCATTAATTTTCAATTCAGAATCAAGCTTCACAATATACATAAACATGAAAAACATAAAACTGTTTTAGTATTCTTGGACAATTCTGATGGAGCAAAAGGTGGTTTGCCCAATTGCAATAAGTGAGGGTAGGTGGGAATGTGCTCCGTTCATTGTGTTTCTCGTAAATAGATGTTCTTCAGATTAACATTAATAGGTTTTCAACGTTTGAAATGTCCAATGCATTTATTATCTTAACAAATACTTATACCAACAACCTTGCATTTATCAAAGTCAAACTAAAAATTAATCTAACATTTTTGCTTTATATTCAAATGTTTACCAAGGCAACTCAATCTCAAAAATCCTGGATAAACGTGTCATAAAATTTGTTCCAACATGCTTCTTCGCTACTATTAAATCTGTTACAAATTTCATTTCGCACTTAATAAAAGTTGTCACAGTGTGACAAGTACAAACCACAAACCTGATGCGCCCCTGCCTTGCCTAGAACCAAGCCATGGCTGACCTCAACGAGCACCTCCTGTGTCTGCTCTTTATCAAGATCATTTTGAGGTTAAGCACCGTTGGCGCTTCATTTTCAGCCTCGCCGGCCGCCCCACACCTTCACGCCCCAAGATTAGTGCCAAGACAAGCACCACGGGCGCCACTCCAAGTCCACCGGCACTCTCGTTGGTTCTACGAGCGCCTCCTCCAGGGACGACCAACCACCTTATGTGCGCCGAAAGCAACTTCTTCGGCGCCGCCGACGCCCTCTCTAGCAGCTTGCCCAGCATCTTGGCGATCCAGTGCCCCGTGCCCAAGCCTCGTCCTTGGCGACCTTCTTGGCTTGACACTATGGCGCCTCATCAAACGACTTGGTCAACTTGGTATGATCAAGCCATGGTTTTTTTCATGCCTATCTTTATCTTTCATCTTTGAGACTATTTTAGGCACTCTCGGGAAGCTTACTAATTTAGCAGTTACTATTTTTAGCAGGTTGCTATTTATAGTAAGTACTATTTTTAGCCCTCGTTTCCCGAGATAAAGTTGCATGTTGAACTTTCTATTTTTAGTAACTTTCCATTATTAGCAGGTTTCTATTTCGGAAGTCTAGGTTCAGTTTTTGCTAGAGTTTTAGAACTTTCTATTTTTAGAAGGTTTCTAAACATGGAGTGGTCCAGCCTTGCATGGTTTGGGCCGTCCTATTGGACTCTTGGCCATCAAGCCCAAGATCATCCAAACCCTAGCCCAAACCAAACCCTAGCCGTCACCCCCCTAGCAAACCCTAGTCATCATCTTCATTGTTGTTTTCACTTTATAAGGAACTCGCCTCCAACATTGTAACTCATGTTTAGTATTGAATTCAAGAACCTTTGTTGAGACGAGTTTTCCTCCATCTTCTTGAACTAGGCGTCACCAATCCTTCGGGTTCTGTCTTCTCATCTCCTTCACCATATCTTCTAACCTCTTTCGTCTACATCCCTAGCCAAAAGTTCTCATATCTTCTAGCCTCTTTCCTCTACATCTCTAGCCAAAACTTCCTTTCGTTTGAGTTTCCCTCAATCACCATAGCCGAAACCTTTACCAAATCGCTTGTCGAGTTCCACTCTTCATTCATATCCCAATTCGTCAAGGAAACTTGACGTCTATATCCAAATCTTCCGCTGCATACTCCCATATCGACCCTCCTTCCCCACAAAAGACATCCACCAAAACACTTCCAAGGTTTCAGTCGAAGATCCTCGAGCGCTATTGATTTTTCGGAGACCAGGCGCGCATCAAAACCTGTCACAAACACTCCTTCCCCATGTTACAACTTGTCACAAACACTCCTTCACCCTTATTTCAACTTGGCACGTACTTGTCACAAACACTCTTTCACCATTATTACTACTTGTCACAAACACTCCTTCACCCTTATTTCAACTTGTTATAGTGTGACAAGTTTGTAATTGTCACAAACACTCCTTCACCCTTATTAATACTTGTCACAAACACTTCTCCCCCCCTATTACAACTTATCACAAACACCCCTTCACCGTTACTACTACTTGTCGCAGTGTGACAAGTACAAACTTGCTACAAACACTTCTTCTCCCTCATTACAACTTGTGACAATATGACAAAGTTTGCAGCAATATCAAGTTGTCACAAAATTATTTTCAACAAATTGCAAAAACTTCTAATAGCAGTCACAAACTTCATAAACTTACAAACATTCTCTTATTAGAACTTATACTCTTGTCAGCAACACCCCTTCACCATTAATTACAAATTGTCACTGGGAAACTTTAGTATTAATTCTGTCACAAACACTCCTTCACCTTTATTACAACTTGTCACACTGAGACAACTTTGCAACATTATTAAACCTGTCAAAAATTAAATTTCCACTTATTACAACATGTCACACTATGACAACTATGCACCAGTATTCAACCTGACACAACTTGTCACAAACATTATTCAAACCTTTTTTGAATCTGATGTTTACCTGGTCGATTACAAAAAGTCGAATTTAGAAGGAGTATTTTAAGATCGAAGGCGAAATAAAATCTCGAGGGCTAAGTTGTCACAAAAATAGAAACTTTCTACTATAACAAGACAAAGAACATATGACTATTTGGCTTGTCACAGAACATTTGAGTTGAAAGCAAAAAAGGTACTTGTTTAGAGTGTTAAGAATATCGTTGAATTGAATTAGCGAACTTGATGTATGTAAAAACATTATGATAGTCCTTGATAGAAGGAAAAGAGTCCACGTTTCCAACTTAAAACAAAAAGATTAAAACACACAGGATTACATGCAATGAGTCTGATGACAAAAAGGTTGATGACAATAATTGATGATAGAATAAAAATGGCATGATCTAAAGACACACAAGACACACCACATATATAAATTAAAGAACATGATAAAACAGTGCAAAGAAACAAAACAACAATTTACGAGACTGGCTCTCTCTTGTTCTTGAATATTGTAACTTCGTAGTAGATCTGATGAATACCGATCAATAAGAAGAAACAAGCATCTTTGTGGACCAATCCATTTTCATACAAAAAATCACGCCATCCCTTTCCGAGTCGGTATTTGTTGTAAGGGTATCTTACAACAACATCCCACTCTTTTCCATTTGTGCGAAGCTTAATTTGTTTATCAGTTGATAACCTTAGCCACTAACTACAATGGTCACATGGAAGGTTCTGCACAGTACCAACAGAAACACTAATGACAACATTTGAAAACATATAAAATTACGAGGAAAAAAAATAGAGAATTACAATACGACAATCTCCCTCAAAAAATGTAAATTACAAACTCTATGCACGATAGGAGGATTAAATGATTAACTATGAGAGCTAGCAAATGTTTTAGTGTAACTCATCGTATTCTCCTTTACTCTATACCTTGACATGCTCTTGATTTTCTTGCATGTATCCATATTCATGATGCCACACTATTCGTTCATGTTAGAATGATGTGTTGCATATGTTGTATCGTGTTAATGATTCGACTCTTAATACCGAACTACCAGGAGAATTGGATGAAAGTTGCTGTTCTTGACTTATTTTCATACAAAACATTGTGCGCGTTGGCTCGGGCGCGATGAAGTTGGTGCGCGCGGAGGTGGCTCAAATGGGTCATGTGGGACCACTTGGGAGTGGTTGTGGAGAGAACGTGTGTGCAACCTCCATGGATAGTGATGGCACTCGGTCTTGGCTAGGTGTCGCTGAGGGTCTGGGCGCCAAGTCTTCTAGGCTTGTCATGAGGCATGGTTTTGGCGTCTTATCTCCAAGTGTAACAATGTTGGCATAGCTCCTAGACACCAAGGATTGAGTAGCTAGAGTGATGGATTTGACCCGAGCTCGAGTGATGGGACCCTTGGACTTTAGGCTCAATGCTTCCTCTTCTTCTAATGCACTCATGTTGGGTAGGGTCACACCATCGTCCCCCTCTTGGCTTTGAAACGTCCATGTTTCAAGCTCTTCAAATTCAGGAGCTATATAAGGTGAGAGATTTGCCACATTGAAAGTAGAATGAACATTGTATCCATCCAGCAAGGAGACTTGATAGGCGTTGTCAGCGAAAGCTCTAAGTATCTTGAAAGGGCTATCTCCTCTATCATCAAGCTTGTTCTTTCTCCTTTGAGGGAAACACTCCTTTCTCATGTGAACCCAAACAATGTCTCCCAAGGCAAAGATCATACACCGCCTTCCCTTGTTGTTTTGCCTTGCATATTGCTCGGCTTTCCTCTCCAAATTGGATCCTTGTTCTTTGGTGCAATTTTTGAACAAATTCAGCTCTCTTGTTGGCCAGTACATGCTCATTGTCCTTGAAAGGGCGCGGCACCAAATCCATTGGGGTGTGAGGATTCCTTCCACACACCACTTCAAATGGTGTCATCTTAGTTGTCGAGTGCCTGGACCTGTTGTAAGCAAACTCAACATGACAAAGTAAGTCTTCCCACCTTTTGGGGGTGGACCTAAGCATGGTTCTAAGAAGCTTGCCTAACGTACGATTGGTCACCTCGGTTTGTCCATCAGTTTGGGGGTGGTAACTTGTGGAAAAGAGTAGGTTGGTCCGTCCAAAAGTGAATCAATTCGTCTGTATAAAATCAACGCGCGGGTAATGCATTCCGACGTAGCTGCACACCGATATGTATTGCGCCACTCTTTTGGGTGTAGACAAGCTTTTGTTGTTACTATTGTAGAAGATTGGTGGTTTCTATTGCCAAGTATAATTGTCAATCATTTAAGAAGCCTAAACGACATATAGAGATATGCGAGCAAAGCAACATATAGGGAAAACATCTTCCGAAAAAAAAATCAGCCATGAACTATCTCGTAAAATTGTTAATTGGACTATCTTTATTACATTCTCTCTTTAAAAAAGATCTTTAAAGGGTGTGAATCCCATAATAAACCCTCCTACAGAGATAAATAAGAATGAATGACTTAGATTAAACTAGTTACCTCCACTTGTAGTGGGGTAGTTGCGGTGGTCCGACGGCCTCCCGGCGAGCACCCGACGACTTCCCAGCGACCACCCGATAGTTGTCCGGTAGAGGTCCGACGGAGGTACGACGAAGGTCCGGTGACGGTCCGGCGTGGTTCGGTGGAGGTCCGGCGGTGGTCCAACAATAAATGAAAAAGTTAAAGTATAAAAATAAATGAAAATTTAAGTCTAATTCAAAACATTTAAATATAATGTGATCAACATTCTGTTGATGAACATTTATGTATAATGTGATGAACATTCTGTTGGTGAACATGGAAGTAAAATATGATGAGCATTGAGTAGAGTATATCAGAATAAACATTTTTCAACATTTTGATGAACATTTATGAACAACGCGATGAATATTTAAGCAGATTGTAAAGAACTTTTGAGTAATGAACATTTTATTAAATCCTTGTGAACATTTAAGGATGTTTGATGAACATAATTTATGTATGAGATGATGAACATTTAAGTAATTTTTGATGAAAATCAAGTGTTTTTTTTACTCGAAATTATATTAAAGTGGTGTTCCACATAAGTGGTGGTCCGACAGTGGCTTGATAGTGGGTCAGTGGTGATGCGGTCATGGTGGTCCGGTGGTGGTCCGCCGTTTGTCCAAATAACATAACCATTTAAGTGTAATAAACTTGGTGAACGTTTAAAAATAATTTGATGAACATTCAATTGATGAACATTTAAGTATAATGTGATGAACATTCAGTTGGTGAATATTTAAGTATAATGTGATGAACATTCAATAGAGTATATCAAAATGAACATTTATCAACATCTTGATGAACATTTATCAACATTTTGATGAATATTTATGAACAACGTGATGAACATTTAAGCCGATTGTAATGAACTTTGAGTAATGAACATTTTATTAAATCCTTGTGAACATTGATGTATGAGATGATAAACATTTAAGTATGAGAAAATGAACATTTAGGTTATTTTTGATGAAAATTAAGTGTGTTTTTAATAGAAATTATATTAAAGTGGTGCTCCACATAAGTGATGGTCCGGTGGTGGCTTGATGGTGGGTCAGACGTGGTGCGGTGATGGTCCGCTATTTGTCCAAATAACATAAACATTTAAGTGTAATAAACTTGGTGAACATTTAAATATAATTTGATGAATATTCAGTTGATGAACATTTAAGTATAATGTGATGAATATTTAGTTGGTGAACATTTAAGTATAATGTGATGAACATTCAGTTGGTGAACATTTAAGTAGAATGTGATGAACATTCAGTTGGTGAACATTTAAGTATAATGTGATGAACATTCACTAGAGTATATACAAAATGAACATTTATGAACATTGTGATGAACATTTAAGTCAATTATAATGAACTTTTGAGTAATAAATAAATTTATAATATTTATGAACAATTTTATACATCTTTGTGACAATTTTGTTTCGGCGAGGCCCAAAGGTGGTCCGGCGTAGTCGGAGGTGGCCCGACGGTGGTTGGAGGTGACCCGGAGGTGGTCGGTGTTTTGGGCAAATAATCTCAATGGACTAAATCGCCTTAGGATGAGGTCAATCAATCGAGACAAGACTAAAAACTAGGACGTCCTAGACAATTTAACCAGATAATGATGAGACGAGAGTAGGATGAGTTTAACTAGACTAATAAGGATTACAAATAGATGATGGGTCGTAGGATGAACACTTCCGTCGGTCGGATATCCTCAGGGACCTCGATATGACTTAAGCGATTACAGTGTTTGTGAAGATTACAAAGAGATTAGTAGTTTCGTGGAGAGTTGTTGGGTGTGGTTCTCTGTGTCTTGAGGGTTCTCCCAAAATCCTATTTATACTTAGATCAACCTTCCTAGAATGACCTTGATTTGCTCATAAATGCTCTTGATTCCGTCTTTAATGCTCTTGATTGTGCTTGATTCTCTCTTAAATGTCTTTTGACTTTCCCTTTGATTGTTGATATAATGCTGATAGCAATGAATGGAGAGATATCAGGCGAGATTTCCGGCGATCTTGGTGGGATTTGATCATTTAAGTTTTCTGGGAGTCCGTCTCGACTTAGGACCGAATGGACTGTGGTCGGAGGCGATCCGACGATGATCTGGTGGTGGTCCGGCGGTGGTGACAAGGAATGACAGAAGTGACATCACATGTCATCATCTAGACTCTTGAATTTTTCTTGATCCAAAACTCTACAATCATTCTCATTTACTATTTTAACAATCTTTATTAAAAACACTTTTCTATCTTTCAAAAGCCAAAAATACGAACGATTGAAAACTCAAACATCACCGTAATTTAACTCCACCATCGCATCGAAATAATGACATCCTAGATCGAAAATTTGATCCTCAAGTAATATCAACCATTCAAATAATGACACCCTAAGTTTGCAAAATAGAAGCAATAGAGCTAAAAAATAAAAGTTATCAACCTTGCACAGGAAAATTAGACAAAAGATTAAGCTTTAATGACAAAACCGAATATTTTTATTGATATAATTTCATATTGCATAACAAGCTTGAATAAATGAAAGTAATAAGTACAAAACTATTACTCCTAACTCCACCCTAATTGAGCTCTTCTTGCTAGTTTAACACGCATATCGATCCCTTTGTTGTGTAAGTTTAATTATTTGCTTATAAGTAAGGGTAAATCATGTTTTTATAGAGTTTAATTTAAGTTATAGTGAGAAGCTAGCTAGAAGGCATAAACACGGTTAAACATGATTATTGCACCTATAAATGCAAGTTTAGATATTGCTCCAAGTGCACTAAACAAAAAAAACGAGCTTATCTACTATTCTAGAAAAGAAAAGCAAGAATGTCTCTACCAAGGTTCATGGTTCTAAGATCAAATGCCACTAACAAGTACCTCTGTTATGGCAAGAACAATGCAACTCTCAGCTTCTCTCACCAAATGAAGCACCCAAATTTGGATGCTCACTTTCTTGAATCGGAGAAGAAGAAAGATGTGTCATCCCTCGAATCAGAAGAGATGAATCAGTTCAACTTGCTCAAGTTCGAGGTCGAAGAGTCGAAAACTGCACAAGGATTTGTGCATATAACTTATAAGGACATGCTACAATAATAAGTATTGGGTCAGGTATACATATATGCAGGAATTTACTTCAACTTAATTACAAATTTGTAATGTGATGCTTTTCTTTTGTCCCATTTCAAAGGATGAGATCATAAGGATCTAAAAATCTAAAAAACTTATTACAAGAAAAATTAATGGTTGTATAGGTGAGTTTTAACAATAAGGGTATGTTGCACCAATACAAAAGTCAAGTAAGAAACCAACTTATTGGTTAGGAAAGCTCCGTGCACCTGTGATGGGTAGAGAAGGACACGAACATGGATTGCAATAGAGTCAATGCGTTATGACACTGGAAAGTAGAAAACAATCATTTAACTGGTGCTTGTATGAATCTTGGATCTAGTGCAACTTTCTACCCTACTCCACATTAACATATATATGAGTAAATATGATATAAGTTAGTTATATAATACTTTTTTTATATATATATTTATATAATAAGTGATACATCTCAATTTTTTTTGTTAAATCAATATTATTTTGGAAATAATTCTCATTTTAGCCATGTTTTGAAACTAATTTCCAATATAGACACTTTCTATAACTTCGGAAAATGACTAAGAAGGAGAGACGTTGTTCAAACAACACCTCTTATACATGATGTTAAGAGGCGTTGTTTCAAACAAACAATGCCTCTATTACAATTTCCACTAATAACTTTTTTTTTGAAATCTAAGGGTATAAGTCGATGTTTGTAACAACGACTTATCCCCTATCAGTGGCGGAGCCAGAAATTTATTGAAGGAGGTGCTCAATTTTTTTGATCAAAAGGGGTGCTCAATTTTGTATATTGTTAGAGTTATTAATAGTTTTAGGGATGTCTTGTTTGCACCGAAGTTTTTTATATAAAGAGCCGAAATTTTAAAACGCTACAGGATAACGCTTTTGATTTGTAAGCATTTTTTTTCAAACGCTATGTAATAATGTTTAACGACTATGGCACAATTGTTAAAATAACTGGCTTATATACAAATTCCCTAGTTTTATGAAGTAATTGATTTTTAATTTACTTATATATTTTAAAAATGTAATAATTAGTATTATTATATTTTATTGAATACAATAATTGAAAAATTATAATACAAAAGAAGTTTTATTTTATTTATATAGAAGATTAGTTATGTGATAATGTTCAACCTTACAATCTAACAAACAGATCTTAAAAAATATAATTCTCCATATTAATCTGAGAGCCTTACATTATTTTAAATCTTATAATTGTTAGGAAAATTTAATAATCAATTATCTTCTTTTTTTTAATTTAATAAAAGCTAAGTTCAATTAATAATCTTCTACTGAGTACCTATTAATTAAAATGAAACTATGGACCTAGTCTATAAACAAAACCAGGTTATTTTTGCTGGGTTTTTTATCATGGGCCCATGATCTGCAAAAAGGCTGAAATAATAAAAGGAACGGGCTGAAGTTTTGACGCTGTTAAAAAACAAACGGGTTCACTTTAGTTAAACAGCTAAACCCGTCTTCTTCCCTGACTTAAAACAGCCGGCCCTAGTTTTACAAGGAGGTGCTTTAATGGCTATTTCTGAAAATCGAATATAACCTTAACGACTTCCGATGGCGGAGCAGGTGCTTGAGCACCCTCAAGCACCCCCTAGCTCCGCCACTGTCCCCTATTTTACACCCAACCCTACCGCCCACCCTTGTGTTTTTTTTTTGTAAACAAAGCCTCTATTTCATTTTTTTTTAAAATAATCATGTGCGAGAGGCTTTGTTTTTTAATTTTTTGAAACAACACTTCTTGCGTTTTTAATTCAAAACATGCTTAATTTATACTTTAATTCAAAACTTAAAAAATATTATGAAACTAATTTATACTCCCTCCGTCTCTAAATGAAGTACCGAGAGAATTTTTCGTATATCTTTTAATATTTAGCAAAAGAACATAGTCATGCGGTTTGATTCGTTTTAATGAGTATTTTAACGATATCAAAATTTTATAACTTTTAACGAAGCGTGTTAAAGTCAAATCAGAGTGTAATATTCAGAAGATCTTGATTTTTTTTCTTACCAAAATCCTTGCTCCTATTATACTCCCTCTTAATGAACAGAGGGAGTATATTTTTTTTCAATTGTCATTTTAGAGATTTTAGGACAAATTAGGAATTAATTTATTTTTCCAACAATACCCTCTATTTGCCCATTCATGTTTAGAAAAAGGCCAATTTGCAATTTTGTAAAACTTCCCTTGGAAAAATCTTTCATTCAAATAATTTCACAATTTCAAATGATATACCTAGTAACCAATTTATCAATAGAATTGGTTTTAAAAGCATTTTTGTATCCCCTGCTGATGGTACTAGGGATGGCTCGATCGAGACCGGACCGGCGGT
Source organism: Oxyria digyna (assembly GCA_029168935.1). Classification (NCBI taxonomy): domain Eukaryota; kingdom Viridiplantae; phylum Streptophyta; class Magnoliopsida; order Caryophyllales; family Polygonaceae; genus Oxyria; species Oxyria digyna. Next base: position 17,657,445 of record JAPVLV010000007.1, on the reverse strand, counting down.
TCGAACCGGAACCGGTTTTGACCCGGTCCGGTTCCGGTTCGAGAAATCCCTTTTTTCGAACCGGCGGTTTTTTATTTTTTATTTTAAATTTTTTTTAACCGCCGGTTTTTTAAAAAAAATAAAAAAATAAACCGGCGGTTAAAAAAATTTAAAAATAAAAATAAAAAACCGGCGGTTAACCGGGAAAACCGGTTAACCGCCGGTTCCAACGGCTAGTAAACTAGCCGTTGCCGGTTAACCGGCGGTCCTAACGGCTCCTAGCCGTTAGGAAATTAAAAAAAATAAAAAAATTCATTTTTAAATATTAAAAAATCCATATCAAACCCCTATAAATACCATACCATACAATCTTCAAATCACACATCCAACAACAACAATCTCTCTTCTCTTTCTCAAATCTCAATCTCATAATCTCTCAAATTCCATCAACAATCTCTCTTAATCTCTTCCTTTCTTAATCTTCCTTTTAATTAGCTTTTGTCTTTCAATATTTTATTGCTTTTACATTTTTAATCACATTATTATATTGTTCTAAGTTTTATTGTTTTATTGTTTTATTATTTTATTGTTTTATTGTTTTAATTGTTTTAATTGTTTTTAATTGCTTTTAATCATATTATTTAATTGTTCTTAATCATATTATGGCGGATCATTTTAACACCCAAGAGAGTGATAATGTCACTTCTCCCACTCCCACTCCCACCTCCCAAGTTAGGTCCTCCGGTAGGGGTAGGACCACTAGGCCTCAAGGGCAAGCTAGCGGTTCGAGGCCGGCTAGGGGTAGGGGGGAGGATCGGGACCGGGTCCTCCGGGAACCAATCCCGGAAACTAACATCTCCTGTTTTTACAAAGTGGTTTACTAAATTAGAACCCGGTATCGAGGAACTCGAGGCCGAGGATTATGATCCCGGACTAATTATTGTTTCTTGTAACTTTTGCGAGGCGACATTCCAATGGAAGAAAAGTGGAGGATATGGAACCCTTCAACGACACATGGAGCACAGACACGTCGCCGAGATGGGAATGCTAGGGGGACAAACGCAAATTTCCGGCGGATTTGCATCTTCTACTAGCGGTAACCCTTTATTTCGTTTTGATCATGAAGCTAATAGTGTAGCATTAGCCGAAGCTATTTGTGTTGATCATTTAGCATTTCGATTTAGTGAAAATGTAGGATTTAATGAGTATATTAAAGAGCATACACAACCCGCTTTTAAATCCGTATCTAGGAAAGTGATTAAGAAAAACGTAATTAAGGCTTATAAAAGACACAAGGCCGAATTAGTTTCTTATTTTTCGCAAAATGATATGAGTGTTTCTATTTGTAGTGATATATGGAGTGATAATACTCAAACCCATTCTTACATGGGTGTTACATGTCATTTTGTAGATCATCATTTTACAATGCAAAAACGTTTATTGGCATTTAGAGTCTTTGATGATTCACATACCGCACAAAATATTGCTATGATGATTCGTACAATTTTAGAAGAATATAGACTACTTAGTAGAGTTTTTTCAATTGGATTCGACAATGCATCTGCTAACACCGCATCTATTAGAGATTTACAAGAAATGTGTCAACCTTTATTTGGTGGGAGATTTTTTCATATTCGATGTGCTTGTCATATTTTAAACTTATGTGTTCAAGATGGTTTACGTGCTATGAGTTATCATTTTGATCCAATTAAGAACGTTATTAAGTATATTTGGGGGCATCCTAAAGTTACAAGAGATTGGATGACCTTTTGTAAAACTAACGGGGTGCACCCAAAACGTTTTTCAAAAGATGTGGGTACCCGATGGAACTCTACTTACATATTACTATGTGAATGTATAGAATATAAACAAGTTTTAACGTCTTTTGTTTCTCAAAACCTTTCTGGCTCTACTTTCTATTTTAGCGAATCAGGTTGGGATATATGTCAAAGTATTGCAACGTTTTTAAAATGTTTTAGTGATGCAACAAAGAGATTTAGTCATGTTTATATACCAAGTAGTAATGCTTTTGTCTTGGAAGCTTGTAATGTTATGGCTGGTTTAAGTGAGGGAGCTAAAATTCCCGGCATTGAGGAATCCGTTGCAAGCATGAGGAGTAAGTGGTTGCAATACTATAGATATATTCCCGATTGTTTTCTTGTTGCTTGTGTTTTAGATCCTAGACTTAAATTAGGAGTTTTACACGCTCTTTTAGATGACTATTATGGATATATTTTAGCCGACGGTGAACTAGAGGATATTTTAGGTATGGTTTCTAGAACTAGAACAAACATTGAAACTTTATTTACTCATTTTTCGGATTCTCCGACTACTTCACAATTACCTCCGGCTTCTTCGAGCTCTAGTAGCTTGGGGGCCTTTGGAGCTAAGTATTTTAGTAAAAGACCAAGAGTTACAAACACGAATGCGGAAATTGATAACTATCTTAACACCAACTTTGAGTTTGTTAGTTGTGAAACTTTAGATGTTTTGAAGTGGTGGGAGGATCATAGGAGCATGTTTCCAACGCTTGCGAAGATTGCGGCTCAAGTTCTTGCCGTCCCCGCTTCAACCGTGGCGGTGGAACAAACTTTTAGTGCAGGAGGCAACACTTTAACGAGGAAGAGATCAAATTTGGCACCAGAGTCATTGGAGGCGCAATGTGGTGTTTGCGATTGGAAGAGAGCCGCAATGAGGCAACAACGTAACATTAACGAGTCATCGGAAGACGAGTGGATTGGAGATTCTACTACGATACGCACCGATTCATCCGCCGAAGATTCGACTTAGGTAACGGGTTTTGAAAAAAGGTAAAGAACTACGTGGGCTTTGATTCCTCTAACCCGAGAGGATACGTAGGCAACTTAACAAGTAAGTCACTGTTAAGTGCAAGCCCAATTTTTTTAAATTTTTTTGTTCCTTCATATTTAATTTAAAAAACTTAAAAACAATGACAAAACATTCTTTTTTAATAGCGTTTTTTTATAATTATTTTTTTTAAGTTTAAAAATTATTTTTACATTTTTTTTTTTTTTTTTAAATTTTTTTTTTTTTTTTTTTAAAAACCGGTCCGAACCGGACCGAACCGGGATGAACCGGAACCGGTCCGGAACCGAATTGAACCGGACCGGACCGGAACCGGACCGGGAGCCATCATTAGATGGTACTAAGGGTGGAATTTGGTTACTATGCTCAAACTTTTTAAAAGTAGAATTTTTTAAAATAACACATACATGTAATAATACAATAGTTGCCAATTATGATGATAACAATATTCATTTCATGATCATCTTTATTTATGCCTCAAGTATAGAAAATCATAAATCGGAATTTTGGGATTTTATTTCAAATATTATTTATGATTATAATGACCCACCAATTATAATAGGAGATTATAATGACATTTTAGAACAAGAAGATAAAATGGGGGGTATAGAACCTAGAACAAACCGATTTGAGAGATTAAATACATTTATGACAAAACATGGACTAATAAATCAAAATTATCAGGGTTTTCCATTTACATGGAAAAGAAATAATAAGTTTAATAATTCAACGATCTTTGAAAGACTAGACCGGGTATTAATCCATCCAGACATAATAAATTACTATAATAAAATTATATTGAGTCACTTACCATTTACTACCTCAGATCATTGATGTATAACTTTACAATTAGGAGAAGATTCCAGCAAAAATAATTACCCCTTCAGATTTGAAAATACTTGGACACAAAATAGTAAATATGAAAAATTAGTTCATAAGATTTGGAATTTTTCTTACAATGGATCATACTTATATAAATTATTTCGAAAACAAAAACAATTAAAAATTGAAACAAAGGCTTGGCTCAAGAGGAATAATAATAATACATTTGAACAAATTAAAAAAACAGAATCAAAGTTACAAATAATACAAAATGAATGTTTTATACAAAACCAACATATAAAACTTCCATTATATAATAGGATTGCTATGAAATACAGTAAATTACTTGAGTTTCAACACACATATTGGAAACAAAGAGCTAAAGTCAAGCATTTCAAGGAAACAGATAAAAATACGAAGTATTTCCAAACTACAGCAAAGATTAGAACCTATAAACAACAAATAAATTCATATGAGGCCTTGGATAGGAGAACATACTATAGACAAGATGAGATAAAGACGGCAATAACAAATGATTTGTTGACAAGATTTCAGCCACTACATATTTCACAATTAAACAACAACAATATGTAAATTATTCCAAAACTGATTTCGGATGAAGAAAATAAGGAATTAGTCAGACAACCTACTCCACTTGAAATTAAAAATGTTATTAAACAATTTCCTCATAATAAGACCCCTGGGCCAGACAGATACAACGCAGAATTTTATCAAAAATATTGGCATATAGTAGGGCCTTCAGTAGTACAAGTTGTCCAATCTTATTTTCATTCTAGTAAACTTTTAAAAGATTGTGCACAATCTTTTATCGCCCTAATTCCAAAAATAGATAATCCAAGTTCGATAAACCATTTCAGACCAATTAGTTCGTGTTCAACAATTTACAAGCTCATTACAAAAATAATGGCAAATAGACTTCAGGCACTTCTCCCAAAATTGATACATCCATGTCAAGCAGCTTTTGTAGAGGACAAATCAATATTTGATAACATTCTTGTAGCCCATGAGATATTTCATTCCTTCCATCAAAAGAAAAAGGGTAAACGAGGATGGATGGCCTTAAAACTTGATATGGAAAAAGCATATGATAAAGTTCAATGACCATTTATTATTAAAATATTAACTTCCTTTGGATTTTGTCAACAATGGATAGATAGAGTAATGAGCATTTTCTATTTTGGTAAACAATGAACCAGGCCCGATATTTCAGCCAAGTGTGGATTACGACAAGGGGACCCAATTGCTCCTTTTATATTTATTATAATCATGGAATATCTCGCAAGAAATTTACAAATAGAGGCAGGGAAATCTAATCATAAAGTAGGCATACAAATCACTAGGAATGGAATGCGTATTCCCTTTCTCTGTTTTGCAGATGACACAATCATATTTGCAAATGCTAACATTAATAACATGAACTATATTAAGAACTTACTTCAAAAATTTACAGAACTCTCGGGATTATAAATCAACTTCCACAAAAGCTCCTTTCAAACGACGCCAAATATTTCAAACTCCCAGAGACAGGATTTGGCGTCGGTTCTCAATCTCCAACTTACAACATCTATGGAAAAATACCTTGGAATACCTATTGTAAGAGGAAGAGTTAAAAACGATTGCTTTCAATATGCAGATCATAGCATGAAAAAACAACTTTACAAGTGGAAAGCAAATACAATATCACAGGCAGGAAGAAGTATCTTAATACAATCAAATATAATGTCAAAAGCAAATCATCTCATGCAGTGTTTTTTTCTCCCAAAAGGAATTTGTGAACAATTCGACAAAATCAATAAAGATTTTTTCTGGAATAATAATAAGCCAGGATACAAAGCAATTACATCCTGGGATAAAATATGTAAACCCAAAGATATGGGAGGTTTAGGCCTACATAAAGCTAAAGATTTAAATATAGCTCTACAACAAAAATTATTATGGAAAATAGTCACTGATAGAAATAACCTGTGGGTGAGATTAATTTACCAAAAATATTTACAAAATAATAGTATTTTTGGTTTCAAGAAAAAGAAGAAACAATCTTGGCAATTTTCAAGACTACTTCATCTACGTGAACAATTTCATAAAGGTATAGGATGACAATTAGGTAATGGTAACTCTATCAATTTTTGGACAAATAATTGGGTACAAAATACAAATTTAAGACAATATTATGATCAAAACACATGTGATATCAATGTGAAGGTATCTAATTTTATTAAAAATGATAAAGAATGGGATATTCAAAAATTACATACCATTTTACCGAGTGATATTGTAACAAATATTATCAGTATATATGTTCCCAAAAATAATATGGAAGATAAGGCTGTATGGATACCAGATAAATCAGGCAAATTCTCCACAGTTTCAGCAAGAAAATTTAACATCAATCATAACATTTTAGATGATAGTGATCTATATAATTGGCTATGGAATGAAAGAATTCCACCCCGATACCAAATCTTCCTTTGGAAAGTAATTTCAGATAATTTACCTACTACCCAAAGACTTAATAAATACTATAACAGAGTACCCTCATACTGCTCTAGATGTAATAACTTAACTGAAACTACAGAACATTTGTTTCTGGAATGTCCGCACACAATTGAACAGTTACAGAAATTTGAATCTCTAATAGGATTTAGATATAACATACTAAATAATTGCAGTTTTCAGAATAACTTACATAATATTATTCAAAATTTACAAAACAATCACAAAATGATAGTAGCCTTAATTCATTTCTGGTATTCGATTTGGATATATAGAAATTCCTTAGTCTTTGGAAGAAATAATAATACTAATAAAGAACCCCATAGAAGTGCATTTGAACAGTTCAAATTCTGGGAAAGCAGTTCAAACATTTCTAAGGGACCAAAAATGAAAAACATACGAAATAGAAATAAAATTCATAACAAAAATTGGATAAAACCACCGGATGAATGGACAAAAATTAACTTTGATGGGTCTTTCAAGTCAGCTCAAGACACATGGATTGGATGTATAGCACGCGATAGTAGAGGAACAGTAATAGACGTATTTATTAAAAAGGTAAACTCCAACTCACCACTCCATACGGAGGCCTTAATTGCTCTTGCGGCTATAAAATTAGCAAAGAAAATTAATTGTAAGAATATTATTTTAGAAGGCGATAGTCTTACAGTAATAAATTCCATCAAAAATATATGGAAAATTCCATGGGAAATATACAATATAATCATTGATATTAAACACATTTTGGAAACCTTTGACAATGTCAAGGTTTTCCACTGCTTTCGAGGTGCGAATCAGACTGTAGACCTCTTGGCAACTCCAGTTGCCAATACTCATTTTCTCAAAATCCTCCTTAATTGTCGTCAAGACAATATATTATCTGATGACTACATCAGAATCATGAGACCTCTGTTCTTACAATCCAGCATGATGGTTTCTCATGCTGCGATTTTACGGGCCATTCGTCTGGATGGTCAAGGGCTGTTACCTATTAGGTAAAGCCCTAATTCTAACCTTTATCAAAAAAAAAAAAAAATAATTTCACAATTTCATGCATGGCAGGAAATGTAAGGACAGTAGTGAGATCGTGGCAGAGGCTCATGAGCCCGAGGAAGATGAAACCAAATGGAGTTGCACTCTTTTCAAACCCATCTTTGTTGGTGAGGCGGAGAATGAGGAAGCTAGTTGTTTGTTTGCAAATAAACATGGTATTGGAATGACTCCTCAGAAGATCCAGTTAATGCATATGGAGCAATACTATATAGTAGTTGGAAGTGGCAGCAGCGGTATGGAGGCTGTGATTTCCCGAGAATTCCTGAGTGCTGAGTACGATCTTAGCAATGCGAGGACTTATGGTACCAACAGCGTCAACAAGTTCTCTGACACTAGAAGCAATAATACAAGTGTGGTGCAAAATGGAACGTTTCAGGTGGAGTATAAGTCGGTGCAAACCACAACATGGTGTAATAGCGTTAACGCGATCATAGGTGTCAAGGCCACCTGGTCATGTGGCATTCCCAAGATTGGAGATATCGGGCTCGAGATTTCGTATCAGCGTGGTGAGACGTGGGAATGGGGTGAAGAGAAAACTAACGAACAAACGATACAATACACACAGAATGTAACCATACCCCCAAAGAAAAAGGTGACACTTAAAGTGGTAGCAACCAAAGCATTTTGTGATGTTTCCATTCACTTGTGTGGTGCGTGATCTCATGACCGACGGTACTACAAGGGAGTACACTAAAACTGACGGCCTCTTTACCGGTGCCAATGAATTTGAATTCCAGACACTCATACATGAGGAAGATCTGTAGATGTTACACGCTCAGCCCACTCCATGCATAAATGTTGTTGAATAAGTATGGTCGTGTACCGTACCAAACCTTTGTTTTCTTCTCCAAGCTTTGATCACTACTCTATTTCCATGTCCGGTTGCCTCTTCATTTCCTTCCTATTTGCTCTATTTTATTTGAACCATCTACTTCTATGTCTAAGATGGTTACCATATTATCTTGACAAATATGGTTTGCATGTGTACTTCACGTTATTTGTTATAAATAAAAGTGTGTTCTGCAGTTCTGCTAAATGGGATTTTTGGAACCTCAGTTCGAGTTCTCTTCATCACTTTCTTCGGTTTTGACAATGACAATCACTCTTGTACTATGGATAGAAAATGAACGGATACGAAAACCAAGATTCGTAGAGCGAAGAGGTGTCTTAAAGGAAACTAGCTTAGAAGCATCATTTATCGCTTGTCACCATTAGATTCTAGGGTTTACACAAATTAATCAGATACGAAATTCAAAATGGTTAATAATCCTAGCTATACAAGATGCAATCATTCCTAGTGAAATCTCAAACATAACAGAATAGAGCAGAGGATATTGTTTTGATGGCCTTTTAACTCTCTTTTCTAAACATCTTCCACCTACGCATGCCACGTTCAAAAGAGGAAGAACGAGCCAAGGATTAATCTTCAAGAGACAAGTGTGAATATATGGTATAGTTTGTATACAGTTATGAACGTTGAGCAAGAATTCTACAATGTCTCAGAGCAAAAAGAACAGCATGTATCTCCTCGCCATTTTGCTGGTTGTTCTTGTCTTGCATTTGCGTTGGCATTTGTTTTTGTTATTTGTTGATCTTCTTGGAACCCTTTGAATTGTAAATCTTTTGTCCTTAATATAATTTAACCTTCTTCAAAAAAAAAAATATACAAGAAGGGAAAAAACAGGGGAAATAGTTAATTTAATGCAATTATCAGGAGAGTAAAAGACCTAATTTTGTACAACATCTTCATCTCCACCTTCCCTGCTGACGATGATCCCTACTGCTTTCGACTTCACTTCTATCATCTTGGCTCTGATGTGGATGTTCTTGATTAGAACTATAAAATTCCTTCCTTATCCGATCCTCCTATACACAAATAACAACACTGCAAGTATAAAAAAAGCTTAACGTTTCTTGTTGAATGGAAAGAAATCCAAAGAGATGAGAATAGAAGCAATACACTACGAGACAGATGTTCATCCGCCTCAAGCATGTGAATCACGTGCCCCATCTTGGGTCTTTTATGGGCTTCAGGATCAACACACCGAAGAGCAACTAAGAGGACTCGTTTGAGAGCTTTAGAAGTCGACATCTCGGCTAATCTGGGATATGGAGGAATTCTATTTTCTACGACTTATAAATTTGTATAAAATACAAGAATTAAGGTAAGAAAACAAATAAATCCTTGTGAACATTTAAGGATGTTTTAATGAACATAATTTATGTATGAGATGATGAACATTTAAGTATTTTTTGATGAAAATCAAGTGTTTTTTTACTCGAAATTATATTAAAATGGTGTTCCACATAAGTGGTGGTCCGGTGGTCCGACAGTGGCTTGATAGTGGGTCAGTGGTGGTGCGGTCATGGTGGTCCGCCGTTTGTCCAAATAACATAACCATTTAAGTGTAATAAACTTGGTGAACATTTAAAAATAATTTGATGAACATTCAATTGATGAACATTTAAGTATAATGTGATGAACATTCAGTTGGTGAATATTTAAGTATAATGTGATGAACATTCAATAGTGTATATCAAAATGAACATTTATCAACATCTTGATGAACATTTATCAGCATTTTGATGAACATTTATGAACAACGTGATGAACATTTACGCCGATTGTAATGAACTTTGAGTAATGAACATTTTATTAAATCCTTGTGAACATTGATGTAAAACATAAATAAAATATACCCTCAATTCAAAAATTAAAAGAGAGTATGGAAAAAAATAATAAACAATTATCAAACAAAAAATTAAGAATGCATTTAAAAAGCCAATTTTTAACAGTAAAAAGCAAGCTGCAAATAAAAAATCACAACAACAAATGAAAACATTGAATAATAAAAAACATTAAAAACTCAATGAACGAACTAAACAATAAAAAAATTCAAAATCCCGTACACGTGACGACCAAAGAATAAAAACCTTAAAATATTGCGTCGGTCGGATTGAACAATAGTAAAAAAAAACCAACACATGAAATAAACAATAATAAAAAACCAATAGCGCGTATACGTGTCGCCCCGAGAATAAAAGCCTTACAATATTGCGCAAGTGAGAAGGAATGCAAAGAGATTAAGCAAAAAGGTCGGGCGAAAAACGACTGTTCCATCTTGACTTCTCAACGTGGATGCAAATCCAGTCGTCCAAATTCCGAATAAATAAAGATCAATTCGGAAAATGCCCAACGCGCGGGAGACGCCCAATACTTACAAAAATCCGACGTGGCATGACATGACACCGAATATTTTACTCCGGTACGGATACAAACTTGATGTGTTTATTTTCTCAATTTAACATAGAATCCTAAATTTTGTTACCTAATGTTTTAATCTAATATATATTAGATTAAAACATTAGGTAAACGGTTACTATGAAGCTAAGTGAATTGAGTTATGCAATTGTGTCTTCAGCCAATCAATCAAGTTTACCTATAAATAAAAAGAATACGAGTGAAATTCCACTTAAAATATGAAGCTAAGTGAATTGAGTTATGCAATTGTGCCTTCAGCCAATCAACCAAGTTTACCTATAAACAAAAAAAATACGTGAATTTCAACTTAAAATTTTCACAGTAATTGCCTGAAGTATACATTTCAACAGAACATTTTAATCATACATTAATACTACAGTAGGTTACTACTGAATATACTCGAAATGATAATTTTGTAAATATCATAGGTTAAAATTTATATTTGGAGCATTATTATTTTTAAAGAAATTCTTGAAACACTCATTTAAAATAGAAAAAAATAGTTTAAATTGAATTAGCTACTCGTTATAATAGAGAAATGAACTCTTTAGTCTCAAACATTATCCCAACACTGCACAACAAGTCAACAATTAAACCGTGTTAGGGTGGAGCAAACTACACAGATAGTCAATAATCAAACACAAAATCATATAGCAACTTAGTGATTAAAATTTCTAAAATATATCCGCATTACCAACATATCCAAACCACCATCTATCTACACTAAAAATAAAGAAAAAATCGTCTAAATCAGCAATAAAAACTCGTACATAAGAAATCCTCGAGGAGTGATCTCAACCCTATACGTATCAACCATAAAAAGACCTAAATACACGTATCTCAATCCCACTCTAGGTACCCATCTCTAAATCATCAAACGGATGCGTCGTCGCATAATCGAACACATGCGCCTTGTTGAGTTCTCTGTCGTCCAAATCTGATGTGATATAAGTCTCTGATGATGAATGTTGTTAGTCACTGCATTACGTCCTGTCTCACCTCCGTAAACTAAATGGTGTCCCTCCACGTAGTTGTGACGTCCATACCTGGAGTTCAACACCGCATGTGGCTACAACATAACCTTCAAGAATACTAGTACAAATACCGTAAGTCCTATCAGTGTGCAGACCTGCTAGCATGAGCTCATAACGGTAGTGGAAAAAGTATCCAACCTGGATCGTTGGCACTTCACCTAATGTCCTAGCTCGCTCGGATCATTATTATCTTTAAAGAAATTCTTGAAACACTCATTTAAAATAGATAAAAATAGTTTAAATTGGCTTAGCTACTCGTTTTCATAGAGAAATGAACTCTTTAGTCTCAAACATTATCGCAACACTGCACAACAAGTCAACAACTAAATCGTGTTAGGGTTGAGAAAACTACACAAATAGTCAATAAAAAAACACAAAATCATATAGCAACTTAGTGATTAGTTTTTCTAAAATATATGCGCATTACAAACATATCCACACCACCATCTATATGTACTAAAAAAAGAAGCTAAAATCGTCTAAATCAACAATAAAAATTTGTACACAACAAATCCTTGAGAAGTGATCTCAACACTATACGTATCAACCATAAAAAGAGAATTTTTTTTCTAAAGCAGGCTTTTTTTTAGAAAAAATTCTCGATATGGACTCGTTTTGAAACTAATTCCCAACATAGGCACACTTATGAGGTTAGAAAAATTTTCACGTATTAGAGACGCTGGTAAAACCAGCGTCTCTAATTCGAAGCAGAAGGTTTTTTTTAAAAAAAACTTATGTATAAGAGACGCTGGGTTAACCAACGTCTCTTATACATGTAATTTTTTTTAACCCACGTATAAAAGACGATGGTTTTCCCAGCGTCTCTTATACGAAGGGTTTACAAAAAAATCAGTGTAAGAGACGCTGTACACTAACACTAAAAAAAATGGTTTGAACAGGTGACTGGGCAGGTTGTGATGCAGAATGTGGCGATAAATAGCTTGAAGAGGATTACGTCTGTCCTCTTCAAGCTGGTTTTCCCAGCGTCTCTTACACTGATTTTTTTTAAACCCTTCGTATAAGAGACGATGGTAAATCTGATGTGCTATAAGTCTCTGATGATGAATGTTGTTAGCCACTGCATTACGTCTCGTCTCACCTCCGTAAACAAAATGGTTTCCCTCCACGTAGTTGTGACGTCTATACCTGGAGTTCAACTCCGCATGTTGCTACAACATAACCCTTATAAATACCAGTACAAATACCGTAAGTCCTATCAGTGTGCAGACCCACAAACATAAGCTCCTAACGGTAGTGGAGAAAGTGTCCAACCTGGATCATGGGCACCTCATCTAATATCATAGCTCGATCAGAGCATTATTATCTTTAAAGAAATTCATGAAACACCCATTTAAAATAGATTAAAATAGTTTGAATAGAGTTAACTACTCGTTTTCAGAGAGAAATGAACTCTCTACTCTCAAACATTATCCAACACTACACAACAAGTCAACACCTAAGCCATGTTAGGGTGGAGCAAACTACTCAAATAGTCAATAATAAAACACAAAATCATATAGCAACTTAGTGATTAGTTTTTCTAAAATATATCCTCATTACAAACATATCCACACCACCATCTATCTATACGAAAAATAAAGCTGAAATCGTCTAAATCAGCAATAAAAACTCGTACACAACAAATCCTTGAGAAGTGATCTCAACACTATACGTATCAACCATAAAAAGACCTAAATACACGTATCTCAATCCTACTCCAGGTACCCATCTCTGAATCACCAAACGGATGCGCCGTCCCATAATCGAACACATGCACATGGCTGAGTTCCATGTCGTCCAAATCTGATGTGCTATAAGTTTCTGATGATGAATGTTGTTAGCCACTGCATTACGTCCCGTCTCACCTCCGTAAACAAAATGGTTTCCCCCCACGTAGTTGTGACGTCTATACCTGGAGTTCAACTCCGCATTTGGCTACAACATAACCCTCATGAATACTAGTTCAAACACCGTAAATCCTATGAGTGTGCAGACCTGCTAGCATGAGCTTATAACGGTAGTGGAAAAAGTATCCAACCTGGATCGTTGACACTTCACCTAATGTCCTAGCTCGCTCGGAACATTATTATCTTTAAAGAAATTCTTGAAACACTAATTTAAAATAGATAAAAATTAGTTGATGTGCCCGCGCCTTGAATCGGTTTGGGTTTATTTTACATTTTCAACAAAATATTAAAAATTGCAATATTTAAAATCTATATATATATATATATTAAAGGAAAGCTATTTGAAGCTCTCCCCTTAATTATAGCTTCATTTAGCTTATGTGTCATTTTATTGTAAATCCTCTAAAAATAAATCATTTTTAATTTTTGATTTTTTGAAAATTCTCAAAAAATAGTAGTTTGTTAACTATTTTGTAGGCTTATAAGTCTAATATATTTTAATCTTTTATTTCATGGTTTTTATACTAAGACATGTTTACTTTGCATGTTTTTTTTTTTTGATATTTATTTTCAAATATTTCATTATAAAAAATCACTTATGAACTTTAGTTAAAGAAAATTGATAGTGAGATTCTTTCTTTTATAAACACTTAGTAATTAACCGCGTTTGGTGCTAGGACTATACAAGTATTATGTTAGTTTATATTAGTGTTCGTTAGATATGTAATACTATAAGAAATATAAAAATAATCACCTATCTTTATATTTGATCGAATTATTTCACTTTATAAATTTTGAAATTTGCTTAAAAAATATTATATGATCAAATGAAAGCAAGTTTGATTTTTAACATGTTCTATATGTATAGAATACTATGACTGGTCGTGATAAACACGTAAAATTGATTATCTCAAACATACACCTCGATTGCCGATTGAAATCAAATATATGCTTAGTCGATGATTGCCGATTGCTATGCTTAGTCGATGATTGGCGCTTGCCGATTGATTACGTGGGTTTTGGGGCTTAGAAGATCAATTCAGAGACCTTAAACTAATTACGATCTCGAGTTGAAAAAATAAGCTACGTGGGTTTAATGTTTCTTTTGTTAACTTATTGTATTCTATTGGCTCATGGGATTAAGTGTATATATAGAGCATTATGAAAAGTTTATCTAGATATTAGATTGTCAAGAATAAATATTACAAGAATAGAGATATTAAGTTTATCGTATTAGATATTGTCAAAACTAAATATTAAAAGAATAGAGGTATTAGATATTATCTTAATATATATAGATGAGTAAAGATAAAAAAATTAAATAAAAGATAATCAATTTATACAATTATGATATTTTTTCAAGTTTCACAAATACGTGACATTTATTTTGTTTTTTATTAGTTTTTTTAAAGTCGTGACGACGAGGCATATGACGTAGTGAAGGAGGTGGCATAGCTCAGAGGCCGACACATAGGCTAATTGAACGTAAGGGCGACATGTGTCAAAACACCGCTCTATTTTAGTATATATATAGTTTAAATTGGCATAGCTACTCGTTTTCATACAGAAATTAAATTTTCTAGTTTCAAACATTATCCCAACACTGCACAACAATTCAACAACTAAACCGTGTTAAGGTGGAGCAAACTACACAAATAATCAATAATCAAACACAAAATCATATATCAACTTAGTGATTAGTTTTTCTAAGTAATCAATAATCAAACACAAAATCATATATCAACTTAGTGATTAGTTTTTCTAAAATATATCCGCATTACAAACATTTCCACACCATCATCTATCTATACTAAAAATAAAGTTAAAATCGTCTAAATCAACAATAAAAACTCGTACACAACAAATCCTTGAGGAGTGATCTAAACCCTATACGTATGAACCTTAAAAAGATCTAAATACACGTATCTCAATCTCACTTCAGGTACTTATCTTTGAATCACCAAACAGATGCGTCGTCGCATAATCAAACACATGCGCATGGCTGAGTTTCCTGTCGTCCAAATCTGTTGTGCTATAAGTCTATGATGATGAATGTTGTTAGCCACTGCATTACGTCTCGTCTCACCTCCGTAAACGAAATGGTGTCCATCCACGTAGTTGTGACGTCTATACCTGGAGTTCAATTCTGCATGTGGCTACAACATAACCCTCATGGATATAGTTCAAATACCGTAACTCCTATCAATGTGCAGACCCGCCAGCATGAACTTATAACAGTTGTGGAAAAAGTGTCCAACCTGGATCGTGGGTACCTGACTTAATGTCTTAGCTCGCTCAAGGCATTATTATCTTTACATAAATTCTTGAAACACTCATTTAAAATAGATAAAAATAGTTTAAATTGGGTTAGCTACTCGTTTTCATAAAGAAATGAACTCTCTAGTATCAAACATTATCCCAACACTGAACAAAAAGTCAACAACTGAACCGTGTTAAGGTGGAGTAACTACACAAATAGTCAATAATCAAACAGAAAATCATATATCAACTTAGTGATTAGTTTTTCTAAGTAATCAATAATCAAACACAAAATCATATATCAACTTAGTGATTAGTGTTTCTAAAATATATCCGCATTACAAACATTTCCACACCACCATCTATCTATACTAAAAATAAAGCTAAAATTGTCTAAATCAACAATAAAAACTCGTACACAACAAATCCTTATGGAGCGATCTCAACCCTATACGTATGAACCTTAAAAAGACCTAAATACACGTATCTCAATCTCACTCCAGGTACCCATCTCTGAATCACCAAACAAATGCTTCGTTGCATAATTGAACACATGCGCATGGATGAGTTCTCTATATTGTCCAAATCTGATGTGCTATAAGTCTCTGATGATGAATCTTGTTAGTCACTGCATTACGTCCCGTCTCACATCCATAAACGAAAAGGTGTCCCTCCACGTAGTTGTGACGTCCATACGTGGAGTTCAACTCCGCATGTGGCTACAACATAACCCTCAAGAATACTAGTCAACCCTGAAGAAGAAGATGAGTGGTTTGCAGGAACTTCCAACTCGCTAACCAAGGCAACAAATCACCCATTTACATGATCTTGATTATTGAATTGAGATGAGAAGTGCAATCCGATGTCTAATTTTACTTATCAAGAGCTTGCCTTCAAAGTGTTTGATAATGTGTCTCATTGAGTTTAGCAAGATTTATTGTTGTAATTTTAATCTTCAAGTGAATTGTTCTTCCTTTTGGATCTATGTTTTCAATTATTGGGTCCAACTATTTTCATTGTTTTACTTTGTAGTGTAAATGGCTTCTTAGTTTATTTTAATGCTGAATTACCAACGGTCGATTGTCAAGTGGATGAATATTATATGAATTTCAAGCGGCTTAAAAGAAATTTCTGTATGTAGATCTGGATGGAGATTTCCTCGAGGTGAATGTTACAATTTTTAGCTCCTTAACATCTATGACAGCAATGTGAGGAGGTGACGACCAATAGAAAAATCCTGCTAATTTTCTAAAGCTTTTTTGTAGATTATATATTATATTGAAGACATGATTGGTCGATCACTGTTGGAGATTAAAGAGAGAAACACAACTCTAATTCTTGAGGAGCTCACACTAAGGACACTTGTGTTTTGAAGGAAAATGATTTTTGTTTCTCAACTTGTTACTTACAACTCAATGGATGGTTCCTTTTATAGTGGGAGCAATCCACTCCATACAACTTTCAACCAACTCATTTAATGCTTCTACAACATTCTATACTCTTCTTCTAACTTCTACCACATTCTAGGATATTCTTTTATCTTCTACTTTCTTCTAGCATTTTCTTGGACTTGGGTTAGATTTGGATTTGGGCTAGATTTGGACATGCACTTGGACATATACACTTGGGCCTTATTAAAACAAGTTTATATTTCAACACCCCCCTTTAAACTTGTTTTATAAGGCCAAGTGAACTTCTTAATCTTGCAAAGTCATCGAACTTGAGTGGCTTGGTGAAGATATCCGCGATCTGGTCTTGAGACTTCACTTTCTCCATCTTCACGTCCTTCCTAGCAATGCACTCCCGTATATAATGATAACGAGTGTCAATGTGTTTGGTTCGATCATGAAAGACCGGGTTCTTTGCCAAGGCAATGGCTGACTTGTTGTCAACGCAAATCTCAGTCGGCTCTTCTTGCTCCAAGTTAAGCTTCTTCAACAGATTCCTCAGCCAAACTGCATGACAGACACATGAGGTAGCGGCCACATATTCCGCTTCACAAGTGGATAATGTCACAATTGGCTGCTTCTTCGACGCCCAAGTGAAAGCCGTGTTTCCCATGAAGAAAACAAGTCCAGTTGTACTCTTGCGATCATCAATGTCTCCACCCCAATCGTTGTCACTATATCCAACAAGCTTGCAATCGTTAGAAACTGAATAGAACAGACCAAGATCAATCGTACCTTTAAGATAGCGAAGAATCCTTTTGGCTGCCTGAAAATGGGTTGTTGTTGGAGACTCCATGTAGCGGCTAACAAGTCCAACTGCGTAGAGGATGTCAGGTCTTGTACAAGTCAGGTAACGGAGGCTTCCGACCAGACTTTTGAACAGAGTTGGATCTACTCTTTCTCCGTCTTCATACTTGGACAATTTAAAACTGTACTCAGTCGGGGTGCTTATTGGCTTGCAATTCTCCATTTTGAACTTCTTTAGTATCTCCTTGGCATAACTTTTCTGGGAGATAAAAATGCCCTCCTTCTCTTGCTTCACCTCAATTCCAAGGTAGTAAGCCATTAAGCCGATGTCTGTCATCTCAAACTCTTTCATCATTGCATCCTTGAACTCTTGAAATAGACTTGGATTGCTTCCAGTGAAGATCAGATCATCCACGTATAGGCACACAATCAAAATATCTCCATCCTTGACCTTCATATAGAGTGCATGCTCATATGGACACTTAACGAGCCCATTCTTCTGGAAGTAACTGTCAATCCGACTGTTCCATGCTCTCGGTGCTTGCTTTAGGCCGTAAAGGGCCTTCTTTAGCTTCAAGACTTTGTCTTGTTGCCCACGAACTTCATACCCAACTGGTTGCTGAATGTAGACTTCTTCTTCAAGGATTCCATTTAGGAAAGCGGACTTGACATCCATTTGATGGATCTTCCATTGGTTTTGAGCTGCCATTGAGATGATGAGTCTAATGGTTTCCAGCCGAGCAACGGGCGCAAACACTTCATCATAGTCAATTCCAGCCTTTTGACTATATCCCTTTGCGACTAATCTTGCCTTGTATTTTTCAATTTCTCCCTTAGCATTCTTCTTTGCTTTGTATACCCACTTGACACCAATTGCCTTGTGTCCTGTTGGAAGGGTTGCTAACTCCCATGTATCATTCTTCTCAATGGATTTGATTTCTTCATCCATTGCAACTCTCCATTTTTCTTCTCCTGCAGCTTCCTCAAAATTTACTGGTTCACAGTCAGTAAAGAGACAAAATAGAGTAAGATTTTCCACCTGTTCAGTAGTATCATAAATGTCCTCTAGACTCCTCATGCGCGGCGTCCTCTCGTTTGAACTTCCACTTGAAGATGATATATCACCATTGATGTTTGCCACACGTGACATAGGTGGAGTTACAGGCTCGTGTGAGAGACCTTCAGGCTGCTCTATGGGTGGTTGCTCTTCAACTTCATAGAAGTTGTAATCTTCCTTATGAGGATTGAAATCCCATTCTCCCTCTTCATCGAAAACCACATCTCGACTGATTACAATCTTCTTGTTGTTTGGGTTATAAAGCTTGTACCCGTTCGAACTAGCATCATATCCAATAAAGATGAAGCTTTGACTCTTATCATCCAGCTTCGTTCTCCTTTCGTCTGGAACATGTACATGTGATATGCTTCCGAAAACGTGAAGATGAGATATTCCAGGTTTTCTCCCGCTCCATGCTTCTTGTGGTGTCATTCCCCACACACTCCTAGTTGGGGATCGGTTCAACAAATACACTGCACAAGCCACTGCTTCAGCCCAAAACTCCTTTGGCAACTTCTTGCTCTTGATCATACTTCGTGTCATATCAAGGATCGTTCTGTTCTTCCTTTCAGCAACTCTGTTATGCTGGGTAGATCTTGGGACCGTCAAAGGTCGACGAATCCCATTGGCTTCGCAGAACTCTAAGAACTCCTTGGAAGTGAACTCTCCTCCTCTATCTGATCTCATTGCTTTGATTTGGGCGCCACTTTCTTTCTCTACACCAGCCTTGAATTTCTTGAATACTTCAAATACTTCTGATTTCTGCTTCAAGAAATATACCCAGGTTTTCCTTGAATAATCATCAATGAACAGAAGGAAGTAGTTACTCTTACCGAGAGAGCTTGGCTTGATCGGACCACACACATCGGTATGGATGAGCTCGAGCGGCTTCTTAGCTCTTGACTCTGTCTCCTTTGGAAAGCTCTTTCTGAATTGTTTTCCAACCAGACATCCTTCACATAGCTGCTCGGGATGTTTTATGCTCGGAAGTCCCCTCACCATGTCCTTCTTGGATAGTAATTCCAAACTTCCAAAGTTGAGATGCCCAAATCGGAGATGCCATAGCCATGATTCATCTTTGTAGCAGGTCTTGAGACACTTTGCAGTATCGTTTCGAATGTTCAGCGGAAACATTCGATTCTTTGTCATCTTCACCTTGGCAATTAGATCGCCTTTTCGATCTCTTATGAAAAGGTTGTTATAATCTTTCATGTGGATATCATAGCCCTTTTCTAAGAGTTGCCCCAAACTCAGGATATTACTTTTCATGTTAGGAACATAGTAGACGTTTGAGATTACCTGGTGACTTCCATCCTTGGCACGGAACAAAATATCTCCTTTTCCTTTCACTGATATTTGTGAGTCATCACCAAAGGAAACACTGCCACTTACTGACTCATCAAGGTCCACAAACATGCTTCTTCTTCCACACATATGATTGCTTGCACCAGTGTCAAGATACCATGTAGTCTGTTCCTCGCCACTCTTTTCCTTGTACGCCAACAATAACGTACCCTTCTCTTCGTCCTTTATCTCCGCATAATTTGTCTTTTCCTCGATCTTGTTTTTCGGGGCCCAACAATCTGAGGCATAATGTCCATACTTCTGACAATTATAACACTGAACTTGAGACTTGTCATACCTCGAGTCTGGATGATGTCCTCTTCCACGACCTCGTGGCGAACTTTCTCCTCTCTCATAATTGTTGTTGGAATTTTGTCTACTGGAGTTCCAACCTCGTCCACGTCCAATGCCTCGACCTCTTCCTCCTCGTCCTCTGCCTCTTCGGTTACCACCTTGACTTCTCTCGTATCCTCTGTTTTCTTCTTTCTCCTTGAACCGCGACTTGAGAAGTTGCTCAGTAGTCTCATGCTTCTTTATATGCCTTTCTTCGTATGCATGCAATGATCCTTCTAATTGCTCGATCTTCATTTCCTTCAAGTCCTTGGTTTCTTCTATCGTCACCACAATGAGCTCGAATTTGGGATCCAAGGTGCGAAGTATCTTCTCCATGATCCTCACATCCTCTAACTCCTCTCCGTTTCTCCTTAACTGATTGGAGACGGCTTGGACCCTCAACACATAATCCGAGATAGACTCCGAAGGTTTCATATGTAACGATTCAAACTCACCTCTCAAAGTTTGAAGACGAACCTTCTTTACTTGCTCAGCTCCTTTGCAAGAAGTCTTGAGTTTCTCCCATGCTTCCTTGGCTGAAGTTGCACTTGAGACCTTCTCAAAACCATCATCGTCCAACGCCTGGTAGATAAGAAACAGGGCCTTCTTGTCCCTCTTTCTTGAATCCTTCAAACTTTCTCTTTCGGGGGCGGTCAAAGCAGTTTCGCCTTCAACCTCATTTAGGCCATTTTCAACGACCTCCCAAACATCATGTGCTCCTAGTAGAGCTCTCATTTTGATGCTCCAATTGTCATAGTTGTTGGTTTTAAGTGATGGAACTTGAAAAGAAGATACGTTGGCCATACCTCAAACAATCAACTCGGATAGATTTGGACAACAACCTTCAAACAGCTCCTGGCGGCGCGTCTGGACTCTGATTAGGACGATTCCTTTTCCTCTGGATTCCTCTCTTCGAGATCTTCAGTTTGATATGCAATAGTGCATATGTTGGACAGCTCTCGGACCTCAGCTCTGATACCACTTTGTTGGAGATTAAAGAGGGAAACACAACTCTAATTCTTTAGGAGCTCACACTAAGGACACTTGTGTTTTGAAGGAAAAAGATTTTTGTTTCTCAACTTGATACTTACAACTCAATGGATGGTTCCTTTTATAGTGGGAGCAATCCACTCCATACAACTTTCAACCAACTCATTTAATGCTTCTACAACATTCTATACTCTTCTTCTAACTTCTACCACATTTTAGGATATTCTTTTATCTTCTACTTTCTTCTAGCATTTTCTTGGACTTGAGCTAGATTTGGATTTGGGCTAGATTTGGACATGCACTTGGACATATACACTTGGGCCTTATTAAAACAAGTTTATATTTCAACAATCACTTTGGGATACAATGAATACAAAACAACAAAGTGCGGACGATTTGCAGGTATCATGTACAACCTATCAATAGTTTGCATTCAAAGAATAGATTATGTTTGCAGATTGCAAAATCAGTGCCCTGAATCTTCTTTCTTTCCAGTCTTGCAGGAGAGGTGATGATGATTTTTATCTGTTGAAATTGCAGTATTAGTACATACTTAAACGATATAGACAACAATGCATGATGATATCAATATGCCGCCTTTACTTCGTCGCTAAATGGTATGCTCCACCTTTCCATATACATTAGAAACCTAGCCCTAATAATGAAGATTTTGCAAAGAAATCATAAATTTGTTATTCTGATGCTTGATTCTCTTAATAAGAGTTATTAAATATAGATCGTTACCTCAAATTACATGCCTATATAAAAAAAATAACATCTTCAACTCCGTTATTGAGGTTTTTTATTTTGTTGGATTTATAAATTTGAATACTTATCTTGGAATAATTGAGTTTTCGTAAAATTCATTCTAAACCTTAAATTCTTCTACAATTGATCGTTGGCGTATTGTGTTATTCTAAGCCCTAATTCATATTTTGAAAGTCTACGGATTTAGGATGGACTAGATTTTGATCACCGCACTTCAGGGGCTGTAGCATATTAAGAAGTAATATTTAGATATATATATATATATATATATATATATATATATATATATATATATATAATACTCTTCTTCTCTTTCGAGTCTTATATTAACATATTATAACAAATCATAATATCTATATACGTAGACCTGGTCAAAAGAGGGTTGGCCAGCCCGGCCCTCTATACAAGATAAAGCTCTGTCGGGCCGATAGGCCTGGCCCGTGAGTGTACGAGAGCCGGGTACGGGATGGAGTTCAAGCCCTAGAGGGCCGACAGGCCCGACCCATATTATATATTAGTAATTAAAAAAAATATATACTTCTAAATCTAACCTATATTAGGTTTTCTTTAACCTTCACTCTCAAATTCTACGGTTTTATTGCATGATTTATGCATTGTTTTGGACATGATTTAATGCATTGTTTGAGGTATTTTTTATTTGATTTTTTTCTTTAAATTTCATTAACTAAACAGATTTAAAATAAACGGGCTACCTTGAGGGCTAGCCGGTCCGGATTGAGGTTGAGGGTCGGGTATGGACAAGGTGATAGGCCCTATATGCGGGTCGCGGGCTATCCCGAACCGCCTAAATGGATTGAAAATTTGAGCTAGCCCGGCCCGGGCACGCGTTTGGCCAGGTCTATAAATACGATATTTGTGTTTGACTTTGTTTTCATCGAGCGAATATCAATCTGATCACATATAAAATATAGTGATCATAGTTGACAAGTTACTAGGCAATTAAATAGTATCATTGAGGTTGTTACATATATATAGAGAGAGAGGCCGGTTCCGGTGTAACGGATTTTGTGGTGTAACAAGGGGATTGACTAGGAGCGTTAGATTGGATTAAATCAAGGGCTAGGATTAATGATGGAAAAAAAAATGAAAAAGAATTTTAATAGGAGAGAGAGTACGTAATTGTTAGCAGTTAACGTATTTGTAGGATTTTTTGATTTTTTGATTTAATTTTTAAACGTTTAACAGGAGAAAGAGAGAGATAGAATGACGGTTAAACATGAGAGATAGATAGAATGACGATTTTATTTTCTCCATTGCAGCCTGAATCCAAGTTCACAACATTAATGCTCTTGGTCTTCTTCCAGATCTTCATTCTTCTTGAAGTTCTTAATTCTTTTTCCATTGATGCATGAATTTACAATGTCTACGGAAGAAGTTGATCGTAAAGGTTAGTTCTTGATAATTAGGGTTTCTTAATATTCAGTTTTGGTTACTTTGTTGTTCGACGAAATCTGCAAAAATCAATGGCTTATGTTGCGCAAGAAATATTCGATTTTGATTAATCGATATTCATGTTTACAGTACAGTTTGTGTATTCGTATTCATGTGAGATATTCATCTTCTTCGGGTGTTCTAGTAGTGATATATTAGGTTTTAGGGTTTCCATTACGAAAGAAGACGATATTCTGATATTCAACTTTGTTATTCGTGTTCGACAGTAGAATATTCAGTTGTAGGAGTTCCATTATGAAAGTAATTAATGAAAACATAAAGAAGACGATATTTTGATGTTTATCTTTGTTATTCGTGTTCGACTGTAGAATATTCAGTTATAGGAGTTCCATTACGAAAGTAATTAATGAAAACATAAAGAAGACGATATTTTGATGTTTATCTTTGTTATTCGTGTTCTTCCTCTGATATATTAGGTTTTAGGGTTTCTATTACGAAAGACATTTATTCCAATATTAAGAAGACGATATTCTAATGTTCATCTTTGTTATTCGTGTTCGACTGTAGAATATTCAGTTATAGGAGTTCCATAATGAAAGTAATTAATGAAAACATAAAGAAGACGATATTCTGATGTTTATCTTTGTTATTCGTGTTCTTCCTCTGATATAGCATGTTTACAACACAGTGTGTGTATTCGTATTCTAATGTGAGATATTCATCTTCCCCGTAGTTGTATTCGTTAAGAGAGATATCGATCAACAAATATATTTTGTGTCACATTCAATTAGAAGGTTGATATTCATGTTTTGTCTCGTGTATGTACTCGGATGTTAATCTTTGTTATTCGTGTTCTAATGTTGAAATATTATGTTATAGGGGTTCCATTAGGAAAGGATTTAATGAAAGACATAAAGAAGACGATATTCTGATGTTCATCTTTGTTATTCGTGTTCTATTATTGATATATTCTGTTATAGGGGTTCCATTACGAAAGGATTTTGTTCCTACATAAAGAAGACGATATTCAGATTTTAATCTTTGTTATGCGTGTTCTTCTGTTGAAATATTCTGTTATAGAGGTTCCATTGTGAAAGGATTTGTACATACATAGAGAAGACCATATTCTGATGTTCATCTTTGTTATTCGTGTTCTACTGTTGATATATTCTGTTATAGGGGTTCCATTGTGAAAAGATTTATACATACATAAAGAAGATGATATTTTGATGTTCATCTTTGTTGTTCGTGTTCTACTGTTGAAATATTTTGGTATAGGGGTTCCATTATGAAAGGATTTAATGAAAAACATAAAGAAGACGATATTCTGATGTTAATCTTTGTTATTCGTGTTCTACTATTGATATATTCTGTTATAGGGGTTCCATCACGAAAGGTTTTTGTTCCTACATAAAGAAGACGATATTCAGATTTTAATCTTTGGTATGCGTGTTCTACTGTTGAAATATTTTGTTATAAGGGTTTCATTGTGAAAGGATTTGTACATACATAAAGAAGACGATATTCTGACGTTCATCTTTGTTATTGGTGTTCTAATGTTGAAATATTATGTTATAGGGGTTCCATTAGGAAAGGGATTTTAATGAAAGGCATAAAGTAGACGATATTCTGATGTTCATCTTTGTTATTCGTGTTCTACTTTGAAAACATTTGTTATAGGGGTTCCATTACGAAAGGCCTTTTTTCCGGTTTTGAACACCATCTTATAAATGAATATAGTGTACTTCATTGTACAAATTGACATACGCGTGTAAGTTAAAAAGTTTTGTCCATTAATGACAGAGTCTGTTCTGAATGTACAAAATGTTATTTTGTTTTGCCTAGATAAAAAAGTGGTCGATGAATGGTCAAGTGATGATTTGATGTCCGACTATTTAGGAGATGATGTGGAGGTTTGCGAAACTGGAATAACAGACGTAAGTGCAGAGGAAGAAACTGAATTTTCGATTAGTGGAACCGATTGTCAACAATAATAACAATTAAGATTCATCTATTACTAATAAAAAAACATGAATAGTAATTATCAAAAACAGAATATCAAAAAAATTATCATAAAAATGACCAATAAAATTTATCATACGAATGGGGATTGTTAATCATCAAAAACTGAATATCAAGTATACCTATATAATAAAAACATTATATCAAGGATAAAGTATTCGACACAATTTTTGACAAATCAAACGAGATAGTTACACCATCTTCCTAATAATAAAGATAATAATCAACCCATATGTGTTAATCACTCAAGCTCCTAATTTGATGTTATCGACAATAGCTGCACATATGAATGAAGAAACAAGGATAAACATTAATATTGTATTTGAAAAATCAAACATGATGAGAAAAAGTCAAAAGTTGCCTTCATGAATAGAACCCGTAGATCTAAATCAAAAATGGTTTTTGTTGCTCCGACGGGGAGACTAGACGGAAGAAGGCAGATCTCGGCCAATTTAGAAAAAGCAAGCAGATTTAGAATAGAAATTAAAAGTAGATCGGTTTTATATACCTTCATGGCCCGAGAGAAGATCGTTCAAGAGCAAGAGAGTCCCAGGCGCCACCACCACCGTCCGTTTCCTCGTATTTGGTCATTGTTTCCATCAGTCTCGTTTTTAACATTTCGAACAATAAAAGTTAAAAGCTTGAAATATGGGAACCAACCTTTAGAAGAACGAGCAAAGAGAAGCATTTGAAGTAGGCGAAGAAGCGGCCATCGTAGATTTCAACGAAATTCCACAAATTTCAAACCTGATTCGAGGAGGAAGACGAAGAAGCGAGTAGGTGGGCTTGCGAATTAGGGAAAGGAGGACAACGATGTGCTGAATCCTACGATTAGAGATGGCGAAGAAGATAAATCGCATGTGAGAGATGAAGAAAGCTTGAACCGCTTGTGAAAGAGACGAGCGAGTGAGATTTTAGGAGAGAGAAGGCAAATTTTGTTCTTTTTAATGGGATTAATTTTGGGAAGTAAAAAATATAAATCCCTTAAATTTCGGGATTGCTTTCATTTAGGATTAGATTGGGTTTACGTAGTCCTATAGTATAGCGATGTACCATGTGAGTTTAATTGTGAGTCCTTCATTTAAAGCAGATCTAATGGCTCTAATTAGTCCCCTTGTTACACCGTAAAAGCATGTTACACTAGAACCTAAATCTATATATATATATATATATATATATAGAGAGAGAGAGAGAGAGAGAGGCCGGTTCCGGTGTAACGGATTTTGTGGTGTAACAAGGGGATTGATTAGGAGCGTTGGATGAGATTAAATCAATGGCTTGGATTAATGGTGGAAAAAAAAAATTAATAGGAGAGAGAGTATGTAATTGTTAGCAGTTAACGTATTTGTAGGATTTTGTGATTTTTTCATTTAAATTTTAAACGTTAAACATGAGAGAGAAAGAGATAGAATGACGGTTAAACAGAGAGATAGAATGACGATTTAATTTTCTCCATTGCAGCCTGAATCCATGTTCACAACATTAACGCTCTTGCTCTTCTTCCAGATCTTCATTCTTCTTGAAGTTTTAAATTCTTTTTCCATTGACGCTAAAAGTTACAATGTCTACGGAAGAAGTTGATCATAAAGGTTAGTTCTTGAGAATTAGGGTTTCTTAGTATTCAGTTATGGTTACTTTGTTGTTCGACGAAATCTGCAAAAATCAATGGCTTATGTTGCGCAAGAGATATTCGATTTTGATTAATCGATATTCATGTTTACAGTACAGTTTGTGTATTCGTGTTCTAATGTGAGATATTCATCTTCTCTGGGTGTTCTAATAGTTATATATTAGGTTTTAGGGTTTCCATTACGAAAATAGACGGTATTCTAATATTTATCTTTGTTATTCGTGTTCTTCACCTGAAGTATTAGGTTTTAGGTTTTCCATTACGAAAGAAGACGGTATTCCAATATTAAGAAGACGATATTCTGTTGTTCATCTTTGTTATTCGTGTTCGACTGTAGAATATTCAGTACAAATAGTGATATATTAGGTTTTAGGGTTTCCATTACGAAAGAAGACGGTATTCTGATATTCAACTTTGATATTCGGTTTATCCCCTGAAGTATTAGGTTTTAGGTTTTCCATTACGAAAGACTTTTATTCCAATATTAAGAAGACGATATTCCGTTATTCATCTTTGTTATTCGAGTTCGACTGTAGAATATTCAGTACAAATAGTGATATATTAGGTTTTAGGGTTTCCATTACGATAGAAGACGGTATTCTGTTATTCAACTTTGTTATTCGGTTCTTCCTCTGAAGTATAAGGTTTTAGGTTTTCCATTACGAAAGACTTTTATTCCAATATTAAGAAGACGATATTCCGTTGTTCATCTTTGTTATTCGTGTTCGACTGTAGAATATTCAGTTATAGGAGTTCCATTATGAAAGAAATTAATGAAAACATAAAGAAGACGATATTCTGATGTTTATCTTTTTTATTCGTGTTCGACTGTAGAATATTCGTGTTCCAATAGTGATATATTAGGTTTTAGGGTTTCCATTACGAAAGAAGACGATATTCCGATATTCAACCTTGTTATTCGTGGTATACTATTGAATATTCAGTTATAAGTGTTCTACTTTTTTCCCAGGTAAAAAAGTGGTCGATGAATGGTCAAGTGATGATTTGGTGACTGACAATTCAGGAGATGATATGGAGGTTTGCGAAATTGGAATAACAGACGTTGATGAAGAGGAAGAAGCTGAATTCGATTATGGAACCGATTGTATTGTTCATCCCGATGACGTAATTCAAAGTGTTGGATACCTAGGTTTCCAAGTCAAGAAAAACCCTTTATGGGGAGAAAATTTAAATCCCTAATAGAAGCTGAGGAATTCTATTATGAATATGCCAAGGCGGCAGGATTTGACGTTCGAAAGGGCACTCTTCATAGGTTCAAGGATACAACAACGGCGTTGCATAGGTACTTATATTGCAACCGCAAAGGAGAGAAAAATACAACCAATAGTACCGGGAAGCATAAGACAACAACTAACCGTGTTGAATGCGGGGCTATGATCAAATTTCTTTGGAAGGTTGGTGATGTTTACGTTGTTAGTAGGCTCATCGAGCATCACAATCATGATATGGTGCCTAAAATAACAAGGCACTTGCTGAAGTGTAACAGGAAGTTGGATATTGGACACCAAAAGTTCATGCTCAGTTGTGCAAGGGCAAATTTAGGACCGGTCAAATCTTACAAGCTTCTAAAAGAGATGGTTGGCGGTTTTGCGCACATCAATGCATTGGCTATAGATTTCAAAAACTTCAAGAGGGATTTAATGAAAGGCATAGATGCAGCGGATGCACAAATGGTCATTGATAGGTTCAAAAAGAAGAAGGAACAATGTAGTGGATTCTATTTTGAGTATTTTCTTGATAAAGAGAATCGGTTGACTAGGTTATTTTGGGCAGATCCAATCTCAAGGAGAAATTTTGCAGCTTTTGGTGATGTAGTATCGTTTGACTCTACCTATAGAACGAACAGGTGATTGATTTATGAAGTGTTCGTATTGTTGACTATGATATTCAATCTGTGATGTTACAGTGTTCATATATTGTCTCTATGATCATTTTCGGTATTTAACTTAATAATCTGTATATTCAGGTACTATATGGTGTTTGCGCCGTTCACTGGGATTGATAATCATAAAAAGAGTCTAACCTTCGGAGCTGGTTTGGTGATGAAGGAAGACACAACTGGTTACAAATGGCTCTTTGAGCAATTTGTGGAGGCAATGGGCCATGCACCCTTAGTGATAGTGACAGACCAAGACCCGGCCATGAAGATTGCAATTGAAGAATCATTGCCAAACACAAGGCACAGATTATGCATGTGGCACATAATGGAGAAAGTATCGACAAAAGTGGGTGCTAAGAAAATAAACTCAAAAGATTTTAGGAAGCGATTAGGTAGGTTGGTCTGGGATGATAGACTGACCATTGAGGAATTCGAAACTGGGTGGCAGCAGTTCATGAACGATGAGGATCTTAGAGACAAAGCAAGGGACTGGTTCAGGGATATGTATAACCTTCGACGCTTCTGGATACCTGCGTATTTCAAAGACATTGTGCTTGGTGGGCTTGTTCGCACAACATCCATTTCAGAGTCGCAAAACAGTTTCTTTGGTGCTTATACAAACAGAGATTTCAGCTTGGTTGAGTTGATGATGCATTTTGACAGTGCAATGGAAACACAACGCCATACACAACTGCGCAACGACTTTGATTCGGATACAAGGTCTCATCAATTAAAGACTCCTTTGCCGATGGAAAAGCATGCATCTGAAGTTTATACATTAAAGATGTTCATTCTAGTGCAGGAAGAAATAGAGTCCGCCTGTTTTTTCTGTAATCTGACACCAGTCAAACCAGGTAATGTCATTATTTGAATTATTCAGATTCTGTTTACTACGTATTCATATATTGTTCAGTAATATTCGAAAGTTACTGTTTTATAAATGTGATGTATTTGTAGGTCGTAAGGCAGATGCTAATGTAGTACACTACAAGATTACAGTTGGAGAAGAAGAGTTTGATGTGGATCACACCTTGGATGTTGACATTACAAGGTGTAGTTGCATGATGTTCAATAAGATAGGCCTTCCATGTCGACATATATTTACGGTCCTGAAATATAGAGATTGTAAGGAGATCCCGATGAATCTTGTACTTGATAGGTGGACCAAAGGGGCTGTGAAGAATGCAAAGAGTGAAATATCATATAATGTGTGGAATGAAAGTGTTAAGATACAAGAGAAACAATCTGTCTTGAATGAGGTATGGTCAATGATATACTCTTGTGTTGGTCTAGCGGAGGATGATATAGATAAACTGAAGGATCTGTTGAAGACATTAAATAGGAAGAAGGAAAGCTATAAGAATGCAATAGATGGAATCGACCCAAATGATAAAGTCTCATGTATTTTTATTTTAAATTATTCGTATTTGTAACTTTATGTGTTCGGGTTTGTATTAATAGATATTCGCGTTTAATACTATGTTGTTGAAGGTTCGATGATCCAAAGCTTTGTTGGAGTAGATGTACCCGATGAAATTGAAGTGCAAGTTCTCGGCATAGCAAAGAACAAAGGGAGTGGTAGGGACAAGCGTATTAAAAGCATGAGAACCATTATCTGATCGTGGATGAATTTCACATACGATTTAGCCTACGCGTGACCGTCTGATTTGCATACCTTCAGCCATGGGTTTATTGCAACCGTAACCACAAACCAAATGGACAACTACAACACATAGATCGCAACAGCATCATCATTCGTTCACAAATGAACAAAAAAAGGAGGAAGAAATGATTTGAGAAATCTCAAAACATATTTATAACATACCATTCATCATATATCCAAAACAACTGCTATGCCTAAACCATTACAAGATACTGAATGAACAAAACCCTTACACAAGATTTTCAAAAAACATCATTAACAGTCAGAGACAACAAAATCAAAACACCCATTAGCCTAAAACTGAAGATCAAAAGCTACGAAAACGATATCAAAAACACAAAACCAAATGAGGAAAGAGAGTAACTGCTTCAAATTAGGGATTCCGAAAGGAACACCTACGGTGAAAATCAACATGTAAACAGCAACAAAGCAGCAAAATTAGAATAACACAATACAAACAGCAACGCCTACGGTCAAAAGGAACGCCTACGGTCAAAATCATGTTAGTGTGTTAAACATTTTATAATCTTGAACAATTGTACTTCATTTCAATTAATCACATAATTGAAACCTCCGTGTTAGGTTTTTATCATATATTCGCCTAATATTTCAGTATTGCATTTCCCACATGGATTTTTACATTTCACAAAAGTCAAATGTATAATTAACTCTTTCAATAAGATGCGATTTTAAGATAATGATTCAAAACACAACAAAAAATAAATTAAAATCCCGTTTGTGAATTGACACCATTAAAAAACACGTTTCAGACCCGCGCGGGTTTCCGCGGTTCTAGTATATTATAAATTTAGATGTTTTAGGCATTTAATTCCACCCAACACCTATTAAACACACCTTCAAACAACCTATTTTCGGAATTAGTGGATTATTGGGCCTCAGATGGAGGTTGATTTATTGGGCCTCAAATGGAGGTTGATTTATTGGACCTAGACCTGGCAATCGGGTCGGGTAGGTCGGGTTCGGGTTAAGGGTGCTCCGGGTCGGGTATTTTTCGGGTCGGGTCATTTCGGGTCTAAAATTACCGGGTCAAAACAGGTCGGGTTGTTACGGGTTTATGGGCGGGTCGGGTCGGGTTCGGGTCTAAAATTACCGGGTCAAAACAGGTCGGGTTGTTACGGGTTTATAGGCGGGTCGGGTTCGGGTTCGGGTCTAAAATTACCGGGTCAAACAGGTCGGGTTGTTACGGGTTTATAGGCGGGTCGGGTCGGGTTCGGGTCTAAAATTACCGGGTCAAACAGGTCGGGTTGTTACGGGTTTATAGGCGGGTCGGGTTTGGGTCGAAAATTTTGGAGTCAAACAAATCGTTTGTTACGGATTTATTGTCAGATCGAGTCGCTTTGAGTAAAAACTTACCGAGACATAACAAGTTGAGTCGTTACGAAATATTGATGTTAAATTTGGGTCAATCTTAATTGCAAATTTTAATGTATGCTTCGATAGCAACACCACTACATTACCTTCTTTTCATTTATTTGAATAAGTTTGGCATAGTAACTTTTAGTAGATTAGCTAATATTTGAAAAAAAAACGAATGAAAACATTTATAAATTACAATTTACAACCTATGGACAAGTCAATAACCATCGACTAAATAAAACACGGTAGGTTCAATGCGACGGCAAATAAAGACCTGATATGTTGCTCAAAATCAAAACACATCTTCACAACCATAATCAATCCATCGTTTAATGCAACTCAAGATAGATAGAGTATTAAAATGAAAACAATCTGTCAACTTAGTCACATAATTCAAACTGCAAAAAAATAACAATCTCATAACTTAGAAAGTAAAACATGTTCTTCATATTCTTGTCAATCTTCCATGTCCATTGACATTGGACTATCTTCACTGTCATTGTTGATGTCCATTCTTGTAAATTGGATTTCTAATCCTTCTTCTAAATCATCTTCGGGAGCTGTATAATTAAAACTGTGAATTAAACTCATATATATAAGATCTAAAATATCATAATAATGTGAAACAAACTAACTGCTTACCTTCTTCAAGGTCTAGTCCATAAAGCCATGAACGAGTCGTCAAAAGAGCTTCGGCGGAATCCTTATTAAGAGAAGATCTCCACCTTGTAATAACTCTACTTCCCATGCTAAATGCAGATTCGGATGACACGGTTGTTATAGGAATGGCTAGAATATCTCTTGCCATCCTAGAGACACTAGGATATCTATGAGCATTTTTCCTCCACCAGTCAAGCACATCTAGATCTTTAACTAATTTTTCCAGAGTCTCATCCAAATATAGCTCAATTTCTGATTTTTCTGTAGAAACATCATAAGAGGAAGCAAATCCCTAGACACAAAATAAACATAGGTAAAACATGATGAAATATGATAAAAGTAACTTATATTATTTATTTAATTTACCTCAAACTCTCCAGGGTCCATCGGATTAAGAGTAGAAGTCGTGTCATTACTGTTTGAAACATACTCTTGATAGAACTTCAGAAATTCGTCTTTCACATGTTTGGATTTCAATGGAGCCCTTTCAATATCCAACTTCTCGAAACAATGATGGATGAGCTGAAACTTGTAACGAGGATCCAACATGATGGCAAATGAAAGAATCAAACTGTAAGAGCTCCAATACTTATCAAACTTCTTCTTCATCCTCTTTGTCAAATCCATCAGAAATGTATCCCCACAATCAGCATATTTCAATAACAGAAGCTCAACTTTCCATACACATTTGAAGTACAAGTTGGATGTTGGATACTTCCTTCCCGACATAAGAGTAGTAAGCTCATCAAAAGGCTTCAAAAGTTCACAAATCTTCTCAATTCTATCCCATTCCTCATCTGTTGGAATTTCAGGAAAGCAAGGATCAACTCCACTCATTCTTCCACTTGAAAAAGCCACACGATAAATCAATGCCCTATCAAGCATGGTAAAGGTGGAATTCCATCTTGTAGGACAATTAATGCGCAGATTTTTTGAGCAATCCAGGCCAAGAGACCAAGCAATTTCCTTAAACTTCAAAGTTCTACGCTCTGAAGAACCAATAAAAGACACCATCTTCTTAACCTTTTTAAGCCCGATATCAACTAGTTTTAGGCCTTCATCAACAACCAAATTCAAAACATGAGCACTACAACGCGCATGAAAATATTTACCACCACCGGGCAAAGAAGAATGCATAGCAAGGCTATTACTTAGCATGGACTGCATATTATCATTGCATCTTGCATTATCTAGAGTGATAGTAAACACTTTCTGATGAATTCCCCAACCTTTCAGAAGATCAAACACAGTGTCATGTAAAACTGATGCAGTGTGAGGTGGTTTTACATGACAAAAGTTGAGAATCTTACAATGCAATTTCCATTCATCGTCAACAAAATGAGCAGTAAGAGACATGAAGCCTTGATCCACACAAGAAGTCCACATATCAGAAGTCAAACAGATTTTTCCAGAATTCTTCACCATTAATTCTCTAAGTTTGTCCTTCTCTCTTTTATGAATTTTCAGCACATATGTCTTCACTGTGTTTCTAGAAAATGCTTTGCAATCTTCATTTAAGAATCTATGAACATCCCTAGTTCCTTCATGCTCAACATAGTTGAAAGGATAACTGTGTCTAATAACTGAAAGAGCAACCATTTCCTTGAAAACAACTTGATCAACTTTACGTGTCAATTTTCCATCACTTCCCATAATAACTTCACCATTACCCTTCGCACCAATAATTCTAGCTGTACACTTAATATGATGTCGAGTGAAGTTAGAAGTACCTTTACTAGCAGGAGCTTTAATGGGTCCACCACCACAATACAAACAAAGAGCTCTTGGCACATTATCATCAAACTCATACCCCTCATGTTTCTCATAATGTTGCCATATATCAGCATTCCAACCTCTTGACTTTTGTATAGGTGGGGAAGGAGTTTCTAAACGAAAGAAAATAAATATAATTATTCCAAAAAAGTTATAATAATATTCTCAATACATAATTAATTAAGGTTACGATATATAGATAAGAAAGAATGAAAAATACCGGAAATTAGAGTGGGTGATGATGCTGATAATGATGCAGGTATAGAGACAGACACAGAGGCAGATGCAGAGGCAGATGCGGAGGCAGATGTAGATGTAGGTCCAGATGCCGAGATAGAACTTTCTTTCCGGTACGGCAATGGAGGTCGATCTTTTTTATTGGACTTTCGACTTCTTTTTCGTGGCGACATGTCCTAATATTAAAAAAAACAAATATCAGTTACATAATCTGTCACTGTAAAGCTTAAAGGGTCATTTAATTTGGGAAAAACTCACGAATAAATATATTAACCTAGGAATGTATAAATGTTGCGTGAAGAGCTGCTGCGTGAAGACGACTTCTCTGGGCAGAATCGACTTCTCTGGTCCGTAATCAGGTTCGACGAGCTCGGCTGAAGACGAGCTGCTGCAAACTGCAGAAAAACAAACACAAGGAGCCAAGTCAACGATCAATTCAGACAAACTTAAATCTCAAAAATAAATGTACTTCAAATAAACACATTAAATGGCCAATCAAATTGATCATAGCTTTGTTCACGTAGGATTACAATGCATCTCAATATATCAGTCACACAAGATGAGCAACATTCCTTTTACACATTGTCTTAACTCTTAACCCACCCTTAATTAACCTAAAATTAAGCTAAACAACTTCATATTAAACATACACAGATCAGATTAAACCACAACAGCCTCAACTGAATCCACAACATCATTCTCCTCACATGAACCACAACATCTTTGCAACAACAATAAACCCAAACATTAAACACAGTCAACAGAAAAGCCAGAATCAAATTCAACCAAATACATTTCATCGAGCCTCTCCTCGACGCCACAACAGCAACGAAAAACACAGCCAAAACACAATAGATCTGCAGCAAGAACAACTTATTCGGCATCCCCAACCCTATCTCAAACAACATTCCCATATTCTTCAGTTCTATATTGACCTCAAAATGAGGCATAAGTTCAAAGACATTCTAGAATCCTAGAACAGGAGTAGTTTGCGTGTAAATGTTGTTTCGTTTTGTCATTCAGTCCAAATTGTAGACATAATCTCAGTTTACATTCTTGAAAAGATCTAAACCATCTGGATTTTACTAAAATCATTCAAGATGTTTTGGAAACATATTCAGCAGGCAGAAGATGATCTAGACCAGGAGTGAAGATCTTCTACCCCTTCCCCTACTCCCTAAATAAACCAGAAGATGATCTAGACAACATTTTATCAATTATTAAAAATATTTTTTATTGTGTGTAGGCATATAGAATGAAGCATAGAATGGAGTGGCCCAATTCTTAGACCAGACCCAGAACCATGAGTATTCTTTTGTCTATTCAGGTAGACAGAAAAAGCATAATTACCCAAAATCTTCCCCCAAATACTATTTTGCATCAATAATTCAGGTTTAGTTGTGAGCTGACAACTAAACCTGAATTGGTGCACTAAAAAAAAAATCAGCCCCAATAAATAGATAATCTCTATAATAATAGCACCATCAAATCTCATTGATTGATATATAGCTCAGTGGCAGCATGATTAATAAATCATAATCCACAAGTCACATTGCAACATATGTTTTCTAGATAAACCATTATCCCTGTTGCTCTGATATTGACTTCCGCCATGAATTTTTTTAAGTCCTTTCCCCAGTACTTGCTTAAATTGCTGCCCCCATATATTGTAGCACTCAATTTCAAAAGACTTCGGCAATTCCTTGCTAGAATGTATAGGCATAAAATGCAATAGAATAAGGATAGAATTCTACCAACAATAGGGTAGTTATTGTCATACCAGAAGGTGAGAAGCGAAGAGCATTAACTGGGGAGCTATGATAAGAAAGAAAACTTTGGTAGGTAGCTGTGGGTGGTTTTTTCTGCGGTTCACCGGAAACTAATTGCCAGATTTGGAAGAAAAACAAATCGTGACAAGTTAGAAAAACAGCAAGAATGAGTTGTGGGATAACCACATGTTGGTCAATTCAAGCACATGTTCATACAATTACAGATACACACAGAGCGATAACTGGAAGCTAGATTTGTTTTAAAATCGCATAACATAATTTCTACAAATTGGGCGCCTAAAAAACAAGAAAGAGTGAAGGAAACAGAAAGAGTAGAGCTACAGAATGAAAAACCTTAATTTCTTTATCGGCGCCGCCAGTTGCCAGAATTCCAGCAGTGGGGTGGAAATCTAGGGTTAACACGGGTTTGGCACAGGAAACAAAAAACGATACCTCATGCGCCTCTTTCGTCTTCAGCCGAGCTGCTGCGTGAAGAGCTGCTGCGTGAAGACGACTTCTCTGGTCTGTAATCAGGTTCGACGAGCTCGGCTGAAGACGAGCTCGGCTGAAGACGAGCTGTTGCGTGAAGAGCTGCTGCGTGAAGAGCTGCTGCGTGAAGACGAGCTCGGCTGCGCGAAGACGAGCTGCTCAATAGTCAATTTGGCAAGACGAAGTCACGAAGGAGATGAACATGAAAGGGAGAGATGGGGGCGCCGTCAAATTGAACATAAGAAAGTGAGAGCTGCTCAACAGCTCAGCAAACAAAACCCTAGTTGGAAATTATAAAAATAATTTTGATTAAATGATTAAATTTTACAAGGATGGTGTAATTTGAAAAGTTATAAATTTTGATTAAATTATATTCATATGGTTAAATGTCTTTAATAGACATTAAAATCAAGTTTCATTTCATTCCGACATCATTTGGGCATCTTTTTGTCAAATTGGGTTTTAAGCCCATTTAAGGCTTTTTAGCGTTTACGCATAGTTCTGAGCCTCGTTTTGTATGAGCGAGACCTTATTGATATTTTATATGCCTAATAAGACTAACTTGTATAATTTTTCGAACAATAATCAACATCGATGTTGTAGACCATACATATTGCGCCAAGTTATACAGTTATCACTAGTTTGGTTTTACAAAGGAGGTGTTATTTGAAATGTTAGAAGTTGTGATTGGAAGTTACCCACATGGTTAAATATCTCTAATAAGCATTGAAACCAAGTTTCATTCCATTCCGACATCGTTTGGGCGTCGTTTTTCCAAATTGGCCTTAAGTCCATTTAAGGCCTTTTAAGGTCTTTTAGCTTTTACGCATAGTTTCAAGCCTCGTTTAGTGTAAGCGAGACCTTAATGGGACTTTATATGCCTAATAAGACTAAGTTGTATAATTTTTTCAATCATAATAATACATCGATGTTGTTGACCATACATATTGCCACAAGTTAGAGAGTGATGACTAGTTTGATGTTTAGAAAAGGAGGTGTTACTTGAACATGAAGAAGTTTTGATTGAGAGTTACCCACATGGTCAAATATCTCTAATAGACATTGAAATCAAGTTTCAATCCATTCAGACATCGTTTTGCCAAATTGGACCTTAATCTCATTTAAGGCCTTTTAGTGTTTACACATAGTTTCGAGCCTCGTTTTGTATAATAAGACTAAGTTGTACATTATTGGTACTTTATATGCCTAATAAGCGAGACCTTACTTTATATGTCTAATAAGACTAAGTTGTACATTAATGGTATTGGCACTTCATTTTAGTAGTGTTATTGATAGATTATTAGTGTTGTTGACAAAGTATTAATGATGTTGACAATTTAGTTAGCCGTGTTGACAACTTAACTAGCCATGTTGGCAGTCTATTGGTCTCGTTGACAGTTTAATTAGTCGTGTTGACAATTTAACCAGTCCTGTTGACAGTTTATTTAGTCTTGTTGACAATTTCATTAGCCATGTTGACAGTTTACTTTACTAGTTCTCTAAAAGTTTAATTATCCATATTGACAGTTGATTAGTCTTAGTGACAGTTTATTTAATTGTGTTGACTAATTAATTAGTCATGTTTGCAATTTATTATCTAGTGTGTTGACAATTTGTCCAACGTGTTGACAGTTTATTAATGTTGTTGACAATAGTTATCTAGTGTGTTGACAATTTTTTGGGTAAAATTTACAATTTCCGCTTCTTTATTACTTTTATCTTTTTGGCCAAATTTTCGGGTCAAAAACGGGTTGGGGCGGGTCAACCCATTTTTGACCCAAAAAAAATCGGGTCAATCGGGTTTGACAAAAACGGGTCACGGGTTTAATTTGACGGGTTATGACCCAGAAAAATCGGGTTGGGTTGGGTCGGGTCGGTTCAATTTGGACCTGATTGTTGCTATTTTCATGATGGGGATGTTGCTCTTCTTCTCTTTCGCTTACGTTTCTTCATGGCTGAACTAGGGTTTTGCAGCACGCCACCATTACTCCGTCAAAGCAACTCCCTGGCGTTTTAACTATCAAAGCAGCTCCCTGCCTTCCATCCTTATCCGTCTCCAAGACGTTTAAGTATACATCATAACAGTGCATTTCCACCTCCCAGATCCGCCGTTCCGGCTGCCCTCAGGGTCGCCTTTAAATACCCTCGCTCTCCGCAGAAGACGAATGGCCACCATCCACTTCAACCATGGCGAACACGAATCGGAAGAGCAGCCTCAGGGTCGCCATATTATCAAGCAACGAAAGAGCAGCCTCCAGATCATCCTTCTGACAAAACCCGTGAATTACAGTGGTAAAATTCACCACATTTACAGCACATCCCTTACTCAGACACTCCTGCATGAACTTTTTTGCCTCCTCTGTTTTCTCTTCTCTGCAAAGAGACTGAATTAGCATGTTGATTTCAACTAGTGTTGGATAAAAACCCTTAGAAATCATCTCCCTGACAATGTTACACGCTTCCAACAATTTCCCTTCCCTCCGAAATCCGTG
The DNA here is from genome assembly GCA_029168935.1 of Oxyria digyna. NCBI lineage: Eukaryota > Viridiplantae > Streptophyta > Magnoliopsida > Caryophyllales > Polygonaceae > Oxyria > Oxyria digyna. Next base: position 17,617,677 of record JAPVLV010000007.1, on the reverse strand, counting down.
CATTACAACGCTGTATGTGATGGCATTTGGAGTCCACCAGTGGATTAAGCGCTTGCTCATTGCATATTTAATATTTTAATGTACCTGTATTTTATTAGAAAGTTCGTTTAATATGCGTATGCTTAATAATTTTGTAAACTATATCATCTTTCAGAGTATTCATGTATAAAATGTATGTGTACATCTATACGTATCAAAAAGAAATTGTAAGGGTATACACCTTCTATTCAATATTTGAATAATAAATTATAGAGAGTATACACCTTTTATTCAATATCATATTAATCTGATTGGTTGGTTTTTTATTTTTTATTTTAGATTTAAGAAAACACTAATTATCTCTACCCTCCGATTTCTCCTCCTGTTAGCTCAAACAAGCATCTTCTTTCTACTAAGTATGGCTGATGTGATATAAAAGTATACTCTTTTCTACTCAAACATATTTAAAAACCCGTGCTACTGTGAAATCCTAGTTGTTAATATTTTCAGTTACTTAATTGTCTAGCTGAAGCAATGTTAATTAAACAATCAATTTGAGTTTGGTGTCCAGATAATCTTATCTTCTGCAAAATGATGTGATATAAAAGTACTCAAAACGTGAAGGATAATATGACCTGATAGAATTATTTGCAATTTAGAAACATTTCACTCTTTTATATCAGTAATATAGTTTGATACTTTTTTATTCAAATTTGACTTACTCGAGTTAAAGTAGCTAGGGTAATAATATAATACCTTTTATCCAATTGTTTGTCCACAATTTTCTTCCTCTAAACTTTCCTTAGAGTTCAGTAAGTTACTAACAAAGGTTTATTGGAATACGAACAATAGTTCTCGAGTTAATTATGATGATGTTGGAGGAAAGACGAGATAGTTAATAGTTTAAGTAAAAGTTAGATATCTTAGTTATTAAATAGTTAATAGTTACTCTATATAAGAATTAGATGTACATGATTTTTGCGATTCACAATCCCTTTTTGTGATCGTTGAACTATACAAATCTGTTATATTATTTATATCTTTTTATATTAGAGATCAATTTATTTCAACTTCAAAGTGAGATTATTCCAACAAAGAAAAATGGTGTATCATTAAATTGTTTTATTAAATAATTTTACTTGAGTTTGTTTGTATTACGAAAGGACTATGACATGAAGAAAGAGTTGAAGTCAATCACAAATTCAACCCCGCAACAATTAAAGGCCCTTCACAACAACTAAAGACACTTAGAAGTTGAGAGTAACAAATTCTATGAATTATATAGATAGATGGTACTTAGCGTCAGAATGAGAAGAATGATTATTCGATTTGAAATTAACAATGTGATCATGTTCTATTACATGTGTAAAAGTTTCGAATTCTATTCTATTAATTTATAAGAATGTTGTCCCAAACTATATAGACGACATTGTGTAATTTGAGATAGAAAGTACCCTAATTCACGATATCTATCTATCTATCTATCTATATATATAGAGGGGGGCTCCGGTAAGACCACTTTTGTAGTAAAACAGAGTTAACGAATAGGAGCCATAGGATGAGATTAGATGAAGGGCTAGATTAGTAGTCTTGTAATTAAAAGAAAATAAGGAAAAAAATAGCATAACCCCTTCCTTAATTCACGTTGCCTCTCTCTCTTCCATCAATTCACGTTGCCTCTCTTCCATCGTCATTCACGTCCAGTTTTTTCTTTCCGACAGTAACAATAGTTGATTGATACAACACCACTCAAATCTCCATGGAAGAAGGTTAGTATTGAGATATGCATCAAATTTGTTTACTTAAATCGACTTTGGTATAATAGATTCATAGGACTTGATTAGGGTTTTATTAGGGTTTGAGTATATTCGACTTTGATTTATGCATCAAACTAGGGTTAAACAGGGTTTCGTTCTGATATGCGACAACACCAAAACGATATGCATGTGACATTCGGCGGTATGCAATAGTAGTTTAGGGTTTCACATTAATTTTGTTATGCAGTAAAACTGTAGTTGTATGCGTTTCGGAATACCTGTTATGCAATTGGATATAATTGATATGCAGTAGATACGTTTTGATTCTAACAATAACATCCGCCTATCAAATCGAATTATTAGCCAAGTGGATGTGACATTCGACTTTCACATTATATTTTTGAGGTTATGCACTCTGATTTATTTGGTATTCCATTGTTCTAAATGAATGTGCATTTACGGTTCACTGATATGCATAAAACTGTATCAGGTATGCAGGAGAACCGACCTGATGATGTGATATATTCTTCCTCGGACGATGGTGTTGATTTTATGTCACATGATGATGAAGAAGCATTATATGGCACCGAATGTGTTATTGACGCGAAAGACACAAACGAAAAATATTGGGTTCCTCATTGTCCCGATGACATTAAACCAATAATTGGAAAATCCTTTAATTCCTTGTTGGAAGGAGAAACATTCTATAGTATGTATGCAGACACTGTTTGTATTGCCTAGATATGCCGATATGCAAAAAAAAGTGAATCGATATGCATTAATAAGTGATTGATATGAGTCTCATTTTTGTAGGGTTTTGTACTGCCCTGATATGCCGATATGCAAAAAAAGTGAATCGATATGCATGAACAAGTAATTGATATGCATGAAAAAATTGAATCGATATTCATGAACAAGTAGCTATGTAGGGTTTCACATGATTTTTATTATGAGTATTAAGTTGTCATATGCAGTTCCTTTTCGCCGTTATGCAATTCGATTTACTTGATATGCACTAGATATGCATTAATTTTTGTATTGTTGCCTTGAAAGAATCTTTTAGTTGATGTTAATGCAATTTAATTTTTAGAGATTGGAATTAGCGTTAATTTTTGGTATTACGTAAACTTGGATTTTAGAGATATTGAATTTTATATGTAGTTTAATTAAAAGATAAGTGCTAATGTATTTTCCAAAGTTTACAACTTTTTAGATGAGATGCAACACATATCTATAGATATGCACTAAATCTGTAGCGATATGCACTACATATGTATAAATATGCACCAAAACTACAGCGATATGCACTAAATCTTTAGCGTTATGGACTACATATGTATAGATATGCACCAAAAGTGCAGCGATATGCACTAAAACTGCAGCGATATGCACCAAATCTTTAACGTTATGCACCAAACATACATTAGGGAAAAACATGGTAACAGGGGTCCAAAGAGTGATGCAAACTCTTCGGTTTCTTTTCGTTAATGCAACATCTGGATCTCCTGTTGGGTTTTTCTTGGATAACTGCATACCATAACAGAAGAAGATAAGAATAGGCATTCACTAATTCATAGAGACCTACAAGATGATCATTATAAGATGACAGAAAAATGGAAAGTCTATGTTTTCTTGTGCAGCTAGTAGAGAACAAATTTAGAAGCCACTTACACCAAGATATGCACCGCTTCTATAGGACATTAGATACCACAAAATGTAGATGAAGTTCAAATAAAAGAGTCTCACACTAAGCTTCAGAGCTACAACATAGGCACAACTCATGAATGTTGCAAGGGTAAGTGGAGAGATTAAAGACAGTGTGAAGGGCGTCTAGCTTCGATTGTGCGTCTGCTCTACCTTGGAGTTGGAGGACATCCATCAGAAATGGAATCAGCTTGCTTGATGACCCCACTATGGCCTTCCCCTTTTCCAAACAAGACATATATAGAGGGACATCGCAGCTATCAGTGCATGTGACTCCTCCGCTTCACCAATCATCTCTTCCAACAACGGAACAACCCCAGCTGATAGCATTAGCTCCTTGTTTCTGTATTAACAAAAACAACAACCCAATTCAAGGCTGAGCATGTCAAAACAAATCTTACAATGCTATAGCAAAACTAACCTGTTGTTGTTGACCGCAATGTTAAATAGAGCCATTGCACCAACTTCCTGGGCTAATTCGTTCCTTTCATAAACAAAAGATTTTAGAAACTGCACCAGTGCTTCAACAAACCCCTGTTCACCCATATATATATTCGGGCATCCTCATCATCCTTGAGAAAGCACATTTAGCACATTTAAAAACTTCTGACATGTTCCAAACTCAATGCATTTTTTTCTCAAGTTGTCTTCTCCATTCAGCACATTTAAAAACTTCTGACATGTTCCAAACTCATTATCTAGGATTTCTCCATCCTGTTCAATAGTACTTGGAGCAGCTTCATTATCAAGCCACTCTTTTTCAACAGATTCACTATCCTGTAACGGGACAACTTCTAATTTGCACGAGTAACGAAATGAAACTTGAACCTGGATTTCAAGATGAGTGTGAAATTGTATGATAAAATCGAGCAGAGGAGTGCAGTCGGGCGGAAGAGGGAGGCTCCGATGACGACTACTTGCAGAGAGGCGGAAGGAAGCGGAGGCGGAATTAGGGCGACGACTTGCAGAGAACGAATGGCAGAGAGGCGGAGGCGGAATTAGGGCGACGAAGGAATGAGGCGGAGGAGGAATTAGGGCGACGAACAATGTGAACGAATGGGAAGGAATTAGGGAGGAGAGAGAGGAATGAGATTTGATAGCGGGATTTAGGGAAATATTGCTAAAATTAAAACGTTTTTTAATTATTGAAAATTCTGACTTAATCCTTGCCATTCATCCGAATTTGATCCAACGCCTCTAAATCGTTAACTCCGTCTTTCCCTAAGAGGTGGTTTCTCAGGAGCCTAAATCTATATAGATATATATATAAATTCATGGGTTTGAGAAAGTAATGGCAATTGGTACTCATTAATGTTTAAACTTAATTTTTTCTCCTTTTTTCTATTTCTCATTATTCAATGATAATTGAGACTTATTAAATGTCTAATAAAACCATAATTATGTGCTTAATTGGTTAGTATTTCCACCAATTTAATTTATTTATTTTTCGCTCTTCACCTTCAATCCATATGATGATGAAGAGCCATCCGAACAACGTAAATGACTATGTGATTTTGGTACATATATAAGAGATATTCAATTCATTTTATTATAATTTACTAAAAAATACATATATGAAAAAATATATTAAGTATATGAATATGGACAAAAATAAAAAGTGTTTGGCTCGCGCAAAGCGCGGGTAATGACCTAGAAAGTTGTCATTAAGTCGTCATTACTATGTGACCTCTTGAATTCCTCTTCTAATTTCAACTTTTGATTTTTCGACTTCTCCGAATGGGATTTCGTATTGAATTCTCCCATCAAGTCGTCGTTACTCATCTGCATATTGTATTTCGTCGTTACTCATGGTTATTGTCAATTTGTAATTGAACCAATCAATTTGCTATTTTTATCACTTCTATTGTTTGTTTATTTTTGTGTAAATGTCTAGATCTGCAGGTTAGATTTAAATTGGCCTGAATTGGATAAAATATGCCTTGAAAAATATTGTAAATATATAATTAGCCCAATCCAGTTTTGAGACGAAAAACCGTAATTACCCCGCGCGTAGCGCGGGGGTCCGATTCTAGTGTATATATATATATAAATTATTGGGTTCGATGAAGTAATGACAATTTGTACCTAATAAATGCTAATATTTTAAATCTTTATCTTAATTATTTATTCTCTTAAATGATAATTTCATCACTAACTAAAAACACATTCTCTTCGTCTCCTTCCTCTACCACAACCTCCAAACTCATTCTTATCTAATACCGTTCGTCAATCCATTCATTTTATCCCGATTTCCCCTCCTTCCCCGGTTAAAAATTAATATGAATTAATTAGATATTTTTAATCTATATATATTATATATATTTGTATCTATATAAAATTTGTTGTGTTTGATGAAGTAATGCTAATTGGTACTCAGTTAATGCATTGAATTAATGCATTTGAATTTTTTTGAAAGGTTAATGCATTAACTTAATACATTAAAAATATCAAATTTAATTAGACTCTTACAGTAGTCGTCTCACGTTTGTTGTTTCTGCCAATTGCTCTTCCTTTCATTTAATCTCCTAATTTGGGTCTTTTAGTTATGTTTTGAGTGTATATTCGTATGTTTGTTTTTATCACATTTCCCTCGTCAATTTTTATATGTTCCATGCGTATGTCTTTTGAGATTCTCCTTGGACATGTACGTTGGTTGTCTTTTGAGATTCTCTTTCACAGGGTTGTTATTATGTAGATAATGATTTTAAAATATCACTAAATAGTAATTATACCTTTCAGATTCTGTTACTAATATATATGTTAAAATTTATATATTTAATTAATTAAAAAAATCTATTTTTTTATTAAAATTTACTGCATAAATACATATGTGAAAATAATACGAAATATATAAATACGATAAAATTAAACGTGTTAGGCCCGCGCGAAGCGCGGGGAATGAACTAGTGTAAATATAAAAATCTACAACAAATCATAATCACCTCTTAAATCGGATAGGAAAATACATTAAATTAAATATAATACAAATTTTTTAGTTCAATTTTTGTATTTATCATGCCAAGTTTTACCTTCTTCATCATCTTCATCCTTGTCGTGATCATCATCATTTATGTCCTCAAACTCATCATCTTATGTTGCATCCCCATTAAACCAATATACAACTTGGGATATAATTTTGTCGTGGATAGTTGTCATGTAGATATCAATGACTCAAACTCAAAGTAAATGTCATAAAATATATATCTAATTTATAAAGGGACATAAAAAAATTGAATTATAAGGAAAAATTATATTAGTAATAAGAAGGATTTACAAAATTAGACCCATACAAGTTCCACTACAATGGTTCACATTTAGACAAAATACAAAAATGCACACTAGCTCATTAGTGTAGACTACGAACACTACAAGAAAAATTGGCTTGGACGTTCGTCCCCGAAAACCTAAGGCCATGAAACATATTTTGTCACAGACTTAACCGGGTAATTTCCATTTGGTTAACCGAGTAACAGACTTTACCGGATCTTGTCCACTGATGGTGTATTCTTCCACCCCTTAAGCAAATCATACCCAGGCTTAACCGAGTAATTTTCATCTGGGGTGAGGGACCAGCTCAGCTCATCATCCCTCTCGACGTCCTCAAAGATGAAACAAGAGACAAGTTTCAAAATGGCAGAATTTGGAAGCAATTCCTCGAATTTCTCTCAAATCCAACCCCTACCTTCCTCCCAATAGACGCTAACAAGGTCGAATTTCCTAGTCCCTACATCAACAATATCAATCTCGATAAGGGGGTATTATTTATCACTTGATTCTTGACACTATATTATTTATTTATTATAAAATACGCCGTAATTCCTTTTTCCATTCTACCATATACTCAGTACTTAATATTGCCAGGGTAATTGATATATCTGCACTTTTAATTCAGATAAATTATCATATACTTTGTAGGTCAGTCTAAGGATGTGTTAGGCTATGTTTGCAAAGCCATTTGAACTAGTTATTCAACTAGTTTATAGTTATAAATCTATTTAAATATGGTTTAATAGAATAATTTTAACTAGTTACTAAACTAGTTCAAAGATCTATCCTTCCTGGCTGATTGCCACTGGGAGTGTTTATATTGCGAGGAGGATAGAACTGAAGTCCCTCTGCGTAGGGTTTTTTAGTCCTTCTTGGTAGGGAGTGTTTTACAGTTACTTGACAGTTATTGGGAAATCTGGTTGGTTTGTGTGAAGTTATCGAAGATTTCTTGGGGATTTCATCTGATTTTCTGGTGTTTGACCATGTTCTAAGCGATCGTCTGGGAATAAGGAGGAGTTACAGGCTACCTATGGGCAACTACGATTGTCCGAGGAAGAAAACATGAGTGTTAGGAGTGTGGAAACGGACATGGCGCAACGTCTAAGGTGGTCTCTATGCCTTGCTGGAAGGATTCTTACTAATCGTACTATGAGTGTCGTTGCGTTCAAATATACGCTAAAGCAAATCTGGAAAGTGGGGAGGGGATTTGCTATTCGCGAGGTTGGAGAGAAGTTGTTCATTTTCCAATTCTTTTCGAAGGAAGATAGGGACCAAGTCAGGAACGGTCAATCGTGGACTTTCGATGATTCAATTATTCTTCTGTGGAAAATTGACGGTTCTGAATGTCCATTTGAATTACAGTTCCTGGATGCACCTCTATGGATCCAAGTGATGAACATTCCGTTGGCTCTATCTACAGAGGAAATGGCAAGGCGGATTGGTAGCAGAATTGGGGAGTTCATGGAATTTGATGATTTTGATTTTATTAGAATTCACAAAATTCTTAGGATGAAGATCGTTGTCCCAATTGCTAAGCCATTGACGAGGGGAGTTCGTATTGTTGTGGAGGGATCTAATCGATTGGTTGACTTTAGGTACGGGCGACTTCCTATTATATGTAACCGGTGCGGCAAACTCGAGCACATGGCAAAAACTTGCACTTTTGTCTCAGCAGAACAGTTGAACAGGAGGAGTTATCACCCAGTCAATTTGGTCCATGGATGAGAGCCATGGAGTGCTCCAAACTTCGTCTCAATAAGGAGGACCGTGACCAAGAGTCTTCCAGGCTTCATGATTTGTTGACATTTGTTGTTGATGAAACAATTAGTGTTACTTTGGGATGAAATGCAAGAGAAAGAGAGGAAATCAATTCTGTGTATTTCACTAACTGAAAGAAAAGTTTGTTACAGAGGCTTATATAACACAACTAACAACAAGTAGCTGACGTGGCACTTGTAACAGCCTTCACCCCCCCCCCCCCCCCCCCCCCCCGCAAGCTGGAGCAGGTAATAACATGCCAAGCTTGGACATCAAGAGTTGTTGCTGTGCTGAAGGAAGAACCTTAGTGAAGACATCAGCAAGTTTCTCAGCAGTAGGAACATAGGACAGCTCAAGGAGACCTTCCATGACCTTATCCCGAGTAAAGTGACAATCAACCTCAATATGCTTGGTGCGCTCGTGGAAGACAGGGTTCTTAGCAATCTGCAAAGCACTGCTATTGTCACAATGGAGGACAACTGGATCAGATGAGGGAACACCAAGATCATCAAGGAGACGGACAAGCCAGGTAACCTCAGCAGAAGCCCGCGCCATAGCCCTGGAGACCACACTTTGTTTCTTGGACTTCCAGCTAACAGGAGAATGGCCAAGGAGCATGACATATCCTGTCACAGACCGCCTAGTTATGGGACAAGCAGCCCAATCAGAGTCTGAGTAGGCAGACAAAGTGAGTTTGTGACAGCCATTGAGAATTATGCCACAAGTTGATGTGCCTTCAATGTACTTGAGAGTGTGAAGGAGTGCATCAAGGTGAGAGGAATAGGGGTGCTGCATAAATTGACTGAGGTCCTGCACAGTAAAGGAAAGATCTGGCCTGGTATGTGTGAGAAAATTGAGCTTGCCAATGAGAGTCCTGTAGAGAGTGGCATCTGGTAAGAGGGTGCCATCTTGAGGGAGGAGCTTACAGTGTAGAGGCAAAGGAGTGCAGGCAGATTTGATGTGAGAAAAGTCAATTTCCTGGAGGAGCTCCTCAGTGAACTTCCTTTGAGTGAGAGCAATGTCAGTCTTAAGGTAAGTGACCTCAAGACCAAGGAAGAAATGCAACTTGCCCAAGTCCTTGATACTGAACTCAGAGTGAAGATAGGATTTGAGTTGGGCAATGGACACTTCATCTGAACCAGTGATCAAGAGGTCATCCACATATACAACAACTATGGTGACTAGACCTTGAGTAGTCTTGGTGAAGAGACTGTAATCTTGCTTGGATTGGGTGAAACCAAGAGTAGAGAGAGCTTGGTGGAGTCTTTGAAACCACTGCCTGGAAGCTTGTTTTAAGCCATAGAGAGATTTCTTTAGGAGGCAAACAAAATTGTGAGGATTAGGCAGGCATTCATGCACCTTCATGTAAACCTCCTCTTCGAGATTACCATGCAAGAAAGCATTATTAACGTCCAGCTGATGAAGGATCCACTTCTGAGAGGCTGCAACAGAAATAATGCATCTAATAGTTGCCATTTTGACAACGGGGGAGAAGGTCTCTTGGTAATCAATGCCAGCCTTTTGATTGAAGCCTTTAGCCACAAGGCGAGCTTTGTACCTTTCAAGAGAGCCATCAGCCTTCAGTTTAACCTTGTAGACCCATTTACACCCCACAGCTTTCTTCCCTTTAGGAAGAGGAACCATTTTCCAAGTACCATTAGCCTGTAAAGCTTCAGTCTCCTTCTGTATTGCTAGAATCCAGTTTGGATCTTGAGAGGCGGCTAGGTAGGTGGTTGGCTCAACAAAAGAGGAAATATTAGCTAAAAAAGCAAAGTGAGAAGAGGGAAGAGAAGTGGAAGAAACCATATTTACATGATAATTGGAAAGTGAAGTGAATGAGCATTCATAGTCCTGCAGATAAGCAGGCTGCTTAGATACCCTGCTGGAAGATCTGGTGGGTAAAGGAGGTTGTGGTGTGGGTGGAGTTGGAGGGTTGGTGGTAGAAGCAGAATTCTCAGTAATAGGAGGAGAATCCACTGAAGTGACAGGGGCACTGGATGGAGGGGACTCACTGTTAAGTGAAGAAGAAGGAGGAGATAATAGTGTTTGATCTGATAAGAAAATATGAGAGGGAAAATGTGTCAAGACATTAGGCAAGGCAGTGGTAGGAGAAATTTTATAGATGTAATGAAAAGGGAAATGCATCTCATGGAATGTGACATCTCTAGAGTGAAAAACTTTCTTGGTAACAAGATTAAGGACAATATAGGCTTTCTTGTTAGGGGAATATCCAAGAAAGACACAAGGAGAGGCACGAGGATGAAGTTTGTCTCTAGATCTTTTCAGAGTAGAAACAAAGGCTAAACAACCAAATGATATAAGGACAGAATAATTTGGTTGTGTTTTGAGGAGAAGTTCAAAAGGAGAAATGTTATTAAGGGAATGTAGGGGAGTTCTGTTGATTAAGTAGGTAGCAGTGAGAATACAATGTCCCCAGTAGGAATGAGGAACCTTAGATTGGAAAAATAAGGCTCGAGCAACTTCCAGAAGATGCTTGTGCTTTCTCTCCACCACCCCATTTTGTTGTGGAGATTCAACACAGGAAGTTTGATGTAGAATGCCATGTTTGGAATAGAAGGCTTGAGGTGAAGGATCTAAGAACTCCGGTGCATTGTCAGTTCTAAACACTTTGACTTTGCTATGAAAATGTGTTTGAACCATATTACTGAAGGTAATAAGGATAGAAAGAGCATTGCTCTTGTGAGTCATGAGGAATGTCCAGGTAGATCTGGTGTTGTCATCCACCAGGGTGAGAAAGTACCTAAAAGCCATTGTAAGTGGGAGATTTATAGGGTCCCCATGTGTCAACATGAACAATATCAAATGCTGCAAAAGAATGAGACTTAGACATGTGAAAAGGTTTTCTATGTTGTTTAGCTTGTGGACAAATGGTACAAATGCAATGAGACTTTATTGAATCTTTAAGAAAAGGAAGAAACTTCAGTTGGTCATAAGAAGCATGACCAAGTCTACAATGCCAAATATCAATGTTTGTAAGACAAGCTAGGGAAGAAAAAACAGAAGATCCAGCAGGAGTAGTAGAGCCATTATTTGATGGTTGACCATGAATCACATACAGTTCACGATCTTCTTTACCAAGCAAAATTGGCTTCTTCATTGAAGGGGCTTGCAAATAGCAAGCATTAGAAGTGAATAGGACACCAGCATTAGTGGCTTTGCAAAGCTTGCTAATGGACAAAAGGTTAAAGAAGAAAGTAGGAACATGTAAAACATTAGGTAAAGTAAGATTAGAAGAAAGAGTAGTTGAGCCAATGCTTGAAATAGGAGATTTGTGGCCATTGGGAGTAGTAATGTAAATAGGCTCAGAAGAAGGTTTTGTGTGGTGAAGAAGATCAAGATTGGAAGTAATATGGCCAGTGGCGCCGCTATCAAGAATCCAAGTAGATTTTTGCAAAGAAGAGAGGAGACAAGAAGTTGTACCTGCCAAGAAGGCACAATTATCTGAAGTAGATGAATCAGATTGCTTACTAAGTAGTCCCAAGAGTTGATCATATTGAGTTTGAGTGAGAGAAACATTGGAAGAAGTAGATGAACTAGCTTCACAATCAGAAGAAGTTGTAGCACCAATCTTGGAACCTCCACTGTTATGGTTAGCTGGATATCCATGTAACTTCCAACATCGGTCCATAGTATGACCTGTGTGCTTGCAATGATCACAAAAATAGCTTTTGCGAGAGGAATTAGAGGAAGCACCTCTCCTAGAGGTAGACTGATAAGATCGAGCAACTAGAGCGGAAGCATCTTCATCAAGAATAGAAGCAGGAGGCTGTAAATCTCTTTGAGATTCTTCTTGAAGAATTATATGATAAACAACATCAATCAGAGGCGGTGGACTAATCATCAACACATTTCCACGCACAACAGAGTAGGAGTCATTGAGTCCCATCAAGAATTGAACAACCTGCTGATCTTGAAGAATATTTCTCGCAATCTCATTAGAACCACAAGCACAAACTTTTTCCTCAATCATTAGCATATATTCATCCCAGAGTTTCTTGCAACGAGTGAAATAAGCAGTCACAGAAGAAGAACCTTGAGAAAGAGAATTGAGATCTTGTTGTACCTGATAAACGTGTGTTCTGTCAACACATCGAAAACGAGACTCGAGCTCACGCCAGATCTGAGAAGCCGATCGACAATATAGCACAGATTCAGAGATATCGAGGCTGGCGGAATGGAGCAACCAAGCGAAGACCATCGTATCACATCTGTCCCAATATTTGCACATCGGAGAGTCAATCGGTGGCCAGATAGACGTTCCATTGACGAAGCCAAGCTTGTTCTTGACGAGCAGTGAAACTTCAACAGAGCGACGCCAATAGGAATAATTTCGGTCGTCAAGCTTGACTGTAGATAGTGCATAGGATGGATGATCGGAGTGATGCAAGTACAATTCATCCATCTGATGAACGCCAGATTCAATAGAGCTCCATGAATTTGCAGGAATTGGAGCCGGAACGAAGGGCCTAGGGTTCGATGGCCGAGGAGAAGCCATGGCTTTTAGACTGATACCATGTTACTTTGGGATGAAATGCAAGAGAAAGAGAGGAAATCAATTCTGTGTATTTCACTAACTGAAAGAAAAGTTTGTTACAGAGGCTTATATAACACAACTAACAACAAGTAGCTGACATGGCACTAGTAACAGCCTTCAGTTAGGTTCACACCTTCTCCAACAGAGTCTGCTATGGTCATAGCGGAGGGTGCAGGGGTAGGTATACGTTTGAAGAAGCAATTTGCAAAGAAAACTACTACATCCTCACCATTAGTGATAATGACAAAAGAGACTGAGTTAGGGAAGCAAAAAATTGGTGATGCTCAGGGTGATGCAGGGACTGTTGAGGATCTTTTGACGTAGTCGAAGAAGAGTAGGACAAATCCAAGGGGCTATACTATTGCAGCTCAAGTAACGGGTTTCGGGAATAACCCGGCTCGTGAAAACAAATGAAAATATTCAGTTGGAAATGTCGGGGATTGGGCAATGCCCCGACGATTCAAGCGCTCCAGGAATGGTCTTGGAGATCCTGCCCAAATGTAGTCTTTGTTATGGAGACTATGATTAATAAACAACACTTGGAGTCTGTTATGCGGAAATGTGGTTTTCCGGACGATTTTGTATTAGTAGTTGGGGGGTTTTCGTACGGTCCGTATTAAGATACATATCATCATCTTCTACTTTTAGGGCCCGCGCTACGCGCGGGTTTTATGGCCTATAAAACTTCACAATAAGACGTTGCGGAATCAAAGAGTAGAAGATGATGATATGTACGTATCCAATATAGACATGTGTTGATAGGTCAAAATCTTCATTTGGGCGACATATTCATAAACGTAGGAAAGAAACGGCAAAAGAAAAAAAATGACAAATGAAAAGTAAATGAAAGTAAATGTAAAACGTACCTAATAAATGCTATCTCATCCTATTAATTCATGAATTTATCTCTCTATATACAAAAATTGATCCATTTTGCCCAAAGTAAATGTAATTTGTACCTCATCAATGTTAAACCTTAATCATTTTAAAACCTAATAAATTCAAGGCCCACTATAATATTATTTTTCTATCAATTAATTATCTATCCTTTCTTCCTAATCCTATCATTGTCCTAATTTAACTAAATATTAAATGTAATTTAAAAAGGTTAATATAACTTTTATCTACTTTTGCTAATTTTAATCTTCCTAAATAAATGATGATGCCCGTAGTCAAAACCTAACCGTCTGAGTAAAACTTCACAATAAGATGTTGCGGAATCAAAGAGTAGAAGATGATGATATGTATCCATTATAGACATGTGTTGATAGGTCAAAATCTTCATTTGGGCGACATATTCATAAACGTAGGAAAGAAACTGCAAAAGAAGAAAATGATAAATTAAAACAAAGCATTAAATGCAATGTGTTTAATTTGGGGAACCCCTAATTTTATATGTTTATATAGATTGAAAATTGTTTAATAAATAAATTGAATCAAATGCACACTAACCCGTATAGACCCAACCCGTCTTAACCAATAATCCGAATTGATCAAATCCATTCTCAATCCAAACCCAAGTTAACTAACCTGATTAACAACTTTAATTAAAATACATAAAATCACCTAACAATCCTATCAAACCAAAAGAAAAGAAAAAAGTGTCATGTAATAAAGATTGTTAAAATAATAAATGATATCAAACCGGACAATCACCTGACAATCACATCAAACCGGACCGCCGCCGACCACCGGGTCGCCGGGAGGCCGCCGGACCACCACAACTACCCCCACTTGTAGTGGGGGTAACTAGTTTAATCTATAGGAGGGTTTATTATGGGATTCACACCCAAAGAACATATACATATGGTTGAACTTACATTCAGTTAATGAAAATAAAAGCAAACATAAATATCTTATATAGATATCATAATAATCTTGAAAAAGACAAAATATATTACATATATTTAAATATCATTTTTTAATACACTAAAGCTCGCTTAATATATTATTATTTTAATACGCTAAAGCTCGTGCGAAGCGGGGTGATCAAAATCTAGTTATATCTATATATATAAAAATTCATGGGTTTGAGAAAGTAATGACAATTGGGACTAATTAATGTTTAAACTTAACTTTTCCTTTTTCTTTCTATCTCCTATTATCCAATGATAATTGAGATTTATTAAATGTCTAATAAAACCATAATTATGTGCTTAATTGGTTAGTATTTCCACAATTTTCATCTTCTTCTTTTTTTCGCTTTTCACCTCCAATCCGTATGACGATGAAGAGCAATCCGAGCAACGAAAACGACTATGTGATTTTGGTACATATATAAGAGATATTCAATTCATTTTATTATAATTTACTAAAAGATACATATATGATATATTAAGTATATGAATATAGACAAAAGTAAAATGTGTTTGGCTCACGCAGAGCGCGGACAATGACCTAGAAAGTTGTCATTAAGTCGCCATTACTATGTGGCATCTTGAATTCCTCTTCTGATTTCAACTTTTGATCTTCCGACTTCTCCGACTGAGATTTCGTATTGAATTCTCCCATCAAGTCATTTTTACTCTTTTGCATATTGTATTTCGCCGTTACTCATGGTTATTGTCACTTTTTAATTGAACAAATCAATTTGCTATTTTTATCACTTCTATTGTTCGTCTATTTTTGTGTTGATGTCTTGATCTG
This sequence comes from Oxyria digyna, assembly GCA_029168935.1. NCBI lineage: Eukaryota > Viridiplantae > Streptophyta > Magnoliopsida > Caryophyllales > Polygonaceae > Oxyria > Oxyria digyna. The sequence continues at coordinate 17,602,011 of JAPVLV010000007.1, read as the reverse complement.
CAGGTTAAATTTACTTTGGTCTGAATTGCATAAAATTATGCCTGAAAAAGGTTATAAATATATAATTAGCTCAATCCAATTTTGAGACGAAAAATCGTAATTACCCCGCGCGGTATGATTCTAGTATATATATAAAAATTGTTGAGTTTGATGAAGCAATGACAATTGGTACCTACTTAATGCATTGAATTAATGTATTGAACTTTTTTTTGAAAGGTTAATGCACTGAGTTAATACATTAAAAAATATCACATTTAATTAGGCTCCTACAGTAGTCGTATCACGTCTGTTCGTTTCTATCAGTTGCTCTTTCTTTCATTTAATCTCCTAATTTGGGTCTCTTAGTTATGTTTTGAGTGTATGTTCGTATGTTCGTTTCTGTATGGCATTTCCCTCATCGATTTTTATATGTGTTCACGCGTATGTCTTTTGAGATTCTCCTTGGACATGATGGTTGTCTTTTGAGATTCTCTTTCAGCATGTTGTTATTACGTAGATAATGATTTTAAAATATCACTATTAGTAATTATACTTCTCAGATTCCGTTACTAATCGATATATTAAAATTTATATATTTTTAATTAATTAAAAACACCTATTTTTTATTAAAAGTTACAACATAAATACATATGTGAAAATAATATGAAATACTCCCTCCGTCCCCTAATATAAGGCCCATTTTCTTTTTCGACACTATTCACAAATCGAGAGAATCTTCTCGTTTTCTTCCAATATATAGAAATAAATATAGACATATGAGATCTTGTTTGATTCGTCTCAATGAGTACTTTGAGAATATTAAAAAATTATAATTTTTATCATCGTATATTTAGAGATATTAACGTTACAAAATGTGTCTCGACAAATGTATCAAAAGTAAATGAGAAGATCATTAAGGGACGGAGGGAGTATATGAATACAATAAAAATAAACGTGTTTGGCCCGGGTAAAGCGTAGGAAATGAACGAGTTTTTATATAAGGTCCGCTTTAGCATCGTTTTGAGGGCGATCGACATCCATTTGTTTTTGCATCCAAAACATAAAAGAGTGATCATTTTCCATGATAACCAACACATTAGCCATATAACCAATTGATAAATTCCTGGCCGGATTATCATCTTCTATATATCTGATGTATCAGTTTCAGGATTGACCGACCTCAGCCACCGCGCCAAATTGATCAAAAATGGCGTATACACAAAATAGCAAGTCAAAGTCCAACTCACAATCCCCTGCATACAATACAAGAATGTTAATTTTAGCACTTGACCAGCTATGTTTTCATTTGAAATCCAAGTAGTTGTGTTACATGAGTTTATCACCTCTCCAAAAATATCCACATTTGCTTTAGGATAGTACCATAGGTCCAAATATCTGCGAAACGAAATCATCAAAGATCAATGCGTCCTTCTTGCAATATTTACAAATAAGCAGCTCATCAGAGCTTAAGAAAGCTGAAATTTGCCAAGCATTGTTTTTTGAATTTTAGACTTACTTTATGATGGGAATTTCAGCCAATGGACAAGCAATTCCAACAAAACAAGCCAATCCAAATCCTAGCCTTGTTCCGTCCAGCAACACCCATATCAGTTCTGCTCCTGCAAATAGTATGTAAGCTTCAATGTTGTCTGCAACTCCTGCTTTGTACAACTCAGCACTCAGCTCAATGAACACCACCAAAGCCCTAACAAATGTTCTACACTTTCAATATTCATAAGTTCATACTGCACACAAAATTAATCTCACAAACTGAAATCAAAACTAACACTAATGATGCTGCGGTTTTGGTGAGACTTCCGCGAGTCGAATCCGAAGGTGTTCTTTCATCTAAGTACAATTGTAAGATTCCAATTGTTGTGTAGAACAAACCTAGTAAAAATGGTACCTGCATGAATAGTTTATTTAGATCTATAGTAACATCTTTTTTTTAAAAAGAAAAGAGTTGCATAAGTTTATTTTACACAGACTACAGACCCAGATGTTTGTGTGAAGAGGGCCAATGTCGACTGACCCATTTTGGTACGAGACGACATTGACGCGCGAGTGGAGACCGTCTATCAATGGGCCTAAGACGAATCCCGATCCAAATAGGGAGAGTGAGATGGAGGGCCAGGCAGGTTTGTTCTGCCTACTCAGCTGGCTTCTGCAAATGTGTGTTCTTGAAGGAAGTTTAGTATTTGGTGATAATGTACCATGAGGAATTGCAGTGAAGATAGAAGAGCACAAAAGAATATGAGATTGCATCTCTTTTTAGTTAAAAATACAATGAGAGGAGGAGACATTGTATAATCTTATCCATACAATTTCAGAATTTTTTATTTGTGTGGATAGAAATTGTCTTTCAAAAATAATTATTAAGACATTCCATGAATTGATTCCTAGCTCCAACACTAAGTAAACTCCATTGATATATAATACTTCATCTCTCTCATTGAAATGGATAAGAACTCATATAGTTTACTCGAAACACATGCTTAAATGTATTATGATATGTTTACTTTAAATTGCAATGTGTACACTTCTACAATGCTCGGTTGCTTCAATCAGTTCCCTTATTATCTCTTAACCCACTGTTCTGTAATCTACGAACTCGTTTGTTGTGACGGATTGTAAGAGCGACAAAACTAAAACAGAATACGAGAAGAAAGAACACAAGTAAGTGGCTTCTGCAACAAAGTTGTTCTGATTTGTCGATGACACGCAAGCAAACTATCGAGAATCGTGCGAACTCATTCGTCGCTGCATTAACAAGTAAACAACATCAATGTTCAATTGAGTTAACATAAAGTGGATTAAAAATAAAGCATGCCTACGTGCAACACATGATCTCAATGATACTTGTATAATTCTGTAACTACATTACTTCAAAGAAAGAACAGACAGGACATATCTCTTTCTTCATCTAGGAAATATTATAATCATAGGCAAGGAATTTAATAAAAAAAACTTGGGTAAGAAGTTCTGTTGTTGGCTCTTTGTCCACCATCTATATATAGAGTTGTCAAATTCTTTATATTAATACCATTAAACACATTTAGGAAGTGATTTCAATGGCTCAACGGACTCAGAAGAAGCAGCTAATCACCATCCTTAGCATTGATGGAGGTGGAATCAGAGGAATTATCCCTGCAGCCATCCTTTGTTTACTTGAGGAGCAGCTCCAGGTTCACTTTTCTTCTCCAACTCCTAGCTCTTGAATTCTTTAATTAATGGAAAATTCACCAAAAAATAATCCGAACTTTCAATCTATCATGGAAAAATAGTAAAAACTTTTTCGATTCAAATTCCGGATGATTCGATAACAACATGACACGTACATAATAATATATTTTCAACAAGCGAGGAACACTGACGATGTCCAACTACGACAAAATCTCGGTTACAATACATCAATCGAAAAAGTCACTCGTACTACTTTTGGTTGATAAACTGAAAGTTGAGATCATTTTTAGTGATTTGTCTCATTTTGAACTAGTCAACTCTTTTTGTATTGGTGACAAAATAAAAACAGAAAATTGATGGAGAAGAAGCAAGAATTGCAGACTACTTTGACATAGTAGCTGGGACGAGCACCGGTAGCCTCATTGCAGCTTTGCTAGTTGCACCGGAGAATGGCAATGGGCACCGCCCTCGTACTGCCTCTCAAATCCTCAATTTCTACCAGGAAGATGGTCCCAAAATCTTCTCTAAAGAATCTGAGTTGGCTCATCAGGAATCCTTAAAGTATTGATCCATTTCTAACAAACTAGCTTGTATAAAAAGAGTGTTTGAACATAATAATTATGCTGCTTAATGCATATTTATGGTGCCTTTAACAGCTTTGGTGAAGCTCCTGAAGGATCCTCATGGCGAAGATTCTTTCACTGGATGCGCAAGAGCATAAAAAAGAGTGTGAAGATGTTGACTGACCCTAAATATGACAGAAAACACCTTGAGAACAAAGTGTATGAGCTTCTTGGGGATTTGAAGCTGTGTGATACCTTGAAAAACATCGTCATCCCTGCTTTCGATATGAAGGCCAAATCCCCTGTTGTCTTCTCCAGTAAACAGGTTCTTACATAAGAAACAATACAACATAAATCATATCAATAAATCATGTTATAAAGATAACATAATGTTTATTTTGTAGGCAGTGAAGAGACATCCTGATTTTACACTAGCAGACGCTGTTATCAGCTCGAGTGCAGCTCCATGTTTCTTCCCTTCACATCAATTCAGTGTCAAAGATCAAAACCATGAGCTCATTGATGGTGGCATTGCTGCTAATAACCCGGCAAGAATTCCTTTCGCCACAAGATCTTCAATTGAGTATCATGTCACTCCTATCCATGGAGCTCATACACTTTGTTGTTGTAGGTATTACTAGCAGACGCTGTTATCAGCAATGAGTGCAGCTCCATCAACGACCATCAACGACCCCTTACTCGTGTGTTGTTGTAGGTATTACTAGCCATAGGCGTTGCGAAGGACAGCCATGACAACTCTGAAACGATAGGATGTTACAGAGTTATGTCACTTGGTACCGGGTTAGTAGATGGAAAAAACATACCAGAATCGCTATTGGGACGTGGAGGAATCATTGATATGTTTTTCAATCCAAACTTGGGCACTCCACCTTTGGTAGAAATGTTGTTTAGAGCCAACTCTGTCACCACTGATATGTATACTTCAACCATGCTCGGATGCTTTAACCAGTTCCCACATTATCTTCGCATCCAGGTATCCAAGTCTAAGCATATAAGAAAGATGAAAGAGAAGAAAAAATTTCAGAGCAAATCGTCTTTTGAACGGTTTTCTTTTACTAATTTTTTAGATTTTTTTTTTAAATGGGCATTTTTTTTGGAACAAATTCTCGTTATCTCCGTAGTTTGAAACAAATTCCAAAAATAAGCACTTTTATCAGGTTCGGAAATTTGCAACGAAGGAATGCCTCTCCCCGAACCAAATTTATTTTAACAAAAAATATAACAACGCCTCATACGAAGGCCAAAGACGCTGTCCATACGTCGTCTATATTTTGTTTTGTTTTTTGTTTTTGTTTTTCTTAACATTTGGCATACTCACGCGAGGGTTCGGACCGTTCGGTGACTCGCCAGGGCTCGCTCGAAATCGGAATCAAGTGAGAGACATATCTGGTGAAAGTTGTGATCAATACGGACCCAACGAAAATGGTCTCGCTCGATTCCGAACGATCCCAAACGAACCACTCGAATCTGAAACGAAGCGGGATCGGTACTCACGTTTGATCATGTGAATGAGTTGTTTCTTGTAGGAATATGACTTGAAGCAAGAGCTAGATTCGATGAATATGACGAGTCCTGAGAATCTTGAGGATCTAAAGAACGTTGCATATGATCTTATGAATAAGCCTGTCACTGTTGCAAATGCTTGCACAGGCTTACAAGAAGAGATTCAAGGCCCAAATGCACCAAGCAACAACGGGGATGCCCTTAACAAGTAATTAAGAACTTGACTCAGACTAATCTCGATTTAAGTATGTGGTTGTGTAATCCTCAAATCTTGACTTGCAGGTTTGCAGCAATGTTGGCTCGTCAAAACAAAGCCAACTCTTCAAAATAGAAGAAGTATTCGGCGAAAACATATTTTACGGTGCGAAATGTGAACTACGAGATTATATAATAATAATAAATCATCGGTGAAAACATATCTTACGGGTCTACAAGATAAAATAATTTGGAATAAATCCTCTGATGGAATTTTTAATACCGCTTCTGCAAGGAGATTATATAATAATAATAATATCTCCGAAAATGCTAATTTGTTCAATTGGATTTGGAAATTAGAGGTCCCACCAAAAATTCAGAATTTCTTTGGAAAGCAATTTCAGACAATCTCCCAACAACTGATAGATTAAACAGATATTATAATAGAGTCCCACCATATTATTCATTATGCAATTTCCATAATGAAACAAGAGAACATTTCTTCTTTGACTGTGTCTACACAAGAACTCAGATACAAAAACTTGAGGATATTACAGGACTAAAATTTGATTTTAATAAAGGAAATTCATTTGAATCAACACTTATCTTATAATTGAATTTCAAAATGATAGTCTTAAGGTGGAAAAATTAATATTCCTTTGGTATAATGTATGGTTACACAGAAATGCAATAATTTTTCGAGGAGAAACAATCTTTAAAAAAGATTTAGCTCAAACAAAATTTTGTCATTTTAAACAGTGGAAAAATGCATCTCTAATTGCTAAAGGGTCAAAACAAAAAACGAGGAGAAATAAAAAGAAGGCAATTAATAGACGTTGGATTGCTCCTCCTACAAGCTGGATTAAAATAAACTTTGACGGATCTTTTAAACAAAATGGACAATCATCGGTTGCATGTATTGCTCGGGATAGCAAAGGGCGGATTATTGATATTTACACTAAAAATACCCAATCAAATTCTACACTACAGACTGAGGCTCAACCTTTCCTTATTGCAACAAAATTGGCTATTAAACTAAAAGCTCATAACGTCATATTCGAGGGGGATAATCTAACTACAGTTAATACTGTAAACAGAATATGGAAAATATCGTGGGAAATAGAAAGTATTATTTTAGATGCTCAACATAACTTAAAATCTATAAATAATACTAAAATTGTGCATTGCTTTAGAGATGCGAATAGGGCAGCGGATATTCTTACCTGCCCGGATTTAAACTCTCACTTTATTAAAGCAGTGTTACACTGCAATTCTGATTCTAACATGTATGTTGAGTACCTCAACAACATTAGGCCATATCTTCTGGCTTCTCTTATGTTCCCCCTTTACAAACCTTTCTTCCGGACCATCGCTGTCGATGGTCAGGGGTGGTCATCCCGACGTGGATGACATCCCGTTTATTACCTTTTACAAAAAAAAAAAAGAAAAAAGAAGAAGATATAGGCTTTCATAGGTGTAATCTATTTATACTCGTAGTATGGTGAAGAACAATTCACCAAATTGCAAGTACAGTCATCATAATGATCGTTAATGTACTCCGTATAAAATAGTACTCCGTACGAAGTAGCTACTACCCGGTCGAACTAGCTAGTGCCTAGTAGATACGGAGTAGCTAATACCACAGTCTATACTTTCACTGACGATCATTATGATGACTGTACTTGCAATTTGGCGAATTGTTCTTCACCATACTGTATAACTAGATTACACCTATGAAAGCCTATATCTTAACCTTTTCCGTGAGAACTAAGTGCATAATAAGTAAAATCTGTTACGGATAATTGCAGTGAGTGAATCACTATGTTACCTGGAAACTCAGGAAAGTTTCGGACACGGAAACGTTTCAGACAATAGGAAACGACAACATCAAATTTAACGAAAAGGAAAACGGAGGAGAAACGACAATATAAATTATATATCAATTTAAAGAGAACAAATAGTAGAATAGATATATCTCTAAAAGATTAAACACATGATATTAAATCCCTTATAAAGCCAAATGCAGTAACTTAACAACATACGTAATTCTGAGTAACATAATCAAGTTCAACATCTGAAAAACTCACAAATTAAGGGAAATAGAGTATCAAACAACATAACCAAACCTTTGTGGCAGGGGTGGTCGTCGGTCAGAGCCTCGGAGGTGCTGTGGAAGAGTGGGAGACCGAAGAGGCGAAGAGAAATTGAAGAGAAGCGGAAACGACTCTGAAATCGAGAATTATGTTTCAAATTCTACATTCCACTTTTTCTATATCTTTATTTTCTTTAAAAAATTAGGAAACTCCACCGGAAACGCGTTTCCGTCCATTTTTCGAGTGTCGTGTCCGATTAAAATTCAACGGAAACGTTGACCGTTTCCGAGCCCTCGGGAGACGTTTCCGACGAGTTTCCGGGCGTGTCCGAGTGTCCCGAAGTGTCCGACGCGGGATACGCTCGGTCCTAGGAGTTTTCGGGTATCATAGGTGAATCATTCACCTCAATTTACTTATCTAATTGTAGAGATTTATTATTGACTTTTGTATAAGCATCTCTTATAAATAGGAGTGAATTCTCGTGATATTGCTTATCTATACAAGTAAGAAAACATAATACCACTTATTTATCTCGTTAAAACACTTTCAAGATAGTTTATGTGGTGACTTTCATAGTAAGTTTGCTTCAATTTATAACACGTTATCAGTTCAAGACTAAATCCAACTAAGATTCAACATCTTGAAGGTATAATTCTCCTATTATCTAACTAATTTTATAAATCAATCATAGTTAATCAATTTTTATTATTGATTTATCTCGTTAAAACACTTTCAAGCTAGTTTATGTGGTGACTTGCGTAGTAAGTTTGCTTCAATTTATAACACGTTATCAATCCGAGGCTAAATCCAACTGAGCTTCAACATCTTGAAGGTATAATCCTCCTACTATCTAACTAATTTTATAAATCAAACATAGTTAATCAATTTTTATTAAGTATGCTCTGTAATTCCCCAAAATCTATGAGATCTTCTACATCAGAAACTCTAAAAATATTTTGTTTTTGTATCGACTTACGATCATATCTATCAACATAAAATTTTAGAGATTTGATAATTTTGCATACAAACGAGATCTAAGAGCCAAAATATGAAACTTTCATAATCATAATATTCATACACACCACACACTATGTAGATTAAGAAATCTACTTATTTAACCAACTGATTTAAGAAAGAAAACGACATAACATCTTACTACTTTGGACTCGGACTCGTACTCGAAGCATCTTGATTCACCCCCTAATTGCAATGACAATGCTTTCAGACCCACATGATATAAGCTATGATAATAATCATGATCATGCACATGCTAAAGGCCATCTTTAGCAAAACCAAATCGGTTTCTGACATGACTTTGATATTCTGGAAACGGATGGTGAACTGATGTTGGAGGAGGAGTCGGAGGAGTGATCGGAACATTGGGCTTTTGAACGAGAGGATGAGGGAGATGTGAATAAGGATGAAGGAGATGTGGATGAATGGTAAAGGTAAGTGGATAAGGGGTATAAAAGGGAAAAATATAGCCGGTTATACGAGAAATCCCTGAGGTGTATCTATATTTCTTATTGCTTACTTACGTTCATACTTTTGCATGCTTTATATTGAAATGATCTCTTAAAAGGTAATACTATAGCATCCAAAAACTTGTCCGTTGCAATTTAATTTTTCATCATTATTCATGCTAACTTTGACATTTTAGACTAGCTATTTGTAGACTAGATGTAAAAATATCAAATTATTGTCTATTTCACGTGCATAAATTTTCTCCTTGTTGCATCAGTCCACATCTAGTCTACATAATACAACAGTCCTAACATCATAATGCATACAAATACTATTATGCATTATATTCATAAGTCAATATTACTATAATGCATATTACTCATATATTAAAATTCAAATGCATGCACGTCTCATACACAACTCATAATTCATACACGCATAATGTTGAGCATCTTAATAATTCATGCTTTATAACCTTCACTTGCAGTATTTCAATGGCAAGCACCGCCAAGAGGAAATTTGGCAATCTCGAGTTGTCGGGCCAAAAGTACCTTGAGTGGAAGGTGCCTTTACTCACCTCAAGGCAAATGACCTTGAGCAAACAATTGCAAAAAATAACAATACAACGCCACAAGAGAAGGCAAAAGCAATTATATTCCTCCTCCACCACATACATGAGAGTCACCAAACCGAGTACTTGTTTGTTGAGGATCCAAGAGAATTGTGGGAGAGTTTGAATGAAAGCTATGAACATCAAAATGAGGTCCTTCTCCCATAAGCCCTCTATGAATGGAGCAAACCTAAGGTTCCAGGACTTTAAGTCCATATATGAGCATAATAGTGTTATATATAGGATCACATATCAACTAAGACTTTTTGGTCAGATAATAACTCAGGAACAAATGTTAGAAATAAAATTTTCCACAATGCATGCCTCCATTGTTGTGTTGCAACAACAATATAGGGATATAGGCTTCGAGAAATACTCTGACTTGCTGAAAGTCTTGTTGGTTGTTGAAAAGAACAATGACCTTTTGATGAAAAACCACAACATGGGGCCTACTGGCTCCACAACAGTTCATGAAGCAAACGTTGTAAACATAGTGTTCCCCGAAGGAAACATCAATGAATATAAACAACAGACACAACAGAATCATGGTCGTGGCCGCAGAAGTTGTGGAGGTGGTCGTGACCACGGAGGCCGTGGAGGTGGTCGTGGCCGAGGAGGTCGTGGTGGCTATGGTAGACCTCGTGGTCAAGGATACAACAAAGGCCCTGGTAAATACGAGGGAAACAAAGGTAACAAGGAGGATGAAAAACCAAAGGTCAAGACGGGTCAAACAGGGCCGGCCCTTTCGGAATTCCAAAACTTCTTGCTATATATGTGGCATGATTGGACATTGTTCATTGGTCAAGAGTATGTCGTACAGCTCCACATTTAGTGAAGTTATATGAAGTTGCTAAAAACAAAGAAAATGCTATCGAAACCAATTACATTGAGAATGTTGGCAACTCTTAAATGCCAAGTATGGATACCCTTGCGTTCGTCAACCAAGAGGAGGTATCACTTCATTCCTAAACTATGACAATGACGATGACCTCACTTTTGAAGGCTTGAACTAACCTCGAAATGCCTATGTCACATCTTATGATGTATAATATTGTAATACGCATTTCCTTTATTATCTCGTAGAACCATGTATAATAGAACTATCTTTCTTTAATATCTTCCTTAAGGACTTGCAATACCTTGTGTAATATGACTATCCTTGTGTAAATATATGAAGCTTTTCTTATTACTTTACTTCTCATTTTATTTTATTTTTATACAGTGACATGAAACTACCTAAAATGGAAATACCTAAAATGAAACTCAATGGGAAGGAGAAATGTCTTTTAGACAGTGCCACAACGCACACCATTTTAAGAAACAAAAGTTACTTTACACACCTAAGACCCTATTAAGGCAATGTAACTACAATTTCAGGTGTGTTTAAACTCATTGAAGGCTCTGGAAGAGCAATTCTTCTACATCCAGGAGGGACAAAATTAGTGATAAATGACGGATTATACTCAAGTAAATCCCAAAGAAATTTATTGAGTTGTAAGGATGTGCGCCAGAATGGGTTTCATATGGAAACCATGAATGAAAATGGGAAAGAATATTTGTGCATCATAAGGCATGAATCTGGCCTCAAGAGGATCCTTGAAAGGATGTCAAGCCAAACATCTGGATTATATTATATGTATATTTATCCACTTGAGGTCAATGATAAGTAAAAAATCAAATGACAAAGATGCATTTACATTATGGCATGAACGCCTGGGTCATCTAGGGACAATAATGATGCACAAAATTATAAAGAGTTCACTTCGACATCCATTGAAGAACATTAAGATTCCGTTGTCTAGTGATTCTAATTGCTCTGCTTGCTCACTGGGAAAACTAATTATAAGGCCTTTAAAGGGAAAAAATTGAAAGTGAAATGCCATTATTCTTGGAAAGAATCCAAGGAGACATATGTGGGCCAATTTCTCCACCATGTGGACCATTTCGATATTTCATGGTGCTAATTGATGCATCTACACGCTGGTCACATGTTGCTTTATTATCCACTTGAAATATTGCATTTGCTAAACTCCTTGCTCAAATAATCCGGTTGAGAGCACAATTTCCTGATTACACAATCAAGAAAATCCGAGTTGATAATGCAGGAGAATTCGCATCCCAAACTTTGAATGATTTTTGTATGTCAATTGGGATTGACGTGGAACATCATGTGACTCATGTTCACACACAAAACGGTCTCGTTGAATCCTTGATTAAGATATTACAGTTGATCGCTAGATCATTATTAATGAAATTCAGATTACCACCATCCGCGTGGGGGCATGCTATATTGCATGCTGCAACATTGGTTCGATTGAGACCAAGTGCAAACCATGTATATTTCCCGCTGGAATTAGTATCTGGAAAGGAGTCAGACATCTCACATCTTAAGGTATTTGGATGTGAAGTGTATGTTCCTATTGCTCCGCCCCAATGTACAAAGATGGGAACACAAAGAAGATTGGAAATATATGTTAGTTTTGAATCCCCATCTATCATAAAATACCTCGAACCTACAACAAGTGATTTATTCACAACAAGATTTGTTGACTGTTATTTTGAAGAAAATGCATTCCCAAACTTAGGGAGAGACAAGAAAAAGGTGGACTCAAATACAAAAGAGATCACATGAAACGCAATAGCGTTATCTCACCTTGATCCAAGAACAATTAAAGATGTCTAGACAAGAAGTGCAAAAGATCATTCATTTGCAAAATGTTACAAATCAGTTACCAAATGCATTCATAGACACAAAGAAGTTAACAAAATCACATATACCAGCAGCAAACGCCTCCGCAAGAATCGAAATACCCATTGGACAACCAGAAGCGTCCATTGCAAATGAGTCTACAACACGTCGAAAGCGTGGGAGACTGTTAGGGTCAAAGAACTTGAAACCAAGAAATACAAAGACATTAAAGGGTATAGTTGAAGAAGCCACCATGGTTGGAATAAATGATAAAGATAAAAGGATTCAAAATGAAAACATCTCAAGAGAAAATGATATCTTGAATAAAGATCAAAATATCGACAATTTTGAGATTTCTACAAATTATGTTTACACATTTTAGAATGGAATAGAAATGATATCACTGTTATTTGCCTACATAGTAGCTATAGATATTGTGATTGAAGACAAAAATATTGAACCAAAATTAGTTGATGAATGTCGTCAAACAAAAGATTGGCTAAAATGGAAAGATTCCATTCAGACAGAACTAAAATCGCTTGGGCTTGTAGCTCATACACCAAAGAGCGTAAAACCAGTAGGTTACAAATGCGTTTTTGTCCGAAACAAAACGAGGAAAATAAAATCGCAATCTATGTTGATGATTTGAATATCGATGGAACTCCACGAGAGGTGTAAGAGACTGAAAAATATTTGATGAAGGAATTTGAGATGAAAGATCTTGGTAAAACCAAGCTTTGCTTGGGTTTCAAATTTTGAGCACCTTATGGATGGAATATTCGTCCATCGGTCAAATTATATTGAGAAAATCATAAGAAGGTTTAATATAGACAAAACTCACCCTATAAACTCTCTTATGGGCGTTGGATCCCTAAATGTTGTTAAGGATCAATTTCGCCCAAGAGAAGAGGACGGGGAAATCCTTGGCACCAAAGTGCCATATCTAAGTGCAATAGGTGCCCTTATGAATTTAACTAACAATACAAGGCCAGATATTGCCTTTGCATTGAACCTATTACCCAGGTTTAGCTCAGCACCTACGAGGAGACATTGGAACATGATCAAACATATATTCATCTATCTTCGTGGCACACATGATCTTGGTTTGATGTACCATAACCAACAAGATCCCACTTTAGTCGGATATGCAGACGCATGGTACTTATCATATCCACATAGATCCAGATCACAAAATAGATACATTTTCACTGAAGGCACGCCTATCTCTTGTAGATCAACAAAACGGACTATGATTGCCACATCATCCAGAAAGAGTATGGGATGAATCCCATCACCGGCAAGCCAACAATATTGTATGAATACAACTCCGCTTGCGTTACTCAAATGAAGAAAGGTATATCAAAGGAGACCGCACAAAACACATATTGCCAAAGTTCTTTTCAACCCGTGAACTGGAAGAAGTCGGAGAAATCGATGTCCAACAAATCCGATCAGATGACAATTTGGTTGATATGTTCACAAAGTCATTTGCTCCAAAGAAATTTGCAGAGTTTGGTATCCAATATTGGAATGTGCAGATTTCGATAGATACATTGATCTTAGGGGGGCATATTACACGATGCACTCTTTTTCCCTTCGATCAAGATTTTATCCCATTGATTTTTTCTTGACAAGGGTTTTAACGTGGCAGCACCAAGGCGCAAAACGGGATTCAACATTGCACTCTTTTTTCCCTTCGATCAGGTTTTTATCCCATCAAATTTTTCTTGACAAGGTTTTTAATGAGGCAACGTATACTCTAAACTCGTTATACCTAACAAAAGGTGATTATTCAAAGGGGAGTGTTATGGATAATTGTAGTGAGTGAATTGTTCCCCTCATTTACTGCTTACCTAATTGTAGGGACTTATTATTGACTTTTGTACCAAACATCTCCTATAAATAGGAGTGATTTTTCGTGAAGTAGATAAGCAAGTAAGAAAGTATACTACTACTTATACATCTCGTTAAAACACTTTCAAGCTAGTTTATGTTATGACTTTCGTAATAAGTTTGCTTCAATTTATAACAAAATCTTATTTGATACGTATTCACTTTCATTAACAGTAATCATATGGCGAGCCCGTTCAAAGCCAAAGTATAAATCTTAATTATAATATCATAGATACATGTATGGCTATATAAAAAAAATACAACCGATTGAACATGAAATCCAATCTCAGTTTCTCGTTTTCGTAAAAAAAAACATCATCGACCCATTCCACATCAAATCTGACTTTCCACCTCACCATCCTTTTTTGTTGATGTTTTTCTTAATCGACTCTCCTACTTGACCTTCTCTCATTATCGACGGTGACGTCCTTTTCACCGGATGGATCTAGTCGATTGAAGTTGTCTTCTTATTTAATATTTTGTTTGAGTTCCTATGCAGGATATATAGAGTGTTTACAATCGGGTCCAAATTCACCTAAAAGAGCAGAATATGATAGGACTCAATTCGTTGATCCAAATCCGATCCAAACCCAGAAATCAATGCAATCGGTCTGATAATGATTGCATTGATTTTTTCAAAAATTTTCCATTCTGTAATTCTTTAAGTATATTAGATGTTAAGTTTTTTTTCGGGGTTCTCTATGAGCCAATCAGCCGAAATTGCTCTATGTTCAATAGCTCATATTAGACCCGGCATAAATTAACCCGACCCGCAAATCCGACCCGACCCAACCCGATTTTTCTGGGTCATAACCCGTCAAATTGAACCCGTGACCCGTTTTTGTCAAACCCGATTGACCCGATTTTTTTTGGGTCAAAAATAGGTTGACCCGCCCCAACCCGTTTTTGACCCGAAAATTTGGCCAAAAAGATAAAAGTAATAAAGAAGCGGAAATTGTAAGTTTTACCCAAAAAATTGTCAACACACTAGATAACTATTGTCAACAACATTAATAAACTGTCAACACGTTGGACAAATTGTCAACACACTAGATAATAAATTGCAAACATGACTAATTAATTAGTCAACACAATTAAATAAACTGTCACTAAGACTAATCAACTGTCAATATGGATAATTAAACTTTTAGAGAACTAGTAAAGTAAACTGTCAACATGGCTAATTAAATTGTCAACAAGACTAAATAAACTGTCAACAGGACTGGTTAAATTGTCAACACGACTAATTAAACTGTCAACGAGACCAATAGACTGCCAACATGGCTAGTTAAGTTGTCAACACGGCTAACTAAATTGTCAACATCATTAATACTTTGTCAACAACACTAATAATCTATCAATAACACTACTAAAATGAAGTGCCAATACCATTAATGTACAACTTAGTCTTATTAGGCATATAAAGTAAGGTCTCGCTTATTAGGCATATAAAGTACCAATAATGTACAACTTAGTCTTATTATACAAAACGAGGCTCGAAACTATGTGTAAACACTAAAAGGCCTTAAATGCGATTAAGGTCCAATTTGGCAAAACGATGTCTGAATGGATTGAAACTTGATTTCAATGTCTATTAGAGATATTTGACCATGTGGGTAACTCTCAATCAAAACTTCTTCATGTTCAAGTAACACCTCCTTTTCTAAACATCAAACTAGTCATCACTCTCTAACTTGTGGCAATATGTATGGTCAACAACATCGATGTATTATTATGATTGAAAAAATTATACAACTTAGTCTTATTAGGCATATAAAGTCCCATTAAGGTCTCGCTTACACTAAACGAGGCTTGAAACTATGCGTAAACGCTCAAAGACCTTTAAAGGCCTTAAATGGGCTTAAGGCCAATTTGGAAAAACGATGTCGGAATGGAATGAAACTTGGTTTCAATGCTTATTAGAGATATTTGACCATGTGGGTAACTCTCAATCAAAACTTCTTCATGTTCAAGTAACACCTCCTTTTCTAAACATCAAACTAGTCATCACTCTCTAACTTGTGGCAATATGTATGGTCAACAACATCGATGTATTATTATGATTGAAAAAATTATACAACTTAGTCTTATTAGGCATATAAAGTCCCATTAAGGTCTCGCTTACACTAAACGAGGCTTGAAACTATGCGTAAAAGCTAAAAGACCTTAAAAGGCCTTAAATGGACTTAAGGCCAATTTGGAAAAACGACGCCCAAACGATGTCGGAATGGAATGAAACTTGGTTTCAATGCTTATTAGAGATATTTAACCATGTGGGTAACTTCCAATCACAACTTCTAACATTTCAAATAACACCTCCTTTGTAAAACCAATCAGAAATTGAGCTATATTTGGATGAGACTCTGGAAAAATTAGTTAAAGATCTAGATGTGCTTGACTGGTGGAGGAAAAATGCTCATAGATATCCTAGTGTCTCTAGGATGGCAAGAGATATTCTAGCCATTCCTATAACAACCGTGTCATCCAAATCTGCATTTAGCATGGGAAGTAGAGTTATTACAAGGTGGAGATCTTCTCTTAATAAGGATTCCGCCGAAGCTCTTTTGACGACTCGTTCATGGCTTTATGGACTAGACCTTGAAGAAGGTAAGCAGTTAGTTTGTTTCACATTATTATGATATTTTAGATCTTATATATATGAGTTTAATTCACAGTTTTAATTATACAGCTCCCAAAGATGATTTAGAAGAAGGATTAGAAATCCAATTTACAAGAATGGACATCAACAATGACAGTGAAGATAGTCCAATGTCAATGGACATGGAAGATTGACAAGAATATGAAGAACATGTTTTACTTTCTAAGTTATGAGATTGTTATTTTTTTGCAGTTTGAATTATGTGACTAAGTTGACAAATTGTTTTCATTTTAATACTCTATCTATCTTGAGTTGCATTAAACGATGGATTGATTATGGTTGTGAAGATGTGTTTTGATTTTGAGCAACATATCAGGTCTTTATTTGCCGTCGCATTGAACCTACCGTGTTTTATTTAGTCGATGGTTATTGACTTGTCCATAGGTTGTAAAACTTTATTACCTGGAGGACATTTGTAAGTTAGTTTTTTTAATTAATAAATATATAAAAATAAATTTAATAAAACTTTATTTTAAACATACATATGTAAAATAAAAATATATAATCTAATCTTGTAATCTATAAACATATAAAATTGACCTTTAGTTTAAGCAATTAGTGATTTTAGAGTTGCATTTAATTCTTTTAGAGTTGCATTTAATTCTTTTAGAGTTGCATTTAGTGCTTTCTATGTTTGGAAATTAATCTCTACCTTGCGTGAGAAGATGGAGCCGCCTAACATTAAAATTAGATAAAATTTTGCTTCTCGTTTTTATCCGACCTTTCCCACTTCAATACCCATTCCCGCCCTCAATAAATGATGTTCCTCTGTTTCCTTTGCAACACCATAGAGGCGTTTTCAGGGCCGATTGATGTTCGGGGATGAAGTGTGACTCTTAAGTCGGTAATTTAAGTGGTGGTTGATATATATGATGATCTCCTATTTATCTTTCCCGATTTCATAATTTCTGCAATGGCTCAAGCGAATGGAAAGGGGTGGTCGCTCCGCTCAGATGCTGACAGCGGAGGGCGCGCAAGTTTTGAGTAACCCCACTGGACACCATCGACGCATAAGTCCAAGCGAGAATTCGTCCAAAGATTGCAGACCCAGGTTCTCACGTAACAAAATTATGAATTTCTGTTGAAGGTTTCTAAGGTTTCTTCATGTGAAATTGTTCATAAAAACCTGCAATTTTGAGATTCATGTTATTAGGTTCATCATTGGAGTATTTGAGTTTTACCACACATGACTTTATGTCGGGAAGGTGTTCAACAGAAGGTGAAAAGAGATGTGTAACCATATGAGGCACCTTATTTTTTATATCACTTGGTGGAGTGCTTGAATAAAAATACGCTGATACAACACATACATATATCATAGATTTCTTTGAGATTTTTTGAATTAGCTCTACTGAGTTTCAATTGAGTGTTTTATTTTATTAGAGAGGAAGAAACAACACTTGGATTGGACGGCCAAGTCCATCTTGCCCGCTGGCTCTATAAGGTTTTCTCTTTTAAGCAAAGAGGTCGAGCAAAAAGGTCTGTTATTTTACTCCTTTTTCACTCGCTAATTCATCTTGAAATTTGATTTTTCGAATTTTAAAATTTTAAGGCGCTCTATATTCTATATATTCAATCATCTTTTCTGCTATGTAAATTAGGATGTAGTTTTTCTTTAGAGATTAGTACTACATAGCTTGATTGTTCTTTGCTGCTACTTTTAGATGTTTTGAGATTGTTATAGGCGGTTGGAATTGATGTCTTAGGTGATAAGTAGAATATGTAATAACGGTTTCTACTGTAATATATGAAGTTAACCTATTGTAACATCTGAATATGAAGTTAACTTTTTTGGGTTGATGAAGTTTAGATTCTAATTAATATATATTATATTATTACTAACTCATATATATTCTATCATCTCAATAAAATTTGTTGAATTACAAAAATATTAATAGACTCTTGGATGATTTACATGCATGGTTAAACACCTTTATATGTCCTCTCCGTTAATTTTCAAACCCTTAGTTTCCGCAATTTTATTTGTTTGAGTGAGTTTCCACTATTTTCAAGCTTTGGATTTCTGAATGGTATGAGACTTAATTATCCTCTATATTTCAATGTGATTTAAAACTATATGTATCGAGAGAAAAATTATGTATATTGTACGTTTTGTTTACTCCTCTCCAATTTAGTCTTGAAATGTGTAATTAGTTTAGACTTTCGATATTACACATTATTCTCCGAGAAGTGACCATGCACAACTTCTTCTCCTAACCCGTTTCCATATTTAACCCTACAACTCACTGTAATCATATACACTTACAAATACTTCCAACATGAAAGAACAACAACAATGAAACTATACTGTTATACACAGACGAGATAGCTAAAGCTTAGTATTTACATGAAAATCAGGAGCCGTGCATCGCACGGATTCCGTAACGCTAGTAACATATAAAATTGACCTCTAGATTAAACATTTATAAATTTTACAATTACTATTAGGAAATTCTTTATTTTTGTTTTAATTGATCAACATAAATTTAGAGTAATGTCTACGTCATGTCTTCTCCTTTTGATCAATTTGTTATGGAATTGGAATCAATTTCGTAATGATGTTCGACTTCATTGCCTTCTTCATCTTCCTCTTTTTTTTGAAAGCTAATTTATGGTGGAACATGAATGTCAGGATCAGGAACCTACTTTGGATTGGTGAAGGGGTACGATTTGAGCGGTAGGATAGGATCGTAAGATGGAAAAATCCTACAAATTAGAGAAACTGGGCGATCAAAATGATAAAATGTGACTAATACATGTTTTTTTCATAAAATAATACCAAATCACACACCACCTTCCCTTAAAAGAAGAGGATAAAGACCTCTTATGGTTTGAAAAAACCCATGTGAGTTCTTTTGCTCAAATAAGAACGAAATAAGCCAGTGTCATACATCACGATTCAACGAGTGTTATTACATTTTTTCAAAATACTACTATATATAAATGTTGATTATATTAATATGTGATAATATAAGTTCTACTTTGTTACTAGCTTCCTTAATGTCCATTTATATGATTAATGTCTTGAATTACTAAAATTAAGTGAAATAACTTATAATAAATTTAAAATTACATAATATAACATCATAATCGTTTACGTAAGATAGTTAGAATCGTATATAGGACCAGAATTGTACCCAAGATCCTACTAATTTTATTTCGATCGATTAAGATCCTACCTTCAGTAAGATCTCACCTAGGATCATAAATCGTTCCTCCATTCCGGGATCGTAAAATTGTAGAATCGTAAGATCCGGATCCGGATTTTGACAATCATGTGGGGAATGCTATGAGTCTTGAGATTGTAATTGTAACTCCTACGTACCAAAGTCGAGAAGTCACTTATGTGTTATATATAATGGTCCATTACTCCTTTTTCTCTCCTTCACGTTTTTTCACAACTTCGATATCTACACTAGCAAGTATCGGCGCATGTTAATCAACGACGAGCATTTGAAACTCGAAGTTTATGTTGCTTATATTCACACAATGAGCATCACATGCAAGCAATAATTCAACATCAAGTTCAGTAATTGGAAACAAAATTTGAAAATATTATTAGAATCATTTTTCCATTTCACTTATACTCCTCCGTATATACTTGTGTATCAATACCGACAATACGTATCATAGAAATCCCTTCAAAAAAAACATTACATGAAAACATATATATACTTGTGTTTCAATATGTATCATAGATATCCGGTCCCCTCAAACAACATTCCATCATAACATATACTGTACTTGTGTATCAATATGATTCACACAAACCCCTTCAAAGAACATAAATATGTATCATTGAAACATATTATATAATATAGTCAAGATTCTATAATTTGGTACACTAGCTCAATCATTTTCCACCTCTTTTATATCCTGTTCCACATCATTATTTTCTGTAATAACAATAATAAAAATGTGTGTCCAAATGAGGTAGGCACACATTAATTATAAACTTCATCTTTATTTTAAAAAAATTCTAAAAATCAGAACCATGCCCAACACATACTTGCATATAAATACACCACACACATACCTAATGTCTCACCTCTCAATATCACCTTCTTCAATACATTTTCAGCAATGGCGGTGCCAATTTCATCATCAATAAGATCGATCGACCTCTCGGAGAAGAAACCGAGCTTATCGAAAGAAATAGTGAAGTGTTGCGAAGAGAGCGGGATTTTCAAGGTGGTTAATCATGGCGTTTCCTTGGATGTTGTTTCGAGGTTCGAAAACGAATGCCTCGACTTCTTCTCGAGGCCTGAATCCGAGAAGCAGAAAGCAGGACCCGCTAAACCGTTCGGATATGGCTGCAAGACCATTGGCTTCAATGGTGATGTTGGTCACCTTGAATATCTTCTTCTACCTTGCTTCAAGTCTCAACATCCTTCTGATTTGAGGTATAATGAGTTGATTAACATCTTGTCATTGTTTAGATTAATGACACTAAATACGTCATTTTTTATTACTAAGAAGAATTGACAATATTATAAGTATCGTATTTCTATATAGCTTAGGATTAATAATAATAATAATGAAGTAATGATTAAAGGGAAAGTGTCGGGTGATAATAATTTTTAAAATATGACCGTGAGAATGATGCACATTAGTAGTAAAATGGTGCACATTTAGTACTAATTTGATGCACAGTCGTTGACAAACTTAAAAACATCTAAAATTTGAAGAACATTCATTTTTTGAAGAACGTTTATTGAGAAATTGAAGAACATTCAGGTAAAAATTGTATATGTGCATCACTTTTTCAAAGATGTGCATCAAAAAATTTGATGCACATTTAAGTACATTTTGATTCACATTTAAGTATATTTTGATGCACATTAGTCATTCGCACGTTCTCATTTTAAAAATTATTCTCACCGGAACCGAACCATGATTAAACGAGGGAAAAGCTAGCCCCATGATAAATGTGGCACGTCGACATTTCCTGCTTGATAACCTTGTAGATGCGAAAATGATGGTTTTTTGGAATAATAATATATTTCAAATCGAAGAACTGTTGCTTCTTTTTTCACTAGAACAGTCGATTTCGCATTTTATTTAGGGGCAGTTTATGTTGGAAGTTTGTATAGTGATATTCATATTTCAAAAAATATGTTATTTCATATGTTAACGATATTAGATGCTTGCTAGTGAGTAGCGACAAATTTACATACTTCGTAGTTTGTTTTCATTTGTTCTTTCTTTTTCATTGCCTTTTTCTGAAGTTTAATTATTGAAAAAGATTTTACAGTGATCGAAGAACTCATTTTCAAGTGCCCTAATGGTTCGGTAATGCCCCCTCAATGCTTGGCTGGATCAAAATTAACCAAACTCCATTTTCACCAACTAACTTTGAGCTAAAACACTCTTACTATTATCTTTATCTTTCTTTCTTTCTTTTTAAAAAAAAGGTAAGGATGTTACTCCCTCCGCCCTGTTCTTCTCATTTCATTTTGGCACATTTGTCGAGACACGTTTTGTGTCGTTAATATCTCTTATTATATCTTTCTAAAAATTATAAAATTTTGATATTGTTAAAGTACTCAATGAGACGAACAAAACAAGATCCCGCATGACTATGTTTGTTCTTATAGATTGAGAATAATCTAGCGAATTGTATTAAATTGTGAATAGTGTAAAAATTGGAGATGAGAAGAACATTAGGGGATGAAGAGAGTATGTTTTTACTTTTCATTTCATCATTATTAAGATACTCTCTATTATTAATATTACTATTATTTTCTTTCAAAAGTTTTTGACATGCATCCTTTCATTCACAAACACTGTACTTCCTTCTTCTTTATCAAAATAAGAAATTTCATTGTTTAAAATATGATAGAGTGTCATAATGACCCTTCAAAGTTTTTAATTAGAAAACTAATTTCAAGTATTTTTTATTAGTTTTTGTTAAAAAAAAATTAACCATTCGGGTTTCTCTTTTTCCCCTTGGGATAGGGGTTAGTTTCTAAAAGGTCATTTTTCTAATAAAAACGTACAAAAGGGTTATTTACTCAATTTACCGTTAAAAATTTCTCTCTTCCAAAATACCGGATGAGTCTATTGATGACTTGTTTGGAGATTAATGCTTTAAGACTTGTTATATATATATAAATATTCATTTTTTTCTTGTCTAATTTTATTACCCTAGTTGATAAAAAGAGCTACTAAATTTCTTATAAGCAGAATAGTCTAAAACTAGATATTTTTATTTTTCACAGCTCGGTGAGAGAGTACGTACGATCAGTGAGAAATATAGCGTGTGAGGTATTAGATCTAGTAGCGGAAGAGTTGAATGCTCTAGACACGACTATTTTTAGCAAGCTAATCAGAGACGTTGAAAGTGATTCTGTTCTGAGGCTCAATCACTATCCTCCATCTCTTGACGTTCCCTCATTAGACGACGGAGACGACAGAGACAACGTCGGCTTTGGAGAGCATACTGACCCTCAAATCTTGACAATTCTCAGATCCAACGACAAAGGAGGCCTTCAAATATGCACGCGCGAGGGGCATTGGGTCGCTATACCACCAGATCCCAACTCTTTGTTTGTCATGGTCGGTGATGCCCTCCAGGTGAATTTACTTGTTTGATAAATGACGTGTGGAAAAATGAATATTTAAATGACATGTGACGGTTTTAGTGAGAAAGTGACATGTGGCGAAAACTAAGAATTGCTTTCATAGTTTAATAATAGATTAGAGATCATCATCTCATTCTCACCAATTTACCAACATGAATAATGTCAAAAATAAAATTATAACATTTGCTTGTGTAAGTTGTCTTCACATGTTTTGATGAGTTTGTTACTCACATCACTTAGTCGGGAATAAAGATTTCTTTAGAGGAATAACAAATGGAAACAAAACGTTGATAGAATCTTTTCTACTGGTTGATCAGGTTATGACGAATGGTAGATTTGAAAGCGTAAAACACAGAGTAATGGTGAATACAAGAAAGAGACGGATGTCGATGATGTATTTTGGAGCGCCACCACTTCACACTCGAATCTCGCCACTTCCACACTTAGTGAAAGATACGAGAGGGAATGGTTGTGAAAGCAAATACAAAGCCTTCACTTGGAGTGAATACAAGAAGGCAGCCTATGCGTCAAGATTGAGTGACTGCCGTCTCAATCTCTTCAAAAGACAAAGTCCTTGACATTAAATGTGTCGCCTATGGATTTATGATATTTTGTACCAAATGGTCCACCCTTGCTTGGAGAAAGTTACAAGTTGGGAGAAATTTTGGAAAGGAAAGGAGGGTTAATTGCTGATGGATGTATTCTCAAGGCAAATAGGACGTTGTGTACGGAGTATTAATTACAATTTTGTGTATATATTGTTTGTTATGACGGACGTGAGGAAGACGAAACAGAAAACATATATAAACGAGAAGATAACAAAACACACACAGATTTACGTGGTTCACCAACGTTGTGTTGGCTACATCCACGGACAGAAGATATCACATTGTATTTCAGAGGAGGAAACAGATTACAAGACTCACAAGAAACGTTCTAGATCTAAGAACACTCTCTCTTGCTACTTGTGACGGTTATCAAAAACCCTAATTTTCCCTCTTTACTAGGTTATGAGATAATAGAGAGTATATATACTACTCTCCTAAAACACAAAACCTAAAACAGGCCTAACAAGCCCAACCTAGGATTCAAGGCATAATTCTTACAAATCTCCACATTGACTTGAATCCTCCAGACGCAGATGTACCAGACGCACCATAAGAGTGCCAAAATGTACCAGACGCACCATCATAAGAGTGCCAGATAACAGACTTGGATTCTCCAGACTCAGATGCACAATAATAGTGCCAGATGAGCAGACTTCCCTCTACTCCAGATTTGTCAGATGCACCAGGGCGGTGCCAGATAAGCAAACTTCTCCTTTGCTCCAGATTTTCCAGATGCACCAGTGCGGTGCCAGATGAGCAGACTTCTCTCTGCTCCAGATTTGCCCCACATGGCAAGTTATCAACTTGTGATATTTAGCAAGTCCAAACAATATTCAGACTTGTTCTGAGGAACCGACTTGGTGAACATATGAGCATGAATATCAACACTACCTACCTTCTTCACCTCGATCCTCTTCTCACCCGTATGACTAAGCCTCATATTGCATAACTTAGTCATATCAACCGATGCAACATCACCAAAACTTATTATCGTAGAACCTTGTAAAAAATACAAAGTACTCCTTCTGACACCTTTCATAATCACATCTGAACCCTTGCAGACAAACAAAACTCCACCTTCACCGTTGAAACTGAACCCTCTACTATCTAGCAGACTTAGAGATATCAGATTCTTTGTCATAAGTGGAACATGTTTGACCTGATTCAATGTGCAGAATCTACCATCATGAGTCTGTATCTTGATTGAGCCTATCCCAACAGCTTTGCAGACATGATTGTTAGCCATCGAAATGCTTTCACCATCTACTTGCTCATATGTTGAGAACTGATGAGGCTAAAGTCGTAGTGCCAAATCAAAGAAAACCCTAAACACTAACTAGAGTATAGCAAGTAAGTAGAGGTCGAACCCAAGGGAATCAAAACACCAAATCAATGCAGTCAAGTGAAATATCAACTAGTAACAAGTAACCAAAGGGGGGGGGGTTTGATTGCAAGAACACACAAGTAACCAGTAACAAGCAGAAGAAGTTTGGGTGAGAATATGATGGGAAGGGGTTTCACCTAGCAAGTATCCACACAACAGTCAATCAAGTTGATCATAGATTTATCTCAAGTTCTATTCAATCCTAGGGAATGTTCCTATTCCAATCTTTAATATATCAGCAGGCCAACCGGTCCTAATAATACTTACTATTCAACAATCAGGGAAACCTCTCAAGATTAGATGAAATAGCAGCAAAGGGCACATGAATCATAAGGATGCATGCAATAACTTACAACCGTCAAGTATTAACATGCAATCAATTCTCTTTCATAAAAGCAATCAACTACCAGATCATGCAGATATGAGCGCTACAATGACAAGGAATTCCACCGTATATTCCTAGTCTAGCAATAGAAAACTATCAATCAAACTAGGTGATCAAGCTAGCAAAACTAATAGAAATCAATAGATGAAGAACAAGAGAATTAATACAAACCCATAGGAAAAGAACAAGAGTTTAGAAATCTCACAACTTAATAACTGAAGGTTTCAACCGCTAAGTAAAACAATGGAGATTAGTTCCTGCTCATGGTTGCAGAACTAAATTGTCTGATGGAAAAGATCATAGAAAAGATAGAAAGAACTAGGGTTCTTTAAATAGAGGTTAACCATAAAAATATATGGTAAAAGATATATCCTAAAACTAATTAATGAAAAAGGAAAAAGGAAAAAGGAAAGAAATAAAACAAAAGGAATAAAAGAAAGCACAACTCGGTGGTATTTGCTTCCAATTGTGCAGCCCAGCTGCTGCTTCTTCCACGTGGGCTCCATCCAAAAGTTGGGCCGGCTGCTTGCTTCAAATCCACGGTCCATCTCGCGCACAAAGGGGAATTCAGTACAATACCCGCGATCGCGGATATTAATCCGCGGTCGCGGATTTATTAAATATTCTCGGCTCCTCTCTGTTGCTCCACCGCGATCGCCGCTGATCCATGGCGATCACCGTCGGTGATTTCTTCAAGTCTTCAACTCTTAATCGGTTCTGATCCCTATTTCTTCACTTCTTAATAAATATCTCAGAACATAACAATGACTCGAAACACATATAATAATACTCCTAAATCAATGTAATAATCCCTAGTTACGCTATACAAAGTGTAACGTATCAAGAACCACTCTCTCCTTGGACAAATATGATAGGAAGCCCCAGAATATAGAACCCACCCATCAGAGTGATGAGTGTGTCCATCAGCAAATAGAGCAATATCATCTTTAGAGTTGGCGTCATACTCTTCTATGCCTGCAGAGTCTGAATTCTTTTCAGACTGCTTCTTCTTAGGGCAATCAAATTTCCAATGCCCTTTCTCTTTGCAGTAGTTACAGACATCATCAGGCTTATGACCCATTGAAAACTTCTTACCATTTCCATGTCCTCTACCGCCATTAGCGACTAACCCAGAGGCTTGATTATTTGTTCCTGCACCGGTTGCCTTATGACGCAACTCCCTTCTATGAAGAGATGACCTGACTTCTTCCAGAGTGACAGTATCTTTCCCAACAATAAACGATTGCACAAAGTTCTTGTATAAATGTGGTAGAGACACCAACAAAATCAAAGCAACATCCTCATCTTCAATTTTCACATCAATATTACGCAATTCTAGTAATAATGTGTTCAGTTGATCTAAGTGATCCCGGAGTTGCGTACCTTCCTACATTCGCAGTCTGAATAGGCGTTGTGTTCAGAAGCAACTTGTTGGTTAGAGATTTCGTCATGTACAAACTCTCCAACTTCAACCACAAACTGGCGACAGTCTCTTCGTCTGAGACCTCAGTGATGACATCATCTTCAAGACACAACATGATCGTTGAATGTGCCTTCTCCTCCAGAGTAGCCATCCCAGCAGCGTCGCTCTTCTTGTCCTTCGACAACGGCGCCCACAAACCTTGTTGTTTCAACAAAGCTCGCATCTTGATTTGCCATAGACTGAAACTGTTTCTCCATGTGAACTTGTCAATCTTCACGTTGAAAGCAGACATCTTTCCTCACCGGACTACAAACTCAACTAACCCGAAGCTCTGATACCAGTTTGTTGTGACGGATGTGAGGAAGACGAAACATAAAACATATATAAACGAGAAGATAACAAAGCACACACAGATTTACGTGGTTCACCAACGTTGTGTTGGCTACATCCACGGGCAAAGATATCAGATTGTATTTCAGAGGAGGAAACAGATTACAAGACTCACAAGAAACACTCTCTCTTGCTACTTGTGACGGTTATCAAAAATCGTAATTTTTTCTCTTTACTAGGTTATGAGATAATAGAGAGTATATATACTACTCTCCTAGAACACAAAACATGCTCAATTGGGCCCAACAATCCCAGTATAATTCTTACATTGTTTGTGTACGGGCATTCATGTATGTCTTCTTGAAGTTGAAATGAAGTGGAAGGATTAGGTAAAAGTTCTCATACGAACATATAGTTTTTTTTGGTAAAGTCATACGAACATATAGCTACGTACACGAATGTATGAGTATCCATTTCCTAACATAAATATATGCACGTCTAAAAATCACTATAAATGAAATTTTCTATATCATAAGCATAAGTTTTAAATATCTAAATTTGTCATGTATATAAATATATTTGTTCATGTGTGTTAAGAAATAAATCATTTATATTTTACACTATAATTTGTAGCATATTCGACCTCATTTATTTACTATAATGAACATTTTTACATACAACAATAGATCATATGACGCACTTCATTTTTTTTTATGAAGGTGAGGTTCTAATTGTTTTTTTTTATAAGGCAAACACCGATCTCCCTTATTGACGAAATTTTATCCACTCAATTAAATTAAGGGGGTCATATCGCTCTCAGGATTCGAACCATGACATGTGGACAAGAGGTTAGTGCCTCTACCGCTAGGCCAAAAGAGCTTCGGCGGAAAGGTTCTAATAGTGATTGGTGAATGGTGAGTCATAAGTTGAAAGTTCTTCTTGGAAGTTCATCCTAGTCATCATGAAATGAGCTTAGGTGGCAACAAGGGTGTCGGTAATGGCTATCGACATATAAAAGTGTCGGTTATGGTCAGCGCTTCAACATTTTACCGACACCTTGCCTATATGCCGGTATTAGTATGTCGAAAATGGACCCGTTCTCTAGTAGTGAAGTTTTATCTTGAAGTAAGTTTAACTTTCCCAACTAAAAATAAAATAAAATGTCTTCTGCACCAATTTTGTAGAACATTTCGGAAAAAATGATAGGTAGTGATGTGGCGGCGGGGGATATGCGTTGAGTTAAGTATAAGCTTACTGGCTTAGGTCACCAGTGTTTCAATCATTTTTTCAAAATAATTAAATTTGTAAATGTATATAAAAAACAATGAAAAATGAACTCGGCTTAAATACGAAAGAAAAAGTAATTATTTGAAAATATAGTTTAATTCATCTTGCACTGCTCTCAATCCCATTTCATCCACGCACGGATGTCGATGCATGTTTTGTTTTGTCAATATCTCTAATTACTCTAATTACGTATTAGTAAAAAAATATAAAATTTTGAAATTGTTATAGTATTTGTTAAGACGAATCAAACAAGACTATATGACTATGTTTTCGTTTGTAAATTGGAAGAAATCGAGAAAATTATCTCGGATTGTGAATAGTGTTAGAAAATGAAATGGAGTCGCTTATATAATGGGAGGGAGGGAGTATAATATAAGATTTACTTTTTAATTTCGTCTTGTTTAACTTCCGTTTATGATTTAAATCCGTGTAGAGCTATGTAATCTGTGACTCTTAACTCTGTGCAAAAATATATATCAAACCAAAGCCGAGCAGAACGAGCACTGTTTTGGTGGAAAAAAGGTCTTGATACTAAGTACTCCTCCGTCCCTAAATATAAGGTCCATTTGGGTTTTTAACACTATTTACGGTCGAAGAGAATCTTTCGATTTCGGGATACTCTATAAGGTAAAATATAGTCATGAGTGGTATTGTTTGATTCATATCAATGGGTACTTTAACAATATCAAAATTTTACAACTTTCACTAACTTGTAACGAGAGATATTGACGAAACAAAACATGCATCGGCAAATGTGCCCATTTGAAATGGGAAGATCAAAAGGGGGCGAAGGGAGTATCATTTTCAGTTGATTCATGACATTATATTGTTTAATTATAAAATACGCCTTAATTTCTTTTTATGTTCTACTCCCTCTGTCCCATTATATAAGCCCCATTTGACTTCGGTACGGATCCCGATGCACGTTTTGTTTCGTTAATATCTCTAATTGTTTATTAGTAGAAAATATAAAAATTTGATATTGTTAAAGTAGTCATTGAGACGAATCAAACAAGACCCTATATGACCATATTTTTCGTTATATATTGGAAGAAATCGATAAGATTCTCTCAAATTGTGAATATTGATGAAAAAGCAAATGAGGCTTATAAAAGGGGACATAGGGAGAGTATAATATACTCAATACTTAATATTGTCGGGGTAATTGATATATTTGTACTTTTAATTCAGATAAAGTATCATATACTTTGTATGTTTGTATGTGAGTCTAAGGGTTTGTTTGGTAAACTTGTTTATAAACTAAAACCAGTTTATAAACAGGTTTTGATGAAAAATGACGTTTGGCCTTCCTTTTCATAATATCATCTCCCAAAGATGAGGATTTTGTGTGATTGATCTATTATCTCTTGGATATATATAGAGAGAGTTCCGGTGTAACAAGTATTGTGGTGTAACGGTGTAACGAGTATTTATCATCAATGATATTAAGGTTTGTTAAGGTTGATATTCAACTTTATATAGATTTAGGTTATATATGCACTAATCGTATGTTTGTGCCCCTATTCAATCTTTTACGCTATTTGTTCATGTTTATTTAGTTGAATATCTACCCTATATTAATAGGAAAAGTATCACATGAGAATATATTATATGGTGAGAATTGAGAATGAATCTCCACTCTCCATTTTGAACCAATCGGACGGCTCACATCAAGTAGAACTTGATTTCTCACGCGCGCGTGGCCTTCTCCTCTTCTCCTCTTCCTCGCGCTTTTCTTTTTGTGGTCGATCTCCTCCTCTTCCTCTTCTCCTCTTCCTCTTCTCCTCTTCCTCCTCTTCTCCTCGTCTTCTTCTCTTCCTCTTCTCCTCCTCCTCTTCTCCTCCTCGTTCGTTTTAATATCGACTCTCCATTCTCCTTATCATTGTTTATTTCTCTCGATTTCTTCTGTTTTTGATTTGTAATTGATTTTTGGTTTTGTTCATGTGTTGCAGGTGTTCTTAGCTCGTTACACATCAATTGGCGTCATGGAACCAGGTTAATTTGTTTAATTAGGCTTCATTCTCGTTTTTCAGATTGTTTGTTTATCTTTTGTTGAATTTTTGCTGAATTATTGTGTACGAGATATCCTTTGATTGATTTCAGTAATTTCAGTGATTTTTCAGTGTTGATTTCGTCTTATTAGTATTCCTATGTATGATTGTTGCTTCAATTTCGATTTTCTGTAGTTGCTTGCAATTGATTCCAGGTTTTAGGTCTTTTAGCCATTAATTAGTTTTTCCCCATTGTTCTGTATTTGATTGTGTTTTTGCTTTGTTGATATTCAGGAAATTGCATTCCTGTTTGCAATGAAGTTGATGTTGCTAAGCCTTTTGTTGGTCAAATATTTTCTTCACTTGATCAAGGGGTTCAGTTTTATTTGAACTATGCAAATGAATGTGGATTTAATGTTCGTATGGGTACACGTACAAAAGCGAATGATTCCAGTAAAGTAGTTCTCTGGAACTATTTGGTTTGTAGCAAGGAAGGATTCACAAACACACGTGTTTTAACCCCAAGTTCCCAGATGTCAAAGAAAAGAAAAAGGACTTCAGACAGATGCGGTTGCAAAGCAAAGATAGCTCTTCGATATGGTGGACGTGATGGCTATTGTGTAAAGAGATTTGTGGAATCTCACACTCATGATATGGTTCCTAAATCTCATCAACATTTCTTGAAGAACAATCGAAAACTGACTCCATTCCACCAGGACTTCATTATTAACTGTTTAAAGTCAAATCTTGGTACAAGTCAAGCATACAAGCTGCTCAAGAATTTTGTTGGTACATACTCCGATATTGGTGCTACAATGATTGACTTCAAAAACTTCAAGAGGGATTTGAACTCGTATATGATTGGTTGTGATGGTCAAATGATAATTGACAATATGGTTCGTAAGAAGGAAATGTGTGAGGTGTTCTATTTCAATTATGCTGTCAATGAAAAGAATGAGTTGAGCCGTTTGTTTTACTCTGATCCCATCAGTCGCAAAAGTTATTCATTCTTCGGTGATGTTGTCTCAGCCGATGCAACATACCAGTTTAATAGGTATGTTGTAACGCCCCGAAATACAAGGGTGCTACAGTGCCAGGGATCCCCGAGATGGAAATCCCCTCAGGCGGTTAGTGAACAAGAAATAGGATACAAGAGATCAATATGAAGGCGAAAGCGGATACAAAAGGGTTCAAAGAGTCTGTAAAGATAAACGAACTAGAATACAAACACAACCATATGATCAAGTATCAAGGTAAAACCTAAAATCTGACGTATTCCGGAGAGGTCGCTAGCATAGGCTAGGATCAAAAGAAAAGGACAAAGGGGATTAGCTCGACAAGAGCATCAGTTTACAAAAGAGAAAACAAGTCTGCAAAAGACCCATCCTAGAATGCATCAAGTCGCCCTATCTCCTCCGTGCTCTGGAACTGAACGTATACCTGACCATGCACAAACACAGCCAGTCCCCCACCGAAATGGGGATTAGTCTCCAACCAGACTAGCAAATTATATGAGCAATAAACGTGTGATAGCATAGGCATAGAAGTCACAGACTAGCAGACATGCAAACATGCAAATATACAATAAATTCATATGCAAACATGTAGATTTCCGAAGATGTAGATATGCAAATATGTAGTGAATCTCTGAAGAGACATGTAGACATTCAAAGAAGTTAATGCATCATTTAATTCCTAATTTCACCATTTCAGATATATCATAGATTATACAGATGACCATATATATATAATACCATTAGCTTAGGAAATAATAACTACGCAACCTCACCAACGATATGCACTTTGGTATATACACTCATCACAATCATATAGTAATCGGTTAAACTTTACATATTTGTCAATCAAATCCAGGCAAGTTAAAATCCTTCCAAAGAAGGAAACAATCATTCACAAGCAACATATAAGCAAGTCGCTTAAATAAAATCATTTCAAATTCAAATTTCGAAAACGTTTAGAAAACAAGTCCAAGTCTGTCTTGGACCCGAAGGTACCTTCTCACCCATATTATGGGTATCAAAACTTTACCAACGGGTCGGAAACGGCCTCACTAGCTAGGTGACCCGGCCTTCCCAATATTGGTAAAGGAACTCCCACGACCCACTCAACCCGGACTCCGGGAAGAGCCCTAATCGAGGGATATATCTCGGATAAAACCATCATAATATAATGCGGGGCTCAGAACGATCCTTACCCGCAAGAGTCATCACCATAGCCACGTCATAACCTTGATCAAATCAACAAGTTCACACCAATTTCATATAGCCCTTGTCTATATGCAATAACAAGCATACTATGCTTTCGTGTTCAAGATTAACCATATTTCAGCATGATATCGTTAATATCCATTTATAAACATGAACCCTTATACCTGAGCTCATAAAGCATAAATACTTTCGGCATAATAAGAATCTCCACGACCAATGTATGTCCATAAGAAGCCGAACAAGAACGACACAACATGGCACAAGGCACAGTGAATCAATACCACAAACCAACAACATATGCAACGACAACGTCTATTTTCTCGATAACGACAATTTTCCAAACTGAACAAACATATCCAATGACAACATGGCATAACGAATAAAGACAATAAGGCAACTAAAATAACAACGATGTCAATATGAACGATAAAATCTAACACGTCAACAATAACCAATGCATCAATTCATGAAATAGATCAACAGCGACAATCAAATCGACAACAAGAACATGAGTTCCTAACATTATAATTTGATATAGTTATATGCATGCAGAATTGATGGTTCGATGACATGCATAATCTATTGTTCTAAACTTAAACTATGACACGCAAACGCTCACAAATAACTTGCCTTAGTTGACGATCAACTCCACTAATCCGTTTGTTGTAACAAGATGTCGCAAGATTCACGAAATGCTCATCTAAGTCGAACCTTCACGAAAAACGTCATAACTCATCACATATACATCCAAATCAAGAACCGTAAAATTCCTCATACTCGTAGGGAGATTTCTCACCTTGAAAAGCCAGCCACAACTTCCCAGAAATTACAAATTTTGCCCAGATTTTCCAGCAAGTTTACCTAATGGCCCAAAACTCAAATCCTTCCTTATTCCTCCAAATCTCAACTTCAAACAACCTATATCATCCATTACTTCCACCAATTTCAGTTCAAACATCAATTTTAACATAAACCCCTAAATTGAAAAACTAGGGTTCATAAATTCGGGGAAAAACTCACCCTAGGCAAAAGAAGAGGCAAGAGCTGCTGCGTAGAGGAAGCAGACGCGAGCTGCTGCGGACGAGCTGCTGTTGGGTTGTGAGCTGTAGTCACACGACCTGCTACACACGACCTGCTGAACAGCTGCTGCGCAGAGGAGAGTGCGAGCTGCTGCGCAGAGGAAGAAGGAGACGCGAGCAACGTCGGGCTGCGCGAGGCTGAGCGAGAGGCTGCTGGCTGAGCTGTTGTGTGTGAGCTGAAGTCAAGAGAAAGGAGGAAGAACAACTGCTGCGTGAAGGGAAGAGAAAGGCACCAGCTGCTGCGCGGGCATAGCCAAGTCGAACACTGCAGCTCGGCTGAGCTGCTGCTGCGTTGGTGTGCTCAGGTGGCTGGCTGAGCTGCTGGCTGTAGTGAAGATGGAGGAGCAAAGAGGAAGAATGTGGAGGTGCAGCGTGGTGTACGGAAAAAAAATGAAGATGAAAGAGTTGAGAGGTGAGGCACAATTAAAGCTACGTACAAGGGGTTGGGTTTTAATGTATAGGAAGATGTAATTTGTAAAGGAGGGAAGTATATTAAAGTAAGGATAAGGTTTATTTAGTTTAGGGTTAAATTCTCACTATATGATACGGGGAAATAAATTAAAACCAACCCAAACGTATCCTAATAAATTACGGAAGCATGAAAAATAATTTCTACAACTAGTTAGTAAAACGCACGTCATCATACATCATACGGGCAAAACCCGACACATCCAACTCAGAGCACATAAACATTTATGAAAACATTCCAAAGAATTCAAATCCAACACATAAGTATGAACCGCTAATTAAATTTATTAATCGTCGCATAAAAAAAATTTAACACGAAACTAGAAAATTACCGTGTATTACATATGTACAATAAAATCACATTCAAATGCACACTTGAGTAATTCACATGCACATATGTACAAATTACATGCACCTTAAGTTTGTATGTGATTAATACCTATATCCAATTATTCTGTTTTGTTTATTCACATGCATACCTGAGTAATTGACATGCATATATGTTCAAATTACATGCACCTTAAGTTTGTTAGTGATGCATACCTATGCCCAGTTATTCTGGTTTGTTTATTCACATGCATAATTGAGTAATTCACATGCACATATGTTCAAATTACATGCACCTTAAGTTTGTATGTGATGACTAGCTATACTCACCTTCTGTTTTTTGTTTATTAACATATTTTTAGGTATGATATGGTTTTCATCCCATTCACCGGAGTTGATAATAACAAGAAATCAATCACTTTTGGTTTTGGTTTACTCTTGAATGAAGATATCCCATCATATGTGTGGTTATTCGAGAACTTCAAGAAAGCAATGGGTCATGAGCCACATGTCATTTTAACTGATCAAGACGCTGCTGTTAAAAGTGCTGTGGAACAAGTTTTCAGTCATGCCGTTCATCGATTTTGTATGTGGCACATAATGTTCAAGGTTCCTGTGAAGGTTCATCTTAATTCACCATCAGAAACTGAGGAGTTCAAGAAAAGGTTCAATGAGATTGTGTGGAGTGATGAGTTGAAGAAAGATGAGTTTGAAGAGGCTTGGATGCACATAATCGATGACTACAACCTTGAGTCAAACAAATGGTTGGCAAATTTGTTTGATTTACGTCAGTTTTGGATCTCTGCCTTCTTTCAAGATGTTTGCATGGGAAGTATGCTTAGGACAACTTCTAGGTCTGAAAGTCAGAATGCCTTCTTTTCTGGTTTCATTGGAAGAAGTTCATCACTAGTCGTCTTCATGTTACAGTATGAGAATGCTGTTGATTCTCAGAGACATACTCAACGAAGACTTGACCTTGAATCATCTACAAGTGTTCCAACATTTAAGACTCTGTTGCTTTTGGAGAAAAAACTTGCAAAGATTTATACTATCAATGTCTTTTATGATATCCAGGATGTACTATGGGCTGCTATATATAATTGCATTCCTGTCTGTCAATCATTGGATGGAGATGTTAGAACTTGCAGCATTCTATGTGGTGGGCAAGTTTATGATGTGCATTATGCTTTATCCATCAAAGAAGTGAGTTGTGGTTGCAACAAGCTAATAACCACTGGAATGCCTTGTTCTCATATGTTTTCAGCTTTAAGAAGTGAGTTGTGGTTGCAACAAGCTAATAACCACTGGAATGCCTTGTTCTCATATGTTTTCAGCTTTAAGAAGTATGAATATTGAAGACTTCCCTAGCAATTTGATCAAGTCTAGGTGGACGAAGAAGTCAATGATTCAGCCAACATTTGAGATAGATGGTGCCATCTACAATCAAGGTTTAAATATGGATGAAAACAAGGTCCTTGTCTCTCAACTACTTTCTGAGATGCATGGTTGTGTCAATCTTATTGAGGATAATCCAATTGCCATGAATCATCTATTGAGTGTGGTAAGACGTGAGAAGGAATTGTTCCAAAAGTCAATGCTTCCTGATTCTACACTTGCATGTAGATCAACACAAAGTAGATTTGAGAAGTTTGTTGGTCCGGTTCCCGGGGTTATTAATATTCTTCCTCCTCCACATACCAAGAAAAAGGGCAGACCAAAATCTACTCGCTTAGTTGGTGTTGCAGAGGCAATCCGAGACAATGCATCCAAGGAGATTAGGCGTTGCACAATATGTCATGAGATTGGGCACAACAGTAGAACATGCAAGAAGGATACTCCAGTTGTTTGAAATTTATTTCTGTTATTCAAAACAACAATTATTTTCATGATATTTTTGTTGAATTTGGTATACGTGTGACAGTTGTTTTACTTTTCTGTTAATGATATACACTTTCATTTACATGCACATTTATGGAATTGACATGCAAATATTG
The DNA here is from genome assembly GCA_029168935.1 of Oxyria digyna. Taxonomy (NCBI): domain Eukaryota; kingdom Viridiplantae; phylum Streptophyta; class Magnoliopsida; order Caryophyllales; family Polygonaceae; genus Oxyria; species Oxyria digyna. The sequence continues at coordinate 17,565,074 of JAPVLV010000007.1, read as the reverse complement.
GAAATTCACATGCACATACTGTAAAATTGCAACTTTCTGTACAAGTGCCCATATATTGGTATTCACGTGCACAATATGTGAATTCACATCCACAATATGCATATTTACATGCACATTTATGAAATTCACATGCAAATTTTGGAAATTCTTATGCACATCCTTAAAAATTGCAACTTTTCTGTCCAAGTGTTCATATATGGGAATTCGCGTGCACATTATGTGAATTCACGTGCACATTATGTGAATTCACATGCACATCCTGTTGAAATAACATGCACGCACATCATAATTTTCATAACTCTAAAAACATTTCATTTGCAAATACCCCACTGTAAAAACACACCACTCAATTACAGTGTTCTAAAAACATATCATCCAAAATAACATCCAACTAGTAATATTTCCTCCAAAATAACACAATACATTATCATATTAGTCTTGATACTCCAACATGTATTCAATCAGATGTTGTCTTCTTTTTTGCCTTCGAGACCATTGCTACAACCTTATTCTTCTCTGAATTCCAATGATTATCAATGATTGAAGTGCAATACTTAATCCTCATAGTCTCTATTTGCTTTGCATCTTCTTTCTTTAGTTGACTGTCCCAATCATCCACACCATTTCCAAAGTAAGTTTCCATATGTCTCATGGCAAATAACCCGCAGTCAATCTTGTTTGCATTGTCTCTCCATGGCATTTCCAGTCTTACAGTAGGCACTTGGGTTTCATCTCTTAAGACTGCAGCCACGTTATCCATTTTGTGTGACATTAAGTAGTTCACAAACAACTCTCTCTGCATTCCAAAGAAATAATAAACAATTAATGATCCATTCTTAGTAGAATAGAAAGTACATGTGATTATTTATTAAAAAACTCACCAATTTGGACGGTACTTTTCCATACTTCTCTTGTACACCAACATCAACAACTGAATTGTCTAGGATATCAAATCTCGGGTTCTTGACATTTATGGCAATCACATAGTAGTGTTCAGAGTGACATATTGGAAATACAAACTGTAGAAAATACAAGAATCAGAAAGTTAGAAACCATGAATGACATGCACAAAACCAGGAATAACATGCACAAAACAAGAAATGACATGCACAAAACAAGAAATGACATGCACAAGACAAGGAATGACATGCACAAGAGAAGGAATGACATGCACAAAACAAGGAATGACATGCACAAAACAAGGAATGACATGCACAATTTTATTTAATAACATGCACATACAAAAGTAACATCATGCACACTAAATATATATTGTACTTACCAAATCAATTGCTTCCTTTGTTGAAAATGAATACTCTTTCATAACCTTTTCCATTTCGTCGTTGAACATACGAGACCTATCCTCCAATGGTTCGTCTACTAAAATTGACCAGTTCTGCAAATCATTTAACATAACATTAACATGTGAGCAATTAGTTTATGATCTCTAAAACTATACAATATAGTTAATGCATACCGAAACTTCTATTCTGACGAAGAACCTTCGAGGTTTTTTATCACTTTTGAATTGTTCATTCATATTCAACTCATCTGTCCACAAGTCAATTATGTTTGAATCTATATATTGCCCATGCTTCATTGATTTAAAGTCTTCTTTTGTTGCAGTTACATTCCCAAGCTTTACCACCAATTCCCTGAAAATTGACATGCATGTGAATACTGAGAATATGCGTGTGAATATTGAGAATGTGCATGTGTATACTGCGAATATGCATGTGGATACTGAAAATATGCATGTGAATAACTTACTTGGCATTGGATGAGTCTTCAGTTAACCAATTATACAATTTGTTCTCTGCAGCCGTTGTTTTGTCATTCAAATTTATCGCTCTTGGCTTCCAAGGTGACTTGTGGTGCTCAGATGGTTTCCATTGCCTCTTCTCTCTTGTTCCATATTCCGGCTGCACAATTTGAACTTTTTTATTTATTTTCTTTCCTTGATTAATGTCTTCTGCATTACTAGATTGATTCAATGCTTCATCCTTCAAAAATATTTCAAAATAAAATGTTAGAAATACATGCACAATCATCCATATTGACATGCACAACCAATTATAAAGACATGAACAGAAATAAACCTTATCCTGAATCATGGTTTCTTCATCCACACTTGCTAGCTTGATCCCTTATTCCAATTTTGTATGCCTTTTTCTCAATATTTTTGGCTTTTTCCATTTTTTAATTTTTTTTGAATTTTTGATTTATAACATGCAAAATGAAATGCTAGGAAAGTAAATATGTACAATTACTCATATCATCCCCTCCCCCATACTTGAATGAAACATTGTCCTCAATGGAAAATAAAGGACATACAAATGTAAATGGGGAAGCAAGGATAATACTCACTATGGTGATGGTGGTGGATGGTGTGGATAGTAGGGGTTTGCACCCCTGAAGAACTCCTATTGCCTCTGTTGCAACGTCTGCATGGTCTGCTCAATGTTGGTGAACCAACTGTCATAGCTGCTCACAGTCCGGCTCACCTCAGCTAGCTGTGTCCCGAATGCCTGCTGCTGAAGAGACATACTCTCCATCAGACTGTACATCCGCTCATAATCAAATCCCGGGGCAGCAGCCTGAGGACCTCCCTGATCAGCCCCCGGAGCACCATCATGACCTCCCATGTCAACTTCCATCTCCGCCTCCTCGTCAGAATCCTCAGCCTCAGCACCATCAGGCAATAGTCGAAAATCCCTTGCAAGAGGACCAAAGGGAATGAATCTAGGTAGACGCATCTTGTGTGTGCCCTCATGCTTGGACAACCATGTATAAATATCCCGGCGCACATCTAGAAGCAGTGCACGCCTCAGCCCTGGAACATCATAAACATAGTTGGAGTTGTTGCTACCACTAGGGATAGCATCATCTCCGAAACAGAGTCGGGCAATGAGAGTGACCATTCCTCCCATACTTATCTTGCCCACCTTCTTGCCCATCTTCCTGTATTTGGCCACACTATGGCAAAAAAGCAGGATCCAATCTGGAACGGTCCCACATTCAGGTGTGAGGCTCCATAAAAACTGTAAATCCTGAGCAGAGACCTTGTTCACCTCCCCACGCCCCAAGAAACACATGGCTATCACCTTGTGAGCTAGCCTAAGGCAAGGATGAGTGAACTCGTAATTGTACTGAGTAATAGAAGGGTTCAGTACCTGTCCTGTAGAATGAAACCAGAAATCTGCAGCCCTCTGATCAGGCTCACTCCAACCTTCACTAGGGTCCTTGGTCACCCCAAATAGTACACTCAAATCATCAAAACCAAGAACATAATCTTTACCTTGCAGCATGAAAACAATATTTCGTTCCTCCGTACTGAATGAAAAAGTAGCAATAAAGTCTCGTGTCAAAGTCTCATCAGTGGGAGCGTTTTTGGTCATAAGTCCACCTAAACCACCATGGCGATCGCCATGCTCTCTCGAACTCCTGAATGCTCCTGTTGTAGAATGGCGATCGCCATAGTGATGGTGGCGATCGTCGCTGCTCCGCAGAATGCCTTCGTCTTCATGTCTTGAATCTTGAATCCTCTTCTTCTTCGGTTCTGGTCTTCGTTTCTTCACTTCTTCATAAACAACTCAGAATATAACAATAGCTCCAAATACTTGTGATAACACTCCTAAACTAATGTAATAACCCCTAGTTACGCCATACAAAGTGTAGCGTATTAAATACCCCCATACTTAGACTTTTACTCGTCCCGAGTAACTTACAGAAAAGCTACCCTTACAATGAAATGCTCAAAGCCTCAGGAAGTACAAGAATATCTCCTAGTGATTACATACTCAATAAGCCCAAAGCATACAAAACGCAACAACAACAATCAAGAACAAATGTGATACAATAAGCACAAACTCAGAACTACACCTTATTCCTCCAAGTGGCCTACCCGAATCCTCCTATATGCCTCCTTCTTATGTCACCATAACGCCAAGATGATAATGATCCTAAAACACTCAATTTTTTTTTTATATAACACTCATCTTGCTTGGGCGCCCTTTCGGGTTTTCATCCCAACCACTCAATAATTGTTCCGAGCTCACCAACTCACATCTCTCAAGACTTATTGTTGCCTCAGCCTAGTGCCGGCCAAGCCACCTTCTTATTGCATAGATCTTGCTATCCAAGGATTTTGTATGCCTTTTTCTCAATATTTTTGGCTTTTTCCATTTTTTAATTTTTTTTGAATTTTTGATTTATAACATGCAAAATGAAATGCTAGGAAAGTAAATATATACAATTACTCATATCATCCCCTCCCCCATACTTGAATGAAACATTGTCCTCATTGGAAAATAAAGGACATACAAATGTAAATGGGGAAGCAAGGATAATACTCATTGTGGTGATGGTGGTGGATGGTGTGGATAGTAGGGGTTTGCACCCCTGAAGAACTCCTCTTGCCTCTGTTGCAACGTCTGCATGGTCTGCTCAATGTTGGTGAACCAACTGTCATAGCTGCTCACAGTCCGGCTCACCTCAGCTAGCTGTGTCCCGAATGCCTGCTGCTGAAGAGACATACTCTCCATCAGACTGTACATCCGCTCATAATCAAATCCCGGGGCAGCAGCCTGAGGACCTCCCTGATCAGCCCCCGGAGCACCATCATGACCTCCCATGTCAACTTCCATCTCCGCCTCCTCGTCAGACTCCTCAGCCTCAGCACCATCAGGCAATAGTCGAAAATCCCTTGCAAGAGGACCAAAGGGAATGAATCTAGATAGACGCATCTTGTGTGTGCCCTCATGCTTGGACAACCATGTATAAATATCCCGGCACACATCTAGAAGCAGTGCACGCCTCAGCCCTGGAACATCATAAACATAGTTGGAGTTGCTGCTACCACTAGGGATAGCATCATCTCCGAAACAGAGTCGGGCAATGATAGTGACCATTCCTCCCATACTTATCTTGCCCACCTTCTTGCTCCTTGGAAAGATGGCTTGAAATAATAACCGGTAATGTTTTACCTTTTCCAAGAAAAGCATACTTCAAATGTTTGGGCAGCTCCTTCAATTCAACTTCTGGTGCTTGCACAATAGATGGTAGGAGCTTCTCGCTCGGTACTATTAGTTCTAAGGGGCCATTGCCCACATAAGTGTAGGGAGGCTTACCTTCAGCGTTCAATTGTGCCAAGACTACCTGCATGTTAGTGGATAGAGACATATATGCATGTGGATCCTCCACATCATTCTCAATGATCGATTTCAGCTCATCACAACAAGTCACATCAAACACATCTTGCACAATAGGCTCAATCACATCAATAGAACACAAAGAATGGTCATCAATGGGATGTTTCATAGCATCATAAATATTGTATTCAACCTTCTCCCCATCAAACTCCATTGTCAGTGTCCCACTGTTCACATCAATCTTAGTTTGAGCAGTTTTCATAAAAGGCCTACCTAGCAAATAGGTGTTGCATGCTTGTCATGCTCCATATCCAAAACAAAGAAATCAACAGGAAAAATCAAGTCACCAACCATAACAAGAACATCTTCAACCACCCCTTTCGGGTACACATTAGATCTATCAGCAAGTTGAACAACAATTCCTGTTTCATGCAATGGTCCTAAACCTAGTGATTCATACAAAGAAAAAGGCAAAACATTGATTGATGCTCCTAAATCTAGCATAGCTTTTTCGAATTTAGTTTCACCAATCACACATGGAATGCTAAACATGCCCGGGTCACCACATTTCTTAGGCATACGTCTTTGGAACACAGCAGAAACTTGTTCACTAACTTTAACCTTTTGTCTTCCCTTGAGTTTTTGATTCCTTTTAATTGTGCAAACTTCTTTCAAAAATTTTGCAAATCTAGGAATACTCTTGACAAGTTTAAGTAAAGGGATGTTTACCTCGCACCTACTGAAGGTTTCGAAAATTTCTTTATCGTTCTCTGGCCTTCGAGTGTCCTTCAATGCCTCGGGAAAGGGAGCCACAGGCTTCTGTGAGAATAGAGGAGGAAAGTTGGGGCGAACATAATTGTCAACTGGCTCAGATGACTCATGGCGATTGCCATCAATGGACGGCGATCGCGGTCGCGACCCTTTAGCCTCTGTTGAAATATGGCGATCGCCAATTATTGGTGGCGATCGCGGTTCCTTCTCGGCCAGATTCTGCTTGCTCTCTGTAATGTTACCGCGATCGCCGCCAATGACTAGCGATCGCGGTTGGTCTTCTGGAGTTTCTGTCTCAGGATGTTGCTTCTGTTTGCCCTTTTCAGCATTAGATTCTTCAACCAATAATTTTCCACTTCTCAATGTCACAGCACTGACACTTTCTCTCGGGTTTACTACCGTTTGAGATGGTAGCTTTCCTGAATCTCTAGCTTCTAAGTTGCTCACAGCTTGAGCAATCTGCCCTATCTGTTTCTCAAGATTCTGAATACTCGACTCCGTTTTAGCATTTTGTTGCATCACAGATTGAGCTAAGGACTTAATCATCTCTTCAGCAGTCAGAGAGTTTTGAGGTCTAGGCTGATTTTGGTGATTTTGCAATACTTGAGGGTTTTGAACATTATTCTGATTATCCCACCTCAAGTTAGGATGATTCCTTGTACCTGGATTATAATGATTAGCATAAGGATCAAATCTAGGCCTAGGTTGCCATCCTCCTGCAGCATTTACCTCAGCACTCGGTTCTTGGAGTTGTGGGCACTCGTCAGTAAGATGCCCTGTGAGTGTGCATACCCCACAAGCTCTCACGTGTTGTCGACCACCACTTTGCAGCATAAAAGACTTCATCATATCTTTCAGTTCATTCATATCACTTTGAATTTTAGCGGGATCAAGTGAACTTACTGACTGTGTTCTTTGCCTGCTACCAAACTGCCTTGAGCTTTCAGCTAATTCCTCAAACATTTCAGTAGCCTGAGGTACAGTTAATCTTAAAAAGTTACCTCCACACGATGCATTCACCATACGACGATCTTCATCAATCAGTCCACTAAATAAATACATGAGAAGATCATGATCAGTGTAGCTGTGGAAAGGACAACTTGAGCACAACTTCTTGAATCTCTCATAATATTCATAGAGACTTTCAGTTGCGTGTTGTTGGAGATTTGTAATGTCCTTTTTCAGGCTGCTCAGTTTAGTTGCTGGAAAGTATTTCTCCAAGAAAACCTTTTTCATCTTAGCCCAAGTATCAATACTCCCAGGGCTTGATAGTAAAGCCAATCATTAGCAGCGTCTTTTAGAGTGAATCTGAAAGCTCTTAACATTACTTGTTCCTCAGTGACACCCCTCGGCTTCATGCTAGAACATATGGCATGAAACTGAGCCAAATGTTTGTTTGGATCCTCACCTGTTAATCCATGAAAGTGTGGAAGTTCATGAATCAATCCAGCTTTTAGCTCAAAATTCACACCCTCAGCTATCTCAGGAAACCTCACTGCTAGAGGTTGTTGATCTAAGTTCGGGGCAGTGAGCTGCCTCATAGTAGGCAGTGGCGGTCCATTTCGATCACCCATTTCGCTACTTTGGTTCAAAGCTGCTCTTTGGTTCCTGTGGAACGTCCTCTCAATCTCTGAATCAAAAGCAACAAGAGATGAGTTAGTAGCACGGGTCTGAACCATAAAGGTTCACACCAAACAGTTGATAAATCACAATTAGCACAGAATTGGAATAATTCAACTCCCCGGCAACGGCGCCAAATTTGATGAGGCTAAAGTCGTAGTGCCAAATCAAAGAAATAAACTCTAAACACTAACTAGAGTATAACAAGTAAGTAGAGGTCGAACCCAAGGGAATCAAAACACCAATTGATATGCAGTCAAGCGAAATACCAACTAACGAACAAGTAACAAGTAACAAGTAACCAGGGGGGGTTTTGATTGTATGAAACACAAAAGTAACAAGTATCAAACAAAGGGAGTTTGGGTGAGAATATGATGAGAAGGGGTTTCACCTAGAAAGTATCCACACAACAGTCAATCAAGTTGATCATAGATTTATCTCAAGTTTTATTCAATCTTAGGGAATGTTCCTATTCCAATCTTTAATATATCAACAGGCCAACCGGTCCTGATAATACTTACTATTCAACAATCAGGGAAACCTCTCAAGATTAGATGAAATAGCAGCAAAGGGCACAGGAATTATAAGGATGCATGCAATAACTTACAACCGTCAAGTATTAACATGCAATAAATTCTCTTTCATAAAAGCAATCAACTACCAGATCATGCAGATATGAGCGCTACAATGACAAGGAATTCCACCGTATATTCCTAGTCTAGCAATAGAAAACTATCAATCAAACTAGGTGATCAAGCTAGCAAAACTAATAGAAATCAATAGATGAAGAACAAGAGAATTAATACAAACTCATAGGAAAAGAACAAGAGTTTAGAAATCTCACAACTTAATAACTGAAGGTTTCAACCGCTAGGTAAAACAATGGCGATTAGTTCCTTCTCATGGTTGCAGAACTAAATTGTCTGATGGAAAAGATGATAGAAAAAGATGATTACTAGGGTCCTTAAATAGAGAACTAACCCCAACATAAATGGTAAAAGAAAGATCCTAAACGAAAATAAGGAAAATAAGAGAATAATAAAAGAAATAAAAACAAAACAAAATAAGGAAAGTCCGGAATATCTTCGGCCTTGTTGTGGCGATCGCCATAGATGTCTGGCGATCGCCATATTCATTTAAATCTCTGCCGTGTCTCTGTTGCCCCATGGCGATTGCCATGCTCTCTCGAACTCCTGAATGCTCCTGTTGTAGAATGGCGATCGCCATAGTGATGGTGGCGATCACCGCTGCTCCGCAGAATGCCTTCGTCTTCATGTCTTGAATCTTGAATCCTCTTCTTCTTCGGTTCTGGTCTTCGTTTCTTCACTTCTTCATAAACAACTCAGAATATAACAATAGCTCCAAATACTTGTGATAACACTCCTCAACTAATGTAATAACCCCTAGTTACGCCATACAAAGTGTAGCGTATCAACACTCTACAACAAGTGTGTACATAAGGGTGATGATGTTCCTTCTAAACCAAACATCCGCCGTTTTGTTTTTAAGTAGAACACGGCTGAGATCGGTTGGTGTAAGACTCTTTACATCCCTTAATTTCTTCTCTCCACTCTTGGGATCTTCAATAGGGTCAAACTGCTCTATAAAACCATTAAGCAACTCTGAATCAGTTACAGCAGAAGGAATGTTAATTTTAGTATCACCGTGAGGAAAGCCTAAGTACGTCTGAACATCATCCTCTTCTATCCGGATAATACTTCCTTCATCTCCAATCTTTATTGAAGAAGCAACATGGTTGAATTGGCTTAATATCCAATATGACATTCTCCAAGGAATTTTTCCAATATTCCATTCCAACATGCACCCGAAACTCATATCCTTAATGGCTTGCTTTTGTACTGGTTCAAGATTATTAATTGTTTCAACCAACAATAGTGGTGAACTTCTTGTCTTGATGGTTACGTATCCAGATTCAGCTCTTTAATTCCAACTCTTGTTTTTTTGGGATTCCCCACATCCTGTTTTGATGAACCTTTTTCCCTTTGAAACTTTTTCATAATTTTTTCCACAGGATCCTTGTCCTTATGAACCATTGGTTCCTTACCTTTTCCTGTTGAAGTAATCGAAGCTTTCGCTGATCTAGGACTCGTCCTAGTTCTTTCTCTTATAACCAATGGTCTTGATGTTGGTTTTTTGTTCTTCATTGTTGTTTGCTTTACTTTCTTTACCTTTACAACTGTAAAATTCAGAAATAAATCAACAATTAGTCAGTTGTTACAACTTCCCAAACACATAGAAATACATGCACAAATCAGAGAATTACATGCACATATATGAAATTCACATGCACAGTTTGTAAATACACATGCACATCCTGTAAAATTGCAATTTTTTGTGCATGTCTTTATATGGGAATTCACGTGCACTATATGTGAATACACATGCACAATATGCATATTTACATGCACACACATTATCATAACCAGAGAAAATACATGGACTAGTAATTAATCTTTTCCTTTATCAATCATATTCACACACAAGCAAAATTTGATGCACTCCCAACATAAATTTCATGCACAACAATATAGAGTACATTTATATGAAATCTACTTTACCTTGCGCTTCATTTGTTGTGATTGGATTTGGATCTTTTGGTTGTTGACTTGTGTTTGGAACTTCACTTGTTTCTTTTTCCAAGTCTGATACAACACCCATGACAGTATCAGTGACATTGGTGTCTTGTACATTCTTTGTCCTGCCTTCTCGATTTGCTACTTGAACAAAAACAATATAAGATTAGTAATGAACGTAGTACAATATTTCTTAGGAAGACATAGATTAAGAACTAAATTATCAAAGTTGGACCTCTATGCAAAGTTGTTTCCCCAATAGTCATGGTAGCGTCCCAGAAATGTATTACTCTAGGTGTGCTATCCTTTTCATGATCTTTTTTCTGTTTTTTTGAAGCTGCTACTTTATTATTTTTTGCTTTACATTTAGCTATCAATATAGGAAAGTTTTTTAGTTAGTATGCTTAACATATACACCATCAACTACATGCACTTTCAGTCATATTAACATGCACATTTAACATATCCACATGCACATAATCACTCAGACTCAAGCACACACAAATGAACCTCTTCTTTCATAATCAAGCATATACACCTTCAACCACATGCACTTTCAGTCATATTAACATGCACATTTAACATATCCACATGCACATAATCACTCAAATTCAAGCACACATCCTAATTGGCACCTCTTCTTCCAAAATCAAGTAAATACACCTTCAACTACATGCACTTTCAGTTATATTAACATGCACATTTAACATATTCACATGCACATAATCACTCAGATTCAAGCACACATCCTAGTTGGCACCTCTTCTTCCAAAATCAAGTAAATACACCTTCAACTACATGCACTTTCAGTCATATTAACATGCACATTTAACATATTCACATGCACATAATCACTCAGATTCAAGCACACATCCTAGTTGGCACCTCTTCTTCCAAAATCAAGTAAATACACCTTCAACTACATGCACTTTCAGTCATATTAACATGCACATTTAACATATTCACATGCACATAATCACTCAGATTCAAGCACACATCCTAGTTGGCACCTCTTCTTCCAAAATCAAGTAAATACACTTCAACTACATGAACTTTCAGTCATATTAACATCACATTTAACATATCCACATGCACATAATCACTCAGATTCAAGCACATATCCTAGATGACCATCCTCTCTCATAATCAAGCACGTATATGTGTAGACGCAGTGTGTCAATTTTTGTCAATTTTAGATCTAGTAGATATGCATGCTCAAGAGTTAAAATCAACAAGAACACATTCATATGTCTAGACGCAGTTTGTGTCAATTTTTGATCAAATTCATTGTGAAAACCAAAAGACACACACTCTAATCAATCAAATTGATCACAAAATTAGCCTCATCACCTTAACTGATACACATTAAACTGAGCACGACGAGCATATTTATGAGGAATATTCTCAGAAATTTGGAGAGTTACCTTGTGATTCCAGTGGATTTCTTGTTGGATTCTCCATCTTTTCTCTGGAAACTTGTTTGATTTTGGAGAGTTACCTTGATAACTTGATGGATTTTGGCTGTAATCTAGGTTTTGTGTTCGTGTAAAACCTAGGGTTCGTGTTCGTGTTTGTTGGAATTCTACCGGAGGATTCTCTGAATTTTTGAAAGAAGATTTGGGAAGACTGATATTACGGTTTCTGCAACGGAATACAGAAGCTTCATTATTGAGCGCGTGTATGCAACGCAGTAAATTAGTAAAATCAAGCGCGTGTTTCCAAACGTCTCTTGCTGGGCTTCTACCTTGATGGACCGTGTAGTCCAGTGGATTTGATTTTTTGAACGACCCATGTGTATTCTCAATTCGCACAGTATAATTGATTCTCACCAGATCCGTTTTCATATTAATATAGGTAAATTAACTTGAATATCAACCTTAACAAACCTGAATACCATTGAAGGTGAATACTCGTTACACCGTTACACCGTAAGAGGCTGTTACACCGATATTCAACTAAATAAACATGAATAAATAACGTAAAAGATTGAATAGAGGCACTAACATATGAGAATGCGATTAGTGCATATATAACCTAAATCTACATAAAGTTGAATATCAACCTTAACAAACCCGAATACCATTGAAGGTAAATACTCGTTACACCGTTACACCACAATACTCGTTACACCGGAACTCATCTATATATATCACTCTTGAAGTAGTGATCTTATTTTTGTGTGATTGATCTTATTACCCCTTGAAGTGTGTAATAAGAATTCATGCAAAAATAGATATAAATCTTATATGTTGTCTCCACATGTTATAACAAAACGCTTTCCATTGCGAGAAATATGCAGGTAATTTTTTTTCCAACAAATATTTATTACATGATAGGATGATACTTCAATTCAAGAATGGACTAGTTATCGGTTAAAATCAGTTAAAATGTAAAAATATTTGTGATTGAAAGTCTTAAATAAACAAATGAAAAATTCACGTACACTTCTTTTCACATTGACATAGATATACATATAAATACATGCACATTCGCATATGTGTGCAAGTCTCTAATAACTGATGAAAAAACATATATATACAACAGTAAATACAAGAAATATGCATGTGAATATGAAATGGCGTTAATGTATTCGTATATTCCTAATATAAAGAAATTCACACCCAATTCCAAAAACTTATAGCAAGATATGGAAACTTCTACCTCCCTCATTAAAGTTTTCCCCAAAAGAGACTAGACACCCATTAGATAAGAATCTTATCCCTTTCATATTTAGGAAATCACAAATTATGATGAATATTACAACGTACTACTTGTGAATAGACGTCAATTTGTAGTTACTTGAAATGGGTCCAGAAAAGAGATGTTCACACCCATTTTTTGATCGACACCTTGACACCCCTAGGGGTGTCAAATCGGATGGGTCGGGTCGGGTTTCAGACAAATTCGGGTCGGACATTATTCGAAATTATAACAAGTCAGAACGAGTCGGGTCGGGTTCGGACCAGACACCTATTTATCGTCCAAAATCGGGTTTTCGGGCTAAATTTCGGTTGGACGATTTTCGGGTAAGACGGTTTTTGGTCCGGGCATGTTTTCGGTCAGGTCGTTTTTGGGTCCGAACATGTTTCAGGTCGGACAGTTTTCAGTTCCGGACGTGTTTCGAGTCGGTCAATTTCAGGTTTGGGCGGTTTCGGATCGGGTCGATTTTGAAAAAGAGAAGATTTAATTTTAAAAATGATAGTTTAAACTAATTAATGTGAATGAATTGCTAATTAAGTAGGAATTGATCAAACAATCTTGAAGTTCGGACAATCTTTGATTTCGGACAATCTCTCATTTCGGACAAGTTCGGGTCGGACAATCTCAAATTTCGGACGAGGTTCGAATCGGGCAATCTCGGGTTTCGGACGAGGTTCGGATGGGACAATTTCGGATCGGACGGGGTTTGGATCGGACAATATTGGATTTCGTACATTTTTCGGGTCATACAGTTTTCAGGTTTCAGAATTAGTCGGTCGGGTCGGATTCGTCTCGGACATAAACTTTTCCATTTTTCCCGGGTTTCGGTCGGGCTTTTTTTTGGCCGGACCGGTCGGGCTTTCGGGTCGGGTCTAATTTTGACAGCCCTAGACACCCCTAATATTATAAGTACTTTGCGTTTTGGGTTCATTTTGTTAACACTTTGGCCTTGGATTAGGTCCACAGTCTTGTCAAACTTGATGCAAAAATAGTAAAATGTCTTCAGCAACTACTCCCTAAGTCCCTAAATGTTCTAAGAGAATCTTTAACACTATTCACGTTTTAAGAGAATCTTCGACATATTTTTCAATATATAAGAAAAGATATAGTAATATGAATCTTGTTTGATTCATCTCATTGAGAACTTTAACAATATCAAAATTTTATAATTTTTATTAACGTGTATTTAAAGATATTAACGTTACAAAACGTATCTCGACAAATGTGTCGAATGGAGATGGGAAGAACATTAAGGACGGAGGGAGTATATAGGCACAAAGCCCAAGAGACTATATCTTCGACATATTTTTCAATATATAAGAAAAGATATAGTAATATGAATCTTGTTTGATTCATCTCATTGAGAACTTTAACAATATCAAAATTTTATAATTTTTATTAACGTGTATTTAAAGATATTAACGTTACAAAACGTATCTCGACAAATGTGTCGAATGGAGATGGGAAGAACATTAAGGACGGAGGGAGTATATAGGCACAAAGCCCAAGAGACTAGAGAACAGTAGCCACCGTCAACAAGGAGAAATGACAAATCTCTTGTTCATGCTGCAAAATCTGTATAAATGACTCACTTAATATATGCTAAGTTAATTGTTTAATCTGAATATAAAACTTACAGCAGCAAAATCTCTGGCTACAGCAAAAATTTCCCTCCATTGCACTTGCATCTAACCATGTTTTCAATAGGTTCATATTTTAAGCCGGCTTTTGTAAATACTGATTTGTAGTTTCTCTATGAATTACTCTCTCTATTGGGCTGGAACAATTGGAGTTACCTATTCATCAACTGCCAGAAAGCCTGGAGCTGATAGTAGCTGTTCGTGTCCTCATCTTTCTTCGGTTCATCATAGCTCGTCATGACCAGCCTCGGGTTTTGCTTCGTCTGAGGCTGTACCGTCAGAGGATTCATCCTCAGTAGATTTTGAAGTAGAATCAGAAGTGTTTTCACTCTTTGCTTTATCTGTTTCGTTTTTGACGGGCTTTTCAATCTTGGGCTTTGGCTTAGGGATCCTATTGACAGTTGAAACCTATGAAACCAACAAATAATGTTGTCTCAGACAGGGCTAATTTTCTGAAACTAGTTTTAATGTTCAGGAATTCTAAATTTACCTTGGATTGAAGATCAACTAACTTTTCGTAGACCGCATCGGAAGTCAAAACTGGGGCAATGCGAACAGGAGTCCTGTAGTAAAACCCAAGTTAGCAATTTATCACCGTCAAATCACCCCATTATCAATCAAGTGGAAGAAATCCAAGAAATACAGCTTCTTTATAAAAGATAAATAAACTAAGGAAGAGCAAAACTTGGCTTAGATTCATAGCTTTCTGCATAAGATAGCAAGTGCAAACTATAAGAATTTGAGGTAATGCAAATAGCAGTAGTGGTTACTTATTTTGCTCAGCCTCTTTCTCATCCAACCATTTCTTGAAATTCTCAGCGCTGCTCAAAACCTGAAAGATATGAAAGGATCAACATGCAAGCTCATATGATGAATCAAACTATACAGTGAACTCAAGACATTGAAGCTGTAAATCATCTGACTGTGAGAAAAATGAGATAAGCTACCTCGTCAATTTTGTCCTTTGGAATCCAGGATTTATCAGTCTCCCAGCCGCGTACAATCTGGAGAAATTTCACAAAATCCCATAGGAGCATTAAACTTGAGTTTATCAAAGGTCTGTGATTTTCAAAACACAAAATGCAGATTGAAGTGGTTATACATACATCTTTGAGCTCGGAAAGATAGCTTCTAGCAGTTTTAGCTGCTGCAGGACGAGCACTAAGTTCATCCAATCTGAAAGAAAACAATCATCAAGAAACTCTATTTATTCAAGGCCAACGTATGCAATTGATTGAAGGACTGTTGTATTCTTGAGCTTCAAGTCAACGCAAACCTGAAAAATATGGGGTCGCCAATAGCTTTCAACATATCAAGACGTTCTTGAAACTCATCTCCACTGGCATCTTCGCCATCCATGTAAAGCCATTCTTGAACCTAGGGAGAAGGAAAAGAAGAGGTTTCAAATCTATGTTAGAAGGCGCGGGAAAAAAAGAAACTGGTATCACAAAAGTGCTATCATCTTGCTAACCTCCTCCAGTTTTTGGATAAAGGATTGTCGCTCCTCACTGGTGGAAACTTTCTCAACTTCTTCAGACGACTCCATCTGGAAAAGATATTTCCACAAGAGATAAGTACAATTTGTTCTCTAAAACCCAATTTGCAATTGTTTAGTTTCACACACCTTTTCTCTAGTGCTATATATGTAGCCTTCCAGATCATTTTTCAACTCTGCAGTTCTCCTTCGCTCTGCATCCTTCCTGTCGAGTTCCTCCAATTTCCGCTTAGACTCGGTGAGAGATTCTTTTGAAAGGGGAACTCTGGGGCCTGTGGTCTTTTCCGTGATCTGCATCAACACAAAAGGAGATGGAGCAATGAACTTGATGAAAACGTTTATCATTAGCATAGCGTCGCCAAAACAAATGAGAACTTGCTAATACCTTCAAGGGAACTCTAAAAGTTCGCTTCTTCAACTTCTTTTCCATAACCACAGTCTTGTTATCTTCTTTTGCAGAAGAATCAGGAGCCTCTGTATTGCCACTGTCAGTATTCGTTTCACTGTTATTTTCTTCTGTAGAATTTGTTGGGCCTTCAGCTGTTGTGTCACTAGAAGCTTCAGCCGGGTTGGCTGAAAGAGTTATGTTCTCAACTGTCAAGTTCTTTTTAGGAACTTCTACCCACTCAGATATCTCAATGACAGCTTCTGCACGATCCAATGTAAATATGCTGCTTCTGCTGAGAGAGAAATGCAAGTTTGCTTTGATCGGTGCAGAAAGGTTCCGGGATGAGTACCTAATGTTGAAAGAAAAAAATAAGCATTAAAAGTGAGGGTCTGTTGCTAGAATTTTCGATTAGAAAAATAAAGAAAATAAATTCTATTAATGGCATGCAACTTGAAATTCCTTACTTCTCACTAGCACCAGTTAGCCCGGACAAAGCGTACTGCGCATAAACCAATGAAGAAACAGAGGGTGGCAATAGCTCTTCACTCTCATAGGCTAGAGAAACTTCAAAGTCTTTGTTACGAACAACAGAGCGGAACATCTGGCATAAGAAAAAATAGGACAAACTCGTTCAAGTCTTTCTCTAACGACATTGTCCTTCTAGCAAATTCAACCCGAAACTTCAATTTACATACCTTACTGGGAACCTTTTTCATGCGCTGAACAATGACTTGTTTAGCGTTCTCATCCTTTCCAAGATCAGAGGCGTGCAGCTCCATCACATAACCATAAGTAGCACCATCAACCATTCCTAGTTTTCTATTTAACTTGATACCATCGCTTAAGTTAGCAGCATGTAAGGCTGCACCAAGAACAGTAGCCTCATCAGCATCCAAATGTTTGTCTAGCTCCTTCCTTGCAAGAAACTCTTGGATCTTAGCCTGTAACACAAAAAACGATCATGAAATCTTGGTTCTATCACAAAACCAATTACATAACATCAGAATTTCCTAGTCTAGGTCCAAATAACGGAAGAAACTTACCTGCAACTTGGGCACCCGGGTAGCACCTCCTATTAATTCTACTGCATATATGTCTTCAACCTTCAATTCTGATTGCTTAAGCACCTCTTTCAAAGGGATGAGTGATTTCTCCCACAGATCTTCACAGAGTTCTTCAAACTTCTCACGAGTTATGGTGCTCCTACAGAATTACAAAGTAAGATATTGGGTAGTTCAAAAAATTGCATGCAAAAGTGCACATTTTAACTAATACTCATCGTATAAAAATATATAGAAACAAGAATCTGATTTCGTATCTAGTAACTATAGGTCCCTCATGTAATGAAAGCTGGTTGAACCACTAATAATAAACTACAGCCAAACAACAAGCTAGCAACACAATTACAGAGAGAAATTTATGTGACAAGTTCTATGTAGTAAACACATCAATAAGGCATTACAAGTATCTTCCGAAAAATTAGATCCCAATTAAATATATAAATGAAGTGATCCATCTCTAGAATAGAACCAGAAAAAATGACTGTCAACCTACCTGAAATCACGATCATCGTGGAGTGATTCTACTGATATAGGAGCTGCTGTGTTCGCACTTAGGATTTCCTTTGTTCTCTTTACCTGTTTCTTCAGTTTGGCCATTGCCTTGGGGTGATTCCTCACATCGCCTCCAACTTGGTTATTGAACTCATCAGCAAAGTATTCCACCAACCTTGATTCTAGATCTTGACCTCCAAGCTCAAAATTCCATTTAACATCTTGTACCTTATAAGCACACCAGACATGTGTAAGCCCATTACAAATACCTTAGACATCACCCAAAGACTTCAAGGAATCAATAACCATAAACACAGCAAAAACAATAATAGATCCTTTTCACAAGTGTACAGAATTACACAATATGTTCAATATTGACTCTCTTTGGACTAATCAATTTGCCACAGGGATCCAATCCTCACAAAGAAAGATTAATTTTCAGAGAAAAGGTAACCATTTCAAATAAGTCCAGAGCAATATTAACGAAACATTATTAGGATTTGAATGCCATTCAAGTATACTACTTAATCTAGATCAAGAACAGTATTAAGACTATTAACACATAACAAAGAACAACTTTGATCAAATTCATATTCTATTTAATATATTTACCTGAAACTGGTTGGCTGAAACGGTCTTGCCATACTCCTTGGTGTTGTAAGCTGAGAAATAAACCAGCGCAGCATAGGTATTACTTGATCCCATATCATAGAACACAACATATCTGGATTCATTTGCGAAATTCTTATCAATCCCATACTGCAAAGCAGCTCCAGAATGCTCATTAATCAGAGATAGTACGTTTATCCCCGCCAATTCAGCTGCCTGCAACACACCTTTCCTCTCTGCCTGCCCGAAATATGGCGGAACAGTGATCACCGCGTCCTTAATCGCCACTTTAGAATGAAATTCAGCCAGATTCGTGGCATGCCTGAGAATCATCGCCAGCATCTCTTCCACAGAATACACAGTCCCATCATCGATCTTGAAGGCCACAATACCTCTAGAATCTTCAACAATATCGTACGGCAAATACAACGACTGAAGTTTCTGCTTAGCGTAACTGTAGGGCTTCCCAATTAGATCACGGATCTGACCGTAGACCTTATCGGGGTACCTGGCGATCAAGCCGGCGGCCTCTTCACCGATTAGACGATCCCCGGACTGGAATGCGACCAGGGAAGGAGTTTTACGCTTCGACATCTCATTGATTGCGACCGAAATCGGTGTCTGGCCAGGCTTAAGGTTGACGACGGCGACTTTGAGCCATTCAGATCCCAGATCTATGCTCAACACAGCGGCATTCGATTGAAAAGCTAAGATAGAAAACAGGCACAGGACTAACCCTAATCTGAGTAGCATTTCGAAAGGACTCTAGAAAATTGCCAGAACAGTAATCTGGAACTAGTGCAAACAAATTTTCACGATTTCGATCGAGTAATCGAAAACAGTGAAACTGTTTCCAGTCAAATCCAATTTTCAGGGAAGCTTGAGGAAGAGGATCGATCGAGAGGTCTTTTAACGTAGTAGCTGACGTGGAAAATGTAGAGTGTATGTATCCAATTAAGTTATTACACGTGGACGAAACATACACTTGGCAAGCTTTGAAACGTCAGGTGCGTTGGTAGTTTTTGTAATAAGCCTCTTGAAAGCTCGAACCAAGTCAAGTGGGACCATTGACCTTGATTTTTTTGTATGACGCCAAATGGGCCAAAAGTATTTTAGGCCCATACAAGAGGCTTATTCGTGTCTCAAGTGGGCCTATAATTCACTAAATATATATTGTATTATAAACATATCAGAAATAGTCAAACAGCGGGGATAGCTCAGTTGGGAGAGCGTCAGACTGAAGATCTGAAGGTCGCGTGTTCGATCCACGCTCACCGCAATTATTTTTTTTTTGATCTTTTCCAAGGAAATCACATTAAAAAACTTCCACTTGTATTAACCAACTAATCCGTATTTGACTTCTGACAATATCACCGGAGCGAGATCCAGATCTCCAAAAGCACGTGACAGTCAATTAACCAGCTCCAAACCATCTGATTTATCCCAAATACAAACACTAATCATCTTTCAAATCCAAATACACTGAAAACTACCCACACAAAAGAAGAAGAAGATGTGTCACTTGTTTTGGACAGTATCACTATGCACACTTGTTCTACTAGCCTCATCCTTCTCCTCTGCTTTATCAAGCAAGAGAATAAAAAAGCCAATTCTGATCAACTTCGGAGACTCCAACTCCGACACAGGCGGAGTTTTGGCCGGAGTAGGTCTACCGATCGGTCTCCCTCACGGCATCACCTTCTTCCACCGAGGAACTGGCCGGTTTGGAGATGGTCGCCTCATCATTGACTTCTTTTCCGAGCATCTCGGGCTAAGCTACCTTAGCCCATACTTGGACTCTCTTAAGCCCAACTTCACTTCTGGTGTTAACTTTGCAGTTAGTGGTGCCATGACACTTCCTCAGTTCACCCCGTTCGTGCTCGATGTACAGACTCGTCAGTTTATTCGATTCAGAAATCGATCCCGAGAACTCATCTCCATGGGTATGGGATAAGACTACTGTTTTTTGATAATGTGTGTTCATATGCTCTGCATTATTTATCAATTTTTGCTGTTTATTGTTAGACAAGAGGATTCTTCACACTCACAAACTTGGATTGTAATTACTCAAGTTACAGAATCACCCTTTCTCAGAGGAGTAGTATTCTCCAAAGAGCCCTGGCACTATGCCTTCTTTACATATATTTCTGGATAACCCAAATAAAAGAAACTGACTCCCTACTTAAACAAACACCCTCCACGCTGCAGACCACTAACCCACTAATAATAGTAAAAGACTCCACTACCCTTGATAACTGTCACAAGGGTATGCTGGAACATTCCCTCTACCCGCCCCTTTGTTGGATCTCCTCGAGTAAACGATATAAGGCCCATTGGGCTGTCCTGCTGTGCTAACATTTATGTTCAACATACATGATTTTTGCAGGATCAGATGAGGGCTTGATCGATGAAGACGGCTTTCGAAATGCGGTCTACATGATCGACATTGGACAAAACGATCTCCTCCAAGCACTCTACGCGTCCAACTTAACCTACCAACCAGTTGCAAGCAAAATCCTTTCATTCATCCAAGAGATACAGTCTGCTATTCAAGTAAAATAAACTAAACTTCAATTTCCTATATGAATTTCCCAATTTTGTAACCTCAATGAAATGCTAATCAAATAGATCATATACCAATACGGTGGCCGGAAATTCTGGGTCCACAACACGGGCCCATTAGGGTGCGCCGCCAAGGAGCTAGCTATCAACCCCCACACAAACCGTGACCTAGACGAGCTCGGTTGCTTCAAGGTCCATAACAAGGCTGCAAAAGCCTTCAACAAAGCCCTTAAGAGTCTCTGCAAGAAAATGAGGTCGTCTTTAATGGACGCCACCATTGTTTACGTTGATATATACTCAGCCAAATATGACCTCTACGTCAACTACGCTAAATATGGTAAGTCAACTAATGAGTTCGATTCATGCTGGAGGCGTGTAATGATTTGTGCTTACTTTGGTCATGGTATAGGTTTTAGAGAGCCGATGATGGCGTGTTGCGGGAGTGGAGGGCGACCGAATAACTACAACAGGAAGGCAACATGTGGGCAACCAGGATATAGCATATGCAGGAATGTGTCACAGTCGATAATATGGGATGGTGTTCATTACACCGAAGCTGCTAATCGTTTGGTTTCCAGAAATGTTTCGTCTGGCCGTTTTTCCAGTCCTGAAATAGCACTATCTAGCATGTTTGGCACCTTTTAGGTTACCATAAATGTTTGAATCTCCAACCACGCGGTTGTTTATATTATGTCTAAAAACTAGCAATAAACAGTAATTGCAAGAAGCTTGAAGCTTGAAATATATAACCTCGTCTATGTACAAAAATTATCCATCAACAGAAGGTATAATAATTCACACCAATGCACAGCTAATCAAATCCGAAGGTTGTGATATTTGTATCAAAAAAATTACAATAGCAAGAAATGAGGGAAAAGAATAGACAATAAATTACATGAGCCAGCAATAAGTTTGTGATCTATACTAACCTCGGTCATCCATTCGGTCATCCACTGAATACTTGCTCATTAAGCTTTTACGAAAATAAGCTGGTGTGAGAGTGGTTGAAACAGTAATCATCAACAGGGAAAGAATCTTCAAACGTTTGTGTAGTTGGAGAAAAGTTGCATCATTATATCAAGAGTTTCAGGGTAGAATTTCCTGGCAAATAAGTAGCATGGACGCTTCACTCCGTTCCATAAGCAAGGTCTTATTTGCACTTCACTCTGCAGTACAAAAGAAATAAACTCGGTTCATTCTTTATGCAAATTTGCAAGTTATTGCCATCAATAACAGTAGTAGATAGGCTTACCTGATCTTCACTAGTAACATGCACACTCACATCAATTGACTGCAAAAAATGTTCATCGAGGTAATGAGTGAGTCATGGACGAACAACATTAATAACATATACAGTGCTAGGGCGAGTGATGCTTGTTTTCTACAAGTCTAAAGAAATTTCAGAGTGATTCACATTAAAATTCTAATTTTCCATAGGGTGGAAATTAAATAAATGGCAGTATTTGTAAAAATATATTTCAAATCAATTAAGTGGAATGATAAGCATAGTGAAGAACCCAGAGAACTGAGATAAGGTGAGAGAATACAAACATACTGTAATATTATGTAGGAGCTCATAGCTAACGTCCTTGGTTCGGTATACCTTCGGGTGCCATTTATGCTCAGACCAATCAACATGTGTGACAGACCAATTTGCAATTCCCCCAGGATCGATCATCTGGAACACAACAGGCAGCTGTTAAATTGAAGAAAGAGCATCCAGTTGTTTCTTGGTTAAGTGGAATTTTTGCAAGGATAAATTTTGCTTACACTGATGAAAGTTGGCAAGTAATGCTCATCGGCATAGCAATTACGCCCATCCAGTCCTGGCTGTTAGAATAAAGAGTTTGCATCAATATGTATTATTTTTCCAAGGGAAAGATCTTATGATATTTCTGGAATCAATTCCGACGCTTGTCAAACGAAGACACCGTCCTCCTAATATATATCTCAAGTAACAAAGCTTGACTTATGATATTGTAATGTGAGTATTTTGCAGAAAGTTTATGTCAATACCCATGTGGTTCTGCTCATCCGTCTCCAAATGCACGAAAATAAAATAATAGAATGAAACAGAGGAAGTGTTGTAGATATTAAATCAACTTATTGTCCTTTTACCATCGCTAGAAAAGAACAGACAAAACTAACGAAAAACGTATTCAGTAACGCAAATCACAAAGTCAAGATCAATAAGGGCTCACCCGGCAATAATCTCGAAACTTGGAGTAGTATAAATTGTCAGCCATCATTACGACAGCATGTTGGCGCTTCATTGTGAACCACTGTAATAAAGCATAATGTCACATTTAGCAACTAATCCACAGCTATTGAATAGACTACTTAGCAAGAAAATCAGTTGGACATTCAAGGTAATATGAAATGGCCTTTCAGGACATTATATGGAAATTCAACAGGTGGTGTCAAGCTACCTCAAATTTATGTCACATTTGTTTCTTACCTGTGCACCCTTTCGAAAATGTTGCTCTTCAATTTCAGGGAACATATGTTCAGAATACCTGGCATTCCCATGTGGACCAGGGTCAATGAAGCTGAGAGGAGAATGAAGGACATGGTTAGAAGAAACAGAAACATAAAAACTGCGTTAGATTTCTACTGTACAAGTTGAAATTGTGTCAACTGTCACTTACTAGAATAACAAATTGCAACAAAGCTAACCACAAAAAACACTTGTGAAACAGGTATTGTACAAACACGTGATCAAAATTATATCTTCATGGATGGGGAAAAATGGACACACCTGTCAATAAAGCTGACATTTGTGTACAGAAGATAGTGGTACACATAGTCAAAATCATGCAGGGGTACACAACTGCAAAACGAAATAATACAAGTAAATCATTGGAGGCTCAAGAAAGAATTACCATAAAGTTTAGATAAAGAAGAAAGCAAGTGGGGCTATAATCAATTAACCTGTCAGAAAGTAAAACAAAATGCTCATTATCAGGATCCTTTAAAGCATTAGCCAACAATCGCCTCTCCGCATTAACCATTGAGATATCACCCCATACTACCTGCAGTAGAAGCAAATACAAAATTCACTTAAGTGGCTTAGTGGTTTGCCTACTCATTGTACACAAGCTTATTTATTCTATTACCATCTCAAAAACTGCAATAGTTCGTTTATAAGGACATTAGAAAGCTTATTATTAAATAAAGTGTACTTATCGTAGTTGATAAGGCCTGAGCCCAGAGGTACTTTGATTAACAAATAACAATAGCACCCACTATATACATAGAAAATAGTTAATTACAAAAAATGTTACCTTATCACTGCGGACATCACTATCAACGAAGTAATGACTTTGATGTACAGGTTTTCCTTGTGATGCATGTACAAATACAGTAAATTTTCCTTCATGGCCCTGCCAAAAACATATGAAAGGTTCATATGTGAAAAAAAAGAAGAAGCACAAAGTGCAGCAAAGCAGAAGCTCGTTAGGGAGAAATGGTACCCAGAGACCGTGTTCTACAGTAGATTGAGAATATAAATTTGTATTCAATAACATTCAGAGCATGTAAGAACCTGATTCGGTCTATAATTTTTGTTCACAGCGTCTCAGCAAAGAAATAAAACAAATTCCCAGATGTTTGCAGTCTATATTTTTTTTACTGTCACTAATCCTAAGTTCCCAACTAGAATTTTTTTAACTTAACACAACTATAATTAATAAGCCTCAAATGTATGTATAATAAGACTGCCAAAATGTAGATAAAATAAGAAACGGACAAAAACAGTCTAGGGTTCACAAAAATGTATCAAAAAGTTAGTCTTTTTTCTAGGAAAGACAAAATAAGCTCACGCTCTTGAAAACAAATCAGGCCAAAAGTAGCCTAAACGTAAGAAAGGAAACTGACAAGACAATTCTCCACAAGAGGGTCACCTTATAATCACAATGCCAACATCACTTGACCAAAAATAGGTGGACAGGGAATTAAGGTCTGTAAAATAAGTAATCCATTTTCACATTAACAGAAGAATCATCAGTGAAAAAAGATGTCAATAGGTAATTTTGGAGTGTTGGGCACTGATGACTGATCCTTCAGAGTGAACTGCTTTTGAGGAACATATTGCATGTGCTAAACCAAAGAAAAAGAGTAAGACAAAAATGGTACAAAGATAAGCTAGATACTTACAGAGAAAAATAAATCCCATAGCCTTTCAAATGGCAAAGTACCCGGAGTTAAGAACATGAAGGCAATTTTTGGATTATTTGTGCGTCGAGGTGGCATATTCAAGATTTCATCAATTACTACTTGAGAAGCAACCTCTTGATCAGTGAGTTCCCTTC
Source organism: Oxyria digyna (assembly GCA_029168935.1). NCBI lineage: Eukaryota > Viridiplantae > Streptophyta > Magnoliopsida > Caryophyllales > Polygonaceae > Oxyria > Oxyria digyna. The sequence continues at coordinate 17,539,682 of JAPVLV010000007.1, read as the reverse complement.
TGGTCAGCGGTGGAATCCAGTCAGTAAAAGCTTTGCAACCTCTAGAAGAAAATAGATAGCAAGCAGTGTGGCTTTGAGATGGAATTATATAACCGCCGACTAGAAACAGGCTGACTAAGCAAACCAATACTATGATCCAGACAGGTCTCTTAGCATGTTGGCGATGACGAGTCATTGGTAAAATCTGCATTCCTAACTGCCAAGCGTCTCTTGTCTTCATCTTATTCTATTCCTATCAGCTCCATCTAAATATATACTATAACTTTTTACAGTCTCCAATGAACTCACTTCTTCTAAGATAACTCTTGCACGGGTCTCCAAATTCCCCTACACAGATATACTATATGTACCTCGGGCCTGTAAATAAATACAACCAACATCCCCGTTTACATAGATATACATAGAAATCATGAAATCCTTACTCATATATAAATTGACAAAATTCCGCGCATGATATGGAAACCAAAATAGCTATATTTTATAGATCCAATTATTTGTCTAACAAAAAGATTACATAAAAATTCGATTATATTTTCACCAATAACACTCGTGACAAAATACGAAATACAAATAGTTAACTGAATCAACCAAAACAAAAAATGTGCCGGCAACAAGAGTTGTGTTAATTGGCCTGGTGTTCTGTACCCGAGAGACTCAGAGCGTATAAGATATAGCCACCTCATCATCATCCACAATCCACATGGAGACAATTTAAAATGAATACACAGACCCACAAAATAAGGTAAAAACTACATCCACCACGCTTATTACTTCTTCTTTTCCACTTAGACCCTTAGTCAAAACACTTTCAATTCTGTAAGACTATCCAGTGTACTTTCCTGTCATATAGCCCTAAATTAACACGACAGTACAAAGTTCATGGACAGGAAAGTAAATTGTGATCCTTATTAAGTGCGATAAATGATATATTTTTTACAAATCCTAAAGTTAATGCTGGTTGAATGTAGTAAACCTGACGAAAACACAAAGGCCAAAATTCTTGGGAAAGGAAACCAGAGAGAAGGTGAGAGGAAAAATTCTTTAAATAAATCCCCTCTCATATAAAAATAACATAAATTCCGTGTGGTAACCCTGAGAATTGTCTTTTTTTGTGAAATGCCCACAAGCACTGACAAATTTGCCTGGCCACCCCGAGTTGCTGAAAGATATCGCATTTACCCCTCCGTTTCCTTCTGTTAAGCTAGCGTTATTATTTTACAAAAAATATAGAGGAAAGGAAAAACAACTAAAACAAAACTTGAAATACACTAGTCGAGCCTCTTGAGCCTTACAAACTTCGATCCAACCAAGTTGAGACTTGAGAGTGATTAAGCCGGTGATTGGTGGCACTACACGGATTGAGACAACGACACGACCTGGTAAGGAGTCGATTAAGGAGACGACATCACAACTGCTGTAAGGTGATTCCATCACGAGAAAGCCGACTTGATTGAAGGAGACGGCATCACAGCTGATGTAAGCCGACAAAGAAGGTAGGATTGTGAATCAGGTACGATTTGTGAATTAGGGATAACGAAATTCGAGGGCTTTTCCAGTTTAGAAACTTGATTGAAAGTTAGAATTTATGCACCAAAGATTTGGATTTTATTGAAAATAAGGGGTTCAGTAAGCTGAAATCAGTTTACCAAATTGCAGTTATGAAAAGTTGTTTGAAATCAAAATCAATAGTCCCTTTTCAGCATCGATGTGATCATTTCTAGCTTTAGTTAGCTCAAAGTAACATTTGGCACTTGGCAGAGAATAGAACTTGGTCATCCTATAGACTTTCCATCCTAATGTGTGGTTCACTCATTTAGTCATTTCCCACTCATTAATCACCTCATAAATTCTGTCTACAGTTCATTCTGTGATAAAAATAGGATGCAACCATACACATAATCATTGAATTGGGAACTGATTACTGATGTATTAACCAAATAACAATTTCATGAAAATATATACATCTTGTGTTGTTTCTATGACCACAGAAGCCAATATTAGTGAATACTAAAACACAAAGAAGAACAAATCCTGAACTCGATAAACTAAACCTTAAATTCCTAAGGTTGTGAACACTGAAGCTTGAGTTAAAATTCAAAAGTAAACACAAGGTTTCCCATCAGCCTACCTTGCCAAGCACATAGACTCCTCAAATCCCAAATCGAATTCATTTCAATACTATATTGTTTGAGTTTGTGAGATCTAATAGTAAAACCCAGCAATTTCAGAAGAAAAATGTTGAAAGCATGGAATTTGTACCTGAAACAGTGGCTCTGGCGCGTATTAGTCGTCCAGCTAAAGAGAACCTCTTCGTTGGCTCCGTCGCCGGCCTTGTAACAAAAGGTGAAGCTCCAGATTTGACGAAAGACAGCTTCTTCTTCTTTTTCTCTTTTTTATTCTTTCAACTTAACGCCTAGTTGACCATGTCAAACTGGGGTCACTAGGCGAAATTGTCAAGACTTGTGGGCAGTAGTCAAATCCCAATCCAAAACCCCTTCTGCATTGGAGTTGGAGTAAATAGTTGGCCGAAGGTAGAGAGCCAAAAATATGGGCCTTGTGAGCCAATAATGGAAGTACTGAATAATACTGAATAATAGTTGGCCGAAGGTAAATAGTTGTTTGTCTCTTTTTTTTGTAAATTATGGAAGTACTGAATAATACTCTTTATATTTTTAATTTTTTCTTTAATTCCTTATGAGGTCAATAATACTCGTAATATGGTGGATGGAAACCCTAAAAACCCGATTTCCCTTTCTTCCATTGCAGCCCCAAATCACATCCTTCTCTTTTCCATCCCGTCTTCCTCCCCGACATCAGAAGCTCAGAGGCGTCTTCCTCCTTCATCTCCCTGTCTTGCACATATCCTCCCTAGGCCGGCTCGCCACCTTCTCCTCCTCCTCGTCCGACAGCGAATCGAGAGGAACTAGCAGAGAAGATGGGGACGGAGTCGAGGTAGGATGTTGGCCTGGTAGATCTTGGCGGCCTTGGTGGAGGTGAGGAGGGCAGAGAAGGCTTTGCAGCAGGACGAAAACCAGGGATAACAATGGCCGCTCCTCCTGCCTCCGACGCCTTGATTCGATGCCCGCACTGCGCTGGTCCTCTATCAAAAGAGATGGTAAACCTACTCGCTCTATGTAAAAACGCTTCACCTTCCGCAATCTTTGTTTTTGCTCTATTCCACTCAGCTCCAATTTTTGCACAGGAAACCAGTCGATGGACAGTCCCTCCTCTAGTTCGGGACAGTTTTTCCATGGTAGATATCCCCTAGCGACTTGCTGTTTCTCATCTCGTAATCTATTTCGAATTAGGTATGTATTAAATTTTGTAGTGATAAGCTCCTGAGTGTACTTTGGTTGTTTGTTTCTCCCTCTTTATTTTATAGATTGGATCCGCTGTTGGTGGTACAACTAGTGCGTTCTATGGATTCAATTACGGTGAGTTTCTTCTCTTGGGTTATGTTGGATTTGGAACATGGAAATTAGTGATTTTGCTTATTTGTTGTGGCTCCCATTAGCTTAAGATGTATAATTTCTCGTAGACATTTCAAACTAGATGTCAAGTAACCGAATTCAGATTGCTATCTGTTCTTTGATTTGGCCAATCCCATGGGTTGACTTTGATATCTCTAGCCAATTTGTCTCCTCCTTAGCATGCATTTAGATAATTCATGTAATAATTTGATTATCCCCAATTTGTGAAAGTACTGAAGCCTGTGTTACAAGGACACGGCACTTTTTTGCCTATACCCGGGTCGACCCGATCCAACACGGATCCGGGTACGGAATACGGCCCGGACACGGCAGCCTGCAATCGGACACGGCGAGGTTGCTGGCCGTTCGTCTGCAGTAGACATTGTTGCACTGTTTTGAAGGAAGAGAGGAAGTTGTCTGTGTAGTTGAAGGAGGAGAGGAAGAGTGATGACCTAATATTTTGGGTCGGATGACCCTTTAACCAAAACCTAAGAGGCCCAACACTCTATAATTATAGTCTATTCCTTAAAGTGAAGCCCAAAAATAAAAAATGAGAATAGATTGATATCTAACTTACTATAAAATGAGAAGTAATTTATATCTAATCTAATATAAAATAGATATAGGGAATTCCTTTATAAATTTTATTAATTATATATATATATTTATTACTGCTTACCGTGTCCCGGTACCCGTGTCCAAATTTCGGACGGTGTCCCGGTGTCCAAAATTTTCGAGAATTGCATACCGGACCCTCGGATCCGTACCCGTGTCCATGTAACAGACTGAAGCTGATTTGGCTGCAGATAGGGATTTTGTCTAGCAAAACATGAGTCAAGTAGTTGGTGCGTATTGCTCCGTCTGTTCCAAATGTGTAAATATTCACTTTTTACTCATTCTCGCACTTTAGCTGCTGCTTAGATGAGTTAGAATGGAGATTGTCTGCTTCTTAAGGAGACTATACTCACGGGTTGAAAGTTTGATCTTTTTTCTTTCCATTCAGCTATGCCAAATGTTAGGAGGTGGATCAAAGGGCCAATGTGGTTACAGTTCCTTGTTGGAGTAAGTTTCTCTTCAATGAAGCAAAGATTTATCTGTATTTGTTTTTTTTTCTTAAAAGTGTCTGGTGGAGTGGTGGGTTCCAAAATTGTTGTAAATCTGTAAGGCCATAGATGGATTTTGCTAAGTTTTCTAACTTATAAATCTATGTCGAAGTGGATTTATTATAAATTAATTGTTGTGTGAAGATAGTATTAAGCAGTCCTTTTTAAAACTCTTCAAGTGGATGTAGCCTATAAAAGTCCCCTTTTCATGCCACACCCTATCAACAACAACAACATCAATCCCCATTTATCCCGAAAAAAGGGGTATGGGGTGGTCGGGATTGGTATTTCCTTACCCCAACAGGTTGAGAGGAAGTAACAATACATGGAAATACCACAAGAGCTAAAAATCGAAAACAGAAAGGTCAAAACAGAGAAAAAGATTATACGGCTCCAAGCCCGAGTAAAAGGATACACCACTCCAAGAATCTCAGATCAAGCTTCTGTAACTCGAATCTTTTCCCTCCACAAAGCTCATGTCACACCCTATGATTCTAAAATTTACATCTGCCTATAAAACATTGAAAAGTAATATAGTTTTTTTCCCCTTGAATAATGAGTGTAGATTTGATATCAAAATCTTAAAATTTTCCTTAAGATAGGAAGCGTGTGCCATCACTTGGCTCACTTATCATTCTCCTTGATTTAGTCTTTCTGATCTTTGATCCTGCTGTTATGACGTGTGAATGCAGGGTCCTCCTGTTATTGTTTTCTCCTCGGCTTGTGCAGGATTAGCAGGTTAACTTTCTTTCCATCAGATTCTATAATTAGTTGTATCTCATTGAAATTTGGCTTCACATCTTTTAAGATCTTTTCAACTGGTCTTGGATCAATGTTTTGCAAACTTGGAGAATTACGGTAATTAGAAGGACGGACAAAAAAATATTATTCTACATAATGCAACTGATTATCATAATTGGTATGTTGTTGCGGTTATCTTTTTCTTTCTTATATTTGAAATCATGAACCACGAGGTTAAATAGGCGCGCAGAAGTAATGAATCTGACTTTCTGGCAACCAAGTATATTGATATTAACATGATTTGCTCATTTCACATTTTTTTTATCATTTTCATTTCACATTCTTCATGATCATTTACTCTCTCTTAAATACTACAGGTGGAGCTGTTCCCGCACTATCTCAACTTGCTTCCTCATCTTATCATGCTGCTACTTTATCACCAATTTTGCTTCATCAATCTTCTGCCGACAAACAACTGGAATGAAATTCGACAGAGTCAATTAGATCAAACAATTCAGCACCATACCTGGCTTTCAAACTCTGCTTGTTCAGTGTATTATTGCACATGGCGATCCAAAATGAGTTTAGGCACAACATCACATAATTTGATCTGTTATTGAAATGTTCTCCTTGTGCGTTAAATGCTCAAATCACTGAAAGTGAATATAAGTTGTGTTTGTACTTCAGAGTTTGAACCTCAAATAAAGGGCTCTGGCAGAGCCCTTTATGACCGCTGATGGTTCTTGCGGCCTCTATTTGTTTTTCTTCTTCTTTGTTTGGATCTTGTTTCTCTCCCTGTTTTCTTAACCCTAAAAATTGCAATTCATCACCTTATGGTGTGTGTTTCTGGTGGATGTTACAGAGACTTGATTTTGAACTTCTGGAGACTGGAAGAATCTTTCTTTTGTACATTTTCTTAACGTACTTTGCAAACAACTTACAAGCTAATATTACATTCGATGCATGCAAATTTTGATTCTGCAGGGTTGAGTGGTGTATTATTGCTCCTGATTTCGGTACATAGATATGAAGATTCAACATTTTGTATTAGCAATGTGGGTTACAAGGTGGCGGAGAGTACTGATTGAAGCTTTACGGAGTATTAAGAAAAGGGCTGAGATTGTTTATATGGGCTGTGCTTCATCTTCCTCATTGTTGTATTCTCCCACCCATCGTACTGTTCTACTCTGTAATATGGCAGTGCAATTATAAGAAATGAAATCTTTATTTTTGCCTGAAGAATCGTGTCAATTGTTGTTTGATTCTACTGTAGCAATTTGATATCAATTGATCGAAATTCTTGGTAAATTTTCCAGCAGAAAATAAGCTTCAACTCATCAGTCTCTCCGTTTAATTAAGCGAAAAACCAATACTCATCCAAACTCATAATAATTTGTACTACTGAATTCTAACAGCTATAATGGGATGACTCATCAATCATACCCTCATTGTCTACACCAATCATACCTCTCCATATCATGACAGCTTGCACATGTACTATTGGTCTCTCTAGAATGTTCCTAGGGCTAGATGTGTGACACTTGTCACCAGATCTGTAATGTCTGAGATTCTATATAAGCATTATGTAAACAGTGACTATAGCAATGAATGAAAATATCTCATCTTGATTTCACAAAACTCAGTATGGTACCAGAGCCATAAAACGGCCAACGCCGCCTCTCAAAACACAACCATGGCAGATGATGATCTCCAACGAGCTCTCGTCACATCCTCTGCCTCCTCAACCCATCCCTCCCTTCATTTTCAGCATTCATTACTGTTAAACTCTCATCTGAGAATTTTCCATTGTGGCGAGCACAAGTAACACCATACTCGAGGTCGGTGAAATCAGAGAGGTAGGGGTCATCCTCGAGGTCGTAATCATGGTGGTCATACAAGTGGTCGGACTCCAACCAACTTCAGTGGGGCGCCAAATCTTCGTCCTACCAGTCAAGTTTGTGGCAAGCCAGGACATATTGCTTTGAAATGTTATCATCGGTTTGACCATTCGTACCAAGCACCACCCCTCCAAGCTTTCAAGCTCACTACACCTCACACCTTAGCCCTGCGACCATGCCGTGGTACCCCGATACAGCAGCCACCCACCACTATACCCCTGACCTAGCCAATCTGAGCCTCAACCACCAGCCCTACGATGGAACTCAGCAAGTATCTCTTGGAGACGGATCTCAAATCCCAATACAGAATCAAGGTTCTTCTTCTCTCCTTATTGCCAATCATGCTTTCCATCTTTCTCGTTTACTTCACACACCTGATTTAAACAAGAACTTGCTCTTTGTCCGTCAAGAACTTGCTATTTGCCCACTCCACCTCTCATGCTCCTCTTGCTCATGGGCGAAGGCCCACGCCTTACCTCATCCCTCTACTCCATCCAGATCCACCAAAATTTTGGACCTTTTATTTGTAGATGTTTGGGGCCCATCTCACCATGTGTCTTTTAATGGTTACAAGTACTTTATTTCCATAGTAGATGATTATTCCAAATTTGTGTGGCTTTTCCCCTTTGTTACTAAAAATCTTGTCTCCAACATAATTCAATCCTTTATCACACTCGTCACAAATTTCTTCTCCACAACTATAAAAGCCATACAAACCGATGGTGGTACGGAATTCAAACCACTAAAATCCTTCTTCCAAGAAAAAGGCATATCTCATCGCCTAACTTGCCCTCACTCTCACCAACAAAATGGGAGTGTTGAATCCCGTCACCGTCGTATTGTCGACATTGGTCTCACCATCCTCAAACAAGCCTCTCTCCCTCTTCTTTTTGGGATTTTGCCTTTGAAACCACTTCCTATCTTATGAACCGTCTCCCTACCCCACTTCTACAAAACAAAACTCCTTTCGAACTCCTCTTCCAAAAACAATCCGATTATAAATTCCTCCGTACCTTCGGTTGTCTTTGTTTTCCCAATCTCCGACCCTATAACCCTCACAGATTAGCCTTCCGCTCCACCCCCACTGTTTTGATTGGATTAATCATCGTCTATACACCTCTCGTGATGTCTTGTTTCACGAAAACTCCTTTCCATACACTACACCACATTTGTCCACACCCTCCACTCCTCCTTATTCTATCTTACCCGCCTTGCCCAATTTGCCTGACCCAAACCAAATTATCCAGCCCACACCTGAAGCCCAAACAATACCCATCTCCACACATACACCCTCTAGCCCAACTCTCCACCCTCCTGTCCATTTATGTAACCCACCGTTTGAGACTTCCTCTCACACGGACCCTTCCTCCACTACACCATCCAGCCCAATATCACCCATGGACTCTCAACTCTCCCCAACACCCATACAATCATCTCATCCCATGGTCACCCGAACAAAAACCCAATCCACAAAACCCATAATCCGCTCTGATGGTACTATACCTTGGCCTCCCCAATGCTCATCTACTGAACTTGTCCCAGAAGAACCTTCCTGCTTCTCTAAGGCCGTCAAACACCTTCCTTGGCGCCAAGCAATGGATGCAGAGTTCAAGGCCTTGATCTCCACCGACACTTGGCAACTAGTCCCACCTTCCACCTCACACAATGTGTTGGAAGTCAAATGGGTCTACAAGACGAAGCGCCATTCCAACGGTGAAATTGAGAGGAGGAAAGCTCGGCTCGTCGCCAAAGGATACCATCAACAACATGGTATCGATTTTACGGAGACTTTTAGCCCGGTCATCAAGCCATCAATCGTACGTCTCCTCCTCTCCCTCGCTGCAATGAACAAGTGGACGGTACGCCAATTGGACATACAAAACGCCTTTCTCCATGGTTCTTTTGAAGAAGATGTCTACATCTCCCAACCCTCGGGTTTTATCCATCCCTCTTTTCCCTCATATATTTGTAAACTTTCTAAGTCTTTGTATGGACTCAAACAAGCCCCGAGGGCGTGGTTTGCCCGACTCAGTGATGTCCTCATTTCTATGGGCTTCTCGGCTGCACAGTCTGATTCCTCACTGTTCTGTTTTCGCAATGGGACCGAGGGCACCTTCGTGCTAGTTTATGTAGATGATTTATTAGTCATCAGTTCCACGCTTGCCTTGTCAGAGAAGTTCGTCAACACTCTTGGCACACATTTTCCTGTTAAAGACTTGGGAGCATTGTCATATTTTTTGGGAATTGAAGTACATCGGGATTCCACTGGTTTCTACCTTTCTCAGAAGAAGTATATTCAAGATCTTCTTAGCAAAACCAACATGGCTTCTTCAAAACCTATATTCACACATATGGCTTCCTTTCCTCCGGTCAAGCCCAACACTGAAGCTTTCTCTAATCCAACTCTGTTTCGAAGTATCGTCGGCAGCTTGCAGTATTTATCATTTACACGTCCAGATATAGCTTTTGTTGTTAACAAAATATGTCAAGCTATGCATCATCCAACAGTTAGTGATTGGCAAACAGCCAAACGTGTTCTCCGCTACCTCAACGCCACTCTTGATTTAAGCTTCCACATCTCCTCTACGGTTGATAATTCCCTGGCTGCCTACTCTGATTCCTATTGGGGTTCCGGTGACAAAAATATGTTGCTTCTTAACCGACGCTCAGTTGGAGCTTATTGGATTTACCATGGCTCGAATCTTATATCATGGAGTTCCAAGAAACAGGCGACGGTCTCCCGCTCTTCCACTGAGGAAGAATATCGCGTTGTTGCACAATCCACTGCCGAGACCTTATGGCTGCAATCTGCACTGCAGAGATTGGCGTCTTTCTTCCTCAACCGCCTGAATTATGGTGCGATAATATTGGTGCTACATATCTCGCCGTCAATCTGGTTCTTCACCACAAGATCAAACACTTGTCTCTTGATTTTCACTTTGTTCGGGAGAGAGTTCAAGCCAAGACGCTGCGTGTTTCTTTCATCACCTCCAAAGATCAGAAAGCTGATATCCTTACTAAACCTCTTCCCACCGGCAGGTTTCTCGAAATGCGACCTCACTTGTGCTTGCACCAACTTCGATCGAGGGGGGATACTGAATCCTAACGGCTATAATGGATGACTCATCAATCCTACCCTCATTGTCTGCACCAATCATACCTCTCCATATCATGACAGCTTGCACATGTACTATTGGCCTCTCTAGAATGTTCCTAGGGCTAGATGTGTGACACTTGTCACCAGATCTGTAATGTCTGAGATTCTATATAAGCATTATGTAAACAGTGACTATAGCAATGAATGAAAATATCTCATCTTGATTTCACAAAACTCAGTATGGTACCAGAGCCATAAAACGGCCAACGCCGCCTCTCAAAACACAACCATGGCAGATGATGATCTCCAACGAGCTCTCGTCACATCCTCTGCCTCCTCAACCCATCCCTCCCTTCATTTTCAGCATTCATTACTGTTAAACTCTCATCTTAGAATTTTCCATTGTGGCGAGCACAAGTAACACCATACTCGAGGTCGGTGAAATCAGAGAGGTAGGGGTCATCCTCGAGGTCGTAATCATGGTGGTCATACAAGTGGTCGGACTCCAACCAACTTCAGTGGGGCGCCAAATCTTCGTCCTACCAGTCAAGTTTGTGGCAAGCCAGGACATATTGCTTTGAAATGTTATCATCGGTTTGACCATTCGTACCAAGCACCACCCCTCCAAGCTTTCAAGCTCACTACACCTCACACCTTAGCCCTGCGACCATGCCGTGGTACCCCGATACAGCAGCCACCCACCACTATACCCCTGACCTAGCCAATCTGAGCCTCAACCACCAGCCCTACGATGGAACTCAGCAAGTATCTCTTGGAGACGGATCTCAAATCCCAATACAGAATCAAGGTTCTTCTTCTCTCCTTATTGCCAATCATGCTTTCCATCTTTCTCGTTTACTTCACACACCTGATTTAAACAAGAACTTGCTCTTTGTCCGTCAAGAACTTGCTATTTGCCCACTCCACCTCTCATGCTCCTCTTGCTCATGGGCGAAGGCCCACGCCTTACCTCATCCCTCTACTCCATCCAGATCCACCAAAATTTTGGACCTTTTATTTGTAGATGTTTGGGGCCCATCTCACCATGTGTCTTTTAATGGTTACAAGTACTTTATTTCCATAGTAGATGATTATTCCAAATTTGTGTGGCTTTTCCCCTTTGTTACTAAAAATCTTGTCTCCAACATAATTCAATCCTTTATCACACTCGTCACAAATTTCTTCTCCACAACTATAAAAGCCATACAAACCGATGGTGGTACGGAATTCAAACCACTAAAATCCTTCTTCCAAGAAAAAGGCATATCTCATCGCCTAACTTGCCCTCACTCTCACCAACAAAATGGGAGTGTTGAATCCCGTCACCGTCGTATTGTCGACATTGGTCTCACCATCCTCAAACAAGCCTCTCTCCCTCTTCTTTTTGGGATTTTGCCTTTGAAACCACTTCCTATCTTATGAACCGTCTCCCTACCCCACTTCTACAAAACAAAACTCCTTTCGAACTCCTCTTCCAAAAACAATCCGATTATAAATTCCTCCGTACCTTCGGTTGTCTTTGTTTTCCCAATCTCCGACCCTATAACCCTCACAGATTAGCCTTCCGCTCCACCCCCACTGTTTTGATTGGATTAATCATCGTCTATACACCTCTCGTGATGTCTTGTTTCACGAAAACTCCTTTCCATACACTACACCACATTTGTCCACACCCTCCACTCCTCCTTATTCTATCTTACCCGCCTTGCCCAATTTGCCTGACCCAAACCAAATTATCCAGCCCACACCTGAAGCCCAAACAATACCCATCTCCACACATACACCCTCTAGCCCAACTCTCCACCCTCCTGTCCATTTATGTAACCCACCGTTTGAGACTTCCTCTCACACGGACCCTTCCTCCACTACACCATCCAGCCCAATATCACCCATGGACTCTCAACTCTCCCCAACACCCATACAATCATCTCATCCCATGGTCACCCGAACAAAAACCCAATCCACAAAACCCATAATCCGCTCTGATGGTACTATACCTTGGCCTCCCCAATGCTCATCTACTGAACTTGTCCCAGAAGAACCTTCCTGCTTCTCTAAGGCCGTCAAACACCTTCCTTGGCGCCAAGCAATGGATGCAGAGTTCAAGGCCTTGATCTCCACCGACACTTGGCAACTAGTCCCACCTTCCACCTCACACAATGTGTTGGAAGTCAAATGGGTCTACAAGACGAAGCGCCATTCCAACGGTGAAATTGAGAGGAGGAAAGCTCGGCTCGTCGCCAAAGGATACCATCAACAACATGGTATCGATTTTACGGAGACTTTTAGCCCGGTCATCAAGCCATCAATCGTACGTCTCCTCCTCTCCCTCGCTGCAATGAACAAGTGGACGGTACGCCAATTGGACATACAAAACGCCTTTCTCCATGGTTCTTTTGAAGAAGATGTCTACATCTCCCAACCCTCGGGTTTTATCCATCCCTCTTTTCCCTCATATATTTGTAAACTTTCTAAGTCTTTGTATGGACTCAACCAAGCCCCGAGGGCGTGGTTTGCCCGACTCAGTGATGTCCTCATTTCTATGGGCTTCTCGGCTGCACAGTCTGATTCCTCACTGTTCTGTTTTCGCAATGGGACCGAGGGCACCTTCGTGCTAGTTTATGTAGATGATTTATTAGTCATCAGTTCCACGCTTGCCTTGTCAGAGAAGTTCGTCAACACTCTTGGCACACATTTTCCTGTTAAAGACTTGGGAGCATTGTCATATTTTTTGGGAATTGAAGTACATCGGGATTCCACTGGTTTCTACCTTTCTCAGAAGAAGTATATTCAAGATCTTCTTAGCAAAACCAACATGGCTTCTTCAAAACCTATATTCACACATATGGCTTCCTTTCCTCCGGTCAAGCCCAACACTGAAGCTTTCTCTAATCCAACTCTGTTTCGAAGTATCGTCGGCAGCTTGCAGTATTTATCATTTACACGTCCAGATATAGCTTTTGTTGTTAACAAAATATGTCAAGCTATGCATCATCCAACAGTTAGTGATTGGCAAACAGCCAAACGTGTTCTCCGCTACCTCAACGCCACTCTTGATTTAAGCTTCCACATCTCCTCTACGGTTGATAATTCCCTGGCTGCCTACTCTGATTCCTATTGGGGTTCCGGTGACAAAAATATGTTGCTTCTTAACCGACGCTCAGTTGGAGCTTATTGGATTTACCATGGCTCGAATCTTATATCATGGAGTTCCAAGAAACAGGCGACGGTCTCCCGCTCTTCCACTGAGGAAGAATATCGCGTTGTTGCACAATCCACTGCCGAGACCTTATGGCTGCAATCTGCACTGCAGAGATTGGCGTCTTTCTTCCTCAACCGCCTGAATTATGGTGCGATAATATTGGTGCTACATATCTCGCCGTCAATCTGGTTCTTCACCACAAGATCAAACACTTGTCTCTTGATTTTCACTTTGTTCGGGAGAGAGTTCAAGCCAAGACGCTGCGTGTTTCTTTCATCACCTCCAAAGATCAGAAAGCTGATATCCTTACTAAACCTCTTCCCACCGGCAGGTTTCTCGAAATGCGACCTCACTTGTGCTTGCACCAACTTCGATCGAGGGGGGATACTGAATCCTAACGGCTATAATGGATGACTCATCAATCCTACCCTCATTGTCTGCACCAATCATACCTCTCCATATCATGACAGCTTGCACATGTACTATTGGCCTCTCTAGAATGTTCCTAGGGCTAGATGTGTGACACTTGTCACCAGATCTGTAATGTCTGAGATTCTATATAAGCATTATGTAAACAGTGACTATAGCAATGAATGAAAATATCTCATCTTGATTTCACAAAACTCAGTATGGTACCAGAGCCATAAAACGGCCAACGCCGCCTCTCAAAACACAACCATGGCAGATGATGATCTCCAACGAGCTCTCGTCACATCCTCTGCCTCCTCAACCCATCCCTCCCTTCATTTTCAGCATTCATTACTGTTAAACTCTCATCTGAGAATTTTCCATTGTGGCGAGCACAAGTAACACCATACTCGAGGTCGGTGAAATCAGAGAGGTAGGGGTCATCCTCGAGGTCGTAATCATGGTGGTCATACAAGTGGTCGGACTCCAACCAACTTCAGTGGGGCGCCAAATCTTCGTCCTACCAGTCAAGTTTGTGGCAAGCCAGGACATATTGCTTTGAAATGTTATCATCGGTTTGACCATTCGTACCAAGCACCACCCCTCCAAGCTTTCAAGCTCACTACACCTCACACCTTAGCCCTGCGACCATGCCGTGGTACCCCGATACAGCAGTCACCCACCACTATACCCCTGACCTAGCCAATCTGAGCCTCAACCACCAGCCCTACGATGGAACTCAGCAAGTATCTCTTGGAGACGGATCTCAAATCCCAATACAGAATCAAGGTTCTTCTTCTCTCCTTATTGCCAATCATGCTTTCCATCTTTCTCGTTTACTTCACACACCTGATTTAAACAAGAACTTGCTCTTTGTCCGTCAAGAACTTGCTATTTGCCCACTCCACCTCTCATGCTCCTCTTGCTCATGGGCGAAGGCCCACGCCTTACCTCATCCCTCTACTCCATCCAGATCCACCAAAATTTTGGACCTTTTATTTGTAGATGTTTGGGGCCCATCTCACCATGTGTCTTTTAATGGTTACAAGTACTTTATTTCCATAGTAGATGATTATTCCAAATTTGTGTGGCTTTTCCCCTTTGTTACTAAAAATCTTGTCTCCAACATAATTCAATCCTTTATCACACTCGTCACAAATTTCTTCTCCACAACTATAAAAGCCATACAAACCGATGGTGGTACGGAATTCAAACCACTAAAATCCTTCTTCCAAGAAAAAGGCATATCTCATCGCCTAACTTGCCCTCACTCTCACCAACAAAATGGGAGTGTTGAATCCCGTCACCGTCGTATTGTCGACATTGGTCTCACCATCCTCAAACAAGCCTCTCTCCCTCTTCTTTTTGGGATTTTGCCTTTGAAACCACTTCCTATCTTATGAACCGTCTCCCTACCCCACTTCTACAAAACAAAACTCCTTTCGAACTCCTCTTCCAAAAACAATCCGATTATAAATTCCTCCGTACCTTCGGTTGTCTTTGTTTTCCCAATCTCCGACCCTATAACCCTCACAGATTAGCCTTCCGCTCCACCCCCACTGTTTTGATTGGATTAATCATCGTCTATACACCTCTCGTGATGTCTTGTTTCACGAAAACTCCTTTCCATACACTACACCACATTTGTCCACACCCTCCACTCCTCCTTATTCTATCTTACCCGCCTTGCCCAATTTGCCTGACCCAAACCAAATTATCCAGCCCACACCTGAAGCCCAAACAATACCCATCTCCACACATACACCCTCTAGCCCAACTCTCCACCCTCCTGTCCATTTATGTAACCCACCGTTTGAGACTTCCTCTCACACGGACCCTTCCTCCACTACACCATCCAGCCCAATATCACCCATGGACTCTCAACTCTCCCCAACACCCATACAATCATCTCATCCCATGGTCACCCGAACAAAAACCCAATCCACAAAACCCATAATCCGCTCTGATGGTACTATACCTTGGCCTCCCCAATGCTCATCTACTGAACTTGTCCCAGAAGAACCTTCCTGCTTCTCTAAGGCCGTCAAACACCTTCCTTGGCGCCAAGCAATGGATGCAGAGTTCAAGGCCTTGATCTCCACCGACACTTGGCAACTAGTCCCACCTTCCACCTCACACAATGTGTTGGAAGTCAAATGGGTCTACAAGACGAAGCGCCATTCCAACGGTGAAATTGAGAGGAGGAAAGCTCGGCTCGTCGCCAAAGGATACCATCAACAACATGGTATCGATTTTACGGAGACTTTTAGCCCGGTCATCAAGCCATCAATCGTACGTCTCCTCCTCTCCCTCGCTGCAATGAACAAGTGGACGGTACGCCAATTGGACATACAAAACGCCTTTCTCCATGGTTCTTTTGAAGAAGATGTCTACATCTCCCAACCCTCGGGTTTTATCCATCCCTCTTTTCCCTCATATATTTGTAAACTTTCTAAGTCTTTGTATGGACTCAACCAAGCCCCGAGGGCGTGGTTTGCCCGACTCAGTGATGTCCTCATTTCTATGGGCTTCTCGGCTGCACAGTCTGATTCCTCACTGTTCTGTTTTCGCAATGGGACCGAGGGCACCTTCGTGCTAGTTTATGTAGATGATTTATTAGTCATCAGTTCCACGCTTGCCTTGTCAGAGAAGTTCGTCAACACTCTTGGCACACATTTTCCTGTTAAAGACTTGGGAGCATTGTCATATTTTTTGGGAATTGAAGTACATCGGGATTCCACTGGTTTCTACCTTTCTCAGAAGAAGTATATTCAAGATCTTCTTAGCAAAACCAACATGGCTTCTTCAAAACCTATATTCACACATATGGCTTCCTTTCCTCCGGTCAAGCCCAACACTGAAGCTTTCTCTAATCCAACTCTGTTTCGAAGTATCGTCGGCAGCTTGCAGTATTTATCATTTACACGTCCAGATATAGCTTTTGTTGTTAACAAAATATGTCAAGCTATGCATCATCCAACAGTTAGTGATTGGCAAACAGCCAAACGTGTTCTCCGCTACCTCAACGCCACTCTTGATTTAAGCTTCCACATCTCCTCTACGGTTGATAATTCCCTGGCTGCCTACTCTGATTCCTATTGGGGTTCCGGTGACAAAAATATGTTGCTTCTTAACCGACGCTCAGTTGGAGCTTATTGGATTTACCATGGCTCGAATCTTATATCATGGAGTTCCAAGAAACAGGCGACGGTCTCCCGCTCTTCCACTGAGGAAGAATATCGCGTTGTTGCACAATCCACTGCCGAGACCTTATGGCTGCAATCTGCACTGCAGAGATTGGCGTCTTTCTTCCTCAACCGCCTGAATTATGGTGCGATAATATTGGTGCTACATATCTCGCCGTCAATCTGGTTCTTCACCACAAGATCAAACACTTGTCTCTTGATTTTCACTTTGTTCGGGAGAGAGTTCAAGCCAAGACGCTGCGTGTTTCTTTCATCACCTCCAAAGATCAGAAAGCTGATATCCTTACTAAACCTCTTCCCACCGGCAGGTTTCTCGAAATGCGACCTCACTTGTGCTTGCACCAACTTCGATCGAGGGGGGATACTGAATCCTAACGGCTATAATGGATGACTCATCAATCCTACCCTCATTGTCTGCACCAATCATACCTCTCCATATCATGACAGCTTGCACATGTACTATTGGCCTCTCTAGAATGTTCCTAGGGCTAGATGTGTGACACTTGTCACCAGATCTGTAATGTCTGAGATTCTATATAAGCATTATGTAAACAGTGACTATAGCAATGAATGAAAATATCTCATCTTGATTTCACAAAACTCAGTATGTACAAATTGAGTTTCCAACATAGCTGAATCCACGATTTTTCATCAATCTTTTCCCATCAATGCTCGATCTCCATGCTTCAGAATCTTCAAACCTTCCAGCAGACGCAAGAACATTTGATACTAGCACTGTTTTGCCAGCATCTTGCTCATCCACACCTTGAATCCTCTTAGCTGCATGCTCAACTAAATTTGTATTTCCATGAAGCAGACACCCATTAAGCAATGCTTTCCAAGCATTCTTCCCCATCATCTTCTCCATTGAACTGCTAATATAGCTGAACAACTTTTGGATGCTCTTCTGTCTTCCACATTCATGTGGACAAATCTAATTTCAATCAAACTTTTACACAGGGATTAAAAGTATTTTCATTTACTCTACTTTTTCAGGTATTCTTTTTTTAAGATTAATTTCATTCACTTCGGTTCTTCGTCTTCCCATATCTCTCCTTCTAAATCTCACTTTCTCTGCATTTTCTCTCTCGAAGTTCATCTCCAAACTCCATCTTTTAATTATCGGCGAAGGGCGAGCAAAGCCATTGGTGGTTTAGAGGTCGACACGTCTCTCTACCTCTATATCCGAAGACCGAAAAGCCATGGGGGAGCATTCTTTCCGAATTCGTGGGTGCCTCGTGGCCGGATTCGTGAATCTGAGGCTTTAAACAATGGATCAATAGGGATTTGAACTCTAACAACCTTAAATAAGTTTTCAAAGTTTAAATTTGGGTCAAATTAGAAGAGAACAAACCATTTATTCAAAACCTTAAATTTGCTTCAAAAGCCGAATTTAATTTTTAAGGGCATTCAAATGAAAATTTAACATATATAAAGGAGTATAATAGTAGTTTCATGTATTTCACTCCTTTCCAAGAAAAAGTAATGACATGACACCTATGTAAAGGCTGTTTTTGTTTCTTGATCTAGTTCTGCGTTTGCCTTGGATCCCAAAATTGGTGATTCTGGATTGAGAGGGTCCCATATTACATTTTTCACTTTTATCTCTTTTCTTCAATAAAGATTACATGAGAAGGGTTACATGTATACATATCTATTTTGCAATCATATATTTACATAATATAATAATACATTTATCTTAAATTTAAATTTTTAATAAATATTGTATTACTCCGTATAACTTTATTAATTTAGACTAATATAAGTGTAAGTATACTATGTAGATTGCATTGACTCAATATATTTTAATACTCCCTCCGTCCCTTTATTTCCTTCTTGTTTCACTCGGGCACGTATGACGATGTGCGTTTTATTTTATCAATATCTCTAATTATAAATTAGTAAAAAATAAAAATTTAAATATTATTAAAGTATTCGATAAGACGAATCAAACAAGACCACACATGACTATGTTTTTATCTATATATTGGTCGAAATTACGAAGATTCTCTTAATATGGGAATAGTGTCAAAAACAGAATCAAGAAGGAAATAGTGGGACGGAGAGAGTAGAAAAAAATAACATATATATATGGAATATGGGTGCCTATGTGTAGATAAAAATAAATTAAAAATATTTTTTTTTATTTTTTATAATTTCTATAAGCCTAGTATTTGGTTGAAAGACTATATTGTATTACTTAATACATTTATGAGAACCATTTGATCATTTTTAATTATAGTTTGTGTGGATCATCCTCATTCCTCATCTAAGAATCCATCCTCACGAGATCTTTTTTCAAAATGTGGATTACATAGGATGTAACCCATAGGATGTAATTCAAGCATGAGTTACATAGCAAAAAGTACATTTCGTTATGTAACCAATTAATATTTTATTCTATGTAACCCCCATTGTGGCTAGTCTTAGGACTCGTTTGGCTCTACACAAGAATCGGAAAATGGGTAGGCATGACTGCATGAGTCATATCTATTTTGGTGTTTATGGCCGTTTCGTATCGATATCTAGATATATGAGAAATCACTCACAATCATATTTGTGTTTGGTATAATCAGTATATCAATATCAAAATTATATATGTTGTTTGGTATGAGCTAAGTATATCAGGTATGGATATCGAAATGATTTTCGGTGTACCTTTTACATCTTTCAAAAAATGAATATATTAAATATATGTCATACACATACTCAATATCTAGATATTAGTAGTTATAGATATGACACCCCATATTACTAGTTCTCATACTTAAAAAAAAAGTATGACGCATACATATTTTATACTCCATTTCTCATTCTCAACCTCATTTCAGAATATATCAAACAAAATTTCAACAATCACTCAACCTCATTTCAGAATATATCAAACAGTATTTCAACAATCGCTCAACCTCATTCCTCATTCTCAACCACATTACCGACTTCAATCCGATTTCTGCTATCATTCCAAGAAAAAAAACGAATTTACACACATTTTCAAGTATATCCACTACTTACACTTAAGTATTATTTTATAATTTTTTAAAACTAAATTTCAACTATTTTATCGGTACTATTTTAAATAATATATTTTTATAAATAAGAAAAGAGTTAAAATTAATTTATATTTTAAAATTATTTTATAATTGAGTTATGATAATCGATTACAAATATTTTCAATTTATATTCGTTTTTTACTAACTATATTCAAATTATATTTTATTCTTGGTGAAAAGTACATTCGAAATTTTAAACTTAACTAGAGTATGTACTTAAGCCTTCACGCAACGCAATACGCAGACCTTAAACGAACTAATTTGAAGTGTAATGTGATATTATATAAATTTGACTTATGCCTTGATTCAACAAAATATGATTAATAACTTAAAACTAATAAGATTGATAGACCTGTATGTTGTTATATATTGACATTTAAAAGCTGTCAATAGTTTTATAGTGACATTAAAAAGTTGTCAATAATTTTAGATATTGATGTTATTATAGAAAAAAATTCATAATAAAAATAGATATAGCTTTATGAAATCCAATTTTGGAGCTCAATGCTCAAAGTACAAAATAAAATGCAACAAACAGGACATAAAAACATTAAAAGGTACATTAACTTTGATAATTAATTTCGAAAGAAAATGAAGAGAATGAAGATCACAATCCAACCAGATAAAAGGGCTTCACATAAACTCTAAAATAAATTGAATAGGGTTATACAAAATGCACCCGGACCCGGACAAAACCAAAATTCGGTCCCCGGTCTAAAGAATTTCCCTAATCATGTTCAGGTCCGGTCCAAAACCCGAAAGAACTGGTTTTCTTGTTTTTTATGATTTTTAAATATAAATAATAATACTATTAAAAGTGATATTTTTCAATAAAAAATAAAATGAAAATGAAAATATATTACACAACATAATTAAATATATTCATAGAATTCAAATAATAATATATTTTTTATTATTAAAAAAACAAAAAAAAAACAAGTTTAAGACCGGTCCGGTCCAATCGTTTTGAATTGTTCCGATCCGATCCGGATCGGATGTACACCCCTAAAATTGAAGCTCTAATTACTTCTAACACAACATTGACATTTTTAATAAGACTATATAATTAATCATTAATACGTGCAATATTCTATCTATAAGATTCATTTACGACCTATAAAACTTCACAGTAAGACGTTGCGGAATCAAAGAGTAGAAGATGATGAAATGTTTCATATAGATTCATTATAGACATGTGTTGGTGGGTCAAAATTTTCATTTGGGCGACATATATATTCGTAAGCGTATGAAAGAAATGAGAAAAGAAAATGATAAATTAAAAACAAAGCACTAAATATAGTATGATTAACTTGGGAAACCCCCTAGCTTTATAGTATATTAAGATTAAGATATCTTATTTTTATTACCTATAAAATTATAAAATAATTTATAACCTATATTAATAGTAATATTAATATTTTAACACAAAATCTAACTTTTAACTTTTTTTTAACACCAAACGTTGGAATATATTAGGCTAAATCAGAAACAAGCAGGGAGTTCAATACTTCAGAAAAGGCAAAATGAAAAACACAAGAAAGAACAAAACTTGGTTTAATACTACTCCCTCCGTCCCAATTTGATAGTTCCATTTGATTTTCTGACACTATTCACGAACCGAGACAATCTTGTAGATTTCTTCCAATATATAAAAAAGAACATAGTCATATGGGGTCTTATTTGATTCGTCTTAATAAGTACTTTAACAATATTAAAAAATTATAATTTTTATTAACATATAATTAGAGATATTTACGATACAAAACGTGTCTCGGCATATGTGTCGAAATCTAATACGTAGGACTTTCAAAATGGAACAGACGGAGTAGGTAAGAAGTGGGCCGGTTGATTTCCTTGTCGAGGGACGTGGCTCCAAACACAAGAGCATACTGCATACCCGTTTAGTGCACTCTTCCAACGCCCAGTAAATAGCTTCCACCTCCACCCATTCAGATTCTGAAGACTTGGAGGTCTGTCGGGTTCCCAAGAACAGAGTCGCCCTCCGATCGTCCTAAGTAGTAAAACCAAGCCTATAACCGAACTTTTCCGACATTGTTGCGTCGCATTTAATCTTGACAATTCATGTTGGCGGTCTCTTCCATTTCCCTGAACAAGGCCTCGAAGTGATCCCAAGTTTCAGCTGCAATCTGCTAGATTGGAACTCAACAAGTGTACTTTTGCAATCCTCAAACAGATCAGTCGGCTCAATGTCTTCCCCTTCGAAAATTCGTGAGTTCCTACCTCGCCAAATGCCCCAGCAAATCATGGCCCATACTTCAATCTCATCAGCTCGAAAGTTTGCAATCAAATGCTCCAGCCAATCAAGAACCGGTATCGAGCGAGGTATCCACTTAGTCATTTTTGGGATCAACTTCCACACATTTCTAGCAGCGAGACAATCCCCTAAAACATGAATGTCACTCTCAACCATTCCACAATAATCACACACTTCATCATCCGTAACAATGCGCATGTGTACATTTTGTTTGGGGGGAGAATGTTCCTGCAAGCTCTCCATATAAAAGATATAACTCGTTGTGGAATGTTCAACTTCCAAAGTCGATTCCATCTTGTCGCACCTATATCTGACGACGAAGAGGCAGCAAGAGCGACCTCTTCAGACACTTCAATACGGAGAATCAATTTGTAAGCTGAACGGGCCGAGAAGAAGCCATCATTTGAGTAGTGCCAAATCAGTTCATCAGGTTTTGTAGGCTCAGCCAGCCTCATATCGAGAATTAGGTATGCATCACATGGTGCAAAAACTTCACGAACTAACTCAGATCTCTAAGCACTGCAGCTCCAGTCAATGAAATCAATGAGTTTATTACTAGGAGAACGGAAGCCAAATGAAATAGCTTTAAAAGTTTGAGGCCTAGGAATTCACTTATCCCTCCAAATGTCAATGGTGTCTCCGTTTCCTACACTCCGGACAAGCCTATGTTCCAGCACCTCTCTCCCATAAATTATACTTCTCCAAGTATATCTAGGCGCGTGACCCACCGAAGCCTCCGTGAAATTAAATCGCGAGAAATATTTTGCCTTAAGAAGCCTTGCTAACAGGGATGAAGGATACTGAATGAGTTGCCTCGGCGCCGTCTCAGAGACGTCGCCGGCAGGCCGAGACTCATCCTCGTCGACATCGATAGTTGGCTTATTTGGGAGAGGAGAGGCAAGGGTTTAAGTAAACTTAATCTATCTAATTATTATTCATCTATTTTACTTTTAATATATAATGAAATTTGAAGTAGATATAAAACTATAAATATCTAACCATGTTAAAAAATAACAAGAACTTAATAAAACTCAATATCAATTCAATTATATTTTTAATTACCCAATAAAAATTTGTTAGGTTAACAATGAAAAAAATACATAAATATATTTTATTTGTTATAGGTATTTATTGAGATTGTAGCAACAACATCAACAACAACATCAATCCCCATTTTATTGAGGTTGTGGCAATATAAAACATTATAAATTATACGTATAAAACATATGTCAAAACCGGTTATAAAATTATTATCAAATAATTATATACACATATCCCCGTATGGCACGGGTCTAGTTAGTAAGTAAAAGGCAGAAATGAATTATCTAAGTATATTTTTTCTCAAATTTCCCTTATCGCAGAGTTTTTTCTCAAACATATCCCCGTATGGCTCTCTCTCTCACTATTGGTACCGCTGCCCCCCAAATGATGAAAACTCTGGCAGAGTGTTACTTTGGTGTTATTGAGAAAAATCCCGTTGCCAGATTCATGCTTAGTCCAAGGCAGATTGCTGTTCTTAGTTCTATTCGTGCCCCCGCATGCTCAAGATTATCTGTTTACTATTCCTATTGATGGCTTGGGGCAACGGATGAACCACCGCCAATTTCGTTCTGTGTTGTGCTACAGACTCACTATACCTTTGTTCTCTGAAGGTAGTCTTTGCCCTAGTTGCAATGCCCCCAAGATGGATTGTTGGGGAGATCACGCTGTTCATTGTTCTAGTGAGGTGGGTGTGAAGTACATACATAACTTGGTGCGTGACATCTTTGTTGATATTTGCTCTATAGTTGGGATCGCAGTACGCAAGGAGGCCCCCATGGGGTTTCTTTCAGATGTTGGGGATGATCTTAGGCCTGCAGACCTTTTACTGTTTAATTGGTTTCAGGATAAGGATGTCTGTTTGGATGTGACTGATATCTCTCCCTTTGCTGACATGGGTGTGAGTTCTTGGGCTCCTGGTGTGGCTTTGCACAATGCGATGGAGAAGAAGAAAAAGAAGTATACATCTAAGTGTGAGGAGAATGAATACAAGTTCATCTCATTTGTTTTCTCCACCTTTAGAGAGTTGGACAAAGAGACATTGAACACACTTTTACTTTTACGTATTAAGACTCTTTATATTAGTCACTCTAACAATGTTAGGAATGATACATTTATCTTTCACAATTGAGTTTTTGTATTCAGAAAGTATGAGAGCGCAACTTGTTTCTTGTCTTTGATCTAATTTTATGTAACCAGATACATATTCTTAAAGTTTAATTAATCTATACATGGATTTATAAAAATAACATATAATTTTATAAAAAATAATCTACTATATAACTACTAAAGCAGAATGCCTTACTCTCACCTTAGCTATGCCACGTGGCTAGAAGGCTTTTCAGCCTATCCACGTGTCTGCCACATGTCATAACACAATTCGTTGATTTTGTTCATTTTTCCAACTACTGTGTAAGGAAGGTATTTTTTTGCTTTTTTGGCAAATTTAATATATACGGCTGAACTTGCATATTTTTGGTAATAGTATCACGCATAATTTCAGAAATATTGGGGAAATCTTCCGGAAGAATATTTTTAACTTTTTTATGAGGTGATTGAATTATGACAGATTTTTATTTTGGTCATAAATATAAGATGTAATCCAAAATTGTATATAATCCATCTATACCTATTTCCTAATTGTATGAATGGCATTTTTAACGTGTTCATACCCTATACTATTGAACATGTACAACAAACTGTAAAGAAAAAATTAAAACCCTAATTTTTAAGTTGAGCTATTTATATGAACCTATAAAGCAATAATGAAAAAACTATTACAAATTTTCCTGCAATAATTATATGAATCTGAAAACAAAAATAATAACTAATCTGTAAAATTAAAAATTACGATGGAAAAGATATCATAAAAACCCTAATTTCTAGAACGATATAAAATAAATCGAACTATAAAATAAAGGATACTCTTGCCAAAAATCTACAACCCAATTTCCATAAACCTGTAAAGCAAGAAAAAGGAAATTAATGTATTTATATGCAATATGCAACCTGTTTAAACCAAGGAGAATATATCAAACAGTAATCGAATCATGGCTTACAACTTTAACCTAAATTATAACTTATTAAATTCCAGAAATAAGACGCAGCAATATTCTGCACAAAATAAAACCCTAAAGTTTCATTATAAAATTGACGTTCTTCCAATCATAACCCTAAATTCCTATGAAGGCAGATCCCTCAAAATTCTCCACCACCAACATAATTTTCATGGATGAAACGATAAATATATATTAGTTCAACCCTTTGTGTTTCTACACCTGTCTATCTAACTAAAACTATTCTTATATCAGTAAGATCGAATCCCTGCAGAAAGCAAGGATTCGATCTTATTCTAGACAACAAGTATATGAGTATTGTGTATAAATCGTGATTTATAAACTGAAATTTCAGACATATGCAGAAGTTAAACCTCTCTTTCAAATCTTGGCTTTTGCAGAAATAGTTGTGCAGCAGCTGTGCTTTAGTGTAATTAAGATAACTTATATTTTCCTTTACTTATATCTTCTTGCTTAAATGTTTTATTTGGGTGATAATGTTTTTTTACATGTATTTTCAGGCACAATGAGATCTTCAGCCATATGGGTGATAATCTTAAAAGTTAATGGATACCAGGTATGGTTTTGGATTAATATACTCTAGATCTACAATTTTAACTTCAATTGCAGAAGCATTCTGCAGTTTATGAATTTTAACTAAATCTGTAAAATGAGGATATAAGGTCATTTACTTAGTGTTTGTTATGGCCAGTGGAAGATACCTGGGATGCAGGAAAAGAACACTTCTTGATAAAAGCTTCATCAGATCTCTGGCCTTCACAACTATAAATGGATCCCCGATCTTCATAGTTGTTTACACTGACAAAGAACCCTCAACCTAACCAACAAATGAAAGAATGTCATATAACCATCTTAGAACCCGAGTAAAAGAAAGAGCCAACAAAGTGAAACCTATAGGAATTTAAACAATGAAACTCTTATCCTAGAATGACATTTCACAAAAGCAAGAAAGCATAGCTGAAGAAACTAATAAAATGATATAAGATAAACTATTTAGGTTTTGTTAAAGATTTATAAGAACGAACAAACACATGATAAACTCTTTGTCTGGATTGGTTGTCATACAATTTGGGTACATTTGTTATTAGTTACTACTGTACTTCATTGTTGAAATAGCTTATTGGTTGGCTCCAAAATCATAAGAAAGGAAAGTGTATTCTTGAAATAGCATTTCATTGGCCTATTAGTTACTACTTGAAATAGCCTATTAGTTGTGTTCTGACAAATGTACTCAATTAGTTGGCTCCTGAAATTTTCCTAAAGGCCAATGAAAGGAAAATATGGATTTGAAAAACTGCATCATCATATTATTAAAAACACAACAAGGGAACATTTATATTTAGTTATTACATAGAGTACATATTTCTGTCCAGAATCAAAAGAAAGGAAAGTGTATTTTTAAATATATTTTTTAAAGCTAGAATTGCTCATTAGTATAACAAAACCTAGCACAAATTAAGGAAATCAACTTAAACATAATTGATGCAATTAGATTAAGAAAGAAAAAAGGCTCACCAGACCACCCCCATCATCATCATCAAAATCTGATGTAGCTGTTCCAACTTCTTGACTTCTCACATGTTCGGTAACGGATGAAACCTGAGAACAATGTAATCGTGTCATTCGTTTGAACAAATAAAGATAACTCGACAAGCAATTCTAAAAGAAACCTGAGCAGTCAAACCATTCAAGCACCCACAAATTTTAGATAGCATAATAAGCATTAATTTTGCGAACCTTGATAACTCGACCAGCAATTTCCAAGTTTTCGTTTATTGAGCAACCTTTGCATTTCGACTTGAGCAAACTATAAATAATTCAGAATAAGTTAGTCATGCATACAAATTTTATTAACCTATTAAAGTAAATTTAGAAAGAAGTAACTATGAGATTAAGTTAGCTGCATCAAATGGGTCTCTCTTGAGAGAAAAATATATGGATGCACACAAGGAGTACAAACTAAAATATCAAATAATTCAGCAAGAAATAGTGTCAGTATACGAGCATAATCAAACTGAGACTGAAAGGATAAATTTCAAGAAGATTGTACCTGGTTGCTGTGACCACATTTCTTCTTCCTGCAATTTACAGCTCTGGGATGCAGACAAGCATAGCACCTACAGACACACAGTTCACTTTAAAGGAACTTGAAGTGAGACACCTACAGTTTCTTAAAGCTAGAATAGAATTTGACAGAATTAGGATTCAAGCTCAGTTGAATAAATATACATTCATTAAAATTGTTTACAAGTGGCAACAGTATCACAAAAGTTGAATCAAATTAGATTTTTTTTTGTAAAATCCTGTAAATAGCTTGGAAATGATAAAATAAATGCAGAGAAATAACAGTTTAAGAGCTTGCAAGGAAGTTCTATGTTATTTAATCCTAAATAAACTTTTGCTTTGAAGGTATGTTTTTCAGATTAAGAGTATCAAAAAATAATTTAAGTCAAATTCCCTACAACCCTATATTGTAAAACAATAACATTATGTAAGAAACGAGATAAAAAACATTTATTTCTTACAAATGAAGGAGCAGAAACAAGAGAAAACACTTTAATTATGAACTGAAAACAACACATTGCAACTAAGCTTTCAAGAGTCAGAAAACACAAACAGAAGCAAAAGAGGAAATCCCTACCCAATTCAAAGCAAGCAGTCAAGTTGGCAAGACTCATAGAAAATTGCATATCATATAAATTCATGAAGCACTAACTAGGATTTTCGACAACACCTTTTTAGCACAACCACAATTTGATGTTGAACTACCACAATCACTGTAAAAAATAAATTAGAAGCAAAATAATCACATGACATGAATTGGAAAATTACTTAGCCAAGGAAAAAATGTACCTCAGAACGTTTTCCTCTTTTGGCTCCCATTGATTGAGGAAAAAAAGAGGTTGTGAGCTCAAATCTAGAATTTGTATGGATAGCTCTCAGATCTGGACGATGAGACCCTAAAAAAAAAGAGCAAAGACTGAGATTGGAGATTGGCGGTGATATTCATGCCAATAATAACATGTTCGCGTTCGGGGAATTACCTGAGAAAAAGAAGAGCGCCGAGGAAGCCGGAGAACGAGCCGTTTATCTCCGATGAAGGTGCTTCGTAGATTCTTCTTCATGGATTCTGATCGCGAGTAGAAAATCTTGGTGGAGGGCTATCAGGTATGGAATGGATAAATGGGGAAGAAATTAGAGTGACGATCAGGTGGGGAGGAGAGCACAGATCTGGGATGAGATCTCTCAACTTGGAATGGAGAGCTGGGGAGGAAGAGTGATGGTCAGGTGGGTGAGGCTAGGGTTTACAGAAAAGAAGTGAGCGTCTATCTGAAAAGAATAAGGTTTCCTATTTTGGGTTAGACAGTGAAATCATGATTTGGGCCGAGGTGAAAATTTGATTTGGGCCAAACATCAACGATTCAACTAATGAATGAATACGTTAGAATTGTGTAAAGTTATGCAGATATTAATTATCTAACATTCAGTGTAAGCAACTATGAATGATTTGGGCCCATAAAAATGTTAGATAATTAATTTGGTTGCTTAGTAAAATTATGCAGATATTTACAAATGAATGAATACAAATTCTAGCCATTTAACATTTACAACAGCTGCAAAATATTATCCTACGTTAGAATTGTGTAAAGATCCACTTAGAAAAAATGGCTTGAAAATTATATAGAGATTTATAAATATTATCATTTATTAAGTGATAATATTATATAGAGATTTATAAATAATTACAAATTATTCCGTATTTTATACAATTACATGAATAAATATTCCAATGATTATAGTATAAACAACTTATCATGAAATAATAAAATTGTGCGAAGGGGTCAATTTCGTGAAATCATACAAGAAAAACAATAAAAAAGACCGGAATTAATTATCTAACATTTGTATAGTCAAATTGATATAAAAGTAATAATTTGCGTAGTAAATTTTATATGAAAAGGATCTACTAACAGAGTTAGTACAAAAAATTACATAACTTGCAAACCCCGATTTCCTACATTTCAAATAGTTAGTAATTTATGTCATTGATTTTATCTTTTTTTAGTCAATTAAAATCTATATTTGGTCTTTATTGAACATTGATTGAATTTTATAGTTTATCAAAATGTTACACCGAGATGTTTGCAAGATCCAATCTCTCATATTTCAGTTTTATCAGTGATATCTCACAATAAAAAATCTATAGTACAATTTTGTTTTCATGTTGTTTTTGCTTTAGGTATCAAAATTATTGTCTCTTAAATAAATTATATTACATATCTTATATTAATTGCTTATATAGGTAATAAAATTACATAAAAGAGATAAAAAACAAGAAAACCAATCAGGTTAGTAGGATACTACTATTGAAAATTAAAATTATTTTAATAATTTAGAAAGAATATTTATAAAAGTTGTTATTCAAAATAAATGCCGTGCACTGATCTAGTCTAACCCTAAAAATAAGAACGAGGGTGAGTCGTTGTTCTGATTCTCCCCGACCCTCTTCCATCCTTCTTCTCAGGCAGCGCCGTTCTCGTGGACGAGCCGACCCTTCTTCTCCGACGAGACGAGACGAGCAGTCACTGTCACCGAGCCACCGAGGCGGCTTCAGGCAGTCACCCGACCCTCTTTCATACTTCTTCTCAGGCAGCGCCTTTCTCAGGTGAGTCGTGATATCGGTTTTCATCTGTTTACTGGATTAGAATGACTCACTGTTGGTGTTTAGATGATATCTGATTTTCATCTGCTTAGACTTTAGAGCCTTGATTTTCTGATTTGCTGGAGACATTGAGTTTAGATGATGTCTTGGTGAGTTCGATTTTCATGTACTGGTGAGTTAGTGGAAATTAGGCACAAGGTTGCTCACTTTAATCCATCCCAAAACTGCTGTTGGTGTTAATGTTTTATACTGTTATTGATGAGTAGAGATTTTCATGTACTGGTGAGTTCGATTTTCTGTTGTTGTTGTTGTTGGTGAGTTCGATTTTCATGTACTAGTTGGTGGAATTGCATTTTTTTGGCGTTCCTGCATTCTTGCCAAATTGTGCATCAAGTTTAATTCAAAATTGGAATGTGTTAGGGATTTTGATATTGAAATGATGATTTTGTCCGATTCATATCTTCCTCTCCTTCCTGCTAGGTTTTACATAAACCTCAAATAGAGGTTCACAGACTAGAAATTTGGATAGATTAGGGTTTGGAGAAATCATGGTGCTATGCTATGCTATCATTTCAATTATGAATCTTGAAAAGTATAATTTATTTACTCATTCTACATGATTTTTTTTTCGACGAGCAAAACGAAATTTCAAAATTATATTAAATATATTGAATATTGATGGTTATATTTTCAGACTATCTAGTGTAGTGACCCGTGCCATGCACGGGAAATTCCATATTGTTCGTATGAAAATTGTATATCCTTTTAATCGAGTTCGTCAAAAAATTAAGATTAACTATTTTCTTGTAAAGACTGTTTATAAAAATATACTTTATTTCATGAAGGTTATGTACGTAACTTGACTTAATTTTTATTATCGAAAATAATCATAATTTTATCGTAAGAATATATATTAACCTTCAACATAATATTTACTCTCAATAGAATAGCTTGTATAGGAATGATAATTTTTTAAGATTTATTTATTAATATAATCATCCAATCTATTAATAATTGAAATTAAAGATAAAAAAATAATAATTGTGTAACAAACTAAACCTAAAATCACTCTAAGAGCTCTAAAAGGCTCAACTTTAATATATAAGATAGATTGTTATATGATTTCGTTAGATTTGGAATTATTGTTTTTAGATATCTATTGTAATTTTCTAAACTCTTACTATAAATAAAATTATTCTTGTTTTCGTTCAAAAAAAAATATTGCTTTCTCGATCCCAAACCGAGCCCTAACCCTCAGTCTCTTTGTCGCCGGCCTCACATCTCGCCGTGCATCTCGGCGACCTTGCCTTCGCCGTCAAGGTATAATACCCTCCCCGTCCAAGGTACTAAACAGAGGCAATATCACATTTACCCTTTACTGCTACATTGCTGAGTGTCTTGAGTGTATAATGGTTGTGTTGTCATTTTGGTAAATTCGATTGCCAGTTGTGGATTTGAGCTGTTATCAATTTCATGGTTGCTCCCCTCCTGATTGTATTGCATTTTTGACAAAGTTCACATTGCTAATTGCTATTCGATCTTTTTTGTGCAGCTCCTGATTTGTGGATGTCTTGGTGATATCTACGCTGTGTTATTCTTTGTCGTAAATGGTTGACAAGAGAACCGGGTTCTTTTACAGAATCTTGCAAGAGGTTTTAAAGGATTATAGGTACCTGAAAACAAGTCCTCTTATGGCGGCTTATCTCAAGCAACATGGTTTAGTTGAATGCGGTGTGGGATCCAGGGTTGTGCAATTCTTGTGTTTGAATAATGATGTGAATGGTGCCCTTGCTCTTGTTAATAAGTTGAAAGAACAAAATGTGTTTCTCGCTTTTCCAATTGATGTTTTGATGAAACTTTCTAGACAAGGCCGGGCTGTGGATGCATATACATTTGTTGTGGGTGCCAATGAGAGCTTGCCTATGCTAGATGTTGTTGAATACTCAGTTATAATTGATAGTCTCTGTAAAGCAGGTTATATTGATAAAGCGGTAGATCTCTGTCTCCTGGCAAGAAAGAAAGGAGTTTTTCTAAATGTGGTAACTTACAATATGATACTGAATGGATTGTGTCGACATGGCTGTCTTATTGAAGCTTTTAGGTTGTTTGATTCATTGGAAAGGAACAACATAGTTGCTACTGAGATCACTTATGGGACTATGATTGATGCCTTGGTAAGGGAAGGTTACTTGTTGGATGCTAGGAAGTTATTTGAGACAATGGTTCTCAACAATCTGAAGCCTACTACACATATTTATAATGCATTAATCAACGGATATTGTAAGACAGGTGATGTTGAAGAATCTCTCACACTTCTCGAGGATCTGGAGAAACTGTCATTTAAACCAGATGAGTTCACAGTGAGTGCTGTAATAGATGGATTTTGTCGTCAGGGTGATATGGAAAGGGCATTTCAGTTTTTCATATATATCAGAGGAAAGGAATGCTCTCCTGATTACTTGGGTTTTTTGTACTTGATAAGAGGACTATTTACCAAGGGAAGAATGGAAGAGGCCAGGACTATTTTGAAAGAGATGCTTCAAACAGATACTAGTGTGCAACTGATCAATAAAATTGATGTTGAGATTGGAAGTGAGTCAATATATAGTTTCCTTGTCCACTTATGTGAGCAAGGAAGCATTCAGGAAGCAGTTATCATTCTGAATGAAATAGGATCTTTGCTTTTTCCCTATAAAAGGAGTGTTGTATCCATTGGACAGAAGCAAGGGATCCCTCAGGAGGCTCACATGCCCGATGAAATTAGTGCTAGGCCATTATCTTTTACGCATGTGATAGGCTTGGATGATAGCACAACAAACTTGAACAAAGTAAAGGAGGAGGTAAAATGTTGCAATGGCTCAGACAAGACGCACTCACTAGACTTTGATACTTTCTACTCAGAAGTCGAAGCACTTTGTTCAACTGGAGATCTTGTTGAAGCCAGTAAATTAACAAAAGTAATGATTCAAGGTCTTTGTGAAGAGCGTGTCTAAACTGAACTGGCCAATTCACAAAGGTAATATCTGTGAATCAGTCTCTGCAAAAGGAGCATGTGGTATTACAGGTACATACTTTTTTCATTGTATACCCATGCATGCTTTCTTAGTAGTATGTGCACGACCCGAATCTATCAGACCAACAAACTTTAATAAGTGTGCATATGCTTTCATAGTAGTCATGAAGACAAATATCTCACATCTGATTAGTATATAAGTTTACTAGAGCACTCCTTATATCACATATCACGGTTGTTTATGTTCAACTTACATGCTTTTTGCAGGATCGAACGAGGGGTTTGATTGACCAAGACGGTTTTTGAAACCCAGTCTACATGATCGACATTGGACAAACCAACCTCCTCCAAGCTCTATACCCCTCCAACTTAACCTACCAACCAGTTGCGAGTCAAATCAGTTCATTCATCCAAGAAATTCAGTCTGCTATCCAAGTAAATAAACTAAACTAGAGTTTCCTCTATGAATTTTCCAATTTAGCCACCTCAATAAAATGCTCATCAAATAGATCATATATGAATCTTGTGGTCGGAAATTCTGGGTCCACAACACGGGTCCATTAGGGTGCGCTGCCAAGGAGCTAGCTATCAAAACCCCCACAATCTGTGACCTAGACGAGCTCAGTTGCTTCAAGGTCCATAATAAGGCTACATAAGCCCTTAAGAGTCTCTGCAAGAAAATGAGGTCGTCTTTAATGGACACCACTATTGTTTACGTATACTCAGCCAAATATGACCTCTACATCAACTACGCTAAATATGGTAAGTCAACTAATGAGTTCGATTCATGCTAGAGGTGTGTAATGATTTGTGCTTACTTTGGTCATCGTATAGGTTTTAGAGAGCCGATGATGGCGTGTTGCAGGAGTTGAGGGCGATTGAATAACTACATTAGGAAGGCAACATGTGAGCAGCTAGGATACAGCATATGCAGGAATGTGTCACATTCCATAATATGGGATGGTGTTCATTACACCGAAGCTGCTGATCGTTTGGTTTCCAAAAATGTTTCGTCTGGCCGTTTTTCCAGTCCTGAAATAGCACTATCTAGCATGTTTGGCACGTTTTTAGGTGTTACAATAAATGTTCGAATCTGCAACCACGCGGTTGTTTATATGTCTAAAAACTAGCAATAAATGGTGTCCATTTCCAGCCTGTGGTTGAATTAAGTTTGACGAAGACAAGTTTCATAATGCTCTTTTTTGTTTGGTTATTACAGTTACTACTGAGAAGGGGTTTGATAAGTGACAATAAAGAATTTTATTCAGACGGCTCGAGTTTGTTTTCTGTAATTGTACAAAAATATCTGAGTTGAAATAGTTCTTTAGTGCCTGCAAAGCATTAACAGTGTTCTAACAACCGCCGTCTAAGACCATATAGGATCATCTGGACCTCGTCTAGACGCTAGAAGATCATCCTCTGTCTATTAGGACCCCTCTAGAGTCGTGTCGTTTGAGAGATAAGAATCAAAGTCTTTTATGTTATAAAAATGACAACATTTTAGAAGATATCATATGAAGAAAACATAGTAAAATTCGTAAACATGTGCATTTATTACGAAAGCGCAAGCATGTACATTTGTATTCTATTAACTTATTCTGAGTGCATATATAAAAAAAGTTCAAGGTGCGTGTAATATCCAGTAAATTATGATATTTAGAAGAAATATATAATGAGTGCTTGTTAAATTTTCGTAAGAGAATCTATAGTAACTAGTGGGCATTGCACTGGAACAAGTTTAAAAATTTGTCATTTACTTTCATCACTTTTTTATTTGCCAAGTTAGTTGGTCAGAACTGTAGTTTATCGATCAGCAATCTGTCATTGACCAATCCTTTATGTGATGTTATTTTTTTATTTTATTTTTTTTGAAAAAGGCCAAAACCGGAGTCTTATCTAGAAATAAGTAACAACTCCTGACCATCCTCGCGAATGATCCTAAAGAAAGCCGAGTGAGCATCAAGCAAACTCGACTGCATGAAAATAGGCGCCATAGTTTTGATATATGAATCAGATAATCCACCATCCTGATTACAGGACAATACAGTTTTTAGAAAATGCATATTGATTTCTGGCCTAGCCAAGAAATCTGCTGCTTTATTTGTTTCTCTGAAGCAATGGAATACTTGAAAGTTATCAAAGGTTTTTAAAATATTTTGAATATCTAAAATTATATTACGGATTTCCCAAGATATCTTACAAATATCCTTAATAGAGTTTATTACCGTAAGATTATCTCCTTCTAAAATAACATTTTTACATTTCATTTTCAGGGCTACCTGAACCGCATATAATGCCCCTAATGCCTCCGTTACGAGAGGGGAGGGTGAGTATACTTTCTTATGATACAGGTCATTAATTGTGCCCACATTGTTTCTTGCAACATATCCAATATAGGAATTATCTATTGAGTGGAATGATCCGTCAAAATTAAACTTTATCCAGTCAGTCGGTGGTTTCTTCCATCTCCTATTAAATGTTTTATTTTTGTTTTTAAGATTTTTCAACTTGGGACCTTTTGAAGTATCAGAAGTTGCTTCCCAAAATTTATGCTATTCTAAAAGGTTCTTTTGTTGTTTCATAAATTTTTCGGAATACTATTGCATTTCTATTAATCCAAAGAGAGTACCATAACATTATTAAAGATTCTATTTTATTTTTCTCTTTTTTCAAACTATTAATTAAATGTATAAGCTTTTCCTAAAAAGATCTACCGCTTTGATTTTGAATATGAAATTTAAAATTTAATAGTTGTTCAAACTTTTGTATTTGAATAATAGTATGATGACATTCGAAAAATATGTGTTCTCTTGACTCTGTTGGATTATTACACAAGGGGCACTGAGATGGGACCCTATTATAATACTTATTAAGTCTTTCCGTAGTTGGGAGATTATCAGAGACTATTTTCCAAAGGAAATTTAGATGTCTGGGTTGTAATTTTAAATTCCATAACCAGGAATAAATATCATTAGCATTGTAATTTTTAGTACTAATGTTAAATTTCCTAGCTGAAGCAGTGGTAAATTTACCCAATCTATCCAGAGTCCAAATTATTTTGTCTTCCGTACTAGTTTTTGTAATGTAAATACATAGGATTTTTGAGACAATATGACTTGGTAGAATTTCATTTAATTTGGATATATCCCATTCCTTTGTATGTGTAACAAATTCGGATGCTTTTGAATTAATATTACTATAGCTAGAATCGAAAAATTCTCTAAGATTTGTATTTGGTATCCAATTATCTGTCCAGAAGTTAATATTATTGCCATTACCAAATTCCCAAGCGATTCCTTTCTGAAATTGTTCCCTGAGATGTAAAAGTCTTGAGAATTGCCAAGATTGTTTATTTTTCTTTTTATACGTGAATAAATTATTATTGTGGAGGTATTTTTGATATATTATTTGTACCCATATATTATTCCGTTCCGTTACAAGTTTCCATAATAACTTCTGCTGTAACGAATTGTTCAAATCAGCTGCTTTATGTAGACCCAGTCCTCCACAGTCTTTTGGTCGACATATGTTATCCCAAGAGGTAATAGCACAGTAACCAGGATTATTATTATTCCAGAAAAAATCTTTAGCTACTTTCTCAAGTTGATCACAGATACCCTTAGGGAGTGAAAAGCACTGCATTAAGTGATTTGTCTTAGACAAAATATTTGATTGTATAAGAATTGTTCTACCTGCTTGCGAAATCGTATTAGCCTTCCACCTAGATAATTGTTTTCGCATTCCTTGTACCGCATACTGAAAACAATCATTTTTAAATCTTCCTCTTACTATTGGTATACCAAGATATTTCTCCATAGATGTTGTTTGTTGGAGATTTAGTACTGAAGCAAGAGCTCGCCTCTGATCATTAGAGATATTAGGTGTGGTCTGGAAGGAGCTCTTATGATAGTTTATTGCAAGACCAAAGAGGTCCGTAAATTTTTGTAAAACTCTTTTAATATAGTTCATATTATTCATATTTGCATTAGAAAAAATAATAGTGTCATCTGCAAAACATAGAAACGGAACCCGAGTACCATTTCTGGTTAGTTGTATGCCAACTTTATGATTTGTTTTATCAGCTTCTATTTGTAATGTTCTTGCCAGATATTCCATAACTAGAATAAAGATAAAAGGCGCTATGGGGTCTCCTTGACGTAGTCCACATTTCGGTTGGAACATTGGGCCGGGTTCATTATTGACCAGGACAGAGAAGGAAGCAGACGTTATACATGTCTTGACTTGATCTATCCATTTCTTACTAAAACCAAAAGAAGCAAGAATTTTAATTATGAAAGGCCATTGGACTTTGTCGTAGGCCTTTTCCATATCCAATTTTAAAGCCATCCATCCCCGTTTACCTTTTTTCTTTTGGTGAAAGGAGTGAAAGATTTCATGAGAGATTAGAATATTATCAAAAATTGATCTATCTTCTACAAAGGCAGCTTGACAAGGATGAATCAATTTGGGAAGGAGTTTTTGAAGTCTGTTTGACATTAATTTTGTGATTGCTTTGTATATTGTGGAACCGAGACTAATAGGTCTGTAATGATTAATGGAAACTGGATTATCTACTTTTGGTATTAAAGCAACAAATGATTGAGTGCAATCTTTTAGTATTCTTCCAGAGTGAAAGAATGATTGGATTATTTGGATAACTGAATGTCCAACAATAGGCCAATAATGTTGATAAAATTCAGCATTAAATCCATCCGGACCTGGGGTTTTATTATGAGGTAGTTCAAATATGACATTCTTTATTTCTGTCTGAGACGGTTGCATCAGTAACATCTCATTATCATCTTCAGAAATGAGGGTTGATATTATTTGGACATCATTATCAGATAAGTTTATTATATGTAAAGGTTGAAATCTAGATTGTAAATCATTTGTAATAGCTGGTTTAATATCTTCAGTTTTATAGTATACCATTTTGTTAAGTGATTCATAAGAGTTTATTTTTTGTTTATAAGTTCTTACTTTTACCACTGTTTGAAAATATTTTGTATTTTTATCCAAATCCTTAAAGTTCTTAACTTTAGCTCTTTGCTTCCAGTATGTATGCTGGAATTCAAGAAGTTTATTATATTTAGTGACAAATCTATTGTACAAGGGAATTTTATTTAACATTCCCTGTTGAAAGCACTCTGTTTGTAGATTTTGGAGTTTAGTCTCCGTTATTTTAAGTTGTTCCTGGACGTTATATGTGTTTCTCTTGGATCAGTTTTTAGTCTCACTTTTGAGTTTCTTCTGTTTCATGAATAGTTTATACATGGCTGATCTTGAATAATGAAAATTCCAAAATTATATTAACTAACTATTTATAAGAATATTTTTGTAGCCAAGTGTTATCAAATCTGAAGGGATAGTTTTTTATGAAGGTACTATCACCCAATTGTAAAGTAATACAACAGTGGTCTGAAGTAGTAAACGGAAGATGTGTCAATATAATATTATTGTAATAATTAATAATGTTCGGATGTATAAGTGCCCGATCTAATCGTTCTAAGATAGTAGAATTAGGCTTGCTAAATACACCTCGGGCGTTTTCAAAATAACGCCCGGGACCTCGCGTTACGCGAGGGAGCGTCTCCTCGCAGAACGCGAGGGAGCGTCTCCTCGCAGAACGCGAGGGTGCGTCACCTCGCAGAACGCGAGGGTGCTTTTCCCCTATAAAAGGGGAAAAACCCTACTCGGCCCATTTTTTACATCACACACATTTTTCTACCGCCGCTCTCGCGTTTTCTCTCGGTTCAAACTTCTTCTTCTTCCTCTTTTCACTTCAAATCTCCATATAAGGTATGTTTCTTATACTCTTATGCTTTATAATGTTGTTTCTAGATGAATATATGTTGTTAGTATAGGAAATTTCATATTATATGATATTTTGATATTGAATGTTGATTTAGAAATGGTTGTATAATGGATGAAAGATGATGATTTTGAATTATGGTTGATGAGTGGATGTTGATTTTGAATTATGGTTCATGAATGGTTGTATATTGAATGTTGTTGATTTTAGAAATGGTTTTTGATTAGGATTGTTGATGTTTATTTGGTAAAAGGGGATTGTTGATGTTTATTAGGATGGTTGATTTTAGAATTTTCGCCGGAAATTTTCGCCGGAAACTGTTGCCGGGAACTCATGGTAGTGCAAATTCACGCAGAACGCTACACCCCTCGCAGAACGCGAGAGTCATCACACTCGCAAAACGCGAGTGTCATGCTCTCGCAGAACGCGAGTGTCATGCTCTCGCAGAACGCGAGTGTCATGCTTTCCTCATCTGCAGATACATATTTATATACTGATTTTACTTTATATTTTTTTTACTTTATATACTGTTATATTTATATACTGATTTGACTTTATATTTTTTTAGGTAATGGATCGTCCCGGACGTTCAACCCGTCGAAGAAATTGGAACGCTGTGAGAGAAAATCCACCGGTTGAAAATGCAAAAGGGAAAAGGAAAGCAAAGAATACAACACCGGTAGAGCTCTTCCCCGAGGGGCTCTCTGACGTTGATTATCGCCCCATAGAGCGGTACAGTGGTGTCCATAGTTATGCCGGGGAAGACTGTTCTGTGCCTAGTGGGATAGAACGAGCAGATTCATATCAAGGGTATCGAAATGATGATTGGGACCTTTATTCTCAAGAGTCAGTTTCATGTGCACAACCGTCAACTCAATGTGCACCACAATCAACTCCATATGAACAATCGGGTAGCACTATTGGTGGCTGGGACAATTTCATTCCTCAGTATGCTGTAGTGGAATATGGACAAGGGTGGGGTGGACAAAGTTGGGTCGGTGGACAATGTTGGGGAGGTGGATTTGGTGAGGGAAGTGTTCCTGAAGACATGGGTCAAGGAAGTACACAAGCTTATTCTTCTTCTTACAATCTTGAACCAGAACCGATGGAACAAGAGAACCAGGATGAAGTTGTTGGGGAAGAACACGAAGAAGAAGGTGATGATGATGAAGAAGAAGAAGAAGAAGAAGAAGTGGTCCAGAAACAAAAAAGAAAGAGGAAGTCCAAGAAGGAAGAGCGAAAGTATGATCCTGAGCTCACTCATGACACACCTGGAGGTCCAGAAGATCCCGAGTTGCTTAAGGGATTTGAAGCCCATGTTGCGTTCCACATCCAGAAAGGGGAGGTAATTTAATTATTTTTTTATTTTCTGCATTTTCAATCCATACTGATAATTCTGCAGAAACCAAATTTCTTGAAAATTTGGTTTGCAGCGTCTAATTTTTGTATTTTTCTGCAGTTCAAAGGTCCGATGAAGCCACAACAACGGACAAAGCAGAGCAGTGATTGGCCATTGGACAACAATGACTGGTCAGAGATTCCCGGTGCAGTTGGACTGTCAGATCTACCTGACATGATGTACGAAGAAATCGACTTTCCTTTGATTGAAGCGTTCATCGAACGATGGCAACCGGAGACAAATTCATTCCACCTCCCTTGTGGTGAGATCACTATTGGCCTTCTTGATGTACATATGATTTTAGGCCTACCTATAGAAGGGAAAGCAATGACGACATGTAAGAAACTGGGTGCCAAGTTTAGTCATGATGAGATTCTAAAATACTATGGTAGGAAGGGGGCGGAAATTTTTGGAATAGATCCTCATACTTTAGATTCTGGGAGGGTGAAAGCTGAATGGTTTAAAAGGCATTGTGAAAACCTAGGTCCAGAGCGAAAGGGTTTAGGTTGGGTGTTGTATACTGCTTCCTCGCTCTTATTTCCGGACAAGTCACAAAACTTGATTCGGCTTAGATATGGGCCTTTTTTGGAAACCTATGCCCATGCTACGGGCATATCGTGGGGTTCAGTTGCTTTGGCCCATCTGTATAGGCAGCTGGGGATATGCACACGACAGGGTTGTGCCCAGATGTCTTTCTGTTACACCTTGTTGCAGGTATTATACTTTCTAAGCGTTTAATTTACATACTTATATATATTTTCATATTTAACGTACTTTGTATTTCTTAGGCATGGATCTACAACTACTTCCCACACTTTCGACCTACTGAACGTCCTCGGTGGAGAGCGGAGCAACCATGGGCATACCGGTGGATGCCTAAGAATGTAAAGCTGAAGAAGGGGCAAGTCGGAAGGGACTATAGGGGAGCGCTCGATATTCTTATGTCGGAGATGGTAAGTTTCTGCATTGTCAACAGTTTCTGCATTTTTGAGTACGCAACAGTCATTTTTCTCCTTCTGCATTTTCTCGTACTGTAAGTTTTTGCTGTCATTTTTTTAGGTATGTTGGAACCCGTATGGATCACAAGACTTCACCGATCCTGAGCTTGCTCCCGCTCTATTTCACGGGGTGCTATCCTACTGTGACATCACCGAACCACACATGCCTGATAGGTGTCCGAGACAATTTGGGAGAGTGCAGCGTATTCCTAGGCCAGTCTTCGAACCGCTCAAAGCTCATAGGTTGAAAAACATTAGGTGTTATAATGTTTTTTATGACACCAACCAATGGCTTTGGGAGTCAAAAGATGTTCACTCTTTGTCTCTCGATGATATGGGGCCAATTGCCTTTGCACCACATGAATGCTCCCATGATTACATGGATTGGTACATCAAGAGGACCCATAGGTATATCCGTCCTGCAATCCCTGGGATGATTACTGAGAGACAGATAATATTAATTGTTTTGGTTTATCTTGCGTTTCTAGTCTTTGTTTGTCTCTAATATTAACATAGATTGAATATTTACTTGCGTATAGGTGATTGGTCGGGTGTACAATGACATGGACCGGTATCGGTTTGCCACTCCAGAGGAATTTTCTTCATATCACGCCCAAATGCTACTATGTATGTCAAATCTCGCTCCCTTCCGACCACGAGAAGACGAGTAGCCTTGGATAATTTTGGATAATTTTGTGTTTTGGATAATTCTGTGTTTTGGATAATTTTGTTGCTTGGATAATTTTGTTGGATTATGTTTAAGGATATGTTGGTTCTGCTTCAATTCTGATCGGTTTTTGCATAATCTCGCAGAACGCGAGGTGTACACCACTCGCAGAATGCGAGGTTCCTCCACTCGCAGAACGCGAGGAATGACATTTTCTGGAAAATGTCAATGACATGAGTTCCTGTTTAAGAATTTAAAAAACCATCTCCAGTTCAACATTACATTACAAATTCAGCGAATAAAACATAACTTCAACATTAAATTTCAAAGGCGGCACATCGATGTGACACAAGATCGTGCAAAGAAAAAGCATCTCTTTCAGCGTTTCGCCACCAAGGAGTAAACACATGAGATAATGGGCAGTTTTCTTCAAGACGCAACTACAAGAAAACAACAACGTTAGGAAGTTGCATATTAGATAGTAATTCATAAGTAGATCCAAAAACTTACCGGAACAAAATGTCTCTCACTCTGAATATAGAATAAGCAGAACGTCGGAAGTGTGTCATCATCTTCTAACCAAGTAGGACGTTGTAGAGGAAGGTAAGTGTAGTTAGCATTTTTTCCCACCGTTACGAACACTATGTTGAATGTGGATGCCACAAGGCATCCCATTTCCGGGGTACCTAGCCAGTGATCTTCTGGAGCCCTTCCTATTCCTTCCCATGTAAGTTGGTGTAAAGCGCTCTCCAAAGTTGCTTGTTGTGGAGGTCCAATCCAAGTTCCTTGAACTAGGTGCCAAATCTCTTTGACCTTAGCTATCATCAAATCTCTTACTTCCCTCCATAAGTGTTGGTTGTCATGCAATTCATGAGCTATTGCTCTAAATCCACAATTTCCATCTCCATTTACCTCAAACCAACCATTCACATGGGTGCGCATTGACGCGGGTATGTGAGACTTGTACTTGCCAACACCTTAATCTTTGGTTTCTTGAATGTTTCAGAATTAGAAGCATTTCTTTGCTTCTTTGGGGGTGTTTCTTCCAAATCTCTAGCATCCATCTCAACATTAGTGTGCTCCCATGCAGACGGTCTTCTTTGCATTGACCTAGGTTGTTTGTTAGGAGCTCCGACTGGACGACCTCCGGTGTGCTTTGAAATAGCCAGCTCTTTTAGAGGAGTATTTACTTTCCCAATGTCTAAAACAGTTTGTGCACACTTTTCTTGATCATGGGGGCACAATTTCGGAAACGTTTCCTCATAGAAAGTCTGAAAAAGACGCCTTGCCACCTTACTCTTAACTTCCAGTATGCCGGGAAAATCAACTTCTTCCAAACTCAAAGTACTCCAGAAAGGGTGCAACTCTGATACTCTTAGTGGTCTTTGCTCCTTCCAATGTCTTACAATCTGATGAACACACATAAACCCATCTCTAATCTTGATCCCGCAGGTACAAAACATATTAAAGTGCGCACCTAATCTCTCCCCCTTCGTGTATTCCTTAAGCAAAAATTCTATGCATTTGTAAGAGACTTTGAACTTCAAGACTTTAAACAAGTCGGCCCCTTCAACAACTGTGAAGCTCTTATTCAAACTCTCGGTGAAAGACACAGTAATCTCCTTAAGTTGGTTCTCCGCCATTGTTTTGTATTCTTTGAACATTGTGTCTTGCCTAGCATTTCCGCTTGACAAGTATGACTTAAGACATGAATGTGCTCCTTCAACTCTAAAATGTTCGAAAAACAATAATATGCAAATACAAATCAGAACCTGTGGATCCTTCTGAAATGTGCAAAACCTCGTGTTCTGCGTGGTGTACATGTCTCGCGTTCTGCGAGTGCATACATTGTTCCAGGATCTTTGCATTCGAAAATGCATCAACACTGAATCAAGGACATTACTCGCGTTCTGCGAGTAGTGCATTACAGAAGCTCTTTTTATCATATGTAGAAGGTAGACATAAATTACAGAACATACCTGTTTGTCGTGTTATTCCCGAGAGTGAAGACATTATCCGTCCATGCTGAAACAAGTCTTTCTTTGTAACGGTTTAGCCAATTCGTTCTCACGTACTTCAATACGGTTGGATAAGCTCGTCATTCGTCCTCAAGTTTCTTCAAAGTACTCTTGTAATCTTCTTCAGTGGTTTGTTCGAACACGTTATAATAATCATTTGAAATATGAACCCCCAATGCTTGTGTGCCCATAGATATCTTCGCTCTCGCCTCTATGTTCTTCCTTACATGTCGCCTACATAAGAGAAACTTTGCATTTGGCCA
The DNA here is from genome assembly GCA_029168935.1 of Oxyria digyna. NCBI lineage: Eukaryota > Viridiplantae > Streptophyta > Magnoliopsida > Caryophyllales > Polygonaceae > Oxyria > Oxyria digyna. Next base: position 17,495,280 of record JAPVLV010000007.1, on the reverse strand, counting down.
TAACTTGTCTGTTGCATTCATAAGAGCCATCTCACGGTCAGTGACGAAGCAAGTAGGCGATGCTCCTATTCTCAAATACATCGTCTGCAGCTGCTGCAACGCCCATAAATAACTATCCTCGCTCTCAGCCTCTAACCATACCCCGCACACAACAAAATTCTTCCATGTAGAAGTCAAACCGACTATCTCCAGGAAGGGAACATTGTACCTTAAACCAAAATACAGTAAGATAAATACAACATAAAAACAGAATGATAAATACTTACCTGTTCGTGCTATAAGTCGAGTCCATCAAAAGGACATATGGAAACGCCTTTAAGAGTTTCATTGATTCGGGGCTAGCAAAGAACAAGTCGCCTATTATCGAAGGATTCGTTGCACTTGGCCTATACTCCATGAAGTAGTTGCTCTCTTTGCATTGGTGAAAGAATTCTTGAAACACGGTTCTACCTTCCATTTCCTCTTCCCTTATATGTCTTACCAAATTGTACACTTGGTTCTTCTTTGTGCAACTTCCGGGATCCTTGTTTATCTCAGTGTAAATCTGATTTGGAGAACAATGTGAAAGTACCATCTCACGAACCTTTTTCTTTTGATCCGGGGTTGGCCTCCCGGCAAATGCATTCCCGACCAAACTATCTCCAATAGGATGGTTGTGCAAACCACAAACAACCACTAATCTCCAATTCTCTTCAACCCGGTTCTCCATGAGCTTCAACTGAAATTTACACCCCGTTTTCTTGCTCTTTGTGTTTGATCTAACACCGACACCTTTAGGCCTATGGCTTCCCCCTTTCTCACAAATGATTTGAATCTTACCACTTTGCCCCGGTTTAGATGGTACACTCCTTCCAATAGATATCATAAACTTGTGTTGCTTTGCAACATTCAAAGCCCACAAATGACCAATCTCCTTAGAGGCAAACACTTGCTCCATAGTGAAATATTCCGAATAATCCCTAGAAACAACCTCTTCCTCACATACGGGACTATCAAACTTTGGTGCAGTGCGTAAAGAGGGAAGAAAACACATCTCCTCTCCTACGTTTGTTGGTCGGTTAGCAAATTGTGAATCAAACGCATCATAGCTTGATGGCACCTCATATGTACATGGCAATTCATAAGTAGATGGCACGGGCAACTCATATGTAGATGGCACGGGCAACTCATAAGTAGATGACACAGGCAATTCATATGTAGATGACACATGTTGTTCATATAAAGATGGTTGATGATAATATCCAAAGTGCTCAATCCCTAAATCAAATGACGGTGGCGAACATGGCCTTGTATTCCGGGAGGGGTAGTTGTAGTCATTCAACTGGATTGCATTCAATCCAGTGAACAAAGAAAAATTCACCTATACACAATGCTTCTGTTAATACTCTGTAATGTGCAACTTCTCGCGTTCTGCGAGGGAGGCACTTCTCGCGTGACGCGAGTGGCTCCCTCTCGCAGAACGCGAGAAGTTGCTATTTCCTGAAAGTAGTCATTCAACGGGATAATTTAACATAACATGAGTTTCTACATTAAAAACCCTAAAAACCCTAAAAACATGAACACATCTAAGTTTTTGACATTATATGCAAAAGTCATCTCTTCAACACTTACTACTACTAGATTTAACATGAAATACAACATAATAACTTCATTTTAGCTCTTAATGGTGCAAAACAAATTAAAATTCAAAAATTAAGTAAGAACATTACCTCATTTGCATGGTAACTTGATGAACCACCATCTTCATTCCCTCCTTTGTTGACTTCCTCTTCATCTTCCATTATTTTAGGTGTTTTTAGAGTGTTTTGAAGTTTGAAGGTTTTGAAAATGAGTTTTAATGGAGGGTGAAAGAGGTGAAAGATGATAAAAAGAGGTGTTAGGGTAGGGTTAATAGGTGTTACGGATTACTTAAAATAAGGGGGTAGTTATTATAGTTAGGTGGGGACAAGACATGTAGTAATGGCGCACAACAACGTCCATCTGACATGCTAATCTCGCGTTCTGCGAGGGACGTGTCACTCGCGTTCTGCGAGGACACGTACACTCGCGGAACGCGAGCTTAGCATGCATGGAATTAACCTAATTTTTTGCTAATCTCGCGTTCCGCGAGTGTACGTGTCCTCGCAGAACGCGAGTGACCCGACGTTGTTTGAATAAAGCACCGGGCTGTATATAAGAACCGTGTAGAATTAGTGTTTTTATTAGTTCTTTTCACTAGTACAAAAAGGTTAACTGATACCGGAAGGCATTATACCGGTTATATAAAACTGGTATAGTGGTAGTACACGGATACCAAACTACAAACTGGTATCCGTTAAAATAAAATATAAATTTTTAAACCAATGAAAGAAGGATATCGGTTTTTACTCGAACCGGTATTGTAACATTATTTTAATAGACCAAATAACAATTTGTTTTCTCACAAAACTGGAATTTCCCCCTCTTGTTGAAACCCTTCCTTCTCCCATGTCTTACAAGTTACAACCCTAGACCTTCTCCACTTCTTTAGTCTGCAAATCATGTAGCCAAAGCCTTGACCCGATCCACCCTCTTCACCGGAAAACTGCTACGCTTTGTCTCCATCTTGCGCCACCGGCAGGTTCCACGCGTCTCCTCCGTCACCATCAAAGGGATGGCCCGATTTTCCGATTTCAGCCTCATGCCTTTGAAGATGGGCGGCCCACTTCAACTCCTTGCTTTGAGCGCGTCCTACGTATTTGGTACCATTGGATTTGCTATCCTCATTTTCAAACCCTATTCTCTCCCTTTACTCCCCTTTTGTATCCCCTAGTTGACTACTCTCTTTCTATTCCTCCATCCTCAGATTCCCGCTCCAAGTATGCTTCCCCATTGTTTTTTCAATAATCTCCTTGCTTCGATTTCGCAGATTTATGGAGTTGGTTTCATAGAAGACGAGACACAACGAAGAAATCGAGGGAAGAAGGCACGAGCTTGTCCTTTCAATGATCCATCTGTTCAGTTTTGTTCACCCGTAAATCTTCATTTGCTTACTCTTTTAGAGATAGGATCATATGAGGACAAGTCTTCTGGTGAGGACATGAGGATACGATCCCGACCATTGGATCGTCATAATCTAACGGCTACGATTACTTATGCGTTTCAATAGGTTTTAATTCATTAAGGGCATTTTCGTCAGTTTATACGGAGATGTTCTTCTCCGTCCCCGCATGCGGCTTCCATGGCAGACCATCGTCAACATCCTCCTTGATGCCTTCCCTCCTTACTTGTCTTCGATGGAGGAATCTCTTATTCCATGTCTCGATTTTCGACGCGAATCCACATATCGTCGATTTCTCATCACCTCTGTCAAATTCAAAATTCTAGGTCAACCATCGAAGCCATGTAATTCTGCCTTTCTCTCCGCGTCTCCCATCGCGACAACCTCTTTTAAGGAAGTGGCCTCCTCTTCGGACAAGCACCTCAACACTCTACCCATATGAAGCTACTTCAGAGACGAATCTCGAATCAAGTTTGCCATGGTAAAGTAACAACGATTTACCGATTCTAGGGTTTTGATTGGTTGTGAATCTTAATCTCATGAGAAAGAAAGTTGTTGTGTTGCAATTGATTCAAACCTCATCATGGTGCTCTTCCGAGTGATTTTTATGCTTATATGTGTTGAAGATGGATCTGATTCTGCATTCTTGTTAGATGGAGATTCATTTGTTTTGTGCATATCAGCCGCTTGATGGAATGTAAATTAATGTTTTGATGCAGTTGTGTTTCCATGTTTTTGTGCTTTGGTTCCAATGTTCAGATGCCTACCTTTATCATTTCCTATTGTTCCCAATTAAATGTATTCATTCTGTTCGAATTGTCAATTGTATTCATTTTTATATTTTATAGTAGCATTGATTCCTGTTAGTTTCCTTTATATGTGATTAGTAACCAATTGTGTGATGCCATGCCTTTGAAAGTTCAACCATGGAGCCAACTTGAGTAATTTGGTTTGGTGCGAAGTTGAGTAGTGATGAGGTTGGTGTAAACTTATGATAATATATTCCATCCATAGAGAACTCAACATGCATATGCCCAGTTACTCGTTTTATTCATTGCTTTGCTTGTTCTTCAGTGGTGTGATTGGTTTCCTGGTTTGCTCAAAGGAGCTTAAGTTTTATAACTCTGAGGTTAGTTGGTGTGTCTTCTGTATATATATCTTATGAGCAAATATTCAACTCTTTATTCATACAGCATGTTCACTCTCCCCAACGTTGAAAACTCCAGATGGCGCTCATTCTATGTCAACCACCTTGCTTTCTCCCTCCACTGCCAATTCGTGTTGCTCGGCGCACTATCCATCTCCAAACACACACACTCCTTCTCTTACTTAGCTTCTACAACAATTTAACTGTAATCTTAATCTAGGGTTTCCGCCTTGTTGATTATGTTGTTAGTGATACTGTTTTCCCTGGTAAGAATTGAATTAAGCTTTGATCCCTTTTTATATTCTTGACATGATCTGCAGTCATGCTTCTTATATAGAGAATCTCTTGTGCCAGATGTCTGGTTTGAACCATCAGAGGTAATACACGGTAATTTGATTTCCCATTAGGTTCACATTTCAGTTAGTGATTTTGTATTTGACTTTTGTTTGCATGTTTGGGAGGTGAAGGCTGCAGATTTGACAATTAGCCTCGTTCACTGGGCATCAGTTGGCATATTGAACTACTGCTCTATACTTGCAGAATGAAAATTGTGTTTTGATGTTCATTATGTTGTAGTTTCTGTAGAATGGACAATTTGGTTAAGCCTTGCTTGAACACCTCTAAGCATTTGCTTAGCTTCTCTCCTTCTACCAAACAAGTGTACTAATCACGTTGGGGATGACATGGTTTTATTTTTGGCTTTTTCTGAATGCCAGTTTTGTGACTTTTATTTTGGTCTTCTTTTAAACACTGGTTGACAGTGCAAGACCCCTTTCTTACTGTGCACCGATTCAGTTCTAATATAATTTCTTGTAAAAAAAGCCTAATAAACCCGCAAGAGTAACATTATGAACCTGCAAGTGTAAAATTATGAACCTGCAAGTCTAAACTTACACTATGAAATTAATAAACTTGATAAAGTCATGAAAATGCAAGGATATATTCATGAAAGTGCAAGTGAAATTAGTGAAACGGCAATTGAAAATTAAGGAACATGTGAGTAAAAATTAATGAACTTAAAGTTTATTTTTTCTTTTCATGAACCTGCAAGACTATCGGCATGAACCTGTAAAGCTATGGACATGAACATAAGGTCATATAGTTTATCAAGTAATTCAGTTTTGGATTATAGTTAACAATTCGTAAAGGTAGGTTTGTGACAAGTGACGAGGCACTCAACATGAGCGTCATGTCTCTTGTCCATGAGTTTTGTTTGTAAAAAAGCCTAATGAACCCGCAAGAATAAACTTATGAACCTGCAAGTGAAAAATTATGAACCTGCAAGTGAAAAATTATGAACCTGCAAGTGTAAACTTATGAACCTACACTATGAAATTAATGAACTTGTTAAAGTCATGAAACTGCAACGATATACTCATGAAACTGCAAGTGAAATTAGTAAATCCGCAAGTGAAAACTAATGAACATGTAGGTAAAACCGAGATTAACCAAAAAAATGAGTAAAAAGAAAACAATGATCATGAACCTTATACGACTATTGTATGAACCTTAAAGACTATCAACATGAACTTGGGCGTGTTAGCCTGAAAAGTAAATTAGGCTAAATGAACCTGCAAGACTATTAGCATGAACCTATAACTGTAAGGATATCGACATGAACCTACATGACTATCGACATGAACCTAAGTGTGTATTTTTCATGAACCTAAGTGTGTATGAGCCTCTAGGCATATATTCATAAACCTCTAAGGATATCGACATGAACCTACATGACTATCGACATTAACCTAAGTGTGTATTTTTCATGAATCTAAGTGTGTATTCTCATGAGCCTCTAGGCATATTTTCATGAATCTAATTGTATATTTTCATGAACCTCTAGGCATATTTTCATGAACCTAAGTGTGTATTTTCATGAACCTCTAGGCATATTTTCATGAACCTCTAGGCTTATTTTCATAAACCTATAGTCATATTTTCATGAACCTCTAGGCTTATTTTCATGGACCTCTAAACATACTTTCATGAACCTCTAGGCATATTTTCATGAACTTCTAGGCATATTTTTATGAACCTCTAGGCATATTTTCATTAACCTCATATTTTCATTAACCTAAGTTTATTGCTATGAACCTAAGTGTATACTTTCATGAACCTAAGTGTGTATTTTCATGAACCTCTAGGCATATTTTAATGAACCCCAAGTGTGTATATTCATGAACCTCTAAACATACTTTCATGAACCTTTAGGCATATTTTCATGAACCTCTAGGCATATTTTCATGAACCTAAGTGTGTATTTTCATGAACCTCTAGGCATATTTTAATGAACCCCAAGTGTGTATTTTCATGAACCTCTAAACATACCTTCATGAACCTTTAGGCATATTTTCATGAACCTCATATTTTCATTTACCTAAGTTTATTGCTATGAACCTAAGTGTATACTTTCATGAACCTAAGTGTGTATTTTCTTTCATGAACTTCTAGGCATATTTTCATGAACCTCTAGGCATCTTTTCATGAACCTCTAGGCACATTTTCATGAACCTCTAGGCATATTTTCATGAACCTCTAGGCACATTTATTTGTTCATTGTTGTATGAGTGTTTCATTTATAATTGCATGAGCTCATTCATGCAACTCTTTATTGCTTATTCATACTTCTTACCACATCATAGTTCAGATGTTCTGGTGCATCTGGGAAGTGGTTCTTTTGAGCAATCACAAGATATGATAGTCATTTCTTATGGTTCATAAAAAATATGACATTCCTTACATTCTCTGCTTGCTTCTATTAGTCAATCAAGTGGGAGCCACTCTCATATGGCTTGTCTGGTATGATTTCATGGTTGTGTTTAACTTTTTTCTCATCCATAACGTGTAGAAATACTGAAGTAGGTACATGATTGTCATATATTCTTATGCCATTTCGAATTTGAGGGATAAGATTCAAATTCTCAGTTCTACTTCTTCTTTTTGATGTTTACTTTCTACTAGCGATATGGTGGTTTTGTGCAGGAAGAACTTACCGTATCCGTGTGAACAATGTTGGGATATCTACTAGTTTGAACTTCAGAATCCAAAACCACAACCTTCTATTGGCAAAGACTGAAGGATCATACACAGTTCAACAGAACTACACCAGCTTAGATATTCATTTTTTTTGGAAAACGTTTAATTGTATTGATAATGATGAGAATAAGGCTCACCGTCCTATTCACACACATCAATTCCAAGACACAGACCAAACTTAACCCATACAAACTGACTCAAACAAACCAAAGACTAACAAGAAGTTCTACACTCTCAATCTATGCAAAAGATGAAGATCTCTTCTAGATACCCCTTTGCACTTGAGGGTAATTCGCTTTTTACAACCAGAGATAATATCATCACTACACTGTATGATACTTTTCTTGCAATTGTTAAAAATCCTATTGTTCCTTTCTGCCCATGTATAGTATATGACTGCAGTGCAAGCAAGTTTGAAGGCTTTAAAACTTGAACTTCTCTTCTTACTTGCAATTTCCAGCTGCCTTAACCATCCCTGTATATTAGCAAAAAAATTCCTGCACCCAAACCAGCTAAGAACTCTTTCTAGGATTGCACCAGAACAGCTGCAGGCCCAGCACAAATGCATGTTGCTTTCCTCAGCATTCTCACACAGAACACACTTGTTTTTCAGAAATAATGTTCCATCTGAGCAGCTTGTCCATAGTTGACAATCTGGATAAGGTAGCTAGCCACACAATCATGCTCCATTTCCTAGCTCCCCATCCAAACCAAATATCCTTGCACCAATTAATCTCTGGCTTCACAGTTCTAAATAAATCATAAACTTTGGTGCAGTCCATTTTCCTTCCCTCTTTGTTATCAATATCATGTTTAGTAGGATATCACGGAGGCGAGTAGTACCTGGGAAGTGTCGGCAAGAAGAGAGGACATAACCTACTTGTTCTTAAGTTGGGAAGTGTCGGCAACCTCGACATCAACCTCTGCGCCAACAACTTCGACATCAGCCTAGCAGTAGGTAACAAAAAATATGTAATATGAACATGTGAGTGCAAAACAAAATAGGGAAACTGAACTGAAGTTTGATGAATTCAGGAATGAACCAGGCTTTTCCCTTCACCTTCTTGGCTCCCTCTGATGCAATGCACCACATGACAATATATGTTCAGCTGCATCTTGCAAATTTTCCAAATGCACCTGCAAGTTACAAACAATAAAACCCTTCATATTACACAACCGATGATTTGTAACGCCGACAATCTCCTGAAGACCTAACAACAACCCTTAATAAAGGATCAAGGCAAATCCAGCCAAAGACTAAAGTATGAAATGGCCTAACTGAAAGGGAAATTTAACATAAGTTTTCAAACCTGCCGCCATGTGTTCGACAAAATGTCAAGTGAAGAAGAACACCACCAATCCTTAATTGTTGCATCATCGTGAGCAACATTCGCAAGGTTTATCAGTGTAGAGCTCCTGGACCTAGTCAATTCGTGAAGTGTTGCTTCAGGTCACCATTGGACGTTCATGGACACCATCGTCGTCGCGGCTACCTTCTCTGACTACCGACAAGTTATTGAACTCGATCCGATTGAGACCAGGCGTCACCGGGTTGCTTAATTCACTCGACGATGCTTATAATGTAGGAGATATCGGCGCCGACGAGGGTGCGCGCCTGCGCGTAGGTCGTCTTCGTTGTCGACGAGAGCAATTTGAAGTCGGTAACTTGCGATTTTGGTTGATTTCGTTCGTCGACAATCGAAATCACTCTCGTCTCTCTGCTAGGGTTTGTCGCCTCTTTCTCTCCCGCTTTCCTTGTTCTGTCTCCTTCCATCCTTCCCTGCTATGTTTTTTGTGGAAAGACGAGTTTGCCCCTAATTTGTTTTGATAATTTCAAAATAGTCACCGCACTTCTGAAGCCCTATCGCCCGCCTGCGACGCACTGACTCCCCTCTCCCTTTTAATCTCTACCGTTGAATTGTTGATTTAAGGGTCCAGATCCGTCCTCATGTCCTCACTATAAGGTTTGTCCTCACAAGAGCCCTCCTCTACTCTTTTATGCCGATTTCATTGAAAAACGATTAAGATGAAGAAGATGAAGGACCAACTATTGAATTTAGAACATGTATTGGTCTGAATTTTTTAGTTGTTAGTTCATTACCCCTAATTTTCAGTCGGGGAAGAACCCTAATATTTTTCATTCTTTGGGCAAGTGCTCTGTTGAAATTGGATGGAAAGAATAAAATCCCTCTTTCAGTGTAGTTGAAAGAAGGAAGAATGGGTGGGGGATGAAGTTCTCCTTGCGGATCTTCTGGTCTGCTCCTAGTTCATTTACTGGTTCACATTCTTAATTGGTCAATTAGTTTGATGTTCTTACCCTTTCACCTTCTTTGAAGTACTTGATTGCACCACCATCCGGAATCTCTAATTCTATCCCCTTTCTTTCAGCTCCAATTTAACTCAATCGGAATCCTTCTTTCACCATTACATTTCTACAACAGTTCTTTGATTTCAACTTTCTACTACAAGCATTGATTCTAGAAAAGGGTATGGATTGTTGTTACCAAGTAATTGGGTTAATTTGAATTACTCCTAGAGAAATGAATTTGACTTATGCCATATTAGAATTTAAAACATATGACTTGCATCTATAATGAGAGCCGAGACTTGAATTTTAATTTTCAAAGTCAGGTTAAAATAATAAAAATCATATGAAATGTAAGTACGTACTATTGTGTTTCTTGAATTGTAGTTTAGTGTTTCTTGAATTGTCTTATTATCTTCATCTGTATTGTACTATTGTGAAGTAATTTAGGAAAATCATATGAAATGTAAGTACTATATGCTATAATCTTCCTCTTCTCTCTAGTAATTGTTACTCATTAACTTTTTTATTCAGTTATGAATCTGCATGAATTATTTGTTTAGTACCTCTTTCCTCACGAGACCCTTTTTCTTCTTCTCATCTTCATAATTTTTTTACAATTGTCTTCTCTTATGTATTTTGTGTGTTGCTGACAGGAAATGGCGACTTTCCATATTGCAAGTATTTTATTTTTATCAACTAAGACATTTAATGGACAAAGTGCCAAGGACCTCAATCCTTTGAATGAAAGAGTCCTACTTAAGGTCACTAACCTACATACTTCTCATGTTCTTTTGCAATATAATTGCTATCTCTAGTTGGATGGTATGGTAATTGGATGGAGTTGGTGCATAAATGATTATACTGCTACTGATTTTACAATGAGTATATTCTATGTTGTTTCCTAAAACTGCACGGCAGACCAATAATCCTTGCAAAGTATTTATTGGATTTAGGTTGTTGCTTTTCAATTCAGTATAATTAAGTTTGTAGCATCATGTATAGTGTACTTGATTTTATCTCAATGTCTAGGAAGAACTTATTGTTTGTAAAATTATTTGTAGGTGGTTTCAAGCTTTCTAGGATGGAAACTTGCAGCTGGTAGATTAATGTGGTAGATGGTATACAATTTAGTTTGAGTTACAAGTTTTATATAAGCTAAGTAATACTAGTTTAAAGTTCTGTAGACCAGTTTAGGCTTCCAGCTCTGAACATTTTCAGAGCGGCAACAATCACAATTCATTTTTTTTTTTTAAATACCATTGCCATACTAGTGTTTTAAAAGACCGGTAACATCAATTTATTTAATTTAAAAAAATAAATAGAAATGATATCGAATGTTTATAAAACCGGTATCCGTGTCTATACATATACCGGTTTCTCAAAAACCGCTATACGGAGGTGGATATAGACCAGTTTAGATGTTCTTTATTTGGCGCGTAAATAAATATAATAATAAATTTGGTATTCATTTCCTCATATTTTAAAATTATAGTATTCATTCCTATGAAGATAATATTACAGAATTGAGCTTTTTGAAAATGAGTACAAAGAAGCCATAGACCCTCATTTGTACCATCAGCAGGGGATACGAAAATGTTTTTAAAACCCATTTTATTAATAAATTGAGAACTTGGTGTTTCATTATTCTTAGTTTCTGCAAGACAAAATAGGTCAATGTTATGCGCTCGTTTAATATAAGATAATTCCGTCCAGAAATGTGGACGACACACCCCCTACAATTCCAATATGAAATCTTCATTTTATAACTTGTTTATGGATAAAAAGGGCCATGTATTTTAGACACATTGTGATCCAAATGTTTGTATCGTTATAAATCAATTTATCCCATATGTTCTTAATACATCTTAAAAGTGTAAGTTGCAAAAGCATAGTTATTAGTCTCTTCAAAATGACTGTGAACATGAAAATTTTGATAATTATTATAAGAATCAAAGTATGGTGCCGGTAAACTATTAGAATTTAACCAGAAAATTAGTATAACATCCATATTGAGGTATATAAATCTCGTGATCCAGAACCTATTGACAGTGTTGTTAAAACAGGAAAAGCACTAGGACCAACTATAGTATTATTTATGTGATGTTATAAAGGTTGTTTAACTTATACTTGTTAACTCGTTCATATTTTTTTTTAATGTCTACTTTTTGAAAAACATGTCAAATAATAGATGGCAAGTAGAAATCAATAATGCATGAATGGATATAAAAATACAATACGAGTGCTTATGAGTTTCTTGTCATCGATCAATCCTCAATATATAGCCATTAGCCAATAGGGCTTTGTCATGCACAAAGATTAGGTAGAAATATGTGTTTATGATGTAGTGTTAATGACTAGATAATGTAAACATGTATTAGAGTTTGTGTGCATCGTCGAATATGTGTATACGTTAAGACATTTAAATGTATTTTAAATCTTCATTTAAGTTACCATTCTCATGGAATTCTCGCCTATTAATATTCTCAATCTATTTTTATTACAAAAATGGTTACAATGGTTCTTATGTCAAGGTGGTTTCACATATAAAGTACTACAGAGTATACCCTAGCTGCCATCGATCTCAATGCTTCTGGCTATGGTACGTAATAGCATATAAGTCTACTAAAAAAATCCTCGATTGTAAACTAGATTTATTTCAATCTTATATGTTATCAGAGGAGGCTCCGGTAAGATCACTTTTATAGTAAAACTGTGTTAACGAATATGAGTCATAGGATGAGATTAGATGAAGGGCTAGATTAAGAGTCTTGAATTTTAAAAGAAAATAAGGAAAAAAATATCAAAACTCATTCCTTAATTTACGGCAATTCCATCATCGACTTCTCTCTCTCTCTCTCTCTCTTCCATCAATCCAACGCCTTTTCTCTCTTCCATCGTTCTTCTCTTCCAGGTTTTTTCTTTCAGACGGTAACAATAGTTGATTGATACTACAACACAAATCTCCATGGAAGAAGGTTAGTATCGAGATATGCATCAAATTATTTTACTAAAATCGATTAGGGTTTGATTATATTTGACTTTGATATATGCATCAAACTAGGGTTATGCGACAATAATAAAATGATATGCATAAGATGATTCGGTGTTATGCAATAGCAATTTAGGGTTTCACATGAATTCAGTTATGCAGTAATAAAGTTGTCGTATGCGTTTCGTTATTGTTGTTATGCAACTGGATGTACTTGATATGCAGTAGATACGTTTTGATTCTAACAATGGTTTTCGCCTCTCAAATCGAATGCTTAGCCAAGTGAATGTGACTTTCAACTTTCATATTAAATTCACAAGATTCTCTTATGTAAATTGACGGTCATAAGGGTGATGGAATTTGATTTACCTATTGAATTTGATTTCCGAATTGAATTTTACTATAGGTTGCTAGGGTTTCATCCTGATACGCAAAACCAATACATCGATATGCACAGTTCGCTAGGGTTTTGTACCAATCCTAATATGCAAACCTTAAGTTTTGATATGCAGTTCGTTTTCGCCGTTATGCAGAATTTAAGTTGTAATATGTGATTCGTATTCTCTGTTATGCAATATGTAGGGTTTTGTTTTCAATACTATTATGCAATAATGATGTCGTAATATGCAATTTGTTTTCAACGTTATGCAGAATAGAAGTTGTAATATGCAGTTTCGTACTTATGTTGTTTTCAAGGTTTTAATCATTTTCATGTTTGTTTGTATTCATCATTATGCATTCTGATTTACTTGATATGCACTCAATATGTATTGATATGCAGTTCATAGGTTCGTGTATGCAAATGAACTCAAAGGATGTCGTCATGTAGCATTCCTCAGACGATGATGTCGATGTATGGTGTGTCAAACGAAGAAGAAGAATATAATCAACCTTAGAAAGCCAGCATAGATTACGAAGGCCACGAAACTCATTTGCATACAAACAAATTCGTAGTGATATGCATTAAATCTGCAGCGTTATGCACTAAATCCGTAGCAATATGCACTAAATCTATATAGATATGCACCAAATATGCAGCGATATGCACCAAATCTGTATAGATATGCATTAAATCTGCAGCGTTATGCACTAAATCTGTATAGATATGCACCAAATATGCAGTGATATGCACCAAATCTGTATAGATATGCACCAAATTCGTAGTGATTTGCATTAAATCTGCAGCGATATGCACTAAATCCGTAGCGATATGCACTAAATCGTTGTTCATCAAATTCATCATATTAAGAATGAACTTCAAAAACACTACATATGATTTATATAATGTAAAAAATAGTGTACGTATGGTATACAAACAAGTGATTTGCATAATGTAAAAAGTCGTCCACGAAATGACATTCCTCTCTTCCATTGAATCTAACAAAAACCGAGCAGAACCCATGTCTCCTGCCTTGACGTACTCATCAATCATGGCGTTAAAACCACGAGTTTCCTTCTTAGGCCTCATCAAAATACTTGCACATCATGCCAGCATTGCCCATATCCCCAAACTTAGAATACATATTAACAATCGTCGTTCCCAAAAACCTATCCAGGCCAACCCCAAGTTTGAAAACATGATCATGCAACTGTTTTCCTTGAGAGACAAACAAATTCGTAGTGCAACACTTGATCAAAGACAAGAACGTGTATTTATCAGGAACAAAAAAGGCCTCTCTCCTGAGATTTCTATAAAGCAACAATGAACCGCCCGAATTGGGCATGATCACTATCACTAGAACATTTAATCATGGTATTGGAAAGGAAAGTGTCACCTCTATGAGGACTTTGACCAAACACTCGACGAGCGTGTTTAACGCCATTAAAGGGTTGGAGGGTTTTGGTGGGGATGGAAGAGCAGGTTGCGATGAATTTGGTGAGAAGATTAAGGTTAGTATCGGCAGCATTGCGAAGGATGAAAGATGAAGTTGGAGGAAAGAGCGTTTGGTGTGAACTCGTTGCAGCAGGTAGAAGCACTGTTTCTCTAATGGAGGCCATTGCGATGACTCTTCTGCTACTCCCATTAATCTCTAAACACCTTTCTCTCTCTCATCTCTGTCCTAAGACAACTTATCATTTCTCAGGAAAGGTAAACAAAAGAAGCGCAAATTTGCATTTCTGAACAAAACAACTCTAATAATGTACATAGAAACAATTTCAGTCACATGACAATCCTCTGAAGAGGCTTCTACATTTAGGCTGCTCGAAGAACTTGACCCAATTTGGAAGCTCTGGGGATTCGACAATGGGGACATCTCCATCGATGGGTGAAAGAGATTGGAAAGTATAGAAACTGAAAAGGGTGGGATTATCCTGAGGAGACGGATGGATCTAGGACGGCGGCGAGATTAGGGTAGGACCGTAGGAGAGAAGAGGAAAGTAAAGAGAGAAAGAATTGGTAAAAAAATGAGTGTTAAAAAATTAAATCCCCATAATTTTTAGGGAGTGATTTAGGATTGAATTTGCTCCATTGATTTATTCGATCCAACGCCTATAAATCGTTAATTTCATTTTACCTTAAGAGGTGGTTTCTCAGGAACTTAAATCTATGTTATCACTTATCAATGTTGATTAATTTGTTCATATATATTTACTTTTTTTTTGTATAAATGTTAATTATAATTTTCAAATTCAGTAGGTAAATATGTATCTATATATTGGAATGTACAAGAACAATTAACTACATATATACTCCCTATATTAAAATCTCTAATATAGCGATGGGTTAGAAACGGGGGACTGAAATACACCGCTCAGTTTAATTATTGAACCGAGAGAAATAAAGCGTTATATGGTTGCGTTCACTTTTTTAGACTACGTTTTTTTAAAAATCATGTAATTACGTTTAAAAATTTGGTTCAAAAATTAAAACTATCGGCTCGAAAATCAACCCCCGTTAGAAATCATAGTCCATTTTCATCTTCTCAAATAAAAACTCTCATTGAAATTATTACTTTTTAATTTTTACAAATATTTACGAGATGTAATACTCTCTTTATTCCTTTTTAATTAAGCATAAGGTAAAGTGAAGAAATTTTTAATTTTTAATTTATCTCAAAATTTCTAGAAAGAATAGTTATAAAGAATAAAGGAAGTATAAACTATAAATCTCCGTATAATAATGATAAGTAATGTGTATAATAAGAATTGGACACCACTATCTTATTTTTCGGGTGCTATGTAAGTGAATCATTAGAGATTTTGAAAAAAAACAAAGCTATACGAAGTATTATTTCTTTACTTAATAATTGATATCATTCATAGCTATTTTTTAATTAATAAAAAATAAAGATATAGTTTTTCTAATTTCTCCGGTGTCGTGTTTGTGTCTTTGTTCTAAAGTGAAACGATATATGCATAGGTAGGTTAGTAAAGGAGAAATGGACAAGACATAAAGTCGTTTTGTTTGATATACTCCATATTGGATTGAGTTAGGTATAAGTTTAATTATATAACCTCTTAAGTTTCTGACCAATGGCAATTGAGGAATCTTCTCTCCCAAAAACATGAAGATAAAAGAAGTTTCGTTCATCAATCATCACCATTTACATACAAGAAAAAAAATTCAGCCTAAATTTTATATAGTAGAGCACATAAAAATATAATTTAAAAGATATACAAATATATTATATATATGAATCAAAGTATTATTTTTCCCGGTATAAACGATCGATAAATAAAAATCTCTTCATCCACAAAGGAAACCGTTGAGAGTTTGTATTCTTTATCATCATCCTTGAAGATGATTTTCGTATATATACCTTTCATATACGGCTCCATTGTCAAAAGGATGCATAGTTGATCATGTATTAGCTCTAGGTAAGCCGCCATGATTACTTTTACAGATTTTTTAATGCACACCATCTGTTTGTGTATTTGTCTCAACCAATTCTTTGGCTACATTCAGCCTTCCTAACCTCTATATGTTCGTCACTTTGCCCCACCTCTTAATTTGAGTAGTTTCATGATTGTAGCAGTGCCACAAAAATGGCAATGACAGCTATATCCTAATTCTCATACATGTTGATGTAGAATATTATTATAATTTCTGCATTACGGTTTTTTATTGCTCACTTTGATTGAGTTTGACCCGCATATCTCTCTACCTCAGCGCCAAACTTTTCCCCATTATCATGTCATGTGTATGCTTCGTCGGTATGAAGCCAACCTAAATTAGTCCAATTAAAGTAATCTAATTACTTCAATGTGCAAGAATACAGAGTATATAACTAGAATGTAGTTTCCTTTTCGTCTTCCCATCTGATTTTGACATCCATCTCTCTCTCTCTCTCTCTCTCTCTCTCTCTCTCTCTCTCTGTCCTCTCTATAATGGGTTTATCATGGTAGTATAAATTTGGGGAAGGCTCCATTGTCTTTGCTTTGTGCCAGCTGATACATTTCAGAGCTGAGGTTTACAGGTTAACTAGTGGGTGTATCCTTCTCTTTTTGATTCCATAAAGTTCTTGGCTTTATGAATATAAATAGACCTAGCTTAAGGTTTATATGTAGCCTTTTGAAAGAGTTGAGCTTTGAAACTGTGTGATCTACTTGTTTCTTCTCCACTTCGAACCTGCTTAGATCTCATCTGGAAATCACAAATCCACATTTAATTTTAGAGCTTTAACTCACTTTTTATATTTAAATCCCAGATACCCTTTTGGCTATGTAATTCTGTTGGCATATTCATAGAATTAGTTCTTGAAAAGCATTTTGATACCCATAGCCGTATCTGTAGCATGTAATTGTTTTCTTTTTTCAACAATTGGCGTGGGATCCTCTTTCCAAATTGAGAGGCATATAGTGTATAGAAAGTACCCAGTTTGTGTTATATTCCACTTGTTTTGACATCTCCATGGAGGAGACATTTGTGCCTTTCCAAGGGATCAAGAATGATCTCAAAGGAAGATTGAAGTGTTACAAGCAAGATTGGGCTGGTGGTTTTAAAGCAGGATTCAGGTATTTCACCTTTTCGAATATTTGGTCATATAATGGGTGTTTTGGATCTTCAACTTGTGCTTATTCATTTTTATTGATGGGTTTCTCCTTAATACATTGAAATTCTTTTTCAGGATTTTGGCTCCCACTACATACATTTTCTTTGCCTCTGCAATTCCTGTTATTTCCTTCGGTGAACAACTGGAAAGAGATACAGGTAATGGGGAAAAATACACTGCTGTTCTAGTTAACTTTCTAGAATTACTTTCTTCATGCATATTCAGCTTCTCCATTTCAATAGAAAATTTTCAAGGATCGTCTATTATTAAGTGTAAGAGGTTGTAATGTGTTAAAATATGGTGGTGGCAGATGGTGTCTTGACAGCAGTCCAAACACTAGCATCAACTGCAGTTTGTGGCATTATACACTCCATAATAGGTGGGCAGCCTTTGCTGATTCTCGGTGTTGCAGAGCCAACGGTGATAATGTACAGATTCATGTTCAGCTTTGCAAAAGATAGGACGGATTTGGGTCGGAATCTGTTCTTAGCTTGGGCTGGATGGTGAGCTATAAATGCATTTTCTCCTACTCAATTGTTGTATTTATGCTATGTTTTCATTCCGAGGTAAAAATTTATGAGAAATACTTCAGGGTTTCTGTATGGACAGCAGCCTTGCTGGTCTTGCTCGCCATCTTGGGTGCTTGCTCAATCATAAACAGATTCACTCGTATGGCTGGTGAACTGTTCGGTCTTTTAATTGCTATGCTCTTCATGCAGCAAGCTATTAAGGCAAGCCAAATTCTGATTCATTTGTAATGAACTTTGTTTTAAATAAACTTCTCTAGAAGATTCTTTCTGTTGGATAATTTACTACTGTGGAAGTTAGCCAAGTACTCATGTTTTGCCTTGTTTCTTTCTCAGGGACTAGTAGACGAGTTCCGCATCCCTGAAAGGCAAAATCCAAAACTGATGGAATATTTACCTTCATGGAGATTTGCAAATGGAATGTTTGCACTGGTTCTCTCATTCGGCCTCATGCTTACAGCACTAAAAAGCAGAAAAGCAAGATCATGGCGTTATGGCTCAGGTGAATAAAACTTGAATAAAATGTAATTATTTGATTAGCTTCAAGAACAGATTATGTCCATGAATAAAAATTAAATAACATACAATAAGATTTGATTCCTTTGATGTGGCTTTGTGTTTGTAGGCTGGCTTAGAGGCTTCATTGCAGACTATGGTGTGCCACTTATGGTTCTAGTATGGACTGCTGTTTCCTACATACCATCAGGAAGCGTCCCACCAAAGATCCCACGTCGGCTTTTCAGCCCAAATCCTTGGTCTCCGGGTGCATACGAGAATTGGACCGTTATCAAGGCATGTCTAAGTTGTAATTTTTATGCTTCATTCTAACCAAAAAGATTAGAATCACTGATCTTGTATTCTTAATATGGACAGGAAATGCTTGATGTTCCGTTGATTTACATTCTTGGTGCTTTTATTCCTGCAACCATGATTGCAGTTCTCTACTACTTTGATCATAGTGTAGCATCTCAACTTGCTCAACAGTCGGAATTCAATCTGAGGAAGCCGCCTTCTTTCCATTATGATTTGCTACTTTTGGGTTTTTTGGTATGTAATTCCTAGTTGCATATATATTCAGTGACCTTTTCATATATAAACTCATCTTTCTATTTTTGGCAGACCTTACTGTGTGGTCTAATTGGTGTACCTCCAGCAAATGGAGTCATTCCTCAATCTCCGATGCACACAAAGAGCCTTGCAACCCTTAAACACCAGGTACTTCTTTCTTTCTTTCCTTTTCTGATTGATTCAAGGTTTTACTTTGATCAATAATCAAATACACTCTCAGCTTCTTAGAAACCGGCTAGTAGCAACTGCTCGGCAAAGCATTGGTGCAAATTCAAGTTTGGGCCAATTGTATGGAAAAATGCAAGAAGCATACCAACATATGCAGACACCTTTGATCTACCAGGAACCGTCTGCTAGAGTATGATGCTAAAATCTCCCTCTTTGCCATTTGTTATTCATAGTTTCAGGGACATTTTATCAATAGATTCATAAGATATTGAGCTAACCCCAGTGAATGTATTTTCCAGGGACTGAAAGAGTTGAAGGAATCAACAATCCACGCAGTACAAAGCATGGGGATGATTGACGCGCCAGTTGACGAGTCAGTGTTTGATGTTGAGAAAGAGATTGACGATCTTTTACCGGTTGAGGTAAAAGAGCAACGGCTCAGTAACTTACTTCAATCTTCTATGGTAGGTTTATGTGTTGCAGCCATGCCTGTTCTGAAAATGATTCCTACATCTGTTCTCTGGGGATATTTCGCTTTCATGGCAATCGAAAGTTTACCCGGAAACCAATTTTGGGAAAGGATTTTGCTTCTCTTTACTGCACCAAGCAGAAGATACAAGTAAGTCTTTAAAAAAATCATGTTAATTCTTTCTGATTTCTTGTTAACTAATTTCTTAAATCTCTTAATGCAGAGTTCTTGAGGAGTACCATGCCACTTTTGTGGAAACTGTTCCATTCAAATCGATTGCAGTTTTCACAATCTTCCAGACTCTTTATTTGTTCGTCTGCTTTGGAATTACATGGGCTCCAATTGCTGGTGTCTTGTTCCCTGTGATGATCATGCTTCTTGTTCCCGTTAGACAATACGTCTTGCCCAAATTCTTTAAAGGTGCCCACCTTCAAGATTTAGATGCAGCTGAGTATGAAGAATCCCCAGCTCTTCCCTTCAATCTTGTAACGGTAAATTTTCCATCTTTACTCGACGAATATAATTTTTTTAAAATTTCAGTGTTTTTCATATCAAGTTTCTAAACTTTGATAATAAGTCTCTTGCAGTAGAGACCCATGTTAAAAACTGAAAATATTTTCTCATGCAAAATTCTTCTTATGTCAGAAATTCTATCCTCCTTTTTACTTATTGCTCACAAAATAAACCCGAGATTTATCTTTTGTGGATGGTGGTTCGTGTTGCGTGATGCAGGAAACGGAGCTGGGTTGCACTCCGTCATGTCCAGGAGATGGAGAGATTTTGGATGAAATGGTTACTAGGAGCAGAGGAGAGGTTAGGAGAATTTGCAGTCCTAAAGTGACAAGCTCAGCAACTACACCAGCCCGCGATCCTAAGACTAGCCCAAACCCACGCCTTTCGTCATTATTCAGCCCACGTGTGAGTGAGCTGCGTGCAGAGATGAGCCCGATGAGCGGTGGTGGGAGAGGACGTTACACACCAAGGTCCAATCTGTGCACAAGCCCAAGTGACAACACGACTTAGCAACAAAAATATAGAAAGCTCTCAGTTATGGTCAGCTTAGCTTGCTAAGTGTTGTTTATGCTTACGATGTGGTTGTAATAAAATCTTAGGGTTGCTTGTTTGGTTTGGTTTCTTCTCTCTCCCTTGACGCTCCAGTAAGGATTTCTGTAAACTGAAAATGCTTGTTGTCTTGTCTCTGTAATGTCGAATACCATCAACATTTGCAGTAAAGATCGCGGTTGTCTCAGTATAATATGACTTTCCCATTTGGTATAATATCTAGAAAATCGGTTTAGGAATGGCTCAACCCGATTCCCTTGTTTGGTAAGAACTCTTTTATAACTCATTCCCAATTTCATGTTGCTTTGGACATCCAACAAATCCAACTAAATACAAGTCATAAGGTATCACTCAAACCCATGCCTCATATGACCATATCTAACCTGATTCTTGATTTCAATTTGATTGTCGTCATTGTACAAACTAGGCTATCATGAGACTAACTTTTGCGTATATGCATGCGCGTCAACTACAGTTGAGTCACCTTCATAGGAATGCGACAAAAGATAGAAGATCCACTAAACTACTAATCAATGAAGGCACCATCAAGATGACTAAGGATGATCAATTGAACCTATTCTACTCAAATAGTTCACAAATTAAAGATGCTTTCTTTGCGCCTTTGGCGCAGATCCATCCTTTACAAATTCACCCACAAAGCCAAAAACTGATAAAAAGGAAGACACATCATTATGAGACTTTGGTAAGCTGACTCCATACAAAGAGATGACTTGATAATGTGACTGATCAAGAATTGCTTTTCTTGAACAGTAAACATGGATAAAAGCAGAGGCTAGCATTGCATTGTTAGCAATTCAAAGGCATGAGTATTTGGCTTTTGTTTCTCTTTTGTTTAGGTAGGTTGGTGGATTTCATTCTTCCTGTCTACCATTTCAGATCAAAGTTCAAAGCTTTTTCTGCTTTTTTCTCTTGGGTCTCTTTCCTATCATCATTTCAATATCTTTGTCATTTTTGTTTTATGCATTCAAACAAAGCCTAAAGGGAGAGAAAAAACATTTGATCACGTTGGATTTGGAATAGGAATTGACATATTAGTTGACCAAAATTAACATGGTGAATGAGGTATTATATCCTGATGAATGGAGTAAATTTTCACAGATGAACAGCTTTCCTAAGGAATTGAATCAATGATGCCTAAACAAATGAAGAAAACAAAACCTATGGTAATAGTTTCATGATTGCATATTCCACTAATCTTCCCATATAATTTGTGGTGGATGGCTCCATATCATTTTAATTTTTCTTTAAAGATTTTTGTTAGTTCAATTGATTATGCCTAGAAAAATACTGTATTAGACAGCTGCCCTTGCTAGAATAACATTTGATTAATTAGTTGTGTAAGAAGAATTAGATGTTAATGATCATCATTAGAGCTTTTCAAATTTTGTTTATACGAGGATAAACTTCAACAAGTACTACCAATCTCGTGGCACTTCAGTCGCAATAATTTTGAATGTCTTAGCTGTACGAGCAGCCACAAATGAAAAAAACAAACTAAATAACTTCATTTGATTATGGTACAGATTAACAAATTAAAAATTAAAAAAAATCGATGATGATTGTGTTGGGTGTATAAATAAGGCGACTAGAACAAAATATTGAGATCCCCTTTCGAGAAAGAGCAAATAATTGCGTTGTAATATGTTTGGTGAGCAATAATAATTATTCTTACAAGTTTTTAAAATAAGTGATAGTTAGGTTGATAATATTAATTAATATTACGCATGTACTTGTGCATGTAAACAGCAACAACACCCTACGGAAGTCCAAGTTGGATGCACTAATCCTCTAGAAGGCTGGTCAAAGTCAATTTAAATGGAGTCGTTTTTTATGGCACTCGTGCAGTCGCGGGGTCTTATTCGGAATCACAATGGAATTTGAATTACTGATTTCGCCCACAACTTGGGTGTGTGCTCGGTCCCGATGGTGGAGCTTTGGTCTTCGTATAGCATGAGACAGAGGTTTCAGGAACGTCATTGTCGAATTAGACTCTAAGTTAGCTATCGATCCCCTCCATCATAATCACCTTGGCCAACCTTGTCTCTGTTTGTCAATGCTTCATTCCTAGGGCTTGGAATATCCAACTTCGGCATATCTTTTGGGAAGCCAATTTTGGGGCGGACTCGTTAGCCTCTTTGGCCCTCTCCGTTCCCTTAGGGCTTTCCCTTTTTCTTTGCCCCCAAGCGTATTGCAAACATTCTAAATAACGATGGAAGGGGTCGGGGCTACACCCCAGGTTATCCCAAAATAATTCGGAGTTGCGGACTCACCTTGGATTTTTTCCCATAATAGCCTATAGTATTTATTTCGAATGGCTTCGGCCCTTCTCCCCATAAAAAAAAAAACAGCATCAACACCCAATCAAAATACACACCGTCAACGCTAAAAAAATTTACATACCATCAGGAGCGAGCCAAGCAGATGTATGCTGGAGCGGGCCAAGCAGAATGGAACACCAAACGATAAAAGCAGAAAAAATCAAAGGAAAATAACAAAAGAAGAGAGCGATCAAGAAATAATAATCACAACTAAGGCTATGTTCGGCAGTATGGTAGCTAGCTTATTTTGACAAATTTAAGCTAGCTTATTTTGACAAATTTAAGCTAGCTTATTTTGACAAATTTAAGCTAGCTTATGAATCTTTTCTTTTCATAACCTCGTTCGGCAGCATCAGCTTAATTGTTGTTAAAACAATTAAGCTAGCTTAACTTTCCTCAAAAACCAAAATGTTGCTCAGCAACCTTACAAAATTTTGGAGCAAAATAAGCTAGCTTATGCTCCAATCTACTGTTTTGATTCCATTTATGTCCTCTCAATTCTATTGAATTTTCCATTCTATATAAGCTTGATTGGGCATGAACAACACTACCCATCTCAGTAGTTCGAACGATTGGAAGGGCTGAAGAACCCTAATTTGTGCGGAAGAACACAAGGTAACCACCTTAATTTGTGAAATTGATTTCTGTTTTAACATACAAAACCCTAAATTGAGTTTTACTTTTGATTTGTGTTAGCCTAATTTGGTTGTCAATGCATCCTTCGCCCGACTCTTGTTCCATACATTTGTAGCTTCAATTTCAGTTTATACAGATTTGTTGATGTGGAGTAAATACTTAGTGGGGTTTAGAAATGAGAAGGTAGGGCCTAGGATTGATATATTTTATTCGAGTTGATAATGGAGGTTGCTACGTGAGGTCAATTTTCTTTTGTTATACTCCCACCCATTCAGGCATTGCTGTCATGATGGTCTGTAGGGAAATGATATATAATGGCTTACAAAATAGAACTCGAGAAAGAATCAGAATTTCCAAGTATATGGTCGAAGATTCTTCATACCCGAGCCTCAAACCTTGCATCTAATAGGATATTTGATGACTTAATATCCATGTGAATAATCCGAGGTTGACCTGCAATCAATGAACGTATCACAGATTTAAATTTTACAAGAAAGCCATCGTTTGTTATGAAGTGACTAACTATTGCAGATTGAAAAGTTCCAGATTAGTTAAGACTTACCATCTTCAAGAACATATGTTATCCCTCGAGCTTCCCCGAAAACAATCTTAATGCGAGTAGGCTAGTCCAAAATAGGACTACTTTGTCCTACAGAATGATAACAACACGAAGAATTATGGATTATGCTATTAGGATGAACTCTTACCATGAAGATGGTAATGAAGTTTGATTTGGCAAATATTTATACACCAACAATCTCCGACTATAAAAGATGCAGTAGCCAACCAATGAGACAAGTTCTTGGCTTTATTAAATCTTGTTTTTGAGGGTATTTGAGAAGTGTCATGTTTATATAGAACTGAGAAATAGGTGTTCAAAATTTTTGGTCTTTATCAGCTCTTCAATGCCAAGTTGTTTCCTTTATTTACAACTCTATAATGACCCATCCATCAATAGTGATATTATTATATTAATCAGTAATAAAAAGTGGTTTTTGTTAATGGAAGGTGTTATGTTAGTCATTCATGCTTGTGGGCTAGTGTTGATTATTATTATTGTTGTTTCTGTAAGCTTTGTTGCTGAATGGTGTCATTCCTTCTTGTTGAATTAGCCTCAGAAAAAAAATAAAGTGGCATTCCTTGGAGGAACTTATTGAGATTTAGTCTCATTTTATCACATCCGATTGTTATTCATATTCCTTATTATTTTTATGGGTTATGCTGCATCTGTGTTATGTTTTCATGTGATCCTATTAATAAAAATATACAAGCTTTTGATATGAAGCACAAGAAAGAGCTAAACAACAAAATATGATTGAGAAGATCTCTCTACTTGAAAATGCTATTTATGGGTGAGCTCCTCTTGTCTCTATATATAGTCTGTTTGGAAATCTACTAATGACTCTTTCACCATACTTTGATTTTTTTTTACTATTCCTAATATGGAGAATATCTTGGAGGTCAATTAGAAGGTAGGTCATGTCATCTCTGTCCAAGTCTTTTTTGGTAATTGTAGAGATTTATTTGACTATTAAAGATCAGACTCACCATATTTTATTTTTTTCTTTCTTGGTTTTGGGGCTTGCAGAATTGATGGTTTCTACTTGCTAGATTATGGATATGAAGAGACACTTGCACACTTGCACTTAGCTTCTTAGTTTGACAAGGTTATAAATTTTGTTTCCCAAATCCATAAGAAATATCTGATTGGATGATTTACTTGATCTCTATTTTTGACATTGTAATAGAATGATCCATTTAAGCAGATGTTGTTGCCAAAGTTCTATCAATATAGATGTCTATTTGACGAGTCTATTGTCTACTGATGTGAGCTTATATTCAGCTCCTTTTGTGGCCTGTTTTAGTTCTGTATTTCGGCTTAGATTAACCTTTCCACTATGTTTATACACTTGCTAGGTGGTGGTAGTAATGTCGTCTGTTGAAACATCCAATAACAACATCCACAGTTGGTCGGATTACAACTCTGATGATAGCTTGGTGACAAATCAGTCAATTTCGTTGATTCGTATGAGCCGGTAATGCATTTATATCAAGCATTTTCATTTATTATTGTATTAGAATCTGAAATAAAAACTTGTTTTGACTGAATGATTTGCATTCCTATAGCAATTTGACATTAGTAGGTATGATAATGACATCTATGGACCTGACGAAAGGGATTTCAGAGCCCAGAAGTTTCAACGCATTGCCCGAGTTCTAAGAGATTATATTCGTGGGGATAATGATGCTAAGGTGTTAGCTGCAAGAAGAAATGCCGATCTTAACCGCCAGCTGCAACAAGAGCTTGGAAATGTGGGTTACTTAGATGTGTCCAACCAAGAACTGACTGAGAGAGTGAGCGGGATATCCGTTGCTTATGTTCAAAAGGCCTTGGAGCGTGACATAAATTATTGTAGCAGTGTTGTTAGGGCTTAGGTGCAGGATAGTTGATCGTTTTGTTTTTTTCGTTAAAGGAAAATATGTAGGTCTATGAAATGAAATGTAAGGATGGCCGACCCTTTTACTTACAGGTCAGGAAAAATGCTAGGCGTATGATGCCATTTTGTAATGCTTTTCACTGATGAGTATCACATTTTAATACAAGGTCGACCTTTCGCTGTAAACTTTGGCTGTTTCATTTAGTAGTAGTAGTCATGTTAGTTTGCAGTTGCTGTTACGCTCCCGTGATTATATTGGCAGTACCAACTTCCTTCTTTGGAGCTAAGCCGGTAAGTGTGATTTTTTTGCCTACTATCTTCTCATGTACATATGTAAAAGGTGGTCACTGTTACCATAACCCTACATATATACATACATATATTAAAATTCCATAGAAAACATCAGTACTTTTCAGTTTTCACCCTATCTATTTATATAGCACACTGAAATACAAAATTTGGTGATTTCTCATGTGTACTGATCACAGGTATGCATATAGATTGTCCATCTGCATTAGCCATCAGCAAAGACTAGAAAAATTGGTGATCACAGTTGTAATTTACAAACCATATTGATTTCTCTTGTGTGGCTAATGGCTATATCAAAATTTATTGTTAACCATGTAATTTCCAGTTGCAAAATTCTATCAAAATTGTGCTCTCCAAAACCCTTTAGAGGGATAACAACAGACACCATAGCCCAACCAAGAGCAAGTAATAAGCAGATACAACTAAAATCTCAGATTGCTTCAAGTTCTACATTCGGAAGTCTCAAATTGCTAAAATCAACAAAATTTCATCCAAGAAAACAGTGAACCATATGGTGAACATGCCTTCCAGTTCCAGGGGGCCTACTCACAAATTCAGGTAACATTACATACATAAATCTGCAGCTGTCAAAGAAAATCTGCAGCTGATCAATATTATTTTGAGTGCAGCTGTCTCAAAAATAACAAAAACTTGTTGTCCCAAAAAAAGTAATCATTTACCCATAGACTGAATTAATCTTGTTTCTGTTATTTCGCCAATGTTCCAGCTCTAAATTACTCAATTCAGTCTATGGGAAAAACACAGAGATGCTTCAGCTGTCACAACAAAAACCTGCAGCTGACCAATACCAACAACTCTGAATTAATCTTGTTTCAGTAGGTGTCACAACAAAAACAATAATCTACAAAATAAAGTCACCAAGCAACAAAATTAAACCTAGCAAGAGTTGCTTCAGCTGAGCAATACCAAAAAATCAGAGAAAAACAAACTACATAAACTTAGAATATATATAAAATCATAAAAAAAAAAAGAGAAATTAATTAACAAGACAATAAAACAATATAATAAACAAGCATAGAATAATGATATAAAAACATAGCTTAGTTATATTAAACATAGCTGTTGGTGCTTCCAGAATTACAATGGTTCTTCAATTTCATAATCCCTAAATAAACCAAAGCAGTACACATCTATCATACACAACATCAAGAACCCAACTATTTCTTGAGACAACCTTACCATAAAGCAAAACAAACCTGCGATAGTTAAAGCCCATCTATGTTACACAACATTTGCTAAAACCTATCAACCGTCTGAAACTACTTCAATCCCATCCTTGCGTGTTGTGCATGCATCTTGTATTTCAGCCATGCCATCTTTCCTGATATCTTCGGAAGACTCATAAAAGCTGTACGACTCCCCTCATTCCTCAGCTCACTCACAGCAAAGCACCAAAGCAAGGATTCCTCATCCAGAAATTTTCCAGCAACCAACTCATCTATAACTGCCATCACATCCTCATAGTCACAGGTCATTTTAGCATCAGACTTTCCAGCTGAGCCATCAATTTCATTCTGGATCAATGCCAGAATCTTGTCACTTCTCTCCCCCATCTTCTGAAGTTGCTGATTGTATAAAGCGGCATTGGATTTTTTCTTCTTCGGGGGAAGTGGAGGAAGTGCAGATGATGAAAGGAGGGATCTTTTGCCTTTCCCCTTTCCTTTTGTAGCCAAAGTACCGGACGAAGGAGCATTGGTTAAAATACCATGAACATAATCTAGAACATCGTTATCTTCACCATCCAGGTCGAGGCTGTTTAATTGCTCATAATTCAGCTCCTCGATCAATCTTGCATCAACATCAACATTTTCCTCTACCTGAGGAGCATCTTTTAAAAGGAGGATTTCAGCTTGTCCACTTGAGCCTTCGATAAGAGCTATTTCAGCCTGTGCACTAGGGTCCATCGATGGAGCCACACAAGGTTTACCAGCAACTGCAATAGACCCGTAAACTTGATCCCACAACTCACTGATTTCAGGGATAACGCCCTTTTTACGGAAACGTTTGTACTTATCGTTTTCCTGCATCAATACATAAATAAAATGTTAATAATGTTAATAGTGTTTGGTTGTTTATAGTAAATAAAATCAATACCTTCAGCTTTTTTTCCCACCATGCCGAATCTGCTTCTACACATCCTGTAACTGAATTCCATCCAATTCCAGTCTCATTGTACCTTAAATCATTCCAAGTACGCCATTGAGTCTTCATATTGTCGAATTTGTTCTTCACAGTTAGGTGGGGATAATCCTTTCCGGTCTTGTCTTTAAACTCCACACTTATATCCACCCAGCTAAAAGGTTGATCATTTCCATGAATTTTCTGATAATCACGACAAATTTCCAGCAAGGTCTTCGTCAACTCTTCAGACCACACCGCTGTTTTATCATCTCCATTCTCATTCTTCTTTCTCTCTCTCTTTCCTTTTTTCTTTGCAGTTTGTGAGGACATCTACTTGTTGCATTCAATAGGTATATGACAATTCATAATTTAAAAATAGTCATTAATAATCAATGGTAACAAATTTGACATCAACTCATTTTAGGCCATCTATTCTTTTTTAACAATTCACGTAGCTCATTAATGGTAAACAAACAATGCAAATCAACATTTTATATCATGTTGTTATAACAGATAAGCATAAAAACACTACCCATCATTGGAGCCCAACTACATTGATTTACTAGTTTGTATACTATAATGTGAAACTTAGAGCTTTTAATGGAATTTAATCTACTGAGATAAAAACTTTTAAAGATGATAAATCAACTACAAGCACACTCACATACCCTAAACATATAAGTAAATGCAGAAGCACACAACAAAGTCCCTATTTCAATCATCAATAAACAAGGAAATAGAGATAGAAACAGAATCTACAGTAAGTAACAATGTATTGCTTCAATGTATTACTTCAACGTAAGCTTGTAGTGAGAAGAGTACGAAAACCCAGGTTATAGGCATAAATATAGTAAACACCAGATAAGCATATAAGTTTCAGTTTTTTTATTATCAGAGTTTATTTTTAAGATGCTTAGGCCATTATATAAACTGAAAGTTTAAACTTTTTAAGCATTCTAGATGACTGAAACCTGGATAAGTTGGATCTAGGAAGAAAATTATAGTCCTTTCTTCAAACTTATTTGTTTAGACTTCGACTATAGTATAGGTCAGACTGAAATACCCTTTTCTGATTTGGCTATATAAATTACATCTTTTCTTTCTTTCACAACTCCAATTCCAGCAGACAGCAACCCTCTTTGTTTTCATTCTCAACTCCTCCTTCGTATTAACAAACCCTAAACCCAACTTGAATACGATTCAGTCCTAAAACTAAGTTTCATACACAAAAATATCTAAACAATAACAAAACAGGGAATACAACTTCTCGATATATAATAGGATATGTAACAAACACTAAACTCAACAAACAAAAAAAAAGAATAGAAGGAGACGAGACGAGCAAGTTCGTACCTTTGATCTTCAATTCCTGATTGCACAAGAGGAATACCTTCGACCACTCCTTTCACCTCCTCCTTCGCGCGCAGATGTTGAATCCTAATCGTCAAATACAATTGACGATGCAATTATATAAGGATGTGAGATGAGACTAAATGGATACGAATACGATATAAAATTTTGGGTTGTATCATTTTGGGCCAACACTAATAATAAGCCCACAACATTAACGGCCCAGTTAATTTTTTTTAGTTATCCTTTAAATATATATATTTTTAAATTTCGATACCCTTTTCGGTAATTCCACCATTCACTTTTATAACATTTCAGCTACTTCTCACGAACACATACTTTTATTTTATCAAATTCAGCTACCTAAATCAGCTTCAGTTTCAGCTACTAAATTCAGCTACGAAATCAGCTTCAGCTACCAATTCAGCTACTACTACATAAGCTACTAATAAGCTACCAATAAGCTCAGGTTTGCCGAACAGAGCCTAAGTCGTACAACCTCTAAGAGCGGCGATAGAGCATTGTTATTTGTGATTATCTATTCTTATGTTTTTCCTTATCAAAGCGTGACTCTACATAAGACAACCCATGATTAACCACATACGCACTATACCTTCATTTATATGTGTTTAAACCTTGATTTCTGCAATTACACTAAACATTAATCACCCAATTTTTTCCTAAATAACTTAATTTCTAATTTTATCTAACACTATATACCACGTATATAACACATCATCCTCATTTCCACCGTACAACAAAATTGCTCTCGGTTATAACAAAAAAAAAAATTGGTCTGACCACGATGGCATTTCAGCCTCAGAGCATAACTAACAATGTCCCTTAGCAATGGCTCCTTAAGGGATTTTTATTGTCAAGAGACTCTTGGTAAAGTGACTATTTTAATGAGGTCTTTTATCTAGGGTCCCTTAAATACATTTAAATTATTTTAGTTAATAATATGGAAAATATAAATAATATTTAATAGTATTATAAACATATGTAAAGTGGGTGTCTATAGATAGATAAAATTATAACTAGAATTGTAGTATTTTTTGTATGTTTATTTCATGCAAATATTTTAAGCCAAGTCGAATTTAAAAAACAAAAAAAGTGAATAAATAAAAAACGCAGGGGTTGTTTGGCTTTTGAGTCACCCACAACTTCATTTCTTGTGCATCATAGACAAAAACCAAAAGCCAAATAAACAAAGCTTTAGGTACTTCGATCCCTTAAAGTTTTGAACAAGTCTTTTATTTAGTCCAATTTATGGGACTTTCTACCATGATCCCTTATCAAAATTGTAATATTTTAATTATAAATATTTAAGAGACCCTTTTAAAGACTCCGCTAGTCTAGCTCTCACTGCCTCTTGAATGGAGAAATCATTTCTGCAAATATTCAATACCATTGCTGGGCTTCAAAAGCCCAACATTTTCATACACAAATATCGAAATAAAAAACTTCCTTCTGGGCCTTGTGGGCTTTCCATTTATAAGCTGAAGCCAGCCTTAATACATCAAGTCGAGTATACGAATAATGTATGTAGCATTGTAGCTACGGTTCTTGAGAAAACATACGGGGAAAAATCCAACAAACCCTAAAAATTATAGCTTTCACCACTCTCTCAGGCGCAATAATAATGCACCCAATTTTTTTTTTTAAATTCAGTTCAGTTTCGGACGCACCTAGAATGTGTCCAAACCTAGACCAGGTTTATGGGCATTTTGAAGGCAATATTTTTTCTCGGTATGGACGCTTTAAGAATGCGTCCAAAACGGGTGCGAGATATAAAAAAATGGGTGCAGGATTAAACGCCCAAAACATATAAACAGATGCATGCTTAATATTATATTTTTATTTTTAAAAATAAAAAATAAAAGAACTAATTTTTTTTGTCGAAGACCGGACCAAAATCGCACCAAATCAATTTTTTCAAAAATTTCAGTCCGGTCTGGGCTCGATGAACAACCCATTGTAGACATACTAAAAATATATGTTCATATGAACATATTTTTCGGAGCGAGATCATATAGAGGTTTAGTCATTCATTAAAATCCGAATGAACACATTTATGTGTGCACATATTATGTAGCATTCTAGCTAAAGCGTTAAATAAAACTTAACAAGAATAATATATATTTACAAAGGGGTTTATGAATATATGAATACATGCACACCGTTTTATAGCCACGTGTACATTTCTTCACAATCACATGAGGACATGTGCATGTATTTTTCATCAATTGTTAAAATCATGCACACATCTACAAATATGCATGTATTTATGTCTATATGCACATGTCAATGTGAAAGAAAGTGTATGTGAATTTCGTATCGTACAATAAAAGTCACTCACACATGAATCTTTCCCATTTACAAATCATTTTAAAAATTACAAATAAAGAAAATTAAGTTCTCCAACTGGTACCTTTACTAGTTTACTTCAACAACATGTTTTTTGATATTTCTATAGGGGAATCATCAAATAGCACTAATCTTGGGGGCAACTAATTTCTGAAAGGCAATCAGTAACTATTCCCCACCATTAAAATTAGAAAAAAAATAAACTCTCCATATTAGAATTTCACCAAAGAATAATGAATAATTCAAATATAACCATGCCGAATTTTCCCCGAATTATACAACCACCTTCAATTTTTTTATTGCACCTTTATTTTTTTATTGCCAAGATATATTTTTTAGGGATGGGACTTTTTACCCGAGGAACCGAAGAACCGACCAAAACCGCGTATTTTGCTGCGGTTCGGTTCGGATATTAGAATTTTGATCAAACATTCGGGTCGGTTTCTGGGCCAGAATCGCGGTTCGGGTACGGTTTTTGAAATTTTTATTGATGAAGGAACCGAAAAACCGAAATATTAATAAAAAAATTAAATAATAATTAATATATACCCTAATTTAAATTTATGTCATATTCTAATTCTAAACCTACCGCCATCCTCGATTTCCCTCTCGACCCTAACCCTAATCTCTTAATCTCTCTCGATCTCTCCCAATTTTGAGTCTGAAAAACTCTAATATTCATTCTAAACCTAGATTCACGCCTTGTTCTCATTCATAATTATTTCAAGACCTAATTTGAAAGTCCTAAATCGAATTTCCAACCCTAATGACGTCTAGATCAACCCCTAATTTGAAAGTCCATAAATATCCAATTCTTCACAAAAGAACAAGCCTGAAGTATGAATTGTTTAATCTATTCAATCAAACTTCAAAATTGCAAATACTGAATGAATCAGTTGGTGCAGTTGGTTGATTTGTTGAATTACACTTGAATTTATTGTTGGAAATTTGTTGTTGTTGAGTCAATTTTATCACGTTGTTGTTGTCCAATCTTATTTTGAGATAGAGTTTTATTGTTGTTATCCTGAGGCAAGTAAATCAACTATCAAGCATATGAAGTGTTGTTGGATTTTTTCCGCTTTATATGAATTATGTATTATAGTTTTCGATTGTTTTTTACTTATAGTTGATGTATTAATGTGTGTGTCAATGTGTGTGTGAAGTTTGAACAAAGTCTTAAGAATATGCTTATGATTGAGCCTAAAACATGACTTAGAGGTTAATTTTATGCAATTTCTAAGATTTGTAAATTAACCGAGGAACTGAATACAGGAATCGAGAAAATATCGGTTCAGGTATTGTCGGGTTCATGAGAAAAATATCAGGAACCGAACCCAAACGATTTTTTTTTACTCTGCGGGTAGGCTAGAAAATCATCAAGAACCGAAAGTTCCCAACCCTATATTTTTTTATGTTCATGACATTTTCCTTAGAAGGTTGACGATTGTCTTAATAAAATACTAGCTTAATTTCCCGTGCCTTGCTCGGGATTTATATAACGATATTATATTTAGTGTATAGTTTATTAATATATTAAAATAAATATTAGTAAAAAATATGTAATATATAATTAAATTTATTTAAACTATTTTTTTAATTTATAAAAAGGAAATTGTAAGATTTATGATTGCATTACAATTTTGTTGATTGATTTGTTTTCAAAGAAGGAAAGAATAATTACATAATTTAAGATAATATTCTATATATAATATGGCTTGGTCTATATGCATACGGTTTTTTGCTAAATGCACACTATTCTGTGCGGTAACAATTGCAGTACACATCTGTGCGTTAACTATTACCGCACCAAAGGACTCAGGGGCATTGTTGGAATTTTTTCTGAAACCTATACGACGCTGGTGCGGTAAGAATTACCGCACAGATCTGTGCGTTAACAATTAACGCACACAGTTAATACGAGATTAACAAAAAAAAACAGATTTTCATTAACTTAATAAATTGGTGCGGTAAGAGTTACCGCACCGTAATAGTTTTTTTTTTAAAAATAAAACTGGTGCGGTAAACGTTACCGCACCGTATTAGTTTTTTTTTTTAAAATAAAACTGGTGCGGTAAACGTTACCGCACCGTATTAGTTTTTTTTTTTTTTTAAATAAAACAGGTGCGGTAAACGTTACCGCACCAGGTTTTTTTTGAAAAAATGCCCGTTGGAATTTTATGCCCGTTGGTGCGGTAATAGTTAACGCACCAACGGGCATAAAATTCCAACGGGCATTTTTTGGTTGTATATATAGGTTGAGCTATCTTGTTGAAGTTTTGCAATGCACACTACAATGTCTTATAATTATGAGAGTAGTGAGGATGATGGTAACGACAATTGGATATCAGGGGTCGTGGAAGAAGAATACGAAGTCGATGAAGAAGAGGAAGTGGACGAAGAAGAAGAAGAAGTCGATGAGGAAGTGGACGAAGAAGAGGAAGAAGGCGAAGCAAATGTATCAATTGCATTAGACGATTGGACTCCGTTACCGATTTTGGTTAGTATATTATCAATTTAAATTTTGTATTTAATTGCATGAGATTTAGGTTAATTAGTTAAAATTGCGTATCTAAGTAATGTAGTTTAATCAATATAGGAAGAAGACTTTAGACCACATTTTAGTACTGCGCAAATGTGGGATAGTAAAGAAGAGATGATGGAATGGACAAAACAAAGAGCAAGAGATTTAATGATAGTTTTGGTACATCGTACATCTAGCAAATATTGCGTTGATTTTGTATGCGATAGGTTTGGAAAACCTAGATCGGGTAGGCTGAAAGTGAATTTAAAAAATCCAGAATTGCCGGTTCCGAGGCTTCGTCACCGAAAATTGAAGAAATGTGGTTGTACATTTGAGTTATATGGGGTTCGTATAAAAGAAGGGCCCTATAGTTATAAATGGATCGTGAATGTTGTAGAAGGTCGTCACAACCACACCCTTCCTACTAGTTTTCATGGGAATTCATTCGTGGGTAGAATGAGCAAAGAGGAGGAGAAAATAGCAAGGGAAGCGGGGGATGATCGCAAGACGCCAAAAAACATACTTATTCAGCTTAGGATAAGAGACCCGCAAAATGTGACATCCATGAAGCAGATTGCCAATTTTTTGCAGAAGATCAATTTTGAAGATCGTGGTGAATTGTCAGTTACTCAGTGGTCTCTAAATTTTCAGAAAGAGAACAAGTATTTTTGTCAACCTTTGAGGAACACGAGGTCGAATGAGGTTGAAGTCCTTTTTTTCGCTCACCCGGAGTCGATTCGTTTGTTCAGGAAGTTTCCTCATGTGATTATCATGGACGCCACATACAAGACAAATAGGTATGATATGACTTTAGTGGAGATGGTTGGTTTCACTTGCACGCACAAGACGTTCAACATCGCATATGCATTCATGGCTCAGGAGACAGTAATGCATTACAAGTTTGTGATGATGTGCGTTCATGAGTTGTGTAGAAATTTGGGAGTGATGCCGAAGGCTATAATGACCGACTGTGAGAAGGCTTTGTTGAGAGCAATCAAACTTGTGTTCAAAGACACTGATGTGAAGCAACTATTGTGTTGGGTGCACATTAAGCACAACATCCAGTCACACGCAGAAAAAGTGATTAAAAATACTAAAAGGGCGGAGAACTTTGTTACGCAATGTTGGGGGATATTTTGCTCGAGCACCGAAGAAATCTACGAAGAGAGGTTGAGAAAGCTGAGAGATTCATGGAAGAAGGGCATTGTTGGTTACGTTGAAAAGTACTGGTTTACTCCGTACAAGAAGTTCATAGTTAGAGCGTGAACGGACTACACTCTTCACTTTCACACAAGGACTACAAACAGGTATCTTTGTTTGTTTAGTTGTTAATTTGGACCACCATATTATTAATGCTAATGATTAGAAATTGTGTTTATTTAGGGTGGAGGGGATGCATAAGGTGTTGAAAGAAATTGTGGGTTCTAGTAGAGGAGGCTTCAACAGAGTGATCGTGAGGATCCACCATGCGGTCATAGTTCAGATGGACCTGATTAGGGCGACGATGAACCAAGCACTTACCACTCGGCAAATGGTCTTTGATGACCCAACCTTTCCTCCTGGCATTCGAATGTTGTTTTCAAGGCTATTTTACCGAGTGTCAGATAGGTGTTTTCTGTTGTTGTTGGAAATGTACCAGCAAATATTGAAGGAGGAGTATTCAAATGTTTGTGATGATCATTGGGTTCGAGATTGTCTTGGGATGCCATGCGTACACGATCTTGCTAGGGCAATCATTTCAAAGACACCTCTTGTTCCGGATGATTTTCATGACTTCTGGAAGGAACTGAGATGGGAAGATGATGCAATAAATTTGTCCTTACCCGACGACAATCGTTCAATGTCTATTCCGGAGATCAGAATGCGTGAAATGTGGGCGAAATGGGAATGTGGAGATTTGAGGGATGGAACTCTATTCAGATTAAGTGAGTTGTACATTGACTTGGAGCATCCGGAACAAAGTTCTTTGGTAGAGCCAACAAACTTGTTTAGGAAAGGAAAAGGAAGGCCGCCGGGATCAAAGAACAAGGAGAAGCAGCGAAATGGGAATTCTCCTCCGAGAGAAAAGAGGGAAAAGAGTTACCACGAGTACGTTAGAGAAGACTTAACAAATACTGAGAATGCGCAAAAAGTCGCAAAGGAGAAGGCAAATAGGCAAAGTGAACGACGAACTTGTCCTAAAAAGCAAGCAAGTCAAGTGTCGTTCGACTTCGGATCACAGTCCCAACCTGAACCATTGTTTTCAGAGACCATCGATTTAGAAGACGAAGACATGAATGCCGTGCCCCTAAGAGCTTGCTATCCAGATCGAAACGAAACAGAGGAAGGAGAAGATGAAGAAGAGATTGAAGAAGCCATAAGTTATATGGGGGTGAACTTGGGGGTGAAAAATATTGACTACTTTTGGCTTTCCTACATGACTTCTGTGAAAGATGTGCGTTCAGACGGACATTGTGGGTATCGGTCAATGGCTCTACTTACGGGTATGCAACAGAGTCAATATCGTATGATCCGTGCTGCGTTGGCAGCGGAGCTTCTTGGAAACAAAGAGACATGGGAGCCCATACGACGTGGACTACGGGTAGGAACATGGGATGATCTTATTGCTCAAGTTAACTACATGAGAAGTCCTTGTGAGAGACCATTTTGGATGGACATGCCATTTATGGGTTTGGTGTTTGCCACAGTGTATAATGTTGGTTTAGTGCAACTATCCTGGGATGCGCCGTGTTTATGCTTGCCAATAAGGCAGTCTACAGTGAGCCCTGGTCCTCCACAGAAGATTTTTGGGATAGCTCTTGTCGGATGCAGTAATCACTGGATACCGGTAAGAATCTGTGGTAATCTAAACAAACGTCATGAAACGTCGAAATTATTTATACTTATTGATTAATTTTCTTTGTATATCTAGGTTTGGCTCCATGATGGGGCACCATTGCCACGTTGTTCCGGTTCGTGGAGAAGATTTGCAGATGACAACATCAAGTGGTGGGAAGGGATATATGCTGGCCAAGTGGACTTGTTTCGACAATACCGCTTCACTGCTGGAAAGCGTATGGACTACATGACTTGATTTGTAATAGTTTAGTAGCCTTGATCTTTAGACTTCGATTGGAATTGATTTATAATATGTAATGACTTGTCTTGTCTGCTTTGAAATATGTAATGACTTGTCTTGTCTGCTTTGAAATATGGACTACAGTGAAGTGAAATCAGTGAATCCATAAACTACAACACACTCAGCATAAATTAAAAAGACAATAGACTCATTAAGGAAAGACAACAGACTCATTAAGGAAAGACAACATACTCATTAAGGAAAGACAACATACTCATTCTTGAAATTTAAACTAAACACAGACTTAACGGAGATTCACTGATTTGATACCCAGATCCCTAATCGGAGTCACTGTCATAAAAACTAGGAACAGGGTCATTGGGAAACCTCTGTTGTATCCAGTGTTTGGCTGCTTCAATACTCTTAGCCTAGTGAAAATATACCAGCTTCAACTGCTGGTCAGCTATTTCCTTCAACAGTTTTGCAATGACTCGGAGATGATGACTGTCGTATTCTGGCTCAAGATACACGATCATGTAGTTACACTGACATGTGGTATACCTTCGTCCATACACATGGGGATTGTTCTTGTCATTACCAGTGAACACCTTGATTGTTCTTGAGCACCTTCTACTCGGGCACTGGATCTCACTGCCTTCTGCTGGAACTGGGGAGGATGAAGATGATGCCATGGTTGTTTGAATCTGTAATACAAAGTAAGAAAACATGTTAGAAACAATGAAGATATCTAACGAAATCAGTAAAAAATGAGACTTTTAATTGAAATACAGAGTAAGAACTTGAAACCTAATTATTTTACGGCGCAGTGAGAATGAGATAATAGGGTTCACTGAGGCAGTGAATTTATAGCCGAGGTTTTACTAGGGTAACTTAGATTTGGGCCGATGTAGACAA
Organism: Oxyria digyna; assembly: GCA_029168935.1. NCBI lineage: Eukaryota > Viridiplantae > Streptophyta > Magnoliopsida > Caryophyllales > Polygonaceae > Oxyria > Oxyria digyna. The sequence goes on along the minus strand of JAPVLV010000007.1, from coordinate 17,456,418 downwards.
AAGGTCCACAACAACAAAGGCCCAATAACGTAATTCGGTCATCCAAAGGTGACTTACAACTGTGTGGTAGCTGTAACACACTCAAGCAAAATATGGTGGTGCGTTAGCAATAAACGCACAACTGATAACAGAACTTCGTCAAGATCCAACAGAAAAATCCCCAACCCTAGGGTTCTTTTCAGTACTAAAAACGATTAGGATAGCATAACTCCCTGCAAATCCGGTCTAAAAACGTATATATACTCCCCCAAATAAAGAAACGTCGGAAGAAACGAAAAGACACATTAACAGCGTTTCCGCACGGTCCGTAACAAATCGGCACGGTCTGAAGCAAACCGTGCCGCTTCACTGGACGTCTTCCACATCTTCTGCTGATCTGCACGGTTTGCAGCAATCCTGCACGGTTTGTAGCCAACCGTGCCGCTTGACTGGACGTCTTCCACATCTTCTGCTACGCACCAGAGTCTGGTGCGTTAACACTTAACGCACAGAGTCTGTGCGTTAATTGTTAACGCACCAACCCTTTTACCCAGAATCAAATGTTTCTGGTGTTTGTAGGGTTTAGGGTATTAGGGTTGGTGCGGTAACTGTTGTAGTACCAACCCTAATTACATAAAAATTCATTTCTTATGTTGTTTTCTTATACTATTTGATATTATAAAAAGTTTAATGACCCAAAGTAATGTTATACTACTGAAATATGTCGTTATTGAGAGTTTTGTGAATAATTTTATCAAGTTTTACTAATGTAATATGAGATTACGAAGAGTTATATGATAAAAATTCATATTATACTAATGAAATACGAGGTCAGTTGAGTCAAACGATAACAATTAAGTGTTAAACTAATGTTATATGATGAAATAAACACATTATATGAAGTTCATTTTAGTAACGAAGTGGTATCACATACATATGAGTATAACTATACAACTTATATACTTGAGAGTAGTAGCATACAGGTGAAAGTCTTCGTTTACATACTTCTAAGTGTTAAAGTTGTTAATTTCTTATAAAAACGATAGCGTTTGATTGGTAATGCTCAAATATTAATGTTACATTTCTTGACTTTTACGTTTTAAGTGCTTATTAAGCCGTTTTATGTCATTTTTTGTCGTTTTTTGTGTTTGGGCCTCATTCAAATTTCATTAGGCCTTATTAGGCCCGTTGACGTTTTCGATAATAATTTTTCGATTCCGAAAAATGAAAATAACTATTCGCCGTATTTGTTGTCATGTTTCAATTTCAAAATTTTGATTTTCATCGTTTCAAGGCGTTAAAACGATATGGGCCCAAACTATACACATATGACATCCATTATCCATTACCCACTATCCATTATCCATTATCCACTATCCACTATCCATTATCCATTATCCATATTTCGATTTGGCTTGTTTTATATCGTTTTGAGTCGATTTTTTTCGTTTCTTAGTCGTTTCGACACGTTTTGAACCATTTTTATTAATATTTGACGTACTTGGTCGTTTTTTGCCTTTTTCAAAAAAGTCAAGTTTCGCTGAGCTTTGCTCATTTTGGCCATATTATGCCATCATTTTGGCCACATTTTTACACTTTTTTACAACTTGTTCGGAATTCCTCCATATTTCGATTTGGCTTGTTTTATATCGTTTTGAGTCGATTTTTTTCGTTTCTTAGTCGTTTCGACACGTTTTGAACCATTTTTATTAATATTTGACGTACTTGGTCGTTTTTCGCCTTTTTCAAAAAAGTCAAGTTTCGCTGAGCTTTGCTCATTTTGGCCATATTATGCCATCATTTTGGCCACATTTTTACACTTTTTTACAACTTGTTCGGAATTCCTCCATATTTCGATTTGGCTTGTTTTATATCGTTTTGAGTCGATTTTGTTCGTTTCTTAGTCGTTTCGACACGTTTTGAACCATTTTTATTAATATTTGACGTACTTGGTCGTTTTTCGCCTTTTTCAAAAAAGTCAAGTTTCGCTGAGCTTTGCTCATTTTGGCCATATTGTGCCATCATTTTGGCCACATTTTTACACTTTTTTACAACTTGTTCGGAATTCCTCCATATTTCGATTTGGCTTGTTTTATATCGTTTTCGAGTCGTTTCGAGACGTATAGTGGTTTTTAATTATTTTTTGCGATTGTGACCATTTTCTCGCGTTTTTAAGAAAAGCCCAAAATAAATAAGCAAAAGTGAACCAAACATTACCAAAACATAGTATCCAAACAAACTATACATCACTCCAAGTCACGACCCTCATTCCCACTACGTTGCCCACTACCTTGCCCTTCCTCGTGGATTGAATGCCGAACAAGCTGAGATTGACGAACCGGAGCTGGAGCCATCGGTGGAGCCTCGTCAGTCAAAACTCCAAGGAGACGCCTCATGAACTCATCGATATCTGCAGGCCTCCTCTCTGGTGGTGTCTCCAAGAAAGCTCGAATCTCACAAGTCACTAGCTGGGTCCGCTATATTAACAACATATCAAAACATTACTATCAAATATACTAATTGAATGAATATGACTAATAAAATTTATAATCGTACCGCAAAACTGTCAACCGAAGGTGGAATACGCAGCGGACCAACTGGACGATCGAGTCTACGTGATCTGGGATCCACCAGAGGATGAGAAACTCGATCATACCAATCGAGATAATCATCTGTGACTGCCCAATAGTACGTCGCTCGTGGCTCTCGAATCTGTAACAAAGGCCTGGGGTCCTGATGCCACACACCAAGCAGATCCTCGGCAAAGTGAACTGAATAATGCGTCAGCCTGTTGTTACGTGTCACCTGGATGGGCTCTGGGGGAGGATCTGGGATACCCTGCACATGTCCAAACTGTCGCAGCAGGCGACCTGGCTGATAGAGCTCCTCGATGTCCAGACAACGGAGAATGCCCTCAAACAAAGACGGGGCGTACTGCGGAAGTCTGAAATCCACATTTGCAAAGGGAAACCAATTAACCTGCAACAAAACATTACAAAACAGTTAGTATAGTTTACATTCACACAATATAACGAAAGCATACATTCTTAAAATCTGACCTCCTCATAACGAACACGGTCAAGCATGCCACGAATGGCAACCAAACGATCCGTGCTCTTCCCCTGTGGCACCTCTCTGCCCTCCCTCATAGCAGCTGCGGCGTGGTCCATAGAAAGTGGATCTGTCACAAAATGTCCACGAAAATGTGGAAAATATGCCCAGATCCACGACTGCAAAAAAAGGATAATTAGAACTCGACTTCCTAAACATAGCCAATCGTATAGTTGTTTGCGTACTAACCCGCAAAAGAATGCCAGAACTCCCCATCCCCATAGCCAATCGCCTCGACGCCTGTCCAAGGTTGCGATACAGATGAGCTAACACTCCAGCTCCCCAAGCATATCGGCCAGTGCTGTCGTGGTCGGCCAAAAGAACTAACCACCAGTGCTTGACTGCTGTAGTCGACTTGTCCACTAGAACTGTAGTGCCGAGAAGCAACAGTAAGTACATAGACGCAATGAGGCTCTCATCTCTCTGTCCATCCTCCATCCGCATCATATCCTTCAATCTCTGCTGAAGATAACCCAAAGGAATGCCTCCATCCCTATACCAAGTCTTCACCAGTGCCTCCTCTACGTGAAGCATCTCAGCAACAAAAGTGAAGATCTCCTCCCTGCTCAAAACTGAGCTACAACTCCTGCCATGTATAGGCAGCGACAGGATCTCAACCACATCGTGAAGTGTAGGACCAATCTCTCCAAATGGCAAATGAAATGTGTTGGTTTCTGGGTGCCATCTCTCGACGAAAGCAGAAACCAACACATGATCGACAGGACCGGACCCGATATAGCGTAGATCAGTCAATCCAGATCGCTCTGCAAGCTGAAACCACGAATCTGGACCAGGTCTCCTAAACGCCTCTAGTGGAGTGCAGTAGGCGGTGTGGAAGTGAACCTTGACGACCTTCCGTGTCTGGAAAAAAAGTAAAAAATTAACACAGTTACTTCTACAGAATGTCGTTCATATTTCACATATGAACATTATAGTTCAAATACATACCAAATCAAGAGGAGCCTCGCCTTCTGGAAGATCAGCAGGCTGTGGAAAATCAGCATGATCTGCAGCACGTCCACGTCCACGTCCACGTCCTCGTCCTCGTCCTCCGCGTGGAGCGCGTCCACCTCGTGCTGGAGGATCAGCAGCGTCTGCATCAGCAACATCATCATCTGCCTGAGCTCCTCGGCCTCCTCGCTGTTTCTGTATAAATGGAGGAAGAGGACGGGGGCCAGCTGGAATCACAGGTGCGGGAGGATCAACAACTGTAAGCTCATAAATAGCCCTGGCGATGTGCGTCTCATAACTCTTCAGCAACTCATTTGTAAAAGGACCTCCGGGCATCCAAGGTACAACAGGAGGTGGTACATGAGGTGCAGCAGCCGGATGCGGTACATCATCAGTCGGGGGAGGTGGTACATCTGGCGTAGGAGACGAAGGACCTAAATCTGTAGGAGCTGGCGATGAAGGCCCCATACCAGCATGATCCTCTAAAATAATAGGAGGGTCGTCTCTCCTAAGCTGATCTGTCGGTATCTCGAGATGAGATACAATATAATCTGTACCTAAACCTTCACCGTCTCCCAGCATATCATCATCCAAATCAACAGCTGTATCATCGACGTCCATACCCTCCTCCTCACTCTCACTGTAACCCTCATCATCAGCACACGGATCAACATCCAGACCACAATCCCTAACTGCCCCAGTATCTGTAAGTGCACGAGCCTCGTCAGTGGGTGTCGAACTAGAAGCATTCAGCTGGTCTCGAGCAGTAGCAAAACTCTGACGTATGGACGCTGTAATCTGCGTCCTCCTAACACGCTCTGCAGCAACAGGAGCCCCCGAAACAAAACCACTAGAGGCCATCGTATCTCGCACCCCCTAATGTTGTTGTTATAGCGTAACGTTATTTTCATAGCGTTACAAAAATAACGTCAAATTCAAAAACGTCTTTTTCATGACGTCGTAACGTTACAAACAGTTGTTGTAACGTCAATCCTAATCAAAATCATCTCTAATTTCTAAACATTTTGTTCATAACGTTACGAAATTAACGTTATAATTCGCCTAATTTCAATACTTTATATACTAATAGTTCATAACGTTACAAAATAAGAGAAGAACAATGTCATATTTCATAAAATAATTAATTCACAATATAGAATGTCATATTTCATAACATTATGAAATTATTATATTTCATAACGTTATAAAATTTCATTAATTTCATAACGTTACCATATAAATTAATTTCATAATGTTATAAAATAAATTAAATAAATTGATAACGTTACGAAATTTATTTAAATATTTCATAACGTTATCAAATATTATTAAATTCATAACGTTATGAAATTAAATAACTAATTTCATAACATTATCAATTTAATAAATTAATCAAATTAAATAAATTGATAACGTTATGAAATTAAATAACTAATTTCATAACGTTATAAATTTAATAAATTAATTAAATTAAATAAATTGATAACGTTACAAAATTTATTTAAAAATTTCATAACGTTATCAAATATTATTAAATTCATAACGTTATGAAATTAAATAACTAATTTCACAACGTTATAAATTTAATAAATTAATTAAATTAAATAAATTGATAACGTTACGAAATTTATTTAAAAATGTCATAACGTTATCAAATATTATTAAATTGATAACGTTATGAAATTGAATAACTAATTTCATAACGTTACAAAATAAAATAATTAAACTATTTAAAAACATTACAAAGGTTATAGAATATTTAATAAAAATACATACTTGATGTAGATCTACGGGAGTCGAAAAAACTTCCGGTTGCGCCTCGGTTTGAGCCTCGGTTTGTGGATTCAACTTTCTATTTGCTCGAGTGGCGTACCCGGGATCGACGTTTTGGACGCGTCGCTTTCGGGTTCTTGGCCTCGGAGCGGGTTCGGGTGCGGGTATCGGGGCGGGTTGGGCTGCTGGTATCGGGTCGGGTCGGGCAACAGGCATCGGGTCGGGTCGGGCATCGGGTATCGGGTCGGGTCGGGCTCGGGATTTTGGCCGGATCCGGGCACCTCCACTTCCTCCTCTTCTTCTTCCTCCACAGCCAGCCATGGCGTCGTCGGCGTCGGCGTCGTCGTCGACGGAAGAGAAGACGGCGGGACCACTGCGGGGGGGACTTCAGGCGGATTTTGGGGGCCAGAAGAACCGCCATGGTCGGGGCAACTCGAATCCATCCTCGATTGAAGCTTTTGATGGGTAAATCGGTGGGAAAAGGGGCGGCGAAAATTAGGGTTCGGCGGCGGCGCAAAAACACAGAGGAAGGAGGAAGAAAGGTCGGGGGAGAGGGAATTTTTTTTTTTTAAAGATGTTACTTGGTGCGGTAAGGGTTACCGCACCATTTTGTGCGGTAACACTTACCGCACAGGTTTAATAATATTTTAATACTTTTTAAAAAAAAATTATTAATTAAAAAAAATAAAATACCTGTGCGGTAATTGTTACCGCACAGGGTTTAAGTTAATAAAAATCTGTTTTTTTTTTTGCTTAATCTGGGATTAATCTGGTGCGGTAATTGTTAACGCACAGATCTGTGCGGTAATTCTTACCGCACCAGCGTCGTATAGATTTCAGAAAAAATTCCAACAATGCCCCTGAGTCCTTTGGTGCGGTAAGAGTTAACGCACAGATGTGTACTGCAATTGTTACCGCACAGAATAGTGTGCATTTAGCAAAAAAAACGTGTGCATTTAGACACAGCCTATAATATATATTAGAAATTAAAAAATGGGAGAAAATGACACATGACAAGTGGAGTAGAAAAACGCCATGTGGCAAATTCAATACCAAAACGCCATGTGGCAAATTCAATACCAAAACGCCATGTGGCAAAAAGTTAGGTTTACTTTAATATTTATATAGTAAATTCACTCATTCATGCCAAAATGTTCACAACCTTTTTAAGCATGAATTTTTACTGATTTTATTTTTCGTTCATTGAATTTTCGATGTGAATGTGTCATAAATGTTTTGTAATCAAAATCATGAACATTAACGTTCGAGGCCATAAATATTTGATATTAGTGTCATGAACATTAGTGTTGATCGTATTCATTACAATTTTTTCATAATAATATTTATTATTATGAACATAAGATGAATATTGTTTGATAAATCATGTTCATGTTCATTATCTTAATAAGTTTGATACCTCTCTACCCAGGGGCAGACCTACATAGAGACCAACGGTGGCATAGACGATCAAGATGACGTGTTCCGAACTATTCGAGGTTAGGCACGCAACACGGGGTCTTCTTTTTAGTTCCTTAGATGTTTTTTCATTTGATGTTTCATCTTGAAGAATCATAAGGTGCTTTTTTCATGTTGTTTAATAATTAATGAATAGTCACATGATAGAATAATTTTTTTTATTGAATTGATCTTTGTAAAAGATTCTACTAGAAAAAATTGTGTTGAAATGTTTTGTGTAGATTGTTAAGTTGATGTATATATTTTGTCGGTGTATGATTAATCCTTGATACGAATAGTATTGAGATAATTATTAATTTTGATTGTGTATACTTTGATTAGAATTATGTTAAATTTTTATGCAATTAAATATTTTTTAGCCGAATAAGCCTCAGTGACTTGAAATAGTGGATTCGCCGGTGTCTCTGCCGGAACCTACCCCTATTTCTATATAAACACATTATTCCCAATCGTTCATCGTCTTTTTTCCTACGCCTTGAACCTATCTAAATCAAAATGCATATAAGAGTAATTTTGCATAATTGTTGAACCGCATAGAGCGTCACCGGTCATGTCATAACCTACCGCGTACAAGCGTACAACACTACAGCGACAACAAAAAGGCAATATTCATCATCCTCAACGCCCACCCGTCCTTATCAACTAGCTAAACTGCTAAACGCTAAAACCAATTAATTCAACAAAATCAAAACTCAAAAAAACAAAACACGATTCTCGATCTAATTCCAGACCTCGATTTCGAACATTCACAACCTCAATTTTAGGTCTAATCCACCGCCTTCCACCACCTCCGCCGGATTATCATCCCGCCGCCCTACGCAATCAGCGGCGGCGACATGCATGCAGTCAAAAGAGGTCGGCAAACTCACCGGAGAATTTCGGAACTTACTCTGCGAATCCTCTGCGAAATCCTCCCATTTGAAGGCCGGAATCCAGTTCGACGCCGTCCTTTTCCTCTTCCGCTTCTCCTTTTCGTCTCCCTCCGACGCCGTCGACGGTCGATCTACCTCCATCCTTCGGAGCTTGCGAGCTTCGCTGTAGCTCTTGATAAGCGCGTAGAACTTCTCAATCTTCTCGTCTTCCGAAATCTGATTGTCGACTCCGATCGAGGCACCGTTGCCTTGCATGTTTCAGAATTGCAATTTCAGATCTGAGATAGATCGGTCGATTTGAATGGGGAAATTGAGTTCTGTACTGGTGTATCTAGTCGGAGAGGGACGGTGGTGGTGTTTGAAGAGAGGATAGATAATTTGGGGGTTTTCAATTTGGGCGTGTTTGGGTTTGCAAAAGCCTTTTATCACACAATTTATAACTTCCTTTGTTTTTTATAAGAACTTTTATAACCTTTCTCGTTTGTATCGAATTGTGTTATTTATTGTAATTGAATTTATACTGAAATTATAGAAAATATACTGATTCCACGTATCAAAAAAACTTTGTTTTACCCGAACAATATGACATGGTAACACATTCATTATATATAGTTTTGTACAATTAATTTCAGAACTCTTCAAAGAGTAAAGATTCATACTATACTATGAAACTTACAATGATATAACAAAATTTTTTTGACACTCATTATTATTTTTTACTAAACATGGTCCACTTTAAAAACTAACATAAAATATTTCTCTAATCTATCTATATATTAAAATTGAGCGTTGTTTGCCGCATGTTACCCTTACATTCAGTTGGTCTATGCAGTATGCTAACTCATTATGCACGACGAACCAATGTTTTTTGGTCCATAACGCACCTTATGTTTCGATTTATGACGAACCTGAATTTGTAAATAACAAGTTTGACGTGTGTCGAATAGAAATTTCATAAAGAAAACACCTCCCTGCACCACCAGATTACGAGACAATTGACTATTTTTTAATTTCTTTTATATAAACTTACGAGCAAACACCATCAAGACTCTTAAACAATTCGTATACATATGCTATATATACGCTTACGTGTACTTTATTGAGTACGTATACATTAGTCAACAACCATACAAGACTTTTGTAAGAGATGGAGATGTTTGTAAAAGAGAAGAGAAACTTTTAGCTGTTATTCATCCTCATTAGGTTCTATTAAGTGTAAGTCACGATATTTTGTCACGTGATCCATTCTCAGTGTAATGTGCTCTGGTATTCCCCTCAATTCAAGCCCTCGTAAGCATAGGTTGGAGTGTAAAGTTTTGAAGCGGCCATGCGCTAAAGGTTTGGTGAGAGTTGATTAACAATCTGTTTTTGGGAGGAGATGAAGGCGATGTTCAAGACTTTGTAATGCGTTCTCTCTCTCACACACACAATGGTAGTCGAGAGATAAATGTTTAATTTTGTAGTGAAGAACACGATTTACCGCATATAGCCCCTATATTATCACACCAAAGAGTAGGGGTTCAGGAAGAGACACGCCAATATCATCTACGATAGTTTGGATCCAAATTTTTTGCTGTCGTGGCCTAAGCTACAGATTTGTATTGTTAAGAGTTGTTAATCAACAACAATATCAACAGATTGAGCTGTATCTGTGAGAATCAATGAACGAGTGAACACATGGTAGGAAGAGAAAGCAAGAGAAGAAGAAGTTGGTAAAATATCTTGTTGTATTGAGACTTTTCTCTTGCAGTTAAGGGAAGCTGCTAAGAGTATATATATACAGGGAGGAAGCTGACTAATCATGCCACGTCAGTGACAATATATTAACGCTACTCTATTCCCATACACCCCCCTCAAGTGGGACTTGGGAGAACAAGACCCAACTTGCGAGACAAGAAGTAATGTTGTTGCGATCCCAAGGCCTTGGTGAGTACATCAACAAGCTGCAAATGTGTGCGAATGTGGGCAGTGGCAATGAGTCCTTCAGCAATGAGGTCACGCACAAAATGGCAATCAATGCGGATGTGCTTCGTTCGCTCATGAAACACCGGGTTGGCAGCCAACTGAAGAGCAGCAGTATTATCACAATGCAAAGGGATGGGCAAAGGAACATGAACACCAAAATCCTTGAGCAAACCCTCAAGCCAAACAAGTTCACTGCCAGTGTGAGACATGCTGCGGTATTCGCTTTCAGCAGAGGATTTAGAGGTGACCCGGTGCTTCTTTGTCTTCCATGAAACTAATGAGGGCCCCAGAAAAACACAGTAGCCAGTCAAGGAATGACTGGAAAATTTGCAGGTGCCATAATCAGCATCACAATATGCTGTTAAATTGAGTGCAGAATCCATCGGGTAAAACAAAGAAGCATTGACAGTGCCACGAAGATATTGGAGTAAGTACACAGCAGCTTGCATATGAGGAGCACGGGGAGAAGCAAGGAATTGGCTAAACTGTTGCACTGAAAAAGAGATGTCCGGTCGTGACAAAGTGAGATAGAGGAGACGCCCGATGATACGCCTGTAAGCCTCTGGATCAGAAATTAACTCACCCACATCAGGTCTGAATTGAAGATTCCGTTGCATAGGGAAAGGTGCAGGTTTGCAGTTAAGCATCCCAGCATCTGTGAGCAAGTCCAAAACGTATTTCCGCTGATGCAAATGAATCCCTTCAGCAGAGCGAGCAATCTCTAGCCCCAAGAAATAGCGAGCAAGCCCCAGATCTTTGATGGTGAACGCCTTATGCAAAGAGGCTTTGGTGGCAGCAATTTGAGCATCATCATTCCCTGTAAGTAACATATCATCAACGTATACAAGAGCGATAGTGACTGATTGGGCAGATTGATGTACAAACAAGGAGTAATCTTGTTTGGATTGCTTAAAACCCAATTGCACCAGATGCTTAGTAAGCTCAATATTCCACTGACGACTGGCTTGCTTGAGGCCATAGAGCGATCGTTTAAGACGGCATACCTCACCAGGCTGAGCAGCAGAATAACCCAAGGGTGGCGTCATGTAAACCTCCTCGTCCAGGAACCCATGTAAAAACGCATTATTGATATCCAATTGGTGCAGAGGCCAGTTTTTGGCAGCAGCAAGAGCGAGGAGAACCCTTACTGTAGTGAATTTGGCAACCGGAGAGAAAGTGTGCTTGTAATCTTTCTCTTTAACCTGGTTGTAGCCTTTGGCTACCAACCGAGCCTTGTAGCGCTCCACTTCTCCAGAAGGACGAAATTTAATTTTGAATATCCACTTAGACCCAATAGCTCTCTTGCCAGGAGGAAGAGCCACTAGTTCCCATGTATGATTTCTCTCAAGGGCCTCGAGTTCTTGATTCATGGCAGAAACCCAGTGAGGATGTAGCTTGGCTTGAGAATAAGAACTGGGCTCAACCTCAGTGAGCACATGAAAGATAGAGGAAACATAGTCAGAAGAATGTCTCTGGAAATCCTGAAGAGAGATCACATGAAAAGCTTGGGCAAATGAATCAGATGAAGAGTCAGTGGTGAGAGCCCGGGTAGGAAATTTGGGGCACACAAACTGATCAAAGCGAGAAGGAGGTTGAACTGCTCGTGTTAATTTGCGAATATTAGTCTCTGGAAGTAGAGGAGTAGGGGAGGCAGCAACCAGGGTTGGCGGAATGATGGCAGAAGGAGATAGAGAGGGAGTAGAAGGAACAGGGGAGCCATGTGAAATCACAGCAGAAGGCTCAGCAGAAGGAAAAGGCCCATTTGGAGGTGAGTGTGCAGGCCCAATGGGCTGAACGATCTCATCCAAAGAGTCTGATCCACAAGAAACTATGGGAAGTGAGACTTCGGGAGAAGAAGCAAGTGTGGATGAAGGTTTGTAAGGGAAAACATCTTCTCTGAACAAAACGTGTCGAGCCACAAATACCTGCTTTGAATCTAAGTCATACAACTTGTATGCCTTTTGAGCATTAGGATAACCTAGTAAGATGCATCGTCTACTTGTAGCATCAAACTTGCCCCGAGAATGTCGTGGCAAAAGAGCATAGCACAAGCAACCAATGACCCTTAGATGATCATATGCAGGTTTATGTCCATATAAACGTTGATATGGAGTCTCCCAGTCTAAAACAGAAGATGGGAGAAGGTTGATGAGATGTGTAGCAGCAAGGATGCAATCACCCCAAAAGCGTGGAGGAAGCGACGCATGGAGAAGAAGAGCACGAGCCATCTCGACAAGATGGCGATGCTTTCGCTCGACTCGACCATTCTGCTCAGGGACCCCGGGTGATGACCGCTGATGAATAATGCCTTTAGCATTGAATAGGCTGGCAACAGATTGGTTGATAAATTCTGTACCATTATCTGTTCGAACAGACTTGATGGACATGCCAAACTGTGTCTCAACATACTGCACAAAATTGGTGATCAACCCAAATACCTGAGCTTTATTACTCAGCAAAAATGTCCAAGTACTCCGGGAAAAATCATCCAAAACTGTAAGGAAATACCTTCCCCCGGATAAAGCTTGAACTCTATAGGGACCCCAGAGGTCGAAGTGGACCAATTCAAACAACCTTGATGACTGAGAAGTACTGTTAGCAAATGGCAACTTATGATGCTTTGCCAAAGCACAAGTATCACAATTATAAGACTTCAAATCATTACAATGAAAATTCAAATGTTTCATCTTTGACAAGGAAAGGTGTCCAAGTCTAGCATGCGGCAACTCCATGCTACTGCTTTTATTACAAATTGAATTCAACACTTTGGAAGCCAAAGTGGACTGAATCGAAGGAACCAAGTTATTTATACCAGAAAAATTATCCTGGGAACCAAATCTATATAAGCCTCCATCCTTAGTTCCTGCAGCTATCACCTTGTTGGTTATAAGGTCCTGCAAAGCACATCCACGTGCACCAAATATAAACACAAGATCATCATTGGTAAGTAGACGTGAAACAGATAGCAGATTGTGCTTAAACTGTGGCATATAGAGCACATCTGTGAGCTGCAAGTTGTCAGAGATCCTCACTGATCCTGACTGCATCACTGTCTGAGTTGAACCATCAGGTAAGCCAATTCTGATTGGCTTACTCAGATCTGTTAACTCATGAAACAGAGCTTTGTTGTAGGTGACATGATCCGTAGCACCAGAGTCAACCACCCACGTGCAAGAAGTAGACAAAGTAGCATGATCATGAGTAAAAAGAGTTAGATTACCTGCAAAATTGGTGATGTGGGGTGTGTCATTGCCTCGGGTAGCAGTATCCTCACAACTACTCCTGGCCTGCATCTGTTTAAGAACCTCCTGAACAACAACATTAATCAAGGATGATTCAGATTTCCCTTTTATTGGCTCATCCACATCAAGAGGACTGCCAAACTCCATCATATCTTGGACATTAGCAAGCATTTTCCCATTGCCATCCTGCTTAGATCCTTTCCACCATTCAGGGTATCCAACCAACTTGAAACAAGTTTCCCTTACATGACCTGATTCATTGCAATAAGTACACTTCCTATTATCTGACCTTTGCCTTTTTCCTTCTCGATCAAGACCATATCTATTAGAATTTCCATTCACAGCTGAACCTAACCCATTGTAACCAGTGCCAGATTGACTGCCAAGCTGATGAGGAGCACTAGGCCTGTTGTTCTGCTGCTTATGATAGTTATTTCTGTTGACAGCCATAATATCATGTGAATTGGAAGATCTGCCAGTGATCACTTGCTGCCTTTCAATTCGAAGAACCATATGATATGCTTTGTTAACATTAGGCAGAGGTTCACTAGATAATATAGAACTTCTAACAGTCTCATATGCATCATTGAGTCCCATCAGGAATTGCATTACTTTAGCAGTCATTTCCCTGTCAAAGACACGCTTAAGAACAACACATGTACATTGCTTAAGCACACCACAAGTACAGATAGGAATCCCATCAATATTGTCCAACTCATCCCAATAGCTCTTAAGCTTTGCATAATATGTTGTGACAGACAAATTTTCCTGTCTAAAGGTACTAACATCTCGCCTCAGCTGATAAATCATTGGAGCATTGGATTCAACATAACGTTCAGCGATTTCATTCCATAACTCCAAGGCAGTGTTAGAGAACATAAAAGTCTGAGAGATATCTTTGATCATGGAATTAATTATCCAAGCAAGCACTATAGAGTCAACACGTTCCCAAATCTCAAAGTCAATGTCAGATTCATCAGGTTTTGCAATGGATCCATTAATAAATCCTAATTTCATCTTCGATCGCAAAGCAATCCTAACATTCTTGCTCCAGCTAAGATAATTCGTTCCATCAAAGTGCGCAGAGACTAACGCCATACCTGGATGATCGGAGTTGGAGAGGAAGTAAGGATCAAATCTCTTTCCTCCAATCGGTTGGCGATTATCGCCTCCACGTACATCAGCAGTGCCATCAACATCATCAGCATGACCACGAACTTCAGATCCTCGATCCATAAGCAAAGAAGATAGCAAGAACAAGGTAATCGATCACAATAACAAGAAAATCGAACCGAATATCAATCAAGAGCTGGCGCTGAAGTCAATCGCAAGAGGAACAGCACCAAATCCCTAATCTGAGACTAGTGACAATCACGGATCACTACTGTTGCTCTGATACCATGTTAAGAGTTGTTAATCAACAACAATATCAACAGATTGAGCTGTATCTGTGAGAATCAATGAACGAGTGAACACATGGTAGGAAGAGAAAGCAAGAGAAGAAGAAGTTGGTAAAATATCTTGTTGTATTGAGACTTTTCTCTTGCAGTTAAGGGAAGCTGCTAAGAGTATATATATACAGGGAGGAAGCTGACTAATCATGCCACGTCAGCGACAATATATTAACGCTACTCTATTCCCATATGTATTTTGCTTCAGCCGCCGACCTTGATGCGGCGGGTTGCTTCTTTGAACTCCAGGACACCAAATTCCCACCATGGTAAATGCAATAGGCGCCCACTGATCGACGGTTTGTCTTGTCACCACCACATTCAGGATCAGAGAAGGTGGACGACTTGTGATTGCGAACAAAGGAAATTTTGAACTGAAGAGTAGTTATGGCAGTGAGATATCTTGAGAAGTTGTTTTTGCCTAAAAATACGACGAGTGTGGAACGCGTGAAGAGCTACGCGTAGGAAGATTGTGTCGATGTGACGAGAGAAAAGAAAGATGTCGTCGACGTGACGAGACGTGGCAAAGGTCTCGTTTATCTTGAAGATTAGGTCGGCCGAGCATATTTTATCTTATTCCTTATTATATTATTGTAATTGGTAAAAAATACGGTAAAGAATATCTTTTACCTTGTTTGTTATATCGTTATTTAGATAAAAGGAAGAGATAAAATCTCGTTTCCTTAAAGATATTATTAGGGTTAGCCTATAAATAAAGGCTAACGCCTGTTTTGTAAGCATTGAGCCACCATTACGAGTAATACCAAGTTCAAGCTTCAAACCCTAAATTCTTCTCTCGTTCTAAACTGTCCTTGAGTGTTGAGATTATACCGTATTCTTTGATCTTTGCCATACAATTGCTTAGTTATCTTCTCATAGGTAATTTCGCTACAAACAATTGGCGCCCACCGTGGGGCAAGATCAAAAAGGTGTCGTCTCTGCATACAAAGGGAACAACCTCGCCCGCAAAAGCCATGAAAGGTTCTAGATCAATCAAAAATCTCTGAAACGAAGCCTTTACCGTGTTAGGAGGCCCGCCATCCCATACAACTTCCGACGCTAAAAGACTCGCAAGAATTATCGAAGGACAGAACGATTCCGTTTCAACTCACCACTCCAGAGCAGCCAATGGCGATCTGCCTATCACGTTTGAAGACCCAGACGAAAGAATCAAGCATCACGATAGCCTGGTAATCTCCGTGGTGATTCAGAATTGCAACGTGAAAAGAATCCTAGTAGATAACGAAAGTTCGACCAACATCATCACTCTCTCCGCTGTTCTTGAACTCGGACTCTCAGTCGACGATGTCGTCGGGGAGCGTATCCGTTTGAAAGGCTTCAGTGGAGAAGTCTCCGAGATGTTAGGGGAAATCACCCTTGAGACGGTGGTCCAAGGCGTCAATCTTCCGACCAGATTCACCGTGATGGGGGCGGAGTCGCCTTACAACGCCATCCTCGGAAGACCCTGGATCCATGATATGCGAGCAGTTCCATCTACGTATCACCAATCCCTAAAGTTCCCAACGCCTTGGGGAATACGCGAAGTGAAAGGCGAACCCTATATGGCCAAAGAGTGTTACAGAATCAGGATGAAGGGGATCACGACGCCGGAAATAAAAAAAGACGAAGTAAAAGAATTTCAAGTCAAGACGCCTACTAAGTACGTCAAGCCAAAGTGTCCTGAATTAGAAGACGTGATCATCGACGATTCCAAACAAGAAAGAGTCGTAAAGATAGGGACCGACGTCCCAACAGAAGTTAGAGAAGAACTAATAACGTTCTTGAAGTCAAAAGCCAAATGCTTCGCATGGAGCCACGAAGACATGACATGGATATCTCCAGACGTGATGCTCCACAAGCTAAACGTTGATCCGAAGTTCACTCCAGTCAAGCAGAAGAGGAGAAAATTCGCTCCCGAACACAATAAAGTCGTAGACGAAGAAGTTAAGAATCTCCTCGAGACAGGTAAGATACGAGAAGCAAAGTCCCCCGACTGGCTCGCCAACGTCGTAGTCGTCCAAAAGAAGAACGAGAAGTGGAGTGTATGCGTCGATTTCACAGATCTTAACAAAGCGTGTCCTAAAGATTCCTTCCCACTCCCTCACATCGACGCCATGGTAGACGCGATGACAGGGCATGAGATGCTAACGTTCATGGACGCGTTCAACGGATATCACCAAATACAGATGAACCCCGCTGATCAAGAAAAGACCGCGTTCGTGACAAACCAGGGGATATATTGCTACAAGGTCATGCCTTTTGGCCTCAAGAATGCTGAAGCTACGTATCAACGACTGGTGAATAAAATGTTCGAGGAACAAATAGGGGACACAATGGAAGTTTACATATACGACATGCTCGTGAAGTCTAGACAAGCAAAAGATCACGTAACACATCTGAAAGAGGCGTTCGAGATCCTAGAAGAATGTAACATGAAGCTCAATCCTACCAATTGTTCATTCGGGGTCTCTTTCGGGAAGTTTCTCGGGTATGTAGTGACCCATAGAGGAATAGAAGCTAGTCCCGAACAGATTAAAGCCATACTTGATCTCAAATCTCCGCGTTGCGTAAAAGACATCCAGAAGCTAACAGGAAGAGTCATCGCGTTAAACAGGTTCATCTCCAAAGCCTCCGACATAAATCGACTCTTCTATGACACTCTCCGGAAGAATGAGTCTTTCTCTTGGACGGAAAGCCACGAAGAAGCCTTCACGGAGCTTAAGAGTTATCTAACAAGTCCCTTACGCCTATCAAAGCCTAAAGAAAGAGAGCCTTTGTTCGTATACCTAGCAGTCTCCGAAATTGCTATCAGCGCCGTTCTCGTAAGAGAAGAAGGGGAGGACACTAGTGGAAAAAACACCTGTTGAGGCGGTCAAAAACCCCCCTGTTGAGGCGGTCAGGGGTCGCTGCAACAGGGGGGGCTGCAACAGGTCATGAGCTGTTGAGGCGGACAGCGTCCACCTCAACAGAGGGGTCTGTTGAGGCGGTCGGGAGGGTGACCGCCTCAACAGATGCAACGTTTTCTACCTCTGTTGAGGCGGGCAGAAGGGCGACCGCCTCAACAGAGGGGGTCTGTTGAGGCGGGCAGAAGGGCGACCGCCTCAACAGAGGGGGTCTGTTGAGGCGGGCAGAAGGGCGACCGCCTCAACAGAGGGGGTCTGTTGAGGCGGTCAAAATGGTGCCCGCCTCAACAAGTAGGCAAAAAATTTATCTGTAGAGGCGTATTGATTCCGCCCGCCTAAAAAACACATGAGCCAACTAAAAAAAAAAGTAGCATCGATATATCTAGCAACTATATCAGAACAACACCGATTCCAGCAAGAACAAGTGTGTAAGAAATACAAAAACAAGAACAGTAATATCAGAATACAAAAACAAGAACACTATATAAGAACAACACCAGATCCAACAACTTCGAATTTGTAGCATCGATCAAAATATTGAGCAACAATTGTAAAATTTCTTACACAGTCCAGCAACTTCGAACAACACCCACAAACCGATCTCTGTATAAAAACTAACCCAAACAATTGCAAAAACTAACCCAAACAATTGCAAAAACTAACCCAAACAAAAACAATCTTCAACAAACTAATCCAGATCTGATGGAGATGGAGACGGCGAAGTCGAACTCGAACTCGAGCCGAGAGAGATGGAGACAGTGAAGCCGAAGACAAGAGCGATGGGACGGTGAAGCCGAGAAGATGAACACCCGATCTGATGGAGATGGAGGCGGCGAAGTTGAAGCTCTAGCCAAGAGAGATGGAGACGCTGCAAATCTGGGTTCCAGAGAAGATGAACACCAAATCTGATGGAGATGGAGATGGAGACGGAGAAGTCGAAGCTTCAGCCGAAGACAAGAGTGATGGGTGAATGAGATCTGATGAGGGAAAGAAGCAAAGAGTTTGATGGGTGAATGAAGAGTTTGATGGGAAGGGATGATAATAATGGAGATCGTTTTTTATCTGAGGGAGAATAAAGAAGCACAAAGAATTTCAAACCGTTAGATTAAATTTTTTACACCTAATCAACGTTGGAAAATGGTGATCCGTGGACATGTGTAGGATAATTAGAGGCGGGCAGTCATGCGCCCGCCTCTAATTTTTGTGTTATTTTGAGGCGGGCGCCTTACTGACCGCCTCAACAAGTCAAAAACACAAATATTATTTGAGGCGAACGGATATTTGCCCGCCTCTAAAGTACCTGTTGCAGCGAACTAAACGACTGACCGCCTCAACAGATAGTAGAATAAGACTTTTTGCGTCGGTTTTTAAGGTGACCGCCTCAACAGGGGGGCTGCAACAGGTGTTTTTTCTACTAGTGGGAGCAACAGCCCGTCTACTACGTAAGTAAAACTCTATCGTCAGCGGAAACGCGGTACTCCGCCATGGAAAAGCTGACATTGGCATTAGTGATGGCATTGGTGAAATTGAAACCCTACTTCGAATCCCATACCATCATAGTAAGAACCACGTCGCCTTTGAAGAATATAGTGAAGAAGCCAGAGCTATCCGGGAGAATGACGAAGTGGACGGTTCATCTAGGCGGCTACGACATCATCTACGAAGGAAGAAAAGCAATCAAATCCCAAGCGTTAGTAGATTTCGTGGCAGACTTCAGTCCAACCCTAGAGCAAGAAGCAGTCTCACAGGTAAACAAGGTAGAATTCGCAAAGTGGACCTTGCACACGGACAGAGCGATGAACCAGAATGGGGTAGGACTGGGCATCGTCCTGAAATCACCACAAGGGGATAGGGTCATTCAAGCCATAAGGTGTGACTTCAAAGCGACGAACAACGAAGCCGAGTATGAAGCTTTGATCGCCGGTCTACGCGTCGCCATCGACCTACAGGTTCAGAAACTTGATATCTATTGCGATTCGCTGCTGGTAGTCAACCAAGTTCGAGGTGAATACGCCACTAAGGATTCGAAGATGACCTTGTACCTCGAAGTAGTAAAGGGACTGTTCAAGAAGATCAAAAGTTGCCAAATCAGACAGATCCCCAGAGACGCTAACGCACAAGCTGACGCATTGGCAAAGCTAGGTTCATCGATTGACCCGAGAGAATATCAAAAGATCCCGTTCCTCCACCTTAGCAGTGCGTCTATCAATAAAGAGGTAGGTCCTGTTTGTAGCGAAATTATCAACGAGATGATAACTAAGCAATTGTAGGGCAAAGATCAAAGAGAACGGTATAATCTTAACACTAAGAGAACAAGACGAGAGAATAAGGTTGAAACTTGAACTTTCTTGTGGTATTGATATTACGGCGTAGTACCCTGTCTCTACAAAGGCTGGCGTTAACCTTTATATAGGTTAACCCTAGGATCTTACTAAGGAAATAATATCTTTTCCTTTTCCTTCTAACGATATAATAAATATGGTAAAAGATATTTGTTTCATCTTATCCTTTACCATTTACACGAATATAATATAGAACAAGGTAACTAAGTGGCGGCTGACCTAATTCCCATAGCTTAACGACACGTTCTTCTTTATAACGTCACGTCGACGCCATCTTCCGTTTCATACGTCGCGTCGCCTATATCCTTCTACGCGTAGCTTTCACGCGTTCCATAGTCGTCGTATTTTTAGGCACAAACAATACCCCTAAGGCATCTTACAGGGCTTAGTGTCAAGTAGAATTGGGAGACGCCTTCTTTCTTTGTAGAATACGTCTTCAAAATAACTGGAACGCGTTTGTTTCAAAGGAAGAGACTCAAGCAATTACGTTAATGTCTTTCTTCGAGGATCTTCATTTATTGTGACTGCTTGATTGGTATTTTACCGTAATTGCTATATTCCCAACGTCCGGATTTTCTTCCAACGGTAACAAGGTGATTCTTGAAAATCCCAAATGCGGTCTTCCCTTATTTAAACACGCTCTAGTCTCGCCTTCTTTCCTTCACAATTTTTCTTTGAAAGAAAAACCCTAACTTTCATTCTTCCGCCATGGCTTCAAATACTTACGACCCCAAGATGATCCTTAGCGACGCTAACCGCCGTTCTTCTCAAGCTCGCGATCCTGAATTCCTTCGATCCGTGGCGGGGCTTTCTTCCCTCGTTGAAATTTCTATTCCTCCTTCCGGCGTGTTCGCGGATGCTCTTCGTCCGGGGTGGATTTGTGTCTACGAGTACCCCTTCACGATCGGTCATCATTTTCCTTTTTCTCCCTTGGTTCGTTCCCTCTTGTCTTCCCTGGGTATTGCGATTGGGCAGATTCTTCCTAGTACCTGGAGAAGTCTGGCCGTGCTGGATCACGCCCTGGCTAACTTTAATATCGCGTTCACTATGGCCGACGTCATGCATTCTTTCATTCTCTCTACCCCTTCACCGGGTAGGGTTAATATCAAGTCTCATGTTGGAGCCTTGCCTTTGATGAATGAGGGAGCTTCGTCCGATCGAGGCTGGGCGGACAAGTTCTATTTCATCAGGAAATCGACTTTGGGGAAGGATTGTGCTTTCTTGCTTGAAGAATGGACTCCTTCGAGTACGTCTTCTTCTTCTGGTGCTTACTTCTTTCTTTGATTTCTTGAGATTTCGATGCTTACTTTAGGCGTGTAATTTTCTTCAGTTAATATTCATGCGATCGAGCCACGTGAAGAATCGGAGGCGATAGTTAAGAAGATTTTGGCGATTCCTTTGGTGGAGCGTACCTTTACTGGTCGAGACGGGAAGGGATATCGTCTGGCGACCCCTGTTTTCTCTAAGGGTAGGTTCTTTCATTTGATTCCGCGTACTGCTCTTTACTGTGTTCTTTCTAAGTGTGCTTTTTGCTTTTAGGCGTTGCGTCTCGTGCTCGTCAAGAGTCTGCCCAGGACTTGATTTCCGCGAAGAAGAGACGCGTTGCCGAGGAGAAATTGAAAGCGGAGAGGGATGAGGCAGCCGTTGCTTCGTCTTTTATGGGGGAAGCGATACTTTTAGGAACGACGTTGCAAACGCCCTTAATTGTAGAGGAGTCAGACGCACCTGTAGATCCGTCGGAGAATGTCAAGTAGGAGAGGGTAGCGGAACCTAACGTAGATTTCGTTACGTACGTCGAGGCGAGTGAGTTTCCTGCAATCATTTCTCGTCCCGTAGCGCCTACGCGTAGGTTCATTCCAGCTATGCAATCTTTAAGTTCTACGTCGTCCTAGAATCATTATTCGTCTATGCAGGCCGTAGACGTTTTAGGAGAATCTCTCATATCGCAGTGGCAGGTATGTATCTTTCTTCCTCCGTGGTTTCTTTCTTTATTTCGCGTTGCTTCTGGTTTCTCTTGATTTTCGTTTCTTTAGGATTTTCAAGCGTCGTTGTGTTCCTGGGAGCGTCTTCAGAAAGAATCTAGCTCGGATGCTTGTTTAAAGGATCATATGGAGGTTCTTGAAGAAAAGGTTCAAGATCTTACTACGGAAGTTGCTAAACTGCGTTCGTCGGAGAAGGCTGCTCGTATGGAAACTTTGGAGACGGCGAAGCAGAGAGGCATATTGGCACGATGTATAGTGGTGCTAAATGGGAAGGTTGCGTCTCTTACTGCTGACGCCGAGGAGAAGGCGAAGTTATATGAGAAGAACTTACGGGAAGTCGGCACTTATTACTCACAGTCATCTCGTATTGAGGTGATGGAGGAGTTCCGGGAAGGTCGTCACGTAGATTGGGATGTGGAACGTGAACGTGGCGAATTTATTGTACTTTACCCTGTTCCGCCTGAGGGAGCTTCTTCTTTGCATGCTTCTTCGAATTCTTCTGCTTTAGCATTTGCTTTAGATGGTGATGCTTCTGAGGGTGGTGTTTTGCCTCCTTCTCTTTAGATACTTCTTTGTTTGCAACTTTGTTTTTGTTTAGTAGGACTATTATCCCCTTTTGACGAATCTAACTTTGGGAGAATTGGGTTCGTCAAACATGAATCTTTTTGTAGACTTGATGTCGTTGCTTACCTTTTGTGTGTTTCGGTCAATGTGACTTACTTTAGGTTATTTGTCGTCTTATATGAATGTTGGGTCCAACATTTGCTCTGAACCCAGAAGCGAGTGGTGGACGTAGGTCAGCGTGTGATTTTTATCAACTTGTGACGTTACCCCTTACTTTAAAGGTGGATCCGTTGCCTCACGCTAACGTTTAGGTCGACGTCGAACTCTTTTAATCGACGGGCCTATTCATCGTGTATGTCGTCCGTTTTCTTGAGTATTAGGACTTACGATGCCGGTGGACGCGTCCCTGCCAGTTTGGCGAATTGCCCGTGGATTCATGACTCTCAGAGGGGCCGTGGAAGGCGTGAATACACGTTCCTGGAGATGGGTGGTGGCGATAGGTTTCCCTTCTTCCCCAGAGCACCATGTCGGTTTTGTGAGGTGCCAGGCTTTAATCCCTATGACCATTGCCACACATCGCTAATGATCATAGGAAGCTTCGACTCGGGGTCGGCGGTTCGGCTAACGTCGCCTACGCGTAGATGTAGCCTTGAACGCGTAGACTGACGAAATTCGCCCCCGGCGCGGATTTTCGCCGCGACCTTATTAAGCTTGGGTGTTGTACCAGAACAGAGAGCAAGTATTTAAAAAGAAACAACTCAGCATGCTTGACACGTTTGGAGAGAAAATATGCTTATGCTTTTAAATAATCATGATGACTTGACACGAAGACGTTATAAAACTACCCCTAATCTACGCGACCCCCTGGTCGTTTCGATGCTAAGACGTACTTGATAAGAAAATAGTAAAGAGGGGGAGAG
Source organism: Oxyria digyna (assembly GCA_029168935.1). Taxonomy (NCBI): domain Eukaryota; kingdom Viridiplantae; phylum Streptophyta; class Magnoliopsida; order Caryophyllales; family Polygonaceae; genus Oxyria; species Oxyria digyna. Next base: position 17,432,887 of record JAPVLV010000007.1, on the reverse strand, counting down.
AGCATCTTAAGAATTTATCATGCGAAATGGAAAAGAATCATCACATCGACTATCTTTTAATGATAGTACTTTTTAAGGTGAGTAGCGTTCCAAGAGCACATCAATGGTGTTCCTTCTGGTGTTGTGAGTTCATAGGCTCCTCTCCCTACGACTTGTGCTATTTGATATGGACCTTCCCAGGACGCGGCGAGTTTCCCGACGCTCTTATCCTCGGTGTTTGGGAATACTTTTCTTAAGACCCAATCTCCTACTTGAAAAGTTTTGGCTTTTACTCGTCGATTGTAGCTTCGGGCGGCGATTTGCTTTTGTGATGCGATCCTTAGTGCCGCGTTGCTTCTTAGCTCATCGATCGTGTCTATAATGAACGTCATCATGGGGGAGTTTCTTTCTTCGGGGAGAGATCGATATCTTTCGGTTGGTACTGCCACTTCGATCGGTAGTGCGGATTCACATCCATATACGAGTGAGAAAGGTGTTCTTCCTTTTGCTCTTTTGGGCGTCGTTCTGTCGGCCCATACTATAGCTTGGAGTTGGTCTGCCCAATTAGCCCGACATTCTTCTATTCTTTTCTTAAGGTTACTTACGATTACCTTGTTGCTTGATTCTGCTTGGCCGTTTGCTTGAGGGTATCTGGGCGTCGAGTATACTAGACGTATCCCCTTATTCTCGCAGAACGACACGATGTTCTTGCTGATGAATTGCAATCTGTTGTCGCACACGATAGTATGTGGGATTCCGAATCTTGTAAGGACGTTTCTCTCGAGGAAGGATATGACGTGGGAATCTTTGATACTTTTGAACGCTTCAGCTTCTACCCATTTAGAGAAATAGTCCGTGACGGCGAGCATCAACGTCTTCGGCCCTAACATTAAGGGCATGGGGCCTACTATATCCATCCCCCATTGCATGAAGGGCCAGGGAGAGGTTATAGAGTGGAGCTTTTCTGCTGGTTGATGTGGGATTGGAGCGTGTCTTTGGCAAGCGTCGCACTTCTTGACGTAATTTGACGCGTCCTGCTTCATTGTGGGCCAGTAATATCCGGCTGAGTGTGCTTTGGCTGCTAGACTTCTTCCTCCGGAGTGATTTCCATACTCTCCGTTGTGTAGTTCGCGTAGGATATCTTGGATCTTTTCTTCCGAAGGACACGTTAGGAATACGCCGTTCGACGACCATTTCAACAATTGCCCTTTATCTACAACGAAAGTAGTTGCTTTCCGCCGCAACAACCTTGCGTCGTACGCATTGATTGGTAGTCGTCCGTGTTGTAACCATTCATAGTAAGGCGTCACACATGATTCTTGGCTTCTTACGGCGAGAGTTTGCTCCGGGACGACTTCTTTGTTGATCGACGCGTTACTTAAATGGAGGAACGGGATCTTCTGATACTCGCGGGGATCTATCGAAGATCCGAGTTTAGCTAACGCGTCTGCCTGCGCGTTGGCGTCTCTGGGGATTTGCCTAATTTGACAATCTTCTATCTTTTCGAACAACTCCTTCACTACCTTCACGTATAGTGTCATCTTTGAATCCCTGGTTGAATACTCGCCTCGAACTTGATTGACTACTAATAGCGAGTCACAGTAGATGTCTAGCTTTTGAATTTTTAGGTCGATGGCGATACGTAAGCCGACGATCAACGCTTCATATTCGGCTTCGTTGTTTGTTGCTTTGAAATCGCACCTTATTGCTTGCACTACTCTATCCCCTTGTGGCGACTTGAGAACGACGCCCAGACCTACTCCATTCTGGTTCATCGCTCCGTCTGTGTGTAGAGTCCATTTTGCGATTTCCACTTTGTTGACTTGAGAGGCGGCTTCTTGTTCTAGCGTCAGACTGAAGTCTGCTATAAAATCTGCAAGTGCTTGGGATTTTATCGCTCTTCTTCCTTCATAAATGATGTCATAGCCGCCTAGATGGATCGTCCACTTCGTCATTCTTCCAGAAAGCTCTGGCTTTTTCACTATGTTTTTCAATGCAGATGTCGTTCGTACTACGATGGTATGCGACTCAAAATAGGGTTTCAACTTTATCGACGCCATGACCAAAGCCAACGTTAGCTTTTCCATCGCCGAGTATCTCGTTTCCGCTGAGGACAGTGTTTTGCTCACGTAATAAACGAGTTGTTGCTCGTCTCCTTCTTCTCTGACGAGGACGACGCTAACAGCTATTTCGGATACTGCTAGGTATACGAATAATGGTTCTCCGTCTCTCGGCTTTGCTAGGAGTAATGGACTTGTCAGGTAACGCTTGAGTTCTATGAACGCTTCTTCATGGCGTTCCGTCCAAGAGAAGGATTCGTTCTTCCTCAAGGTGTCGTAGAAGAGGCGATTCCTATCGGAGGCTTTGGAGATGAACCTATTCAAGGCGGCGACCCTTCCGGTTAACTTTTGTATGTCTTTTACGCATCATGGAGACTCGAGATCGAGTATGGCTTTTACTTGCTTGGTACTGGCTTCTATCCCTCTTTTGGTCACGACGTATCCGAGGAACTTCCCCGAGGAGACTCTGAAAGAACATTTGGTAGGGTTGAGCTTCATGCTGTACTCTTCCAGGATTGTGAATGCCTCTTTCAAGTGTGTTACGTGATCTTCGGCTCTTCTGGACTTTACCAACATGTCGTCGATATAGACCTCCATGGTATCTCCTATTTGCTCCTTGAACACTTTATTAACCAAGCGTTGGTATGTTGCTCCAGCGTTCTTGAGGCCGAAAGGCATGACTTTGTAGCAGTAAATGCCTTGATTGGTGATGAACGCCGTCTTCTCTTGATCTTTGGAGTCCAATTGAATCTGATGATATCCGCTGAACGCGTCCATGAACGTCAACATCTCGTGACCTGCTGTGGCGTCTACCATGGCGTCTATATGGGGGAGGGGGAAAGAATCTTTGGGGCATGCTTTGTTGAGATCCGTGAAGTCGATGCATACCCTCCATTTCCCGTTTTTCTTCTGAACTACTATGACGTTGGCTAGCCAATCGGGGTACTTTGCTTCTCGTATTTTACCTGTTTCGAGGAGATTCTTAACTTCTTCATCCACCACTTTGTTGCATTTAGGTGCAAACTTTCTTCTTTTTTGCTTTACCGGAACGGACTTAAGGTCGACGTTTAACCTATGGAGTATTACGTCAGGGGATATTCCTGTCATGTCTTCATGGCTCCAGGCGAAACACTGACTCTTTGACTTTAGGAATGCCGTTAGTTCCCCTCTGATTTTCTCGGGAACGTCAGTACCTATTTTTACGATCCTTTCTGGCTTTTTACCGTCTACGGCAACATTGTCCAATTCTGGACACTTTGGTTTTACGTATTTGTTGGACGCTTTTACTTGGAACTCTTTTACTTCGTCTTTTTGGATCTTTGGCGTCGCGATTCCCTCCATACCGATTCTGTAGCACTCTTTGGCCGTAAAGGGGTCGCCTTTGACTTCGCGTATTCCCCAAGGCGTTGGAAACTTGAGGGATTGGTGATATGTGGACGGGACCACTTTCATTCTGTGAATCCATGGTCTTCCTAGGATGGCGTTGTATGGGGATCTTTCTTCCATTACTGCGAATTGGGTTACGAGGCTGACTCCTTGGACGGACGTTTCGAGGGTTATCTCTCCTAACATCTTTGAAATCTCTCCGCTAAATCCTTTCAGACGGATACGCTCTCCATAGATATCTTTAATGGAGAGTCCGAGTTCAAGGATAACAGAGAGGGCGATGATATTGGTCGAACTTCCGTTGTTTACCAGGATTCTCTTGACTTTACAATCTTTGATTATCACGGAGATCACCAGGCTGTCATGGTGCTTGACTTCTTCGTCTGGCTCTTTAAACGTGATGGGTGAGTGATACGCTACACTTTGTATGGCGTAACTAGGGGTTATTACATTAGTTTAGGAGTGTTATCACAAGTATTTGGAGCTATTGTTATATTCTGAGTTGTTTATGAAGAAGTGAAGAAATGAAGACCAGAACCGAAGAAGAAGAGGATCAAAGATTGAAGACATGAAGACGAAGACATTCTGCGGAGCAGCGGCGATCACCACCATCACTATGGCGATCGCCATTCTACAACAGAGGCGTTACATGAGTTCGAGAGATCATGGCGATCGCCATGACTCTACGGCGATCGCCATGGGGCGACAGAGACGAGGAAAAGTTTTACATGAAGACCGCGATCGCCAGGCATCCATGGTGATCGCCACAACAAGGCCGAAGATATTCCGGACTTTCCTTATTTTCCTTATTTTATTTTATTTCTTTTACCTTATTTTATTATTTCGTTTAGGATCTTTCTTTTACCATATATTTTGGGGTTAGTTCTCTATTTAAGGACCCTAGTTTCTTTCTTTCTATTATCATCTTTTCTATCATCTTTTCCATAAGACAATTTAGTTCTGCAACCATGAGCAGGAACTAATCTCCATTGTTTTACTTAGCGGTTGAAACCTTCAGCTATTCAGTTGTGAGATTTCTAAACTCTTGTTCTTTTCCTATGGGTTTGTATTAATTCTCTTGTTCTTCATCTATTGATGACTATTAGTTTTGCTAGCTTGATCACCTAGTTTAATTGATAGTTTTCTATTGCTAGACTAGGAATATACGGTGGAATTCCTTGTCATTGTAACATTCATATCTACATGATCTGGTAGTTGATTGCTTTTATGAAAGAGAATTGATTGCATGTTAATACTTGACGGTTGTAAGTTATTGCATGCATCCTTATGATTCCTGTGCCCTTTGCTGCTATTTCATCTAATCTTGAGAGGTTTCCCTGATTGTTGAATAGTAAGTATTATCAGGACCGGTTGGCCTGCTGATATATTAAAGATTGGAATAGGAACATTCCCTAGGATTGAATAGAACTTGAGATAAATCTATGATCAACTTGATTGACTGTTGTGTGGATACTTGCTAGGTGAAACCCCTTCTCATCATATTCTCACCCAGACTCCCTTTGCTTGATACTTGTTACTTTTGTGTTTCATACAATCAAAACCCCCCTGGTTACTTGTTACTTGTTCGTTAGTTGGTATTTCGCTTGACTGCATAGCGATTGGTGTTTTGATTCCCTTGGGTTTGACCTCTACTTACTTGCTATACTCTAGTTAGTGTTTAGGGTTTTCTTTGGTTTGGCACTACGACTTTAGCCTCATCAAATTTGGCGCCGTTGCCGGGGAATTGAAATTTTTCTGATTCTGTGTTAATTGTGAAATTATCAACTATTTGGTGTGAACCTTTATGGTTCAGACCCGTGCTACTGATTCATCTCTTGTTGCCTTTGACCCAGAAATTGAAAGGACGTTCCTTCGGAACCAAAGAGCAGCTCTGAACCAAGATAACGAGATGGGTGATCGACATGGACCGCCATTGCCTACTATGAGGCAACTCACTGCCCCAGACTTAAACCAACAACCTTTGGCAGTGAGGTTTCCTGAGATTGAAGAAGGTGTGAATTTTGAATTAAAAGTTGGTTTAATTCATGAGCTACCACACTTCCATGGCTTAGCAGGAGAAGATCCCAACAAACACTTGGCTCAATTCCATGCCATATGTTCTAGTATGAAGCCAAGAGGTGTTACTGAGGAACAGGTCATGCTGAGAGCTTTCGGATTTACTCTGAAAGATGCTGCGGATGATTGGCTCTATTATCAAGCTCCAGGGAGTATTGATACATGGGCTAAGATGAAGAAAGTCTTCTTGGAGAAATATTTTCCAGCCACAAAACTGAGCAGCTTGAAGAAGAAGATCACGAATCTTCAACAACATTCAACTGAGAGTCTCTATGAATATTATGAGAGATTCAAGAAGCTTTGCTCAAGCTGCCCATTCCATAGTTATACTGACCATGATCTTATTATGTACTTATTCAGTGGCCTGATTGATGAGGATCGTCGAATGGTGAATGCATCCTGTGGAGGCAACTTTTTAAGATTGACTATACCTCAGGCTACTGAAATGTTTGAGGAATTAGCTGAGAGCTCAAGGCAGTTTGGTAGCAGGCAAAGAACACAGTCAGTAAGTTCGCTTGATCCCGCTAAAATTCAAAGTGATATGAATGAACTGAAAGATATGATGAAGTCTTTTATGCTGCAAAGTGGTGGTCAACAACTCCAAGAGCCGAACGCTGAGGTAAACGCTGTTGGTGGATGGCAACCAAGGCCAAGGTATGATTCTCATAATATTAATTATCAGCAACCTAGACCTCAAAATTCTATGACTGTTGAAGATATGATCAAGTCCTTAGCTCAAACTGTGATGCAACAAAATGCTAGAACGGAATCGAGTATCCAAAATCTTGAAAATTAGTTAGGACAGATTGCTCAAGCTATGAGTAAATTAGAGGCCAGGGAACCGGTAAGAAACCCGAGAGAGAACGTCAGTGCAGTGTTCTTGAGGAGCGGAAAAACTTTAAATGACTGTTCTGTGCCAAAACCGCGATCGCCAGATCTGAGTGGCAATCGCCATGAGATTACAGAGAGCAAAACAGGATCTGCATCCCGACCGCGATCGCCATATGGTGATGGTAATCGCCATGACACTCCAGAAGCTTAGGTGCAAAATCATCCGCGACCGCGATCGCCGAGAGTTGATGGCGATCGCCAAGAGTCTCCTGAGTACATTGACGATTATGTTCACCCAAATTTCCCCCCTCTGTTCTCTCAGAAGCCTGTAGCCCCCTTTCCTGAGGCATTGAAGGATACTCGAAGGCTAGAGAACGACAACGAAATCTTCGAAACCTTTAGTAGGTGTGAGGTAAACATTCCTTTGCTCAAACTTGTTAAGAGTATTCCTATATTTGCTAAGTTTTTGAAAGAAGTTTGCACTATCAAAAGAAATCAAAAACTGAAAGGAAAGAAAAAAGTTGAAGTAAGTGAACAAGTTTCTGCAGTGTTTCAAAAACGCATGCCTAAGAAATGTGGTGATCCAGGCATATTTAGCATTCCATGTGTGATTAGTGAAACTAAATTTGACAAAGCCATGCTAGATTTAGGTGCATCAATCAATGTTTTGCCTTACTCTTTGTATGAATCACTAGGCTTAGGACCCTTGCATAAAACAGGAACTGTTATTCAACTTGCTGATAGGTCTACTGTGTACCCGAAAGGGGTTGTTGAGGATGTCCTTGTTATGGTTGGTGATCTGATTTTTCCTGCTGATTTCTTTGTGTTGGATATGGAGCATGCTAATAATGTCACACTTATACTATTAGGTAGACCTTTCATGAAACCAGCACAAACAAAAATTGATGTTAATAGTGGGACTCTCTCTATGGAGTTTGATGGGGATAAGGTAGAGTATAATATTTGTGACATGGATCCCATTGATAAGAATTCCCTATGTGCTATTGATTTGATTAAGCCCACTTGTAAGGATGAATTGCAACCTGTTTTAGAGAATCTCTTAGAGCCCCCAAAAGTAGATATTGTTTTGTCTACTAATATGCAGGAGTGCCAGGCTAAGCCAGAATCTAAAGGTAAGCTCTCTCCACATCCTTTGGGCAATCGCCCTCCATTACTGACCTCGCTAGGCGAGATAGCATTGATGTCTAGTGTGCAGGCACTTGACATTGAGCTTAAACAGCCGCCTGATACGGTCAAGGAGGATAAAGTGAATGAAACCACCTTCATTGCTAAAGACAAGGTGGTCAAGGTAAGAGGGACGAGATTCAAGGCGTTCCATGAGTGGTTCAAGAGAGAATTCAGACAAGAGACGGTTTTCACAAAGCCAAATGGCGTTAGTTAAATCTCTTGAGTTTCATGTCGAGCCACGACATAAAATAAGGCGCTACTCGGGAGGCAACCCGAGGTTTGAGTTTGTTTTTATTTGTTTTTGTTCGGTTTAATTTTCTTTAAAATCCGAAAAGCTGAAAATCATTCCGAGAAAAAAATAATATATCGGATTAAAAAAAAAATAGAGTGCAGAAAAAAATATGAGAGAAAAGAAAGTAAGGAGTTGTATTACATCAAGTTTGGTTTCATTAGTACTATCCTTCTAGATCTACATTCGCTGGAGCTTGGCTTGTTGGTGACCATGTTCTTTGCAAGGAGTTGATTTGTTTGGGTCACCTTCTACATTGGAGGTAGTCTTTCTTTTGCTTTAGATGAGCTATGCATTATTGGATTACATTTAGTGCTCATTTAGTTTCGCATTCTACCACACTTTGAGTTTTATTGGAGGAAGGTCATCCGACCTTGTATGTGAGTCTTCTGTCTCCTTCCCTGGGTTCGTTTTTATGTCTTCCATTTCATTGAGGACAATGCAATGTTTAAGTATGGGGGAGGAGAATGTATTCACATGTAATTATTTGGGTGTTGGTTGTATCTGCATGAGCTTATTGAATATATATTGTTTGAAAAAGCCACAAAAATTGAAAAAAAGGCATACAAAATCCTTGGATAGCAAGATCTATGCAATAAGAAGGTGGCTTGACCGGCATTAGGCTGGAGCAAAAATAAGTCTTGAGTGATGCGAGCTTGTGAGCCTGGAACAATTATTGAGTGGTTGGGATGAAAACCCGGAAGGGCGCCCAAGCAAGATGAGTGTTATTAAATAAAAATATTGAGTGTTTTAGGACCATTATCATCTTGGGGTATGGTGACATAAGAAGGAGGCGTATAGGAGGATTCGGGTAGGCCACTTGGAGGAATAAGGTGTAGTTCTGAGTTTGTGCTTATTGTAACACATTTGTTCTTGATTGTTGTTGTTGCGTTTTGTATGCTTTGGGCTTATTGAGTATGTAATCACTAGGAGATATTCTTGTACTTCCTGAGGCTTTGAGCATTTCATTGTAAGGGTAGCTTTTCTGTAAGTTACCCGGGACGAGTAAAAGTCTAAGTATGGGGGTATTTGATACGCTACATTTTGTATGGCGTAACTAGGGATTATTACATTAGTTTAGGAGTGTTATCACAAGTATTTGGAGCTATTGTTATATTCTGAGTTGTTTATGAAGAAGTGAAGAAATGAAGACCAGAACCGAAGAAGAAGAGGATCAAAGATTGAAGACATGAAGACGAAGACATTCTGCGGAGCAGCGGCGATCGCCACCATCACTATGGCGATCTCCATTCTACAACAGAGGCGTTACATGAGTTTGAGAGATCATGGTGATCGCCATGACTCTACGGCGATCCCCATGGGGCGACAGAGACGAGGCAAAGTTTTACATGAAGACCGCGATCGCCAGACATCCATGGCGATCGCCACAACAAGGCCGAAGATATTCCAGACTTTCCTTATTTTCCTTATTTTATTTTATTTCTTTTACCTTATTTTATTATTTCGTTTATGATCTTTCTTTTACCATATATTTTGGGGTTAGTTCTCTATTTAAGGACCCTAGTTTCTTTCTTTCTATTATCATCTTTTCTATCATCTTTTCCATAAGACAATTTAGTTCTGCAACCATGAGCAGGAACTAATCTCCATTGTTTTACTTAGTGGTTGAAACCTTCACCTATTAAGTTGTGAGATTTCTAAACTCTTGTTCTTTTCCTATGGGTTTGTATTAATTCTCTTGTTCTTCATTTATTGATTTCTATTAGTTTTGCTAGCTTGATCACCTAGTTTGATTGATAGTTTTCTATTGCTAGATTAGGAATATACGGTGAAATTCCTTGTCATTGTAGCATTCATATCTGCATGATCTAGTAGTTGATTGCTTTTATGAAAGAGAATTGATTGCATGTTAATACTTGACGGTTGTAAGTTATTGCATGCATCTTTATGATTCCTGTGCCCTTTGCTGCTATTTCATCTAATCTTGAGAGGTTTCCCTGATTGTTGAATAGTAAGTATTATCAGGACCGGTTGGCCTGCTGATATATTAAAGATTGGAATAGGAACATTCCCTAGGATTGAATAGAACTTGAGATAAATCTATGATCAACTTGATTGACTGTTGTGTGGATACTTGCTAGTTGAAACCCCTTCTCATCATATTCTCACCCAGACTCCCTTTGCTTGATACTTGTTACTTTTGTGTTTCATACAATCAAAACCCCCCTGGTTACTTGTTACTTGTTCGTTAGTTGGTATTTCGCTTGACTGCATAGCGATTAGTGTTTTGATTCCCTTGGGTTCGACCTCTACTTACTTGTTATACTCTAGTTAGTGTTTAGGGTTTTCTTTGATTTGGCACTACGACTTTAGCCTCATCAGTGAGTTCTTGTTGGAGGCTCTGGAGAGATGGACTGGGACTGAGTTGCCTTGGTCTTCGATGGTCCTTGCGAGTCTCTTCGTACTGGAGCTTGCGTGAGACGACGGTCCTCCTAAGACGGTGAGAGATTCTCCTTGGGGCGGCATCGAAGTCGTCATGGCTTCCTGCGAAAAAGAGGTTCCCTTTATGTGGAAAGACAACACCTTTTTTTGATCTAGCCCCACGGTGGGCGCCAATTGTTTGTAGCGAAATTATCAACGAGATGATAACTAAGCAATTGTAGGGCAAAGATCAAAGAGAACGGTATAATCTTAACACTAAGAGAACAAGACGAGAGAATAAGGTTGAAACTTGAACTTTCTTGTGGTATTGATATTACGGCGTAGTACCCTGTCTCTACAAAGGCTGGCGTTAACCTTTATATAGGTTAACCCTAGGATCTTACTAAGGAAATAATATCTTTTCCTTTTCCTTCTAACGATATAATAAATATGGTAAAAGATATTTGTTTCATCTTATCCTTTACCATTTACACGAATATAATATAGAACAAGGTAACTAAGTGGCGGCTGACCTAATTCCCATAGCTTAACGACACGTTCTTCTTTATAACGTCACGTCGACGCCATCTTCCGTTTCATACGTCGCGTCGCCTCTATCCTTCTACGCGTAGCTTTCACGCGTTCCATAGTCGTCGTATTTTTAGGCACAAACAGTTCCCAAGCAAACACTCACAGTAAGGAGTCAAGATTCCTGGGTGACGCCTTATTATGAGTGGTTGCAGCATGGACGCCTCCCGGGTAACGCGTATGAAGCAAGGCTATTGAAGCAAAAAGCAACCATCTTCATAGTGGTCAAGGGCCAATTACTAAAATGGTCTTCGAACGGCGTGTTGTTAACGTGCCCGACAGAGGAAAAGATCCAAGATATTCTACGCGAGCTACACAACGGAGAATATGGAAATCATTCAGGAGGAACAAGCCTGGCGGCCAAAGCACACTCGGCGGGGTACTATTGGCCCACGATGAGACAAGACGCGATGAATCACGTCAAGAGGTGTGACGCTTGCCAAAGACACGCCCCGATCCCGCATCAGCCGGCAGAAAAGCTCCACTCCATAACGTCTCCTTGGCCATCCATGCAATGGGGGATGGATATAGTAGGACCTATGCCCCTAACCCTAGGGCCAAAGACACTAATGCTCGCCGTCACAGATTACTTCTCCAAGTGGATAGAGGCCGAAGCATTCAAGAACATCAAAGATTCCCATGTCATCTCCTTCATCAAAAGAAACATCATCATGAGATTCGGAATCCCTCACACCATTGTATGCGACAACGGATCGCAATTCATTAGCAAGAACATCGTATCGTTCTGTGAGGACAAAGGGATACGCCTAGTCTACTCGACGCCAAGATACCCTCAAGCGAAAGGGCAAGCAGAATCAAGTAACAAGGTCATCGTAAGCAATCTCAAAAAGAAGATAGAAGAATGCAAGGGAAATTGGGCGGACCAATTCCAGGCTATAGTGTGGGCCGACAGAACGACGCCTAAGAGAGTGACGGGAAGAACACCATTCTCTCTCGTGTACGGTTGCGAAGCCGTCCTGCCAATTGAGGTGGAAGTACCAACAGAAAGATATCGGTCTCTCCCTGAGGAAAGAAATACTCCAATGATGACGTTCATGATAGATACGGTCGACGAGATAAGAGACAATGCAGCGTTGAGGATGGCAGCACAAAAACAAATCGCTGCCCGAAGCTATAACCGACGAGTAAAAGCAAGAACTTTCCAAGTAGGAGACTGGGTATAAGAAAAGTATTTCCAAATACCGAAGATAAGAGCGTCGGAAAGCTCGCCGTGTCCTGGGAAGGTCCATACCAAATAGCACAAGTCGTAGGGCGAGGAGCCTACGAACTCGTTACACCAGAAGGAATACCATTGATGCATTCGTGGAACGCGACACATCTTAAGAAATATTACCATTAGAGAACGTGACAGTTGACTTGATTTCTACTTCTTCCTATGCATATTTTAGATTTCTCATTATGTTCAAGCATGTTTTAGCGTCGAAACGACAAAGGGGTCGTCGAGACTAGAGGTAGATGTCTTAGTTCATCAAAATTCATGAAGTCTTCATTAATACATAAGTATGCACTTTCTGTTCTGATATGCAATACATGCCTAGTTGTTTCATTTCAAAGTACTTGCTCTGTGTCTATGACGTAACATCAAGCGCGATAAGGCCGCGGCGAAAATCCGCGCCGGGGGCGAATTTCGTTAGCATACGCGTTTAAGGCTGCATCTACGCGTATGCAACATTAGCCGAACCGCCGACTCCGAGTCGACGCTTCCCATGATTGTTAGCGACGTGTGGCAATGGTCATGGGGAATGAAGCCCTACACCTCACGAAACCGGCACGGTCCTCTGAGCGAAGAAGGGAAACCTATCGCCACGACCACTCTCCAGGAACGCGTACTTGCACCTTCCACGACCCCTCTGAGAGTCATGAATCCATGGGCAAAACGCCAAACCGGCAGGGATGCGTCCACCGACATCATAAGTCCTAACAATTGAGAAATCGGACGCCACACGATGAATAGGCTCGTCGATTAAAAGAGTTCGACGTCGACCTAACGCTAGCGTGAGGCAACAGACCCACCTTAAAAGTAAGGGGTAACATCACAAGCTGATAAAATCACACGCTGACCTATGTCCGCCACTCACTTCAGGGTTCGGAGGAAATGCTGGACCCAACTTTCATGTAAGCCGACAACATAACAAAAGCAGCCGCGATGACCACAATGATACCAGGGGTAGAAAAAACGAAACCTCGAAGTCAAAGATCGACCTACGCGTCACAAGTAAGAAATGTTTGGCAAACCTGACTCCATAAAAGATTCGAAGTCAGATTCGCCAAAAGGGGATAGTAGTCCCACCAAAGGTTAAAGATAAATGAAAACCGTATGCAAAGAAAGAAGCAACAAACATCCAATACGTATTCAAAAAGAATTCGCCACACAAGAACGTGACGAAAAGCTAATGTTCCACAAAAGAAAAAATGTAACAAGCAAAAAGATGAAAGTTGGCTAAACTAAGAAGGAGATACATCCTTATCCGCGGAAACGACGCCGCCATCTAAAGTTACATCCGCGTCACTAGACGCTAAGACTGGCGAACTTGAGGGTACGCGTAGAAGAGAAACCCCCTCGGACAGAACGGGATAAAGAACAACAAATTCACCACGCTCGCGTTCCACATCCCAATCTACGTGACGACCCGCACGAAACTCCTCCATAACCTCAATACGAGATGACCACGAATAGTAAGTACTAGTCTCTCGCAAGTTCTTCTCGTACACCTTTTCTTTCTCCTCGGCGTCAGCCTCAAGGAACGCGACCTTTCCATTCAACACCTCAACGCGTCGCGCTAGCACACCCCTCTGTTTTGTTGTCTCTAACGTTTCCATACGAGCATCCTTCTCAGCCGCCGTAAGACGAGCGAGCTTCTTATTAAGATCTTTGATCTTCTTACCAAGATCACTCACCTCACCCTTCAAGGCTTCCTCGGACTCAGAATGCTTATGAAGACGTTCCCAGGAACACAGCGAAGCTTGGAAGGCCTAAAAAGATCCCAACAGATAAGAAACGACATAACAACAAGAAGAAACGAAAAGATAAGAAAAAGTACACACCTGCCACTGTGCTACGAGAGAATCACCCAATACATCAACGACCTGCATGGACAGATAATGGTTCCAAGAAGAAGTAGAAGTCAAAGCTTGCATCGCCGGGATGAAGTTACGCGTAGGCGCTACGGAACGAGACACTATCGCAGGAAAGTCGCTTACTTCAACGTACGTAACGGAAGCTGCACCAGGATCCTTTATTTTGCACTTCTCACTCTCCTTTGAAGGATCCGCGAGAAGTTCCTCTACCCCAACGTTTAGAGGCGCGTCTAAAGACACTTGCACCCCCGTAACTAGTGGAGTCTCCTCCTTTATGCATGCCGGAGTAGAAACCGCCTCTTCCTTTGCAACTCTCGACTTTTCCTCTGAAATACACCTTTTCGCGGTAATCAAATCATGAGCGGATTCTTGACGAGTACGAGACACGACGCCTGAAGCAAAACTGCGTTTAGTATAGGAGATAAAAAAAAGAGAGAGAAAAGCAGCGCGTAACTTGGCGAGAAAGCTTACCTCGAGAAGGAATAGGGATCGCAAGACGATATCCCTTCCCGTCACGGCCGGTAAAGGTGCGTTCTACCAATGGAATCACCATGATTTTCTTGGTAATCTCCCCTGATTCCTCTCGCGCCACAATAGCGTGGATATCAACTACGCGCAAAGTCACACGCAAGAATAAACGCCAAGATGCATAAGTCTAAAGAAAATCGTAAAGGATAAAGAAACATACTGGAAGGAGTCCATTCTTCAAGCAAGAAACCACAATCTTTCCCCAAGGTAGATTTCCTGATGAAGTAGAAGTTATCTGCCCAACCCCGATCAGACGAAGTTCCTTCATTCATCATAGGAGGTACCCCGACGCGAGATTTGATGTTGATTCTACCCGCCGAAGGAGTAGAGAGAATGCAAGAGTGCATGACGTAGGCAATCGTGAACGCGATGTCGAAATTAGCTAGAATATGGTCCAACACCGCCAAGCCCCTCCAAGCACTCGGAAGAACTTGCCCGACCGCGATACCAAAAGTAGTCAAGAAAGAGCGAACCAAAGGGGAAAAGGGAAAGCGGTGTCCGACCAAGAAGGGATACTCGTAGACACAAACCCATCCCGGGCGTAAGGCGTCGACGAACACGTCAGAAGGAGGAATAGCAATTTCCACGTGAGCAGAGAGCCCTGCCATGGAACGAAAGAACTCGATGTTGTGAGCTGAAGAAGAACGGCGGTTAGCATCATTAAGGATCATCTTGGGATCGTAGATAATTGGAGCCATTGAGAAGAGAGAGGGTAAAGGTTAGGGTTTGCAAGAAGATTACGAATGAGAAGAAGGAAGTCAGAGCGTGTTTAAATAAGGAAAGAAGATCTCGTCCGAGATTTTCTTTCCTTATTTTATTACCGTTGGGGCAAATCCGAACGTTGGAGAAGTAGCCGTTGGAGCAGATACGAGTCGGTCAGCCGCATTAAATGAGAATCGAAGAGAAGACATTAATACGAAGTTAGGATTTCGGGTTGAACGAGTATTCAATGCGTTCCGAATTTGATTTAGGCGTATTCTATGAAGACAGAAGGCGTCTCCCAGCTCTACTAGACGTTAAGCCCTGTAAGACGCCTTAGGGGTATTGTTTGTGCCTAAAAAAACGATGAGTGTGGAATGCGTGAAGAGCTACGCGTAGGAAGACTGTGTCGGCGTGAAGAGAGAAAAGGAAGATGTCGTCGACGTGACGAGACGTGGCAAAGGTATCGTTTATCTTGAAGATTTGGTCGGCCGAGCATATTTTATCTTATTCCTTATTATATTATTGTAATTGGTAAAAGATACGGTAAAGAATATCTTTTACCTTGTTTGTTATATCGTTATTTAGATAAAAGGAAGAGATAAGATCTCATTTCCTTAAAGATATTATTAGGGTTAGCCTATAAATAAAGGCTAACACCTGCTTTGTAAGCATTGAGCCACCATTACGAGTAATACCAAGTTCAAGCTTCAAACCCTAAATTCTTCTCTCGTTCTAAACTGTTCTTGAGTGTTGAGATTATTCCGTATTCTTTGATGTTTTCCCTACAATTGCTTAGTTATCTTCTCATAGGTAATTTCGCTACAAACAACCCCTTTCCGTGTTTTTCAGTGGGAGAATGCATTAACATAGTTTGGTCACAACAAAGGCAATGTCAGGCCTCGTAAATGCCAAATACTGGCCGTAACCAATGATACTCCGAAACAGAGAAGAGTCATGAAAGGGATGAGATGGGGCATCAACATCAAATGTGGAAGCTATATGGATGGCCACAAGTTTGGAGTTTAACATGCCTACTTTTGCAACAACTTCTTTAATGTGTTTGGTTTAAGAGAGAAAGAAACCTTGAGAAGTGCGGTGTTTTTAGATGCCAAGGAAAAAATGGACAAGACCAAGATCTGTAACTTGGAATTGGTGAGACAGTTTTGTGAAAAAGGAAGTGGACAAGGTTGGCTGTGAGGCAATGACAAGGAGATCATCCACATATACAAGGATGAACACATACTCAAACCCTTGATGAAAAGTAAACAAAGATGACTTGGATGGGGGTGCACCCCATTGTAACTAGAGAATCACTCAAAGTGGAAACCATGCTCTTGGTGATTGTTTTATAGGAGAGAGAGAGAGAGCGATGTAACTTACATATATAGTTTGAGAATTGTGGATGGACAAAACCACGTGGCTGGGTGGTGTAGACATCCTCTATCAAAGAACCATGTAAGAAGGAGTTTTGTATGTCTAGTTGTTGTACCATCCACCTGTTCATGGCTGCAAAAGAGAGCAATAGGCGAATTGTGGAAGACCTTGCGACCGGGTAAACGTCTCATGGAAGTCACCCCCCTGCATTTGATGGAAAACCTTTGCCAAAAGTCTTACTTTCCTTTGCTCTAGTGTCCCATCCGAGTGGCGTTTGGACTTGAAAACCCGCTTGACATTAAGGACATTGGTGCTCGTTGATGGAGGGAGAAGAGACCAAGTGACATTGTTCATCAGGGCCTTGAATTCAGCTTCCATGTCATCCCTCCATTCCTTGTTCTTGGATGCTTCAGTGAAACAGGATGGCTTTTCAGGCACAACAGTGGTGGCAGAGCAGGTAGGGTTCGAGGGCCAATTAATGGTTCTGTAAGTTTGCTGGAGAGGTTGTGTTTTGGAACTTGTATGCATTTGAGGAGAAGAAATTGGGTCAATTAGTGGTGAGGTGTTTTAGGATTGTGGAGGTAAAGGCCCAGATGGAGAAATTTGATTAATGGGGTCATGTAAAATGGGAGATTGGACAGGCCGAGGGAGAATGGGTTGATCTGAAATGGACTATGATGGAGTGGGTAATAGGGGATCGAAAGGATAATTTGTAGCGGTTGTAAGGGCGGAGGTTGAGAAAGTATAGGCAACCACAAACATTAAGAAATTTGTAGCCGGGCTCGGATTTGAATAGTATGGAATATGGAGAGGAGGTGACACAGTCTAGCATCTGGACTAAAACTGACTCGGCGAGGGAGGAAGTGAGGCTAGGGTAGCAACAATGAGTTGATCCTTTGTGAGTCATTCATTGTAGGCTGGATTGGGAACATCACCAAGTGTAGGAGTTTGCAGAGATGTGAGCCATCAACAAAATCATACAAATTGTGGGCTTGAAGGTAAGGAGCATCACCCAGTGTAGGAGTTGGGCAGATATGAGAGCCATCAACAAAACCGTACAAATTTTAGGCTGGATGGGGAGTGTTTGTGCCTAAAAATACGACGAGTATGGAACGAGTGGTAAGCTACGCGTAGAATAATTGTCTCGACGCGACGAGAGGAATGAAGGACGTCGTCGACGTGACGAGACGTGGCAAAGGTCTCGTTTATCTTGAAGATTAGGCCGACCGAGCATGTTTTATCCTATTCCTTATAATATTCTTGTAATTGGTAAAAGATACGGTAAAGAATATCTTTTACGTATTTATTATATCGTTATTTAGATAAAAGGAAGAGATAAAATCTCGTTTTCCTTAAAGATATTATTAGGGTTAGCCTATATATAGAGGCTAACGTCTGCTTTGTAAGCATTCAACCTCCATTCGAATAATACCAAGTTCAAGCTTCAACCCTAATTTCCTACTTTGTTCATGAGTGTTGAGATTGTACCGTATTCTTTGATCTTTGCCCTACAATTGCTTAGTTATCTTCTCGTAGGTAATTTCGCTACAAACAATTGGCGCCCACCGTGGGGCGAGATCAAAAAGGTATCATCTTTCCATACGAAAAGAACTTTTTTGCAGGAAATCATGACAAGTCCAACCAACAGTCCGCGTAATGACGAAGGGAAATCCGGAGAGGAAGGCCCTGCAACAATTCCTCCTGTCCCTGTGAATGAAGACGCCGGAAAAAGTCTCGAAAACACCCCCGACACTCCAAAAAGAAGCGTTCCCATGGAGAAACGAGGGGTAGATGGTGACGTAACAGATGTTGCCACCGTCCGAGCGCATTTTGAGTCCTTCGAAAAAGCCCAGGCTGAACCCATGTACGCGAGCGAGAAAACGGCGTCGGAGCTCACTAAGGAAAACGAGAGACTGAACTCCATAATCAGGGAACTCAAAGCGGGTTCCACAGGGCCACATACCTACGTTCACGGTTAGAGTGTCGTCCGACGTCTTGATATGGATGTAGCCATGGAGGAAGGCGACGTATACCAGCCCCAAGGACACCATGGACATGTCCTCCCGAGAGAAACGATTCAGAAAAATAAATCTGAGGAAAAGATGACTTCGGACGCCGTCGCTGCACTCGTAGTGCAACAAGTCGGAGCCCTAAGAAAAGAGATGATGCTGATGCCCGGGGCCCCCAAATCCATAATCCCTGAGCACGAGTTTGGAATTCAAGAGAGTCCTTTTGTCGCCGCTATCGCCGCCCAGAAGATCGCTAAAAAGTTCACCATCGCCGACCTCCCCATCTATGACGGATCGGATGACCCGGAAGAACATGTCTTACTCTACAAAGCCAATCTCTCCACAAGTCCAATCGAACCCGAGTTAAAGGAAGCTATGATGTGCAAATTCTTTAGCTCGACGCTAAAGGGCCCAACCTTGACGTGGTTCATCCACTTACCCAAGGGAAGTATCTCCTCCTATGCCGAACTCTCCAACTTGTTCCGATTACAATTCGCCAGCAGTAAGTTGTTTCCAAAACAACCCTCGGATCTCCATAACATGCGTATGAACAGGGGCGAGACCATAAGAGCCTTTATGAAGCGTTTCAATGACGAGAAGATTACAATCCCAGATTGTAGCGAGGCTATCGCCGCCGACGCGTTCAGACGCGCACTTCCCCGAGATAGTGATCTGTACAAGGAATTGACAAAGACTCGCCCTGAATCATTTGTCTCAACTAGGGAAAGAGCCATGGAAGCCATACGCTTAGAGGAGGATCTCCTAAGATACAACGAAGAAAGTTCTCGATCTCCACGTAGGCGAACTCCTCCGCGTAGGAACTCTCCTCCACGTCGACACAATGATCGACATCAAGAGCGAGGAGAACACCATGATAGGAAAAACAAGCCGTTCCAAAGGGAACCACAAATGGTGCATGCTGTGAGCGAAGTTGATAGTTGTTTGTAGTGAAATTACCTACGAGAAGATAACTAAGCAATTGTAGGGCAAAGATCAAAGAGAACGGTATAATCTCAACACTCCAAAACAATGTAGGAAATTAGGGTTGAAGCTTTGACTTGATATTACTCGAATGGAGGCTCAATGCTTACAAAGCAGGCATTAGCCTCTATATATAGGCTAATCCTAATAATATCTTTGAGGAAAATGAGATCTTATCTCTTCCTTCTATCTAAATAACGATATAACAAATAAGGTAAAAGATATTCTCTACCGTATCTTTTACCAATTACAAGAATATTATAAGGAATAGGATAAAACATGCTCGGCCGACCTAATCTTAAACGAGACTTTTACCACATCTCGTCATGTCGACGACATCCTCTATTCCTCTCGTCGCGTCGAGACAATTCTTCTATGCGTAGCTTACCACGCGTTCCATACTCGTCGTATTTTTAGGCACAAACAATACCCCTAAGGCGTCTTACAAGGCTTAACGTCTAGTAGAGCTGGGAGACGCCTTCTTTCTTCAAGGAATACGTCTTCATTATACTAGGAACGCATTGATGATTACGTCACCTGTATTTTTAATATCGTCGCAGAGCTTCGATCAACATTCTTCTTCAAACATTTCCATGTGACAGGCGAGGAGCTTCGTTATTCGCGTCGGCAACGTTCATCTCCAACGGCTAGTTTCTTAATGGGAGATGTTGCCGTTGGAAGAATATTCTTCCCGAGATCCTTGCGTTCTCCTTCCTATAAATGAGCGAGGATCTTCCCTTTCTTCATACGCTTCTTCTAATCTTCGTTTTTCTCGAACATTTCTCTGCTCTCCTCCTTACTTAATTGCTCTATTACACCGCTCCTCTTTCTTCTTCTTTTTTCAATGGAAACCACAATGCTTTATGAACCAGGAAAGGTGCTCCGCGAATCGGATCGCTACTACTCTGAAGCCTATGACGTCATCCGTTTGAGGACCATTGCTGAACTTGGCCCGGACTGAAGATCGAGATCCCTCCAAGGGGGGTTTGTGCGGATGATCATCGACCGGGGTGGATAGCGGTCTATGAGTATCCGTTTCTGGCGGGGCATCGATTCCCGTTCTCGCCTTTGGTCAAGGCCTTTATGCTTACTTTAGGCCTGGCGATGGGTCAACTTCTCCCTGGGGCTTGGCGTATTTTGGGCGCTCTTGACGATGCCATCGAAAAACATGGCTTGGATTTCGTCGCGGAGGATCTCGCCAACTCTCTGACCGTCTCGCTCTCCTCTCCAGGTAGAGTTTACTTCAAGATTAAACAAAAAAAGACTAGGATAGCTTTTGAGAAGGGCACAACCGATCGAGGTTGGGCCGAGGTGTTTTACTTTGTGGAGAAATCTTCTCTCGGGGATGCGTGCTCTTGGCTCATCGAGGAATGAAACCCCGAGAGTAAGCTTCTTTGTTTTGTCTTACTGATTTTTTTTCCTTTCATAGGGGCGTTCGTTTCGCTTGTCGATGTTTTACTTACATGTGACTTTATGTACTTTTCAGTTAACGTGGAGGCTCTTAAGACAAGGGCGAAGTCGAAAAAGGCGGTAGCTGCGCTCTTGGCAATACCTGAAGCTGATCGGACCTTCTATGGTCATGATGGAGAGGGTCATCGTAGCGGTCTTGCGACGCCATCTGGTAAGTTGACTTCTTCCCGTTAGTTCTCGTCAATTTATTTCTTCATACTCGTGTTCTAATTGTTTATTCTTTGTTGATGGCGCAACTAACATTTCTCGCGTCCGTGCTTGTGACGAATCCGCCACTGATCTTGTGACGTCGAGGAAGAGGCAACTTGCCATAAAAGGATGTTCGTCTGCTGCTCCCTTGGACGTTGATCTCATGACTACCTTGGAATCTACGCCATCTTCTTCTCCAGCTAAGGCGACGCGTTCACGGAAGGGAAAGGAGAAAGTGGTCGAGGTTCCCGAGGAGAAATACTCGTCTGTGGATGACTTCCCTGGCGTGATTTCAAATGTTTTCGCTCCGGGAAGGGAACTTCTGAAAGCTTTGATGGGGCTTCGTTCTTCGTCGTTTATTGCTCATTACGCGTCGATGGATCCTGCCGACGTTATGGGAGAGGCTTTCGCTGCTCAATGGCAGGTAAGATTGTAACTTCTATTTTCTCTAATGATTTTCTCGTGAGCTTTCTTTCTTATTTTTCTCGTTCCTTCTTTCAGGGGATTCAGGCGTCGCTATGCGCTTGGACGCTCTTGTCTACGTATCCAAAATAGATGGAGGCGTTGGAGAAAAAGGCGTTTGATACTTCATCGGAGGTTATGCGTTTGAATGGTTTGTTGGAGAAGTCTCGTGACGCGGAGAAGGTGGCAAAGGACAAGGTTACTGAAGTTCTTACTCTTAACGAGACGATCACCAAGCGGGTTGAGGATTTGAAGGAGAAACTCAGTATTTTGCGGGCGGACGTGGAGAGGAACGAGGCGCAGCATGACAAGGATTTGGAGGAGGCGAAGGTCTATTGGTCTTGGTTGTCCAGGGTGGAGGTTTATGAGGAGTATGCTGCTAGTAAGCACAAAGATTGGGATCCGGTAGGCGAGTGTGCTGAGTTTAGGGAGGCTTTTTCGGAACTTCCTGCAGGTGTTCATCCCGACGTCGCAGATGCTGAAGGCGGGGAACACGTCGACGAGGAGGAGGTTGCGGCTGATGAAAAGGAAGGTGATAGTCGCGCATCCGGCTCTGGGTCGTCTGAGGGCGAGTCCAAATCCTTGTAATTTTTGGCTTTTTCTTTGCGAAGTGTATTTGTACGCGTTGCTTGTAGTTGGGGCACTTCTTTCCTTTTCAAACGTTGTTACCCTTGTTCTTTGCCGTTGGACTTTCTCTTCAATATACTTGTTCTCCTGTTTTCTTGAATCCTTTGCGTTGCTTTGGTGATAGTGTTTTATTGCTGCCAACTTTCTTGTTCTTACGTTAATGCTATCTTTTAAGCACTTCTCATTCTTTTTTGGCGTAATCCTACCCCTTTTGGTAGGTTTGACTTAGACTCCTCGTAGACTAGGTTAGAGCTACCAAATATTCTTATGCTCGCTTCACTTGTTATACCTTGTACTTCGTTCTCTGCGTCGTGCGCGTTTTTCTTTGCGTCAGAGACGTCTTGGGAGTTCGCCCTTTATCTGGCTTTGATATCTTGCATATTTTTCTTTGACACACGTATCTTGCTTCGCGTAGGTGCAGAACTTATTTCTTGAGTATTTACGAATTTTAGTTCGTATCTCGTAAGCTTTGTATTAGGCTTGAACTTTCGTGACTCTTTACGCGTGCCTCGTTTGTGAGTGCGTAAATTCTCTCTTTGGTTTCTTGCCTTTTGCTATTCTATCTTTAGGGTATAACTCTCTTCCTCTGATACGATACTTCGTTCGTGGTGAACACGTTAGATGGTTTTTACTTACTTGATAGGGTGGTATGGTCATTGCGGCTTCTTTAGTTACATTGCCGACTTACATGAAGGTTGGGTCCAACATTTCCTCCGAACCCTGAAGCGAGTGGCGGACATAGGTCAGCGTGTGATTTTATCAGCTTGTGACGTTACCCCTTACTTTTAAGGTGAGTCCGTTGCCTCACGCTAGCGTTAGGCCGACGTCGAACTCTTTTAATTGACGGGCCTATTCATCGTGTGACGTCCGATTTCTAGATTGTTAGGACTTACGATGCCGGTGGATGCATTCCTGCCGGTTTGGTGTTTTGCCCGTGGATTCATGACTCTCAGAGGGGCTGGAAGGCGTGAAAACGCATTCCTGGAGAATGATCGTGTCAAATAGGTTCGACCTTGTTTGCTCAGAGGATTCGGCCGACTTCGTGAGGTACCGAGCTTCATTCCCCATGACCATTGCCACACGTCGCTAACAATCATGGGAAGCGTCGACTCGTAGTTGGTGGTTCGGCTAACGTTGCCTACGCGTAGATGAAGCCTCGAACGCATAGACTAACGAAATTCGCCCCCGGCGCGGATTTTCACCACGGCCTTCTTGCTTCTTATTTGGTACGCCGTACTCAAGAGGCACGTTCTCTTAATAGACATAAAGCAAGTCGTGGAAATGAAACAACTCAGCATGCTTAACACGTTGGGAAGAAAGGTCTACTTGTATATTAATAAAAGATGCATCATGCGATAACAAACATTGACTTTGACGCCTACCCCTAGTCGCCGCGACCCCTTGTCGCTTTGACTTGACGATAACGACGTGTTCTTATTAAAAACTTAATCCTACTCATGCAAAGGGAAATAAATGGAAATCAAAAGACGCATAGAAGTATCTCAAACTCTTTCCTGATGGTGTCTTTACGGTGGATGATGTTTCAAGAACATGTAGCTTAAGTTAGGGTTCTCCGCCATAAATTTCCTCCACTTTTGAACTCAGAGATTTTGCTTATGTCTCCGTAGAGATGCGCCGTGCTTATCGACGCCTTTATCTCGCTTCTTAGACGACTTTTTCTTTGACGCGTCGGGGGTTATTCTTCTACCCCTAGCCTCTTTCTTGGACTTTCCATGATTTTTCCTCGTTTTTAGGCGTTTGGATTCTTTGTTACTTGATGATCCAGACCATGAAGACGCTTTCCTTTTCTCCACTCTTCGGATGGCGTAGGATTTTTGATGTGGGACACCCTTTGACATTGACAGAGGCACAAGAGGAAGAGATGTTGAGTGTTCGTTCAAACGGACCAATTACGAGAGCACGTGCCAAATCCATTGCTCAAGCAACTACGAGCATTGTGGCTAAGGCATTTGCAAGAAATGGAGCATCTTCCAGTCACACACCATCCTCCGTCATGTTATAAATGGCTACTTGTAGTGAAGAGACGTCCTACACCTACACGTCCTAAGATCCAGCATGATACTAATGACGACTTGCACTGAAGGGTCGTCCTAGGACTTAGACGTCCGTCTCCATAATTGTTTTCTATTGTTTTTAAAGTCTTTCTCATTACTTACTATCTTTAGCATTAGCAAGTTATTATATTTGGTAACCCTAGTTAGGAGTCCTATATATATGGACTTGGAACCAAGAGTTGTTTTTACGTTGAATTTTATAGCAAGCCTAGTTGTTGAGATTTTCTCCACCCCTTGCTTTCAACGCCAACCCTAGTTCGGGCTCGAACCTCCACGAGCCAGTTACCCAATCATTGTTACTCAATTCAGGTCGTCGCCATTTCCATAGTCCCAAACCCTAGCCGCCGCCGTCATCTCCATCAAACCCTAGCCGCCGCCACCACCCTTCCAAACCCTAATTGACGTCATCTTCTTCCAGCCACCATTTCATTGTTCCAGCGCCTCATTCAACTTCACAAACCCTCACTCATTATTCCTTCATCAAATCGTTTCCGCCGCCACCATTTCTAACCCTAACCGTCGACGCAGATCCGTCCTAGGACGCCGTCGACGTCCTACCCAGATTCTCATCCGTCCACCTTGTGAGTTCAGTCTTTGACCTAAGTCAAGCAAGTACTGCATCCTCAAGAATTCTCCAGCCACGCGTCCTGCCTAGATCCGTCCCCCGCGAGCCTTGCAAGAGGTTTTCACATCAACTGGTATCAACTTCCATGGGTACGACGTGTGGTAGATTCTTCTCTTGTTTTCAATTTCTCCCTCATTTATTGTTATTAGCTATAGCTTTTTCATCATTTCATTATCTTCCATTAGTTTGTCTAAACAAAAATACAAAAAAAAAAGAGTGACCGAAACCCTAGGAGATTTGTCTTGCACCGCATTTTTGAATCAAACCGAGCGTTTGTTTTTGTTTGTGAGTAGCCTCACCTCCTTGTTTGCAATAATTTATCTTGCTTTTTCTATCTTGCTATTGTGCTTGTGATTATTTCGCTGCATCATATATCTTGCATGAATGATAAGTTCGTGATTGTTGCATCAAGTCCATAATTCCTCTCTTGAACAGGGTTGCATTTCACGAATACGCTGAAATTTGTGTTGCTTACCTGTTTTCTTCTTCGTAAATCTCATTGTGTTGTCTGACTCCAAATCAAAAAGAAAAGTCACGACTTAAGACAAAAAAAAAATCAAATCGTCCTACACACAAGTTTCAACAAAAAAATCTCTCTTCTAGTCTAGCACAATCTATAAAAGACCTTATCTTGCATCGATACTTGCTTTGATTTAATCATCTTAGGACGATATTGCTTGCTTGATTTGGCTTGAGAAGGTTATTGCATACGAGTTCACTTCCTTGCCTTGACCTCCCTCACGGATTGCCTAAACTAGATACCGGGAGACTTTGATTCTTGAGTTGAGTTCTCTGCATATTGTAGCTCTTGTTGTTGCTTCCTTTAGTTGTTTAACCTGTTTGCTATGTCTGTGCATGGGGAGGACTACGAGGCGACAGCCGCTGAATTGTTGGAGACAAAGGAACTACTTGCTAGGAAAGAGGCAGAGCTTGCCAGATCAGAGGCAAAGCGCCTTGAGGCAACCGATCGCCTTGCTCATTTGACGCGGTTAATGGACGCTCAACATGGTCCTACAACCGTAGTGGTAGATACACCGTCGCGTGCTAACAATGGCCAGATCACTTCTCAACCTTCTCGCTTTGAGAAAGGCAAAGGCATTGCGTCATCATCCCAACATAATACCGAGTCTTAGCGAGAAAATGGAAGGTTAAGATCAATCATTGAAAAACCGACGAATCAGCCATTTGAGGATAGATGGGAGCCACGATCCCACTCACGGGACCCTGACGACACTGACCACTATTCGGACCAGGTCGACACGCAATGCCAACACAATCACTCTTATGACAAACCAAGGTATGACAACTCGAACCATGATCCTTATTATGATAACCGTCATACGGCTGTTGCAGGACTCCCGTCTAGACAACGACAGGGTCGACCGCACCAGGGTCACAGAGCACCATCTAGACCATATTCTATACAAGCCTTCAGTGAATATGGGATGGATTTCGCTGGTCAAGTAAATCCAGGGAATTTTCATCCACCGCTAGCCGAACCTATCGAAAATCAGACACATCCGGCTGGATGGATACCGCGTATGATTCCTACTCCTCTGTCCTATGATACTAACCCCAATGACTATGATGAGTTTGATCAGGGACGTCCCAGACGTCATAGGGGACATAATGGAGGTCATGGCAATGCTCATGGTTTCCATGGAGAGCGAGAACGAGAAGAAAGACGCCAAGTCCAACCTAACCACAACTCTAGACGAGACATTAAGGTAAAGATCGAACCTTTCCTCGGTGAATACGATGCGGCTGTCTTTTTGGATTGGTTGCAAGGTACGGAACATGCACTTCAGCATTGCCACTATACCGAAGAGGAGAAGGTAGAAATTGCAACGTTACATTTCCAAGGAGCCGCACGTTCATGGTGGCATAGAGATATGACGAACATGGCACGTCTGGGACACGACCCCATTGAGCAATGGCACCAACTTGTCTTCGTCATGACGCAGAAATACGTCCCTCCGGAATACAAAAACGAGATGCGCTTGAAGATTGCTCTTGCACGCCAAGGTACGAGCACACCTCTTGAGTTTCTTGCTCACCTTGAGGATTTGTACTTCAAGACGGGCATGAGCATCACCCCAACGACGATCCAGACGAAGTTTCTCCATGGGTTGCATGTCGATCTACAGGAAGAGGTCGATGTGTTGCCTATCAATGACTTGACCACTCCTGCACATGCTGCTCAAAAAGTACATCAAAGACTTGTGCGCAAGAAGGTCTACCCATGGCTCTCGACATCAGCTTCGCAAAGGTATGATCCTAAACCAAATCCTATTCTTTCTACTAACCAAACTGTGAGTGCGCAGCCTAGGTCCCTACCACCTACTTCGATCCGACCTCCTCTTCGTTCAGAAGCTCCAAAGTTGGCCACGGCTCCACCTCATCCAAAGACGGACGGTTGCCATGAGAAGACGAGCGACCGTGTTTGTTTCAAATGTGGCGGTCGTGGTCATTTCATTCGTGACTACTCCAATCCCAGACGAGTTTTGTTCTCCAAAGCAACTGGATACGAGTCCTTCGAGGATGATGAGAACACCGAGGACGCACCACAAGTTGTGTATGACGACTATGAAGACGATGAGCCATATGAATGTGGTCCACCGGACTTGAATGACGACACACCTCTAACCCTAGTTGCTCGTCGTGCTTTGACAGTGAAAGACTCATCGATAGGGGATCAGCGGGAGAACTTGTTCCACACTCGTTGTATTATGGGAACGTCCTCCTTGAGTGTAATTGTAGACAGTGGTTCATGTTGCAACATCTTAAATGAGAAGGTGGTTCAGGTCCTAAGCTTACCTACTTCTCCACATCCACAACCATATAGTCTACAATGGATTTCAGAAGGTAACGGTGATGTGGTAACAAGGCAATGCCACATTACCTTATCTATTGGTAATTACATTGATACAATTATTTGTGATGTTGTTGTTATGGATGCCACTCACCTCCTTTTAGGACGACCATGGCAATTCGACAAGAAAGCGGTCCATGACGGTTGCTTGAACACTTATACATTCCAAAGTAATGGACGTCGGGTGACACTGCTGCCTATGACTCCACAAGAAATCATACATGATAAGGTGAAAAGAGACCGAATCAAGGCAATAGATAGGGCAAATGCAGCAGCACAAAAACCGAAGCCTACCGACCAGACGAACCCGCCCAGGACCAAGGCATCCAACAAGGAGGATACGTCGTTCGACACAAACTCCTTACGGCTGGTTCCAAAGACCATTGAGCAGCCTATGGCTCATACTAGACCCGGAGAAAATGTTTCTAAGACGCAACCAAAACAACAACGATCCGGTCGCACAGAAACAAATCTGAGTCGCCCAACAGAAGTGGGTGACCCAGGACACAGAGATCTTGCGTCCAAGGATCCGACTAACACGATCCAAGGTCGTTGTGAGCGTCTTTTTCTCATTGCTCGTTCACGGGATATCACTCCAATTATTCAGGGACGTTCTCCTTGCTTTTTATTGATTCCATTTGCGTGTCTTACTGTTACTGAGAATGTCGATAAACTACCATCGTTTGTGTCATCTCTTTTGCAGGAATTCGCGGATGTCATGCCAGATGAGATACCTGACGGACTACCTCCTTTGCGCGGAATCGAGCACCAGATCGACTTGGTACCGGGTGCCTCTTTGCCTAACCGGGCGGCATACAGGGCAAGTCCAGAGGAAACTAAAGAGCTGCAAAGACAAGTCACCGAACTCTTGGACAAGGGCTATGTTCGAGAGAGCCTAAATCCGTGTAGTGTTCTAGTGATATTAGTGCCAAAGAAGGAGGGATCGTGGAGAATGTGCATGGACTACAGGGCTATCAATCAAATAACGGTGAAGTACCGTCATCCAATTCCTCGCCTCGACGATATGCTAGACGAGTTACATGGTGTCGTGCTCTTGTCCAAGATTGATTTAAAGAGCGGCTACCACCAGATTCGCATGAGGGAAGGCGATGAATGGAAGACGACATTCAAGACGAAGTATGGTCTCTACGAACGGCTAGTCATGCCGTTTGGACTCACCAACGCTCCGAGTACTTTTATGAGGTTAATGAACCACGTCCTTCGTCAATTTCTGGGGAAATTTGTGGTTGTATACTTTGATGATATTCTAGTTTATAGTAGGACGTTGGATGACCATGTTTCACATCTTAGACAAGTTCTAGATTGTCTTAGGACCGAGCGGTTGTATGCCAACTTGGCAAAGTGCGTGTTTTGCTCGGACACTACGATTTTTCTAGGATTTGTGGTTTCTAAGGATGGGTTGCGGGTAGATGAAGAAAAAG
This sequence comes from Oxyria digyna, assembly GCA_029168935.1. Classification (NCBI taxonomy): domain Eukaryota; kingdom Viridiplantae; phylum Streptophyta; class Magnoliopsida; order Caryophyllales; family Polygonaceae; genus Oxyria; species Oxyria digyna. Next base: position 17,403,653 of record JAPVLV010000007.1, on the reverse strand, counting down.
TCCGGGCTATCGAGGAATGGCCTACCCCGACGACACCGACTATGGTCCGATCCTTCTTGGGGTTGGCCGGATTTTACAGGCACTTTGTGCGTGACTTCAGTTCCATAGCTGCGCCCCTTCATGAATTAACTAAGAAGGGCAACACCATTACTTGGGAGCCAAAGCATGAGGCAGCCTTCGAGAGCCTTAAAGACCATCTATGTCACGCACCATTGCTACAACTGCCAGACTTCAACAAAACCTTAAGGTTGAGTGCGACGCATCCAACATCGGTGTTGGTGGGGTTCTAATTCAGAATCGTCAGAGAGAAAAGATATACTTTAAAATGAAACAACTCAGCATGCTTGACACGTCAGAGAGAAAAGATATACTTATGCACTTAAATATTCATGATGACTCGTCACGATAACATTCTAAAGCTAACCCTAGTCGGCGCGACCCCTTGCCGCCTCGACGCTATGACAACGACATGATCATACAGAAAATAAACTTACTTAGACATGTGTAACTTGGTAAATATGCACTTCAACTAGCTAACAATCAATGGAGTTCTTACGGGTCTTCCCAGGACGCGTCGAGTTTCCCGACGCTCTTATCCTTAGGAATTTTTCATTTCGGTGTTGGAAGATTCTTTTCTCAACTATCTTACTTGTAACACTTTTGCTTTTGGTGTCTCGATTGTAACTTCTTGTGTTGCTCTTTTTGGCGAATTGCTTTTTCTTCGCAAACTTGAGGAGGATTACTTTGATCTTACGCTCTCTTTGGCGTGGTCATTAGTTAGCGTCTTGAGACACGATCTTTTTTTTTTCTTTCAACTTGATGCAGTATCTTTTTCTTTTCCTCAGATTAAAGTAAGATCTGAAAGGCTTAGGTTCCATAGAGAACTTACTTGGTTTTGCTGCACTTTGTACTTCCTTAGGCGATTCTTAGCGTCGTGTCCGAGTTTGAGACTTTCTTGATCCATCGCATTCTTGTATTCCACTTAGTTCGTACTTTGAACGATAGCTTGGAGATCACATAATGAGGGAGTTCTTCATGTCTAGAGACGCTGGATAGGAATGTCGTTTAGGACGTTGTGTCCATCAGACGTGTTTAGGAGAAGGCGTCGCGTTGAGGGGCGACGTTGATAACTTGCTTACGCAGTGGCTGGTCGACTTCTATTGACTTTTCATCTTTGACGTGATGCTTTGCTCTTGATCTTTCTGGAGGGAGACCTTTTGTCACCTTGTTTCTTAATGATGACTTGGGTATCCTATCCCCCTTGTGATGATTTCAGGATGGTGTTCAGAGTGAGATTATCACATAGTAATCCAAAGTCGTCGTCTTGTCCAACGTCGTCATTCTCTTTGTTGTACTCTTATTTAGCTTGAACAATAACAATTCTGAAAAGCTTATCCAACCAAGTGTGATTTAGATCATAAAGAATTTAAGGAGAGAGTTTAATGAAAGACTTAGGAGATAATCTCATATTTGACATGCAATTCTTCTACTTTTCAGTTTATGAGCGTATATAGAGGTAGCATGCATCTTTATGCTAATTGAATCTTATTTATCATGAATGTTTAGGTGAGATATGATCATGGAAACTTGGTATTTGAATAAAGATATAGAATAAAGGAGTAGAGAACTTAGATTATGAGCTCTTGTTTGCTCGTGATTAGATCGAGATGCATCATCTATCTTTAGCCTTTGTAATTGGCTTCTTGGACATCGTATTCCTTAGACACCATCATGGTCGTACCAAACTTGTGGAGATACTACCCCTTGTCATGGAGATGCGAATAAAGCAACGCGGTGTTTCTTGTTTTTGGAGAGGAGTTTGTCTGACGCTGTCTTTGACGTCTCAGGAACGTGTTGTTCATGACGTCTTAGCGCCTTGATCGTCTTCTTGGAGGGTCTTACATGATCTTTTTAATCCTTAGCTGATTTCCTTGATTCCTTGTAGATTCTCAATAGTTTACTCGTCATTTATGAGCAAGGTATGGCGTTGTTGTCATCATATACAAGCAAAAACAACACGATATGCTTAGGTAGATGTATACCATGCTTAATCAAGGTACAAACTTTATGAACTTCTACTTAACCATAAAATTCTGATTTTTTTTTAGATTCTCATACTATAATCTTGAATCTCAAATAAGAATAAGAAAGATTTAATCTTTAGATCAAGTCTAACATGCTTTCTATGGTGAATATGCAAATCTAGATATGGAAATCTCATGATAATGAACATAAGAATTTTCCTTTAGCATGATTCTATGCAACTTATTCTGAATCGATATGGATATAATCAGGTTGAACCTTTTAGAACTCAAAGGAAGAAGATTATGGATAGATATTACCGTTTCGGTGAAAGAGAAATCTTCCTTGGAGAACAAGCAACTTTCTGGATTCTGCTGTCATCTTGTTTATGTTGGTATGCTCTGTATAAAATTAGTAATTGCATGATTCCAATGCCATTCGACCGACACTGAAGTCTTCTGTAATCCCTCAAAATTTCATTGAATTTGGACGTCGCACGGGAGAGATACGACGTTTTCAAAATTGTGTCGCAGACAGCTACGTGAACCGGGAATGATTTCGGATTTTGATCTTCTTCTTTGATCTTTGAAGGCTCGTTAGGTTTTTGCTTTTTTGTGAAGAATAGATGGTTTCTTTTGATGAAAGGAAGGCACTTTTTTGCTCAAGCCCCACGGTGGGCGCCATTGTTTGTAGTGAAATTACCAACGAGATGATAACTAAGCAATTGTTGGGCAAATATCAAACTTGACGGTGCAAACACTTCATCTAAAAAACACCATTGATAAAAGAGAGAGAGAACTCGAGATACTTGTGTATTACTTGGGGAAAAAGCCTCCTTTACAAGATAAGGGAGCCCTTTATTTATAGGCAAACTCTAGTTCTATCTTTATGGAAATAATCTTATATTTTTCCTTATATCTTTAACCTAATATAAAACATGGTAAAAGATATTCTTTCTAATATCTTTTACTATTTCTTTTACTATTTCTTTTACTATTTACATAAGGAATATTAAATAAAAGACATAAATATACTCAGCCGACTTTATCTTGATCTCGACGACGCCTTCATACTCGTTCTTTCTCGTACTCGTCGCCGTCTACGCGTAGCTCTTCTCGTCGACGTACTTAATCTTCACGTAGGTGACCTTGGGACCTCGTAGATAATCAACGGAACTCGTAGTTGATTGTGTCACGGTGATGAATGACCTTGGGAGCCTCGTTAAAACCTCTTCTTAGGAAAACCTCGTGGGAAAAACCATGAGAAGAGTAAAAACAGTACTTCGTGATGTCGTCGATCATGTTACTTGCTTGGACGTCTTCTGTTGGTCACCTCGTCTTCATGTACATTCCAACGCGTTGACCTTACGAACACGTCGCAACCGTAGTGGTATTTATAGGCACAAACAGTCATCATTAGGCAAGGAAAAGAAAGCGTAGCATTCAAGGAATCACGAAAGAAAAGCTAGGGATGGAAAGTCGGTCCCCGACACGATGAGAAAAGCAAAATCTGACAAGCAAGAGGATACCAATCCACCAAGTAAGTACGAGCAAAAAGTCCAAGCAAAGAACAACAACTTAAGCTACATGTTCCTGAAGCACCATCCGCCATAAGCCTAAAGAAGTGATACGAATTTCCGAATTTCCTAGCATTATTTCCTTTATGTTCTTTCTTGCATGAGTAGGATTAGTTTCTTTCAACAGTTTCAATAAATTTAGCGTCGTTATTCTAGCGTCGAAGCGACAAGGGGTCATATCGACTAGGGGTAAGCGTCGGTGTCGAAGTCTGTCAGTTCGTGATGCATTTTCTTTATTAATATATGAGTACGCTCTTTTTTCTCCGACGTGTTAAAGTATGCTGAGTTGTTCCATTTCCAAACTACTTGCTCTCTGTCTATGACCCCTTGCCGAAATTGTTGTAGAATTTTCTTGTTAGAATATCTTGCATATCTTTTCATATCCTTTTGTTGAATATAGAATCTTGTTAGGATCTTGATTTCTTTCTTGTTTGGCCAATATTATCTTTCCCTCTATCTTGAGCATATCTTTGCTTTCTTGCTTGCATATCTCGAACCATATCATATCATAAGATCATATCATATCGAGATATATTCGTTCAAAACAAAAAAAAAAAAAAGAAAGTTGCAATCGTCTTAGGTATAGCCCAAATAAGGTAACCCTAAAGACAATAGTTCGACCAAGGCATAGCCAAAATAAGGTAACCCTTGAGTCTACACTTGTATTGGTTCGACCATCTTCGTACCCCTCCACCATCTAGAGTCGCTTGATTGTTTATCTTGTCTTTGCATTCTACTTTCTTTGCAATTGTGATTGAATAGTTTGCTTGTGACTTGCTTGATTATCTTGCATCTTTTTCGGCTCTTTCCTAGAGACCTTAGCCAGCCTAAACCGCCACACGGCCAGCCAAAGTAGTCACCCTGCGAGTGCTTTGTTTGGATCTTGTTTAAGTGGTTACACTTGCTTGGTTTCTTTGTTCTTGTTACTTGTTTTTGTGCACTTGATCTCTCGCCCTGTGTTCTTAAAAGGTACCATCTATGGCGAGACGTCGATCACATTGGCCCCCTACTTGGGACTACGAAGACGAGGATGATGAAGTTTGGATAAACTTAAACATCGACTATCATAGGAGTTGGATTCCCCCCGAGAAGACCATCAAAAGGGTGAATTATGCTCAAAGCTTCGGGGCACATGAAGATGTCAAGAAGGAAAGGAGCTATACCTCGCGCCAATAGTACTCCCCAACATCAACCAGAAAGAGCTATGAGTACATTTCTGGGCGTTCTTCCAACTTTGCAAGCGCTAGTGGTTCTAGACACCATGATAGGACCATTAGAGCCGAGGAGAGACGAGAGAGCACGGGAAGTTCACCTCGTGAGGCAGATTGCCTTGCACGTCATCCTAGCTGGAAAGGATACAAAGATGAAAATCGAAGGCTTATGGCAACCACCAAAGTTGTCACGAAGGCCAAATCATGAGAACTTGCACGTGGCTCGTGTTATTTAGGTAAGTCTTCGAACCTTGATCTTAATTTTCACTCCTTTGCTCAATCTACACGGGGTGCTCAAGACTTCTCTTCGAGTGCCCCCACCAATTGGCGCTAGCTCCCTTGAAAAGACTTGCGACACCGGGACCCCAAATGGTTCTGCGGTATCCCAGCCTTTTCATGGGGAGGCTAGACATTCTAACACGAGCAATCCTCTCATAATGCAGGAACATACATATAGAAAAGAGGGTTCTCAAGAGAGATCGTTTGGAACTCAAGTTCCCGAGAAGAGGAGTCAAGACGACGTTGTGCAAGCAAAAACGAGCCAAATCTCAAATGGTTCGACCAAATCAACTTCCGTCTTGGGCCCTCCTCCTCAAAATAGGATACTAATCTGTCCTCAAAGTGGTGCACAAGGAAAGTTGTCAAGTGCTCGGACAACTGGCTACATTTTCTCCACCGAGGACACATATGGCGTCACGAAAGAAAAATTGAGCCATATAGAAAATGGCTCGTGCAAATTTGGTTCTGTCTCGAGCCTTCATCCAAAAATTGAAGGAAATACACATGTTCAAAAGGGTTCTTGAGACATCTTGATTGAAGGTCATACTTCTGGAGTGAAAAGTCCAACCGAGGCAAAAAGGTGAAAAATTCAACCTTGCCCAAATGGACTCAATTTTTGACACAACATCCAAGGAACCCATACAAGATGAACGGAGTTGGAATGAAGTCAAAATTCCAGGTATTGCTCAAAAAGTTCCGAGGGCTTGTGATCATGACAAGCCAAATCCCTATCCTCCTAGCCATTCGGAAATAGGTAAGTATTTTCTGTTTTCTACTTCGGAGCATAGTCCTATTTTGCCTTGCTTAAACTCTCATGAAAATTTAGATCGAGACAAATCTGCACGTGCTCGACCAACTGGAAGTGAGGCACCAAACCTAGACGCAACCACCCGAGAACCTAGGATATCCTTGGTGCTTGACGAGCACAAATGCTCCAAACCAAATTCTGTCAAAATCAATTGTTCAAAATCACCAAATGATGAAGATACAAGCCTTGGTGATCGGGAAAAAGTGCAAAATGTCCGAACAAGTATTCCACGCCTTCACATGGCAAGCAACATTGACGTTCGGTTCACTTTGGATTGCGCAAGAGAAAACACTCCATATTTTCAGGGAAGTTATACTTATTTCTTGGTCAACATACAAGTCATTCATCATTTTAAGGAACAAGTTGATCTCCCCTATTTTGTTTCTCTTTTCTCGCAGAAGCACGTAGAGGACAAGCTGAGCAAAGTGCCCAAGCACTCAAATATCTTGCAACAATCTTCGGCATTTGCATGCTTCCCAGGAGAATTTCTGAGTTCCACCTCAAGCCATCATCTTCAAGTTATTCAAGGAGTGGTCGACACCAATCCTGGGCCGCCTTGGTACTTGTCATTCACTGCGACACCCAAGGTGGAGCTCCATTGGATTCATTGCTTCAAACTTGGTGAAACGGGGACGTTTCACAGCCTAGGGGGGAGGGTGATGCGCCCCTGCCTTTCCTAGAGCCAAGCCATGGCTCGCCTCAACAAATGTCTCCTGCCTCCACCCTTTATGAAGATCATTTTGAGATTAAACACTGTTGGCGCTTCATTTCTAGCCTCGCCCAACGTCTCGTCCTTTCATGTCCCAAGCGTGGCGGCAACACCAGAACCACCGGCGCCACCACACTTCCTCTGACGCTCTCCTCGGTTCCACGAGCGCCTGCTCCAAAGACATCCAGCCACCTCATTTGCGCCGGAAGCAGACTTGTCGACGCCGGCGACGCCTGCTTCAAAGCCTCCTTCAGCATCTTGGAGATCCAGCGCCCCGTGCCCAAGCCTCGTCCTTGGCGACCTCCTTGGCTTGGCACTATGGCGCCTCATCAAAAGCCTTGGTCAACTTGGTATGATCAAGCCATGGTTTTCCCAGCGACGATATTAAAAATACAGGTGACGTAATCATCAACGCGTTCCTAGTATAATGTAGACGTATTCCTTGAAGAAAGAAGGCGTCTCGTAGCTCTACTAGACGTTAAGCCCTGTAAGACGCCTTAGGAGTATTGTTTGTGCCTAAAAATACGACGAGTATGGAACGCGTGGTAAGCTACGCGTAGAAGAATTGTCTCGACGCGACGAGAGGAATGAAGAACGTCGTCGACGTGACGAGAGGTGGCAAAGGTCTCGTTTATCTTGAAGATTAGGTCGGCTAGTGTTATTCTTGTAATATTCTTGTAATTGGTAAAAGATACGGTAAAGAATATCTTTTACCTTATTTATTATATCGTTATTTAGATAAAAGGAAGAGATAAGATCTCGTTTTCCTTAAAGATATTATTAGGGTTAGCCTATATATGGAGGCTAACGCCTGCTTTGTAAGCATTCAGCCTCCATTCGAATAATACCAAGTTCAAGCTTCAACCCTAATTTCCTACTTTGTTCTTGAGTGTTGAGATTATACCGTATTCTTTGATCTTTGCCCTACAAGTTCTTAGTTATCTTCTCGTAGGTAATTTTGCTACAAACAGGGAGCATGAGTGTTGAGTGTTGAGATTATACCGTATTCTTTGTTCTTGAGTGTTGAGTGTTGAATTATTGGTGGCAAAAGTCCAGAGACTGGATGAGCTAGCATATGCAGAGGAGGAAAAGGAGAAGGATGTAGGGGTAGCAGGGGCAGTGATTTCTCCGGGCGTAGAGATGGAGGATGTTGTTGTTGACGAACGAGTTCATCGTCTTCTTCCCGATTTTGGTCGTGAATCCTTGGATTCAGGAGTTGTTGAGGCGGATCACAACATCATGAGAATCTTTGGAGGCACCGTGCTTGGTGTTAAGGAGGATGTCGTTGTACCGACTACGATGCATGGGGAGTACTTTTTGCATCAAGGTCGGAGAGAGAGTTTGTTGCGACGACTAGACTAGTTAGAGAGTAGGGTTTGGATTAGAAGGTAGAGCCAATATAAATCTAGGAAGCGGATGTTGACGCAAAGGGAGCTGAGGGAGATCACAAAGGTTTTCTTCCTGTCTCGAGATATTAGGCAAGGCTGGTGATCCCGTCTCATCGTACCATTTTGTGCTTTGTAAGGAACGCCTAAGCCATCTAATTCACCATCATCTTCAAGAAAGACTGTGGAAGCCAATTAGAATTTTCTGGGGTGCGCATTTACTCTCACACATCTTCTTTGCGGATGACATTATCTTATGTCGGAGGCTTCAGTGCCGCAAATTCTCTTGTTGATGCGATGTCTGAACTCCTTTTATGAATTTTCGGGTCAGAAAAACAATATAGCTAAATCAAAGATCTTTGTGTCAACAAACCTCTCCAGAGGATTTATCTAGGCAACTGAAAATTGAGAGAGGCGCTGACGTCAGTAGAAATATGGGAACCTTCGAAGGTCGGATTACCCTGGCTCTTTATCAATTAATCCAAAAGTCGTGTAGGTTTACGTAGGGTTTGGTAGATAAATCCACCGGGGAAGAAGATTAGAAGTAAGACGAAGGGATAAAGAAGTTAGACTTTGTTTGGTGACGCCTAGGGGATTAACAAGGAGATGCACTCGACTTTATCAATTAATCCAAAAGCTAAACGTGATATTAATGAAGAAGGCAAGCCAAATATATAGGCGAGCCTTTACAAAGAGTATCTTGCAAAATAAGTAAAGAAAGTAATAAGGATGATAATAAAAGGGAAACTAGGGCCGGCCTCTCAAGCATGAGAGTAGACACGCCCTTAACCTAATAGCATATACTAAAATAGGAAATAATAATAAATATAACTAATAAGATAAGCAGCTTTACAACTCGTAGGAACTGGTGTCAAAGGAACTGTCTTCAGGATCTGAAGTCGGGAATTGGCACTGAGAAAGGGAGTTGGAACTGGAGGTGTCAATACTAGAGAGCGTGTGCATTATGGAACTGGAGGTTAGGAACCTCAAGGTATGCTCTGCTGGTAAGGAACTGATGATGGCCACATTGATGGGAACTGACCTGTACTTATCAGAGAGGGAACTGGATATCATGGTCTTATATAGAGGATACCATTACATGTTGAACCAAGGAGGTCTCCATGGGGGCGGACTAGCAGGACTCAGAATAGACCCTTTGTTGGCTAGGCAGGATCCCATCACATATAATGTTCAAGCTTCCTAGCAAAGTGACAAATGATGTGTATGAAAATGCTGAGTTCAGGAAACAGTTTAACTCAATTGTGTGGACTAATGAGCTTAACCCAACAGATTTTGAAGAGGCTTGGCATAGCATTATATCTGAGTTTAACCTTCAGGGAAACACTTGGTTGCCCCAAATATTTGAGTTGCGTCATTTTTGGATCCCTGCATACTTTCAAGATGTGGAAATGGGTGGATTGCTTCGGACGACCTCAAGGTCTGAAAGTCAGAACAACTTCTTCTCAAACTTTATTGGTCCAACATCATCCCTTGTTTTGTTCATGACTCAGTTTCAGAATGTGATTGATTCCCAAAGGCACACTCAACAGAAGCTTGACATGGAATCATATACTTGTACTCCAATATATAAGACTCCATTGCTATTGGAGATTGAGTGTGCAAAGGTATTCACACTTAATGTGTTTTTTTATTTGCAAGATGAAGTCTAGGCTGCAGTTTATGATTGTGTGTTGATTGGACTGTCTGAAACTGAAAGTGATTGCCATTATCGTATTCGTGACAATTTTGGCAAAGTCTTTGATGTGCATCGTTCCATCCCAAATAAAGTTTATACATGCTCATGTAAAAAGATCTTGAATGTAGGTTTGCCATGTTCTCATTTGATCTTTGTTCTTAGAACTGAACGGGTGGAAGTGTTGCCTCCGCAGTTCATCAAGCCTCGTTGGACAAAGAAATCTATTATTAGGCCTACATTTGAATTAGATGGGTCTGTCTATGAAGCGTATGCTGCAGTGGACGAGAATAAGATGTTGGTGAATGACATTTTGTCTGTGGTTCATTGTTGTATTAATCGTATAGAAGACAACACTGCTCAACTGAAAGATTTTTTATGCTCTTTAAAGGCTCAGAAAGCTACATATGAGAGTTCAGGAGTTACCACATCTGCCTCAGCTTCATCCACTAACAAGAGCGTTTTTGAAAAGTTTGCTGGAATTAGACCTGATGTTATTTTGGTTCACCCACCTCCACAAGCAAATACGAAGGGAAGGAAAAGAAATCGATTCAAAGGTGGAAAAGAGGTTGCAATTGAAGAATCCATGAAGGAATCCAGGATTTGCTCATTTTGTAAGAAACCTGGCCACAACATTAGGACATGCAAGAAAGATGAGCAGCCTATTTCATAGTAGTTTTACTTTGGTCTAAGGCTATTATATACTTTTGTTAGTCTTTGGTTATTTGAGTTTCTTACATTTGCACATTTCAGACATTTTTATGCACTTTATGTTGAAAAATCTTGCACATTTTGAACCTCAGGGTTTTGGGCACATGTTTTCCATCATCTATGGAGATTTATAATAAAATCTTGAAGACTTTCATTTTATTATATGCACATTTTCTTTTAGTTGTTTGCACATTTCTTTTTAGTTGTATGCACATTTCTTTTTAGTTGTATGCACATTTCCTTTAAGTTGTATGCACATTTCCTTCAAGTTGTATGCACATTTCTTTCAAGTTGTATGCACATTAGAGCATATTAGACCCTTATGTTAATCTTTTCACATTATTGCACAATTAAAGGATGTCCTTTAATGTGCAGACTACATGAGAATTCCTTGCACATTATTTGTCAAGTGTCAACAACTTATGCACTTTAATTGTTAAAAATGTGCATATGTATGAGTAGTTGTGTGCACATTAAAGGATGAGTCTGGTTACTATGAAAAATATGTCGATCTAAATGTTCATGCAGTGTATCCCTGTTTAAATATATATGCACAATACGTGACATTCAGAAAAATTCAGAAATCACCTATAATATCAACTTGATAACATCCATAAAACATCCAACAACTAGTTTAACATTTGTCTTGTCATAATCACAATCACGCCATTCATATAAATCCATAAAACATCTAGAAATTATTGAGAAAACATTAAAATTCTTCAGCTGATTACAAACGAACTACTTTGGTGGTGGTTGGCTTGTGGCGGCCCTCTTCCTAATTGGAAATATGTCTTCCATCCATTTTTGTGTCCTTTCCTTGAATAAGTTCTTAGCATGAAGTATTATGGCAGTACAGTACTTGATCCTCAGATGTTCCATTTGCTTTTCATCTCCCTTCTTAATCTTACAATGCCACCCATTCAATCCATCTCCAAAGTATGACTCCATGTGAATCATTGTAAAGATGCCACAATCAATTTTGTTCGTACCATCTCTCCAATCCATTTCAAGCCTTATTCTAGGAACTCTTTCTTCATCCTCCAATGCTTCAGCTTTTGATTCTAACCCTTCAACTCTTAGGAAATCGCAGAGTAGCTTTCTCTACAAAAAATAAAAATTGAAGATAGAGAGAAAAATTAATCATTTATACTTGTAGTATCCAGTTGTGCATATTTGACACTTAAATTATGCACAATTTGTGTTTATCATGAGCACATTTTTGTTCTAAGTGAAAAAAACCTTACCACTACATAAGGTGTATTTCCATACTTTGCTACAATATCAACATCTGCTTCAGAGTTGTCAATGATGTCAACCCTTACATCATTGACAACCATATAGTAGTGATCATATTCGCATATTGGAAACACAAACTGTACATTGTAAACATAAAAAATTAGTAATACACATGTGTGTTGACTTTAAACATGATTATTGTGATTAAAGAATATATATACCATATCGATATCTTTGACCACCATGTGCTCGTAGTTTGAGATTTCCTGCTTTAGTGCTCTAAGGAACCAGTAACTTCTTTCAGGTAATGATGCGTTTTTTGAATGGACCGCCATCACCTACATTGCCAATATTTAAATATAATAATTTTATGCATGCTAAGTATGATAAGGCACAACAAATCATTTAATCTTAATACACATAGTAAACTGATGCATCATAAACACAACAAAAAATATGCTCAGATAAGAGTAATATGCACATTTAGATAGAAAACAATGCACAATTTCTGATAATTATATGCACAAAAACCACTTAAGTTTGCATTACTTCTAATTACAAGTTTAGTACATACCACTGATTCTATCGGAACAAAAAACCTCAATGGTTTGTTTTCATCACGTAGAGCTTCATTGCAGTTCAAAATAGTAGCCCAAATCTATACGATTGTGCTGGTTAAGTATTGTCCTTTTTGCATACATGCAAATTCCTTCTTGTTTGCAAAGACCTTTCCAATTCTAAATACTTCATCCCTAAAATATAAACAAATTGATTAATAAATCCAAGAATCAAAATATAAATAAGTAGTGTCATCAACTTACTCCTGGTGTACATCAGTTTCAACCAACCACCTATGAATCCTGAATTCACCCGTTGTCGGATTATTTGTCAGGTTCATCTTCCTTGGTTTATATGGGGACTTGAAATATTGTGTTGGTTTTCTCAGTCGTTCAGAGATTTCTTCCTCTTTTTCTGGTATATTCTACACAAATGTCCATTTGAAATAGAAATTTAAATGAATATTCAAGACATTTCAATACACATCTACTTGTAGATAAAAGCATTGCATGTGTACCAACATCCCAGGAAATATACTATTCGTTAAATTGGATTGCTTTGATCTTCTTTTGAATACCTCCACAACCTTCTTTGTCTTATCTTGATCTGCATGAGTACCAACATCTTGAAGCACAACTTTGCCCTTTAGAAAACATTACACATTAATGCACATCTTTTCATAATGTTGTATAGCTTGTCAAATTAAATTTATTATTCATACCTTATTTGCTTTTCTGAGTGCATCTCTTGTAGTATCTACTTCCATGTCATCCTATAGAAAACAAAATCAGTAAGAATAAGCTCATTAAACACTAAATACACTCACTTCAATATAAGAAACTAGTTCACCTCTCAAAAATACAGTAAAGAGAAATATGCACATTAAGTTCTAAATATATGCACACCAATGCAACAAAATATGCACATTAAGTTTTCTTTACATGCGACATGTATACGAATACAATTCATCTTTTAATCAATCAAAATTATGCCCATAAATATACATATAGATGCACATAATGTATTAGTTGTATGCATACGAATTTTAATATTTTACCTGTCTTGTTTCCTTTGCTTGTTCGTTGTTGATTCTTCTTGCAACTGAGGCCACACCAGCCATTGTTGGGGATATATCATCGATTCCCAAATCAAATGATGGTATTTCCATTTCTATATCTTTCTTCACTTTCATAGTTTTTTCTATTTCTTCCAATACCTTCACAGCTTGATCCCAAAACTTTTGTTGGCTATCAGTCTCTGAATTTTGGCTGGCTTGGCTATTTGAAACAGATACCATCTTTAGGCTCAAAACCTTCTCTAGTGCCTCATTCGCTCTGTTAAATAAGTTGTGTGTTGCTAGCTGCTCTGGTGCTCCTTTGATTCTTGTGAGGAACTGTCTAATCTTTTGTGCAAGAACCATCGTCATCTCTAAATGTTCTCTTACAAGATCCTGCACAATTTTTTTACATTTTACTAAAGTGTAAGTTATCGGTTTTATTTTGAAAATAATAATAAACTCAGACATAGTAAATACCTCTAGATCGTCAACATCCTTGAAGCTTTGTTGTTCCCCATTACTTGATTCTGGTTTTCGGTTTTGAAGATTCTCTGCTTCATGAAACTGTGGGGGATCCCTAACTGCACCTCTTCCAAAACCTCCAATTTTGAGGTCATCATTCTCTCTCTCTCTGAGCATCTGTGAAGTCCATTCTTTCACTATTGGAAATGTTCTCTTTGGCAGCTTTTCTCTGTTGGTCACACGGTCAACATATACCAACTGAAAAACAAATATGCATATATTTAGCAATAGATATGCTTACAAAGTTAATAATATGTGCATATAAAAAGTGTAAAACAAAACTATTTCATACCAATAAAATCAGAATTGGTCCTCTGAAGTACTTTTTGTTCTTTTGCCATGACTCTGTCAAATCACACAACAACTTGATCACATACCCACACCAATCGTAATCCTTAATTCTTGTTGTGTCTCCAATGTGTTCAAGTATCTTTGTATTAACAAAACCACTCTGATAGCTTTGTAAGACTGTTGTGCCCAATAATAAAATCAAATTCCTCTTGAACCATTCAAGATTATCTTGATTTTCTACAATCTTTAAAGCTAAATCTCCCAACGGGATTATATCTATGGATGGCTTTTTTAGCACCATTTCACCTGTTTCATTATCCATAATCATCCCAAACTGCTCCAAGAACTCTTTATTCAGTTTCTCATTCCCCTTTCCTCTTGTAATAACAATCTCCTTCTCACCACAAGGCAGCCCAAGATAGTTGTGCACATCCTCTCTTGTTATCTTGATTTCTTTACCCTCATTCAGTTTCAGCGTGCATGATATTGGATCAAATTTTGAAAGCAACCAGAGAGAGAGTCTACCGGGAATTTGACCGATCTTCAAGAAAAGGAGGCATTCGAAGCCCATCTCCTTCACAATATCCTTTTGAGCCTCGGTCATTTGATTGATTGTTTCTACAAGCAAACTTGGTGTACTCCTTGTGTTTATCCTATCTGAAATGCTCCTCATGTGCTTTAATTTCTCTTTTGGGTTCAGGAAAAGAATTGTGTTTTCATGTGCCTTACTGTCATCCTTCCCCGCAATTTTTCCTTCATTTTGTGTTTCTTCCACATCCTTGATTACTATCCCTGCACCTTTGTTTCTCTCTCCCACAAAGAATTTGACCTTTTTCTCCCCATCACCTTTCACCTTCTGTTTTCCCTTCTCTTTTTCACTGAATTTGGCCCTTTTCTTTGTAGGTAGTGATTCTAGAATTTGACCTTTTCTTGCTAGGGTTTTAATCCTTCCTGAATAAGACATACATTTGAATTTTTTTATTATATTTATATGCAAAAGAAAAGCAAAACGTATGCACAACACTTGCATATTATGTGCACGTGAGTTTAGACATATATGCACAACTTGAGATTTTTATCCACATGAGGATAAAAGTTGAGGATAAAATTTATGCACATGAGTTTAGACATATATGCACAACTTGTGATTTTTATATGCATAAAAGCTCATTTAAACTTGAAATAAATAAACTGATGCATATTAAACCCCAACAAAATGTATAATCCACATTAAAGAAAAATATGCACATTTAGATTAAAAAATAAAAGGATGTAAAAGAAGGGATTAACTATATGCACAACAAATCATGAAAGCTTCAAGATGGTACCACACCCAAACTGTTTTCTCACCACCCAATAATATGCACATTGAAAAGAAAATGATGCACAACATAGAATAATTAAATATATGCCGGAAATAATTACCGTTTGACTTCTTTATTACAAGAGGTTTCTTCTGGCTCTCAACTTGTGTCACCGCACTTGGGTTATGATCTTCGGATTGGGTTTCTTCTAATAGAAGAAATACATGATTATTAAAAGAAGCAAGAAATATGGTGCACTCAACAATGCAAATATATGCACTTATATAAATAAAAATATGCATATTTAACTAAAATTAGATGCACATTCAAAGCTGACTATTTTCCTTTATCATATCTACACAACTTGTAAAATAAGAAAAGCAAAACGTATGCACAATACTTGTATATTATGTGCACATGAGTTTAGACATATATGCACAACTTGAGATTTTTATGCACATGAGGATAAAAGTTGAGGATAAAATTTATGCACATGAGTTTAGACATATATGCACAACTTGTGATTTTTATATGCATAAAAGTTCATTTAACCTTGAAATAAATAAACTGATGCACATTCAACAATGACTATTTTCCCTTACCATATCTTGTCTCATTCGATGTGTTTTCTGATCCAGTAGCTTCTTCTTTATCAGCTTCTACTTCTTCTTCTTGTGTTTCCTCTTGAGTTGTCTTCTCTTGTGTTGATGAATCTGTAAAACCAAATCAACAAATTATTAATTTGTTGCATCATCTGATGGTGAATTATGTGCAAATATATAACAAAGTAAGTGCACTAACTTGGCTGTTTTTTTTTGCTCCGGATCTTGTCTGAATTTGCTTTATCTGAACTCCCTCTTCTGCAGCTTGGTCCTTCTCTTGTTCTTTCTCATTTAATTCTTCTTCATCCACTTGTTCTTGTGTTTCTTCTTGAGTTGTCTTTTCTTGTGTTGAAGAATCTGTAAACCAAATCAAGAAATTATTAATTTGTTGCATGGTGATGGTGAATTATGTGCAAATATATAACAAAGTAAGTGCACTACCTTGGCTGTCTTTTTTTTCTCTTGATCTTGTCTGAATTTGCTTTATCTGAACTCCCTGTTTTGCAGCTTGTTCTTGCTCTTCCATTTTTGTACATGTATATCAAACAAGAAGGTCAATCACTGTGACGTAGTAATTAATGCATAACTAGTATGTTGTCTGTTTACCTGCTACATTTGCATTCCTCTTTGGTTGATCTTTTGTTGCATCATCATGTATTTTCTTGCTTCTTATTTCTATTATTTTGTATTTTTGTCATCAGATAATGCAGTTTCAACTTAGTATTCACATATTTGGGTGTAAATAATTGAAAAAAGTAAAAGTTTGTTTCATATACTAAACCTCTATGCACTTAGTATTCACATATTTACGAATTATATGCACTTTTTTATATCTTTTCATGCACAATAAACTCAAGCACATGGAAAACTACTTTATATGCAGAAAAACTTGCACTGAAGAACTAGATCACACATACTAATCAATTTTCTTACTGTTTCCAATACATTCTAACAATGAGATAGTAGATCAGACATGCTATACAATTATGTGCACATCCAGTCTTTATATATGCATATCTTCCAGTTTTTCATGGCCTTCTGTCATCTAAATCACATGTTCATCCTCTAGTCAAAGGTATTCTATCATGAAAGTATGAAAAATCTACAAGCAAACCCTAGAAATTCAGTTTATCGTCTTCTAATGTTTTTTTGCTAAAATCGTACTGTTCACTCGCTAATCTATAGTATTCAAACATGAAAGTATGAAAAATCTAAAGGAAAACCCTAGGTTTGCAGTCTTTAGTTGAGTTTTAGTGTTGAAATCATACCTTCTGCTTGTTCATGCTCGGTTTTGTCATTTCTCTTCTCCAATGGTTGAAATCGTACCTATCTGCTTCGATTTCTGCCTTATCGTCCCAAACTTCACTCCTTTTCCTTTGATTGGGTGGTCGGAATGCTTGATTTGGTGGTCAGAAGGCTTGATTTGGTGGTCGGAATGCTTGATTTGATGTATCGCTCGCTCGTCTTCGTTCTTGCTCCCTCGTTTTTTTGAATGGAAGTGAGGTTTGCTTTCCACTTTTCAGGAGCGAGAAAGGTATATTGAAGAAGCGTGTCTTCCAATCGCTGGATGTAACTTCTACCATCCCTCATCAAGAGCGTGTATTACACGCAAACTACTGGATTGCTTCAGCGTGCAAATTATTGCTGGATTATAAGCGTCGGGAACGCTTATTATCCATTCCTATTTCTCACTCTAAGGCCCTCTCCCACCAGATCTGGACCCAAACCCTTTATAAAATATTAAACTAACAATAGTTAATTTAAAAAGTTTAAACCCTTTATAGAATACTAAACTAACAATAATTAATTTAAAAAGTTTAAACCCTTTATAAAATATTAAACTAACAATAATTATCGAGAGCGCAGAACTTGGAAGTTGGAACTTGATACGCTGCACTTTGTATAGCGTAACTAGGGATTATTACATTGATTTAGCAGTATTATTATATGTGTTTCGAGCCATTGTTATGTTCTGAGATATTTATTAAGAAGTGAAGAATTGAAGATCAGAACCAAAGAATATTGAAGAGTTGAAGAAATCACCGACGGCGATCGCCATGGATCAGCGGCGATCGCGGTGGAGCAACAGAGAGGAGCCGAGAATATTTAATAAATCCGCGATCGCGGGTATTATGTTGGATTCCCCTTCGTGCGCGAGACGGGCCATGGATTTGAAGCAAACAGCTGGACTGATTTAAAGGAAGCAAGCAGGTGAATTGGGCCGTGAAGAATGAAGCAAGCTGCTGAGCAGATGGGGCCCACTGGAAGCTGCAGCCATAATCAACAAATTGGAACCAAGCAGCTGCAATTGGAAGCAAGCAGCTCAAATTACTTACCCGAGCACTTGAAGATTTATTTCCTTTTAGTTTGTTTGTTTGGTTTATTTTCCTTTTATTCCTTTTGTTTTATTTCTTTTCCTTTTTCCTTATTTAGTTTTAGGATATTTATCTTTTACCATATATTTTTAGGGTTAGTCTCTATTTAAGAACCCTAGTATTATCATCTTTTCTATCATCTTTTCTATCATCTTTTCCATCAGACAATTTAGTTCTGCAACCATGAGCAGGAACTAATCTCCATTGTTTTACTTAGCGGTTGAAACCTTCAGTTATTAAGTTGTGAGATTTCTAAACTCTTGTTCTTTTCCTATGGGTTTGTATTAATTCTCTTGTTCTTCATCTATTGATTTCTATTAGTTTTGCTAGCTTGATCACCTAGTTTGATTGATAGTTTTCTATTGCTAGACTAGGAATATACGGTGGAATTCCTTGTCATTGTAGCATTCATATCTTCATGATCTGGTAGTTGATTGCTTTTATGAAAGAGAATTGATTGCATGTTAATACTTGACGGTTGTAAGTTATTGCATGCATCCTTATGATTCTTGTGCCCTTTGCTGCTATTTCATCTAATCTTGAGAGGTTTCCCTGATTGTTGAATAATAAGTATTATCAGGACCGGTTGGCCTGCTGATATATTAAAGATTGGAATAGGAACATTCCCTAGGATTGAATAGAACTTGAGATAAATCTATGATCAACTTGATTGACTATTGTGTGGATACTTGCTAGGTGAAACCCCTTCTCATCATATTCTCACTCAAACTCCCTTTGTTTGATACTTGTTACTTTTGTGTTTCATACAATCAAAATCCCCCCTGGTTACTTGTTACTTGTTCACTAGTTGATATTTCACTTGACTGCATTGATTTGGTGTTTTGATTCCCTTGGATTCGACCTCTACTTACTTGCTATACTCTAGTTAGTGTTTAGAGTTTATTTCTTTGATTTGGCACTACGACTTTAGCGTCATCAGAACTCAAAAAAACGATGCTATATAAGTAGAGCATGGAACTTGGAAGTTGGAACTCTTGATATGTGTCCGAAAAAGCGATGCTATGTAAATAATGTGTAATTCCCACGCAACAAAATATACGTAGTAAAAATCCACACATTTCACAAAAAGTAAACTTTTGGGTGCAAAGTCACCAATCACACTTATAGATCGAACAACCAACATAATGACATCGGATGAGATTAGAAAGAAACAACCAACCTAACTGCCACAAATGCTATTACTCCGTAGATGATTACTCAAGCTCTTTCATGTTTTTCTCCCTATAACAGGCCTCGCTTATAAGAACCTAAATATTTAGGCCCTTACTAAATACAGCCCGGGCGTTTTACTAAATAACGCCCGGCCTCTCGCGTTACGCGAGGGAGCGTCACCTCGCAAAACGCGAGAGGCGTGTCTCTCGCAGAACGCGTGGGTTTAATCCCTATAAAAGGGGGAAAAACCCTACTTCTGCTCATTTTTACATTCTACCGCCGCGTTTTTTACCCCCTCTCTCAAAAACCTACTTCATCTTCCTCTTTTCAACACAAATCTTCAATTAAGATTTGTTTCTTCTTCCCTTATGCTTTCTAGTGTTGATTCTAGATGAATATATGTTGTTAGTATAGAAAATTGCATATTATATGATGTTTTGATATTGAATGTTGATTTAGAAATGGTTGTATATAGTATTAGGTTGTTTGGAATGGATGAAAGATGATGATTTTGAATTATGGTCGATGAGTGAATGTTTTTTTTATGTTGAATAGGTTGAAATTCATTAGGGTTAGGTTTTTTTATTAGAGTTTACATTTTATTTAGGGTTTTGATGTTTATTTGGTAATTTACTTAAATTGATAGGTTTTTTAGTTAAAATATTAAATTTATGTTGAATTTGTGTTGAAATGTCGCCGGAAACTGGCCGGAATGAATGAGATGATCGGAGAAGAAAGTGTGACATCATGCGTCACGCGTGACGTCACACCTCGCAAAACGCGGGAAGAGTACCTTCGCAGAACGCGAGAGTAATGCCCTCGCATAACGCGAGGAATTTCCATAACTGACAATTCCCCCTTCTGCAGAACATGTGTATTCTGCACATTTTTTTCTGTGTTTTTTTCTACATTTGTTTATTTATTGATTTTACTTTGTATTGTTTTAGGTAATGGAACGTCTTGGTCGTTCAACTCGTCGGAAAAACCGAAACATTGTGAGGGAAGAACCACCGGTTGAAAACCCAAAAGGGAAGAGGAAAGCAAAGAAGACAACACCCGTAGAGCTCTTCCCCGAGGGACTCCGCGACGTTGAGCGCCATACAAACTTACCAGAGGTGTACCCTAATGGACTCCCCGAAGCATATCTGGACTACAGTGGTGTCCATAGTTACGGTGGGGCAGACTGTTATGTGCCTAGTGCGAGAGGACCAGGAGGTTCGTACCAAGGGGCTTACCCTTGTGGTGGCTGGGACATTTTTTCTCAAGATAGTTATTCATGTGGACAACCGGGTAGCTGGGACAATTTAATTCCACAGGGTGCACTAGTGGAATGTGGACAGGGGTGGGTTGGACAAAGTTGGGGCGGTGGCTATGGTGAGGGAAGTGTTCATCAAGACATGGGTCAGGGAAATGTCGAGGGAAGTGGACAAGTTTGTTCTTCTTCTTACAATCAACAACCATAACCGATGGAAGAAGAAAACGAGGATGAAGTTGTTGGGGATCAAGAAGAGGAAGAACAGGAAGAAGAAGAGGTCGTGAAAACAACAAGAAAAAGGAAGTCAAAGAAGAACGAGTCGGTATATGATCTTGAGCTCACTCAAAGCGTAGCTGGACGTCCAGAAGATCCCGAGTTGCTTAAGGAATTTGAAGCACATGTGGCTTACCACATCCAAAAAGGGATTCTAAGTCATTTATTTTTTTATTCAGCAGTATAATTTTTTCTGCAGAATATAATACAGTGTTTTCCTGCAGATCAAAGGTCCGATGAAGCCACAACAAAGGACAAAACAGAACAGTGATTGGCCATTAAACGACAGTGATTGGTGTGAGATTCCCGGTGCAGTTGGATTGTAAAATCTTCCCTGAATGATGTACGATGAAATCGACTTCCCGTTGATTGAAGCGTTCATTGAACGATGGCAACCGGAAACAAATTCATTCCACCTCCCTTGTGGTGAGATTACTATTGGCCTTCTTGATGTGTATAAGATATTAGGTCTCACCATAGATGGGAAAGCTATGGCACCAAAAAAGAAACTGGGTGCCAAGTTTAGTCATGAAAAAATTAAAATATACTATGCCAAGTGGGGGCGGAAAATTTTGATATAGATTATACCACGTGCGATTCTGGGAGGGTGAGAGCCGAGGATTTTAGGAGTCATTGTCAAACCCTTTCTGAAGAACGAAAGGG
The DNA here is from genome assembly GCA_029168935.1 of Oxyria digyna. Lineage (NCBI taxonomy): Eukaryota > Viridiplantae > Streptophyta > Magnoliopsida > Caryophyllales > Polygonaceae > Oxyria > Oxyria digyna. The sequence goes on along the minus strand of JAPVLV010000007.1, from coordinate 17,381,947 downwards.
ATTAGGTTGGGTGTTGTATACAGCTGCCTCGATCTTATTTCCCGACAAGTCACAGAACTTGATCCGGCTTAGATATGGGCCTTTTGTGAAATCCTTTAAAACAGAATGATAAATACTTACTTGTTTGTGCTATAAGTCGAATCCAACAAAAGGACATATGGAAACGCCTTTAAGAGCTTCATTGATTCGGGGCTAGCAAAGAACAAGTCGCCTATTGTGGAAGGTTTTGTTGCGCTTGGCCTATACTCCATGAAGTAGTTGTTCTCTTTGCATTGATGAAAGAATTCTTGAACCACGGTTCTACCTTCCATTTCATCTTCCCTTATATCTTTTACCAAATTGTACACTTGTCTCTTCTTTGTGCAGCTTCCGGGATCCTTGTTTATCTCAGTGTAAATCTGATTTGGAGAATAGTGAGAAAGTACCATCTCACGAACAATTTTCTTTTGATCAGGGGTGGGCCTCCCAGCAAATGCATTCCCGACCAAAGTATCTCCAATAGTATGGTTGTGCAAACCACAAACAACTGTTACTCTCCAATTTTCTTCAATACGGTTCTCCATGAGCTTCAACTGAAATGGACACCCCGTTTTCTTACTCTTTGTGTTTGTTCTCACTCTGAGACCTTTAGGCCTATAACTTCCCCCTTTCTCACAAATGATTTGAACCTTTCCACTTTGCCTCTGTTTAGATGGTACACTCCTTCCAATAGAGATCATAAACTTATGTTGCTTTGCAACATTCAACGCCCACAAATGACCAATCTCCTTAGAGGCAAACACTTGCTCCGTAGTGAAATATTCTGAATAATCCCTAGAAACAACATCTTCCTCACATACGGGACTATCAAACTTTGGTGCAGTGCGTAAAGAAGGAAGAAACCACATCTCCTGTCCTACGTTTGTAGGTGGGTTAGCAGACTGTGAATCAAACGCATCATAGCTTGATGGCACTTCATATGTACATGGCAATTCATAAGTAGATGGCACGGGCAATTCATATGTAGATGGCACGGGCAATTCATATGTAGATGTCACGGGCACTTGATAAGTAGATGACACGGGCAATTCATATGTAGATGGTTAATGGTAATCACCAAAGTCAATCCCTAAATCAAATGACGGTGGCGAACATGGCCTTGTATTCCGCAATGGGTAGGTGTAGTCATTCAACTGGATTGCATTCAATCCAGTGAACAAAGAAAAATTCACCTATACACAATAAAGAGTTAATACTCTGTAATTAGCAATTTCTCGCGTTCTGCGAGAGGGAGCACCTCGCGTTAAGTGCTAAGGTTGAAACACAGTGAAACGGGGTCATTTAACATAAACATTAACCTATTCCTTTATTCTACATTAAAAACCCTAAAAGAATAAACCCTAAACAAAATAAGGTGGAAGAACAAAACTTTTGGACATTATATGCAAAAGTCATCTCTTCAACACTTACTACTACTACATTTAACATCAAATACAACATAATAACTTCATTTTAGCTCTTAATGGTGCAAAACAAATTAAAATTCAAAAATTAAGTAAAAAGATTACCTCATTTGCATGGTAACTTGATGAACCACCATCTCCATTCCTTCCTTTGTTGAATTTCTCTTCATCTTTCATTGTTTTTGGTGTTTTTAGAGTGTTTTGAAGTTTGAAGGTTTTGAAAATGGGTTTTAATGGAGGGTGAAAGAGGTGAAAGATGATAAAAAGAGGTGTTAGGGTAGGGTTAATAGGTGTTACGGTTTACTTAAAATAATGGAGTAGTTATTATAGTTAGGTGGGGACAAGACATCTATTAATGGCGCACAACAACGTCTATTTGACATGAACTGCTCGCGTTAAGCGAGGTCAAGACACTCGCGTTCTGCGAGGTCACGTACCCTCGCGGAATGCGAGATTAGCATTTAAAAAATTACCCTAATTTTTGCTAATCTCGCGTTCAGTGAGGGTACGTGACCTCGTAGAACGCGAGTGGTCGGGCGGTGTTTGGTAAAGGCATCGGGCTGTATATAGCATCCGTGAATATTTATTTATGAACGTAGGGTGAAAATAGTTTTTATAATGAGAATGTAAAATGACTGATGTTTATTAAAATATACTCAAATTTTTATCAATTTTTTGATGACATCTTTTGAAAAAGTGATACACATATACGATTTGTCTCTAAATATTTTTCAATTTCTCAATAAATTTTCTTTGAAAAATAAATGCTATTAAATTTTTATCTGTTTTTAAGTTGGTCAACGAATATTTACTAAATTAATACTAAATATTCACCAATTTACTACTCCCTCCGTCCCCTAATGTTCTTCTCATCTCCAATTTTTACACTATTCACAATTCAATACAATTTGCTCGATTATTCTCAATCTATAAGAACAAACATGGTCATGCGAGATCTTGTTTTGTTCGTCTCATTGAGTACTTTAACAATATCAAATTTTTATAATTTTTAGAAAGATATAATAAGAGATATTAACGACGCAAAACGTGTCTCGACAAATGTGTCAAAATGAAATGGGAAGAACATTAAGGGACAGAGGGAGTACTTAATGTTCACCACTTTCACGTTCTCACTTTAAAGTTTATTCTCATCGGATTTTAAAATTTATTCCGTATTTTATTTGTTTTATCGTTTGATTGATTATTGCGTATCCTCTAATCTACGCAAAACTAATGTAGGTATCCACAAGTTTCCCCGTAATGCAATAGCAAAGCCGCAAAGGTGTTGGTATATCTAGCTATATGTCACTGTCAGTAGTCAGTACATACCACCACTCAACAAAATTATGTTATTTGACGTCATATCCATGCACCATACATTATGGATGACGAAAACATGTTACGAAATATGCGACGTCACGTCGATGAGGAAAGAAAGCAATTTAAGTAAGCTTACCTGCCCTACCCGAAGTATATCATATTCCTTTTTATTTCGATAGCTTTTAGTGTTGCAATTTTGGATAAATGCGTGTTCAATATCTCATTCTACGTGCTATTGTCTTTACTTACATGCATGCATCATGATCAATTCCATATATTTGCCTATAGAATTAGGGATTGTTTGTTTATTACTAAATCAAATCATCTTCCTTCAATTTTAGCTATGTCACATCGCATACTCTTCCTTCAGGCTATTCACTTGCGTCATTTCATTGGTCATGATTTTTACTATTTATTGTAATTTTCTTACAAAAATAATTATATTTGAAAAATCATGTGCAAAAATATCGCAAAAATAATTATAAACCCGCGCATGGCGCGGGAACTAGGCTAGTTCCTATATAATCTACTATTAAATTATTAAAACAATCATCAATTTTCGCCACATGTCATTACACTATTCATTTTGCCACATGTCATTTTCAATCATTTTATTTTTATAAAAAAATTCATATAATTGAAAAATTATAAATATGTGTAAATGTTTATTTTAGGATAATTAAGATATGCAAGATACTATGCTTCTTTATTTATATTTTTAAAATTCTCTAAACCATATTTTATGTACTTTAATATACAAAGAGTTATTTAATAATTATATAGAAATATTTCATCTTATAATTCATAAATTTTAAATACTTTAAACTAAATATATTTAAATATTTAAACAATGCTTGATAAACACTCTCTTTATTAAAAATGTTTATCGTATTAATTAAAAAACTTTATATTAAAGAATTGATCATCTTCTTACTTTAGATATTTAGGTAATAATTCAAATTAAATAATTATTTTTAAAAATTAAACTAAATTTATATGTCATAAATGAACTAAATTTATGTGGTAAAATAATAGGGGGCACCAGATCTCAAAAAAAAGGCGTCTCCACTGATTCGGCTAAGATTGAAGCCATGATCAGTTGTCCTACTCTAACTTCTGTCAAAAGCCTTCGTGGATTTTTAGGGTTAACAGGTTATTACCGGTGATTCGTGGCAAATTATGGTGCAATCGCCCGTCCTCTTACTGAATGGCTCAAATCTGATAAGTTGGACCAACAGCTGAAGGAGATTTTCAAACCTTGAATACACTCGTGATCACGACCCTTAGATTACTAGATTTTTCGCAACCATTTGTTCTTGAAACCGACGCTTGTAATTCAGGGATTGGCGCAATGTTGATGCAGCAAGGGCACCCCTTAGCCTACATCAGCCAAGCCCTCAAAGGGACGAGTTTCGACTTACGAAAAGGAATTACTGGCAGTGATGCTAGCAATGGACAAGTGGAGAAACTATTTGCATCTCTTCATTAAGACAGACCATCAACCTTCGAGGCACTTGCTAGATTAGAAACTCACAACGCATCTCCAACACAAGGCCAGAAGATAATTACTTGGGTTGTCATACACCATCTCCTACAAGCAAGAGGTTGAAAATAATGTGGTCGATGCACTTTCTCGCCGAGATACAGAGGAGTCAGCAGTGGTGAATGCAATTTCAACAGTGGAACCCAGATGGATGCAGGAGATAATGGCCAACTATGAAGACTACAATGTGGCACAACAACTTCTGGCAACAAATTTGATCTGTGAAGATGTCGATTATTCAGTGACAAAGGGTATCCTCCGATTCAAAAACCGTATTTATGTGGGAACAAATTCCTCTTTACAACAACAATTGATCTCAACTATGCTTGATTCTCCAGTAGGCGGGCATTCTGGAATACAAGTCACATATTAGAGACTCAAAGCCTTGTATGTATAAATGTTTGTCCAAAGTTTGGAGGTTGTGGACAGATTCAACAAATTGCTCACTTCATGCCTCTAAAACATCCATTAACTGCAGCCACGGTCGCACAGATATTCATGGATATTGTCTTTAAGCTTCACGGGTTGCCCAATGATATTGTCTCGGACTGTGTTAAAATCTTTACAAGCCATTTTAGCGCGAGCTCTTCAAAGAAGTTAAACTTCATGGGCTCATGGTCAATCCACACTGTGTGGGATATGGGACAACCACATACTTCAGCGGATAAGCTCAAAGGGATTTCACGCTAAAACCAATTGGCAATAGGGAGAGTAATCCATGAGGTTATATACTAAGCTTCTTTAGTCTCAACTTCCGATGTGGGATAAACTTTAACAAAAGCCTTAGGCACTCAACTCAACTTGTCTTCAGCCTACCACCCGCAATCGGGCGGTCAAAGTGAGCGAGTGAACCAATGTATAGAGTGATACCTTCGGGCTATGACAAAGGAACGACCAAAGTTATGGACTCCTTGGTTAGCTTTGGCTGAGTGGTGGTATAACACCAACTAATACCACCCTTAAATCACACCATTCAAGTTACTCTACGGCCTACGAGTACCCTCCTCCACAACTTGGCATTAATGCTTCTTCTATCACTACTACCTCCATCGATGACTATATTAAGGAGAGAGAAGTGGCCCTAGCACTCCTGCGTGATAACTGTTGGGCCCAAATCCGGCCCATGAAGAAGTCGCTAGTCCAGGCCCATAATCCGTTATAGATACTGAAGATGTGGCCGTTAAAGAGAATTAGGATGAAGATCGTTACCGAGATTTCCGGAAGTGATTGGAATCGTGCTAACGGCAGGATTAGGGTTGGTTTCTTATAATATAAATAGGACTTGAATCATATTTGTAAGGTTACGTTTTGGTAATTATAAACTCTCTCTGTAATCCTCATCTGAAGTTTTAATCAAAGCTACTCATCCCTTGATTTGAGATCATCATCGGAATAGCGGATTGCTCTACCGATTCTTCGTTTATTCATTGTGCCCACCTAGCTAAGCTTTCTTATCTCTAAATTCGTTATCATTATCTGATTGAATTTGTTAGGACGTCGTAGTATTTATCCCTTGATTCGATTAGTTAACCTCATCTTAAAGGCAGTTTAGTCCATAAAAATTATTTGCCCAAAACAATAACCTTGTCAAGGATCAGAGAAGAATGAAACAAAATGCACACTCTAGACGATTTGAGCGCAGCTTCCAAGTGGGTGACCAAGTTTTCCTTAAGATACAAGTATACAACCATATAGGCAAGCTATTGTGGCCATTCGTAGATGTTTGAAATTGAGTGCCAGGTATTTTGGTCCATATGAGATTTTGGAGAAAATAGGATTTGATGCTTACAAATTGGCTCTTCTAGTGGGTGCTCGCATCCACCCGGTCTTTCACGTGTCTCAATTAAAACGATGTCTTAAGCTTGGTGCCACAACAACACCACTTCCACCGATTTTGAACAAGGAAGGCACTTGCTTGGTCAGAAAAGTTCGGATGCAAATAACTCTTAACATAAGAAAAACGAACAAATCATATTCACGGATTACCCGTCATTGTTCATATTCTAGATGGTAGTGTTCATAATATAGGCCACAAATTTTTTTGAACGTTTTGAGTGAAGGACGCGGTGGCATACTTGTAATTAATGCGAACTTTGATTTTTTTTAATTATTTTCTCAAAATGACCTCAAAAATATCGCTTAGATTATGAACGTTATCGCTCAAATTATTAACATTAGTTTGTTATATGTGAACGCGAAAACTTCGTTATTTCCTACGCTAAGCTTTATTCTCACCGAAACTTTCGTCTTGCTTGGACTCTCCGGTGACCAAAAATGTTTTCGGAGATCTGACGACGAGTGGTTAATCAAATGGGTTAATTTGGACTCTAGCGAGGCTACCTGGGAAGCTGTTGGACACATGATCGAACAGTTTCTAGCATTTTCATAGGCTTGAGGAGAAGCCTTTTTAAGTGAGGGGATCGGAGAACTTGTCACACTGAGTAGTGGATTAGCCTAATAGAGAAATAGTCTCATGGGCCTTTGGCTATTGTAATAATGAGAAAGCATGTAGTACAGAGTCATCCCCAAGGATCTCATGGACCTTGGCCTGTAGTACAGAATCATATATTGAAAAAATTATAAGCATGTGTATTTTTTAGTTTAGGTTAATTAACTTCTTTATAACATGCTTATATATACTTTTATCTTCTCTAAAACATATTTTATGTGTCTTAATATACAAAAATTTAATTACATAGAAATATTTAATCTCATAATTTAAAATTTTAAAAAAAATTAAATAAAATATATTTAAATATTTAAACAGATTTTTATAACACTCCCTTTAATAAAACAATTTATCATACTAACTCATAAACTTTATGTAAACTCTATATCCTTCCTACGGTCCTACCCCACACTCATTTTCATCCTTTTTAGCTTTCATCTTTCGCCTCCAAACCTTATAGCTATGGAGAGCAACTCGAGCACTGATCATGCTCGCTTCAACTTCGGACCTCCAATCCTTACAGTTTTTTATGATGATAAAATAAATAGACAATTATGTAGATAATTACTTTATAATAGCAAAAATTTGTGATTTAATTATACATTATATATATTCCACCATTAATATCGTATGTTAAAATACAAAAAAATTATATAATATGTTAAAAGTTATATGTTTACTTAAATAAGAACATCTATTTTTTATTAAAAATTATTACATAATTATATTCATCAAAATAATATCTATGTCTATAAATATTGGAAAAAGTAAAATGACTAGACGTGTGAAAACCGTGACGCAGGATACTTCACCTAGTTATATGAGGTAATGTTCTCTGTTTAGAACTAAATTTATTATTAGACTAGACCCGGGACCCCGCGCTTTGCGCGGGGCAATTACGGATTTCGTATACAACTTAATGTTTTAAAATATATGTCCTAAAATAAGATTGAGGATAATCATATTAGCAATCTTCTAATATTGCATGTAATATCAACAAAGTTAATTGAGAATTAATTTCTTATACGGTTCAACGTTGTTAAATATATGTCCCAAAATTATATTGAGACTAATCATATCTGCAATCTTCTAATATTGCATGTAATATCAACAAAGTTAGATTTATAAATGTAATCAATCAAGAAAATAAGTACTAATTACCATTATTTTTTGCTAAAACCAACCAACTTTTATATATACTAGAAACGGGCCTCCGCGCTACGCGCGGGGAAATTACAGTTTTTAATATGATTCAATGTTGTTTAATAGGCATCCTAAAATTAGATTGGGCTAATCATATTCACAACCCTTTATGATATAGAATCTAACCTCGACAAAGCAGTCTCTAATCTTTGTTCTATTAAAAAGAAAAAAAAAAGTTTAATTAGTGATTATGTTTTTCCTGAATGTTTTATTAATCATTTTAGCAATTGACACACAACTACCTATGAATTTGTCCCTCCCTTTAAAATCATCACATTACCTAATTAGCTCGGGTGCTTTTTTTTTGCCAAACAATTAGCTCGTGTATTGGTGTTCCTATTTTATTAGGGCTTAAATCAACAGACTGAAACCCGCGTACGGGTCTTGCGTAATTATAATTTCTTAAATGTTTCATAATAGATATTGAAATGATATTATATCATATAATCAAATGAGTTTGATGATTTGTACCTCTTCTCTCAATTCGCCAAATTGTTATATCATTTTGTAATATTATTGTAATATACGGGACATAAGTTTTTAAAAATATGATTTTTAATATTCTTGTAATGTACAGGACAAAAAAATTTTAAATATATGTTATTTGCGTATGCAATTTCTTCAATGCTCTATATGCTAAATTTTTGTTCAAGTCTTGTTTGCAGTATTATTACCAACTCCACAAATTTTGGTATATAAAATAAAGTAATCTATTTTGATTTATTAATAGCCAAGTTGGTGAATATATGATCTATTTTTCTGTCTATAACTCATTACAATTGAATAAACTCGAGGACCAGTTATTAAATGTCATTTCCCCATTGTATACATTTTTGACGTGTTTACTAAATTATCATGCTTGTTGGAAACTGAGTTTAAATGTTTGAAAACAACATGCTAGCATATTGCAATATGTAATATTGTTTACAATTACTAAAATTAGATGCAAACGGCCTCCGATAAGGGCTCAAAGTTTGGTACTAATGACGAAAAATGTAGTTTAGGATAAGTAAAAAGTAAACACTTCAAGCACAAAGAAATTGAAAGAGGAAAAAATGCATATCATATAGTTCACAACAAATCTCCCTCTTTGTATAAATTTAGTAATTGCAAAAGTTAAATCCTTTTACAAAGACACATGATACATGAATTGAATATAGGGAATTTAGATTCTTTGGTAAGTCGGTCCTCTAAACTCTGTAAACCTGCATATTATTTGTATATATATATACTCCATCCGTCCCAAAATATGAGTCTCATTGTACAAAAATATCTTGGATTAAGGCAAATGCTTTAACGTACATAAGTGCATTGGAAATGATGAATGTAAAATATTAAAATAATTCATTAACCAATGGGAGAAGAGTTTACAAATGAAAAGTACATAAGTGCATTGGAAATGATGAATGTAAAATATTAAAATAATATGAGTAAGGGTATAATTGGAAGAAGTTTATGGACAAAAAAAGAAATGGGACTAACATTTCGGGACACCCAAAAAGGAAAATGAGACTCATATTTTGGGACGGAGGGAGTATAATTTACTAAAGTCTTCATGTGTACCTTTGAAAAAAGTTATTGATCTGACTTTTTACTTTTTACTTTATTAATCTAATGATAAAGTCAATTACTGTAAAATCATACCATCCACTCCAAACCTCTATCCACATGAGAGGTTTGTAAGGTCTGTTTTAGTAAACACATAACAGTAAAAGTCGTTGCAAGTATATTAATTTGTCACAATAAGATCATTAACTATTAAAAAAATTATTTTGAAAAGAATTAAGATTGTCAACAAGAACACTGGAACTTATAACGGGATCAAGAGAGTCATCTTCCTTGCACATTAACCATGGAACACCAATATCTAATCCAACAACAATGTTAGCAGCCCATCTCATGTGATCACAACCTTCTTGTCCAAACATCTTTCTTTGCATTTTATATTTACATTCGATCTGAAAACACAAACTGATAGCACATAATTCAGTTTTTGAAATCAGAAACTCAAATTAATTTGACTAATCTTAATTACAAGAGGTCATGAAAAAAAGAGTCAATGAAAACATACAACATTGAGTGATGTTAAGACATTGAATTTCATGTGTACAAGAGTGATTGCCATGGAATTTCTTTTTATTATTGCCTTCAAAATGCTCAAAAATTCGATCTAGTTTTGAGCGCATTCTAGTTGCGCCCAAAACTGAACCGGGTTTTAAAAAAAAGTTTGGGGTGCCAGTTAAAACTTTCCGAGTGCGGGATTTTTCCCCACAATCATACGGTCAAGTATGTGCGCGAGGGGGAGAAAAGACAAGTAGACATCATTCACTGTCATCTATGTAAGAAGAAAATTACCATAGTCAAAATTGAGGTTGATCAGTGAATTTGAAAGGGAGAGTGGGGATCGAGGAATTGGGGGTTATCGGCAGTGGTAGATCTAGAAAATTTCTACCGTGGGGGCTCGTATTAGAATTAAGATTATAAATTATGTTCTATTTTTCTTGAGTATTATCAATTTGATTTAAACATATTCAATATAATATTAACCCACATTTAAATTTTAAATTAATTTAATTTATTTGTGGTAAAATCAATAATAAATATTCTTCTACTTTTTATTCTTGTATCAAATAAATATCTTGTACATAGAAATATCATATAAAAATTAATCTTTTTCTCTAATATTACCGATATTTAGTGGGTTTGATAGATATTAAAAATATAAAAACTCTGTATGTAAAAATTACATTTAGTTTCCTTACATTTTTAATAATCATGTTTCTCTGTTTAACACACCTCTTACTTTTCTTACCAAAATTCAAGAATAAATTAGAAAAAATCTCTATATAACTACTAAAGCAAATTACATTTCTTCAATTCTAGCTATGTCACGTGGCATACTCTTCATTCAGGTCATTCACCTGTCGTCATTTCATTGGTCACAATTTTTTATAATTTATTGTAATTTTCTCAAAAAAAATTAATTAAATTTGGAAAATCGTGTGCAAAAATATTACAAAAAGATTGCTTAAGATCTTTTAGATTACAAAAAGATTTGTATGTGTTAATTTTCTAGATTTTGACCTCCCAATATCCTATTATTTTATTTTACAAATATATATTTTATTTTTATGATATGACGTATCATAAAAAGATTGATTTGTTAATAAATAAGAGAAATAATTATATTTTTGTGTTATTGTAGTGTTTTCAATTATATATTTTTATATATGTTGAAATCAATTTATTTAAATTTGTTAAAAATTGACCCATGATAATTTGATCAAATAAGATTTTTGGTATTAAAAATTCAAGTATATTCGTTGTTTATTATATTTAAAATGTAAAAACTTAATTATATATCAATATAATTTTAAGATATAAACTTATTTTCATATAAAATTTTATATTACATAATACTCCTTACTACTAATTCACTATATCGAGTTATATAAACCCGCGCATGACGCGAGACCTAGTCTAGTTTGTGTATAAAATTAAAAGGCTAAAATGACTTACGTTATATTACATGGAAAATAAAATCAAACCAACTTCATGTAATTCTATTAATTACTTAGTAATTAATTACCGTTGTGTAAATTGAATTTTAAAAAAATATATTAAAAAGCTAACTACTTATATGATACTAAACCAGAGGAGTATAATTAGTATATCACATTTTTACTTAAAATTTAAAACAATTGAATCTCTAGTTTGGAAAATTTTAACCGTTGTACAGTTTTACAACGGATCTAATGAAAGAAAAAAAAGGAGGGTGTTGACATCTTTTTAAATTAGAAAAAATGGTTGATGTAAATTTATTTAGTGAAATCCTAAATTTATCAATGGAGGGAGCAACATTTATGAGGTACCAATTTCATTCAATTTTGGCATTGGATAGCCAATCTTTATATAGATAAGATAAGATATATATAGATAGATTAATTACTCCGTATTATATAGCAATATAACATTTATGCCTGAAACGAGAGCACGAGAATTATACTACTCCGGCTGTAGTACTCCTTATGTCCCATAATAAGTCTCATTTGTTTTTGACATATATGTCGATGTATGTTTTGTATTGTTAATATCTCAATTGTATATTAATAAACATTATAATTTTTCAATATCGTTAAAGTACTTATCGAAAAAATTACAAGATTCTCTCGATTTGTGAATAGTATCAAAAAATCAATGAGACTTATATTAGAGATGAATGGAGTATAGACCTGGCAACAATCGGGTTGACAAAAAATTTGGGTTGAATGGGTTCGGGACGGGTCAACCCAGCGGGTTTCAAATGTTTGTTTTTTCATTGTAATAAAGAAAATAAGATTTTAAAAATATTTTTATAATTAAATAATATTATTATATTGTTATTTAAAAAATATTGTTAATTTTGAATTTAAATGAAATAAAATATATGATAAGCGGTTCCCTCCATGAATTTCGAGAAGTTTGGATCGGTTTGTGTTTGACCAAAACGAATTCACGTATTTTTCAGGTCAGATTGGGTCGCATATTTTTCTCGTCGGATAGGGTTGATCCAACGAGAAAAATATGCGACCCACCACCCTATTCGTTTTCAGCCCCACTTTGTCAAAGCGCTAAAACATAACCTTTTTCTATTTTTATCAAGAAGCTTTGCATTCCAAAAAGGAATCCATGGTTCCTCAAACAACAAACAAACTAAAACAAATGACCTTTTTTTAGTAAAGCAAAACAAAATGAAAAAAGACATAGCCACGTATCCATTACCTATCAGATAAATCGTATACTTAGGCTTAGGCTCTGTTCGGGAAGCTTCTAATAAGCTAGCTTATTTTTCCAAAAAGTTTGAAATCCTAGCTTATTGTTTTCATAAGCTAGTTTATTTTTCTTTGAAATTAAGGGTAAAAATCAACTTGCCGAACAGGCCCTTATTGTATCCCTGTGTGTAATTTGTATTCATGAAAATCTCTAAGCAAGACGTACATATATATATACGAATATATAAGGGTAAACAAACATAATAATACGAGGTCTAATTAGCCTCGTACTGAAATCAACAGAGGTGCATATGTATTATATGAAAGAGCTAAAACTCGAACTCGTGCATCTAGTTTAATTTGGCTGTACATGCTATTCAGTTTTAGCCAACAAAATTCTATTTTAACTAAAATCAATTTGATAATAGAAACATTATCACTGCTGGAAAACGCAGCTATAGCTATAAACCTTTAACTACGTTATTATTTGTGTGAAATTTTATGGCTATTAGCCACAATTATTGCTACGAAAAATCATTTTATAACTATACTGCCATGAAATAAATTTTATGGCTAACTGTCATGGCTATATAGCCATGAAATAAAATTTCGTGGCTAAAATCGCACCTATGTTACAACAAAATTCTTTTGAAGCTAAGTTTGTGGCTAAGGTCGAAGCTATGTAGCCATGAATTTACTTTGTAGCTAAATTTAAAGGTATATAGCCTTAAATGTATTTGCGGCTATTCTTAGTAGCTGTTTTCGTGGTCAAATCATGCTATACATTAAATGTTTTTTGTACCAACTTAGAACAATGCATTAACTCTTTTTTCTACTTTACCAACTCTAAACATCCGATTCTCTTCCAAACTCAAATCTCTCTCAAATTTCAAATTAAATCTCTCTCAAACTTCAAACTCTCCATATTCAACAAATTGGATTTTGAGTTCGTTAATGAGGTAACTAATTTCTTAATCGTTTTTCTTTATTGTGTAAACTTGTTTTTGTAATCTTCTACATATTATTTAAGATTTGTTTTGTTCTTGACCTTCTAGATCTAGGTTAATGAACAAGAAGCAAAATTGCTAAGAGTTCATACTTTTACATGTCTTTTAGATTTTGTTTTGCCCTTCTAGCTAGATTTTGTTCATGATTTTTGCACAAGTAGCTAAAAGTTCGAAATTTTAACATGTTGAGCTTAGATTTTATATGAAAATTACGCATAACTAATGATTTGTATCATGGTTAGATTATTTATCATTAGCCACGAAATGGTTCTTTGAGGCTATGTTCGTAGCTATTTTATAAGGTTAAAGTTTGTTAATTATAGCTTGTTTTATAAGGTCATGGATATGATTGTTTTATATATGAGTGATGTAATTGATGATTTGTATACGTTGTAGATATAGATATGGAAAATCGTAATTGGATGTATGATAGATGGCTATCTAACGACGGTGGTGGGTGGAAAACCGAGTTCATCAATGGTGTTGAAACATTTATTACGTTTGCAACATCACAAGTGCATTTGATGGACGAGAATAAGATTAGATGTCCTTGTTCGAAATGTAAGAATGGAAGATTTCGAGAGATAGACATGGTTCGAGTTCATCTTTATCAAAAGGGTTTCGTTGAAAATTATCTATTGTGGAATGAACATGGAGAATCACTAGTCACCAATACATTCTCTTTACAAGAGTTGTCATCCTCAAATCACAATGACATGGATTTCTTTGGGATAGGGAAGCATTTGTTTGATAATTTGAACCCTACTCAAAGAATGGTTTTTGATGCAGCTGGTCCCAGTTTTGTTCCACCTCCATGGTTTAACCCTAACAGTTCAGCCCACGAGCCCCACACTAGCCAGTTTGAGGTTGAGAACAATATGAGTTTTGCAGAAGAACCAAACATGGCTCAACAAACAACGCCAATATTTGGTCATGTCCATGACGATGCTTCTTTCTTATCTGAGCGTTTTTCTGATGTATTGAAGGCAGCAGAAGAGCCATTATATTATGGTTCTAACATGTCACAGTTAGCTGCAGTGGGCTCTTTTATGGAGTTAAAGACCAAATACAACTTGTCACAAGCTGGGTATAGCGCTCTTCTTCAAAAAGTTAGTGATGTTTTGCCAACAGACAACAAGTTACTATGAGCAGAAGAAGTTGACTAGAGAGTTGGGATTGCCACAACAGAAGATACATCTATGCCCCAAAGGTTGTATGTTGTTCTGGAAGGATGATGCAAATGAAACTGAGTGTAGATTTTGTAAGAGTCCGAGATATAAACCTTGTTTATCTCATAAAGGAAAACCAATACCCAATTTGGTGTTAAGATACTTGCCTATAACCCCGCGCTTGCAGAGAATGTATGCTATGAAGGAAACAGCTGCAAAGATATGTTGGCATGCTGAACACCGAACTGATGAAGGGTTTATGAGTCACCCTTCAGATGCTGAGGCTTGGAAACATTTTGATCAAACCTTTCCGGATTTTGCATCAGAAACCCGTAACATGAGATTATGTTTATGTTCAGATGGATTCTCCCCTTTTGGAAATTTTGGCAAGACATATTCAACTTGGCCAGTGATTGTCACTCCTTATATCCTACCACCTGAGATGTGCATGCAGACTCGTTTTCTTTTCTTAAGCACCATTGTTCCCGGTCCACGGAATCCAAAGAAGCTAATAGATGTTTGCATGCAACCTTTGATTGATGAGCTGCTAATGCTATGGACAAACGGTGTGCCAACATTTGATGCATCTACAGGGGAACACTTCAGGATGCGTGCAACTCTTATGTGGATAGTGAGTGACTTTCCACAATATGGGATGTTGAGTGGGTGGAGTACTGTAGGTAAACAAAACCTTCACCCTCCAGATGGGGATCATGATTTGATACGCAGTTTGGCTTGGGCCCCTTCAAAAAAAGTTCTATCATGGCCTGCATATTTTATCAATGGTTATAAATATGAAACTCTACAACGAGGAGAAGGCAAACTAACAATGAATAGTGGTGTTTGTGTACAAGCCTTCAACGGTGATACTCAATCTTATTTCTTTGGGCTAATAGAACAAATTCTGGAGTTCGAGTTCACCGGTTTGCCTTGGAAGAAGATTGTCATGTTTAAGTGTTTGTGGTTTGATCCTTCTATTAATGGAACGAGAGTCCATCCACAATACCGTTTCCAAGAAATAAATTGGAAGAGGTGGTACAGAAATCACGACCCTTTCGTCTTTGCCCAACAATGCATCCAAGTTTATTATGCTGACTATCCAGGAGTATGATTGTACTTATATGATTTTTGTTAACTAGTGTCTCTTGTTCTTGGACTTCTTGTTTGATCTTTTATCACTATTAGAAAATAGGTTAATGGCCTTAGATAGCACAAAGGAGGAGAATCATGGGGAGGAATCTGTGGATGAAGGTGAATTTTATGCATGAAGTGAGTTGAGACTCTATCTTTATCTATTATATACACTGTTAAACTTAAAGCCATTTCTTCATAAAAAATTGCGTCATGATAAGCGGTGTTTTACATACCGCAACTATGGATTATTAGCTAGTTTTGTATAGGATTATGTTATTTGTTTCTATGTAATCTGTATCATGGAGTTGTTCGAGAGAAGATTTACATACGAGATTCCAAGAGATGATACGAAGCATTGGAAGCATTGAAGCATAAGGAAGAAGCTGCTGAAGACGAAGACGAAGACTTGAAGAAATCAACAGCTGCTACCTCAGACGACACAGCCGCACCCGCGGGTCTCAAGCCACACCCGCGGGTTTCACCCTCAGCCAAGGATCCGAGAAAGCACAAGCCGCGCCCGCGGGTCCCAAACCGCGCCTGCGGCCCTCTGCCATCCTGAAATTCTGGAGAATCCAAAACCGCGCCCGCGGCTCTCAACCCGCAGGTGTGGTTCCTCGACAGAAGAATCAAATTGATGTCTTTGCCATTTGAAGTAATTTGTGTTCAATTCTGTAACTTTCCACACGTTTTTATTACCTTAATGTGGTTGTTACAATAGTTGGTGACTATTTAGGTTGTGGAGGATCATCCTTGGAAAAACACCTTTTGTTTACTTAAGTTTTTGGAGAGTTTTTCACAAACTTACGAGTTGCTAAATGATACGCTGCACTTTGTATAGCGTAACTAGGGGTTATTACATTGATTTAGGAGTATTATTATATGTGTTTCGAGTCATTGTTATGTTCTGAGATATTTATTAAGAAGTGAAGAATTGAAGATCAGAACCAAAGAATATTGAAGATTTGAAGAAATCACCGACGGCGATCGCCATGGATCAGCGGCGATCGCGGTGGAGCAACAGAGAGGAGCCGAGAATATTTAATAAATCCGCGACCGCGGATTAATATCCGCGATCGCGGGTATTATGCTGGATTCCCCTTCGTGCGCGAGCTAGGCCGTGATTTTTGCTGGCCCATTTAATGAAGAAGCAGATGGGGCCCACATTGGAAGTTGCAGCCATAATCAACTATTTGAAGCAAGCAGCTGCACAATTGGAAGCAAGCAGCTCAAGAAGGAATTGAAGCCGAGCTCACCTTTTTCCATCCGTGCTTTAGTTTGATTTATTTCTTTTCCTTGTTTTGTTTCTTTCCTTTTATTAATTAGTTTTAGGATATATCTTTTATCATATATTTTTAGGGTTAGTCTCTATTTAAGAACCCTAGTTTCTTTCTTTCTATTATCATCTTTTCTATCATCTTTTCCATCAGACAATTTAGTTCTGCAACCATGAGCAGGAACTAATCTCCATTGTTTTACTTAGCGGTTGAAACCTTCAGTTATTAAGTTGTGAGATTTCTAAACTCTTGTTCTTTTCCTATGGGTTTGTATTAATTCTCTTGTTCTTCATCTATTGATTTCTATTAGTTTTGCTAGCTTGATCACCTAGTTTGATTGATAGTTTTCTATTGCTAGACTAGGAATATACGGTGGAATTCCTTGTCATTGTAGCATTCACATCTGCATGATCTGGTAGTTGATTGCTTTTATGAGAGAGAATTGATTGCATGTTAATACTTGACGGTTGTAAGTTATTGCATGCATCCTTATGATTCTTGTGCCCTTTGCTGCTATTTCATCTAATCTTGAGAGGTTTCCCTGATTGTTGAATAGTAAGTATTATCAGAACCGGTTGGCCTGCTGATATATTAAAGATTGAAATAGGAACATTCCCTAGGATTGAATAAAACTTGAGATAAATCTATGATCAACTTGATTGACTGTTGTGTGGATACTTGCTAGGTGAAACCCCTTCTCATCATATTCTCACCCAAACTCCCTTTGTTTGATACTTGTTACTTTTGTGTTTCATACAATCAAAAAAAACCCTGGTTACTTGTTACTTGTTCGTTAGTTGGTATTTCGCTTGACTGCATAGCGATTGGTGTTTTGATTCCCTTGGGTTCGACCTCTACTTGCTTGCTATACTTTAGTTAGTGTTTAGAGTTTTCTTTGATTTGGCACTACGACTTTAGCCTCATCAAATTTGGCGTCGTTGCCGGGGAATTGAATTATTCCAATTCTGTGCTAATTGTGAAATTATCAACTGTTTGGTGTGAACCTTTATGGTTCAGACCCGTGCTACTGATTCATCTCTTGTTTCCTTTGACCCAGAGATTGAAAGGACGTTCCTTCGGAACCAAAGAGCAGCTCTGAACCAAGATAACGAGATGGGTGATCGACATGGACCGTCATTGCCTACTATGAGGCAACTCACTACCCCAGACTTAAACCAACAACCTTTAGCAGTGAGGTTTCCTGAGATTGAAGAAGGTGTGAATTTTGAATTAAAAGCTGGTTTAATTAATGAGCTACCACACTTCCATGGATTAGTAGGAGAAGATCCCAACAAACACTTGGCTCAATTCCATGCCATTTGTTCTAGTATGAAGCCAAGAGGTGTTACTGAGGAGCAGGTCATGCTGAGAGCTTTCGGATTTACTCTGAAAGACGCTGCGAATGATTGGCTCTATTATCAAGCTCCAGGGAGTATTGATACATGGACTAAGATGAAAAAAGTCTTCTTGGGGAAATATTTTCCAGCCACAAAACTGAGCAGCTTGAAGAAGGAGATCACGAATCTTCAAGAACATTCAACTGAGAGTCTCTATGAGTATTATGAGAGATTCAAGAAGCTTTGCTCAAGCTGCCCATTCCATAGTTATACAGACCAAGATCTCCTCATGTACTTATTTAGTGGCCTGATTTATGAGGATCGTCGAATGGTGAATGCATCCTGTGGAGGTAACTTTTTAAGATTGACTATACCTCAGGCTACTGAAATGTTTGAGGAATTAGCTGAGAGCTCAAGGCAGTTTGGTAGCAGGCAAAGAACACAGTCAGTAAGTTCACTTGATCCCACTAAAATTCAAAGTGATATGAATGAACTGAAAGATATGATGAAGTCTTTTATGCTGCAAAGTGGTGGTCAACAACTCCAAGAGCCGAATGCTGAGGTAAACGCTGTTGGTGGATGGCAACCAAGGCCAAGGTATGATTCTCATAATTTTAATTATCAGCAACCTAGACCTCAGAATTCCATGACTGTTGAAGATATGATCAAGTCCTTAGCTCAAACTGTGATGCAACAAAATGCTAAAACGGAATCGAGTATCCAGAATCTTGAAAATCAGTTAGGACAGATTGCTCAAGCTGTGAGTAAATTAGAGGCCAGGGAACCGGTAAGAAACCCGAGAGAGAACGTCAGTGCAATGTTCTTGAGGAGCGGAAAAACTTTAAATGACTGTTCTGTGCCAAAACCGCGATCGCCAGATCTGAGTGGCGATCGCCATGAGATTACAGAGAGCAAAACAGGATCTGCATCCCGACCGCCGCCATATAGCGATGGCGATCGCCATGCCATTCCAGAAGCTGAGGTGCAAAATCATCCGCGACCGCGATCGCCAGTTGTTGATGGCGATCGCCAGGAGACCCCTGAGTATATTGATAATTATGTTCGCCCGAATTTTCCACCTCTATTCTCTCAGAAGCCTGTTGCTCCCTTTCCTGAGGCATTGAAGGATACTCGAAGGCTGGATGACGACAAAGAAATCTTCGAAACCTTTAGTAGGTGTGAGGTAAACATTCCTTTGCTCAAACTTGTTAAGAGTATTCCTAGATTTGCTATGTTTTTGAAAGAAGTTTGCACTATTAAAAGAAACCAAAAACTGAAAGGAAAGAAGAAAGTTGAAGTAAGTGAACAAGTTTCTGCAGTGTTTCAAAAACGCATGCCTAAGAAATGTGGTGATCCAGGCATATTTAGCATTCCATGTGTGATTGGTGAAACTAAATTTCACAAAGTCATGCTAGATTTAGGTGCATCAATCAATGTTTTGCCTTACTCTTTGTATGAATCACTAGGCTTAGGACCTTTGCATAAAACAGGAACTGTTATTCAACTTGTTGATAGGTCTACTGTATACCCGAAGGGGGTTGTTGAAGATGTTCTTGTTATGGTTGGTGATCTGATTTTTCCTGCTGATTTCTTTGTGTTGGATATGGAGCATGCTAATAATGTCACACCTATACTGTTAGGTAGACCTTTCATGAAAACTGCCCAAACGAAAATTAATGCTAATAGTGGGACTCTCTCTATGGAGTTTGATGGGGATAAGGTAGAATATAATATTTATGACATGGATCCCATTGATAAGAATTCTCTATGTGCTATTGATGTGATTAAGCCTACTTGTAAGGATAAATTGCAACCTGTTTTAGAGAATCCCTTAGAGCCCCCAAAAGTAGATATTGTTTTGTCTACTAACATGCAGGAGTGCTGATGAGGCTAAAGTCGTAGTGTCAAATCAAAGAAAACTCTAAACACTAACTAAAGTATAGCAAGCAAGTAGAGGTCGAACCCAAGGGAATCAAAACACCAAATCAATGCAGTCAAGTGAAATATCAATTAGTAACAAGTAACCAAAGGGGGGGGGTTTGATTGCAAGAACACACAAGTAACCAGTAACAAGCAGAGGAAGTTTGGGTGAGAATATGATGAGAAGGGGTTTCACCTAGCAAGTATCCACACAACAGTCAATCAAGTTGATCATAGATTTATCTCAAGTTCTATTCAATCTAGGGAATGTTCCTATTCCAATCTTTAATATATCAACAGGCCAACCGGTCCTGATAATACTTACTATTCAACAATCAGGGAAACCTCTCAAGATTAGATGAAATAGCAGAAAAGGGCACAAGAATTATAAGGATGCATGCAATAACTTACAACCGTCAAGTATTATCATGCAATAAATTCTCTTTCATAAAAGCAATCAACTACCAGATCATGCAGATATGAGCGCTACAATGACAAGGAATTCCACCGTATATTCCTAGTCTAGCAATAGAAAACTATCAATCAAACTAGGTGATCAAGCTAGCAAAACTAATAGAAATCAATAGATGAAGAACAAGAGAATTAATACAAACCCATAGGAAAAGAACAAGAATTTAGAATCTCACAACTTAATAACTGAAGGTTTCAACCGCTGGGTAAAACAATGGAGATTAGTTCTTGCTCATGGTTGCAGAACTAAATTGTCTGATGGAAAAGATGATGATAAAAAGTTAATAAAAGAAAGAAAGAACTAGGGTTCTTAAATAGAGATATAACCCTAAAAATATATGGTAAAAGATAAATCCTAAAACTAAAATAAGGAAAATAAAAGAAAGGAAACTAAACAAAACACAAAAGGAAAACAAATAAATTAAACTAAAGAAAACAAGCACGAAGGCTCGGCTAATATATTCATATGTGCTGCTTGCTTCCTCTAATTCAATATGTGGGCCGGCCTGCTTACTTCACCCCACAACCCGTCTCGCGCACAAAGGGGAATTCAGCATATTATCCGCGATCGCGGATTTATTAAATATTCTCGGCTCCTCTCTGTTGCTCCACCGCGATCGCCGTCGGTGATTTCTTCAAATCTTCAATATTCTTTGGTTCTGATCTTCAATTCTTCACTTCTTAATAAATATCTCAGAACATAACAATGACTCCAAATACTTGTGATAACACTCCTAAACTAATGTAATAACCCCTAGTTACGCTATACAAAGTGCAGCGTATCAAATACCCCCATACTTAGACTTTTACTCGTCCCGAGTAACTTACACAAAAGCTACCCATACAATAAAATACTCAAAGCCTCAGGAAGTACAAGAATATCTCCTAGTGATTTCATAACCAATAAACTCCTCCAAAACACACAAAACACAACAACAATAATCAAGAAGAATGTGATAAAATAATAACATACCCAGAACTACACCTTATTCCTCCAAGTGGCCTACCCGAATCCTCCTATACGCCTCCTTCTTATGTCTCCATACGCCAAGATGATAAAAATCCTGAAACACTCAATTTTTTTATTTTTATAACACTCATCTTGCTTGGGCGCCTTTTCAGGTTTTCATCCCAACCACTCAATAATTGTTCCAAGCTCACAAAACTCACATCACTCAAGACTTATTTTGCCCCAGCCTAATGCCGGTCAAGCCACCTTCTTATTGCATAGATCTTGCTATCCAAGGATTTTGTATGCCTTTTTTCAATTTTTGTGGCTTTTTCATACAATATATATTCAATAAGCTCATGCAGATACAACCAACACCCAAATAATTACATGTGAATACATTCTCCTCCCCCATACTTAAACATTGCATTGTCCTCAATGAAATGGAAGACATAAAAACGAACTCAGGGAAGGAGACAGAAGACTCACATACAAGGTCGGATGACCTTCCTCCAATAAAACTCAAAGTGTGGTAGAATGAGAAACTAGATGAGCACTAAATGTAATCCAATAATGCATAGCTCATCTAAAGCAAAAGAAAGAATACCTCCAATGTAGAAAGTGACCAAACAAATCAACTCCTTGCAAAGAACATGGTCACAACAAGCTAAGCTCCAACGAATGTAGATCTAGAATGATAGTACTAATGAAACCAAACTTGATGTAATACAACTCCTTACTTTCTTTTCTCTCATATATTTTTTTTTTCTCTGCACTCTATTTTTTTTTAATCCGATATATTATTTTTTTCTCGGAATGATTTTCGGATATTTTTTTATTTTTTTTAGACGGGATAGAAGACTTACAGCGAGATTGGCTACTGACTGTAGCTGACCCTAAGCTTCGGTGATTTCCTCCTGTCCATAGAAAAACTAAAAAGAAAATTAAACCGAACAAATAAAAACAAACTCGAACCTCGGGTTGCCTCCCGAGTAGCGCCTTATTTTATGTCGTGGCTCGACATGAAACTCAAGAGATTTAACTAACGCCATTTGGCTTTGTAAAAACAGTCGTTTGTCTTAATTCTCTCTTGAACCACTCATGGAACGCCTTAAATCTCGTTCCTCTTACCTTAACCACCTTGTCTCTAGCAATGAAGGTGGTTTCATTTACTTTCTCCTCCTTGACCGTATCAGGCGGCTGTTTAAGCTCAATGTCAAGTGCATGCACACTAGACATCAATGGTATCTCGCCTGGCGAGGTCAGTAATGGAGGGGGATTGCCCAAAGGATGTGGAGAGAGCTTACCTTTAGGCTCTGGCTTAGCATGGCACTCCTGCATGTTAGTAGACAAAACAATATCTACTTTTGGGGGCTCTAAGAGATTCTCTAAAACAGGTTGTAATTTATCCTTACAAGTAGGCTTAATCACATCAATAGCACATAGAGAATTATTATCAATGGGATCCATGTCATAAATATTATATTCTACCTTATCCCCATCAAACTCCATAGAGAGAGTACCACTATTAACATCAATTTTCGTTTGTGCTGTTTTCATGAAAGGTCTACCTAACAGTATAGGTGTGACATTATTAGCATGCTCCATATCTAACACAAAGAAATCAGCAGGAAAAATCAGATCACCAACCATAACAAGAACATCCTCAACAACCCCTTTCGGGTATACAGTAGACCTATCAGCAAGTTGAATAACAGTTCCTGTTTTATGCAAAGGTCCTAAGCCTAGTGATTCATACAAAGAGTAAGGCAAAACATTGATTGATGCACCTAAATCTAGCATGGCTTTGTCAAATTTAGTTTCACCAATCACACATGGAATGCTAAATATGCCTGGATCACCATATTTCTTAGGCACGCGTTTTTGAAACACTGCAAAAACTTGTTCACTTATTTCAACTTTCTTCTTTCCTTTCAGTTTTTGATTTCTTCTGATAGTGCAAACTTCTTTCAAAAACTTAGCAAATCTAGGAATACTCTTAACAAGTTTGAGCAAAGGAATGTTTACCTCACACCTACTAAAGGTTTCGAAGATTTCGTTGTCGTTCTCCAGCCTTCGAGTATCCTTCAATGCCTCAGGAAAGGGGGCAACAGGCTTCTGAGAGAATAGAGGTGGAAAATTCGGGCGAACATAATCGTCAATGTACTCAGGGGGCTCCTGGCGATCGCCATCAACAACTGGCAATCGCGGTCGCGGATGATTTTTCACCTCAGCTTCTGGAATGTCATGGCGATCGCCATTGCCATATGGCGATCGCGGTCGCGATGCAGATCCTGTTTTGCTCTCTGTAATCACATGGCGATCGCCACTCAGATCTGGCGATCGCGGTTTCGGCACAGAACAGTCATTTAAAGTTTTTCCGCTCCTCAAGAACACTGCACTGACGTTCTCTCTCGGGTTTCTTACCGGTTCCCTAGCCTCTAATTTACTCACAGCTTGAGCAATCTGTCCTAACTGATTTTCAAGATTTTGGATGCTTGATTCCGTTCTAGCATTTTGTTGCATCACAGTCTGAGCTAAGGACTTGATCATATCTTCAACAGTCATAGAATTCTGAGGTCTAGGTTGCTGATAATTAATATTATGAGAATCATACCTTGGCCTTGGTTGCCATCCACCAACAGCGTTTACCTCAGCATTCGGCTCTTGGAGTTGTTGACCACCACTTTGCAGCATAAAAGCCTTCATCATATCTTTCAGTTCATTCATATCACTTTGAATTTTAGCGGGATCAAGTGAACTTACTGACTGTGTTCTTTGCCTGCTACCAAACTGCCTTGATCTCTCAGCTAATTCCTCAAACATTTCAGTAGCCTGAGGTATAGTCAATCTTAAAAAGTTACCTCCACAGGATGCATTCACCATTCGACGATCCTCATCAATCAGGCCACAAAATAAGTACATAAGGAGATCTTGGTCAGTATAACTATGGAATGGGCAGCTTGAGCAGAGCTTCTTGAATCTCTCATAATATTCATAGAGACTCTCAGTTGAGTGTTGTTGAAGATTTGTGATCTCCTTCTTTAAACTGCTCAGTTTTGTAGCTGGAAAATATTTCTCTAAAAAGACCTTTTTCATCTTAGCCCATGTATCAATACTCCCTGGAGCTTGGTAATAGAGCCAATCATTCGCAGCGTCTTTCAGAGTAAATCCGAAAGCTCTCAGCATGACCTGCTCCTCAGTAATATTAGTTTACTGATCTACTTTTTGTTTTGAAATGACTTAGAATTAGTTCTTAATTTTTTTTTTGTTTTCTGGAATTAAAATCTATTTGAAGCTCTATAATGGCTCTAGAACCAGACTAAGTTCGTTTAGTATTTGCTGTTGTGGTGATAATTTTTACTTTTTGTTCAAGTATCTGATTTTGGCATAGTTGAAATGTAGCTGCAGAAGAAGGAATTTATGAATTTGAGGCTATTAGCAATTCCAGAAATGATATAAAAAAGATGGGCAATTTCAGTTTTATGCACTTGACATAATCCCCTTTGTTTTCTTCTAAGCATTTCTTTAACGCCTCAACATCACAAGGTGACATTATTTTCTTCATTGTATCTACCTTCTGATCCATGTATATAAAGCCCTTTAAACTAAAACAAACAAACTTTAAGCTTATGCATTATCCATAAAAGTCATGGATTAAAATTGATAACATTATACTTCACACACACTATTGATTTAGTTTTGCTGCATAAGAAGAGTGCTTCAACTTCTTTATTAGATTAAGCACTAGTGTTTTCTTATCACATTCTCCATGAGATGATAATTTCAATGGGAGAATAAAAATACAGCAGATAAATAAGATGACATAGACTCATACATTTTTCTTGATTTGGATCTTTCTTATAAATCATTTAAGTCTCTATGTAAGAAAAATAATAGAAAAGATGCAGTTGTTGACCAAAGAAACTGCAGGTAATTGACCCGCAACTTCGATTTAGCCTGTTCAAGCTTATCAAATCTTGATTCATGTATCCATTAATCTCAGTTTTAAGCGTTACATTTTTTAGTCTACATTCTCCATTAGGCTCCGGTGCAAATGTATCAGAATTGGCTTTTCAGAACAGCTCATAATTTGCAGAAGCAGAAATTGCAAAAATGAAATGAAATAGCTTCAGTATAAGAAATTTATACACACAGACCACTGAACATTAGAGTTCTTTTTTATATAGTAATATGCTTTAGATGTATGCAGACCACTGAACATTATTACTGTTATTTCAGGAAACTCAAGATTTCACCAAAGAAGATTGCAACCAAGCGTAAGAAGCTGGTTAAAACAAGTGATTTATGCAGAACAGAGGAGACAACCACATCAACTGACTTAGTGGATATACCAAAACCTATAACTTTAGGAGAATTTAAATCTTTATCAGTTTTATTAGATTTTATCTAAGATGAATAATGTTTACGAATGATGCAGTAGCTACTGATTTTTACCACTACGGTTTAATAATTATTGAAGACGTTTTTATTGAATATTGTAATGGTCATTTGGGAACATATTCGGACTTAGATGGTATGATATTCAGTAATAATATGCAAGGGAAAATTCACTTTACATATACGTATCATCCTTCAAACTACTCCTACGTATATCAAATTTTACACACCCAAACACTCTTACGCATGACTACAAACAGGAAAACAATTGTTTCATAACTTAACATATCATGCATACCAAAAACACGAATATCAACAATCTTAGTATGAATACAATATGTACCAATTATGAATACGGATTACTTAAATGAATAAACCCCAATTTGAAATATTCATAACTCCGCGATTCAATATTCACTAGTCAATAATTGTAATCATCCATAATTTTCTCCCCATAAAGGGTTTTTCTTGACTTGGAAACCTAGGTATCCAACACTTTGAATTACGGTCATCGGGATGAACAATACAATCGGTTCCATAATCGAATTCAGCTTCTTCCTCTTCATCAACGTCTGTTATTCCAGTTTCGCAAACCTCCATATCATCTCCTGAATTGTCAGTCACCAAATCATCACTTGACCATTCATCGACCACTTTTTTACCTGGGAAAAAAGTAGAACACTTATAACTGAATATTCAACAGTATACCACGAATAACAAGGTTGAATATCAGAATATCGTCTTCTTTCGTAATGGAAACCCTAAAACCTAATATATCACTATTGGAACACGAATATTCTACAGTCGAACACGAATAAAAAAGATAAACATCAGAATATCGTCTTCTTTATGTTTTCATTAATTTATTTCATAATGGAACTCCTATAACTGAATATTCTACAGTCGAACACGAATAACAAAGATGAACAACGGAATATCGTCTTCTTAATATTGGAATAAAAGTCTTTCGTAATGGAAAACCTAAAACCTAATACTTCAGAGGAAGAACCGAATAACAAAGTTGAATAACAGAATACCGTCTTCTATCGTAATGGAAACCCTAAAACCTAATATATCACTATTTGTACTGAATATTCTACAGTCGAACACGAATAACAAAGATGAATAACGGAATATCGTCTCCTTAATATTGGAATAAAAGTCTTTCGTAATGGAAAACCTAAAACCTAATACTTCAGGGGATAAACCGAATATCAAAGTTGAATATCAGAATACCGTCTTCTTTCGTAATGGAAACCCTAAAACCTAATATATCACTATTTGTACTGAATATTCTACAGTCGAACACGAATAACAAAGATGAACAACAGAATATCGTCTTCTTAATATTGGAATACCGTCTTCTTTCGTAATGGAAAACCTAAAACCTAATACTTCAGGTGAAGAACACGAATAACAAAGATGAATATTAGAATACCGTCTATTTTCGTAATGGAAACCCTAAAACCTAATATATAACTATTACAACACCCGAAGAAGATGAATATCTCACATTAGAACACGAATACACAAACTGTACTGTAAACATGAATATCGATTAATCAAAATCGAATATCTCTTGCGCAACATAAGCCATTGATTTTTGCAGATTTCGTCGAACAACAAAGTAACCATAACTAAATACTAAGAAACCCTAATTCTCAAGAACTAACCTTTACGATCAACTTCTTCCGTAGACATTGTAACTTTTAGCGTCAATGGAAAAAGAATTTAAAACTTCAAGAAGAATGAAGATCTGGAAGAAGAGCAAGAGCGTTAATGTTGTGAACATGGATTCAGGCTGCAATGGAGAAAAATAAATCGTCATTCTTTCTCTCTGTTTAACCGTCATTCTATCTCTTTCTCTCTCATGTTTAACGTTTAAAATTTAAATGAAAAAATCACAAAATCACAAAATCCTACAAATACGTTAACTGCTAACAATTACATACTCTCTCTCCTATTAATTTCTTTTTCTTTTTTTTCCACCATTAATCCAAGCCATTGATTTAATCTCATCCAACGCTCCTAATCAATCCCCTTGTTACACCACAAAATCCGTTACACTGGAACCGGCCTCTATATATATATTTATCTATTATTATGTTATCAATCTAATTAAGTTGAGTTATTAATGAACTTAAATTATAAAACATAAATCGTAAAACTATAAACTATAATCTATAAATTATAAATCATAAAGTACAAACTACAATCTATAAACTATAAATATATTATTAAAATATTTATTACGTGTGACCCCGTACATGGTACGGAAACACACGCTAGTATCAACTATAATGTAGCATGATTTACATTATAAGCTACTTAGATTTAGGGGGTTGATATTTACATCGATGTATTTTAGTTTTGAGCTATTAAACAATAACGCTATTAGCTAGCGTTCTAATTGTTTTCAAAAAAAAATTAAAAATGCTGTCCAATCACGTTTAATATACATGGCTCAAAAAAACAAACATTGCCGGTTCATATAAGGCTTCCGTAGATTTACTATGGCTCGACCGGGACCGGACCGGCGGTTCGAACCGGAACCGGACCGGGTCAAAATCGGAACCGGACCGGAACCGGTAGGAATCGGTTTTGACCCGTTCCGGTTCGAGAAATCCTTTTTTTCGAACTGGCGGTTAAAAAAAAATTTAAAAAAAAATAAAATATGAATTTGAAGAGAATAGCAATATAGCATACCTGCATTTACAGGTTTTTGGCCGATGAAGATTTCGAGAGAGTTTGGCCAAATTGGATGGAGAATTTGCGAGACGTCGTTATCCCTAACGCCAACAACAAACTGAGAAAGAGCCTGAAGAAACAAAGCACCATCAATGGCGTCCAAAATCTGACCAAGAACGCTTCGACTACATAGGAATTCGCTAGGGTTTCGCGACGCATCAAATACTCTGAAATTCTCCGAAATCGGAAAGCAATTGGGGCTTTCGTCGAGTTCAAGAAAGGATGGGAAGATCTTGGCGGCGAAATCTAACGCCGAGTAGAAGATCGTCTGGAAGTGCGAGACGTGGCTGGAGAGAAGATCGTCGGCAGAGAATGAAGCGTGAGACTGCGAGAGGAGAGTATTCTTGAGCGTTTCAAGCCATTCTTGAGTGTTCTTCTTGCTGCTGAAGAGAGCTGTAAACAGAGACCGCCATTAATGGACAAATTCAAGGTTTGACGAAGAAACGGAAAGAGGAACTTTATATATACCTTTCATTTCATTTCATTTCAAGAAGATGGTGGTTTCAATCCGTTTTTAGGAAATTGCAAAAATTGCCCCATAACTTTCAGAGTTTTTATTTTCTGTAAAAATGGAGGGGTAAAAGTGTAATTTCGCATGTTTTAACGGAATATCTAACGGAAACTGTTTACGGGTGGTGAATTGTAAGAAAAGTATAGAATTTGGGTGGTTAAAAATAAATACGTCAATAGTGGGTGGTTACCTGCAAATTCCGACAAATAGCGGGTGGTTTCCTGCAAAAACCCCTTGTTTTTAATTGTTTTTAATCATATTATTTAATTGTTCTTAATCATATTATGGCGGATCATTTTGACACCCAAGAGAGTGATAATGTCACTTCTCCCACTCCCACTCCCACCTCCCAAGTTAGGTCCTCCGCTAGGGGTAGGACCGCTAGGCCTCAAGGGCAAGCTAGCGGTTCGAGGCCGGCTAGGGGTAGGGGGGGGAGGACCGGGACCGGGTCCTCCGGGAACCAATCCCGGAAACTAACATCTCCTGTTTTTACAAAGTGGTTTACTAAATTAGAACCCGGTATCGAGGAACTCGAGGCCGAGGATTATGATCCCGGACTAATTATTGTTTCTTGTAACTTTTGCGAGGCAACATTCCAATGGAAGAAAAGTGGAGGATATGGAACCCTTCAACGACACATGGAGCACAGACACGTCGCCGAGATGGGAATGCTAGGGGGACAAGCGCAAATTTCCGGCGGATTTGCATCTTCTACTAGCGGTAACCCTTTATTTCGTTTTGATCATGAAGCTAATAGTGTAGCATTAGCCGAAGCTATTTGTGTTGATCATTTAGCATTTCGATTTAGTGAAAATGTAGGATTTAATGAGTATATTAAAGAGCATACACAACCCGCTTTTAAATCCGTATCTAGGAAAGTGATTAAGAAAAACGTAATTAAGGCTTATAAAAGACACAAGGCCGAATTAGTTTCTTATTTTTCGCAAAATGATATGAATGTTTCTATTTGTAGTGATATATGGAGTGATAATACTCAAACCCATTCTTACATGGGTGTTACATGTCATTTTGTAGATCATCATTTTACAATGCAAAAACGTTTATTGGCATTTAGAGTCTTTGATGATTCACATACCGCACAAAATATTGTTATGATGATTCGTACAATTTTAGAAGAATATAGACTACTTAATAGAGTTTTTTCAATTGGATTCGACAATGCATCTGCTAACACCGCATCTATTAGAGATTTACAAGAAATGTGTCAACCTTTATTTGGTGGGAGATTTTTTCATATTCGATGTGCTTGTCATATTTTAAACTTATGTGTTCAAGATGGTTTACGTGCTATGATTTATCATTTTGATCCAATTAAGAACGTTATTAAGTATATTTGGGGGCATCCTAAAGTTACAAGAGATTGGATGACCTTTTGTAAAACTAACGGGGTGCACCCAAAACGTTTTTCAAAAGATGTGGGTACCCGATGGAACTCTACTTACATATTACTATGTGAATGTATAGAATATAAACAAGTTTTAACGTCTTTTGTTTCTCAAAACCTTTCTGGCTCTACTTTCTATTTTAGCGAATCAGGTTGGGATATATGTCAAAGTATTGCAACGTTTTTAAAATGTTTTAGTGATGCAACAAAGAGATTTAGTCATGTTTATATACCAAGTAGTAATGTTTTTGTCTTGGAAGCTTGTAATGTTATGGCTGGTTTAAGTGAGGGAGCTAAAATTCCCGGCATTGAGGAATCCGTTGCAAGCATGAGGAGTAAGTGGTTGCAATACTATAGATATATTCCCGATTGTTTTCTTGTTGCTTGTGTTTTAGATCCTAGACTTAAATTAGGAGTTTTACACGCTCTTTTAGATGACTATTATGGATATATTTTAGCCGACGGTGAACTAGAGGATATTTTAGGTATGGTTTCTAGAACTAGAACAAACATTGAAACTTTATTTACTCATTTTTCGGATTCTCCGACTACTTCACAATTACCTCCGGCTTCTTCGAGCTCTAGTAGCTTGGGGGCCTTTGGAGCTAAGTATTTTAGTAAAAGACCAAGAGTTACAAACACGAATGCGGAAATTGATAACTATCTTAACACCAACTTTGAGTTTGTTAGTTGTGAAACTTTAGATGTTTTGAAGTGGTGGGAGGATCATAGGAGCATGTTTCCAACGCTTGCGAAGATTGCGGCTCAAGTTCTTGCCGTCCCCGCTTCAACCGTGGCGGTGGAACAAACTTTTAGTGCAGGAGGCAACACTTTAACGAGGAAGAGATCAAATTTGGCACCGGAGTCATTGGAGGCGCAATGTTGTGTTTGCGATTGGAAGAGAGCCGCAATGAGGCAACAACGTAACATTAACGAGTCATCGGAAGACGAGTGGATTGGAGATTCTACTACGATACGCACCGATTCATCCGCCGAAGATTCGACTTAGGTAACGGGTTTTGAAAAAAGGTAAAAAACTACGTGGGCTTTGATTCCTCTAACCCGAGAGGATACGTAGGCAACTTAACAAGTAAGTCACTGTTAAGTGCAAGCCCAATTTTTTTAAATTTTTTTGTTCCTTCATATTTAATTTAAAAAACTTAAAAAAAATGATTATAAAAAAACGCTATTAAAAAGAATGTTTTGTAAAACATTCTTTTTAATAGCGTTTTTTTATAATCATTTTTTTAAAGTTTTTTAAACATAATTTTTAAACTTAAAAACAATGACAAAACATTCTTTTTTAATAGCGTTTTTTTATAATTATTTTTTTTAAGTTTAAAAATTATTTTTACATTTTTTTATTTATTTTTTAAAAAAAATTTTTTTTTTTTTAAAAACCGGTCCGGAACCGGATTGAACCGGACCGAACCGGGATGAACCGGAACCGGTCCGGAACCGGATTGAACCGGACCGGTGGAACCGGTTTTTCCCGGTTCCGGTTCCGGATTCCGGAGGACCGAAACCGGTGGTTCCGAACCGGAACCGGACCGGACCGGGAGCCATCATTAGATTTACATATTTTCTATTCACCGCCCACTCAAATTGCTATTTACCGCCCAGTTTTTGTGCGTCACGCATGGAATAAAACCATACGTCGCGCACGAATTTTTTTTTCCAAAAAAATCCATGCGTCACGTATGGATTTTTTTTTATTTTTTTGCTTTTTTTTCCATAATCTTGTAGATAATTTCAATACGATCGCGTGCATATAAAATTCGTCCAAAACGGACATCGTTTGCCCCTTCAAAAGGCTAAAAAACAAAAAACAGTGAAGTAATTATGATTAAGTGTAACAAATCTATTACTCCGTACTTATAAATTGTAGTTATTAATTTTATTTAAGTATTAACATCACTAAATAAAATCTTTCCTAAGTTATCTACCATATTATAAAAAAATTTGAAAAATGGTGTGTTGTTTTAACGGACTTGTTGATACTATAAATTATGTGTGATAAATTTGTATTTTGGCCTTTTGAAGGGGCAAACGATATCCGTTTTGGACGAATTTTATATGCACGCGATCGTATTGAAATTATCTACAAGATTATGGAAAAAAAACAAGCAAAAACAAAAAAAAATCCATACGTGACGTATGGTTTTAATCCATGCGTGACGCACGAATTTTTTTTTGTAAAAAAATTCGTGCGCGACGTAGGGTTTTATTCCATGCGTGACGCACAAAAACTGGGCGGTAAATAGCAATTTGAGTGGGCGTCAAATAGTAAGGGCCTAGATTTATGAATACCATTGTTATGTTAGTTAAGTTTGAAGCTTTACAAGCTTCTTTTTTTACTTCTTCTTTTCCCGCATGTGTTAATTGTTATAGTACGTAAATAGTTAGAAAAAATCACAAAAAACATGTAAACAAGACGGCGTAAATCGGAAAAAATTGCGAAACAATTAGAGAAAAGAAGAGGGGATCAAATTATAAAAATGAAAAGACGAGAAAAAGAAAAGCAAAGGAAGCGTAGAAACAAATGGTGGGTGGAGTTTTGGCAACGCCCGTGCACCGACTCCTCTTTTGTTGCCTGCTTTTATACATTCGATCATCAATATATACCAACCACAATACAATATAATGTATA
Organism: Oxyria digyna; assembly: GCA_029168935.1. Taxonomy (NCBI): domain Eukaryota; kingdom Viridiplantae; phylum Streptophyta; class Magnoliopsida; order Caryophyllales; family Polygonaceae; genus Oxyria; species Oxyria digyna. The sequence continues at coordinate 17,348,263 of JAPVLV010000007.1, read as the reverse complement.
TACAATTTTTTCTAGTCCACTATAGAGCTAAGAATTAGGTTATGCAATTGGAAATGGAATGAAGATGGATCCGAGAAACACTAGATTTTGGCGGGTCTACTTTCGGCAACTAGTGGCCTACCTAGCTATTTGGTACAAGATCGTTAAGGAATTCAGTTTCAATTCAGGATCGACTTCTTCCTTTTCTCTTTCTATTAAATTCCACGTTTTGTTAAAAAAAAATTGTAGCGATCACATATGAATGAGTTTTCCGATTCTTAATCGTGACAGTCAAATCAATTAATTAAAATTTAAGAGAAAAAATTAATATAAGAAAAATTATTAAAATATGAATAAATTAGTCACATACACAATATCTCATATTTACATACACATAAAAACGTAAATACATAGAAAATATATATGAGCATGTTAATGTACGTAAAGAATTGTTGATACCGAAATCTTGATCCATTGTCCATTATATATTCATGTATTAAGCGCTTGTTTCTTCACCCTTAGTAAAATATATGTAATTAAAAGCAAACTCGATGTAACATATCATAAAATTACATGAGTTATAAGTATATGAAAAGTAAGTGGTACTAGGTCATGATTATTTCAGGAAAGTAAGGCTTGCATTGCATGTGGTTGACAGGGCCGTTCCTGACATTTTTGAGGCCCTGTCTGCTACAACTCTTACCTAATAAATAGAAGAAACATAAATTTTAAAAAATAACTAGTATTTTATTACATATTGTTAAAGCATGTTTAATTTCTTATCACTTTAATAGTCCCATATAATATTACTAACTAGTGTAGTGACCCGTGTCATGCACGGGAAATTTTATATTATTCGTATGAAGGTTAAAAATATAAATTGTTCCATTACCTGTAAAGACTATATATAAAAATAAATTGTTCCATTTAATATTGCTTATCACTTTTAAATAAATTGTTCCATTACCTGTAAAGACAATTTATAAAAATATATTTTATTTCATGAAGGTTATGTACGTAGTTTGACTTAATTTTTATTATCGAAAATAATCCTAATTTTATCGTAAAAATATATATTAACCTTCAACATAATATTTATTCTTAATAAAATAGCTTGTATATTTGTTGTTGAAATGAATGATAATTTTTTAAGATTTATTTTTTAATATAATTATTCAATCTATTAATAATTGAAATTAAAAATAATATTAATTGTGTAATAAACTAAGTCTAAAATCACTCTAAGAGCTCTAAAAGGCCCAACTTTAATATATAAGATAGATGTTAGTCAAGAAAAGAAAAAAAAATAGTATTTCACATAAAAATTGAGAATCAACAATAATTGGAAGAATTGAGACTTATTTATAGAAAAATGGTTAAAATTTGGACAAAGAGAAGTAAAAATAAACACTTATTTACACTTAGGTTAGGAATTTAGGCATATTAATTTTTGAGTTATAAATAAAAAAACATATAATAGACCTAAAATTAAAAAATGAGACCCCAAAATTTCGAGGGCCCTGTTCAGGCACCCACATTTAACATGCCTAAGCCCGCACCTGGTGGTTGATATATAAGAGATTGAGACGAGTCAGTAAAATGACATACGTGAAGAAGATGCATGCATGATGAAAATGGGATATGTGATATTGATGCATGGGCGGTTCGTTAATGAGTATAGTTAGTTAGAGGTTGAGGTTGGATATGGCCAATGGATCGAGCTAAAGGTTTCTACTGCAACTCTAGGCGTGAAGCTAACTCAGACTTGCAATTAATTAGGCCGGACACCATTTTGTGCTTTTGCTTTTCTTTTACTTTTCCAATTTGTCTTCATACCCAATCATTCTCGATCTCTTTCTTTTTAAATTACAACTTACAAATTTTTTATTTAACAAATAAACAAAAGGTCTAATATATGTTACAAATACTATAGCACAAATCATCAATGTAGATAATCTTGAAGAACTCCTTCAGGGAAAAGAGTCTCGACATTACGAAAAGACACAAGCTCTTGATGGGAAGAAAATAGAGTTCGATCTGTTAATTGTGAAGCGAATATTTTCAATGTAAAAATATTTGGAGGCTAAAAAGTCGGCAGCTTTATTTGTCTCCATATATATGTGAATGAACCAGCAAGAATCAAAACGATAAACCAGACTACAAATATCACTAATAATGGACCTAATTTTCCAAGGGATACTACTCAAATTTGTGAGGCACTTACTATAGAACTATCACTTTCGACAATAATGTTCCTGGTATTCAATAGAATAGCAGAGCGAATACCTTCTAGAACAGTCGCCGCCTTCGTACCCAAAACAGATGAATGTGGAATACGTAACTGGTTAATAAAGTAGTACGACCTAAATTGTTAACAATAATGAAACCATTATAAGATTTCAAGTTGGCTCTTCTGGAGCCATCACGGTTAATCTTACAAACGTTATCAAGAGGCTTCTTCTGAGAGTTATGATCTTGAATACTTTTTGGGGTGTTTGTTCCGGGAGTTCCTATCCAAAAGAGATTCATTTTTCCTCTCAAGGAAATGGAAAACTGCTAATTTAGCAATTTCCCGGGGCAGGGTTTATTAGGCTGGGTTTCAGGGCGGAAAATAAATTTATTGCAATTATTCCAAAGCGCCCACCAAGCAAAGTAAGCTAAATCAAAATTCTCATTATCCTTGCAAAAGTAACAAAAAGCATCATGTAAGATCGTTTTACAAGGAAAAGAAAATCTATACCGGAAATGGAAAATAAGGTAATTGAAAAAGGTCAATGGTGAATTTACTTTTAAAAAAGAAATGATTAGAGTCTTCATTACACTATTTGCAGAGGGAGCAAGTAGGATAAACTCTATGAAAGTGTCTATTCAGTCGTCCAGTAGTAGAGAGACAATCAGAAGTAGCTTTCCATATGAAATTCTGAATCTTGGGGACTTTATATTTCAGAAAATTATTATTGCTATCAATATTGGTAGGAATGGGTCGGATAAGATGATAGGCAGATTTAAGAGAGGAGTTTTTGTTTTGAGAAGGGATCCAAAATGATACAATCTAGGATTAGAGAGATAAGGATGCGAATTTTAGCTATTTGATCAATAATTGAAATGGGCAGGATGAGGGAGAGCTTGTTAAAATCTCACCCATTATCAAGGTTGAAGAAATCAGAAACCTTCTAGTCCAGAGTTTCTTGATTTCTTAGATGATGAATTGACGTGCCAGGGATCCATGGTGATACGAATCTGGGATGACTCGTATGCCCTCAGGAAGGATCGTGGCAGAAAGGGAAGTCGATGGCGCTTCTAGAACTCTTCTAGGGTTTGATAAGTATTGAATCTTTCGATTCAATAAGAACTCGATGTCTTGAGAGTCCACTCAAGGGATGAACGAAATCGATAGGTTGGCTTTATGACAGTTCGCTAACGAGAACAACTCCGGATCCAATCAGTAGAATGACGTCGAAGCAAAGGAAGGAGATTCAAACTCAACTAAAGCTCTGCTATTCAATTTCAACGTGCCAAACAACAATGGGAAAAGTTCAACTTATAAAGGAGGTTGCTACTAACATTAACCTAAAAGTGCAGCCCTAATTCGGAATTAAAAAAAGTCTTAATTAAATAAATAAAACGCTAAAAAATGAAATTCGGAAGTCTTCAGCGCGGGGTCCGCGGGCGCGGAAATCGAGGCCGCCCGCGGCCCACCCGCGGAAATCGGATCGGATGAGCCTCTGTTCTCCAAATCCGCGGGCGCGAGAATAGTATCCGCGGTCACGGAAATATCTTTGTTGACTGCCTGTGTTGCATATTCGCGACCGCGGGAATAGTATCCGCGATCGCTGCTGAATTTCTCTAATCTCCTTTATCCATGGGGGACGCCAAGGCCTAGGACTCGATGGTGATGTCGTATCTAGCTCGTCCTCCTGATATCGCTTCATTCTCCCCTTCTTAGCCTCAAAGCGTCCTCGCTTCGATCGTATTGGTGCAACGGGGAGAAAGAGATCAACCATGTTAGAGTGTCTCCCCTTCTTAAGAATAAACTCAATCGTTGGGAGCACTCCAAAGTCACTAATGTCGGGAATTGAACCCAAAGGTTGCACGACAACCGGGATGAATGCAGCCATTAGTCCACAAGGAGTCCAGGATAGCTTTATAGGCACCGTCAATGGAGAAGGAGAAACGAGCACCAAAGGAGCCTCAATTACCTGGGTGTAACATTCTGATTCATCTTCCTCAGAAATATCATCAGGAGCAATCGACACTTGGTTTGCAATAGGAACTGAAACTGACTCTTCAAGCACTGACTCTTCAACTATTGAATCCAAGGTTAAGACTGGTACCTGAATGAGCTCGGGTGCTGGGTTGGAATTATCTGATTCATCTTCCTCAACAACATCAACAAGAGAAGATGCAATTTTGCTGGAACTGGGAACCAAAACTGACTCTGCAATTTTTGTTTCTATGATTAGAACCGGTACCTGACGTTTGGCACACTCTGTTTTGCGCATAGATCTAGTTGGCAAACCCAAGACTCGGCGCCTCGTCCTCTCGGCATGGTCATGTGCACTTATTTCTGAAGCAAAGTGGCGTGTCATGACATAAACAAGTTGCACCCAAGTTTCAACTGGTGCCCAACCACGCGAACAACGGTAAGGAATGTCCCTATACCACCAAGAGAGAGCATAGTCGGTAAGGCAATCAAGTGCTATATCCAATTGATCAAACTCATCGTAGTCTCGTTGGGCAAAATAATAGGACATGTGTCGAGCCCAATCCATAAATATATCAGGGCCATCATAACCGGAAAAATACCTTCGACGTAACCTCCGGGTCCTGTCCATTGAGGTAGCCAAGACCGAAATTTAGGGTTCTGTCAGCGACTTTTCCGCGGGCACGGATAATGTTCCGCGAGCGCGGTCGGTTTTGGCAGACAGCGGCTGATTCATATTTTTGGGTTTTGGATGGGCAAACGAACTCCGATTTTGACAAATCTTATATGTATGGACTCGTCTTGAAAAGCTCTAGATGATGGGGGAGGTTTTTGTGGCAAAGGGAAAAAAATTTGGGGCCGAAATCTGGGTAGAAGTCGACGGGATTTTAGGGTTTATGGTTGTTGTGTGCGGAATTTGGTGGAGATGATATGGAAAGGAATGTAAAGTAAGAGTTTAAGAATGACTACACCTTTAAACCGTTGGGCTCTGATACCAATTGATACGAATCCGGGATGACTCGTATGCCCTCGGGAAGGATCGTGGCAGAAAGGGAAGTCGATGGCGCTTCTAGAACTCTTCTAGGGTTTGATAAGTATTGAATCTTTCGATTCAATAAGAACTCGATGTCTTGAGAGTCCACTCAAGGGATGAACGAATTCGATAGGTTGGCTTGATGACAGTTCGCTAACAAGAACAACTCCGGATCCAATCAGTAGAATGACGTCGAAGCAAAGGAAGGAGATTCAAACTCAACTAAAGCTCTGCTATTCAATTTCAACGTGTCAAACAACAATGGGAAAAGTTCAACTTATAAAGGAGGCTGCTACTAACATTAACCTAAAAGTGCAGCCCTAATTCGTACGTAGTCATTAGATTGCGTGTTAGAATCTCTTATTCGTCACATTCACTCTTTGCACCTATGAAACAAAAGATTGTATTTCATTCTATTTTATATAGAAATATGAGTATGAATTGTTGGAACCGAATTTTCCGGGCACCGTTGGTGTCGGATAATTGGAGCGTTGGCTTCGTCTCCGCGAGCACTATTTCGTAGTATGTTCATTTGTATAATTCGGGTTCCGTTTGAATGACAAAATAAGAGAGTTACATTTAATGTAACTAAGTTGAATTTTGAGGATTAATGTGTATCCCACATTGATTAGGAGGAGAAAAACTCACTAGTATATAAACTAGGAGTGGATTGTAATGGATGTGATTGAGCCAGAGGAGGCTATCCTGGTGGGCTTGGGCCTTGGAAAACCACACGCGCGCGGTTCGGTTCGGTTCGGATCGGCTCGTGGGCTCCTTGGTCTCCTTGGATGGGCCGTAGGCCCGAGGAGGAGGTTGTCTTTTTGGGCCTAGCTCAAGTCTGATATGACTTTTGGGCTTCGTTCAAATTGGCCTCGTTCAAAGTCAGAGACAGATCTCGGGCATGAATGCCACGCGTAGTTGACTTGGACCAGATCAGTCAATTCATTACACACGGATTGGGCCATTTAATCCACGTGGATTGGGCCATTCAAGTCACAGATTCTCCTCTGCATCCTATAAAAGGAGGCTCTGCAGAATTCAAAAAGACACAGCAAAACTATCAATCTCATTCTCCTTCCTCCACTCGTTTTTCTCTATTCACATCTTCCTCTTCTTTTGTTCGAGTCTGAGAGTACACACTATAAACTAGAGTTCGTTGGCTTTTGTTCTTTGAGTTGTGCAAGTCAGAAGTGTAGCAGTTGTATCTTGCGATTCGGAACGCCGGTAACCGTCACACTACGGGGCGTTTTCAGAATTAAGGAAAGAGATTCTGTTCTCGACTCTGCTTAAGTTCGACCGTACGGTTTGGTATTGGTTCGATTGTTTTTCTCTTCTCCTTAATACTGATTTATTCTTGTATTTTATACATATTTATAAGTTGTAGAAAATAGGATTCCTATATGAATGTCATTCGGTGAACATGAAAATAATATATTCAGTTAGTAAGAAATCATATGAACACTTCCATATGCTTGTTCAAAATGTGAATGTTTTTGTTAACATTGTGTGTCCATATCCTTTATATTATATGTCAATATATATATATAAAGTCTTTATTTGGCAACCCTAAAAGTTAATTTAATACATCCATACATTTGTCACGAAGGTATATGGTCATACATTCGTCACGAAGGTATATGGTCATACATTCGTCACGAAGGTATATGGTCATACATTCGTCACGAAGGTATATGGCCAGACATCAGTCACGAAGGTATACAGTAATACAGGACATCCGTCACGAAGGTATATAGGACATACGCGACGAATCAAATCTTGTAGATAATTTCAATACGAGTCCGTGCATATAAAATACATCCAAAACAGACATCGTTTGCCCTTCCAAAAGCCCTAAAAACAAAACAGTCGTTTTCGTTAAGTTCTTAATATTTAAACATAATGCATAATTATACTTTATAAGTAATAAAATAGTGATATTAAATGATAATACACAATTATAGTATATAAATTTAATTTCATGATTTTTAACTATAATTAATAATTATATTATATAAATACTAAATTTATATAAGTTTTTGCTTTTACGAAGTTAACGCATGCGACTATTTTGTTTTTAGGGCTTTTGGAAGGGCAAACGACGTCCGTTTTGGACGTATTTTATATGCACGGACTCGTATTGAAATTCTCTACAAGATTCTGAATTTAAAAAAAAAAAAAATGATTCGTCACGTATGTCCTATATACCTTCGTGACGGATGTCCTTCGAACCTTCGTAACGGATGTCTGACCATATACCTTCGTGACGAATGTATGACCATATACCTTCGTGACGAATGTATGGGTGTGTTAAATAAACTTCTAGGGTGTGTCAAATAGCAAGCCCCTATATATATACTTTGTAATGTATTTATAATTTTATATATTGTATATCAGTATATGCATGTGTATGTGTATGTCTTTATATTCTTTCTTAGTATGTACATATACTCTAATACTCCTTATAAGTGTGTATATTCTCGTATTATGTGTCATGTGTGCATGCTTAATTACTATGCGTATGAACTTTTTCTTTGGTAGCGTTACAGCGTTACGATATCCTGTTAACCAAACTATTCATTTTTAACACGTACGTAACATTTTCGTAATTATGTTAAGAGGACATATAAAACTTTTATAATGAACGAGAGATATTCGATTACTTCTCAGCTGTCAACTAAACTGCAAAAACTTGACGTACGTAGGCTAAGTTATTCAAACCTACTGCGATTATCTTAATTAATTAATATGCCGAGTTAATTTTGACCATATAACTTACAATGTATAGAAAAATTATGGTGTGAGCTCTACTGGTTTGACAGACAGAATTACATGAACAAATGTTGGGCTTGCTTTTGTTACTTGAATGCTTAATTCTAGGTACAGGAGATGAGGAATCTTTCTAAATTTATCAATTTTTATTTCAATCAATTCTACCTCTTCATGCCAAATTGCCTACACCTTTTCAATTACTTACAGCATATAATAATAATAATGTTGGCGCCTTTTCACTTCCAAATTTCGCTATGCGGAGTATTTTATTTCACTCCTTTATTTCAGACCTTTTTTTAAGGCTGTGCCACTAACGAATATACCAACTTCAGTCCATAACCATACCAACTACCAACTCACATTTCAGAAAATTCACAGTCACACTATGAACTGAGAAAATTAGATAGATAAGAAATGCACTTCATCATTAAATTGATCCAAGAAAAAATCAGATCAAATTTGGATTACAATGCCATATAATCCAAAAATCCAGGAGAATGGCTATCTAATATGCATCTCCATGATCATCAAATCAACACAAACTCAAAATAAAAAAGAAACAGACACCAGACACAAGCACAATCAACCCCTATTGATTTTCTATATACAAACTCAAATCATCATCAACAGATAGTGTTGCCTTGTCCCAAGATGGGTTGATCTGGATTTCCATCCTGCAAGCAAGAAACAGGCGGAATAGTCATCGTCTGCAAATATCCATAAGCATTCCAGCAAAAAGGGTCCATGACAAAATCTCCATAAGCTGGAAGAAGCTCTACTTCTGAAAGTGTGATATTAGTGCAAGCAACTGAGTCACTGCATCCAAAATGCATAGGTGGGCTGCGAACGTCGTAAGTTCCCTTAATATTTGAGTAGACTATGTCAGAAACAAGAACAGCTGCAGTCTTGTTTGAACATCCTCTTCCTGAGCAATAGTATTGGTCTATTATGATTGGGTTTCTTACAGAATCCATGTGAAGATTTGAAAATGTGATGTCTGAAACAGATCCATATCCGCCTTGCCATGTCTTGATCCGGACTCCATTGCTTGAGAATCTAATTGTCGAGTCTCGTACTGTGATGTTGTGTACACAAGCCCTTGATTCATGGTTTCCTAGGCTTCCAATGCTGAAAATAACAAAAAAATATAAGCTAGGCTGTAAAAAAGAATGTTTAAATAGAAGGAAAAAATGTAGCACAAACCTTATTCCATGACTTGGTCCACATGTGATGTTTCTGATGTCCACGTCATGGCAGCCTGACCCAATGGATACACAGTCATCCCCTACAGAGAAACAAGGAGAATTAAGAGAGGTTTAATGATATTATTAAAAGGGTGTGTTCTTTCTTGAAGGTTACCGTTGGATATGACAGAGTTGAAGATTTCAACATTGTTGGTGTTCTCAATGTGGATACCGTCTGTGTTGGGGCTTAAGGCGGGAGCTGTTATGAAAATTGATTCAATGTGGACGTTCCTGCAGTTGTCGAATCTGAAGTTGAATTGAGGACTGCTCTTTATCTTTAGGTTTTTGACAGTCAAGTTGGAGCTCATGAAGAATCTAATGGCCTGAAAAAATAAATGTTCAGTAAAAGTAAAAACATAGCATGAACAGGTCACTGAGAAAATTGTGCAGCTTGCATCTGCTTACAATTGGGCTATCACAAGGTCCTTCCATTGTTGTACCATTTACTCCCTGTAATATAGAATTATTGTTCATGTCAAATTGTTTAGAAATTCCTTAATGTAGATTTAGTACAAATTATATAAAATTTACCCTGTGCGGTTTACAGGGAAGCTCCCACCAATTCTCTCCTCTTCCATCTATGAGACCACCTCCTTGGACTGACAGCTCATTTACTCTGTAAAACACAAGCCACTGATGCCTACTGATATTCTTAGGCCAAGAATCAGGTCCATCGGGAGCAACAACCGAGCCTTCAATCTGCTCGACAACCAATCGAGTACCAAATTATGAAAAGTCCAGTTTCCAACACTAAAAAGGCATTATTTTTTAAAGTTACTTTAATATTACCTGCAGGACAAAACCGCTTTGACAAGGACCTGTGAAAATGGTAGACTGAATCATGAAGGTGTATCCACGAGGCGCGAGAATCATAGCAGACTCGGTTTCACAGGCAGCATCCCACGCCTGCCTAAATGCATCAGTATCATCTGAGATTCCATCACCAACAGCACCAAACTTTCTTACATCAAAAGTGGAGGAGGATTCAGAGCTAGGAGGCTGAGGAGTTGGAGGAACGGAAATTCCAGGTGGCGGTGTAAGCGAATGGTGACCATGCCTATGCCTTTTGTGTGAATGCCTGTGATGTCTAGCATGAAAGCAAGAGAACATAGAAAAGAAACAAATGCACAAAAGCAGTAATATGAGCCTGCAGGAATAGGCCATTACAGAACTTTGCTAAATTTTGGAAGAAGGTGAGATACAGTTTAACCGCCTTGTCTTTGTCAATTGCAGGAGAATATAAGACGCTAAAAACAAGTTGCAAAGCTCAACTGGGTAAAAGCATCATGCAGAATCAGAAAGGCTGAGGCACATATATATAATATGGTCAAGAATATTTTAATGGTACTATGAGAACATTTTTATGGTTTAGGCATGCCGTCTTTTGAGATTGTGGAGTCTGAGCAGATGGCGGTTTGAGGAAAAAGGAAAACTCAGATGGGTGGACAGCAGAAAAAAACACCCATGTTCCTCCCTACTATATTATCCCTTTTAACTTTCACCATGGATGGTCCCAAATGCAAAGGTTCTTTATTTAACTGAGCCCTATACTAGAAAAATTAGAGTCTGCAAATGGAGTCACCATTATCATGTTGTAACCACATAAGGAAAGAAGGTAAACATCAGAACTCTATTTCATCATTGTGATTGCCTTAATGTGCTGTGTAACATTATGCGCGCAGAGAAAAAGAGAAACCACCATCTCTGTATAGAATGGCATGATGCTTAGAGTGACAGTTCAAACATACTCATGATTTTCTGCTAGATAAATTTGTGCTCGGATGATTCTCACCATGACTCTCAAGTGTTGTTATGTTTTATTACTAAGTTCAACAAGATCACACAGAATGTACAGTTTAAACATACTCATCTCCTTGGTGTAGTTCAGAAAAAACCTGAGTAGTCATCTTTAGATATTCTAACTATGGCATATGCTTTTGTTCCGCAAGCTAGCCAAGATCTCTCCCTGTAAGACACGACACTGCTTGAATGGTAAGAAGATGTAATTTTTAATCATTCAACCTGAGAAAATGAACTTGAATTCATCAATGTAAATGACTTGGCCAAGACTCTAATTTGGTTATGAGCTGAAGTGAAATTTATCTACGTTATTAAGACTCAAGATCACAAATACTACACGGGATCATTGCCTTGGATACACAATTCATCAAACAGGACAAAATCTGCAGGCACAATGTGCTAGTTCAACAAGCAAAGAGGTGGATCAGAATTCAGGATGGAACCACAATAAAAGAATAATACAATCTTTGCATTCAATACATTGCTACAGCCTAAAGGTCAATCTAGAATCATTCATCTTCAGGTTCAGGTTCTGTGAACAATAAACAAGAACCATTTTCCCGCGTGCCTCAACGAAAAACACAAGGTACAACATAAGTGAAATGATCAGAAATATAACGATATTTAACAATGGCAATATAGCTTCTGCACACATGCACCACCCGAAGAGTTGACTACTTCCAAGAGAATTTGCCTTCATGTAAACGCCACACATCATAGACCTAGAAATGCACACTGGCTTCTTGCATGTTCCGGGATTAGCTTCACTAACATATCAGCTGGGACCTTTTTCAATTCTGATCAACAAGAATTATACAAAAGTATCCGAAGTCAGAAAATTATTTCATTGAAACAGATACAGGTTAGCCAAATATTGGAACAAGGAAATAGGTCATTACCATGTGGCTTGAAGTTGAAAAGTGGGGGAAGAGCACGTCCGTTGGGCAAACGAGCATTTAAGTCACGCAACTCATTGAAAAAAGGGTGAATCAATGCTTCCATCTGCATGCAAGAGATTAATTGTAAATAAACAGCAGCCAAAATATCTAACTCCTCGAGTTTCCCTAGGAGAGGAATGTTAATAGTCGAGTTATAGATAGCACACTTACAGCAGTACAGCGCAAATTTGGAGAATATTGCAAAAGTCTAGAGACAAGATCAACAGCTTCAGGAGGCATGCGCTTGTGGAATATCTGAATATTAAGACAACAGTTTTAGTGTTGGTATAAGACGGTTTAAAATGATGGAAAAGATGGATTAAGTATCTTTGCTTGCATACCTTATGCCATGGGTGGGCTTTAATTTGTGGGAACTTAAATTCAGTATAATTAGGGTTCATACACTTGATTTCCTCTCTTGTTGGAGTACCCAAAACCTGCAAGACAATTCGATGATACAAACATTACATATCTGAGAAAACAGAAGCATAAAGAAAACTTGAGAATCCAAATTACTACTTATCAAGACTCAAAACTATAATGCTTAGCAAGTCTTGTGGTATATATGAACTTGTAGATATATAACCTAACGAGTTGCAAACAACAGGTACTAGTTCAAGAAATCACCTTGATAATCTCAACAAGCTGATCAACTCCACTTTCACCAGGGAAGAGAGGCTGTGAAAAAAGGAATATAATTTATCAGATTATCCAACAATAAAGTGCTAAAATAAGCGGATGAAACTATAAAAATGAAGAAAGAGAGAGAAAAGTACCTGTCCAAGCATTAGCTCTGCAAGAACACAACCAGCAGACCAGATGTCAATTGCTGTGGTGTACTCAGTGGCACCAAATATAAGCTCCGGTGCCCTATAGTACCTAGAACAGATGTATGATATATTTGGCTCTCCTTTTACCTGACATTTTTAACACTTAGAAGTTAGTACAACAGTATACAAATAAACATATTTCAAGTAGACATAGAAGGAGAATATGTGAAGATGCCAATAGCATACCAGGACTTTTGCACTTCCAAAATCACATATCTTCAATTGGTGAGTGTGCGGATTCACCTGCAGCATGCAAAAAGAATTGTAAGCTTATCTTGTCACAATCATAAAGTTTAATGTTAAAGAGCAATTGTCAAAGAAAAGTTCAGTCAGAAATGAATAAGGTGTAAAACTCTCATAAAATAAAACTTAATGTAATGTAGAGTAACCAATCATACCAGCAAATTTTGTGGCTTTATGTCCCTGTGGCAGACTCCTATAGTATTATGGATGTAAGCCAATGCTCTGCAGATCTGTTGACATCAAAACGATAATTGATACATATTTCTCATTAGTCATAACTTAATATAACCCCCAGATATATAAAACTAAACAACATACCTGGTATGCATAAAGCTTTACATATATCAAGGGCATCCTTTGGTTCATCTTGCTGTAGTGTCTGATCACCCGGTGAACAGTCTCAGGAACATATTCAAGTACCAGATTCAAATAGAGCTCCTTCTTATCAGTAGTTGAGAAGAAACAGTGCTTCAAAGAAACAACATTCGGGTGATCAAGAAGACGCATTGTTTGCAGCTCTCTGTTCTTGTATCGCTTGTCTTGCAGGACTTTCTTTATAGCAATAGTTTCGCCTGTTTCTAAGCACTTTGCCTGTGTAAGAAGCAATTCAAACAGCAAAACATCAGTAACTATCTCATATTCCAAATTATTAAAGGTGACAAATTTAAGACCATAGAGATAAACAGTTAGAAGGTACAAATCATCTCACCTGAAAAACTACTCCGAATGACCCTTGTCCAACAACACGTTCAGCCATATAGCTGATTGTCTGCAATAAAACTAGAACACGTCAATACAGTACATATAAACAACCTAGGATTAGCTTTGAGCCTTTGACAATAGCAAACATGGTGAAGTTACCTGCTTTGCTTGTCCATCACGACCACCAATCGTAGTGACAATAATATGACCCGTCTCAGTCCCTGTACCATCAACAATAGTTGCTTCCATATCCTGCAATGGAAGATCCGAGTTTTATATCATACCTGAAGCCCCAGCCCACTTTCAGAAAAGACCAGATCTAATAAAACAACACTCTTACCTTATCATCCCTGATATTCATGTCATTCAACTCTTGAGGCAACTTATCCATAGCAGTGTTGCCAATAGGTTGTCTTAACCGAGAGGCAGGAATTACACCTACTGTAGTCATTTACCCAATCTATAGCAAACAGTAAGTAGGAGCTTGTCCAATAGACTCGTCCTGTCCAACGGGAAAGGCTCTGGAAACACCTGGAAATAGTAAAACACAACATCAGACTGGAAATCAGGATAAGAAGCAACCAATAATCCCAAATAGAGCAATGCCTTCGCTAAATACCCAACAAAATCGAGATGAGGTGGTTAACACAAAAGAAAATCTCCCTAAGATAGCTTGAAAGGGCTATTAAAGCTTTTTTCTTTAAGCACTCCAACCAGGTCCATGAATATGATTATTCATGCTGATTATTCATGCTTTTACAGCTCAGTTACATCTGTCTAAATTTCGATAATTAATGTTTAAATCCCCACCAAGCAAGATCAAGATACAGCTAATGATAGGGAAAAGGAAGAGCTTTTATGGAATGTAATTAATTTAGCTAAGCTAGGCTAGCTAACAGAAACTTGAGAAAAACACGCAGTTGCTCGCCCACCTTCTCATCCAACACGAAACATCAAACTGATTACAACACAAAACTTCGAGATCAAGCAGAAACTTTTCAGCTAGGCTAAAAAACCCTCTTCGATTCAGGACGAAACAAGACAAAAAATCCATAGAAACCCACCTTCAAATTAAGATGAATGCGCACACAAACACTTGGGAGACAATCAGAATCTCATAAAAGCAACAGAAAACCTAAACCCTAAACGAAATCGAAACAAATGGGTGGAAATTAATGGATGAAAATTGACATATAGAAGAAGGGAGATTATACCAGAAAGGAGCAGGTGGCAGATCGCGACTGGGAACGGAATCAAATCATGAATGAAATGATCTGGAATTTGAAGAGAGATGAGATTGGCTTTGTGGTGTTGGGCTCGGTGTTCAGTCAAAGGAGACAACTCTTGCCCTCATATTTAATCCCTTTTTTCAAGGCTTGCTTTTTGACCGTTCAAACCCCCAAAATCACAAGCTGATTAAATTCCTTGTTACACAATTTTTATCACTTTGGTCTTTAAAATTTGTTTGTATTGTTTTCAAGAATCAAAGCTTAGACTACGACTGACGACTTTTTATAATTCGTTGGACATGGTGGGTGGCCGGCACTGCCACCTATATTGCATTGAAAATCCGCCATTTTTTGCATCTTTTAATCCATATGAATATTCAAATATAATAAATTAATAATGCGTGTTCTTCAAATTGTTGAAATTCTATATTTAAATCGAGTTTTTCTACTAAAGAAAATGAAATTATTGCATTTACGAAAAAATGTTCTTAGGGTAATAATCCTGTAATTATTAAATGCATATCATGAACTAAAGTGTCTAATCATGTGATATAACGATAAGAATGCATGTAAGAAAGTACCAACTTACTAGCTTTTCTCTAACATAATTAAGTAGTGTTGTCAAATTATATGGCCATATCCGGGAAAAAAGAATCGAAAGTAGATCCAAAAATAATGAATGCATGCACTATACAAGCATATGGCAATTGCATTATTGTCGAAAAAGTGTAAATGGATTAATTGGAATAGAGCAAATAATAATACATGTATATTTATACATGCAATACATACAACTGATCTGTCTAGCTAGCTAGCAAATGATATGTCATGTGTTTAGTTTGTATAATATTCCGTATCAGATGTGCAGATAAACTAAATTAATGATATATGCCCTATCTAAAATAGTATTCTTGTTTTAGCATTTTGTTATAGGATGGTACAAATATTTTTTTTTTTTAAAGATTGTACCAAGAAATATAAATTCTAACGTTACCAGAAAAATAAAAGAGTAGCACTCGGAAAATTATAACTTGTATTTAGTGTTGGCAGCGACGCTAAATTTTGTTTTGATAGTTAAAATGTGTGATGGTGTGTCAAAAGAAAGATGTTTGAAGGATAGTTTCAAGTTAATATTAATAATGTCAAATGTCAATACAATGTTTTTCATTTTGTGATAGCATCATTGATCAGAGGTAGAAGAAAAACCCAGTTTTTGGGTAAATACCCCAAAAGTGTAATGTTTTTTTAGTTTTTGCATCACTTTTTTAAGTTATAAGGAAATACCTCTTTGCTGACGTGACAATTATAACAGAGTTGTCAACAAAATTTGTCAACAAAAATTTTAACAGAGTTGTCAACACCAATAATAACTCTTTGCTGACGTGGAAATTATAACAAAGTTGTCAACAAAAGTTGTCAACAAAATTTTGAACAGAGTTGTCAACAAAAATTTTAACTGAGTTGTCAACAAAAATTTTAACAGAGCTGCCAACAAGAATAATAAGTTGTCAAAACGACTAAATAAGTTGTCAACCCAACTATAAAAATTGTTTACACGACTAATAAACGATCAATAACATACAACACGAGTAATATTACAAAATTGTCAACATTATCAACACTTTACAAAACTTGTCAACACCACTAAATTACATTGTCAAAAAAAAAATTGTCAACACATTAATTTTTTTTACACAAACAAACTGCATTGTCCCTGCATAATCTTTGTCAACACTATCAAATTTTACACACATTATCTTGTCAACATGCCAAATTTTTTTTGACAACAGTTCCTGCATAATAATCAAATAACCAAATTCTTGTTTTTAACAAAGACACTGAAATGAAAACTCTACTAGAGTACTGCACGAACACATAATAAATTAATTTGTCATCATCACTCTCTTCCTAGGCCTCCTCCTGCAAAACACACAATCAAGAACTGCTCATACAATGACTTGAAGAAGTTCAATTCAATCAAAACTTCAACTTGAAAAATTGGAAAACATGAGGAAAAGCTATAACCAGGACCATAAAAAAGGCTTAAATATAAGAGTCAACTCAGACCTGGACTTTTGACTTCCACATTTGAGACATATAATCCCTAAAATTGAACATTAAATATTCGCATTCCAGATCCTAAATTAAACTTTAATCAATTCAGTTGTCAAATTCAGTCAAAATGAAATGAAAGACTGTAAAATCAAACTCTTGTAATTGTTTCTTCTTTCTTCCAATGGTAATAGATTAATCCAACATAGATGGTAGGCATTGCAGTTGTAATCATGCATTTAGATCTTTCACAACAACAGGCATACATATACACTAGAATTTCACAGGACAGTCAGTTTGAAGGTGGAGTAAGGTAGACAAAATTTACTTACGAGGCCATTAACCTGATTGGACACGCGTTGTAGCTCTCTCTACAATCAGCAACACACAAAATCAACCTCCTGTACAATAAACCGCAAGAAAAGAGAGAGGAAGATGATAAACCTTAAGCCTCTGGATTTCAATCTCCTGCGCATTCGCAGAGGAGTGGCGATTGAAATCCGAAGGTCGCTAGGACAACTCTCTGGGAGGCGAATAGTTGATGTTGTTGACAGTAGAGGATGAGGCTGATAAGCTATGCGAAACAGTCGGCGGTCTAAAGGAGGCGGAAATGGAGGTGCGCGGAGGAGGAGGCTGAAGAGGTTGGGGTTTTGGCAACTACGTAGGATTGGTGGAAGCGAGAGCGTGCTCTTCGACTTGCATTAGTTGTTCCAAGAAATCTGCATCCCAATCGTCTTCGAATACACCGTCGTTTTCAGTCATTGCTCGGCGATCAGGAATCAGCGATGGCGGAGGAAGAAGCAGGTGGTCGGAGTGAAGAGAATGCGACGGAGGCAGGAGCTTGGGAAGCAGCAGGGGAAGAAGAAATTGTCGTTGAACTACACTACGGAAAGAAGAAAGGGGGCTTGAGAGGAGATGCAGATCTAGATCTGAAAACAGACGGTGTTTATTACACAAGGGCATTTTATTAATATTTAATTAGGAAGTGCAGTTATTATAATAATAGTGCGCTATAGGACATTAGGCACAAATAGTTCAAGAAAAACAGTAGGCTTCATGAAATCTTTCCCATTGGATGGCATGAAGGCCCACATAGGCCCAAGTTTTTACATATTTAATAGGTTTCGGGCCTGGACTTGGTTTTCAGTGGGTGGCCCAATTAAGGTGAACAAATTTGACCTGTCAATGGATAATACATGCTCTTGAGGACCATGGAAAAATAAGATAAGAACGGCCTTAATTACATCAAGGATACATTCAGAGAATGAGACGAAACGACGAGTCAATGCACCATACATATTGTCAATTTTTCATATGTTATAGACCTAAAAGACTGCTTTCTTGGGCACTAAGGTTCTAACTTTATTCAAAGGCACATGTTTATCTTTAATGATCACTAATAATAAGACAATATAGCTAAAAGCCATTGGATGCCACTAGGATACCATGTACCGCCTAAAAAAAGGTTCACAAAAATATATAGAAAGTTTTTTGTGAAAAAAAGTAGGTTTATAATTGTATGTGATGAACGATTGGCTACAATAATGCATGCCATGTATAACTGTAGACGGAGAAGTAGGTTGCTAAATAATTATTGAACAATGATATTGTAGTTGTATGTGGAATTAGCCAGTTGGATGAGAAAGTAATTATGCAAACTTACGTGGTAGCTAGATCATATCAGCTTGCTTCGACATGTCTTTTATGAATTGCATTTGGTTTGATCGATCGAACATATGTAAAGGATTTTTTGGGGGATCTATCTATATACGACTGATATCATGGTTCATTTTTTGTTGTAATAAAGTTGGTGTGTTTGTTATATACTACGTATAACTTAAAATGAGTTATTGGGTTGGTTGAGGGGCAGACCGGCCAGTTTGAGCTAAATATGTACAATAATATCATGGTTCATATTTTTGGTTTCCTGAAAAGCATAGAGAATTATAATAGGAAATAGAGTATCCAATGTCATGACCTCATAAGGACATTAGTAGTTGATGGTTAAAACACTTCATTGTTAAATGTGCAACTTTATCGTCTTATTTATTAAAAAGAGTCTTACATTGAGAGTTGAAAAATAAGTTATTGTCAATTGATGAAATATTATAGACTTGTATGATGAGTCAAATACTGTTTATTTATATTTCGAATCCCACTTAACTACCACAAAGTTTCAGCTCATAAGTGAGTTTTGTTTTTTTTGGTGAAATACGTACTAATAAGTGAGTTGATGATTATACTTGTGATTGATAGTTACTGCTGCCACTTTATTTATTTATTTTTATCACAAATGTAACAAAATTTACTTGACATATATATATAAGAGATAGGAACAAGACAACTATATAAACATATATGCAACGTGTGGAAAATAAGGGTCTGTTTGGATTCTCATTTATAATGCATTAAAATGTATTATGTTTAATATAATGCATTAAAATTTAAAATTGTGTTTGGATGGTCAAAAGTTTAACGTATTACATATACAATAAACATTGAGACGGAAGACATATGAATGGTAAAGGATGATAAACTTTAATAGAGAATCTAAAAGTCAATTTGTATCGGTTATCAATCAATCACAAACCATATATAGTATATGTTCATTAAATTTCATATAATGCAAATTAAATTTTAAAGCAAGATAATGCATTATACATATAATGCATGGCTATCCAAACTCACCCTAAGGTTCTAATGATGTGTGGATGTTTCTAAATTTGACATCTCCTTCAATTCGTGTTAAATCTTAAGCAATGTCAACGCGTTAAGAAAAATAAATAAAATAATGCCAATCTATCTACCGTATAAAGTATAAAGACACGGCACCACTAATGGAGTATATGTATATCAGATTTACAAAGCCACGGAGTAACAAGTAAAAACAGTTGGAATGCGTCAAGTGTACATATAAGTATACACATAAATATCTTCTATTCACAAAGTCTATTCGAAAACAAATTATAAACCTAACCCATCGAATTGGTAAGATCCATTGCGAAAAAAATTGTAAAGAATTATCGGGTTTTGTAATTGAGATATGGTGAAAATGGTTCGTTAGTTGGTGAACACATAAGAAGATTGTACGGAGTATATATCGAAGTGGAATGAAATTCCTAGGACCGAACGTATCTCGCGTCAGACACTTTGGTACACTCGGAAACGCCCGGAAACGTCTCCTAAGGGTTCGGAAACGGTCAACGTTTCCGTTGACTTTTTAATCGGACACGACACTCGGGAAATGGACGGAAACACGTTTCCGGTGGAGTTTCCTAATTTTTTTAAAGAAAATAAAGATATAGAAAAAGAGGAATGTAGAATTTGAAACCTAAGTCCCGATTTTATAGTCGTTTCCGCTTCTCTTTAATTTCTCTTCGCCTCTTCGGTCTGCCACTCTTCCACAGCACCACCGAGGCTCCGACCGGCGACCACCCCTGCCACAGAGGCTTGGTTATGTTATTTGATACTCTATTTTCCTTAATTTGTTTTTCAGATGTTGAACTTGATTATGTTACTCAGAATTACGTATGTTGTTAAGTTACTGTATTTGGCTTTATAAGGGATTTAATATCATGTGTTTAATCCTTTTTATGAATCTTTTAGTGATATATCTATTCTACTATTTGTTTTCTTTAAATTGATATATAATTTATGTTGTCGTTTCCCCGTCGTTTCCCTTTTCGTTAAATTTGATGTTGTCGTTTCCATGTGTCCGAAACATTTCCGTGTGGGAAGGGTGACATAAATGATATATACACTTTTCTTTTTCTCCACTTTATTAATGTCTTGCTCAATTTCACATGTTTTCACAAACCGGTCTTCCTCAATTGCACATGTTTTCCCAAACCGTCCGTCAGATAAGTATATTATCAATTACCATATGTTTTATGTTTTTTTTTTGTATATTTACCGAAAATGACCACAAATTTATTGTATTATGTGCGCTAAAAAATGAAATAAAGGTTTTAAAATATTATAATAGATGTTTTATTGTCACTTTATTACATAGGTTATAAAAAATATAAAAAATGTCTCTAAAGATATGTTGTTGTTCTCCATCTATACATAATCTTACTCCTTATCTAAAACTTATTTTCAATTTAAGACCTACTAGTGTATAAACCCGTGCCATGCACGAGTATACTTATGATAATAATTTTATAAGTACTTTAGTAAATTACTAACATAGGAATTGATATTTTTATTATAATTTATCTAAGTTATCTATCAATTAACTTAGCAAAAAGGCTAAAACTGAAAATTGGATCTGATCTTTATAAAAAGGCTAAAATTGGTGAGTGCTTTAAAAAAAAGGTGAAAATTGTGTATATTATAAGATATGACACCTTAATCTAACAAATGTTTAAGTAATATTTTATTTTAATAGTTTAGTTTGTAGTCATATTTGTTAGAAGATATTTCTCTATATATATATTTGCCTAAAAAGTGATTAGATATTAATGTTTTATTTTAAATCATATAGAAATATAAAAACAATTAAAGGAAAACAAATGAATAATTGCCACATAGATGTGGTAGGGTCAGAATCAAGGAGAAGCCTTGAAAAGGCTCAGCTTTAATAAATTATATAGATATTTTATTTAGGTTAAAAGAGCACAAGTTTGTAGTAAGTCGAATCCTCTATGTTTAATATATGGATTAGTACATATAGACATTGTTAAGACATTTTTTTAAGGTAAAAAATATTAAAATATTGTGTAAAACACTCCTACCTCAGTTGGAACATTAACAAAACGTTAATGGCTTAAACAACACATAGGACAATATCTTCTCCTACCCCGCTTCGACGTTTTGGACAGAGATTTATAGTTGGGAATCTAATGAAGGTGTCGTGTTGAGCGTTGAGAGAGTGGAACCTGGGCACACGCACTCACGATGCTTAGCGAATGTGTTGGGTGGGCGCTTTTACAAATTCGTGTTGACATGCAATGCGACAGAGGTAGTTTTGGACTCTTGGTGTCGACGAGAGAAGCAAAGCAGCGGTATGTTGGGATTTAGGTTTTATTAAATTTGTGAAATAGTGATGCGCTCCTGGTCTTGCGATGGCCAAGAGTTGCTTGAGGATCTTTATTCTTGATTTGGAAGTGCTTGGGAGATGTCTTTTGTGGTGGATGATGATCGAAATGGAGAGTACAATGGAATCTTGGATATATATGACAAGAGAACTTGTCAAATTGGGATATGAATGTCAAGATGAACTCGATAAGCTATTGAGTGAAGGATTCGATGATGGTGATCGAAGTATGAGTTTGAACGGTTAAAGGGTTTGGAGATATAGACAAAAGGGATTAGAAGTAAGAAAATTGGGATTAGAAGATATGGAAATGAACTATTTAGAAGGAAGAGCCAAATTAATGGAGGATTGATGTCTAGAATTGAAAGGAGGAGGAATTCTTCTTCTCAATACTTCAATTCAATTAAACTAAACATGAAGATTATAATGGAGGCACTCGATCTTATGTAGGAGAAGAAGACAGCTAGGTCTAGACTAGGGTTGGACGACATGGCTTTGGGCCAAGCAAGTCCATTTGGAAGGCCCAAACCATGCAGGTTGGATTACTCCAACAATAGAAACTCCTTAAAGGGAAACTTGTTAAAAATGGAAAGTTACTAAAATTAGATAGTTCAAAAATGCAAAACTAATTCGGAAACGAGGGCTAAAAATAAAAATTACTAAAACTAGTAACCTGCTAAAAATAGTTACTGCTAAAAATAGAAATTTCCGAGAGTGCCTAAAAATTGTCAAAGGAGTCTAAATTAAGGATAGACATGAGAGAACCATGGCTTGATCATACCAAGCATTCTTTTTTTTTTGAAGCAGGCAAGACACGGGGTATCATCCAACGGGAAATGATAACCCCTAACCATCAGAAGCAATGATCCATACCAAGCATTCTATGTCTCATGAGTAAGTCTCCATGCTTCTAAGAATCCATGTTGGTGCTTTGATTTCTCTTGGTAGAACACCTGTCTGTCTTAACTTCTTATTGTTTACATGTGGGATGTAATAATCATTATCCCCTTTACACTTCAAAACTTCATTCATCACATACTGTAAAGTCATCCACACACTACCTAGAATGTGTGGATCCAACTCATAAAATGCTTCATGGACTGCATTTAACATGTCATTAGTATTTTTTGGCATTTTTTTGCGCATAAGTGATTGAATACTCTTAAAGAAGCCTAGGTCCATAATGTTTAAGTCTGGATTGTTGGCTGGTTGTTGTATTAAAATAAATGTGAACCCTTCTTGCCTGTATACCTGTTGACATTCTGTGTCTTCCTGGGTTATGTGAGGTTTGACATTATCTTGTTGTATGAAGATGATTTTGTCACCTTCATCTTGTGGCCACTTTTCCTTGATGGCTGAACAATTTCATTAATCAACATGTTCATGTAACTGTTTTGTTGACTAACTGTATCAGCCTTGTAATTAGTGTCTCCTTGCCTATGTTTTTAGAATGCCTCTTTGTTGGTTCCTTGTAAGTAAATGGAAAGATGTCAATCTTTCCATCAAATGTACATTCTCCTTGGTTGTTGAATCTTGGCTTTGCTACTGTTGCTGTGAACATAACCTTAGGGATAAATTTGTTGAGTTAGCAACTTTGTACTTGCCTTTTTCATTCTTTACTAGATAGTACCTTTGTGCCTTCCTTGTTTGAAAAACCACTTATCATCTATGTGAACAAAGTCAAACATATGATAATATGTTGTCTTTGCATATGGTGTGTCCCCTATTAGTAGCTTCAGTACCCACTGCATTCTTGTCAACTTATGATATTCACTAAGACCTGGCTTAAGTGCATTTGAATGAGGTATCATAATCCTTTTTTTCACCATTCCGTGACATGTTGACTTTGAGATGTCAAGCTTGCTTGCCAAATCTCTAAGGCATGGTTTGTCTCCCATATTAAGTGATTCAATTGCTTGTTGGTATACTTGAATTCTTTTCCTGCCACAGTTATGGAATTTTGTACTTACATCATAGATGCCATTCTGTTGTGCTTGTTGTTTTGCTTGTTTCAATACCCTTCCATTTGTTTTGGTTGACAAATTGAATTGTTGTGCAGTTGCTTTGATGCCGCCATATGGAAGCCTTCCCTCTTGTGATTTCTGAAGTAGAGCATTCAAAATCTCCATTCTTCTCTGACTGCTGAGCCTAGTGGATGGTGTCTCAAGATGCAATTGATTGGAAGTTAGAAGTTATGTTTCTGGTTTATGATGGCTTGACTCAAAGTTAAAGATCAAAGGGTGATCCGTGTGCTCCTAATACTGTAATCTGATTGTTTGTTGAATTTTGTAACTCATCTTCCTAAGCATTATTATATTATTTCTTATTCATCATTTCCGATGTATTTATGTTTTTTTTCCCCTTAATCCAAGAACTTTTTGTACAACAAGACTATGTTTTTGGGACAAAAAGAGTATCATTTAGTTACTTAAGATTTGGATTACAAGGTTAGATAGTCTACCTAAAACTTACTACTATTGACTAATAATCAAGTGTGAAATTAGCTAATCAGAATTTAACCAAACCCGGTTAGTTTATGGGTGGTAGGAGACGAGGAAGGATTAACCGTTGGATACGATCAAACGTCACGCGGCAACCAAATCAAAGACAGATAGAAAGTTCAACGTGTCGTCGAAGCTGCCATGAAAACTGGATATGGAGAATTTGCCGTGTGCGATTCTTCAACCAGTTTACAGCTACGAAAAAATCCACTACAAGGTCTTCTGCTGGACACGTGTCACTCTTTCATTCCACTATTCCATCTTTCTTCCCTTCTTCCTCCTTTCCGTTTGTGGGCGGTGCCAACCACCTTATAAATCCAACTCCGGCTCTCTTTAATCCCCCTTTTAATTCTAGATTTTTCTTCTCTCGCTGTGATCGAATAAAACCCTAATTTAGGAAACTCAGATCGGAAACCCTTAAAAGCGTCGTTTTGCTCTGATATATGATAGTTTGTTATGGTATAGAAGAGGGTAAGATGGGAGCAGAAGCTGAAATTGTTTGCCCTACAAGTGTCCCTGTATTGGACGTGTTTGCTACCGCACCAGTTCCGTTGGTGAGTTTTCGGAATTCTGTTCTGCTGGATTTGTTTTCTTGATGCTTTGTAAGGATTTGAGTGTGGTCTCTGAAAATCAATTCGGTTTCCTTTTTTGGGTTCTTTCTATCTTTATGCAATTCTGCTTCTGGATCATGATTTTCATGTTTAGGGTTTTGCTCTTAACAACATAAATAAGGTCTGAATTTTATAAATGATACAATATGAAGCTACCAAGCTCCAATTCAGGATTCAGTTGGATCTTGATAAGGTCTGAATTTTCATGTTTAGGGTTCTTCCTGTGCCTTATCCCTACAAAGCCATATTGAAGTGTTCAATTTGTTTATTATCTCCCTAGGAAGAAGGAAAGAAGCTAGAAGCAGGATTGATAAATTTGGGCATCAATATCTGGGATTTGAACCCTGACATGCTTAAATATTATACCAACTATGTTAGCAAATCATCCAAACTCTTGTATTTGAGCTTGATTAGGTTTTGTGGCTATCTTTAGCGGAGCACTTGATCATTCACTTTATGCTGATTTGCTAATGAGTATCATGTGTTCATGTTTAGAGCCTACAAACTCTCAATCCTTACATGTTTTC
The DNA here is from genome assembly GCA_029168935.1 of Oxyria digyna. Classification (NCBI taxonomy): domain Eukaryota; kingdom Viridiplantae; phylum Streptophyta; class Magnoliopsida; order Caryophyllales; family Polygonaceae; genus Oxyria; species Oxyria digyna. Next base: position 17,322,563 of record JAPVLV010000007.1, on the reverse strand, counting down.
GAGAACCTAGAAGTTTCCAATTTGATACTTTGCATTTATGTCCATGATAGAGTTGCTAGAGTTCATGTTTAGAGACAACAGACTTACAATCTGTGATAATTTTTTAGATCCTAGTTGAAGTTACCATCTACGGTTGACCGTTATAAAACCTCAAATCCCCCTGATGGCCTCATGTTGATTGCATTATCTGATTATCATCAACAGACATTGCAACGATCATGAAATATATCTATAATTCAAAGCTATTGAATTTATGTCTTTGCTGTATTATAAAGATCGACAGTTGAGTTATACAACCTTATAGTCTGAACATTGTTTTAAGTTTCCTGCTCTATTAGGAAACTGTTTACCTATATCATAATGAGCTCCATTTGAGTTCTTGGAGTACCAAATTTATTCGGTTATCAATGATAAAATTCTAACAAGTCAATTGTCATCTTCTCTGCCTTTACAGGATGTGAAGTCTTCAGAGGAAGCCTTGGATATTTCAATAGTCTCACCCATCCTAGATTTCGTTCCATGCATCCGTTCAGGAAGTTATGCTGACATGGGACCAAGGAAATCCATGGAAGATGAACATATAAGGATAGATGATTTGTCTATGGAGTTGGGTTCTCATTTTGAATGCCCTAAGCCCAGTGCTTTCTACGGAGTACGCAATTAAAACAACTCCTATCCTTTTTCCTCTCTTGTATCCATAATTCATCAACTGTACCTCATACTTAAAAAAGGATTAAATTGTTGTACAGGTCTTTGATGGCCACGGGGGACCCGAAGCAGCAGCTTATATGAAGAAAAACGTAATGAGATTATTGTTTGAAGATGCCGATTTCCCTCAAGCATCTCAAGTGGACAAGATCTTCTTAGATGAGGTGGAGAACTCTTTTCGAAAAGCGTTTCTCCTCTCTGACCTCGAATTGGCCGATGATTGTACCATCACTACCTCCTCAGGAACAACGGCTCTCACTGCTCTAATCCTAGGAAGGTTAGTTCAGTTTAATACTAGCTCTTTTTTTCGGTTTAATCAGTTTCAAATTCCTTCTAAATTCTAACATATTCTCTCATTTTTCTCAGGCTCTTGATGGTAGCAAATGCAGGTGACTGCAGAGCTGTCCTCTGCCGTAAAGGAGAAGCCATAGACATGTCCCGAGACCATAAGCCGATATGCCCAATTGAGAAAAGACGGGTTGAAGAAATGGGTGGATATATAGACAATGGCTATTTGAACGGAGTCTTATCCCTAACACGAGCCCTTGGAGACTGGGATATGAAGCTCCCAAAAGGGTCGGCCTCGCCCCTCATTCCCGAGCCTGAAATGAGGCAAATACTTCTCACAGAAGACGACGAATTCCTTCTCATTGGTTGTGATGGGATTTGGGACGTCATGACAAGTCAGTATGCAGTAAACATTGTACGGCGTGGTCTGAGGCGACATAACGACCCCGAGAGGAGCGCGAGGGACCTTGCCATGGCTGCTCTGAGGTTAGACACGTTCGATAATCTCACTGTAATTGTCGTCTGTTTTTCGAACTGTGATGGAGATGAATTGAGGCGGAGGCCGAGTTTGAGATGTAGCCTCTCTACTCAGGCGTTCTCTTGCCTGAGAAGCTATTTGGATGGCGATGATAGTTGCTGATTGTGTTTGGCAGAAAGTTTTGTTGGAATTGTTTCATGATTGACCACATTGATGGGGTGACCTGTTTTGGGGATGTTTATAGTGTACAGTATTAAGTGTGTTTAGTGGTGCAACTCTGTAATTCAAAATAAAATTATATCATTTGTCAGTAAATTTCTTGTGCATTTTCAGAATCTATCTATCTTATATATTAAAGCCGGAACTTTTTGAACCTTTTAACATCTTATATATTAAAGCTCAAACTTTTTGAACCCTCAGATCGATTTTAGCAGAGGTTGTTAACAATCTATTTTTAAAAATTAAACAACCAATACAAATGTTATAATTATTAATAAAGTATCATACTATTATTTTTTTAGTTTAATATCTTAAATTGTCTAAATATTTTATTTATTTTAAAACTTATAGTTAACTATTTACAAGCACATACTTTTGAAAAAATACTTTACTTGACATAAAACCTTATTAAAGTCATAGTAATACAAAATAATATAAATTATATATAAAATATGTCACAATCGTTATTAAAATATTATTAATTTTATAAACATATCCCCGAAGACACTACAGTAGTTTGATTACAATTTACTGAAGTTTGGCAAGGCAAAAAATTAAGCTTTTTTAGTGTAGATAAAATATAAGTGTTTGGAAAGTACTGGTAAATGCTACGTTTTGAGAACAAGTTTAATTAGCATTATAAAAGTTTCAACTGCTACTTTAATAGCAAACAGGGCTTAAAAGAGCAACTGTTTATGATACACATTGAATTTTGAACAAGTAGTATGTTTTTTACCATTGAGGTATCTGTAAGTGTAACTCATAATTATTCACAAATGGAATAAGGTAGAGAAATTGTATAATTTTGTTTATGAAGACTTTGATCAACTGGTAGAAGGGGTGGAGGAGTCTGGTTCATATTCTTTTGCAAACCTAGGAAACTTTTCCAGACCTCTTAACAGCAGGCTTTCGAGGAACGGTTTCAACGCCTGCACGTCAATGAAATAACCGCCATCAGAAACCATGTTATGCTATTTACAGAAGATTAAAGACAGCAGAAACAGAGTCTGTTTTAGGTTTAAAGAATGCTTACTGATGCCACTGGAGTCAAGATTTGAGGGATTTCATAGGACACAGTTAACTGAAACAAACCAAACAATTTTTTTTTTATAGAAAATCCATTTTAAAAAAATGCAACTATCAGAGATTTATGGATAATTTCTACCAAAAAAAAGAAGAGAATTATGGATAATACTCACTTCTATGAGGCATGATGATGGACCTTTGGGATAAAACCGAACAGCTCCTCTGCAAATGCATGGAGATGGGGTTAATGTAAATATACTGAATTACATTGTGAATGAGAGATTGATCACATCCTTTTTTTTATACCTGTTCTGAAGACCTTCCATGGATCGCCAATGGATCTTCTGGTTTGGAATTGGCTATACATATAACATATGTAGTGATCAAAATGTTATAAGGTAGAGAATATATATGAGACGAAACTGAAACGCTTGAAGTATGTACAAAATGGAGATACACGACCACCTGAAGATTACGAGCAATCCAAGAAAACTCAATATCACGACCGAATGCCTTGTACTTTAGAAACCACCGCGACAGGTCAGGCTTGTCTTCTAAAATCTGATAAATTCAGATCAAACAAGTACAAATGAGAGCAATGTTATGAGCAGCAGTAAAAGATAAGCTAGAATCTTAGATCAAACTACATTTCAATTTTCAAACACAGTTTAGCAAATTATAGAGCAAGTTGAATGGTGTCAAACCTTGACTTTAGAAATGAAAGGCATCCACTTAGGCATGGCTTCTCGGTCTGAGTAGCATTTATAGGCAAGCGATGCAGGGACATCAACATCCATCTTCACCCTATAACAATGGGCATTCTTAATTCTAATGTTCCTTCAATTTTGCACATCCAAAATGAAATTTCAGCTCCTCACAAGAAACTCAATCTCATAATTCCTTCAGCAATTTCAACCAAGAAACAAGTATGAAATACTCCGTAGTACTTAAATCTTCAAATTTCAAACAAAAAAGAAGAAGCAAAAGCTGCAATCAATTCATCAAATACCCAATTAACAAAAAAAAAACTAAATGAAAAGCTGAAACAATTACGTGCAATCTTGCCACTCCATGACAGGAATGAAGGGTTTGGAAGAGGAAAGAGAAGCAGCATGTGGGTGTACGTGGAAGAGATGGGAAACGGAGTGGGGCCTTCTTAATCTCAATCCTTTTCTGCAAATTGTAGAAGCTGATCGGATTTGACCCAGACGAAGGTATGCTAAATCTGAGCTCGAGCTTGCACTTGAAGTTGCAACCATGGCTGCTTGTGCCTGTACACTTGTCATTTTTCTCCCTTTTTTCGGATTTTTTCTTGCTTTGTTCGATTAAATTGTGAAGGATTTATATAGTAGAAGAATATGAGGTCGATAACAGCCAAGCCACCACACCAGAAGCAGAGTATCTTTAGAGGACTCCAAAATGAAGATGACGACTGTCACTTGATCGACGTCAATTGGGCTTGTCATGAGCACATTAAACTATATGGGCCTGGTTCTGTACAACATCTATCGATTACGTGAATTGGGCTTATGGGCCGTTGGGTAGTATTGAGAGAATGCATTGGTGTGGAAGAATTGTCTAAGTGTATTGAAAGGTCAATACACTCGGGGACATGGTCATTTGTTAATCATTTTGGAGGTTATTGCATCATATGATTTGTGGTTTTGAGATGCCTTTTGGGGGTTACAGGTTCGTGTTATAATCTTAATGTTCTGATCAATCTCCTGTATTTGATGATGTTTTAGCAAGTCGGGCTCCAAACGTTAATTTTACAGTTAACGAACGTGAATATAACATGAGATATTATCTCATTGATAGCATCTACCCGCATTGAGCGGCATTTGTCCAACCAATTTGGCTACCTCAAGTCAAACTGTTTGCCAAACACCAAAAGTTTGTTCTTAAGGACGTGGAAAGGGCTTTTGGAGTATTGCAAGCTCAATTCGGGATAATTCGTAGCCCATCACTCTCATGGAGTGTTGTAAAAATTGGAAGGATAATGAGAGCTTGTATCATTCTGCATAATATGATCGTAGAAGATGAGCGAGATTCTTATAGTCACCATGGATATGAAATGCTGAAGTTCGATGAAACAATGAGTAGAGAAAGACCGTCTGAAACTGACCCGAATTGGACTTTCTCCAACAATACACGAACACATATGAGAAACTACCTAGAATGGTCGAGGGAATTTCAGATTTCAAATACTCACCCCTTCTTCAAGAATACTTGAAGGCACACATTTGGCAACTACATGGTCAAGATTAAGGTCTTTCTAGTGTTTTATGTATTCAATTTAGTAATTTGTCGTTCAATTCATTAGTTTTCTTCAATATTTATTTATTTCATTGTAATGTCTTTAATATATTTGTAACTCGGTAATGTCTTCAATTTTGGAGCCTTTTTTTGTTATTGTAATATATATGTGTGTTCAATTTATGCATCATTTGTTTTTCATTAATTATCTAAATGTCTAATATTTTCTCTTAATTTTGATAAATAAAAATAATATAATAAATACTTCAATTAAAAGAAATAATATTTGGAATTTTATTACATCTTTTAACTATTTAATATAATAATATATTATTCATTTATTTAAAACAAAAATATATCAGTTATTTAATACAAAACTAGGGGTATAACTATAATTTTATAAACCTTGCAACCTATTCCTTACAACCTCCATTACAAAAAAGAAGCAAAGCTATGAGAAAAGTTTTAGCTTACAACTCTTCTTACACCCTCGATTTTACAACCTCCATTGAGGATGCTCTAAACACGCGGAAAAGGGAAGAACAGAACTGGATTACTAAGTAAAGGTAGAGATGAGAAAATGATTTCTTTCTTAGATTAGAGTGTCATTGATTACAATATATATAGAGAATATGAGTGAGACACCTAAGGCTATTCTAGAAAATTCAATAGAATATTTACAAGACATATTTGCCAATGCTAGCTGTCAAATATATATCCGTTACTAGTCTCCCTCGATCCGAAGTGGTTGAAGGCAAACTTTGGAGCACAAATTGGTGAACAGGATTGTGGGCAAAGGCTTGGTAAGGAGATCAGCCTTTTGGTCTTTGGAAGAGATGAACACCACTTTCAAGGAGCCATTGCATACACGTTCCCGAACAAAATGATAATCCAAGGCTAAATGCTTGATCCGATGATGTTGAACGAGATTGACGGCTAGGTAGGTAGCCCCGCGATTGTCACACCATGAGACGGGTGGGGTGGGTAGTGGAATGCCGAGCTCATGAAGCATGTTTTGGAGCCAAATAGTCTCACAAGTGCATAAGCAACAACTCATATTCGGCTTTGGTGGTTGATTAATTGGGATACCGTAGCTTGTTTTTTTGATGTCTAAGATATGAGATTTGCACAATGGAAGATGCAATATGCATTAGTAGACTAGCCATCTGACTTGTTGCCACCCCAATTCGAGTCCGAAAACGCTGCAAGGGTAGTGCTTGGCAGAGAAGAAAGGCAAAACTGAAGTTCGAGTGTGGCATTTAAGTAACACATCACCCTTTTAACACCAATCCATTGAGCCTCAGTGGGATAATGCATGGCTTGACACAAACGGTTCACGGGAAAGGATAAATCCGGTCTAGTAAAGGATAAGTATTGAAGAGCACCTACTACACTACGATAAAGGGTAGCATCTGAGAAGGCCGGGGAGGGAATCTTGCTCTTGGAGGTGCCAAATTTTGTATCCATAGGTGTAGTAACGCGTTTAGATTGGTCCATCTTGGTGCGCTTGAGAAAATCCCGAATGTACTTAGTTTGGAAAAGAAAGAATCCGCCCGAGTTGCGTTGTACTTCAGTCTCAAAGAAGTAATGGAGAGGCCCCAAGTCTTTCACCGAAAATTGCTTGGACAAGCTTTGCACAAACAAGTTAGACAATTATACACTGTTAGCCAAAACAATAAGATCATCTACATATATAAAAAACGAAGACAAGATTGGTCCCTTGACGATGGAGGAAGAGAGATGAGTCAAATTTTGAGGGTGAGAAGCCCATGGTGATAAGGGAATCACTTATGCGAGAGAACCACGCTATAGGGGCTTGTTTAAGACCGTAGAGAGCGGTTGAGCTTACAAATGTGTTTGGGAAGAGTTTTGTGAGTGAACCACATGTGTTGGAAAATGTAAACATCTTCCTTCAAGGTCCCATGTAGAAATGCATTATGAATGTCAAGTTGCCGCGTCGACCATTTGTTCATTGCCGCTAGAGATAGGAGAAGGCGGATAGTGCAAGGTTTCACAACAGGACTAAAAGTTACCTCATAGTCTAGCATGGACTTAGTTAAACCTTTGGCGACAAGGCGAGCTTTTCGATGTTCGATGGATCCGTCAGAATGACGTACGGTTTTTAAGACCCAACAAACACCGAGGACATTTGTGGAGGAATTGGGAGGGACAAGAGACCAAGTGTTGGTGTTAAGGAGGGCTTGGAATTCTTTTGCGTAGCATCTCGCAATTCTTGAAATTTGCTGGGTTTGGTGAAGGAGGATGGTTCATCGGGAATGAGAGTTGTATTGGAACAACTAGGTCAATGATGGTTCCATCGATGCGAGACAAAGGTTTGGATATATGGTTTTTGGATCGAGTTTGCATAGGAAGAGATGGAGTGGGTTGAGTTTCGGTGGGGTCAATGATGATGGGAGATGGACTGTGATTTCTGGAGTGTAATGGGCTAGGACTGGGACTGTGTACCCGAGGAACCGACCCGAACTGCGCATTTCTGTTCGGTTTGGTTTGGGAATCTAAATTATTTTTCAACTGAAATTCCGGTTCAGTTCTTATACTACATTCGGTTCCTCGGTTTTGTTATGTGAAAAAACAAAACAAAACCCGCAAGAACCGATGTATATATAGGCCCTTACTATTTAACGCCCACCCTTTTTGCTATTTATCGCCCAGGCGCCGTGCGTCACGCATGGATTATATCCGTGCGTGACGCATGGTTTTAATCCACACGCCACGCACAGAACAAAACCATGCGTGACGCATGGACACAAACCATGCGTCACACATGGATTTTTTCCCTATAAAAGCCCAAAATCATCAAACCCTACCATTTTGTCATCTTCTTCAACAACTTCAACGGCGGCTGAACTCTATCACGCACGGATTTACCCCATTTTCAACAATTTTCATCATCTTTCTACATATAAGGTATGTAAACATTAAGATTTCATTGTTATGGTATGGTATTGATGTATATATGAGGTTTTCATGTTGTTTTGATGATATTTACTTCAAAATCCAATGTGTATGTTAATTAGTTGATTAGAAATGATTAAACTTGTAATATATGAATGGATTGTGTACTTTGTTGATAATTTATTGACAAATTTGATATTTTCATGTGTATATAGTTTATTAGGGTTTTGATATTGAATTAGGGTTTTGTGAATTAGGGTTATGAATTAGGTTGTTGAAATTTGGTATGGTTTTAATGAAATTATTGAAAAACTGTTAGAATTTTGGAAAAAGTGTTGAGATTAGGGTTTGAAAGCCATGGAAAAACTGCAGAACACAATTTCTGGAATGTGCAATTCCATGCGTCACGCATGGATTGAAACCATGCGTCACGCATGGATTGAAACCATGCGTCACGCATGGATTGAATCCATGCGTGACGCATGGAATTGCACATTCCAGAAATTGTGTTCTGCAGTTTCAGATTGTATTTGATGATATGCTGATTGAGTTTTTGATGATATGTTGATTAAATTCAGTAAACTGATTAATTTTGTGGAATTGCACATTTTATGATGTAGATATGGATGGTGGTCGTCGACCTGGACGGGATACTCGTCAAAGAAACAGAGATCTGAAGAAAAAAGATCCCATAGTTCCAAAACAAAGGAAGAAGAAGAATAGACAAGAATCGCCTCCTCGTCGTTTAGAGTTTTCTGATGAGATACAACAACAGCAACAACAACAACAACAACAACAACAACAACAACAACAACAACAACAACAGCAACAGCTAGCTTTGTCTGCTGCAGGTTTCGATCCCCAGGGTTCCCCTCATTACTTTCCTGGCACCCCCATTCTGATCCCACATCAAACTATGTTTCCACAACAAACACAGTTTTCAGGCTATCTGAGCTATCCACAACATGACCAATCATTTGTGGAGATGATGAGGCAAGCTACTGGTTCTCATCACTTTCAGAACCCTCAGACGGGTGATGACCAGTACGCACTGGTTGCTTGTAGCAGTGCAGGGCCATCAGCTGGGGGTGCCAATGCTGATTCTGATTCTGATTATGAGCAGGAGCATGAGCATGAGGAACAGGGTCAGGAAGAGGATCGGACCTATGAGAATGTTCATGAAGAACATGAAGAAGCGGAAGAGCAAGAGGGGCAGGAGGAACAACCCAGAAGACGACGACGACGACAACCTCCGGTCAAAAACATATACGTCCCTCAGTTAGAGGGGGGTACTCCTGGAGGTCCACAAATTCCGGAGCTGCTCATAGGCTTTGAAGCTCATACAGCCTTTTTTGTGCAAAAAGGAAAGGTATGTAATTAGAATTTGGTTTATAGATTCAATACTTATCATAACTAATTTGGTTTATAGAATTTGTGATAATAAATTTGTTAATGTATGAATTGATTTGATTAACCAAATGGATTATTTGTTGAAATATTTGTAGTTTTGTTGAAAATTTGGTTAAGGTGTGCTGTACAGAATGCAGAAACTGCTTTCTGCATTCTGTGTAATGCAAATCCATGCGTCACGCATGGTTCATGTCCATGCGTCACGCATGGTTTCCATCCATGCGTCACGCATGGTTTCCATCCATGCGTGACGCATGGAATTGCATTACACAGAATGCAAAAACTGCTTTCTGCATTCTGTACATTACACCTTAACCAAATTTATGCAGTTTCTGTATTCTGCAGTTTCTGGAAAAAATTTATGCGTTATTAAAATTATTTGTGTTACGTAATCAATTTACAGGATAGAGGCATACTCCCTTACCAGACAAGACAATCCCAGCTGAAAGATTGGGAACTTAATTCTGACTTATCATGGGGTAATCATGCAATTCCAACGGAGCTGACTCATCTCAGGCTATTGATGTATGATGTGATTGATTATCCGCTCATCTGCGCCTTTATAGAAAGGTGGCATCCTGAAACAAATAGCTTCCACATGCCATTTGGTGAGATGACAGTGACGTTGCTCGACATCAAGAAGCTGATGTTGCTTCCTATTCACGGGAAAGCTATGGTGACCGACCCCACCGCTTCAGTCGGGAGAACTACGAACAAGAACTTTTTTGGTGAAAAGGGACGGCAAAATTTTCATCTTCAAAATGAACAGCTCGATAGTTATTGGATTAGCGCAAAAAAGTTTAAGGCGCACATTGAGGGCCTAAATGATCCCGTAGTTCATGGAATGAGATATATATTCCACTTGCTGGCTTCCACAATCTTCACTGACAAGTCACAACATAAGCTCCCGATGAGATTTGGTGCATTTCTAGGGAGTGTTGAAGAGGCAAGAAGTATTTCTTGGGGATCTGCAGCGCTAGCATATTTCTATCGCCAAATGGGCATCGCTACACGCCAAAATTGTGGTTTGATCTCATTTTGTTTCACTCTCCTTCAAGTAAGTTTTTAATTATTTAGGAACTACATTTTTTAGCAATCATAACTTATTTCTATGGTTTTAATGCTAACTATATTTTTTAAATGGTAGGGTTGGATATACACATACTTCCCATCCTTAGCAGCTGGTGTTCGGCGTAATCCTGGTTGGTCAGTTGATCATCCTTATGCGTTTCGGTTTCTACCAGAGGAAGCGTTGCCGAACTACGACCCTGAAGCACGAAACTACAGAGCTGAACTAGATGCAATGAGGGCGGATCAGGTATTTGTGTTGCATTTTGTTTACATTTTTAAGCCTCAGTTTTTTTTTGCAATTCCATGCGTGACGCATGGAACTGCAAAAAAAACTGAGGACTTTTTTTCATCATCTTTGCTTGGACCTTAAGGTGTAAAATTACTGTTTGAGTAATGCAAGACGTTGATATCGTTTTTAGGTTAATTGGAACCCGTATGGTGAAATCGACTTCAATGATCCTGCCTATGCTCCTGCTCTTTTTTTCGGGGTGTTGAGCTGCATGGACATAACCGAGCCCCACCATCCCGATAGGTCGCCTAGGCAGTTTGGTAGGGTGCAAATGATTCCCAGGCCTCCAATTTCACCCCTTAGAGCCCATAGGCTCATCAGCCCTAGGTCATATGTGGTGAATTATGATAGAATGGTGTGGAGTTGGGAGGGGATGAATATCCACAGGGCGACCCTTGAGCAGATGGGACCACCTGCGGCGACGGGTTTTGAAGAAGCTCCGGAGTATCTTCTGTGGTACATCCCCCACACTCATCGATTTCTGATACCCGGCAGACACGCTAGCTTGGAAGCACAGCAGGTATTACATTTATCTCATGTAACTTGAGATCTTGATTTTTCTTTAAGTTTGATTTAAGGTAAACATTATGCAAATAGCTGATTTCAATATTTAATTTTATTTGTAGGTTTTTGACAGGGTCTATGATCACTTGTCACCATATGCAACCTTGCCTGATCCGTATGATGTTTCTGCAATGCATGAAGCCATAACCGAGGTCCTTCAAGATATTAAGCCGTGGACAACTATGTATCAACAACATCGGTGGTGATCTTGTTGGATTGGGTTCGATTGTTTTTTATGAACTGTTTGTTTTCAGATTTTCAGGATTGTCCGTTTTTCGTAAGGATTGTTTGTTATGACGTTGTTGAACTTTTCATTTATGGTTAGCGTTGTTGAATTTGTTGGATTATTTGTTTAGGGTGCACAAGACATAAATCTGCATTCTGTTAGTCAAATGTCGAACCATGCGTCACGCACAGATGAGTTCCATGCGTCACGCACGGTTTGCTTCCATGCGTGACGCATGGAATTGTTAACCTACGCCTATAAATTGACTCCCTCAGCATACCATTTCCACTCATTAATCTCTCCTTTTCACTCCCTCAGCCTGTAAGTTGATTTTTGAAGTTCTTCTTTGAAGCTCCATATTCCACATCTTATTCCTTACTTTCTCACTTGTTTTCTTACATTGTATTACAGATTGGAAACCAACATGGCATCATCCTCATCATCATCTTCAATACCACGAGAAGGCAGCACCATTCAGTGTCCAAATAAGAGGTGTAGGAAGTCTATCACGGTTTTCAGCGCTAATGACAAGATGAGACCAGACCAGTATGGCCGAAGGTTTTTTACATGCCAATGTAACTTCAGGTGGGTGTTTCTTGATCCTGAGTATGACCGTCATCATCTCCGTGTTATGACGAAATTGTTGGAGGAAAACCGGACACAAGCCATGAAACTGAAAATCTTTAACGAAGAGAAAGATTTGGAAACGGCTAAATGGTGGGTGAAGGAGCTCTATGAGGATTTTGAAGAGAAACCAGCCGATTCTGACGATGCGTAGTGGTCTTAGTATTTCGTTCCTTTTAAGATGTAATGTGAAGTGTCTTGGTGTTTTGTCTTTGTTATGTTCGTTTTAATTTACGTTTCAAGAATGAGTCTTTTTTATGCTGTAATGAATCTGTTTTATTTTGTAATGTATCGGTTTTTTGTTGAAACGTATATGTTTTATGTTGTAATATATCTGTTTTATGTTGTAATTCCGATGTCTCCTTTTGATAAGACTACTCATATGTCTCCTTTTGACAAGACAACTCATATGTCTCCTTTTGACAAGAAAACTCATGTCTCCTTTTGACAAGACAACTCATATGTCTCCTTTTGACAAGAAAACTCATGTCTCCTTTTGACAAGACAACTCATATGTCTCCTTTTGATAAAACAATTCGGAAGTGTTGATTTTGACAAGTAAAGCTGAAATGGAAATTCTGCATTCTGTAGGAAGAATGCAATTCCATGCGTCACGCATGGATTGTATCCGTGCGTCACGCACAGATGTGTTCCACACGTGACGCATGGAATTGCATTCTTCCTACAGAATGCAGAATTTCCATTTGAGATGCAAAGCACCTGTTTCACGTGAAATGTAACCTAGAAATACCACATAAAGACTGAAATGTGCATCAAAAGATACAACCTTACAACATTAGAAGGTCATTCGAAGCTCGAAATAAAATACACATTACAACATTGTCTGGACTGACAATAACTCTTGAACTAGTAATCGTTTTCATCATCGTCTGAAATTGTGATGCTTTGTTTGGACGATTGATGTCCTCCTCTTTTCGGGGGGGTGTAAGCCCCACATCTTTGCCACACTTCGTCATACAAGGCCGCAACAGATTCTTCACAATTACGCTCCCAAAGATTATAAACAGGTGGTAGTGGACATCCATCCTTCAGGCGAATCTGAGATAGATTTTACGGAATTGCATAATTAAATTTACATGTAATGCACTAGGTAAATAGCAATTGAAAAAAACATACCGGGATGAAATGTTCCTGCTGTGTAAGTAGTAATAGGCAAACAACTTGCATCTTGGCTCCAGGTTGACCATACCAAGTCGGAAGTCTAAGAGGTAGGAATGTCTGTTTAATTTGCTCGCCTAGACACACAAAGACACAATTACATGCCGAAGCCACCAAACATGCCATTTCTGGTACGGTAAGCCACTTATCCCTTGGAGCTGGGTAGTAATCGCTTTCCCATGTAAGTTGATGTATAGCGGACTCCAATGTTGGATTTACTTCTCCACCAATCCACGTGCCTTTAAGTAAATGCCAAATCTCTTTAGCCTTTCTTATCATCTCTTCTCGTATGAACTTCCAATGCTATTGGGTCCCACCTGTTACATGACTCTCAAAAACAGATTGAGTGACGGAATATTTTGGATAAAGTGTACATTAGAGTGAAGATAATATCGGTCACCTGTTTCCATAGAAATAGATCTAAACCCGCAGTTTCCATCGGCTCTGATGTCAAACCAACCCTCCACATATGGTCTCATGCACATTGGTATCTTTCTAATGTACTTAGAAGGCGCATACATTTTTTGTGGAGCGGGAGGTGCACCAAAGGGTTTAGGAACCCTTTGCTTCTTGGGAGGTGTTTCTTCCAAAGCTCTAGACCTCATCTCTTGGTCGGTGTATTCCCATGCTGACTTCTTTCTTTGTGTAGATCTAGGCACTTTGTTAGGAGCTCCTTGGGGACGACCACCGGTGTGTTTCGAAATAGGCGGCTCTTTGAGAGGTGTATCCACTTTAGCTATCTTTCTGACAGATTCAATACACTTCTCTTGATCATGTGGTGACAAGGTGTTCCATGTTTCTTCATAAAATTCATCAAATAAACGTCTTGCCACGTTTTTCTTAGTTTCAAGATGACCCTGTGTATCCACTTCTTCCAAAGACAACGTACTCCAAAAAGGATGCAAAGACACGGGCTGACCTTGGTTGCACAATCGCAATATTGTGCATTGTACATGCCTTGTACACCTTTGTCGTATTCTTTAATCAAGAGCTCCATTGCCTTGTACGAAACTTTGCACTTCAAATGTACAAACAAAGATGTTTGGTGAACAAGTCTAAACGTCTTTGTTAGACTCTCGTTAAATGAACCCAATATCTCTTTCAGCTGGTTTCGTGCCATGTCACTGTATTCCTCAAACACTGTGTCGAGCCTACCTTGTCCACCACTCAAATATGACTTCAAACAGGAATGCGCTCCTTCCACTCTGCATTTTTATTAAGGTGTTCAAACAGGAATGTGCTTGTGCAGTTTCTGTAAACTGCACATCCATACGTGACGCATGGAACAAATCCGTGCGTGACGCATGGAACAAATCCGTGCGTGACGTATAAATGTGCAGTTTACAGAAACTGTTTAAATTCACAGAAAACTGAATATAGTTGTGTAAGTGCAATTATAGATAAATTACCTGTTTGTCGTGTTGCTTCCAAGAGTAAACACGTCATCCGTCCATGCCGACACACATCTTTCTTTGAAAGGACCAAGCCAACTGTCTCTAACATATTGCAGTACGGGAATATGCGCGTTCCAATCTCTCTCTATAGTATCCAACTTTTTTTCATATCCTTCTACGGTGGTTTCCTCGAACAAGTTGTAGTAGTCGTTGGATAAGTTTTTTCCCTTTAGTTTCGATCTCATTTCGAGGGAAGCTTTGGCCTCTATGTTTTTCCTTATATGTCGTCTACATAGAAGAAACTTTGCATTTGGAAAAAGAAGATCCGTTGCACTCATTAAAGCTTGTTCACGGTCGGTGACAATGCAAGTGGGCGTTGCTCCAATTCTTCTATACATCTCTTGAAGTTGTTGCATTGCCCACAAATAATGCTCTTTAGTCTCGCCCTCAAGAAATGCCCCACAAACTACAAAGTTCCTCCATGTAGACGTGATTCCAACAATCTCGAAAAATGGCATTTTGTACCTGTAAAGAAATAATTTGAAATAATATTATTGCTATGTTATGGAAAATCATATGTAATGGTCAATAATCACACAAAACTTACTTGATTGTGGCATATGTGGAGTCCATTATAAGTACATAGGGAAATGATTCAAGAGCTTCATTGATTCAGGGGACGCAAAGAACATATCACCAATCATAGATGCATCATCTTTGCTTGTCCTATACTCCATGAAATAGTCGCTCTGTTTACATTTGTAGAAAAATTCTTGGATAACAGTTCTTCCTTCCCTGTTTTCGATCCTCGTCTTGGCCATCAAATTGTATACTTGTTTTTTTTTTGTAAGGTTCTTGGGAGACTTGTTGAGCATAGTGTAAATCTCATTTGGTTTACAATGAGCCCTGGTCATTTCAACTACTGTACACACTTCATCAGGCGTCAATCTGCCTGCAAACGCATTCCCAAACAAGCTACTACCAATAGGATGGTTGTGGGTACCTAACATTACAGTAAGTTTCCAAGCCCCTCTATGCTCCTCTAGAAGCTTTAATTCGAACCAACATCTACATTTTTTCGTCTTGATGTTTTTCCTCACTCCCTTAGCTTTTGAGTAATTCACTCGTCCTCTATCACAGGTAAGCTGAAGTTTTCCAGATTTTGTTTCGGTAGGTGCTCTACTCCTTCCATTGACTATGCAAAAGTTGTTGGCTTGTGCAATGTTAACGGCCCAATTCACTCCCTGTTGTCTAGAGGCGAATACCAAGTCATTTGCAAACAACTCTGAGTAATCAACAGAGACATATTGTTCTTCTTGAACTTCAATATTGTGGACACACAGCATCCCGTGATGCAAACAACTCTGAGTAATCACGCATGGATACAATCCATGCGTGATCTGCAATGTGTAATCTGTGAGTCACGCACAGATTAAATCCATGCGTGATGCACGGATGACCTGGGCGGTAAATAGCAAAAAGGGTGGGCAACTATGTATATATACTTCTTAATTTTATTATTTTTATTTCATTATTTGAGTGCTTCTTCCAAGTTCGAACCTTTCAACAGTTCAACCTCTAACCTAATCCCACACGTTCGCCGCTCCTCCACTAGTTTGTCGCTGCTGCTTCTCCTCCACCCGAGTGCGCCGCTCTTCCACCTGAGTTTGCCGCTGCTGCTTCTCCTTCACCCGGGTTCGCTGCTCCTTCTCGCCACTTGTTCGCAGCCAGCACCCGTTTCTCCTTCTCTTTGCTTCTTCTCCGACACCATTAATCCCACGCCGCTCCTTCTCCAAAGCTTAGGTGCAGGGTAAGCTGAAACTGTACATTTGTTTTCTTGATGTTTGGATTGTGATTAAATTGTTTTCATGATGTTTGGATTTGCTCACTGTTATGGATAGTGCTTAAATTCCTGATGTTTAACACTTGCTGAAACTGTATAGTTTGAGGTGATAGATATATTTATATTGTACAGAAACTTGCTGCTAAACTGTTTGGATCTTCGGGTAGGAACTTGCTACTGAACTGTACATTATTTATGGATAGTGCTTAAATTCCTGATGTTTGGAACTTGCTGAAACTGTACAGTTTGAGGTGATAGATATATTTATATTGTACAGAAACTTGCTGCTAAACTGTTTGGATCTTCGGGTAGGAACTTGCTGCTGAACTGTACATTATTTATTCAATAAATTTTGCCGCTAAAACTGTACATAAATTTTATTGTGAAATTTGGAAAATTTCCACTAGTATTATAAAGTTTGAGGTGATAGATATATTATTATATTGTACTCATACAACTTGTTGTATTGTTTCTTCTTTTTTAAAACTAAACTTGCTTGAATAAAATTGACCAAAGACTATGTTATTCCAATGTATATTGTAGTAGCATACAACCGGTTGTATATGCCATATATTATATGGTGTGATTGTCTCGTTGCTTAGTTGTGTGTTTATGATAGGCAATGGCTATATGCACGCGAATCGAGGCGTATATGCACGTGATTCTGTGCGCAGTTCTTATGCGCATACGTGTTTTACGGGGTATTACGGGTACTTTTCGTAAATTTTCAGAGTCTGTAACAACTTGTGCGCCTAACTACTGCGCACAGGTTGAGAATCTGTGCGCCCTGTTTCTGCGCACTACTCTAACATAGTAGCCGTTGAAATCTTTGAAAAAAGTAGCCGTTAAATGTAAAAGGGTGCGCTTAGGTGCTGCGCACAGGTGCTTAAGGGTTTGAGTTTGTGCGCGGATGGTTAGCGCACGGGTCTTTACAGTTTAGGATCCATCCATTTGGACCACAACGATCATAAATGTGCCTATATAAAGCCACAATCTCTTCGTTTCCAACAAATTCATTCAAAACCTCTTCGTTTTCCAACAAATTCATTCAAAATGTCTCGTCGTAATCAAAACTCTCGTATATTAGAGTTGATTAATCAAAGTTGTGAAGATAGTGATGAAGAACACGATTGGGATAGCGGATCACAAGAAGAGGAAGACGACCCGAACGACGACGAATGGTTGGATGGTTTCTTAGAAGACGAAGAGTTCGGCGACTGAGATCCGAGTGGTGAATTTGTGGTTAGTATAATATGTTATAATTTGAAACATATGGTAGCGTAATTAGTTTCAAATTAGTTTCATATGCTAGCATAATTAGTTTCATATGCTAGCCTAATTAGTTTCATATGATAGCCTAATTAGTTTCATATGATATCCTAATTAGTTTAAAGTAATGATTCGTATTTTGCCTTGTTATTTTGGTAGTAGTGTAATTGTCGCTCTACAATTACGTATAGGGGAAAGATTATTCAGATTATTTTAGAACCGCACAATATTGGGATACTCCGTAAGAATTGTATGAGTGGGCGAGAGATAGAGGAAAGGAGTTAGTGATAGCTTTGGTAACGCGTAATTCAAGTCCGTACCAAATAAGTATTGTGTGCGATAGATTTGGAAAACCAAGATCTGGGAGGCCAAAGGTGAACAAAGAGAATCCAGAGTTGGTTGTTCCTAGGCTTAGAAAGTCGAAGTCGAAGAAGTGTGAGTGTAGATTTCAGCTACTGGCAGTGCGAAAGAAAAACATTCCCGGGGTCGCAGGAGAAAAATGGATTTTAGGTGTGATAGAAGGTCGGCATAACCATGTGCTACTTGCTAGTTTTCATGGGAATGCATTCATGGGTCGAATGACGGAGGAGCAAGAGCTTTGTGCTAGGCGGTGGGGAGATGGAACTGGACGCAAGACGCCAAAAGAAATTATCTCTAAATTGAGGGAGAAGTACCCTGGTAATGTTACTTCAAGAAGACAAGTTGCAAACTTTTTGCAGAAGGTGAATTACGAAGATCGCGGAGAGCTAAACGTGACACAGTGGTCGCTTAAGTTTTTGCGAGACCACGACTACGTAGTTCACCCACATAGAGACACGACAAACAGAGAGGTTGCAATATTATTCTTTGCTAACCAAGAGTCGTTGCGTTTGTTGAAGAAGTACCCGTACGTGGTAATTATCGATGCGACGTACAAGACAAACAAGTAAGTCTCTACAATACCTTAGTCGATATTTAGTTCGGATAATGATATATGTTCTGTAGTGATATATGTTAATGTTTCAATAGATATGAAATGCCGCTCGTAGAGATCGTTGGATTCACCAGTACACACAAGACGTTCAACATCGTGTATGCATTCACTAAAGCGAAAAGGATTTATCATTACACATGGATAATGATTCAATTGAAGTCATTATTCATAGATTTGGGAGTGATGCCAACGGCTATAATGACTGATTGCGAAGACGCGCTGATAAAAGGGATAAAGACTGTTTTCGGGAGCGAAGTTCAACATCTGTTGTGTTGGGTGCATATCAAACACAACATTGAGGCACATGCTTCGACCATCCTAAAGAGACAAATTAAAGTGGAAGCCTTTGCAGGACAATGTTGGGGACTATTTTGCTCAGCTACTGAAGAGACCTATGAACTGCGGCTCGAACAGTTGAAGAGATCTTGGAAGAGCGGCCTTGTGGGATACGTCGAGAGAACATGGCTTAATCCTCACAAGACAAGTATAGTGAGGGCTTGGACAGATCATAAGCTTCATTTCCTTACGAGGACTTCAAACAGGTAAATATTGATATTTTTTAGTTAAAGACGATTATATCATAACGGCGTACTTTCTGAACTTACCAACTTAACTGTTTTTTAGAGTTGAAGGGATGCACAAGGTTTTGAAAAATATTATTGGTTCCAGCAGAGGGGGCTTTAACAGAGTGATCGTACGGATCCATCATTCAGTACTCCTTCAGATTGATTCAATTAGGGCGAGCATGAACATGTCTCTCTCCAAACGACCAACTGATTTTGATGATCCAAACATGCATCCGCTTGGAAGGGCTATTTTTCACCGACTATTCTACAAAGTGTCATACAGGTGTTTTGATCATTTGGTGGCTACTTATGAGATCATGTTGACGGGGAAATTTCCTGAACAATGCACCCACCATTGGGTGAGGAACTGTCTTGGGTTGCCGTGCGTCCATCAAATTGCACACGCTATCATTTCAAACACACCCCTGATTGAGGATGACATTCACCCGTTCTGGAGGGATTTGCATTGGGATGACACTCCTGAAACAGAAGACGACCCAAATCTAAAGGTCCGAATGAACATTATAGAGTTGCGACTCCATGAAATGTTCACCAAGTTGGAACTTGGAACCTTGAAGAAAAGCACGGTATACCAGCTAGGTGAGTTGTATCAGGACTTGGAGCATCCTGAACTAACTACCTTGAAAGAACCGACAAATGTGAGAAGAAAATGCAGGCCAAAAGGTGCAAAGAACAAGGATAAGGAGGAGGTTGACAATGAAAATGACAAGGAGGATGACATAAAACAAGAAGATATGGAGCAGTATGAGATGGAGGAGGCAAAGCAGAAATCAAAAGGAAAGAAGAGTACAGGAGCAAGACGGCCAGGTCGTCCTAAAAAGGAGGAGGATGACAGTGAAAATGACAAGGAGGAATCGAGAGAGAAGAGTTATTTTGAGCACAAACAAGAAGAGCTGGAGAAGTATGAGAAGGAGGAGGCAAAGCAGAAATCAAAAGGAAAGAAGAAGGCAAACAATACAGGAGCAAAATGACCAGGTCGTCCTAGAGAGCAAACAACGACATCACTTCTCGTGGTCATTGAGGCCGAGGAGTTGCATTCTCAACCCATGCCCGACCTATCACAGCCTGAAGGATCAAACTACACTGACTTCGATCAGTGCCCTGAAGAACTTGGTGTTCCTCTCATTCATAGGGGGGTTGACTTCGGCATTGACAATTTGGATGATTTTTGGCTTCCATACATCACAGATGTTAGACAGGTACGTTCTGACGGACATTGTGGTTATAGGTCGATGGCCTTACTTCTGGGAAGAAAAGAACAAGAGTACGGAAACATTCGGCGTGAGCTGGTAACGGAGCTGCTTCAGAACCGAGAATTGTACGAGCCTATTCGTCGTCGTCTTCGTCCGTGTACTTGGGAGGATCTTATTCTCCAAGTTAACCATTGCAGAAGCCCTTGTTCATAACTGTACTGGTTGCACTTTCCACTGATGGGCTTAGTGTTTGCCACCCTATACCAAGTTGGCCTCGTGTTATTGTGTTGGGATGCTCCGACCTTTTGCTTACCGCTAAGGTGTAGAACAGAAAACGCTGATCCTCCACGACAGATTTTCGGCATGGCACACGTAGGCAACCGTGACCACTTCATACCGGTAAAGTAGACAATTGTACTTGATACTTGGGTAATCATAGTTTTTTGTTTAATATCTTAAGTCGATTGTGTTTATATAGGTGGCGTTGATGGTTGGTTCGCCACTACCGCATACTCCCGGTTCGTGGAAGAAACACGTAGATCCAAACATTCAATGGTGGGAAGATACATTTGGGGACAATTTGAGGATGTATCGAGAGTACCGCATTTCAAATGGTCGGGCACCAGATCCATTCATGTATAAAGGAGGGACCGAACCCGTTCACATATCTGACTGAGTGAGATTGTCATGTAATAATTAGAAGACGCATTGGAATTTCTTAGTTTGTAATGCCTTGGTTTTTAATGTTTCGTATTTGTTATTTTGGTAGTAGTGTAATTGTGCTTTATATAACAATGAATGGATCAGATTGCATTGGAATTTCTTAACACGTTCAAGAGACAAAGAAGCGACAATGAAAATACATAATGAAAGTACGTAATGAAAGTACACAACGAAAGTACACAATGCTCATAACATTAGATGTCTACGATTTAGGCGTCGTCGGCAGAAGAGGAAGAGGATTCGGAAGCATAGACGATACTACAAACCATCAACCGCAATTCTTTTTCTTTAATCTTAAACCTTTCCATCAGGACCTTCACTCTATTGTCACTCTTCTTTTTCTTGATGATTAATTTCGTGATAGCACGTAAAGCAGTAGGGGTATGCTCTGGATCAATAAACCTGGTTCCGAAGAAACAATTGCATGCATAATGCCTTCGTCCATACTGGTCAGGCATGTCTTCGTCATTGCTAACGTAAACATTACACATTTGGCGACACCTTTTTGTACCAGTACACATTATCTGTGGAGGGTCAGGCTTCACACGTCTTGGTGATGATGATGATGATGCCATATTCGTAGTTATGTTCTTCCAAATAAGTAAATAATAAAAAACTTTAGTTATAAACATGAAAGCATATACAAAAAACAAAGCATATACAAAAATGAACAAAAGAAAAATTTACCGATTAAGTAGGGAAACTTCGATTTTTGCTCTAGTTGAGATGGATGAACTAGTTGAGATGGATGAAGAAATCACCACCTTCAAGACGTTGGTTTTATAGGAATTTATGTATATGGTGCGCGTTGCTTCTGCGCACAAGGAGTTACCGATTCAAAATAACGGTAACTAAAAGTGCGCTATGTAGCTGCGCACAAATTTTTAACGGTAATTTTCTGTGCGCGTTACACCTGCGCACCAAAAGTTACAGATTCAAAAAGTTACAGAATAGGTGCGCTTTACCTTAGCGCATGGCTGAAATTTCTGTGCGTTCTACCACTGCGCACTATACTCTTCAATCTTCGAAATAGTTGCGATATGAAGGGTCTAGCCATCGATGTGGATTATGTTTGAAAAACTTATACAAACTAGTGTTATTAGGCATATAAAGTGTGTATACGGTCTCCCCGTCACAAAAAGTTGATCGAAAATACGCGAAAACGCAAAAAAAACCTTATCGGTCCTGATGGCCTGTTAAGGTCGAGAGTAGGCGGTTCGATGCCCAAACGACGTCGGAATGCAATGAAACTTGTTTTCAATGCATATTATAGCTATTTAACCTTGTCGGTAACTTCAAGTCAAAAACTCAAGCTCTTCGAGTAACACCTCCTTTGTAAACCTTCACTAGTCTTTCATTCTTCGAAATAGTTGAGATATAAAGGGTCTAGTACATCGATGTTGATTATGTTTCAAAAAATTATACAATTATGTGTTATTAGGAATATAAAGTGTGTATACGGTCTCCCCGTCACAAAAAGTTGATCGAATATACGCGAAAACGCAAAAAAACCCTTATCGGTCCTGATGGCCTGTTAAGGTCGAGAATAGGTGGTTCGATGCCCAAACGACGTCGGAATGCAATGAAACTTGTTTTAAATGCATATTATAGCTATTTAACCTTGTCAGTAACTTCGAGTCAAAACTCGAGCTCTTCGAGTAACACCTCCTTTGTAAACCTTCACTAGTCTTTCAATCTTCGAAATAGTTGCGATATGAAGGGTCTAACACATCGATGTGGATTATGTTTGAAAAACTTATACAAACTAGTGTTACTAGGCATATAAAGTGTGTATACGGTCTCCCCGTCATAAAAAGTTGATCAAAATTACGCGAAAACGCCTTGGAGGCCTTATATGCGCATTAGATCTGCGCACATGATTCTTTGCGCATTTCGAGTGCGCAAAGTTTCTTGTGCGCATGCCAAATGCACACGTATATTATTTGCGCAAGTGTTAAGCGCACGGTTGAAGACCGTTAAAATATGACCGTTGCGTGCGCATAACATCTGCGCACGAAACGGTCATATTTCAACAGCAAAAAACGAAGCTATAAAAGGGGGGTTGCACTCACCTCAATTCACCAATCTCACCATTTCTCTCTTAACCTCACCAATCTCACCATTTGTCTCTTAACACTCGCTATGTCGCACATTTCATCATTAAGCAACGCTGCCCTTTTTTATTGTAAATGTGATCGACCAGCGGTAATGAGGAGTTCAGAATCTCGAAGAAACCTCGCTCGAAGGTTCTGGACATGCGCTGGTACTGGTGGTTACATTTGTGAATTCCGCGAGTGGTTGTTGTAATCGTTAGTTAAGTCATTGTTGTAATCGTTAGTAAACAAGCATAGCACTAGACAAAGAGAAGTTGAGGAGGGACAACCTATAAAGATCCCCAACCGATATTGGTTTCGATGTTCGAATTTAGCAAAATGTACGAACTAATAAGAGTTTGGAAACTGGTTATTAGTTGGTACATATTGCCGACTCCGAACATCGAAACCAATCATCGGTTTGGGGATCTTGATAGGTTGGTCTTCCTCACCATCTCTTTGTGTAGTGTTGTTGTTGAAATTTGTATTTCGTTTTCAAATCAATATAGTTTTTCACGTCTTGTTGTTCAGATTTGTATTTGCATTATTGTTCGGAGTCGTTTTGAATATTCAAACAAGCAAAACATAAAATTTAAAACCATCACACAAGAAAAAGGCATACATAAAACATCAATCGTACATAAAACATCCATCAAACAAAAACAGAAGTCGAGCGTCTAATCCTGAGTCTCCTGAGTATAAGGCGGAGCATCTTCCCGAGGCACATCACCCTGAGTCATATCATCTTGGTGCGCATCCTCCTGAGTCGTATCATCCTGAGTGCCGCATCCACTCCCCTGGCCCCTCTCATGAACAAAATCTCGGAAAACAGGAGGTGGTGGTGGTGGCATCCGCGATGCACGTGGGGGAGATGGTGCCAAAGGTGCCTGAGGTGCCTCTAAGATTGCAAGCCAACCACGAATCACATCTTCAGTGGCCCAAGGTCGATCCGAGATAGGGGTGTCTAGAAAAGAGTGCATTATGGCTTGAAGGATCTGACAACGCTGCAAACAAAACGTAAATTTAATCGTTAGTTAAGGTATAAAGCTATGTTTTGTACAAACTTTATAAAATTTTACATACCGCTAATGCATCGATATGCACCGGGGTATATCCATAGCGAGGCGGGCGATCATGTCTCTCAGAGGATGGATCGACGACGGGATGTGAGAACTCGTCCAACCAATCCATATAGTCATCAGACATCTTCCATGCTGGCTCTGCAACCGGCCCATCCAGATCGATCAGAGGCCTCGGCTCTGCGTCCCATGCAAGAAGAAGCTCAGGTGCATAAACGACGTCATACCTCGTGCAACCCATGGGCCGATTAAATGACAACGGCTGAATGGGTGGGTCGGGAACGGGCTGAGCCCGCCCAAACTGCCGCAGGACTCTCCTAGGGTTGTAGGCCTCATGAAATTTCTAGATGCTCAATACGCCCTCAAATCTCGTAGGAGAAACCTCTGGTGAGTTGAAGTCCAAATCTCTCCATGGCTGCCAGTTAACCTGAAACAAATAACAAGCCAAATTAGACACGTATTGCGGTAATGAAATAAAAAATATAAGAAATTAAATCCAAACCTGCTCATATCTCATGTTGTCGAGCATGCGACGGATGACAACCAAACGCCCAGTATCCGAGCTAAGTGGTGTATACAATCCTACAGCAGCATCTCCATGGGCGAATGCAGGGTTCGTGACAAAGTGATCACGAAAATGAGGAAAGTATGCCCAGATCCAGCACTACATATAAACAATGACAGATTATTAGTAAAACTACGTGAATAGTTAAGAGTTATTCACCAAGACGTTAAAGACAAGATCTTACCCTCAGAAGAATCCCACATGAACCAATGGTTGCCGTCTCGACTCTAGATGCAGACCCTAAATTGCGATACACTAACGCAAGTATGCCGGCTCCCCATGCAATGTCCCCTGTACGATCATGGTTGAGAACAACCGCCGCGTACTGGACCTTGACACCCTTTGTCGACCTGTCCACCAAGACAGTCGAGCCCAGAAGCAAAAGGAGATACAGAGTGGCAATGTGACTCTCATTCCTGACTGGCGCATCAAACAAAACTTCCAACCGAGCATTGAGGGCACCGAAATGAATGCCACCTGAGCTATAACATGCCTTCATGTCATCAGCCTCCTGACCCATAGCGTCCGCAAGCGCCGCATAGATCTGGTCATCTGTCATAGGTGAATTGCAGCTACGACCATGTATACGGACTCTGAGGATCTGCATCACGTCATGTAGGCAGATGGTCATCTCAGCAAATGGCATGTGGAAAGTGTTGGTCTCTGGATGCCACCTCTCCACAAAAGCAGAAATCAATGCAGCATCGATCTGAGACGCTATGCCCACTCGGCGCAGCTCTGTCAGCCCAGAACGCTCAGCAAGCCTGAACCATGTACCCTCCTCAGCTGAAATATGATGCTCATAATCATGAACCTGTGCAGATCTGTACATCACCCTCAGGAGCTTCCTAGCCTAAATAAGTACAGAAAAAAAATTGCGTCCGGTTAGTAAATATGAAACGTATAACTTATTATAAGCATTCAGATCAATGTTATTGAACATACCGTATCTAACGGAGCCGCATCAGCCCCGGCCTCATCCCTGTCCCCATCCTCTGGCTCATCCTCTGGCTGAATATCTCCTACTCGTCGTCTCTGCCTGGGACGACGACCACCTCTAACTGGAGCCGCAACCTCCTCAACAACAACCTCCTTAACTGCAGCCCCCTCAGCGACTCCCTCAGCATCAACACCCTCACCACCAACTCCCTCAGCACCCTCCTGGCCTCTCCCTCTCCCTCTCCCTCTACCTCTCCCTCTCCCTCTCCCACCACCTCGACCTCTGCCTACAGCACCCTCACCACCACCTCGGCCTCTGCCTCGGCCTACAGCTTCCCCCGCACGGGCACGCTTCCTAACCTGCACCGGGGGCACCAATGGTACATCGGGAGCAGGCCCTGGAAGAGGACCACGCGACCATATCCATCTCGCTATATGTGTCTCATAAGAACACAGTAGGTGAGGCGCACGTGGACGACAAATGTCCTGCATCGAGTCCCCGAGCCAAGGAAAATAGGGTTTAGTCTACATGACGGCTTGTATAGTCTACATGATTTTACATTTTTAGTATGACTAATTCATACTAAAATATTCGGAAATAATTTGCAACTTCGTAATCAAATTCGAGTCTTTATATCTACGAAAACTAAATTATTTGATAGGAATTGTTAGAAATTTAACAATTAAGTCATAACTAGTTATGACTGTTAAGTTTCTAATATTTAATTCATAATTACTAAAAAATAAACATCTCAACTAATACGAAATAATAATCACTACTATTACTAAAAAATTACAATTAATACGAATTCATAATAATTCGATTAATGCATAATAATCTGAAACTTAATCGTAATTATAAAAAATTATGATTAATAAGAATTCTAATATTTAATTCATAAAAAACTGAAATTTAATCGTAATTATGAAAAATTACGATTAAATTACAATTAATACAAATTCTAATATTTAATTCATAAAAAACTGAAATTTAAACGTAATTATGAAAAATTACGATTAAATTACAATTAAGATACGAATTCTAATATTTAATTCATAAAAAACTTAAATTTAATCGTAATTATTACAAAAAAAATTACGAATAAATTTTCAAAATTAAATACGATAAATATTTGAAAAAAGCGGGTTTAGAAATTTTATACCGAATAAAGCTCGTGCGGTGTCTCCGGATCCGTAGTCGTCGTCGCTGGAACCGGAGTTGCCGGAACCCTAGCCCTCGCCGGAATGTTCGCCGGAATAGTCGCCGGAGGAGCATTTGCCGCTGCCAACGCCGCTCGAGTCGCATACCGCCGGCCGCCTCCATCCACCAACGCTTCATCGTCGGACAAGGTCGCCGGAGGTGGCTCCGTTGGGACGGAAGTCGCCGGAGGTGTTGGGATTGGGACGGAAGTGGTGTGGTCGGGACCGGAAGAATGAGGGGGTTCAGAATCCATTGACGAAATTGTGTTTAGACGAGGGAAACGCTCGGAAATGGAAAAAAGGTGGTCGGCGCCGTCGAGCGTAAAAACGCAGAAAAGAAGAGAAAGAAGGAAGAAGAAGAAGCTGCGCAAGGGTTTAAAAGACCCTGTGCGCATAAGAACTTCGCATTAATCCTGTGCGCACAAGTTCAGCGCACACATTCGGGAATCCGAAACGTCGTGCGCTGAACTTTTGCGCATTATTTCTTCTGTGCGCTTTTGTCCTGCGCACACATTTGTCAGACATCGTCAGGATTTTCACATTTATCCCGAAAATACCCTTGTGCGCAAGAAAACTGCGCACCAACCTATGCGCACCAAATCGCGTGCATATAGAGAAAAAGTCGCGTGCATATAGGCGTTTCGTTATGATAAGTTAACTTAAATGAGCTTGTTAATAGTTTATTACATAGGCAAGGGCGAACCCATTCAATCATTCAAGTAGATGCACAATGAATTCTTCAACACAGACATGTTTAACCATCTTTTTGTTTCTCCAGGACCGCGGTTTAGGAGCTGTCAATGGATTCTTCAACACAACCCGCCATCGACGTCGATCTGTTTGTTTTTTATTCAAGTAACTCCAGTGATAGCGTCAAGGAGCTTAGTCATCAGACCACCGCAGCCCCTGCTATTGTAGCCACGAGTTTGAAGGACAAGAAGACTCTTCCAATTCGACTATCAAAGAGAAAGAGGGAGAGGAAGGCAGTTCAGTTGAGGTCGAAGGTCCGGGAGCATTTCAAAAAAATTGATGATCCAATAATCTCTGAGGTCGATGGAGTCAACAAACAAGTGAGGATAATGAAGAAAGCCGAGTGTAATTACTGCAAGGCAGTCCTTAGTTCTGATTCAAGAGGTAATGAGACATCATCTCTTAATAAGCATATTGAAATTCAATGCAAGGCTTATCCTGATAGCTTAGGTTGTTTGACTGAGAATTTGGAGGATGGGAAACAAGCTCATTAAAGTTTTGATTTGGTTAAAGGATTTAGGAATTTGACTGCTAGAGTATGGTCACAAGAAGCTTGGATTGATGTTGCAACTAAGATGGTTGTGATTGATGAATTTCTATTTAGTGCTATAGAGAGGGCCGATTTCAAGTTGTTTTGTGAGGTTGTTGTACCTAGGTTTATATTGCCTTGTAGGAGTACAATTGTTAAGACTTTCTTGAGGATGTATGAGGTAAATAAGCTATAGTTGAAGATGTAGGACCTGTAATCCGCGTTTATAACAATCTATAAAGAAATAATTAAAGAACAGAATTAAGGAAAAATTATACCGAAGTGTTCTTGACGAATCTGGTGTGTAGAGTCGAGAAAGAATCTCTTTCCTTAATTCTGTAACGCCCCGTATATGTGACGGTTACCGGCGTTGAGAATCCCAGGATACAACTACGAATTCTTCTGGTTTGCACAATCAAAAGCAGAAGCCAAACGAACCAGTTTCTGTGTCGTACTCTCAGAGAAAGAGAAGAAGAGAAGAGATGGGAGACTGTGTAATTTTCGGATGTGAGAATGAGAGCCAGAACTTCTCTTAAGTAGAGAATCTGGTTTGTTAGAGGAGGAGATCGTGGAGAGGCAGATGTGGGAAGTGGAGAAAATCGTGGAGGAGGTTGCTGACTCTGTTGGGCGTCCCCAACGAGGCAGTTCACAGCCCAATCTGGAAGCCCAACTTCCAGATCCAGCCCACTTCAAAAAGAAGCTAAGCTGCTGCTTGGGCCTACGGCCACGGACCGGGACCGGACGGACGGACGGACGGACCGCGCGAGGGCCCCCCGTGTCCTCTCTCCATACCTCTCCCAAGGGCTTACCAAGGGTATGGGGTTTGGGGTATATAAACCCTTCATATTCCCACCCCAATTTTCGATGTGGGACAAAACCCTTAGTAAAAAATCAGCTCCAAAATTGTTCTTTGAACTTAGTCAAGCAACCAACTTTGAGCCTTCATTTCTCATTCAAACGGAACCCGATTTTGACGTGTGAGTACACTACGGCGTAGTGCTCGCGGAGACGAAGCCAACGCTCCCATAATCCGGCACAACCGGTGACCGCAGCCCACCAGAAAAGTGCCCGGAAGTCCAGTCAAAAATCAGTTCCAACAGAAGATTGAGTTGCAGTCTGTTAGTGTTTGTCTTACAACTGATACATGGACTAGCTCTCAAAACATTAACTACATCATAACTGCCCTTTTTGTAGATTTTGCTTGGACAATGCACAAACTAAATTGAAGTTTAGTATCATTCCTAACCATAGTGGGAATACAATTGGAGAAATCTTGGAGGATTCATTGATTGAGTGGGGGATTGAGAATGTGCTAATAATTCCAGTGGACAATGCCTCTCCTAATAGCACGCCATTGATTATGTTAAGAGGAGGAGGATGGGTTGGGATACGATACCGGTATGTGAAGGAGAGTTTCTGCATGTGAGATGTCTTCCTCATGTCATCAGTTTAATTGTGAAATCTGGTTTGAGAGAGATGAAAAGCTCAATTGATGCATTAGGAATGTAATCAGGTTTGTTAGGAATTAGGTTAGAATAAGGTCCATGGCTTAGACTCCTGGTTATACAAGTCACCTTTGTCTTTCATTATTTCTTATGTTGAATTTGAGTTAAAATTGCTCTAGTCTATGTTTATGACATATTGCTTATTAGGACATCTTCTGTCATGATCACTTATGTTGAGCAGTCTTTTCACAAAGCTTTCACCATCAAAGGATCTTGGCAATGCTAGATACTTCTTTGGTATGGAAATAGCTCAGTTTTCCACAGAAATTCATCTTAACTAGAAGAAGTATATGTGCTTAATATTCTAGAGGATGTTAAGATGACTAATTGCAAAAGTGCAACTTTTCCTATGCATGGAGGCAATAAAGTGTCAGATGATGTTGGTGTCTTACATTCTCATCCAGATTCATATCGAAGGTTAGTGGGTCGATTGTTGTATCTTTCACTCACTCGACCTTATATCTCCTACACAGTTCAACAACATATTCAATTTTTGCATCACCCTCGAGTCCATCATTTTCAAGTTGCTATTCACTTCATCGAATATCTTAAACCCACATTCAACATGTCTTTGTTTTATCCTGCTTCTTTCGATCCTATTGTATTTGATTGAGTGATGCCGATGGGGGTTCTTTTGATTTCTCTGGTCAATCACTTAATGCAGATTGTGTTTTTCTCGGAAAGTCACTCATTTCCTGAAAAACCAAGAAGCATTATCAATCTCTAAGCCCACCATTGAGAGTGAACATCGAAGGAGGGCAATAAAATCCAGTGAGGCAGTTTGGATGCAAGGATTACGAACTGAAATATGTATTCCTTCTCCACTTCCTATCACATTGCATTGTGATAACAATTATGAGGAGCAACTGGCTCCTAATCTAGTATTAAATGAGCGTACTAAGCACTTTCTGATTGACTGCCATTATATACGCGAGATGGTCCAAGATGGTTTTGTACCAATCATGTTCCCTATGCTCGTCAAATGGTGGATTTTTTTTTACCAAACCTCTTGGAGCTCATCAACATCGGGTTTTAGCTTGCGAGCTTGACCTTGTAATCCCACCTTCATGTCCACCTTGAGGGGAAACTATTACGTATACGAGCCATGTATTGGCCCGTTTAGTTTAGCCCTTTTGTACATATCTATTAGTTAGTTTGTAATATTAATAAAAAAGTCAAATAACAAAATTTTATTTCGTTTCTTTCTCGATCTGTATAGAAACCTCAAGGATTTAATTGAATTAGATTATTGAAACCAAATATACCGAATGAATTATTTTGTATATTTATTTGTGTCTGTCACAAAATTAAAGGATAATAATTGAACGGTTTCTCTATCCTATGCCTTAAGGGCACATGATAAGCATTAAACAAATTGATTAGAGACACTGTACCCTAAATTGAAAATTTATAAACTCATCCCAATATATTCATAATTTCATAAATTAGTAAACTCAACAAATCTTTTAACTAGCTGAAAATCGAATTTTGCAAGTTTTCTTATCCCGAAATATTATTCATTAACAATATGGTTATGAGTAGGGGTGTCAAATCGGACGGTCAGGTCGGGTTTCGGTCGGACAATTTCGAGCTTCGAACAAATTCGGGTCGGACATTATTCAGAATTTATAACAAGTCGGAACGAGTCAGCTCAGGTCGGGTTCGGACCGAACAATTATATTTCGGACAAAACCGGGTTTTCGGACTAATTTCGGTCGGACGATTTTCAGGTCGGACGGTTTTCGGGTCGGACAATTTTCGGGTCCGGACGTGTTTCGGGTCGGGTCGATTTCGGGTCTGGCGGTATTGGATCGGGTCAATTTTGTAAAAGAGAAGATTAAATTTTAAAAAATGATAGTTTAAACTAATTAATATGTGAATGAATTGCTAATTGTCTATAATTAAGTAGGAATTGATCGAATAATCTTGGGTTTCGGAAAATCTTGAGTTTCGGACGATCTCGGGTTTCGGACAATCTCGGGTTTCGGACAATTTCGGGTCGAACAATTTTGGGTTTCAGACGAGGTTCGGATCAGACAAAATCGGGTTTCAGACGAGGTTCGGATCGGACAATATCAGGTTTCAGACGAGGTTCAGATCGGACAATTTCGGATCAGACGCGATTTGAATCGGACAATATCGGATTTCAGACATTTTTCGGTCGGGTCGGACTCGTCCCGGACATAAACCTTTTCATTTTTTTCGGGTTTTAGTCGGACTTTTTTTCAGTCGGACCGGTCGGGTCTAATTTTGACAGCCCTACATATACTTCTTCTAGTTAAGATGAATTTCTGTGGAAAACTGAGCTATTTCCATACCAAAGAAGTATATAGATTGCCAAGATCCTTTGATGGTGAAAGCTTTGTGAAAAGACTGCTCAACATAGTATAGTATCATTGTTTGAAGGGCCTTACTTATGGGTGGTTTGCTTGCAGTGTAAAAGATCTCTGGCCCAGTACCAACTAAAGCCCAATCACACCATATCTCAAGAAGCAATGGGCTCAAATAAACAAAGTCCGTTGAAAATCGTATCCTCATTTGTAAATAAACAGAAATGCCAGGGACTTTCTGGTAAATACCCACTAAAGCCATGAATATATAATCAAAATTCACATCTCCCCTTCGAAACGACACAAGCAAACCCTAAGCGCCGATCGAGTGCAACGATGCAGATCTTCGTGAAAACCCTAACGGGGAAGACGATAACCCTCGAGGTTGAGTCTTCCGACACCATCGACAATGTGAAGGCCAAGATCCAGGACAAGGAGGGCATCCCGCCGGATCAGCAGAGGCTTATCTTCGCCGGAAAGCAGCTTGAGGACGGCCGTACGCTCGCCGACTACAACATCCAGAAGGAGTCCACGCTTCACCTGGTGCTTCGTCTCCGTGGTGGCGCGAAGAAGAGGAAGAAGAAGACCTACACCAAGCCCAAGAAGATCAAGCACAAGCATAAGAAGGTCAAGCTTGCTGTTTTGCAGTTTTACAAGGTTGATGACTCTGGAAAGGTGCAGAGGTTGAGGAAGGAGTGCCCTAATGCTGAGTGTGGCGCTGGGACTTTCATGGCCAATCACTTTGATCGCCATTACTGTGGTAAGTGCGGTCTCACTTATGTTTACCAGAAGCCTGGTGGCGATTGATTTTCATCGCCAATTTGGGATGTTTTTGAGCGTTTTTTAGATGTTTTAGTTTAATGCGATGATACTGTTTTGATTTATGTTTTTGTTTCGCGCAAGATACAATCGAGTACTATCCGGAACCGCTTTCGTTTTGATATCCAATTATAAATTTTGTCATCTTGATTAGCTTCTGTGTTCAACGGAATCTCTTTCGGTGATGCAATCACATCTGCAGTTTTATTCTGTTATTGAAATGGTTTTTGTTGATGCTGTTGCCATCATAATCAAGCTAAGGATCAATCTTGGAAATTCAATATAATGTAGCTTTGATTTCATAGAGTTAGAGTTAGATTGAAGTCCACACTTTCTTAGCATATAGGTAGGTCACTCACTGATTACAACAGTGCTCTTTTGAAAGAAAAGTTTAGTTGTGGGCAAGATACAATTGAGTATTATCAGGAGTAATGCGAATATCTGGTGCAATGCTTTTTGCATTACATTACATGGAGAAAATAAATTGTAAGGCATAGTTCAGCTTTGACATAGTCTTGAGACAATCTCAGGAATTGCCTTCTATGGGTACTGAATATGGATTTATCATGATCATCGTTGTGGCTGAATTGTACAACAGGCAATTTGGAAACCAAATTCTTTGTGTGAATGGCAGGCCAGGATTTTCAGGTATGGTGTAGTATAGAAAATGATGTGGAAATGACGAAGTATAGAAAATGTTGTGGAGAGGACAAAAATTCAACCTTTGGTTGATGTTGCTTGTTCTTACTTTTTACAAACAATAAACATCCAGTGTTTCTTCTTAAATTAAAAGAAAACTTAACAAACTGTTGAATAATTTTCTTGGGAGGTTTAAAAACCTGACACACAATTGCCTCCTTTATATACAAAAACATCAGGAATGATAAAACAACAAATGCATTAGGGACACCAAAAAAAAGTTAAGCTGTTCTGACATAAGAACGGGGAAACCATCTGGAGAACAATGTATTCTTTGCTTGTACAATCATTGCATATAACCCATAGCATGGGACGTGAGCCACTGCTAGTACCAAGTACCTAAAAATATTAGAAGAAAGATTATTACAGTATAATCTTGTCATATCATCAACAAATTTACATATTCTAAGGCAATGTCAATCAATCTTACCACAAAGGAGCTGATGGTATCGCGACCTCCAGAAATGGATACGGCCACCTGAAAAAATTAAGCAATTTTTTTCAGAAGTGAATTTCTTCGACAATCAGTACGAGAACTTTAGAAGATATTGTGACAATCTGGGGGTCCACGGGCTAGAGAGCAACGTGGACCGGTTAGATAGACTGGGGGCGTGCACACACGAGCGCATATGCGCATTAGGCCCAATAGATAAGCCCAATGAGGTTCCACCCTAAAACCAATTGGCAATAGGGGAGTAATCAATAGGCTTATATACTAGGCTTCTTTTACTCCCAACTTCCGACGTGGAATACTATTCTCAACAAACTTGCCATGGAAATCCGCAGGCATGGATGACCCATTGAAAGATTATGTATGTTGAGCTCCACAGCACGAAATATGCAAGTCTGAACCAAGGAAATGACTACACAAGAAAAGATTTAACTACTTAGATCATGTTATCATAATTCAGAAATAGTTAGCTGATGATAAACAATAGTTTACTTACAATGTTGTTGATGGCAGTATCTAGCAGGAGGAAGACGAGATTGAGAGTATGCATACAACCCATAAGCTGAAATTCAACAATAACTATATTGTAAGATGAGAAACCAAGGGCAAATTTTGAGTTCAATGATCACTGATCAGCCAAGAAAGGACTTCTCACCATGTTCAGTCCAAGGTGGGCATTTGAAAGAAATGGCACAATAATGCACCAGAAAACAATGTCTGTTAGAATGACAGCACCTGCACAACTCTGTTGATTTCCATGAAGTTAGGGCCAAACTAGAAATTGTATAGACATTGTTAAGGATGAACACTAACCTGGAAAGCTGTTTGCATAAGGTATCCCCAAAATCCCGCTCTTTGGAGAGATAGTTCTTGGTAACAACGGCTCTGTAATTTTACTACACCGGTGTTTAGACTTATTGTATAGTTTCTTGATAGCTCGGCTCTTTCTGTGTCTTCTGTTGTCGGCTTGTTTATGTAGTAGAGATAACACCCTCGAGCAGATACAATGCTACCTATCTGCATTAAGTTAATGTAGCTAATGTGAACTTGGAAGAAAACATATCTACATGAGATTATATGAAAGCAACTTATCAAAATTGCTTGACATACCGCAAAGTAGAGCATAACTAATGAAAAGGTCCACCTGCATATCAATTAGTTCATGAGAATCAGCAAGATGTTAACAGAAAGTGCTTTTGACAATTGAAGTAACACTTAACAAGAAATGATCTTAAAATTTAGACATTCAGAATGATCTCTCTTGTCCCTACATTCAACAGCAGAGCTAGCTGTCTGTGATGTTCTCCTTCTACAATGATTCTAAAGATAACCCAGAAATCATATGATCAATGACCTTCAACCAAAAAAGGGTTAAAGTCAATGCAGCAATGACACAAAAATATAATCTAGCTCAGTTCATTTCTTCGCCCTTTGACTTCATTCATCAACATCTATTGCAAAAGCCAAAGGATTGCTTAAAACAGACTCCAATTAGTAAACTTACTCAGTGTAATAAATAAAGATGCTTCCACCCCACTCCTTGACATCAATACTCAAGAACCCACCAAGAACACAGAAAGATACAACCCTAATTGCAAGAAGCCAACCAGGGTGGAGCCCTCTCCAGCAGCTAGTCCAGAGCTGCTGTGATCCCACATGGCCTATTGACATTGTCTCTCCATACCCTTCTTCTCCAGGAGTCACCACTAATAAGCTCTCATATGCACTCTTCTCTGCAATTCCAGAGCCTTCCCTTTTCCATAGAATATACAAGGAACCGAAAACCGCGCCTCCCACGATCCCAAAACATACGAAATCGTACCAGTAGACTACGAGACTCATTATGGGTACAAAATCTGGATCACCCATTGTTTTGTTTTCCCAAAGATCAATGCTTTTTTTTTGCAATGTGGGGTTTGGAAATTGGGGGATTTTAGAGGGTAGATCAGTTCATCGCTGGAAGGTTTCTTCAGCTGAATGTAGAAGAACTCACCAACTAATGGTTGTGGTGTTTAGGGCGTATTGAGACTGGTAGCTTCGGAGTTTTTGACTTGTTGGTTTGGTGGGAGATTCAAACGTGGGTCGTGAAAAATAGTAAGCTGTGTATCATGTGGGTCCCTCTCCATAAGAAAAAGAAAAGTCCGCTCAACGGATTGGGTGGCAGCTTTTTTAATCAAAAGAAAATTGTGATCAAATAATGCTCAAATGTCATATTGACAATGCATGCAGAACTAATATTTTGATTGAATAGAACTGTATTTGGATTGGATTGACATTTTTGGTTGATCGTAAATAGCCCATTAGACATAAGTTTTATTCTGAAATCTGCCTCTAGATTAGATTAACCTTTCATAATCTGTTTTGTAACTCCTAGCTCAACACCTCTTTGATAGTCTTATACTCCTTAGGATATTGCGGGGTATACGTAGACAGCTTAGAACCTGAAGTATCCAAATTCGTCATCCATTAGAAAGTTAATCTCGTAGTAAATTGCTTAAACTTTGTGCGCCACGAGCCCCTCTATCACTCTATGACCATGGGTAATTCACGTGCCTCTTTTACTTTAATACTTAACCTCTTTTAGTGCTAATAAAAATGTTGTCAAAGCTCTCTATATATTGAAAGCTTATAAACTAGAGTGTCCAAAGTCTTAAAATCTTAATTGAGTTGCCATCTTTTTAGGCAAAAGTTAAAGATGATAAACCAGGTTTGACCCTCTAATATAAGGTAAATCTTTTATATTAGAGAGTCCAATGCTGGTTATCATCGCCCAAAAAGACGGCAACTTTGATGCTTTGATTTATTCCCCCTCATATTTGTGAGCAAATTTGGCAAATTTGTTAGGAGCGTATAAACGGAGCTTGTCTGAAAAATAATCTTGCTGCAATGTAGAACATTCAAGTATCTTGTCAGCTGTAAACACTGCACAATCAAGGAGGAAATCACATGCCATGTTTCCAAATCTCGGACGATTACTCCCTCCGTCCCCATATTGTTCTTCCCAAATAGTGTATACTATTTACGGTTGAAGAGAATCTACTCGTTTTATCTCGATATATAAGAAAATATATAGTCATGTGAGGTCTTGTTTGATTCGTATTAATGTGTACTTTAATAATATCAAATTTTAATTATTTGTATAAACATACAACTAGAGATATTCAGGATACAAAACGTACCTCGGCAAATGTGTCATAAAAAAATGAAAAGAACATTATGGGACGGAGGGAGTACGATTTATTCATTGATCAAAATGTGTCATAAAAAAATGAAAAGAACATTATGGGACGGAGGGAGTACGATTTATTCATTGATCAATTCCCGATTCTCTGAAATCCACGCTCTTGTTTTTCGCAATCACAAATCTGTTCAAATTGGACCCGGCCAAATGCGGGCTCGGGTCGGGTCCGTGCCGAGTTAGAATTAAATTTGCGGTCCATTTAGGCGGGTCGGGCTATCCCGCGGCCCGTATATAGGGCCTATAACTTGTCCATATCCGACCCTCAATCCAGGCCGGATAACCCCTCAGAGTAACCCGTTTATATTAAATCTGTTTATTTAATGAAATTTAAAGAAAAAACCCGAATAAAAATACTTCATAACAATGCATTAATTAAAACCTTTCAAAAATATTGCATTAATTCATGTCAAAACAATACATAAATCATGTCATAAAGCCTTAGAATTTGAGAGTAAAGGTTAGAGAAAATCTAATTTAAGTTATACTTAGAAATATATGCCTTTTTTAATTATTAAGTTAGACTCGATCCAATCTGATTAAAAAAATTCATAAAATTTGGTGGTCTGATTGATATGAAACTCGTCGAATAATCCATTTTTCACACATTCTAATTCATTTAAATTAAAAAAAACAATAATATAATATACTTTATTACAATTAAAAAAGGGCGTTTAACCCCGCACCCGATTTTTTATAACTGGCACCCGCTTTGGGCGCATCCCGGGTGCGTCCATTTTTTTTTTTTTGTCGTCAAAATTTAAAAAAATCCGGTTTAACTTTGGCGCATTTTGAGTGCGCCCAAAACTGAACCAGGTTATTTTAAAAATGTTTTGGGCCCATCCAGTTCGTGCCTTTTTTCTCCGTTAAAAAACCGAAAACTAAGAAGCAGAATTTTTTTTCTGAAATAAGCATTTTACCCGAAAAAATTCCCGACGTAGGCTCTTTTCAAAACAATTTCCCAAAATAGGCAATTATTTCAGCTTCGGAATTTTTTTACGTGTGAGAGACGCTGGTTGAACCAGCGTCTCTCCTCCGAAGCTGAAGCTATTTTTTTTTGATTTTTTTATGTATAAGAGACGCTGGCCGAACCAGCGTCTCTTATACATATTTTTTTTTTAATTCCCCGTGTAAGACCAGCGTCTCTTACACGTAAAAAGTTTAAAAAAAAAATTTATTTGTATAACCTTTTGTTAATTTTTTTTTTCAAAGTTTATATATATATATTATTATACATGACTTACTCGTGTTTGGATGGCTCGTATGGGCTCGTTTGAAATCGGAATCGATCACGACCGATTTCGTTGGGTCCGTATTGATCCCAGCTTTCACCAGATATGTCTCTCGCTCGATTCTGATTTCGAACGACCACATACGAGCCACCCGAACAAGCGTAAGTCTCGTGCGTACCTTCTTCTGTAAATGGATATTTACAAATTCGTTCCTCCATATTACGCGATGAGAGACATATCTGGTGAAAGCTTGGATCAATACGGACCCAACGAAACTGGTCGTGGTCAATTCCGATTCCGAACAAGCCCATACGAGCCATCCGAACAAGCGTAAATCTCGTGCATACCTTCTTTCACCAGTTCGGAATCGGAATTGATCACGACCAGTTTCGTTGGGTCCGTATTGATCCCAGCTTTCACCAGATATGTCTCTCATCGCGTTATATGGAGGAACGGATTTGTAAATATCCATTTACAGTAGAAGGTACGCACGAGATTTACGCTTGTTCGGGTGGCTCGTATGGGGTTGTTCGAAATCGGAATCGATCACGACCGATTTCGTTGGGTCCGTATTGATCCCAGCTTTCACCAGATATGTCTGTCGCTCGATTCTGATTTTGAACGACCCCATACGAGCCACCCGAACAAGCGTAAGTCTCGTGCATACCTTCTACTGTAAATGGATATTTAGAAATCCGTTCCTCCATATCACGCGATGAGAGACATATCTGGTGAAAGGTGGGATCAATACGGACCCAACGAAACTGGTCGTGATCAATTCCGATTCCGAACTGGTGAAAGAAGGTATGCACGAGATTTACGCTTGTTCGGATGACTCGTATGGGCTTGTTCGGAATCGGAATTGACCACGACCAGTTTCGTTGGGTCCGTATTGATCCAAGCTTTCACTAGATATGTCTCTCATCGCGTGATATGGAGGAACGAATTTGTAAATATCCATTTACAGTAGAAGGTACGCACGAGACTTACGCTTGTTCGGGTGGCTCGTATGGGGTCGTTCGAAATCAGAATCGAGCGAGAGACATATCTGGTGAAAGTTGGGATCAATAAGGACCCAACGAAATCGGTCGTGATCGATTCCGATTTCAAACGAGCCCATACGAGCCATCCAAACACGAGTAAGTCATGTATAATAATATATATATATAAA
Organism: Oxyria digyna; assembly: GCA_029168935.1. Classification (NCBI taxonomy): domain Eukaryota; kingdom Viridiplantae; phylum Streptophyta; class Magnoliopsida; order Caryophyllales; family Polygonaceae; genus Oxyria; species Oxyria digyna. The sequence continues at coordinate 17,282,727 of JAPVLV010000007.1, read as the reverse complement.
CTTTGAAAAAAAAAAATTAACAAAAGGTTTGTATAATTATACAAATAAATTTTTTTTTAAAACTTTTTACGTGTAAGAGATGTTGGTTCGACCAGCGTCTCTTACACGGGGAATTAAAAAAAAAATATGTATAAGAGACGCTGGTTCGGCCAGCGTCTCTTATACATAAAAAAATCAAAAAAAAATAGCTTCAGCTTCGGAGGAGAGACGCTGGTTCACACGTAAAAAAATTCCGAAGCTGAAATAAGTGTCTATTTTGGGAAATTGTTTTCAAAAGAGCCTACGTCGGGAATTTTTTCGGGTAAAATGATTATTTTAGAAAAAAAATCCTAAGAAGCATGGTACATCGACCCAAATTTGCGAAGCCGTGAATTTTTGAGGTCCGTTTAATCCAAACCTACCAAACCCGACTAATTACTAGGGTGGGCAAGCAGCGTGAATCCGCCATCAACCACCAAATCAAGGCCACTAACATACTCGGACTCATCCGACCCTAAAAACAGAGCAGCCTCTGCAACATCCTTAACCTTCAACCTCATCCCCTTCAAATTCCCAAACGGCGATACACAGTTAACCCTAATCCCATACCGACCTAGCTCACCACACGCCGCCTTCATCACCCCCAAAACCGCCTGCGTCCTCACAGTATACGTAAACCACGCCGTCTTGGATGTCGGCGAGGTTTGACCCGAGGTCGTCTTGGATGTCGGCGATTATGACTGTCGCACCGTGGGAGGAGAACACTTTCGCGGTTGCCGAACCAATGCCGCTCGCGCCGCCGGTGATTAGTGCTACCTTGCCTTCTAGCCTGAAAAGTATTGACAAGAATTGGGAGATTTGATTACTAGATAGATGAACAAGTAATTTGATACGAACCTGAGTTTAGACATGGTGGTTTAGCGCGGTTTTACTTGCCAAGTTTCCCGATCTTTATCGACTTCTTCGTTTAGAGACTCCTCAACTTTGTTATAAATAGAAACTCTCTACTGTTGGCTATAAATGTGAATTTGACCGTTGACTAACCTCAATCTACGACTCTATCCTTCGCTTAATTTCTTCTCATTCCCTTTTGACACATTTACCGAGAAACGTTTTTTAACGTTAATATCTCTAAATATACGTTAATAAAAATTATAAACTTTTGATATTGTTAAAGTTTTCGCTGAGAATAATAAAAAAAATCTCATATTAATGGAAAAAGATCCCATGAGGATGGCTTCCCATATGAAGAATAAGGACCCATCCCCACCCTTCATTCCTTAACAGCCAAATCCATCTCAGGCGTCCACGTGTCACTTTTATCCCCAAATCCGTTTTTTTCTCTCTCCTCCAGAATTCTCGCTTTCTCCTTCGCTACCGCTCGCTTCCCTCGATTCTCTTGCTGCTCATACCTGCACTCCATTCCTTTCGCTCGCTTCTGCTCGTTCTGTCGCCACTAATGGAGACTTCCATGAATTCCGTCGCCGACGACATCTCTCCCTCCGTCCAAACCGCCTCTGTTTCAATCGATTCAGGTTACGAACTCTTCGCCGACGACTTTTATCCCTTACTTCATATGATTGTGATAATGTGTATGATTCAAATGGTCAGGACTGATAAACACACAATTTCTGCTTGATCGAAGCTCTTATGTGTTTGCTTTGGTTTTGATTTAAATTTGGAAAGTGTATGTATTTAGGTTTCCTTTTTCCCATGCTTAAGCTCAAAATGCTACAGCTGAACATGAAATCCTAGGTTTTTCCATGCTTTATAGTTGATTGTTGCAGATGATAATTTGCAATTATGTTTTCTTGTATGATTTTAGGTCAAATGTCTTGTATACCCATCCCATACGAAGTTTTCATGTATATAAGAATTCTGGACGAACAAAATTGGTTTTTAATTGGATTTGTATCTCTGATGCACTCCTAAGAAGTTTCTGTTGCACACACAAACTAGAACTAGTGTATGGTTTGAAATAATGTATTCAGGAAAAAAGTGATGCACACATGAGGCAAAATCACTGCACACACAAGACATAGTTGATGCACACAGAAGTTTAAATGTGTTATGTTGTTTCATTCCCTTTTCAGGAGATGAAACTCATATTGAAGGAATCATGTCATCTATTTCCCCTGGTAGTTTAGCTCACTTTTACACCCCTGAGTGCGATGTTGCCTTGACGCCATATGTTGGTCATCTCTTTCCAACTCTTCTTCATGGCATGCAATTTTATGCATCTTATGCAAAGGCGTGTGGTTTTGCTACTCGTGTGTGCTCAACAAAGAAATTCAATGATTCAAAGAAAACAATAAAGTGGAGGTATCTTTGTTGTTCGAGAGAAGGATTCAAATATGTATCGCCATTTGCAGATTTCAATCAAACAGGTGAGAATGTTGTCAAAAGAAGGAGGGTGTCTAATCGTTGTGGATGTGATGCGAAGATGTGGCTTAGACATGCAGGCAACGACGGATATCGAGTGACCAATTTTGAGTGTCGTCATACACATCCATTTTTTGATCCCTCTGAAATGGTTTTCTCCAAAGGGAATAGGGAAGTGACCCCATTGCATCAAGAGTTTATGTTGAACTGCATTAAATCAAATGTCGGTGTAACCAAGAGCTTTAGAGTTTACAAGAATTTGGTGGGGTCTTATGGTAATGTTGGCGCCACAATTGTTGATTTTAATAACTTTATGAGGGGTTTGAATTCATACATGGCTGGAAGTGATGCTCAAATGGTCATTAACGACCTTTTTAAGAAGAAGGAATGTTGCGACGCGTACCACTTTGATTATTATGCAGACAAGGAAGATAAATTAACTCGATTGTTTTGATGTGATCTTATTATGAGGAAGAGTTTCTCGTACTTTGGTGATGTTGTTTCTGCTGATGCTACATACCAATTGAATAGGTATTTTGTGACTTCTTCATTTTTTTAAAATCAATTCCATTTATTAAGTTCTGCACACACACAGTCAATCTAATGCACACACAGAGTATAAGTTCTGCACACAAACACTTAATTTGTAAAGCACACAGAAAATACATTAGTGATGCACACACATTTAATAAGTTCTGCACACACACAGTCAATCTAATGCACACACACAATCAATCTAATGCACACACACAATATAAGTTCTGCACACAAGAGTATTTCATAAGTTTTACTTTTTTGTGTTAATTATTTACAGGTATAATATGATATTTATTCCATTCACTGGAGTTGACAATCACAAAAGATCCATCACATTTGCTGCTGTGTTGCTTTTGCATGAAGACATCGAATCGTATGTTTGGCTTTTTCAAAACTTCAAGAATGCTATGGGCCATGATCCTCACGTCATCATAACTGATCAAGATGGTGCCGTTAAAGCCGCTGTTGAACGTGTTTTCACTGGATCTGTTCACCGTTTGTGCATGTGGCATATTATGATGAAGGTTGTCAACAAGGTCAAATTTCCTCCCGGGACACCTCCTTCTTTTATCGACTCCTTCCATTCTAAGTTCAATTCTATTGTTTGGAGCGATGACCTTAGTCCTTTGGAGTTTGAAAATGAGTGGTTTTCAGTTATGCAAGAATTCAGTTTACAAGGCCATGAGTGGTTATCTATCATGTTTGAGCTACGCCGCTATTGGATACCCTCGTTTTTTCAAGATGTGAAAATGTCTCGTCTTCTCAGGTCAACGTCTCGATCTGAAAGCCAAAACAACTTTTTTGGCATGTTTCTGAGCTCTCAATCCAGCTTAGTTGTGTTTATGATGCAGTTCAATAGTGCAATTGAATCCCAGCGTCATGGCCAAAAGAAGTTTGATCTTGATTCATGTACTTCTACTCCTCGTTTGAAGACACCATTGCAAATAGAGAAGAATATGGAAAGTGTGTACACCATCAATGCATTTTATGAAGTTCAAGAAGAGTTCATGAGTGGTGCATATCATTGCACACATTATGAGTTGAAAAAAGAAGATGGGATTCATTATTATCAAATTCTCGATGAATTTGGTAGGATCTGCAAAGTTGAACATGTGCAGTCAAGTACTGTATTTGAGTGCTCTTGCAATAAGTTCCTCAAGCTAGGTTTTCCATGTTGCCACATCTTCACTGCATTGAAAAATTGCCATGCAGTTGATCTCCCTCCTAGCCTTCTCAACACTCGTTGGACTAAGAAATCAATATTACAACCTATTTTTGAAATTGATGGTGCAGTTTATGATGGTAGTGTTTTGATTGATGAAAGGAAGCGGTTGTTGGCTGAAGTCATGACAGAAATGTATGCGTGTTGATGTTGTGAGAGAAGACGTTGATAAATTGAAACAGTTTTTGGCTTTGCTAAAGGATCAAAAGGCTGCATTCAACAGTTCTGCAATGGTTGATCCCTCTGCCTCAACCTCAACCAAGAAGTTTGCCTTTGAGAAATTGGTTGGTGCTTTACCAGACCAAGTTAGCGTCCATCCTCCTGAACAAGCCAACAACAAGTTTAAGAAGACACGCCTTAGAAGTGGTCAAGAGATCGGGATTGAAAAGTCGAAGAAGCAAAAGAGGGCTTGTAAGATCTGCAATAAGTCTGGACACAACATTAAGACATGCCCCCAATATGTGGATTAAATTTAAACTCATTGATTTTTAGACTTATGTGTGTTTTAGGGTCATGGTTTTGTAATATTCGGTTTTTAGACAAATATTATTGCAAGACATCTTTTGTTCAAAGTGATGCACACAGGTGAAATATGTGATGCACACAGGTGAAATATTTGATGCACACAATAGTTGTTTTGTGTTGCACACACACATTAAAACCTCTGCACACGCAAACCAAAACTCATGCACACACACATTAAAACCTTTGCACACACATCCATTCTAGAGTAATAATATAATTCTCCTCTAACAGTCATGCACACTCATATTAAAACTGATCCACACACATTAAAACCTTTGCACACAGGTACCCAAACTGATGCACACACAAATTAAAACCTTTGCACACACATCCATTCCAGAGTATTAATATTATTCTCCTTTAACTTTCATGCACAAAGTTAAGTGTTGCACACACTAGAAATTTTCCAACGCACACAATTGAAATATGTGATGCACACAGATTAGTTTTGTGTTGCACTCTACTTTTGTACTAGTGAAACACATATAATTAAGTCATGCACACGTTAGATATAAACCATTTCCAATATATATACAAGTTGATGCGGATTTACATTGTTTTGCCAACATAAGCGTAATATCCAAACACAAAAGAGTTACCGTCAATATTCAACCCCAACATTCATCCAAAAACTAACTAGAATCTGTTTAAAACCTAACATTCAACTACCAATTACACATAATATTCCTGTGTTCCCCCTACTACACTGTTTAACCATCTTTCTTAGAAGGTTTTGCAGTCTTCGGTTTTTGCACCGTTTGAATAATCTGCGCCACCTTATCTCGATGTGTATTGAATTCGCTGGTCAGTAGCTTGTGAAGGTACTTGACCCTTAGAGTGTCCAACAACTTCTTCGTTCCTTTTTTTAGGCCACTGTTCTAATCTGATAGTCTTGTCCCCATGTACGTCTCCATGTGTCTGATATCATATACCCCGCAATCTTTTTTGTTTCTTTTATCCCTCCAAGTCATTTCCAACCTCTCTGTTCAAACTTTTACTTCATCTTCAAACAGAAGAGCTTTGGCTTCCATGTTGTTGCTCTTTAGGAATTGGATAAAACAATATCTCTGCACCAAAATAAGATTTTTAATGCTTCTAGTTATTTATTTTATTGTAATAATCAAATGATAATATACTGTTGTGTACTTACCAATGTTTGCGGGACTGTGCCATATTTATCCTCTTCACCACTTGCTGAGTTATCCAGAATATGCACTTGTGGAGACTTGACATTTATAGCTATCACGAAGTAGTGTCCTTCGTTGTGTACAGTGAACAGGAACTGAGCAATTCAGAGAGAGTAGGATGTTATGCACACAGGTAGAAATATTTGTTGCACACAGAAGAGATATTTGATGCACACAGAAGAGAAAGTTCATGCACACAGAAGAGAAAGTTCATGCACACAAAAGAAATACTTGATGCACACAGAAGAGATATTTGATGCACAGAGAAGAGAAAGTTCATGCACACAGAAGGGAAAGTTCATGCACACAGAAGAAATACTTGATGTACACAGAAGAGATATTTGATGCACACAGAAGAGATATTTGATGCACACAGAAGAAATATTTGATGCACACAGAAGAGATATTTGATGCACACAGAAGAGAAAGTTCATGCACACAGAAGAGAAAGTTCATGCAAACAGAAGAAATAGTTGATACACACAGAAGAGATATTTGTTGCACACAGAAGAGATATTTGTTGCACACAGAAGAGAAAATTCATGCACACAGATGAAATTTACCAAATCAATATTTTGCAGTGTTTTTTGCTTAAGCGTAAAAGAGTCGACACAACTGAAGATTTCTATCATTGCTTGGGAGAACTCTCGCGCTTTCTCTTCCATTGTAGAATTTTTGTGCTGCACGTTAAATTTCTAGCAAAAGAAAATAAAATACATTCAGTGCAAATATTTCATATAAATTTTGTGTGTGCATCAGTTTTGTGAATTTGCTTACCAGCATATATGATGGGATGAAGAGCCTTAACAGTGATAACGGGTCCTTGAATCTTTCATTTTCATTCAAATAGGCTGTATATGCATCAAGTACCACACTGTCTACTTCTCTATTTTTCTTGAGTGTGACAAAGTCTTGTCTAGTTAAACTGTATGGGCCCAAATGGAAGAGATAACCACTACAACACAGAAACATAAAATATTCATTTTAGTTAGGCATCAAGTACCACACTGTCTAGTTTAGATATTCATAATAATAAACTACTTACTCTTCATCATTTCCCTTTTCTGCCGTAGCCCAGTTGTACAAAGCTTTTTCTTCTGATGTGATTTTTTCAGAAAGATTCACTTCTCTTTGTCTCCATGGCGAGTTTAGAACCGCTGAAGGATTGATATTCCTTTTCTCTTGTGCTGGTGTTTCACTGGTTCCGCAGAAAAATTTGACCTGCTACACAGCCAATTATTAATCAATACCAAAAACATATTCATTTAAAAAACATGATATTTATATTGTTACCCTTTTCGGTAGATTGTCCTTCTTAGCTTCCGTTGTCATCGCCCCTGTTTCTTGTTCTGAATCCTAATAAATTCATGCACACAAAACAAAAAAGTCATGCACACAGAAGCTAAACATGCTGCACACAAATACAAAAATAGTTTTGGGAAAAACACCTATTACAAAGTGATGCACATAGGTGAAATATGTGATGCACACAGGTGAAATATTTGATGTACATAGTAGTTGTTTTGTGCTGCACACACACATTAAAACCTCTGCACACGCAAACCAAAACTCATGCGCACACACATTAAAACCTTTGCAGACACATCCATTCTAGAGTAATAAGATAATTCTCCTCTAACAGTCATGCACACTCATATTAAAACTGATGCACACACACATTAAAACCTTTGCACACACATTACAAACCATTGCACACAAATACATGGTGCACACAGAAGCTAAACATGCTGCACACAGAAGCTATTCTAATGTATCATGTACCTTTTTCTGAAAGTCACTATCACTTCCAGTTGCCTCCTTTCCCTTCTCCTTATGCTTCTCACTTTCAATATCTACAACCTCATTTCCCTTGTCCTCTGTGTTCTGGTTTTCTTCCACTGGATCCACCTCAGTTTCCTTTTGAGCCACATCTTGTGTCTCACTTTCCTCCTGCCCCTTGTCCATTGTATGAACCTCATTTTGACCCACTTCTTGAGCCACCTCAGGTTCCATTTCTGTTGGCTCATCCTCTGTCCCTTTTTCCAATTCCCCCTATAATAAAAAAACAAAATAAATCCATAAAAATTATATTTTTGGTGCACACAGAAGAGTAAATTATATTTTTGGTGCACACTAAGAGTAAAAATTATATTTTTCGATTGTACCTCCTTTATTTGTTGTTGTGCTTCACTTTCCTTTGTGTTCTTCCCTGTCTCCATCTCAGTGTCCTCCATCACACCTTCCTATAAAAAATAAAGACTGGAATCAATCCAAAAATCATTGCACACAGAAGATCAAAGTGTTGCACACACTATCTGTTCTTGTTCAACTACCTGTTGCCCTTCACCTTCCTTTGTGTTCTGTCCCATCTCCATCTCAGTTCCCGCCATCACACTTTCCTATAAAAAAAAGAAGAAGACAAGAATCAATTCAAAAATCATTGCACACAGAAGATCAAAGTGTTGCACACAATACCTTTTCTTTTTCAACTACCTCTTGTTCTTCACCTTCCTTTTTGTTCTTTCTAGTCTCAATCTCAGCTTCTGCCATCACACTTTCCTATAAAAAAACAAAGGCAAGAATCAATCCAAAAATCATTGCACACAGAAGATCAAAGTGTTGCACACACTACCTGTTCTTTTGGTTCTTCCTCATTTTCTTTCATTATTACATCTTGATCATTAAGAGTAGCATCTCCTTCATTGGCTCCATGTTCCTCATTCACTTCTGCTTGCTCATTAATTTTTGGATCAGCATCTTCCTATAAATAATAAAACAAAGTGTTGAAATTGTATTGCACACAGAAGCACAAACCAATGCACACAAAAGAAGATTCTGTTGCACACAAAAGAATATACTCATGCACAGAAAAGTAAATGACCAAATGTATAGTAATTATGTTTACCTGTGATAAACCCAAGGAGAATGAAGGAATTCCATGACTATCCAACTGAAATTAAAGTAACATAGTTAATATTATTTTAATGTATATGTATTTCAATGTACTAATATAATATTCTGGTTCTTACTTTCAGAGAAGAATTAGGCAGCCAGGTGGATTTGAAGCTTGTGCTACGAGTGTATGTTCGAATAGGATCTTGATCAAGTGATCTTGATTCACTTACTTCGACATGCTCTTGTCTAGCTTGATGCACCTCTTCTTCATTTGACTGATGCACACAAAAGAGTATTAGTAACGCACACAAAAGACCATTAGTAATGCACCCAAAAGAACACTCAAAGACGGCATCAAATTAAATTATACCTCTTGTTCTTGACCTGTTTGGCCATATTGTCTCTCAATTTCATTTGCCATATTTGATATATCAGGAAAAGAATGAGATTCTTCATGCCCTTTCGCTGCCTGGATTGTTTTATCTAGCTCCTCCATGCATATGACGGCTGTATCCCAAATATCTGCATCCTGGCTTCCTTGAGTGTCTTCCTCATTCTGTGGTGCTTCCGAACTAAGCTTTGCCTTTATTATCTTTTCACATTCAGTGTTCACAGAGTTTATGACATTGCTTTTTGTCAACTCTGAGGGAAGCTGGTTCTTCGACTCAATGAGTGATCTCACACTCTTGGCCATGTCCTCCACCTTTTTCATGTGGCTCACAACATACTCTCTAAGGCCGTCGTTTGTACTGATGTTTGGTGCAACAATATCTTCAGCATTTTTGTGTTGCTCTCTTGCCATGACATCTTCTTCTTTTTCTTCAAAAATTGGTCTTTCAATGGGATATCCTTGACCAAACCCTCCATACATGATCTCTTCATCCTCCCTTTGTCAAAGCTTTTCAGTGGTCCAATTCGTTATGATTGGGAAACTTCTATTTTGTGTCTCACCTTTCCACTTCATTCTATCAACATACACTAGCTGGAGAATACAAAATAAAACAGAGATAGGTAAGCATTACTGATGGTGTAAATGTGATGCACACAATGGAATTAACTGATGCACACACAAGCATTATCTGATGCACACACAAGCATTATCTGATGCACACAAAGCAAAAATCATATAGAGTAACAAGATGATGCACACACAATATAAAAACCTATCCACACACAATATAAAAACCTATGCACACACAATATAAAAACCTATGCTCACACAATATAAAACTGATGCACACACAATAAAAAAACCTATGCACACACAATAAAAAACCCTATGCACACACAGAAACCATCCATGCACCCAACACAACAGATGTTGAACTTCGCTCCCGAAAACAGTCTTTATCCCTTTTATCAGCGCGTCTTCGCAATCTGTCATTATAGCCGTTGGCATCACTCCCAAATCTATGAATAATGACTTCAATTGAATCATTATCCATGTGTAATGATAAATCCTTTCCGCTTTAGTGAATGCATACGCGATGTTGAACGTCTTGTGTGTACTAGTGAATCCAACGATCTCTACGAGCGGCATTTCATATCTATTGAAACATTAACATATATCACTATAGAACATATATCATTATCCAAACTAAATATCGACCAAGGTATTGTAGAGACTTACTTGTTTGTCTTGTACGTCGCATCGATAATTACCACGTACGGGTACTTCTTCAACAAACGCAACGACTCTTGGTTAGCAAAGAATAATATTGCAACCTCTCCGTTTGTCGTGTCTCTATGTGGGTGAACTACGTAGTCGTGGTCTCGCAAAAACTTAAGCGACCACTGTGTCACGTTTAGCTCTCCGCGATCTTCGTAATTCACCTTCTGCAAAAAGTTTGCAACTTGTCTCCTTGAAGTAACATTACCAGGGTACTTCTCCCTCAATTTAGAGATAATTTCTTTTGGCGTCTTGCGTCCAGTTCCATCTCCCCACCGCCTAGCACAAAGCTCTTGCTCCTCCATCATTCGACCCATGAATGCATTCCCATGAAAACTAGCAAGTAGCACATGGTTATGCCGACCTTCTATCACACCTAAAATCCATTTTTCTCCTGCGACCCCGGGAATGTTTTTCTTTCGCACTGCCAGTAGCTGAAATCTACACTCACACTTCTTCGACTTCGACTTTCTAAGCCTAGGAACAGCCAACTCTGGATTCTCTTTGTTCACCTTTGGCCTCCCAGATCTTGGTTTTCCAAATCTATCTCACACAATACTTATTTGGTACGGACTTGAATTACGCGTTACCGAAGGTATCACTAACTCCTTTCCTCTATCTCTCGCCCACTCGTACAATTCTTGCGGAGTATCCCAATATTGTGCGGTTCTAAAATAATCCGAATAATCTTTCCCCTATACGTAATTGTAGAGCGACAATTACACTACTACCAAAATAACAAGGCAAAATACGAATCATTACTTTAAACTAATTAGGCTATCATATGAAACTAATTAGGCTATCATATGAAACTAATTAGGCTAGCATATGAAACTAATTAGGCCATCATATGAAACTAATTAAGCTAGCATAACAAACTAATTAGGCTAGCATAACAAACTAATTAGGCTAGCATATGAAACTAATTACGCTAGCATATGAAACTAATTTGAAACTAATTACGCTACCATATAAAACTAATTATAACATATTATACTAACCACAAATTCACCACTCGGATCCCAGTCGTCGAACTCTTCGTCTTCTAAGAAACCATCCAACCATTCGTCGTCGTTCGGGTCGTCTTCCTCTTCTTGTGATCCGCTATCCCAATCGTGTTCTTCATCACTATCTTCACAACTTTGATTAATCAACTCTAACATACGAGAGTTTTGATTACGACGAGACATTTTGAATGAATTTGTTGGAAAACGAAGAGGTTTTGAATGAATTTGTTGGAAACGAAGAGATTATGGCTTTATATAGGCACATTTATGACCGTTGTGGTCCAAATGGATGGATCCTAAACTGTAAAGACCCGTGCGCTAACCATCCGCGCACAAACCCAAACCCTAAAGCACCTGTGCGCAGAACCTAAGCGCACAGTTTTACATTTAACGGCTACTTTTTTCTAAAATTTCAACGGCTACTATGTTTGAACAGTGCGCAGAAACACGGCGCACAGATTCTCAACCTGTGCGCAGTAGTTAGGCGCACAAGTTGTTACAGACTCTGAAAATTTACGAAAAGTACCCGTAATACCCCGTAAAACACGTATGCGCATAAGAACTGCGCACAGATGCGTGCGCATAAGTTGCGCGCACAGAATTGCGTACATATATGTCTCGATTCGCGTGCATATAGTCATTGCCTATATATATATATATAGGGATATAATTTCTTGGTCAGAAAAATAGTACTCCCTCCGTCCCTTTATTTCCTTCTTGTTTCTCCCGGGCACGTATGACGATGTGCGTTTTGTTTTATCAATATCTCTAATTATCGATTAGTAAAAATTATAAATTTTGAATTTTATTAAAGTACTCGATAAAACGAATCAAACAAGACCACACATGACTATGTTTCGATTTATATATTGCTCGGAATTACGAAGATTCCATTGATTTGTGAATAGTGTGAAAAAGAGAATCAAGAAGCAAATAATGGGACGGATGGAGTATATGTACAAAATATATTAAAGATAACGGAGCAGTGAGATCCATTGTCACGATCGAGATGTTGGATATTAATATTCCATCATAATTTTATTATTTGGGTAGATATTCCGGGATTGCAAATTAGTTTATATACATAAATTACTAAATGTATCACTCACTTTCTATGTGTCGAGGATCAACTTAAAATAATTTTTGCAGTGTGAAATAGTAAGTTTGAACATTACTACCTTATATATGTGAATTTATAGTAATAATTTATATATAAAATTCACAGTTAATCTTATATAAGAAGAATTAAAGTTCACAAATAAGGTAGTAACATTTACAGTTCACAAATAAGCTAGGTTGTAATATTCACAGTTAAAGTGAATTCGCATTTAACCAGAAACTCTCTCGATACGTCATGTATGAAAGAGTCCTGTGTATGACACACCGAAACCAATATTTTACTCCCTCAGTCTCCAAATGTTTTTCCCATCTCTTTTAGGCACGTATGTCGATGTGCGTTTTGTATCGTTAATATCTCTAAATATACGTTAAGAAAAATTATAAAATTTGATATTCTTAAAGTTCACGATGAGACGAATCAAACAAGACCCCACATCATTATATTTGTTCTTATATATTGTAAGATATCTAACAAATTCGATTAATGCGTAAATAGTGTCAATATTTGGAATGAGAAAAACTTTTAGGGACGAAGGGAGTAAAAATTAATGCTCTAAACGTGAAGCATGCATGAAGCCCTTAAATGCGAGACGCACAGAGTGTCAGTATTTAAAAAAAAGGGTCAGTATTTAAAAAAAAAGGGTCAGTATTAATATGCATTACAATGTCAATGTAGGTGTCTCTTAAAAGAAGACTAGAGCATATGTGTTGCAACTTGTGTGGCAATTGGGTAGAGGTAGCCTAACCCATGTTTCTCTGCATTTCGGGTCGTGCACCACCTCTTCAGTTATGCAACATACACCTTCCACGACTTTACTATATTCGTCAATGTAGTTGTATTTGGGTTTGTTAATGTGATATTCAGTTTTATTTACTTACATATTCAATCATTGTATTCGTAAATATGTGTCTCAGTTCAGTATTATGTGATTATAAGTTCATGTATATGCAATTATAATCAATAATATTTTTTTGAATATGAATCAAGTACAATCTGAATATCACATCTGGTTCTTGATAATTGTCATTTTTTGTGTGAATCTAGTATGCTATTATGTAATTTCATATAGATATCAATATCATCAATTAAAAACATGAATATCATCTCCTAGATACATGAACATTGTCATGCAAAATCGTGAATATGATGTTTCATATTGAATCTGAGCTTGTGCTTGAATCTTTCTCAAACCATCCCAAGAGCAGAGCTTGTGTGTTATCCTAAATATCACCTAATTAAACATGAATATTAATTTTAATTTATAATTTTAAAAATTATAATCATAAACAGCAAAACACGGACGGAATATAAAAAATATCATCTAATAAACGTGGATACTATCAAAAATATCTCCTTCTATACTGCCATGAACCTAGAGTTTAATATTCATTTAACTTTCCCCAATAAAGGAGACGCCTCCCTACTAGGCATGGCTCCCGGTCCGGTCCGGTCCGGTTCCGGTCCTCCGGAATCCGGAACCGGAACCGGGAAAAATCGGTTCTACCGGTTCAGCCCGGTTCGGGCTGAACCGGACCGGTTTTTTATTAAAAAAATAAAAAAAAATTATTTTTAAAAAAAAATTTAAAATTTTTTTAAAAAATAACCGGCGGTTAACCGGTTAGAACCGGTTAACCGCCGGTTAAAAAAATTTAAAAAAAAAAAAAAAAAACCGGCGGTTAACCGCCGGTTCGAAAATCTTTTTTTCTTGAACCGGAACCGGACCGGGTCAAAACCGGTTCGAACCGGTTCCGGTCCGGTCGAGCCACCCCTACTCCCTAGTCATTTTATCCTTCCCTATTCAAACACACACTAATATTTATCATTCAACTCTAGGTTCATGGCAGTATGGAGCAGGGGTGATGGAAAAGCACCGACATTTGGTCCTAAGAGTAGAGGCGCTCATCTTGTCATATTTAACCGCAACTATGGTAGCATAATTAACTTGTTAATCATGCATACTTAGCTTGTACAGAAAATGAAGTTGTAGAGTTGATAAATCTAACCTACAAATTAACCTGCCTTGGCTTTGGTGATAAAGAGAGGCATTAGTTTGGCAAGTGAAGTGTGTGGGGGGAGGATCTGCCTTATAATTGTATAAACACGTAGGATCTATGTAGGATCAGTATTATGTTAGTATTAAGGAAACTGTGATAGAGAGTTGTCCAGTTCCTAGATAACCAACTAGTTATCTTTGAATAAAAACCACCATCTTTTGAGGATTAAAAGTCTACTTGTATATTCAATGAATGAGTTAAGAGATGAACAAGATTACAAACTTATTGCTAAGTACTAACCTAGTTCCTATCAGAAACTCTAGAATGAAACACACTAAGACTTACGTGATGTTCTTTTGCAAGAACACTTCTTTCAACATTTTCTTCTTCTTAGCAAGATGTACTTCAATGATCTCGTATATAAATAGAGAAGAAAGATCTCGTATAAAGATATGTGAAGTTATATTATACGCGATAATTGTTTTCAAATAAATATTCATTTTTACATTTTTGAGTTTACTAAGTAAACTCAAGATCTTTATTTTATAATCATCCAAACCCTAGTTTGCACAAATTCACTCACATGAGCCTATAGAACTGCCTTGAGCCTGGAAGCGAAGAGGTCGGTCAAGTCGAGGGAATCCTCGTGAAAGAGTATGCTCTTAATATGGTTGATTCGATGAGAAAGAGACTTTTGCTCATCCTCAAAGGCGGCGTTGTCCTCCTAGATCTTCGTCTTCGACTGAGCGAGTACGAAGGATCTTCTTTGGTGCCTGCAGAAAGAAGTCGCGAAGGAGATCACCATTGATGGAGAATCGGGAAGCTGGAGGCCAAGGACGTTTTACCTCTTTGCGCCTCAGTGTTTCACTCTTAATTACGAGTGTGTCACCGCTTCACTTAAATTGTTTTTGCCTATTCCAACTTCTGAAACGTTAGGATCTTGCTTTTGCCTATTCCAACTTTCAGATTAAATCTGAAACGTTGATCCTGGTAGATCTAAGGCTTAGAATGGTTTAAGAAAGTTCTCCTTTATATATTATTATATATAGAATCCATGTGTTTCAGAAAAGATAATATATGATCCATATGTAGTGTTTTAAATTAGTGAATTCATCATCAAGATGCATATATGATATGATCTAGTTGATGAATTGGATGAAACAAGTTAGGAAATACAAGCATGGTTGAGGACGACAAAAGGCAAGACACATGGACACCAGTGGTGTTAGCGGGGGAAGAGAAGCCTGAAAGGCAGTTCTGGTCAAGGCAGGTGATCTAGTCCGTGGTGGTGTCACTTGTTAAAGTAGATTTGGGAGAATAATGTGATGATATGATTAGGCTTCTTATGGCAGAATATATACAACATAGACAATCTTATCTAAAGATAAGATATGAAAAATATGGAAAAGATAACAATACAAAGATATATGGAAACAATATCTAATCCTATCGTTAATACCCCCCTCAAGTTGGAGCATGAGGATCTAGAATGCCCAACTTGGAAGACATGTAGACAAACTGAGGTGATGGTAATGCCTTTGTAAGAATGTCTGCAGGCTGATGTGTCGTAGAAATGTGAGAGGTGACGACCTTGCCTGCGACAATCAAATCTCGAACGTAATGACAGTCTATTTCTATATGCTTGGTTCGCTCGTGAAATACAGGATTAGAAGATATGTGAAGTGCTGCCTGACTGTCACAGTAAAGTCGAACCGGAGGTGAGTGATCAAAGCCAAGTGAAAGAAGAAGAGATCGTAACCACACAATCTCACAACAAGTGACCGCCATGGCCCTATATTCAGCCTCAGCAGACGAACGAGATACCGTCGGTTGTTCTTGGTGCGCCATGAGACGGGAGATCGACCAAGCATTACAAAATAACCGGTGACAGAGCGACGAGTTTTAGGACAAGTCGCCCAGTCCGAGTCACAGAACGCAGAGAGACGGAGCGAGCTGTGACGAGATAGGTGAAGGCCTTGCCCGGGATGAGTCTTGAGAAACCGAACGACACGAAGAGCAGCTAGCCAATGTGCTTCCTTTGGTTGGCGCATGAACTGAGACAAGATATGAACGGAGAAACATAGATCCGGGCGGGTAATGGTCAGGTAAATTAGTCTCCCAATGAGACGCCGATAAGCTTCCGGGTCATGATGATCAGGGCCTGTAGCGTTTGCGAGCTGATGATTGGAGTCCATAGGCGAGTCACATGGTTTGGATCCAAGAAGGCCTGTATCAGAAATAATCTGAAGAGCATATTTGCGTTACGAAACAAATAGACCGGATGGATTACGAGCAATTTCAAGGCCAAGAAAATACTTAAGTACGCCAAGGTCTTTCATGTGGAAGCAACGACTCAGGTAAGCTTTAAAAGACCAGATGGCTGCCGAGTTGTTACCTGAGATGATCAAGTCGTCCACATAGATGAGAATGTGAATAACGTTGCCATTCTGATACATGGAAAAAAGCGAGTAATCAGCGTAACTTTGTTGAAAACCAAAAGCTTGAAGGGCGGTGGCCAACTTAGAAAACCAATTTCTAGGAGCTTGACGAAGACCATAGAGTGACTTTCGAAGCTTGCAGACCTGACCCGGAGGAATACGAGAGTAGCCAGGAGGTGGAGTCATATATACCACCTCATCAAGATCGCCGTGGAGAAATGCGTTGTGAACGTCCATTTGATGAAGCTCCCAACCACGAATAGCAGCGACAGAGAGGAATACTCGTACAGTAACCATTTTGGCAACGGGGGTGAAAGTCTCGTTAAAGTCGATGCCCTCAATCTGCCTATTTCCAAGAGCCACAAGGCGAGCTTTGTATCGCTCGATGGTGCCGTCAGATTTGTATTTGATGCGATAGACCCACTTGCACCCAATTGGTCTCGTTCCGACAGGTAAATCAGATATCTCCCAAGTCGAGTTACGCTCTAAAGCAGCTAATTCCGAGAGCATTGCAACGCGCCAAGGAGCATGTTGAGATGCTTCTTTGAAGGAGGTTGGTTCATGACCAACAGTAATGGCGGCGAGAAATCTGGCATGGTTAGACGAAAAATTATTCCAGGAAATATATGCAGCGATAGGATATTGCTTACCCGAGGAAACTGACTGTGGGGGTGACGTGAGAGGGGGGTCTTGAATTTGCAGCGTATGACATACATAATCTTTGAGAAGCACAGATGTGTGGCGAGGGCGTTCACTTCGCCGAATTTCCGGAGCCGGCGAATCAGAGGGAAGCAGGGGACAAGAATCCGATGAAGATGGCAAAGGAGAAGTGGACTGAGAGGGTGGAGGCATACCCGACAGAGGTGGTTGTGATGGTTCAGCTAGAGGTTCTGAGGGAATCGGTGTGTCGTATATAGCTGGAGTAGACGCCATTGGCGGGACAACTCCCCCTGTCGTTGAACTTGGATTGGACAGGAAGGGAAAAGAGTCTTCGTAAAACACCACATCACGAGAGACGAAGATGCGTCCAGTGGAGATGTCGTAGATACGCCATCCACGCTTGCCTGGTGGATATCCTAGAAAGACGCCTTTGATGTTGCGGGCTGCGAACTTGTCAGTTGGTTTTGGTTGACGAGCAGCGTAACAGAGGCAGCCAAAAACTCGAAGCTGAGAGTATAAAGGAGGTTTGCCGAACAGCAGCTCGTATGGAGTACGATTGGCGAGCAGCGGGGTTGGCGTCCGATTGATGAGATAGCAGGCCGTCAGAATGCATTCACCCCAAAAAGTGACCGGGAGTGTAGCTTGAAATCGTAGGGCTCGGGCAACATTTAAAATATGTCGATGTTTGCGCTCTGCCCGACCATTCTGTTGAGGTGTATACACACATGAGCTTTCAAAGAGGATGCCTTGACTTGCAAGATATGGTTGTAGGGAGATAAATTCAGCTCCATTGTCTGAACGAAGACGCTGAACTGGTTTGGAGAACTGAGTCTTCGTCATGGCGATGAAGTCACGAATGATTTTGGAGACCTCTGACTTATATTTCATAAGAAACACCCATGTAGATCTAGAAAAATCATCTATAATGGTTAAAAAATATGAAGCACCGGTACTAGAAAGGGTGCTATAAGGACCCCAAATATCACAATGAATCAAGTGAAACAAATCTTCAGCTTTATTTGAACTTAAAGGAAAAGAATTTCTGGTTTGTTTTGCTTTGAAGCATACATCACAAGGGCTATTTTCTACGGGAGAACTAGATAATTTTAAACTAGCTAAGACCGATGAAGAGGGATGTGATACGCTGCACTTTGTATAACGTAACTAGGGATTATTACATTGATTTAGGAGTATTATTATATGTGTTTCGAGTCATTGTTATGTTCTGAGATATTTATTAAGAAGTGAAGAATTGAAGATCAGAACCGAAGAAGATTGAAGACTTGAAGAAATCACCGACGGCGATCGCCATGGATCAGCGGCGATCGCGGTGGAGCAACAGAGAGGAGCCGAGAATATTTAATAAATCCGCGACCGCGGATTAATATCCGCGATCGCGGGTATTATGTTGGATTCCCCTTCGTGCGCGAGACGGGCCGTGGATTTAAAGCAAGCAGATGGGCCCACTGGAAGCTGCAGCAGTAAGCAAGCAGCTCAAATAGTCAAATGCATTAGTACCGAGCACTTGTTACTAGATTTATTTCCTTTTAGTTGTTTGTTTGGTTTATTTTCCTTTTATTTTCCTTTTGTTTCTTTTCTTTTCTTTTCCTTTTTCCTTATTTAGTTTTAGGATATTTATCTTTTACCATATATTTTTAGGGTTAGTCTCTATTTAAGAACCCTAGTTTTATCATCTTTTCCATCAGACAATTTAGTTTTGCAACCATGAGCAGGAACTAATCTCCATTGTTTTACCTAGCGGTTGAAACCTTCAGTTATTAAGTTGTGAGATTTCTAAACTCTTGTTCTTTTCCTATGGGTTTATATTAATTCTCTTGTTCTTCATCTATTGATTTCTATTAGTTTTGCTAGCTTGATCACCTAGTTTGATTGATAGTTTTCTATTGCTAGACTAGGAATATACGGTGGAATTCCTTGTCATTGTAGCGCTCATATCTGCATGATCTGGTAGTTGATTGCTTTTATGAAAGAGAATTGATTGCATGTTAATACTTGACGGTTGTAAGTTATTGCATGCATCCTTATAATTCCTGTGCTCTTTGCTGCTATTTCATCTAATCTTGAGAGGTTTCCCTGATTGTTGAATAGTAAGTATTATCAGGACCGGTTGGCCTGCTGATATATTAAAGATTGGAATAGGAACATTCCCTAGGATTGAATAGAACTTGAGATAAATCTATGATCAACTTGATTAACTGTTGTATGGATACTTGCTAGGTGAAACCCATTCTCATCATATTCACAACCAAACCTTCTTTGCTTGATACTTGTTACTTTTGTGTTTCATACAATCAAAACCCCCCCCTGGTTACTTGTTACTTGTTACTAGTTGATATTTCACTTGACTGCATTAATTTGGTGTTTTGATTCCCTTGGGTTCGACCTCTACTTACTTGCTATACTCTAGTTAGTGTTTAGAGTTTATTTCTTTGATTTGGCACTACGACTTTAGCCTCATCAAATTTGGCGCCGTTGCCGGGGAATTGAATTATTCCAATTCTGTGCTAATTGTGAAATTATCAACTGTTTGGTGTGAACCTTTATGGTTCAGACCCGTGCTACTGATTCATCTCTTGTTTCCTTTGACCCAGAGATTGAAAGGACGTTCCTTCGGAACCAAAGAGCAGCTCTGAACCAAGATAACGAGATGGGTGATCGACATGGACCGCCATTGCCTACTATGAGGCAACTCACTGCCCCAGACTTAAACCAACAACCTTTGGCAGTGAGGTTTCCTGAGATTGAAGAAGGTGTGAACTTTGAATTAAAAGCTGGTTTAATTCATGAGCTACCACACTTCCATGGCTTAGCAGGAGAAGATCCCAACAAACACTTGGCTCAATTCCATGCCATATGTTCTAGTATGAAGCCAAGAGGTGTTACTGAGGAGCAGGTCATGCTGAGAGCTTTCGGATTTACTCTGAAAGACGCTGCGAATGATTGGCTCTATTATCAAGCTCCAGGGAGTATTGATATATGGGCTAAGATGAAAAAGGTCTTTTTAGAGAAATATTTTCCAGCTACAAAACTGAGCAGCTTGAAGAAGGAGATCACGAATCTTCAACAACATTCAACTGAGAGTCTCTATGAGTATTATGAGAGATTCAAGAAGCTTTGGTCAAGCTGCCCATTCCATAGTTATACTGACAATGATCTTCTTATGTACTTATTCAGTGGCCTGATTGATGAGGATCGTCGAATGGTGAATGCATCCTGTGGAGGTAACTTTTTAAGATTGACTATACCTCAGGCTACTGAAATGTTTGAGGAATTAGCTGAGAGCTCAAGGCAGTTTGGTAGCAGGCAAAGAACACAGTCAGTAAGTTCGCTTGATCCCGCTAAAATTCAAAGTGATATGAATGAACTGAAAGATATGATGAAGTCTTTTATGCTGCAAAGTGGTGGTCAACAACTCCAAGAGCCGAATGCTGAGGTAAACGCTGTTGGTGGATGGCAACCAAGGCCAAGGTATGATTCTCATAATTTTAATTATCAGCAACCTAGACCTCAGAAATCCATGACTGTTGAAGATATGATCAAGTCCTTAGCTCAGACTGTGATGCAACAAAACGCTAAGACGGAATCAAGCATCCAAAATCTTGAAAATCAGTTAGGACAGATTGCTCAAGCTGTGAGTAAATTAGAGGCCAGGGAACCGGTAAGAAACCCGAGAGAGAACGTCAGTGCAGTGTTCTTGAGGAGCGGAGAAACTTTAAATGATTGTTCTGTGCCAAAACCGCGATCGCCAGATCTGAGTGGCGAGCGCCATGAGATTACAAAGAGCAAAACAGAATCTGCATCCCGACCGCGATCGCCATATAGCGATGGCGATCGCCATTCCATTCCAGAAGCTGAGGTGCAAAATCATCCGCGACCGCGATCGCTAGTTGTTGATGGCGATCGCCGTGAGCCCCCTGAGTACATTGACGATTATGTTCGCCCGAATTTTCCACCTCTATTCTCTCAGAAGCCTGTTGCTCCCTTTCCTGAGGTGTTGAAGGATACTCGAAGGCTGGAGGACGACAAAGAAATCTTCGAAACCTTTAGTAGGTGTGAGGTAAACATTCCTTTTCTCAAACTTGTTAAGAGTATTCCTAGATTTGCTAAGTTTTTGAAAGAAGTTTGCACCATCAAAAGAAATCAAAAACTGAAAGGAAAGAAGAAAGTTGAAATAAGTGAACAAGTTTCTGCAGTGTTTCAAAAACGCATGCCTCAGAAATGTGGTGATCCAGGCATATTTAGCATTCCATGTGTGATTGGTGAAACTAAATTTGACAAAGCCATGTTAGATTTAGGTGCATCAATAAATGTTTTGCCTTACTCTTTGTATGAATCACTAGGCTTAGGACCTTTGCATAAAACAGGAACTGTTATTCAACTTGCTGATAGGTCTACTGTATACCCGAAAGGGGTTGTTGAGGATGTTCTTGTTATGGTTAGTGATCTTATTTTTCCTGCGGATTTCTTTGTGTTGGATATGGAGCATGCTAATAATGTCACACCTATACTGTTAGGTAGACCTTTCATGAAAACTGCACAAACGAAAATTAATGTTAATAGTGGTACTCTCTCTATGGAGTTTGATGGGGATAAGGTAGAATATAATATATATGATATGGATCCCATTGATAAGAATTCTCTATGTGCTATTAATGTAATTAATCCTACTTGTAAGGATGAATTACAACCTGTTTTAGAGAATATCTTAGAGCCCCCAAAAGTAGATATTGTTTTGTCTACTAACATGCAGGAGTGTCAGGCTAAGCCAGAGCCTAAAGGTAAGCTCTTTCCACACCCTTTGGGCAATCGCCCTCCATTACTGACCTCGCCAGGCGAGATACCATTGATGTCTAGTGTGCGGGCACTTGACATTGAGCTTAAACAGCCGCCTGATACGGTCAAGGAGGAGAAAGTGAATGAAACCACCTTCATTGCTAGAGACAAGGTGGTCAAGGTAAGTGGGACGAGATTTAAGGCGTTCCACGAGTGGTTCAAGAGAGAATTCAGACAAGAGACTGTTTTTACAAAGCCAAATGGCGTTAGTTAAATCTCTTGAGTTTCATGTCGAGCCACGACATAAAATAAGGTGCTACTCGGGAGGCAACCCGAGGTTTGAATTTGTTTTTGTTCGGTTTAATTTTCTTTTTAGTTTTTCTATGGACAGGAGGAAATCACCGAAGCTTAGGGTCAGCTACAGTCAGTAGCCAATCTCGCTGTAAGTCTTCTCTCCCGTCGAAAAAAAAAAAAATCCGAAAATCATTCCGAGAAAAAAATAATATATCGGATTAAAAAAATAGAGTGCAAAAAAAAAAATATGAGAGAAAAGAAAGTAAGGAGTTGTATTACATCAAGTTTGGTTTCATTAGTACTATCATTCTACATCTACATTCGCTGGAGCTTAGCTTGTTGGTGACCATGTTCTTTGCAAGGAGTTGATTTGTTTGGGTCATTTTCTACATTAGAGGTATTCTTTCTTTTGCTTTAGATGAGATATGCATTTTTGGATTACATTTCGTGCTCATCTAGTTTCTCATTCTACCACACTTTGAGTTTTATTGGAGGAAGGTCAGCCGACCTTGTATGTGAGTCTTTTGTCTCCTTCCCTGGGTTCGTTTTTATGTCTTCCATTTCATTGAGGACAATGCAATGTTTAAGTATGGGGGAGGAGAATGTATTCACATGTATTTATTTGGGTGTTGGTTGTATCTGCATGAGCTTATTGAATATATATTGTATGAAAAAGCCACAAAAATTGAAAAAAGGCATACAAAATCCTTGGATAGCAAGATCTATGCAATAAGAAGGTGGCTTGACCGGCATTAGGTTGGGGCAAAAATAAGTCTTGAGTGATGTGAGTTTGTGAGCCTGGAACAATTATTGAGTGGTTGGGATGAAAACCCGAAAGGGCGCCCAAGCAAGATGAGTGTTATAAAAAAAAAATTGAGTGTTTTAGGACCATTATCATCTTGGCGTATGGAGACATAAGAAGGAGACGTATAGGAGGATTCGGGTAGGCCACTTGGAGGAATAAGGTGTAGTTCTGGGTATGTGCTTATTTTATCACATTGTTCTTGATTATTGTTGTTGTGTTTTGTATGTTTGGAGGAGTTTATTGGTTATGTAATCACTAGGAGATATTCTTGTACTTCCTGAGGCTTTGAGTATTTATTGTATGGGTAGCTTTTCTGTAAGTTACTCGGGACGAGTAAAAGTCTAAGTATGGGGGTATTTGATACGCTGCACTTTGTATAGCGTAACTAGGGATTATTACATTGATTTAGGAGTATTATTATATGTGTTTCGAGTCATTGTTATGTTCTGAGATATTTATTAAGAAGTGAAGAATTGAAGATCAGAACCGAAGAAGATTGAAGACTTGAAGAAATCACCGACGGCGATCGCCATGGATCAGCGGCGATCGCGGTGGAGCAACAGAGAGGAGCCGAGAATATTTAATAAATCCGCGACCGCGGATTAATATCCGTGATCGCGGGTATTATGTTGGATTCCCCTTCGTGTGCGAGACGGGCCGTGGATTTAAAGCAAGCAGATGGGCCCACTAGAAGCTGCAGCCGTAAGCAAGCAGCTCAAATAGTCAAATGCATTAGTATCGAGCACTTGTTACTAGATTTATTTCCTTTTAGTTGTTTGTTTGGTTTATTTTCCTTTTATTTTCCTTTTGTTTCTTTTCTTTTCTTTTCCTTTTTCCTTATTTAGTTTTAGGATATTTATCTTTTACCATATATTTTTAGGGTTAGTCTCTATTTAAGAACCCTAGTTTTATCATCTTTTCCATCAGACAATTTAGTTCTGCAACCATGAGCAGGAACTAATCTCCATTGTTTTACCTAGCGGTTGAAACCTTCAGTTATTAAGTTGTGAGATTTCTAAACTCTTGTTCTTTTCCTATGGGTTTGTATTAATTCTCTTGTTCTTCATCTATTGATTTCTATTAGTTTTGCTAGCTTGATCACCTAGTTTGATTGATAGTTTTCTATTGCTAGACTAGGAATATACGGTGGAATTCCTTGTCATTGTAGCGCTCATATCTGCATGATCTGGTAGTTGATTGCTTTTATGAAAGAGAATTGATTGCATGTTAATACTTGACGGTTGTAAGTTATTGCATGCATCCTTATAATTCCTGTGCTCTTTGCTGCTATTTCATCTAATCTTGAGAGGTTTCCCTGATTGCTGAATAGTAAGTATTATCAGGACCGGTTGGCCTGCTGATATATTAAAGATTGGAATAGGAACATTCCCTAGGATTGAATAGAACTTGAGATAAATCTATGATCAACTTGATTGACTGTTGTTTGGATACTTGCTAGGTGAAACCCATTCTCATCATATTCACAACCAAACCTTCTTTGCTTGATACTTGTTACTTTTGTGTTCCATACAATCAAAACCCCCCCTGGTTACTTGTTACTTGTTACTAGTTGATATTTCACTTGACTGCATTAATTTGGTGTTTTGATTCCCTTGGGTTCGACCTCTACTTACTTGCTATACTCTAGTTAGTGTTTAGAGTTTATTTCTTTGATTTGGCACTACGACTTTAGCCTCATCAGGATGTCCCATACGAAGATGCCACAGAGATGGAGAAGCGGTTGATGCAGAGAGACAATGTTGTTGAAGCTGATGTCCGAAGCTGCGCAGCCAGTAGACCCCTCCCCTTGGTTCACCCACACCAATCAACATCCTCGAATTGTGTTCCTGAATAATAATAAGTCTATTAGTTAGTGTAATCACACAAGAACCATCGTTGGCAAGTTGCCATAGAGAAATAAGATTGAAATCTAATTCAGGAATGTAAAGAACGTGATCAAGTTTAGTGTTTGGTGAGAACACAAGAGATCCTTCTTGAGTAGAGGAAGCGAAACGATTATCTGGAAGTTTAATGGACACAAGAGGAATAGAGACAAAATTTTGAAGAAGATCTTTGTTTCCAGTCATGTGCAGGGATGCTCCTGTGTCGAGAATCCATGAAGTAGACGTACCAGAGGAGTTGTCTGTGGCGCCAGGCTGAGATTTCAGAGAACTGATGACTTTGAGGACAGTTTGCCAGTCACTGTTTGATACTGCAGGGCCGAGTGCTGATTTATCTGATTCAGTGAGAGGAGGGTTCGAGGAAGGGTGAAGATAATAAGGAGAATCAACGTTATTGATTAAACGTTTTGTTTTGGGATCAACCATGATGTAGGTTGTGAAGAAACGTCAGAAGAAGGGAGAAAGAAGATAGGAAAAAAAAACGTGTTTTTAGAAAACCTGCTCCGATACCATGTTAGAGTAGATTTGGGAGAATAATGTGATGATATGATTAGGCCTCTTAGGGAAGAATATATACAACATAGACAATCTTATCTAAAGATAAGATATGGAAAATATGGAAAAGATAACAATACAAAGATATATGGAAACAATATCTAATCCTATCGTTAATATCACTATCGTTAATATCACTGGCGTGGGCGTTCGATGCGCAGCAGTGCTTCATGAGCGTGTTCAGCGACTCCGTCTCCTCCCCATCCAACATCCTCTCAGACTGGTCCTTGCTCGATTCCGGACCCTTCCTCACCGCCCTCCCCGCCTCCTCCTTCTACCTCGGTTGTGTAGCGGGCGGGCTTCTCCTCACTCCCTTGGCCGACTCCTGCCTCGGCCGTAAAAACCTCCTCCTCGTCTCCTGCCTCATAATCTCCATCTCCGGCCTCCTTTGAGTTGGTGTCATTCCTAAGCGGGACCACCGCACTCGATGTGCTGCTCATCTACTCCACCGAGCTTTTCCCCGCCTGCGTGCGCAACTCGGCGCTATCACTGGTGAGGCTGGCCATGGTATTTGGGGCGGGGTTCGGGCCTGTTCTTGCCGCCGCGGGGAGGAAGAGAGAGTTGGTCATGTATGGGGTCATTGGGGTGGTCACATTGGCGTGTGGGGTGTTCGTCGTGTGGTGAATTGGCTCTCCTCTTTTAAAACCCAAACTTCCGGTTTACATGGAACACAATGTGATCAAAATTATTGCTTGTTAGTGTGAATTCTAACTTTTTATTATAAGCTATTTTATGTTGCTCACTTTTTTGTTTGAATTTTCTGTTGGTCGCCTTTTTTTTAATTAATTTTACTTCGGTCACTTGGTCCCAGCGTGAAAGCAATACTGAATGATTTTATATTTTTTTCGGTTTCGGTTCAGCGGTTAGGGGACTACTCTATTACCCTTATATTTAGAATTCGAGCTATGTGGGTGACTCTCCCAACAAACATTTTTAACTTCCACCAAGTTTCGAACTCGAGACTTCATGTTAGGTGGTTGGGTCATTTACCACCCGACCACATGCTTGTTGGTTGAATGATTTTATATTGAAGCAATAAAATGGAAGATAGATCTATGATTCACATTAAAAAGGATCTCAAGCGTCTTTCACGGTTTTTTTTTTACAAACAAACCAAAGGCTATCTAACAACTTAGACTAAGTCTAAATCATCCGCACAAATGATCTTGAAGAAATACCTGACAAGAAAGAGTCTCGACTGCGGGGAGAGTAAGTCTTTCTTCAGAGCGTCGATCTGATGGGGGTAGAGAAGCATCATTCCATCTAATAATGCCATTTCGCAGATCGCTGAGGTCAAATTCCTTGGTGGCTAGGTAGTCTGCAGCACGGTTGCATTCCCTAACAACATGAAATACCTGAAAGTTATCAAAGAAAGCAAGGCAATCCTTAATATCAAGAATAAAAGAGCGAATTTCCCACAGGATCTTCCAGGAGTCTCGGATACTCCTAATTAAACACAGATTGTCGCCTTCAATAATAATATTTTTGATGTTTAGTCGTATTGCAGCTCTCAATCCTTCCAAGAGGGCAGCAGCCTCCGAGACAAGAACGGAGGAGTCAAGAATCCGAAGTTGATCAATAAAGCTAATGCATCCAGTGGAGTTCCTAATAATAAATCCAATAAAAGAAGCGGAGCTTAATTTTTTGGCAGCATCGAAATTAAGTTTATAATATTCAAGAGGAGGCTTTTTCCAAAAGACAGAACTTCTTTTTTTCTTAGTGAAGAGGGTTGTCTTAGTGTCCTTTTTTTGTGTTTTGAGCAATTTCCCAATCAAGAGATTGAGCAAAAGCAGAATTTGCAATTTTCTCAGGATTAAAAATTAGGTTTTTATTATTAGGACGAAAAATGCGGTTATTACGGTTGTTCCAAATATTCCACCAGCAGAAAAACGCCAGATTTCCATGCAAAGTAGAGTTAATGAAATCATGGATTGAGGCTTTGAAATCTGTGGAGTCAGGGAGGTGCCAACAAACTTTGAAGATTTCAGCAGTGTGAGAAAAGACAGTTTTGGTGAAAGCACAATTAAAGAAAAAAAAATCAGATTTTTCATTTTAAGCTCCACAAAGACTACAAATAGGGTAGACACGGTGGTAGTAACGGTTTAGTTTTTCAGTAGTCGGGAGACAGTCTGAGAAAGCTTTCCAAAGAAAGTTTTTAATCTTCAGGGGGAGTTTCTTATTCCAAAACAAGTTAGTATCAATAGTGGGGGTAGTCATAGGTCTAATAAGCTTATAAGCCGATTTAACAGAGAAACAACCATTTGGGGATGGGGTCCAAAAAATGTGATCATTCAATTGTGAGATTGGGATTCAAATCGTAGCAATTTTTTCGATAATATTCCCGGGAAGTAAGCTAGATAATTTCGTATAATCCCATTGTTTGTCATTTGTAATGTAATCCTGGACTTTTTGATTACTCAGAGCATTACCCCTGAATTGTGAAATATCAGTATTTGGGATCCAACGGTCATGCCAAAAGGAAATGGTCGCACCATTACCTATCTGCCAATGAAGGCCTGATTTAAATTGATCCATTAGGAGTATCATTCTACTAAATTGCCAAGACTGTGTAGTTTTACGTTCCATAGAGAGAAAGTCTTTATTTTTTATGTATTTTTCAGTTATAATTCTTACCCAGATATTTGAAGGTTGTGTAACAATTTTTCATAGGAGCTTGAGTTGAAGAGCAACATTATTATCCCAAGATTTCCTGAAACCAAGTCCACCAAGAGCTTTAGGCTGACAAATCATGTCCCGATTTAATAAGCTACGAGTTGATTCCATTTTTTTGTTCCAGAAGAAGTCTTTATTGATATCATCAATATCATCACAGACCCCCTTAGGGAGGAGGAAACTCTGCATAAGATAATTGACTTTGGAAGACAAATTTGATTGGATTAAGAGCCCTCCCTGCTTGAGAGAGAGAGTCTGCTTTCCATTGAGATCGTTGCTTTTTAAGTTCATCAATAGCATCATTAAAAAGACTTTTTGTAACTTTTCCTTTGAGAATAGGGATACCTAGGTATTTCTCTATTTTAGAGGTGATGGGGATGTTCATAAGAGAAGCCAAGGACAAGGCGAAGGGTTTTGAAATGTTTTTAGAGACTTGCAGCGAGCTTTTATGAAAATTTATATAAAGGCCACTTTGTTTTGAGAACTTGTCTAATAGATTTTTGATAAAATTAATGTTGGAGGTGTTTGCATTGGCTAGGATAATTGTATCGTCCACAAACGTTAAAAAAGGAATAGGGGATCCATTACAGGTGAGTTTCATACCAACTTTAGGGTCAGGGGCAGAAGATTCAATATAAAGCTGTCTAGCTAGAAATTCCATTGAAATGACAAATAACAAGAGGTCACCTTATAAAGCTGGCTAAGGGGTCACCTTGTCGAATTCCACAAGAGGGTTTGAATTCAGTACCAGGTTGATTATTAACCAGGACTGAGTAGGAGGAAGTAGTAAGACATGTCATTATAAGAGAAATCCATTTGCCACTAAATCCAAATTTATTAAGAATGTTGCAAAGATAGTTCCAATCCAATTTGTCATAGGCTTTTTCCATATCGAGTTTTAGAGCCATCCATCCAATTTTTCCTTTAGTATTTTTATGGAAAGAATGGAAAATTTCATGAGCTGCTAGGATGTTATCTTGAATAAGGCGTCCTTCAACAAAAGCACCTTGATGAGGGGAAATGATTTTAGGGAGTAAGGTTTTGAGGCGGTTAGCCATGATTTTAGTGATGATTTTATAAGAAGAGTTGCACAGACTGATAGGTCTATAATGAGTAATATTAGAAGAGGAGTCATTTTTAGGAATAAGGGCAATGAATGATTGATTGATTCCAGAAAGGAGATGTCCAGAATGGAAGAAAGCTTTTATGGCAGGAAAAAGGTTTTTTTTTTTATAATAGTCCAATATTTCTGATAAAACTCAATAGGAAAACCATCAGGTCCTGGTGTTTTATCTGGTGGTTGATCAAAGATAGCTTGTCGGAGTTCTGATTCTGAAGGAGGTTTGGTTAAATGGAGATTATCCTCATCTGAAATGAGATTTGGAATAATGCTTAGATCATCCAAAGAAATATCCGAGAAAGGATTATGTGCGAACCTATTCTACATTTCCGAGGTTATAGCAGTAGAAATACTATCCTGGTCATAAACAGTAAAGCCATCTTTAGTGTTAAAGGAGGAAATAATTTGCTTGTTAAATCGAATCTTAGAAATAGAATGAAAATATTTAGTATTGTG
Source organism: Oxyria digyna (assembly GCA_029168935.1). Classification (NCBI taxonomy): domain Eukaryota; kingdom Viridiplantae; phylum Streptophyta; class Magnoliopsida; order Caryophyllales; family Polygonaceae; genus Oxyria; species Oxyria digyna. Next base: position 17,252,514 of record JAPVLV010000007.1, on the reverse strand, counting down.
ATCATTATTGATGATGTGTTTAATTTTAGCTCTACGTTTCCAATAGTCAGTTTGAAAGTTCAGGAGATTCTTATATTTCATAGAGTGAGTAGCAATGTTTTTAATGATATTAGGATTTGATGGGTTATGCATAAAATCAAGATGTAAGGCTTGAAGTTTGGTAAAATTATTATTGTTCTTTCTAGCCCAGATTCTTGAGTATTTTTTTAAAAGTTTTAGTTTAGAATTAAAATTGAACATGTAGGAGCCATGAAAACGATAACTCCAAACTTTGTGAACAAGTTTGGAAAAGGACGCTTTAAGGGACCAGGCATGTTCATAGCGGAAAGGAAGTTTAATTTTGGATTTGTTAATACTCAAAGAAAAGGTAATGAGCGCATGATCAGAGGTAGTAAAAGGATGATGGTTAATAATAAGATTTGGAATGGTTGGAACAAGGGAGGAATGTATAAGAACTCGATCTAGACGTTCCATAGTGTTATTATGCATGTTTTGGGATTTGCGCCAGGTGAAAGGAAACCCTGAGAACTTAGTATCAACAAGGTCAAATTCTTTAACAAATTTCTGCAACCGAAGAAAACGATTTGCCGAGGTTGGAGCCCCACCAATTATGTCATTAGGGACCAAAATTTCATTAAGATCACCAATAATCATCACAGGGAGATTAAGATTGACAATGGTCTCACTAAGATAGTCTCAAAATTCAGGTTTGGTGTCATCTCTAGAGGGAGCATAAACCAAAAAAAAGGAAATATTGATATTGTGAAACAAATATTTAATAGTAATTACATTCTTGTGAATATCGATAATATGAGGATTATTGAGTTTGGGAGTGTTTTTATGAAGTAACCAAAGACCACCTTTTATACCAATGGAGGGAACAAAAGTAATTCTATCAAAGCCTAGTTTTCTAATAGAAGATTGGGAGGGAGACGCATCAACTTTTGTTTCAGATAAGCAAAGAAGATCTAAGTTATATTTCTTTTGGATAAAACTAATTTCAGTGACGAGTTCTTTCCTACGAGAGCCACGGATATTCCAATAGCCAAAATTCATAAAAAATAGGAGAAACAAATGAGAATAAAAAATTATGATTTTTTACTAATAGGTTTGAGTTTTACTTAGACAAATGAGAATAAAACATACTTTTTCTCTCACTAGTACAAAAATTGATATAGACCCCCTTTAATTTACCCCACTTTTAATGAACCGGAGTAAAGCCAACAAATTGATTATACTCGGATCCCACTTATTTTAGAAACCGGGGTGGATATTTTAAAAAAAAAAAACTAGACGCGGACACCCGCGCTTCGCGCGGGTATAACACGCTTTACTTTTATCGAAATTTATATATATTATTTTCATGATAATTATTTAATAAAAGAATATATGTTCTTTTTCAACTAAACATATTAATATAAACATGTTGTATTTTAAATATTAGTAATATATAATGTTTAAATACTAATTAGTGTTATAATAAAGTCATTATATGTATAATAGTCAATTTAAATTTGTTGCCATTGAGAAAACACAATTAGTCGATTTTGACGAATTGGGTGAAAAAGAGATTGAATGGAGTAGAAAAATTAATTTATTGTGAATTTATTAGTAATTGGTAAGGAAATAGTCAAACACGTTTTATTTTCGGCGAAAAACCCCGCACCCAGGTTTTTATAACTGGCACCCGCCTTGGGCGCAACCCGGATGCGTCCAAAATGTTTTTATCAAAACCCGGTTCAGTTTTGGGCGCATCCAGGATGCGTCCAACTTAAACCGGATTTTTTAAACTTTTGACGGCAAAAAAAAAAAAAAAAAAATTTTTTTTCTTGGGCGCAGCCAGGATGCGCCCAAGAATGACCCGGTTCAAAAAAAAAAATTTGGACGCACCCGAAATGCGCCCAAGACGGGTGCCAGTTATAAAAAAATGGGTGCGGGGTTAAACGGCCTTTATTTTTTGTCGATATTCATATACTTAAGATATTTTTTTCATATATGTATTTTTAGTAATTTTTAATAAATTAATTGAATATCTCCCATATATAAACCAGAATCACATAGTCGCTGACACTACTTAATTTCTCTCCATCGCCATACGTATTGGAGGTGAAGAGCGAAGAGAAAAAAGAAGATGAAAAAGGTGAAAATACTAACCAATTAAGGACATAGTTATGCTTGTTTTTTAGATATTTAATGGAAGATAGAAAGAGAAAAGAAATATAAAGTTTACCATCAATTAGTCTCAATTGACATTACTTTCTCAAACCATCAATTTATATATAGATAGATAGATTTAGGCTTCTAAAATATAACTTTCCTACATTACAAAATGAACAACATAAATAAAGGACATATCGAGATTAGTAGGCTTGTCTAGACGGTCCGATAATCACAAAAATGAATACAATATTTAACATGCATCTGGAACTTAATAAGAGATGACAATCACGTGGAGAAGTGATTCCCTATCCATTTCCTTCCTTCTCCATGAACATGGTCAATTATGTAGACAAATAGCATGTGAATAATAACATATAATGCACCTCCAATTGTGAGATATGGTTCTTTTTTCAATTAGTTCGCTTCTGGCATCTGCTAAGCTTGAAAATTTCACTAAGTTTGGTCGATGGAATGCTTAAATGCATATAGTATTTATATTCTTGGTCGAAAACAATGCAAATTTGCCTTCACCACATGGTAAAAGCCTCTAAACAGAAGTGAATCAATGCATATCCAAAAGATCTACTATATAATAAGGGGAAAAAAATGAATGTGGTCGTTCTTCACATGAGACTGAATCGATGCGTTAAGTAATGTGCCCAGATATCCCTAATATGCCAACAAATCACCAACTATAGCTTCAAAAAAGCGTTCATGTACAGAATCCATTCAGCAGTCGAGAAAAGAAACCAAAAGACAGTTTTCTTTTATTTCACCTTTGACAAATTTGAGCTGAAGCTGTTTAATGATGAGCACGAAAAGCATTTTTTTGGAATTTACAAACGTTTCAACAGAGATGAAAGCAGGAGAATTCAGAAAGAGCTTTACATGTTCAACTTCTATTTATTACTCTTTTGTGGCAGAAAAAGATTTCTATATGAGCTCCAGTTCAAAAGTTGATAGCAGGATCTTCCTGCACATTTTACTCCTTGATAAGCGGAACTTTCCCTTGGTCTTCCCGAATACCTGTTCAGCTAAGACCGCTGCATTTCCATCAGCTTTCTTGATCTCCAAATTACCCTTATGATGAACACCAGTGTCAGATTCATCATACATAAAAGAATATGCAGGGGTCAAATCCTATTGCAACAGCAGCTTCAGCTTTGTCTCCATACACCAATCTCTGTTCAGAAGGAGAAAAACACCATGTTACTATGCAAGACGAAGTTTACAACATAAAAGAATATGCGGAAAAAATGAAGCGGGCAAGAATTTCTGACCTTGATCTTAGAGAATATGATGGCACCCAAGCACATTGGACATGGTTCACAAGATGCATACATCTCACAATCTGACAGCTCAATTCGGTTCAGTTTATGGCAAGCCTGAAAATATTGTAGTCCATCAATTCTTAAAATTCAGATTAACTTCACAGATTCTATTGATGATATAGTTAGTTGCTTACAAACTAAAGTGTTCAAATCAATCTTCAATGCTAGTTAAGTTCCAAGCCAACAACCAAGTAAACAAATGAAAGACAAAAAGAGAAGGCAAGAAATTAGAATGAGATAAAGAAGTTTTAGTGATGAGACCTCTCTTATCGCAGTGATTTCAGCATGCGCGGTTGGATCTGTGTTGATGTATACCATATTGTGACAACTTACTATAACTTCATCATTACGAATCACAACTGCACCAAAGGGACACCCATGCCCACATTCAACACTTTTATTGGCTTCATCAACTGCTATTAACATGAACTTTTGGTCCTTCTCCTCCTGCATACCTGAAACAATGTGATCTCAATAAGAACCAAAGCAAGAAATAAACTAAGTAGCAGAACACCGGACTGAGAACTCCGATTATTATGCAAACTAACACTTCATCAGTCGCCTCGACAATCACCTGCAACCGACAGGTTATTTTTCTCATATTTCAATGTAATGAAATTTAGTCTTACCAGTAGAGATCTTTATAATATATAGTAGCAAATCAACAACCTCTTGAACATGCTTTTTAGAGTCTTTTGGGTTTGTAAACGTTGTGCAAGGAGAAGACCTAAGAAACATCATGTAGGAACAACATCATGCTAACTTAGTTGTTTCTGAACAACTTGTTATCGGGAAAGCGGATCAAATATAATTGCTTTAGCAAAAGAAAAGCATGCTTAACTTAAGAGGCGAAAGGTGCAACACAATAATCAAGTTGTGGAAACAGCTTCCAGTAACATGGATTGTCAAAACCAGCTTGTTGAAGAAGTGTTAGCTCTTGAGTATCCAGGGTGCAGCAATTCAAATAATTCTCATGTGGATGTTAATCTTGTAAATAACATCTCTAGTAAAGAAGAGTCTGCAAAATCTTTGCAAAAGAGAAAAGGGAAAGCAAAGCCACAATGTTTGAACAATAATTTTGAGCATTCTGATTTTTCATTTTAGGATATGGATTCATCATACAGACTCTTAAAAGAGATATAACAGAAGACATTGATGATTCTGTTAGCGAAATTAATTGCACAACAGAAAAAGAATGAACCTAACACCTTTCTTCTTCTTCTTCTTGTATTTAAACAAAAAGCTTTATCCTAACTTGATACTGAACAATTATGGATTGTGACATCACATATTTCCATTAAATATAAAAGAGAAGAAAAGGAAGAATTGTAACCAACTGAAAGCTTCAAATTACCAACCCGTGTCACCTCAAAATTGGAAATTACTTACCAGGAAGCTACATCCTACAACAAAATTCCCAAATCGATTAATACTGCCAAAATGCATGGTTATTGCAGTTTGTGGCACTATACAAAAGGAACCTACATGTCAAGTATGATTATCGAATCAATAAAGTTCGCAAACAGTATGAAAAACACAAAATTAGTTGGTAATAGTCCAATTCCATAGAACCAGTTGCTAACACGATGTAAACTCCCACATAATAACAGTCCAATTCGAAGGCCAAAATTAAATATAGCGGAAAAAGTTTATGAATTTTTGTGAAGCAGATGAAAACCTTGGAAGAGGTACTTGCAAGTTTCACCCCATTCTTCTCTGTAATGATATTTTAAATGAATTTGAGAAGGAAACACCAGTTTCAGTACATTGGGGAATGATTAAGAAAGAAGAAGAAAAAAAAAAGTTCTGACCATGGTTCGTTTGAGCAAGGGAAACTTAAGGACTCAGTGTAAAGCGCAACCACATGGATCGAGATGCGATGCTTCTTTTTCACTTCTTTTTTCTCTAGAGAACCATTTTTTTAAAGACGGGTCTAACGATCAGCCAAAGAAGTATCAACTCGTCTGTAAGAAAACTGCAATTGTTTACACTTTTATCACTTTCATAAGCTTGAATAAAAAAACAACTTACAATGACAACCTTTGATCATACCAGAAAACACTCCATGAATAAATGAATAATGTGAATGGGCCATATGCATAAGAAAAAAATGAGAAAGCAATCACGTACATGTGAAGATTGATTGTTGCATAAGTTTGAGAAGTAATCATGTACATATGTTGTTGCATTAGCACCATTATTTGAACTTTAGATTTGTAAAGGTAATTCAATAAAGTTTTGTTATTAATTAATAGACTTCAAATAATTCATGTATCTAATCACTATGATGAATAAATAAGAAATAAAATGTGGAAAATACAAACTTCAGAAGAGGAAGTGCCAGCATCAACATATTAACTTGCGGCTTATCTAGTAAGTCCGCTGGTTCATTTGCTTCTCTAAAGCAATGAAAAATCTTGACATTGCCAATAGTGGTAAGTAGATTTTGGATATCAATTATGATATTGCGAATCTCCCATGGTATCTTCCAAATATCCTTAATACTATTAATAACAGTTAAATTATCTCCTTCCAATATTAGTTTTTCGCAATTCAGTTTTTTCGCAAGCTTGACTGCAAAAAGTGCACTTAAAGATCCTTAAGTGCAATAATGATAACATCATATCTGATGATTATATCAGAATTATGAGACCAGTGTTCTTACAGTCGAGTATGATGTCCTCTCATACCGACATCTTTAGGGCCATTCATTTGGATGGTCAAGGGTTGTCACCTATTCGTAGGTGAATCCCTGGTTCTTACCATTTACAAAAAAAAAAAACATGTTGCCTTTAAACAATTATTTGTACTTCAATGTTTGTTCTTGCTAAGTTTCTCATCATATTTAATTTTATGTATGTTCAGGAAGGTTTGACTTTCATATACAGTTGCCATATCATGTAATGGTAGATATATTGGTAGAGATTCATATCATGTAATGTAAGTAGTGTATGGTAAAGAACTTTTTCCTTTTATTTGTATGATAGTATTGATGATTAAGTATATGAGATTGTTTACATTTCAGTGTTATATATTTTCCTGAAAATATTATGCCATTCATGTATATACGTATATATAGATATAGAGGGAGGCTCCGGTAAGACCACTTTTATAGTAAAACTGAGTTAACGAATAGGAGCCATAAGATGAGATTAGATGAAGGGCTAGATTAGATGTCTTGAATTAAAAGAAAATAAGGAAAAAAAAAAATCATAACCCCTTCCTTAATTTATGGCAATTCCAAATTCTCTCTCTCTTCCATCAATTCAACGCCTTCTCTCTTCTATCGTTCTTCTCTTCTGGTTTTTTCTTCCCGACGGTAACAATAGTTGATTGATACAACATCACACAAATCTTCATGGAGGCTATCAGTACGTCATTGTCATTTCACCATTCTTTAAATCAATGCATATACCCATGAGATAAATTCGCTAGGACACCTAAAGCATACGTTAATCAGATCCAAACCCTTGTTTTTAAGCTTTCATTTTCTGTATAAGCAGTTGAATGATTTTGACAATGGTTCGTTTGCCCGCTGTTTGGTGCTGATTCCGTAGGGTACTAATCTTGTTCGATTCCCTAATGCATTGCTTTCTGTATTCTCTATGAATAAAAATGAGTACAAGTCACTTTATTACTGCAAAAAAAAAATGAGACTGGCTATAAAAGGGCTATTCATCATAAAAAAAAAAATCACACACAATAGAACAGGAGAAATCAAAAAATTTATCACACAAAACTCACAGCCCCCAAAATCAACCGCATTGCACTCCATGATCATATCTCTGTTTTCTGTTCATCCAAAACTTGAATTTAGGGTTCATAAGCAATCGCATGATTTTGCCCCTAAATCATCCGGACAAAATCATCTGTTGATAATCAAAATTATCGCTGAGAAAGACTCCTCCCAAATCCTGTGTTATGAAACCGATCCCACATCTCCTCTTCTGAGGATCCATCAAGAGAGATCTTGCAGCCAAGATCGGGCAATTCGTCATCGAGGCTTGCATTCTTCAATTTGTTAAAAAAAGGCTCATTCAAGTATCAAAACTAATTTACTCGTGCAGTGATTACATAATGGAGAATTGAAGAAAATCTAGACTTGTATGTGGAATTGAAGAAAATCTAGACTTGTAAATCACAGGAAGAACCATACTGTAACAATCAAAAGAAATAACCCTCCGTCTAGATTTGTAAACCCTAATTTACAAATTTGTCTACAAAGCAAACGAAAAAACAAAATTGAGGCTTACCCGGCGATGATGCGAGCAGCAAGAGGAGGAACGGCGGCGCAGCGATGACTAGATTAGAGGAGGCGAAGTGAAACGGTTTAGAAATTAGAGGAGGAAGAGAATAAACAAGAGAGACCGAGAGAGGAAGGAGGAGCAATGGCTAGATTACCAGAAGGGTGTAGCCGGACGGAAGAGTGCAGTATATACTACTCCGACGAAGACCTTACGGAGGCGGAGATGGAGGTTCCTGCTAGGGTAACGAGAGAGGCGGCGATCAATTTGCAGAGAGAGAGAGAAGGAATTAGGGAGGAGAGAGAGGGCTGAGATTGTTAGCGTGATTTAGGGATATTAAAACGTTTTTTTTATTATTCAAAATTATAAGTGAATCCTGACCATTCCTCTATATTTGATCCAACGCCTATAAGTCGTTAACTCCGTTTCACCCTAAGAACTGGTTTCTGAGGAGCCTAAATCTATAGATATATATGTACACATATTTCATCAGATTTATATAGTTGTTCATGATCTTATCATAGTATATATTATATATGCATGTATTATCACAAATATAATTAAAGATGAATCCCATTTCTTATCGTAAAACATAAAATAATATGGTAATTTGTGGTTGATTTCTCGTCAACTGAAGTTGACACAACTTTTGTTATTCTCTAAAATGTAACCCTTTGAAGTGGTATTTACAAGTGAAGTTGTACTAGTGAAGTTTTTTTTTTTTGATAAAAGTAAGTATATTACCAAAAAAGGGGACAAATCTTTATACAAGACTAACAACCTCACCTCTACTTTCTCACGGAACCTCGCAAGCCAATGTCTCATGGAAAGCACACCAAACCCCCACTCCTCCAAGAAACCTCACACATACGAGGCCTCAAGGGGAGAAACAATAACGCCCACCCCCTCTAGGTAGGGATGCACAAAAAAGACCCGGGCCGGAATTTTCCGGGTCGGTCCGGTCCCCGGTCCACATATTTGAGAATTTCCGGGGTCCGGTCCGGTCCATGAACTTTCCGGTCCGGTCCGATCCAAGACCGGAGACCAATTTTTATATATAGAAAAACCCGGTCTGGTCCGGTCCAAAAATGTCCAGAAATTTCCGGTCCATGGATTTGGAAAATTCCGGTCCGGACCTACCCGGGAAATTCCGGTCCAGTCCCCGGTCAAAGTGTTTCAAAAATTCCGGTCTGAACCGACCCGGGAATTTCCGGTCCGGTCTGGACCGGTTGTGCAACCCTACCTCTAGGACCCTACACGTCAAGGACTCTAGGGGGTAACAAGAACCAACACTCTCCCACAACCACAACAACACAAAGCCCAAAATCAAGCAAACAATTACAGCCTAAGCATTCTTCTATAAGAGTCATTCCTCCTATTACCTTCTTTACACTTCAAAGCAATATGAGCCTTGCAATCATTCAAAGTCATATTATAACAATCCATCACACTCTCATGATTACCCGTAAAAATAATATTGTTTCTGGCTCTTCAAGTATGATAAGTAGCAGCGCTTATCACCATAACCAAGCCCTGCACTCTCTAGCATTTCTTATATCTGCTTCTATCAATCCAATAAAACCAATCCTCAAGAGTATCCTTCCAAGTACCAACTCTGAGCCACTGCAACAATCTAGTCAACACCTCCTTAGTATAGCTACACTTCCACCACAAATGAACTTCAGTCTCAGGTTCACAATTGCACAAGACACACATATCCAGAATATTAATCCCCCACCCATGGAGTCTAGCTCTCGTAGGTAATCTCTCCTTCAAAGCCAGCCACAGATGGAAGGAGCATCTCTTAGTCTGTCTCTTCCCCCAAATCAAATACCATTTACCCTCACTGACGTTCCTCTCCCTAACATTGTCATATATAGCCTTACAATTCATCTTACCAGTTCTCTTCTTGATGTCTTCAAGACTAATAAGTCTTTCACTATAACCTCCGGCCAAGGAATTACTAGGCATAAACTTAGATCTCCAATCATTCTTAATACGGATAAGAACTCTCCAAATCCAAGAGTCACCACTCTTCTCCTCTCTTCTCCATAAATCTTCCCCCTTCAGTAACTTATTCCTGACCCAACTAGTCCAACTATTAGGCTTCTTCTCATGCACTTCATAAATCAATTTCATGAGGAGAACTTTATTCCACGTGAGGACCTCCTTAATTTCAATGCCCCCTCATCAAAGGGCTTAGTCACCTCTTTTCAGGCCACTAAACATCTCCTGCTCTCACACTTCCCAGCCCGCAAGAAACTTCTACAAATACCACAATCCTATCCACCACCTGCTCAGGGAACACATATCTTGACCCCAAAAACCCAAGATACCCTCAATAACAGCCTTAATAACTTGTCTTCTCCCAGCATAAGAAAGGTTCATGCAGGTCCAACTGTTCACCTTATCAGTAATCTTCCTGAGCAAACCAGCATACTCACACACCTTCACCTTCTTAGTATGCAAGGAAGCCCAAGATAACGAATAGGGAACTCCCCAAAAGCATAGTGCAAAACCCTAAGCAGCTCATACTGAACAGCCTCTGAAACACCTCCAAAGAAGACCTCACTCTTCTGAACATTCACAAAAAGGCCAGACTCATCGCCAAAACTGTCAATACACTCTTTCACCACTGAAACCGAACCAAGGTCAGCTCTACAGAAAATCAACAATCGTCAGCAAAAGCAAGGTCTACAATCCTCATCCCCCCGCACTTAGGATGGAATTTAAACTCTCTACTCTTGCTGGCTTTCTGTAGTTTCATGCTCAGCATTTCCATAACCACCACAAAGAGGAACGGGGACATAGGGTCCCCTTGTCTCAATCCTCTCTCCCCTTTAAAAACCCCTTAGGTTCACCATTCACCAACACATAGTACATAGGGGTACGAACATAAATCATAATCCAGATGATTAGGCTAGGAGGGAAATTCAAGAAAATAAGAGCATATTCCAAGAATTCCCAACTAACACAATCATAGGCCTTCATAATATCAACTTTGACCATACATCTAGGAGACTTACACTGCTGAAGATAACTACTGACAAGATCTTGAGCAATCACATAATTATGAACCAAACTTCTACCTGGCACAAAAGCACCCTGCCCAGCAGAAACCACTTTTTCTAACTGATCTCTGACTCTTAAAGCAAGCATCTTAGTAATCATCTTAAAGACCACATTACAACACGATATAGGTCTAAAATCTTTCACCAAAAGAGGTTTAGAAATTTTAGGAATAATAGTGACAAAAGTAGTATTCAACTGTCTCAACAACTTCCCAGAGCAAAAGAAATCCCTAATCGATTCAACCACATCATTAGGCACAATATCCCAACACTCCTTAAAAAAGAAACTATTGAACTCATCCGGCCCAGGAGATTTATTACTATCAATACTATGTAAGGCAGATTTAATCTCACCTAGGGTAGGAATACGACAAAGATTACTGTGATCATCATCATCCACCTTCTTGCCCTCAATATCCACAAAGTTGGGGGTACAAGTATCCTTCCTAGTCCCAAACAAACCAGTATAGAACTTAATAATCTCATGACCAATCTCCTCTTGATATTCGAGAATGTCACCATTGTCATTGTGGAGGATATGGATCCCATTGATCCTCATCCTAGTTTTAATACTCTTATAAAAGATGGAAGAAGTCTTTTCCCCCAAAGCAATCCAATCAACTTTGGCTTTTTGCACAATCTTCTCTCTAGCTTGTTGCCTTCTAAGAATCATGATATCCCTAGCCTCTTTAGCCTTCTTCTGCTTATTCTCATTAAAGTAATCCATTTGAAGCTCATTAAACTTTCTTTCAAACTCTCTCTCACTTTGTTGAACCATACCATCCATGTTTTGGAACCTAGTCTTACTCCATTCTCTAATACTCTTCTTGAGCTCATTAAGTTTCTTCACCAACTGAAACTGCTTAGTACCATGAATCCTCCTATTCCACACAACAAACACCCTACTTTTAAACCCGTGATCCAAATGCCAATAATTTCTGAATCTGAACGGAATCTTTCTCATTTCCCTTGTTGTTTCAATAAACATAACCCCAGGGGAATGATCAGACTCACCAGTTTCATCGAAGACGACACTAGTCGTTGCGAAAGGTTCAGATATTTTGCAACAACAATAGTCGTTGCGAAAGCTTCATATCTTTGCAACACCAAAGACGTTGCGAAAGCTTTAGATTTGTGGGAACGATTTGGGTTTTGCAATATCCTATTTGCATTCCCCCATAACGACAAACCTGTTGTAGTGCACTTACAAGATTCAATGTGGTCTATCACAACCAATTCAAATATTCTATAAAACTTGAATTCATATTACAATATTCTTTCATCCTCCTCAATTTCACCCAAGGACCTCTAACATATACATTAGTGCATAACTAATATAACTACTTCATAACATTTTCGTTCATAAGTTCGAAGAGACAGCTTTAGACTTCCATAGATGATGAACGAATGCAAACAAAAATCTGCATGGTTGATAGGTTCCAGAAACCTGCAGACACAATTTACATGAAACATGTAGATTATATTAAGTACAAAATCAAACAAAACACATAGTATTATATTCCACATGATGCATGAAGTAAAGTGGAGGGGATAATAAGATACATAAAAAAGACTTAAAATCAATATTTACCTTTTTCATGTTTACTAGAGTCCTCTCTATTTGCCAGTTGCTGCAACAAATCTTTAGAACGTGCGCCATCTGCCCATAATCAGTTTACAAGTTACACTTCTTTGCAGATAATCGGTTTTTGGAATTCCTTTCACTTACCAGCTACATGAATTGGTAAGTCCAATTAATTCAAAGTATAGAAACAATGAAAATATGTGTAAAAAATGAATTACCTTTAATTCAGACGATGCATAATGATTTACACAATGAAAATATGTTGTAGATCATCGTGAGTGCGATTAAGGCAGTCCACTTCCCTATCCATCTCAGTAGACATTGTTCTTTGACAATTTAAATCTATAGGATAAGCAAAGATTGATTAGTTTTTTTATCTTAGAATAAACAAAAAAATATACAGCATTCTATGACACCAGTTAAAAAAAACAAAGGGATGGCTTATGAATCCTTACTTCTAGTAGCCATTTCAATAATATCGTCCTCAACTTCATTCACTAGAAGACCTTTTTGCTTATTTGGAACAGCAGTAGAAGCCACTAAACACGCACATTGACATAAAAAATTAATTGTGTCAATGACAAAACAGTTAAGAAGATAGATTGCAGATTTTATTACCTTTTCAGTTGTAAGAGAACCATCTTGCTTGTTACACAAGTTGCATCGAGCTACTTGATTAATAGTATGAAGTCTTCCAGGCGCACTACTCTGAGGAATGTTACGGTTACTAGTGTTCTTGCCTACTCCTCTTCCTGGCATTTTCTTTATGTATTTCTTCGTCCCCTTTCACAAGTGAAATACTATATACATATTTGATTAAAAAACAAAAGACAACTTAATATACAAATATGAAAAATATATCAATTCAACTAATAAAAAGAACAATCAAAATTCATGAAATAACTCGGAGTACACAAGTGTGAATCCATATTTAACCAAATGGCAATCCATTTCAATCATTTGACATAACATTTCAGCAGAAGAAAGAAAAACAATGGAAGGACTACACAATCCAAACATATCTTAAATATGTTGTAGGTAAACAACCAGCCAGTGCTGATAAATTTCTTAATAAAAAATTACACCAAATTTCAGTCTGACAATATTAGACAACAACTCCAGCAGATTCTTCGTAAGTCAACAGAACATTTTGTAATTAATTTTAATTAGAGGACATGTGAAATTCAGCAATTGAACAATATTAGATTGCAATGCTGACAAAAAAAATCAGCAAAACAGTCCTCAAGTAAACAAACAAAATCAAGAAACCTACCTTCTAGCCAGTCGTAAGCAAAAAATAAATCAACAACATACATGTAACTATGTAAGCAAACTGCTAAAGAATTACGAATAAGTTCAGTGAATTGAAATAAATTGGGTATAAAAAGAGTTCTTACGATTTCTGGGCATTCATACTCAATTCCAGCAGCATAAATTTTCTTCCTTTGCTTTCGGTCTTTCTTCAGGATCCTTTCAACTTGTTTCTTGGATTCTTCTTGTGTTTTTTGCTGCAAATAGCTCAAAATAGATGAGTAATCATCAAAACAAAACTTGTCACCTTATGCTGCCTCTTCCTTTCAATCTGATTTCAGGAAGTGGGAAACAAAGAATCAGTATCCTGTGGGCTGTAACTAACAAATGTCTAGGAAGGAACAATACAAATTTTCCACCTACTAAGCTAAAAATTAAGCATCTCTACAATGCACTTTAAGATTGGCTTGTTTTACTTGGTAGAACAACCAGCTAAGATTATATGCATATAGAATACCTGACAGTCTAAAGTACATATTTACAAAAAAGAAGAAGAAGGATATGCTACTTAAAATCAAGCAAACACAGGAGAGTAGTCTTTAATATTCATGTCAAGAAGAAAATCAATTATCAATGTTGCAAAATGTAGAGAAAGATGCGACAAGATTGGATTTAAGGGCATACAATTTAGGGTGTACACGTAGGAGCGCAAGTAGTTCGACTTGCAATATGTGCTCAAAGAGTAAATAGTTATGTGCAGAATCCCCAATTTCTACTACTAATGACAATAAATAGAACTCCTTCACCAAGGACGAAGAAGAAGAGGGGCGACGGCTCTGGAAAAAACTGACGACGCTCTGGATTAGGGCAAACATTGTGTGACGCACTAAATTAGGGCAGAAGCACGTCGCACAGAGAGGCGGCGGCTCGCGACAACGATGAAGAGGAGTAGAGGATTGGAGAAGACGAAGAGGGGTTGTGCAAAGTCCGGAGAAGATGAACTCCTATGGAAGCCAGAAGACGAACTAGAAGTGGAATGGGTTTCTGGAAAGGAAGAGCGGACTTAGAGACTAAAATTTTGGTTATTTTCATTTTAATTTTTTACTTAATGTCTTTCCCAACGACTAATTCGTTGTCAAATCTATAAAATATTTATTGCAACGACAAAGTTGTTGCTATATAAATTTCCAATTTCTACCTCTAGTCCCGCAGAAAAATACGCGGAGGGAAATGAAATTTTTATGTATAGCAACAACATTGCTTATTATTTGTGAAATATTTTAGTCGTTGCAATAGCTCGTTGCTATAAATGTTTTTTCTTGTAGTGTAGTGCATTATACGCGAGATTCGGGAGTCATACTGCACTTTTTAGCTTCAACTACCACGTTTAGTCTCGACAACTTTACAAATAAGTTAGCTTATTGTTCCAAAAAGCTTGATTTCCTAGCATATTAAAACAATAAGCTAGCTTATTTTTTTTCAAATTTAAAGGCAAAATCATGTTTAGTCCGTTATGTTATTGAAAAATTTACATTTGCACTTCACAATATAGCATTACTACTGTATAATTAATTTATAAGCTAAGATTGATACACTATGACGAGACTATAGTATATCTCAGAATAAAAAATAATAAGAAGAGAGATCCAATTTGAGTACGTACTCATTCGACGGTCTGACTAGGTGACAAGGGATAGTGATGGGCCAGGATTATCTTACAAATCTACATTTTTTTTTGTCGTATAACTAATAGAATACTTGATAATTTAGTGAGTTTATGTTTAGGATCATTCTGAAGCACATATTCGTTTCGCCACGTTTATTTGATGAAATGAGAACTCTGCTAAACTCGTACTACTACTTATTATGAGACGTTAAAGTATAGATCCATCTGAAGTTGGACAATACATTTATAATCAATTTGTGCTAACCTCGTCTTTAGATATGATAAATTTAGATTGATATCAATTTTGTTTGTGAAAACCCGTGTGTCACTATAAAGACGAAATAGTACTAGCTTTAGTTTTTTATTTCGTTTCGCGTAGCCATCTTTTTCGGGGATAGATCATAGATGGTGTGCCAAGCCAGTCCAAATTTGATATACCCTTAATATTCCCCATGTGTTCCCTTGCCTACGTGGATAAAGAAAAAAAGAAAATTAAAATAAAATCAAAATCAAAATCGTTCTAGCAGGATCCACGTCCAACCACTAATACACCAATCTTTTAACAAAAAGATTGCTTTTTTCAATTAAGGAAATCTTGTAAATTAATTAACAAAATTAAAAAACTTTCAAAATTGTTATCAGCAGGAACGCTTCGGTTACTTCTAAACCTAATTATTCAATTGTCAATGAAGATGACTTTGTGATAAATTTAACAGTGGATAAGAACAAGGTGCTGTTAAAATGAAGATGACTTCGTGATAAATTTGCTGTTTCATCACCAAATTTCCAAGAAAGTTGGACTAAATTGCTGGTGTTTCACCACTGTTATAATTTGATGTACCAAACTTCTATGCACTTGCTGATGTTTGACTCTAGTTTGACTAAATTGATGGCCATCGAGCAAAGCACAAGAACCCAGCCCAAACTGAGTGTGTACATCCAGTATTGCCTTGGTTATTCTTTTGTTCTATGCACTTGCTGATGTTTTTGGTGTTCTATAAGATTTTATATCAAAGGAGTAGTCTTTTGGAATTAAGAATAACTAGTAAAGTCTGTTTTTGAGGTTTCTACTTTTTCACTGTAGTCAGTGTTTTATGCTTAATGCTAAATAGTTTGGAACTCTTTCGTCTTTTTATCATTTGGTATATGACTACATTGCTTCAAAAGGGTGCAACACGAGTACTTCGAAAGTATTATTCTTGTTCAATCACGCTTAACTTTGAAAATACATCAATTTTCACAACCACCCCATTTTGGAGGGAACATGTCACATTAATTTTTAATTAAGAGAACTAATCATTATATTTGGGTCTCCCTTTTCCCTTTGGGTAAAAGTTAGTTTCTAAAAGAGTTGTTTTCCTAATAAAATCGTACTCTCCGTCCATTTATATAATTCATGTTTCATTTTTTACACTATTCACACATTAACACATTTTGTTGCATAACTTTTAAAATATAAGAACAAACATAGTCATATGAGATCTTGTTTAATTCGCTTTGATGAGTAGTTTAACATATTAAAATTTTATAACTTTTTGTTAACATATAGTTAAAGATATTGACGATACAAAACGTGTCTCGGCAAATGTAAAAAAAGAAACATGAATTATATTATGGGACAGAGGGATTATACATTTGTCATTTATCCAACTCACCGCCCGATTTTACAGCTTTTACAGATTTTTGTGATCTCATCCTTTGAGATTCGGGCTATCTATTTCGAGATGAGTAGACCCCTAGACACTTTTCTTATTAAAAAATATATTACTCTCTCTGTCCCATAATATAGTGCACATTTCATATTTCGACACTTGATAATCTTCTCGTTTTTATCCAATATGTAAGAAAAAACATAGTCACACTGGTCTTGTTTGATTCGTCTAATTAATAATATCAAAATTTAATAATTTTTTATAAGAGATATTTACGACACGAAATATACATCGACATATGTGCCCAATCAAAATAGGCACTATATTATGGGACGGAGGGATTAGCTAAAACTAGGGTTGAGCAAACGGATATATCCAGTCTGGTACGATGGATATCTGGTAAAAAAATCACAAAACCCCGATCGTATCCAGTCCGTTTTGGAGCGGATATCCGGTCAATATTGTCCGGATGAGATCAGATATTTGACTCGGATATCCGAGTTATCCAATTTCTAGAAGGTATATGAGAATTAAATTAAACTTTTTATTTCTATTAAAATTAAAAATTCACAAAATATAAATTAAGTGTTAAATATATAATCATATATTATATAAAGTAATTAAGATCTAAAACTTAATATATTTAATTTATTTAGTGAGTCAATAATTCAAATAAACAATTAAAGTTTAAGATTCTAAGAACAACAACCAAAGTTATATATGAGAACTTTTGTGTTGAGAATATATCTATTCCTTTCAAGACAATTATTGAATCATCTACACTATAATCGAAATTTTAGGATCGGATCACAGACAACCTTCTGATCGGATCGGAAAATCGTAAGATTTATAGTCCAATAAATTTTTTATTAAATTTGAAATATGAACGTCGTGTAATACAAATTAAATAAACATTTGAAGTTTCAACCAAAAAAAATAAAGATTTGAAGTTTTAATTATTAAACTTTATAATAAATGACTTTGTAAAGATATAGCCATGTGTATTTAAGAGTCAAAACTATTTGAGTTTAATACATGTCAAGCGGTTTTGTGATTTCTGAACATGTTTGAGTGAAATTTTGGCACTTCAAGGATTAATACACGAGAGAGATGCATAGAAGAAGAGAGTTGTTGTAAGACAGGTGACAACTTGGAAATTTTGAGCTTTAGAATAGGCGTTAGTAAATCTTAAAATCGTAAGATCTTATTGATAGATCTAAAATCGTAAGATCCAAAATAGGATTTTGACAAATATAGATTTTAATGATAGATCCGGATCACAGATTAAACCTGAAGGGTATTGATTTGGAAACCGTTTTTTAATTATTGAGCTGAAAATTTAAAACGTTGTAATATTGCGTTTTAAAAAATTGGCTAAAATTTGTTAACGCCGTGAAGGGGCGTTCAAAATGTTTGGCTCTCGGCCCATTCAAGTCCCCCGAACCTGAATCGTAAAATCTTAGGATTTTAAGATCTGGATCGGGATTTTAATAACCATGTCTACACTTATAAAATTATATTTTAGTTCTATATAATATATTTATTTTTTATAGCTAATAAGGGATATTTTCGATTATCAGTAGGCTAAACATCTCGATCCGTATCCGATTCGAATATCCGGAAAAATCAGATTTTTTCGAACCAGACTCCCTAGCCTAAAACCCTCAATCAACAACATCAGGAGAATTGTTGATTGAGGACCAGACTTAATCTAATATTATCGTATGCAGATTTTTCAGGATCGAATCGAGGGATTATGAAATTAAACCGTCTGATGAGATATTTTTTCTCACCCTAGCCTAAAACCCCCAATCAACAACGTCAGGCCATACGCAAGCAACTCAAATTAGGATAATGCTTCCAATACACTATACTCGAGAACTTCATTCAAATTCTGTAATTGACCATGGCCTTCTAGTTTAGACTGTTTAGTGATAGGGGTATTATCCTTTTCACATTTACGAGAGTAAGACTAGGGTTGAGAATCATTAACCTCGTTTTAAAAGGAAAGACAAATCCTTTTTTATGAAATTTCACAACCTATAAATACATCCTCCACACTTGTTCACTCCATCATCCTCATCCCCTCACACTCTTCTTCTCCAACCATCATCCATGGAACCAACCGGCACCATCGTGTTCTCCACAGTCGGGCGCCCACAATACGGGTTCGACATCTTCTCCGTCGACCTCAACTCCCCTCTCTCCTCACACCGCCTCACCGACTCCATCTCCGTCAACTTCAACGGCTCCTTCTCCGGCTCAAACCTCATCTTCATCTCCGAACGAACCGGCACCCCAAAAATCTACTCCACCGATCCTCTCAAACCCCTCCCTTCCCCCGCCAATACCCTCTTCCTCGACCGCCCTTTCCTCCATAACAACCACCTCCTCTACTTCACCTCCACTCATATCCCCGCAGACTCCCTCTTCAAAAGCTGGTCCGCTCTTTACTCCGCCGACCTCCAAACAGAAGGTAGTACCATCACCCGCTTGACCCCCGAAGGGTTCGTCGATTACAGTCCGGCGGTGTCCCAATCGGGAAAGTTTATCGCCGTCGCATCGTACGGGTCGAGGCCATGGGGTGGTGATTTCCTCGTGCTCGACACCCAGATCGATGTGTTTAAGGCCTCCGATCCGGAAAAGAGGGTTACAGTGGCGGATAGGGGAGGATGGCCGAGCTGGTGCGGCGATTCCACTCTCTATTTTCACAGGAAAACAGAGGATGGGTGGTCGAGCATTTACAGAGTCGAATATGGAGCTTCTGATCTCGAGGCTGTCAGGGTGACTCCACCGGGGATCCACGCTTTCACTCCGGCGGCTTTCCACGACGGGAAGAGGATCGCAGTCGCCACCAGAAGGAAGGGGACGGCTTATCGTCATATCGAGATCTTCAACCTCGAAACAGAGCAATTCGAAGCGGTAACAGAGCCCTTGAATCCGAATCTCCATCACTATAACCCCTTCGTCTCCGCCGATTCCAACTTCCTCGGATTCCACCGATTCCGAGACGCAGCAGCTGAATCTGAATCGCCGCAATTTATCCCGAATCTCGAGCCGGTGACGTCTCCCGTGACCGACCTCAAGCTGCTCAGAATCAATGGCGCGTTTCCGACGTTCTCCCCGGACGGAGACTTCATCGCCTACAACTACCCGCTAATCAACGACGGCGGGATCGCAGTCATAAAATCCGACGGATTAAAGAGATGGAATCTGTTCAACGACAGAACAGCTTTTCACAATTCATGGAGTCCGGTTGAGAAGAACGTCATCTTCACATCAATCGGCCCGATCTTCGAACAACCCAGAACCCCAGTCCAAATCGCTCGCGTCACCTTCGATCTCGACTCCGGCGAAGCGAATCTCAAAACGCTAACGAAACCAGAGACCGGAAACAACGCCTTCCCGGCCTGCTCCCCGGACGGAAAATCAATCGTCTTCCGCTCCGGCCGCTCGGGACACAAGAACCTCTACATAATCGACGCCGTTAACGGCGAGCTCGAAGGCGGTAGCATATATCAGTTGACTGAAGGTCCATGGATTGACACGATGCCGTGCTGGTCACCGGACGGGAAGCTGATAGCGTTCTCGTCGAACAGACACACGCCTGAAAACGACGCCGTTTTCAGCATCTACTTGGTGCAGCCCGACGGGAATGGATTAAGGCGAGTCCACGTGGCGAATAAGGTTGATGCTGACAGGGAGAGGATCAACCACGTGTGTTTTAGTGCTGACGGAGAGTGGCTGTTGTTTACGTCGAATCTCGGTGGTGTTACTGCTGAGCCGGTTTCGTTGCCGAATCAGTTTCAGCCTTATGGGGATCTGTATGTGTCCAGGCTTGATGGAAGTGGGTTGAGGAGGCTGACGTGTAACGCCTATGAGAATGGGACGCCAGCGTGGTATCCAGCTGGACTGGAGATTGATGTTGGGAGGATGTGTTTGAGTGAAGATGGTGGCGGATGTGATGAGTTGGCTGGTGTCATTGATGAACCGAAATGGATCACTACTGAGTTCTGAATTCTGTAATCTTTCCTGTAATTGCATAATAATGCTTTCTTTTTCAATAAACTTGTCATGTTTTTGTTACCAAATTACAAGTATCAAAGAATTCAGGATGCAGATGCAGATGCAATTTACAGGTGAAGAAAAGATGCAGGAAAAATATATGCATTCATGAAATAATGTTATGTAGAAGATAGGATTCAGATGTTGATAAGATTAGAGCCGAAGGTCTTCTCACTGCTATAAAACATGTAGAGGAAGCCGTCTTCGTCCTTGTAGGACTCATACAGAGAGCTCATCAAAGAGGCTGCATGATAAGCATATATATAAAATATGAAACACATTTACCATGACCAAACTTAATAATTCATTAATGGACAAGTTTAGGTGAGGATTTACATGTTTGAGGTAGTGTATTCTTGACAAATACAAAGAGTGCTTTGCCGGGAGGTAGTTGAAGCCTGCCGCCTAGTACATGGATAAAATGTCCGACAGGCATATCTTTAGGCGCTAAAAACCTGGTTTATCAAATGGAAGTAGAAATTCATAAACCATAATTGCATAGACTAGTTACCATAACAATTAGGAGATGAGTGGTCAACTGGTCATGCATTACAAAAGCCATATGTCAATTTAACCACCAACCACACGAAAGCGACTCTGTATCAGTCCATTCTTCACAACATACACAAGCTTACTATATGCTATGGAAGAATAAAAAATTGATGCATAGAATGTGAGATGTTCTCATATGATTCACCTCAGCTACAACTCATCCAGAACTGAGGTGTTTTAACTTATAATACAGTTTGATTTATACTAACAAGCAGGCATAAGTTCATAACTCATTCAAGACAATTATACTTGCACTAGAAGAAGAAAATTGAACTCACTTTTTCTTCTCCAAGTCTGGAAGATCAGTTCTAGAGTACCTCTCCAAGATTACCTGGAAAGCAAATTATACAAAGGTTAGTTCTAGCTACCCATATCGATAAAGCAACACTTAGACCACAAAGAAATGTAGATCTTCAGTCTCATTCAGAAAAATTCCCGAGTAGCAGTAATTGTGCTTTCAGAAGATGAATACTTGACAAGTAATAAAACTCATAAGATCATCAGAAATGTTATTTTCTTGCATTAGGGCAAGACTACTGTCCTAATTTCTCCAGAAAAACTTAATCACAGCAAACAATTGACAGAAAAAGATAGTCATTCTACATGTTTATACTAGGAAACGCACAGCTTTTCGAATTGGGAATTTGTTTTCCGAATTCAAAGTTCTTACAGGCCATTCAACAACAAAATAAATGAGAATTGCAGTTGAATTTTCAATGGAGAACTCGATTATTCTAAAAAGCAGATGAGTAATCAACTAATAACGCAAACAATTGGGGAAATTAATTCCAGATTGAAACTCAAACCACGATTAAAATATTAGGTCAAAATGGGGGGAAGAGAGGGGAAATATGATCAAGCAAACAGGAGAGAGGAGCTTACAGGTATACGGTCTGGGAATTTAGCAATGATTTCAGCCGATTCCTTGACTCTTTCCTCTGCAGAATTTCAGAGCGATTTCAATGGTAAATTGGTAGATTAAGCAACTTGCAAGAGCCCATAAATAAAAAATGGAAGAGGAGAATACCGAAAGTGCACTGGTCCTTGAAAGCTCTCATCTTTCCCATCGCACACAGAATTTCGTTGTTGTTTGTCGCCGATGATGAAATGATGATGAAGCCGAATTGTTTTTATAAATTATGGGAGAGAAAGGTAGATGAAAGTAGTGAATGACAGATGAGGCGTTGAGTTAAAGGAATAAGTACTGAATCAGGCTGACAATTTCAAGAACACTAAAAAAGCCACCTCTTCGCGCACCCCCAAAGTTACTAATGCACCCTTATTTTCATTATTCTAATAAATTTAACCCTTTAGATTAACAAATTTCCTACTCCAATTTCTGTACCGACCACTTCTCTTCGCCCAAACGTTTAGTTACTGTAATCTATACATGCCGCCGACTCCCGCTTGCCCCCGAAAGCCTTCGACGCTCTCCTCCACAAATGTCACCGGCCTAATGTCCGAGGCCGATCTCTCCTCCCTCATCGCCGTCCTCCATTGATGCTCTTCTTGTAACATCCTCGTCTTCAGGCATAACCTTTGTAACGCTCCGCTGGCCCGCCCACACACCAGCATTTCCAAACTCCGTGACCTAATTTCCGCCGCTAAATCCCCCAGGAAATTCCGACTATCGACTTGTACAGAAACTCGTCTTCTTTAATTGTCGCCTCAACATTAACAAACTCTCAAATCAACTCTATCGAGTTTACATAGAATATTAATATCCATGACTGAGTTTAGGTTAAAAATTGCAGTTAATATCAATTCGAGATTAATGATTCGAGATGGTAAAATGGTAGAAATGGAGACCGGTTGGATTCATTAATGGTCTGGTGTTTGGTCGAATCACCAGAAGAATAAGTAGAGGGGAATCGAGGAAAATGGATGAGAAGTAATTTTTACAATTAAAAAGGGTATATATGTCCAAATGGGGGTGTATAAAGAAGTAATGAGGGTGCATGAAGTAACACCCTTTTTTAATCTGGTTTTCAGTTTTCACAGTTAGTTTATGAATTCACACGCCTGGTCTTCTTGACTTTCAAGCAGGATCGATATTGTGATTATTTAAAGAAGGTTTTTTATAAGTGTTTCCTTTCCTTTTAGCTATGTCACGTAGGCAATTTTCGTTAGAGCAACTCATTTGTCGGTTTTCTATTGGTTACCGTTTTTACTTTTAAAATAATACATATGTTAAATTTAGAAAAATAGAGAAACAATATCACAATAAATTCTCTCATGAAAACTTAGTAAAATCAAGGCAAACAAATATCACAATGCTATTACATGTAATATTTTAAGATATTATTATGTGCTAAATTTGGGTTATAACTTTTAATATATAACGAATATCTTTATTACAAATTTATCATACTAATTCAAAAAAATTATATTTAAAAAATGATATTTTTTTTACTTTATCTATTTAGGTAATAATTTAAATTAAACAATTATTTTTAATTATACAATATTCTGATATATGAAAATAACGAATTACAAAAAGTTGGATGAGAGTCTTGCAACTAATTGCGCTCCAACACCCTTGTTTAATTAAAAATTATATTAAATTTGTATGAGGTAAATGAACTAAATTTATTTGGTAAAATATTTTAACTTAAACTTTTTTATATATTTAAATTAAATCTATTATTTTATAAAACTTATGCGAGAGCAACCGGATATATTAAGGCCCTTACTATTTAACGTCCACCCTTTTTGCTATTTACCGCCCAGGCGCCGTGCGCATGGATTAAATCCGTGCGTGACGCATGGTTTTAATCCACACGCCACGCACAGAACAAAACCATGCGTGACGCATGGACACCATCCATGCGTCACGCATGGATTTTTTACCTATAAAAGCCCAAAAACATCAAACCCTACCATTTTGTCACCATCTCCAACTTCACTTCGACGGCGGCTGCAATCCATAACGCACCATTTTACCTAAAATCCATCATTCTCTTCATCTTTTTTGCATATAAGGTATGTAAACATTAAGATTTCATTGTTATGGTATGGTATTGATGTATATATGAGGTTTTCATGTTGTTTTGATGATATTTACTTCAAAATCCAATGTGTATGTTAATTAGTTGATTAGAAATGATTAAACTTGTAATATATGAATGGATTGTGTACTTTGTTGATAATTTATTGACCAATTTCATATTTTCATGTGTATATAGTTTATTAGGGTTTTGATATTGAATTAGGGTTTTGTGAATTAGGTTGTTGAAATTTGGTATGGTTTTAATGAAATTATTGAAAAACTGTTAGAATTTTGGAAAAACTGTTGAGATTAGGGTTTGAAACATGGAAAAACTGCAGGAACACAATTTGTGGAATGTGCAATTCCATACGTCACGCATGGATTTAATCCATGCGTCATGCATGGATTGAAGTCATGCGTGACGCATGGAATTGCACATTCCACAAATTGTGTTCCTGCAGTTACAGATTGGATTTGATGATATACTGATTGAGTTTTTGATGATATGCTGATTACATTCAGTAAACTGATTAATTTTGTGGAATTGCACATTTTATGATGCAGATATGGATGGTGGTCGTCGACCTGGACGCGATACTCGTCAAAGAAACAGAGAACTGAAGAAAAAAGATCCCATAGTTCCAAAACCAAGGAAGAAGAACAATAGATAAGAATCGCCTCCTCGTCGTTTAGAGTTTTCTGGTGAGATGCAACAACAACAGATACAAGAGCAACAACAACAGCATCAACAACAACAGCAACATCAACAGCTAGCTTTGTCTGCTGCAAGTTTCGATCCCCAGGGTTCCCCTCATTACTTTCCTGGCACCCCCATTCTGATCCCACATCAAACACTGTTTCCACAACAAACACAGTTTCCAGGCTATCCGGGCTATCCACAACAAGAACAATCATTTGTGGAGATGATGAGACAAGCTACTGGTTCTCATAACTTTCAGAACCCTCAGACGGGTGATGACCAGTACGCACTGGTTGCTTGTAGCAGTGCAGGGCCATCAGCTGGGGGTG
Organism: Oxyria digyna; assembly: GCA_029168935.1. Taxonomy (NCBI): domain Eukaryota; kingdom Viridiplantae; phylum Streptophyta; class Magnoliopsida; order Caryophyllales; family Polygonaceae; genus Oxyria; species Oxyria digyna. The sequence goes on along the minus strand of JAPVLV010000007.1, from coordinate 17,226,919 downwards.
CAAATGCTGATTCTGATTCTGATTATGAGCAGGAGCATGAGCATGAGGAACAGGGTCAGGAAGAGGATCGGACATATGAGAATGTTCATGAAGAACATGAAGAAGCGGAAGAGCAAGAGGAGCGAGAGGAACAACCCAGAAGACGACGACGACGACAACCTCCGGTCAGAAACATATACGTCCCTCAGTTACAGGGGGGGTACTCCAGGAGGTCCACAAATTCCGGAGCTACTCATAAGCTTTGAAGCTCATACAGCCTTTTTTGTGCAAAAAGGAAAGGTATGTAATTAGAATTTCGTTTATAGATTCAATACTTATCATAACTAAATTAATGTTAGGAAAATGGTTGAAAAAAATGAAAAAATTACGTTATGTTCATTATTTGATTATATGAAAGATAAAGTATGTTTATTTTTATTTATGAATTGTAAATGTGTTGTGATATTAAATTTGTTAATGTATGAATTGATTTCATTAAATTGATGGATTATTTGTTGAAATATTTGTAGTTTTGTTGAAAAGAAACCAGTTTTGTTAAAATTACATATTGTCAAAGGTTGAACATTTAAGCCACGTAAGAAGTCCAAACAATGGATATGCTACTTTACAAGTTAATACGTGTTATTGGGAGTTACCCACATGGTTAAATATACCTAATAGGCATTGAAAACAAGTTTCATAACATTCGGACATCGTTTGAGTGTCGTTTCGCCAAAAACCGCCTTAAGTCCATTTAAGGCGTTTTTAGTGGTTTTAGCGTTTACGTGCCTCATTTCGTGTGAGAGAGACCTTGTTTCTACTGAATATCCCTAATAAGAGTAAGTTGTATAGTATTTTCAACAATAATCACCGTCAATGTTGTAGAATATACATATTGCGACAAGTTAGAGAGTTACGACTAGTATGTTTTTTACAAAGGAGGCGGTACTTTAAAAGTTAAAAGTTGTGATTGGGAGTTACCCACATGGTTAAATATCCATAATAGCCACTGAAAACAAGTTTCATTACATTCGGACATCGTTCGTGTGTCGTTTCGCCAAAAACCGCCTTAAGTCCATTTAAGTCGTTTTTAGTGGTTTTAGCGTTTTGGCATAGTTTCGAATCCCGTTTTGTATGTGTGAGACATTATTGGGACTTTATATGCCTTATAACACATTTTTGTATAAATTTTTCAAACATACGTGAACATCAATGTTGCGACCATATATATTACAACAAGTTAAGCTTGTGGTGAATAGTTTGATGTTTTACAAAGAGCGTGTTACTCTAAAAGCAAAAGGTTTTGATGTAAAGTTACGGACATGGTTAAATATATCTAATAGGCATTGTAAACAAGTTTCATTCCATTCTGATGATGTTTCGACGACGTTATGGCGAACTGTGGTTTTAAAGCCTTTAAAAACAACACGGAACATGAATTATTTTGTGTGACATAAGTACAATTACATTGAATACATTGACATGGACCCATAAGCAACAAAAAAATACATTGACATCCATGCGTCACGTATGGTTTAAAACCATACGTGGTGTGTGGATGCATTCCACACGTGACGCATGGTTTTATGTTGCAAAATCTTATTGTTAAATTTAGAATGCTTATATTGTTGTTATTTTGATGAATGTTCAACCTTATTATATTTCAAATTGTATATGGTGCGCCATACATATTGCGACCTCGTTCGGTTTTCAAACTATGTTTCGCTTACAAAGGTATAAATTTGAATTTCAAGTTACACACATGATCAAATAGACATTATAAGGATTGAAACAAAGTTTCATTCCATTTCGATAAAGTTTCGATGACGTTTTTGTCGAATTGGGCTTTATCGCCTTAAAAAAGACACTAAAAATGTGTTTATTTGCACACTTAACTAGAAATACATTGAATAACCCTATGCATGACGTACGGATACAATCCATGCGTCATGCATGGATGATATCCGTGCGTGACGCATGGATACAATCCGTGCGTGACGCATGGATACAATCCGTGCGTGACGCATGGATACAATCCGTGCGTCACGCATGGATTGTATCCGTGCGTTTTCTGGAATGTGCAATCCGTGCGTCACGCACGGATTAAATCCATGCGTGACGCACGGATGACCTGGACGGCAAATAACAAAATGGGTGGGCGTTAAATAGAAAGCATGTATATTAATTGAGATATAATCTTTCTCATCACCACCTTCGTCCCCGCAACGGCGATTCGTCGTCGGGAATAGAGCCCAATTGTCCTAATTGCAAGAAGCACACAACCGAAAACAGATGGGCTATTATTCGAATCTGGGATGGCCCAATTAGACCCAAAAGTCGTACTTACCCAAAAACACAAGAAATGAAGAAAGAGGTTGAACGGAAAAGTCAAGATTGATGACAAAAAACGAAACAGATCAACATCTTACTAAAACAGAGAGTCGTACAATATGGACCAACAAAATCAATTCAGCCTACCATCTTTTTCATTTCCAAAACATTAATCTACTTTTATATACAAAAATTATGTCTGTTCCTAATCATTTAGAGATCTATTGACAACCTGAAGAATTGATTTTACATGTTCATGGATCATCTGCTGATACAAACTAACACTATTAACAACTGCATCTTTGTGTCTTCTTGGTTGTGCTCTCAATCTGATGCCGGTGATCTTGAATTTCATCTCTTGTAAATAACTCTGTGCATAAGAAACCTGTCGCTACTCTTCAAGGCAATGTATTAAGACTAACTGAAGCAAGCAACTGTTAGCATCAGATGTTTCATATAGAGTAGACGACAATATAATTGAAAGAGAAGAAAAGAAAGAAGCAAAAGCCAGGGAAGAGGCAGTGCAAGGGTAGAGCAAACAACAGCCTTATATCTGTTGAAATGCTTCATCCTTGCTCGGTCTCTTCCCCGACTTCATTGAATACCACCTCTACACAATCTTTAATCACAGATTACAATCTTCAGCACCATAGGATGACAATAAACATAATGTAGATTGTGGGATGAGTATTGGGTTGTTTCATGGTCTGTATTTATCAGCAGAAATCTCAAGCAAGCTCTGGCATCTTGACTAGTACTTGTTTTGTTGTACTATAGCAGTACAGTTATTCAATTTTGCGTCTGTTGACATCTTGAGTGTACTTCCTTCTTTCCTCTTAACCCCTTTTTGTACTACACTAGAATCGGAGCATAATTTTATATCATTCAGGTCAAATCAAATCTAACTTGCAGATCAAGACATTAACACAAAAATAAACGAACAATAGAAGTGATAAAAATAGCAAATTGATTGATTCAATTACAAATTGACAATAACCATGAGTAACGGCGAAATACAATATGCAGAAGAGTAACGACGACTTAATGGGAGAATTTAATACGAAATCTCAATCGGAGAAGTCGGAAGATCAAAAGTTGAAATTAGAAGAGGAATTCAAGAGGTCAAATAGTAATGACGACTTGATGACAACTTTCTAGGTCATTACTTGCGCTTTGCGCGAGCCAAACACATTTTATTTTTGTCTATATTCATATAATTAATATATTCTTTCATATATGTATTTTTTAGTAAATTATAATAAAATGAATTGAATATCTCTTAAATATGTACCAAAATCACATAGTCGTTTACGTTTATCGGATTGCTCTTCATCGTCATACGGATTGAAGGCGAAGAGCGAAGAAAAAAAGATGAAAATGATGGAAATACTAACCAATTAAGTACATAATTATGGTTTTATTAGACATTTAATATATAATCTCAATTATCATAGGATAATGAGAGATAGAAAGAAAAAGAAAAAAATTAAGTTTAAACATTAATGAGTCCCGATTGTCATTACTTTCTCAAACCCATAAATTTTTATATATAGATAGACTAGATACGGGTCTCGCGCTCCGCGCGAGAAAATTACGGATTTTCGTATGTGATTTAATATAGGTATACATTATTTGTTAATATGTTGTTGTTGTTATCAAACTTATTAATATTTGTAAATATAAGTATTTTTTATTTCCTTATATTTATGTTTGAAGTAGTTTTAAAACATAATATTAGAATAAGTTTGCATTGTCATAAGAAAAGCTCACACATTAATTTAATTTGTAACTTAATCAAGTAGACTATAAATAAATATAACATAGAGATATAAGAAAGATATTTAAATACATGTCCAAAAGTCCAATAGGAGGTGATTAAGAAATGAGTAATGCATTAAATTGGTACCAATTTCATTCAATTTTGGCAATGGACAGCCAATTTTTATATAGATAAGATAAGATTCTACAAACTCGTAAAATGCAAATACAACTATTGTAATAGTCGGTTACAACCGAAATCTGCAACATAAAGTATTTATATGATGTTCATGTTTTACTGAGGCCAATGTTGTTTGGCGTGTTAGATGTTTTGGCGCATATAATCAATCTTAGGTGTTGTCAATATATAGATAAAACTATCTAATTAATCCAGATTATTTTTTAATCGGGCAAGAAGGGGCGTCAGAATGAAACGAAGGAATTGATGAACGGGTAGAGGAAGGAGACGAAGTTGGTGCTTTCTTAGTTGATGATGAAATTAACATTTAATATAATAGGTAATTAGAATAAAGATTTAAAATATTGGAGTAGCATTTATTAGGTACATGTTGATTTTACTTCTTCAAACCCATCAATTTTTATATATAGATAGATACTCCCTCCGTCCCATTATATAATTCCTGTTTTCCTAATCGGGTATCCCAAAAAATTCTTCCTACTTTCCTTTTATGTCTTTTGTCTTATTATACCCATCACATTCAATTATCCTATCTTTCCTCCTTTTTTACATCAAAACTCACACCAGCTTATTTTTTATTTTCTCTCTCCTACATAAAAATCCACACCCTCTCACATTCTCTCTCTTTCTCACTTTTTATTTTCATAACCTTAATTTTCCTCGATAACGACAAACAGGAATTATATATCGGGACGGAGGGAGTGTAGTTACACTGAGTGGAAATTCAATCTTCGTGATATTTTCATTTATGCATGAGTTTGAGGAAAAAGGCTTACTTATTTTGTGAATCAAGGATTGCACTAAAATGGGGGAGGATTGTTGGTGATTTTAGTGAAATCACTGCCATTTAGTGTAATCGGGGTTCATGCGACATCATGAGAACATACTTCATTAGAACACAAGTCCGGGTGTGTGGAGTACACGCTTGTGTAAGTGAATTTAGTTCCAGAGGAACCAAGGACATATGTTACATGTAAAAGTCAAGCTCCTTTGAAACATCTTTTGAGTTTCTGTAAAGGGAACTGACGGTATTCGGCCATGGGAACTGGATCTCAGTTCCCTTGGGGCTGGAGCGGTTATTTGACGGTTATTTTATTTTAACACGTGTTAATTAAGTAAATGACTGTCATTTCCGGCGTAATTAATTTGTAACAGCCAATAAAAGCAGACAGCCATGTGTACATGGTGGTAACCGCCATAACCGTCGGGAACTGCCCAACTGCAGCAATGATTTTTTGGTAACCGTTTTGTTTTCTCTCTCTAAAGCCTATATAAAGGATTGCAGAGAGTTGGTGTCGGTAATGGATGAAAGAACTGAACTTCTTACTCATCTTTAACACAAGCAATAATCCAAAACACTCAATTTCTTTAGATTAGTTCTTGTCGGAAGCCTCGATAAGAACTAGAAGATTTGTCTTATCTCACTTCAGATTTTGTGGAATCCCTTAGGCTTAATAGGGGCAAAATACTGATTTCGGAAAGTGTTCATAACGACTCAAATCTTATCTGAATCAAGTAACCGTTGATCAAGCCCTTGAAGAGGAGTCGTTCTACTGCAATTCCTGTTCAGACGACCCAGTTCCTAACAATCGAAATCAGTATTTTCTTTTGATCAATGGCTACTGTACGTGAGATGACTTCCAAGTTTCAAAAGCTTGATAAGTTTGAAGGCATGGACTTCCGTCGTTGGCAGAAGAAGATGCACTTCCTCTTGACCACTCTAAAGGTGGTGTATGTCCTATCCACTCCAATGCCCGAAGTTGGAGATGACGAACCGTTGGATGCTGTAAGGAAGAGGAGCAAGTGGGAGAATGATGACTACATATGTCGTGGCCACATCTTAAATGGTATGTCTGATTCTTTATTTGATGTGTACCAAAACGCTGAATCCGCAAAGGAACTGTGGGACTCTCTAGAGTCCAAATACATGGCTGAGGATGCTTCAAGTGTAAAGTTCCTTGTGAGCAACTTTAATACCTATAAAATGGTTGATGCTCGTCCAGTGATGGAGCAATTTAATGAGATACTACGTATCTTGGGGCAATTCGCTCAACACAAGTTGAAGATGGATGAATCCATCTCGGTGTCAAGTGTAATTGACAAGTTGCCTCCATCTTGGAAAGAATTCAAGCACATGCTGAAGCACAAAAAGGAAGAAATTTCCCTTGTGGAGTTGGGTAGCCATTTGCGCATCGAAGAAGGTCTTCGTTCACAAGAAAAAGGAAAGGAGATAGAGACTCCAGGTTCTTCCGTTGTGAATATGATGGAAGAAGGTTCTCACAAAGGGAACAAGAACAAAGGCAGGAAAAGGCCGTTTAACAACACAAACAACGATTCTAACAAGAAACCCAAGGGAACTGGGTGTTGGAATTGTGGTAAGGCTGGACATTTCAAGAAGGACTGTCGTGCAACAAAGGGGAAGAAGGGAAACACTCCCAACCAACCTGCTCAAGGGTCTAAGGACCACGGGCAAAAATCTCATCAAGGTATGATAGGAACTGAGAGATCAGTTCCCTCTGCAGAAACATTTCCTAGTTTGGATTTTGTTCCTAATATTGACGAAGCTTGCTTTGTGCAGGATGATGAGATTGCATGGTGGGTAGATGATGAGACTAAAGTCGTAGTGCCAAATCAAAGAAAACCCTAAACACTAACTAGAGTATAGCAAGTAAGTAGAGGTCGAACCCAAGGGAATCAAAACACCAAATCAATGCAGTCAAGTGAAATATCAACTAGTAACAAGTAATCAAAGGGGGGGGGTTTGATTGCAAGAACACACAAGTAACCAGTAACAAGCAGAGGAAATTTGGGTGAGAATATGATGAGAAGGGGTTTCACCTAGCAAGTATCCACACAGCAGTCAATCAAGTTGATCATATATTTATCTCAAGTTCTATTCAATCCTAGGGAATGTTCCTATTCCAATCTTTAATATATCAGCAGGCCAACCGGTCCTGATAATACTTACCATTCAACAATCAGGGAAACCTCTCAAGATTAGATGAAATAGCAGCAAAGGGCACATGAATTATAAGGATGCATGCAATAACTTACAACCGTCAAGTATTAACATGCAATCAATTCTCTTTCATAAAAGCAATCAACTACCAGATCATGCAGATATGAGTGCTACAATGACAAGGAATTCCACCGTATATTCCTAGTCTAGCAATAGAAAACTATCAATCAAACTAGGTGATCAAGCTAGCAAAACTAATAGAAATCAATAGATGAACACTAGTAGAAAAAACACCTGTTGCAGCCCCCCTGTTGAGGCGGTCACCTTAAAAATCGACGCAAAAAGTCTTATTCTACTATCTGTTGAGGCGGTCAGTCGTTTAGTTCGCTGCAACAGGTACTTTAGAGGCGGGCAAATATCCGTTCGCCTCAAATAATATTTGTGTTTTTGACTTGTTGAGGCGGTCACTTGACGTTCGCCTCAAAAAGTCTACCTCTGTTGAGGCGGTCAGTATAGGTTCGCCTCAAAAAAATTATGAAGGGGCAATAATTAGAGGCGGGCACTAACTGCCCGCCTCAACAGATATGTCTCAAAATATTTAGAGGCGGGCGTTTAGTGCCCGCCTCAACAACCATCGTCACTATTTTGGATGAGTAAATAGTAATCAAAGGAGTGAATTGTTGCATCTCCCCCGGATCACTACTTTCCACCCTTGGATGAGTAAATAGTACAATTTGATCTAATGGCTTAGATTGAGTGTGTTTCTTTCACTCGTCCATTCTCTCGTCCATTCACTCGTCCGTCTCCTCCATTCACTCGTCCATTCTCTCTCTCCTCCTCCTCCTCTCCTCCATTCACTCTCTTCTTTCCATGGCTCCTCTTCCCCGTTTCCATGGCTCCTCTTCCAGAAAATCCTTCTCCGCCACAACCACCAACACTTTTCCAGCCCCAAGCGCCGCCATCCTCCCCTCTGCAACCGGATTTATCCAAGGGTGATCCACCCCTCTTCCATCAGAGCACAATAGCCCCCAAAAGCGGATCCCGAATTCCCACTCCTCGTCTCCCTTCCCCATGAAAAAGGGGTGGACGAGAATCAACCCTGAGAGGTGGATTTTCCCTTCCAGATCTAGAAGGGCGAGGTTATGGGCGATGGTGGCGCCGGCGCTGTCTCCTGCGAGGAAGACGCGGGAGAGGTCGGCGGAGTCAGAGAGCCAGTCGTCGGAGAGGGAGACGGCCCAGAGAACAGCCTCCAGGGAGTCGTCGAAGGCTGCAGGGAGAGGGTGTTCTGGTGCGAGGCGGTAGTCGACTGAAACGATGACAATGGAGGCTTCAGAAGCGAGGCGGGTGAGGTAGGTGTGGTAAGTGGGGGATTTGGCAGATTCGATGACGAAGGCACCGCCATGGAAGTAAATCAGGAGGGGAAGCTTGCTCTTTCGATTGGAGTTTTGGTTGGGAAGGCTAGGGTTCGTCAGAGGTTACATTTAGGGTTAGGTTCTGATAAATCTTCTTCAAATTTCTTCATAATCTTCTGATAAATTTTGTTCAAATTTGTTCTCAATCTCAGTATGTAAAATTTTTGTTCATAATCTCATAATAAAATTATATTCAAATTTGTTGGTTCAATTGTTGGTGTGGATATTGAGACTGCAAATCCATATTCTGATAAATTTTAAGAGTCGATATGGATTTGAGGGAGAGTTTTGTTTTTTCTTTTTTTTTGCTTTTGAGATCTGCATTTGAGGCGGGCAGTCTTCTGTTCGCCTCAATTGCCTACGGAGAAAATCACATTTAGAGGCGGGCAGACATTATTTTTTGCTATTTGTTGAGGCGGGCACTTTTGTGACCGCCTCAACAAGTGAGTTTTAGAGGCGGACATTTGTCCGCCTCAACAAATGTTTACCTGTTGCAGCCCCCCCTGTTGCAGCGACCCCTGTCCGCCTCAACAGGGGGTTTTTTGCCCGCCTCAACAGGTGTTTTTTCCACTAGTGGAAGAACAAGAGAATTAATACAAACCCATAGGAAAAGAACAAGAGCTTAGAAATCTCACAACTTAATAACTGAAGGTTTCAACCGCTAAGTAAAACAATGGAGTTTAGTTCCTGCTCATGGTTGCAAAACTAAATTGTCTGATGGAAAAGATGATCGAAAAAGATGATGGAAAAGATAGAAAGAACTAGGGTTCTTAAATAGAGACTAACCCTAAAAATATATGGTAAAAGATATATCCTAAACGAAATCATAAAATAAGGAAAAAGAAATAAAACAAACAAAGGAAAATAAGGAAAGTCCGGAATGTCTTCGGCCTTGTTGTGGCGATCGCCATAGATGCCTGACGATCGCGGTCTTCATGTAAAGCTGTGCCGTGGTCTCTGTCGCCCCATGGCGATCACCGTAGAGTAATGGCTATCGCGGTCGCTGATTTCTTCTCGAATGGCTTCTGTTGAATGATGGTGATCGCCTGGATGGTAGTGGCGATCGCGGTTGGCGTCGCAGAAGCTTCTTCATTCTTCAAGTCTTCAATCTTCTTCGGTTCTGATCTCCATTTATTCACTTCTTCATAAACAACTCAGAACATAACAATAGCTCCAAATACTTGTGATAACACTCCTAAACTAATGTAATAACCCCTAGTTACGCCATACAAAGTGTAGCGTATCAGTAGACTCAGGTGAAACCGCACACGTGAGCAGGGACAAGTCGGTGTTCAAATCTTTTGTTGCTTTGGATGATGGACGAGTCCTTTACATGGGAAACGAGTCTACCGCCCCTATCCTAGGAAAAGGAGAAATAGAATTAGAGTTCTCGTCTGGGAAGACTTTGATTATGAAAAATGTGTTGTATGTACCCAGAATAAGGAAAAATCTAGTCTCTAGTACTATCCTAAATAAGTTAGGCTATCGGCAAGTGTTTGAAGCCGATAAATATGTTTTATCTAAAGGCGGTGTGTTTGTAGGTCGTGGTTATTTATGTAATGGAATGTTTAAACTTAGTATTAATAAAGTTATGAATTCAGTTTACATGACTCTTGCTAAAGAAACTGGTTCCTCGAAGGGAACTGATTGTTCAAATTCTTCTCTTTGGCATGCTAGATTAGGACATGTTCATTATAAACGCATGCAGTGTATGTCTAAAGATGGTTTGATTCCTTTCTTTGATATGAATATTGAAAGATGTAGAACTTGCATGCTAACTAAGATCACTAGACAACCGTTTCCTGATGTTCATAGCAACTGTGAAGTGCTTGACTTAATTCATAGTGATTTATGTGATTTTCATGCTTCTCCATCCTTAGGAAATAAGAAATATGTTGTTACATACATTGGTGACTTTTCTAGATATTGTTATGTATTCTTATTGCATTCAAAGGATGAAGCCCTTGGTAAATTCAAAATTTACAAAACTGAAGTGGAACTTCAGAAGGGAACTTTGATAAAAAGGTTGCGCACTGATAGAGGTGGCGAGTATTTTGACCCGACGTATTTCCAATCTGTGGGAATTATTCATGAAACCACAGCTCCCTATACACCACAACAAAATGGTGTGTCGGAGAGAAAGAACCGAGTTCTTAAGGAAATGGTTAATTCCATGTTATCCTACTCAGGTCTGAATGATGGATTTTGGGGGGAAGCCATGCTTACGGCTTGCTATCTATTGAATAGAGTTCCTAACAAAAGGAACAAGACTACCCCATATGAACTTTGGTTTCAAAGGAAACCCAACTTGAATTACCTTCGAGTTTGAGGATGTAGGGCTGTTGTAAGACTACCCGAACCCAAGAAGAAAACTTTGGGTGAAAGAGGTGTTGAATGTATCTTTATTGGATATGCGGAGCATTCCAAGGCATATAGGTTCTATTTATTGAACCTAACAAGTATATTTCGGTTCATTCTGTAATTGAATCAAGAGATGCAATTTTTGATGAAAAACGATTTTCATTGACACCTATACCAAAGGAAACTGAAACTAGTTTCAGTGGGAATCAAGAGTTGGACATTCCAACATCATCACACGGGAACTCAGATGGTTCAAGAACCCTTCAAAGGTACTCTGAACCTGAGATCCGGAAAAGCAAACGAGCAAGGAAAGAAAAGTGTTTTGGTCCTGATTTCCTTATCTATCTGGTTGGGGGAACTAGGGATGAGGTTGGTTCCCAATACTTGTATTGTTATAGTATTGAGAATGATCCAAGGACTTTTGGTGAGGCAATGAAGTCACAAGATGTGTCTTTTTGGAAAGAGGCCATTAATGATGAGACGGATTCCATCATGGGAAATAATACATGGGTTTTGGCTGATCTTCCCCCTGGTTGTAAACCATTGGGAACTAAGTGGATCTTCAAGAAGAAGATGAAAGTGGATGGAACCATTGATAAGTTTAAGGCTCGATTGGTTGTTCAAGGCTTTAGACAAAAGTATGGAACTGACTACTTTGATACTTATGCCCCGGTTGCTCGAATAACCACCATTAGGTTATTGATTGCTCTAGCGACTATTCACAATTTGGTTATTCACCAAATGGATGTGAAAACAACGTTCCTTAATGGGGAACAAGAGGAGGAAGTTTATATTAAACAACCTGAAGGGTTCATAATACCCGGGCAAGAGCATAAGGTGTGCAAGTTGATCAAGTCCTTGTATGGGCTGAAGCAAGCACCAAAACAATGGCATCAAAAGTTTGATGAGGTTGTGTTGTCCAATGGATTTTATATAAATCAAGCGGACAAGTTTGTTTATAGCAAATTTGATAATTCCGGAAATGGAGTTATAATTTGCCTATATGTTGATGACATGTTGATCTTTGGAACTGATCAAGAACAAGTGGACCTTACAAAGGAATTTTTGTCATCAAAATTCTCCATGAAGGACATGGGGGAGGCTGATGTTATCCTTGGGATTAGGATAAGAAGGGAACCAGATGGTTTATCGTTGTCACGGTCTCATTACATTCAAAAAGTGTTGGAGAAGTTCAAATGTGACAAGAGTTCACCTCTGAAAACTCCATATGATCCGAGTACGAAATTGTCTCCTAACAAGGGAACTGCAGTGTCGCAGCTTGAGTATTCAAGGGTAATTGGATGCTTGATGTATGCTATGACAAGCACTCGACCGGATATTGCTTTTGCAGTAGGGAAACTCAGCAGATTCACTAGTTCCCCTAGTGCTTCTCATTGGCAAGCTATTTATAGGGTATTACGGTACATGAAGGGAACTCAAGACTTTTGTCTTAAGTATGTTGGATCACCTTCAGTTTTAGAAGGTTATTCTGATGCAAGTTGGATCACTATTGAAGAAGATCACTCTTCTACGAGTGGATGGGTGTTCCTTCTTGGAGGAGGAGCTATCTCATGGGCTTCGAAGAAACAAACTTGCATCACGGGTTCCACTATGGAATATGAGTTTGTTGCATTAAACGCAGCTAGTAAAGAGGCGGAATGGCTAAGGAACTTGGTTTATGAGATTCCATTATGGGAGAAACCGGTTTCACCTATTTCAATCCATTGTGATAGCGCTGCAACTTTGGCTAAGGAATATAGTCATGTATACAATGGGAAATCACGTCACATAGGCGTGAGGCATAGTGCGATAAGAGAGCTCATTTTGCATGGGGTGATTTCCGTGGATTTTGTTAGGTCACAACAAAATTTGGCTGATCACTTGACGAAGGGATTGCCAAGGGACTTGGAGACCAAGTCCGCTAAGGGGATGGGATTAAGACCCGTATAAGCTTTCTAGTGGTGAGACACCCAATTCCTACCTAACTAACGTTGGGACAGAATTCAATGTGGAAAGCTCACACCTAAAAACTTGAGAGCACATAGGAACTATCCCCAGGTTGTGCTCAGTTCCTACAAGTATGAGGTTGAAACTATTTCTTAATAGTTCCTTTGAAAAAGTGCATATTGTAGGTGCACGATTGAGGACGTATGTTCCTAAAGGATCTACCTATATGAGCATGGAGTTTGGCCGCTTCATGAAGCTTGGGTTGGCTTCACATACGCTTATGAATGGATAAGGACTCAAGGCCCTTAATAGAGTCAAGTAGACTATAGAGTTGAAAGTAAATTCGTGTGTGTGTTATCTTCATGTACCCAAAGAGGTTAATTGGTTCAATCCTTAGGACACCATGATTCCTGGGTGCTTGGAATGTGTAGTTACAGTGAGTGGAAATTCAATCTTCGTGATATTTTCATTTATGCATGAGTTTGAGGAAAAAGGCTTACTTATTTTGTGAATCAAGGATTGCACTAAAATGGGGGAGGATTGTTGGTGATTTTAGTGAAATCATTGCCATTTAGTGTAATCGGGGTTCATGCGACATCATGAGAACATACTTCATTAGAACACAAGTCCGGGTGTGTGGAGTACACGCTTGTGTAAGTGAATTTAGTTCCAGAGGAACCAAGGACATATGTTACATGTAAAAGTCAAGCTCCTTTGAACCATCTTTTGAGTTTCTGTAAAGGGAACTGACGGTATTCGGCCATGGGAACTGGATCTCAGTTCCCTTGGGGCTGGAGCGGTTATTTGACGGTTATTTTATTTTAACACGTGTTAATTAAGTAAATGACCGTCATTTCCGACGTAATTAATTTGTAACAGCCGATAAAAGCGGACAACCATGTGTACATGGTGGTAACCGCCATAATCGTCAGGAACTGCCCAACTGCAGCAGTTATTTTTTGGTAACCGTTTTGTGTTCTCTCTCTAAAGCCTATATAAAGGATTGCAGAGAGTTGGTGTCGGTAATGGATGAAAGAACTGAACTTCGTACTCATCTTTAACACAAGCAATAATCCAAAACACTCAATTTCTTTAGATTAGTTCTTGTCGGAAGCCTCGATAAGAACTAGAAGATTTGTCTTATCTCACTTGAGATTTTGTGGAATCCCTTAGGCTTAATAGGGGCAAAATACTGATTTCGGAAAGTGTTCGTCACGATTCAAATCTTATCCGAATCAAGTAACCGTTGATCAAGCCCTTGAAGAGGAGTCGTTCTACTGCAGTTTCTGTTCAGACGAACCAGTTCCTAACAATAACTTGCATTTGCTATCCAAGTTGTACTTAATCTCAACAACCACATTTAAGCTTAACAACAAACTGGTAAGAATAGAGTTCAGCTCATATCTAACTAACCAGAATAGTCCTTTGCTTTACTATTATTGAGGCAATAATTCCCAGCAAAGAGAATTCCTATACAATTAACTAACCATGATAATTATGACAATTAATCATGCAACCTTCTCAAGTAAGTATAACATCAAACTCACTAACACTCCATTCTGCAACTTCCTCTTTATCACTAACATAAATCTCGGTTCCTGTATCAATCGAAGTCCATATTCTCCGAGCAGGTGGAGTACCTGGATCCTGCAATAACAAAAAATTCAAACATTTAAACTTTGATTAACTTAAGATTAGAAATCTCAATCCAGATTAAAAAGTGAGCTAAAAAACCTGATAAAAGTAGAGCCTACTGGAAAGTCCTCCAACATCCAACTCCCAACTAGTAGGGTCTCCAACCCAACCTTGACCGCGCTTTGTAGGGTACCCGTATTCGCCCCATACCGGGTGTGGAAGAATCTGCATAATCTCCTGTGCTTGAGGATTACTGTAAGGATCACAAGTATCAGCAGGCTGATGCATATGCTTAGCATTTCCTGGGCCACAATAGTAATGATAAGCACCATAAGGGAATTTTGCAGTCTCATGTCTATGGATCTTAGTGTTGTTAGGCAAGATGTGATATGGAGGACATTTTCCAAGATTTGTAGCATTACAAATGGCTTCGGATTCCGGGTTTATGATCATCTCACTGTATCGAGTAACGTCGGTTTTGACATTTCCATCACATGGTTTTCCATTGTTCTTCCAACAACTTCCTATGTCTACAAGATAGAATTGACTCTTTGGTCCTCCTCCTTTCTTCACTTCCAAATGTAATCTCACCTTGAAATTAGGCGATTCTGGTAGCTGAACACAAAAGTATGTACACAAGTAACACAATGTCAATCTAATGTATACAACAACAATGAACACACTATAATCTCACAGAAGTAGGGTCTGAGGATCCAGATGTACGCATCCATACTCTTTAAACAAAGCATTTATAAACTAATCATGAATCAATGCTATTAAGTATTAACACATAATGACTGTAAAACACACCATTTTGAGCATTCCTCGAGTTTCGTAATGGTAGCCACCGGAGAATCCAGAAGTAGCATCTGCTCTTAAATACAACATCAACCATGGATACTTCATTGAAGTTTTGAGCTTATGCTTAAAAACCCAGCTTTTATTTTTGCCTATTTGCTTCTCCCAAACAACTTCATAGTACGAAATGCCGTCTAAGCCAACAGTAACATCCTTTCCCAAATCATAAGTTCCACTAAAGCTTCCTCTAAGAGTATCATTATCTACAAGTTGAGTTGGATTATGGTAAAAAGTTGGCTGGTTCATACAACCATGTCCAAAGCAAGGAAACTTTCTTCCTCCAAGAGGTGGAAAACGCCCAACTTTCTTGCCATTTTGAGGACATAACTGAGATTTCGTGTCGAAGTTCCCGTTTTTTAGCATCACCATCCAGAATTGCCATGGCTTTTGATCATGATCTTTAACTTTGCATAAAGATCCAAGATAAATCTCCTTCTCAGCTGCATACAGATCTGGGTTTTTCAGAGCAGCTTCATTTAAGCCTGGAAATTGCTTTCCAATTCCAAGCTTGTTATCCTTTTCCTTCACTCTATGCAACACTAGTCCGTCCCCTGTCAAAAAATTCAATCAACTTGTTGTAACAATTTCTTGTTCACAGTTAAATTTTCAACTAGGACGATTGATCTCCACAAGAATGACTGAGGAAGAGAAGACTCTAGCTTCAGGTTAGTGATCAATTGTGGTGCTAGAAATTAAATATACTAGAGCAGATTTATTCTACTACACAAATCATCATTCTTTCTTAATATTTTTTTTTATATACAAATGCTTACTGGGGGAGAGATCAAAGCAATCAGCTGCTCTAGGGCTACCCATAGATGGGGCTTCATGGCCGACTTCATTGCAGAAATTCCAAGCTTCAAATGCAACTCTAAGATCATCTCTTCTCATTCCTGGATCTCCTACTGCAGATTTTTCAGTTGAAGTTGATGCAACGAAACCAATCACATTTGCTGTCCAAAACACTAAGAAGATGACTTTTTTCTTCATGCCCATTTATCCGTTCTTGATTTTGGAGATGAGAATAGAAGATTGATAGCATGAGGTGAAATACTGATGCAATGATTGTGTGTGAACGGTAACAATTTGGTGACTATAGTATCATTTAAAGCAACACCGACAGTAAAGATCTGACTTGTTTATTAGCCATACGAAACAGAATCAATCTGTTGTTATGAAGGTGAAGCTTTACTTGCTTACTGAGTAATCCACATTAACAGTACACTGGAACCATATCTAGATAGATAGCTGTCTCCCATCACTTATTATTGTCCTGCCTTTTCTAATTCCAGCTACATTACACTAGTGTTGGTTAAGATGATTGGTATGTGAAACGAAATTGGAGAAGATTGGTTGTTATGAGTATGATTGAATTGGGGTGAAGTTTGGGTCAAAGTATCTTGGGCTAAAGAGGCCGAAATTCCATTTTAAACTTGTAGCAGTAAGCCAGTAAAGCAGCAGGCCCACATTTAGACCGGAAGCCCAGATATTGCAGCTCAGTTTCGGTCACTCTATATTGTAGCTTGAAACTATTTATCTCAATCTAATCTAAATATATGTATGTATTTAAAGTCGGAATGTGTACTCGAATATGATAAAATGTACATGAGAATAATCTATGCGAATA
Organism: Oxyria digyna; assembly: GCA_029168935.1. Lineage (NCBI taxonomy): Eukaryota > Viridiplantae > Streptophyta > Magnoliopsida > Caryophyllales > Polygonaceae > Oxyria > Oxyria digyna. Next base: position 17,209,853 of record JAPVLV010000007.1, on the reverse strand, counting down.
ATCTTTCCGTATATTAATAATCTTTCTTATATTAAAATTTTCTTATTTTTAATTCTTTTGTTACAATAATATCATGCGTTATCAATTAAAAATAGAAAAAAATTCATGTGAGAATAATTTTTATTCTACGAATATATGAGTGCAAAATTCACATGAATATCACTTCACATTGACATGCACATACAAACATAAATACATGTATATTCACAAATGCACATATGTCTTTAACAATATATGGAAAAATACATGTTTCCGTATACATGTGAATCCGAAAGAATGTGCATGTGAATATAAAATAATATACATGTATTTCTATATTCGTAGGATAAGCAAATTTGTGCCTGAATCAAAGTTATTTAAGTATGTGGTCGGGTGGTAAGGGACCTCAACCACCCAACATGAGGTCTCGAGTTCGAGACCTCATGGAGGTTAAAAATTGTTTGTTGGGAGAGTCACCCACGCAACTTGAACTCTAGATGTAAGGGTAGTAGGGGAGTCCCCTAACCGCTTAACTAGAGCCAGAAATCAAAAAAAGAAGTTATTTAAGTATGAGGATGAATCAAGTAATTTATACTACATTATCAAGAAAAAAAAGCATCCTTTTTTGTGCAGCCAAGTTTTGTTTGCTCATGAATTGATTTGCTAAAAACAAAGAAATCAAGAGCTCATCTTCTCCATCACCAATCGAAGCTCACAGCTGAGCACAACTACCTCCAGCTGTCACCAGATCCACCTTGGTGGAGCCAGAGCTCCGTTTCCCGATCACCAGGTTCTGTCTCTCTCACCTTACCCTCTAATCCCTCGATCCTACACTCTGAATTGAGGATCCTAAACCCTCAAAGTAAAGCAAAAAGATTCAGCTGAGCAATGTCTCAACCTTATATAATTGATCGAAACCCTAATCTAATGAAGTAGTAAATGTATTGAAATTATCGGCCTTTGTTTTCTTCGATATCGTTAGTATCCGATTTTTGGCGAATTGAGTTTTCTGGTTGGAGAGATGGGTGGCAGGGAACAAAGATGAGACAAGTAGTAGCCTATGATACCCGGAAACTCCTAGGACCGAGCGTATCCCGCGTCGGACACTTTGGAACACTCGGAAACGCCCGGAAACATGTCGGAAACGTCTCCTGAGGGCTCGGAAACGGTCGGCTTTTGCTCACACACTATTATTTCGATATTCATGATTTATTCTTCTTCTTGTTTGGAGCTGTTATATTCTGTCACAGTAGTTAACATTTTTTATCTGCACAGTTTCGTATCTTTGTTTCTCTCATTTCCCTCTGATTTTCTAATTCTGGGGATTGGTTTTGATTATACTGTACCATAATAACAGGTCACGAGCTGTAAATTATCAAACCATCACCCCAGAAGATTTGGCTAAGTCCATTCTTTCTGAAGGAGGCTGGTCAGATCTACTGGTACTCTCCTGTTGCAGCAATTGGCATTGTCACATTCTTTCATAATCTATTCTAATTCAATCAACTTTAGTATCTCCATTTTGTTGTGTCTCTTCTTGCAGTGTGCTGGGAAAAATTCTCATACACCAATAAATGTGGCCCTTGTTTTTATTGGGAAAGAGGTATTATTCATCTAAGTTCATGCACATTGATTTGTATGTATGTCTATAGAACTGTGCAAGAATTTTTTTTGTTATGCCCTTGAGCAACCCCTTTAATGTACTCTGAACCACAAGTGTTTTTTTATTCTTCTGAATTCTATAAAAAATGGAGTAAGGTGTTTGCTTGTTGTCTAATTCTGTGTATCTAGATTCTAGTCTTCCCGCCTCAAATTAGTTCTGATTACCATTTTGAATATGTAGTTGCTGTCTTCCGGAGTTGCTGCAAACTCATTTCCGAAGCCAGGTCTAGTGGATTTGCTCAAGGTATACTGAATTTCATTTAGGAATTCAAATATGTGGAATTGGTTTTTCTTTTGTTGTTTCTGATCCATTATTTACTATTTGCAGGCTTCTTTCACAAAGTCCAATTTCTCCGTAGCATTTCCGTATGTAGCGGATACATCTGAGAATGGAAGCATGGAACACTACTTGCTCAAAGAAATTGAGGAAACTTGTGAGCATGGAATGGGAGTTGATAATGTTATTCTGACAGGTTCTTGTTCAGCAGATGGCGAAGGATATAAGAAAGTTACAGAACTGGATTCCATATCCGTAAGTTGGAACGGAATATCTATCATTTCATTATTTTAGTTCCTAGGTGTTGACATTCTTCTATGCTCCACTATATTAACATTTTCTTTTTCTTGTAATTGAAAATTAACATTAGGATTATCTTAGTGCAACGACTGCCAAGGAAAGCAATGGAGTTAGGAATCTTGTTGTATACTGTCACGGAGGCTCTGATCCTTCGACAAGATCACATTCTGAAAGTAAATGATTCTTGATGAGTTGATGTTAAGAAGAATCTTACTTTATTTACATTAATTTTTCCACATGATAACTGCAGGTGATGTCTTGAACAATGTCATTAACTCTGTAGAGCAAGCTGGGCTGAAATACACAGCTCTTTATGTGTCAGATCCATATAACTCTGTTCAGTATCCTTCTAGTCGGCTTATTGAAAGATTTCTCGCCCAAGCATCTGAAAATACGTCAGCAAATTCCACATGTGATGGAGTGTGTCAGATTAAAACTTCTCTTCTGGAAGGACTCTTTACTGTGAGTAGTCTCAGAATGTTTCTGTGATGCAATGCTTATATGCTAAGTGTTATACTGCTATATCCTATTAGGCAAAACCATATTTATATATGATTGCTCATTTTTCAGGGTATAGTCTTGCTCATAATACTCATAATACTCATTTTTCTGGAATTCATAGTTGTTCACCTTTGGATGGTGACTAAGTCAAGTCCAGGCATGTGGGTAAACCACATTGACCAACGTGGGGAATTATAAGAAAATTGTAGACTTGCTCATCAATAAAAAAAACCTTTCACTCTTTTTTTTCATGGTCACTTTTCTTTGTCCCTGCGCTATTCTGTACTGCATCGCCGACATGAATCCTCAATTTCAACCTCTCCCACACTGGAGTTTGCTCCAGAGACTCAAACTGAAGAGTTGGTTTGTAATACCGAACCGCCTGACAACCCACAACCACCAGGAAAACCCCTGAGGTGGTGACCTCTGGAGCTATTATTGGAGGCTTAGCTCAACAAAAGACATTGGTGGATGACAAGTTTTTGGAAGGCCTTTGCCTTCCAAAAACTTGCATCGCCATGATGGACGCTCTAGCATCGGTGTGGAGGTGGTCGGTCGTTGTCATAATGTTGGGGAAACCAGTCACCTTTCTAAGATGTGGCATTTTTCGTGTAGAATGTAACTTTTAGACTTGGTGGAGGGGTGCTTCTTGGTCCGGTTTGGCTCAGAAGATGATTTCACGACAGCCATGATAAAGGGTCCATGGACAATCTTTGGAAGGTGACTCGTTGTTCGTAGCTGGAACCCTGCGTTCAGGCCCTTAGATCTCCTGAAAACTACACCGACATGGATTAGGCATTCCGGTGAAGTTCGACGAGCAAACTTTATACACCAACTGGGGCAAATTCGCCCGTATACGTGTCAAGATTGTGGGCGCCATGGTCATTTCTAAAAAAGTTTCCCTTTCCGACCGGATCCAAACCGCCAAGGGAAGTAACGAGACGGTTGCCGGAAAATCCTGGGTAAACACTAATAAGAATGGCTCGATGGAGGGAGAAACAAATACGATAACTGAGAACGCCGCTGCCCCGAAACCAGACAACCACATATGGGAGTGTGCTCGGTCCCGATGATGGAGATATGGGGCATCCTCAATAGGCTTCGTCTCGTCTGGGATAAAGGCTTCAGAAACGTCATCGTTGAATCTTATTCCGAACTTGCTATTGATCTACTTCACAAACCCATCCACCACAACCACCCGTCCACCCCCTGGCTAGCCTTGTCACTAATTGTCAAGGCTTCTTTCGTAAATCTTGGACCATTCGAGTTTGACATGTGTTTCGGGAAGCTAATTATGGGGCAAACTCTTTGGCTTCTTTAGGCCTCTTAGTCCCACTAGGGCTTTCTTTTTTTACTTCGCCTCCTCCTTGTGTTATGACTTATGAGCACTCTTAGGCACAATGTAAGGGGTCGAACTACACCCCGATTATCCCAAAGTAGTTCGGAGTTGTGGGCTTACCTCGAATTTTTCCAAAGTAGCCTAGAATATTTATTCGTAGGGCTCCGACCCTCATTTTCAGAAAAAAAAATCTTTCTGCTAATAATTGTTTATCAATCGTTCAACTGACAACCTCGAGCATTTAGGAAGGCGACACAAAAAAAATTCTTGAAAGAATTTATTTTAACCGATGTAAATATTACTGTGCAAAGTATTACTTGTGAGAGATTTTTTTTTAAGATTATATTGTCAAACATACACACATTTTTCTCTGATAACCGAAAATCATATACATAATAGGTTTATTATTTAAAAGTGTACCGAAAATCACTTGTACAATACATTCCGTTGATAAATCATCGCCATTCGGTATAAGGATCCTCTAGTTCAATATGATAGTCAATTTCATGGTCCATTCATTTTGATTGGTTCAAATAAGTATTTTCCTTTTACTTTTTTAAAATTAAATAGTTATATAGGATTTTTTTATATCAATTTGACCAATCACAACCATTAAACCATGAAATAGACTATCAAAATAGACTAGAGGATCCTTACCGCCTTTTCTCCAACACAGTTTGGTGAAGATTATTTGTCCCAAACTATGTCCAAGAATATGCTTGTATACTGATTCCAATTCCTACAATGGTGAATAATTCATGTACGCATACCCGTGCCTTGATCTTCTCACTACGTACACATCTGGGGAGACGAGGATTAAGATAAATTGATAAGCACTATAAAGCTGCCTAAGATCATTGTTAACATTATCCATTCTACATTTAAAGTTCTAAAGTAAAGCCTCTCTTTTTGCCTTATACGTACAACTTATTTGTTGGAATGCTCAACAAAACATACTAAAGTGAAAATTTCTATTGCTATAATTCTTAGTTTAGTTAACAATATTATTTTTTTTAACTTTCTCTAACAACATAGTTTCATTCTTCATTTAATTATTTGTTGGTGGGATTTTTTAGTTAAAGGTTTATTAAGCGTTTATATCTGAGTATATGTAAAAATGACCGTTATTTAATATAGTGTACTTCTTTATTGTGCATGTTGTCGCCTGGTTGGGATATGAGATTAGGAGCCTTGCAAGTGTTCCAGGAGACCAACCCCATATTGGTGCCTCCTTAATTAAAATGATTTTTTAAGTGCTGATACTTTACAAACAAAAGCGGACAAATTCGAACTAATTAAAGATGGTTAGTTTGAATGTGTCTGAAATCTACTTACATATAAACTAACAGTTAATAAAGGTCAAACTTCTTTATATAAAATACGTAATAATAGCTTGTCTATATATGTACGTGAGATATAATATTCTGTGTATGGTTGATATATGTGAATTAATCAAATCCAAGCGGGAACTCTCATGCGAATGAATATGCACACATTATGTATTAAAGATGTGTATTATATATGTTTGTTAAATCAGGATTGCAGCGGAAATTGACTGAGAAATAAGAGGAGAGGATGATTCATGATTGTGGATGAAAGTTCCAACATTGAAGAACAGAGAGCGCGAGAGAGAAGGAGAAGAAAGAGGGAAAACTTAGATTTCTGTCATGGATCACTTGATTACATGGTTTATTACACGAGAGTGATATATACACAATTCTTACAGAAAATAATAGGATGTTTTCTTAAGCGTTTTACATTACAATACACATTACAATTATAATTTATATAGAAATGTGCATTAATATACTGAAATGTACATTTCACTGATGTAGAAGAGTAGTACGTACGTTATACTTATGTCAATTAAGTATTCTGTAGAACATGACAATGAAATGTACTTTATAGTGTGTATATATTCGTATGGATATGCATATACCTGCATAATATCTAAATAATTCCCGTATCTAATATTTATAAATGAAGAGAATCGATTCCTGCCCACTACCTAGACTAATTTCTTGGATCATTATGCTGTTATCAGTTGTGGAAATGAATGCCCGGTTTATATACATAAACAAAATAATCATACATATCAATGTTTTCTCAAGTATTGGTACGTACGTAGTATCAAGTGTTTGAATAATTAATTATCGTTTGTCGCAGTCGCAATCGCAATAATAAAAGGAAGTGATCCACATGTTTATGTATAATTTGAATAGCAGCAGACGTACGTCATCCAGGTGCAGCTAGATGACGAAAGCTACATTTTCATGGTAACATGTCGGAGTTTATAAATATTTAGTGCCACCACTCTCTACCCAATAAATAAAATAATAATAATAAATTAAGATTGATGTGCATCCTATTACTCCCTCCTCCCTCCGTACCATAATATAATTCCTCTTTCACTTTTCACATTTGCAGAGACACGTTTTGTATCGTTAATATCTCTAACTATATGTTAATAAAAAATTCTAAAATTTTGATATGTTAAAGTACTCATCAAGACGAATCAAACAAGACCCCATATAACTATGTTTGTTCTTACATATTAAAAGTTATACGACAAAATGTATTAAAAGGTGAATAGTGTCAAAAATGAAACAAAAATTATATACCGGGACGGAGGGAGTAATATACAATGCATCGATCGATTAGATTAATGTTACTCCCTCCGTCCCTGTTTGTTCGTCCTGTTTCCTTTTCGAGCGTCCCCTTTTGTTTGTCCTCTCCTTTTCTTTCATTTTCTATCTATATTTTTCTTACCATAATACCCTTACTTTATCTCTTATTCATTCAAAATATCTTTTCTTCCTCATACTTTTCATATATCATCTCTACCAATCTTCATCACCATTAAAATCCACCATTTTTATACAATTCTTTAAACCTTTAAACAAAAGTGACTAATCTCGTTAATTTAATCTTAATTACGTAATTAATCAAAAAACATTAGATTAGTGGATTAAATTTACATAATTAACAAACCACTAATCTAGTCATAATTATACCACTATTCCTAACTAAACCCAAAAACCCAAACACATTAATCTAACCCGTATACACCTAACTAACCCAGTCCAATATTCATCCCTAATCTGGATTAGCCCATTAAACTAGCCCACTATTCAACCCTATTTAAACTCACCCTAACCCTAACCCAGCTCTCATTTGCTTCTCCTCCTCTCGCAGCCACCACTAAACCCTAACCACACTTAACCTTCTCGATCTCTTTTCTCCTGGTTTTCTCGATCTCACTCTCTCTTTCTTGTCGATCTCTCTTAATCTTCTCCTGGTTTTCTCGATCTCTTTTCTCCTCCAATGGCTACATCCATGGCTGCATCCAACTCCCCCCCTCGGAGTCCTGCCAAGACAGTTGAACTGTCCACCCCGGAGTCCTACTGGAAGCACTATGATTTCAACCTGAAGCGGTCGGAGTTGATGCCAGAGCTCTCTGAAGACGAAGCCCTTTCACGTCCCCGAGAGGTCATCGTAATTCCTGATACTCCGACACCTGAACTCTATTATGAAGACGAGGCCCACAACTACTTTCCTCTACCGGATTCAAGTCCCCCTGGGATGCCTCCATCGGAACCGATCCCCCCTGAGATAAGAACTCCAAAAAAGCGGTCCCCCGAGCTCATAGTGATCCCTGACACCCCTGAAGGCTCTCGCTCGGAGACGATCTAGCTAAGTTTACTTTAATATCCCTTTATGTAATGAAAGACTTATTTTGATGGATTTCTGTGGGTTTTTGCTTGGATTCTGAAGTTGCATGGACAAGTTGTTGGATTTATGCTAAAATAATCTTCGAATTTATGTTGGTTTTTGATAGATCTGAGTATTTCGGTTGGATTACTGAGGCTTATGTCTAATATCTGAGCATTTATGTTGGATTACTGAGCCTTATGTGGCTAATCTGAGCATTTCTGTTGGATGACTGAGGCTTATGTGGTTTATCTAAGCATTTGTGGTTGATTACTGAGGCATATCTGGCTTATCTGAGCATTTTTGTTGGATTATTGAGGCTTTTGTGGCTTATCTGAGCATTTTTGTGGATTACTGAGGAGTATATTTAATATCTGAGCATTTTGTTCGATTATTTGTTGGCTTGTTGAGATGATGATTTTGGTTGCCTTGTTGGATTGTGCTTTCTATGATGAAGTCTGAAAACTGAATTGACTAGTATTAAAAAATTGTGTCTTTATGTGCTATGGGAACTCTTTTGCATGTGATGGATTGATTTCTATGTGATATTTTTAGGTTTGTGATTAGTCTTGTATCTGTGAGGGAAATAGGGACACTGAGATTTTAAATCAATGATGTAAACTCTTAACTTAGATGTAAGATGCAAGACTATTAATATCACAAACCTATTTTGCCATAGGAACACCCACATGTGATCAAGTAGATGCCTATGGGTATGTTTGGACATGGTTTTTGGTATTTTAGTCTATGTGGGATATAGGGACATCTGAGAATACAATTGCACACATTCCATTCATTGCATTTCCAAAATATCATCTTATATTCATAATCATCACAGATCTTGACTAATTACATTCACAAAATGATTAAAACTGATTAGAAATTCATAGTCCCCTAATCATCTATAATCATCCCTCATTTGACTGTCATCTGCATGTTGGGTTGCTAATTTCTCTTCAGTTTGTGGCTCTGCTGGATTTTCCTGAGTTTCTTGCCCTTCTTGTTGTGTTGTTTCATGTGTCCCCCCATGGACTATGTTCCAAGCTTGTATAATAGCCCACATAGGTGCCTTGACAATTACGGGTAGATTCCCTTGAGCAAATAACTTCTTCTTGCTGTGATGTGGTACTTCATAATCATTGCCTCATTTGCATTTAAGTACTTCATTCATCACATATTGTAGAGACAACCATACATCAGCTAGAGTTCGGGGTTGTAATTCATTAAAAGCTTCATTCACTGCCTCTAACATTTGATCAACACCATTTGGCATCTTCTTGTGCATTAGTGACTGGATGCTTCTGAAAAATCCTAGGTCTAGTATATTCAGATCTGGACTATTTGCTGGTTGTTGTACTAATATGAATGTGAATCCATCTTGTATGTACATTTCTTGCCATTGTGGATCATCTTGAGTAATGTGAGTTCTTGCATTGTCTTGCTGGATATATATAATTTTTTGTCCATCTTGTGGCCATTTTGCTTTAATTGCTGGGATGATATTGTCTATCAACATGCTCCTTGTGGCTTGCTTGTTGACTGATTCAACTACTCTTGTAATAATAGTCCCCTTTGGTCTTTTTTTTTAGTTTCTCCTTGCTGGTTCTTGGAATGTGAATGAGAAGATTCCAATCTTCCCATCAAAAGTGCACTGTCCTTCTAAATCAAATCTAGGCCTAGCAACAACTGTAGTGAACATGACCTTTGAGTTGAACTTGCTTGAACTAGCTGATCTGTATTTGCCCTTCTCATTTGCTCCTAGATAGACCTTATGAGATTTCTTGGTTTGATAAAACCACTTCTCATCCAAATGAACAAAATCAAACATTGAATGATATTGTGATTTCTCCTCTAATGTAGTCCCCTGTAATAAGCTTAAAGTCCACTCCAACCTAGTCTTTTTGTGTTCCTCATTCAGTCCAGGGTGGAGTGAGTTTGTATGTGGCTTGATTGTTCCCTTCTTGATCATCCTATGAACTGTTGTCTTTGACATGTCTAGGCTACTTGCCAAGTCCCTAATGCATGTCCTCACCCCCATTCCTAGTGACTCTATTGCATTTGGTTGTAACTGAATTCTATTTCTGCCACAATTATGATATTTTGTGGATAGATTGTACCTTTGGTTGGCTTGATGTTGCTTCTTTGCTGTGTTCCATAGCCTGCTAATACACCTTGCTGACATCTTGAACTCTTGTGCAGCAGCCGTAATTGCACCTTGTGGCAGTTGTCCCCCTGAAGCCCTTCTTAGAAGCGTATTCAATATGTGCATTTTTTCTTCACTGCTGAGCCTGGTTTTGTGATTTGGCTGATGATGTTGGGTTGCCTCGGTGTCTTGCTCTGCTTCTGGTTGGTGGAAGTCTTCTCCTACTGCTGGTTCATTAAGGTCAAATGCTAGCCCTCTGTCCCTTGTTGGGTCATTAAACTCCTGCTCAAACTGTGTCATCTCTTCATCAATAAAGACTTCTTCATCTGGAAGTGGAGCTTCATTTATGTTAAAAGCTGAGGCCATAGCATCCAGGCAATGATGCAGTTAATGCTCTGCTTTTTCCTCTCTTTTCCCCCTGTTTTTCTCTTTATTTTCTCTGTTTTTGGGTGTTTAAGCAATAAATGCTCTTCTTTAGACAGGTTTAGTTGTATTTATATTAGTACAATCTCAGATCTGTATAAGGGGTATTTTGGTCCAGGTTGTAAGTGAAATTTGGTGATCCGTGTGATATGTAAACAAACATTTTGATTGGCTGGCTTAATTGTTAAGGTAGCTTCTGATTGGTTTAAATTTAATAAAAAAACCTTTTTTAATATTGTGTCAGGTGCATTAACTCTTCTGTCCCTCTTCTTTTCCTCTCCTAAATTCCTGTGCAAATTGTCCTTGAGGACAATCAAACCGGGACGGAGGGAGTAGATTCTTTCTAATTTAACTCTAGTTAAATAATTATGTTTAAAATTGTAGAACGATTGCATAGTTCTTTTGAGCGGATAAGCCTTATGTGATCGTGTACGTACGGTTGCATATTATGATTCCAGTTCCGTTCATATATCATATATGCATGTTAGTTTGTATGTAAGTCAATTTTTCTGAAAACAATTGATCAAGTAAATCTTGGGAATGCAATTAGCACAATTTGTTGGTGTCTACGATCAATGATACTATAAGAGACCGATTCCAATGACTTTCTTATGAAATATTAGAATCGGACCCCTGCGCGTAGCGCGCGGGTTAGTTATGATTTTTCGTCTCAAAATTAGATTGAGCTAATTATATATTTACAACTTTTTCAGGGCATAATTTTATCCAATTCAGGCCAAAGTAAATCTAACATGCAGATCAAGACATTAATACAAAAATAAACGAACAATAGAAGTGATAAAAATAACAAATTGATTGGTTCAATTACAAATTGACAATGACCATGAGTAACGGTGAAATACAATATGCAGAGGAGTAACGACGACTTGATGAGAGAATTCAATACGAAATCTCAGTCGGAAGATCAAAAGTTGAAATTAGAAGAGGATTTCAAGAGGCTACATAGTAATGGCGACTTAATGACAACTTTCTAAGTCATTACACGTGCTTTGCGCTAGCCAAACACATTTTATTTTTGTCTATATTCATGTACTTAATATATTTTTTCATATATGTATTTTTTAGTAAATTATAATAAAATAAATTGAATATCTTTTATATATGTACCAAAATCACATAGTCGTTTACGTTGCTCGGATTGCTCTTCATTGTCATACGGATTGGAGGTGAAGAGCGAAAAAAAAAAGATGAAAATGGTGGAAATATTAACTAATAATTAAGCACATAATTATGGTTTTATTAGACATTTAATAAGTTTCAACTATCATTGGATAATGAGAGATAGAAAAAAAAGGGAAAATTAGATTTAAACATTAATGAGTCTCAATTGACATTACTTTCTCAAACTCATGAATTTTTATATATATATAGACTCCATATTTTATTATTAATTACTCTTTAATTTGATCGTCGCACATATATGTGTACATTCATTGTAAGACTCCGGTTCTGGATAGCTAAGGGTTTTTTTGGTAGAGAAAGAGAGCCACACTTTCGAATTTCATTAAAAAAGAAAGGCTATATTGAGATAAATTGGAAAGTACGTAGTGAGATCTCTCACATCATCCGAGATCAAATAAATTAACAGCCTGTTCGACAAAGTGCAAAATAAACTAGCTTATATTGCAATAATCTTGAAATACTAGTTTATTGTCTCAATAAGCTTGTTTATTTTTCGGCAATACAAAGGCAAACTTCTATATTGCCGAACAGGGCCTAACTATATACCTGGAGTAGTAAGTATTACAGAAAACGTCATAGCGCGCATGAGCTATATACTAACCTTGTAAGGTTTCCGGTTTTAAATAGCTTAGTCAAATGTTATTAGTAACAAACTTATGTAGCACATACATTAATTGACATGACTATAATGGGAATCAAAGTACCTCCTTCAAATGAGAAAATAGTAATTAAAAAGCTTCAAGCAAGCTAGGGTTTTAAAATTGGTTAGGATTTTGTTTTTGACTTCAGTTAGGGCTTTTTATATTGCTAAAAAACTATCGGATAAAGGGTGAGTGATTATTAGAAATTCCAAATATTAGAGGGTTAAGTAAAGGAATAGCGATAAATAGAGGCGACATTTATAAAGAAAGCTGCAAAGATTGATGGGGGTGGCAATAAGTGTAAATAGTACTACTAGTCGATCAGGGGGAACAGGCCACCACCTCGAACCCTAACCTAATTATAATGTGTAATTAATGATGGATATAGGGACAGCCAGCCTCGCATCGCATTGCATTGCATGACTTCATCTACGCACATGATTCATGGGTCTTGTTAATTAGCCTCCCTATCTACTCTAGCTAACACATCATTTAGATATTGCAAATTACAACTACCATTTGTACTCAGATCGAAATGGCAGATCGCTATTCATCTCACGTACTTTCACTCCTTGTCTTTTTTTATGGATTTAGGTAAAATCATTTATGGATCACTCACATAAATAGACTACTCCTTCTCTCTCATAATTATAAGCAATATTTTCATTTTTAGTATAATTTTTACACTCTTTTATCTTCTTCCAATACACTTTTCACTTTTCTCTTTCCTCTAATCATCCAATTTCTCTTTCCTCTTTCATTCTTCTCTCTGTTTCTCTCCTCTAACTATTACGGAGTACACTTTTCACTTTTCACTCTTCTTTAATCATTAAACTCACATTTTTCTTAATTCTCGTGAAACGTCTCAAATGTTGCTTATATTGTGGGACGAAGGGAATAGTATATATTGTACAATAATTAATATTGGACAAGAAACTATCTAACTAGTACAGTGCTACAGATGGGAAATTAGTTCATCTAGAATTTGACCTTGTCTCATGAACTAGATGAATTAATAATTGGACTTTGGATTAAAAAAAATTAATTAATACTAGCCTTACGTAACCCGTGCAATGCACGGGTCCTGTTTACAATTACTGAACTTGATGTTAAATTGTCGAAGGTCATGATGTTCACGTATAAATTATTACATGCATGTGATGCTGGATTGGATTCATGTACTGCAAGAGAGATCTGTTGTGACACCATAATGTGCTCATTTTTTAATTAAGCGGCATAATGTGCTCATTGTTGAATGAGAATCAATACCCTAAGAAACAAAAACAAAATAGAAATTATAAGTCAGAAGCTGAGATCAAATTTCCCAGAGTGTTTATGATTATAAAGGACATCCCGATTGACACATCAATCCAAAAACCAAGAGAACACCTAACTCTAATAAAAACTTAATAAATTTGCAACAGAAAACATTTAAATTCTAATTAGAAACAGAGAAAATAATCGAGACATTGAATCTCGGCCCTATCTAACATGTTTTTGTCTTATCAATCACATAATATAATCCATAATCCATTTTATTTATCATCTAATCCTTCAACATGACATGTCAGGCAAGCTTGCAGTAGTAGTACTCCCTCTGATCTAAATTAAGTATCCTTTTAGCACCTGACCGAATTATATATATATATATTTTTTATTGGATGCATGTTTCCTTTGAAATAGATTTATATATAGAAGCCATTTTATTCGTATAATATTTGTTAAAATCATATGGCTTATCATATATATCTTATATCTATATAGATCCAGACTTAGCTTTGAGAGCTTCATTTGCTCGAAGCACGATCAATGTATAATTGCATTGTATTGCTTAAGATTTACATTACTACCCCATCATTTGTCCCTAAGTTGATTGGGGACATGTCTGTTCTCTATCGATTATCACATATCATCAACGAACAAATACAATTGAGTTACTTTGATGTAAGAAGCCATATATAGTACTTTATTCAAATAATCAACGCTATGACAGACGGAAAGAAAGTAACTTTTCAAGATATACAAATCCTTGATCGAGCCCCATAAGTTGTAGTGTATATGATATGGAGTTGTTCTGCATGTGTTGCAGAGGTCTGGAAATGACATTTTCTTTGACAATGAAAACACAATTAGATGAGATAATTACCTCAAAAAATCAAGAAATATTACATAGTTAGTGAGGACATACCATTTGTTATCCGAGTTTAATCCAAAGCTATAATCCTTTTGTTGATGAGTAAAAAAGGATGAATGTCCAATGATTCTTCTTAGATTTGTCACCCGAAGTTGATTAATATTGATCAACATATAGAAAATTATAGATAATTGAATGAAATAATATCAAGTTTCTACATAGTAGTTAAGAATGACATATGCACAATGTAAAAACTTAATGTTCTTACTCCTACTTGCGCAACTCGCAAAAGCTTCTAAGAAGCAACATCACTGCAACATATAAAGTTATAACTCAATCTCATAACTTCGAAACACGAATTCTTCTTATCACTTCAAATTTGATAAATACATTTACATCCAAAAATATCTCATAAAAGAAGGTTACGGAAACTCATATAATCAACACCATTCATCTTTGGTTCGGTATAAAAATAGAGCATAACATTGAAATCCTTTGAGCATCCTATGAAATCAAATCTAAACCTACAAATGGGATCTACTTTTCATTGATTAAATCAAAATAAACAATGATGATGGAATGAAAAGATCAAATGATGAAGATTTTCATGAGATGGTATAAGTAGGTTGAAAAAAGGGTGATGCGGGAGCATATGAGCTATCATCAAGGATGCCTTGTCCTAAATCTAGAGATGTGCTAACCACTAGAGCAAGGGCTAAATACCGCTATGAGAAATCATTGGAGTCATTCATAGTAGCCCGAGCTCGTATGGTAGCCATTCAAGCTCGTAGAGATCCGGTTCGAGTCAAGATGAGAAGTCAAGTGCTGAAGAGGAAATAAACTAGACTTCAAGACGAAACTCTGGGATTTAGAATCACTCAATTCCGACCTCGGACGAGAGAGAACGAGCCGTTTGAAAAGGAGTTGTCGGTGACACGCTTACGACCGCGATCGTGGGATTTCGATGGCGATCGCCATCCAACAGTTCTGCTCGCGGGCATTTAATTTGTCACAAAAGCCGTATCCAAATTTCTATAAACCGCGATCGCCGTATTCCCATGGCGATCGCCATCTTACAGGCGGCAGAATGATGCGAGATTTCCATACTCAGTTGTTTTTGGGATTATTTGTTTCGAGAATATTTTCGGAAATACTTTTATTAGTTATTGTTTTGGCAGAAGGATGCGAGATTGGCCACCTTATTGACTCTATATAAGTTTTGCCCTAGTTATTGTTTTAGGTTCCCAGACTTGGGTATTGAATACAGCGTTTATCGTTTTTCCTCCCAAAGGAGCTTTTGTGAGCAGAGTGCATTGAGTGCATTGTTGTTGAACTCTCCCTAGTTGTACTTGTGTGTGTCAATCTCTTCCATAAGATTGGTGCTATCGGGACTCCATAGAGCATCCTCCAGGTGCCTTGGCCTACCATAGCCATTGTGTTTGGTTGTAATCCATTGGGGTTTCTTCATCATTCGGTAAGGTTCTTGTTCTTAAGTTTAAGGGTTTTATCGTTGTTTGATTTGGTTCCAATTTGCCTATCATTCGACTTATCCTTCTTTCATCTCATTCTAATTCCGCCTATCTTCTCTGTTCGAGTTTATGTTCGAGGTTTGGTGTCTAGATCGGACAACAGCGGCTTATCCACGCATCAAAGGGGGGTTTACCTGGGTAGTGGAGGCACAATAATAGAGATTTGAGGAACACCATTGACGGAGGAGAGGGAGAGAATTTGAGGAGGTCGCTTAGACGTACCTCTTCTCCTTTGATGCATTAACCTTTATAGTCTCTACAATGCTTTCAAGGTGAGTTGTTCTTGGTCTTCCCTTTTTCTTTGTGTGTGGAGGTGGATGAATCAGAACTTCACTTGATTTCGGACCAAGAAGTGACTCAAATCTACTAGCATTCGACTGATAAGTTGAACAAGGCTTGTTCTGAACGGTCTTTAAGTACATATCCTTTTTCTCCTTTAAGCCAGAAAATATTTCGTCAAAACAACATCATCCTCAATTACATTGATGCAACAATGCATCTCAGACAACAATTCAGAAACCAAAGACTCCTTCTCAGAATACTCAGCATTATCATTGAAAAAAGAACCCTCAATCTCAAATATAGGAGTCAATGTAGCTTTCTTTGTCCAACGACCTTTACTGTATTTGGTAGGTAGCAAAGGCTTCTTATGGTTTTTGAAAATCTAGAACATATGACATCAAGGATACCCAAGTGATTGATACTTGTTGCAAGTGCAAGAATGATCAGCAGTGGATACAATGTGACGCACAACATGCATTTCATGCTCACTGAAGCGAATATGATAAAGACGAACATCTTCACCTTCGGTACCAAAAGTATCTAGATAGCACTCATCAAAAGAGCAATATATTTCTTCTTGGATATCATAAAAGGCATTGATGGAGTATTGTGAAGCACATTGCTCCTCAATTGGTAAAGATGTCTGTAATGTTGGGACATAATGTGTCGACTCCATATCAAGTCTCTCCTGAGTATACTGTTGGAATGCAAGTGCATTATCGAACTGCAAAACGAAGAGAGTCAAGCAAGAAGTCTCGCCAATGAAACTGGAGAAGAAAAAGTTTCGACTCTCAGATCTGGATGTTGTTCTCATCAAACCACACATGGTGACATCCAAGAAGAAAGCAGGAGTCCAGTACTGACGCAATTCATACATAGACTGCAACCAAGAGTTTGATTCGAGATGAAAGTCAGAAATTATGGAATGCTACTACTCCTCAAACTCATGTGGCTTCAGCGCATCACTACAAACTGTGGAACTAAACCTCTTCCTGAAATCTTCACAACAGATGGACCAAGCTTAACCTTGGTAGGGACCTTAAACATAATGTGCCACATGCAGAAACGGTGCCTAACATCAGGAAAAACAATTGCAACAACGGCCCTAACAACTCCATCTTGATCAGTCATAAGAACATGTGGCGCATGACCCGTGGCCTTCTTAAACTTCTCAAAAAGACAGACATAAGACTGTGTGTCTTCATTCAACAATAGGCCATATCCAAATGTGATTGAACACTTATGATTATTGATACCGATAAAAGGTACAAAGACCATATCATAACTATAATGAAAAACATCAATATTTAGATTCAGTATGCTAGACAAATGTGCTAGGATAAGTCTACAATGTTCTATGATATATGTAGAACATGTTATGATACAACTCTAATGTGCTATAATAGTAGTAGAAATGTGCTAGTGTTTATTCTGAGTGTGCTACACAAATGGGCTATATATATTAGTAGTAAAATGTGCTACGAATTATGTTGAATGAGCTTCACAAATGTTGTAGGCTATAACTAAAATGGACTATTGAATGTGCTAATTAAGGCAATGCAAAAATGTGTGGATAATAACAACGAATATGCTATGCTAGACTGGAAATTATAAGTTATCTACTGCCAAGCTTGTAGGTGTTCAAATATCTTTAAAAAAAATTGAAATCCAGAAGGGTAGCACCGAATTTGTTGTATGAGCCTACAAAATTCTTGTATAGGTGAACAACTTTGCTTGTACCGATTTAGACTTCAAAAAATTCAGGATAAAATCCTTGTGCACCCCAGTCAGCTTCATGTTCGACTTCAAGACCTGTTTGTGTGAATCAATCAGAAAATCATGCATGGTTGTGACGCTCCTCAAAGGTTTTCACACGGTATCCACTGAGTCCTTCATAACGAAAAATTATTTTTGCATCACAACCGCATAAAAACGAGATCCTTCTACGCTTAAATGCAGTACCCTGGTACGAAGGTTTCTCTCCTGCTCGGTTACACAAAAGATACTTCAAAGTAGTAATCCCCGAGCCATTAGAAGCTTTTATATCTGTAGCCTTACGAACCGAAAATCCAACAAAACTAGCATACTTCTTGTAGAGGTGAACAACATCTTCAAGCAATGGGAATAACTGACCCACAAAATGTTTGATGTCTGCAGGACAAATAGGAGTGTAGTAAGTCGAATTCCCAAGAGAAGTCGAAATTGTAACTTTGTCATTCTTTTCTTGAACCCTTATACAACAAAAACAAATAGAGAGGTAAATATTTATGAATGTTGATAGCAATACAAATAAAAAGTGTAGCACATCATTATTTGTTTGTGCTAGAGTACATCTCATGCGTGTTGTCATATTGTTTGGTTGTGGTAGACGTATTTCTGAAAGTGCCATTATTCATATGGAAGTTATCTTCATGTTTATCTGTTTGTGCTATGATATTGTAAGATTGTGCTAGACTAATTTGTGAAAAGTTCTATGATTGATTTGCCTCGTTAATTTGTGCTACTTTAGTATGACTTTTGTGCTTTGATTTTATAAAGGAATGACAATTTCTTCCGCAAACAAAACCTAAAAGTACAACAGGAAACAAATTATCATCCATCTTGCTAACTGAAGCAAAATCAACCAGAGAAGCTTAATTGAGTGAAACATGAAACATAAGGGCATCAATGACGAAAACTAAGAGTTCATGGCGATAACTAAATCAAAACCTAAAATCAATGATTAAAATCGAAACATAAAGTCAAAATTGAAGACGAAAACAACAAATCAATGAACAAAACTAAGATTTGAGAAGGACGAACTACCAAGTGAAGGAGTTAAAGCTAGATCCATGGCGAAACCTACAAATCGGAGCAACAACAAAAAAAGAATGCAAAGTCAAGTTAAAAATCGAGAAAACCTAGATATCGATGGAGAAACTCGCAAACTGAAAACAAAGAAGAAGTTTAGAAATCAACGAAACAGAACAGACAGAGGAGAATCGACGAGAAACACAAGTGAATTCGTCGATGAGAATCGAGCAGAAGGAGGTTGAGCGAAATCGATTTTGATAAATTGACTTTGAGCTTGGAACCTTCTTGTGCACGCGCTTGAAAGGGGGGAGATAACAGCCCTAGATCTACATATATCCAACGACTTGTGTTATTTTCTCATTTCTCATTTTAATGTTTTTTCTCATATAATCTTTTTCCTTTTCTTATAAGGTAGTTTCCCATGGTAATCTCTTGATGGAAAGATTTGGATATTCTAGTCACTATTTATTTAAGTTGTTGACACAAGTCTTTAGTTATTTGGTGAATAAATAGTGAGTGAAAACCCTAAAGAGATGGGAGAGGGATAAACTAGAGGCGTAGCTTTTGTTCCGTTTGAACGTCACACCCACAAACTCATTCTTCTTTCTTCTCCATTTGACTCCGTCCAAGTCCAAATCCGCCATGGATTTCTCCTCCTCCCCTCACAAACGCCCAATTCTCCACTCCTCATCCTCATCCAGGCGAGAGCACATGTTCGAGAAAGTGGTAACCCCAAGCGACGTCGGCAAGCTCAACCGCCTCGTCATCCCCAAGCAGCACGCCGAGAAATACTTCCCTCTAGACTCGGCCTCCGGTGAGAAAGGCCTCCTCCTCAACTTCGACGAAACCTCCGCATCCGGAAAA
Source organism: Oxyria digyna (assembly GCA_029168935.1). NCBI lineage: Eukaryota > Viridiplantae > Streptophyta > Magnoliopsida > Caryophyllales > Polygonaceae > Oxyria > Oxyria digyna. The sequence goes on along the minus strand of JAPVLV010000007.1, from coordinate 17,190,072 downwards.
TCATGGCGGTTCCGGTACTCGTACTGGAGCAGCAGCCAGAGCTACGTCATCACCAAGGGGTGGAGCCGCTTCGTCAAAGACAAGCAGCTATTCGCCGGCGACGTCGTCTCCTTCCTCCGTGACTCATCCGCCGGCCGTCTCTTCATCGACTGGAGGCGAAGGCCTGTGAGCGTTGATTCCTCCAGAGGAATTCAATTCCATCACGGAATCAACTTCCAACGTCCGATCCATCATCTTCCTCATCACATTCACAGCTGGTCTTCTTCCGTTACGCCTGCTCCGCTTCTCGTGGGACCACCTTATGGTTACGGTTACGGTGCGTTTAGCAATCCTGGGTATTCGCGCCTGGTGGGCCCCAAGCCTGAGCCTGCTTCTTCTTCTTCTTCGCCTAAGCGGTTGAGGCTGTTTGGGGTTAATATGGACTGCCACGACGTCGTTTTCACCCCTTCTTCTTCTTCTTCGAGTGCACTTCCGACCTCCTCTGCTGCTAGTAAGATTAATCTCGTTACCGCTAATTTTCTGGACAAAGGCAAGTCGTCGTTGTCGTTGGATTTCGGATTCTCGTCTGATCGATTTTAGCCCAATTAGGTAATTCAGGAGATGTTTATACTATTATTAAGTGATGGGTTCAAGAAATGAAAGGGATTAAATCCAATATTGTCTGTATTTATTACTCCGTATGTTTTATGGTTACTTTTTCTATATCTAGAGCGCCCAATTTCCTGATTTTTGGGTTATGCCATTCTGTCCAGATCAAGATGGGGATCATATTTGGAATGAAGTAAAGTTTGGATCCTGCAAAAGCAGTTTCTAGTTATCATTCAATGCATCTTAATGACTAGCTCTAGACTCTGATCGAGCTGGGTTTTTAAATATCATGATTTCATGTCTAGTTAATTCCTTGTGTATGAACAAATAAAGAGAGCTCAGTCAGCTGAGCTTGTTGCAAAAACACAGAGTCTGCAAAATTGACAATAACGAACTTTCCAGAGGCCGAGGATGCTGAGTTTATGTCTTTTTAGGGATTCTGCTTTTTACAATTCTGGGTTTAATGCACACCCAGCAGTTGTTACCTGTTTTTGTTGTCGCGACTTCGTTGGAAACGCCAGCAGGGTAGTTGCACCTCAGCTGCTGCGTCCAAAAAAGTTGCCCACCTTTCGTATTCTACTCCTACACTAAATATTCAAGGTATACTGAACTCTATATTGTTAATTAAATTCAATTGCTTCATTCATCTAATTCATCTCCTATTTACTGTTTGAAATATGTATGTTTAATACTGAGGGATCAGCTACGAAGGAATAATATTGTGAGTCTCGTATTTTTTGTTTCTTTGATGGCTCTTATTTACTGTTTTTTGTCCGAACATATATGATGAATATATAAATATTTTCGGACATTGACTATATCTGAACCCTCCATACCTTAATTAATTACTTTGGTAGAAACAAACTGGGTTTAGTTTTTCCATGGTTTATATGTTGTTTGATGTATGATGAGGATTTCCCATGTGATTGAAATGATGGTGAGATAAATCAAAGTACTTAGATTTATCTGTAATTTAATGTTGGGTTAGCAATGTTCATAAATCTGTGAATATCTGATGGGTGTTTCTTTCAGTTAGGAGGTGGATGGAGATATGTAATGAATGGATGATAGAGGACAGTGGGAAAGGAATGGCTTGATAACACCACAGGTATGTATAATTTATGATTGTTGGCTATGATTAATTAGTACATATACAACAGTCGATAAATGCTGATAACTTATGGCAACAATATATGGGACCATATATTACTAGGTAGATTAACAAGAGGATTAATTAATCTTTCTGTTCTATCTTAATCCCAAGCCATCACTTTGTTCATACCTGACACTCTTAGTATGTCAGTTGTAGGGTTCATTTTCAGAAGAATAAGACAAGACAATTGTTCCTTAATTACAAAGCAATAAAACCCTAATTAAGAGGGATGCTTAGATGCATTCATTCATTCATTAATGAAGGTATAGGGTGTTCAATTGTTCATATATCATTTTCATCTTTAATACTATGGTAGTTCAACTTGGTTGCTCCGTCAATTATTATCCTGATAAAGAGATTTAGTTATAATTGATTAGTATAAGATATACAGTGACTATATAGTAACACCACATGATTAATAAATATAAATTCATTTAGGCTATATCAATACCTATTGTAACCTACTAACCTATATATCATATCCTTATAGTGATATGAAACAATTTAGGGTTTTCTTTAGGTATCAACCGTACACAACTTTAACTTGTTGCTTTTAAGATATGATCATGTTCATTTAAATGCTTTACTGATTTCTTCAACTTTTGAAAGGCAAGAATACCTCCTTTTATAATAAGGAATTGAAACTGTGTCATTTCAAACATTATGAATTTAGATTTATTCGGTATATGAAGCCGAAATTGAAGCTAAAGCTGAACGATAAGTTGGTTAGCACCGTCATGATCATATAAACACAAAACAAAATATATTATCTTCCTTAACTCTCGGTGCTCCAAATTAATTTTTGTCTAAACCATCATTCGTTTGGGTCGAAAGGACTATATGTAGGATGTTAATTATGTTTATAAATCTCTAATTTTCAGTGATTCTCATTCCTACCAGAGGAGAAAAGTGTGGTGTTGCTAGAGTACCCAAAAAAGTAATTGATGATGTGGATTTGTAGGCAATGAATGAAGTGATTAAAAGGAGTGTGAAGAATAAATGGAAGGATGGAGTGGGGTGTCTAAAGCTAAGTAGCTAGCTATCTAGCTACTTACTAGCACGATCACAAAGCAATAAAACTGAGTGTCGTCAATCATATTGATCGATATGTTTTTAGGGCATAATTAAGACTTAATTGATAGGGGGCCTAATTAATAATAACACTCCCAAATTCTCGTTTAGACGCATGACTCATTAAGATTTGGCATGTTCAAAGAATGGAGCTGTACTACATAGTTTTAGATCCAAAATACTTAGGGAAAGTTGGTGTACTGGCTTGGAATAGTATGGGCTAAATGGAAATGCATGACAACTTTATCCAGTCCCCACTCTACCATTTATAGATGGTACACACTATAGCTAGTCCCTCTAGATTAGGGCTCTTTATATGTACACCTAAAGCTTATACTATCACCATATATTTATTGTACAGTATTACTAAGCTGCCCTTTTCAGAACACAGGTAAAAGTTTGTATTCCACATTTATCTTAATCACATGATTATAGTTATTTATTTTTATTCATTGCTACGTTTATTTATTACTCCGTATTTCATAGGTTAGCTAAAGAACAAAATATTCAAGAAAACAATGTTAAACAAAACATATATGGCCAAAGCAAAAGGGAGGCGTGCAAATCCTGCAGGGTATCTATTTCCCCCAAACTAGGGTTTCAGATTTTTTGCATGGATCCTGGACCACGTACGTATTAGTGCATATATAAAAAAAATTAACTCCTTGATCATATTAGATAGATGAGATAACTATGGCCTCGTGTATAAGTGCATATATAAAAAAAATTGTATGATATATCTTGGGATACATGTATTGACCGCTATATAGCTTGGTCGGGAGGCTCAAGATATAAATTTAAGTAATAAACTAAACCAAGAAAGACTTGCATTTTTACAAAGGGATTGGTTCACGTATCAAATCCTACATATTTCCCTAAGTAACATAATAATAACCATGAACAACAATGCCCTTTCAATGTTTATGATCTCTGCCATGAAAATAATACTGAATATATATATTAATCTTCATTGTCTTTAACACAAATGTTCATCGCCTTAAATATTATTATCAGTCTTTCTAAGCTGTTAAGTTTATTTCTAATGGAAATTGTTTCTCTACCTAGCAAAAATATAAAATATAACTCAAAATCAAAATATCTTCAAATTATTTCCATTAAGAGCTTCTTAGGGCATAGGTTGGAAAAATCGTATTAATTCATATTACGAAGAGAATATGTACATATATCATGTTCGCGGCGAAAAACATACTAGAATTATTTGGTATTTAAATAATCTTCATTGTCTTATCTCAGACGTTTGTGGATTCAGTCTCAGTGGCGTGTTAAGGAATAATTGTTACCGGATAATTCCCTTATTTACATATGGCTATTGTATTTAAGAATAAGTTGTAAGGGAACTAGCAAGTTATAGCAGAACTAGATGTACAAGCTACGTGCAGGTAGCAGAAGTAGTAGTACATGATGTATCCGACTCATATCCTCCTCGTACGTACAATCCAGTCTGTACACTTCTCAACAATATATGCCAGAATTCGTCGACAGATAATTACTGTAGTTAAAAGTCTAAAAAACACACCATTGAACAAAAAAATAAACGTTGAAGCAATACATTTCATTCACGGGAGGTGTATAAGATTAGCATATAGGGCATGTGCAATGAGCTGCCGTAGTTAGAAATTAAATACTGGAATTGAAAATACAGTATATACCTGATAGAATAAGCTACTAGCTTGCTAGCGACAAATGCCAACTAGACTAATAAATGGGCTGTAAGTTATTAAGTACTCCTTCTTGGGTCCAATTTTCTTAAAACCCTCCTGCAACACAATTCAAGTTGAGAAAACACTCTCCAATTAATGTACCCCATAGTCCATACAGCACAAAATTTGTCGTAAATGAATCCTACAAATCAAAGATAGAGTTAGTGTAAAACAATTTAAGAGAGTAGGTAGTAATTTGTTTTGAAAATAGTAATAATTGTGATGATGGTGCATGAGGTCGAGCGGGTGATCCAAGGAGAGTACCTACGTTATGGGAGGTGGTAATGAAGCTAGAGAGGAGACAAAGAAAAGTAGGCGACTTACACTAGCTAAATACCAACTAGCTTCTTATACCTAGCTATATTCACACACACACATTTGAGTATTTGACATTAACATCATGTACGTACATACTCTTGACATCTACGGAGTATATAGTGTGGGCCGACCTAGATATGCAAATGCAGAGGATGAGAAAGCTACGTGACACAGATAGCAAAAACATGCACTCCATCATCAATCAATTTTACTAACAAAATTCCTCCTCAGACTAACTATCTAGCTGCCTATACCTACCTCTCTCTAGTACCAAATGTACGTACCCAATTAAAGTTTCTCTTCAACTTTGTATAAGTCCATTGGGCCCACGGTAGGTCCGTGACAGTGACGGACTGGGATCGTGCGGGCAAACGCGTATATGCGCAGTTGAGCCTAGCACATAAGCCCATGGGGTTCCATCCTAAAACCAATTGGTGATAGGAGGAGTAGCTCATGTGCTTATATACTAGACCACCAAGTTCTCCACTTTCGATGTGGGATGTATATTCTCACACTCCCCCGCAAGTGCAACTGGTTCTGTAGCAGTTGACACTTGGATCTCGTGGAGCCCAGGACCAAACCTGCTCTGATACCATCTTGAACTTTGTATAAGTCCATTGGGCCCACGGTAGGTCCGTGACAGTGACGGACTGAGATCGTGCGGTCAAGCGCGTGTATGCGCAGTTGGGCCTAGCACATAAGCCCATGGGGTTCCATCCTAAAACCAATTGGTGATAGGAGGAGTAGCTCATGTGCTTATATACTAGACCACCAAGTTCTCCACTTTCGATGTGGGATGTATATTCTCACAGTTTCATAAAGCTCATGTGCTCGCAGAATATTAGCTAGGTTGTGGGTCGTACACGTAAGATATATATCGATCCAATTGACATTTGCCCCAAGATAAATACACCTAAGATCCAATAACAAAATTTCATGAGCAACTGGATGAGTAAGCCCTTAACAAAGGCTCCTTGTCTATAACCAAATAATGAAAGCAAGTCAAAATTACTAATTAATACCAAGGTGTTTCAACAAGGAAGTAATAGATCTATTTTTTTCCTTGCGTCTTCCTCCAAGTCTCGATCTCACCTTTTCAATTGCTTGTAATTGTTGATCGAACACACAGATGCAATAATCTGAGTGAAGAAGATAAGAGAATGGTATGATCGAGAGAGAATAGAGAGAACTAAGGAGAGCATGTAAATAAGTGGACTCTCTTATTGATAACTGACTCATCAGAGTCATATATATACAGAGGTCCTATCTTAATTAACTAGCAACTAACAAATGTACACTGGAGATGGCTCAATACCCCCCCCCCCTTCAAGTTGGATTTGGGGGTAGAAGAACCAGACCCAACTTGGACGAAAGAAACCGATGTTGAGGTTCCGCAAGCGGCTTGGTCATAATATCAGCAAACTGCAAACCAGTGTGGACATGTGCAGGCGTAAGGAACCCTGAAGTAAATTGCTCTCTGACATAGTGACAATCCAGTTTTAGATGCTTGGTTCGTTCATGGAAAATTGGGTTTTCCGTGATATGAATGGCTGCAGTATTGTCACAATACAGAGGAATCGGCTTGGGAACATCAACTCGGAGATCAGAGAGAAGACTATCGATCCATACAACCTCACTCCCAGTCTGAGACATACAACGATATTCAGACTCTGCGGAGGATTTAGAAACTACCTTTTGTTTCTCGGTCTTCCAGGAAACTAGGGACTTGCCAAGGTGAACAATAGTTTCCCCGCTCCAAAAATACCACCCATTTTCTCCTTTTCTATATCAAAGAATGCACTGCTCATTCTGTCTCAGTATATCACCCAACATTACTACAACTACAAGAGCAATAGAGCAGGTGACTTGAATATGAGCTATATGAAACTTCATCACAAGGTCAAACTAAAGCAATTCAAAAAAAAATTCCCTTAATCCTAAACTTTCCTAGTTGAATTTGAAACAGCCAAACCGCTGCCAAAATAGAGTTGATCACCACATGTGATATGTTAAAAGTTAAACCCTCACCGGATCTCTATAAACAGGATAAACAGGAACCTCTTCCCGGTTCAAGAACATAGCCTCAGCCACCACCGGACCTGCAGAATAAAGCATCAGTGCATCGAAGGCTTATTTTGGGGGTCTCTCTGAGACCGATCAAGAGGATATTGCAGGCCATCTAAACTTCAACATTGGGCTCCTTCCTATGCACTATCTGAGGGTTCCTCTGGGGTCCAAACGTTTGGTGGTTCGAGAGTTTGCTCCTTTAATTGCCAAGATCACCCATCGTGTACAATCATGGACTTCAAAGAGCCTCTCCTACGCAGGGCGCCTCCAATTTCTACAAGCTGTCCTCTTCGGCATTCAATCTTACTGGAGCACCATCTTTTCCTTCCCGAGTGCAGTTGCTGAAAAGATTATTGCCATACTAAGGAACTTCTTGTGGACCGGTAAAGCAGACGGGAAGCGCTCGCTTGTTGCTTGGAGTGATCTTTGCCAACCGAAGCATTGTGGAGGCATAGGATTTAAGGAGATCCTCTCCTGGAACAGAGCCAGCATGGGCAGAACCCTCTTTGAGCTCATTGAACATAGGGATAACATATGGACATCATGGATTCAAGCCAACATTCTCAAGGGGCAAGACCTTTGGACTGCTACTAGCAAGAAATCCCACAATCCATTATGGCGCAGCCTCATTTCCATCAAGGATGGCCTGCTCGAGAAGGAAAGTGCTACTAACCTTCACCTCCTTATGACTAATGCGCAGGGAAACTACTCTACTAAGGCTGTTTACGACGTTCTCAATGCTCCTGGGCCTAAGATTATTTGGTGTCGTGGACTTTGGGGCAAGTTCAATATTCCACGCTGCAGCTTCTCCGCGTGGCTTGCGGGGCGTCAAAAGCTGCCTACTCGAGCCCGCCTCCATAGATGGGGCCTTGTCCCTTCCCCCCTTTGTGTGTTTTGCCAAGCGCACCCGGAAACCAAAGACCACCTATGGATTAACTGCCGCTTTACCAAAGCAGTGCTCAATCGTATTTGTCAATGGCTCCGGTTACCTCACTCTTTCAATGGGCTTCATGATTGGTTGATTTGGCTTAGCAGAGGCCGCAGTGGTTCCAGCTTCCTTGGGCAAGCAAGATTGGCATCTTTCACCGCCTTTATTCACTACACTTGGAAAGCCCGGAATTCCTGCATTTTTGATAACACCAGGCCGGATGTTCAGCACTGCACGATCGAGATCATTAGCGCCATCAAGTGTTTCATCCCTGGCAAGATTGATAAGATTTCTGATGAAGACAAATTTTGGGCTTCATGTCTTCAAATTAGCATAGGGTGATTGATTTGATTCATTTTGGCTTTTTGTTTGCCTTGTTGTGGCTGTTTTTTGCTGGCTTGTTATGCAGCATTTTGAGGCTTGATTTGTTTGGATGTAAATGAAACTCAGCATGTAAATCCCACCCTTCTAATATATACGAACCGAAAACTTCAAAAAAAAATCTTATCAACTATGTCAGGAACTGTAGATAAAATTGATTGCTTGTTGATTGATCAATACCATCTGAGCTATCCTTCTTTGCAATATCAAAAATAATGCATAAAGATGTAGCTTGGTCAAGACCACACAACTTCCACGCACTGGTGTTGCCCTGACCAATAATTGTTTCGGAGCAAAGGGGGCCTTTCTACAAGGGAAATCGCAGTGAGTTAGAAATAGAGGCTTGCAACAACTTTCAAGGAAAATATACTGCGATGACGTCGGGCCAGTTGTACTGCCTTTAAATTGTTGATACTCCTTGACATCAAAACTATACCTGCATAAAAACCCTACCCAGATTCCGCCGACTTTCCTTCTCTGATCAATCATGACCGGAGAAAACACCGGAAAATTCAGCATCGGAAAGCTATTGGAAAGTCTACAACCGTCGGAGATATCAGAGGCCCTCGCCGACGTCTTTTGCCCTGATTGTCAATCGGTTCTTGAATCTCGTCTCCTCAAATTCATCAACCAGAGTAACTTCTTTGATCTGAATTCTTCCTCTTTTTATTAAATTCGAATTCTCGTTTGGGTATTTGTATTATTCAGATCTATAATTGAATTCTTATTTAGGGTGTAAATATTTTTGTGTTTTTTACAGAGGATGGAGAGGAAGAAAAGACCTCCAACCTGTTAGGGATCGCCCAGAAAACTCGCAATTGCCCCAATCGCATCACTATAAGAAATCAGAGTGAGTGAGCTGGAAGAAGGGTAGAAGAGTCCCATGTCAATGGAGCCTCTGAGATGGCGTAGCACATGAAGTGCAACTTGAAAATGGGGAATGCGAGGCTGACTCATAAACTGGCTCAGATGTTGGACTGAGTATGAAAGATCTGGGCGAGAAAGGTTGAGGTACAGCAGTCGGCCAACAAGGCGCCTAAATTTCTCTGGTTCAGTCATGATGATGCCTTTATCCGTTGATAACTCTAATCCCTTAGGAAGAGGATATGGAGAAGGCTTACACTCAAGATGATTTGTATCATCAAGGAGATCGATGATGTATTTGCGCTGGTTCAGAATCGTGCCATGAGAAGATCTGGACACCTCTAAACCAAGAAAATAGCGAACTTGGCCAAGATCTTTGATAGTGAATGCTCTATCCATTGCATCTTTGACAACACTAATCTCAGTAGTATCATCTCCTGTAAGAATGAGATCATCAACGTATACCAGGGCAATGATGAGCCCTGTAGGAACCTCTTTGAGGAAAAGAGAATAGTCATAATGAGACTGAGTGAAGCCAAACTGCTTAAGGAACTTAGTAAGTTCCAAGTTCCACTATCGAGATGCTTGGCGTAATCCATACAAGGATCTTTTCAATCGAAAGACATGACCAGGTGGAGCATTCTTGTAGCCAGGAGGAATGTCCATGTAAACTTCCTCATCAATGAAACCATGGAGGAATGCATTGTTCACGTCAAGTTGATGAACTTCCCACTGTTTCAGTGCAGCCAAGGCGAGGACAATTCTTACTGAGGTGAATTTAGCCACAGGAGAGAAGGTATGCTTGAAATCTTTACCTTCAATTTGGCTATATCCCTTTGCAACCAACCTGGCTTTATACCTCTCTACAGTACCATCAGGCTTGAATTTTACCTTGTAAATCCATTTACAACCAATGGTGTGTGCTAGTAAGTTGGTCAACTCCCAAGTACAATTATCATCAAGAGCTTTCAACTCTTTATCCATAGCCTCTTCCCACTGGGGATTTCCTTTAGCTTGAGAGTAAGAATAAAGCTCTTTAATAGCTAAAGTTTTAGTCAGGGAAGTCACATAAGCATGAGAGTAATTGCTCAAATCACCCAAGTATGCAAGAAGAGAAGAAGCAGTAGTAGAAGTGTTCTGTAAAGTGGGACAAACATAATCCTGCAATTTTTGTGGGATAGAAGTAAGTCTGGAAGACTTTCTAGGTACAGTAACCCTGGGATCAGGGGTAGGTGGAATAGCAGGATTGAAAATAGGAATGGGAGTGGGATTAGGTAGGTTGGGTTGTGTGTTTGGTAATGTGTTTTGACCAACAATATGGTCTGAAGTACTCTGATCAATATCAAGAGTGGAGGGAATATCAGTAGTGGGGTTAGGTGAAATAGTAGGAGGAGAAGGTATGGGATCAACAGAAATAGGTAAATCAGCAGAGGGTTGAACAATAGGTAATGATTCAACAAGAGGAATAGGGGTAGGTACCTTGTTTTGGAAGGGAAATGTGTCTTCCAAAAACTTGACATCTCTACTGATTAATATAGTTTGATGTTCCAAATCAAACAACTTGTAGGCCTTTTGTCCTACAGGATATCCAAGAAGAATGCATCTTCTAGCTCTTGAAGCAAATTTATCCTTACCTCTATTTGAGTCAAGAGCATAGCAAAGGCATCCTACAGTGCGCAAATGCTCATAAGAGGGAGGCTGTTGATATAAGACTTCAAAGTGAGTCTTACCATCAAGGATAGTGGAAGGCAGTAGGTTGATGATGTGTGTGGCTGATAAAACACAATCACCCCAGAATCTCTGTGGCAAACCAGCATGTAATCGTAGAGCTCTAGCCATCTCAATAATATGCCTATGCTTGCGCTCTACCCTTCCATTCTGATGTGGGGTGTAACGTGTGGATTTTTGATGAAGAATTCCTTTGCTGGAAAAGAAATTCTGCATTTGTGAGTTCACAAACTCAGTACCATTGTCACTCCTGACACTCTTGAGTCTTGACAGTAGTAGCAAACTGAGTCTCCACAAAAATGATGAACTCAGACAACAATTTGAACACCTGGTGCTTGTGATGAAATAATAGTGTCAAAAACAATGAGATTTGTCAAAAACAGCAACAATCTCATCATTAGATACTAACTTTCCCACATAAAGTAGATTATGATGGAAATCTGGAGTAATCAAAACATCCTTGAGCAAAACTGAGTTAGGAAATTGAAGATCTCCAACTTTTGAAACTAGTTTGTTGTTGCCATCAGGTAAACAGATGTGAACAGGCTTACTCAAGGGCCTGGTGCCAGAAACCATATGACCAAAACGGCACATGTGATCTGAAGCCCCTGTATCAATGATCCACTGATGTTCAGGCAAAATATGAGTGAGAGGATTAGAAACAGTACATGCAAACTGGTTAGAGTAGTCTCCCATATGACCTTTGCCTTTCATGGCTTTAAGTATTTCCTGGAACACATAATTCACAAATTCAGTATGCATAGAGTGATTCTGAGAAGCATTAGATCCAGACTCCAAAGGAGTTTCATCAATGTCAGCCATATGAGAAGAAGTTTGTGAGCCTTTCTTATCCTTTAAGTCCTTGAACCATTCTGGTGTTCCTATCAGTTTGAAACACTTATCCACAGTATGACCACGCTGCTTACAGTGAGTGCGCTGTCTCTCCAATTTCATTCTCTTGTAATCTTGCTTACCCATCCATCTTTTCTCAAGTGCGTTAGCAGCCATTGCCAAAGAATCAGTTAAAGGAACAGTAACAGTTAACTGACGTTGGCGTTCAACTTGAAGAACAAGATAAAATGCCTTATTAGCAGTAGGCAGTGGTTCAATAGACAATATCTGACTACGTACGCTCTCATATATCTCATTAAGTCCAATAAGGAATTGCAGCAATCGATTCCTATTTTCCAAATCAAGAATGCATTTCAACAACAAACAGGTGCAATTCTTAATAGCTCCACATTCACATTGAGGAAAACCTTCTAAGCTTTGTATTTCATCCCAGGCCTGCTTCAACTTAGTGTAGTATTCAGTGACAGAGAGATTACCTTGAGTTATGGTAATGAGAGAACGCCTAAGTTGAAAGAGAAGAGGTCTGCTAGCTTGACCGTACCGTTCTTCTAGGTCAAGCCATAGTTGATGAGCAGAATCAACATAAACAAAGCTCTGAGAGATCGTCTTCTCCATGGAATTAACAATCCAACATCGGATCATATAATCGCACCGAATCCATAGCTCAAAATCATCGGAATCGGGATCTGGCTTCTTCACTGCTCCATCAATGTATCCAAGCTTTCTCTTCGCACCTAGCACCATACGCACACTTTGTCTCCAAGAAAGAAAGTTGGACCCATCGAAAACATCAGCAGTGAGCCTAGCTCCTGGATGATCGGAGTTAGATAGAGCAAGAGGATCTCCATACACAGACAAATTGGAGCTATTCGCCTCTAAGTTCACATGTCGTCTTCTGTCTCGCTCAGAATCGGATTCATTGTCAATCGCCATGATCCGATTGAGTAGAGAAACGCAGACACAAATCAGAGATGATGAAACGCAAAAGAATCAGTCAGGCAATCAGGATCGAAGCCTTGTGCTCTGATACCATTTTGATCGAACACACAGATGCAATAATCTGAGTGAAGAAGATAAGAGAATGGTATGATCGAGAGAGAATAGAGAGAACTAAGGAGAGCACGTAAATAAGTGGACTCTCTTATTGATAACTGACTCATCAGAGTCATATATCTACAGAGGTCCTATCTTAATTAACTAGCAACTAACAAGGGAATTAGTTGCCTTATTACACAAGAATATGTACACTGGAGATGGCTCAATAGTAATGCACAGTTGATACGCTGCACTTTGTATAGCGTAACTAGGGATTATTACATTAATTTAGGAGTATTATTATATGTGTTTCGAGTCATTGTTATGTTCTGAGATATTTATTAACAAGTGAAGAAATAGAGATCAAAACCAATTAAGAGTTGAAGACTTGAAGAAATCACCGACAGCGATAGCGGGTAGGTTGTTGTTGGAATGTTGAGCAGTAGTCGGCCCATGATTATTTGAGACGAAGCCCATGAAGATAGGGAGAAGGCCGGCCCGTATCGGTGAAGAAATTGAGGTATAACTATGGACTGCTGTGCTATTGGGCTGAATGCTTGCGGGCCACGTGAATTGGGCTGATTGGAGCAGATGGGCCGTGCAAGAGTGGATATGGAGCACGCATTGTGGAAGCAGGCAGCTAGGCTGCAAGTTGTGAATTTAATTCACATGAGATCACCGAATTTGAGCTTCCTTTTATTCCTTTTGTGTTATTTCTTTTCTTTCCCTTTTTCCTTAATTAGTTTTAGGATATATTTCTTTTACCATATATTTTTAGGGTTAGTCTCTATTTAAGAACCCTAGTTTCTTTCTTTCTATTATCATCTTTTATCATCATCTTTCCATCAGACAATTTAGTTCTGCAACCATGAGCAGGAACTAATCTCCATTGTTTTACTTAGCGATTGAAACCTTCAGTTATTAAGTTGTGAGATTTCTAAACTCTTGTTCTTTTCCTATGGGTTTGTATTAATTCTCTTGTTCTTCATCTATTGATTTCTATTAGTTTTGCTAGCTTGATCACCTAGTTTGATTGATAGTTTTCTATTGCTAGACTAGGAATATACGGTGGAATTCCTTGTCATTGTAGCGCTCATATCTACATGATCTGGTAGTTGATTGCTTTTATGAAAGAGAATTGATTGCATGTTAATACTTGACGGTTGTAAGTTATTGCATGCATCCTTATAATTATTGTGCCCTTTGCTACTATTTCATCTAATCTTGAGAGGTTTCCCTGATTGTTGAATAGTAAGTATTATCAGGACCGGTTGGCCTGCTAATATATTAAAGATTGGAATAGGAACATTCCCTAGGATTGAATAGAACTTGAGATAAATATATGATCAACTTGATTGACTGTTGTGTGGATACTTGCTAGGTAAAACCCCTTCTCATCATATTCACAACCAAACCTTCTTTGCTTGATACTTGTTACTTTTGTGTTCCATACAATCAAAACCCCCCTGGTTACTTGTTACTTGTTCGTTAGTTGATATTTCACTTGACTGCATTGATTTGGTGTTTTGATTCCCTTGGGTTCGACCTCTACTTACTTGCTATACTCTAGTTAGTGTTTAGAGTTTATTTCTTTGATTTGGCACTACGACTTTAGCCTCATCAACAGTCGTTGGGCTAGTGTCGAATTTCTCAAGAGCGACAATAGAAGAATTGTGGAAGCCTAGTGAAAAAGTTCATTGAGATTTTATTTAGCATAACAATCAAAAGTGAAATCTATAGGCATCCTAATTTCTACAACATATAAATGATATAAAATATATGAAATAAATTAGAATTAAGCTTAGAAAAATTTGGTTGAACCAGTACCCAAACCGTGTCGGTTAACTGGAGCAGAGTCGAGAAAAAATCTATTTCCTTAATTCTGAAAACGCCTCGTAGTGTGACGGTTACCGGCATTTCGAATTCCAGGATACAACTGGTAACACTTAGAATTTGCACAACTCAGAACTCAGAAGTCTGCGAACGCTGAACTGTGTCTACTCTCAGACTCAATGAAAAAGAAGAGAAAGAAGTGAAGAGATAAAACGTGAGGAAGAGAAGAAGAGAATGTGCGGGTCCTTTTATAGGTTGCAGGATGATCATCCTCAGGGAAAAGAATTCAAAATTGAATGGGGTATTTGGTCAAACCGCGTTATACCAATGCACATATATAGTCAAACCTCGTGACATTAATGTAGTCAAACTGTGTGGCTTTAAGGCTTGGTCAACAAAAGAATCTGATGCTATAGTCCACTCGGATTGAACTAGGCCCAGAAAGTAAATCCTCCTCCTCGGGTCTACGGCCCATCCCAAGAGGCCCACGAGCCCACCTGATCCGATCTGATCCAAACCGAACCGAACTGCGCTCATGTGGTCTTTGAAGGCTCAAGTCCACCAGGATAGTCTCCTCTGGCTCAATCACATCCATTACAATTCACTTCTAGTTTATATACTAGAGGATTTATCTTCCCATTTCCATTAATCCCCAAAACTCAACTTAGTTACATTAAATGCAACTTCCTTATTTCTCATTCAAACGGAACCCGAATTAGACGTATGAGCATACTACGAGATAGTGCTCACGGAGACGAAGTCAACACTCCCATAATCCAGAACGTACCGACGGTACCCCAAAAATTCGGTTCCAACAAAATCCACCAGCTTCATACACATGACTTGTATTCTAATTTCTGGTATAAGAGATGCATTTTAACATATATAATAACATCCAAACATGCAATTGTTTGTTACAACAACAAAATCAACCAGTGTGATCTCATCGTGAGCAACTCCTCAAACGTGTCGAGAGGATGTGTAATCAAGGACTCGTGGAAAATTAGGACATAAGTGATAAAACAGAGACATGGGCTGAAAGGTAGATTCTATTTGCACTGGGATGTGATGGATTGACTGGTCGAATGACCATGCCAATTTTCCGGCGCATTCAAGATCCGCGCGAAGTTAGCATCTATCACTTCCTTAATCTTTAAAAAGCTGACAGATTTATAATTTGTCAACTTTTCAGGTTTGAATAGCTATAATCCATCAGCTTTCTAACTATGCTCGTTCTCTCAACTGATGGCAGACTGTGTCCGACACCAGTGCAAAAAGCCTTTCCGGGCTGAAACTACTGGAATCTAGTTCCCTGAAAGGCTCTATTCCTACTCCTATATGTAATTGTTTGTCTAGGTTAATATTTTAATTTGTACTATATATTAAAATTGAATGCAGTGGTGTGACACAAATCACACAATGAACAGGCCCTCCTTTGGATTTATACATGTGTTGCTCGATCTGCCTGCTCGATCTGTTACGGATTTAGGTCGGACCACTTTTTTCTCTACAGTCTACAAATTGTATACACTAATACTACTGTTCATTATGTACTATATACATAGTGCTACACACCACCAGTCACATGCTGAAAATACCAAAAACGGGGTAAGTATCAAAAATAATTAAATCAATCTGTAGTTACAGATGAAAAATAATTAAAGAAGTATCAAAAATTGATGTAATACTCCTTGGAAAGATCCAGCTATTCGATTATACAACATATAAGTTGTCATCAAATTTATAGAAATCTCTCATCAAACTAATAGAAATCTGTCATCGAGCCAAATTTCGCATGCGATGAAGGTAAAGAAGATCATAGAGGACCTGGTAAGCGAGCGAGGTCCATCGGAGATGGTTCGAACAGAATGTTCTTCGTCTCTAAGGATCTGTCGTCCATGTAATCCGGAAGAACCTGGATCTCGCCGATGTGGTCGATCATGTCGAGGCACTTCACCACGTTAAGATTATCCACGCTATGGACAATCTCGATCTCCTTCCGGATCTAGCGCCACAGATCTACAATCAACCGAGTGCCTCCCGACGAACCTAGGAGAAACCAAAACGGCGACGTTGCTTCTGTAATCAGACGGAGATCGGATTGCACATCGAATTCGACGGGAAAAGGTTTGGAGGGATCGAAGACGAAGAAGATTGAGATCGAAGAGAAGAAGAGAGGAAGAAGAACCTAAGGCGGCATTTGGAAAGTGGAGGCTGAGATAAGGAGGAAGGGAAAAGTAAATTAGGGTTTAAAAGAGATTAGTTTCCTCTTCTCAAATTTTCTAATGTTAGAAATTACTGCTGTTTTTAATTTAGGGACAAAGGGCTTTGTAATTCGCTGAAAATATTCTAAGCTAGGTGGAAAGGTTGGGCCCAAAAATACAAGTAAGGTATTGCCTTATTAAGCCATAGTACTCTTTATTGGGCCAGTGAAGATCGTTTTGTTACTTCAGTTGGAATCCGGCCCAATAAAATAGACCAAAGCTAACAACCGATTGAAAAGCCTGATGAAGCTAATGGCAACTTTAGTTAATGTAATAAAAATTGTGTTTTGAAAGGTGATATCGAGCAGTTGTTGTGTTATAAAAGTCTATATCATGAATTCATGATGAAGCATAGTGATGTATGAAATTATCAATGAGAATTTTATGAAAGCATAATCTATTTAATTCATGTTGTGCGGTTTATAATTATTTTCCAAACCATGTAATCTTAGTAACAATATCAAAACGACAAAATGCATAAAGCTTCATTTCCTTTGCGGAATTACAAGGAAAAGGCTTGTAAAATCAGCTATATAACTCCAAATTAAGGGTAGCACATAGCACAATTACAATCACCACAACACAAACTTACATAACACAATAAGGATGTGGGAAGAGGCTTCCCACATCGGAAGTTGAGATCTATATTACTTAGACATGGGTACCCATGTCGGACACGGGTACATGTCCAAGTGTCCGACTCGGCTATTTTGTTAAAAAAGTTCATGATTTTGGTCTAAAATGAAGTGTCTAGTGTCCATACCCATGTTCGAGTGTCGAGGATCGGACACGGGTACTTGAGCTAAAATGAAGAGTCCGAGTAACATAGGTTGAGATAATAATAGCCCACTATATAATATCATGGATTACTCCTCCTATTGCCAATTGGTTTTAGGATGAAACCCCATGGGCTTGTATTGTGGGCCTAATGCGCATATGCGCTAATATACACGACAACCGTGTTTATCGGTCCACCAGACTTTATCAAAGGATTAACATTATCATCGTAAAACATGTTGCTAGCCATGTTTGTAGTAGTTGTATGACGATCTTATTTTGTTTTGATAGGTGTGGATATGATGAGATTCCTGGTTCATTATCAAACTCTGTTCTTGGACTTGGTAAGTGAAAAGGCAGCATTGTTTCCCAACTTGATTCTCAAGGCCTTAGAAGAAACATTGCTCAAGTGGGAACGCAGTGGAGGCTACACTTAGTTAAGCCTTGAGTGAGGAAGAGTTTCCCACATCGAAAAGAAAGGTAAGTGGGAAGGGATATAAAAGGGGAAGTTGAAGTGAAGAGGGCAACGTGGGGTTGTGTGGGGACAGCTACCCTAGGGTGTCTACATTAGACCATGTGTGTGGTCCACTAAATAAAGATATTTCTTTAATAAATTGAAAGAGTGAAAAATTGGTGTTACACTTGAAAATGACAAAATTATAGCAAGTGTTGTTGGTGTTACACTTGTTTGCTAAAATATCATTTGTTATAATGTGTTATTTCAACTTGCTATAATCCTAGTTGGCTTGCTAAATTTAGCAAGTCATTGGAGATGCCTTAACCGTGTGTTTGTCCGGCGTTTTCCCCTCCTAACAAAAAAGAAACGCCGATGCTTGCTTTATGCACCCGCGGAGTTGACTCGTAGGAGCCTTCTTGCTTTATCCACCCTTCTCGTCTCTCCAACCTTTTTAAGCTGCTACTACTGTGGGATCAGGCCGGTCCATTAAACAAAGCCCAACCCATTTTAGTGTTGAACCAGGCCCATTAACGAAAGCCCAGTCAGTGTTAAAACTGAATGCGACACCACAGGCCCTTCCTTTGGATTTATACATGTGCTGCCTCAATCTGCAGATTTTTTTTTCTAAAGTAGACATTTTTTTAGAAAAAATTTCCGATATGCGATCGTTTTGAAACTAATTCCCAACATAACCACTCTTATGAGGCTCGGAAACTAATTACAAGGAAAAGGTTCGGAAATTCTCAACATAGACACTCTTATGAGGCTCACAAACTAATTACAAGGAAAAGGTTTGGAAATTCCCAACATAGACGCTGGTTTCTTACACGTGGGAATTTAAAAAAAAAAATCGGTTCGGTTGGGAGACGCTGGCTTTTCCGAACCAAAATTTTGTGCCTATGTTGGAAATATGTTTCAAATCGAGTCTATAACGGGAATTTTTTTGGAAAAAAGCCTATATCAAAAAAAGATTCTGATTTGCATGCTCTTACTTTAAAAATATAGGTTTTTGAGCATTCTATTTCTAAGTAAGAATTAATAATATATTTTTTATATCCAAACTATTCCTAAATACCAAACATTTTAGTAAATCTACTTTAAATTTAAATTAAGTAAAAAAAAGTAAAAGTATATTGGAAAAAAATGAGTAAAAAAAGTTTAAACCACCTATGTTGATGTTGTGTTACAAAAATGGTATGCTTTAAAGACCTGGAGGGAGTTTGTACTATATAATACTCCCTCTGTCCCGTTTTGATTGTCTCAAATGACACTTTTCACTTGGATTAAGGCAAAAACACAGTACAACTCTCAGTCAATCAAAACATAGTTAAAATCTAAAAATTAAATACAAAATTAAATTATTAAACCAAAAGCCTAAAATACCCCCACCCATCAACCTCTATCTGGATGCAACCCTCCCTCAGCCAAAGAACTCCGGGAAGAAGTAACAGTGGATTGAAGGCCAACTCGTATGAAGGCAGCAGACGAAGGCGACGAAGTCGGTGAAGCTGGCGTCTGCAGTGGACTTCCGGAACGGAGGCGCCGAGAAGAAGTCGGCCCGCTGCTAGTACCGGTGCTCAGACGAGGGGGAGAAGATGGCGAGCCGCCGTCTTCCGCCTCGCCCACGCCGTCCTCTTCATTGTCTTCTGCAGTGTCGCCCACATTGGCCTCTTAGAGGCCCATGCCTATCAGAGGGAAGAAACTTTCGGGGGATTGAGAACAGAGGAAAGAAAATGGGTTTGATTTGATTTGAAAAATTTGAAAGAACGTATGAAAGAGATAGAGATGGAGAGGAAGGTTTGAGGCGTGAACAGAGAGAAGAAAGAACAAAAACTAGGGTTTTGGTAGAATTGGGTTGGGTAGAGAAAAGTTTGATTTTGGGTTAAATTAGGTTAGTCTAATTTAGATTGGGTTAAATTATTTTGGTGGGTTAATTCAGATTTTAGAATTTAATTTGGGTAAATTTGGGTTTAAGAAAGAAGTTAGGTGAAAATGGAAAAAAAATTAATGGAGATGGAGTTAATTGATAGAATAAATGAAGAATATTAAAATGAGGAAGATGAAGTAGATGGTTGATTTGATTGATAGAGTGTTATTGAGAGTATAAATGAATAAGATTATAAGGGAGTAAAATAATATGAGTAAGGGTATTATGGGAAGAAGTCTATGGCCAAAAAAGCAAACGGGACAATAAAAAAGGGACGCCCGAAAAGGAAACGAGACAAACAAAATGGGACAGAGGGAGTACTACCTCAGTTCCTTTTTTGGGCTGACGTAGCCCGAAAATACAAGCATGTTATTCCTTCTTTAGTGTAAATAATCCCCTCTATAGATGTAATTGTAATTTGTTTATCTTAATTTATGGTGTGTTAACTAACCCTTTAACACATAATGATATTTTTATTAATTACTTGAAGACGGTGTCATTGATAACAATTATTGTCATTAAATATTGACAATATGTCGTCATAAAATAATGATTGAGAGTTGTCATCAATTATGACAAAAACTGTCATCGTCAAGTGTTAGTAGGTCATAAAAAAAGTTTGTGGTTTATGATCCTAATCGATGGACTGTCTTTTTTTGAAAAAATGTAAGTATATTAATTGAGGGGAGAATTACATAAGACAAGATCAAAATTGCAATATGCTGCAGCTCAAGTTCAGAATTGACACAATGAAACTCAAAGATCAAAAAGTGATCATACTATAACTCTACCTTTGGGGAGGATAAGTTTCAACCTATGAGCACTAACGCTATTACGAAGGTGGCTGATGATTTGTCGAGAGCAAGTACGAGCACACGGGTACCATTGTTGGAGATAATATTGTTGCGAAGTGTCTAGATGAAATAAATATAGGAGGAAAGAGAAGCTGCGGTGAAGTCAAAAAAACAATTATGATGATTTTCATTTGTCTATTTTTATATAAATTAATTACATAAAGATTCATATATTAAATTTCTAATTGTTTTTTTCATGTTTCACTCAAACTAAAAATCATCATAATCTTATTTATCAATTTAATAACATGTGATATTTTTTATAATTTCATTTAATTAATTTTTATTATTTCTAAATCGAGCTACAACAATACATATATCAAATTTTATTTTTTATAAAATATGTGTCTCGCTCGGGAGCTAAACTAGTTAATGTACCCGAGTAATAAAAATTGTCTTTTGAAAGGTGATATCAAGCGGTTCTTGTCTTATACAGTCTAGATCATGAATCATGAATTCATGATGAATCATAAAGATGTATGAAATTATCAATGAGCATAAAGCTTCATTTCCTTTCCGAAATTACAAGGAAAAGGCTTGTAAAACCATACGTAAGCTTGTATACGAAAATATATAACTCTAAATTAAGTGTAGCACAATTACAATTACAACTTACATAACACAACAAGCATTAACATTATCATCGTTAAACATGTTGCTAACTCTGTCATCACCACGAGCCGTGATTGGGATATTACCATGCCTATCAGCAAGATTGTAGCCATGTTTGTAGTAGTTGTAACTCTCCTTGTAATCACTTGTTAAGTCCTTATAATACTCTTTTGCATTAGTGAAGTACATAGGCGGGTTCGGGTATGGCCAAAACTCTGCCCTTTTACCCGCCCTTCTGACCGCCTTCAACAGCTTGTTTCGGTCCACATACCCTACAACGGTCACCTTCTCCATGTCCAACTCTACTGCTACTGAATCCACTCCTTCATACACAAAAGTAGTTTATCAATGCTTAAGAGAACTTAAATTTGCACAAAAAATGCTTCAACTTCAACCTAATAATATTCATAACACATAAGGCCCACTTATGCATACACTAGGTAGCTTTAGCTCATAAAATACTTGTAAACAAGGTAGGGTGATGATTAAAGTAGAAGATATGAAAGTGGAGTTGTGATCATTTTGGTATCTTTGTTAATTGTTAATGGTGGCCACAGGCCACTACAAAACCGGCCCAACTACAGAACTTGAATGTGGATAAAGGTTTCTCTACTTAATTTGATGTGGGCAACTTACATTATTAGTGGGTATGTTGGGTTATATGGGCCATATCTCAACAAGAGTATAATACATCAATGATCCTATTGTACTCCCTCCGTCCCTTAATGTTTGCAACATTTCCTTTTCAGGCGTTTCAAAATGTTTGCAACATTTTTTTTCTATCAATTAATTTTCCCCCATAATACTACAAAACCGGCCCAACTACAGAACTTGAATGTGGATAAAGGTTTCTCTACTTAATTTGATGTGGGCAACTTACATTATTAGTGGGTATGTTGGGTTATATGGGCCATATCTCAACAAGAGTATAATACATCAATGATCCTATTGTACTCCCTCCGTCCCTTAATGTTTGCAACATTTCCTTTTCAGGCGTTTCAAAATGTTTGCAACATTTTTTTTCTATCAATTAATTTTCCCCCATAATACTACAAAACCGGCCCAACTACAGAACTTGAATGTGGATAAAGGTTTCTCTACTTAATTTGATGTGGGCAACTTACATTATTAGTGGGTATGTTGGGTTATATGGGCCATATCTCAACAAGAGTATAATACATCAATGATCCTATTGTACTCCCTTCGTCCCTTAATGTTTGCAACATTTCCTTTTCAGGCGTTCCAAAATGTTTGCAACATTTTTTTTCTATCAATTAATTTTCCCCCATAATACTCTTACTTTATTTATACACTTTATCAATCAAATCAACAATCTATATCATCTTTTCTATCTAATTTCCACCATTACTACCTTTACTCAATATTTTATTCTTTTTTTTTTTTTATCTAAAAACACTTTATCAATCAAATCAACCATCTACTCAACTTCTTTTTTCTTCTTCTCTCCACTCATCTCACTTTTCTTAAATATTGTGTCATTCCCTTAATGTTGCAAACATTAAGGGACGGAGAGAGTATGTTCAATTTATATAAATGTAGTGTGCGAGTTATGAATCACAAAGTTTGTGTCTATGAATCTTATTGATTCGTCCACAACGTTTGTGTTTATGAATCACAACGTAGCGTTTTGCATTTACGCATCCAATTCTCATCCTTCCCAAAACTGGAAACCTAAAATACTCTTTTTATTTTGATTTTGTGCATTATAATTTTTTCCATTGATATCTAAAGTCTAGAAGCAAAAGGGTCAATATTATGGTGTAAAAATCATAAAAAGGCCTACGAAGTTGGTCAAATTTCATGGTGTAATACATTAATTGTATATACCTCTAAGTCTATAAATGGCCTCCTTGACAACTCTTTCACAACCGGTGCAGCACATTCTGACTTTGAGCTCCACCGTCTGTATTTCCAATCAACCAGATTTAATTAAGCACATATAAAGCAAAATCTCATATTAATTCATATACATTCAAATCTTGCCTTTTATAAATGTACA
Organism: Oxyria digyna; assembly: GCA_029168935.1. Lineage (NCBI taxonomy): Eukaryota > Viridiplantae > Streptophyta > Magnoliopsida > Caryophyllales > Polygonaceae > Oxyria > Oxyria digyna. The sequence goes on along the minus strand of JAPVLV010000007.1, from coordinate 17,166,622 downwards.
CTAGTTGTTTCCACAAAGATAATGATAATGCGCTCTCAAGTCAACATTCTTTGTGCACACTTCTCGAAACAAACAACTTATAAATGAACTCTTAAGTTATCCATTAATCATGGCTTTTTCGAAGATAAATTTAATCTTTTGCTAATTCTATAATTCCATCACCTCAAAAAAAGAGATAGATCAAAATGAGTAGATTCATTAATATTCATATAAACTAATACACATACATCAATAAATCAATTATTCATTCGGATAATTACGAATTCAATTTGCGAGCATGCCAGAAGTTACGAATTTATTCTATGAGCGCACCACAAAGCACCGTAGATTTTGTGAAAAGACAAGGGATTAAGTAGAGAGTCTTGCATGGAAAACAAATATCGTAGATAAAAAGTTTACATTTCACCAAAAAAATATCGTAGATAAAAACAATTAAGTTCGATGAATAAATAAGTAAAATCATGCCAATATTATAAATATCGTATATAGATAAATAAAGTCATGTTTGATAAATATTGTGTATTATAATTAGTTTTAGAATACTCTTTGTTGAGAATAGTATCTCATATCGAGAAAGTTGTGACTAAATAAGTCTATTATATAAACATATTGTCAATTAGTTTTGGGATAAAACTTTATTATGCATATGCACTCGTGTGTGCAAGATCCCCCAATTTATCTAATCGGTCCACGTTTCAGTAAGGCCCGTAGATTGTCACACTCTGATTAACTTGTATGATTAACTTGTATTATGGATTTGTGCACGACATATATACACACTTCTTATTAACTTTAACAAGTTTCGTGCATAAGTTGATGATAGTGGTTTTTAAAGTGATGGAACAGTGGGTATATTGTATACATGTCTTGTCTTGTGTGTTAAACTAAAACCAATACGTATTTGTTTCCCACTAGTACTAGTTCGAATAATAATAGAACCATATTCCAGATTTTCTAGCTTCAGGGTATTGATTTATTCTACGTATAGCATGAAGGCTAGTGGAACTAATTTTAACCACACCTCAACAACGATAATCTTATCTATATAAAAGTTGGCTGTCCATTGTCAAAATTGAATGAAATTGGTACCAATTTAATGCATTACTCATTTCTTAATCACCTCCTATTGGACTTTTGGGCATGTATTTAAATATCTTTCTTATATCCCTATGTTATATTTATTTATAGTCTACTTGATTAAGTCACAAATTAAATTAATGTGTGAGCTTCTCTTATGACAATGCAAACTTATTCTAATATTATGTTTTAAAACTACTTCAAACATAAATATAAGGAAATAAAAAATACTTATATTTACAAATATTAATAAATTTGATGACAACAACAACATATTAACAAATAATGTATAACTATATTAAATCACATACGAAAATCCGTAATTTTCTCGCGCTCCCGTATCTAAGTATACGTCTATATATTCCCTTATTAACGTCGAATCAAGCTTTAACTCAAGTGTATATAGCTATTAAATTTTCACGAAATACAAAATAATGAACCTTTAACAGCACCATGTGACACAGCGTCCACGATGATGTACAATGTATTCGATGATATTTTAACGAAAGAATATTTCATATTTCAAATTCGTAGAGCATAAAACACATCATAAAGATACAAATGTATCTAATTTTTCATGAGATTTTTTCAATTGGAAAATGTATATGCAAACACGAGATGCATACGTAGGAAGAACAAGGACAAGGAAAGTGAGGGGAAAAAATAAATCGTCAGGAATTTGATTCTAAACTCATATACTCCTAGACAATTATAAATTTATATCTTTATATTTGGATGTGAAATAGGTTTATATCTTCCAACATATACCAACACAACAATCAACATCAAATATGGACAACAATCTTAATCAGTTCACTATTATACAAGTAGGGTCTGGATAATCACAACGAATTGACCTAACTTAAACATCAACAAAAGGATATAAACATATAAAAGAAGAAGTGAAGAAGAAAGAAAACCTGTAAAGAAAGATGACGAGTACTCTTGGGCGCACCACTAGTGTAGTAGTAGCCGTTGAAGTTGCTTCCGGTACTTCCATTCGCGCGGTAATAACCGTTGTTTGAATGTCGAAAACCCGAAGAAGTGAAGGTCCTGATCAACCAATTAATAGCTCTATCTATGGTGTTAGCCATCTGCAAACTATATGGTGAAGTTAAGTGAGGAGGAATTGAAGGAGGAAGAAAGCATAGTATATATAAGTAGAGGATGTTTATGTTCACCTTGTAGTAATAATTATGATCAATTTCTAGCTGCTTATTTCTTTTTTCTTTTTTTAGGATGTATATTCAAAGTTATATATCACGCATGTGATATTCATATTCTACGATCGGATTCCTTTTATTCAGGCTTTTAAGTGGGGTTGTGTTTGTGATTTAATTCAAAATTATATGAATATGAATACCCAAATCCCGTCTCAAAGGTGACTGCTTTCTGCTGCATGGGGTCATGTGGTCTCATTTTTAGCTGCCTCTATGTCAATTCAGGAATCTTCACTATAAATATATATCTAAGTACAACTTACAACTTTTTTGTTAATTATCTACCCAAGTGAAATATACGTTGATCAACATATATATATTAGCTAGTTAATTAGTACTCCGTATACACTACAATTATAATACATGGTTGTTCTTGTATATAGTTTTTTCTAACATTTGCGAGGACGTACATATATATATTAGCGTATATATTAAGCATGTTTAATGTTATCTTAAAATAAAAACAAAAAATTCTTTATAAAATAGATAACTAGGGCAAAGAAGTTATGGATCGAGTATATACTTCATAAGACAAACACGCGTGACATAAACTAAACTCTTAATATGTATTTATATACATTCATCAGATTATGATCTGTATGTATTTTATTTAACAACACTCCAGCTACGATCATATCCTATATTTCCATGCATGTGCCATGTCTATCTTTAATTTGTGGCTCAAATAGTAATTAGAGCAAGTGGATCTCTGAGTTTCGTCCATGCCTTTTGCATCTTGTTTGATGGTCGACATAAATCATTCTTAGGTCCCTCTAAATATACAAAACTTTGGAAACTTTAGTTAATTGTTACCAAAAGATACGGAGCCTATTCAAGAGGAAAGTTCGAGGAAACTATCACATGTCATTTTCATATTCTGAATGGTAATGTTTATAATATAAACAATTATTTTTTAAAAAAAGTTTCCAATGAGGGACACGGTGACATTTTTGTAATTAATGTGAAGTTTGATTTTTTCTTTTCTTTTCAAAACGACCTGAACGGAAATGGTCGTCAAATTATGAACATTAGTTTGTTATCTGTGAATTCGCAAAAATCTTCACATTTCACTGCTAAGATGTATCCAATGAGCCTAGCTCCTGGATGACTGGAATTTGATAATGCCAGATTGCCAGAGGATCACCATAGATCGACTGAACATTAGGAGTGTTCGTCTGACTTCCAGCGTCATTGATCGCCATTGATGCAAGAAACCAGAAAATGAAAAGATCACCACATAGAAGAGATGATCAACACTGCAATAAGCTGACAGAGAACGTCAAAGAGTGAACCGAAGCCGGTGTGGCTCTGATATCATGTCAAACCGAGCAATCTGTGCTTAGAGAAGGAAAACATTCATGACTCAGAAGTGCTAGGGATTTATATACAAGAGTCAGTAACCAACTAGAATGTTAGTTTATTTACAGATATGCCTAACAACTATTATGTCAATATTTACACAAACTAATTATTATAAGAGGTGATTTTTCTGAAAAAGGTAAAAATAGGGATGATTTCTTACAAATACTCCAAAATAAAAAATGATTTTATATAATTTGTATATGCTTCGATATACATACTCACAAAGAAGAGCTTCGCTACTAAGGAAACTTTTAAAGAGGGAAGATCGAACAAATATATTCTTACTTCTTAGAATACCTTCAATTTTGTCATCGTTATTCACGTTACTCTGGAAAAAATGGTTAAAAAAGGGGGAATCACAATCTATACCCCGTATATTGTAATTTTTAGAATAATGGTACAGTTAGGACTATGAGTTAGATAAGCAATATTGATTCTGTATGTTAAATATTCTCATATACAGAGAGGATGGGAATGATAAAAAAAGAAGAAGATAGTGTATAACATAAGTAAAACTCTTGATTAAGCAATACAAAAAGGAACATTTGGACCTTGTAAATATTCTAAATCAGAATAATAATATACTATTTCCTCCGTCCCATATTGTTCTTCTCATTTCGAATAGTGTACACTATTCACAGTTGAAGAGAATCTTCACGTTTTGTCTTGATATATAAGAAAATATATAGTCATGTGAGGTCTTGTTTGATTCGTATTAATGCGTACTTTAATAATATCAAATTTTTATTATGTGTATTAACATAAAACTAAAGATATTAAGGATACAAAACGTACTTCGGCAAATATGTAATGAAAAAATGGAAAGAACATTGTGGAGTACGGAGATTAGTACGTATATGTCTTAGCATACATTAATACAGCAATTAGCGATTAGTTTAGGTTTCTGCGCGGGTTGTCTAATCAGAAAGTTAATATTCCTCCCCTTTGCGATAAATTTTCTGGCAACTTTTAAATGAAACAGTTTTGATCACCAGTGGTATGCCGACTTGCACAATTTTTGAGGTTAACTTGTTGAGAAATTTGTAAGAATCCTAATAAACCTGGACTATTCATGGTATTCTAATGTAACCATGGTGGTTTTAGATGTTCAGTAGTAGTGGAGGTCTACGGGCCTAATAAACCTCGACTATTCATGGGATAAGAAGATAAGACTTTGAAGCACTATAACATTATTGATTGGTTAAGCAACTTGATGGGGATGGTAATGGACAGTAAATCCCCATTTTCAATAGGGAATGTCTCCGTTCATGAAAAATCGGGGTTCCTTATATCCATCCTCAGGATCTCTGCAAATTTCGCATTTGGAAACTCTGAAATAAAAAATAATATATAATCCATGCAAAAAGATACATTATAGATTAATTAAAGACCATTTAGCTTGTGCAAAAATTTGGCGAAAATGACCTACTTTAGAGTAATTTGTTAAGAAGTTTACTTCTTGTAATCAATGTTATCCATATTATATAGTAAAAAATATTAATTTTATAGTAATCTACTTATATGTTATCAATCCATAATTATATCGATAATAAAATACTTATTTTTTAATAAATATTTTAAATTTTTTTCATGGCAAATATTTTTTTCTACGAGTAGTGGTGGTGGTGGATGACACGTCAATGTTCATATTTTTTATGGTAATGTTCATAATTTGGGCCATAATTTTTTTTGAACGTTTTCAATGAGGAACGCGGTCGCATACTTGTAATTAATGATTTTTGATTTTTCTCAATTTTTTTTTTTTTTACAAAAAATTACTCTAAATTTTATAATGATTTATTTAGCTTATGAACTTACAAAAAATTGGATGGAAGCCTAGCAACTAACTGGGCTCCGACACCCTTGTTCAAAGCAAAACACAACATCTGAAAAATAAAAGAGTGAATATTAGCATTAGTAGCATGACTCTGAGCGGCCCGTATGACCCTAGACAAAAAATCAAGAGCATCACCCCCAGTTCTCCAAAGGTAGAAAAAGCAAAAGCAATGAAACTGTATCCATTGTCAATGCACTTGGATTCGTACTTTTTCCGCTTCCTCGCAACAACATTAGAAACAGCATCCCCAGGGACAAAAGCACTGACCCCGACGCCTATGAAAGGAGAAACACTAATAACATCCAAACACACGTTTTTCCCTTTGTCCCAGCAATATACAAGAAGGTCCGCAAGCCGAAGATCTTTCCCCTCCTCAGACAAAAACCCAAGAGGCACCTCTTTTTGCACCACAACTCCAACCTGATTGCAGATATCTCCTAACACATCCCGAACCAGGTTATGACGAAATTTAAGGCCAATGTCATTACCACAGTGCACCGCATGATCTCCAAAACAATCCATGATTTTGGAAGAACAACAAGGACAAGTAAAGTCAGCAGGATACAATGGAATCGCAAGGCGGTAGCAAAGAACACACCTAAACTGCCTTGGGTGCATTGTCTGTCCCAACCCTTCAATAGGAAGTGTTCTCAAGAAATCCAAGGAATGTGCTGACCGGTTGCTAATGAGGATAGCCTTTTCCCGAGCACTGGGATTGTATCAACTCACCAACTCTTTCTCTACCATATCAAAGTACACTGAAGCCAATTTTTTCATAGGGGGGGGGGGGCTGGTACATCACGACAGAGATCAAGAGGATCGAAGTTACACAAAACCCGAAAGCTACTCAAAGCTATCTCACATGCAGGGCCCAAGTCAAGGACACCACAACGGTGAAGTAGCCTGTTTTGGAGACCATGAGACTGCAATCTCGAAGCAATAAAAGCATACTTAGAAGCATCTTGCGCAATATAAACATCAAATCCACCAAAACGAAAAGGCAAGGTGGCACAACGCCATTGCCAATCACCAAAACCAGCAGCACCAACCACAATAATTTCCTGGAGAGTCTTCCTTAGGGCAAGGTCAAAGGTGAGATGAGCAGACCCGAGCATCTGGGGAGGACAAGTCCGAAGAGAGAAGTACAACATGCCCACCCCAACACAACTACACAGAAGCAGAAGTCCAGATTGTGGGTCGTTGAGGCCAGCAATAGCCTCCATCAACACCATAGTCTTGGAAACCCTGTCTTCAATCAAGCGACTACAAAAGGCGACATCTGAACTGACAGGGCCACCAAGAAGTTTGACCCCATCCATGAGACGAGCCATTTTCTGCGGAAAAAGAACGGGATCACAACTCCTTGGATATGGGTTTGGCCAAAAGATTTCAGTTTTCTCGAGGTTTAAGTGCAACCCCATAGCGGGACCTTCCTTGATAATCAGATGCAAAGCTTATGAAACCAATCTTGTGTCCCCGATAATGGTCTCATCATCCAAGTACCAAGCCATAAAATTCAGATTGCAGCTCACGTTGATCCTATGAACCAACGGATGTAAGGTAAGAGCAAACAATAGAGGTCCTAAGGGATCACCTTGTTGAACACCTTGACAAGAAAGCAAGGTAGACTCCTCATAATATAACCTTGCAGGGCTCAAATAACAAAACTCAACCCAAAGAGAGAGGGAAGGGAAACGAAGTCGGACCTCTCTAAGCATGGTACCCCGGTCAATCAAGTTAAAAGCATTACTAAAATCAACAAGAAGCATAGACATGTTGCACGCACCTCCTTTGGCCTCAATTAACATGTTAACAGCATGGAGAATGGCCTCACTCCCATTAGGCACGCCCACACCAAACTGAAAATCCTCAAGGTAAGAACCGACATCCTTCCCAACCAAAGTAGCAGCAACCTTGGAGGCAAGTCTCCTCCAAACCGTACCGACAACAATGGGGCGAATCCCTCCCCCTGGTTTGAGCAAAGGCGTAAGCGGAGCACTAGCAATAAACTCCCACAAGGCAGAGGGACACCTACCAGCAAGTAACAGATTAACCACAGCGGTTATAGAGTTGGCTAAATCATCAGCAACTGCAACAGCTGCCCTCCCAAGGGCATCAACAAGGTGTTGGGCCCGAAGACCATCACGCCCACAGGAAGTTCCTTTAGGGAAACTTTTAATTTTGCTCAACACAACATCTTTGGAAACCGAAATAGTCTCAACAACCCCATCAAGAGGAGGCAGAACGGGACACGACGCATGGGGATGCTTGTTCTCTAATTTCGTCAAAGTGTCCTCGCTCTTGGGCGCAACCCCAGATGATGTCAAAACTCTAATAGCAGCAGTGAAATGCCCATCACTAACTTTCCTCATACATTGCCTCCTGTTTAGCTCTTCTAAGCTAAGTTTCTTTTTGGCAATCTCATCAACTACCCCGAAAGAGTGGGAGCAAACCACACCATCTTGGATAACCTCTTTAACCAAGGTCTCATGTCCTCCGGGTTCCCTCCAAACTCGAAGGGCCCGCGTAATACCTCAACCTGACAACAACCTTTTCTTCTCAAACTTATTATCAGAGAGCTCTCTGTTAACTCTAAGAGTACATAATGGGACTAGGAGTAGTAGGACCCAAGAGGCAAGATCATGAGGGGAGGCAACAACTTTGTCAAGAGCAGCTTTAAGGCATCGTGAAAAGCTAAGACGATTGGGCTTGGGGATACTCTTTACGGTACGACATTTGTCGGCCAAAACTTCATGCAATAAATCAGTGTTGAAAGAAAAGGAAAAAGAAGCCCCACAAAAAGAAACTATATCACTTGAGCCATTGACAAAACTCCGATGGAGGTAGGATACCCTAAATATAAAACATAGGGCCATTGGCATGACCTTTACAACAAGGCCCTGAAACATCGAAATTGTCACTATGTCTGCAGCTCTTAGTGAATGCATGAGTACATAACCAAGTTCCACACATCCAAATTTTAAGACCTTGCAAAGTGTGTTCCAAAGCAGAATATAAACCAACATCACAACTTATAAGAAACTTATATCTCTCAACAACGGTCCCATCAACAAAATGCACAAGTTTAAAATGTTGGACGAGAGAACAAGCCTTCAAACCCTTACCTCCCCCATTCCTACAATTATCATGGCCGAAGAATGGACACTGGAAATACATAACAATTTTATCCGAAAGCTTTGGACGAAGCAAAACCAAAGCAACAGGCCAAAATCACAAATAAACCCACAAAAAACAAAAACCTGCAGCAAATTAAGTGGAACTCAAGACCTCAAAAAAGTTTATCGGCTAGATTATGAACATTACCACACCATCAAATTATGAACATTGGTTTGTTATATGTGAGCGCAGAAAAATTTGTTTTTCCTGTGTTTAAGTCTTGTTATCAGCAAAACTTCCCTCCATATAATGATTATGTTATATAGGATTTTATAAAATTCAAATAGTAAATCTAATATTTGTGCCTGTTTGAGGGGCTCAGTCGAGAGCTTACATCAGTCTTGCACGAATTGAAAAATCCTTTATAGGGTTTAAGTGTGTTAATTTTGTAAGATACTAAAAAGTGAATAGCTTGGGTATTAGTGCACTCATTGTTTATTTTGGGTAATTGAGTGTGCACTCATTATATAATGATCATTGTTAATTATATTATTAATCTATAATTACATTTTTCAAATTTGTTATTGTAGCAAAAATATTTGGTCTTACGTAAACTATTGAATTTTTTATTTTAAGTGTTTTTTCTTCTAATTTTCAACTGAAATTCAATTCAGGGGTCATTAATTTTCATGATTAATATTAAATATTACAACAGAGAGTAATTTAGTTTTCAAAATTTTAATAATTGGGCTTGTGATTTGTCTGATTAATATATCTTTAGCGTTTCTCTTCTTTTATATCATTTGGTGTTTTTTCTACCACTTCTGATGAAGTTAATATTGTATTTTCTTGAAGTTATAAAATGTTAAATAATCTTAATTTGTGTCATAACCCGGTAATTGGGTATATCATCCTCCATTAATAATAATTTATTTTTTCCTTTTCAAAACTATATCTTCTAAAAAATAAATCTTATTTATCTAAACCATATCATATTCAATTTTTTTATTATTATCTATCTAAATAAATTAACGTAAAAGATGTATAACACAATTCTTTCGTACCATGTTTAATTTTTTTTATCTATCTAAGCATATTTAAATTTTTTATACACTAACTAATTTATTTTATAACCTCTAATCACAAATCAATATTAAAAGACGCAATAGTCAGATGTATTTTATAATTTTATTATTAAATTTTTAATCTTGTTAATTAGTTCATTTTTAAAGTTTTGTTATAAGAAATATCTTACATCGTAAAGTTTAATACAATAGTTAAATCTACTATATTAATATATAGTAAATTTGTTATTTCCGACGGTCAAACAAAGTCCCAACTCAAGATGAATATATTGATTAATATCTTTGTGAATATATTGATTAATATCTTTGTGAAAGTAATATTTTTTCCAATATTGGACTTTTTTCTATGGGCCAAGTAAAAGCCCAACCTAAGATGAATATAATGGGGTATATCTTTGTGAATATATTGGATGAATATTTTTCAACAACCCCAAAAATTATGAAAAAAGATCCCATGAGGATGACTTGTCATATGAGGATAAGGACATATCCCCATCCTTCATTCCTTAACAACCCTACCCCATCCCAACCGTCCACGTGTCATAATCTTCCCCCAAATCTGATTTTTTTCTCTCTCTTCTGATTTCTCTCTCTTTCTTTCGTTCGATTCCGTCAAGCACTCAAGTTGCATCCAGATTTCTCCACCTGCTCGATTCCTCAAGCTCGTCTTGCTCGATTCGTCTTGCTTATTTCGTCTTTGCTCTCGATTCCTGCATCGATTCCGTCTTGTTCGCTCGTTTTCCTTCTCCGTTTAATAGAGTCTTCCATGAATTCCGTCGGCGGCGACTTCTCGCCCTCCGTCCAAAGCGGCTCTGCATCGATCCACTCTGGTAAGTGCTTCTTTTCTATTCGTCGGCGACTCCATGACTTATTAAGCACACAATGTCAGTTAGATTGAATCTGAACATGAAAACCTAGGTTTGCCCTGCTTTATAGTTGAATTGTTGCAGATGATGATTTGCAATTATGTTTCTGGTATGATTTTAGGTTAAATGTGTTATGTGCAAGTGTATTCGAGTTGTAATGTCTTGTATACTCATCCAATTCAAAGTTTTCATGTATATAAGAATTCTGGACGAACTAAATTGATTTTGCATTGGATTTGTATCTCTGATGCACTCCTAAGAAGTTTCTGTTGCACACACAAACTATAACTAGTGTATGATTTGAAATAATGTATTCAAGAAATAAGTGATGCACACATGAGGCATAACCATTGCACACATCAGACATAGTTGATGCACACAGAAGTATAAATGTGTTTTGTTCTTTCACAACAAGAAAACCTGTTTTTAGCAACGACAAAAATCATTGCAAAATAAACGAAGTCGTTGCGAAAACTATTTTTTGCAACGACTTTTGTCGTTGCCCGTAGTCAAAGGCTATTACAACGACTTTTTTCGTTTGGAAAAAAATAATATTTAGCAACGACTTTAGACTGTTGCTATAGATTTGTCGTTGCAAAAACCTTTTTAAAAATAATAATTTTTGATTTATGGTAACAAAATTTAGTCGTTGCAATAGATAAACAATATTTCACAACTTTTTTTGCAACGACATTTTTGTTGCCACAGATTTGTGGTTCCAACAATATTTCTCTCCAAAATCATAGCATTATTTTTTATAATCTTTTAGAAATTTGTTTAAAAGACGAATTAATTATGCTGCACAACATTACATAGAAAATCGTAATGAGAATAAATAATCAATCTCATTCAATAAAAAGGAGTATACATCATTCAAGAATTCTTGCACATAACAAAAAAATTACATCAAATAGGATCCTAAAACAGAAAATTCATTTCCTATTCATTATCTTGTAGTGTTACATGCAACATTAACTTACAACAAACAATATGACTGCAGTTGTGGATCATTACCATCTGTATGAACCTGCAGAGCAGAGCACACCAATAAGTGACGATAACACCTGAAGTGACATTAAAACATGAACAATATTTCATCTCAAAGTTCCAACAAAATCATGAAAGTGACTATATTTTGTATTGTAATTAGTAATTCAACGAGTTTCACCGGCTCTTGTACCTGCAACTATTCCCTGCATATACTAGCCAACATTGGTTCTATCAATACAGTCAACACAATTAGTTCTCACAACTCCGTTTTTTATTCTTCCAGGTTCAACACAATGCCTTTTGCACAAATTACTGTTTCTTCTGCACTTTCTTTCTGATGTTATGTTGACAGGTGGAGCAACTTCATAACTGAAGAATACAGTACAATCAATCGCTTCCTCAGCCATGTCATCCAAATGACTTAACACTGAAGCTCCTTCACTGAAAATTCAACATGATCATACTTCACCGAAATTATAGTTATGAAGATGAGACATAAGGAAGAGGTAAATTTACATTTTGAAGTGTCCATTCAAATCCAAGCTTTGAAACTTCAGTTCTTCATCCCTTGCCAGGTTTATCTTAGTAACAGCCTTATCAAATTCTATACTGAGAATCAATCAACTTTGCATCCAAACATATGGAGGAATGGGGAAAAAAGATCAGATATATAACCTGGAGAACATTCAATTGATATAAACATGAACATGGCAGAAGCATAGTGCTTGATTGAATGAAAGCAAGAGTTACGCAGATTTAAATTTCTAACTTAAAATTCTAAATTCAGTGCTCAATGTATGACCTTAGAAGACACAAGAATGTGCAACTAGATGCAAAGAAACATATTTGTTCAAAAAAATGTCATTCTTAGATTAGACAACAATTTTTTTTAAAAAAAACAGCAAGAAATTACCTTATCTTTTTAAAATCTACTTGCTTGGTAATTACTGAACATCAACTCATTATGCTGTGTTCAACTAAATTGAACAGATTATCATAAATGGCTATAGCTAAGCATACTTTGGATGCAAAGTTATGATTTAATTGAAAACAAAATGCCTTTTAGTAATGCCTATTATTGATCAACGTAGAATGTTAAATCCAAGCAAAGAAATTAATTAACCTGTAAACGTAGAATGTTAAAACAAAATGCCTTTTAGTAAGCATACTTTGGATACAAAATTAATTATCCTGTAAACACCATCTAAACATGAGACCATGTCATATTAGCCTTGATAACACATAAAATGGACCAACCCATTAATTTAAAGCATGTAATCCACAGGACAGTTGAGTATTAATAAGATGTTGATTTCCAGCATATAGGAATTTACTTCATAACGCATCAGTTAGCATCCTAGTATGAACACCTGATCATCAAATTTTGTAAAACTACATACAATTGTAGGCAACACAGAACCAAAAAGATCACACATGGCTTTCGGTGTAGACAAGTCGAGATCATTTAACCTTAAAGAGCCAATTTCTTCATTCGCAAGTCGCTGTCCTCTAAAGTATAGAACATTTGGCCGACATGACTCGAGTGTTCTACAGAACTACTCTACGCTAGGATTGGTTAGAGGCTGAACCTGTTACCAATCACAAAACACAACATTGTATCTTAAGAACTCAATTACAGCTTCTTTGGCAAACTTGATCACAAACAATTACCTCCAAATAACCACATGATGCTAATTCAGTAACAGGACCTTCTTGCAAACGTTTATCTTCTGAAACTCCACCACAAACAACGGTAAGTACACTATGCTTTGGAGCTCCTTGCATGTGGAGTGTCTGTCAGCAAGCAGAAAATCTGCAAAATTCACAAAATATAACTAAAGTGAATTCTGAATCTAATTTTACAATACCGAATGCAAAAATCACAAATTGGACCCTCCTAGACACATTATCATGAGGCTTCGTCAATGGAAGAAACTGAACTAATAACGGATTTTCAACATACATCTTTCCACGGACACTCTATTTAGCATCACTACACAGAGCACTCGAAACTGAGCTCGACGATTCTACACTCTATTTAGCATCACTACACAGGGCACTCGAAACTGATCCCGACGCATAAGCCCTAGCCGCCGAAACTCAAATTCCGCCACCATCTCTTCATTATCATCGATGCCATTTCTTCTTCTTGAGGGTGGGGAGGAAATAGGAGGCGCGTATAAAGAAGAGTGGGCGCGAATAAAGAAGAGTGAGGCGATGTCTTTGCTTTAGGGATTCGATTTGGACGGAGATGATGGCGGCGAGGGAGGAATGGTGAGAGATACAACGATGGAGAGTGTGGATGAGGAGGCGGAGAGAGAGGAGGACGGAGAGAGCGATGGAGGAGGAAGATGGAGACGAAGGAACTGTTGAGCGGCTAGGGTTTTTACAAAGATTTATGAGGATTTCAGCTTTTGTTCATTAGTTTTCGCAACGACAAATTATTCGCCTAAATAATCAACAATTTCTGCAACGACAATAGTCGTTACTTCAAGTATGTAATATGTATTGCAACGACAAGTTCCGTTACCTTATTTACATAGTTTGTTTTGCAACGACTTTTCTGTTGCAAAAAATGTAGACCAACTTTCAAATTTTCCCGCCAATATTTTCAAGGGAGGGAAATGAAATTTGTAGGTATTGCAACAACTATAGCAACGCTAAATACAAGTCGTTGCTAATAAAATGTTTTGCAACGACAAAATTTCATTCGTTGCTAAAAGTCGTTGCAATAAATGGTTTTTCTTGTAGTGTTTCATTCATTTTCAGGAGATGGAACTCATATTGAAGGAAGCATGTTCTCTATTTCTCCTGGAAGTTTAGCTCAGTTTTACACCCCTGAGTGCGATGTTGCCTTGACGCCATATGTTGGTCAGCTCTTTCCAACTCTTCTTCATGGCATGCAATTTTATGCATCTTATGCAAATGCGTGTGGTTTTTGCTACTCGCGTGTTCAACAAAGAAATTCAACGATTCAGAGAAAACAATTAAGTGGATGTATCTTTGTTGTTCGAGGGAAGGATTCAAATATGTATCCCCATTTGCAGATTTCAATCAAATAGGTGAGAATGTTGTCAAAAGAAGGACGTGTCTAATCGTTGTGGATGTGATGCGAAGATATGGCTTAGACATGTGTTGATGTTGTGGGAGAAGACGTTGATAAATTGAAACAGTTTTACCAGACCAAGTTAGCGTCCATCCTCCTGAACAAGCCAACAACAAGTTTAAGAAAACACGCCCTGGAAGTGGTCAAGAGATCGGGATTGAAAAGTCGAAGAAGCAAAAGAGGGCTTGTAAGATCTGCAAAAAGTTCGGACACAACATTAAGACATGCCCCCAATATGTGGATTAAATTTAAACTCATTGTTTTTTAGACTTATGTGTGTTTTAGACTCATGGTTTTGTAATATTCATTTTTTAGACTTATATATTATTGCAGGACATCTTTTGTTCAAAGTGATGCACACAGTAGAATAATCTCACGCACACAGGTGAAATATGTGATGCACACAATTGTTGTTTTGTGTTGCACACACTAGTTTTGTACTAGAAAGCAAAACTGAAGCAAGCACACATTAAAACCTTTGCACACAGATCCATTCTAGAGTAATAATATCATTCAACTCTAACAGTCATGCACACACATATTAAAACTAATGCACACACACATTAAAACCTTTGCACACAGAAACCAAAACTGATGCACACACACATTAAAACCTTTGCGCGAGATTTGTTTTGTGTTCCACACAGATGTACTACTTTTGTACTAGCCAAACACATATAACTAAGTCATGCACAATATAAACCATTCTCAATATATATACAAACTGGTGCGGATTTACATTATTTTGCCAACATAAGCGTAATATCCAACCACAAAAGATTTACTGTCAATATTCATCCACAACATTCATCAAAAACTAACTAGAATTTGTTTAAAACCTAACATTCAACTACCACTTACACATAATATTTCCTGTTTCTCCCTACTACATTGCAGTCTACGGTTTTTGCTCCCTTTGAATAATATGCGTCACATCTCGATGTGCATTGAATTCGCTGGTCAGTAGCTTGTAAAGGTACTTGACCCTTAGAGTGTCCAACAACTTCTTGTTTCCTTTTTTTAGGCCACTATTCCAATCGGATAGTCCCGTCCCCATGTACGTCTCCATGTGTCTGATAGCATATACCCCGCAATCTTTTTTGTTTCTGTTATCCCTCCAAGTCATTTCCAACCTCTCTTTTGGAACTTTTACTTCATCTTCTAACAGCAGAGCTTTGGCTATCATGTTGTTGTTCTTTAGGAATTGGATAAAATAATGTATCTGCAACAAAATAAGATATTTAATGCTTTAGTTATTTATTTCATTGTAATAATCAAATCATAATTATACTGTTTGTGTACTTACCAATGATTGCGGGATTGTGTCATATTTATCCTCTTCACCACTTGCTGAGTTATCTAGAATATGCACTTGTGGAGACTTGACATTTATAGCAATCACAAAGTAGTGCCCTTGGTTGTGTACAGTGAACATGAACTGAACAATTCAGAGAGAGTAAGGTGTTATGCACACAGAAGAAATATTTGATGCACACAGAAGAAAGATATGATGCACACAGAAGAAAGATATGATGCACACAAAAGAAAGATATGATGCACACAGAAGAAATATTTGATGCACACAAAAGAAAGGTATGATGCACACAGAATAAATATTTGATGCACACAAAAGAAAGATATGATGCACACAGAAGAAATATTTGATGCACACAATACAGAAAATAGAGTTTTTTTGATACACACACAGAATAAAACCTTTGCACACACAAATCAAAATTGATGCACACACACATTACAACCTTTGCACACACATCCATTCGATAGTTTTTTTTGATGCACACACAAACCAAAACTGATGCACACATACATTACAATCATTGCACACACAACTCATGCCCAAAATATTGAAGTTTATTTGATGCACACACATATTAAAACCTTTGCACACAGAAACCAAATCTGATGCACACACACATTAAAACATTTGCACACTCATCCATTCTAGAGTATTAATATTATTCTCTTATAAAAGTCATGCACACAATATTTGTAGTTTTTTTTTATGCACACACACAATAAAACCTTTGCACACACAAACCAAAACTGATGTACACATACATTACAACCTTTGCACACACAGCTCATGCCCAAAATATTGAACTTTATTTGATGCACACACATATTAAAACCTCTGCACACTCATCCATTATAGAGTATTAATATTATTCTCCTATAAAAGTCATGCACATAATATTTGATCACATATTTTCTTTCTAAAATGCATGCAAAACTGAGATGAATAGCACAAACAGTCATCCTCTTTAGAAGCAATTCATCAAACACCTTGCAGGCATGACATCCATTATTCTAAATTTCATTATAAGCCAGACATTCTCATCTTAAAGTTCCCGCAATTTAGATCAATAAACAAACAACCAGAGTTTTCGACTGCAGTAAACACGAATCAAAGCAATTAACAATATGATCCGAATTTAGAACTTCAATTCAACGTAACAATCAGCAAAATACCTGCTGAGCGGAAGACTCGTAGCATACCAGAATGAGAATAGGAAATTGAGACTGTGCTTCGCCTCCTTGCTCGCTCACTGTGCTTCGCCTCCTTGCTTCTCGCTCGCACGCTCGCTTTGCTCGCTCGCTCACTCCTTCAATCTCTCCTCCGCTCGCAATAAAACGAAAATGCAGTGGAATTAGGTCGAGAGGGAGGCAGTTGGAGTCGAAATCGTGGACGAGAGGGAGGCAGTTGGAGTCGAAATCGTGGACGAGAGGGAAATCGTGGAAGCTAGGTCGCGAGAGAAAATTTGGGGGAACTTGTTTTTGGGAGAGCTGAGATGTTTTTAAGAGAAGCGTCTGATTTTATTAGTGGGGGCCCCTCTTCTATAATTTGGGCCTTTGGATCAACTCCATCCTTAGTCCTTATCTAGAGGGTCATCCTCACCGGAATGGGACCCAAAAATTATATATATTATGATATGATATGATAGCTTTTTATGCATGTATATGAATGATAAATTTAACGATGATTAAAAATCCCCATTGGAGAATTTTAATAAAGAAATTGAAAAACAAAACGCAAATGGGGATGATAAGACTCGTCCCCTCATTGCCACTCCTACAACATGGGAAATAACATATCTATCTATCTTATATATTAAAGTTAATCCTTTTAGAGCTCTTAGAGTGATTTTACGCATAGTATGTTAAGCAATTACTATTTTATCTTTAATTTTAATTATTAATTGATTGTATAATTACATTAAAAATAAATCTTAAAAATTATATATATCATTCCTTTCAACAACCAAAATGCAAGCTATTCCATTTAGAATAAAAGTTATGTTGAAAGTTAATATATATTTTTAAGATAAAATTAGGATGATTTTCGATAATACAAATTAAGTCAAGTTACATACATAACTTTCATGAAATAAAATATATTTTTATAAATAGTCTTCAAAACGAAAAAGTTAATCTTAATTTGCTTATTTGATGAATGTTAACTTGAATTTTGGACGAACACGGATCAAAAGACATAAAATTTTCAAACTGATATTATTAAATTTCTTGTGTGTTGCACGGGCCACTACGCTAGTTTGCATTTATCTTCGAGTCAATGCTAGTTAAAATAAAGTCAAAATGTAAATATTCTCACTACAAGAAAACCAGCTTTCTGTGTCGAAATTATTCGTCGCCCAAAGCCATTTTTTTGTGACGAAATTAATTTCGTCGCTAGTCCGTCGCCTTAGGCGCGTCACACAAAGATTGGGCCACGTAAAATAATTTCGTAGCCAAAAGAAGTCCTATAATGACGAAAAGTTTTTGTCACTAATGTCTACTGTGACTTACAGATCTGTATGTTAAATTTCTGATTTTTTTTTTGGTGAAAAACATTTGAAAATATATGTTGTATCCGTATGACTTCTAGTCATACATATAGGGTTGTACATCCGGACCGGACCGGAATTTTCGAAACCTTGGACCGAAGAACGGACCGGTCCGGACTGGACCGGTCTTGGATTAGAATTTCTATTTCTTTTATTTTATATTATTTTAATAATTAAAAAATTAATTTTATTTATATTTTAATAATTAAAAAATTAATTTTATTTATATTTTAATAATTAAAAAATTAATTTTATTTATATTTTAATAATTAAAAAATTAATTTTATTTATATTTTAATTAATATATTGTATAGTTTAACATTATATTAATTTATTTTTCTTAAAAATATAACTAATATTTATATAAAAAATATTAAAATATACAAAACCGGTCCGGTCCGGTCCAAAATGGTCTTTTCCGGGTTTCGGACCGGTCTGTTCCAATAAGGAAATATTGTGGACCGAGGACTGGACCAGATTATTCCGGTACGGTCCGATTTTCCGGTCTGATTTTACGGTCCAGTCCGATTTTCCGGTCCGGGCCAATTCTGTACAACCCTACTCACATATATACTCTTTATTATAGTATCGGAACAGATTTGATCCTGATCAAAATCTTGGATTAATGATGTTTAACTATTAAGAAAATGAAATATCTACTCATACTCATTCAGTTGTTAGGATCTAGACACTACTTTATCCGAGTGTCATTTGAACTAGGTCAATTGTCAGCTTATTGCACTTACGAGAGAGTGTTAGCATAGAGTTATATTTTAAGTAGTCCATAGATTATTGCTTCTTATAGCCAATGGACTTTAGGATTGCTCCCACTGGAGTTCATTTGCGTCATGGCCTCTTAGTACTTGGGTTATTGTCTTTAGTGGCGTTTATTTTATAGTTTCGAAAACGGTAACGTAATGTAAACGAACTTAAACCACTTTCTTATAATGTGATACATTGGTTAAAAACTTAAAATAAACTCAAAATACATATTTTGTCTTTGAGGTCCAGAAATTATGCGTCAAAAAAGGGGAGAAGAGTGACTCACCCTTTTTCAAAATCCACCGTGCGGAACCAAAATACATCTTCGCGGTCGCCGTTGTATGGGAAAACAAGAAGACGGAGAGAATCAATTATAAATTTATCTATGAACATATATGACAATAAAAATGGTCTAGGTTCGTTTTTTTACGTTACCGTTTCAGTAATTGCAAAACAAATGTCACCGGCAATGTACTAATCTGGTGCGCTAAGATTCAGGGGTATACCTATGTTTTCCATTCTGAAGCCTTGCTCTGTTTGTTCCAAGGTCTTTGTGGGAGACATTTTTGGGGACCATGTCGTGTCATGTGCTGGAATTGTTGGTATTAAACACCGACACAATGTTGTTCACGATACGCTGGTGAATGTCTGTTTCCGTTCTGGGATATCAGTTGGTAAAGAGATTGACATTGGGGTGCGTGGGGGCGACGATAGACCACTTCGGCTTGCTGACAAGCTGCTTTACTCATGGGAGGGTGGGCTTGATGTTTGTGTTGGATATTTGTCCTCGTTGGATTGGATATTTTTTTATAGTAGTCCTACCATAATGACAGGCTAAAATCCCGTAAGCTCTACAACAAGTCTAAGTATGAATGTACGATGGTGAACGTTATTTGTCCTTGTTGTTCAGTGTACAATTTTTTAGATAAGGAAACTCACAGTTACAAATGGATATTAGATGTGCCCAATTTGAATCGTATTCTCAATCCCAGATCAGAAAGCTCAAATTGTATAATTCAATCATTTGCGAAATCAATCCAGACTATATACGAGTAGTTAACAGTTAACACTCATCCATTCATACATGATTATATATATACATCCTGGTGCTGCAGAAGTAGCAATGACAAAAACAGGAAACAAAACATAAATTACAAAAACTGATGGAAGTAATCAAGAAACAGGAGAAGGAAGAGGAAGGCGAGGAGGAGGAGAAGCGAAGGGCAAGCTTCGTAGTATAAGAAAACGGACTCTTCTCGGAAACGGAGCTCCGGCCACCAAATGTTCAAGCACTCTCGTCACTAACGCCGTGAACTCCTCCATCACCTCAGCAAGGGTCGCCACCTGCAACATCGTCTTCTTCTTCTTCTTTTTGTTGTTTTGCTTTGTGTGTTTTGGATTTGGTACTAGAAAGAGTGGGCGTATATAGTGGCCAAAGATCAGAAGAAGCGCCCCTGTTTTGGAGTCATACATGGTTTGGGTTGCTTGGTTTTCTTGCCTTTTATTTCTGTGTGCTTCTTTCTACACGTGTCTGCTCATCCTCATCCATCCGCGACTCTCTTTCTCGAATTATCTATCTCATTCATTTAAGTTTTTAGTTAGAGGTTATTCGTTTAAACCCCCTCTTATTTATTTATTGAAATTTGTAAGGTATTTCGCGTAATGATTTTAAACCACCCAAACGATCCTTTTCGTTAATACCCAAACCATAGTTCTGTTAGCATTACCGTCTAAATACGTGAAAAGACCAGACTACCCCTTTGTTTTTGTTAAAATTACACTAAAATTTTTTAGTGGGAGGAGGGTTGATTGAGACGAGGCATCGTGGGAGGTTGAAGACGATGAACATGGGGTTTGAACAATCAAGGGGCAGTCTGGTAATTTTTAGTGTAATTTTAACAAAAACCAAGGGACAGTCTGGTCTTTTCACATATTTAGACGGTAATGTTAACAGAATTATGGTTTTGGTGTGACTTTGTTAACGGAAGAACTTTTTTGGATGGTTTAAAATCATTACGCGAAATAAGAGTGATTCCTTGCAAATTTTAGTAAATAAACGGGTGGTTTAAACGAAAAACCTGTTTTAGTTAAACACAACATTTATCCGTCTTATTGGTTGATTTTTATAGGAACCAAGACGAGTTTTGATAAATATTTAAAAAGCTAAAGAAAAAAATGACATATGTGATGCCGAAATACATCTATAGATAAATTATTAAAATGTTGAAAATAATTGAACCAATCCCATCTCATATGGGTCCTCGTCTTTATCCTCTCCATGCCACTTACAACATTGTTGTGAACAGTTTGACCTACCTAAATAATTTATAATATCATGTCATCTGCAATCGACAAATTAGCATGCTACGAGTATGCTATTAGTAAACTTTTGTGTGATGTTTGTTAGCTGGTAGAAATAGTGGGGGTTTGTTAGATAAGATCGTTTATAAAAAGGGTGAGATTTCCATCAGGATGTCCCTCTAAATAATTATATCAACTAGTTCAGTCTCTCGTGCATCGCACGGATTTTATAAAATATAAGTTTAATTTAAATAAAAAAAATAGCTTCGGTTAAAATATTTTACGAAATTTATTTACCTTATGCAAATTTAGTATAAATTTTAAACATAATTGTCTAATTTAAATTATTATCTAAATAGATAAAGTAAAAAGATATCAATTCTTTAATATAATATTTTTGAATTAGTATGATAAATATTTTTAATAAAGAGAGTGTTAATCAAACATTTTTTAAATATTTAAATATATTTCAGTTTAAAGTATTTAAAATTTATAAATTATATGATAAATTTTCTATATAATTATTAAATAACAGTTTTAAAGGAAACTTGCGGTTTGTAGCAACGCAACACAGAGATTAGGAAATATCGTGTGATTTAAAATATAAAAAAAGAAATACAGAGATTAAGATTAAGGCTTGTCATATGGCGATCTAAGAAATTAGGACAAAAAATTAAAAGGCTTGTTGAAAGAGGGAATGCCATGTGACAAAAAAGGAGGATTACTTTAATAGTTTAATAGTAGATTATTTAAAGGTTTTACTTTATAAATTAGATTAATTTTCGTATTGTGTATGGGGTTTGCATAATTTTTTGTAAAAGTTAGATATTTAATATCAGATTTTATCTTAATAATTCATACAATTATATTTAGGCAAAATTGGATTAAATCGCCCGTTATATAGAAGATATAGTCCTAATTCCTAAACCACCAACTTTATTGAAAATTAATATTGACCACCAATAAAAACAGCTCAGTAAACAATTAACCATCCATTGTCGCCATTAACCCTTTTCTGTAAAAAAAAAACGTTATATGTGGGAATAATAACTTTCAGTGGAACAGTTGGTTTAAGGTAATATCGCCTGTAAATCCAAGTTCAATCCAATTAGATTTAGAGCAGTCAATCAAATTGGTTAAATAGGATTCAATCATTTCAGCTATATTTAAGTCCAAGCATACTCCTCCTTGAAGAGTCCCGTCGAGCCAATGTATTGGAAGGTCTTAGATATCTTAGAGGATATTATCTTTGGCACATATGGGTATTAGCAGATCTCAGTGTATATATATTAGGAAGACCTTTGTTTTAGTTTTCTTATTCTGCAAGCTTATGTATCTATATATACTGTACCTCTTACGCTAAATAAATCAACACAAATATTTTGCCTATCAAGTCTTAACATGGTATCGGAGCCAAAACCCTAAAACACAATACCGCCTCCCTCAGTTTATTTATTTTCGATCGTTTTCGATCCTCTTGCTCCGAGTCTTTGATTGTTTCGATCCAATACTCATGGCCATTGATGATGTTTCTTCGGCGTTGGTTCCAACATTGCCTTACTATCTCCATCCTGCGGATAATCCAGGGATGAACATCAGCACCGTCACCTTCAAAGGAGACAATTATCAAGCTTGGGAGAAAGCTCTTCGCACCGCTTTCAGGGCAAAGCGCAAACTTGGTTTTCTCGATGGAACCATACCTGCACCTGCTATCTCCTCCGACGAATACGATGATTGGGCCAGCGTGAATTCCATGTTGGTCGCTTGGATTCTTTAGTCCGTCGATCCCTCTCTCCGTGACTCTATTGCTTACTCTGACAACGTCAAATCACTTTGGGACGGCATGAAACAACGGTTCTCTCTCGGCAATGCTCCCCTCATCCATCAAATCCGCACCGAACTTGCTCGTTGCGAGCAGAATGGCCAACCAATCGTCGCTTATTATGGCAAACTTCAAAAACTCTGGTAAGAGTTGCAGAATTATGTAACCCCACCTCAATGTTGCTGCTTGAAACTTGAATGTTCTGTTCTTGCAGTTCTTACTAACGAACGGGCGGAAGAGCAGATTCATCAATTTTTGATGGGCTTGGATAGTGTTGTTTATGGCAATCTTCGTTCCAGCTTACTGTCCATGGAACCTGTGCCTCCACTCTATCGAGTTTACTCATTGGCAGTCCAGGAAGAACGACACCAGTCCATGAATTCTTCTCAGCCATCCCGATCTGATGCCCTTGCTTTGGCTGCAAAGGTACTATTTTCAGCCCCGACTCACAAACCATCGTCCTCTGATTCCAAGCCGTTGTGTTCTCACTGTGGCAAGCAAGGCCACTTGGCGACTTCTTGTTTCAATTAACCGAATCTGATCGCAAGGCGCTTACTCCCGCTCTTACTGATGGACAATGGTCTCAGATGTTTCAGATGATGAAAACCTTCCATGAGTCTCAACCCTCGAACGACAAAATCATGGGTAAGAATCAATGGATATTAGACACCGGCGCCTCTTATCACATGACCGGTGATAAGGAGCTATTGTTTGATCTCACAGAGATTGCTCCGACAATTATTACTTTGCCCGATGGCTCTCAGTCTACAGTCGTGCTAACCGGCACTTGCATCATTGGAAATATCCTACGTGTTCCTAATGTTTTATTTGTGCCTCATTTCACTTGCAACTTGCTATCCTTTGCTCAATTGACTGCATCTCACTCTTGAGTGACACTTACATCTCGGCTTGTTGTTATACAAGACCTAGATACGAGGACGGTGATTGGAGCCGGTGAACAAGAGGGCGGGGTTTATTGGTTACGAGTCGTTGCATCCACTACACCAAATTGTTCTGTTGCTCAGTCTGCGTCACCACAGTTATGGAACAAGAGATTAGGCCATGCGGCATATCAGTTTATTTCCAAGTTACCTTATGTTTCTAAATCAAGTTCTAGTCTAGATGAACCGTGTTCTATTTGTTTACAAGCTAAGCAAACCCGAGATTGTTTTCCTGTTAGCAGCAATAAAGCATCTGTTTCTTTTGAACTCATGCATGCTGACGTTTGGGGGCCCTATAGTACCCCATCTCTATGCGGATCTCGTTATTTCCTAACTATTGTCGACGATTATTCTCGGTGTGTCTGGGTTCATCTTATGGCGTCAAAAACTGAAGTAGGCCGACTTGTTCAAAAGTTTTGTGCATTTGCCTCTACACAATTTGGTCTCAATGTCAAACGCTTCCGCACCGATAATGGTACTAAATTTTTTTCTCTTCGGGAATATTTTGATACTCATGGCATTATTCTTGAGACCTCTTGTGTAGCTACACCCGAGCAAAATGGTCGTGTCGAGTGAAAGCATCATCACATCTTAAATGTAGCAAGAGCACTTCGCTTCCAAGCTTCCATGCCCATTCAGTTCTGGTGAGACTGTGTATTAAGTGATGCATATCTGATAAATCATACTCCTTCATCGCTTCTTAATGGCTTGTCTCCTTACGAACTTTTATATGGGAGTTCTCCTCGATATGACAACATTAAGGTCATCGGCTGTTTATGTTACGCATCTGTTCAGCCACGAAATCCAGATAAATTCTCCTCCCGGAGCCGTCGTTGTGTTCTTCTCGGTTATCCGTATCCAAAGAAAGGATGGAAGTTGTTTGATCTTGATACAAAAACCGTCTTCATCTCTAGAGATGTGGTGTTTACTGAGATTGTATTCCCATTCTCTGTTTCTCCTTCGGTTACAGAGCCCTCACCAAACGGCTTGTGTAGACCTACGTCCGCTTTCGAATGTGATGAACAACCGGAAATTATTTCAGATCAGCCCTCCTCTACAACTCCCTCGCCTCCACATATTTCAGATCAAACTGAACTTGTTGCACCAATCTCTGATGACAGGGAGGGCTCCTCCGATGCAGATGACAACCCTGTTGTTCCTTCTTCGCCTCCCTTAGATACTACTCGTCGAAGCACTCGGTCTCGCCAGACCTCTGTTCGACTTCAGGGATACATTTGCAACACGACTCAAGCAACGAACCCCCCCCCCTCCTCCTCATCGGACTCCATTAAGCCACCGTCCTCAGGTACCATTTATCCTCTTGTTAACTATGTAAACTGTGCAAGGTTTTCTTCCTCCCACTTGCAGTATGTTGCTGCTATAACGAAGTCATCCGAACCAAAATCATTTCAAGAGGCAGTCCGCTCGAAGTATTGGAGAGAGGCTATGCAGGCTGAACTATCGGCACTTGAAAACAACGGTACGTGGGAAATCGCTGCCTTACCCTCTGATAAGAAATCCATTGGATGCAAATGGGTTTTCCGGATTAAGCACAAAGCTGACGGTACCATCGAACATTACAAAGCTCGGTTGGTCGTTCTTGGTAATCGCCAAGTCGAGGGTATTGATTACATTGAAACTTTCGCACCAGTAGCTAAAATGACATCAGTCCGGGTATTTCTCTCTATAACAAGCGATTCGAGGTTGGTCGTTGCATCAAATGGACGTTCATAACGCCTTTTTACATGGCGATCTTGACGAAGAGGTGTATATGCGTCCACCTCCCGGTTTTCTCATTCCTTCAGGCAAGGTTTGCCGCTTTCGGAAATCCCTATATAGTCTTCGCCAAGCGCCTCGTAACTGGTTTTCTAAGTTGGCCTCTGCTCTTCGCCAATTCGGTTTTCAACAATCCAAGGGCGACTATTCACTTTTCTCATTGATCAACTCATCGTCATCACTCTTTATTCTAGTCTACGTTGATGACTTATTAATTGCTGGGGATTCTCATGTGGAGATAGCTCGTTTCAAAACCTATCTGCACCGTTGCTTTAAAATGAAGGACCTTGGGTCTCTTAAATATTTTTTAGGCATTGAGGTTGCTCATGGCCCGGATGGACTCGTCTTGTTTTAGCGCAAATATGCTCTCGACATTCTAAAAGAGGTTGGATTACTCGGCGCCCGCCATGCTGATTTCCCTATGCCACAGAACCACGAGCTTGGCAACTCTGCAGCTCCTCTTTACTCGGATTCTGAAAAGTACCGTCGTCTTGTTGGCCGCTTGATATACCTGACTATTACTCGTCCTGAGTTATGTTACTCCGTGCATATACTCTCGCAATTCATGCAAAACTCCCACGGTTGACCATTGGCACGCAGGGCTACGAGTACTACACTACATCAAGCGCAATCCGGGCCAAGGGCTACTTCTCTCACGCCATAGTGATCTTTCTCTGAAAACATTTTGCGACTCCGACTGGGCTGGTTGCAAGCGGTCTCGCCGGTCCCTTACTGGTCACTTCGTTCAGCTTGGGCATTCACCCATTTCTTGGAAAACGAAGAAGCAACACACTGTCTCTCGCTCATCGGCCGAGGCAGAATATCACTCTATGGCTTCGGCTTGCTGTGAAATTGTTTGGTTACGTTCGCTTCTCGCTTCTCTAGGTGTTCACTTGACATCTCCAACAAAGCTTTTTTGCGACAGTCAGGCCGCTCTACATATTGCTTCAAACCCGGCATTTCATGAACGTACGAAGCATATCGAAATTGATTGTCATTATGTTCGTGACTTATTACAGGAGGGTATCATCTCAACGTCTCATGTTCCTACCTCGGAGCAACCAACTGATATTTTTACAAAGGCATTGGGCAACCAACAATTCAACTATCTTCTTCGCACGTTGGGCATTATCGACTTACATGCTCCAACTTGAGGGGGCGTATTGGAAGATCTTAGATATCTTAGAGGATGTTATCTTTGGCACATATGGTTATTAGCAAATCTCAATGTATATATATTAGGAAGACCTTTGTTTTAGTTTTCTTATTCTGCAAGCTTAGGTATCTATATATACTGTAGCGTAAGACCTCTTACGCTGAATAAATCAACACAAATATTTTGCCTATCAAGTCTTAACACAATGAGTCCAGTCCATCCACCGAGACTGTACTTGTGGCTCAAGCACCAGCAACACCAACACCACTGGATCAGGCTCCCTTGTCGCCTTCTTAGAACCCTCCACTTGCAAACAACAACAATCCACGTGGACAAGGTCGAGGTCATGGCCGCGTCAGACTCTGTCCTTACTCTGCCCATAGTAGCCACCTATATAAATTAATGGAATAGGCCAATGTAAGTAGGGTTGTCAAAATTTGACCTGACCCAAAAAGTCCGACCGGCTTAACCGAAACCCAAAAAAACAAAAATGTTTATGTACGAGACGAATCTGACCCGGCCGACTAATTTCGAAACCCGAAAATAAGATTATCCCGTTCCTGCCCGAAATCCAAATTGTCCGACCTGATTTCGTCCGAAATCCGAAGTTGTCTAATCCGAACTTGTATGAAACCTGAAATTGTTTGAAATTGGTCAATTTATACTTAATTATTGACAATTAGTAATTCATACATATATTAATTAATTAGTTTTAAAATATTATTTTTACAACTAATCTTTTTATTTTCGAATAAATAAAAACCAAATTGATCATATTCTGATATGGCCAAACAAAATCGAGAGACCCCAAATGCGATCGGACTGAAAGTTGTCCGACCAAAATTAGTCTGAAACGCAAATCTCCACGGATAAATATGTGTCTTGTTTAACCCGACCCGACTTTTATGGGTCGTTTGTTTGTATACCTTGGGTATAGGGAATCGGTATGGGAATGAGCTAAACGTGTTTTTGTGTTTGGTAAAATAGGTATCAGTATAAGGAATGTGTATGAGTCATTCTCATACCAACAAATTACATAAGATCTCATACCCAAATAAATATCGAGGTATGACTTATACCTAAGTTTATAAGTCACCCTCCCTCTACCAAACACAAAGGGCTAAGAATCATTCAAACTCATTTCTCATATCCAACCGATTACTCATTCCAACCCGATTCTTATCTCAACACCAAACGAGCTCTAATAGTTTTCTTAGAATAATGACCGATCCGACTTGTTACAGATTTACTGCACAGTAAATCCAGTAGCAGGTTACTTCCCGGCTCCCGCGGTATCGTCTTCGCTCAGTTGTCTCTTTTTTCTTGCCGCCACGAGACGCCTTTCTATCTTCGTCAGTCTGGTTGCCGATTCTGCGATCTGCATTTCTCAGGCAATTCCACCATATTCGGCGACCGATCTACAGTAAGCGATTCCGTCATAGCTCGCCGGCGGCGCCGGTTCTCGGCAAGAGAGAGATGTCCGCGCAATCAGTTTCATTGGTGAGGCTATGGAGGACTGCTTTTCTCACTCTCAGAGACGAAACCCTATCTCCTCGATCTTCCGATACGTCCTTCTCCATTGCTCTCCTCGATGACCTAATTCTTTCTCAGTCTCGCTCCTTCGTATCCGCTTCTGCTCTACTCCCACCTGACGAGGTTTGTCCTTCATACTCCGAATTCTCAACTATCAATTACGTCGTTCCCTGTCCAGTCTTTTTCTGAAAATTGAATGTTTTGGTTAATGTAGGTGTCATCCGATCTACTGTTTCTCGCAGATTTGGGTGCGGCTAATTGTAATGAAAGTGCAGCTCAAGTCTTAGCCGCTGTTTGTGATTTGGTAAATTGTCAATGAGTTGTATTCTCATTTCTTGTCATTGTGCTATACTTACTTTAATTTCTCAATTGTGTTATCGTTGGTCGGTGTAGATCCGGGATATTGCTTTTACTGTCCCTCTTCCGCTCACTTCATCAGCTTGGACTCAGATGCTTGATTCTTTCGCCATATTGTTGAAGTTTTTCCTTCAAAGGAAGACGGTATCGTTAGGGGTTGCAGCTATTGATAAATCCGGTCTACTTTGTCTCGATATTACAAGGTCTCTATTTAGCACCAATTTCTGTAATATATTGCCATGTCTAATGCTTGTGCCAAAAACTTGCAAATCAGTTTGACCAAGCAAGAATATCGTGCTTCGTTAGCTGATTATCAGTTAAGACAATGTAAGGCAGTCTTGCTTTATTTGTAAAGTTAGAACTTAGAACAGTTCAAATGTTAGTTACAATACTCCACAGATTATTTATGAATTTAGCAATGGATGTAATATATATAGTTGTGGTCCTTCAGTTTTTTAATTTTATTGTATTTGCTCGATATGATTATTTCAGGCATCTCATTAGCGTGGCTCCACGGAGAAGTTCTTCTCATGAAAACATTCAGTTGTTGAAGTTTCTTCTCTCTATTATTCAGTGTTGCCACACTGAGTTATATACAGCTTCTAATGGTAGTAATGGAAGTTGCAAGTCTAATAACGGGACTTCCATTCCCAAGTGGAGCTACATATGGAAGGTTCAGAGCACTTCGTTTTGGATGGTTGGTGAGGTATTCTCAAATGTTGGATCTTCACTCCCTGTTGAGATCTGGCAGGCTGCTCTAGAGGTAATATATCTTATCCTGTTATGTTTGTTAATTATACTTAAATGAATTATAATTTGACCCTAGTTTCTCTTAATTAGGTCCTCAGGAAGATAGCAGATTTGTTGTCATCAAAGAATATTTATATGGAGGATAGTAACTTCTCCAGGTGTCGGTTCTCTTCTGAATTTAACATCGGCTGTTGAATCCGTTTTTCGGTGACAGAATTGAAATTGACTGGCCATTCCTGCTCTCATGCAGGTATTATGCTTCATTTCTGGACTGTCTTCATCTTGTTCTTGCAAATCGCAAAGGTTCTCTTTCTGATCATGTAAGTACATTAATCAGGTGATGTGACTAGGTGCTTAATCTTCTAGATTTTTTCTTCATATGATATGTCTCGCGTTTTTATCTCTATTCACTTTTATACATTCATTCTGGAATCAAATAATCACAGGTGGCCGCTCTTATAGCAACACTCCGGCTATTCTTGACATATGGATCAAGTAATGTCAAGGTATCGACAAGCCAGAAGAACAATAACTTGTTTTCTACAAGCTGCACTACGAGCTCTGGAGGGACAGCTAAGGCTAATTCTGGTGTCTACAAGCCACCTCACTTGCGTAATAGATTGGTTGAGCAATCTGCTGCTCAGCCTTCCAAAACTGCATCAAGCCATGCGGTTGATTTTACATCATCGGATTCCGATTATAGTGACAATGAGAGGCCAGCTGATGGATCTCAACCTGCAAGGAGCAGGAAGGCTAGAGCAGCTTCCCTAATGTGTATTCAGGTGATTCTCTTAGTTCCCTTCATTTTTTTTGTATTACTGTTACCAGTAGTAATGTAGCTGCTGTCAATTCCTTATGGGCCTCGTAAAGAAAAAATTGAGAAGTTACTTTCTTAATCTATTTGACGACTCCATGTGCTAGTTAGAATGAGAGTTGGTTTTGATGGTCTGATGTTATATGAATAGTAGCCTACTGAAACACCGGAAACGTGTAAGCATCCGGAAACAGTTTGGAAATGTTCATCATAATTGGCCAAAACGTATCCAGTTTCCTTCTTTCTTGAGGGAAGATTTCCTATTTCTAGTAGGCCGATACTTCCCCTTCATGACAATAATATTGCTAAAAACGATGAAATTTACACTTGACTACCCCTATTATTTACCCATCTCTCTGGCCTTTGTGCTTTCTTCCTCAACACCTCCTCCCACCTAGTGTCGGCATATGCCTACGTTCACCATCTACTGTAAACACCAGCCACAGCAACCGAGCCAACTCTACAATTAGAGCTTTTCATCGATCCTCTCTATACGCTCCCAGAACTGTGAATCACCTCTGCGTGCTCCCTCAAATCCCGTCCTGTAAATCACCTCCAGTCATCAACTACTCTTCTACTTGTCTTGCAAGTCCCAACAGTGGGATGTTTTTTAACACCTGATGTGGATTGTCGAACCGTGCTAATGACAATTTTAAAACAAAGTTGTACTCTTGAAAAAGATAGCTAGTTGTCGTATTTCTCATCTGATTTTGCAAGCAGGTAAAATATGCATTGAACTTGTCTCTGCTGAGTTTTTTTTATTCTGTTGATGTTACTGCTAAATCACCCCACTCTTGATTTGTTGCTTGTTATATTATTTGAACTTTTATCACGTAGTAGATGACTGGCTAACTAGATTCCTATGGATTTCTTTGGGAAGGATCTTTGTGAAGCTGATCCTAAGGCTTTCACTGCTCAATGGACAATGCTTTTGCCTACAAATGACGTGTTACATCCAAGGTGGACTTCTCTTGTCCAAGCTTAAACATTTTTTTTTTCCTGTCGCATGAAACAGAGATGTGATTCACTTTTCTTCATGTTTGTTTTTGTGTTTCTGCATTATTGACTGTCTTGATAGTTTAGTTGGGGATATAGTGAACTTTGTATTCCCCTCCCTGACCCTGACCATGAATTAGGTCACTCGTTTCTAATTTGTGGGTGATCACTGATGCTTCAGTATATATTTTGATTTTCCAAAGACCACGCTGATACGCCCCCCCCCCCTCTCCTTTTGGTGTCGTTCTATTGCAAGCAT
This sequence comes from Oxyria digyna, assembly GCA_029168935.1. Lineage (NCBI taxonomy): Eukaryota > Viridiplantae > Streptophyta > Magnoliopsida > Caryophyllales > Polygonaceae > Oxyria > Oxyria digyna. The sequence goes on along the minus strand of JAPVLV010000007.1, from coordinate 17,134,632 downwards.
GGAAACTTGACAGTCTTGTTTTAATAATTTAGTTTGTCGTGGGGTAGCCCTCTTAAATTCGTAATTCTTGAAGAATCATGATAATCCATAAGGCCATAACCACTACTTTATTACTTGTTCACGTGCAGGAAGTGTGAGACAACGTTGATGGCCTGCCTGATGTTTGATACATATCTGAAGGTATTAGTTGCCATAATAATTGCTAAGCGATAATAGGTTCCACTCTCTGTTTCTTTGGCATCCTCTATATGACCAGAATGATGCGCTCAAGTTAGTAATATAATGCAGCTAATGTCACCTGTGTTCTACTGACATTCACATCCCTGTTCCACTAATGATCAGGTTCGTCTTGCGGCTGCTTCAGCCATTGCAGCCATGATAGAAGGGGCTTCTTCTGTTATTCTACAGGTTGCTGAATACAAGGATTCCAGTAGATGTGGATCTTATTTGTCACTTTCAAGCTCTCTTGGTCATATACTGATGCAACTTCATACTGGTAAACAATTAACTAAAGATGAATAAATTGTGTTTGCTATTGGGTCTTTTTTTTCTTCCGGGCTCTTCGCGTGTGTTATAGTATGCCTTTCATCACATCTAAAAATTGTGCTTTTTCTCATCTGTTGGTTCTCGTCCTTTAGGCATTCTGCATTTGATTAAACATGAAGCGAATACTGGATTGTTGATGTCCTTGTTGAAGATACTCATGCTTCTGATAACGTCTACTCCGTAAGCATGCTTCTTCCATCCATCATAATGTAGAGTTACATTTTGCAATTTTAAACATTAAATGGTTCTTTCCAATGTTCATTTCTGTTACACTTATAGATTTATAGTTGAGTAGAGTCTTCCCCTTTTTTTTAAAAAAAAATTCTTTACTTCACAGATGCAAGATTTCTCCTGTTGATCTTAAGAGAAGATAGGGAACTCCTGAAGTGCTTTTTGCTTATGGTAGCTTACAAGTAGCAAATTAGTATGATTTAACTTTATGTTATCTCAGCAGTAGTCCCACTTTGGAGGTAATACAGTCTGGTGAAATTTGATACATGCACAAATACAGTCTAGTTAGGGGTTGTAATTTATCTAGTTCACAGAGAAAAAAAGCAGTTGATATGCTTAGGTACTTGATATTTTATAGTAATGAAGGAGGAATTCGAACATTCAAGAATTGCAGAAGCCTGGTATAAAACTGACCTTATGCACACGGTATTGTATTAAACTTAAACACAGGTGCACTTGAATTGCAGAAGCCTGGTATAAAACTGACCTTATGCACACGGTATTGTATTAAACTTAAACACAGGTCCATGTGTGCAAAATATGCAACATCTTCTATGGACAAGGAAATTATGGCCCTTTTCCATGTGTAGATAACCACTAATCTATCATGTCTATCTGCACCGGTTCTACTCTAGTGAATATGAAAGAAGCACGGAACCTGCCAAAATTTCATTATGAAAGTACATACGGAGTATCAGATTACTTCTATTCTTATAGGATCTTGAAAAATTTATTCTTGTAATATGGTCAAATTTTGCAGTAGCTAAAGCGATTACGAGATGATGTCATCATATTTTTTTATTGATTATGGTCAATTGGTCATAGGGAAACCAAGCTAGTTAACCAACCCTTCGTTCATACCTATGAAACAGGAAGGTAGTTCCTAGAAGAAAAAATGCTTAGCTTCTATTGTTGTGTTCTGCTACTAGTAAGGCAAACTGAATTTATTTGGGCATCTACGCTACATCTCCACATTCATGTTTAATAATGGTATAGGTATTCAAGGATGCCTCCGGAACTACTACCAATGGTCCTTTTATCTCTACATGAAAGGATTGTGGAAGGATTTTGTGTCAGAAGTGATCAAACTGGTTTGCAGGTTAGCTTGCTGGAATACTAGTGTGTCCCTTACTTTCTTCTCCATTCGTACTTTCTTTGAGTAGATTCTCTTCTTCTCTTACTTCCTTCAGGCCATTGCTCTTGGCTGTGTAACTGCTCTTGTATCTGTCTCACCGTGTTCTGCCCTTGTCGAAGTGATGTTTCAAGATGAAATATCAAGAGGTTTGTACAAACCTGTGACCCAAGCTGTAGTCCTTTTACTTGGAAAGTAGGAAGTTATATCCACCTTGTTTGCCTGCTCTTGAGTTGTGAGTGAAGTATATGTCTTATGGGTGTAAGTTATGCTATGTTTCTGAAAGCCTTGTTGTATCCATAATTATGTGTTTTTTCCCAATAGAATAGGTTGTAGATGAAATTCCTTTTAGAGGGTGGTTTGACAATTTTTTGAAGGAAAAAGGTCATTTCTCAAGAAAATACCAAATCCCTCCGAGTAACGAAGAACTTTGTAACTTGAAAAAAATGTGACTTCAGATGTTACTTTTTAGTTCTATATACATTCAGGATTTTTAAATCTTCATGCTTACAAAGACGAACTGCATAGGTCAAGTTTGTGCGTCTATACTCCAGTTCAATTGTATCATTTATTAGTGACATTTTGACCTTCAACATTTCTAAGATGCACGGTGCTTCTTGAAACAATACTGAAAACACTTCTGTAGAGTGATCATATCTTAAATGCTACTAGTGATTGCTTTTTGTTGGGTATGATGCAATGATTTGATTGGATGCTCTTGTTTCTTTTCACGCTAATGCTATATATTTTTAGTACATTTGAAATTTTCTAGGTTTTACTATTGGGAAGCAAGGATGTGGTGTTTTGAGCACTCTGTTTCAACATGCTGACTGGTCAAGAAATCCTGCAATAAGTTTTGAGGCGCTGCAGGTAACCACAGACCTTCAAATAAGTAGATTGGTGTAAATGCGTAGTAACTCTTAGATATCACATTCCGTTTGCTGTTGCCACCGGTCCAGATCGGTTTGAGCACAGGCTGAACCAAATCCTCTGCATCTTGATACTGGGAGGTTACAAGAATTTTTTATGGCCCTGTTGGTTTTGGACGAATTTGCATGTGTTTCCTCTCTTTCTTGGGATTCTTTCTCATCCTTTATCAAGTCCTAGTAGCTTTCTCCTTCCTGATGATGAAGTTGATATTTTGGCTCTGTTCCTCCTCAAAACAGCTTATAGATTAAATAAGTATCCTTGATTTATAACAACACTGATTTGTTTTCTAGTTATGATGTTTGTTTGTTTTCTTTAAGCATAATTCTCATGCATCAAAGAAGTAATATGAAATCTCTTTCCTGTTGCAGGCCCTTAGAGCCGTGTGTCACAATTATCCTGATTCAGTGCTTGCTTGTTGGTTGCAAGTTTCAGGCCTTCTTAAAGCTTATCTGAGGCCTGATGCTGTCGAAGTTCCTTTAGATAATGGACCTGTTGGAAGTGGTGGTGGATTGAATATGGAAAAGGTCACTGCAGCGGCTGTCAAGGTATAGCATCTTGCCATATTAAATGTATTCAGTATATTATTTCTTGTATTTGGAGCTGAAAATCAACAAACAATGAACTGTATGTGGCTTGCTGTGTCTTTGTGTTGCAAAGTTATCTGAAAGGTTTCATATACTTTTACTTGTCTATATCAACCCATATCCAGGAAGAGAAAACTATGCTATACAAGCAGATATGTCTAGTTTGCGATTTTGCGAAATTTCTGCAACTACGTGTTAGCATGGTTAACTGTAAAACATGTCTTCCTGCTAACTGGTATTCTGTTTAAAGTTAACACCTGCTGTCAGATCCCTTGTATGGATATATTAATCTTTGCCTATTTTCCAGGCATTGGATGAGTTTCTTCGTGCAGTGACTGGATTCAGAGGAACCGAGGATGTTGATGGTGACAAGGTAGTTGAAATCCCCTTTTCTGATGATCTTAAAAGGGATAAGAGAATTTCATCAGCACCATCATATGGGGCGGAGAGTCTGAAGGATACTTCTGATGAGTCAAAGGCATGCACATCAGGAGCTGTGGAGTGGGATGAAGCAATTGAAAAGCATCTTGCCTTGACTTTGCGTCATACATCTGCAATGGTCAGTTGTCATATAACTAATTATATTGACATAGGCATTTTGTGATAAGATTGCAATCTCCAAACATGTCATATGACCAAGAGTCAATCACATATGTATCTACCCATATTTAAAAGCGAGCTCAGAGCAGGGTTTCTACATTCCTTTTCTAGATTCACCCCTAATACTCTTTTAACTAGTAAGCTGAAGTTACTGCTACCATCCTAGCTGACACAAAGTAGCCAAAACCACTCAGTGTAAGAGAAAATCAATTTTTTATTACTAGTAAAATATAAATATCACTGCATTTTTTTTTTCCATTTTTGTTCAACAAGTAAAGATTCCACTTTATCAAAATGCTGTAACACTGCTCATCAATTTTTTCTCGTTTGTATATTTTTTATCTCTATCTTCATTATTTGTTTACTACTGTGCCAGTTCAATTTCCATTGAAGTCTTTTTTATTAATCAATTTTTATTAATCAAACGTGTCCAAATTGCTCGCCTTGATATCACATTAGTATGTTCCTCTATATTCTCCCCACACTTCTTTTTATCTGAAATGTCTATGTCTTCTGACTCCCTCTTTTTTCTGTTTGCTTCTTGTTTTTGTACATGGAAGGTCAGGGCTGCGTCAGTTACTTGTTTCGCTGGCATAACTTCTGCTGCTTTCTTTTCTCTCACAGAGAAGAAACAGAATTTTATTCTTTTATCCTGCGTAAGATTGCTCATTGTTTACTTCTTTCCATAATAGTCATTAGTTGGATATGTTTATCTTTTGTCAGATTGTTCATTCTTGAGTTAAACATTTCAGATAGATGCTGCCATGAAAGATGAGGTTCCTTCAGTCAGATCAGCTGCTTGTCGGGCCATTGGTGTTCTTGCATGTTTCCCTGAAATTTCCAAGAGGTCAGTATCAGATGAAATCATGAGGCATCTTTCAAAAATCATCTAGTTTGTGGATTTCTAACCTGTATATTTATCATATAGTGCAGAGATCCTTAAAAAATTTGTTAATGCAGCGGAGATCAACACCCGTCATCACTTAATCTCAGTATGTTGCTGGTCAACTTACTCACTTCATCATATACAGTTTCTGTATAATTGTATATCAATTTGAGTGTTTTTGTTGATGTTCTTCAGGTCCGTATTCCAGCATCTTGGGCCATAGCAAACATATGTGATTCATCACGCCACTGCTTTGATTCTTTTTTAGGTTAGTTCAGTACCTGTAAAGGCTAACTGAATAAAATTTGCTCAAAGATGATACAAAAGCTTACTCACTTCGACCGCTGGGCTCTCTTAAGCTGTGGAAATATTTTTCTTAATAGCAATGTTAATATTCTACACTAAAGTTGCTATTCGTGTATTCTTGATTCTAGGTTTCCAGTTGAATTTCAAAATTGTGGAATCATTATCTAGATGTGCTCTGCGGCTTACAAAAGATGGGGATAAGGTAATTTGACTGGTCGTTCAACTATATCTGCAGCTCCTTTTTAAATTTGTCAAATGCTTCTCTTTAGGTTGTTTCTACCTAATGTTTCTTATTCTATGCATCCTTCTTTCAAATCAACATTTATCAGCATTAATAAAATAAGAAATAAAGTTAGATAGAAGGAGCTGTAGATTCTGTACACTTCAGTTGTGAATTCCATTCAGTCCGTATTTATAAATCTGGAAGGAAAATTAAAAGAGTACTTTGTTTTCTTGATCAGGTCAAGATCTCTGAATTTGTTCTTATTGCTGCTTGTGCCTTCTTTACTGTTAATTTCGTGTAATATCTACAAGAATCCTTATCTACAGGTTAAATCAAATGCCGTGAGAGCTCTGGGGAATATTGCTAGGGTTGTGCCATTTTCCAGTCGTGCAACCTGCAATTTTGGGAAGGTTCCAGCAAGACATAGTCAGGGGGATGACCTCATTGGTGTATCTGCCTTGGATTCATCACTACCTAACTCTATGGGCAATATAAATTTGCTTGAGCAAATTGTGCAGGCATTTCTATCATGCATCACAACAGGGAATGTGAAGGTACAGGACTTCATTTCTCAATGCCATATGCGAAACGACTCTTTCTTACATCTCAAGCTGTTAATCTATAGGTCCAATGGAATGTATGTCATGCATTGAGCAATTTATTTCTCAACGAGAGGGTGCAGATGCAACACATAGAATGGTAAGTTTATTGAATTCAATCTTCAACACTTGTTGGGGTAAGGAAATACCAATCCCGACCACCCCATACCCCGTTTTTCGGGATAAATGGGGTTTGATGTTGTTGTGTAATCTTCAACACTTGTGTGATTTACCTCTTTAATCTTTATTAAACATTTTGTTTTGCTCATTGCAACTAATTGTATTTCCTTTTGTCAGGGCACCATCTGTATATAGTGTTCTTCTGGTATTGCTTCGTGATTCTTCAAATTTTAAAATAAGGATACAAGCTGCTGCCGCTTTGGCTGTGCCATCTGCAATGCTTGGTGAGTAGCAAATAATTTTGCTTCCCTGGAATTATCAGCTGCAACTACATTAGTTTTTGTTTACATAAATTATGCTTGATTATCCATTGTATAAATCATAGCTGTTTTTGTTTTTGAACTGAAAGAAAAGGACAACCTCCAGTAAATTGGGTTTCTTTAGTGATTGTTTTTACACAACATAGCCCGAGTTCAGTTTGATCTAAGGGCATATGCTTATATTCTACTTTGATTTCTCTCTTCTGCAGATTATGGAAGATCATTCTCAGACGTTGTTCAAGGAGTCGAACACGTTGTTGAGAATTTAGGCTCTAATCACAGTTCAACCCCGTCAAATTTCAAGTATAGAGTTTCACTGGAGAAACAGGTCAATATATAGGATTATTTACTAATCATGATTTTAATTAACTTTGGCCCCCCTCCCTTGGTCTTAAATCTCTGTATCATGGTACTCAATGCGATTTTGAGCTGAAAATTTCACCATTTCCTGGGAAATTAATGGGTGTATCATACACTGCTGTTTTTTTTGCATGTATGGGCATACAAGTAACTTTTGGAAGTTCTGACTCCTGCCTTCTTAATGTCTGACCTAAAGCAACTTAATGTTTTTTTCATACTTTTTAGCTGCACAAATTGTGGTGGTCCAATCTATTTCTATTCTGCCTTCAAGTCCAAAACCTATAAAGAGTAGAAGGAAGAAGATTGTTTGCATTGTCTACACCAAACTCAAAATATGAGAGATAGATAGAAGATAACCATATAAATCTACTTCGATGAAGTCTTAGGAACTTATATTGAGCATCTAATGTTGCATGCATCTAGATTGGAATCAATCAGTATCGTGGCACTGGAACTATTTTTGATGTTTCTAGTCTTATTCTTAGGTCATTATCTTGTATAATTTCTTTTTAATTGTTTTTATCTTCTTCGTTGCAGCTAACCTTAACCTTGCTGCATATGCTTGGCCTCTGTTCAAATGAAATTGATGAACCCTTAAAGGAATTTCTCACTAAAGTAAGCAGTTTACTCCCTTCCAGTTTGCCGCAGTTAATATTTCCTTTTCTTTGCTCTTGGTTATACATCTAACAGAAAGAAAAAAAACTACAGTGAAGTATATCTAAATACCCAACTGAACTGATCATGAACAATAAACAAATCAATAAATATTTTACGAGTAAATATCTTTCATGATCAATTCTTTTTTGTGTGTTTGATATCTAATCTTGTTGGCATGCATCCTTGTAGAAAGTATCATTCCTGGAAGAGTGGTTCATGCTTCTTTGCTCATCTCTCAAGGAGATAGATACTACAGAGAACACTGAAGTGCAATCTAAATCAGACCAAAAATATGATTTAATCTCCAGGGCAATGATGTCGGTAATCGAAGTGTACGAAGGGAAAGACCAGATGGCTCATGCACGAAGGATTAGGAAGGTGCTTAGCTATCTACAAGATAACAACAATAAATGATAGATGAAACATGACTTCACTGTCATCAATTGACTCACAATCTTTGATTATTAACTTATTGTTGTATATATTCAAGTGAGGTCTGTTTGTATAATTATACGAGCAATCTGCTGTCATGATGTTAGCTTCAACTCGCTGTATGCGCTATTTATTTATGTTTTGGGTCAAGCTGTGAGCTATTTCTTGTAAATACAGAATAGCTACTTTTGGCTATACCGTGTTTTTCCCAGGTAAATTCTGTTGGATCTTTATGGAGAAAAAAATTGTATACATAAGCTCAGTTGCGATATGGCATGTAATTCATTTTATTTAATTTAAACATTGGCTTTTGCACAATTTATTGAGTCGGTATACGATTCTGTAACAGTGTAATCATTTTATGCTCTTTGGTAACGATAACTACAAATATCGAGTTTGCATATTCTTATAATCCGCTTAGAAAGCAACTGGTTCACTGCGTCATTTCCTCAACACATGGCAATTGAACATATTACCGGAATGCTGCATTTTATACATAATGCAACACAGGGTTTTCATGTTTCCCCTCTTTTTTTTGGTGGAAGAAAAGGGTTTTCATATTTTCATTACACGAAGGAAGTGTTTTTCATATCACTGCCAAACAATTCCCATGCCTATTCTTTCTTCTTTTATCTGTTGCAACTTCAAATATCAGTTTTGTGGACAAATAAGTGATGAAAATGTGTGCACCTTAAATTGGCAATAAAGAAACTGAAAAAAATTAAAATTAGAAAGGAAACAAGAAGAAGGGTAAAGATACTTTTTAGGCCTTACGAATCTCCTACAATTACTCACTCTGTTGCTCTTTCTAAACAAACTCTTGACTTTCTCTACTAAGTGAAAAAATGAACAAAACAAAAACAACAAATAACAACCTTTCCTTCTTCCTACAATTCCGGTCTTCTCCTTGTAGTTTTTGCCCTTTTCTCATCCTTCCCGTCCTCCAATCTTTCATTATTATTTCTGCTCAAAGATCCCCTTTTAATGAAGATTGTAACCAAATCATAAGAAAGTAGCCTGATTCTAGTGCTGTATTACTCTTACAAGTTCATGTATTCTTGATCCCTGGTTAGTTTTGTTGATCCTATAATAAAACATTAGCGTTATGATACTCTCCTGATAATCAAATGTATGGCTTTCATCTAACTTGTATTTTCATCAGATTATTGTGTTAAAGGTCTACTTTATAAATGGCAAGAGAGCGAAGTGGATCACCTCGACCAAATCTAATGGAAGTAAAGCAGAATCAATTAACATGGATCTTAATAGTAACTGGCCTTTGCATCATGTTCTACGTTCTAGGCGCATGGCAGAACCGAGTCCCCTCAATCTCAAACAACCTCCAAGAACAACTCGGTGCACGAGAGAATTGCCAACCACTCAAAACTGAATCAACCCCTTCACCTCCAGCAGAATTAACCCTAGATTTTGATTCTCACCATCAAGTGGAAACAAATATTTCTGAGAATTCAGCAAATGAATCGCCATTTCCACCCTGCAACATGTCTCTAAGTGAGTACACTCCCTGTCAGTACCCAAATAGGAGCAGAAAGTTTCCTAGAGAGCATCTTAAATATAGAGAAAGGCATTGTCCTAAAGAAGAAGATCAATTGCTGTGCTTGATACCTGCTCCTCCAAAGTATAAGACGCCATTTAAGTGGCCACTTAGCAGAGAATATGTATGGTATGACAATATTCCTCATAAGGAGCTTAGTATTGAGAAAGCTGTGCAGAATTGGATTCAGTTGGAAGGTGACAGATTCAGGTTTCCTGGAGGAGGCACCATGTTTCCACACGGAGCTGATGCCTATATTGATGAGATCAATACTCTTATTCCTCTTACTAATGGAAAAATCCGAACCGCCATTGATACTGGTTGTGGGGTAATGAAAATCTTACAAAACTATTTTATTTAGCTCAACTTATTTTTGCTTGTTCAAATCATATGAATGTGTAAGATGAACTTATATTCCAACAAATCATATTGCATTTCTTAATGATCAGGTTGCGAGTTGGGGCGCCTACTTGCTAAAAAGAGACATAATCGCCATGTCATTCGCTCCACGAGACACACATGAAGCACAAGTAGAATTTGCGCTAGAAAGAGGAGTTCCCGCCATGATTGGAGTCATGGGCTCACAAAGGCTTTCTTATCCTGCACGGGTTTTCGATATGGCTCATTGCTCGCGGTGCCTCATTCCTTGGGGTGAATATGGTACACTTCTTCTCTTAGCTTCAACTCCAAGGAACAAATGCACCATTTTTGAATGAACAACAAAATAATGCCTTTTTTTGCAGGTGGGTTGTATCTAATTGAAGTGGACAGAATCCTAAGACCAGGTGGCTACTGGATTCTGTCTGGACCTCCTATAAACTGGAAACAAAACTGGGTAGGCTGGAACAGGACACAAGATGACCTAAAACATGAACAAGACGGCATTGAAGATGTTGCCAAGAGATTGTGTTGGACTAAAGTAACTGAGACCCATGATTTCTCCATCTGGCAAAAGCCCATAAACCATCTCCAATGCACCAATTCTTCTAATTTCTGCGAATCAGGAAATGCTGATTCTTCCTGGTAAGGCTAAAAATCATTACTGCAACTCTATCATAACAAATTCTTGAAAATTTACACTAACAGAAAAAAAGAAAACAGGTACAAGGAAATGGAGAGTTGCATTACTCCGATGCCTGAGGTGAAGAGCTCAAGTGAGACGGCAGGAGGTGCAGTGGAGAAGTGGCCGGAGAGGGCATCGGCGGTTCCTCCAAGGATTATGCGAGGATCGATTCCAGGAGTGACAGCTGAGGCATTTAGAGAAGATGAACAGTTGTGGAAAGATAGGGTTTTGCATTACAAGCAAGTGTTGGGAGTTTTACCGAAAGGAAGATATAGGAATGTGATGGATATGAATGCTAACTTTGGTGGATTTGCTGCTGCTTTGATTAAGTTTCCTGTGTGGGTTATGAATGTGGTTCCTGCAGGGTCGGATCCGGATACATTAGGGGTTATCTATGAACGTGGGTTTATTGGAACGTACCATGACTGGTGTCAAGCTTTTTCAACATATCCTAGGACTTATGATCTCATTCATGCTGGTGGAGTCATGAGCTACTACCAAGATAGGTACAATTCTCTTTATCTTCACATGACTTGTGTTTAGGATGTAATTATGCTAGGTGTGATACCAAATATGCCCTTATAAGACAATAATCATAGACTTGAAAACTAATTAATGAGATGTTTCATATAATGTTGTTGTAGGTGTGATATGAAGTATATTATGCTCGAGCTAGACAGAATTCTAAGGCCAGAAGGAGCAGTGATATTCAGAGACACTGTTGAGGTTTTAGTGCAGGTAGAAGCTCTCGCGAGTAGAATGAAGTGGAGAAGTCAAATCATTGACCATGAAAGCGGACCCTATAATCCTGAGAAAATACTCATTGCAGTTAAGACTTATTGGACAGGTAAAGTCACGGATAAACAATACTAGCTAAGTATGTATTAGCTTGATTTGTAAGAGTGATTATTTTGCGAAAGTCTATGTTTTTCCCAGCAGCTAGTCTGCGAATTGTTCAAGCAACTAAGAATTGTTATCTTTAAAAGTTGCAATTTCGTTCTTGTGGACTCGTGTACTGTCGAGCTCGCAGTTTTGTTTAATGTATTGAAAACACCTCAAAGAGATGCCCCTCAAGTAAAACTTCAAAGAAGGTGAACATGGTTTTTTATATACCTAGAGTGTGTACTTAGGTCGGTCCTAAATTTTTGGAGGCCCGCGATAATATATTCAGGGTTTATCCTCGTATATATTATTTAATTATTTTTTTAAAATGACCACTTAAGATTGATAAGTATCCCCCACAACACAACACTCACGTGAAAATCAAAATCACAATCTCCTACAGAAAAGTGGTTTGTCATTGCTAACTAAAAGAACAGGATTCTTATATACCGCCCGACACTTTATTCAAACAACGCCGGGTCACTCGCGTTCTGCGAGGACACGTACACTCGCGTTCTGCGAGATTAGCAAAAAATTAGGTTAATTACATGCATGCTAATCTCGCGTTCTGCGAGTGCACGTGTCCTCGCGTTCTGCGAGTGTACGTGTCCTCGCAGAACGCGAGCTTAGCATGTCAGATTGACGTTGTTGTGCGCCATTACTACATGTCTTGTCCCCACCTAACTATAATAACTACCCCCTTATTTTAAGTATTCCGTAACACCTATTAACCCTACCCTAACACCTCTTTTTATCATCTTTCACCTCTTTCACCCTCCATTAAAACCCATTTTCAAAACCTTAAAACTTCAAAACACTCTAAAAACACCTAAAATAATGGAAGATGAAGAGGAATTCAACAAAGGAGGGAATGAAGATGGTGGTTCATCAAGTTACCATTCAAATGAGGTAATGTTCTTACTTAATTTTTGAATTTTAATTTGTTTTGCACCATTAAGAGCTAAAATGAACTTATTATGTTGTATTTCATGTTAAATCTAGTAGTAGTGGTAAGTGTTGAAGAGATGACTTTTGCATATAATGTCAAAAACTTAGATGTGTTCATGTTTTTAGGGTTTTTATGGTTTTGAATGTAGGAACTCATGTTATGTTAAATTATCCCGTTCAATAACTAGTTTCAGGAAATAGCAACTTCTCGCGTTCTGCGAGAGGAAGCCACTCGCAGAACGCGAGAAGTGCCTCCCTCGCAGAACGCGAGAAGTTGCACATTACAGAGTATTAACAGAAGCATTGTGTATAGGTGAATTTTTCTTTGTTCACTGGATTGAATGCAATCCAGTTGAATGACTACACCTACCCCTCGCGGAATACGGTGCCCGTTTCGCCACCGTCATTTGATTTAGGGATTGACGACTTTGGATATTATCATCAACCATCTTTATATGAACAACATGTGCCATCTACATATGAATTGCCTGTGCCATCTACTTATGAGTTGCCCGTGCCATCTACTTATGAATTGCCATGTACATATGAGGTGCCATCAAGCTATGATGCGTTTCATTCACAATTTGCTAACCCACCAACAAACGTAGGAGAGGAGATGTGTTTTCTTCCCTCTTTACGCACTGCACCAAAGTTTGATAGTCCCGTATGTGAGGAAGAGGTTGTTTCTAGGGATTATTCGGAATATTTCACTACGGAGCAAGTGTTTGCCTCTAAGGAGATTGGTCATTTGTGGGCTTTGAATGTTGCAAAGCAACACAAGTTTATGATCTCTATTGGAAGGACTGTACCAGCTAAACTGGGGCAAAGTGGTAAGATTCAAATCATTTGTGAGAAAGGGGGAAGCCATAGGCCTAAAGGTGTCGGTGTTAGATCAAACACAAAGAGCAAGAAAACGGGGTGTAAATTTCAGTTGAAGCTCATGGAGAACCGGGTTGAAGAGAATTGGAGATTAGTGGTTGTTTGTGGTTTGCACAACCATCCTATTGGAGATAGTTTGGTCGGGAATGCATTTGCCGGGAGGCCAACCCCGGATCAAAAGAAAAAGGTTCGTGAGATGGTACTTTCACATTGTTCTCCAAATCAGATTTACACTGAGATAAACAAGGATCCCGGAAGTTGCACAAAGAAGAACCAAGTGTACAATTTGGTAAGACATATAAGGGAAGAGGAAATGGAAGGTAGAACCGTGGTTCAAGAATTCTTTCACCAATGCAAAGAGAGCAACTACTTCATGGAGTATAGGCCAAGTGCAACGAACCCTTCGATAATAGGCGACTTGTTCTTTGCTAGCCCCGAATCAATGAAACTCTTAAAGGCGTTTCCATATGTCCTTTTGATGGACTCGACTTATAGCACGAACAGGTAAGTATTTATCATTCTGTTTTTATGTTGTATTTATCTTACTGTATTTTGGTTCCAGGTACAATGTTCCCTTCCTGGAGATAGTCGGTTTGACTTCTACATGGAAGAATTTTGTTGTGTGCGGGGTATGGTTAGAGGCTGAGAGCGAGGATAGTTATTTATGGGCGTTGCAGCAGCTGCAGACGATGTATTTGAGAATAGGAGCATCGCCTACTTGCTTCGTCACTGACCGTGAGATGGCTCTTATGAATGCAACAGACAAGTTATGGCCAAATGCAAAGTTTCTCTTATGTAGGCGACATGTAAGGAAGAACATAGAGGCGAGAGCGAAGATAGCTATGGGCACACAAGCATTGGGGGTTCATATTTCAAATGATTATTATAACGTGTTCGAACAAACCACTGAAGAAGATTACAAGAGTACTTTGAAGAAACTTGAGGACGAATGGTGAGCTTATCCAACCGTATTGAAGTACGTGAGAACGAATTGGCTAAACCGTTACAAAGAAAGACTTGTTTCAGCATGGACGGATAATGTCTTCACTCTCGGGAATAACACAACAAACAGGTATGTTCTGTTATTTATGTCTACCTTCTACATATGATAAAAAGAGGTTCTGTAATGCACACCTCGCAGAACGCGAGGGCATACCACCTCGCAGAACGCGAGTAAATTCCTTGATTCAGTGTTGATGCATTTTCGAATGCAAAGATCCTGGAACAATGTATGAGTTTGGAACAATGTATCAGTGTAAATTCCTTGATTCAGAGTTGCACCCTTTCTGGAGTACTTTGAGTTTGGAAGAAGTTGATGTTCCCGGCATACTGGAAGTTAAGAGTAAGGTGGCAAGGCGTCTTTTTCAGACTTTCTATGAGGAAACGTTTCCGAAATTGTGCCCCCATGATCAAGAAAAGTGTGCACAAACTGTTTTAGACATTGGGAAAGTAAATACTCCTCTAAAAGAGCCGGCTATTTCAAAGCACACCGGAGGTCGTCCAGTCGGAGCTCCTAACAAACAACCTAGGTCAACGCAAAGAAGACCGTCTGCATGGGAGCACACTAATGTTGAGATGGATGCTAGAGATTTGGAAGAAACACCATCCTCGCGTTCTGCGAGGATGGTGTCACTCGCAGAACGCGAGTAACACCAACCGTGCCACAGACCGTGCATATCAACTGAGAGCACCCTGTTTCCTATAGGGCAGACTCGCGTTCTGCGAGTGGTGTACACCTCGCGTTCTGCGAGGTTATGCAAAAAACGAACAGAATTGAAGCAACACCAACATATCCCTAAACATAATCCAACAAAATTATCCAATCAACAAAACACCTAAGAAAGCAATCCAAAACACAATCCAAAACACAAAACGAAAGGCTACTCGTCTTCCCGTGGTCGGAAGGGAGCGAGATTTGACATACTTAGGAGCATTTGGGCGTGATATGAATCAAAATCCTCTGGAGTGGCAAACCGATACCGGTCCATGTCATTGTACACCCGGCCAATCACCTATACGCAAGTAAACATTCATTCTATGTTAATATTCGAGACAAACAAAGACTAGAAACGCAAGATAAACCAAAACAATTAATATTACCTGTCTCTCAGTCATCATCCCAGGGATTGCAGGACGGATATGTTGCATAATCAAACAAATTACTGCTGCGTACTAAAAAAATGCAGAAATCCCAGAAAATGCAGAAACTTACCATCTCCGGCATAAGAATATCGAGCGCTCCCCTATAGTCCCTTCCGACTTGCCCCTTCTTCAGCTTTACATTCTTAGGCATCCACCGGTATGCCCATGGTTGCTCCGCTCTCCACCGAGGACGTTCAGTAGGTCGGAAGTGTGGGAAGTAGTTGTAGATCCATGCCTAAGAAATACAAAGTACGTTAAATATGAAAATATATATAAGTATGTAAATTAAACGCTTAGAAAGTATAATACCTGCAACAAGGTGTAACAGAAAGACATCTGCGCACAACCCTGTCGTGTGCATACCCCCAGCTGCCTATACAGATGGGCCAAAGCAGCTGAACCCCACGATATGCCCGTAGCATGGGCATAGGTTTCCAAATAAGGCCCATATCTAAGCCGAATCAAGTTCTGTGACTTGTCCGGAAATAAGAGCGAGGAAGCAGTATACAACACCCATCCTAAACCCTTTCGCTCTGGACCTAGGTTTTCACAATGCCTTCTAAACCAATCAGCTTTCACCCTCCCAGAATCTAAAGTGTGCGGATCTACTCCAAAAATTTCCGCCCCCTTCCTACCATAGTATTTTATAATCTCATCATGACTAAACTTGGCACCCAGTTTCTTACAAGTAGTCATTGCTTTCCCTTCTATAGGTAGGCCTAAAATCATATGTACATCCAGAAGGCCAATAGTGATCTCACCACAAGGGAGGTGGAATGAGTTAGTCTCCGGTTGCCATCGTTCGATGAACGCTTCAATCAACGGATAGTCGATTGCTTCGTACATCATGTCAGGTAGATCTGACAATCCAACAGCACCGGGAATCTCTGACCAGTCATCGTTGTCCAATGGCCAATCACTGCTTTGCTTTGTCCGTTGTTGTGGCTTCATCAGACCTTTCAACTGCAGAAAAATACAAAATTACACACTGCAGGCCAAATTTACAAAAAATACAGTTTCTGCAGAATTATCAGCTTCTGCAGAAACCAAGCATTTTCTCGCGTTCTGCGAAGAGTAACACCCTCGCGTTCTGCGAGTATGCCACTCCTCGCGTTCTGCGAGAAAATGCACAGAAATTGCATTTTCTGATAATTCTGCAGAATTTCTGTTAATGTATTAAAAATGCAGAAAATCAATAAATTAGTAAATTACCTCCCCTTTCTGGATGTGGAACGCCACATGTGCTTCAAATCCCTTAAGCAACTCGGGATCTTCTGGACCGCCAGGTGTGGCATGAGTGAGCTCAGGATCATACTTTGGCTCATTCTTCTTGGACTTCCTCTTTCTTGTTGGTTTCTGGACCAATTCTTCTTCTTCTTCTTCTTCTTCTTCATCATCATCATCATCATCACCTTCTTCTTCGTGTTCTTCCCCAACACCTTCATCCTGGTACTCTTGTTCCATCGGTTCTGGTTGAGGATTGTAAGAAGAAGAACAAGCTTGTCCACTTCCTTGACCCATGTCTTCAGGAACACTTCCCTCACCAAATGCACCTCCCCAACATTGTCCACCGACCCAACTTTGTCCACCCCACCCTTGTCCAACTTCCACTACAGCATACTGAGGAATGAAATTGTCCCAGCTACCCGATTGTTCATATGGAGTTGATTGTGGTGCCCATTGAGTTGACGGTTGTGCACATGAAACTGACTCTTGAGAATAAAGGTCCCAATCATCATTTCGATACCCTTGATATGTATCTGCTCGTTCTATCCCACTAGGCACAGAACAGTCTTCCCGGCATAACTATGGACACCACTGTACCGCTCTGTGGGGCGATAATCAACGTCGGGGAGCCCCTCGGGGAAGAGCTCTACCGGTGTTGTATTCTTTGCTCTCCTTTTCCCTTTTGCATTTTCAACCGGTGGATTTTCTCTCACAGCGTTCCTATTTCTTCGACGGGTTGAACGTCCAGGAAGATCCATTACCTAAAAAAATGTAAAGTAGAATCAGTATATAAATATAACATTATATAAAGTAAAATCAGTATATAATAAAAATCTGCAGAAGAGGAAAGAATTTCCAGTTTTGTCAATTACTCGCGTTCTGCGAGTACCATGACACTCGCGTTCTGCGAGTACCATGACCCTCGCGTTCTGCGAGTAACATGACCCTCGCGTTCTGCGAGTATACTACACCCCTCGCGTTCTGCGTCAATTTGCACAATCATGAGTTTCCGGCAACAGTTTCCGGCGAGATTTTCCGACGAAAATTCAATATTTTAGCTAAAATACCTATCAATTTAAGTAAATTACCAAATAAACATCAAAACCCTAAATAAAATCAACAACCCTAATCAAAAACCCTAACCCTAATGAATTTCAACATAAAACAACATCCACTCATCCACCATAATTCAAAATCATCATCTTTCATCCATTATACAACCATTTCTAAATCAACATTCAATATCAAAACATCATATAATATGCAATTTTCTATACTAACAACATATATTCATCTAAAAACAACATTAAAAAGCATAAGAGTATTAGAAACATACCTTATATGGAGATTTGAATTGAAAAGAGGAAGAAGAAGTAGGTTGAAATTGAGAGAGATGGTAAAATGAGAAGAGAGCGGCGGAATTTTTTTATGGTGGCTGTAAAAATGGGCCGAGTAGGGTTTTTCCCCTTTTATAGGGAAAAAAAAACCCTCGCGTTCTGCGAGGTGACGCACCCTCGCGTTCTGCGAGGGGACGCACTCTCGCAGAACGCGAGGGACCGGGCGTTATTTAGAAAACGCCCGGGCGGTATTTAGCAAGGGCCTAAAAGAATTATGTGTTGGCCTTTACATTGTATCATACAATCATGCTAGAAAAAAAATTTAGGAAAGAGCACGACGTCGTTTAAAGGCGAGAAACCGTTATCTTATGAAACGTTAGCAGATAGCATAGCACTATCCACTGGCTGCCTCGCTATCGTCTCCGAACTCACTCTGGTTATCGAAGAGTCTCAACAATGGCGTATTCCTTATCCACCTCCTCTCTCCCAAGCACAAGCAGACAGCAACTATCTTCTTCCTCTCTCATGACATTCTCTTCCGTCCCCAAATTCTCCCTCAATTTCCCCATTTCTCGAAAATCCCTAACCTCTTCCTCCCCCAAACGCCTCACCATAGTCGCCATGGCGCCGCCCAAATCTGGAAAGGCTAAGAAAGGTAATTGCTTCTCCTATTCAATCTCAACTCATTTCCCGAACAAGAGCACTTTGCAGTTTATCGTACGAATTTTTGAGATTCAATTGCAACCGAAATAAACAATTATCTGCAGTTGTTGGTGTGATTAAGCTGGCGTTGGAGGCGGGAAAGGCGACGCCTGCGCCGCCGGTTGGACCGGCTCTTGGTTCCAAAGGTGTGAATATCATGGCCTTCTGTAAGGAGTACAATGCCAAAACCGCGGATAAGCCAGGGTTTGTCATCCCTGTTGAAATCACAGTCTATGATGTGCGTGTTTTCTCCTTCGATCTGACGGAGTGTTGATTCTCTGCTTGGCTAGGGTTTCAATTTACAGTCTGGATTTCGATTTTGCTTTGATTTGCAGGATAAGAGTTTTACTTTCATACTCAAGACTCCCCCAGCATCTATTCTGCTTCTTAAAGCTGCAGGTATGTATCTTCCTCCTGCTACACTGAGCCTTCTTGGATACTACTACTATTTTTTACCTTCACCTGATTGTCAAATATCCAGTTGACAGATTTGGCAATCTGTAATGCCTATCAGGGGTCTGCATTCAGTCTGGCGTAACCTTCTAATATTGATTTTAACCTTTCTTTAGATCTGCTGGTATGATACTATTATTTCCAGTACTTGGTGAAATACAAGATGATTAACAACAAATGAAAAATGTACAATCTATATTCAGGTTGAACTGTTGAAGTCATACTATGTTAAGTAGAAATTGATTGCTTATATGATTCTTCAGTAAGTATCAATGGTATGGTTTATCTCATTGCAGACCCTTCAAAATTTCTCTTGGTATAGTTGCTTGTTAGTATGAATGATGCGAACCCGAGAGTGCATAATCTCAGTGGATTACCTATGAGATGGATGCTGCTATGCAAAAAAAGGAAAATGTTTTTGTTGTTGTTGGCAAACTCAGTCTATCAGAATCTGATGAAGTTTCTTGCTTTTATAAATGCCGCCTTGAATTGACTATGATGTAGGTGCTGACAAGGGCTCGAAAGATCCACAGCTAGAGAAGGTGGGAATGATAACAGTGGATCAACTGCGTGGAATCGCTCAGGAAAAGCTACCGGATTTGAATTGCACGTCGATTGAATCAGCAATGAGGATTATTGCAGGAACTGCTGCTAACATGGGCATAGACATTGATCCTCCTATTTTGGTGAAGAAGATAAAGAAGGAGCTTGTGTAGCAGTATCAATGGGATTTCATTTTATCCTTGCTTGAGCTAGAAATTTGTAACACTGGTATGCAGTAATACACTGATTTGTGCGGCTTCAAATTTAAAAAATGTGTAGTTTTGGGAAGAAAATGATTAAATATGTGCTTTTTTTTTCTTCTTCCAGGCAAACGATTAAAACATGTGTAAGATCAGGAAATTTGTTAAAAGAAAGTTTGTGAAATTATATACTCCCTCGGGCCCTTCAAGTTCTTTCTATTGTCTCTTTACACATTTGCCGAGACATATTTTGTAATGTTAATATCTCTAAATATACGTTAACAAAAATTATAAAATTTTGATATTGTTAAAGTTCTCGCCGAGACGAATCAAACAAGATCTCATACTACTATGTTTTTTCTTATATATTGGACGATATATCGAAGATTCTCTTCTAATGTGAATAGTGTTAAAAGTGACAATAGGAAGAACTTAAAGGGACAGAGGGAGTATGTGCTTGTACTCCAAAATTTATTTCGTGATTGGACGAGACAGAGCAGGTGACACTTATTCTTACTTCTTAGACCTGTCAAAAGCTGACCCGACCCACTGGGTCGACCCAACCCGACCCGAAAATACTCTACCCAAACCCGACCCGAAAAGTGTTTGAACCTGTTTGGGTCAGACCCGCTTTTGACCCGAACTTCTCGAAACTCGTGGAGGGTCCCACTTTTCACATATTTTATTTAATTTAAATTAAAAATAACAATATATTTTGTTAAATAATAATATATTTTTATTATTTTATTATAAAAATATTTTCAAAATTTTATTTTCTTTATTACAATAAAGAAAAGCGAACATTTGAAACCCGTTGGGTCGACCCGTTCAACCCGAAAATTTTGTCAACCCGATTGACCCGAACCCGACCCGTTCGACCAGTTTGTCAGGTCTACTTATTCTTGTCATCGTCGCTTTGATTGTATTAACAAACTTAATAAAGTTCTTCTAGTATAGCGTGCTGAATATTTCAATGCTTTCGGGTTCACTGACATCAGTACGGTTCCTTAGGTCATCCACAACGGAGAAACTTTGAGTTTCTTAAACTCTAAATTTAAAAGAAAAGTAAATAAGTTGTCATAAAACTGTAAAAGAAATTCACATTGATTCTTATGCAGTTTCTTCTTTAAGAACCTCATTTCTCTTACAAATCTCTTACACATAAAGCAAATTGACCAATTATTTTCTTTCTTTTTTATTTCTAAAATAAAAAAAATACTTATAACTATTATTATTTAATCTTTGAGTGATGTAATTATGACAAGTAAAGAAACTTTAGATCAATTTCTCCATTGTGGATAAAATTTGTATATAACTTCTTTTGCTTATGTGAAAAACAAATAAAACTATAAAATAACATAAGAAACTCAAATTGGAGATCTCCATTGTGAATGACCTTACATATTGGTGATATCTTATTTGCTTAGTTGTTTGATTGCAATATATTATAACGTTCGTGCTATGAGAGAGTGCAATATATTATAATTACTTTGTCCGATTATCAATTTATTCAGGCTCTTAAAAATACAGACTTACATTGAGATAAAAGTTCTTGTAGGAAAAGGCCTTAACGTAGGAAAAACAAAACGTTTGCGTTCACAAATTATAAGGTAGTGTTCATATTCTGGATGATAATGTTTATAATCTGACGATCAGATCCGTTTCGTTCATTTAAAAAAAACATTATTCACAAAATTACAAAATTGTCACCACGTGACTCACTTAAAAATTCTAATATATCAACGCACAGATTATGAACATTATCATCTAAAATATAAACATTAGTTTGGTATCTGTGAACGCGAACACTTTATTTTTTCTACTTTAAACTCTCTTTCGCACCCTAACCTTTCTACTTACTTTGATATTGAAAATTTACTTACAAAAACTAATAGCTCTATGAAATGATAATATATCGATAAAATCTCTAGCTTTGTCCGGAGTCTTGAAAATCCCATTAGCTCCAAGAACTTGAACCACCACGCCAAGTAGGATGAACATGAGTGAGGAGTTTAGATTTGTTATAAAAATAGTAGAAAATGGTAACATGATATGATAAATGATTATAAAAATTTCTTTAATTTGTACTTGGCTAATTTTCAATCTATTTCCTTCGTCTCTTTAAGTTCTTCTTGTTTCCTTTTTGAGTGTTTCTTACAATTCTTCTCATTTCTCTTTATATCCATAAATTTTTTCCCATTACACTCTTACTCTATATATTTTATTTATATCCTAACATCACCTTATCAATCATCTACATCATCTTCTCCATCTAATTTTTCACCATTAATTTCATCAACCACCTAAAACTCCATTAAATGTCTTACATTGTTAACATAAGCTAACTTAGCACAAACTAAGCTAAAAACCCAATTTTACCCGGATAAAATAACTAAGCCCGGATTAGATAACTAAGCTAACACTGCTAACCCAAATTAAGCAAATTAATTCAGCCCTAACCCATTTCTTCCTGCCCAAAAAACAAAGCCCAAAATCAATTTGGTTATAACCCTAACCCTATCCCTCTCTCATTCTCATTCTCTTCATCTGCTAATTTCGCCGCATCCCTCCCCTCTCACCCGAAACCCTAACTCTCTCTTTGCTGCTCTTTCCCGATCTCTCTGTTTGCGATGGAGAGCTACAACAACACTAGGCCCTCTCAAAGCTTCATTCCAAGTGGAACTCCCCATATGTCATCTGGCATGAGGTCCCTCAGTGTCTCTAATCCAAGCTCCCCTCTTTCTACTGAGCCTAAATCGCCATCTATCTCTGAAATGAACCAAGATTCCGAAGATGCAATAAATGGGATCTTCAAATATTCCTCCGATGTCGATCCCTCTACCACATACACCGATCGGCCGGGGTGTTCTTTGTCCCCGCCCTGCAACAGGGGAGCGGGTGCTCTTTGTCCCCACCCTACAATCGTGGTCCCAATTGCGTAGGAGATCATACCTGGAGCTATGTCCCATCGGCGTTGGCACCAAGTGATATGAAATGGTCAACGGAGCAGCAGAAGGAGTCGATGCAGATGAGCTAGTCGTCGGAGCTGTCGGAGAATGAAGCCCTTTCTCGTCCTCGGTAGATCATCATCATCCCAAACACCCCGACCCCGGAGATGGCGGCTCCTTAGTCCCCGGAGATCGTCGTCATCCTAGACTCGTTGTATGTCTCTCTCTGGCTCCCGTTCCCGCTCTGACACTATCTAGCTAAGTCTCCTTGAAGGCCATGTTATTATATCTCTGTTTTTATGACTGTTTATGGATTATGGACTATGGACTTTGATTTTTTCCTTAAAGTCTTGATGGATTATGGACTATATATTTTGCCTCTGTAAGAAATTGTGGATTGTGTATATTTTGGGCTTATGGAATTGTGGTTTATCTGCTGAAATTGTGGTGAATCCGTTGTTGTTGTTGTTGTTGTTCATCTGATAAACTGTGGTTCATTTGATGTTGTTTTGGTTAATCTGATGAACTGTGGGAAATCTGATGTTGTGGTTCATCTGATGTTATTGTGGGAAATCTGATGTTGTGGTTCATCTGATGTTGATGTGGGAAATCTGATGTTGTGGTTCTTCTGATGTTTTTATGAGAAATTTGATCAATATTGGTGATATCATGCATATGAATCTTAGTTGCCTTATAATATGAAAATGTCAATGATGAAGTATGTTTATCATGATCTGAGAATACATTTAATTTCCATTTCTTTTATGTGCCATATGAAAACAATAACTAATGTCTTGTTTTTGCCTAACTTGAATGTTTAGGTTAGTGTTTAGGGGCTTGATATCAATGAGGAAATGAGGACATCTGTTATAATCAATGATGAAAATGTCAATGCTGAGATACAAGCCCTTAAACATCACTTCCTGGATGTGCTATAGGAAAACTAGATGTTTTTTACTGACTGATGCCTATCTGGAATGTTTAAGTTTTGGAATCAAATATTAATCATGATGGTCATGGGGACACCTAAGACCAATTTATTGCCTTAATCACTTACCATTCTGTTGCATGAATCACCAATATTCATCTGAATTTCTTTGCTTACAAAAATATGACTAGTGTAAGCATGCTTACAAAAACTAGTCAATGCATGCTTACACTTGTCATATAGTCTTAGAAAGATCCAAAAACAACTCCTCTATGATAGCTGACCTTACATGATTATAAAGTTACCCAAATCATCTTGGATGTCTCCCAAATGATTTGCTTGACTGTCTCCCAAATCATTTGCTTCATCATTTGCTTGGTTGTCTGTTTGATCATTTCCTTATCTATCCCCTTCAACATTTGCTTGGCTGTCCCATGTACAATCTCACATGCTTCTATAACATCCCAAGTAGTATCTTTGATTATTTCTGGTAGAAGACCTTGTGCCCTTAACTTCTTTTTGTTAACATGTGGAAGATCATAATCATTCCCTCCTTTAACTTGTAACACTTGATTCATTACATGTTGAAAAGTAATCCAAACATTTAGCGGGTTCCAACTCATTAAATGCCTCATAAACCGCTTCCAGCATTTTTTCAATATCTTTTGGCATTATTTTGTGCATGAGTGATTGTATGCTTCAAAAAAACCTAGGTCTAATATATTTAGATCAGGACTGTTAGTTGGTTGCTGAATTAGAATAAAAGTAAATTCATCTTGTTTTTGTACCTCTTTCCATTCTGGATCTTGATTATTAATATGTGGCCTTGCATTGTCCTGTTGGATATATATCACTATTTGTCCTCCTTCTGGCCATTTAGTCTTGATTGCGAGTATGATCTAGTCAATTAGCATTCTTCTTGTAACTTGCTTGTTAATTGACTCAACAAGCTTTGTAATCATTGTCCCCTTTGGTCTCTGATGTGGCTAAAACGTACCCGCAAGTGTACGGGGTCAGTTGTAGTAGTCAAGTGTCGATCCCACAGAGACCAATGTAATATTAATTGAAACACTACCAATGAATTAGGTCGAAAAGATATTGATAAAGACGAATCAAGTTAACTAAGAATAACAAAGAAAACAGATAAAGATATATGGATAAATGTGTCTAGGGTTAAGGATCACGCAACAATGCTTCAGTAAATAAAATCACACTCTGCCTGAATCTAGTCCAATTATTTGAAGATAAGGCATCTAAGGTAATTTACTAACTCCTTTCAGACGATAGTAATTGTGTTTGAACTAACTAACAATCGCTGTCACGCAGAGCTAATCTCATTCAAACCCATTAACGCTCTTAGAGTCTAGGAATAAACTGAAACAACATTCGCTGTCGCGCTCCGCTAAATCAATCTAAATCTAGAACATCTATGATGACTTAGTATCCTCAAGAGTAATTAAGTCGCTTTCGCACAAATAACACTCAGGTTGAATTCCTAGGATTCTGGTAAAAGCTATCACCTTTCAGTCTCAAACTCTACTTGACTACCTATTAGCGTTTTCACCTTTCAGTCTCAAACCCTAATAAGATCCAATTCGCATAAACTACTATGAGCACTAAGCATCTAGGAACGAATCAAATACTATTTCAATTCAGGCAAACTTATAATTCTAATCACATACGCATTGTTTGGATCACCATAACCTTAGAACTAGGAATTTAGCCAAGCATGATCGAAGACACAAAACAGATTAAACTAGCTAACGACATATATGAATTATTCAATAAAAACAAGAGATAAGAAAACTTAGTCTTAATGATGAAATAATCCAAACGAAAGCTAGAACAATAAACACCGCCTTCAAATCAAACTCGGGTTCCAAATTCCCTCGTGAAAACCTTCGTCTGCGGTCGAACAAAAACCAAGAACTAAAAACGACAACAAAACCTAAAACTAATACCCAAAACCTACGGTGCCCCCCTCTTCCAATTGTGATCTTCTTCTTATATATAGCAGTGACGTAACACCATGCTTCAACTTTGATCTTCACTTTGTGACCTAGTGCAGCCCACGTCAACAATTGTTTAGTGATGGGCCGGTCCAATAAATTTTGTATTGCTATCCTCCTCCATATGGGCTTCCAACAGGTTTATTTTGTACGGTCCAAATTTGACAGTTTCATAGTCTTGTATTAATTCGTCTTAAAAATACCTGAAACATATAAAAACAGGGTGTAGACTCCGAATACAAAATAATGCGGAAATAACTATAAAATATATAAAATATGCATGCAAAATAACCTAAACTAATATGCAACTAGACACCTAAAATATGTACAAAATGGATGTTATTAGTCTCTTTATTGATTTTCTTTTTGTCACTTCTTGGTATGAGAATGGAAAGATACCAATCTTTCCATAAAATGTACATCTTTCCATAAAATGTACATTCTCCTTCTGCATTGAACTTTGGTCTTGCAACTGCTACAATGAACATAACCTTAGGAATGAACTAGCAGCCCTATACATGCCTCTTTCATTCTTTGTTAGATGTACTCTTTGTGTCTTCTTTGTAAGAAAGAACCATTTCTCATCAATATGAACAAAATCATACATTGGATGATATTTTTTCTTTTCCTCCCATGTGTCCCAACTCCTATGTGATTACATTGAGAATCCACTCCAGCCTTGTCCTCTTGTGAGCTTCACTCAATCCAGGATGTAGTGCATTTGTGTGTGGCCTTATTATTTTCATCTTGACCATTCTGTGACAAATTGATTTGGGAATCTCTAGTTTGCTTGGTAAGTCTCTGAGACATTGTATGTCCCCATGCTAAGTGATGATATTGTTGCTTGATCCACTTGAGTTCTCTTCCTTCCACCATTGTGATACCTTGTTGTGACATTGTAGCATTGATTTGCATGCTTTTGTTTCTTTGCTATTCCCAGATGCTACTAATTGTTCTTCTTGACACCATGAACAACTCTTCAACTTCTTTGATGGCTCCATGCAGAAGTATCCCCTCTGAAACCTTGATGAGAAGATAACTGAGAATCTGCATTTTCTGTGAACTGTTGAGTCTGGGAGTTCGTGAATCATGATGATGTGTTGCCTCTCCATGATCCTCTGGTTCTGATGTTGTTGGCTCCTGTTTCAGATCAAAAGGAAAACTAGGTTATGCTCCTATGTCTCCCATCTCATAATTGAAGCCATCATCATCAGGATCTTGAGCTTCATTCAAATTAAATGTTGAAGCCATCCTCCTCAGACAGTGATGCAGTAAATGCTCTCAAGATCTTTAAATGTTTTTGTTTAGTTTTGTAGCAATAAATGCTCTTAAGATCTTAAATTTTTCTATTTAGTTTTGTAGCAGTAAATTCTCTTTACTTATTGTGTCAAGTGTATTTATAATCTGTAAATATGTAAGGGTATTTTAGTCTGTAAAATATGGCAATCCGTGTGAGTTTAATACAGAAATTTGATTGATTGTTAAAAATCTAAGCATGATTTTGATTTAATGAAAAATGGGTTTGGACTTTGGACACAATTTCAAATGTAATGTATACTTTATCATGTGGCAAATTTTGTCTTAAGAATTGTGCAAAGGACAATATGAGAAGAACTTAAAGGGACAGAGGGAGTACTATACATATTAAAGCAAATCTTCATTTTTCGCAACATGTCATCTCTTCACTAAAACCGCCAAATATCATTTCATTATTCATTTAGCCACATGCCATTTTTTAATTATTCTCCTTTTTGATAAGAAAATTATATAATAGGAAAATTATAAATATGTGTATATGTTTATTTTAAGATAATTAAGATTTGTAAGATAATATGCTTATTTATTTATACTTTTAACCTTTTATAAACCATATTTTATGTGCTTAATAAACAAAGAGTTATGTAATAATTATATAGAAAAATACTTAATCTCATAATTTAAAATATTTAAATACTTTAAATTAAAATTATTTAAATATTTAAACAATGTTGGATTAACCCTCTCTTTATTAAATGTTTATCATACTAATTCAAAAACTGTATATTAAAATTATCTTTTTACTTTAGCTATTTAGGTAATAATTTGAATTAAGCAATTATTTTGAAGGCAAATAATTTTGAAACTGTATATTAAAATTATCTTTTTACATACTAATAATTTTGAATTAGTATGTTTATCATACTAATTCAAAATGCAATGCAATGCATG
The DNA here is from genome assembly GCA_029168935.1 of Oxyria digyna. NCBI lineage: Eukaryota > Viridiplantae > Streptophyta > Magnoliopsida > Caryophyllales > Polygonaceae > Oxyria > Oxyria digyna. Next base: position 17,106,682 of record JAPVLV010000007.1, on the reverse strand, counting down.
TAGTGCACTCCACAAAGTCACAAAGTCACAAACTTAGTAAAAATGTGAATAAACCCTAAATTTGGTTGAGAGTCAAAATGCAATGCAGGGAAAGAGGAGTGTATGTAGTGCACTCCACACAGAGACGAATTGAAGAGGTTAGTTGCCAACTTGTGTGCGTCATTTCACCATCCTCGCGGTAGAGAGGGCTCCCGGTCCGGTCCGGTCCGGTTCCGGTTCCGGTCCGGTCCGGTTCATACCGGTTCATCCGGTTCGGTCCGGTTCGGACCGGTTTTTAAAAAAAAAAAAAATTTTTTAAAAAATAAATAAAAAAATATAAAAATAATTTTTAAACTTAAAAAAAATAATTATAAAAAAACGCTATTAAAAAAGAATGTTTTGTCATTGTTTTTAAGTTTAAAAATTATGTTTAAAAAACTTAAAAAAAATGATTATAAAAAAACGCTATTAAAAAAGAATGTTTTGTCATTGTTTTTAAGTTTAAAAATTATGTTTAAAAAACTTAAAAAAAATGATTATAAAAAAACGCTATTAAAAAGAATGTTTTGTAAAACATTCTTTTTAATAGCGTTTTTTTATAATAATTTTTTTTAAGTTTTTTAAATTAAATATGAAGGAACAAAAAAATTAAAAAAAATTGGGCTTGCACTTAACAGTGACTTACTTGTTAAGTTGCCTACGTATCCTCTCGGGTTAGAGGAATCAAAGCCCACGTAGTTCTTTACCTTTTTTGAAAACTCGTTACCTAAGTCGAATCTTCGGCGGATGAATCGGTGCGTATCGTAGTAGAATCTCCAATCCACTCGTCTTCCGATGACTCGTTAATGTTACGTTGTTGCCTCATTGCGGCTCTCTTCCAATCGCAAACACAACATTGCGCCTCCAATGACTCCGGTGCCAAATTTGATCTCTTCCTCGTTAAAGTGTTGCCTCCTGCACTAAAAGTTTGTTCCACCGCCACGGTTGAAGCGGGGACGGCAAGAACTTGAGCCGCAATCTTCGCAAGCGTTGGAAACATGCTCCTATGATCCTCCCACCACTTCAAAACATCTAAAGCTTCACAACTAACAAACTCAAAGTTGGTGTTAAGATAGTTATCAATTTCCGCATTCGTGTTTGTAACTCTTGGTCTTTTACTAAAATACTTAGCTCCAAAGGCCCCCAAGCTACTAGAGCTCGAAGAAGCCGGTGGTAATTGTGAAGGAGTCGGAGAATCCGAAAAATGAGTAAATAAAGTTTCAATGTATGTTCTAGTTCTAGAAACCATACCTAAAATATCCTCTAGTTCACCGTCGGCTAAAATATATCCATAATAGTCATCTAAAAGAGCGTGTAAAACTCCTAATTTAAGTCTAGGATCTAAAACACAAGCAACAAGAAAACAATCGGGAATATATCTATAGTATTGCAACCACTTACTCCTCATGCTTGCAACGGATTCCTCAATGCCGGGAATTTTAGCTCCCTCACTTAAACCAGCCATAACATTACAAGCTTCCAAGACAAAAACATTACTACTTGGTATATAAACATGACTAAATCTCTTTGTTGCATCACTAAAACATTTTAAAAACGTTGCAATACTTTGACATATTTCCCAACCTGATTCGCTAAAATAGAAAGCAGAGCCAGAAAGGTTTTGAGAAACAAAAGACGTTAAAACTTGTTTATATTCTATACATTCACATAGTAATATGTAAGTAGAGTTCCATCGGGTACCCACATCTTTTGAAAAACGTTTTGGGTGCACCCCGTTAGTTTTACAAAAGGTCATCCAATCTCTTGTAACTTTAGGATGCCCCCAAATATACTTAATAACGTTCTTAATTGGATCAAAATGATAACTCATAGCACGTAAACCATCTTGAACACATAAGTTTAAAATATGACAAGCACATCGAATATGAAAAAATCTCCCACCAAATAAAGGTTGACACATTTCTTGTAAATCTCTAATAGATGCGGTGTTAGCAGATGCATTGTCGAATCCAATTGAAAAAACTCTATTAAGTAGTCTATATTCTTCTAAAATTGTACGAATCATCATAGCAATATTTTGTGCGGTATGTGAATCATCAAAGACTCTAAATGCCAATAAACGTTTTTGCATTGTAAAATGATGATCTACAAAATGACATGTAACACCCATGTAAGAATGGGTTTGAGTATTATCACTCCATATATCACTACAAATAGAAACATTCATATCATTTTGCGAAAAATAAGAAACTAATTCGTGCTTGTGTCTTTTATAAGCCTTAATTACGTTTTTCTTAATCACTTTCCTAGATACGGATTTAAAAGCGGGTTGTGTATGCTCTTTAATATACTCATTAAATCCTACATTTTCACTAAATCGAAATGCTAAATGATCAACACAAATATCTTCGGCTAATGCTACACTATTAGCTTCATGATCAAAACGAAATAAAGAGTTACCGCTAGTAGAAGATGCAAATCCACCGGAAATTTGCGTTTGTCCCCCTAGCATTCCCATCTCGGCGACGTGTCTGTGCTCCATGTGTCGTTGAAGGGTTCCATATCCTCCACTTTTCTTCCATTGGAATGTCGCCTCGCAAAAGTTACAAGAAACAATAATTAGTCCGGGATCATAATCCTCGGCCTCGAGTTCCTCGATATCGGGTTCTAATTTAGTAAACCACTTTGTAAAAACAGGAGATGTTAGTTTCCGGGATTGGTTCCCGGAGGACCCGGGAACGGTCCTCCCCCCCCTACCCCTAGCCGGCCTCGAACCGCTAGCTTGCCCTTGAGGCCTAGCGGTCCTACCCCTAGCGGAGGACCTAACTTGGGAGGTGGGAGTGGGAGTGGGAGAAGTGACATTATCACTCTCTTGGGTGTCAAAATGATCCGCCATATTACAATTAAATAATATGATTAAAAGCAATTAAAAACAATTAAAACAATTAAAACAATTAAAACAATTAAACTTAGAACAATATAATAATGTGATTAAAAATGTAAAAGCAATAAAATATTGAAAGACAAAAGCTAATTAAAAGGAAGATTAAGAAAGGAAGAGATTAAGAGAGATTGTTGATGGAATTTGAGAGATTATGAGATTGAGATTTGAGAAAGAGAAGAGAGATTGTTGTTGTTGGATGTGTGATTTGAAGATTGTATGGTATGGTATTTATAGGGGTTGGATATGGATTTTTTAATATTTAAAAATGTATTTTTTTATTTTTTTTTAATTTCCTAACGGCTAGGAGCCGTTAGGACCGCCGGTTAACCGGCAACGGCTAGTTTACTAGCCGTTATAACCGGCGGTTAACCGGTTTATTTTAACATTATTTTTTTAAAAACCGCCGGTTAACCGGCGGTTAAAAATAAATTAAATAAATAAATAAAAAACCGGCGGTTAACCGCCGGTTCGAAAAACACAATTTCCCGAACCGGAACCGGACCGGGTCAAAACCGGTTCCGGTCCGGTCCCGGTTTTGACCCGGTCCGGTTCCGGTTCGAACCGCCGGTCCGGTCCCGGTCGAGCCATCTCTACCTCGCGGTGTTGTTGTTAACAATTTCCTTGCTGCTATGCGTGAGCTGCTTCGTGTACATAACCCGACTGTGTTAGCGCTGGTAGAGCCTCGCATTAGTGGGAATAGAGTTGATCGAGTTTGTCGTCAAATTGGCTTCGACGGGGTCCTACGTGTCGAGGCTGAAGGTTTCTTTGGAGGAATATGGCTCTTTTACTGAGGTTATTGTTCGTCCTATCTCTCTTGACATTCAACATATCACTGTTGAGGTTATTAGGCGTGGTGAAGAACCATGGATTTTATCTACCATCTATGCTTCACCTAATCAGGCAAGCCGCAGGGACCTTTGGCGGGTGCTTGAATCCTTTTCTCAATCCAACCAACGCCCATGGCTTTTAGCGGGCGACTTTAATGCAAATCTAAGTGCAACTGAACGTACCAGTTCCTCAGAAAGTACGAATAAGGCCTCAGCTCAGTTCAGTAAATGGGTGGATGACATCAGCTTTGATTGATTTGGGTTTTGAGGGGCCACAATATACTTGGTCAAGGAGTAATAATATTGAGACTTATACTGATGCCCGTCTGGATTGCGGCTTGTGATACATTGATTGGCGACTTCGGTTTCCCGAGGCAACGGTCTCCCATCGACTTTCTATCCACTCAGATCACTCCCCAATACTGATAAGAATGAATGCGGTTCTAATCACTCCCAATGATGAACGCCCATTTCGTTTCCAAGCGGCATGGATGCTTCACCAAAGTTTTGACCAATTTCTTTCTTCCCATTGGGTCACAAGTGGCAATATCTGTGAGGATTTGGTTGCTCTTTATAACGATCTCCAGGTCTGGAACAGGAATGTGTTTGGAAACATTTTTCAGCGGAAGAAAAAGTTGTGGGCACGCCTTGAGGGTGCACAGAAAAAAACTAGTGATGGCTTCAAACTGGTGAAAGAAGGTATGCACGAGACTTACGCGTGCTCATATGGCTCGTATGGGCTCGTTCGAAATCGGAATTGATCAAGACCCGTTTCGTTGGGTTCGTATTGATCTCATCTTTCACGAGATATGTCTCTCATCGTTTGATATGGAGGAACGAATTTTTAAATCTCCATTTATAGTAGAAGGTATGCACGAGACTTACGCGTGTTCGGGTGGTTCGTATGCGGTCGTTCGGAATCAGAATCGAGCGAGAGACATATCTGGTGAAAGTTGGGATCAATACGGACCTAAAGAATTGGTCGTGGTCGATTCCAATTTCAATGAGTCCATACGATCAATCCGAACACGCGTAAACCTAATGCAATAATATATATATATATATAAACATTTGAATTTTTTTAAAAAAAGGCCTTTGTATAAGGCGCTGGCAAACCAATCTTTTTTTTTGGAAATTTTATGATACACGTGGGAATAAAAAAAAAATATTTGCTTCGATTGGGAGACGTTGGCCTTTGCCAGCGTCTCTCCAACGTGAATTTTTCCGAACCACAGGAGAGCGCCTACGTTGGAAATAAGTTTCAAAACTAGCCTAAATCGAGAATTTATTTTGAAAAAAAGCCTACTTCAGAAAAAAAATTCTACATTCATCTATGCTTAATAAGTTATACTTCGATATTTAACTACAATGCAAAGTAGAATGTATGCCACCCTTTTCAATTTGATATGGATATACATATTGAAACTATTAAATATTTAATGATAAATAATATAAATGTTAATTAAATTTATCGTAATATCGAGTTATTGATCACTAATTGTAATATTAGTGACACCAATATTACGTATATCATATATGCTACTATAATGTTAGTTAGATTTTCTTACTACATCACTAATCGAAAATGTATATGTATTTTTAAGTCCAATAAATTATAAAGGCCCACATAAACTAAGATCTTTCACATCAATTTTTTTCCAATTATGTCACTTAAAATATGTGATTTTATTTATATATTACAATGTTAAACATTTTAAGCAGACTTTTATATTTGGGATTCTTTCCGATAGGCTAAGTAAAAACCCATAAGTTATGATGAGTATATTGATGAGTAATACCTAAATTTTTTATCTTCTTCCCATCTACTTATATACCTAAAAATATTATTGATTTAATTTTAATTCTGTTTTACCTAAAATTTTGTATCTACTTTATACACGCTATCCAAATATAACTTAATGCACTTAATAAATCTTATCTATACGTATTCTTTATGTGTATTCTCATGTGATTGATAATTCCGATTTTATCTTTTGTTATAAAAAATTAAATAAGAAAAAATATTAATAAGTTATCTAATAGATTATATTTCCATTAAAATATCCATTTCATCTTTTAATATATTATATTTTTCTCTTCTATAAATATTTATTTATTTATTATTATATCAATCTAATTAACTTAAATTATAAACTACAAATTATATACTATTAAACTATAAACCATACACCATAAATTGAATTTTTTTTCTGAAGTAAGTCTTTTTTTAAAACAAATTCTCAATCTACGCTTGTTTTGAAACTATTTCCCGGTATAGGCACTCTTGGGAGGGTCGGATTTTTTTCACGTATGAGAGACGCTGGTTTTCCCAGCGTCTCTCATCCGAAGCTGATTACTTTTTTTTAAAAAAACTTATGTATAAGAGACGCTGGGAAAACCAGCGTCTCTTATACATTTAATTTTTTTTTAACCCACGTATAAGAGACGCTGGTTTTCCCAGCGTCTCTTATACGTAGGGTTTAAAAAAAAGTATTTCAGTGTAAGAGACGCTGGTTTTACCAGCAAAACCAACACCTTATACAAAGCCTTACATCATCATTCAATTGCAAGGCAAGTACGTACGTACACCTCAATGGCTCAATCCATTAATTGAAGGCCAGCGCCTTATGCAAACTTTTTTTTTTTAAGTTATACGTGTAAGAGACGCTGGAAAAACCAGCGTCTCTTACACTGAAATACTGTGGGTTAAAAAAAAAATTACATGTATAAGAGACGTTGGTTTTCCCAGCGTCTCTTATACATAAGTTTTTTTTAAAAAGTAATCAGCTCCGGATGAGAGACGCTGGGAAAACCAGCGTCTCTTATACATAAGTTTTTTTTTTAAAAGTAATCAGCTTCGGATGAGAGACGCTGGGAAAACCAGCGTCTCTTCAACGTGTTTATTTTCCAAACCAAAAATTTGTGCCTATGTTGGGAATATATATCAAAACGAGCCTATAACGGGAATTTTTTTGGAAAAAAAGCCCACAACGTATTACTTTATGCTTATTCTGTGAAGGAACTGGATAAAACCCTCCGTACGAAAAAACATATCACTTTATGTTATAACATATAGGATTATCAAGAGACAACCCGTCCAAATTAAGGATGACTTATCTAATGTGATATATGTGTGTGTCTTATAATTTTGTAATGTAAGTCGCGTCATCCTCCATCATATTTCTTATTTCTCGATTATATTGTTAATATAATATGCTACAAATGACATGCATATTCAAATCGTCCATTGTTACATTAATAAATTTGATATGCCATAATAGTTGCAAAATACTAAACACAATTTTTTTTTCAATTATATAATCCTTATAAAATATAATTTTGTTTTTAACTTTGTAAAAAAGATAAAATCTTTATTAGGAAATAGATTGATGTAGTTTTTTAAAAGATAATCTTCTATTTAATAATAATAGATTTGTTTGAAAAATATATGTGAAAATTTCTTTTAAAAAGATGTGAACTTTATTATTGGACTTTTTTTCGGTGCCCCAACCAAAAGCCCAGATGAATATATTTATGAATATCTAGTTGAATATTCTAGTGTGTTAGGAATTAGGATGTTAAGTAGTTGGGCATTATTTGAAATTTTGGGAAACTTGTGGCTACTCATGTAATCTACTATAAATATATATACAAACAACGAATGAAGAAACGAGAGAGGAAGAGGTACCTTGGAGGGTGTAGCCGGACGAAAGAGTGCAGTCGATACGTCTCCGGCGACGACTTGCAGATTTAGGGCAAGAGTGAGACGGAGGAGATTTAGGGAAAGAGAGAGGCAGAGGAGAGGCGGAGGAGGACGAATGAAGAGAGGCGGAGGAGACGGCTTGCAGAGAACGAGAGAGGGATGAATTAGGGAGGAGAGAGAGGGATGAGATTTGATAGCGGGATTTAGGGGAATATTGCTAAAATTAAAACGTTTTTTTATTATTGAAAATTCTGAGTTAATCCTTGCCATTCATCCGAATTTGATCTAACGCCTCTAAATCGTTAACTCCGTTTTTTCCTAAGAGGTGGTTTCTCAGGAGCCTAAATCTATATATATATATATATATATATATATATATATATATATATATATATATATATATATATATTAAAATAATTCTCTTTTCCTGCTACATGGCATAACACCATTGATTTCGCCACATGACACAATTATATCTATTTTTGTCACTTGTCATTTTTCTATAAATTAAATCATATAAAAATTATTATATCAAATCTGTACTCTATCCATTTTTGAATCAAATTAAAAATCATTCTAATCTTACTTGCCTTTTTCATATGCATGTTAAAATAATAAGTTTAATCTAAGATAGTTTTACTGAATCATATTATTTAATTTTAAAATTTATAATTATAAAATTAAATAAAATAAATAATAAAATATTAATTTAATATTTTATAAAATCGTACGGCGAACGATAACTAAGCTAGTTTGAAACAATCGTACGACGATGAACGATAACTAAGCTTCATTAATTTAATGTTTTTTTTGTTTTTTTTTGTTCTTTTCATATTTTGACATATTTACGCAAAACTTACGCGAGTTTGAGCGGCTCGTTTGAGATCGTTCAGAATCAGAATCGAGTAAGACCAGTTTCGTTGGGTTTGTATCGATCACAACTTTCACCAGATATGTCTCGCACTCGATTCTGATTCCGAACGAGCCCTTACGAGCCACTCGAACCCTCATACATCTCCCTACTGTAAATGAAGATTTATATATTCATTCCTCAATATCAGACGACGAGACACATATCTGGTGAAAGCTATGATCGGTACGGACCCAACGAGACTGGTTTCGCTCGATCTCGATTCCAAACGATCCCTAACGAGCCACCTAAATCGGAAACGAAGTTGGGATCGGTACGCACGAGACTTACACGGGTTCGGGTGGCTCGTTTGGCATCGTTCGGAATCGAAATCCAGTGAAACCAGTTTCATTGGGTCTGTATCGATCTCAGCTTTCACCAAGTATGTGTCTCGTCGTCCGATAATGAGGCATGAATTTGTAAAACTCCATTTACAGTAGCAGGTCCGCAAGAGACTTATGCGGTTTCGAGTGGCTCGTTTGGGATCGTTTGGAATCGGAATCGAGCGAAACCAGTTTTGTTGGGCCCGTAACGATCTCAACTTTCACAGGATATGTCTTTCACTCAATTCTGATTCTAAACGAGCCCTAAAGATCCCCAGGGATCTGACATCGTCAACTTAATGAAGCTTCTTTAGGTAGTGGAAGGGTTCGGGTTGCTTGTTTGGGATTGTTCGGAATCGGAATTGAGCGAAACCTATTTTGTTTGGTCCCTACTGATCCCATCTTTCACCAGATATGTGTCTCGTTGTCTGATATTGAGGAATGAATATGTAAATCTCCATTTACAGTAGCGAGACTTACGCGGGTTCGAGTGGCTCGTCAGGGCTCGTTCGGAATCAGAATCAAGTGCGAGACATATATGGTGAAAGCTGAGATCGATACGGACCCAACGAAACTGATCTCGCTCGATTCTGATTCCGAACGATCTCAAACGAGCCACCTGAACCGGCTTAAGTCTCGCGTAGATATGTCAAAATATGAAAAATAAAAATATATAGGCGTTGTCATGGACAACGCCTTTGTATCTAATTTTTTTGGCCTTCGTATGAATTTGTTCGAAAAAAGTGCCTATATTGAGAAATTGTTTCAAACTACGCCTACAACGAGAATTTATTCGAAAAAAGTGTCCATTTCTGGGGAAAAAAAATTAATCAAACATACACTTAGTGATAAAATCTCTACACTATGTTGACAAAGATATTTCTTCACTATTTCTGCTCATATTTTGACACCATAATATTATAATCAGTTCAATAGTTCAATTTGATGACTTTTTCCTGATTACTTTACAGTGATATAAATTTTAAATTGTTCGAGTGACAATTGTGATCATCAATGATGAGGATCCGCATTAGCAGAAAGAATCACATCCCCTTTCCCAACTTTTATATTAGACTAGACTTTTTGGGCCCGTGTCGCGGGTTTTACGACCTATAAAACTTCATAATAAGACGTCGCAGAATCGAAGAGTAGAAGATGATGATATGTTCCATACGAATCCATTATACACATGTATTGATGGGTCAAAATCTTCATTTGAACGACATATTCATAAATGTAGGAAAGAAACGGGAAAAGAAAAAAAAATCAAAAAAATGATAAATTAAAAACAAAGCATTAAATACAGTGTGTTTAATTTGGGGAACCCCTAATTTTATAGTATAATTAAGATTCAATCTATACCATAAAAGTATATTAATAATTACTCTGTAATGAGGACCGGGCATTAGCAAGTTAAATGTGGGTGACGAAATAAGGTTTCGAAATGTTAGGCCTCATATTTTAGTTTTAACTCATTATGTATTTTTTCTTTTTTTTCTTAAAGATTAAAAGACCCAAATTCATAACCTAAGTGTAAATGGGAGTTTAATTTTTACTTCTCTTGGGGTTTTGATTGATCAAAAAGAAGAACCTACTTCAACCAATTTCTTCAACTATTGTTGATTCCCAATGCAAACATATACAAATAATATTTTAATTGCATAACTATTTGATTTACAATGAATACTCTCAAATTTTTTGTTATAAATTTGAGTTATTTTTATATATATTCCTCCGTCAACATTCAACGAATTTTGTAATATGGGTTGTTGATTCTCATTTTTCGAATCCCTTTCAATCGCTTTAATTTTCAGGTGTGGTATTAGCTTTCTTTTCCAGGCTAATATAATATAAGTGATATTAAATTAGGTTATTAGAGTGATAAACAATTAAACATGCTTTAACAATATGAAATGATATATATACTAGTTATTTTTTAGAATTCGTGCTTTTTCTATCCATTAGACAAGAATTGTAACATGGCCCCCAAAATATCAGGAACGACCCTACGTAACAATAACATAGTTATGAATATTACGAGCTTGGAAGGAGGTGCAACAGTGTAGTGAGCTTGGAAGGAAGCTGGCGGAGGTGCTTAAAACGCATGATTGAACTCCATTTAGGGTTTTTCATTCTGCTCCTAGAGGAGATGGAACTCCATTTAGGGTTGGTAAGGGCCTTGGTTTAGTGTCATAAACATAACAGAAAAGGCTCTGATCTCGCAAGTATGGAGTGACTTGCGCTTTCCACAAGAGATAATGTTCAGATGAAAGTTTAACAATTATAAAAGTTGAAAAGGAAGGTAAAGATTGATTTTGCAGTTGACTAGCAGCTATTAAAGCTCCTCTAGTTTTGTCATTGTTGGATTTGTCGAAGCTAGGCGTTGACCATCATAGCTTTGATAGCATAGAAGAACAAGATAGATAGAATGACATGATAGACGAAACTGATATTTCTCATTAACCTTACATAAGGCAGAATACAAGGTTTATATAAAATGAGAGTGACAACTACTCTTGTGACATTTGTAGTATATGGATTGTTCTAGGATAGCCTTAGCTGGCTTAGTGGTGGAGCACGATCCATGAGACGATACAATTGGTGGTCCATAATCCGTTGACAAGTATAGCTAAGATGTCAAGACCGTTATGTTCCAATGTAACTAAACTCCTGAGAAATCCATGAATAGAAATGTGGAAAACAAGAAATCAGAGAGAAGGATAGTATTCCATTGATGAAAGATGAGCTTTGCTCAATCTGTTACAACAGAATAATGAGTGTGTGGAAAATCAGTTACAATATCTGTCATAAGGGAAGCTATTTATAGCACAGCTATATTCTCATATCCCCCCCTTAAGCTGGAGAAGGAGGAGAATCGACTAATCCTAGCTTGAAAGAAAGAAATTTGTGCTGATTCTCTCCCAGAGGCTTAGTCATCAAATCTGCTAACTGAAGACATGATTTGACATGGATTGTCTTGATAAATCCTTCCTGGACCTTGTCACGAACATAGTGGTAGTCTATGTTAAGGTGCTTTGTTCTTTCATGGAACACAGGATTAGCAGCAATGTGCTCTGCAACTTTGTTGTCACAATAAAGATCTATAGGCAATGTGATAGGAACTCCTAGGTCCTTCAGCAGACTGTGCATCCATACCACCTCTCCAGTTGTGTAAGACATGCACCTATACTCTGACTCAGCTGAGGATTTGGACACTGTAAGTTGCTTCTTAGTCTTCCAAGATACCAGGGATTTGCCTAGGAAGACATAGTAACCACTCAGGGATCTTGAGGTGTATTTGCAGGTAGACCAATCAATATCACTATAACTGATGAGTTGCAAATCAGAATCAACAAGGTAGAACAAACCCCAGTTCAGTGTGTGCTTGAGATACCTGACAACATGAAGAGCAACTTGCATATGTGGAACTCTGGGCTTGCTGATAAACTGACTGAGGTGCTGAACACAATAGGATAGATTTGGCCTTGTAATGTTTAGATAGAGAAGTCTCCCCACCAGTCTTCTGTATTGTTCAGGTTCTATAAGGATAACTCCTTTGTCTGTACTTAAGCCAAGCCCTTTTGGCATAGGAAAAGTAGATTCTCGACAGTCTAGCATGTTGACATCATATATAATGTCAAGAATGTACTTTCTCTGATTAATAATAGTACCTTTGTTTGATCTTGCAGCCTCTAATCCAAGGAAAAATCTCACCAAACCAAGATCTTTAATAGTGAAAGCTGTGTGAAGGCCTGCTTTGGTGTGGGCAATAGTTTTCACATCATTGCCAGTTAGAAGCAAATCATCCACATAAACTAATTATATTGCCACAAGATCACCTTTGCGTCTAACAAATAAAGAGTAATCACTCTTTGACTGCACATAACCAGTTTTTACCAAAAAAGTGGTTAATTCCTTGTTCCACTGCCTTGATGCTTGTTTCAAGCCATACAAGGATCTTTGCAGCTTACATACCTGACTTGGCTGCGCCTTTGTATACCCTTCAGGAGGTATCATGTAGACCTCTTTTTCCAAGAAACCATGGAGAAAAGCATTATTGATGTCCAACTGATGCACATCCCATTGTCTGGCAGTGGATAGAGCAAGTAGAACCATGACAGAGGCAAGCTTAGCAACTGGAGAGAAACTGAATGTATAATCCTTGCCCTCCACTTGTGTGTATCCCTTAGCTACCACTCGAGCCTTATACCTTTCTACAGACCCATAAGCATTAAACTTCACTTTGAATACCCATTTGGATCCTACTGCCTTTGTATTTGGAGGAAGAGTAGTAAGAATCCAAGTTTTGTTGAATTCAAGAGCCTCTATTTCTTTCTGCATTGCTTCTTTCCAACAAACTTGGCCTTTGGCTTGTTTGTATGTTTTGGGCTTAGGTATAGTGCACATATTGCAAAAAGAGGAAGTAAAATCTTTGGAAAGTTCTGACAAGTCAAAGATTCTAGTGACATTCATTGCTGAGGGTAAGGAAGGACAATAAAATTCTTTGAGATGAGTAGGAGGAATTTTGTGTCTAGTAGATCGTCTAGGCTGAGTGTCTGTTGACAGTGATATTATTGTGTTTTAAGGTTGGGTGCTTATTTGGGAGGCAGGGTTGGGAATATAAGGATCACTGTCAACAACAAGAGGAGATGGAATGGAATTAGGTGTAAAAGAAGTAGGTTGAATGTCACTATCATTAGCAGGATTGACTAATGATACATTGTCATCTGTAGGAAGAGGTGTAGGTGGTGATGATGTGGGAGCATGGAAAGGGAAAGTAGTTTCTAGAAATTTGACATCTCTAGAAGTGAAGAAGTATTGAGCTTCTAGATCATATAGTCTGTAGCCTTTTTTATGAGCAAGATATCCCATAAAAACACACCTTCGAGACTGTAGACCAAGTTTGTCCTTCTTCATTGTGCTAGGCTTCCCAAAACACAGACAACCAAGAACTCTCAAAGCACCATAGTCTGGCTTCTTCTGAAATAGCAACTCATAGGGAACATGCCACTGCAAAACTGAGCTAGGGAGCAAATTAATGACATGAACAGCAGCTAGCACACATTCTCCCCAGAACTTTGAAGGCAGATTGACATGTATTCTCATTGCTCTGACTGTCTCAAGGATATGCCTATGCTTTCTTTCAACTCTTCCATTTTGTTGTGGATTGCCAAGAATGCTTCTCTAATGCACTATCCCTTTGCTTGCAAATAGAACTTCACATTCTCTTTGCATAAATTCTGAACCATTGTCACTTCTAATCACCTTGACTTTGCTCTGAAATTGAGTATCAAAGTCTTGGATTTAAACATATATATCCAAGTGAACCTTGACCAATCGTCCAAGATAGTAAGAAAATAAGAATCTCCAGAGCAAGTTGGAGTCTTATATGGCCCCCAGACATCAAAATGAACTAGATCAAAAGCATTCAAAGCTGTAGATTCATTTTTGGAAAAAGGTTCTTTACACTGTTTTGCCAAGATACAACTTTCACAAGTAAAAGAAGCTAATTGCTTATCAAAGCATATAGGCAGATGCTTGAGTTTGCTACTAGAACAGTGACCTAAACGATCATGAAGAAGAGTACAAACATCCTTATCATTATTCCTAAACACTTTATTAGAAGAATGACATGAAATCTAGACATGTTTCCCTACTGCATTTGACTTCCACCAGTAGAGTCCTCCAACTCTTTTCCCTTCAATCACTGTGTCCTTAGTGATAGGGTCCTGAAACAAGATGCAATTAGGCTTTATCTTCCCAATTAAACCATGATCATCTAAGAGTTTAGTCACAGAAAGCAAATTATGCTTGAAACCAGGAATGAATAGCACATCTGGAATAGTTAAGAGAGAATTTATGACCACTGAACCAACAATCTCAACATCCTTAAGGTTGCCATCAGGTAAAACTACTTTCACAGGCTTGTCAAGCATTCTCTTCTGACTTAACAAACTAGAATCAAACACCATGTGATCAGTAGCACCAATATCTACAATCCAATCATCCACCGGAGAACATGAAGAAACATTCAAAGCAGAAACTAAGGATTGATTTTACTTGCAAAGTTTTCACTGGATGAGGCCTTATTGCCTCTCAAGACTTTAGCCATCTCTTGATAGAAAGCAGTAAGCATAGCAGGATCAAAACTTTGATTAGCAGAACCACTGTACTGACCATCAATCTGAGATCTATCACTGCTATCAAGTGGATTATCCTGCACTTCAGCATTATTAGCTCTTCTATCCCTGGACTTCCAATTATCAAGATAGCCTATCAACTTGTAGCACCTTTCTTTGGAATGGCCTTTCATTTTGCAGTGATCACAAAACCTTTCTTGCCTAGGTTTCCTCCCATTATCCCTGCCATATCCATATTTGCCACCAGTATGGAAGAACTTCTTGAATTGATCTTGTTGTCTTTGAGACATGTTGTTCACTGCACAAGCTACACTGTCAGACTGCGAGGCTAAAGTGGATTTGGTCACCATTTTCTGTCTTTCTACTTGCTGAACAAGAGAGAAAGCCTTGTTGACAGAAGGAATAGGATCACTAGACAGTATATTGCTCCTAACACCATCGAATTCCTCACTAAGCCCCATCAAGAACTCAATAACTTTGTGCCTAGCTTCTTTCTCCTGAATTTTCTTGAATATGTCACACTCACAGCGCATGAACACACCACACTGACACACATGAGTGTCCTCAAGACAGGCTATCTCATCCCAAATCTTCTTCAATTGGGAGTAATACTCTGCCACAGTCTTGGTTCCTTGCTCCATTGAACTAAGACTGCGCTTGAATTGATACAACATAGGTCCATTCGTCTGGCCATATCTTTCAACAAGTTCTTGCCATAGTTGAAACGCATAATCGACATAGGTGAATGTCTCAGAATCTTACCTTCCATAGAGTTCAAGATCCAGCAGCGCACCATGTAATCTGCCCTGATCCATTGCGCTAGGTCATGCGAACTTGGAGTCGGCCTCCTACAGGTTCCATCGATGAAACCTAGCTTGAATTTAGCCCCAAGCGCTAATCTCGTTGCGTGGCTCCAATTGAAAAAGTTAGCTCCATCGAGCTTCATCGCCACCAATTGATGACCAGGTTGATCCGAGTTCGTGATAGCAAGAGGATCAGTCGACGCCAATCCATGCTGCCCGCCGGCCTCACGCCTTCCAACTTCATCCATGGCAAAAATTGCGAAAATAGAATCGCACTCGGAAAGAAGGAGAAAAGAAGAATCAAACGAGCGGAATCAATTGATCTTCCTGTCGCTCTGATACCATGAGAAATCCATGAATAGAAATATGGAAAGCAAGAAATCAGAGAGAAGGATAGTATTCCATTGATGAAAGATGAGTTTTGCTCAATCTGTTGCAACAGAATAATGAGTGTGTGGAAAATCAGTTACAATATCTGTCATATGGGAAGCTATTTATAACACAACTATATTCTCATAACTCCGACTTAAACTAGATGATTATAATGCGATAACGATGAAGCAATACATTAGTGACGCGATGATTCATGTCTTTGACACTTCTTGTCATGCTTTCCAACAATATAGCATTTACATCATGGCTCTTAGATTGATCGTAATGAATCACAGATCAAGATAAAAATCAATACGATTGCGCCATATTTCATGAACCAATTTTGAAATTCGAATTCCATATCCTATTTCCATCAAACATTATGGAATCAACAGGCCCAGAAGCAATGGCGACCTGGGCGAACGCCTAGGCCACCTCAATATATGGGCCGGTAGTGGGAATTAATCCATAGCATAAAAGTAGATTCTTCGACATAATGGGCCGGTAGTGGGAATCAATCCATAGCATAAAAGTAGATTCTTCGACATAATGGGTTCATCATTCAATTTGTTTTGTAGCAAAAAGTTAAAAAGAGCGAGATAGATTCCAAGTTCCAATAACGCAGCCGCAGGACAAGATAAGAGTCTGGACCGGTCTTGAGCGTATTGTAGAGATGAAGCGGCAGGCAAAAAGGAATGGTCATATCATAACTCATAATTGCTATTTATTCACAACCAAACAAATTCCCAACTCACTTCTAATCTCTATAAAATCCCACTCATCGCAGCGATTTTAAATCTGTTCGTCCTCTTCCTTCGCAAACCCTAGCGCCTCGATTCAGGATTGGAGGACCTGGACGACACTCCACTACACTCCGCTACAGTTAGTTTTCATGTGATTCTTTGCATGCCTCTTGTTTGGGTTGCGAGAATTTAAGTTCACGAGCAACGCAGAGAGATTCGTAAGTCGAACTAGCACTACCTAGATCCATCTGCTTCCCATTCAATCCAGTAATCGAAAAGGTTTCCGCTCTTCTCTCTGCCTCTCTCTTCACTCCTAAATTTGTGTTGATAATGTTGATTGCTCTCTCATTGATGTTCTGTTTGAATTTGTGTAGTTCAGTTGAGAGTTGAATTCGATTTTGATTTTGCTATATCGGTTTGATTTTTCTGATGCTGAGCTATAGTTTTGAACCGATTAGTATCTCGTTATTGCTTCTTGAGTTCCTTTTTTACTCTACCTTCTCGTGATGTGCCTCCTTTTGTAGATTCTTCTGTATATACAGTGATTCTGTTTATCTATCTTTTAGGCGTTTCTCTTCTACTGTATCTTCTTTTTATCTATCTTTAAGGCTAGTATAGGTTCTATCGAAACAAATTAATATAATATAAGCTGTACGTATTCTGTTCTAATACATATACTCCGTACTTGGATAATTGCACTCGATTCAATTGTGTAAGTACTGATTTGCTGTTTTAGTTTTCTCACGCAGAGAGCTCCTGGATGTAAGGTATTTTTCCTTTGTTATTGCTGCACAGTAGTGTTCCGTGGACGTTTATGAATCTCCTATAATAACTGTTTTTTGATGGAGTAATGGAGAGCTACAAAGTATCTGAAAGTAGATGACTATTCAGATTGTTAGTCAAGCATAAAGCTTTGACCTGTGTTACTTCTATTTAGCAGTATTTGGTGAATCTGTACATATAATTTTCTTCTGTGGTGTCTTTTCCTAGCTCTGTCTTGACTCAACATACTTCAATTGTCTTTCGATTGATTTCTTCTCTGTATTTTCATGTGAAAATTGAATGTTGAGGAAATTTTGTGTAGTATCATCATTACTGACTATAATACTCTGCATGATATGTTTAGATGAAGTTGCAAACTGAAGAACATGGCCACTCCCATTCCATTGAAGTATCAACAGATAGCTCTGATTCACAAACATCTCAGGCGAAGAGGATTTGCAGTGGAGCAGTTTGTGGATTTAAAGACACCACAACCAGCTCAAAGGATGCACAAGAGCGGTCAGCGTCCATGAGAAAGCTTTTAATGGCTGTCGTACTCTGCGTTCTGTTCATGAGTGTTGAGGTAGTTGGTGGTATCAAAGCCAATAGTTTGGCAATCTTAACAGATGCAGCTCACTTATTATCAGACGTTGCTGCATTTGCAATCTCCTTGTTTTCACTCTGGGCATCAGGTTGGGAAGCAACGCCCCGTCAATCTTATGGATTCTTCAGGATTGAAATTCTTGGGGCCTTGGTCTCGATCCAGATGATCTGGCTTCTTGCTGGGATTCTCGTTTATGAAGCTATAACTCGGATTATAAATGAAACCGGTGAAGTCAATGGATTCCTCATGTTTTCTGTTGCTGCATTTGGTTTGCTGGTTAATATTCTGATGGCTTTTCTCTTGGGTCATGATCATGGACATGGACATGGTCATGGTGGTCATGATCACGATCACGGTCATGATCACGGTCATGGTCACAATCATAGCCATGACATAACCATAAACTCTCATCATCACAGCCATGAATCTGCCACTGACGAGCCTTTGCTTGTGAAATCAAAGTCGGCTACAGGTAAGCAAAACAAGAAACGAAACATAAACGTTCAAGGTGCCTATCTTCATGTACTAGGGGATTCAATTCAGAGCATTGGAGTGATGATTAGTGGAGGGCTTGTTTGGTTTAAGCCTGAATGGAAGATTATTGATCTAATATGCACTCTTTTCTTCTCTGTGATTGTGCTTGGTACAACAATCAACATGCTGAGGAACATTCTGGAGGTTTTGATGGAGAGTACTCCAAGAGAGATTGATGCAACGAAGCTGGAAAAGGGTTTGTGTACAATGGAGGAAGTTGTTGCAATTCATGAGCTGCATATCTGGGCAATTACTGTAGGGAAAGTGTTGTTGGCTTGTCATGTTAAGATCAAGCCTGATGCTGATGCTGATACTGTGCTGGATAAGGTTATAGATTATATTCAGATGGAATATAATATTAGCCATGTAACTGTTCAGATCGAGCGCTGAGGGAATTTGGGGATTAACTCTTTGCATTGACATTTGTTTTCCAAGTTGATAAACTTTTATTCAACATTCAGGTAAGAAAGCTACTTCTGAATATTTGTTATTAAATGCTGTTCTATTTTTCTTTATCATTGGTTGATGTTAAGCTCATTGAAACTGTGTTGTTCAGTACCCCATGAATGAGCTGCAAAAATTTATGTTTCAATCCATCAGTAGGAGAAATGCTCAATCATCATCTGTTGGATGATCAAAGCCCAACCACATTTTAGTGTAATTTTGACCTTTATTGGATTAAAATATTTGCTTACAATTGAAGTTAAACAGTAATCTATTTCTTTAATGATTGATTGATAATGCATTATTCATATTCTGAACATGATTTTGTCCCTACTTTGGAAAGACATTCATTCACTGTGTATGCATTAGCCTGTTATCGTGTCTGCTTACACGCCAAGAGATTGTGAACGTGCCAAGATTGAAAGGACAAACGATGGTTCTTCCTAGGCGGTCTCCACTTCTTATATTATCATAATGTAATGTATTTATGTATTGCTAAACTGGGCCATTATATTATCATAATGTTAAGAAATTCATTAAACAATAAGTAAACAAAATTTAAATATTGCTGCCAGAAAGGGTGACTTTGGGCACTCTTAAAAAGCGCCATCGATGTGGTCACGTCTAGATGGCCCACATTCGGTGCGGTGGGACCCCAATTTACCCTTCTCATAAATTATCGTTACATAAGAGCATCTTTATCCATGACTATATTTTTAATATTAAATGAGGTTTCATTTACAATCATTTTAAATAACATACATTTTACTTTTATTTTTTTATAAATTTAGATAATATATTACATAGTTGATATGGATGTCAATATATAGATAAAAATAAAATAAAAATATTTGAAAAACAATTACAATAAAATTTTATGTATTATGAGTGTTATAAGGATTAAACTAATAGAAAAGTAAAATAATTTTGTTATTGGGCCATGTGTTAATAGATAATTGGAAGAATGAGTTGATTTGTGTAGTATGAGTAACAAAGAGTTGTTACTCATGCATTGATTCAAACAAAATGACTGACAATTTATTTTTGTTTACCTTTAAAAAAAAATTGTATGTTACTTGGAATAAAACCATTGCAGATGCTCTAAATAACCCTTTCTTGGGCCTCTTGGCACTTAGGTTGTGTTTGTTTGGAGGGATTTGAAGGGATTTTTAAAGAGGAAAATGAGAGGAAATAAAATCTCTTGTTTGGTTGGTTTGAATAGAGAGAATTGAAAGTTTTTTAATAGAAAATAAGAAAAGAAATGGAGGGGAATTGAATCCCACCAAATTGGTGAAATTTAGATGGAAAATTGGACACAACTTCATTAAATCTACTATTCTCCCTACTTTTCAGTGGAATTTTCCTCTTAAAACCCTTCTTCTTCAAACAACAAAAATATAAAACTCACTCGTTTTACCTCCTCTCCCCTCCCTTTCTTTTCCCTCTCTTATTTTCTCTCATTTTCTTCCCCCTTATTTTCCAATAGTCAAACATACTATTAGAAAAATTAATGGCTAAATCTTAAGATTGTCTCTTGTACCGATTTTCAATTCAATTGTACATATAAGATACAAGGAATACATGCATTTTGTAATAAATGTCTTGGATTTTTCTAGTGTGTCTATTTTCACATCCCCGTTTGTCTTACAAATGAAATGACAATCAATCAAATTTTACATTTGTGCAGTAGGAAACAACTATACTCGTTACTACTTGCTTGCCTGCTTTTAAGAAGACAAATGCAAATTGAAAGAGCACACACGGTACTATATATAGACGATAAAATGCAAATTGTGATTCGATATTCAAATTGCTTTTAAGACGGAGCTGATCAACATCAACAACATTAATCTGAATCCGATCCGACCTGTAAAAAGTGGTTTTTTTACTGGTCGGATCTAATGTTGATTGAATATTCAATTCCCCTGTTGTCCTTCTGACCATAAATTGCCGGGGGCATTAATGTACTTGACAAATTCAAAGAAAATTCAGTTTTGCGTAAAAAACGAGTCGCAGCCTTGCAGACATTTCATTCTTCTCCCTATTGTTTTGTTATTTATGATTTTGAACGTAACAAAAAACAGGACTCATTCACACAGACAAACAAAGTGGCATCGTTTGTAAAATTGTAATAGCAGTTCGATTTTGAAGAGCCCAAATCCAAATCCAAATCCATCTCCATCTACTAACCATCTTCAACAGACAACTACTTGCTCTAATCTATTCGGATTCAGCTGTTTTACGCTGTTACACTTGTGCGAAAATCTCTTACATCTGTGAATCTGTCAAACAAACCATTACAAAAAAAGGGGTTTGTTCTTCTTCAGCGCGGCTCCAAATGGGGGCTTTACTTCTCGGTAGCAGACAACACAAAGCTGGCAATGGAGTTTCTGCCAAATGGGTTACCCTTCTTTGCGTCGCCAGCTTCTTCTTGGGAGTAATTGTTATCAACAGGTTTCTGCTTCTAATTCCTCTCCACATTACCATAGATTGCCTACGATTTGCGTTCTTAGTGATTAAAGACTGGATCTCTGTTACTGCAGTGTCTTTGTGTTCAAAGGTGCCCCTTTTTGGGTTTTTACTCGTTTGAAGGACCTCTTTTCAACCTAATTTGTTCTTGGATTTTTCTAATGTGTTGTCACATGATTGTTATGAATCCTTATGGACCACTCTAGGGTGTTTGCAATTATAGGGGCGGATCTCCATGGTGTAAGAATTTATTGGGAAGATTTTGTGTGATAGACTTGTACTTTTTTCTAGATTGTGTGTACATTTCGTGTTTAATTCTCGTTCTTCATTGACAGATTCATAAATGCGTAATATTAGACCTTGCAATTTATTGACTTTGATGCCGGATCAACTCATGTTTTTTTACCCTTTTTTCTTTCTTTAGCCTTAATCAGTTCTGATTTTAATGTAAGAATCTACAGTGTAAGATACCATACCATCTAAGACTGCAACCTGTTTCTTTCTAGGATCTGGCTAGCTTCTGATGTAGCTGGAACAGAAAGTGAGTCTTTGTTATTAGAGAAACATCAAGAAGGAGAGCCTGAGCCGGTAGTTAATTGCGAGAAGAAGGCAAGTTTAATTGGCGTGAGGATTGAGTAATTTTATTCAGTTGGCTTTTACTTACCATCTTGTTTGGTGTACCAGGAGGCTTCCAGCCAGGGTGTTGACATCCTTTCTCAAGTAACTCAAACTCATAATGCAATTGTGTAAGTTTCGTATCCATTTATGCTGCAATTATTTAAGAATTCGTATCCATTGTGCAAATTTGAATGACTTGTTATAAATGTCACCACTATCTTCAGGGCATTAGACAAAACAATTTCTTCTTTGGAGATGGAGCTAGCAGCAGCTAGAGCTTCAAAAGCTGTAGAGGAAGAGGCCTCCCCAGTGGGTACTGCAGCGGGAACTAAGCAATTCAAGGATCGTCCTAAAGTTTTCTTCGTAATGGGAGTTATTACTGCATTTAGCAGTAGAAAGCGCAGAGACTCAATCAGAGAGACGTGGATGCCTCGAGGTTTCATAAAACATAATCCCCGTATGAACTTTAGATATTTAGTTTCAAAAGTACTTACTTTGGTGAACTTAATTTTAGGCGACGAATTGAAAAAGCTGGAGAAAGAAAAAGGAATAGTGATGCGTTTTGTAATTGGGCACAGGTAAGACAATCTTAACTTCTGCTATAATCAGACTTTGCTTATATTCTTGAAAATTTTATGCTTGACTGGATGTGTATCTTCAACTACTGTCAGTGCAAGTCCTGGAGGTGTTTTGGACCGAGCTATTGACGCTGAGGAGAAACAGCATAAAGATTTTCTTCGATTGGTATGTTTGCTTTCTTTTTGGTGGTGACATGGGGAAGGTTGTAATGATCTGATTTAATGTGGCACAATTTGCAACATCTAGATCTAGTACTTTTTTATGGAAATGTTAGTACACCTGCTTACTTGGCCTTCGGAAAAACTAGGCTTTCATATTCGTAGCCATCAGAATTACATTGTTTAGAAGTACAAAAGCACAGTGCTTCATGTAGTAATGATATGATAAATCAATTCTCCATCTTAATAGTTTGTAGTGCTGTATTCACAACCACAATCCTCTGCTGAACAGGTGTACATTTCCTTTTTAACAAGAATGTAAACTCTTATTTAGATGGAGATATCCGTAGGCTTCTCTTCATCGTTCTGCAAATGTCTCAAGCTAGCAGCCATTTAGGAGGGGATTACGTATTGGCTATTTCTAATTGTTGTTCATATTAGATCCCCTACTCATTAGTTTGCTATTTTTAGGAAGTGAAAGCATGAAACTCCTTAAGAAATTCTTGTTTTAGAATTCTTGTTTAGAAACATTATAGCAGCAGTTCCTGTGTCTATAATCATCACTTTGATTACGCAGTTTTTTTTTTAACTTTTACTTGCTGTCTTGCCACAGAACATAAGATTTTTATATGTTTTAAATGTGTCACCATTTGTATGCATTGCAGAACCATGTGGAAGGATATCATGAACTATCCTCCAAAACACAGATATACTTTTCAACAGCTGTTGCACAATGGGATGCCGACTTTTACATAAAGGTGGATGATGATGTGCATATAAATCTTGGTTTGTACTATGAATCTTAACTCATTGTTACCTTTTCGTTCCAGAGCTTTTGATAGTTGCTATTAATATATAACCGCAAGTTTGAACATTAACTTTGATAGGAATGGTGGGCTCTACACTGGCTCGCCATAGATCTAAGCCTCGTGTATACATGGGCTGTATGAAATCCGGACCT
Organism: Oxyria digyna; assembly: GCA_029168935.1. NCBI lineage: Eukaryota > Viridiplantae > Streptophyta > Magnoliopsida > Caryophyllales > Polygonaceae > Oxyria > Oxyria digyna. The sequence goes on along the minus strand of JAPVLV010000007.1, from coordinate 17,082,809 downwards.
GTCTTAGCACAAAAGTGAGGAGCAACTACGTGCTAGTTTTTTCATCTGCAGCAGACATGTCATTTTTATTTACTTGGAATTTTGTGCTTAATCTGTGCAGGGGAGTTAAGTACCATGAACCTGAATACTGGAAATTCGGTGAGGAAGGAAACAAGTACTTCAGGCACGCTACCGGTCAAATATATGCCATCTCTAAAGATTTGGCCACTTACATATCAGTAAATAAGTAAGTCTTACCCTTGATATCTGCTTGTATGTGATCTATAAGCATTGTGAATTTACCCGGGTTTTTTTAGGCCTATCCTTCACAGATATGCCAATGAAGATGTTTCCTTAGGTTCTTGGTTCATTGGCCTTGATGTTGATCATGTTGATGAGCGGAGCCTCTGCTGTGGAACCCCACCCGGTAAACTTAAATCTTCTATATTTTCTGTTAAATATTAATTTTTAAATGGTCCTAATATATATTCCCCCATGGAATGTGGTAAGTTGATAAAGTGATGATTTTGGATTTCAATTTCCATTTATTTGGAGTTCTGACAAAAAGAGATATCCGTTGGTAACAGATTGTGAGTGGAAGGCTCAAGCGGGAAACCCATGTGCTGCATCATTTGATTGGAGCTGCAGTGGGATTTGCAAATCAGTTGAGAAAATGATGGATGTTCATCAGCGTTGTGGAGAAGGGGAAGGAGCTATATGGCATACGAGTTTCTGAAAGAGTATGCAGTAGAAAACCAATGCAACCCAACCACCTGATTTTTGGCATATTTATTCCTCAGGAAAGTTGGTAAAGCCTTGATTTAAGTTAATTCCTGCACATAAGATCTATCTGTTGATCAGGAAGAGTTGATTGATAAACACCATTGTGGGAAGGGGGGAAAAACGAGAAGGGTTCAATGAAATGAGAAACTGCATTGTCTCTTGAAAAAAGGTTTCTCCTTTGTTTAGATTCACTAGGAGATGTGGGTAGGATTTGTTGATGTCAGAATCTTAACTAGGAAGAAACTCTTGTGATGTAAAGAAGTAAAATTGTGCTTCAATGAAAGGTGTGATATTGACTCCCTCTTAATGTCAATCTAGTAGTATGAATTTCTCTAGTACATTACACAGATTTTTTGAGGTATCTGCAGCTGTGAATATTTCTTGCTTCTTGTGGATTGGATGTTACATTACAAATAACCGGTTGCTCTCATCTGAAGCTCATGTATTTCTTGAGATGGAAGGAAGAATATTCAATTGGTGAAGCTCTTTGTTGTGTTTTTTTGAGTGAGCTAACTTCTATTTTTAGAGCGTTGACAACAAAAATAATTATTGATTTTTTCATATCAAAATGAATAAAAAGGAAAAATATCGGAAAGTTTTAAAAAGATTGCAGTGGTCTTTACACTAATCTTTTGAACTGAATTATGTCTAGCTGAAAAAACTTCAAATCTGACAAAATATATGTATAGGGAAAGAAACTACGGGGAGTGATTTAGATACCTAGTGGATATTTAGCCTTTCATTTCTATTGGTTGAGTGTGTTTTTTACTATAATCTCTATCCCTTTAAAAAAAAAGATAAACCCTTCACTATAAAATACATGATCAATCAAACTTAATACACCTCATGAGGGTATATACCACTAGCAGTGTTCTAAAAAACGTTCTCGCCGTACAGACGTTAGGCGGTAGCTTCCCGTACTGAATAAGGAAAAAACGGGGTGCGGTACGGTCCTTAGTTAAAAAACGGTACACGGGACGGGCTGTACGGGACACGGGACGGGCTGGACGGAAGAAAGGCCGATTAAATGGCATGTACGGATAGGGTTTGAGCCAAATTTGAGTAAAGAAAAATTCCAAAAAAAATAACAAAGCCGCCTCTGTCGTTTTTCTCCTGTGCTCGACGCCTCGACCTTCGTCGCGAAGGCTTCGCTCCTCTTCGGTGACCTCCACGACTCCGCTCATCTCCATTGTTATTGACTTACTGGTTAGTGACAACCTCTGCTCGTTGGATGATTTGCTTCCTTTATGACCTCTACAAGTCCGCTCATCTCCATTGTTGCTTCTTTTTTGCTTTTCCCATTGTTACAGCTTGAGACATAATTACAGTGGTTTGTTTTGTTTTGTTGAAAAATTAATTGCTCTTATATATGATAGATGGTGGCCGATTAAACCTATGCTTCATTTCTCTATATGGAAGTATCATAAGTGAACGAATTGAATGAATTCATTTCATTATAATCAATGATTATTTGGAAGGAATATGTTAGTGCATTAACTTCTTTAGTTCTTTATATATATTGTATCTATATTATAGAAGCATTCATCAATTTCATCATAATCCATATATTGATTTGATTTGTTTATTATAGATTTACATGGCTTTCAATTGTTTATTGTTGTTATTTCTAGTTAGTGCTTACTATACTAATATTATATAGTTTGTTTCTTTTATTTATTTACTGTTAATAACAAGGGTAAATCCATTTGGTGGTTGCTTATTTGTTTAATACTTAATTCCATTTTGTTGCTTAGTTCTTACTGAATTAGTGTTTACTAGCATGACATCTATTTATACCGGTGAAGATCCCCTACTTCGACATGGAAAATGATTTATAGATAGAAATAAGTGATTTTAATTTAAACCGTATCAAAACCGTTTAAAAGGCCGTACAGCCGTATATACGCTGGACTCTCCTTCATCGTACCGTCCCCGTATAGCGTTTTTTAGAACAGTGCCCGCTAGGTAACTCAATTCCCAGAAACTACTGCACGTATGAATGCTCTCAGCCTATGGTTGGCGGGAGCGATTTTGTTTGTTCCTTGCTTCCTTTTGCGGGTTTCGTACTTCCATCATGCCCAACACTAAACATGAACCACTAATTCTTGTTTCGTCTGCCACAAACTCTCAAATAATGAGTTTGAGTGAAGGAGACCTCTCAACTTCTTATTATTTGTGTTATTTTATACGGAGTATAAAAAAGCTTAATCGCCTCGTCTATTTCATTTCATTTCATTTACTTGCTATTCTCGACTGATAATCCGATTTCTCCGTTACCAGCTCTCACTGAATTGGGCTGTTGTTGTTTGTAAATAGGTTTTGTTACTTCTTTACTACGGAGTAGTTCTTTGTTTTCCCCTTCCCACAGAAAACCCTCGATCATCGCAGTGCACCACGCCCATCTATAACTCCCGATTGATTTCGAGTGTTTTCTGAATTCTTTAGGGCTTCTTTATTATTTCTGAATAGGTTTTGGAGTTAGTCTTGTAAATTTGGGAGCTTGAAATTCAAAGGATATGGCTTTGGCGTCAATGCTGTTTGAAATTTTCGAGAGGCCTACTATTTGGGAAGTGATGCTCGATCTTATGATAGTTGTAGCGCCTCTGTTTATTGCTGTGAGTGTTGGTGTTCTTGTGGGATGGCATTGGAGACCCAAATGGTTGTACAGTGCTTCAGTCAATTCAACTGCGGGTTTAGTTCCTCCAATTTCTACTAATGAATCCCAGAAATTCATTTCCAGGTAATGTTCAAGTCCTTGGCTTCCTATGTAGCACTCATTATTTGAATTTTGTGCTGAAAGCTTCTTGCAAAACTGAAACTGGGTTCGATTTAGCTCAACCAAGCTTTATTCTGTGGAAGAAGATGATTTGAGGCATTTAAGTCAGCTAGTTGGGGAGAAAGATGGGGGTCCAGCTTGGATTCCTATGATGGATCGCTCTACTGCCACTATGTCCTACCAAGCTTGGCGCAGGGATCCTCAGGTTTGCCATTCAGCTGCACTTTCCTTATTAATCTCAAATATAAATTCGACAACTCGGGTATTGGTCTTGTAATGATTCTTGTGTTAGTGGTTTGCTTATTGCATATGATATGTATGTTGATTTGCTGTGTAGAATGGCCCTCCTCAGTACCGCAGTCGAACTGTTTTTGAGGATGCAACACCTGAAATTGTAAGGGACTTCTTTTGGGATGATGAGTTTAGGTTCAATTGGGATGACATGCTCAAAGAGCATCAGATATTAGAGGAGTGCTCCACAACTGGAACCATGATTGTTCAATGGATTCGCAAGGTAAGCATTGAGCCCTAGAAATTTGTTCGCCTTTTCATTCGGTGTTGACCTGCTTTGGTTACCTTTATTTGTTTGGCTCTTCTTGTACTGATTGTTCTCTTTTTTTGGTGTTCAACAGTTCCCATTCTTCTGCAGTGACAGAGAATATATTATTGGCAGGAGAATTTGGGATTCAAATCGATCCTACTATTGTGTCACAAAGGTAAGATCTGTGCATTATTGATATTCAGTTTCATAGAAAGAGGATGAACTTTCAATTTGCCTTCACTAGCATGTTCTGCAATCTAAAATTGAGATGGATGAAGGCGGAGAATTAGAAATACAAATTGGATAGCTCAACTGCAAGTGCTCCCTCACCATATCTCAACTGCCGGATCCATGTTTTTCTGCTATGGTTAATGGCTTCTCATCATGCCTAGTCTTCTCATCTTGCATTTTATTGCACTATTTGGATCTTAGAGATTAAATGTCATTTTGTATTCTGTAAAACGTCTCCTGCAAAATTTCAAACTGGATTTGCTCACGTTGTTAAGCATTTGTTCCATGTACCAGGGTGTACCCTGTACTTCAGTCCCAAGGCGCAATAAACCAAGACGTGTTGACCTTTATTATTCAAGTTGGTGTATCCGTCCAGGTAATTCCGCATTCTAAACTTCATCTTCCACCTTTCTAAGTATTTTTGGACAATTTGATATTAGCCAATAGAAGTAAGATCATTCATTTTCAGACATCAATATCTGAAATTCAGTGTGAAACATTTTTCTTTCGGCTTATACTATGATTTTCTTGGTTATGTAATAATGCTTGGCCTGAACTTTAAAATATATTCCTGATGTCATCCAGCTGAATCACAAAGAGACGGGCAAATGACCGCATGTGAGGTTCTACTCTTCCATCATGAAGAAATGGGAATCTCTTGGGAGATCGCTAAGCTAGGAGTTCGACAGGGTATGTGGACAGCTGTGAAGAAGATAGACCCGGGCTTACGCATCTATCAGAAAGAAAGGTCAAATGGAGCTGCTCTCTCTCATTGTGCAATAAGGGCTCAGATCAACACCAAGATTAGTTCAAGCTACCTTAAATCCTTGGAAGAGGGCGAAATGATTGATTTGTCCTTGGAATCTGTAGATGGAGATTCATCAACTTCTTCTGGTAAGCAATCTGGGATGAACATTCCTAAGCTTCTTCTTATTGGTGGGGCAGTTGCTGTTGCATTCAGTGTTGATCAAGGATTGCTGACAAAGGCTGTCATTTTTGGGGTGGCTCGAAGATTTGCTCGCATGGGAAGGAGATTGTAAGCTGGGTGTGTTTGATCATTGATCATAGACTCAAATCACATAGACAGGTTTTATTACCTGAATTTTTTGTTCATATGCTTCTTTAAATTTAGAACAAATTATTTGATTTAACATATAGACAGCTTATTACTATTTGATTTAACATTAATGGATCATCCTACGGCTTATACAATTATGGAGGCTGGGCTAGTCACTTGATGGGTAATTTGGCATTGTGAAAAGCTAAGTAGTAGATCAACAGAGAGACAGGCTGTACAGATATGTTTTTGAATACAAAGATTTGATACTGTGGTAATTATCACTACAATGTCAAATCAACCAGCAACCTTAAACTACACGTAAAATGCTTGTATTGCTCTACAAGTGACAAAGTATTTGGAAGCAGCTCATTGATCAAGGAAGGTCTTGTAATGGAAAAAAAGACTGCAGCACAAAAATTGTGAAAACCCAAAATACATCAGTTTGGGAAAAGGGTTTAGAAATTATCAGGCTTTCTATTTAATCAGCTCAAACTTATGCCTTCTTTATCATGTCAACTCGTGACAGTAGCAGACTAGCAGTTGACATAGTTATAGCAATAGCAATAGCAATAGCTTAAATCGAAATTTGCCACGGAGTAATATCATTTCAAATATCCCAACTTATATCTGCCTCTAGTTGTACTAAAACACATTTTTTGAACTCATACTTCATCCATCATCATTTTTTAAAAATTTGTCGTAATTCAATCTAATTAATGAGCCGATGAGCAGAGGGTAAGTAGAGAAGGGCAGGTAGCGGTGGGCAGGAATACAGAACCATGAAACAAAGAAGTGTGATGAGTAAAGTTACCATAATACCCTCAAATTGCCTTGGCTTTCGCTGGACCACAGCTGAATAGTACAGTAATAGTACTAGAGTTGCAGTCTGCATAATATATGGGGTGTCGTATGCATGGTGCCTGCGTCTGGTGGTGGCTGCCTGTACGTACCTCCTGCACGATCCCATGCCCCACTCATTCAATCTTCATCTTCATCTCATTCATCACCATTATCCACTAATCATTATCATTAGTTTAGTAACATTTGATTCATATTAACGAAATAAATGATGATGAAGGTACTGTATAAAAAATAACTTAAATAAGAGATTTGGTTGCTTGGTGAAGTTTATCCAGAAAATAAAATTGTCCGTTACTGAGATCTGTATCTGGGCAATTTTGTTTTTTTCAATTTGAAAAAGTGGGACTAGATGGTAAATTCGGAGCCCTTCAATGGAGGCTATTTAAAGGCCAGCATTTTTACTCCACCAGAATCAGCACAGTAGCACACACACACCTGAGAAGGGCAAAAGGTACAGTGTTCTTATAGGAATAAAATACTTCAAATTCTCAGTATTGTTTATTCATTTCTTGATTTCTTTTTGACTCGCAGACGGGATTTGATTAGGTGGGTAAGTTGGAATTCTTCCTGAATGGTATTTAATCAACACCCGTCCTCCATGGAAGATGCTGCAATCCGCTTTGATCCTCACGATTCGTTGAATCAAAACCCTCATCACCATCGGAGGCATCACAACCAGCTTTCTTTGAACGCTCGTCAGTTCATCCCTGCTTTCAATCTTCCCCTTGCGGCTAATCCGGGTCAACACGAGAATAGGATGGGAGGATTCGACCCGACTGCAAATGGTTTTGGGGAGATGAAGGAGTTGGAGGAGATGTTCTCCAAGCTTAACCCCATGGCTGAGGAGTTTGTTCCTCCTTCTTTGACCAACCCTAGCCATGGCTTTGAGAATGGGTTTAACTCAAACGGGTTTGGGTTGAACCAGAGCTTGAGCCTGGCTAGTGGTGCGTTTAATCAGAGCTTTGGAAGACGGGTACTTGGAAATTTCTTACCTTTTTTTGTATGATCTTGTTCCATTTCCAGGTTTTTTACATTTTGTGTGCTTCAATATTTGGTGTGGTGTAGAAGAAAGGGGGTTATAATAATCAGTTTCAGAGGAGGACCAACACTAAGACTTCTGTGGGTCAAAGGAAGGAGGCAGTTCGTAGGACTGTGTTTGTTTCTGATGTTGATCATCAGGTAAAAACACATCTTTTGATTTTATTTGGTTTTTTCTGTGTCTGTTGCCATTTTTTGTATGAGTTCATCTGAAGAGTAATTGTGTTGTTTTTTCTGGGCTGTTATAGGTGACTGAAGAGCAGATGGCAGCTTTGTTTATCAACTGTGGGCAGGTAATAACAATTGTTCTTGGATGATTGTTGTGGGTTTGATAAACAATTGCTGTTACTAGTTGATTAGTTAGCTTTGTAACTTTTAACCAACTTCTTTGACCTGTATGTGAAGGTTGTTGACTGCCGAATCTGTGGTGATCCAAATTCTGTACTCCGCTTTGCATTTGTTGAATTTACTGATGAGGGTATGTGTTTATATGTGTTGATTTTCTGAGGGTTGATTTAAAATGATCTTATTGTGACACATTCGGGTTAATGCTTCATATGTAGTGAGTGCTGAGGTTGCTTTGACTCTTTCTGGTACGATGCTCGGCTTTTATCCAGTTAAAGTTACTCCGTCAAAGACAGCAATTGTACCTGTCAATCCAAACCTTCTTCCTCAGGTTAGTGCATTCAAGTTAACAGTTGATTCTGTTTCTAGGAGACAACCAGATGTAAATGATCTATTGCCACTTCCTAATTTATTTAAATGCTATGATGGATATTTCAAACCTTAGAATGAAGATGAACGAGACAAGTGTGCAAGAACCATCTATTGTACAAACATTGATAACAAGGTTTGCTCCTTCGATTGCTCTACTTTGAGTTTAGTTGACTATTGTGTTCATTGTGTAACTTAGATGGCTGCCTTGTCTAGGTGCACCAAGCTGAACTGAGGCTCTTCTTCGAGTCTGTCTGTGGACAGGTTTGTTAGAACAAACTTTTTTCAGTCTAACTTCTATTATGTGGATTTGAAGAAAGGTGCACCATGTGATAATTTATTTGATTCAGGTTCACCAGTTGAGGATACTTGGAGACCACAACCACGCTACTCGAATTGCCTTTGTTGAGTTTGTGATGGTAAATCTTCTTCCATCCTTTAAAGTCCATGCAGCTCCAGATATTTGATTTTTTATATCAAACCTCGTTAATGAATTTCTTTGCTGGAAGTTCATACGGAATCTTATCTATGTTGCACAGATATTGATTTGAAATTCTCTTATCCTTGTCATATCTATTTCTATCTATATGCCTGTATTCTGATTCCATTTGTGTGCCCGTGCAACTTGGCCTGTAACTTGTTATATAGCAATGTTGAATATGTTCTTGCCACAAATGCTTCTATGCGAATCATGAATAGAAATTAGAATCTAATTCTATACAACATCAAAAAAGAAAATAAAGGATGCTCCTTTTTAGTGTTTAACTACTGTCATCCTGGCATTTTACTTGCAAGAAGCGATTACTCTATTATCCTATTCTCCAAATATTGTAGCTCACATCCATCCATTGCTAATGAAAAGATTGTATTGCCTTCTGTTTAAATCTGTCCTTCAGATCCAAGCTTCAGCAAGCTAGTGAAAAGATTACATTGTTGTGGTAATTGGCTAATGTTGCCAATAAACTGAATAAATGTTTTGAACTTTTCGTTTTGATGTCCTCATCATCTCATGTTAAAAATGCTATGCCTTATTTGTCAGAAAGTTGTAAAACATTTATTCTATTACTTTCTCTTGCAAAACAAGCCTCTTCCAACGTTCATAATTAGTAATCCTGGAACAAAAAGGGTTTGTTGAAAATGCTATGCAGTCATTTTCCTCAGTCCCTCCTAGATATGCTCCACTACTCTGTTGTTTAATCTTTATATAAACTCTTCTTATGCTATTATCATTTTGACCCACTAATCTTCTAAAAGTTCATATGCAATAAAATATGAGCTCCAATGTTTCATCGATAAGATAGCCTTTGTAGTTTCTCCTGTGTTTGTTGCTGCATGGGTTATATCTTGATTACTTATTTTAGCTTGTCTGCATTCTGTTTCATACTTGAAATTCTCAGAAGATTTATTAGCTCAATAGCTACCCTTGATTTATTAACATAGCCCATGAAACTATCACAAATCAGCAATGTATAAAGTCCTCTTCAGGTTTAATGTGCAAGTATTAGCAATAATGTATAGTTTTTTTTATATATTAAGCCCTGTCAAACTACCCATGCTTCGTTGCTTATATTAAATATTGTCATCAAACACAGTTTGATTTTTCTTTCTTTGAACAGGCTGAGAGTGCAATTGCAGCTTTGAACTGCAGCGGTGTTGTTCTTGGATCATTGCCTATCAGGTGAAATTTATTTATCATATGAATTCTTGTTGCTTCTTTTTTTGCTATTTGACTGATTTCTGATCTCAAAATGTTAACTTGTGCTTATTCAGAGTGAGCCCATCAAAAACACCTGTTCGCCCCCGTGTTCCCAGAATTCCCGGGCATTGAATCAAGCCATTTCGCTATTCCAAGAGCTCGAACTTAAGTGATGAGTGATGAAATCATGTATATCTATACAGGCTAGTGTAAAGATGTTCTCCTCCACCTTTCAGGCCTTAAACTCTTACCTGAATTCTATCCTTTTGCTTCTGCTGGTTATTTAAACATATTTCTCTAAGTTAGATGAAACTTACAAGGATTTTGGAAGGATGATTTTGTATAACTGAGAAGCTAGAAATCAAGGATGCTTTTTATTAGGAACAAATATTAGCCTTACAAGTTACAACGCATGAAATCTTTATCATATATTATTACTTATTAGCACTGAGTTTTCCGTATTTCTAACTTACTAAACAGCTTTGCATTATGTGATGCCTTCTGCATTTCTTTGATATTTGGATTGCCAAAAAATGCATTATACTGACAATGTAAGGTCTGTTTGGATAGGCAAGCATAATGTATTATAAGGAATTATGTTGCTTATTTAAACAGATCCTTTAATGTAAGATGTTGTATTTTAGTGTACAGTAGAAGTTGAATATAATGATAAAGGGAATAGTTTGGAGCTCTTTTATGATCTGCTCCCCTCCCACCATTACAGAGTTATTAATAGCGAAACAGCCATGCTATCAAAGTGGTTGCTAAAGAGCATTAAAGTTAAAGATGACAAGTGGACCATGAATTGATTTTTGTTGATTTTGCTGTTCTTTGTAATTTCATTTTCATGAATTATTTTGTTCTTCAGACTTTCTACTCAAAATCCTGCAACGCTGAATTATTTTGTCAAGTCTTGAATTACACAAAGTTGGTAGATCTTCTTTTCTTTGTATTGTATTGTATTGGACTAATAAAACATACACCATAGCCTCACACTTAAATCATTATCATTGAATAAAACACCAATGTTTGAAATCTATAGGCCCTTTACTGTTAAACTCTCTCAAAACATGATTAATGATGAATAATTCACCCTAGAGTTAAAGCAAAGAAGAGGGAAGAAAAAGTTATTCATACAGATCATATACTCTTTGACAGATACTACCTTCTATTCTCTCTTTAGCATTTATATTCGAGTCAAAAGAAGCAAAAGTGCAGCAACATAAAACCCACCCCAACAATCAATCTTGATCTACAAGAAGAAGAATCCTATCCACCAAAAGTGGTCCATTTCCATTTCCACTCCCCTCCAAAAAAACATAAACCAAATCACAACCATGTCTTCCACCCTCCATCCCTAAATCCTCATCATCCTCCACAGACAACCACCAATGGGTAACTGTCTTTTCGGGCCTTCCGAGCCTGAAGGACCCAAGGTTCAAGTATCAACCTCAACAGGCGCGATCATGGAGTTTGAATCTCCAATCACAGTAGCTTGCATTGTCAAGGAATTTCCTGGACACTTCATATTCAAAAGCCATGATCTCTTCTGGAAGCCACTGTCTCCCTTAGAAGATCTTCACCCTGGTGAATCCTATTGCCTCCTGAAGTGGGCCCAGCGCCAGGCTGGCCACGTGAGATCCAAGAGCATCCCGGTGGCGCCACCTGGCGCCAAGCCGTATAGGATGTCGTTCGATAGCCATGGAGTTCTCAAGAGATCGGCTTCAACTGAAGTTTCTCGGTTCATCAGTAACAACAGCAGAAACAGTCATAGTTCAGGTGCAGCATGTTAGAGATAATTAGTTTATCTTGATTAATTATCATCTAATCTTTGTGTATATAAATATAATGCAGGGGTTTGGAAGGTGAAGCTGGTGATTAGTCCAGAGCAGCTGGTAGAGATTTTATCACAGGAGGCTAGAACCGAGGAGTTGATTGAGAATGTGAGGTCGGTTGCGAAATGTGGGGCGAGTAGAGCGTCGTCTATGGACTTGTCTGATCAATGGAGCGTGTCTAGCCACAGTGGCTCATCTAACTAATCATACAGAGTCTTGATTGATCTGTTATACTACATATAGTTGCTTTTAGGTAACAACAAGAGGGAAAAACAAAAAAGGTAACTCTTTGAATCTCTAGTTTCTTATGTAATTTCTGATGATCTACGTTCTAAGAAATCAACTGGAATGCTACTGTAATATGCAGGATTTCTTTGTGTTTTGTTGTCTTTGAGTTGAATGCATATGAAATGGGATTATTATGTATTAACTTCTGATTTGTGGGTCTCTTTTTATTTGTGTGTAGAATTGAAGTAGGGTGGAGGGAAAAGTTGTGTAAATAGTAAAGGTGAACTAATAATACTCCCTCCGTCCCTTAATGTTTGCAACATTTCCTTTTCGGGCGTCCTAAAATGTTTGCAACATTCATTTTCTATCAATTAATTTTTCACCATAATACCCTTATTTTATTTATTTTATTCATATTCTAACAACACTTTATCAATCAAATCAATCATCTATATCATCTTCTCTATCTAATTTCCACCATTAATACCTTTACTCAATATTTTATTATTCTATTTTATCTAAAAACACTTTATCAATCAAATCAACCATCTACTCAACTTTCTTTTTCTTCTTCTCTCCACTCATCTCACTTTTCTTAAATATTGTGACATTCCCTTAATGTTGCAACATTAAGGGACGGAGGGAGTAGGAAACAGTATTGGAAAAGATTCAGGTGAGAATAATTATTATTATGCGAATATGCGAATAAATGCACATTTAGGCCATTGACATGCACTTTTTTCAGTAATGACATGCACATTTAGGTCATTGACATGCACTCTGTCAGATTTGCATGTCATTTATAATTTGTCATTGACATGCACTTTCGGGGTGTGTGTATGTACTTTTCACATATTATCAATGACATGCAAATCTGACAGAGTGCATGTCAATGGCTTAAATGTGCATGTCATTATTGAAGAAAGTGCATGTCAATGGCCTAAATGTACATTCATTCGCATATTCGCACAATAATAATTATTCTCACCTGATCCGGACTCAAGAGTATTATGGTCTCTTTATACTGTAGTTATATACAATAATAGGATGATGTGGATTCAGAACAACTTGCCTTCTTTTGGGTCATGCAAACATTTCGGTTGTAGTGATTACTAATTTGATTTTCGTGGTATAAGTTCATAGATTAAGCACCTTATTATAGTTAGATTTTGTTATTTTAGGAATTCTATTTTTTTGTCAAAACAATTTTAACATTCACTTTGAACAAAAAAAATTAAAACGAGAAGTCTAAACTTATATTTTAGGTAGGATAGATTAGATAAAAGGATGCTTATTTAAATCAATGGTTTTCTTAAAAGGTAGGTACATTACAAATTGTAAGTTCTAAGTGAGTCAATAGATCCACAATTTTTCTCAAGCACTCACAATTTGTGACTGCATGCAGTGTGATTTCATACACGTCTAGCGCATGAATCATAACGTGTGTCTTTATCTAAATCTCCATATTTTTCATATACAGTATATCTGAAGTATAAAGAGAACAGGTCTAAAAAAGCATTCTCGAGTTAAATAATTCTTTCATGGCATGTTTTTTTAATCAGATCATGCCATGTTCTTATATTCTGCCTAACTTGGAACAGAAATTGCCTGAAACTGGAATATACACCGTTACTGTCACACTTCTTCTTCCCTCTCCAATTTGTCACTTTCCTTCACCACAGAATATGATCAACCAATAATAGACAAAGAACAAAATAATGATAAGATATGGATCTTCACAACTGTGCTCATTATTGCTCACACAATCCACATGGCTAAAATTCAGCTTCAGCTAAAACGAGTATTTTACACAAACAGTGATTAAAGACCAAACCATGAATCCATCAAAATGTTAACAGCAGTTGGTTACATAAACAGCATAGTAATGAGAAGAAGAAGACAGATAAAAATAACAAATGCATATCAGATCAAAGTCAGTAAATCAAACTACTTGTTAAAGCCCAACCCCTGGCTACCACCACTCTCATCATGCCCATGTGAGCCGTCTGAAGCGTCCTGGCCCACAATCCCGAGACACAAGGCCTCCGCCAAGGGCCCACCAGGCCCAGAAGAGCCCATCCAAGAATACCTCTCACCACCCACATCCAGGCCCATCCCGAGCTGACCCGCATTCTCATGGGCCCCACCGCTACTACCGCCCGACATGGAGAGAGTAAGAAGGCTCGAATCAGTCGTGGGCTTTCCCGTAATCTCGACTATGCCATCGGGTTTGGGCCCAATGGACCATGCATCAAGAAACTGTCTAGGTAAAGTAGGGGAGTGAGATTGAGGCATGAAGGAGTTATGATGAGTGGTTCTGGAATGTGAAGGAGTAGTAGTAATTTGATCTAGCTGATCAGTCTGTGGGAAGAAAGGGGAAACAGTTGGTACATTACTGGACTGATCTTGCTGTTGATGATCATGATGAGCTTCTCTTTTCATGAACCACTCTGGGTACCTGCAAATCAAGATGATGATTTTTTTAGGGTCAAACAAAAACAAAGCTGCACTTGGGAAACATTTATTTATGCCACAACAAACTATGCTTTAACTGTTAAATACAACAGAGATGATCAGACCAGTATCACATGCTTTCTTTCCTTTCCTCCCCCACTGCTTGCAGGAAAAAACAAGGCTTTGACTTTGTAAAAACAAATCAACCACAAGACAGAAATATGTAAAATATTAGTATTTGACTCCTAATCCAAGAAAAACACACCTGGATTGAGACAATAACATGGATTGAGAAGGCTGGTAAAGTAAGGATGGTTTCATGTTGATATTTGCAGGGTGCAAAGCTGAAGAAGATGAAGATGACATTAACGGGTTGTTATTGTTGTTGTTGTTGTTGTTGTTTCGAGCATTTGATATTGAAGTCGAGGTCGAAGAAGGAGAAGAAGATGCTGGTGATAATGATTCCACATGCTTTCTTGAACGGGAAGGCCTCCCTTTATGTGAATGTCTCTCACAATATTTTTGCTCTGGAGCAACATCTCTAGAACATCTCCATTTCTTCCCATCTGTTCTTCTACATCTCCATGGCTCAGAATCTCTGCTCCCAACTGCATACCTCAAATCCAATCCACTCTTCAAACCAACACTATTTCCATGATCTAGATCAGAAACCAAAAAAAAATGTTAGTTTCTTAAACAAAAAAAATGTTTTTGTAATTAATAAATGTTCGTACTATTGGTTTGGAATGAAGGAAATGAAATCTGAGGTGGGTATTTGGAGTTGATGGAAAATAGAAGCTCTGGAGGAATAGGAATGGAGGCTGCCATGTATTTGTAGATTGTTGTCTGTCTCTCAAGCTCTTGTCTCTGTGAAGCTGTAAAAACCCTAGTCATGTCCAATACTCCGCCTGAAAGAACAAAGGAAATGATTTTCAGGTTTCACAAAGAACACACATGGAAGAAACATAATTTATTGCCAAAAAGAAGACACCTTTATAGCCTTTTCACCTTCAGAAATTATCAGAATGGACCCCAAAAAACAAAAACTACACCACAGTGAAAGCAAAAGCACAGATTTGTTAAGAAGAACAAGAAAAGGTCAGAAATTTCCTTACCCAATGATTTCAAACTGGAAGAATCAAAACCAAGAGAAGATCTTGAACCACCACCACCACCACCACCAAATTCATAAATATTAGAAGTATTGCTAGGTGTTGATTCCTGGTTGTTGCTTGAAAACATAGCCCCAAAGTTTCCAACTCCGGCACCGGAAACACCAGGTGAGCTAGTACTGTGGTCACCAGAAAACCCAACAAACTTGGTACCACTTTCATCATTATTATGATTATTATGATGATGATTACCCATCATCATCATCTTCAAACCCAACCCAAAATCACAGTCTGTTGCTTCCCCTCTGTTTCCATTCCCCATTTTTTATAGTATTCTGCTCTCTGGAATCACAGAAAAAACAGCACAAGAACAGTTTTGCAAGCGCAGATTGTAGCAGAAATAATAGAGAAATCTAGTAAGTGGGTATTTTGGAAGATGAGATGATGCAGATAACAAGCATCTGTCGCTCTCTAAATTGCACCGCTTATTTTATCCCTCAAATTGCTAACGCCTAAAATCAACAACAAAGGTTTCCTGGGCTTGAAACATTCGTCGTACTAACACAAATAGGACAAAGAAGCCACTTATACGCGTTACCGAAGATGACCCTCCTGATCTTATCTCAAGTTTTTTTTTCTTCAACAAATGGATTCTGTTATTTAATGTAAGTGTCTCATTATATAAGTCCCATTTCATTTTCTAACATTATTCACATTTCGAGAATCTTATCTATTTTTTTCAATTTACAAGCGAAAACATAGTCATGTGAGGTCTTGTTTGATTCGTCTTAACAAATACTATAACAATTTCAAAATTTTATATTTTTTACTTATACGTAACTAGATATATTGACAAAATAAAACGTACATCAACTTCCGTACCTGGATGAGATGAGGCTCAGGACAGAGGAGTAATTCATTATGATTTAATTGGAATATTTTAATAGAAGAGCAAATAGCACCGTTAGGCCAACAAATGGAAGAAAAGTAGGAATGAATAGTAGTAATAGCAAGCTACGTAGCTATGTAGCTCTAGGTAGCCGCTTAATTTGATTGGACCTCTGATATGTTGTTGTTTTATTTGTAAAATGACGAAAGACAAAGGAGTCAAATGCTCTGAATTTTACTGTAATACTCCCTCCGTCCCAATTTTATCTTCCTGTTTCTCTTTCCTGACACTATTCACTATTCAAGGGAATCTTCGTAATTTCGGCCAATATATAAATAAAAACATAGTCATGTGTGGTCTTGTTAGATTCGTCTTATCGAGTACTTTAATAATATAAAATTTTTATAATTTTTACTAATTTATAATTAGAGATATTGACGATACAAAACGCGCATCGGCATGTGTGCCCAAAAGAAACAGGAAGATAATAATGGGACGGAGGGAGTACACTAGTACTAATCTACACTACTGTAGTACATTTTTAAAATTATCAACCTTATTTCTTACTTTGTTATCCAAAATTTCAAATTAAAAAATACATATTTTTATTACAAATTAACTCTAAAATGTACTTCATCCGTCCCTTTAAGTTATTCTGTTTTTTACTTTGCACTTGGATTAAGGCATGTCTAATCAAAACAAGATTGTAAGTAATGACACGTTAAATAATAAAATCCAACCAATAGAAAAATTATTAGAGGAAAAAAAGTTGATTTGATTGATAAAGTGTTGTTAAAATATTAATAAAATAAATAAAATAAGGGTATTATGGGGAGAAATTAATTGATATAAATAAAAATGAGAAGAACTTAAGAGGACACCTAAAACAGAAACGAGAAGAACTTAAAGGGATGAAGAGAGTAGTTTTTTTTAATGTTATGATCACTCTAGTGGATCTTGAGGTACCATTAATATATAAAAAGATAGACTTCTTTCGACATCAATCTCTCCATACATGTATTCAATAAGAATCGAGCTAAAGTTTAGTTACGACCAATAGTTTCACATTAGTTTTTTTCAAGCATAGCATACAAATTAAATTTTCTACGGAGTATAACATAAATTTTAGACAAATGTAACTTCATTATCGCTAAATATTTAAATCTTAAATTTATCTTATTTTATTTGAAAGAATCATCATTTTATTATAGATATACAATAGTTGATTTCATAATAATCCCTAGTCATTGTATCTATTTATAATTATAGTGAAAAAAAATAAATTTTAAATAAATGAAAAAAATTATACTTCTTCTGTCCCACTATATAAGCCCCATTTCATCCCCGCACGGATGTCGATGCACGTTTTGTTTTGTCAATATCTCTAATTACGTATTAGTAAAAAATATAAAATTTTGAGATTGTTATAGTACTTGTTAAGACGAATCAAACAAGATCTCACATGACTATATTTTCGCTTGTAAATTGTAAGAAATCGAGAAGATTTTCTCGGATTGTGAATAGTATCAGAAAATAAAATGAGGCTTATATAATGAGACAGAGGGAGTACTTAATAAGTTTTATGATTGAACATTTGGTATGATGTTAAAGAAACAAAAACAAATTGATCTAAAAGATTCATCTTTTATGTATGTATTGAATAAGTTTTATGATTGAACATTTGTAATCCTTACCATATCTTTATTTATGGGGACAAGCCATATTCCATATTTAAATCATTGCATACTTAATTAGTTATCATGAGATGCTTTTTAGTTTTTACCAAATAAAATAACCGTTGCGCTCCATTTTCTACCTATGATAGAAAAACAAATGGATATAAGAAACTTAAATCGATAGAGTTGGACTACCTAGTGGAGTAATATTATGTGACACGTAACGGAGTATATGTATGAACTATAATAATCCTTAATAAAGATAGGTGAGCTCATTTATAACATTTGTACTTTGAAATTTTGTCACTGTAAAAGTATGTCAGAAGTTAACCGGAGTAATTATTCAAATATGCGTAGGGTAAAAGTAGGGGCACGTAGGCATAAGTGGTAGACTAGGCCAGCTAATAAGAAATAAGGGAGATTCTAAATACACTCGAATGGACTGAACGGTAGGCTGGATGACCAACCGGTTTTTCCGGCGGATCTGACAGCCGTGCGGAGCCTCAACTCCGCTTCAAACGGTAAACTTTAAAAAGCTCAAGAATTTACAATTCGTGAGCTTTGAAAACTTCAAAAAGCTCACAAATTGAAACTTCAAAAAGCTCACAAATTCACAATTCATGTGCTTTGAAACTTCAAAAAGCTCACGAATTTACAATTCATGAGCTTTGAAAATTCAAAATTTCAAAAAAAAAAATAAGTCCACGAGTTTAGAATTCGTAGACTTTAAAATTTCTTAAAACTCTGCGCGTTGACCAACTCCGCGTCTTCTCAATAAATAATCAAATAATCAAGACAGTCAATACAAATGAAATTAGGATATGGTGAAGGTCAAAATAGGCCCCCATACATTAAATCCACCCTCACAGTTGGCCAATTGGTTTCTCCTTCCCGACTAACTTAAAGAATTACTAAATTCTCCTTCTTCAACCAATATAATGTATCAGTATCTATACATGGCTCTGTTCGAGAATAACTATATAAGCTAGTTTATTTTTCCAAAAAGCTTGAAAACCTAACTTATTGTTTTCATAAACTAGCTTATTTTTCTTTGAAATTAAGGGGAAAAACTTTATTGCCGAACAGGCACATACATTTGTCAATCAAGTTGTACTCATTTATACGTATAGTCGGTATAGAAGTGTGAGTTATCGAGGTACGTAATAATTACGAGTATAACTTATAGATCTATGGTATACATTTATGTGGAGCTAGCATATGAAAAGATGTGCATGCCTGCATGCATGATAGTAATGTATATTGCAGTTATATGCATCACTATATATATAAACTAATGTTCATCACCACAATATAAACATGTGTTTCACAACGTTAAAGTGCACCAAAAAACACAAAAAATATAGGGAGTACAATTCACACATGTTGCATGGCTGCATGAGTGGTGAGAACATAAGTTTATACCGAATAATCCTCTATATTTAGATGTTGAAATTCATATAAATATACAAATTCATTGAAGAGGGGCTCAGGAGAAGATAAATGATCCGGTGCGGACATAGGGGTAGATTAGAAAAGAATTTGGTGCTTCACAGACGCGGTGACATTGTTTGTAATTATGAGGTCTAGAAACGAAAAAGATGCTTCTACCCTCGCCTGTTTCATGAACTCGAAATTGAAATCCCTCTTTCTTGCCTTCTTAGCCATAGCCAGTTCTGACAGTTGGACAGGGCAAGTTGTAAGGGTTCACTACCAAATATAAGCCCTAATGAAACGGTTTTATAAAATAAAACGGTTTAATTATTAAAACGGTTTTTTAAAACGATTTATATAATAAAACGGTTTGTGTAATGAAACGGTTATTTTTACTAAATGAAACGGTTTTTTATTTTTTTAAAATAACCGTTTCAATATATCTATTTTAAACTTTTGCAATTGATAATCAGCGCGCCTAAAATTAATTATACCCGCGCTAATTTATTTCACCAAAATTAAATTATTTTTTAATTGTAAAATTCAATACTCAACCAATCCCCAAATTTTCAAAACCTAATTTAATCGATCTTCCCCAATTCTCCAGCTTCTTCGTATACCTTCTTCTTTTGTTCTTCTTCCTACACTTTCTTCTTCTTCTTCGCCCGTCTCCTCCAGCTTCTTCTTCGTTACAGTTCGCCGCCTCCTCTCATCGACGCCGCCTCCTCTCATCGACGTCTCGGCTCCTCTCATCGACGCCGGCTCTTCTCATCGGTGGAGTAGTCATATGCAGTAGCTATATACAATTTCATATCCTTGAAAAACTCTTTGGAGGTGCTCTGTTTTGTTCTATCTGTCTCTTGAAAATATAATGCAGATATGTTCTCTAACTGTTATTATATAAACCGTTTGGAGTAGTCATATGCAGTAGCTATATACAATTTCATATCGTTTTAAAAAACCGTTTTATTATATAAACCGTTTCAAAAAACCGTTTCAATAATTAAACCGTTTCACTTCAAAAAACCGTTTCATTAGGGCTTATATTTGGTAGCGACAGTTCGACCCACTGGCACATTAATTAGAGCCTTGCATACTTTCTTTTAGTTCGCCCATTGTTGAAACCATCAACCTTCACCAGTGTTCCTAGCGGTGGCCATCGGTATTTTATCATCGAAGGTCGCACCCTAGTCAAGCTACCGTATCGTTTTTTCCGCAAATAACAAATCTAGAAATCCTGAACTTTCCATTTCTCAATCAAATCAATTCCAAATATTGAAATCCAAGGCAAATTCATTCAGACTACTACGATGAGCTCGGAAGTGGAGGAAGAGGCTTGTCAATTTGTCATCGTGGAAAAATAGAAAAGAAGGTTAAAAACGCGTTAAATTTCAGCCATCCGATTAAAATGATTCAACGGTTCTGATTCCGTCCTCATGTTATCACCAAAAAAGTGTCCTCATTTGATCCTATCTCATGAAGTCGAGATGATTTCCCTTTTATAATTTTGTGTTATATTGGATGAGTTGTATTTCAATTTTATTATTTTTACTGGGTAGTGAAACATACACTAATCAAGAGTAAAATAGGTTGACATATATAATTCGTAAATTGTGTTATATTCGTATTTAAAGGACGTTTAACCCTGCACCCGGAAAAATTAAAACCGGCACCCGCTCTTGGGCGCATCCTGGGTGCGTCCAAATGAACCGGGTCAATCTTTTTTGCCGTCAAATTGCTCAAAAATCCGGTTTAAGTTGGGCACACCCAAGATGCGCCCAAAACTGAACCGGGTTTTAAAAAAAAAAGTTTTAGACGCACCCAGGATGCAACAAAAAGCAGGTGTCCGTTATAAAATTCCGGGTGAGGTTTTTCCCCGTATTTAAAATGCAGTTTTAGGAGAAGACGTCCTTTTAAGCTGTGTTCTATTTAGGGCTTCATAGGGAGGCGTAAACGTTACCACAGCGAGCCCCTCTCCAAAGTGGGCCATTATAGTTAACCAAAAACAGTCTAATCTTTGCTTGATTAATTCTCTAATCACCATTCTGAAAGTGATGGACTAACCAACATGCTCCCCTAATTGAGGACGCATAACTAGTGTAAATGAACATGAACATGCATGTATAAATTTTTGGACATTTTTTAAGTGTAAATTATACATATAAGTAGACGAGACTTCAGTTACTATAGTCAGTATACAAGCAAAAACACACAGAATCAGAAGCCTCCGATGAAAATCTCATTACTCTACTTCAGAACTTAGCTTATGTTTAAACATAGAACCAAATAGAGGTGTTGTTGGTTCGAAAACCGCCGGTTCCGGTTCAACATATGCTTGAACCTGAACCTAAACCTTTAAGGAGACGGTTCAGCCGGGCCGGTTCCGGTTCCGGGCCGGTTCCGGTTCCGGTTCCGGGCCGGTTCCGGTTCCGGTTTTGACCGGTTTTGACAAAAAAAACACCGGTTTTTTAGCCGGTTCCGGTTCGACCCTGAACCGCAATAATTTTAAAAAGATAAAAAATATATATGAAATTTATATTTTAAAATTTTACTATATTTTTTTAATGAGCTCAAATATCTAAGTGTAATCAAGAAATTGAGTCATTAGAGGTCTCCAACTTGTAAGTAATTTGTTGTTTTTATATACACAATCATGAGGGTGTTTTTTTCTTCTTCTAAATTCGAATGTCGAACACTATTTTATTACCAACATAAAACATTTAGAAACTTCTCACATTGAAAACTACCTGAGAGGTTGAAATCTATATATTAAAAAATGAAATTCTTCATCCTCCACTCAATTTTTATGTATATATTTTGATATTTTTTGTGTGCGAATTGACGGTTAACCGGACGGTTTAGGTTCCGGACCGGTTTACCCGGTTAACCTTCATTAAAACCGCCGGTTCAAGGTTCCGTAATCTCATGAACCTGAACCTAAACCGTTAGTAAGGCGGTTTGGCCGGCCCAGTTCCGGTTTTGACCGGGCCGGTTCCGGTCCGGTTTGGCCGGTCCGGTTTGGCCGGTCCGGTTAACCTTTTAACACCTCTAGAACCAAAACAAGCCCATACTAATCTTATCTATATAAAGATTGGTTGTTCAATGCCCAAATTAAATGAAATTGATACTCATTCAATGTCTGAAACATGATTGCAACTGGTACCGGGCTTTGGATAAACAATCGGGCTTGGGCTTTATTTAAATTAGGTTTTGCGGTTCTCCTTTGGCGTTTTTCGTTCATTTGCGTCCTCTTCACGGTTGGTCTTCTTCTTCTTTTGCGTTTTTCGTTTCGACTTCTGTATTGATTGTCGTCGTGAATTCTTCCGTTACTGAGGCTTGCTTTTCTATAAACCTACGCAACTCTTATCACACGCCTTGGACGTGCCCGCCATTTCGACCGAGCTGAAACCCTACTTTCCCAAATGCAGACCTCTGCCATAATCTGCTACGAAGAAAGGATGTTCACCAGCCTTATGCGGAATTACGGTATGGCTCATCGCCCCAAGGACTCCTTGAAAACTTTCTTGAGGATGGTGGATTTTAGGGTGAACTATTCGATCGCTTAATTTTTTGCTGAGTGTTCTGGTTAAAGAATAAACAGTACGATTTGGTTTATGTAGTCTTTAAGGGTTACAAGAAGAAGTTTTGTTTCATGCCTAATGTGATTACCTGTAATATACTGGTTCAGGCCCTTTGTTGGAAGGGCGATATTGATGGTGCTCTGAAGGTGCTCGATGAAATACCAGCGTTGGGGGTTGTTCCTGATTTTATTAACATACACTACTCTTTTAGGTGCATATGTTAGGGGCGGTGATTTGGAGAGGGCTAAGAGATTCTTTGAGCAGATTTTAGATAAAGGTTTAGCGCCAGACGTGACTACTTACACCATTATGATAGATGGTTACTTTAAGAAGGGCATGTTGGATGATGCAGTGAAGACTATGGATGAAATGGAAGAAAATGGTGTTCAACCTAATGGTGTGACATATTCATTAATAATTGAGGCTTATTGTAAAGAGAGGAAAAATGTCTCTTTTTGCTGAAAAGCAAATTGATAGCATCAGTTCTGTGTTTTGCTTAATAGATTGATGGAATTGGTTTACTTTTGTGCAAATTGGCCAGTGGCAATGAGATTCAATATTTTCCATAAAGAAAATTTATTTGTTACTAATTTCTTATTATGAAACCAAGGAGGTCGCTGCAAATGCAATACGAACATTATCGTCATTGCTTATGGGTGATTAGTCATGTTGTTAGGGGTCATTACTTACTTGAGGCAGATGTGGGCAATCCTTAGGCAGAATAGAAACACACCCCACGTCTCAAAAGTCTATAATTCGAGTCAATGGAACTCATATCTTTGTACAACCTCATGCTGCTGAGATGATAAAAAGCGCTATTGCTGCATTCAGAGACCAGAACACCTGCGAAAAGCCTCCTTAATGTAAGTACCAAATTATTCTACATATTATTTTGTGTGGCATCAGAGATGATCTCATATAATGAATAAATTAAGATCTGATATGCTTTTCTATACTAACTGTTGTGAAGTTACAATTTTTTGGGGTGTGGAAATACTGGTCTTGGTTATTTATTGTTGCAATCTGATTGAAATTTGGAGCTAATACAACACGTAATAAACAGGGATACATATATGTTTATTTGTAAGTGACTGCTACTTCTTGATGAATTTACATTACAACAGTTTTAGACTTTCAAAGACGGCATAACACTAAATTCTGCTTGCCTTACCCTCTTATTCAGTTATTTGTATAGCACCAGGAATTTGATGTGTCTGGATATTTAGTTTCAGCTCTTGCGGACCTTTTGTATGACTATTCTTCAATTGCATGCATTCTCTTATTCAAAGTTTTTTTTCAATCTTTTTTCGGTAGGCTAAAGATTTGGCTATGGAAATGCATCCTGTGCTAGATGAAAATGCTACCAGTATTAGTACTTTGAACCTTGAGCGTGTACGTCGATTCAAAGGTCACTTTCTTGGCCTGACTCAGCGAGTTCAGAAGGTCAGATATGCAAATTTAGTAATTTAATTTTTCTACTCCCTCCGTCCCCAAATGTTCTTCTCATCTCTTTTAAGCACGTATGCCGATGTGCGTTTTGTATCGTTAATATCTCTAAATATATGTTAATAAAAATTATAAAATTTTGATATTCTTAAAGTTCTCAATGAGACGAATCAAACAAGACCACATATCACTATGGTTGTTCTTATATATTGTAAGATATCTAACAAATTCGATTAATACGTGAATAGTGTAAATTTTTGGAATGAGAAGAACTTTCAGGGACGGAGGGAGTATAATATTTGGATTGTATTTGACACCTCAAAACTCGGGTTTGATTCTTAGGTGCATGATGAAATAGAGCATCTTAAGGTTGATGACGGTGATATGGCGGAGATGTACCTGACAGAGAAGAAACAGAGAGCAGAAGCTTATATGTTGGAGAATGGTAATCACTCATAATGAAGCAATACCCTGAGCCCAAGTAGGATCCTGGGAATGGTAATCCATGGGATTCCATGTTGGATCCTGCTCCTCAAAGCCCATCGTGCAGCCGGCTACTTCTCTTTCCTCGCTTCCGCCGTCGCCCGCCGATTAAGGTCCCGTCGCACCGACTCCGGCGATTTTGAACCCCACATCTTATGTGTGATTCCTAATCTTTTAAAGAAGGTGATTGATACGCTACACTTTGTATAGCGTAACTAGGGATTATTACATTAGTTTAGGAGTATTATCATATGTGTTTCGAGTCATTATTATGTTCTGAGATATTTATTAAGAAGTGAAGAAATGAAGATCAGAACCGAAGAAGAAGAGATCAAAGATTGAAGACATGAAGACTTGAAGATATTCTGTGGAGCAGCGGCGATCGCCACTACCATCCAGGCGATCGCCATTCTACAACAGAAGAGTTATGTGAGTTCGAGAGATTATGGCGATCGCCATGACTCTACGGCGATCGCCATGGGGTGACAGAGGCTACGACAGAGCTTTATATGAAGATGGCGATCGCCAGGCATCTATGGCGATCGCCACAACAAGGCCGAAGATATTCCGGATTTTCCTTATTTTCCTTTGTTTTTATTTCTTTTATTATTTTATTATTTTCCTTATTTTAGTTTTAGGATTTATCTTTTACCATATATCTTTAGGGTTAGACTCTTTATATACCCTAGTTCTTTCTATCTTTATCATCATCTTTTCCATCAGACAATTTAGTTCTGCAACCATGAGCAGGAACTAATCTCCATTGTTTTACTTAGCGGTTGAAACCTTCAGTTATTAAGTTGTGAGATTTCTAAACTCTTGTTCTCTTCCTATGGATTTGTATTAATTCTCTTGTTCTTCATCCATTGATTTCTATTAGTTTTGCTAGCTTGATCACCTATTTTGATTGATAGTTTTCTATTGCTAGACTAGGAATATACGGTGGAATTCCTTGTCATTGTAACATTCATATCTGCATGATCTGGTAGTTGATTGCTTTTATGAAAGAGAATTGATTGCATGTTAATACTTGACGGTTGTAAGTTATTGCATGCATCCTTATAATTCCTGTGCCCTTTGCTGCTATTTCATCTAATCTTGAGAGGTTTCCCTGATTGCTGAATAATAAGTATTATCAGGACCGGTTGGCCTGCTGATATATTAAAGATTGGAATAGGAACATTCCCTAGGATTGAATAGAACTTGAGATAAATCTATGATCAACTTGATTGACGGTTGTGTGGATACTTGCTAGGTGAAACCCCCTTCTCATCATATTCTCACCCAAACTTTCTTTGCTTGATACTTGTTACTTTTGTGTTTCATACAATCAAAACCCCCCCTTGGTTACTTGTTACTTGTTACTTGTTACTAGTTGATATTTCACTTGACTGCATTGATTTGGTGTTTTGATTCCCTTGGGTTCGACCTCTACTTACTTGCTATACTCTAGTTAGTGTTTAGGGTTTTCTTTGATTTGGCACTACGACTTTAAACACTAACTAGAGTATAACAAGTAAGTAGATGTCGAACCCAAGAAATAGAAATAGAAATTCAGCAATAAGTAAGAATAACCTTTAATAATACATATAATAAGTGAAAAAAAAACTTTTAATTGATTTTCATTCAATTTATAGGATTAATGAAACTTAATTACAACTTACATAACATCATAGGAGGAGGAATCTCTCCTTAAACATATTGTAAATTTGAATTTTTGTTAAATTGACCAACTATATAGGGAAGTTGATATAGTAGTGGGGTCTTTTAGATTTAGTTGAGGAAATTGTTATATTTTATAATTAAATTTGATTAATTCTTTTTTTACTTTTCTATTGCTGAAATAGTGAGGTGGTGCAATTTTTTTAAAAGACTTGGCTTCTCTCTTATGTTGTAGTTAGGTAAACTAGAAAGACTCTAATTTATATACCAGATGTGTATAAATTAAGGGAATACATATATTATTTTCAAAATAAGTTTAACCAAATTATATTCGTTTTATTAATTTACACAATAAAAAATAGATTTTTCAAAAACAAGTGAGAGAGAAAATGTTTGTATTGGTTAAAATATGTGAAGTAAGAAAAGGAATAAGGTAATATGTAAGGGATTTTGATCACAAGTACATATATGGTTGGATAATCTTAAGAGGAAGTTTGATTAGTAGAAATGGATTTATATAAATAAGATGTAAATACAAACTGGAGTAAAACCTATCTGGACATAGAAGGGTAAAAGTGGTATTTGAATAGACTGGTGGCGGTGGAGGAGAAGATGACAATCAGAATGTCATGATTGAAATGGCTTGAGGTTGATATGTCTCTAAGTACTAGTCTAACTTACAGAACTAGATACTACCTAGCATTTTGTATGCAAGAATTCAGAAGCTAGGTTTGATTATAACACAAAAATCATCTGACTAAAAAACAAATTAACAAAAATGACGAGTTAGTTTGGGTAAGCGTTGATAAAAGAAAGAAAGAAAGTAATTATATACATACTGATATTTTAGAGTCTTGAATTGGAGAAATCCAGATTTGAGTCTTTGAACGGCGTCGAACGCGAAGGTGGTTTTGGGGTCACCGGAGGAAGCCTCCAACTCCGCTGTGACTTGCTTGATTCTTGCAGCGGCCACCTCATTAAGCTCACTTTTGTCACTGCAACCCACGTACCATGTACACCTCAATTCAATTCAACTCAACTCAATTCAATTCAACTCAACTCAATTCAATTCAATTCAATTCTCACATTAAAAATGAACAAGGAAAAAAAGGCTCACCTCACAAGCTTTGACAGCCGTGTAATGGCTTCCTCGTATGAACCACCCGCTGATCCCATCTTTTCCTTCTGCCACCACAACCACGTAAATAAAACAATTATGGTCAAACCGAAATTGTAATCTACAACAAAGATTCACCAGATCATCTTCTCATATACATACATACATACATACATACATACATACATACATACATACATACATAATAATTTAAAAAAAATCAAATTAATGTGGACCGTGAAACTTTTAATCACCAACCTGAGAAAAGATTTAAGACGAAATTACGGATTTCGATCCTTCCAGGTTCACATCAGATCAATAAATATAGGATCTTGATTGGTGAAGCTAAATCGGTATGGAATAAAAGAGATTTACTTTCTTTTATTTATTATCTGTTATGTTTTCCGATTGTGAAGAGGTTGAGCGGTGTGGGGGATGATATAGATTGGTTAGTAGGACACCTCTAGGATTAGGATCGGAGGAGGGGATAATTCATGCTTCTACTTAATTTATAGAATTTGCTCAATCATGGTTCAAATCTATAAAATACTGCATCTAACCATGGGTTGCTATTTTGCATTAATTTCCGGACGCAAACTTGCGCGTTCTTAGGAGATTTTTATTACTCCAAATTTGTAGTTTTCTCTCAAATAGAATATTCATGTAACAATTGTGTTGACTACACACAATAATAGCCGGTATTTATAAAATACAAGAGTAATAAAATTTGGCTTGTCTTCTTTTATTTTACTAATTTACTGATATGTGGAACATACTATTTTAAATTTCTGATATGACCATCATGTACTGACCAATGATTATGGCAAGTGAGAAGCAACTTAATAATAATAATATTCATGTTTTTTGAAGCTAGGCAATCTGCAACTTTATTTGCCTCACATAAACAGTGATGAAACCTATAATTTGGAGAATATTTTATTTTATTACAAAAATCTTGAATCACGGTATTAATGTCCCAAGGAATTTCCAAACATGTTTGATAGAATTAATAACAGTAAGATTATCGCCTTCAAAAATAACGTTTGTTAGATTATACATATGAGTCAGTCTGATAGCGTTGAGGGCAACCAAAGTTTCAATTTTGAGGATGGATGTTTGGGAGATCTTATTATTATTATCTACAAATATGATCTTGCCGCCGAAGTTCCTACATACACATGCAATGTATGCTTCATTCGACAAATTAACTTATCCAACAAATGTATTTTTGTACCAACCTTTCGGTGGACGAATCCATGTATTATTTTTCCTCAATTTTCTATTTCTTGTCTTTTCCTCAAATTAACTTATCATATCTTTCAGTTCATTCATATCACTTTGAATTTTAGCGGGATCAAGTGAACTTACTGACTGTGTTCTTTGCCTGCTACGAAACTGCCTTGAGCTCTCAGCTAATTCCTCAAACATTTCAGTAGCCTGAGGTATAGTCAATCTTAAAAAGTTACCTCCACAGGATGCATTCACCATTCGACGATCCTCATCAATCAGACCACTAAATAAGTACATAAGGAGATCTTGGTCAGTATAACTATGGAATGGGCAGCTTGAGCAGAGCTTCTTGAATCTCTCATAATATTCATAGAGACTCTCAGTTGAGTGTTGTTGAAGATTCGTGATCTCCTTCTTCAAGCTGCTCAGTTTTGTAGCTGGAAAATATTTCTCTAAAAAGACTTTTTTCATCTTAGCCCATGTATCAATACTCCCTGGAGTTTGATAATAGAGCCAATCATTCGCAGCGTCTTTCAGAGTAAATCCGAAAGCTCTCAGCATGACCTGCTCCTCAGTAACACCTCTTGGCTTCATACTAGAACATATGACATGGAATTGAGCCAAGTGTTTGTTGGGATCTTCTCCTGCTAAGCCATGGAAGTGTGGTAGCTCATGAATTAAACCAGCTTTTAATTCAAAGTTCACACCTTCTTCAATCTCAGGAAACCTCACTACCAAAGGTTGTTGGTTTAAGTCTGGGGCAGTGAGTTGCCTCATAGTAGGCAATGGCGGTCCATGTCGATCACCCATCTCGTTATCTTGGTTCAGAGCTTCTCTTTGGTTCCGAAGGAACGTCCTTTCAATCTCTGGGTCAAAGGAAACAAGAGATGAATCAGTAGCACGGGTCTGAACCATAAAGGTTCACACCAAACAGTTGATAATTTCACAATTAACACAGAATCAGAAAAATTTCAATTCCCCGGCAACGGCGCCAAATTTGATGAGGCTAAAGTCGTAGTGTCAAATCAAAGAAAATCCTAAACACTAACTAGAGTATAACAAGTAAGTAGAGGTCAAACCCAAGGGAATCAAAACACCAAATCAATGCAGTCAAGTGAAATATCAACTAGTAACAAGTAACAAGTAACCAAGGGGGGGTTTTGATTGTATGAAACACAAAAGTAACAAGTATCAAGCAAAGAAAGTTTGGGTGAGAATATGATGAGAAGGGGGTTTCACCTAGCAAGTATCCACACAACCGTCAATCAAGTTGATCATAGATTTATCTCAAGTTCTATTCAATCCTAGGGAATGTTCCTATTCCAATCTTTAATATATCAGCAGGCCAACCGGTCCTGATAATACTTACTATTCAGCAATCAGGAAAACCTCTCAAGATTAGATGAAATAGCAGCAAAGGGCACAAGAATTATAAGGATGCATGCAATAACTTACAACCGTCAAGTATTAACATGTAATCAATTCTCTTTCATAAAAGCAATCAACTACCAGATCATGCAGATATGAATGCTACAATGACAAGGAATTCCACCGTATATTCCTAGTCTAGCAATAGATATCTTTGATACTCCGGATGCTAGATCATCCCAATGTTATCAAGCTTGAAAAGATAGCCACATCAAGGGATCAATACTGTATATATCTGGTGTTTGAATTCATGCAGACTGATTTGAACAGGGTTATAAAGCGTCCAGAAGATAGACTTACAGAGCCACAAGTGATCTATTACTCTTAAATGGTTTATAATCCCTACTTTTATCTATTTCTGCTAGCATGAATTCTTGTTTGTCTCGGTAATTTGATTTCGGAATAGGGTTGTGTTGACAATAGACTAAAGATCTAGGAGACTGTGGATCATGAAGACATGAAACTCATTTAAACATTAGGTTACACTTTTGAAAAACTGTTTGTTTGAACTATGCTGTGTAGATCCAACCTTGCACCTCCAACTATGCGGCAGTTTGCAAAAAGCAAGAAGTTATAAATTGAACACTCTGATCACAAAAATCAGGCAGTTTGCACAATGTAGATGGTAATTCATATAATTAAATTGTGGTGGTTATTCCAAGTTTGTGATTATTGATTTTGAAAGCTTGAGAGATTAATTAGAGGCTCTTTTATAAGATAAGGGTTTATACTGCACTTGGAAGTGAGGTGCCAACTTGACCCTTTTTTTATTTGCATTTTCTTTCTGATTTTTTCATAGAACAAGAGCTTCTATTCAGATCCCAATAGATTCTGTACAAGTGGCACTGCAAAGATACTGTTTTCAGTGGCCAGTGGGGGGGGGGGGATCTAAAAATGACCTACTACTTGTAGTTCATGATACAAGAAGCTGAAAACTTGCTAGCAATGATACTTTCAAGTCTACTAAATCAAGGAGCCCGAGTTTTCTATTTTTCAGAGGGTAGGAACCGTAGTTATGAATGCATCTACTCCAATATTTGCACTTGCTTGAAAATTTGTATGAATTGATTCTTTGTTTCTTTTGGAATATGAAACTGTATGTTGTTTGCAAGTTTGTTAGGCAAAGCCCTTATTTTGACAGCATTGTATCTTAGAGAGTAGTTTGTACTACTAAGAAATATTATCCTACTATTTGTTGCCCGATTTTATATTTTACAAAGTCAGAACTATATTTATACCAAATCAAACTGATTGCAGTTTATGGCTTACCTTAAAATAACAGTCATACAGATACCTATTGTACCATATGTAGCCACACGGCCCATACCTATTAACATAAATGTCCTCTCTGTATCTTTTTTCTCTACCTTAGACTTGGAATTTATTAATTAGATTGATCGTGCAGGTTACATTTATAGAAGCTTTGGATCAGATAATGCTAGGGTTCTGATTAATCCCAGAAAGATTGACTATCATACTGGAGTTTTTGCAACAAAGGTAACATGGTTTGTTGTTGTTGCAAATATGCAAAGAGATTGATTCCCTTGATTGATTTAAGCTTTTATTTTCAAATCCTTTCCAAGTATAAATACTTCGAATCGCTCTATGTTATCATTTGCATTTCATCTCATTTTTGTTTTGATTCGAAAGTGTGTCAAAACAGAATAGTTGAA
The DNA here is from genome assembly GCA_029168935.1 of Oxyria digyna. Lineage (NCBI taxonomy): Eukaryota > Viridiplantae > Streptophyta > Magnoliopsida > Caryophyllales > Polygonaceae > Oxyria > Oxyria digyna. The sequence continues at coordinate 17,050,885 of JAPVLV010000007.1, read as the reverse complement.
TATCGAATCTCTAATTGATATTGCATAATCTCCTACTTAGGCTTTTTAGTTGATCTACTGTAATCAATAATCGTCTCGATTTAGCAACACTAAGAACTCCCATTTCTGTTCGATTTGAGAGTTTTACTGCTAATTGGTCCGCCAAACCGGAATCTAAAGAATTGTGATTTAGAATCAAGATCAGTAATTGGACAAAGCGGATTATTGCAAGGAATTACAATAAGCGGATTAGTAATATGCCGGCATGTGCATGTATTTGACCTACTACTTGTAGTTCATGATACAAGAAGCTGAAAACTTGCTAGCAATGATACTTTCAAGTCTACTAAATCAAGGAGCCCGAGTTTTCTATTTTTCAGAGGGTAGGAACCGTAGTTATGAATGCATCTACTCCAATATTTGCACTTGCTTGAAAATTTGTATGAATTGATTCTTTGTTTCTTTTGGAATATGAAACTGTATGTTGTTTGCAAGTTTGTTAGGCAAAGCCCTTATTTTGACAGCATTGTATCTTAGAGAGTAGTTTGTACTACTAAGAAATATTATCCTACTATTTGTTGCCCGATTTTATATTTTACAAAGTCAGAACTATATTCATACAATAAAAATCTGCGAATGTGCATGTATTTTTCATATATTGTCAAATACATGCACAAATCTGCGAATGTGCAAGTATTTATGTATGTATGTGTGCATGTCAATGTGAAGAGATGTGTATGTGAATTTTCCATTCGTATATTCATACAATAAAAATCATTTTCACATGAATCTTTTCCAAAATATATTCCATCCTAATTAAAATATTTAGTTGGTAAATATTGATCTATAATGATTGAAAACTATCCAATGAGCTTAAATATAATCACAATGTTGTTCATGGACGGATGAGTTGTCCATTCTAATATTATTGTATAATATATTTGCAAGTGCTTTCCAATAATAAATAATAGTATTGCTTTGTACCTCATGAATAATAAATATATAAGAATGTGATATAAGAGATAATTTAATTACTAAAATTTGTATATTAATATACATTATTTTTATATTACTATCTTTTTTCAATACATATAACATTAACAAAACATCTACACAGTTACTCATTGATATAACCACAATTTGTATATTAATAGTATTGCCTTCCTCATATTTTGTTATGTTCATTATAGCCCATAGTTGTCCAATAAATATATAATGAAAACAATAACCGAATCTTCTCCAAGAATTTATAACATCAAGCCACAAGAAGATCAAGAAACAATGTACATAAATAAAAAGGAATTGTCAAAAAAATAGCACAAAATACCCGCGCGAAGCGCGGGTTCCCGGTTCTAGTCATTTTATAAAGCCATACTTCACAGCAGCACCATGAATACTTGAAAAACGTTATTAGGGAATATCAAAAGGGTATCTCGTAATTAAAGCTTCAATTCGGTTGTCCATGTACCTTGCACACTTGGATGTTTGGTTACGTGCCTCGTCTTCAACTTCACGACCTTCCTTCCAATTGCATTCCTTAATCTGGTGGCATGCAAGAGTACGTCTTCAGGGTCCAAGTTCTTCACACAAACTACCCTTTCTTTCTTGTTTCCTATTCATTCAGTAACATAACACACACACACACACGCGTTAATTTCACATGAGAGAAAGTGATAGTTACATTGTCTTGAGTTGAAAAATAGATGCTCACACAATTGATCAGAAAATTGTGTCATGAACACATGCAATTTATCCAGTAATCCACTTAAGAGTAATGATCTATTTTAAAGTATAAAAACAGTTGAGCAAAACAAATCTACTTTAGAAATCAGTAGACCCAAGAGAATATAATGTATGAATGACAAAGATATAGGAGAAGGTAACAGTGTACTCACGATATAGCCCCTTCAAATGTGGATGCTGGCCACGTATGTGCTCAGTTACCACCTCTAGTTGTGGATTGCATTCTTTTAACACTGGTAGATGAGATTCCATAAAAGCCCTGCAAAGCATTTCAGAAAACATTGTTCCCTTGTTTTGTGATGGATTATTAGAGGCGTAGAGCAAAATTAAGCTTCAAACTTATGCATATCAAATTTTGTATGTTAGAGATGTAGGCAATATATAAAGGATGGAGTAAGTTGTCATTCAATAGCGCAGCATTGGTTTTAATGGAACAGTATATTTATCATGATATCATGACATGTCTAAGCAGAGTTAGCTATTTAATAGAGGGGCTCTCTCTGCACATTGTTTTTTGAAATTATGAATATCAATCTGCTTTGCTTCTTGGAGAGATAAGAGAAACCAACAAAGGATGTCGAAACAAGGGCTCCAATTTTTTCAAAATTACGAATATAAATCTCCTACTTATTACGTTGATGTGAGGCAAGCCAACAGCTAACAATAGGAACTTATAGGCTGTAAAATTCGCGTTATTTAGCTGCAATAACCTGACAATATAACTATTAAACACTACATGCATCCTGTCTGAGATTCTCAAGAACAATTCTTATTACTCATCTATAGTGGATACCAAAACAAAATTAGATAAACTCTGCCAACCTTGCAGCCCGTATATAAGGTGTCTGACTGTCTGGTCACAGTTGGAAAAAGACAGGTAAAATCTCCTCGAGTTTCGTAGTTCCTACCAACAACTACAGAAATGTTGAAGCAGAAATAGGTAAAGTTTTCAGCCATGCAGCCTCATACAAGGGTGCTTGGCCTGAGTTGAAAAAAAGGACAGGTGAAAATCCTCATATTTGTTAGTACTCCTACCACCAAATAATGAAATGTTGAAACTTGAAACTACCTGTTCATATTATAGCACTTCTATGTCCAATACCCGATAAAACAGTTTCCATTTAAGAAAATGGAGTAATTATGATCAAATAAGAGAGGGCCTATGGCCACATTCCCAGCCTCTCTACTAAAAACATCATCTTGAATACCACTGTGACCATCACAAAGTCAATAGCCAATACCAACAGCACAGAAACGTAGTACAAGTTTAGAAGCATATGAGGAATTTGGAACCTACCAGGTATCACTATCAAATCACCTGTCCGTACCAAAATATTAGCAAGGTGAAGACTTCATACTGATACCAATTCCAGCCAACTGAGATTTTTCAACAGATCTGGTAATGTTATATTTTCAAGGCAGCTAACTGGAATCCTAAGCAATGCAGAATGGCAAAGTAATACACAATAATCTAAGAAATACGAAAACATCTATTGTCAAAATCAATAATCATAAAAAAGAAGAGAGGGAGAGAGATAGAACGACCTTATGCCCCTGCTACTACCTCCCCAATCACAGTAGCTGACGACTAATTTCTGGAGCTGCCATGTCCCTCTCAGCGCCATGTCTTTACTCTGCTACACAGACTACCTTGCCCCCATAATTGAGCTAATTAGTCATTGAAAATTGCTCTTTCTATCTACATTATCATACTTCAATCATAATCATACTTTGATCATAAAAACTGCATCGAACCTTACTTCTGTTAAGTTCTATAAAGTACAAAACATACAAAGACTCAGGACATTAATATGCATCATCATTAAGTCAACTCAGGAAAGAAAATCATACAGAAACGAAATTTTTACCTTGTCTTGGCCTGGGAGCAATTTTTCTCACGGACACAGCCGACTTCCTCTCCTTAGCAGCGGAATTTTCCGGCGGAAATAAAACTTGGTTGATTTCCCGGCGGAGCGGAGCTGAAGGCTAGGGTTTGGGTTTCACGGCCGTCGCCGAGTCGGGGAGTGACAACTGGAGTGTGGTAGGGATGAATTGTGATTTCATCGATTACTATTAAACTATTAAAAGTAATCGTCTGTTTTTTGCCACGTCTCTTTCAACGACTTTTAAATTTTTTTACTAATTTCTTAGATCGTCACGTGACAACTTTTAATCTTAATCTCAGTATTGCCTTTTTTATATTTCTTTCCTAATCTCTATATTGTCTTGCTACAAACTGCAAGTTTTCTTTAAAACTGTTATTTAATTATATAGAAAATTTATCTTATAATTTATAAATTTTAAATAATTTAAACTGAAATATATTTAAATATTTAAAAAATGTTTGATTAACACTCTCTTTATTAAAAATATTTATCATACTAATTCAAAAAAATTATATTAAAGAATTGATATCTTTTTACTTTATCTATTTAGATAATAATTTAAATTAGACAATTATGTTTAAAAGTTATACTAAATTTGTATAAGGTAAATAAATTTCGTAAAATATTTTAACCGAAGCTATTTTTATATTTAAACTAGAATTTAAACGCCTCACTACGCGCGACACTTTGACACTATAAGATACAATCTTATATATTAAAATTTTATAATGTTTTTTTATGTTTAATTTAATATATGAATGAATTTTTATTGTTTGTATTATATATTTGAATTGTATCAAAGATATTTGGATATAAGAGGTGATCTAATTTCTTTTACCCTACAAATTTGTCATTTAATTGGTCATTAGTCAACAAAATTAAAAGATAGAGTTGTAATTAAATGAGGAGATGAGAAAGATAAATGAAGAAAAGAGAAATTTAATAAATGTGATTAATGAGAGGTATTCAACTTTTTTGTATCAACCTAACTTTATACTCCCTCTGTCCCATAATATAATTCTTCTTTCACTTTTCACATTTGCCGAGACACGTTTTGTATCGTTAATATCTCTAACTATATGTTGATAAAAAATTCTAAAATTTTGATATGTTAAAGTACTCATCAAGACGAATCAAACAAGACCCCATATGACTATGTTTGTTTTTACATATTAAAAGTTATACGACAAAATGTGTTAAAAGGTGAATAGTGTCAAAAATAAAAGAAGAATTATATACCGGGACGGAGGGAGTATTAGATTTAGATTAAACTTATATTTTATAAAACCCGTGCGATGCACGGGAAACTGAACTAGTTGACCCAACACTAAACCTTGAACCGAGTCTGGTTCAGATTCACCGGTTTGCAAACAAAAAGAACTAAAACAACCTGGCCGATAAACCCCACATGGCCGCACCAGATTTCGGGCGCATCCTAACGCGTCCAGATGAAACGAACATATTTTAGACACACATTTCCCTCCTTAGGATTAAGATTTTTGTGTTAAAAAAAACTGTTTTAGCACATATACAAATGTGCCAAAAATCAAAATCGGATTTAAAAAGGATAAATGTGAACACATTTTGCATGCGTCCAAGAGTGAGTGTGAGTTATAAATATATAATTTAGTGGATGCAGGTTTTTTCCCAAAATACATTTTAATTGGTCCATTCGATGGCTTAATTGGTCCGATGTTCGCTTCACCAATTAAGCCGTTGAAGAATCATTCAAAAAACGGAGAAAATCCCCGCACCATAAAAGTATATCTCACATTCGCATAGGGAGCATACAAGATACGTTCACATCTTTTCTTCTTAAACACGGTTTTGATTTTGGGCGCATTTATAATACGTCCAAATTAGACCGAAAATCTAAAGAAAAATAAAATTGGACGCAGTTAGGATGCGTCCAAAACTGAGTGGAGTAGGTGCAAAGTTTACCGGCCTTCAAAAAAATGATTACTTAGAAATGACACGAGGTAGTCCTATCTCTTACATACGCCAAGAGACTATTGGGTAGAGTGTTCAAAACATGCATCTCTAAAGAAAATAAAAAGCAAAGAAACAAGACGATCCGCGACACTGTTTTTCTCCCGGAAAATATGACAGAATAGGCAAAACCCGTTCCTTACACAAAAAGCCTTTCCTCGTCGTGACAAGAAGGCTAAAAAGGAGTGACAACAAATTCACGGATTTGCTAAGCAATAGAACCGCTAAGCACGAATCGATTCGATTAATTAGCTTATGCTGCGGTGCTTCTGCTTTCTTTTTTGCTTGCAGACATATGTGCAGTGGTTCAGACTTCGTAAGCTCTTAACTTCTCTATATGGAAGATTCATTTTTATTTTGCATTGATGTTTAAACTTTGCACTTTGCAACATATGTTTGACTAAATGACTACATTCTAATTCTACTTGGACACAAATTAATGCTGAAAACAGTACAACAAAATCACGATATGTCAAAACAAAAAAAAACATTCATATACATTGCTTAAAAAACTTGACAATGCAATGCGTATCAACTCCAAGTTACATCAAAGTCCTAAAGGGCTCGATTTACTCCAACTGCAGCAGCAAAAAAGCAACATTACAGTTTTAACCGGTCTCTCGATCTACATCAAACACTCAAAATTACCACACACAAAAACAACAATGAAGCTTTAACTCATAACAAGATTGTTGGGTTGAATAGAACTCCTCTGTTTCAACAAAAGCTTAAGCTGAGCCTTTTGACACTCGAGCTTGTAGTTCCCACACAACTGCCTAGTGTTCTTGTTAGAACACAATGCTCTAACAACCCTTTGAAATTCCACTGACCCTTTTATCCCTCTCTTTATATGCGGATTCTCCGGCTCCGGTGAAGCCCTCCTCTGACACAAAACCAATGTCTTAATGGGTTTTTCTTCATTCCCTGATTTCCTCACTTGTTGATGATCATGATCCAATCCAAGAAACTTCTGTTCATAAAAGATCTTAGCATCTTCTAACTTCATTTGAACCCTCTCCTCTCTTAAAACTTCAGCCACCTTCATCATCTTCCTCTCCTCATCCATCTCCCTCCTGATTCTATCCACATCAGCTTTGTGACACGACACTCGATTGCCCAGCTCCTCACAAACTCGCTCCATTGCTTCTCTTCCCCTCCTTTCCTCCTCCATCTCCTTGCCCATTCTGTTAATAATGCTCTCCATGTTTCTTCTCAGCCTGTGCTCATAATCCAGCTTGGCTCTTAGCTCAATGATCTGGGCCCTGGCCTCTTCAAGCTCTGTGTTCATGGCTTCCATGATGAAGGTGAGATCAGAGAGAGATGCTGAAACTGAAGAAGAGAAGATGTTGCTGCAATTGCAATGGTGGCAAGGGTTGTAATTATATGTGGGTTCATTATGAGTGTAAAGGGGATTATGGTAGTTTTTCCAGGGTGTGGAGGATTGATTGCTTGAAGATTGTGTGCTCGTGGAGATCATCATCTCTTCCATCTTCATATTTTCTGCCTCTTTGAAAAGCAAATAATCCATTTGGGTTTCTTCGTTCTGATATTCTTAGCTGTTGTGGGGCTGTGAAGAGGAGGAAAGATCTTGTACTAATAATCAGATTTCTTGATCACATGGGTGGTGCACTTTACCTTATTGTAAAGCCATGTTTAGGGTTATGGTAGGTGTGGTGGGTCATCTCATGTTTGTACTTGCTGTTATTTAATTCTTCTGTAGAATTAACTATCCACCTCTTTCCTGCATCTTTCCCATGTTTTTATATGAATATGGTTGCAGGTGGAGGACACATTTTACCTGTGATAAAGCCTCGCCTGCAGTTTCCTCTATACAGTGAAGATTGATGTTGTATTGTAGTCTTCTTCGATAACTTGCGTTCTCCACCATCTTATTGACTGTTCAAGAGTACACCAGATCTGAATCAATAAGCCAAGCAAGTATAATATTCCTATAAAAATGATTAGATAAATATTATACCAAGTCAGATCTGATACATGCAAATTTGAAGGAGACAAAGAAGTTTAATGTCTTCATTTTGATTTTTTTCTTTGACAATCTAGGATTCTTCTAGGAATGCATCACTATAAAGAAAAGGTTGTCAAATTAACTTCTTATAGCAGCAAGATGACCTGTTGTAAAGGCGAGCCCGTGAAAGCAATCAATGCATCACTAATCCTAGTCCTTATTCTACCAAAAAAATCCTAGTCCTTATGTTGCTGTCAATGGTATTCATGTAATGCCAAAAATCTACCAGCCATTTAAACTTTGGAAAGAAGGTTCTAACTTCTAACCTTCAATTTATATCATATAAGTCTCAATAAGCATACAATTTGTTAAACTACAACTTACACCTTAACGAGCATCCTTACCTCATTATGCGGTTAAACACCTTTCATTGCCGAGTATCACTTAATCGGTTTTGGCAGCCAACTGCACTGGTGGTTGGTAAAAAGACAGTTTAAACACACAGAAAAATAAAATTGAATCTGCTACATGGAGAAGTTAAGAACATATGAAGTCTGAACCACTGCACATATGTCGGCAATTAATAAAGCATAAGCACTACAACAAGGCTAATAAGAAGCAATACGACCACCTAAAGTACATAATGAAGATTAACTCAACCAAGAGATAATATTCAGTTGCCACCAAAAAAAGAGAGATGATATTCAGTGAAGATGGGTACAAATCAGGAAGATTATATCAACCCTCCTTCAAAAATTGAACGTCGCCGTACACTATGTTGAAGACAACGCCTTTCTAGAAGACAAATTACACATCAATCTTTATCATTTCCGCGCCTACAAGAAGAACCAAGCCATCTTCTTCAGTACAGATAAACAAGAAGTAAACAAGATTCATCTACATCAAAAATAAGTACTCGTATTACATCCGTATATGGATTCTGCAACTATACTTTCATTTCTTTTAAACTATTATTATTCTTCACCATAGAGCAGAAATTCAACATCTTGTCTCTCTAATCACAGTTCAAATTCACCATCATGCTTCAGTTGCTCAGCAGCAGCTTCTTCCTCTTCATCATCAACAGCAAAGTAAGGATTATGCGTCTCTGGCTTAAACTTATACCCAGTAAACACATAGAACGCTAATGTCGCCAGCTCAGCAGCCACAACACTCGTCCACAAATATCTGTACGAAGTAATCGTCTCTAAGGCATAAACAACAACCCTAGTAAAATAAATGTAGCAGATGACCACAACGTAATAATGCCTAAACAATGTCAGCTTCATCAGATTCACAGCCGCCTTGCCGTCTGTTCTTGCAGCTTCTCTGAGATTCTTGATGGACCAGACAATAGGAAATAGAACAGCACAACAGCAGATCACATCCACCAGTAAGAAAACCTGTTTCCATGTAGCCCAATCCTGACCAAATGGTCCAGTTTCATCAATCACAATCTGAGCAATGTTTGAGATCACCTGAAGTGGAATCACCATCATCAAGACCTTCTTCTCTTTGTCCTGCAAGTAAGGCTTCAGAAACGACCAGCCAGTACCAATCAACACAATTAGGGTAAACAACGAGATTCCTTTGAGGAAGCTGAAGATGTAAAACAACACATCCCATCCATGGGCGCTGCCAGTTCTCTTGATGAACGACTTATCTTCCGCCTCGCAGAGAAGATTCAAGGCCTTGAGGATCAAGACGGACAACATGAAGAAGTGGATTGTGAAGACAGTCAATCTCTTCTTGTGGAGAATCCACGTCCAGAAAGCGATGAGCGCAAAGTAAACGAGAGATAAGAGGAAGTAAACCCTAGGGAGAATGGTTTTACCAGCGGAGAGGTAATCCCTAGCGTTGCTCTTGCCTTCGAGGTTGTACATAGAGGAGCGTACTTTCATGGAAATGGCGAGATCCGGCGCGCAATTGGCGAATATGAGGATGAACTGATCGGGATCTGGCTCGGAGTAGTCGGTGGAGAAGGAGACGGCCCCGTTTTTGAGCGATTTGAAGGTGTAGACGACTCGGACGAGCTTCGAATCGAGCGGACAAGTGTAATCGGATTCGTCGATTTGTTCGACGACCTGAATCCATGCGTCGCGAGTGGAGAGGAAGAATCCGACCTTGGAGAGGTCTGCTTTAGGTTTTGAGAGGCCGATGGAGGAGACGTTGAGCTGGAGGTGACCTCTGCGAGTGAAACCGAATTCGTCGAATGGGATGATCATGCGTGAGTCGGATTGGACCTCTGTGACTCGGATCTCGGCGGAGGAAGGGGAGATGGAGATGAAGAGAAGGAGGATGAGAGAAATTGAGGAGCGGAAGAGGATCGCCATGGCTGAATGAGGAGAGAGCTTTCGAATTGATTGAGATTTGAAGGAAATTAGGGATTTGGTGTGGTTGAATTCCGAGTGATTTGGTCTATTGCGGTGTCCCCATTATAGGTTGAAGAAGACGAAGTCAGAGTTCGTTTATTTCTATTTTTATCTGAGCGGGAAACTTCTTCGGGTGTTCTACTTGTACTATTTTTTTTGTTGGTTTACTTAACAGAGTCTTCGCCTTGATTTTCTGAAATTACACCATTATTTGAGTGTTTTCCGTAACATTATGGGTCAATCTTCACCATATGTTTATGTAAAGAGTGAATGAAGCTAAACATGTGCATCAAAATACTTGATGTGATTCTATAAAAAAAAATGCAATATCAATATTATGGTGTAACGTTTTGGGAAAAAATCGAGTGAATATAAGTTATTAGATTAAGACTCATAATACTTTTGTGTTCATGGATTATAATGTGTGTGTTCATCAGTTATAACGTTTGTGTTCATACGTCAAAGTATGTGCATGTCATAGTGTATGTTCATATGTAACTTTATGTGTTCATTGGCGAAAATGTGTTCATACATTATAACGTGTGTGTTCATGCGTAACAATGTTTGTGTTCATTGTCTTTATTCCTCACCTTAAGATTAATCTTCACCTTAAGATTAATCCTCACCAGAACTTAACCCAATATTTTGAGGCTAAGTTCTTACGTTTTATTAAAAGTCTCAAATTCAACTTTTGTTATAACTTATTATCGTATGAGAGATAAATGAACAATTACTTTATTTATTAGTTCTACCGGGCAATAGGTGAATAACTCACCTTCATTTAATTCGTATGATAGAGATAAATGAACAATTACTTTATTTATTAGTCCTACCGGGCAATAGGTGAATAACTCACCTTCATTTAATCGAATTAAGCAAATGTCTTTCACTAAGTCTTCTACTATATAACCAGAGGCGAAAGCTGGCTATGAATACACACAAAAAATCCTTTTTAATTACCAAATTTCTTATGATAAGTAAAGTTATTTGCTAGTTTCCACCTTCATTAGTTAATCCATCTATAACACGTTATCAACACGAACCCTAAATTCAGTTGAGCTTTTCAACATCTTTAAGGTATAATCTCGCTCTTATCTAGCTAATTGTACAATATTATAAAATGTTAATTAATTTTTATTATTGATAAGTATGCTTTGTAGTTGTCCAAAATCTATGAGATCTTCACATTAGAAACTCTAAAATTATTTCGTTTTTGTTTCGACTTACGATCATATCTATCAACATAAATTTTTAGTGATTTAACAAATTTACATACAAACAAGATCTAAGAACCAAAATATGAAACTTTCATAATCATAATGTTCACCAGCCACACTATGTAGATTAAGAAATCTACTTATTTTACAAACTGGATTAAGAAAGAAAACGACATAACATCTTACCACTTTGGACTTGTACTCGGACCATCTTGATTCATCCCTTAATCGGAATGACAATGCTTTGAGACCCACATGATATGAGTTATGATAATAACCATGATCAAAGACATGCTAAAGGCCATTTTTAGCAAAATCAAGTCAAGGTGCAGATTTGTTAAATATGCCTTGAACCTAATAATGGGCTTTGAGCCCATTGGACTTTCTAGGTTTTAGGGTAGTATATATACTACTTGTAACCTAGGTTTTGGATGTGTTCTTTATTAGCCACCATCACAAAGTGAGAGAGTGTGTTTCTAGATCTAGGGAGCGTTGCTCAAAGCCTTTGTAATTTGTAACATGTTTCTTCTTCTAAAATACAATCTGATATCTTCTACCTGTGGATGTAGCCAACACGACATTGGTGAACCACATAAATTTGTGTGTGCTTTGTTATCTTCTAGTTTATATTCATTATCTATTTTGTCTTCCTCACATCCGTCACAACAATTTCTATATATAATTCATGATTTTTGCTCAAGCTAATCAGTGATTCATGTCGATTAACCTAAGCAAAATACAAATCCGGATAGAACTTCAGAAAACAAGCATCTATATGATCAGTTAACAACAGACATAGTTAATCTTCAAAATTGGCGTGAAATGCCTCTTATCTACGAAGTATATGGATAAACAGAACACATAAGAGAGTGCAGCAGGATACCGAATGTGATGCCTTCTTAATAAAACCTGCATGAGTGATACAAGAGCAGTAATCTCAAATCAATGTCATCAAAAATAAAAAGTAAGGAGAAATTTGGAATGTTTGTAGCAAATCGGACATTAAACTACCACCAGCTTGAGCTTCTTCCGACGACTCTCTCCATTTATGAAGGAGCGAAATCCGGAATTTAATTAGTGGGAAAGCCTCAGAAAACTGACCTCAATACGCAATGTAAAAAAGAGGAAGGAGGAGACTTACCGAGTGACCGGAGCAGCGATGGCGAGTGACAGTCAGCGGCCACAGACGGAGGAGGTGAAGATCGAACCTGAAGAAAGAAGAGACTGAGGAGGTTTCAGAGAGGCGTCGAAAACTAGGGCGTGGACATGACTTTGGGATTTCTTTACAGCTGATGAAAACATTGTTTCTTACAGAATGGTCTAAGAAGTACTAATTCAAAGATAAACTAGTGAAGTCTATACCTCGTGGTGCTTGTCGTCGTAGAAGATTTTTCTCAACCAGTGATGTCCATAGCTTTTAGTGTTAGACAAATACTATTAACTCACAATAGAATATAGTTTAGTTTTTTATGTAAGTAATGATATGGAAGCTTTCTAGATGAACTTATTTAGTCTGAAGGTAAATCCTTTAGTTTGATCATAATCTTTGCTTGAGAAGTTATTATGTTGTTTGATAAATCATTAGTATGTTTGATATTTTTATTTAATGAGTTAGACAAAAAATTCAGTATGCTTGTACACTGACCGTTTTTTTAGTGTGTTTGGTAGTTTGTTTTAATTTAGCATGTTGATAGTGTTATATATTGTGTTTACATGTTTTATTCAATGTGTTGACAATTTTTCAAATGTGTTGACAAGTTTATTTAATATGTTGATAATGTTTAGGTATGTTGACAATTTTGTTTAGTATGCTGACAGCTTTATTTAATTATTGACAAATTTTTAGGTGTATTGACAATATTATTTTGTGTTATTGAGAGTTTATTATCATTGTCGACAATTTTATTTAGTTTGTTAACAAATTTATTTAGTGTCTTGTTGACAGATTTATTTTGTGTCTTGTTGACAGATTTATTTTAGTATCTTGTTGACCTATTTATTTAGTGTTGTTGACAATTGTCAACACAATAAAATATAGAAAAATTGTCAATACACTAGAAAATTTGTTAACACACTAAATTTTTTTTATCAACATAGTAAACAAATTTATCAACGCACTAAAAAATTGTCAAAAAAAAAAAAAAATTTGTCATCGCACTAAAAAAATTTGTAGAAACAGTGCGAAATCCCATTCTTTTATGATTGAATGCTTCTCAAAAATCTAAAAGATTCAAGCAGAATTTTAGCAAAATTAATAATAATAATTAAATGCTCTAAAAATCAGAAGGCTCTTCTCAATTGCTCTGGTCCGTTCAATTCTCAGCGCAATCACTTCCAACATCAGCTCAATAATCAGATCGAATAGTGGAAAAAACACATGTTGAGGCGGGCAAAAACCCCCCTGTTGAGGCGGGCAGGGGTCGCTGCAATAGGGGGGGCTGCAACAAGTAAATACTTGTTGAGGCGGACATATGCCCGCCTCAACAGACCACTTTTTGAGGCGGTCAAATTTGCGCCCGCCTCAAAAAATAGGAAAAATCTAAGCGTTACACTCACTTGCCCGCCTCAAAAAGTGGCCAAAGTTTGCAGCGAATTTTTGCATGCCCGCCTCAAATGAATCTGGTGCCCGCCTCAAATTATGTACTCGAAATTTGTGCCTCAATTTTAATTTGCAGGAGCTTAATTTGCAGGAGCTTCACAAAACTTTAATTTGCAAGAACAAAATTCATCCAAAGATATATTATCATTCAGTAGAATCTATAGGAAATATAAACAACTTGATCATAAAAAAATTACAGAAAATGAGCAGATCTGCTTCATCTAACGAACCCGCTTCGGATTCCATCGAGAAAATGACTAGAACGAAGAGGCACAAATTCGACTTGCCCGCCTCAGTGTCTCAATTCGACTTGCCCATTGTCTTCAATTCGATTTGTAGGAGCTTTCTATAGATGCAGTATAGGCAAATCTTCAAAGAAATCTTCATTTACCTTCTAAAATCCCCAGTGTCTCAATTCAGTATCTTCAAAGAAATCTTCAACAAAATCTTCAAAGAAATGTTCTGAAAACCTTCGTTTACCTTCTGAAAACCTCGCCTTACCGGATCTTCAAAGCTCTTCTAGGGATCAAGATCCGCCTCTTCTAGAGATCCAGATCCGCCTTCTGAAAACCTCGCCTAACCTGCCTCCGACTCTGACTGCGATGGGAAGAGATGGGAAGAGATCCATATCCGCCTCTTCTAGAACTTTGATCTGCTTCATCCGACTCTGACTTCAGATCTTCGATGGGAAGAGGCGGAGGAGTCACCGATTCTTCAGATCTGTGAATCTCGATCTCGGCTTCTTCTGCGATGGGAAGAGGAGTCTTGTGAATCTCGATCTCGGTTTGTGAATCCCGATCTGGGAAGATGAGATGTTGAGGTGACATAGGAGGGAGAAGAAGAAAGCGTAGGAGGATGAGAATATGATCACGATAAATGCAGATGATCGGAAGAAAGCGTAGGAGAGGCAGGATGTGTAAAGTTTTAGGGTTAATGCTAAAGAGAGAGAGGCATGCAGGCTAAAGAGATGTTGAGGTGGCCGGGTTTAGGGTTGGGCCGAGTACGCTTTTTTTATTTGGGATTTAAGGGTCCGATTTGAAGGTGAATTGATCCAAAGGTTCTAAATGACAATCCGTGTATTCTTAGGGTTTTTTTTAATTTTAAAAAAATGACTTGTTGAGGCGGGCAAAATTCCGCCCGCCTCAACAGGTCTAGGTTTTTTTTTAATTTAAAAAAATGACTTGTTGAGGCGGGCAAAATTCCGCCCGCCTCAACAAGTCCAATTTTTTGTGGTTGTTGAGGCGGGCAGAGGTTTGCCCGCCTCAACAAGGGCGCTGCAACAAGTGTTTTTTCCACTAGTGAACTTTGCTCGTCTCGATCAGTTGATGTTGCCAAGTTGTATCTGCAAATGTGATTCATGCATTCTATCCTTGAGACCGAGGAGGCAATTACGACTGGAAAGAGCTTCCCGTTCTTTTTTGGGGGTGAGGCCGGGGTCATAATAAATTGTGGAAACATGTTGTCAGGAGGTTGTCTTTGAACATCAGCAACATCAAAATCTAGGGCACCATAATCTCGCAACAGTATCTACATAGGGGCATACATATATAAATTGATAGACCAATCTAGAGCAGCATGAAATCATTTAGGAGTCCAGCTACCCGATTAATCATATTCGAGGGAGAACGGTGAGCTCGGGGAAGAGGAATGAATTAACAGTGAAGTAGCGCGTGTTTAGTAACTAGGCATAACCATATAACTTAATAATCTAGTATAAAAACCAACAAAACATTGAGGTTTAAAGTACTTACCCAAAAACAAAAACTGGTACCAGTCGGGTGGTAAGGGACCCCAACCACCCAACATGAGGTCTCGTAGTAGGGCAGTCCCCTAACCGCTGAACTAGAGTGGGAAACCAAAAAAAAAAAATGGTATTTAAAGTGTTATACATAATACACGAAATACATGGATTTGGTTTTCATTTCAATTTATTTAGGCCGCTTTCTATTCGACTTGTATATGACTACTCATTATATCGACATTTTAAAATTTGCCTTTGCTTTTACAAAAATTAAGCTAGTTTATTGAAGCAATAGCCTACGATTTCAAGTTTTTTGAACAAATAAGCTATCTTATGTGACAATCTGGGGGTCCACGGGCTAGAGAGCAGCGTGGACCGGTTAGATAGACTGGGGGCGTGCACACACGAACGCATATGCGCATTAGGCCCAATAAATAAGCTCAATGGGATTCCACACTAAAACCAATTGGCAATAGGGGAGTCATCCATAGACTTATATATTAGGCTTCTTTTACTCCCAACTTCCGATGTGGGATACTATTCTTAACAACTTATTTTATTTTATGCCGAACAGACTGATAGTAGATTAATACACCATCAATACATTACATCTTGGAGTACCGGAGAAAAAATATCATTTTCTCTCTTTTATCATTTCATCTTACTTTTATTCTACTTTAGTTTTTGTGTTGTCAAATCAATGTTGCACTCTTTTACCATTCTTTTTGTGCGGGTCCATACTATCTCTATTTTTTCTCTTTTAATTTAACCTTTATTTCGATTTATTGTGCTGACAAGTTATTGCAACAAAGTGATTATAGTTTAAAAAACTATAGGAATATGCCTGCTATTGATCAAAATCTCATATCAGAAGGTGTCAACAAGCTTATACAAGATCAACTTAGATATGACAAATCACGTCTAGCTGAAGAGCAACAAAAATTGATTTCTAGCTTTACAAGTGAGCAAAAAGGAGTATATGATGAAATCATGAATAGTGTTCTATCAGACAATGGAGGTGTATTTTTCTTGAATGGTTATGGTGGCACCGAGAAAACTTTCATATGGAGAGCACTTTCAGCTGCAGTACTTCAAAAGGTGAAATAGTCCTCACGGTTGCTTCAAGTGGAAATGCGGCTCTTTTAATACCTGGAGCCAGAACTGCTCATTCAAGGTTTAAAATACCTTTGCAAATTGATGAGGTTTCGACATGTCATATAAGTTCTGGTACAAAACTTGATGGGTTGATCTGTGTTGCCAAACTTATTATATGGGATGAAGAACCAATGACTAATAAGTATTGTTTTAAAACCTTAGATAGGACTCTAAGAGATATTTGTCGTGCTACAAATTCAAATTGCGGTCAACAATCTTTCGAAGGAAAAACAATAGTATTTGGTGGAGACTTTAGGCAAATCCTCCCGTCATCACAAAAGGAAGCAGAGAAGATATTGTTTTGCCACCATTAATTCCTCTAAGTCGTGGGAACACTGCAAAGTTCTTCATTTGACCAGAAACATGAGGATTCAACAATGTACCCGTGATTCTGATATCAAGGAAGCAAAAGAATTTTCTGAATGGATATTAAGCATTGGAGATGGTACTATAGCAGATGCAACGATGGGGAAGCACAAATAACGATTCCTGGTGATCTTTTAGTGAAGAAATATGACCTAGAATCGATTCAAGCAATTGTCGAGGTTGTATATCCCTCTATTAAGGACACTCAGTTTTGTCCAACATACCCTACGGAACGAACAATTCTTGCACCGACACATGAAGAAGTTGATCAAGTTAATGACTATATATTGTCAAAGTTGTCGAGGGATGAGAAAATCTATCCCAGTTCTGATAGCCTTTGCAAGGCAAATCATACTACAGAATCTGATAACAATATCTATACTTCTGACTACTTGAACAACGTTAGGTGTTCTGGTGTGCCAAATCATGTGTTGAAGCTTAAAATTGAGGTTTAAGGTACTTACCCAAAAACAAAAACTGGTACCAACAAGCATGTGGTCGGGTGGTAAGGGACCCCAACCACCTAACATGAGGTCTCGTAGTAGAGGAGTCCCCTAACCGCTGAACTAGAGTGGGAAACCAAAAAAAAAATGGTATTTAAAGTGTTATACATAATACACGAAATACATGGATTTGGTTTTCATTTCAATTTATTTAGGTCGCTTTCTATTCGACTTGTATATGACTACTCATTATATCGGCATTTTAAAATTTGCCTTTGCTTTTACAAAAATTAAGCTAGTTTATTGAAGCAATAGCCTACGATTTCAAGCTTTTTGAACAAATAAGCTATCTTATGTGACAATCTAGGGGTCCACGAGCTAGAGAGCAGCGTGGACCGGTTAGATAGACTGGGGGCGTGCACACACGAGCGCATATGCGCATTAGGCCCAATAAATAAGCCCAATGGGATTCCACACTAAAACCAATTGGCAATAGGGGAGTAATCCATAGACTTATATATTAGGCTTCTTTTACTCCCAACTTCCGATGTGGGATACTATTCTCAACAGCTTATTTTATTTTATGCCGAACAGACTGATAGTAGATTAATACACAATCAATACATTACATCTTGGACTACCGGAGAAAAAAAAAAATCATTTTCTCTCTTTTATCATTTCATCTTACTTTTATACTACTTTAATTTTTGTGTTGTCAAATCAATGTTGCACTCTTTTACCATTCTTTTTGTGCGGGTCCATACTATCTCTATTTTTTCTCTTTTAATTTAACCTTTATTTCGATTTATTGTGCTGACAAGTTATTGCAACAAAGTGATTATAGTTTAAAAAACTATAGGAATATGCCTTCTATTGATCAAAATCTCATATCAGAAGGTGTCAACAAGCTTATACAAGATCAACTTAGATATGACAAATCACGTCTAGCTGAAGACCAGCAAAAATTGATTTCTAGCTTTACAAGTGAGCAAAAAGGAGTATATGATGAAATCATGAATAGTGTTCTATCATACAATGGAGGTGTATTTTTCTTGAATGGTTATGGTGGCACCGAGAAAACTTTCATATGGAGAGCACTCTCAGCTGCAGTACTTCAAAAGGTGAAATAGTCCTCACGGTTGCTTCAAGTGGAAATGCGGCTCTTTTAATACCTGGAGCCAGAACTGCTCATTCAAGGTTTAAAATACCTTTGCAAATTGATGAGGTTTCGACATGTCATATAAGTTCTGGTACAAAACTTGCTGGGTTGATCTGTGTTGCCAAACTTATTATATGGGATGAAGAACCAATGACTAATAAGTATTGTTTTAAAACCTTAGATAGGACTCTAAGAGATATTTGTCGGGCTACAAATTCAAATTGCGGTCAACAATCTTTCGAAGGAAAAGCAATAGTATTTGGTGGAGACTTTAGGAAAATCCTCTCGTCATCACAAAAGGAAGCAGAGAAGATATTGTTTTGCCACCATTAATTCCTCTAAGTCGTGGGAACACTGCAAAGTTCTTCATTTGACCAGAAACATGAGGATTCAACAATGTACCCGTGATTCTGATATCAAGGAAGCAAAAGAATTTTCTGAATGGATATTAAGCATTGGAGATGGTACTATAGCAGATGCAACGATGGGGAAGCACAAATAACGATTCCTGGTGATCTTTTAGTGAAGAAATATGACCTAGAATCGATTCAAGCAATTGTCGAGGTTGTATATCCCTCTATTAAGGACACTCAGTTTTGTCCAACATACCCTACGGAACGAACAATTCTTGCATTGACACATGAAGAAGTTGATCAAGTTAATGACTATATATTGTCAAAGTTGTCGAGGGATGAGAAAATCTATCCCAGTTCTGATAGCCTTTGCAAGGCAAGTCATACTACAGAATCTGATAACAATATCTATACTCCTGACTACTTGAACAACGTTAGGTGTTCTGGTGTGCCAAATCATGTGTTGAAGCTTAAAATTGACGTCCCTATTATGTTGCTCAGAAATAGTGACCATTCTTCAGGTTTATGCAATGGGACAAGATTAATCACCACTCAACTTGGAGCTCATGTTACACATGCATGTATTATTTCAAAGCCCCTCTTTTATTTGACAATTTTTATATGTACTCATTTTATTAGTAATTAATTTTCCACTCATATAATGCAAGCAAAAAATATTTTAGGGTACAATATTGGACACACAATTTTGATTCCTCACATGCTCATGACACCATCAGACACTTCATTCTCATTCAAGTTTCAACGAAGACAATTTCATGTGAGTGTTTGTTTTGGTATGACAATCAACAAAAGTCAAGGTCAATCCCTGGCTAATGTTGATTTATATCTTCCACGCCCTATTTTCTCTCATTGTCAATTTTATGTTGCATCGTCCAGAGTTACGAGCAAAAAAGACTTGAAGATTATGATATGAGAAAAACAATAAAGATTCCAATGCTACAACAAATGTTATATACAAAAGAAGGATTTAGTAATGTGTAAACAAAATTTGATATTTTAGCCAAATATGAATTGTCTTGAAGTGTTTATGTGATGGATAAGTATTACGAGTAGTTGTTTTTAATTATTCTATTTCTATAACGTTTTCCGTGTTTATTTAATATCTTAAATTTATATGACTTGTGCAAGGCTCGGGTACTAAGCTGGTACAAAAGAAAAAGGCATGTATGAGTTGTGTTTTTGTAGTTCAAATCACAGGTTGGCTGTTGATCCCAATGATTAGACGGGGCGAGTCCACTCCCAGCAAGATGAAGCAAATAGCATTAATCCGACCCGCAGAAATTGAAATTCGAAGAAGGTGGCTAGTTGCTTAGTTGCCATGTGCACCATACATGGACTGATGTAAGTAGTGTCAGCATCATCATTCTCATTCATCAACACCACAGTCAACCCCCACATCCATTCCATTTAATGCCGTGCTCTTCTTTTCTCCAACCCAAACACGCACTAGTTGCTATTTGGATTGTTAAATTTAGCAATCAAGATGGAGAAATAAAGCATCTTTAAAAGAATATTCTTAGTATTTGTCATTTTAGCTTATTGTTGATGTGGAAAAAGATCCGGTGAAGATAAGTTATAATGTTAAGACTCAGGACACTTTTGTGTTCATGTGTTATAATGTGTATGTTCATCGATCATAACGTCTGTGTTCATGCGTCAGAGTATGTGCATGTCATAATGTGTATTCATATGTCATATTATGTGTTCATTGGTGAAAATGTGTTTCATACATTATAAGGTGTTTGTTCATACGTAACGATGTTTGTGTTCATCGTCCTTATTCCTCACCTTAAGATTCATCTTCACCGGAACTTAACCCTTTGATTTTTGCTATAAATTTTCTATCTCCATTTATAGCAAACCATTGGAGATATTCTTATTATTTGCCTCTTCATTCATAGCGTCACTTCCGATATTGATATTGATGTCTAGATATTAATTATGAGTATGTGATATCTTATTATTTTTACTCATATATGCATTTGATGGAATTAATATATCGATATCAAATTGATATATGTTGTTAAGTATGAGTCAAGACTATTGAGATGCTTTCAGAGTGTCTTTTTAATAATATTTCTAAAAATTAAGTATATTAAATATATCATTTATACCCATACATAATATCACGTACATACTCATATTTAATACATGATATCTAGATATCAAACCAGTCCTAATAATAAACCTACCAAAGTCCATAAAATTTAATTTAAAAAAAAAAACCACCAAACTATATTCGCATAAGTAATTAGGGTTCAAGCCGTGTTGTATTATGAATAATAAAACGAATTCCAGCAAGGGGTTCATGCTCAATCGTATAGTCGTGTTGTTATGGAAAGGAACGATAATTTTTAAAACTAAAAATACACTCGTCCATGTCTACATCCATATTAATTTTTGGTACATTGAAGCTCGTTTCTTTCTGATCACTTTGACTGTGCAAATTCATGGTCGAATTTAAAGCTATCTTCAACCAATTCAAGCCGTTGATATATAGTTTCGTCTTCATATATTAATTCATAATTGATGAGTTGCTGGTAACAGATTACACGATTAAGGCTTTTAGTTACAGACCAATTGCATTTAGTAGGCAAATCATGAAGCCACTAACATTCTTATAAGTACTTGCCTCTCGATTGAAGCCAATTAGGTATCTCCAATCGAGAGGTAAAAATACCATGTCACCTAGAATTACAGCAAGTTGAAATAATATTTTTTAGCAAATGTTATTTTTACCAAGGAAGGCAACACTAACAACAAATGCTAAAATTAACTATTTATTTGTCTAATTCTCAAACTTGTCATTCTATATTAATTTTATCAATTAAATAAATCCAATACCATCTTAAAACATCATCAAGAATGTTATATGAAATGCTATTTGGAATGTTATATTTAGCATTTGAGTTAGAGAAATGAAGAATCTCTAAGAAAATATTCTTGATTTCTTCATTTTTAGCTTGCTATTGGGGATTGATTTTGCTATAAATTTACTATAGTCATTTTTACCATACCATTGGAGATGCCATTAGTGAAACACATCATATATGTAAATTCTACAACTTTCCCAACCTGCACTAGTTAAATAAGTCATCTTACAAAAATCCGGAAAGTCATTTATTGGTTTGAGTACACACAAACAATATATACATTGACATATCTTATATCAAATGTTATCCAAACAAATGACATAGACTATATAGAAAGACAAGTCTTTAATTCTATTAGTCTATCAAGCCAAATCTTGTAAGCTAGAGTAATAATCAAAACAACAATTATTATCATTATTTAATAAGAAAAGTGACAACCGTGTACGTAGTTATCGTATAATTTATGCTGGTAGTCATTTTCTATGAATCTTTATATTTCTGCTCACGTAGGAATTAATTGGCAAAGAAATGCATGCATGATGCATGGGAGTACAAGTTAAATTCGGATCATTTTAACTAGCCAGAGATAGTTGCATGCACAAACATCTTGAGCTGCTAATTAGGGTTTCTCCGCAGTGAAGGTATATTTAGGCAATGGCAATATGCACGCGATTTTTTCCCTAAATGCACGCGAATATGTACGCATAACTTGTGCGCACAAAGTTTTACACTGTAAAGATTTGTGCGCGTATGTTCTGCGCACAGGTTCGTGTGCATTTAGGGGGAAATCGCGTGCATATAGGCCGGGCGTATATTTATTTTTGTTTTTTCTAATCTGTGTCTTAAGATACACGTTAAGCATGTTTAATAAAGAAATTCCTATTTCAAATTGAAAATTATAAATCAATCATAACAATAAATACCTTTAAAATTGTTTTTTTTTCCCCCTGAAATTGACACTTTTTTGGAATAAATTTCCGTTATAGACATAATTTGAAACAAATTTCTAGCTAGTATATATAGACACTTTTATCAGGTTTAGAAATTTGTAACGAAGGAGACAGCGCCTCTCCCCGAACCAAGCTTCTCTTTTAAAAAAATAAGCCTTTGCGCCTCATACAAGGGCAAAAAAATATCAGGTATAGAGTTGCTGTCATGGACGTACAACGGCTTTGTTTTTGTTTTTGTTTTTTTAACATTTGGCCTACATACTTATGCGGGTTCGGGTGACTCGTTAGGGCTCGTTGGAAATCAGAATCGAGTGAGAAACATATCTACTGAAAGATGAGATCGATACGGACCCCTAACCTGCGTAAGTCTCGTGCATACCGAGACTTACGCTGGTTTCTCCGCGATCAAGGTATATTTATTTTTGTTTTTTATAATATGTCTTAAGATACACGTTAAGCATGTTTAATAAAGAAATTGCTATTCATAACAAATAAACACCTTCAAAATTGAATATATAATTTTTCTGAAATGGGCACTTTTTTGGAACAAATTTCCGTAATAGGCATTGTTTCAAACAAATTTTCAATATAGACACTTTTATCAGGTTTGGAAATTTGTAACGAAGAAGCGCCTCTCCTAAACCAAGTTTTTTTTTTAAAAAAAAAAGTCTCAGCGCCTCATAAGAGGGCCAACAAATTTCAGGTATAGGCTTTGTTTTTGTTTTTTTAACATTTGGCATACATATTTACACGGGTTCGGGTGACTCGTCAGGGCTCGTTGAGAATCTGAATCGAGTGAGAGACATATCTGGTGAAAGTTGTGATCGATACGGACCCAACGAAACTGGTCTCGCTCGATTGCGATTCTGAACGATCCCAAATGAGCCACCTGAATCGGAAAACAAAGCTAGAATCGATACGCACGAGACTTACGAGCGAGACCAATTTCGTTGGATCCGTATCGATCCCATCTTTTACCAGATATGTCTCTCACTCGTTTGTAATCTTATTTTTATTATAAGCGTCTCAATCTATATCATTCTTTCCTAATTAAACTTGACACAACATTTTTCCGTAAAGATTGGAGAATTCATATCCTTCATGATGCAAATATGTTCGCCGACTATCACTCTTTTGCTATTTCTTTTCTTTAGACATTCATGTTTTCGATTTTCTATCAGATCTATTATTGTTTTATCTTTTCTTAAAATGAGGGATCGTGCTACGCCTAGTGACGGACCTAGGAATTTCAGTCAATGGGGACCTATTTGGCTAAAAAAATTGATCGCATAATTAGTATGAGAAAAACAATAATATAAGAAATTACATTAAACTCTATCAGCAGAAATCTCACAACACCAAAATTTCGTGATCCAACAATACTTTGTAAAATATTTCTTCATTTTCCGAATACCATAAGAATTTAGCACAATCCATTGAATAAAAATATGTTTCAAGTTTATAAATCGGCAAAATAAAACAACACAAGAGAAATGTAGCTAAAAAACATGTAATGAACTAAAATGAAAGCCCTCTAAAACAATTCAATATAATATTCTTAATTGGTTTATGATCTATCATGTCAAACATCCAATAACCCAAAGCTAGAAGGTAATAAATAAATCAGAGAATTATATCTATAGATGAAAGAACAATAGAAGAATAACTAAGAAAAATTCCTAATATTGGCACTTTTATTAGGTTTAGAAATTTGTAACGAAGGAGAGGCGCCTCTCCCCGAACCAAGCTTTTCTTCATTTTCCGATACTTTGTAAAATATTTCTTCATTTTCCGAATACCATAAGAATATAACACAATCCATTGAATAAAAATATGTTTCTAGCTTATAACTCGGCAAAATAAAACAACACAAGAGAAAATATAGCTTACAAAACATGTAATGAACTAAAATGAAAGACCTCTAAAATAATTCACTAGTGCTTAATTGGTTTATGATTTATAATGTCAAACATCCAATAACCCAAGCCTAAAAGGTAATAAATAAATCAGAGAATTATATCTAGATGAAAGAACAAGAGAAGAAGAATAGAGAAAAATTCTATAAAAAAATCATTTTTTTCCCCGGATCAATGGGGGCACGTGCCCTCACTGGTCCCTTACTAGGTTCGCTCCTGGCTACAACTGCGTTATCTGAAGTAACTTTTATACTCTCACTGGTCCTTTACTGGGTCCGCCCCTGGCTACGACTGCTTTATTCAAAGTAATCTTTATGCCTCCAGTGGTTCCTTACTGGATCCGTCCCTGACTACGATTGCGTTATCCAAAGTAACCTTTATATCTCACTGATCCCTTACTGGGTCCGCCCCTGGCTGCATCCGCGATGTCCAAAGTAACCTTTATCTCAATAAGTCCGGAGTCGACTTTATCATAAAAAGAGGCCCTTGCTAAATACAGCCCGGGCGTTTTCTAAATAACGCCCGGGCCGTCGCGTTACGCGAGGGAGCGTCTCCTCGCAGAACGCGAGGGTGCGTCTCCTCGCAGAACGCGAGGGTGCGTCTCCTCGCAGAACGCGAGGGTGCGTCACCTCGCAGAACGCGAGGGTGTTTTTCCCCTATAAAAGGGGAAAAACCCTACTCGGCCCATTTTTTACATCACACACAATTTTCTACCGCCGCTCTCGCGTTTTCTCTCGGTTCAAACTTCTTCTTCTTCCTCTTTTCACTTCAAATCTCCATATAAGGTATGTTTCTTATACTCTTATGCTTTCTAATGTTGTTTCTAGATGAATATATGTTGTTAGTATAGGAAATTGCATATTATATGATGTTTTGATATTGAATGTTGTTTTAGAAATGGTTGTATAATGGATGAAAGATGATGATTTTGAATTATGGTTGATGACTGGATGTTGATTTTGAATTATGGTTCATGAATGGTTGTATATTGAATGTTGTTGATTTTAGAAATGGTTTTTGATTAGGGTTGTTGATGTTTATTTGGTAATTTTCTTAAATTGATAGATATTTTAGCTAAAATATTGAATTTTCGCCGAAAATTCTCGTCGGAAACTGTTGCCGGAAACTCATGGTAGTGCAAATTCACGCAGAACGCTACACCCCTCGCAGAACGCGAGAGTCATCACACTTGCAGAACGCGAGAGTCATCACACTCGCAGAACGCGAGTGTCATGCTTTCCTCATCTGCAGATACATATTTATATACTGATTTTACTTTATATTTTTTTTACTTTATATACTGTTATATTTATATACTGATTTTACTTTATATTTTTTTAGGTAATGGATCGTCCTGGACGTTCAACCCGTCGAAGAAATTGGAACGCTGTGAGAGAAAATCCACCGGTTGAAAATGCAAAAGGGAAAAGGAAAGCAAAGAATACAACACCGGTAGAGCTCTTCCCCGAGGGGCTCCCCGACGTTGATTATCGCCCCATAGAGCGGTACAGTGGTGTCCATAGTTATGCCGGGGAAGACTATTCTGTGCCTAGTGGGATAGAACGAGCAAATACATATCAAGGGTATCGAAATGATGATTGGGACCTTTATTCTCAAGAGTCATTTTCATGTGCACAACCGTCAACTCAATGTGCACCACAATCAACTCCATATGAACAATCGGGTAGCACTATTGGTGGCTGGGACAATTTCATTCCTCAGTATGCTGTAGTGGAATTTGGACAAGGGTGGGGTGGACAAAGTTGGGTCGGTGGACAATGTTGGGGAGGTGGATTTGGTGAGGGAAGTGTTCCTGAAGACATTGGTCAAAGAAGTACACAAGCTTGTTCTTCTTCTTACAATCCTGAACCAGAACCAATGGAACAAGAGAACCAGGATGAAGTTGTTGGGGAAGAACACGAAGAAGAAGGTGATGATGATGATGATGAAGAAGAAGAAGAAGAAGAAGAAGAAGTGGTCCAGAAACAAAAAAGAAAGAGGAAGTCCAAGAAGAAAGAGCGAAAGTATGATCCTGAGCTCACTCATGACACACCTGGAGGTCCAGAAGATCCCGAGTTGCTTAAGGGATTTGAAGCCCATGTTGCGTTCCACATCCAGAAAGGGGAGGTAATTTAATTATTTATTTATTTTCTGCATTTTCAATCCATTGCACAAATTCTGCAGAATTATCAGAAAATGCATAATATGTGCATTTTCTCGCAGAACGCGAGGAGTGACAACTCGCAGAACGCGAGGTGTCACTTCTCGCAGAACGCGAGGAGTGACAACTCGCAGAACGCGAGGTGTCACTCCTCGCAGAACGCGAGAAAATGCACAATTCTGCAGAAACTGATAATTCTGCAGAAACCAAATTTCTTGAAAATTTGGTATGCAGCGTCTAATTTTTGTATTTTTCTGCAGTTCAAAGGTCCGATGAAGCCACAACAACGGACAAAGCAGAGCAGTGATTGGACATTGGACAAAAATGACTGGTCAGAGATTCCCGGTGCAGTTGGACTGTCAGATCTACCTGACATGATGTACGAAGAAATCGACTTTCCTTTGATTGAAGCGTTCATCGAACGATGGCAACCGGAGACAAATTCATTCCACCTCCCTTGTGGTGAGATCACTATTGGCCTTCTTGATGTACATATGATTTTAGGCCTACCTATAGAAGGGAAAGCAATGACGACATGTAAGAAACTGGGTGCCAAGTTTAGTCATGATGAGATTCTAAAATACTATGGTAGGAAGGGGGCGGAAATTTTTGGAATAGATCCTCATACTTTAGATTCTGGGAGGGTGAAAGCTGAATGGTTTAAAAGGCATTGTGAAAACCTAGGTCCAGAGCGAAAGGGTTTAGGTTGGGTGTTGTATACTGCTTCCTCGCTCTTATTTCCGGACAAGTCACAGAACTTGATTCGGCTTAGATATGGGCCTTTTTTGGAAACCTATGCCCATGCTACGGGCATATCGTGGGGTTCAGCTGCTTTGGCCCATTTGTATAGGCAGCTGGGGATATGCACACGACAGGGTTGTGCCCAGATGTCTTTCTGTTACACCTTGTTGCAGGTATTATACTTTCTAAGCGTTTAATTTACATACTTATATATATTTTCATATTTAACGTACTTTGTATTTCTTAGGCATGGATCTACAACTACTTCCCACACTTTCGACCTACTGAACGTCCTCGGTGGAGAGCGGAGCAACCATGGGCATACCGGTGGATGCCTAAGAATGTAAAGCTGAAGAAGGGGCAAGTCGGAAGGGACTATAGGGGAGCGCTCGATATTCTTATGCCGGAGATGGTAAGTTTCTGCATTGTCAACAGTTTCTGCATTTTCTGGCCTTTCTGCATTTTTGAGTACGCAGCAGTCATTTTTCTCCTTCTGCATTTTCTCCTACTGTAAGTTTTTGCTGTCAATTTTTTAGGTATGTTGGAACCCGTATGGATCACAAGACTTCACCGATCCTGAGCTTGCTCCCGCTCTATTTCACGGGGTGCTATCCTGCTGTGACATCACCGAACCACACATGCCTGATAGGTGTCCGAGACAATTTGGGAGAGTACAGCGTATTCCTAGGCCAGTCATCGAACCGCTCAAAGCTCATATGTTGAAAAACATTAGGTGTTATAGTGTTTTTTATGACGCCAACCAATGACTTTGGGAGTCAAGAGATGTTCACTCTTTGTCTCTCGATGATATGGGGCCAATTGCCTTTGCACCA
This sequence comes from Oxyria digyna, assembly GCA_029168935.1. NCBI lineage: Eukaryota > Viridiplantae > Streptophyta > Magnoliopsida > Caryophyllales > Polygonaceae > Oxyria > Oxyria digyna. The sequence goes on along the minus strand of JAPVLV010000007.1, from coordinate 17,022,422 downwards.
CATGAATGCTCCCATGATTACATGGATTGGTACATCAAGAGGACCCATAGGTATATCCGTCCTGCAATCCCTGAGATGATTACTGAGAGACAGGTAATATTAATTGTTTTGGTTTATCTTGCGTTTCTAGTCTTTGTTTGTCTCTAATATTAACATAAAATGAATGTTTACTTGCGTATAGGTGATTGGCCGGGTGTACAATGACATGGACCGGTATCGGTTTGCCACTCCAGAGGAATTTTCTTCATATCACGCCCAAATGCTACTATGTATGTCAAATCTCGCTCCCTTCCGACCACGAGAAGACGAGTAGCCTTGGATAATTTTGTGTTTTGGATAATTTTGTTGCTTGGATAATTTTGTTGGATTATGTTTCAATCCATGCACGGTTCTGCTTCAATTCTGTTCGGTTTTTGCATAACCTCGCAGAACGCGAGGTGTACACCACTCGCAGAACGCGAGATGTACACCACTCGCAGAACGCGAGTGTGACCTATAGGAAACAGGGTGCTCTCAGTTGAGATGCGCGGTGTGTGGCACGGTTCCGCGAGTGACACCAACCTCGCAGAATGCGAGGAATGACAGTTTCTGGAAAATGTCAATGACATGAGTTCCTGTTTAAGAATTTAAAAAACCATCTCCAGTTCAACATTACATTACAAATTCAGCGAATAAAACATAACTTCAACATTACATTTCAAAGGCGGCACATCGATGTGACACAAGATCGTGCAAAGAAAAAGCATCTCTTTCAGCGTTTCGCCACCAAGGAGTAAACACATGAGGTAATGGGCAGTTTTCTTCAAGACGCAACTACAAGAAAACAACACCGTTAGGAAGTTGCATATTAGATAGTAATTCATAAGTAGATCCAAAAACTTACCGGAACAAAATGTCTCTCACTTTGAATATAGAATAAGCAGAACGTCGGAAGTGTGTCACCATCTTCTAACCAAGTAGGACGTTGTAGAGGAAGGTAAGTGTAGTTAGCATTTTTTCCCACCGTTACGAACACTATGTTGAATGTGGATGCCACAAGGCATCCCATTTCCGGGGTAGCTAGCCAGTGATCTTCTGGAGCCCTTCCTATTCCTTCCCATGTAAGTTGGTGTAAAGCGCTCTCCAAAGTTGCTTGTTGTGGAGGTCCAATCCAAGTTCCTTAAACTAGGTGCCAAATCTCTTTGACCTTAGCTATCATCAAATCTCTTACTTCCCTCCATAAGTGTTGGTTGTCATGCAATTCATGAGCTATTGCTCTAAATCCACAATTTTCATCTCCATTTACCTCAAACCAACCATTCACATGGGTGCGCATTGACGCGGGTATGTGAGACTTGTACTTGCCAATCACCTTAATCTTTGGTTTCTTGAATGTTTCAGAATTAGAAGCATTTCTTTGCTTCTTTGGGGGTGTTTCTTCCAAATCTCTAGCATCCATCTCAACATTAGTGTGCTCCCATGCAGACGGTCTTCTTTGCGTTGACCTAGGTTGTTTGTTAGGAGCTCCGACTAGACGACCTCCGGTGTGCTTTGAAATAGCCGGCTCTTTTAGAGGAGTATTTACTTTCCCAATGTCTAAAACAGTTTGTGCACACTTTTCTTGATCATGGGGGCACAATTTCGGAAACGTTTCCTCATAGAAAGTATGAAAAAGACACCTTGCCACCTTACTCTTAACTTCCAGTATGCCGGGAACATCAACTTCTTCCAAACTCAAAGTACTCCAGAAAGGGTGCAACTCTGATACTCTTAGTGGTCTTTGCTCCTTCCAATGTCTTACAATCTGATGAACACAAATCAACCCATCTCTAATCTTGATCCCGCAGCTACAAAACATATTAAAGTGCGCACCTAATCTCTCCCCCTTCGTGTATTCCTTAAGCAAAAATTCTATGCATTTGTAAGAGACTTTGAACTTCAAGACTTTAAACAAGTCGGCCCCTTCAACAACTGTGAAGCTCTTATTCAAACTCTCGGTGAAAGACACAGTAATCTCCTTAAGTTGGTTCTCCGCCATTGTTTTGTATTCTTTGAACATTGTGTCTAGCCTAGCATTTCCACTTGACAAGTATGACTTAAGACATGAATGTGCTCCTTCAACTCTAAAATGTTCGAAAAACAATAATATGCAAATACAAATCAGAACATGTGGATCCTTCTGTAATGTGCAAATTCTCGCGTTCTGCGAGGTGTGTACACCTCGCGTTCTGCGAGTTCATACATTGCTCCAGGATCTTTGCATTCGAAAATGCATCAACACTGAATCAAGGACATTACTCGCGTTCTGCGAGGAGTGTACACCTCGCGTTCTGCGAGGAGTGTACACCTCGCGTTCTGCGAGGAGTGCATTACAGAAGCTCTTTTTATCATATGTAGAAGGTAGACATAAATTACAGAACATACCTGTTTGTCGTGTTATTCCCGAGAGTTAAGACATTATCCGTCCATGTTGAAACAAGTCTTTCTTTGTAACGGTTTAGCCAATTCGTTCTCACGTACTTCAATACGGTTGGATAAGCTCGCCATTCGTCCTCAAGTTTCTTCAAAGTACTCTTGTAATCTTCTTCAGTGGTTTGTTCGAACACGTTATAATAATCATTTGAAATATGAACCCCCAATGCTTGTGTGCCCATAGCTATCTTCGCTCTCGCCTCTATGTTCTTCCTTACATGTCGCCTACATAAGAGAAACTTTGCATTTGGCCATAACTTGTCTGTTGCATTCATAAGAGCCATCTCACGGTCAGTCACGAAGCAAGTAGGCGATGCTCCTATTCTCAAATACATCGTCTGCAGCTGCTGCAACGCCCATAAATAACTATCCTCGCTCTCAGCCTCTAACCATACCCCGCACACAACAAAATTCTTCCATGTAGAAGTCAAACCGACTATCTCCAGGAAGGGAACATTGTACCTTAAACCAAAATACAGTAAGATAAATACAACATAAAAACAGAATGATAAATACTTACATGTCCGTGCTATAAGTCAAGTCCATCAAAAGGACATATGGAAACGCCTTTAAGAGTTTCATTGATTCGGGGCTAGCAAAGAACAAGTCGCCTATTATCGAAGGATTCGTTGCACTTGGCCTATACTCCATGAAGTAGTTGCTCTCTTTGCATTGGTGAAAGAATTCTTGAACCACGGTTCTACCTTCCATTTCCTCTTCCCTTATATGTCTTACCAAATTGTACACTTGGTTCTTCTTTGTGCAACTTCCGGGATCCTTGTTTATCTCAGTGTAAATCTAATTTGGAGAACAATGTGAAAGTACCATCTCACGAACCTTTTTCTTTTGATCCGGGGTTGGCCTCCCGGCAAATGCATTCCCGACCAAACTATCTCCAATAGGATGGTTGTGCAAACCACAAACAACCACTAATCTCCAATTCTCTTCAACCCGGTTCTCCATGAGCTTCAACTGAAATTTACACCCCGTTTTCTTGCTCTTTGTGTTTGATCTAACACCGACACCTTTAGGCCTATGGCTTCCCCCTTTCTCACAAATGATTTGAATCTTACCACTTTGCCCCGGTTTAGATGGTACACTCCTTCCAATAGAGATCATAAACTTGTGTTGCTTTGCAACATTCAAAGCCCACAAATGACCAATCTCCTTAGAGGCAAACACTTGCTCCGTAGTGAAATATTCCGAATAATCCCTAGAAACAACCTCTTCCTCACATACGGGACTATCAAACTTTGGTGCAGTGCGTAAAGAGGGAAGAAAACACATCTCCTCTCCTACGTTTGTTGGTAGGTTAGCAAATTGTGAATCAAACGCATCATAGCTTGATGGCACCTCATATGTACATGGCAATTCATAAGTAGATGGCACGGGCAACTCATATGTAGATGGCACGGGCAACTCATAAGTAGATGGCACAGGCAATTCATATGTAGATGGCACATGTTGTTCATATAAAGATGGTTGATGATAATATCCAAAGTGGTCAATCCCTAAATCAAATGACGGTGGCGAACATGGCCTTGTATTCCGGGAGGGGTAGTTGTAGTCATTCAACTGGATTGCATTCAATCCAGTGAACAAAGAAAAATTCACCTATACACAATGCTTCTGTTAATACTCTGTAATGTGCAACTTCTCGCGTTCTGCGAGGGAGGCACATCTCGCGTGACGCGAGGGGCTTCCTCTCGCAGAACGCGAGAAGTTGCTATTTCCTGAAACTAGTCATTCAACGGGATAATTTAACATAACATGAGTTTCTACATTAAAAACCCTAAAAACCCTAAAAACATGAACACATCTAAGTTTTTGACATTATATGCAAAAGTCATCTCTTCAACACTTACTACTACTAGATTTAACATGAAATACAACATAATAAGTTCATTTTAGCTCTTAATGGTGCAAAACAAATTAAAATTCAAAAATTAAGTAAGAACATTACCTCATTTGAATGGTAACTTGATGAACCATCATCTCCATTCCCTCCTTTGTTGAATTCCTCTTCATCTTCCATTATTTTAGGTGTTTTTAGAGTGTTTTGAAGTTTTAAGGTTTTGAAAATGGGTTTTAATGGAGGGTGAAAGAGGTGAAAGATGATAAAAAGAGGTGTTAGGGTAGGGTTAATAGGTGTTACGGATTACTTAAAATAAGGGGGTAGTTATTATAGTTAGGTGGGGACAAGACATGTAGTAATGGCGCACAACAACGTCCATCTGACATGCTAATCTCGCGTTCTGCGAGGGACGTGACACTCGCGTTCTGCGAGGACACGTACACTCGCGGAACGCGAGATTAGCATGCATGAAATTAACCTAATTTTTTGTTAATCTCGCGTAACGCGAGTGTACGTGTCCTCGCAGAACGCGAGTGACCCAGCGTTGTTTGAATAAAGCACCGGGCTGTATATAAGAACCGTCACGAGTGTGGTGTGGGAGGGGGAGCTGGTTCAACCACAACCTACCATTTTCATATGTTCAACACACCCAACTAAATGCTTATTTATTTCCCACAGCAAACCCAAAGTTATTACTCACGTACTCCCTATTCTTTTTTACCATCTATAGATACATACGTCCTTTTTCCTCATGCCGCGTTCGTCAACCTATTCAACTCCATTTTTCACGAAACCCTTTTTATCTAACCTTGTATTAGTATAAAATGTACGTTACGTTGCATATACTTATCCAATCTCCAAAAGTAAATACTTACTTTTATTCACTTTCTTATCTACTATAAAATGTTCCACATCCTTTCTCTCCTCACTCTCTCCACATTATAAACCAATCCAATGGATCTTCCTTAGCATTTTCTTCCAACCCTAGCTTCTTTCTTCCCACATTATCCTCTCCAAACCAAAATCACAACACAAGAAGTAGTAACCAATGGGTGTTAAGGAGAAAGGCAAGAGAGTATTAACCCTAAGCGGGAGACTAATCAACGAAGTCATAAGCCTAATAGTCTTCGCCCTCCTCGATCTCGTTGACTTCCTCCTCTGCTTCGTCTACAAACTCGTTGACTTCGCCATCGAATCAGAATGGCGACCGTGCTATTGCTTCTCCCCCAAGGAAGCCATAACCGCCACCAGCAGCGGCGGAGCAAACATCCTCGTATCCGAGAAAGGAGAGACCGCGAAAGTCATCTGCCTTTCGGCTTCCTCGTCTAAGCTGCAGCTCGAGGACGTGTCCGACACGCTTTTTAAGCGCCCTTCGGTTGTTTCTAGGGTGACACGTGTCGCGGTTGACGGGATCTGGGTCAAACTGGTCAATGGTGGTGGTAGTAAGACGACGTCGTTTTGTAGTGTGGAGATGTTGCAAGGGAAGATTGGAGGGAAGATGAAGAGTGGTGTTCGTGGTCCGAGGTGGTCGGATTGTGAGTGTAAGATCTGCAATCATTCTTGGATTCATGATTCCGGATTTAAGAACTCGCTCTTTGTTAGAGTTGATGGTGCCAAAGGTAATTTCGTTATCATTGCACATGTTAACAAGTCTCTTATTCTGTTATTCATTCAAATACTAGCTACTCTTAAATTTTGAATTACAATGATACCTAGCTAGCTTATTTAATTTGCTTAGGCGTTGATATGTTTTAAACGTGTTTTATTCGTGAACACCTAGCTTAATGAGCCCCACAAATGAAGAACGTTTATTAGAATACATAAATGTCTAACCAAAATAAGCTAGCTACCACACTTGATTACAACAGGAAAAAGGGATTTTTGTAATTCAAAATTTAAGAATTAAGACTAGTATTTGAAAGTTTGAGGAATATATAACAGACTTTTTAAAACAGGTAATATTAATTTAACAAACTTAGACATGTCGTTGTTGGCAATGATAATGGTGTTACTGTTGCCTACACTTATTTGTGATTGATATTGATGGACAAATAAATTAATTCTCATAAGTCACATCTCGGGTTTGTAAAGTTTATTTTGTACAGTATAAAATATGTATTAATCTAAGAATAATACTGTACGTAGCATGGATATGGTGTCGAGTCTAGCTAACATAGAGAGAGAGTATCTTTTGCTTGTGAATAGAGATTGATGTCATTTAATTTTAAGATGTCACGTACAGAGAGGAGGAAATACTAAATCTAATACTAGTCTCAACCGTCCATCTGACTATTTATTCGTACAACTGTACTAGCTAGCTGGGCTATCTTACATACAGATGAGGATAAATTTAGGCGCTTACTATTTGGCACACCCTAAAAATTTATTTAACACACCCATACATTCATCACGAAGGTATTTGGTCAGACATTCGTCACGAAGGTATATGGCCAGACATTCGTCACGAAGGTTTGAAGGACATCCGTCACGAAGGTATTCGGGAGATCCGTCACGAAGGTATTGGGGAGATTCGTCACGAAGGTATTGGAGAGATCCGTGACGAATCTTTTTTTAAAAAAACATAAAAAATTCAGAATCTTGTAGAGAATTTCAATACGAGTCCGTGCATATAAAATACGTCCAAAACGGACATCGTTTGCCCTTCCAAAAGCCTCCAAAACAAAATAGTCGCATGCGTTAAGTTTGTAAAAGCAAAACCTTATATAAATTTAGTATTTGTATAATATAATTATATATTATAGTTAAAAATCATGCAATTAAATTTATATACTATAATTGTATATTATCATTTAATATCACTAGTTTATTAATTATAAAGTATAATTATGCATTATGTTTAAATATTACGAACTTAACAAAAACGACTGTTTTGTTTTTAGGGCTTTTGGAAGGGCAAACGATGTCCGTTTTGGACGTATTTTATATGCACGGACTCGTATCGAAATTCTCTACAAGATTCTGAATTTTTTATTTTTTTTTATAATTATGCATTATGTTTAAATATTACGAACTTAACAAAAACGACTGTTTTGTTTTTAGGGCTTTTGGAAGGGCAAACGATGTCCGTTTTGGACGTATTTTATATGCACGGACTCGTATCGAAATTCTCTACAAGATTCTGAATTTTTTATTTTTTTTAAAAAAACGATTCGTCACGGATCTCTCCAATACCTTCGTGACGAATCTCCCCAATACCTTCGTGACGGATCTCCCGAATACCTTCGTGACGGATGTCCTTCAAACCTTCGTGACGAATGTCTGGCCATATACCTTCGTGACGAATGTCTGACCAAATACCTTCGTGACGAATGTATGGGTGTGTTAAATAAACTTTTAGGGTGTGCCAAATAAAGACTTTGTAAATTTATTGCCATGAATTTATTGTCTTTCATCCTTTTTTGCACCATACTTTGCATATCAATTTGAATTCATGATAAATAAAGTGATTTAATCCTCATATACATGTTTTTTGTATTGATTTCCAAAACAGAAAGCGATAAAGGAAGGGAAGATGTGTTATTCATACATGGGTTCATATCATCCTCTAAGTTTTGGTCAGAGACAGTATTTCCAAACCTATCAACCTCAGCCAAATCCAAATTCAGACTATTTGCAGTCGATTTGCTAGGGTTTGGGAGGAGTCCGAAGCCAACCGACTCTCTTTACACCCTAAGGGAGCACGTCGAGATGATAGAGAAGTCGGTTATTGAGCCCTATAAGGTCAAAGACTTGCACATTGTAGCACATTCCTTAGGGTGCATTTTAGCCCTAGCTCTCGCGGTCAAGTACCCTGGCTCTATTAAATCCCTCACGCTCCTTGCACCGGTATATATGTCATTTAATGCCTTATACCTTACTATGTGATTGTCACACAAGCTTGATTAGGGCTAATATCCATGAGTTTATAATGCAGCCATACTTTGGAAAGCCTGAAGAAGGAGAGGAGGCAACACAATATGCAATGAGGAAGGTTGGACCGAGGCTCGTGTGGCCACCTATATCGTTCGGGGCATCGTTGATCTGTTGGTACGAGCACATCTCCAGAACCATTTGCCTCATCCTCTGCAAGCATCATCGCTTTTGGGAGTTTTTGTTCTTGCAACTCAGTAGAAATAGGTTACTACTTCTACCTTATTTTATTGGGTTTCAATTATTAATTAATGTATTATACTTAGCTTATAGATAATTAGGATCTATAGTAAATATTAAAACTTCACGTGAATTCTATAGGTCGTCAAGATTTAAACACTTCTTGATCCAGCTAGCTACGTACGTAGCTCATGCTAAAAAAAATACTAGAAATTTATGTATTACAACTCATATTTTTCAGGATCAAGCAATATTTGCTAGAAGGATTTTGGGGCCACCCTCACAATGCATCGTGGCACACCCTACACAACATTCTCTGTGGCACACCGAAGAAGGTGGAGCAATACTTAGACATCCTCAAAGAAAGCTTGAAGTGTGAAGTCACCATATTTCATGGTCAAAAAGACGAGCTTATTCCGGTGGAATGTAGCCATAACGTTAAAGCCAAGATCCCTCGAGCTCGTCTGAATGTGATCAAAGGAGAAGATCACATAACCATCATAGTAGGGCGTGAAATGGCGTTTACTAGAGAGCTTGAAGAGGTTTGGAGGAGATCATCGTCTAGTGTTGCTTAGTGTATTTGCTTAAGTATGAATCAAGGGTTATGAATGAGGCATTTATATGTATACATATATACTCTCTTATATAGTATATCGATATTCCATTTGAATTGGTCAAGAATATTGGAATTACTTGATTTCTTTTTGCTATACATTCTTATTGCTTCTCTAGCTAATCAAGGTAGAGAAAAGGTGATTTTTTGGATGGTCCTAAAGGCCCTTTCTTAAGGGCGCAGATCTAGGGGAAAATGAATATGAGTGTAGGGCCGGGAAGAGAAACGAAATTATAGATATTTTTTAAGACGAGTTAATGCATATAAAATTCATTAAAATTGGACCCTATCTGATCCCTTAAAATCCCAAAATATAAAACTTTCGCAAGTTGCAAATCACGCCGTCGTAATACAAGACTAGGCGATCAAGATGATGTGTTTTGAACGATTTGAGGTCAGAGACGCAACAATAAGTCTTCTTTTTAGTTTCTTGCACATTTTTTCTTGTGTTGTTTCATTTTGAAGAGTCACAATCTACCTTTTTTCATATGTCGTTTAATTTTGAACAATCTCAAGATAGAAGCATATTTTTATTGTATTGATCTTTGTAGAAGATTATGCTTTAAAGTTTTTGTATGACTGTGCACAGCTCAGCAGCTGATATCAATAATTTGTTTATGTATATGTTTGATCCTTGTTGCAAATAGTATTAAACTATTTATTAGTTTTAATTGTGTATACATTTAATTAAAATTATGTTAAATTCTTATATACTCCGTAATAAAAAAAGGTTTTAGCCGAACAGATCTCCACTTACATAAATTCTTAGGTTTGGGTCCGCTACTAAGAGAAATTAATTACAAAATCTAGTGATAAGGTAGTGTGCACGTGGAGATTTATAGAGCGCATTACATGGAGTAGCAATGTAGCATGCCCAATTCAAAGTTCGGGTTGTTTGTAGTATTAAATGTTAAACACTAAATTGTGAGCATGGAGTAGCATGCCCAATTCAAAGTTTGGGTTGTTTGTACTCCGTAGTATTTAATGTCAAACACTAAATCGTGAAAGCTGGATAATAGTGTCTTGTTTGGTATTGATAT